>CM056727.1:111473858-116273858 GCA_029844215.1 Przewalskia tangutica
TATTCTAAATGCAAAGTCACTAAATTCTACGTAAAATCTGACAGACTTCTTTTGTTTCTACATACTTTGCCACCTTTTCAAGGCCAATTCAATAACCAAACACACCACATTTAAGGCCCAACAATTCAGCTAATTAAAGGGGATTACACGCCTTAACAGACGTGTAAAATTCCGCCCACAAATTAATACGAAACTAGTTCCATAATTAAAGCCATTCTCGCTAACATAAACAACAACTCAAAGTCTTTTCCAATTTCCTTTTCAATCCAAATTGTTACCTTAACATGATATCAAGTCGCAATCGATTAAACTACTACAATTTTCAAGTAAGTAACACGCGATTTAATTAAACTAGTAACTAAATTGAATTACACTCTTAAAGGCTAAATCATGCAACTTTCTGATTCCATCCAAATATTCCATAACACATATCATTCTTCATAATATAATCCACATGATCATTTCTAACTACTACAACATGAAATCTTGAATTATAATAGCAAGATTGAGATTATTACCTTCTTAAGCTCAAAATGATCCAAAACCCTAAGTCCATCCTTAGTAACTCCAACTCCTTTTCGACGCTCCAATCCGCAATTTGCAACCCTAAGCTCGCGAAAACTCCTCTTCTATTTCCAACTTCAAAGTCAAGAGCACCTTGGGTTTTCGCCATACTAACGTAAAACGCTGCTCCAAATATTTCTATTGAGATATCCTTACAATACCCTTAGGACCTTGGGTTAAAGTCTTGGAATAAAGAACCAAAATTGCAAATTTTTCAGGTCTATAAGTAAAGCCAAAGCAGAGCCTCCATAAGAGCTCCTAAAATTTTTCTCAAATTATTCTAAGTGTGAAGACTTGTCTTGCACTAGTGTGCTTATAAAACACAATGGATGGCTTAGATAATAACACTTTTAGGTTTTGATTTAAGGAGACTGCCGCTGGTTTCGACTGGTCAACAATGTCAAGCTCTTAATTAGCAAGACTTTGTCATCTACACATTGGTCAAATGACCATTTTACCCTTAAAAAATTTCGTCTGCCATGTGGGGAGGTGCCACGTGTCTCCTCCCATTCGTCCCATAAAATTTCAGAACCTCATGGGCCCCACAAAATGTAAAATTTCTCGGGCCCCACGTGACCAAATTGCAAAAATAAATCTCCATAATGTTAATAAGTTCCATACTCTTCAATAATGCATTTTGAGAATCTAATTCTCACCAACGAACATTTTTCCTTTCCGACGCTCGAAAGATTTTCCGCTGAAAACAATTCTTCCTTTCGTACTCATTTTCAAGTCTCCTGTTCTTTACTTACATTCTCTTATACATGTCCCGACTTACTGGTGTAACATTCTTCCCCTTAGAAACATTCGCCCCCTAATGTTCTTTCGAGTCCAATCTAATTAGATACGACATAGTTTCCTTTACTACACCTTCATACAACATACGCCACCCATGGCCACATAACAATACTTATACTAAGATGTCAACCTTGGCACTCACAAAGCCAACTAGTACATACTCATAATGACTCTCAAAGTTTGTCGAATCATCTCTACTAGGTCTACTAGGTCTCACGATCAGATAATCACCGGCAATTCTCATATACGTGTTTCACTACCACCCCAAACGCCACGGCGTAGTTACTTTAAAAGCGTTCTTATGGATTCGTGCTCATTCCTTTACACTTGGTTGTTATCTTTCTTACCGGTCGCATTCTTCCGCATTTCCAACTCATACTAGCATACATACATAACTTCCATACCGATTTTGGCCCCCCAATCTTTTGGAGTCACTCTTTTAAACAACCTAAGGCCATTTCCGCCTCACGACTGGAACCGTGAACGGCCCATGAACCCGTAGCAATTAACTAGACTTGGGTTTGCACTCGTGACCACACGCAGAGGAACTACTACCAACTGATCCCACTTATTTCAGGCTGGGCGACCTGCACAGTCCTCACCCACCGCCGCCGCACTTAACTCTTATCCTCGTCAATAATAAATCTTTCTACCCGGAAGACTCGCGAGAATTCATTAATCGCTCCATACCTTCCCAGATTTAGTTAGTCTTTACCAACTCTTGGTAATCTAAAACCATTCTAGGCAACACGCTGCCTCACTTCATACATAACTCCGTATAGATGTATGTCACAATACCAACTATACTATAATCATTACCAACCCGATATGCAATCCACATAGTCCTTCCCGTGTCATCGCTGCCTTTCTCATACCGCAATCAACATAACTCGTTAGGAGAGACGACCCTAACAAAGACAAATTTATCGCGACGATCTCAGAGTGAGAAGAATGGAAACTAATCCTAAATGTCCCGCAGCCTCCGACATAGATGTGGTGCACAACACACCGATAATCAAGACTTACTAGACACTGTCAGACACTTTCCGAGGACTAATCGCCTCGATACTACTTTGTCACGACCCAACCTCGGCCCGCGATCGTGTCCTACCCGGCACCCTTCTAATCATACAATACCAAAATAATCATGAAAATAAGTAACACACATTTTTTTCTTTTAAAACTAAGGCAAAGCCGATAAGGTCAGCATAATATAAATCACCCAAAAAGGGCTTACACTATCCAAAAATGTAATTACAACTCTAACCACCCAAATTCACATGTAAATATAGACTCTAAGATTTGGACTAATACTATGACGGACAAGGCCCCGCTGCACTTCAATATACATAGCCATGACGACAAGCTCCTAACATCGAGCCATCTCAAAATGTCGAACCAGATCCTAAGCTCATGATCCATAATCGTACCAATACCGCGACATTTAACGCAGCTTCGGGGTCGCATAACAAAAATTTAATATGGAATGTAAATAAAGTACAAGAAATGATCATAATCAGATAAAGAATGACAGGGGCAAGTATAAAAGTACATACGATCCTCGCCGTGTCATTACCACTCACGAACTTAATTGCACATCATTATCTTTTCCATTCCATTAAGAGTTATAGCCAAATCTTACGCATATACTTAGAGAAATCATTAAGTTCATTATCATATAACTTACTTATCTTTCATAACATAATCCGCCTTTGGAGGCGCATATACTACCCGCCTAACTGGGACGCGATCAAATCACACAAATATCAAAGCGCGCCTCGAGTCCCCATCACCGCCGATACCATAAGTGTAACATATAACCACGTGACGCGCCTGGCATCCTACCTTATCGCCGGCGCATACATACACAATACATATATATATCTCCCGCTCAGAATCCCACATCACGACACCGTAGGTGTAACATATAACCATGTGACGCGCTCGGCATCCTACTCATCGCTTACAGACATATACAATATATATATATATATATATATATATAACGTGGCCGCATGCCCTAATCCTCATCAGATAAGCACGGCCATAACGCGCCCTCTGCATCCTCATCGGGCGCAGTCTTCACGGGAGCTAGCCCATGGAGTAATAATATAACACGCCCCTAATCCTCATCGCGGTACATGTCTTCACGGGAGCTAGCCCATGAGTAATAATCAGACATAGCATGGCCGCATGCCCCAAATCCTCATCGATAAGCATGGCTATGGGTAATAAAACAACCGAATCTAACCCGCCTCGGTCACATGCCCCTAATCCCACATCGATAAGATGTCCAAGGATCAATCATAATGAAGCATACCCGTGGAATCCCACATCATCGCTTGCACGCCCAAGTAAACTTACAACAAGACACCACCCACCAACCGAGGGTCACGCATAACGTAAACATATAATACTTGCACTCAAAGCTATCACAAGCAAACATAGGCAAGTTCATTAAACCTTTAGACTTCCATTTTTATAAACTCATGGCACTTTGTTTCACACATAAAAACCGAATTTAACCCAAAGTACTACGTACTTCCATTCTTTTCAAAAGACACCTTTTCATATAAAACCCCAAGATACTAACACCCGTAGTATCAAGGCTTGTTTACATTTTATCTAAGTCACTACAATTTTAGAAATACATTTTTCGGCTTCTAAATCAAGTGACTTCTTTCCTTAAAACTTAAGCAATTGATGCTTTTAAATCCATTTGCCTTTCTTTATTTCAAAACATTTATCATTACTTAGAGTAAACCACTCTTTTAACTTTCCATAAAGCTATTATACTAACTTTATACTTTAGGCAAATACATTTTTTTTATAACCAAGAGACTTATACTTTCGAAAACCAAGTATCGTATACTTTCAAAATACTTCAAGTCTCTTATCTTTTAGAATCAAGTTTCGTAGTTCATAGTCTTAACACTTCATAACGTAAACTCTTTAAATTAAGCAACATATGCCTTATATGTGTGAATAGGTTATACTTGTTTATACTGATCTCATTAAAGCTGCCATGATCTAGAAAATGTAATACAATTTTGTCTTATCTTAGCTTCTATGCAGATGGAGAATTCTACTTGTTTTAATATAATTTATTGTCATTACATTTTCCTTTATTAACGCTGCAATGTCTTGTTCGATACTTATTCTCATTCGTGCCGTAAATTAGCCAAGTCAACTTGGCTCCAAATACCTCCTAACGACTCTTACCAACATCCCCCATAAGACTTGGTAAGAACTTAGGATAACTCAGACATAACCTTTACATAGAGTAAATCAACATACATACTTCTTAACTTCTAAGATTAGAAGGAATCATGAAATAATACCACGTGTATATTCCATACATAGAATCATGTCTAAAGAAGGAAGAGGTTCACATACCTCGCGACGATTATCTACAAGTAGCAAAATGCTCCAAAGTACTTCAACATTGATAGCTATTCCATCCTTCAAGTAGAACACGCTATACTTAGTACTTCCACCTATAATGGCCATAATACGTCCATTAACCTCTAGCTTCAAACGTAGAATATTCTAAGTGCAAAGTCACTAAATTCACGGAAAATCTGACAACACTTCCTTTGTTTCTACATACTTTGCCACTTTTTCAAGGCCGAATTCAATAACCAAACACGCCACATTTAAGGCCCAACAATTCAGCTAACTAAAGGGGATTACACGCCTAACAGACGTCGTAAAATTCCGCCCACAAATTAATACTAAACTAGTTCCATAATTAAAGCCATTCTCGCTAACATAAACAACAACTCAAAGTCTTTTCCAATTTCCTTTTCAATCCAAATTGTTACCTTAACATGATATCAAGTCGCAATCGACAAACTACTACAATCTTTCAAGTAAGTAACACGCGATTTACTAAACTAGTAACTAAATTGAATTACACTTTAAAGGCTAAATCATGCAACTTTCGGATTCCATCCAAATATTCCATAACACATATCATTCTTCATAATATAATCCACATGATCATTTCTAACTACTACAACATGAAATCTTGAATTATAATAGCAAGACGAAGATTATTACCTTCTTAAGCTCAAAATGATCCAAAACCCTAAGTCGATCCTTAGCAACTCCAACTCCTTTTCGACGCCCAATCCGCAATTTGCAACCCTTAGCTCGTGAAAACTCCTCTTCTATTTCCAACTTCAAAGTCAAGAGCACCTTGGGTTTTTGCTCATACTAACGAAACGCCGCTTTTTCCAAATATTTCTATCGAGATATCCTTACAATACCCTTAGGGACCTCGGGTTAAAGTCTCAGAATAAAGAACCAAAATTGCAAATTTTTCAGGGCTATATGGCAAAGCCGAGAGCTCCATAAGGGCTCCTAAAATATTTCTCAAATTATTCTAAGCGTGAAGACTTCTTGCACTAGTGTGCTTATAAAACACAATGGATGGCTTAGATAATAACACTTGTTAGGTTTTGACGAAGGAGATTGTCACGACCCGATCCTGCCCGATCGTGCCTTACCCCGGCACCCTAGTGATACAACATCGAGAAAACCAATGGAAATAAAACTTAAACATGAACACGAGACAAGATAATAAAACAGCCACCAAACTGTTACCTTCCATTAAAATATATATAAACAACTCTTTCAAAACGAACAGCTTTAATCCTTTTACAAAACCCCGCCACACAAAGGCTGCATGCACTTAAGATTTACAACAACTATGACGGACAGGCCCCGCCATACCCCGAATGTACAAGCAACCTACAACTCGTGGAACACATACTAAAAGATAAGCTCCAAGGAACTGAGCTTCCCAATACAAAGGTGATCCTAAGAGCTGGATCGACACCAACGATTTCTACTCGCAGATTTAACGCACTTCGGGCGAGGTCAAGATAACAGTACTAAGTATGTGAAATCAGAATACTGTAAATGAAATCATAATAGTCTATATAAAGCACATGTATGATGACCAAACTACAGTACATAACATATAACCAGTTACATCAAGTCAGGGACTCACGCCCAAATTATCACTGTGCCGTGGAATTTCTTCCTCACCGCGGCAGCTTTATGATATGACAATACCAAGGAGTATACATGAACACTGTGTCCCACCTGTGTCATAAAACCGATAGACAAGTATAACTACCAGATCCGACCGCATCAATAATATAATGCAACCAAAACACGGCCGATACGGCAAGCGCGAGCCGATCATCGGATATCAAGGCCGGCCACGAGCCGACCGGCAAGTACGAGGGTCGACCACTGTGACCAAGGTCAGACACGAGACTTCGCTACTACACCGAACGGGCAAGTGCGAGGGTCGACCACGTACCAAGGCCGAATCACCACGAGACGGCAAGTACGAGAGCCGACCACCGTGACCAAGGCCGAACAAGAAGAAACCTCACGGAGAGCTAGTCCATAAAATAACCATTCTTGCACAACCAAGGCTATCACCACAAGATAAGCAAGTTACGCAACAACAAGCATAGGCAAGTTACACAACATAAGCATAGGCAAGTTACACAACAACCAAAGATAGGCAAGTTACACAACACAAGCATAGGCAAGTTACACAACTCAAGTTACTTTCATTTTACGCCAAAGTCCTGTTTTTAACTCCTAAAGTACTACGACGTTAAATTCCTTTTAAAGAGATCCATTCCTTTATAAAAGTCACCCGATGTCCGTAGTATAAAAATAGAGTGACGAGCATTGTTAAATAAACAAAATGCTTTCCTTTGTAAAATCAAGTAACAACCTTATTTTCCAAACATTCAAGTTTGCCTAATTTCAAATGCTCAAGTTTCTCATTTTTAGAAAAGGTTTCGTAGTTCATAGTTTTAATCCTTTAAAACATAATTCTCCTTTAATGATTTGAGAAACATCTGCCTTATATGTGAGTAG
The DNA here is from genome assembly GCA_029844215.1 of Przewalskia tangutica. Classification (NCBI taxonomy): domain Eukaryota; kingdom Viridiplantae; phylum Streptophyta; class Magnoliopsida; order Solanales; family Solanaceae; genus Przewalskia; species Przewalskia tangutica. The sequence continues at coordinate 111,481,131 of CM056727.1, forward strand.
TTTATTCTTGTTTATAATCGATCTTATTAAGCAGCCATGATCTAGATATGTAATATCATTTTGTCTCATCTTAGCTTCTACGCAGACGGAGGTTTCTACCGGTTTTAATACAATACTTCATTATTCAATACATTTTCCTTTATTAACGCCGCAGTTGGTCCTGTCGATACACATTCGATTTCCAAATCAAGAAACATTATCCCTTTAAATAAAACCAAGTACTCATTACTCACGAATGAGGTTTCACACAAGCATCCACATTAAAACAAATAAGTTAAGTCTCTTATCTTATAAGATCAAGTCTTTTAACTTCTAACATCAAGAAACCATTTTCTTTACCTTTCTTAAGACATTATACCTAACTTCCCATAAGCTAGTATAACTCTTTTTAAAACCTTTAAAACCAAGTGTTACTCTCCTTCAAAACGATTTATAAATCTTTGAAATACATCAAGTTCTTTATTATAACTAGCCGCTTATAATTCACATCGCTTACCTTTAAAACCACAAAGTATTTTTCTTATTTACATAAAGTCGTTATAACCAACTTCCCATAAAGCCGTTATAACACTTTATGTTTTAAAAACAATCAAACACGCTAACACGACGCTCACCGCACTACATAGTTCACACATATCATGCTGTAAGAGATAGGAAGAGGTTCACAAACCTCACGACGAGTGCCGACTAATAGCAAAACGCTCCAAGTACTTCAAACCGCTTCATTACTCCTTAAGCCACGATCGCACCACACGTAGTACTTCAACCTATAAGGCCACAAGGCGCTTTATTAACATCTAGATCTCATCGCTCCATATTCTACGTAAAATTCGCAAGATTTTCCCCCGCAACAACAGAAATCTCCTCTCTATCGAGGCCGCCACCAAGCCAACCAGTGGGGTTAACACGCCTAACCTGACATGTACAATTCTACTACAAGTAATGTTACACAAGTTCATCAGAATACCCTATGTAATTACGCTCGCTTTCTTTAAATTCAGCTTAAGTCGCAAGACATTGCGTAAGTATTATTCAGCTTAAGTCAAAAGACATTGCCGCAATTATAATCAGTTCTATATATAGTATACTTCAACTATATATTCCTACAACATGTAATTCCCAATTACAATAAGGTCAAGAGTGTTTACCTCGATAAGCCCAAAATTATCCGAAGTTTATATGTCCGATCCCGAGCAAGGTTTAGCTCATTCTCCGTATGCCCGACCCGCCTCCAACCAACCCTTGAAGTTCTAACCAACTTCTACTTATAACTTCAACTACGTGAAGATTTACTTAGGGTTTCGCTTAGCGATCGAGGAAAGTATAATGGTATTTTCTGGCTAGTATAAGTTGTAACTCGGGAATACTACAAGGTATTCCAAGCTGTATTTGGACATAACAACAATACTAGAGAGTATTTCTATACCACTACAAGGGGTATTTATACGAGACAACTAGCAGTGGGTACCCCACTACCAAACACCACAAAGTGAGGGAGTTTCTCGCCAAAGGCCACTAGAGTGGAGGGGAGAGGCTTGACGAGAACCACAAGAGGGAGGGAGTATTTTGAGACTTAGGTAGATTGCTCAATTTTTGGATGAAGAAAGTTCATCAACTATGGGGTATTTATAAAGTCGCTAAGGCCAACCAATGGCCAAGATGAAGACAAGTGCCACGCAAGTAGTGGTAAAGATTAAGCCACGTGTTTGTGGGTCCCACTTTCTCATCTTCCACACAAAATATCCTACCAACTCGACTATGGAGAAGGCACAAAAACGTACAACTATGCCCATTTCGCCCCACTTTTCCAATTGAGGTGACAAGTGTCGCCTCTCGCTGGTCCAAAATGTTTGCCTCTCTAAAAAATCCGCAAAAATTTAAATGCCATCGCCGGAATTTTCCATACGAAAGCTGTGGAAACTTTTCGTCTAAAAACGACTCTAATCGGGTGTTGTGTACAATTTCGAAACTAGCCAATCTTTAAGGCTTAAATTATAATACGTACGCGCCACGCATATACTCCGAAATACGGTATAACATTCCCCCCTCCTTAGAAACATTCAGCCCGAATGTTCCTTCTCAAGACGGATAACGATAAAGTTCTTCTAATAAGTTGCCAACGCCACAACCGCCACTTAAACAACACATGCACGCAAATACTTATATCCAAGTCCACGAGGAAACACCTCTAACATCACAACTTTTGTCACTTTGCCGCGAGGTTCTAGTGTCACTCCGCGACTCCAACAAATGGTACCGATCGCATGATCCTCGAGGTCTAAAATATACATCCTTCGCACCTTGTCCCTTTACAAGAAATGATCATATCTATGCTCGCAATACACGCCGTTTCTACTCTTACTCGTCGCATTCTTCTAACACCGAACTCTTCTAGTATACGCATCATACTTCGCTTTCCAAAACTGGAGTCACTACCCCAAACTTGGTCATCTTACTAGCCTCGATCTTCCTTAAGGCCATTCCGCCTTCACGATCTATCGCTGGTCGAAACACCCACGAACTCATACTGGTCAACTAAACTGGGCCTAGCACCCGTGACCCTACCACCGGCGACCACCTGTGGCTGACCCCACTTTGAAACCGCCGCGGTTGGCTCCTCAACATGGCCCCAACCCGATCCACTAACGCATCACGCCTGCTCCCGACCCTAACAATCTTACTCAACAGTCATGAAAGCTACCACTTCCATTCAACACTACTCAAGGAAATTATCACACAACACATTCTGCATAAAATGTATTCGACAAGGATCACTTGAAAATTGGTACTCAAGACGACCTTACATCTAAGGTCTCAACATGAAATATTCTAAAGTTCACACTTTCCATGCCCCCATACAAATCCTTTCAACTAGCCAAGCTTTCTAACTCATAACCATCATAACGCTTATCCGAACGTAGCATACAATAATAAGTGTCATCATATCATGCATACAAATCTTTAAAGCGGTTAAGGATATACCGAAAATGTGAGGTTCAAAGGACCGCTAAAATCGGGAACTTCCACCGCGACTTCACCGGCTCGCCACGGCATTTAACATCCCGCTCGCATGGAAGCGTGAAGAACCCGCAATCGCTTCTAGAGTCCATGCTATCCTACCGCATACTTCGCCTGGACGCTTCTGCCGATGGCCTCGTTGGCCGCAAAAATAACAATCTCCGAAAGTTAGTACGACACTCTCCTTTACGAAGCTTTCCACAACGCCACACCGAGTCAAGGGCAACCTCATCCGCGAGCACTCGCTTCCTCAAAATTCAAACTCGGGAGCCCCGACCGCCTCGAATATCTCGGCGTCCCGGCCGCTGAGGACCATCAGACCGCGTGGAGGCGCATAATCGCTCGCCGCTGAGGCGGTCCGCTTCGAAAGTCACCAAAGCGACCTCGCTCGCCCTTCTTCGCCGACTCGGTCATTCCATCGATTTATCCTCTCTCACATCCCAAAGGCATAAGCTCGCACGCGGCAATGTCCATGCCCTGGCCAAGAGCTACACCAACAACTCTCGCTAGGTGATCATCGAGCCTCAGAATAAATCGGTGCACTCGATCCTCCATACTAGCTACCAACGCGGACGCATCGCCAATGAGTCGAACTCACATTGTACTCCGAACCGCACGCCTGCTCGCCAGAATAACACCAAAAACTGCTCGCCGAGCCCTCTCATCCGCGAGGCAAGAAATGTGCAAGAAAGGCCTCGAGAACTCGCCCCATAAAGCCGGAAGTGCATGCTCTCCCGACAGCTCCCACGAATCAAACTGGCCGATCGCGTATCACGCACTGATGCAACCTAGGACCACCGACTCGGCCTCCGATGCTCGATCACTTACGATCCATCAGAATCGCTTGATGAACTCCTCGCGATCATCCTCGTGCCTCACCCATAAAACTCGCGCCTACAACTCGTAAAATCCCGTAGCCTCGAACTATCCGATCTAGGTGAACCATCGCGTTATCGAACCGCCGCGGCCCACTTATCCTCAAGTTCGCCACAACTCGCCATTAATCGCCCACTTTGTAACTCATCTCTCTCGCCTGCATCGCGGATCGAGGCTCAGTATCGTGGTCTTCGCCACGTTTACTCGCAGCCTCCTCGCCGCTTTGCCCTTCGCCCGGTTTTACGCGAGGCATAATCGTAAAAACGGCATGCCGAGGGGTCCAATCTTATCACACGCCTCTAAGGCACGATCTCGTAATGAGAAAATGGAAACTAATCCTAAATGTCTCAGCCTCTCCGACATAGATGGTGCACAACACATCGATAATCAAGACTTACTAGACACGGTTCAGACACCTTCCGAGGACTAATCGCTTCGATACCACTTTTGTCACGACCCGATCTCGCCCGTGATCGTGCCTTACCCTGCACCCTAGTGATACAACATCGAGAAAACCAAATGGAAATAAAAACTTAAACATGAATACGAGACAAGATAATAAAACAGCCGACCAAACGTTACCTTCCATTAAAATATATATAAACAACTCTTTCAAAACGAATGCTTTAATCCTTTTTACAAAACCCCGCCACACAAAGGCTGCACTTAAGATTTACAACAACTATGACGGACAGTGGCCCCGCCATACCCACGAATGTACAAGAACCTACAACTCAGTGGAACACATACTAAAAGATAAGCCTCCAAGGAACTGAGCTTCCCAATACGCCGAAAGGTGATCCTAAGAGCGGATCGATACCAATGTACTTTCTACCGCTGCAGATTTAACGCAGCCTCAAGGAGAGGTCAAGACAACAGTACCAAGTATGTGAAATCAGAATATTGTAAATGAAATCATAATAGTCTATATAAAGCAGAGACATGTATGATGACCAAACTACAAGACATAACATATAACTAGTTACATCAAGTCGTGACTCACGCCTCCAAATTATCACTGTGTTCGTGAATTTTTCCTCACCGCCGGCGCTTATGATATGACAATACCAAGGAGTATACATGAACACCGTGTCCCACTCGTGTCATAAAACCGTGATAGACAAGTATAAATACCAGATCCGACCGCATCAATAATATAATGCAACCAAAACACGGCCGACACGGCAAGCGAGAGCCGATCATCGGATATCAAGGCCGGCCACGAGCCGACCGGGCAAGTACGAGGGCTGACCACTGTGACCAAGGTCAGACACGAGACTTCGCACTACACCGAACGGCAAGCGCGAGGGTCGACCACGTACCAAGGCCGAATCACCATGAGACGGCAAGTACGAGAGCCGACCACCAGGGACCAAGGCCGAACAGTAAGAAACCTCATGGAGAGCTAGTCCATAAAATAACCATTCTTGCACAACCAAGGCTATCACCACAAGCATAAGCAAGTTACGCAACAACAAGCATAGGCAAGTTACACAACATAAGCATAGGCAAGTTACACAACAACCAGTATAGGCAAGTTACACAACACAAGCATAGGCAAGTTACACAACTCAAGTTACTTTCATTTTATGCCAAAGTCCGGGTTTTTAACCCTAAAGTACTACGTACGTTAAATTCCTTTTAAAGAGATCCATTCCTTTTATAAAAGTCACCCGATGTCCGTAGTATAAAAATAGTGTGACGAGCATTGTTAAATAAACAAAATGCTTTCCTTTGTAAAAATCAAGTAACAACCTTATTTTCCAAACGTTCAAGTTTGCCTAATTTCAAATGCTCAAGTTTCTCATTTTTAGAAAAGGTTTCGTAGTTCATAGTTTTAATCCTTTAAAACATAATTCTCCTTTAATGATTTGAGAAACATATGCCTTATATGTGAGTAGTTTATTCTTGTTTATAATCGATCTTATTAAGCACCATGATCTAGATATGTAATATCATTTTGTCTCATCTTAGCTTCTATGCAGATGGAGGTTTCTACCGGTTTTAATACAATACTTCATTATTCAATACATTTTCCTTTATTAACGCCGCAGTTGGTCCTGTCGATACACATTCTCGATTTCAAATCAAGAAACATTATCCCTTTAAATAAAACCAAGTACTCATTACTCACGAATGAGGTTTCACACAAGCATCCACATTAAAACAAATAAGTTAAGTCTCTTATCTTATAAGATCAAGTCTTTTAATTTCTAACATCAGTAAACCATTTTCTTTACCTTTCTTAAGACATTATACCTAACTTCCCATAAGCTAGTATAACTCTTTTTAAAACCTTTAAAACCAAGTGTTACTCTCCTTCAAAACGATTTATAAATCTTTGAAATACATCAAGTTCTTTATTATAACTAGCCGCTATAATTCACATCGCTACCTTTTAAAACCACAAAGTATTTTCTTATTTACATAAAGTCATATAACCAACTTCCCATAAAGTCGTTATAACACTTTATGTTTTAAAAACAATCAAACACGCTAACACACGCACGCTCACCGCATCACATAGTTCACACATATCATGCTAGAAGAGATAGGAAGAGGTTCACATACCTCGCGACGAAGGCCGACTAATAGCAAAACGCCCAAGTACTTCAAACCGCTTGGCTACTCCTTAAGCCACGTAGATCGCACCACACGTAGTACTTCAACCTATAAGGCCACAAGGCGCTTATTAACATCTAGATCTCATCGCTCCATATTCTACGTAAAATTCAAAGACCTCCCCGCAACAACAGAAATCTCCTCTCTTATCGAGGCCGCCACCAAGCCAACCAGGGGTTAACACGCCTAACCGGACGTGTACAATTCTACTACAAGTAATGTTACACAAGTTCATCGTAATACGCCCATGTAATTACAGCTCGCTTCTCTTTAAATTCAGCTTAAGTCGCAAGACATTGCTGTAAGTATTATTCAAAGCTTAAGTCAAAAGACATTGCCGCAATTATAATCAGTACTATATATAGTATACTTCAACTATATATTCCTACAACATGTAATTCCCAATTACAATAGAAGGTCAAGAGTGTTTACCTCGATAAGCCCAAAATTATCCGAGTTTATATGTCGATCCCGAGCAAGGTTTAGCTCCTTCTCCGTAAGGCCCGACTCCGCCTCCAACCAACCCTTAGAAGTTCTAACCAACTTCTACTTATAACTTCAACTACGGGTGAAGATTTACTTAGGGTTTCGCTTTTAGCGATCGAGGGAAAGTATAATGGTATTTTCTCGGCTAGTATAAGTGTAACTCGGGAATACTACATGTAGTTGGGCCAAGGTATTCGACATAACAACAATACTAGAGAGTATATCTATACCACTACAAGTGGGTATTTATACGAGACAACTAGGCTAGGGGTACCCCACTACCAAACACCACAAAGGAGGGGAGCTCTCGCCAAAGGCCACTAGGAGGGGAGGAGAGGCTTTGACGAGAACCACAAGAGGGAGGGAGTATTTTGAGACTTAGGTAGATTGCTCAATTTTTGGACGAAGAAAGTTCATCAACTAAGGGGTATTTATAGGTCAAGTGAAGGCCAACCAATGGCCAAGATGAAGACAAGTGCCATGCAAGTGTAGGGTAAAGATTAAGCCACGTGCTCAGGTCCCACTTTCTCATCTTCCACACAAAATATCCTACCAACTCCTCGACTATGGAGAAGGCACAAAAACGCTAACTATGCCCATTTCGCCCACTTTTTCCAATTAGAGGTGACAAGTGTCGCCTCTCGCTGGTCCAAAATGTTTCGCCTCTAAAAATCCGCAAAAATATAAATGACATAGCCTAATTTTCCCTACGAAAGTCGTGGAAACGCTTCATTTAAAAACGACTTAATCGCGCGTCAGGTACAATTTCAAACTAGCCAATCTTTAAGGCTTAAATTATAATACGACGCGCCACGCATATACCGAAATACGGTATAACGTAGATCGCTGCTCGCTTCGACTGGTCAACAATGTCAAGCTCTTAATTAGCAAGATCGTGTCATCTACACATCGGTCAAACGACCATTTTACCCTTAAAAATTTCGCCAAGCCACGTGGGGAGGTGTCACGTGTCGCCTCCCATTCGCCCATAAAATTTCAGAACCTCGCGGCCCCACAAAATGTAAAATTCTGTGGGCCCCACGTGACCAAATTCATAAAAATAAATCTCCATAATGTTAATAAGTTCCATACTCTTCAAATAATGCATTTTGAGAATCTAATTTCACCAACGAACATTTTTCCTTTCCGACGCTCGAAGATTTTCCATTTTAAAAACAATTCTTCCTTTCGCACTTTTCAAGTCTTGTGTTCCTTACTTACATTCTCTTATACATGTCCCGGACTTACTGGTGTAACATTATCCCTGAGTTTTTGGACGAGCAATTTCAAAAATGAGTGAGATATTCGCCCCACTTACCCAAAGACATACCACCGCACCACAAAGGGAGATCGACCCACAAGGTATTTAGTATCCGGTCCGAGCTCCAGGAGTCGTGGTTCTTAGAGGAGCAGAGGATTTTCTCGGACGAGGCCACCTATTCCTCGGAGCCCGGCGTAGTAAGCGCCATATGGGGAAATGTCGCCACGGCACAGTGTGTTTGTTATTATCAGGCCATCCTGGCCCATATACTGAGGGTATGTCCTTTTAGAAAGAGCACCGGTGAGGTGGCTCAGCCTATGAGGCTGGTAGTTGGTTACCTTTCCTCCACAGTTGTGCGTCCCCCAGGGCAGGGTGTTCAGATTTTAGCCAGCCGTGGTAGAGGTCAGGGTGGAGTTTATAGTTCTGGCGGCCCTTCGAACCGCATAGATGACGGGACTACGGGGCAAGATCAGGAGGCGACATCGCATGGGGTTACAGGTATATCTCGATTCTTTTGAATCATACGTGCATTGATAGATTCAGATTTCGCCCTAGCATATATTTTTTCCCTTTGTTGCTAGCAGTTGTAAGTGATAGTACCCCCAGAGGTAGGAATACTTTGGTTAGTAAAGTGAAAAGTTAAGAATGTTGACAAGATTGGTGTTGAACCGAGACTATAGTTGTTAGAGTTCACAAGTTGTAATTGCCCCATAACAGTGTAAGACCAATAGGGAAGAATGTACAGTAGAAATACTTTGGCTTATGTGACGAACCTCTAGTGAATAGTGGGATAGGGTGAGAAGTACCTTGAGATAAGAGAGAAATTTATTCCAGACTAAGAATGAGAAGTTAAGTATGACGATGAGTCGGGTTATGGACTCATTTCGGTCAACCAGAGTATGGAATGGGGTGATGTCAGTTGGTAGTGGTCCCGCTATGTGATAGGGTCTCGAGGATGCAAGACCCAAGTCTAGTTGATCGTTGTACGAGTTTGTGGACGCGTTCCACCGGAACCAGGTCGTAAGGACCGAGAAGAGCCTTAATTGGAATGTAAGTAACAAAATGGCCAAGTTTGGATAGTAACTCCAAGGATTGGAGAACAGAATCAATAATTGAAATTTTGTACGTATGGTAAATAAGTTTGGAAGTACGAGGAAGTATGACAAGTAATAAAGGAAGGAACAAGGGTTAAAAGAACTATAGTGATTATAGTTATAAGTAATGAAGGTGCATAGAGAAAGTTCCTTTTAGGCCATGAGTGGAGGTTAATTGTAATGATACACACGCCTTAGGTTCAGTAACACTGACCATAGGTGCTCGTGATTGAGATAATACTAGCATTAGAGTTTACACCGGTTGGTAACTGCTAGTGTCACGACCTGCCCGGCCCGTGGATCGTGCTCACCGGCACCCAAGCAGACATACATCGAGTAATCACTAATATAAAAACAAGACATGAAACAAATGTAAATTGAGACACGCTTATTCGAGAAAAGTCGCTCTTCGCATATATATATATATAAAGAGTGAAATGCTATATCCCAACTTTACAACATGACTACGCACTTAGGAATGTAACAACTATGGCGGACAGTGGCCCCGCCATACCCTCGAATGTACATATATCTACAACATCGTGAGAACCATACCAAAAGTCGAGCCTCCGAGAAGACGGAGCTCCCGACACCAAAGCAAAGATCCTAAGGACGCGGATCTAGCACTGCTTCCTTTACTCGCGCATTTAACGCACTTCAAGAAGGTCAAGATAATGTACCAAGTATGTGAAATCAGAAGCATCAAGTAAAATCAAAGTATTTAAAACCATTTGCAAATACAACCAGCTCAATCGCATATAGTGCCACAACATAAACAAGAGCAAAATAGAAATAATGTAATCGGTCTTATCTAGGCCGCGAATGATCGGGCAAGGCCAATCGCCTATAGTATCATTATGCGTTTCTAATCTCGACTTCCCGCACCGCATAGTCACACACGCACCGCATGAGGTATTCTCGCATCGCTGGTAGCTAACCCCTGCATTCTCCTCGACTCCCGCACCGCATAGTCTCAATAGTCCGCATAGTCACATTGCATCGCATAGGGCATCCCCGTGACGGATAAAACACCCGAATGATCCATCCCGAACTCCCGCAGCCCGCGATAGTCACACAGCACCGCACAGGCCGATAGACCCGCATCAAGGGTGGCAAGCCCTCGGTATAACAAGTCAAGGGGGTATGTGATATAATAACAGTACAACGGTCTTAACGTTTAACAACGTAAGCACAACAAGAATAACATCACAAGACACTAACACACGTAGTATCACTACATGTTTACTTATCAAACCATCTTTCTATACTTTGCAGAAGTCAATACAAGATTTTCATAAACAAACAAGTAAAACCGTTCCTTTTATCTTTCTTAAGTCGTTATACCTAACTTCCCATAAAGCTAGTATAACTCTTAAGCTTTTTGTTTTAAAAACAATATTCTTCTTCTTTCAGAAATGATTTATAATTCTTTTGAAAGACTTCAAGATTCTTATTATTCAGGCTTAAGTCAAAAGACATTGCCGTAAAACTACGTCCAGTTAACACACGTACGTCTACCGTACTATACATATATTTTAAAATATCATGCTCAAGAGTATAGGGAGAATCACATACCTTCTCGGCGAAAACCACCTGCCAAGTCGAATATGTCGCGCGCAGAGTATCGACTCATAATACCAACACGTCTATCAACGTCTAGACTATACTGTATAAAGTTCTAAGCAGAGGGTTCTCTATTCTACGGAAAATTGGGCAGCACTACCCTACCCGTCAAGCTACTCAAGTCTATTGTAAATACAGCCCTATGTAAGTACAGTTCAATTCTTCTTTATTATACTTCTGATGTGATTTCAGTTCAATACTCTTCTCAGACATCCTTCGTTGTAATTACAGTTCAATTCTCTTCTTTAATATCCTTCTATGTGTTTTATACTTATTTCTATACTTCTACGGTATGTATTCTCCAATTACAATAGAAGGATAAGATTATTTACCTCGATAAGCCCAATATTATCCAAGTTAAATGTCGATCCTGAGCAAGGTTTAGCTCCTAATTTGTACGCTCCGATAGCTCCAAGAAACCCTTAGAAGTTTCTAACAACTTCTACTTAAATACTATAAGGGATTTGGGGCTAGGGTATTTAGGAATAGTAACTATACTTGAAAGACAACTTTTCTACCAAGGGAGGGGGTAGGTTTCGGCTAGGACTCAAGGGAGGGGGGAGAAGAGCTTGGACGAAAAGCTATAAGAGAGGGGAGGGATTTTTCAAGACTTGGAGAATTGATTTGTGGATGAAGAAAACCTTCAAGTTAGGGGGGTATTTATAGGCCAACTAATGTCCAAGATGAAGCTAAGTGGTAGGCAAGTGTAAGGTGGATATTTAGGCAAGTGTCCTTATCCATCTACTACACAAATATCCTACCAACTCCTTGACCAAAAACTAAGCCACAAAATTGTCCAACCCTTGCCCAAGTTGCCGTCCATATGTCACCCTCCCGTTGGTCCAAAATATTTCGTCTCTCGGAAAAATCCGCAAAAATTATAAATGACATAGCCGTAATTTACCCTACGCAAGTTTTGAAAACGCTTCATTGAAAACCATTTGTTTCGTGGGTTGTGCACAAATTTCGCCCAAAGTGCCTATCTTAAGGCTAAACCAGACGCACGCCTCACGTACATACTGAAATACTGGTATAACATTCTCCTCCTTAGAAACATTCGCCCCGAATGTTCCTTCCCAAGATGTATAATGATAAAGTTCTCATAACTTAAATAGCTTGCAAATGCCACATACGGCCACAAACAACACTTAGGCATATATGACAATGAAAATTTATAAGTAGGAAAGTGAGTTACCCGGAGGTGCTGGGAATAAAGTGAGGATACTTCGCTCATGTCCTCCTCGGCTTCCCATGTCATCTCTCCCCGAGCTCGCTCGCCACAAGACTTTGACTAAGCCACGCCCTCGTCCGCAGACGCCTAACCCGACGCATCGATTATCGCTATGGGAATCTCTCATATGATAACCCCTGGCCACCGACATCACCAATCGGTGTACCTAGATGGATCCCCGATACATCTCCTCAAAGATAGAAACATGAAACACCAGATGCATCCGCTTCCAGACGGACGGCAGATTCAACTCATAGGCAACCTTGCCTACCTCGCGGACAACTGACACGCCTAATGTACCTGGGCCGAAGTTTCCTTTCTTCCCGAATCACATCACACCTTCATGGGCGACACCTTCAGAAAACCCAATCATCAACCTCAACCTGCATGCCGACGACGATGATCCGTGATATGACTTTTGTCGACTCAGCCGCCAAGAATCGCCCCGGATAAGCTTTACCTTATCCATCGCTCGTACTGTGTCCGGTCCCACTAATCGCACTCTCGCCTAGATCTAACCAGCCTATCGCGATCTGCACTTCCTCCCATACAAGGCCTCATAAGGCGCCATCCAATACCGGAGTGGTAGCTATTATTATACGCAAAACTCAACTAGAGGCAAATGATCCTCCCACTACCCTCGGTCAATAACACAGCTCGCAAAGATATCCTCAAGAGTCCGATAAGGCGCCACCGCCCGCCTATCTGCAGGATGAAATGTAGCACTCGTGCTCACTCGCCCCTAAACCCTTCTCGAAAGACCTCCGTAAGTTAGCCGTAAACCGGCTCTCGTTCGATATGATCGAAATAGGGACTCCATGCACCGACGATCTCTGATGTAAAGTCCGCATAATCCTCAACCGAAAAGTCGCCCGACGGAAGAAAGTGGGCTGATTTCACACCGCCGATTTATAACCCATATAGAATCACGCTTCCTCCGAAAGTGCAGGTAATCATGTGATAAAGTCCATATTGATCACCTCTCACTTCCGTGCTCGGATCTCTATCGTCGCAACAAACCACCGTGCCTCGTGCTCTACCTTCACCGGCCGACAACACGCACCGAGCTACAAACTCGCAACGCCCCTCTTCAAGCCATCCCACCAATACACGATCCGAGGTCGTGGTACATCTCGTCGATCCCGGATGGATAGAGTAACGCGCGCAGGTGCTTCCCTAGAATCGCCGCCAAGTCCCGCAATATCCGAACACACAACTCGCCAACCTTAGCACCCCATCGTGCTACTCAAAAGGACCCTTCCTCCCGAAGAGTCGATCACGGCATCACAAAACCGGATCTCAAATCCGGTTCTTCACCTCTCGACGACGGAAGACTCGCAACCTCTCGAACTCGAACCCCACCGCTATCGTAATCAATCAAACGGACACCAAGGCTCGCTAATCGATGCAAATCACTTAACCATGCCCTCCTCCTGCCGCACATCCGATAGGCTACCCATCGACCTACGACTGGCGGGCATCTCGCCACAACATCGCCTTCCCGTGGTACAGATACGGACATCATAATCCTTAAGCAACTCTAACCACCGCTCGCCGTAAGTTCAGCCTCCTCCGGTCAAGATATAGTGGAGGCTCTTGTGGTCTCATAAATATCCACACGAACCCCATACAAATAGTGCTCTGCATCTTCAAGGCGTGAATCACCGCGCTAACTACAAATCACGGGTGGGGGTAGTTCCTCATGCTTCTTAAGCCGCCGGATGCGACGCTATAACCTTGCCCCGCTGCATCAACACACATCCCAACCCGATGCCCGACGATCACAATACACGACAAAGCCGCTCGACCTCTCGAAGAGTAAGAACGGGCGGTCGCGCCTCTCCTTCAAGAATCGAAACCCCGCCACATGCACGCCCATCAAACTTAGCCGCTTCCGAGTCACCTAGTCAACGGTGCAGATAGAAGCAAACCTCTCTACGAACCGATAATAACTCGCAAGGCCCGTAAAATCGCGAACCTCTCGCTGAGTAAGAGTTCAGGCCAACTCCGATCGCTTCGATCTTGGTCAGATCCACCGAATACCATCTACCCGACTATATGCCCAAGAAAAGCCACCAAGTCAACCGTAACTCACACTTCAAAACTTGGCGATAATCGCTGGTCTCGAGAACTCTCAAAGACAATTCTCAAATGCTCCGCATGCTCGCCTCGAGCGAATAAACCAAGATATCATCAATGAACACTATCACAAACGTGTCAAAATGGCTTGAACACTCGGCTCATCAAATCCATGAATACCGCCAGAGCATCGTCAACCCGAAAGACATGACTCAACTCATAATGCCCGCATCGAGTCCTAATGCGCCCTAGGGACATCCGCCTCGACTGCACTGATGATAGCCCGATCGCAGATCAATCTGAGAAACATCTCGCACTCGCAGCTTGGTCGAACAAATCATCAATCCCGGGAAGGGGTATTCGTTTAATAGTCACCTTGTTCACCGTCAGAATCAACTCACATGCGCAGCTGCCCCATCCTTCTTTCTTCTTCAACAATACCGCGCCTCGTGGAGAAACACTAGGCCCGATGAAGCCCTTCTCCAAAGAAATCTCTCACCTGGTCCTTCAACTCTCTCAACTCGGCAAAGCCATTCGTAAGGCTGAATGGAAATAGGCCGAGTGTCCGCAAAGACATCGATACAAAACTCTATCTCCTCTCGTGAGGATACCCGGAGGTCGCCCGAAACACGCCCGGGAACTCTCGACTACCGAATCGACTAAAAATCTGCACCGCAGCCTCGTGATCAAACACCAACGAGATGGTAGATGCACTTTCCGCACTATCTTCCTAGCCTCGAGGTAGGAAATAAACCTACCCTCAACATACTGTTCCTCCCACTCAATAACCGGCCTCAGAAACCGGAACCGCACTCACTTTCCTCGCAGCCTACATTGGCGTAGCAAGAAGCTAACCAATTCATGCCCATGATCACATCGAAATCACCATGTCCAACTCTATCAAGTCGCCAGGTCCGACGACTTCATAAGTCACCGACAAGCCCTATATGCCCGCCGAGCTACCACCGAATCACCCACTGGCGTAGCTACCTCGAAAGGGTCTATGGACTCAGGCTCTATCCCTATCCTACTAGCAACAAGGGGAGATATTTAGGACAGAGTAGAACCCGGATCTATCAAGGCATACACGTCACAACACGAAACTGATAAAGTACTGGACGACATCAGCGAGGCCTCCCGGTCCGCTCGCCGATAAGGCATATACGCGTTCTCGAGGACCGCTAGCACCGACCCGCCACGACTCGCCGCGACCGCTGGTCTCGAGAACCCCCGCCCGGCGAGTAATCGGCGGGATGAAGACCCAAGAATCGACCGCAGTCGACTCCTACCATCGCCACGCTCGCCTGATCGCATAACGACCCCGCCGCCACAAGTATAGCAAGCTCCCGGCAGTAGTACCACGCCTCGAATGGAATCTACCACAACGACACACCGAAAGCAGACTCGATCGTTAGCACCTTGCTACCGAAATCAAGTCCCGGGCCCCGACCGCCTCAATGCTCGTTGTACCAAAACGATGTAGGAGTGCTCGAGCCGCCGAGGTGCAAATCCAGACGTCACGAGGCCGCCCACCTCGAGCTACCAAAAGATCCGCCGCTTCGCCTTCTTCTCGCCGCTGATATCCGCCGACTGCCGGCTCTACGCCTCGCATCCAAGCGCATGAGCTCGCACGCGTAATGTCCATACCGGCCAAGAGCAACACCCGCACAAGACTCGCCATATAATCATCTAGCCCTGACGTAGCGTGCACTCGCCCTCCATATCGCTACCAACGCAGTGGACATATCGAGCCAACGACCGAACTCAACGCTGTACTTCTAATCAGGCGCCTCTCTGCTTTCAAAGAATAAAAATTGTTTACCGCGTTCTCCTCATTCGCGGAGGCAAGAAGTGCGTGAGAAAATCCTCCAAAACTCGCCCCATACCGCCGAGGCGCATGCTTCCCGAAAGCTCCCACGAAGTCAAACCCGATCGCAGATCACGCAGCCGACGCGAATCAAGATCACTGACGGTCTCAAGCCTTGATCACCCGTGACGATCCTCTCAGAATCGACGGATGAACTCGCGATCATCTCGTGCCTCGACCAGAACTCAAGTGCTACAACTCGTAAAAATCCCGCAGCCTCAAATCGCTCGATTCGTGAACCATGTGCACCGCTGAATCGGAATCGCCAGATCCACTTATCTCATGTTCGCCACAATCTCGCCAATAGTCAAGATATCCTTGTACTCCTAACCTCCGCCCGAGGCCGGGACAGAGGCGCGGTATCGCGGTTCGCTGGGCCGGCGGCGCATGGAACTCGCTGCCTCGTATAGATCGCTCGAGCCTCGTGACTCTGTCCCATTAGCAGCCTCTCGCCGCTTTGCCCTTCTCGCCCGGTTTTACGCGAGGAATAATCACATGTAAAAGGAATACGTGAGAGGGGTCCAACTTATAACAAAGCTCTAAGGCACGATCTCAGAGTGAGAAGAATGGAAACCAATCCTAAATACCCTATAGCCTCCTGATTATAGGTGTGGTGCACAACACACCGATAATCAAGACTCTACTAGATACGGCTCAGACACTTTCGAGGATTAATCGCTCGATACCACTTTTTGTCACGATCTGCCCGGTTCGTGGATCGTGCCTCACCGGCACCCAAGTAGACATACATCGTAGTAATTAGCGAATATAAAAACAAAACATGAAAAAATGTAAATTTAGACACGCTTTATCTGAGAAAAGTCGCTTTTCATATATATATATAAAGAGTGAACAAGCATATCCCAACTTTACAACATGACTACGCACTTAGAATGTAAACAACTATGGCGACAGGCCCCGCCATACCCCGAATGTACATATATATACAACATCAGTGAGAACCCTACCAAAAGTCGAGCCTCCTGAGAAGATGGAGCTCCTGACACCAAAGAAAAGATCCTACGGAGGCGGATCTAGCACTGCTGTTCTTACCGCTGCATGAACGCAGCCCTCAAGGAGGTCAAGACAACAGTACCAAGTATGTGAAATCAGAAGCATCAAGTAAAATCAAAGTATTTAAAACCATTTGCAAATACAACCAGCTTCAATCGCACATAGTGCCACAACATAAACAAGAGCAAAATAGAAATAATGTAATCGGGTCTTATCTAGGCCGCGAATGATCGGGCAAGGCCAATCGCCTATAGTATCATTATGCGCCTAATCTCGACTTCTCGCACCGCATAGTCACACATGCACTTCGCATGAGGTATTCTCGTGACGGGGTAGCTAACCCCTGCATTCTCCTCGACTTCGCACCGCATAGTCTCAATAGACCGCATAGTCACACGCATCGCATAGTGGCATCCCCAGACGGATAAAACACCCGGAATGATCCATCCTGGAACTCCCGCAGCTCTGCATAGTCACACAGACCGCACAGGCCGTATAGACTCGCATCAAGGGTGGCAAGCCCTCGGTATAACAAATCAAGGGGGTATGTGATATAATAACAGTACAACGGTCTTAACGTTTAACAACGTAAGCACAACAAGAATAACATCACAAGACACTAACACACGTAGTATCACAACATGTTTACTTATCAAACCATCTTTCTATACTTTGCAGAAGTCAATACAGGATTTTCATAAACAAACAAGTAAAACCGTTCCTTTTATCTTTCTTAAGTCGTTATACCTAACTTCCCATAAAGCTAGTATAACTCTTAAGTTTTTTGTTTTAAAAACAATATTCTTCTTCTTTCAAAAATGATTTATAATTCTTTTGAAAGACTTTAAGATTCTTATTATTCAGGCTTAAGTCAAAAGACATTGCCGTAAAACTACGTCCAGTTAACACACGTACGTCTACCGTACTATACATATATTTTAAAATATCATGCTCAAGACTATAGGGAGAATCACATACCTTCTCGGAGAAAACCACCTGCCAAGTCGAATATGTCTGTTATACCCCGTATTTCCAGAGTATGTACGTGAGGGCGTACGTACAAAAGTTTAGCCTTAAAGGTTAGGCCTTGGACGAAAATACTTGGGCACAACTCACTAAAAGAATCGTTTTCCGACGAAACGCTTTACAAGACTCGCGTAGGATAAATTCGCTATGTCATTTATATTTTTTGTAATTTTTCCGAGAGACGAAACATTTTGGATCAACGAGAGGCGACACTTGTCACCCTCTAGTTGGCGGACTTGAGGCGAAATGGGACGAATTGATGGCCTATTTTTTCACGGAGTTGGTAGGATATTTTGTGTGCAAGTCAAGGACACTTGCCCAAATCTCGACCTACACTTGCCTAGCACATGGCTTAATTCGCCATTGGTTGGCCACTTGACCTATAAATACCCCTTAAGATGAAGAGTTCTTCATCCACAAATCTTTCTCCAAGTCTTGAAAATCCTCTCTCCTCGAGCCTTTTCGCCCAACACACCCTCCCCTTTTAGCGAAGCTCGCGAGGCAACCTCCTAGTGTCACGACTCCAACCCGGCCCGTGGATCGTGCCTTACCCCTGCACCCTAGTGATACAACATCGAGAAAATCAGCGGAAAATAAAAACATAAACATGAATTAAGAGAAAAGATAAATAAACAAAGCAACCAAAACAATAGCTTTCATCATATATACGTAAATACCCAACGCTTATCCTTTTACAAGCCCCGCCACAACAAAGGCATGCACTTAAGATTTACAACAACTATGACGGACAGGCTCGCCATACCTCGAATGTACAAGAACCTACAACTCAGTGGAAACATACCAAAGATAAGCCTCCAAGGAACTGAGCTTTCCAACACGCCAAATGAGATCCTAAGAGCGAGGATCCACGATCGATGCATTTCTACCGCGCAGATGAATGCAGCTCAAGGAGGTCAAGATAACAGTACCAAGTATGTGAAATCAGAATATCATAGCTTAAATCATAACGCCTATATAAAGGTGAGACATGTATGATAACCAAAATACAAGACGCAACATAAAAGTGCAAGTCGTGACTCACGCCTCAAAGTCACCACTCAAATATAACTACGGGTCTCACGCCCACAACATCCATCATGTTCGATCACGGCCGCATGCCCTAATCGTGACGGTGTAGACATGTCCATGATGCAACAATAATAACAAGGCCGCACGGCCACACGCCCCGGACATCGTGACGGCAGACATGCCCATGTAACCTCAATAACAATATACCGTGGTCAACCCCGCCGCACGGCCACATGCCCCGAACATCAGACGGCAGTAGACACGCCCATGTTGCAAGAATAACCATATAACGGTAATCAACCCGCCGCACGGCCGCATGCCCCTAACATCGTGACGGTAGACACGCCCACGTGACATCAACAACAAGACAAGAATCAAAATGGAAACATACCCGTGGAATTTCCATCACCGCCAAAGACGCCCAAGTAAGTTCTCAATAAGTCAACCGCCTCTATCGAGAGACGCCAGAATACGTAAATACCACACTTGCACAACAAAGGCTATCATCACAAGCATAGGCAAGTTTCACAACAACAAGCATAGGCAAGTTTCACAACAACAAGCATAGGCAAGTTTCACAACACCAAAGTACTTTCATTTTATGCCAAAGTCCTGTTTTTAACCCCAAGTACTACATAATGCTAAGTTCTTTTAAAAGAGATCCATTACTTTTATAAAAGTCACCCGACACCCGTAGTATTAGAATGACTCAACCCACATTCCCTTTTCAAAATCAAGTAACAACATTCTTTCCTAAGTTCCAGCTTTGCCTAGTTTCAATTACTTAAGCTTCTCATTTTCAAATGGTTTCATAGTTCCCAAACTTAATCACTTGATTCCTTTTAGAACAATCGAGTAATATATGTCTTACGCGAGAGTAGGTTATTCTTGTTTACAACATTCTTATTACAAAGAGCATGATCTAGAAAATGTATATCATTTTGTCTCATCTTAGTTTCTATGCAGATGGAGGTTTCTACTGGTTTTAATACAATTCATCATTATTCAATACATTTTCCTTTATTAACGCCGCAGGGTCCTGTCGATACACATTCTCGATTTCAAATCAAGAAACATTATCCCTTTAAATAAAACCAAGTACTTATTACTCACTTAATGAGGTTTCACACAAACATTCACATTAAAACAAATAAGTTAAGTCTCTTATCTTATAAGATCAAGTCTCTTAACTTCTAACATCAGTAAACCATTTTCTTTACCTCTCTTAAGACATTATACCTAACTCCCCATAAAGCTAGTATAACTTTTTTTAAAACCTCTTAAAACCAAGTGTTACTCTTCCTTCCAAAACGATTTATAAATCTTTTGAAATACATCAAGTTCTTTATTATAACTAGCCAGTTATAATTCACATCAGTTACCTTTTAAAACCACAAAGTATTTTCTTACCTACATAAAGTCATTATAACCAACTTCCCATAAAGCCGTTATAACACTTTTTATGTTTTAAGAACAATCAAACACAAGCTTAACACATGTACGCCTACCGCACTACATAATACACACATATCATGCTAGAAGAGATAGGAAGAGGTTCACATACCTCGCGACGATTTATCGACAATAAGCAAAGCTCCAAGTACTACAACCTTGCTAGCCCTTTCCACTCCGAGTAATACGCTACTCTTAGTACTTTCACCTATAAAGGTCACAAACGCCTATTAACCCCAAAACACAAGTTTCTATCTTTCAACAAAAGATTTTCCCCGCAAGTCAGAAATCTCCTCCTTTATCGAGGTCGGCTACCAAGCCAACCGGGGTTAACACGCCTAATCGACGCTGCATAATTCTACTACACAAGAATGCCGCACAAGCTCATCGCAATACGCCCCTATGTAATTACGTCGCTTCTTCTCTTATCATTCTTCTACGTGATTATTGTTCAATTCTTTATTCTTCGTGCTTAAGTCAAAAGACATCGCCACAATACTACGTTCAGTTCTATATATAGTATACTTCAACTATATACTCTAACATGTAATTTCCAATTACAATAGAAGGACAGTAGTGTTTACCTCGATAAGCCCAAAATTATCCAAGTATAAAGTCGATCCTGAGCAACGCTAGCTCCTACTCCGAGCGCCCAAACAACCCTTAGAAGTTCTAACCAACTTCTACTTACAACTTCAACAACGGTGAAGATTTAGGGTTTCGCTTGTGGCTAAAGGAAGTATAATCGTATTTTCCGGGCTTTTGTATGTTGTAACTCGGGAATACTACAAGGTATTTGGGCCAAGTTATTGGGACATTATAACAATACTCGGAGAGTATTTCTATACCACAACAAGGGTATTATACTAAAACAACTAGGCTAGTGGGTACCCTACTGGCCAACCACTACTAAAGGGGTAGGTTTCGCCAAGGGCCTTTAAGAGTGAGAGGGCTTGGTGGACGAGAGGACAAGAGGGAGGGAGGTTTGAGACTTAGGTAGATTGCTCAAGCGAGGATTAAGAAAGTCTTCAACTTAGAGGGGTATTTATAGTCAAGTGAAGGCCAACCAACGGCCAAGATCCATCCAAGTGTTAGGCAAGTGTAAGGCCAAGATTAAGCCACTGCAACCTTATCCATCTACCCAAAATATCCTACCAACTCCTCGACCACCAACAATGCACAAAAACGTGCAACTCCCCATTTTCGTCCGTCCACACTCTTCCACCAGAGGGTGACAAGTGTCGCCTCTCGTTGGTCCAAAATGTTTCGCCTCTAAAAATCCGCAAAAATTATAAATGACATAGCCGGAATTTTCCCAACAAAAGTCGTGGAAACGCTTTCGCCGAAAAACGACTTTAATCGGGTGTCAGGTACAAATTTCAAACTTGCCTAACTTAAGGCTCAAATTTTCTACGCACGCCCTCACGCATATACTCAAAATACGGTATAACATTCTTCCTTAGAAACATTCGCCCCGAATGTTCCTTCTCACCTCACAACATACACGCTACCGGTATAGCCTTCACTACTATACTTACTTAAACCAACCTTGCCACACCCGCCACAAAATAACATGCACGCAAACCCAAATCCACGCCAACGAGGAATCACCTGCTTACCTCAAAAGTCCCCACCAAGGTCTAAAAATATAATCTCTTCGCACCTTCATTTCTCAAAAGAAACGATCACACACGCTCACTTCTCCCCATCTCGCTGTACCCTTCTCGAACACTCGAACTCTTTCTAGTATACGCATCATACTTCGCTTCAAAACTGGAGTCACTACCTCCAAACTTGATCATCTTACTAGCCTCGATCTCCTCTAAGGCCCTTCTCGGCCTTCACGAACCGATTCGGTCGAACGATCCACGAACTCATACGATGGTTATCTAAACTGGGCCTAGCACCTCGTGACTTGCCACCGGCGGACCACCCAGAGCTGACCCCACCTCGAACAGCCGCTGGTTGGCCCGCAACACGGCCCCAACCCGACCCACTATCGCGCCAACTCGCTTCTCGACACCTAACAATCTTGTTAAATCACATCATGAAAGATACCACTTTCATTTACCCAACCCAGGGACTTATCACACAATACATTCTAGGCATAAAATGTACTCTGACAAGGATCACTCGCAAAATCTTGTACTCAAGACGGCCTTACATCTAAGGTCTCAACTGTAATATTCTAAGGTTCATCATTTTCACCCTGTGCTTACCCTTTCACTAAGCATGTTTCTAAATCTCATTTTAGCACCAAGCTATCCGAACATAACACTTAACACATTATCATAACATACAAAACTCTAGATGGTTAAGGATATACCTGAAAATAGGCGGTTCAAGGACCGCTAAAATCGAACTTCCACCACGACTTACCGTGGCCCGCAATCGCTTCTAGTAGTTCAGGTTATCCTACCGCCATACTCGCCTGACAGCCTCGCATATGGCCCCGCTGGCCGCAAGAATAACAAGCTCCTCGTACTACGACACTTCCCAAATGCGGCTCACCACATCGACCACACCGAGGCAGGTGACCGATCCGCCAACACCCCTACTCTCGAACATTCAAACTCCGGGAGCCCCGACCGCCCCGAATATCCTGCGGTCCCGGCCGCGGAGGACCACTGCAATGGCGAGGTACATAACTAGTTCGCCGAGGCGGTCCGCCTCAAAGTCGCTAAAATATCCGCCGCCTTGGCCTTCTTCTCGCCAAAGCCGTCCACCTGCCGACTTCGCGCCTCGCACTCCGCGATGAGCTCAACGCGGGCAATGTCCATGCCTATCAAGAGAAACACCAACAACTTCTTTCTAGGTAATCATCGAGCCCTCAGAATATACGGTGCACTCGATCCTCCATACTAGCTACTAATGCGGAACATACCGCCAATGAGTCGAACTCACATTGTACTCGAATCAGACGCCTGCTTCGCTCAACATCAAAAACTGTTTACCGAGCCTCCTCATTTGTGAGGCAAGAAATGTGCCGAAGGCCCCAAAACTCGCCCCAAACGGCCGGAAGTGCATGCTTCCCGAAAGCTCCCACGAGTCAAACCAATCGATCGCGTATCACGCACCGATGCGAACCAAATGTCATGCACTCGCTCTCAAGCTCATCACCCGCATGATCCTTCGCAGAATCGACGGATGAACTCTCGCGATCATCCTCCTGCCTCGACCAGAAACTCAAAGTGCTACAACTAAGGAAATCCCGTAGCCTCAAATCGCTCGCCTCGCACTACATGTGCCGCTGAATCGAATCGCTGGCCCACTTATCTCATATCTCGCCACAACTCGCCAATAATCGCCATCTCCTTGTGACCATCTCCCGCCTGCATCGCGGACCGAGGCTCGTGTATCAGAGTCTCGCAGCCATCGCCGCGCCTAAACTCGCTGGGCCGGGCGGCCGCGAAACTCGCCGCCTAAGCACTGCCTCGTGTATCACTCGCTCGCGCTTCTCATACTCTCAATCACACTAGCAGCCTCTCGGCCGCTTGCCCTTCGGGCCCCGTTGCCTTCGCAGGCATAATCGTAAAACGAAACACGCCAGAGGGTCCAACTTAGAACACTTTCTAAGGCACGATCTCGTAACGAGAAGAATGGAAACTAATCCTAAATGTCCTATAGCCTCCTCGACATAGATGTGGTGCACAACACACCGATAATCAAGACTTACTAGACACGGTTCAGAGACACTTTCCGAGGACTAATCGCTTCGATACCACTTTTGTCACGACTCAACCTGCCCGTGGATCGTGCCTTACCCTGCACCCTAGTGATACAACATCGAGAAAATCGGAAAATAAAAACATAAACATGAATTAAGAGAAAAGATAAATAAACAAAGCAACCAAAACAGCTTGCCTTCATCATATATACGTAAATACCCAACAGCTATCCTTTTTACAAGCCCCGCCACAACAAAGGGCTGCACTTAAGATTTACAACAACTATGACGGACAGGGCTTCGCCATACCCTCAATGTACAAGAACCTACAACTCGTGGAAACATACCAAAGATAAGCCTCAAGGAACTGAGTTTCCAACACGTCAAATGAGATCCCAAGAGCGAGGATCCACGATCGATGCATTCTACCGCTGCATTTAACGCAGCCTCAAGGAGGTCAAGATAACAGTACCAAGTATGTGAAATCAGAATACCGCAGCTTAAATCATAACGCTTATATAAAGGTGAGACATGTATGATAACCAAAATACAAGACGCAACATAAAAGTTAGCCAAGTCGTGACTCATGCCTCAAAGTCACCACTAAATATAACTACGGGTCTCACGCCCACAACATCCATCATGTTCGTGATCATGGCCGCATGCCCTAATATCGTGACGGTAGACATGTCCATGATGCAACACACAATAAGGCCGCACGGCCACATGCCCTGGACATCGTGACGGTAGATATGCCCATGTAACCTCAATAACAATATACGGTGGTCAACCCCGCCGCACGCCACATGCCCCTCATCGTGACGGCAGCACACGCCCACGTTGCGCAATAACCATATAACCGTAATCAACCCGCCGCATGCCCTAATATCGTGACGGTAGATACGCCCATGTGACATCAACAACAAGACAAGAATCAAAATGGAAACATACCCGCGGAATTTCCATCACCGCCAAAGACGCCCAAGTAAGTTCTCAATAAGTCAACCGCCTCTATCGAGAGACGCCAGAATACGTAAATACCACACTTGCACAACAAAGGCTATCATCACAAGATAGGCAAGTTTCACAACAACAAGCATAGGCAAGTTTCACAACAACAAGCATAGGCAAGTTTCACAACACCAAAGTACTTTCATTTTACGCCAAAGTCCGGTTTTTAACCCCAAGTACTACATACGTTAAGTTCTTTTAAAAGAGATCCATTACTTTTATAAAAGTCACCCGATACCCGTAGTATTAGAATGACCAACCCACATTCCCTTTTCAAAATCAAGTAACAACATTCTTTTCCTAAGTTCCAGTTTGCCTAGTTTCAATTACTTAAGCTTCTCATTTTCAAATGGTTTCATAGTTCCCAAACTTAATCACTTGATTCCTTTTAGAACAATCGAGTAATATATGTCTTACGAGAGTAGGTTATTCTTGTTTACAACATTCTTATTACAAAGAAACATGATCTAGAAAATGTATATCATTTTGTCTCATCTTAGTTTCTATGCAGATGAGGTTTCTACCGGTTTTAATACAATTCATCATTATTCAATACATTTTCCTTTATTAACGCCGCAGTTGGTCCTGTCGATACACATTCGATTTCCAAATCAAGAAACATTATCCCTTTAAATAAAACCAAGTACTTATTACTCACGAATGAGGTTTCACACAAACATTCACATTAAAACAAATAAGTTAAGTCTCTTATCTTATAAGATCAAGTCTCTTAACTTCTAACATCAGTAAACCATTTTCTTTACCTCTCTTAAGACATTATACCAAACTCCCATAAAGCTAGTATAACTTTTTTAAAACCTCTTAAAACCAAGTGTTACTTTTCCTTCCAAAACGATTTATAAATCTTTGAAATACAGCAAGTTCTTTATTATAACTAGCCAGTTATAATTAACATCAGTTACCTTTTAAAACCACAAAGTATTTTCTTACCTACATAAAGCTGTTATAACCAACTTCCCATAAAGCCGTTATAACACTTTATGTTTTAAGAACAATCAAACACGCTAACACATGTACGCCTACCGCACTACATAGTACACACATATCATGCTAGAAGAGATAGAAGAGGTTCACATACCTCGCGACGATTTATCGACAATAAGCAAAAAGCTCCAAGTACTACAACCTTGCTAGCCCTTTCCACTCCTCGAGTGTAATACGCTACTCTTAGTACTTTCACCTATAAAGGTCACAAACGCCTATTAACCCCAAAACACAAGTTTCTATCTTTCAACAAAATTCTAAGAAGATTTCCCCGCAACAGCAGAAATCTCCTCCTTTATCGCAGGTCGCTACCAAGCCAACCAGTGGGGTTAACACGCCTAACCGGACGCTGCATAATTCTACTACACGAATGTCGCACAAGTTCATCGCAATACACCCTATGTAATTACGTCAGCTTCTTCTTTATTGTCCTTCTACGTGATTATTGTTCAATTCTTTATTCTTCGTGCTTAAGTCAAAAGACATTGCCACAATACTACGTCGCTTCTATATATAGTATACTTCAACTATATACTCTAACATGTAATTTCCAATTACAATAGAAGGACAAGAGTGTTTACCTCGATAAGCCCAAAATTATCCAAGTATAAAGTCGATCCCGAGCAACGCTTAGCTCCTACTCCGAGCGCCCAAACAACCCTTAGAAGTTCTAACTAACTTCTACTTACAACTTCAACAACGGGTGAAGATTTCAGTGGTTTCGCTTTTGTGGCTAAAGGAAGTATAATCGTATTTTCCGGCTTTTGTATGTTGTAACTCGGGAATACTACAAGGTATTTGGGGCCAAGGTATTGGGACATTATAACAATACTAGAGAGTATTTCTATACCACAACAAGTGGGTATTATACTAAAACAACTAGGCTAGTGGGTACCCACTACTAACCACTACTAAAGTGGGGTAGGTTTCGCCAAGGGCCTTTAAGATGAGGGGTTCAAAGTGGACGCAGGACAAGAGGGAGGAGTGTTTGAGACTTAGGTAGATTGCTCAAGTGAGGATGAAGAAAGTCTTCAACTTAGAGGGTATTTATAGGTCAAGTGAAGGCCAACCAACGGCCAAGATCCATCCAAGTGTTAGGCAAGTGTAAGGCCAAGATTAAGCCACGCGCAACCTTATCCATCTACCCAAAATATCCTACCAACTCCTCGACCACCAACAATGCACAAAAACGTACAACTCCCATTTTCGTCCGCCCACACCTTCCAATTGAGGGTGACAAGTGTCGCCTCTCGTTGGTCCAAAATGTTTCGCCTCTCTAAAAATCCGCAAAAATTATAAATGACATAGCCTAATTTTCCCAACAAAAGTCGTGGAAACGCTTTAAAAACGACTCTAATCGGGTGCCAGGTACAAATTTCAAACTTGCCTAACTTAAGGCTCAAATTTTCTACGTACGTCCTCACGTACATACTCTGAAAATACGGGGTATAACACCTAGCCTAGCCGAAACCTACCCCCCTCCTTTGGTAGAAAAGTTGCCTTCTAGTATTGTTATAATGCCCAAAATACCCTAGCCCAAATCCCTTAGTACTTAGTTGAAGTTGTGAAGAACTTCTAAGGGTTCTCGAGCTATCTGAGCGCATAACTTAGAGCTAAACCTTGCTCAGAGCGACGTATTATCTAGATATTATTGGGCTTACCGAGGTAAATAATCTTATCCTTCTTTTGTAAATTATGAATACATACCGTAGAAGTATGAATGAGTATAAAATACTTAAGGATATTAAAGAATAGAATTGAATCATATCACAGTAGGCGGTATAAAAGAAGAATAATTGAACTATACTTACTTAGATCACACAAGAGACTTGAGTAGCTCACCGTAGGAAGTTGTCACGACCAACCAACCTCGTGATCGTGCCTTACCCTGCACCCTAGTGATACAACATCGTAGAAAATCAGGAAATAAAAACACGAACATGAATTAAGAGACATGATAAATAAACAAAGCAACCAAAACAGCTTGCCTTCAAGATATATACATAAATACCCAACAGCTTATCCTTTACAAACTCGCCCACAACAAGATTACATGCACTTCTAAGAAGTGATAACAACTATGACGGATGTGGCCCCGCCATACCCCGAATGTACAAGAACCTGCTGCACTGGTAACATACCAAAAGATAAGCCTCCAAGAGACGGGGCTTCCTAACACGCGAACTTTGATCCTATGAGCGAGGATCCACAACCGATGTAATTTACTCATGCAGATGAACGCACTTCAAGCGAGGTCAAGACAACAGTACCAAGTATGTGAAATCAGAAAAGATCGCAAATGAAATCATAATAGTCTATATAAAGGTGAGACACGTATGATAACCAAACTACAATTCACAACATAAAACAAATATGTCAAGTCGTGACTCACGCCTCAAGTCATCCTCACGCCCGTGGAACTCTTCCTCACCGCCGCAGCCTAGGTATAAATCGTGGAATACGTGTCCCGCCCATCCCGTGGGACTCAGTGAAAGAATCATGTGGAATACGTGTCCCGCCCATCCCACGGGACTCAGAGAATCAGGTGAAATACGTGTCCCGGCCCATCTCGTGGGACTCGGTGGATAATCAGGTGAAATACGTGTCCCGGCCAATCTCGTGGGACTCGGTGGATAATCAGATGAAATACGTGTCCCGGCCCATCTCGCGACTCGTGGTAATCGACGGAATACGTGTCCGCCCATCTCGTGGACTCGAAGAATCATTCATAACAAATCAGCCGCCTCCATCGAGAGACGCGTGGTATAGAAGTACAAAGATTTGCACAACAAGGCTATCAAACACAAACATAGGCAAGTTACACACAACTCAAGTTTATTTTAGGCCAAAGTCCAGGTTCTGACCCCAAAGTATTACGTACGTTGAATTCTTTTTAAAAAGATCCATTTCTTTTATAAAGGTCACCCGATACCCGTAGTATTAAAATAGAGTGACTCACATTTTTAGGTAAACCAAAACACTTTCCTTTTAACATCACGTAACAACATTCTTTTCCAAAAGTTCAAGTTTGCCTAATTTCAAATACTTAAGTCTCTTATTTTAGAAAGGTTTCATAGTCCATAGACTTAATCACTTAAGAATATAATCCTCTTTTAAACAATTTGAGAAACATATGTCTTATATGTGAGTAGGTTTTTCTTGTTCATAATCAATCTTATTAAATCAGCCATGATCTAGGAAATGTAATATCATTTTGTCTCATCTTAGCTTCTATGCAGATGGAGGTTTCTACTGGTTTTAATAATACTTAATTCGTCAAAACATTTCCTTTTATTAACGCTGCAGTGGTTTGTCGATACTCATTCGATTTCCAAAATCAAGAAACATTATTCCTTTTAAAACCAAGTACTCATTACTCATGAATGAGGTTTCACACCAAAACTCGTATTAATTCATTCAAGTCAAGTCTCTTATCTTTAAGATCAAGTCTCTTAACCTCTAACAATCAAGAAATCATTCTCTTTACTACTTTAAGACGTTATACCTAACTTCCCATAAAGCTAGTATAACTCTTATGTTTTCAAAACCGTGTATTGCTCTTTCTTTCAAAACGGTTTCTTAGTCTTTGAAATACTTCAAGATTCTTGTTTATCATACGCCAAGTCGCTTATAAATCAAATCGCTTATCTTTTAAAACCACAAAGCATTTCTTACTTACATAAAGTCGTTATAACCAACTTCCCATAAAGTCGTTATAACACTTTATGTTTTAAACCAATCAAATACTTTTAACACACGACGATACCGCACTACATAGTTATACACATATCATGCTAGAAAAGATAGGAAGAGGTTCACATACCTCGCGACGATTATCGACTAATAGCAAAACGCCCAAGTACCTCAAACCGCTTGGCTACACCTGCCAAGCAGATCACACCACACGTAGTACTTCAACCCATAGAGGCCACAAGGCGCCTATTAACATCTAGATCTCAACGTAGAATATTCTACGTAAAATTCGCAAAGACCTCCCCGCAACCGCACAGAAATCTCCTCTCTATCGAGGCTCGCTAACAGCCAACAACTCCTGAGGGGTCAGACGCCTAATCCTGACGTGTACAATTCTACTACACAAGAAAGTTACACAAGTCTACTCAGACACCCCATGTGATTACGTCAGCTTTCTTTAAATTCAGGCTTAAGTCAAAAGACATTGCCGCATAATTATGTTCAGTTCTATATATAGTATACTTCAACTATATATTCCTACGATGTAATTTCCAATTACAATAGAAGGACAGTAGTATTTACCTCGATAAGCCCAAAATTATCCCAGTTTAAATGTCGATCCTGAGCAAGGTTTAGCTCCTACTCAGGCGCCCAACCCGCTTCTAAACAACCCTAAGTTCTAACCAACTTCTACTCAATTACTTCAACCATCAATGAAGATTTCTTAGGGTTTCTAGTGGCTAAGGGAAAGTATAATAGTATTTCTGGCTTTAGTATAGGTATAACTCGAATACTACAAGGTATATGGGCTAAAGTATTTGGGCATTATAACAATACTTAGAGAGTATTTCTATACCACAAATGGGGTATTATACTAAAAACTAGCAGTGGGTACCTCACGGCTAGCACCACAAGCGAGTGGGGATACTTTCGCCAAGGGCCTTCTCATGGGGAGGGTGGTGGCGACGAAACACTGTAAGGAGGGAGTATTTGAGACTTAGAAAGATTGCTCAATTTAGGATGAAATAACTCTTCAACAAGTGGTATTTATAGTCAAGAAATGACCAACCAATGGCCAAGATTCATCCAAGTGTAAGGCAAGTGTAGGCTAGATTTAAGCCAAGTGCACCTTATCCATCTACCACAACAACTTGCACAAAATATCCTACCAACTAAAGCTCACCCTTTCGCCCATTACCGCTCAATTCACGCCCAATGCGAGGTGACACATGTCACCTCCCGCTGGTCCAAAATGTTGCCTCTCGGAAAAATCCGCAAAATAATAAATGACATAGCCGAATTTTCCTTCGCAAGTTCTCAGAAACGCTTCCTAAAAACGACTCTTTCGCACTTGTGCCTAAATTTCGAACCTGCCTACTTTAAGGCTTAAATTATAATACGCACGCCTCACGCATATACTGAAATACGGGTATAACATTCTCCTCCTTAGAAATATTCGTCCCAATGTTCCTTCTCCGCACGACAACGACGAAGTTCTTCTAACAAGTTGCCAACGCCACGCCGCCACGATAACACACGCGCGCAAATACTTAAATCCGTGCCAACGAGGAACCACCTCGATGATGCAAAACAATACCAACTTCGCCTTGGTCCAAGGGACACTTTCGCACATTCATTTCTCAAAAATGATTACTTCCATCTTTCAAAGACAAGTTCATTTCCTTCCTTACTCGTGCATTTCTTCTCGATCACTAACCCTTCTAGCATAATGCATCACACTTCACTCAACGCTCATGCCAAAACTTTGGAATCACCACCTCCAAACTTGGTCATCTTACTAGTCTCAATCTTCCTTAAGGCCATTCCCGCCTTCACGATCCGCTCGGTCGAACATATCCACGAACTCATACGATGGTCATCAAAACTGGGCCTAGCACCCTCGTGATTCCTACCACCAAGTGACCACCTGCAGCCGACCCCACTGAACACCGCGGGTTGGCCCGCAACATGGCCCCAACCCGACCTACTTAACGCACCAAGCTCTTGTTTCCGATCCGAACAATCTTATTTATACAGTCATGAAAGCTACCACTTCCATTTTACACTACCCAAGGAATTTTCCCACAATTACTCCACGTATACTTATATATTCTGACAACGATCACCTGCAAAGTCTTGTACTCAAGACGGCCTTACATCTAAGGTCTTAACATGAAATATTCTAAGGTTCACACTTTCCATGCCACCATACCTATCCCTTCAACTAACCATGCTTTCTAACTTATAACCAACATAACGTTATCCGTACATAGCACACAATAATAAGGTCATCATATCATGCATACAAATCTCTAGAGGGTTAAGGATATACCTGAATCTACCGCTCTACTCTAATCATAGGCTCACTCGCAGGCGATAGTAGTAGGCGATGAACCTACATCGACCCTAGGCCGAGTCATTCTGTCGCATCCTTCCTATTAGGACGCCATATGGCCCTCGACGGCCAGAAAACAAGCACCAGAAAAAGACGACATTCCTCGACGACGCTCGCCACATTGTGCACACCGAGGAAAACTCGAACCCGATCGTTAACCCATGTATATTCGGAACTAAGCCCCGAGCCCCGATCAGCCCCGAATACCCGAACGCCCCAAGATCGGAGGACCACTGCATCGGGCGGAGGTACATAACTAGCTCACCGGCAGGCGCCCGCCAAAGTTACCAAAGGACCGCTGCTCGCCTCTTCGCTGATCTCCGGTCATTCCGCCGACTTCTCCGTGCTCACATCCAAGCGCATGAAGCTTGCACGCGGCAATGTACATGCCCTGGCCAAGAGCTACACCCGCATAAGCCTCGCCAAGTAATCATCCAGCCCTGACGTAGCCGTGTACTGGCCCTCCATATCGCCTACTACAATGAACATACCGAGCTAATGAGTCGAACTCACATCAGATTTCTAACCGCCCGCCTGCCCCGCCTCAATGTCAAAAATTGCTACCCGAGCCCTCTCATCCGCGGGGCAAGAAATGTGCAAGAAAAGCCCTTGAGAACTCATCCCAAACGGCCGAGGCGCATGCTCTCCCGGGACAGCTCCCACGAATCAAACTGGCCGATCGCAGATCACGCACTGATGCGAACCTAATACCACCGACCGCTCGAGACTCGATCACTTCATGATCCGTAGTCGCTTGATAAACTCTCGAGGTCATCTCGCCTCTCGATCCATAGAACATCAAGTGCATAACTCGTAAATCCCGTAGCCTCAAATCGCTCGCCGGGGTGAACTACGGTGCTACTGGATCGAATCGCCGTGATTCAAATTATCTCATATTCGCCACGACTCGCCAGAATCGCCATCTCCTTGTACTTATCTCATCCGCTTCCAGCCGCGGATCGAGGCTCAGTATCAGAGTCTCGCAGCCTCGCCGCGCCTAAACTCGCTGGCCGCGGCGCTGCAAAACTCGCCTTCAAGAACAATTCGCATCGACGCTCGCGCTTCGTACTCTCTCAGATCTCACTAGCAGCCTCCTCACTGCCTTGCCCACTGGCCCGTGCCTTTTACGCGAGGCATAATCGTAAAAATGAAATACGCCGAGGGGTCCAACTTATCACACACTTTCTAAGGCACGATCTCGTAATGAGAAGAAATGGAAACTAATCCTAAATGTCTCAGCCTCCCGATTATAGATGTGGCGCACAACACATCGATAATCAAGATTCTACTAGACACGGCTCAGACACTTTCCGAGGACTAATCGCTCGATACCACTTTTGTCACGACTCTAACCCGCCCGTGGATCGTGCCTTACCCTGCACCCTAGTGATACAACATCGAGAAAATCAGCGAAATAAAAACACGAATATGAATTAAGAGACATGATAAATAAACAAAGCAACCAAAACAAGCTTGCTTTTAGTATATATACATAAATACCCAACAGCTTATCCTTTTTACAAACTCGCCACAACAAAGATTACATGCACTTAAGAAGGATAACAACTATGACAGACAGTGGCCCCGCCATACCTCGAATGTACAAGAACCTGCTGCACTGTGGTAACATACCAAAAGATAAGCCTCCAAGAGACGGGCTTCCTAACACGCTGAACTTTGATCCTATGAGCGAGGATCCACAACCGGCATTTACTTACCGCAGATGAACGCACTTCCAAGGAGGTCAAGATAACAGTACCAAGTATGTGAAATCAGAAAAGATCGCAAATGAAATCATAATAGTCTATATAAAGCAGAGACATGATGATAACCAAACTACGCTCACAACATAAAAGCCATGTCAAGTCGTGACTCACGCCTTAAGTCATCCTCACGCCCGGGACTCCTTCCTCACCGCCAGCCTAGGTATAAATCGTGGAATACGTGTCCCGCCCATCCCGTGACTCGTAAATAATCATGCGAATACGTGTCCCGCCCATCCTACGGGACTCTTAGAGAATCGCGAAATACGTGTCCCGACCCATCTCGTGACTCGGTGGATAATCGTGTGAAATACGTGTCCCGCCCATCTCGGACTCGTGGATAATCGATGAAATATTGTCCCGCCCATCTCGCGACTCGCTGGTAATCGACGGAATACGTGTCCCACCCATCTCGCGACCTTGAAGAATCGCTCATAACAAATCAGCCGCCTCCATCGAGACGCGGTGGTATAGAAGTACAGTATTTGCACAACAAGGCTATCAAACACAAACATAGGCAAGTTACACACAACTCAAGTTTATTTTAGGCCAAAGTCCAGGTTCTGACCCCAAAGTATTACGTACGTTGAATTCTTTTTAAAAAAATCCATTTCTTTTATAAAGGTCACCCGATACCCGTAGTATTAAAATAGAGTGACTCACATTTTTAGGTAAACCAAAACACTTTCCTTTTAACATCACGTAACAATATTCTTTTCCAAAAGTTCAAGTTTGCCTAATTTCAAATACTTAAGTCTCTTATTTTAGAAAGGTTTCATAGTCCATAGACTTAATCACTTAAGAATATAATCCTCTTTTAAACAATTTGATAAACATATGTCTTATATGTGAGTAGGTTTTTCTTGTTCATAATCAATCTTATTAAAGCAGCCATGATCTAGGAAATGTAATATCATTTTGTCTCATCTTAGCTTCTATGCAGATGGAGGTTTCTACTGGTTTTAATAATACTTAATTCACAAAACATTTTTATTAACGCTGCAGTGGTTTGTCGATACTCATTCTGATTTCCAAAATCAGTAAAACATTATTCCTTTTAAAAACCAAGTACCCATTACTCATGAATGAGGTTTCACACCAAAACTCGTATTAATTCATTCAAGTCAAGTCTCTTATCTTTTAAGATCAAGTCTCTTAACCTCTAACAATCAGTAAATCATTCTCTTTACCACTCTTAAGACGTTATACCTAACTTCCCATAAATCTAGTATAACTCTTATGTTTTCAAAACTGTATTGCTCTTCTTTCAAAACGGTTTCTTAGTCTTTTGAAATACTTCAAGATTCTTGTTTATCATACGTCAAGTCGCTTATAAATCAAATCGCTTATCTTTAAAACCACAAAGCATTTCTTACTTACATAAAGTCGTTATAACCAACTTCCCATAAAGCCGTTATAACACTTTATGTTTTAAACCAATCAAATACTTTTAATACACGACGCTCACCGCATTACATAGTTATACACATATCATGCTAGAAAAGATAGGAAGAGGTTCACATACCTCGCGACGATTATCGACTAATAGCAAAACGCCCAAGTACCTCAAACCGCTTGGCTACACCTTAAGCCAAGCGTATCACACCACACGCAAAGATTTCAACCTATGTGAGGCCACAAGGCGCCTATTAACATCTAGATCTCAACGAGAATATTCTACGTAAAATTGCAAGACTCTCCCGTCACGACCCATTCCGGCCCGTGGATCGCGCCTTACCGGCACCCAAGTAGTCATACATCGTAGTAATCCTGGAAATATAAACAAGACATGAAACAGCTTTATAAAATAAGACACGCTTTAAGTGAGAAAACACGCTTTCTAAGATATATATATAAACACGGTTTAGCAAGCTACATCCGATATCGCATAACATGACTACGCACTTAAGGAATATACAACTATGGCGAACAGGCCCCGCCATACCCTAATCGCATAAAACTATCTACAATGTGAGATCATACCTAAAAGTAGAGCTCCGAAAGGACTGAGCTCCCGACACCAACGTAGATCCTAGAATGTGGATCTAAAGACTGCCGCTCTTACCACAGATGAACGCAGCCTCAAGCGAGGTCAAGACAATAGGTACTAAGTATATGAAATCAGAAATACTTAAATGAAACATATCATTTTAAAATGGCTTTTGCATGTATGTATGAAACAACCAAGGAAACCGCATATAGCCACATCACAAACAAGAGCAAGAAATAGGTAAACTGTAATGTGTCTTTTCTAGCCGCGAATGATCAAGCAGGCCAATTTCCGTAGTATCACCATGCAAGCCTAACTCGACTCCCAGTAGTCCGATAGGACAATCACATAGGCCCGCATAGGTTTTATAACCCCGCATCGAGGGTAGCTACTCCTCGGCATCGTCCTGGACTCGTAGTCCGCATGGCCACATAGACCGCATGAGGTATAACCCCTCACACTAACCTGGAACTCCCGTAGCTCCGCATAGGTCCCTTGGACCCGCATGAGGTATTCTCGAATCATGGTCCCAGACCTCCTGTGTCTACCCCGCATCGGAGGCGCCTAACCCCAGAATATGTCAAGAGGTGAGTGATGTTACACTAACCTAACAGCTTATCGTTAAACAACATAAGCACAACAAGAATACTCTTTTACACAAACGTTACAAGACACTAACACACATAGCATCATATCATGTCTACTTATCAAACCATCTTATTATTCTTTTCACAAACACATGTACGTCTACCGTACTATATATATATTGTAAAATATCATGCTTTAGGAAGAATCACATACCTTCTCAGCGAAAACCACCTGCCAAGTTGAATATGTCGCGCGCAGAGTCACCATAATAGTCACAGACATCTATCAAAGACTACTCAAGGTCATTCTAAACAGCAGGGTTCACAATTCTATGGAAAGTCAAAGACTTCCCTACCCATGAGCTATATAAGCTCATCAGAAAACAAATTCTATGTAAGTATAGTTTGATTATTCTTCTTTAAACCCTTCTACTGTGGTAACAGCTTCAATTCTATTCGTGATATTCTTCTAAGTATTTAATACTTATTCTAATACTACTACAAGATGTATTCTCTAATTCAAAAGAGGGTTAGGATTAGTTACCCTAAGCCCAATAATATCCTAGATAAAGTCGCTACCGAGCAAGGTTTTGCTCCTAAGTTGTATGCCCAAGGAAACCTTAGAAGTTCTTCACAACTTCTACTAAGTACTAAGGATTTGGGGCTAAGGTATTTGGGCATTATAACAATACAAGAAGGCAACTTTTCTTCCAAGGGAGGGGGTAGGTTTTGGCTAGGCAGTGGGGCCTCGCCAAACTACTAGGCTAGAGGGAGGGGTATTCGCCATGGGCCTTCACACGGGGAGGGGGAGGTGTTTGGACGAAAAAGGCTACAAAGGGAGAGGAGAGGATTTTCAAGACTTGAAGTAATTTGTGGATGAAGAACTTTTCATCTCTAAGGGGGTATTTATAGGTCAAGAGGTGGCCAACCAATGGCCAAGATTAAGACAAGTGCAAGGCAAGTGTAGGTGAGGATTAACTAAACACAAATATCCTACCAACTCCTTGACTTGTGCACAAGGCACAAAAACGTGCTGGTATTCCAATTGGCCCAAATGGACGATCTAAGTCCACCAATCGGAGGGTGCTGTCGCCTCCCGCTGGTCCAAAATGTTTCGCCTCTAAAAATCCGCAAAAATTAGAAATGGCATAGCCGAATTTACCCTACGAAGTTGGAAACGCTTCCTAAAAACGCATTCTTTTAGCGAGTCAGGCACAAATAAAAACGCTTTGCCTAAACTTAAGGCTAGATTTTCACGTATTCCCACGCATATACCGGAAATACGGGTATAACATTCTCTCTTAGAAACATTCGTCCCAATGTTCCTTCCCAAGACGCTTAACGATAAGATTCTTCATAACTTAAACAGCTTGCAAATGCCACACACGCCACGTAACAACACTTAGGCGTAAACGATAACTAAAATTTACAAGCAGGAAAGTGAATTACCCGGAGGTGTGGGAATAGCGAGGATACTTCGCCTCATGTCCTCCTCGCTTCCCACGCCATCTCCTCCTCGAGCTCGCTCGCCACAAGACTTCGACTGGCCACATCCTCGTCCGCAGACGCCTAACTCCGACGCATCGACTATCGCCATGGAATCTCCTCACACGATAACCCCTCACCCGACATTGTCAATCGGTGTACCTAGATGGATCCCCGATACATCTCCTCAAAGATAGATACGTGAAAAACCGGATGACCGCTTCCAGACGGACGGCAGATCCAACTCATAGGCAACCTTGCCTACCTCGCGACAATCAAACGCCCAATGTACCTGGGCCGAAGTTTCTTCCTCCCGAATCTCATCACACCCTTCACGGGTGACACCTTCAGAAAACCCAATCATCAATCGCGAACCTGCATGTCGACGACGATGATCTCGTGATACGATTGGCCGACTCGAGTCGCCAATAGCCGCCTGATAAGCTTCACCTTATCCATCGCTCGCACCAAATCTGTCCCACTAGCCGCACTCGCCACATCGAACCAACCTATAGGCGACCGCACTTCTCCCATACAAGGCCTCATAAGGCGCCATTCGAATACCGGAGTGGTAGCTATTATTATACGCGAACTCAACCAGAGGCAAATGATCCTCCCAACTACCATCGGTCAATAACACAAAGCTCGCAAAGATATCCTCAAGAGTCCGATAGTGCGCTCGCCGTCCGTCTGCTCAGGATGAAATGCAGATTGTGCTCACTCGGCCCCTAAACCCTCTCGAAGGACTCTCAGGTTAGCCGTAAACCGGCTCTCGTCGATATGATCGGGCAGGGACTCCATGCGCCGACGATCTCTCTGATGTAAAGTTCGCATAATCCTCACCAAAAAGTCGCCCCGACGGAAGAGAGTGGCTGATTTCGCCACCGGCCGACGATAACCCATATAGAATCATGTCTCATCCGAAAAGCAGGTAATCTCGTGACGAAGTCCATGTTGATTACCTCCCACTTCTGTGTCGATCTCAATCGTCAGAATAAAACCACTGTGCCTCTCGTGCTCTACCTTCACCGCCGACAACACGGAACCGAGCTACTTAACTCGCAACGCCCTCTTCAAGCCATCCCACCAATACACGATCTGGCGTCGTGGTACATCTTGGTCGACTCGATGGATAGAGTAACGCTACGCGTGGCTTCCTAGAACTCACCGCCAAGTCTCAAACATCCGAACACACACCGCCTCAAACCTTAGCACCCCATCAAAGTGCTACTCGTGCGACCCTTGCCTCACGTAAGAGTCAGATCACGATATCGAATCAAAGCCGATCTCGAATCGCTTTCTTCACCTCCTCAACGACGGAAGACTCGCAACCTCACGAACTCTAACCCCACCGCTATCGTAATCAATCAAACGGACACCAAGGCTCGCTAATCGATGCAAATCACGAACCATGTCCCTCCTCTCTACCGCACATCCGATAGGCTCCCATCAACCTACGACTAAGAGCATTCGCCACAACATCGCCTTCCCCGTGGTACAGATATCAACATCGTAATCCTTAAGCAACTCTAACCACCGCCTCTCGCCGTGAAGTTCACTCCTCCGTCAAGATATACCGAGGCTCTTGTGGTCTGTGAAAATATCCACGTGAACCCCATACAAATAGTGCCTCCGCATCTTCAAAGCGTAAATCACACCGCCAACTCCAAATCACGGGCGGGTAGTTCCTCTCGTGTTTCTTCACCATTGCCGATGCATATGCTATAACCCCGCCATGTTGCATCAACACACATCCTAACCCGATGTCCGACGCATCACAATACACGATATAACCATCCGACCTCCGGAAGAGTAAGAACGAGGCGCCGCCTTCTTTCAAAGAATCGAAACCCCGCCACAAGCATCACCCATCAAACTTGGCCGCTTTCGAGTCACCTAGTCAACGGTGCAGTAGATAGCAAACTTCCACGAACCGGCCGATAATATCCTCGCAAGGCCTAAAATCGCGAACCTCTGCCGAGTAAGAGGTTCAGGCCAAGTCCTCGATCGCTTCGATCTTGGCCAGATCCACTGAATGCCATCACCATAATATGCCCAAGAAACGCCATCAAGTCAACCAAAACTCACATTTGGAAAACTTGGCGATAATCGCTGTCTCGAGAATCACAAGACAGCCTCTCAAATGCTCCGCATGCTCCTCGCTCGAGCGAGAATAAACCAAGATATCATCAATGAACACTATCACAAACGTGTTCAAAAATGGTTTGAACACTGGTTCATCAAATCCATGAATACCACGAGCATCGTCAACCCAAAAGACATGACCGAACTCATAATGCCCGCACGTCCCGAATGCGCCCTTGGGACATCCACCTCTCGACTCGCACTGATGATAGCCCGATCGCAGATCAATCTTGAAAACATTCGCACTCGCAATCGGTCGAACAAATCATCAATCCCGGGAAGCGGGGTATTCGTTTAATGGTCACCTTGTTCACCGTCAGAATCAACACATGCGCAGCTGCCCCGCCCTTCTTCTTTACTTAACAATACCGGCGCCCCTGTGAGAAACACTAGGCCCGATGAAGCCCTTCTCCAAAGAAATCCTCACTAGTCCTTCAACTCTCTCAACTCGCAAAGC
This sequence comes from Przewalskia tangutica, assembly GCA_029844215.1. Classification (NCBI taxonomy): domain Eukaryota; kingdom Viridiplantae; phylum Streptophyta; class Magnoliopsida; order Solanales; family Solanaceae; genus Przewalskia; species Przewalskia tangutica. Next base: position 111,522,007 of record CM056727.1, read on the forward strand.
CATTCGTATGGCGGAATGGAAATAGGCCGAGTATCCGCAACACATCTATACAAAACTCGATCTCCTCTCGTGAGGGATACCCGAGGTCATCCGAAACACGCCTGGGAACTCACCGACCATCGAATCGATCAAAATCTGGTACCGCAGCCTTCAGATCAAACACCCGAACGAGATGGTAGATATACCCTTCTCGCACTATCTTCCTAGCCTCGAGGTAGGAAATAAACCTACCTCTCTACGATACCGCGTTCTCCCACTCAACAACCGGCCCTCAGAAATCGAACTGCATTACTTTCTCTCAGCCTACATTGGCGTAGCAAGCTAGCCAATCCATCCCCATGATCACGCCGGTCAATCATCTCCAACTCTATCAAGTCGCCAGTGGTCCGACGATCAGAATGGTCACAGGACAAGCTCTATATACCCGCCGAGCTACCACCGAATCACCCATCGCGTAGCTACTCGAAAGTGGTCCATGGACTCGTGCTCTATCCCTATCCTACTAGCAACAAGGGGAGATATATAGACAGAGTAGAACCCGATCTATCAAAGCATACACATCAAACCCAGAACCGAGCAAAGTACTGACGACATCGCGAGGCCTCCGATCCCGCTTACCGACAGCATAAATGCGTTCGAGGACCGCCAGAATTGGGACCCGAGCCACGCACTTCGCCGCACTGGCCGACCCATGAGTATTCGCCCGGCGAGTAAATCAGAGGAGATGAAGAAGACCTGCGAAAGAACTCGTAGGTCGACTCTACCATCAAGATCGCTTGGTCTGACAAGCCGATAGTGACCCGCTGGCTACAATCAAACAAACTCCCGCACTCACAACTCCCGGCGGATCTACCGCATCGGCCACACCGGTGGGTGGTCCCGACGCCGTAACCTCTCGCCGCTCGATGTTCAAGTCCTCGGGCCTCGCCTCGAATATCTCCGGGCCGTGGCCGAGGACGGTGCAGAGTGCTCGAGCCGTTGCGGTGCACCTAGATCGCCGCCGAGGCCGCCACCACGATAACCACCAAACGACTTCGCCGCCCCGCCTTCTTCGCCGCTCACAACCCGGCGATCTCTACGCCTCACATCCAAGAGCATGAGCTCGCACGCGGTAATGTCCATACCCGCCGAAGAGAAACACCCGCACACGACTCGCCATATAGTCATCTAGCCCGTGACGTAGCGGTGCACCCTATCCTCCATAATCGCTACTAATGCCGGGACATATCGAGCCAATGAATCAAACTCGACATTGTACTCCCGACAAGGCCCTCTCTCGCCGCAGCAAAAAATCTATCACCGCGCCTCTCATCCGCGGAGGCAAGAAGCGGGTGAGGAAAGCCTCGAGAACTCATCCTAAGTAGCCGGGACGCGCGGTTTCCCGATAACTCCCATGAATCAAACCAATCGATCGCGTATCACGCACCGACGCGAACCGGTCACAGACTCGCCTCTCGAGGCCTCGATCACCCTCACGATCCTTCAGAGTCGACGGATGAACTCCGCGGATCATCCTCCCGCCGACCCGTAAAACTCGCGCGCTACAACTCAAGAAATCTCGTAGTCTCAAACTATTCGCTTCTGCACCACGGTGCGATCGAGCCGAGCCGAATCGCCAGATCCAGCCTCTCTCGACGGCCACAACTTTAGCCAAAAGTCGGGCCATCTCTGTACCCTAACCTCCGCCCAGCCGGGATGCGGCGCGCTGGTATCGTGGTCTCGCTGGGCCGGCGGCGCCATAGAACTCGCCGCCTCGTATAGATCGGGCTCGAGCCTCGTGACTCTAGGTGTCCGATCGGGCGCCCTCGGCCGCTTTGCCCTTCCGGGCCCGGTTGCCTTACGTGAGGCATAATCGCATGTAACAAGGAATACGTTAAGGCCCGACTTAAACACAGCTCTAAAGCACAATCTCAGAGTGAGAAGAATAGAAACCAATCCTAAATATCCTATAGCCTCCTGATTATTGATGTGGTGCACAACACACCGATAATCAAGACTCTACTAGATACGGTCTATAGACACTTTCCGAGGATTAACTGCTCTGATACCACTTTTGTCACGACCCATTCCGGGGCCCGTGACTGGTGCCTTACCGGGGCACCCAAGTAGTCATACATCAGAGTAATCAGCGGAAATATAAACAAGACATGAAACAGTTTATAAAATAAGACATACGCTTTAAGTGAGAAACACGCTTTCTAAGATATATATATAAACACGGTTTAGCAAGCTACATCCGACATCGCATAACATGACTACGCACTTAAGGAATATACAACTATGGCGGACAGGCCCTCCATACCCTAATCAGCATAAAACTATCTACAACAGTGAGATCATACCCAAAAGCAGAGCTCCGAAAGCGACGGAGCTCCCGACACCAACGTAGAGATCCTAGGAATGGATCTAGCACTGCCTCTTACCGCAGATGAACGCACTCCGGCGAGGTCAAGATAACAGTACTAAGTATATGAAATCAGAAATACTTAAATGAAACATATCATTTTAAAAACAGCCATGAATGATCAAGCAGGCCAATTGCCCGTAGTATCACCACGCAAGCTTCAACTCGACTCGTAGTCCGCATAGGCCAATCACATAGGCCCGCATAGGTATATAACCCGCATCGAGGGTAGCTACTCCTGCATCGCCCCGACTCGTAGAGTCCGCATGGCCACATAGACCGCATGAGGTATAACCCCGCACACCAACCTGGAACTCTCGTAGCTCCGCATAGGTCCCCTGGACCCGCATGAGGTATTCTCGAATCACGGTCCTGCATCGCCGAGTCTACCCCGCATCGGAGGCGCCTAACCCCTGCAATATGTCAAGAGGCGAGTGATGTTACACTAACCTAACAAATTATCGTTAAACAACATAAGCACAACAAGAATACTCTTTACACAAACGTTACAAGACACTAACACACATAACATCATATCATGTCTACTTATCAAACCATCTTATTATTCTTTCACAATTCAATATAAGTCCGTTATAAACACATAGGCAAATCAAGCTTTTATCAATCTTAAGTGGTTATACTTAACTTCCCATAAAGCTAGTATAACTCTTAAGCTTCGCTTTAAAACCAATTAGTTCTCTTCATAAAAAAATGATTCAAAGATTCTTTGAATTGCTTTGATCTTTATTATTCAGTCAAGCCGTAGGCATCCGTAAGTGTTATTCAGCTTAATCCGAGGCATTGCCATAAGTATTATTCAGCTTAAGTCAAAGACATTGCCGTAGTTATTATTCAGTTAACACATGTACGCCTCACCGCACTATATATATATTGTAAAATATCATGCTTTAGGAAGAATCACATACCTTCTCAAATAAAACCACCGCCAAGTCAATATGTCGCGCACAGCAGAGTCACCATAATAGTCACGCACATCTATCAAAGACTACTCAAGGTCATTCTAAACAGAGGGTTCACAATTCTATGGAAAGTCAAAGACTTCCTACCCTGAGCTATATAAGTCATCAGGAAAACAAATTCTATGTAAGTATAGTTTGATTATTCTTCTTTAAACCCTTCTACTGTGGTAACAGCTCAATTCTATTCGTGATATTCTTCTAAGTATTTAATACTTATTCTAATACTACTACAAAGATGTATTCTCTAATTCAAAAGAGGGTTAGGATTAGTTACCCTGAAGCCCAATAATATCCTAGATAAAGTCGCACTGAGCAAGGTTTTGCTCCTAAGTTGTATGCTCCAAGGAAACCTTAGAAGTTCTTCACAACTTCTACTAAGTACTAAGGGATTTGGGGCTATGGTATTTTGGGCATTATAACAATACAAGAAGGCAACTTTTCTTCCAAGGGAGGGGGGGTAGGTTTTGGCTAGGCAGGGGCCTCGCCAAACTACTAGGCTAGAGGGAGGGTATTCGCCAAGGGCCTTCACAAGTGGAGGGAGGTGTTTGGACGAAAAAGGCTACAAAGGGAGAGGAGAGGATTTTCAAGACTTGAAGTAATTTGTGGATGAAGAACTCTTCATCTCTGGGGTATTTATAAAGTCAAGAGTGGCCAACCAATGGCCAAGATTAAGACAAGTGCAAGGCAAGTGTAGGTGAGGATTAACTAAACACAAATATCCTACCAACTCCTCGACTTGTGCACAAGGCACAAAAACGCGCTACAGATTCCAATTGGCCCAAATGGACGATCTAAGTCCACCAATCGGAGGTGCTAAGTGTCGCCTCCCGCTGGTCCAAAATGTTTCGCCTCTAAAAATCCGCAAAATTAGAAATGGCATAGCCGAATTTACCCTACGAAGTCGTGGAAACGCTTCGGCCAAAAACGATTCTTTTAGCGAGTTGTGCACAAATAAAAACGCTTTTGCCTAAACTTTAAGGCTAGATTTTGTACGTATTCCCCACGCATATACTGAAATACGGTATAACACTTCCCCGCAACCACAGAAATCTCCTCTCTATCGAGGCTCGCTAACAGCCAACAACTCCCTGAGGGGGTTGTACGCCTAATCCGGACGTACAATTCGACTACACAAGCTCATCAGAATACACCCCATGTGATTACAGTCGCTTTCTTCTTTAAATTCAGTGCTTAAGTCAAAAGACATTGTCGATAATTATGTTCAGCTTCTATATATAGTATACTTCAACTATATATTCCTACACATGTAATTTCCAATTACAATAGAAGGATGAGTATTTACCTCGATAAGCCCAAAATTATCCCGCTTTAAATGTCGATCCCGAGCAAGGTTTAGCTCCTACTCCGGCGCTCCAACCCGCCTCCAAACAACCCTTAGAAGTTCTAACCAACTTCTACTCAATTACTTCAACCATCAATGAAGATTTCTTAGGGTTTCGCTTTAGTGGCTAAGGGAAAGTATAATAGTATTTCTAGGCTTTTAGTATAGGTATAACCTTGGAATACTACAAGGTATATGGCAAAGTATTCGGGCATTATAACAATACTGAGAGTATTTCTATACCACAAAGGGGTATTATACGAAACAACTAGGTTGTGGGTACCTACCGCTAGAACCACAAGGAGGGGGATACTTTCGCCAAGGGGCCTTCTCAAGGGCAGGTGGTGGCTGACTAAACACTGAAGGGAGGAGTATTTGAGACTTAGAAAGATTGCTCAATTTAGGATGAAATAACTCTTCAACAAGGGGGTATTTATAGGTCAAGAAATGACCAACCAATGGCCAAGATTCATCCAAGTGTAAGGCAAGTGTAGGCTAGATTTAAGCCAAGTGCACCTTATCCATCTACCACAACAACTTGCACAAAATATCCTACCAACTAAAGCTCACCCTTTCGCCCATTACCGCTAATTCACGCCCAATGCAGGGTGACACATGTCACCCTCCCGCTGGTCCAAAATATTTCGCCTCTCGGAAAAATCCGCAAAAATAATAAATGACATAGCCGAATTTTCCTTCGCAGTTCTCAGAAACGCTTCGAAAAAACGACTTTTCGCACTTGTGCCTAAATTTCAACCTTGCCTACTTTAAGGCTTAAATTATAATACGCACGCCTCACGCATATACCGGAAATACGGGTATACCGTAAGTCGCCCGATTTTCCGTAGAATAAAGGACCTCCTCGCTTAGAATCACATGCAGTAGTCTAGACGCTGATAGACATGTCCGACTATTATAGGTTGATTCTCTCGCGCACGACATATTCAACTTGGCGGTGGTTTTCACGAGAAGGTATGTGATTCTTCCTAAGCATGATATTTTAAAATATATATATATAGTACTAGATGTACATGTGTTAATCGAATAATAATTACGCAATGTCTTTTGACTTAAGCCCAATAATACTAACGGAAATGTCTTTTGACTTAAGCCCGAATAAAAGATCTCAAGCATTTCAAAAGAATATCAATCATTTTTAATGTAAGAGAAACAAATGGTTTTTAAACAAAAGCTTAAGAGTTATACTAGCTTTATGGGAAGTTAGGTATAACCACTTAAGAAAGATAAAAGAATTGTTTACTTAATTGCTTAATAAAACCTCAGATTGATTGTAAGGTATGTTAAGATTGTTTGATAAATAGACATACTATGATGCTATGTGTGTTAGTGTCTTGTGATGTTGTGGAAAGGGGTCATTCTTGTTGCGCTTACGCTGTTAGACGGTAAGTCGCTTGTAATCATTATTATATCACCTACCCTCGATCGTTATACCGAGGGCTTGCCACCTTTGACGCGTCTATACGCCTACGCGGTCCATGAGACTACGCGAGTCGCGGAGCTCCAGGATTGATCATTCCGGTGTTTTAGCCCGACGCGGGGATGCCCTATGCGGTCGTATGACTACGCGTCTATCGAGACTATGCGATCGCGGAGTCCAGAGGGTACCGGTTAGCACTCGATGCGCGAATACCTCACGCGGTTCAAGCGTGACCCATGCGATCGCGGGAAGTCCAGACTAGGCACGCATAATGATACTATGGGCGATTGGCCTTGCTTCGATCATTCGCGCTCAGAAAGACCAAGCATGATATCTATGCCGCCTTGCTTACGCCAGGCACTATGTGCAATCGAATCGATTGTATTTGCAAATGGCTTTAAATACTTTGATTTCATTTAAGTACTTTACGCTTCACATACTTGGTAATTTGCATCGACTCCTTCGGGGGATGCTCATGCCGCAGTAAGGGCAAGGTGTGCTAGATCCACATCCTTAGATCTTTGCTTTGGTGTCTGAGCTCCATCTTCTCCTGAGGCTCTACTTTTTGGGTATGATCTCGTATCAGAGATAGTTTTGTACATTCAGGTATGGCGGGCCCCGTCCCGCCATAGTTGTTTACTTCCTAGAGGTCTGTAGTCCTATTGTACAGCTTGGGATGTAATCGCAGTAACTTGGGTTATATATATATGCCGAAAGGCAAGCTTTTTCTTCGTATAAACTGTGTCTCATTTTACAATCTGTTCATGTCTTGTTTTTATATTCACGATTACTGATGTATGACTACTGGGTGCCCGGTAAGGCACCAACACGCCCCGAACGGTCGTGACAAAAGTGGTATCAAAGCGCTAATCTCTGGAAAGTGTCTACGACCGCATCTAGTAGAAGTTCGATTATCGCCAGTTGCGCACTACACCAATAATCGTGAGGCTATAGGATATTTAGGATTGGTTTCATTTTTCTCACTCGAGATCGTGCTTTAGAGTCGTGGTTAAAGTTGACCTCTAACGTATTCCTTTCTCAGAATAGCTATGCCTCCACGTAAGGCAACCCGCCCAAAGGGCAAGGCAATGAGGAGCCGCCAGTAGACGCCGAGTTACGAGGCACAGTGCCCGCTTACCCGAGGCGATACTCACGACGAGTTCTATGATGCCACGCCCCAAAGAGACCACAGCACTCCACACCTCCGCCCCACACCGCGGAGGAGTTAGGTACAAGGAGATGGCCCACTATCGATAGGATTGTGGCTGCATACGAGGACAGCCGATGCGCAGCAGCTCAGCCCACCCAGAATACCGCGTGGTTCACCCGAGGCGCGTATAGTTTGAGGCTACGGACTTCGAGTCAGAGCCCGCCAGAGTTTTTCGGTCGAGGCCGAGGATGATCCGCAGGAGTTCATCCGTCACCACAGAGGATTATGAGAGTGATCGTGGCGCCGAGACCGAGTCCGCGATCTTTGTTCAGATCGGCCGCGTGATACCGCAATGATCGATTGGTTTGATTCACGGAGTTATCCCGGAGAGCACGCGCCCTCGCCTACTGGGATGAGTTCCTGAGGCTTTCTCACTCACTTCTTGCCTCCCCTGCTGAGGAGGGCGCGGGCCGACAGATTTTTATTATCGAGACAGAGGACGCATGCTAGGAGTACAATGTCGAGTTCGATTCTTTGGCTCGATATGTCCTCGCATTGGTAGCTGATACGGAGGACAGGTGCATCGCCACGCCATCGGGCTAGATGATTATATGGCCGAGTCTTGTGCGGTGTGTCTCTTCACCGTGCATGGACATTACCCGACGCAGCTCATGCACTGATGCGAGGAGCGCAGAGACCGACGCAGTCGATAGATATCAAGATCGTAAGGCCAGACGGCCGGCTCTTTGGTAGTTTCGGTGGACGGCCCAAAGAGCCTAGATTTGCACCCCACCACCGTGAGCACTCCCAAATCATCACAAGACCAGAGTATTCGGGGCGTGTCGTGGCCCCAGACTTCGGATTTACCAGAATAGCGGTGCTAACCGATCGAGGTCCGCTCAAAGTGTCCGCTGTGGGTTCCATTCGTGGGGTTGCAAGATTACTCAGAGCTTGCTACACTGTGGGCGCAGGTCATTTTGCGAGAGTCCGTCTGAGCAGAGGCTACTGACGGTAGGGGTCACCGCAGGTCGGGCTTGCGCTTCTTCATCCTCGACAGCTTACTCGCCCGAGGCAAGGTACTCACGGGCCAGCAGGTCGTGGCGCAGGTCGTGGCGCTGGTCTCAGCTTCTAGCGGTCCTCGTAATCAGATTTATGCCTTGTCCACCGGGCAGACTGTGAGGCCTCACCGATGTCGCCACTGTACCTTATCGCCTCCGACATGATGTATGCCTTGATAGATCCGGTTATACTGGCCCTATATATCTCCTTTGTTGCTAGTAGGATAGGATAGAGCTCGAGTCCATAGACCTTTCGAGGTAGCTACGCTGGGTGATTCTGGTAGCTCTGCGGTATATAGAGTTTGTCCGTGACTATATACGGCCGACTCTAGCCGACTTGATAGAGTCGATATGACCGATTTCGACGTGATCACTGGTATGGATTGGCTAGCTTCTGCTACGCCCATGTAGACCGCAGGAGAGAGTAGTACGTTCCCGCTTCCGGCGAGCCATTGTCGAGCGGGAGGAACATCAGACGCTGCGGTAGGTTTATTTCACCTCAAGGCTAGAAGACGCGCAGGCGGTACATCTACCATCTCGCTCGTGTTTGATATCGAGGTCGCAGTACAAATTTTCGGCCCAGAGTCGAGAGTTCCTAGACGCGTTTCCGCACGACCTCCCGTATCCTCCCGAGAGGAGATGAGTTTTGTATCGACAAGTTGCTGCAGACACTCGCCTATTTCCATTCCGCCATACGTAACGGCACCCGCCGAGTTGAGAGAGTCAAGGACCACCGCGAGATTTGGCCGAGAAGCGGCTTCATCGTGCCCAGTGTTTCTCCCTCGGGAGCGCCAGATTGTTCGTGAAGAATGACGACGCCGCGCACGCTGTTGATTATACGCACTTAACAAGGTGAACATTAAAACAGATACCCCTTCCTGTGATTGATGATTTGTTCGACTGGGCCGTGGTGCGTAGATGTTTCTCCAAGATTGACTCGCGATAGGCTATCATCGTGCACGAGTCGAGAGGCGGATGTCCTCAGATCGCATTCCGACTCAGACGCATTACGAGTTCGTGGTCGCGTCTTTGGTTGACCAATGCTCCGCAGATTCATGGATTTGATGAAACGAGTGTTCAAACCATTTTTGACACGCTTGTGATAGTGTTCATCGATGATATCTTGGTTTATTCTCGCCAGAGCAGAGCACGCGAGCATTCGGCGATCAGGCCGACAGCTTCTCCGACCAGCAGCTATACGCCAAGTTTTCCAAATGTGAGTTTTGGTTAGCTTCTGGCTTTTCGGGCATATTGTCGGGCTGATGGTATTCGTGGATACGCCAAGATCGAGGCAACAGACTTGGCCTGCACCTACTACCCGGCTGCAGGTTCGCACTTTTCGGGCCTCGCAGTTATTATCGGCGTTCGTAGAGAAGTTTGCTTATCTCTCGCACCATTGACTAGGCCGACCAAGGCGCTATGTTTCAAAGGACTGATGCGCGTGAGTAGGGTTTTCATTGGTCGGCGAGATCGACGACCGCCTCGTCTACTCTTCCGCAGGGTCCGCATTTATGTCGTGTATTATGACGCGCCGCATCGGGTTGGGATGTGTTGATGCAGCAGGCAAGGTTATAGCGCATGCATCCCGACACCAAGAAACACGAGAGGAACTACCCCACCCATGATTTGAGTCGGGCCGTGATTCACGCCAAGATCCTGAGGCACTATTTGTACTGGGGTTCATGTGGATATTTATACGCACCACAAGAGCCTTCAAAGATATCTTCATCCGTAGGGAGCCGAACTTTACGGCAGACGGTGGTTAGAGTTGCTTAAGGATTACGATGTTGATATCCCGTATCACCCGGGAAGGCCAATGTCAGGCGTATGCCTAGTCGTAGGTCGACGGGAGCCCATCGATGTGCAGAGCAGGGATACGGTTCGTGATTTGCATCGCCAGCGAGCCTCGTGTCCGCTTGATTGATTCCGATAGCTGGGTTCGAGTTCGCGAGGTTGCCGCAGTCTTTCATCGCCGAGAAGCGTAAGAGGCAACAGCTCGAGGATCCAGCTTTTGACACGTTATCGTGATACGACTCTTCGTGAGGAAGCGGTCCTTGAGGTAGCACCACGGGGTGCTAAGGTTCGAGGCGTGCTGTGTGTTCCAGATGTTTCAGACTTCGCAGGTTCTCGGGGAAGCACACAATACAAGCATTTCATCCATCCGTGGTCACCAAGATGTACCATGACCTTAGATCCGTATTGGTGGGATGGCTTCAAGAGGACGCTGCAGAGTTCGTGAGCTCGCCCGTGTCACGCAGTGAAGGTAGAGCACCGCAGACCCGGTGGGTTGTTACAGACGCTAGAGATCCCGACCTGAAGTGGGAGGTGATCCACATGGACTTCATCACAGCATTACTTTGCACTCAGATGAGACATGATTCTATATGGGTTAGCGCCGACAGCCGACGAAATCAGCCCACTTTCTTCCCGTCAGACGACCTTTCGGCCGAGGATTATGCCGCACTTTATATCCGAGAGATCGCCGATCGCATGGAGTCCCTATTTCGATCATATCGCATGCAGGAGCCCGCTTTACGCTAACTTCGGAGGTCTTTCCGTATGGCTTTGGGACGCAGTGAGCTCGAGTACGATTCCATCCACGCATGCACGGACAGCCGAGCGCACTATCCGCACTTCGAGGATATGTCGCGAGCCCGTGTTATTGACTTCGTGGGTAGCCGGGAGGATCATTTGCCTCAGTTGAGTTTGCGATAATAATAGCTACCACTCCAAAGATTCGACGGCACTTGTGAGGCCTTGTATGAGGAAATGCAGATCGCCGATAGTTGGTTCAACGTGGGCGAGGTGCGCTAATGGGACCATATTTGGTGCAGTAGCTGGATAAGGCGGTTTATCCAGAGAGGTTGCCGATACCGTAGTCGATAAGTCATACGCAGATCATCGCCGCCGGATCCGAGTTCGAGGTCGATGATTGGTTTTCTCAAGGCGTCACCCACGGCGGTGCGATGAGATTCGGGAAGAAAGGGAAACTCACCAAGGTACATCGGCGCATCGATTGTCCGCAGGTAGGCAAGGTTGCCTATGAGTTGGATCCGCCGTCCGATCCGGAGGCAGCATCCTGTTTCATATTTCTATGCCGGCGAGATGTATCGGATCCATCTAGTGGTACACCCATTGACGATGTCCAGTGACCGAGGGTTATCGATGAGGAGATTCCCATAGCGATAATCGATCGTCGTTAGGCCTCATGACCAAGGACGGGCTTCCACAAAGTCTGCGGCGAACGAGCTCGAGAGATGACGTGGGAAGTCGAGGAGGACACGAGGCAGAAGTATCCTCACCTATTCCCCACACCTCCGTGTAATTCACTTTCCTACTTGTAAATCTTCATTATCGCTTATGCCAAGTGTTGTTTTCAGGCCGCGTGTGGCATTTACAAACCGCTTAAGTTATGAAGAACCTTATCGTTATCCGTTTGGGGAAGGAACATTCGACGAATGTTTCTAAGGAGGGAGAATGTTATACCCAGATTTGCAGTATGTACGCGAGGGCGACGCACAAAAGTTTAGCCTTAAAGGTTAGGCCTGACGAAAATACTGGGCACAACTCACTAAAAGAATCGCTTTCCGACTAAACGCTTTACAAGACTCGCAGGATAAATTCCGCTATGTCATTTATATTTTTGCGAATTTTTCCGAGAGACGAACATTTTGATTAACGAGAGGGCGACACTTGTCACCCTCAGTTGGCGGACTTGAGGCGAAATGGGACGAATTGATGCCCTATTTTGTCACGGAGTTGGTAGATATTTTGTGTGCAAGTCAAGGACACTTGCCCAAATCTTGACCTTACACTTGCCTAGCACATGGCTTAATTCGCCATTGGTTGGCCACTTGACCTATAAATACCCCTTAAGATGAAGAGTTCTTCATCCACAAATCTTTCTCCAAGTCTTGAAAATCCTATCCGCTCCCTTGAGCCTTTTCGTCCAACACACCCTCCCCCCCCCCCTTTTTAGTGAAGCTTGGCCGAGGCAACCCCCCCCCCCTAGCCTAGCCGAAACCTACCCTCCCTCCCTTGGTAGAAAAGTTGCCTTCTAGTATTGTTATAATGCCCAAAATACCCTAGCCCAAATCCCTTAGTACTTAGTTGAAGTCAGGAAGAACTTCTAAGGGTTCTGAGCTATCGAGCGCATACAACTTAGAGCTAAACCTTGCTCAGAGCGACGATTATCTAGGATATTATTGGGCTTACCGAGGTAAATAATCTTATCCTTCTTTGTAAATTATAGAATACATACTGTAAGATGTATGAGTATAAAATACTTGAAGGATATTAAAGAATAGAATTGAACTGTTATCACAAAGAGGCGGTATAAAAGAAGAATAATTGAACTATACTTACTTAAGATTGTTTTCACAAGACTCGAGTAGCTCACCTGCAGGGAAGTCGCCCGATTTTCCGTAATAAAGGACCCTCTCGCTAGAACTGCTTACGCAGAGTAGTCTAGACGTTGATAGACGTGTCCACTATTATATGTTGATTCTTCGCACGACATATTCAACTTCAACTTGGCGTGGTTTTCACGAGAAGGTATGTGATTCTTCCTAAGCATGATATTTTAAAAAATATATATATATACTACGGTAGACGTACATGTGTTAACTGAATAATAATTACGGCAATGTCTTTTGACTTAAGCCTGAATAATACTAACGGCAATGTCTTTTGACTTAAGCCTGAATAAAAGATCTTGAAGCATTTCAAAAGAATACTGAATCATTTTTTAACAGAAGAGAAACAGTTGGTTTTTAAACAAAAGCTTAAGAGTTATACTAGCTTTATGGGAAGTTAGGTATAACCACTTAAGAAAGATAAAAAGAACTTCCGCCCATACAAGGCTTCATAAGGCGATATCCGAATACTGAAATAGTAGCTATTATAATGCTCACTCAACAAGAGGCAATTAATCCTCACAGATACCCCTGAAATCAAAACACCGGCCCTTAACCTATACTTAAATATCTGGGTAAAACGCTTGTTTGTCTCAGGCCTGGCGGTGAATGCACATCGAGATTCACCAGTTCCTAACCCCGCCTGGTAAAAACCTCCGTAAAAGAAATAGCCGTGAACCGCTCCACCGCCTGCCATAAAGTAAAAAGTAGGAACCCTGCAGCCTTACAACCTTCCTCGATATACAACATCTCGCATAACCTCCGCCGAGTAAATTCCCCGATCGAAAGACAAGATGGTCTGACTCATTGTCCCGACCATCGTCGAACGCATCCACGAACTCAGACGACGGTTAACTAAACTTGCCTAACACCTCGTGATCCTATCACATAGCGACCACCACAAATTTTTCCTTACTTCAACAGGCTTCGGTCGACCTAACCGCCTCAACCCGACCCATTTATCGCAAGAAAGCTCTTGTTCCCCGATCCGAACAATCTCACTAATCAAGTCACGAAAACCTAGTGGTCATTCTTAGCTCAACTACCCTCTTTCATTTCACACTACTTAGGAATTATCACACAAATATATCCCACGATACTATGCACTCCGATAAAGGTCAAGCATAAAAATAAATCTTTTACTCAAGACGGCCTCGCCTAAGCGTCCCTACGCATAATATTCTAAGGCTCACAATTTACTGTCCTCAATCTTACCCTTTTAACTAACCATGTTTTCTAATCACAATCAACACAATGCTATCGTAACATAACACTTAAAATATACTCTTCTTATCACAAATGCATACTAATCTCTATAGGTTAAGGATATACCAGATTCATCGCTTCACTTCCCTTCGTCGCCTAATCATAGTCCTCACTGCAGGCTTATAGCTATAAGGCGATGAACTCGCCATCGACCTGAGGGTCGAGTCATTCGCCGCATACTTCTACTAGACGTCACCACATGGTTCTCGACGGCCGCAGCAAAACAAGCACCGTAAAAAGACGATATTCCCGACGCCGCCACATCGCACACCGAGGGAAACATGAATCCGGGCAAGAACCCATGTATATATGTGAACTGTAAGCCCGAGCTCGACTCAGCTCGAATACCCGAACGCCCCAAGACTATGGAGGACCACTGCATCGGGCGGAGGTGCATAACTAGCTCGCAGGCGGTCCGCCTCGAAAGTTACCAAAGCGACCTGCTCGCCTCTTCACGAACCCGGCCATTCCGTCGACCTCTCCGTGCCTCACACCTCTGCATAAGCTCGCATGCGGCAATGTCCATACCCGCAAGAGCTACACACGAGCAACTCTCTCGCCAAATAATCGCCGAGCCTCGCGACGTAGCTGCACTCGCCCTCCATGCCGACTACTAACGCGGGACGCATCAACCAGCGAGCCAAACTCACATTATACTCCCAACCGCACGCCTGCTCGCATCAACATCGAAAATCGCCCCGAGCCCTCCTCATCCGCGAGGCAAGAAATGTGCAAGAAATGCTCGAGAACTGGCCCCATACACCGGAAGTGCATGCTCTCCCGACAGCTCCCACGTAATCAAACTACCGACCGCAGATCGCGCAACCGATGTGAACCTAAGACCACCGACTCGGTCTCCAAGCCCCGATCACTCATGATCCGTCAGAATCGCTGGATGAACTCGCGGATCATCCTCGTGCCTCGACCAGAACTCGGGCTACAACTCGTAAATTCCCGTAGCCTCAAACTATCCGATCTCGTGCACCACGGGTACTATCGAATCGAATCGCGATCCACTTATCCTCATGTTCGCCACGATCCTCGCCAAGAATCGCCATCTCTTTGTACTTAACCTTATGCTCCTGTGCCGTGGACCGAGGCTTAGGTATGTGGGTCTCAGCAGCCATCGCCGCGCTCTAAACTCGCTGGCCGGGCGCCGCAAAACTCGCCGCTCAAGCACTATTCAGTAATGATCGCTCGCGCTCGCATTCTCTATATCCTACTAGCGCCTCCTCGCTTTGCCCTTCTGGGCCCGGTTGCTGGCGCGAGGCATAATCGTAAAAACGAACACGCCGAGGGGTCCAACTTATAACACGCTTCTAAGGCACGATCTCGTAATGAGAAGAATGGAAACTAACTTAAATGTCATGCAGCCTCTCGATTATAGATGGCGCACAACACATCGATAATCAAGACTTACTAGACACGCATCGAGACACTTTCCGAGGATTAATCGCTCGATACTACTTTTGTCACAACCCAACTCGGCTCGGATCGTGCCTTACCCGCACCCAAGTAGACATATATCGAGTAACCACTGAATATAAAACAAGACATGAATCAATATGAAGTGAGAAACGCTTTATTTGAGAAAAGCGTTTTCGATATATATATAAAACTTGAACAGCTATATCCCTTTTAGAAACCCCGCCCACAACAAGATTACATGCACTTAAGAATGTTATAACAACAACTGGAGACAGGCCCCGCCATACCTCAATATAAGTACCTACAACGACAGGGACTATACTAAAGATAAGCCTCGGAGACACGAGCTTCCCAAAACGCCGAATCAGGACTCCTATGAGCGAGGATCAACAATCGCGACTTACCGTGGTATTTAACGCAAATTTCAAAGGAGGTCAAGATAACATGTACCAAGTATGTGAAATCGAAAATATCAGAATGAAATCATAACGCTTTATATAAAACAGAGACATGTATGATAACCAAACTACGCTTATAATATAAAAGTAGTCATGTCAAGGCAGTGGACTCACTCTCAAAGTCATCCTCACGCTCGTGAACTCCTTCCTCACCGCAAGCCTAGGTATAAATCGCATGATACGATAACATGTCTCACCTCATCCTACGGGAATCGAGGTGGAATCGCGTGGTATACATCCCGCCCATCCTATGGGACTCGTGAAGAATCGTGATGAATACATGTCCCGACCCATCCCACGGACTCGTGAAGTTAATCGTATGGAATACATGTCCCGCCCATCCCACGGGACTCGTGAAGAATCGATGGAATACATGTCCCGACCCATCCCATGGGACTCGTGAAGAATCGATGAAATACATGTCCCGCCATCCCATGGGACTCGTGAAGAATCAGACGGAATACTTGTCCCGCCATCCTACGGGACTCGAAGAATCGTATGAATACATGTCCCGCCATCCTACGACTCTGGTTAATCGTATGGAATACATGTCCTACCCATCCTACTGGGACTCCTGAAGAATCTTCCATAACATTTAAACCTCTTTAAGACAGATTAAGACAATACCATGCCTTCATTTTAAACCAACACATTTTCCTTTTAAGGTCAAGTAACAACATTCTTTTCCAAAAGTTCAAGTTGCATATTTTTAAATACTTAAGTCTCTTATTTTCAAAGATTTCATAGATCATAGTCATAATCACTTAACAACGTAATTTCTTCTTTTAACAAAATCGAGTAACATATATCTTATGTGAGTAGTTTATTCTTGTTTATAACAATCTTATTAAAGCAAACATGATCTAGAAATGTAATACAATTTTGTCTTATCTAGCTTCTATGCATACGGAGGTTTCTACCGGTTTGAATATAATTAATTATTTGTCAATACATTTTCCTTTATTAACGCCGCAGTTGGTTTGTTCGACACTTATTCTCATTTCCAAATCAATATAACTTATTAGTTAAAACCAAGTACTCATTACTCACGAATGAGGCTTCACAACTTTTAATTCATATCAAGCCAATTAAGTCAAGTCTCTTATTTTCTTAAAATCAACAACCCATTTCTTACCTACATAAAGTTGTTATAACAAACTTCCCATAAAGCCGTTATAACACTTTATGTTTTACACCAACCCAATTCATTTAGCACACGACGCTCACCGCATTACATAGTTTAAAAACATCATGCCAGAAAGGATATAAGAGGTTCACATACCGCGATGATTATCGACAAATAGCAAAACGCTCCATCGCACTATAACCCCGCTAGCCTTGTCCACCCTTCAAGTAGAACACGCCACTGCAGTAACTTCAACCTATAATGGTCATATACGCCTAGATCAAGAATATTCTAAGCGTATGTTCTCTATTCTATGGAAATTGGGCAGATTTCCCTACCACAACTACACAAGTCCATCAGAATACAGCCCTATGTAAGTACAGCTCAATTTCTTCTTATATACCTTCCTTCTATATATCTTATACTTAATTCTGAACTACTACAACATGTAATCTCCAATTACAATAGAAGGATAAAGATATTTACCTCGATAAGCCCAAAATTATCCAAGATTAAAGTCGATCCTGATCAAGGTTTAGCTCTTATTCTGTACGCTCCAATTCGCTCCAAGAAACCCTTAGAAGTTCTATACAACTTCTACTTAACACTTCAACCAACTATGAAGATTTTCCTAGGGTTTCATTTTGTGATCAAGGAAGTATAGTAGTATTTCTGCCTTAGTATAGAGGTAACTTTGGAATACTACAAGGTATTAGGGCTAAGGTATTTTGGAATAGTAACAATACTACTTGGAAGATACTTTTCACCAAAGGCTGGGGTATTTCGACGAGAACAACTGGCATGTGGTGTTTCGCCGAGGATTCACAAAGTGGGCGGGCGCGCTTAGATGAGAACTACTAAAAGGGAGGGAGGGATTTTTGCCTTGGAATTTCTCAAGTGTGGATGAAGAATAAGTCTTGCACACAAGGGGTATTTATAGGGAAATCAATGGCCAAGATCAAAGCAAGTGGAGGGTGAATATTTGGACATGTGTGTGTGGGTTCCACTTATCCATCTACTACACAAATATCTAGCCAAACATTGACCAAATGTTTAAGGCCTTTAAAACACAAAAACGTGCCTCTTTTGCCCACAAAACGTCCAACTTTGGCACCTAAGGGTGACACATGTCGCTCTCCTATCGTCCAAAATATTTCATCTCTCTAAAAATCCAAAATAAATATTTTCTTGAAAACGAAAATTCCTTTACAAGGTTAAAAACAAATCTTTCTCGTGATATGCACAATTTCGTCCTTAACATAATTCGGCTTACACACAATTGTAATGACGCCTCACATACATACTCCGAAATACTGGTATAACATAACCATTTCAAGACTTGAGAAAATACTCCTCTCCTTCATGTCGCTTCCTGTTTGCTATGATTTCTTGAGCAAGAATTGTCCAATAATTCTTAAACTCTTTAGTGTTCTTCCCTAAGGTGTTAGGAAGATTGTGTACCAAGAGTTGGAAAATATTTCACACCCCTAGCCTTAAAAGTGTGCCTTGGCCGAAAGTTGGTGTCTTTGGAACCTAAGTGTGATTCACTTTTTGGATCTGAATCTTGAAGAGAAGTTGGTTAGAGCTTTAAGGGTTGCTTGTAGCGGATTGGAACGTAAGGATTTAGAGCTAAACTTGCTAAGGAACGACTTTAAGTTCTTGGATAATTTTGGGCTTTTGAGGTAATGATCTTAATTTTCTTGTAAGTCGATATTATGTATATTGAAGTATATATATAAGTATGAGATATGTGGAAAAAGTTGAGAGATTTGGATCTTGTTAAGTTGCTAAAATGGAAAATTGGCAAGTAAGCCATCAAAATGGTAAAATGTATCTTACTTGTTGTAAAGCTAATAACAAAGTAACTATAACTTATATGAATATTGAATATAAGTCGAGGATTAAAGAAGTAATTCCAAGATTCTAACCGAAAAGTCGATAAAGCGTGATTATTGAAAGTTGGCCAAGAATACCAACTAGTGGACTAAAGGATCAGATTTACTTTGACCGTATTTACATTGACCAGATTTACATTGTTGTTAAGGAAGATTGTTAATCGCGTCCGCTTGGGCGTGTGATCCTTCGTTAATTGTTGTTGTTGTTAAGGGAAGATTGTTAATCGCGCCTGCTTGGGCGCGGATCCTTCTTTAAATTTCGAATTGTTGCGCCTTTATTTATACGGCATGTTGTTACGGTTATCTGTCTTGAAAAGGTGGAAAAGTACGTAGAAGGAAGTCACGCCCGATTTTCCGTAGAATTAGAGGGCTTTAATTGGTATAAGTCTTCAATGGTAAGTAAGGTTTGATAGAAGTACTATGACCATTTTAGGATCAAGTACTACGCATGGCGTGATCTACTTGGCTTAAGTAGTAGCCGACGGTTGAAGTACTTGAGCGCTTTGCTATTTGTCGATAAATCGTCAGGTATGTGAACCTCTTTCTATCCTTTCTAGCATGATTGTTGTGAACTATGTAGTACAAGACGACGCGGTGCTAAACTAATTTGTTGGTTTAAAACATAAAGTTATAATAGCTTTACGGGAAGTTAGTTATAACGACTTTACGTAGGTAAAAGAATCGCTTATTGATTTTAAAAGGAAAGAGACTTGACTTATATTTGACTTGTTATAATGTTAAGAACTTGTTATGAAACCGCATTCACGAGTAACGGGTACTTGGTCTTTAAAAGGATAATGTTATATTGATTTCGGAAATGGAATAAGTATCGAATGCCATCAAGCAATGTTAATAAAGGAAAATGTAATGACAATTAATTATATTAAAACAAGTAGAAACCTCCATCCGCATGTAAGCTAAGATAAGACAAAATTGTATTACATTTCCTAGATCATGGTCGCTTTAATAAGATCATTATAAACAAGTATCGATTTTTCTTAAATTCCAAAGTAAGGAACTTGATTTCTAAAAGAAAGGAGACTCGAGGAATCAAGTATAAATTGGTTTAAAAGAAGGTATGGAAATTGATTTTTGATTTACTTAAAAGATAGTTACTCATTTTGATAATACGTATCGCGTGTGTTACAACTCGTAGTTCTAGGTATGTATGTGAGGACGCACGCACGAGAATACAACGCAATTTGGAAAGGAAGAAAGATGTGATTTTTTGTTATACCGTATTTTCCAGTACGACGTGAGGCGCACGATAAAAGTTTAAGCCTTATAGGCAAGGGTCGAAATTTTGTTCACAACCCACTAAAAGAATCATTTTCCGACTAAACGCTTTCCAAAACTCGCAAGGGAAAATTACGGCTATGTCATTTTTGTTTTTGCGATTTTTCCGAGAGATGAAATATTTTGGATCAACGAGAGGCGACACTTGTCACCCTCAAGTGGACGATTTTGTATGCTTGCACGCTTTTGGCCTTGTTTTTGGTCAAGGGTTAGGTAGGATATTTTGTAGATATTTTGTGTCGTTGATGAACAAGTGGGACCCACAAACACTTGTCCAAATCTTGACCCTACACTTGCCCACCACTTGTCTTAATTCGCCATTGATTGGCCTATAAATACCCCTTTGTTGAAGACTTCTTCATCCACAAAAATTTCCTAAGTCTTGAAAACCCTTTCTCCCCTTTGAGAGGCTCTCGCCCAAAGAGCCCTCCCTCGAGAGGCCTTTTGGCCGAGAGGTACCCCTTCCTAGTAGTGCTAGCCGAGGTACCCCACCTCAAGCTCTCAGAAAATACCCCACCCCCTTTGGTAGAAAAGTATTCTCCAAGTATTGTTACTATTCCAAAATACTCGCCCAAATACCTTGTAGTATTCCAAGGTTACCCCTATACTAAAAGCCCGTAAATACTATTATACTTCCTTCACTACAAAAACGAAACCCTAAGGAAAATCTTCATAGTCGGTCAAGTATTAAGAAGAAGGCGAGAACTTCTAAGGGTTGTTTGAGCGGCTGAGCGCCTGCAGTAGAGCTAAACGTTGCTCAGATCGACATTAAAACTTGGATAATTTTGGGCTTACTGAGGTAAATACTTTGTCCTTCTATTGTAATTGGAAATTACATACCGTAGTAGTATAGAAATGAGTATAAGATATAGAAGGATGGTATAAGAGAAGAGAATTGAACTCAAATCACATCGTAAGAATATTAAAGAAGTTAAGATTAAACTGCATTTACATAGGACTGTATTTACAAAGAGACTTGTGTAGTTTGACTGCAGTGGAAGTTACGCCCAATTTTCCGTGAGAATCTTGTATCTAGATTTATTCTACCGAGTAATCTAGACATTGATAGACTTGTATAACCATTATAGGTCAAGCATCGCGAGTAGCGATTCTACCAAGGGTGGAAAAGGCTAGCAGGATTACAAAGATTTTGGAGCTATTTGCTAATAGTCGATAAATCGTCGCGAGGTATGTGATTCTTCCTATCCTCTTGAGCATGATATTTTAAAAGAATGTATATATAGTACGGTAGACGTATTTGTGTTAACTGAACGTGGTTTTACTCCGATGTCTTTAGACTTGAGTTTTAAATAATAAGAATCTTGAAGTATTTCAAAAGAGTTAAGAAACCTTTTTGAAAGAAGAGTAATACTTGGTTTTAAAGCTTAAGAGTTATACTAGCTTTATGGGAAGTTAGGTATAACGACTTAAGAGAAATAAAAAAGAATGGTTTATTGATTTTAGAAGTTAAGAGACTTGATCTTAAAAGATAAGAGACTTGACTTAATTAAATTAATATGAATTTTGTTAAAAAGTGTGAAACCTCATTCGTGAGTAATGAGTACTTGGTTTTCAAAAGGGATAATGTTTTACTGATTTCGGAAATCATAATAAGTATCGAACGAACCACTGCAACGTTAATAAAGGGAAATGTATTGACTAATTAAGTATTATTAAAACCAGTAGAAACCTCCATCTGCATAGAAGCTAAGATGAGACAAAATGATATTACATTTCCTAGATCATGGCTGCTTTAATAAGATTGTTATAAACAAGAATAACCTACTCACACATAAGGCTTATGTTTCTCAAATTGTTTAAAAGAGAATTATCTTATTACGTGATTAAGACTATGAACTACGAAACCTTTCGAAAATGAGAAACTTGAGTATTTGAAATTAGGCAAACTTGAACGTTTGAAAAAGAATGTTGTTACTTGATTTTACAAAGAGAAGTGTTTTGGTTTACTTAAAAAGATAGTCACTCTATTTTTATACTACGTATCAGGTGACTTCGTGAAAGAAACGGATCTTTTAAAGAGTTAATGTATTTAAGTACTTTGGAGATAAAACCCAACTTGTTAACATAAAGTAGAAAGTACCTCGTGTGAATAACTTGATTGTGTTGGTTTGTGATAGCCTTGAAATACGTTCTTGTTGATTTGAGAAGTAAACATGTTAGGATGCTACGTGTGTTAGTATCTTGTGATGTTTGTGTAAAGGGGTGTCCCTTGTTGTGCTTATGTTGTTTAACGATAAGCTGTGTTAGTATTATATCACTCACCTCTTGACATGATACCGGGGTTGTCATCCGACGCGGGTAGACTCACGGTCCGGGACCATGATTCGAGAATACCTCACGCGTCCAGGGACCTATGCGAGCTACGAGTTCCGTGTTAGCGTGCGGCCTTGTGGTCACGCGGTCTATGCGGCCATGCGGATCGCGAGTCCAGACGACGCCGGAGTAGCACCGACGCGGGTTATACCTCACGCGCCTACGCGAGTGGACTATGCGAGTCGCGGAAGTTCCAGGATTAGACCCGCACATTTGATATCGCGGGCGAGTGGCCGCCTTCGATCATGTGGCGTTCAGATGCACCTCGTGATACAATTTATGACCTTGTTGGTACCGCTGGTGTTAGTAGTCGGCTATGCCTTCGCATTTACTCGCACGGTTTTATTATGACACAGGTGGGACCCGTGTTCATGCGTATTCCTCGGTGCTTTTATATCATAGATCGCCGAAGTGAGGAAGGTATTCCACGGGCATGACGATAGGTGTAGAGACCCATAGTTATATTTGAGTGATGACTTTGAGGGCGCGAGTCCCCGACTTGACATGATCGCTATTTATCAGGAATCGTAGTTTGGTTATCATACATGTCTCCCGCTTTATATAGCCTACTATGATTTCATTTATGATTTTCGCCACATACTTGATACCTGTAATTTCCTTCGGGCCGCATTCATGCCGCATGCAGAGGTACACCGCTTGTTGATCCTCGCCATGTGGTCACAACAATGCTGGGAAGCTCCGCTTCTCCGAGGCTTATTAGCCGTATAGTCCTCGTCGCCAGTAGGTACTTACATTCAGGGTATGGCGGCCCCGTCCCGCCATTGTTGTCATATCATTCTTAGAGGTCCAGAGTAATCGCAGGGGCGTAGTTGTAAAAGGGATGTAATCGTCTGGATTTAAGTTTTTATATATATATGCCGAAAGGCAACTTTTCTCGTATAATCGTTTCATATTTCATGTCTTGTTTTATATTTCGCTGATTACACTGACGTATGTCTACTGGGTGCTCGTAAGACACCACCACGCCCGGTTCGGTCGTGACAAAAGTGGTATCGAGCGCTTAATCCTCTGAAAGTGTCTACTGCATCAGATCTAGTAGAGTCTGATTATCGCTGTCGCGCACCACACCAATAATCGTGAGGCTATAGGATATTTAGGATTGGTTTCCATTCTTCTCACTCAGATCGTGCCTTAGAGCCGTGTTATAAGTCGACCTCTAACGTATTTCTTTCCTTACTGCTATGCCTCCGCAGGCAACCCGCCCGTATGGGCAAGGCACGAGGAGCCGCGAGCAGAGCACGAGGGTTACGAGGCACAGCCCAATCATCACCCGTGGTGCTTCATTCGGGAGTTCTCGACATCTCCAAATTTCAAGAGAGTTTAGCACGGCGGCAGCAGTTAGCCCATCGCGCCATGACATTTACACCTTCGGCCCACGACCAAAGAGCGTAAAAGAATAGATTGCAAAGAGACGCACTCGCATTAGCTGGGAGTTAGCAAACTGTAGGGTATATTATGGATCGATTTATCACTGGTCTTGATGACTATCTAAGAAAGGGTTGTGCAAGAGTAGCTCTTCAGTCAGGCTTGAGCATGGCCTGTGTACGGGCTTACGCGCAGCAGGCCGAGAAACGTAAAGATCGACAGATTAATCAAGGACAAGAAGAGGCCGACGGCAGGTCCTTGGTAACTTTCGAGGCGACCTTCTCAAGAGCAGATCGTTATGCACCTCCGCCGCAGCAGTGGTCCTCCGCTGCACTTCGTGACGCTCGAGGTATGCCTGAGTTGGTCGTGAGCTCCATGGATTCCGATTTACGATACACGAGGTTCCACCACCGATTCGCTTTTTCCCGTTGTTCACAAATGATGACAGCGCCATCCCGGAATGTCGCCTTTTTGTTGGTACTTGTTTTACCTGCGCCGCCGTGCCATGTGGTCGAAAGGATGTCCTAGCAGAGGGATGCAAGCAGGAGGACTCACCTTCAGTGATCGCGACCAGCCCATCATCTTCCTAATGCGCCAACAAAGGTGATTGATTAGAACGACAAAGGAGGAAGCAGAGATACAGTATATCCTTAACCTCAGAGATTGTATGTGTGATAAGATAAGTGGTATCTTAAGTGTTGTGTTCGATAGCATCAGGTTAATGGTGATTAGAAATCATGGTTAGTTAAAAGGGTAAGATCGGGGTTAGGAAAAGTGAGCCTTAGAATGTTATACGTAGAGACCTTAGAGGCAAGGCCATCTCGAGTAAAAGATTTATTTTATGTTTGACCCTTATCGTAGTGCATAGTACACGAGAGATATGTCCAGCGTGATAAGTCCCTGAGTGGTATGAAATGAAAGAGGGTAGTTGATCTAAGAAGACCACTAGGTTTTCGTGAATTTGATTAGCGAGATTGTTCGATCGGAACAAGAGTTTGCGCGATAATGGTCGGGTTGAGGACCGATCGCGTCAACCCGCGCCCGCATCAGCGGGGCCGGGCCGAGGTGGTCCCGCCAGCGCGGGGTCACGAGGTGTTAGGCCCAGTTTAGATAACCATCGACGAGTTCACGGATGCTCGACTAGTAGTTGACCGATAGGTCACCATCTTGTCTTTTTAGCCAAGACCGCTTACTCGGCAGCAGGTTATGTGAGATGTTATATCGTGAAGGTTGTAAGGTCGCACGAGGTGCCTACTTTCACCTTATGGCAGCAATGGAGCCCGCCATTTACCGCTTTTTCCGAAGTTTTACCAGCAGGTTAGAACTCAAAGTAGTCTCAAGACGCATTCGCCTCGCCAGTGTTTGGATTTCAGGGGTAGCTGTGAGGATTATTGTCTCCTGCTGAGGGAGTGTTTAATAGCTAACATATCGCATTCTGGATATCGCCATGACGCCAGGGGCGGAAGTATAAGCCGCCGATTGGTTTGATGTTGGCAAGGTTCGATACCGGTTCATTCTGTTTCAGCAGACGGGATAGCGTAAGCCTCATCCAGAGAGGTTATCGGCACAGAGTCACCGTAAGTCGTATGGACGATCGGCGACGACGCTGAGTTCGTGTCGACGGTGGTCTTCAAGGTACCACCCCTGAAAGTGGTGTGACGAGTTTTGGAAAACAGAGGAAACTTAACCCAAAGTGCTTTGGGCATTTTCGATTGTTTGTAGAATAAGCCAAAGTTGCCTATAAGTTGGCATCACGTCCGACGCAGGAGGCAAGACGTCCGGTCTTTCATGTTGTTATGTTCGAAAAGTATCTGAGATCCATCCAGAGTGTTCCCGCTAACGATGACCAAGTCGAGGTGGTAACCCGTAGATTTTGGAACCAAGCAAGAATGTAAATGTGGTGTTATGAGAAAGAGTTCAAGTGTAGCGGTAATGACGAGTAAGGGAAGAAGCGAGTACGTGTTACGAGCATAGATGTGATCATTTCTTTTGTAAATGAAGGCGCGAAGGAGTATATTTTAGACCTCGAGCGAGCTTTGTAGTGACGGAGGCGATTCTCGACTCGGACGTAAGTATTTGCGCTGTTGTATCAGGCTGTGTGGCATGATTGTTTTCGTAAGTATAGCAAGAAGACTATACCGCGCATGGTTGTTTTTGAGATTTAGAAGGAACATTCGACTAATGTTTCGGGCGAGGAGAATGTTATACCCCGTATTTTCCGCAGTACGACGTGAGGCGACGTATAAAAGTTTAAGCCTTAAGCAGGCAAGTGGTCGAAATTTTGTTCACAACCCACTAAAAGAATCGCTTTCCGACTAAACGCTTTCCAAAACTCATAGGGAAAATTACGCTATGTCATTTTTTTTTTTGGCGGATTTTTCCGAGAGATGAAATATTTTGGACCAACGAGAGGCGACACTTGTCACCCTCAAGTGGACGATTTTGTGGGTGTTTTCGCACGCTTGGCCTTGTTTTTGGTCAAGGGTTAGTAGGATATTTTGTAGATATTTTGTGTAGTTGATGAACAAGTGGGACCCACAAACACTTGTCCAAATCTTGACCTACACTTGCCCACCACTTGTCTTAATCTTGGCCATCGATTGCCTATAAATACCCCTTTGTCAAGACTTCTTCATCCACAAAAATTTCCTAAGTCTTGAAAACCCTTTCTCCCCTTTGGAGAGCTCTCGTCCAAAGAGCCCCCTCCCTCGAGAGGCCTTTGGCCGAGAGGCACCCCCTTCCTAGTAGTGCTAGCCGAGGGTACCCCCTACCTTGAAGGTCTCAGAAATACCCCCTTTGGTAGAAAAGTATTCTCCAAGTATCACTATTCCAAAATACTCGCCCAAATACCTTGTAGTATTCCAAGGTTACCCTATACTAAAAGCCCGTAAATACTATTATACTTCCTTCAATCACAAAAATGAAACCCTAAGGAAAATCTTCATAGTCGGTTGAAGTATTAAGAAGAAGTTGTAGAACTTCTAAGGGTTGTTTGGAGCGGTCGAGCGCCTGCAGTAGAGCTAAACGCTGCTCAGATCAACATTAAAACTTGATAATTTTGGGCTTACCGAGGTAAATACTTGTTCTTCTATCAGAATTGGAAATTACATACCGTAGTAGTATAGAAATGAGTATAAGATATGTATGATGGTATAAGAGAAGAGAATTGAATCAAATCACATCGTAAGAATATTAAAGAAGTTAAGATTAAATCAGATTTACATAGATCGTATTTACAGACTTGTGTAGTTTGACTGCAGGAAGTCGCCCAATTTTCCGTAGAATCTTGTATCTAGATTTATTCTACCGAGTAGTCTAGACATTGATAGACTTGTATAACCGTTATAGGTCAAGATCATGAGTAGCGATTCTACCCGGGGTGGAAAAGGCTAGCAGGATTACAAGATTTGGAGCTATTTGCTAATAGTCGATAAATCGTCGCGAGGTAATGTGATTCTTCCTATCCTCTCGAGCATGATATTTTAAAAGAATGTATATATAGTACTGAGACATACGCTGTTAACCGAACGTGGTTTTACTCCGATGTCTTTAGACTTGAGTTTTAAATAATAAGCATCAAGATTTCAAAAGAGTTAAGAAACCTTTTGAAAGCAAGAGTAATACTTGGTTTTAAAAGCTAAGAGTTATACTAGCTTTATGGGAAGTTAGGTATAACGACTTAAGAGAAATAAAAAGAATGGTTTATTGATTTTAGAAGTTAAGAGACTTGATCTTAAAAGATAAGAGACTTGACTTAATTAAATTAATATGAATTTTGTTAAAAGTGTGAAACCTCATTCATGAGTAATGAGTACTTGGTTTTCAAAAGGGATAATGTTTTACCGATTTCGAAATCGAATAAGTATCGAACTAACCACCGCAGCTAATAAAGGGAAATGTATCGACTAATTAAGTATTATTAAAACCAAGAGAAACCTCCATATGCATAAGCTAAGACGAGACAAAATGATATTACATTTCCTAGATCATGGCTGCTTTAATAAGATTGTTATAAACAAGAATAACCTACTCACACATAAGGCTTATGTTTCTCAAATTGTTTAAAAGAGAATTATCTTATTACATGATTAAGACTATGAACTACGAAACCTTTCAAAATGAGAAACTTGAGTATTTGAAATTAGCAAACTTGAACGCTTGGAAAAGAATGTTGTTACTTGATTTTACAAAGAGAAGTGTTTTGGTTTATTTAAAAAGATAGTCACTCTATTTTTATACTACGTATCAGGTGACTTCGTGAAAGAAACGAATCTTTAAAGAGTTAATGTATGAAGTACTTTGGGGATAAAACCCAACTTGTTAACATAAAGTAGAAAGTAATTTGTGTAAATAACTTGATTGTGTTGGTTTGTGATAGCCTTGAAATACTTTCTTGTTGATTTGATAAGTAAACATGTTAGGATGCTACGGTGTTAGTATTCGTGATGTTTGTGTAAATGGTTTCTTGTTGTGCTTATGTTGTTTAACGATGTCGCTGTGTTAGTATTATATTACTCACCTCTTGACATGATACCGGGGTTAAGTCGCCTCCACGCGGGTAGACTCAGCGGTCCGGGACCATGATTCGCGAATACCTCACGCGGTCCAGGGACCTATGCGCGAGCCACGAGTTCCGTGCGTGCGCGCCTTTGTGGTCACGCGCGTCATGCGGCTACGCGGATCGCGAGTCCGTGATTTACGCCGGAGTAGCACCGACGCGGTTATACCTCGCGCGCCTATGCGAGTGGCCTATGCGGAGTCGCGGGAAGTTCCAGATTAGACGCGCACATTTGATACTGCGCGCAGCGGCCGCTCGACTACGTGCGGCCTAGCATGCACTCGTGATACGCTTTATGGCCATGTTGGTATCGGTGTTAGTAGTCGCTATGCCTTCGCATTTACCCCGACGATTTTATTATGACACAGCGGACTCGTGTTCATGCGTATTCCTCGTGCTTTTATATCATAGATCGCCGCAGCTGATGGGCGTATTCCACGCATGATTGATGCCGCGGGCGTGAGACCCATAGTTATATTTGAGCGAGGACTTTTGCGGCGCGAGTCCTCGACTTGACATGATCGCTATTTATCGAGAATCAGAGTTTGGTTATCATACATGTCTCCCGCTTATATAGCCTACTATAATTTCATTTACGTGATTTTCGCCACATACTTGGTACTGTAATCGACTCCTTCGGGCCGCTCATGCCGCAGCAGAGGTACACCAGCTTGTCGATCCGCCATGTGGTCACAGCAATGCGTTGGGAAGCTCCGCTTTCCGAGGCTTATAGCGGTATATTCCTCTGCTGTAGGTACTTACATTCAGTGGTATGGCGGGCCCCGTCCCGCCATTGTTGTCATATCATTCTGAAATCAGAGTCTGCCGCGGGCAGAGTTGTAAAGGGATGAATCGTCGGATTTAAGTTTTTATATATACGCCGAAAGGCAACTTTTCTCTATAACTGCTTCATATTTCATGTCTTGTTTTATATTCCGCGATTACTGACGATGTCTACTGGGTGCCCTGGTAGGCACCACCACTGCCCGGTTCGGTCGTGATATTTTTCACTAAAAGTTTCCTGCTTTTGGAAGTAAAAGGTTCGTTAATGGGAATTAGATTCCCATATTTGGTATTCGACTTTTTGGAATATTTTAGAAGTATTGGAATTTTAATTTCCGAATTGGTCACGCTTAGAGAGAATTTACTGGCTTTGTGAGGCCCACTTTATTTTCGGATTTTTGGCATTACGGATATTTTCGAAAATGAATATTTTGATCAACGAGAGGCTACATGTGTCACCCTCAAGTGGATGCTTAGGTGAGGAATTGTTGGGCACGTTTGTGTTTTAAAGGCCAAAAATGTTTGGTCAAAGTCTTGTAGATATTTGTGTAGTAGATAGATAAGGTAGCACTTGTCCTAATCTACACCATCCATTTGCTTGAATCTTGACCCTTGAGTTTTCTATAAATACCCCCTTGCTAGCAAAACTTCTTCATCACTTGAACAATTTCCAAGTCTCAAAATCCCTCTCCCCCTTAGTGAAGCTCTCGTCCTAACACCTCCCCTTCCTAGTTGCTTTCCTAAAACACACCCCCCCGCCCTTTGGTAGGAAAATGTCTTCATGTATTGTTATTATTCCAAAATACCTTAGCCCAAATACCTTGTAGTATTCCAAAGTTACCTCTATACAAAAAGCCCGGAAATGGAAAAAGAGTTAGAGAGATGTTTCTCTCACTAGGCGAAAATGCTCTCAACATTTTTTCCTAGTTGCTCTTCTACGTCTTCCTTCTTCTATGATTTTCATCAACTGATTTACTACACGGAT
Organism: Przewalskia tangutica; assembly: GCA_029844215.1. Classification (NCBI taxonomy): domain Eukaryota; kingdom Viridiplantae; phylum Streptophyta; class Magnoliopsida; order Solanales; family Solanaceae; genus Przewalskia; species Przewalskia tangutica. Next base: position 111,552,309 of record CM056727.1, read on the forward strand.
TGTTCTTTGATCTAATCCATCCTAAGTTGTAGTTTGTGTGCTCATTTCACGCTCACTCTAATTGATTTGTTATAGAGTAAGGTATCTTCCTTATAGCCATGAGAAAGAATACAAAGATTTCAGCCAAAAGAATGAAAGAGATTATTTTGATTGTTCAAGATTACAAGTTACAAGATATGAATTTGAAGTTTGCATCTCCGAGGGGCGCTTCCGCGATGGCCGCTTGTCGCTTTCTCCGAATATTGCAAATATTCGACAGTGGGTGCTGGGATATTTGCAGATCGTGAGGGTGTTCTGTGTGCAAGAGGGTCGCGACGGTGGTCTTGGGTCGAGAAAGCAGCTCTTGGTTTCTCCCAACCTTCCTGGTAACCTCGGCCAGTGTTCCGCTGAAAAGCTTCACAACGGAGGGTTCACTGTCTTAACGGATTTCCCGTGTCAAACGCGATACGTGGGTGGTCACGTCGCAGGTCGGATGGTGATAGCGGTTGTGGTTGAACTCGGTTCACCGCTCAATTGTCTTTGAGTTCAAGGAAGCTTTTCCGCAGGCTCCTTGGTCGGGAAGCGCCGCGATTCCGCAGCACTCCCGCCCGAGGTGTTTATGGTTCGATGGTGACCCCGGTCGCCGGTATGGAGGTGGACCCGGTGCAGGGGTAGTGTTGATGTTCGTGGTTTGAGGCTTGAAGCCTCGGGCCTCCGATCCTGGTTTCGAGGCGAAGAGTTTTTTCCGCGACCACTTGACGCATGATCAACGGACTCGAGGTTTGTCACGCCGACGGCGGTCGTGGGTGGACATGGGTCTTGGGAAAGTCCACGGGCCACCGGACTTTAGTGGTTGACTCGAGAACGTTTCATTTCCAATTGACCTTGGAAATGCTAAGGTTGTGGAAGCCGAGGGGTTTTTTAGCCAAAAGAGGTCTAGTAATTTGATACATTCTTTTGTTCCGGATATCAATGGCACGCCTCACTCATTTTGTGCTACAAATTTAATCACTGAAAGTACCAAGGAAACATCTCATTCAACGGGACATCGAAACTTGAAAAGGGTGAGAACCAAGAGTCATCTCTCCTAATGTATTCAAAGGTTACTAAACCATAGGGCAGCTCACAAAAGAGGTTTAGAAACTCGAGGCTACGAGATTCTGGTGGCTCTCTTCAAACGACGCTTGACATCGTGTTGAAGTTCGAGAATGTTTCTTTTCCTATCGACTCAGGAAATGCTAAGGTTTCGAAGTCGGCGGGTTTTATCCAAAAGAGGTCTAGGTTTTTGATGCATTCATTGCGCGATGACAATGGCACGCCTCATCCAATTGCCGCATTGTCAATGACACGCCTCATTCATTAGGTGCAACTTTCGAGTCGAGGTCATTGGGAATTCGTGTCGCGGTTCAAACGCCACCCTCTCACGGGTCGACGGGTAGCTTGGTGGGCACGGCCCATGGCGCTTCGAGGTGGTTCCGGTCGGCGTGGACAGGTGGCCGGATGCCGATTGGTCTTTTGGCGGTCGCGGTCTAGACCAAGCCCGGGTCATCGGCTCAAGATTGTAGGTCGGAAGTTGGTTCACTTTCCATGGCTCTTGGTATTGCAAACCGTATGCGGAAGTTGAACAGCCTACTCTACAAACGACTTGGTAACTCGGGCAATTTATTTGCCGAGAAAACCAAGGAAGATCTCATTCAACGACATCGTGGAATCGATAGCAGGTGGGAACCAAGAGTCAACTCTTCTAATGAATTTAATGGTCATGGAAATCAAAGGGGCAACCCGCCCAAAGAGGTTTGGAAACTTGATGGCTACGGAACCAAAGGGTCTTCTTCAAACGAGTCTGAAGATCAACTTACGTGGAATTTGAAGCGGTCATTCTTTCCAAGACACCTAAGAATTATGATCTTGTTTCTAACGAAGCATTTATCGCCGAGGACATAAGCCATTTATGGCAACCATTCCCAACGATGCACAAGTCTTGATTTCCCCACAATTCAACTATTGCACCTTATGAGCGCAGTAAATGATTTTGATTAATTAAACGAAGATACTATCTGGAATGCACCTGATAGTAAGAATTTAATTTTTATGATTTAATCTCCCATCAGAACGCCACCTTCGGGGTAGACGACCCATCCCTCCTCTCTTTCATTTCTTGTTTATCGCTTACGCTGAGGATTGAGAACCTCGACGAATGATTGTAGCTACCTGCTTTTTCCGCTTTTCTTTATAATATTAGCATTTACCTAAAAAAAAAAAAAAAAACCTGAAATGCTACTTTATATCCTTTAGTCACAAAACGGTCCTAGGAAACTCTTCATACTTGGTTGAATATTAAGTGAAGTTGTTTAGAACTTCTAAGGTTTCTCGAGCGATCGAGCGCATGCACAGAGCTAAACCGCCACGACCCGACCTGGCCCGTGATCGTGCCTTACCGGCACCCTAGTGATACAACATCGAGTAATCACGAACATAAAACACATACATGAAACAAATGAAGTACAAAACAAGAACTGAGGAAAACTTGCCTTTCGGCATATATATATAAATAATAACTCCTACAAATGAACGCTTAATCCTTTTTACAACCCCGCCACAACAAGATTACATGCACTCTAAGAAATGATACGACAACAATGGCGGACAGTGGCCCCGCCATACCCTCGAATGTAAATACCTACAACGATGTGGACTATACCAAGATAAGCCTCCGAGAAACGAGCTTTCCCAAACGCCGAACTGCGGACCCTAAGAGCGAGGATCAACGATCGTGTACCTTTACTCGCGCATTTAACGCAGCTCGGGCGAGGTCAAGATAACAGTACCAAGTATGTGAAATCAAAATAACATCAGAATGAAATCATAGTAGTCTATATAAAGCAGAGACATGTATGATAACCAAACTACGCTCACAATAAATAAGCAATATGTCAAGTCGTGACTCACGCCTCAAAGTTATCACAATAAAACCGTGACGGCAAGTACGTAAGGCATAGCCGACTACTAAGACCCACAAGCACCAAAAATACCACAACCGTATCCCGAGGTCTTTCTGCACCGCACCACATGATCGTTTGGCCACTCGCCCGCAATATCAATGCGCGCCTATCCTCGAACTCTCGCAGCCTCCGCATAGGTCACCCACGCACTGCACGAGGTATTCTCGAATCACGGTCCTGCATCACCGAGGTATACCTCGCATCGGGCGCCTAACCCTCGGTATCCGCCAGGCTCTCGCAGCCCGCATAGTCTCAAAAGACCGCATAGTCTCAACAGACCATAGGAATCCTCGCATCAAAGCAAACACCCGAATGATCAACTCGGCTACCGTGACTGCGATAGTCACAAGGATCGATAGCCGTAGAGACCGCATCGGGTGGCAAGCCCTGTGATAATAAGTCAAGGGGTATGTGATACAATAACAAAGATAACGGGCTTAACGCTTGACAACGTAAGCACAACAAGAGTGACCCCTTACACAATAATCACAAGATACTAACACACGTAGATCCTAACACGCTTACTTATCAAATCAACAAGAAAGTATTACAAGGCTATCACAAACCAATATAATCAAGTTATTCACACAAGGTACTTTCTACTAACAAGTTCGGATACCTATCCCCAAAGTACTTCATACATTAAATCTTTAAAAGATACGCTACTTCACAAAAACCACACAATACCCGTAGTATATGAAAATAGAGTGATTATCTTTTAAAGTAAATCAATTACTTCTCTTTGTAAAATCAAGTAGCAACATTCTTTTCCAATGTTCAAGTTTGCCTAATTTCCAATGTTCAAGTTTGCCTAGTTTCCAATGTTCAAGTTTGCCTAGTTTTCAATGTTCAAGTTTGCCTTTTTAGAAAGGTTCCGTAGTTCATAGTCTTATTCATTTAAGAATATAATTCTCCTTTAAACTATCTCGAGAAACATAAGTCTTATATGTGAGTAGGATATTCTTGTTTATAACAATCTTATTACAGAAATGCATGATCTAGAAATATCATTTTGTCTCATCTAGCTTCTATGCAGATGGAAGTTTCTACCGGTTTTAATAATACTTAATTATTAAAAACATTTTTATTAACGCCGCAGTTGGTTTGTCGATACACATTCCGATTTCCAAAATCAAGAAACATTCTTAAGACGTTATACCTAACTTTCCATAAAGCTAGTATAACTCTTAAGTTTTCAAAACAAATCAAGTATTACTTCTTCTTTCAAATGATTCAAAATCTTAAATACTTCAAGTTCTTTATTAACACATAACACGCCGCTTATAGTTCAAATCGCTTACCTTTTAAAACCACAAGTATTTTCTTACCAACATAAAGTCATATAACTAACTTCCCATAAAGCCGTTATAACACTTTATGTTTTAAACCAATCAAATACATTTAGCACACGACGCTCACCGCACTACATAGTTCACACATATCATGCTAGAAGAGATAGGAAGAGGTTCACATACCTCGCGACGATTATCGACTAATAGCAAAACGCCCAAGTACTTCCAATCGCCACTACCCTTTAAGCCAAGTAGATCGCGCCACACGTAGTACTTCAACCTATAAGGCCACAAGGCGCTTTATTAACATTTAGATCCCTTCGCAGAACATTCTACGTAAAATTCGCAAAGACTCTCCCGCAACAAAACAGAAATCTCCTCCTCTATCTGGGCCTACCAAGCCAACCAGTGGGGTTATACGCTTAATCCGACGCACAATTCTACCTCACGTAAAAGCTACACAAGTCTCATCAGAATACACCCTATGTAAATACAATTCAAGATTTTCTTCAAAAGGTTTCTTATTATTCAGCTTAAGTCAAAAGACATCACGATAACAACGCTCAAGACTATATATAGTATACTTCAACTATATAATCTAACAACATGTAATTTCCAATTACAATAGGGGACAAGATATTTACCTCGATAAGCCCATAATTATCCGAGTTTAAATGTCGATCCCGAGCAAGGTTTAGCTCCTACTCCGCGCGCCCGACTCCGCCTCCAAACAACCCTTAGGAGTTCTAACTAACTTCTACTTAATACTCCAACTAACTATGGAGATTTTCCTGTGGTTTCGGCTTTCAGGATCAAGGAAGTATAATAGTATTTCCGGGCTTTTTGTAAAGGTATAACCTGAATACTACAAGGTATATGGCTAAGGTAATTGGGCATTATAACAATACTTTGAGAGTATTTCTAACAAGAGGGGTATTATACGAAGACAACTAGGCTGGTGGGTACACTCTGGCTAGCACCCCTAGAGGGGGTGCTCTCCACAGCGGGAGGCCTCTACGAACTCAACACAAGTGGAGGGAGAAGGAGAGCTTTCAAGACTTAGGCAATTTTGTGGATGAATTAGTCTTCAAAGGGTGGTATTTATAGTCGTGAAGGCCAACCAACGGCCAAGATCTTGCCAAGTGCAAGGCAAGTAGGCCAAGATCTTGCCAAGTGCACCTTATCCATCTACCACCAAAATATCCTACCAACCCTCGACCAAACAACGGCCATTCGCCAACCCCTTTACCGCCTAAGGTGTTCCAATGAGAGGTGATGTCGCCTCTTGTTGGTCCAAAACGCTTGCCTCTAAAAACCGTGAAAATTAAAAATGATATAGCCGAAATTCCCTACGAAAAGTCGTGGAAAACGCCATTTAAAAACGACTTAATCGTGTCAGGAACAAAAGAATTCGCCAAGCCTAAATCACAAGTTCAAATTTTTCACGCACGCCCCACGCATACATACCGAAATACGGTATAACATTCTCCTCTCCTTAGAAACATTCGTCCCGAATGTTCCTTCTAAGTCTCAAACAAACGCCGCTAGATAGTCTTCACTACTATACTTACGAGGACAAACCTCACACACGGCCACCAAACAATCACAAGAAAATGCTTACATCCAAGTCCACGGAAGCACTCTAACATCATAAAGCATACCACTTTTGTCACTTTGCCGCGAGGTTCTAGTGTCACTCCGCGACCCAACAAATGGTACCGGTCGCATGCGATCATCAAGATGTCGACATTCGAACTTTACTACATTTCGACATCGTCAAGATTCAAAACTCGGGTTATCATCTTCAACTTGGTCATCATTAGCCGAATACTCGACGGATCTCCGATTTCCTTCGAACATAACACGAAGATCGACGCGACCGCTTCCTAAGCCTGACGGCAAATGCTAACATATAGGCAACCCGCCTATTCTTCACATGAACTCAAAGGCCCAAAGTAACTCGCTAAGTTCCTCTCAGATTCCAAAACTCGCCACACCCAACCCGGTGGTACTTTCAAGAAGACCGACCACAACTCAACTCTAAGCGCCGCCGATTATCCGCACGATTTCTCCGAGCCGCGTAACCTCTTCTAGACAAGCTTTACTCTATCCACAAACCGGAACAAGCTCGAACCAACTATCTCAATCCCGCCAACATCGAACCAATCGACGGCGATCACACATCCGCCCCTACAAGGCTTCATAAGGCGACATCCGAACACCGAAATGGTAGCTTAAACACTCCTTCAACAGAGACAACAATTCTCGCGAACTATCCTCGAAATCCAAACACCGCCCGAGGGCGAATGTGATTCTCGAGACTTACTTGAGTTCCTAACCTTGCTCGTAAAACCTCCGTAAAAGAAATACCGCAACCTGGCTCCACTGTCTCGACATAAGGCGAAGGTAGGCACCTCGTGCAGCCTTTACAACCTTTCTCGATATATCATCTCGCATAACCTCTCGCCGAGTAAACGCCTTGCTAGAAGACAACACGGCCGACCTCCTCGCCCAACCATCGGTCGAACGCATCCATGAAATCGTGACGTGTTAACTAAACTGGGCCTAACACCCTCGTGGTTCTACCACAAGGCGGACCACCACAACCGACTCACCACCATACATGCCGCTGGTTGACCCGCAACGCGGCCTCAACCCGACCCAAGAACGCCGCAAAAATGCTAGCTCCTCAAGGAAAACTCTCACTAATCACGCTATTAAAAACCTAGCGGTCTTCTTAGCTCAACTACCCTCTTTCATTCCACACTACTCAGGACTAATCCCACAAACATAACTCACGTGGCACTATGCACTCCTATAAGGGTCAAACATAAACAATACATCTTTTCTCGAGACGGCCTTACCTCTAAGGTCTCTACGTGATAAAACTCTAAGGCTCACACCTTCTCTATCCCCAAATCTTACTTGGTTAACTAACCAAGATTTCTAATCACCATTTACACAATGTTATCGTAATATAACACTTAAGGTATACTCACCTTATCACACATACTAAACCCTGAGGTTAAAGATCTATCTCAGATCTATCGCTTCACTCCCTTAGTCGTTCTAATCAAACTCGCCTGTAGGCGATAGCTGGAAGGTGACGAACTACCCACCGATCCTCAAGGCTAAGTCCTCCTACAAGGACACTCTTCGACACTAGACTCGACGGTCCATAGGTACAACAAGTACCAACCAAAAGACGACATTCCTCGATGACGCTCACATCATGAATCGAAACCCCGAGTTCTCACCAACTCTCGCATACCCAACGCCCCAACCCCGCGAGGACCTTTCGCACCGTGGACGCGCATAACTGATTCACGCGAGGCGACTCGCCGAAAGTTACCAGCGGCCTTGCCGCTCGCCTTCTTCGCTGCCCTTCAACCCGCCGATCTCTACGCTTTTCGCCGCGCATAAGCCCGCATACGTGCCATGCTCGCTTCAATCAAGAACTTACTTTTGCACAACCTTCTCGCTGATATTCATCAAGACTCGCAGACATCCAGATACTCTCGTAGTCAAATCCATAGTTAGTAACAGGTCGCTTCCTTGAAATCTATATTCTCTCGCTCTGGCCGTGGAACCAAGGTTCAAATATCATGGCCGCAGTAGAATCGCCGCCGCAGCTAAACTCACGGGCAGCGACGCCGCAGAACTCCCCGAACAAGCACCACCCAAGGTGATAATTGGCCTGCGCCCACGAACCCTCTCAGACTTTACTCGCAGCCTCCTCGCCGCTTTGCCTCCTGCCCGGCCGCTCACGCGAGGCATAACTGCAGTGGAAAGAAATACGTTAGAGGGTCCAACTTACAACACAGCCTCTAAGGCACGATCTCAGAGTGAGAAGAATAGAAACCAATCCTAAATATCCTATAGCCTCCTCGATTATCGTGTGGTGCACAACACACCGATAATCAAGACTTCATCGATACGGCTCAGACACTTTCCGAGGATTAATCGCTCGATACCACTTTTGTCACGACTAACTGCCGCGGATCGTGCCTTACCCCGCACCCTAGTGATACAACATCGTAGTAATCACGAACATAAAACACATACATGAAACAAATGAAGTACAAAACAAGAATTGAGGAAAACTTGCCTTTCGCATATATATAAATAACAACTCCTACAAATGAACAGCTTTAACTTTTTACAACCCCGCCACAACAAGATCATGCACTTAAGAAATGATACGATAACAATGGCGACAGGTTCCCGCCATACCCTCAATGTAAATACCTACAACGACAGTGGACTATACCAAGATAAGCCTCCGAGAAACGCGAGCTTTCCCAAACGCCGAATCGTGACCCTAAGAGCGAGGATCAACGATCGCGTACTTTTACTCGCATGCATTTAACGCAGCCTCACGGGCGAGGTCAAGATAACAGTACCAAGTATGTGAAATCAAAATAACATCAGAAATGAAATCATAGTAGTCTATATAAAGCAGAGACATGATGATAACCAAACTACAGCTCACAATAAATAAGCAATATGTCAAGTCGTGACTCACGCCTCAAAGTTATCACAATAAAACCGTGACGGCAAGTACGGGCATAGCCGACTACTAAGACCCACGCATCAAAAATACCACAACCGTATCCCGAGGTCTTTCTAGACCGCACTACACGATCGGCCGCCACTCGCCCGCAATATCAACGCGCCTATCCTCGAACTCTCGCAGCCCCGCATAGGTCACCCACGACTCCGCATGAGGTATTCTCGAATCACGGTCCTGCATCACCGAGGTATACCCCGATCGGCGCCTAACCTCAGATCCGCTCAGGCTCCCGCAGCCCGCATAGTCTCAAAAGACCGCATAGTCTCAACAGCATCGCAGATAGGAATCCCCGCATCGTGCTAAACACCCGAATGATCAACTCGGTTACCGCGACTGCGATAGTCACAAGGATCGCATAGCCGTAGAGACCCGCATCGCGTGGCAAGCCCTGTGATAATAAGTCGCGGGTATGTGATACAATAACGATAACGCTTAAGGTTTGACAACGTAAGCACAACAAGAGTGACCCTTACACAATAATCACAAGATACTAACACACGTAAGATCCTAACATGCTTACTTATCAAATCAACAAGAAAGTATTACAAGGCTATCACAAACCAATACAATCAAGTTATTCACACAAGGTACTTTCTACTAACGAAGTTCTGATACCTATCCCCAAAGTACTTCATACATTAAATCTTTAAAAGATACGCATTTCACAAAAACCACACAATACCCGTAGTATATGAAAATAGAGTGATTATCTTTTAAAGTAAATCAATTACTTCTCTTTGTAAAACAAGTAGCAACATTCTTTTCCAATGTTAAAGTTTGCCTAATTTCCAATGTTCAAGTTTGCCTAGTTTCCAATGTTCAAGTTTGCCTAGTTTCCAATGTTCAAGTTTGCCTTTTTAGAAAGGTTCTCAGAGTTCATAGTCTTATTCATTTAAGAATATAATTCTCCTTTAAACTATCCGAGAAACATAAGTCTTATATGTGAGTAGGATATTCTTGTTTATAACAATCTTATTACAAAGAACATGATCTAGAAATATCATTTTGTCTCATCTTAGCTTCTATGCAGATGGAAGTTTCTACCGGTTTTAATAATACTTAATTATTAAAAACATTTCCTTTTATTAACGCCGCAGTTGGTTTGTCGATACACATTCGATTTCCAAAATCAAGAAACATTCTTAAGACGTTATACCTAACTTCTTCATTATACCCGTAGTTCCGTGGTATGTATGCGAGGACGCACGCATTTGAGAATACGCGTAAAGATCGAAAGGAAGAAAAGAGGCGATTTTTTCCACTAAAAGTTTCCGCTTTTGTGAAGGAAAAAGGTTCGTTAACGGGAATCGATTCCGTGACGGTATTCTGACTTCCGAATATTAGAGAATTATGGAATTTTATTTTCTGTTGGTCACTGGGCCCACGGAGAAATTTACGCTTTGTGGGGCCCGCTGATTTTGAGATTTTGGCCGCTTTGGATATTTTCTAAGACTAAATATTTTGATTTAATCGGGGCGACACGTGTCACCCCACGTGGCACCTTTGGGCCGAAATATGTTTGTGCACAACACCCTTGCTAGAGTCGCCGACTAAACGCTTTCACGCCTTTCGTAGGGAATTTCCGCCATGTCATTTAGTATTTTTGGCGGATTTTTCCGAGAGACGAAACATTTTGGACCAACGGAGGGCAACACTTGTCACCTCCAAGTGATGGACTTGAAACGCACAATATGGCCGATTGAGTCGCTAACTTGGTCAAGTTGTTGGTAAGATATTTCAGGTGCAAGCTGGCCAAGCGACACTTGCCCAAATCCTCACCCTACACTCGCCTTGCACTTGTCTTCATCTCGCCATCGTCCAAGGCTTGACCTATAAATACCCTCTCCTGAAGACTAATGCATTCACAAAATTTCCTAAGTCTCGAGAGCCTTCCTCCCTTTTCGCGAGCCCTCGCCGAGAGTCCCCAGCTGGCAGTGAGTGGCAGGCACCCCCTCCTTTTGGTGTGGCCGGGTACCCCTAGCCTAGTTGCTTTCAGATAATACCCCTTTGTGGTATAGAAATACTTCCAAGTATCATTATAATGCCCAAATTACCTTAGCCTTATACCTTGTCAGATCCTAAGGTTATACCTTTACGAAAAGCCCGTAAATACTATTATACTTCCCGCCTCACAAAACCGAAACCCTAGGAAAATCTCCATAGTCCGCTGAGTATTGTGTGGTTGGTTAGAACTTCTAAGGGTGGTTTAGAGCTGGTCGAGCGCCTGAGTCGAGCCAAACGATTGCCCAGATCGACTTTATGCTTGGATAATTATGGGCTTATCGAGGTAATTATCTTGTCCCCTATTGTAATCGGATATTACATGTTGTAGAGTATATAGTCAAGTATACTATATATAGTGTGAATCAGAATTACATAGACGGTATTACAAGAGACTCAGTAGTAGTACCGCGATTAGAATTGTACGCTAGGTTAGACGATAACCCCCCGTCGGCTTCGACAGCACCCGATGCAGAGGAGATCTACGCGTCATGCGGTGAGGTGTCCGAATTTTCTCAGAGAATGTTCTACGATGTTAATGTCGCTTGTGGCCTTATAGGTCAAGACTACGCGCGGGCGCTCTACTTGGCTTAAGGAGTAGCCGACTCGAGGTACTTGAGCATTTTGCTATTAGTCGATAATCGCCGCGAGGTATGCGAACCTCTTCCTATCTCCTCTAGCATGATACGTGGAACTATGTAGTACGGTAGACGCATACGTGCTAAATGTATTCGATTGTTTAAAACATGTGTTATAACGCTTTACGGGAAGTTGGTTATAATAAATTTTACGAGATAAGAAAACACTTTGTGGTTTTTAAAAGGTAAATGATTTGTTTATAATCGCTTGACGGTGATCATAAAGAACTTGAAGTATTTCAAAAGATTTCAAATCGCTTGAAAGAGAAGTAATACTTGGTTTTGAGAACTTAAGAGTTATACTAGCTTTACGGGAAGTTAGGTATAACGCTTAAGAACGCTTTATCGATTTTGGAAATCGTGACGTATCGACAAACCATCGCAAATAAGCATTAAAAGGAAATGTTTTGAATAATTAAGTATTATTAAAACCAAGAGAAACTTCCATCCGCATGAAGCCAAGACGAGACAAAATGATATTTCCTAGATCACGGTCATTGTAATAAGATTGTTATAAACAAGAATATCCTACTCACGTATAAGGCTTATGTTTCTCCGATTGTTTAAAAGAGAATTATATTCTTAAATGAATAAAGCTATGAACTACTTAAACCTTTCTAAAATAAGAAACGTGAACATTTGAAATTAGGCAAACTCGACGCTTGGAAAATAATGTTGTTACTTGATTTTACAAAGGTAAGAGTTTTGGTTTTCTTAAAAGGATAGTCACTCTATTTTTATACTACGTATCAGGTGACTTACGTGAAAGAAACCGATCTTTTAAAGATTTAATGTGAAGTACTTCGGGGTTAGATAATTCGAACTTGTTAGTAGAAAGTACCTTGCGTGAATACTTTATCAGATTGGTCAGGTTGGTCGGTGATAGCCTCAGAAGACTTTCTTGTTGCTTTGATAAGTAAACGTGTTAGGACGCTACGCGTTAGTATCTTGTGATGCTTGCGGCGGGTTTCTCGATTGCGCTTATTAACTATCACCGTTATGATAGTATTGCGGCATTCATCTCGAGATGATTCCGGTTGTCGCCTCCGACGCGGTAGACTCAGCGGTCGACGGACCTATGATTCGAGAATACCTCACGCAGTCCCGGCCTATGCGGAACTACGAGTTCCGTGTTAGCGACGCCCTTACGGGCACGCGTCCTCAGGCTACGCGATCGCAAGTCCGTGACGACGCCGGAGAGCTACCGACGCGGACGCCTACGCGGGCCGACGAGATTGGCCTACGCGAGTCGCGGAAGTTCCGTGACTAGACGCGACATTAGATATCGCGCAAGTGGCCGCTTTGATCACGTGACGGCCTAGACAGATCTTATGATACGCTCATGACCTTGTTGGTACCGCTGGTGTTAGTAGTCGGCTATGCCTTCGCATTTACCCCGCACGGTGTTATTATGGCACGCGGGACTCGTGTTCATGCGTGTTCCTTGAACTTTTATATCATAAACCGCCAAGAATGAGGAACGTGTCCCACGCACGATTGATGTCGCGGGCGAGACCCATCTATGTTCTTTGGTGATAACTGAGCGCGAGTCCTCGACTTGATATGATCGCTAGTTATTGTAAAATCAGTAGTTTGGTTATCATACACGTCTCCCGCTTTATAGACTATTATGATTTCATTTGCGTGATTTTTAGTTTCACATACTCACTGCCAGATCGACCTCCTTCTGGGCCGCGCTCACGCCGCAGTCGAGGTACACCGCCGCTGGTCCTAGCTCGTGGTCACGCTCAGTTGGGAAGCCCGCTTCCCGAGGCTTATCACGCGTAGTCCCCGTCGTAGTGTTTACATTCGTGGGTCAAGGGCCCCGTCCCGCCATTGTTGTCATATCATTTCTGAGGTCCAGAGTAATCACAAGGTGGTTTGTAAAAGGATTAAACCGTTCTTTTGTAAAAGAGGTTATTTATATACGCCTAAGGCAAGTTTTCACGCATTATTGTTTTATATTTCGTTATCTCACGTTGTTGTTTTATGTTCCGACACTGATGTCAGGTCACTAGGGTGCCCGGTAAGGCACCACCACGCCCGCCGTCGTGACAAAAGTGGTATCGAGCGCTAATCTCTGAAAGTGTCTACGCATCAGATCCAAGCAGTTCGACATTATCGCGCGCGCACCACATCAATAATCGTGAGGCTATAGGATATTTAGGATTGGTTTCTATTCTTCTCACTCAGATCGTGCCTTGTAGAGTGTTGTAAGTCAACCCTCCGACGAAATCCTTTCCCTTATCGCTATGCCTCCGCTGCAGGCAACCCGCCCGTGAGGCGCGCAAATGGCGGAGCCGCGAGTAGAGTTCGAGGGTGGCGAGGCACAGCCAAATCATTACCTAGGGTAGTGCTTCATTCGGGATTTCGCGACGCCACTAGCCCCAAAGAGTTTAAGACGCGACGCAGCCTTACCGCGCCATGATATTGAACCTTCGCCCACGATCGAACCGAGAGTATAGATTGCAAGAGACAACCTTGTTACTAGCTATGGATTTGGCTACCAGAGAGTACCGATGTATCGCGAGTCTTGACGACTACCAAGAAAGCGGACGCAAGAGTAATTCTTCACTGGCTTCGAGCATGGCTCGGTACGCTTACGCGCAGCAGCCGAGAAACGTAGAGATCGACGTTAACCAGTGACAGCGTAAGAGGGCCAGAGCAGCAAGCGTCCTTCGTAACTTTCGCGTAGTATGCCTTAAGTGCTATGTTCGATAGCAAGTGTTAGTTGTGATTAGAAATCATGCGGTTAACCGAGTAAGATTGGGGATAGAGAGGCGCGAGCCTTAGAGTGTTATACGAAAGACCTTAGAGGTGCGCCATCTCGAGAAAGGTGTAGTGTTATGTTTGACCCTTATAGAGTGCATAGTGCACGCGAGCCATGTTCGTGGGATAAGTCCCCGAGTAGCATGATTTGAAAGAAGCGTAGTCGAGCTAAGAAGACCGCCAGTTTTCGTAACGTGTTTAGTAAGATTGTTCCTTCCTGGAGATGGTATTGCGCTTGCCGTCGTGGTCGAGGCTACGACGTCAACCCGCGTAGGTTTGGGCGGGCCGGGCCAGCGGTGGTCCCTCTTGTGTTAGGGTCACGGCGTGTTAGGCCCATGTTTAGTTAGCCGCAAGTTCGTGGACGCGTCGACCAGCTGGTCGGGCCGACGGGGCACTTATCGTGTTCTTCTGGCCGTGGTCGCTCTCGCAGTTGTCGATGTTATCCGAAAAGGTCGCGAGGTTGCACGGTGCCTACCTTCACCTTATGCCGACAAATGGAGCCCGTGGTACTACTGCTTTCTTCTCGAGTTTGTACTGCAGTGGCTAGAACTCGCAGTCTCCAGACGCATTCGCCTCGCCGTTGTTTTGATTTCGCGGGTAATGAGGATCGCTGTTCCTGGTCGGAGTGTTTAAGCTACCATTTCGTTGTTCTGATGTCGCCTCGTGACGCCTCAGGGGCGTAAATGCAAGTTGCCGGCCGATTGGTTCGATGTCGCGTGGTTCAGATAGTTGGTTCAGCTTGTTCCAACAGATCGCGATAGCGGAAGCTTGTCTGTAAGAAGTTCGACACCGTGAATCGTGGCGATAATCGGCGACGACGCCAGAGTTCAGCCGACGGTCGGCCTTCTTGAAAGTACCACCTGACAGTGTGTGACGAGTTTTGGAAATGTATGAACTTAGCCCGAGTTACTTGGGGCCCTTGCAGTTCATGTGAAGAATAGGCCGATTGCCTATATGTTAGCATTTGCCGTCCGACTTGTGAGGAAGGACGCCCGGCCTTTCAGATTGTTATGTTCGAAAGTATCAAGATCCATCCGCATCGTTCCCGCTAATGATGACCACGTTAGAGATAGTAACCCCGTTTTCGATACTAAAGCAGATCGTAAATGCGGTAAGACCGAGCGCATTTCAAAGTGATCGTGACGCAGCCGGCACTTTGTTGGGTCGCTTGAGCGCTCGCGACAAAGTGACAAAGTAGTATTATTTGTGGCGATGTTAGAGGTGTTTCTCGTGACTTAGATAAGTTTTGCGCAGTGTTTCCATGGCCGTGTACGGCAGATTGTTTCGTAAGTATAAGAGGAAGACTATACCGCACGCTTGTTTTGAGATTTAGAAGCGAACATTCGACGAATGTTTCTGGGGGAAGAATGTTATACCTCGTAGTTCCGTGGTATGTATGCGAGGACGACGCATTTGAGAATACGGCTGTAAAGATCGAAAGGAAGAAAGAGGCGATTTTTTTCCACTAAAAGTTTCCGCTGTGAAGGAAAAGGTTCGTTAACGGGAATTGATTCTCAGATTTGGTATTCTGACTTCCCGAATATTAGAGAATTATGGAATTTTATTTTCTGGTGGTCACGCTGGGCCCACGGAGAAATTTACGCTTTGTGGCCCGCTTGATTTTGAGATTTTGGTCGCTGGATATTTTCTAAGACGAAATATTTTGGATTTAATCGGGGCGACACGTGTCACCCCACGTGGCACCTTTGGGCCGAAATATGTTTGTGCACAACACCCTGCTAGAGTCGTTGACTAAACGCTACAGCTTTCGTAGGGAATTTCCGCCATGTCATTTAGTATTTTTGGCGGATTTTTCCGAGAGACGAAACATTTTGGACCAACCGAGGGCAACACTTGTCACCTCCGCGATGGACTTGAAACCGCAATACGGCCGATTGAGTCGCTAACTTGGTCAAGTTGTTGGTAAGATATTTTGTGTGCAAGTCGCCGCGACACTTGCCCAAATCCTCACCCTACACTTGCTTTGCACTTGTCTTCATCTTCGCCATTGGCTGGCCAAGGCTTGACCTATAAATACCCCTCCCTTTGAAGACTAATGCATTCACAAAATTTCCTAAGTCTCGAGAGCCTTCCTCCCTTTCGCAGGCCCTCGTCGAGAGTCCCCCAGCTGGTAGGCCGATGGCAGGCACCCCCTCCTTTGGTGTGGCGGGTACCCCTAGCCTAGTTGCTTTCAGATAATACCCCTCGTGGTATAGAAATACTCTCCAAGTATCATTATAATGCCCAAATTACCTTAGCCTTATACCTTGTCAGATCCTAAGGTTATACCTTTACTAAAAGCCTGTAAATACTATTATACTTCCTGCCCGTACAAAACCGAAACCCTAGAAAATTTCCATACCGTCCGTTGAGTATTGTGTGGTTGGTTAGAACTTAAGGGTGGTTTGTAGCTGGTCGAGCGCCTGAGTCGAGCTAAACGATTGCCCAGATCGACTTTACGCTGATAATTACGGGCTTATCGAGGTAATTATCTTGTCCCCTATCAGAATCGGATATTACATGTCAGGAGTATATAGTCAAGTATACTATATATACTGAATCAGAATTACATAGACTCAGACACAAGAGACTCAGGTAAGAGTACCGCGGATTAGAATTGTACCTGCTAGTGGTTAGACGATAACCCCGTCGCTTCGATAGCCACCCGACAGAGGAGAGATTTACGCACGCGGGGAGGTGTCCGAATTTTCTCGTAGAATGTTCTACGATGTTAATAAGTCACGTGGCCTTATAGTCAAGTACGCAGGGCGCTTCTACTTGGCTTAAGGAGTAGCCGACACTGAGGTACTGAGCATTTTGCTATTAGTCGATAATCGCCGCGAGGTACGCGAACCTCTTCCTATCTCCTCTAGCATGATACGCTGGAACTATGTAGTACTGCAGACGCATACGTGCTAAATGTATTCGATTGTTTAAAACATAAAGTGTTATAACGCTTTACGGGAAGTTGGTTATAACTTTACGTAGATAAGAAAACACTTTGTGGTTTTTAAAAGGTAAATGATTTGTTTATAATCGCTTGATGCGTGATCATAAAGAACTTGAAGATTTCAAAAGATTTCAAATCGCTTTGAAAGAGAAGTAATACTTGGTTTTGAGAACTTAAGAGTTATACTAGCTTTACGGAAGTTAGGTATAACGCTTAAGAACGCTTATCGATTTTGGAAATCAGGACGTATCGACAAACCATCGCAAATACATTAAAAGGAAATGTTTTGAATAATTAAGTATTATTAAAACCAAGAGAAACTTCCATCCGCATAAGCTAAGACGAGACAAAATGATATTTCCTAGATCACGGTCATTGTAATAAGATTGTTATAAACAAGAATATCCTACTCACGTATAAGGCTTATGTTTCTCCGATTGTTTAAAAGAGAATTATATTCTTAAATGAATAAAGCTATGAACTACTAAACCTTTCTAAAATAAGAAACGTGAACATTTGAAATTAGGCAAACTCGACGCTTGGAAAATAACGTTGTTACTTGATTTTACAAAGGTAAGAGTTTTGGTTTTCTTAAAAGGATAGTCACTCTATTTTTATACTACGTATCAGGTGACTTATGGAAAGAAACCGATCTTTTAAAGATTTAATGTGTGAAGTACTTTGGGGGTTAGATACGAACTTGTTAGTAGAAAGTACCTCGCGTGAATACTTTATCAGATTGGTCGTGTTGGTTGGTGATAGCCTTGTAAGACTTTCTTGTTGCTTTGATAAGTAAACGTGTTAGGACGCTACGCGTGTTAGTATTCGTGATGCTTGCGCGGCGGGTTTCCTTGATTGCGCTTATTAACTATCACGTTATGATAGTATTGCGGCATTCATCTCTCGAGATGATTCCGGTTAAGCCGCCTCCACGCGGGGTAGACTCAGCGGTCGACGGACCTATGATTCGAGAATACCTCACGCAGTCCCGGCCTACGCGAACTACGAGTTCCGTGTTAGCGACGCCCTTACGGGCACGCGTCCTCGCGCTACGCGATCGCGAAGTCCGTGACGACGCCGGAGTAGCTACCTCGACGCGGGGACGCCACGCGGCCGACGAGATTGGCCTACGCGAGTCAGCGGAAGTTCAGACTAGACGCGCACATTAGATATCGCGCAAGCGGCCGCCTTTGATCACGTGACGGCCAGACAGATCTTATGATACGCTCACGACCTTGTTGGTACCGCTGGTGTTAGTAGCCGGCTATGCCTTCGCATTTACCCCGTGACGGTGTTATTATGGCACGTGGGACTCGTGTTCATGTGTGTTCCTTGGAACTTTTATATCATAAACCGCCAGCTGAGGAACGGTCCCACGCACGATTGATGTCATGGGCGCGAGACCCATCGTTATGTTCTTTCGTGATAACTGGCGCGAGTCCTCGACTTGATATGATCGCTAGTTATCAGAAATCAGAGTTTGGTTATCATACATGCTCCCGCTTATAGACTATTATGATTTCATTTGCAGATTTTTAGTTTCACATACTCTGCACTGGGCATCGACCTCCTTCGGCCGCTCACGCCGCAGTCGAGGTACACCCGCCGGGTCCTAGCTCTCGTGG
Organism: Przewalskia tangutica; assembly: GCA_029844215.1. Taxonomy (NCBI): domain Eukaryota; kingdom Viridiplantae; phylum Streptophyta; class Magnoliopsida; order Solanales; family Solanaceae; genus Przewalskia; species Przewalskia tangutica. The sequence continues at coordinate 111,571,138 of CM056727.1, forward strand.
TCACAATGCTTGGGAAGCTCCGCTCCGAGGCTTATCACGCGTAGTCCTCGCCGTAGAGTGTTTACATTCGTGGTTTGGGCCCCGCCCCGCCATTGTTGTCATATCATTTCTGAGGTCCGTAGTACTGCAAGTGTGGTTTGTAAAAGGATTAAACCGTTTTTGTAAAAGAGGTTATTTATATACGCCTAAGGCAAGTTTTCGCATTATTGTTTTATATTTCGTTATCTCATGTTGTTGTTTTATGTTCACTGACACTCGATGTTGTGTCACTAGGTGCCCGGTAAGCACCGCCACGCCCGCCGGGTCGTGACACTTTCCATAAAGCTAGTATAACTCTTAAGTTTTCAAACAAATCAAGTATTACTTCTTCTTCAAATGATTCAAAAATCTTTCAAATACTTCAAGTTCTTTATTAACACATAACACGCCGCTTATAGTTCAAATCGCTTACCTTTTAAAACCACAAGTATTTTTCTACCAACATAAAGTCGTTATAACCAACTTCTCATAAAGCCGTTATAACACTTTATGTTTTAAACCAATCAAATACATTTAGCACATGACGCCTACCGCACTACATAGTTCACACATATCATGCTAGAAGAGATAGAAGAGGTTCACATACCTCGCGACGATTATCGACTAATAGCAAAACGCCCAAGTACTTCCAACCGCTTCGCCACTCCTTTGCCGCCAAGTAGATCGCGCCACACGTAGTACTTCAACCTATAAGGCCACAAGGCGCTTTATTAACATTTAGATCCCTTCAGAACATTCTACGTAAAATTCGGCAAGACCTCCCCGCAACAAACAGAAATCTCCTCCTCTATCTGGGCCTACCAAGCCAACCGGGGTTATACGCTTAATCCGACGCACAATTCTACCTCACGTAAAAGCTACATAAGTCTCATCAGAATACACCCTATGTAAATACGCTTCAAGATTTTCTTTCAAAAGGTTTCTTATTATTCGTGCTTAAGTCAAAAGACATTGCCGATAACAACGCTCAAAGACTATATATATAGTATACTTCAACTATATAATCTAACAACATGTAATTTCCAATTACAATAGGGGACAAGATATTTACCTCGATAAGCCCATAATTATCCGAGTTTAAATGTCGATCCCGAGCAAGGTTTAGCTCCTACTCCGCCCGACTCCGCCCAAACAACCCTTAGGAGTTCTAACCAACTTCTACTTAATACTCCAACTAACTATGGAGATTTTCCTTAGGGTTTCTGGTTTGGACCAAGGGAAGTATAATAGTATTTCTGGCTTTTTGTAAAGGTATAACCTTAGAATACTACAAGGTATATGGCTAAGGTAATTGGGCATTATAACAATACTTTGAGAGTATTTCTAACAAGAGTGGGTATTATACTAAGACAACTAGGCTGTGGTACACTCTGGCTAGCACCCCTAGAGTGGGGTGCTCGGCCACAAGGGGAGGCCCTACCGAACTCAACACAAGGGGAGGGAGAAGGAGAGATTTCAAGACTTAGGCAATTTTGTGGATGAATTAGTCTTCAAAGGGCGTGGTATTTATAGGTCAAGCGAAGGCCAACCAACGGCCAAGATCTTGCCAAGTGCAAGGCAAGTAGGCCAAGATCTCGCCAAGTGCACCTTATCCATCTACCACCAAAATATCCTACCAACCCTTGACCAAACAATGGCCATTCGCCAACCCCTTTACCGCCTAAGTTCTAATGAGAGGTGACAAGTGTCGCCTCTTGTTGGTCCAAAACGCTTCGCCTCTAAAAATCCGTAAAATTAAAAATGACATAGCTAAATTCCCTACGAAAGTCGTGGAAAACGCTTTAAAAAAACGACTCTAATCGCGTGTTGGAACAAAAAGAATTCGCCAAGCCTCAAATCACAAGTTCAATTTTTCTACGCACGCCCCACGCATATACCGAAATACGGTATAACATAAACCTTGCTCAGATCGACTTTAATTCGATAATTTTGGGCTTATCGAGGTAAATATCTTTATCATTCTATTGTAATCGAGATTACATATCGTAGAAGTTTAGAATCGAGTTTAAGATATAAGTATGTTAAAGAAGAGAAGTTGAACCGAAATTACATAGACCAGATTTACAAAGAGACTCGAGTAGTTTGACTGCAGGAAGTGTCGCTCAATTTTCCATAAGTAAGAACCTTCGCTTAGAATATTTTACGAGTAGTCTAGACGCTGATAGACGCTGATAGACGATTTGACTATTATAGGTTGATATCGCGCGACATATTCGACTTGGCAGTGGATTTCGCCGGCGAGGTATGTGATTCTTCCTATCCTCTCGAGCATGATATTTATAAAAGAATATATATAGTACGGTAGACGACGTGTGTTAACTTAACGTGGTTTTACTTCGATGTCTTTGACTTGAGTTTTAAATAATAAGAATCGAAGTATTTCAAAAGAATTAAGGATCGCTTTTAAAGAAGAGTAATACTTGGTTTTAAAGCTAAGAGTTATACTAGCTTTACGGGAAGTTAGGTATAACGACTTAAGAGAGATAAAAGGAACGATTTACTTAATTGTTTATGAAAGCTTTGTATTGATTTCTAAATGAGAATAAATATCGAACAAACCATCGCAAATAAAAATAAAGGAAAATGTATTGACTAATTAAGTATTATTAAAACTAGTAGAAACCTCCATCCGCATGTAAGCTAAGATAAGACAAAATTGTATTACATTTCCTAGATCATGGCCGCTTTAATAAGATCATTAATAAACAAGTTTTGATTTTCTTAAAAATTTCAAAGTAAGTACTTGATTTATAAAAGACAAAGACTTGAAAATTTGAAGTGTTTTCGCTTAAAAGCGAAGGCATGCTTTTGTCTTAAGTTGGTTCAAAAGAAGGTAGGAAATTGTTTTGGTTTACTTAAAAAGATAGTCACTCTATTTTGATACTACTTGTATCGTGACTCTTGTGAAAGAAACTAATCTTTTAAAGAGTTAATGTATGAAGTACTTGGGGGATAAAACCCAACTTGTCGACATAAAATAGAAAGTACATCGTGTGAATAACTTGACTATGTTGGGTCGTGATAGCCTTGTGATACTTTCTTGTTGGTTTGATAAGCAAACACGTTAGACGCTACGCGTGATGTTGTCTCGTGATGTTTGTGTAAAGGGTTTCTCGATTGTGCTTATGTTGTTTAACGATAAGTCGTTATGCTAAGATTGTACCACTCACCTCGACATGATATACCGGTTGTCGCCTCCGACGCGGCGGATGCCTACGCGTCCAGGGACCTATGCGAGCTACGAGAGTTCCGTGTTAGTGCGCGGAATACCTCACGCGGCCTACGTGGCTACGCGGACTACGAGTCCGTGACGACGCCGAGGAGCAGCCACCCGATGCGGGAATACCTCACGCGCCTGGTGGCCTACGCGAGTCGCGCGAGTTCCAGGATTTGACGCGCACATCGATACCGAGGAGATCGTCATCTTCGATTACGTGGCGCGCCTAGAAAGACCTCGTGATACGCTTTATAGCATTGTTGGTACCGTGGGTTTTAGTAGTCGCCTATGCCTTCGCATTTACTCCCGCATAGCTTTATTACGACACGTGGACCCGTGTTCACGTATTCTCGTGCTTTTATATCATGGATCGCCAGAATGGCGGAAGGAATTCCACCGCATGATTGATATCATGTGGGCATGAGACCCATGGTTATATTTGAGTGATGACCTTGGGCGGCGAGTCCCCGACTTGATACATCACATATATCAGGTATCGTAAATCGTTATCATATATGTCTTCGCTTTATATAGACTATTATGATTTCATTTACGCATGATTTCGCCACATACTGGTACCACAGATCGACTTCTTCGGGGTTGCGCTCATGTCGCAGTAGAGGTACACCGCTTGTCGACCGCCATGTGGTCACAGCAGTTTGGGAAGCTCCGCTTTCTCCGAGGCTTATTCATGTATAGTCCGCCGTTGTAGTACTTACATTCGTGGTACGGCGTGGCCCCGCCCGCCGTTGTTGTTATAATATTCGCAGAGGTCCGTAGTGACCGCGCGGGCGTAGTTTGTAAAAGGGATGAATTGTTCGGGTTCAAGTTTTTATATATATATATGCCAAAGGCAACTTTTCTCGATAAACTGCTTTCTCACTTCATATTGTTTCATGTCTTGTTTTATATTCCAGGTTACTCGACGATGTCTACTGGGTGCCCGTAAGGCACTACCACGCCCGGTTCGGTCGTGACAAAAGTGGTATCGAGCATTAATCCTGATAATGTCTACGCATCAGATCTAGTAGTCTTGATTATCGCAGGTTGTGCACTACACCAATAATCGGAGGTTATAGGATATTTAGGATTGGTTTCATTCTTCTCACTCAGATCGTGCCTTAGAGCCGTGTTATAAGTCGGACCTCTAACGATTTCTTTCCTTACCGCTATGCCTCCGCCGCAAGTGCAACCCGCCCGTATGGCAAGGCGGCGGAGTCGCGAGCAGAGCACGTAGGGTTACGAGGCACAGTGCCCAATCATCACCCGAGGTGGTGCTTCATTCGGGAGTTCGCAACGCCGCCAAATTTCAAGAGTTCAGCACGCCGCAGCTCCTATCGCGCCATGATATTTGAACATTCAGTTCCACGACCAGTAGCAGAAAGTATGGATTGCAAAGAGACGACCCTGTTACTAGCTAGGGATTTAGCAACTAGATAGTATATTATGTACCAATTTATCACGGGTCTTGATAATTATCTAAGAGAGGGTTGTGCAAGAGTAGCTCTTCAGTCAGATAGCACGGCTCGCATGGCTTATGCGCAGCAGTCGAGAAACGTAGGATCGACGTTAACCAAGATCAAGAAAAGAGGCCGTAATGCAGCAGGTCCTTTGGTAACTTTCGAGGTGGACCTTCTCAAGCCAGATCGTTACGCACTCCGCCAAGGCAGAGTGGTCCTCCACGTGGTTCGACGCTCGGGTATGCGGAGTTGGTCGAGTTCCGTGGCTTCGGATCACAATATACGCAGTTCCAAACACCGATTCGCTTCCTCGTTGTTCACGCTGTGGGTGCATCATCCCGGGAATGTCATCTTTTTGCTAAGGCTTGTTTTACTCGCGCCGCCGTGGCCATGTGATTAAATAATGTTCAAGCAGGAGGATGGCAGGAGGACTCACCTACCGATCGGGCCATGATTCATGGTTCTGAGAGAAGGGTGTTAGTTGCAGAGGCCACCCCACCTCAGGTGGCCGCTGTGGTAGGTGTCACGCGGGAGGTCGATTTCTTCGACAAATTGTTATGCTTGCCATGCAGGCCATTTTGCGAGAAATTGTCCGACCGTAAGGGCGCGATGTAGAGACTCACCTTTCAGAATGTGGCTAGTTCATCACCTTCCCTAGCTATGCACCCAACAGGTGTGATTGATTAGAACGACAAAGGGAGTGAAGCAGATACAGTGTATATCCTTAACCTCTGTAGATTAGTATGCGTGATGAGACGAGTATATTTTAAGTGTTATGTTCAGATAGCATTGTGTAAATTGTGATTAGAAATCGTGGTTAGGTAAAAGGGCAAGATCGGGGATAGGAAAGTGAGCCTTAGAGTTTTATACGTGGAGACCTTAGAGGCGAGGCCATCTCGAGTACAATATTTATTATAACGTTGACCTCATCGAGTGCATAGTATACGCGAGATATGTTTGTGTGATAAGTCCCCGAGTAGTGTGAAATGAAAGAGGGTAGTCGAGCCAAGCAAGACCACTAGGTTTTCGTGACTGACGCGTAGATTGTTCCGGATCGGAAACAAGAGCTTAGCGCGATAAAAGTGGCCTGCCGAGGCCGATTACAGTCAACCCGCAGCCCGGTTTGAAGTAAGGAAAATGGTGGTCCCGCTTTGGATAGTGGTCACGAGGAGTTAGGCCAAGTTTAGTTAACCATCATACGAGTTCGCGGATGCTCGATCAAAGAGTCGGGCCGACGAGGTCACCATCTTATCTTTCGCCGAATCGCTGCTTACTACAGAGGTTACGCGAGATGTTATATATCGGGAAGCGTTGTAGTGTTATACCTCGTATTTTGAGTATGTACGTAAGGACGCACGAGAAAATTTGAACTTGAGAATTAGGCTTGGCCGAAATTTATTTGTTCACAACAATCTGCTAGAGTCATTTTTCTAAACGCTTTCACGCCTTCGTAGGGAATTTCCGCTATGTCTTTTTAATTTTTATGGATTTTTCCGAGACACGAAACATTTTGGATCAACAAGCAGGCACACTTGTCACCCTCTCACTGGGACACCTTGGGTAGGGGTCGGCCGAATGGCCATTGGTCGTCAAGGGTTGGTAGGATATTTCAGCGGTAGATGGATAAGGTGCACTCGGCAAGATCTTCGCCCTACACTTGCTATGCACTTGGCTAGATCTTCGCCATTGGTTGGCCTTCACTTGACCTATAAATACCCACCCTTTGAAGACTAATTCATCCACAAAATTGCCTAAGTCTTGAAAGCTTCTTCCTTCCCTTAGTGTAGTTGTCTGCCGAGAGCCCCTCTCTCCCCTCGAGAGTCCCCAGCTGGGTAGGCCGAGGCAGACACCCCCTCTCGGGTGCAGCTGGGTACCCCTAGCCTAGTTGTTTTCAGATAATACCCCCTCTTGGTAGAAATACTCTCAAAAGTATCATATAATGCCCAAATTACCTTAGCCGTATACCTTGTAGTATTCTAAGGTTATACTTATACGAAAAGCCCGTAAATACTATTATACTTCCTTCACCACAAAACCGAAACCCTAAGGAAAATCTCCATAGTTAGTCGAGTATTAAGTGAAGTTGGTTAGAACTTCTAAGGGTTGTTTGGAGCTGGCCTGAGCGCACTGAGTAGAGCTAAACCTTGCTCAGATCGACATTTAAACTCTGATAATTACGGGCTTATCGAGGTAAATATCTTGTCCCCTATCAGAATTGGAAATTACACGTTGTTAGATTATATAGTCAAGTATACTATATATAGATCGAACGTCATTATCGGCAATGTCTTTTGACTTAAGCCCTAATAATAAGAAACCTTTTCGAAAGAAGAGTAATCGAATCAGATTTTACATAGGATCAGACATGAGACTTGTGTAGCTTTTTCCGTGGAGTAGAATTGTACCGTCGTTAGATGATAACCCCCGTTGGCTTCGTAGCCGCCCGATAAAAGAGAGATTTTACGCCATGGGGAGGTGGCCAATTTTCTCGTAATGTTCTACGGCGGATCTAAATGTTAATAAGCGCCTTGTGGCCTTATAGGTCAAGTACCACGTATGGCGCGATCTACTTGGCTTAAGGAGTAGCCTAAGCTGGAAGTACTGAGCGCTTTGCTATTAGTCGATACTCGCCGCGAGGTATGCGAACCTCTTCCTATCTCTTCTAGCATGATACGTGTGAACTATGTAGTACGGCAGACGCATACATGTGCTAAATGTATTTGATTGTTTAAAACATGTGTTATAACCGCTTTACGGGAAGTTGGTTATAACAGCCTTTACGTTGGTAAGAAAATACTTGTGGTTTTTAAAAGGTAATCGATCCGAACTATAACCGCTTGTTATGTGTTAATAAAGAACTTGAAGTATTTCAAAAGATTTTTGAATCATTTCAAAGAAGAAGTAATACTTGGTTTTTGAAAACTTAAGAGTTATACTAGCTTTACGGGAAGTTAGGTAATAACGCTTAAGAATGTTTTATCGATTTCGAAATCGTAATGTATCGACAAACCACCGCAATAAGCTAATAAAAGGAAATGTTTTGACAGATTTAGTATTATTAAAATCGTGGAAACTTCCATCCGCATGTAAGCTAAGATGAGACAAAATGATGTTTCCTAGATCATGGTCACAGAATAAGATTGCTATAAACAAGAATATCCTACTCACATATAAGACTTATGTTTCGAGATAGTTTAAAGGAGAATTGTATTCTTAAATGAATAAGACTATGAACTATTTAAACCTTTCTAAAATAAGAAACGTGAACATTTGAAATTAGGCAAACTCGACGCTTGATAATAATGTTGTTACTTGATTTTACTTAAGATAAGTGTTTTGATTCACTTCAAAAGATAATCACTCTATTTTCATATACTACGGTATCAGGTGACTTTTGAAAGTAACGATCTTTAAAAAAGTTAACGTATGAAGTACTTGGGGATAGAAACCCAACATGTTGACATATAGTAAAGTACCTCGCGGTATAACTTGATTGTGTTGGTTTGTGATAGCCTTGTAATACCTTCGTGATGCTTTGATAAGTAATCATATTAGGACGCTACGCGTGTTAGTATTCTCGCGACGCTGTGTAAAGGGGTTTTCTCGATTGTGCTTACGTTGTTTAAACGATAAACCGTTATGTTGGTATTATACCACTCACCGTGTTTCCGGGTTAAGCGCCTCCGACGCGGGTAGACTCAGCGGTCCGGGACCATGATTCGAGAATACCTCACGCGGTCCTCGGGGCCTACGCGAGCTACGAGAGTTCCGTGTGTTAGCGCGGCCTTTACGGTCACGCGTCTACGCGCTACGCGATCGCGAGTCCGTGACGACGCCGGAGTAGCTACCGACGCGGGTTATACCTCACGCGCCTACGACCGCCTACGCGAGTCATGGAGTTCTGTGGCTAGACGCCAAGACATTTGATATTGCGCGAGCGACCAGCTTTGATCACGCGACGGCCCAGACAGATATCATGATACATTTTATGACCTTGTTAGTACCGCTGGTGTTAGTAGCTCGGCCATGCCTTCGCATTTACCCCGCATCGCTTTTAATCGGACACAGTGGGACCCGTTGTTCATATGTATTCCTCGTGCTTTTCATCATCGATCGCCAGCTGGCGAAGGTATTCCGCGCACGATTGATGTCGCGGGCGCGAGACCCATTGTTATATCGAGTGACGACTTCGAGGGCGAGTCTCGACTTGATATGATCGCTATTTGTCGTGAATCAGTAGTTTGCTATCATACATGCCTCCCGCTTTATATAGACTACTATGATTTCATTTACGCATTTTCGGGCCACATACCTGCACTGCCAGATCGACTCTCCTTCGGCCGCTCACGCCGCAGTAAAGGTACACCCCGTTGATCCTCGCCTTAGTGGTCACGTCAATGGCTGGGAAAGCCCGCTTCTCCCGAGGCTTATTCGCATAGTCCCCGTTGTCAGAGGTATTTACATTCGTGGTACATGGGCCCCGCCCCGCCATCATGTTGTCATATCATTTCAGAGGTCCAGTAGTATCGCTTGCAAGGTGGTTTGTAAAAAGGATTAAACTGCTCATTTGTAAGAGTTGTTATTTATATATATGCCGAAAGGCAAGTTTTCTCGACATCGCTTTGTACTTCATTTGTTTCGTGTATGTGTTTTATGTTCACTGACACTGATGTCAGATCACCAGGTGCCCGGTAGGCACCACCACGCCCAGTTCGGTCGTGACAAAAGTGGTATCGAGCCGTGTTATCTCGGAAAGTGTCTATGCATCCGTATCTAGTAGAAGTTCGATTATCGCGTCGTGCACCACACCAATAATCGTGAGGCTATAGGATATTTAGGATTGGTTTCTATTTCTTCTCACTCGAGATCGCGCCTCAGAGCCGTGTTGTAAGTCGACCTCTAACGATTTCTTTCCTTACCGCTATGCCTCCGCGCAGGCAACCCGGCCTGTGAGGCGCGCACCGGCGAGCCGCGAGCAGAGTAGATGAGGGTTACGCGGCACAGCCCAATTATCACCTCGGCGGTGCTTCATTCGGGAGTTCGCGACGCCACTAGCCCCAAAGCAGAGTTTAGCACGGCGCAGCTAGCCTCATCGCGCCATGATATTTGAACCTTCGCCCACGCATCGAACAGAGAATATAGATTTCGCGAGGCGACCGCATTAACTACGGATTTGACTACCAGAGAGTATACCGATGTACCGCGAGTCTTGATGACTATCTAATGCAGGATCGTGCAAGAGTAATTCTTCATTGGGCTCGAGCATGGCTCGTACGCTTATGCGCAGCAGCCGAAAAACATAGAGATCGACGGTTAACGGCGACGTTAAGCAGGCCGTGAGCAAAGAAGCGTCCTTTAGTAACTTTTGAGGCGTAGTCGCCACCAATGGATTAGATTATGCACATCCACCAGCAGCGAGGTCCTCCACGAATTTCGTGACGCTCGGCACGCAGAGTTGGTCGAGCTCCGCATCTTCCGGTTCACAGACAGACGCCATCCCGGGAATGTCGCTTTTAGTCGGGTACTTGTTGCACGGCGACCGCCGTGGTCCGATGTCGAAAGAGTGTCCTTGTAGGAGGACTTAGCCTTCAGATCGATGGGTAGTCGCCACCTTCCTTAGCTATGCGCTCACGGGCGTTTGATTAGAACGACTATGGGAGCGAAGCAAAGAGATATAGATATATCCTTAACCTCTGTAGATCTGTGCGTGATAAGCGAGTATACCTTAAGTGCTATGTTCGATAGCAAGGTGTTAGTTGTGATTAGAAATCACGGGTTAACCGAGTAAGATTTTGGGGATAGAGAAGGCGTGGGCCTTAGAGTTTTATACGTAGAGACCTTAGAGGTAAGGCCATCTCGAGTAAAAGATGTATTGTTTATGTTTGACTTATAGGAGTGCATAGTGCACGCGAGTTATGTCAGCGGGATTAGTCCTCGAGTAGCGTGGAATGAAAGAGGGTAGTCGAGCTAAGAAGACCGCCAGGTTTTCGTAACGCGATTAGTGAGATTGTTCCGGCGGGAGCTAGTATGACGCGCGTTGCCGGCTCGGGCCGAGGCCACGCCGCGGGTCAACCCGCGCAGTGCTCTGGGGTCGGTTTGCGGTGGTCCCGCTGGGTCAGTTACGAGGGTGTTAGGCCCAGTTTAGTTAACCAACGACGACCGCTGGACGATTCGACCGCAGTCCGCCGGCGAGGTCACCGCCTTGTCTTCAGCAAAGACCGCTTACTCGGCAGGTTACGCGAGATGATATATCGTAAAAGTTGTAAGGTCGCACGGGTGCCTACCTTCACCTTATGGCGCATGTGGAGCCTGTGGTACGCTGTTTTTGTTTCTCGAAGTTTTACCAAGGTGGTTAAGAACTCAAAGTAGTCTCGTAATCACATTCGCCTCTGGCCCAAATGTTTGGATTTCGTGATAGTTGCGAGAATTGTTATCTCCGCTGGGGAAATGTTTTATAGATACCATTTCGTTGTTCTGATATCGCTTGCGGACGCCTCAGGGCTAAGTGTAAGTTGCGGCTGATTGGTTCGACGTTGGCAAGATTCAGATAGTTGGTTCAGCTTGTTCCAAACAGATCGCGGATAGAGTAAAGCTTGTCTAGAAGAGGTTCGCAAATCGAGAAATCGCGGCGGATAATCGGCGACGACGCCAGAGTTCGTGCCGACGGCCGGTCTGAAAGTACCACCCCATGGGCGTGACGAGTTTTGGAATACAGAGGGAACTTAGCCCGAGTTACTGGGCCTGAGTCCATGTGAAGAATAGGCCGTGCCTATATGTTAGCTTTTGCCGTCCGACTTAGAGGCAAGATGTCCGCCTTTTCAGATTGTTATGATCGGAAAGTATCTGAGATCCATCCAGAGTGTTCCCGCTAATGACGACCACGCTAGAGATAGTAACCCCAAGTTTTGGAAATCAAGCAAGATCGTGAATGTGGTAAGAGTTCGAGGCACGACACCTCGTGGATCGACGTAGTCCGGCATCATTTGTCGGTCGCCGAGCGACACTAGAACCTCGCGCAAAGTGACAAAAGTGGTATGCTTTACGATGTTAGAGGTGTTTCCTCGTGACTCGATATAAGTATTTTGCGCAGGTCTGCGTGGGCCATCAGGCGTGATTGTTTCGTAAGTACGGTAGTGAAGACTATATCGCGCACGCTTGTTTTTGAGATTCTAGAAGGAACATTCGACTTAATGTTTCTAAGGAGGGAGAATGTTATACCGATTTCAGTATGTACGTAAGGACGCACGAGAAAATTTGAACTTGAGAATTAGGTCCGAAATCACTTTGTGCACAACACCCGTTTAGAGTCGCTTTCCGACTAAACGCTTTACAAGACTCGTAGATAAATTCCGCCATGCCATTTCTAATTTTTGCGGATTTTTCCGAGAGACGAAACACTTTGGACCAACGAGAGGGCGACACTTGTCACCCTCTCATTGGTGGACTTGTCACGGCATTAGGGCCGAATGGAGTGGCTTATTTTGTCAAGTAGTTGGTAGGATATTTTGTGTGCAAGTTGGCCAAGGACACTTGCCCTAATCTTGACCTTACACTTGCCTTGCACTTGGCACCATCTTCGCCACTGGTCAGCCATATCTTGACCTATAAATACCCCTTGTTGAAGAGTTATTTCATCCTAAATTAAGCAATCTTTCTAAGACTCAAATCCTCCCTCTCCTCTTGTTGTTTTCGTCCCAAACACACCCTCCCTTTGAGAAGATTTCCAGCCGAGAGCAACCCCTAGCCTAGCCGAAACCTACCCTCCCTTGGTTAAAAAGTTGCCTTCTAGTATTGTTATAATGCCCAAAATACCCTAGCCCAAATCCCTTAGTCCTTAGTAGAAGTGAAGAGCTTCTAAGGTTTCTCGAGCTATCTGAGCAGCATAACTTGTGAGCTAAACCTTGCTCAGCGACTTTTATCTAGGATATTATTGGGCTTACTGAGGTAAATAACCTTATCCTCCTTTTGTAATTAGAATATACATACCGTAGAAGTATAGGAATAAGTATAAATACTTAGAAGGATAGTAAAGAATAGAATTGAATCATATCACAAGTAGGCGGTTTAAAAGATGAATAATAGAATCAGATTACATAGATCGTTTCACAGAGACTCGGTAGCTCACCGGTAGGGAAGTGCTGCCCAAATGTCCATAGAATAACGAACCCTCCGCTAGAGCTTTGTACAAGATACCGACGCTGATAGACGATTTGATCATTATAGGTCGATTCTCCGCGACATATTCAACTCGACAGTGGATTTCACGGTATGCATGTGATTCTTCCTATACTCTTGAGCATGATATTTTAAATAAATATGTATATAGTACCAGAGACGACGGTGTTAATCGAATAATAATTACGCAATGTCTTCTGACTTAAGCTCGAATAATAATTACGGCAATGTCTTCGGACTTAAGCCTGAATAATAATTACGGCAATGTCTTCTGACTTAAGCCTGAATAAAAAGAATCTGAAGTAGTTCAAAAGAATTAAGAAACCTTTTTTTTAAAGAAGAGTAACACTTGGTTTTAAAAGCTTAAGAGTTATACTAGCTTTATGGGAAGTTAGGTATAACTACTAAGAGTGATAAAAAGAATGATTTATTGATTTAAGGAAATAAGAGACTTGACTTATTATACTAATATGAATTTTGTTAAAAAGTGTGAAACCTCATTCGTGAGTAAATAGTATTTTTGGTTTTCAAAAGGAATGATGTTTTACCGATCAGAATAAATGTCGAACAAACCACAAAGCTAATAAAGGGAAATATCGTGACTAATAAAGTATTATTAAAACCAGTAGAAACTTCTATCCGCATAGAGCTAAGATGAGACAAAATGATATTACATTTACTAGATCATGGTCGTAATAAGATTGTTACGAATAATAATAACTTACTCACACTTAGGTATATGTTTCTCAAATTGTTTTAAAGGATTAAAGCTATGAACTACTAAACCTTTCAAAATGAGAAACTTGAGTAATTGAAATTAGGCAAACTTAAGCGTTGGGAAAAGAATGTTGTTACTTGATTTTACAAAGAGAAATGTTTTGATTTACTTCAAAAGATAATCACTTTATTTTTATACTACGGTATTGTGTGACTTTTGTGAAAGAAACGGATCTTTTAAAAGTAATACATAAAGTACTTTGGGGCTAAAAACCGAACTTGTTAGCATAATGTAGAAAGTACCTTGTGTGAATAACTTGATTGTATTGATTTGTGATAGTCTTGTAATACTTTCTTGTCGACTTGATAAGTAAACATGTTAGGATGCTACGTGAGTTAGTATCTCGTGATGTTTGTGTAGAGGGTTTTCCCTTATTATGCTTAGATTGTTTAACGATAAACCGGCCATGTTGATATTATATCACTCATGATTCCGGGTTAAGTCGCCTCCGACGGGGTAGACTCAAAGCGTCTAGTGACCTATGATTCGAGAATACCTTATGCAGTGTCCAGATGGCCTATGCGAGCTACGGAGTTCCGTTAGTACGCGGCCCTTGTGGTCATGCGGTCTTTGTGGCTACGCGGACGACGAGTCCAGACGCCGGGAGTAGCTACCGATGCGGGGAATACCTCACGCGGGCCATCGAGTGGCCCACGCGAGCTACGAGAAAGTTCCGTGGCTAGACACGCACATTAGATCGCGGGCGAGTGGCCGCTTTGATCATGTGACGATGCAGACAGATCTCATGATACGATTTACGACCTTGTTACCGTGGGTTTTAGTAGTCGGCTATGCCTCGCACTTACCCCGACGGTTTTATGATGACTTTGAGGAGCGAGTCCTCGACTTGACATATCGCTATTTATCGCGAATCGTAGTTTTGGTTATCATACATGTCTCCTTTATATAGACTACTATGATTTCATTTACGATTTTCGCCACATACTTGGTACTGTTATCGACCTCCTTCTGGCTGCGCTCATGTCGCAGTAAAGGTACTCCTCGTTGATCCGTTCTTAGGATCACCGCTTGGCTGGGAAAGCTCGCTTCTCCTAAGCTTAGCATTTTGGTACGGTCCTCGTCGTTGTAGATATTTGTATTCAGGGTATGGCGGGGCCTGCCCGCCATTGTTGTTTTAAACTCTTCAGTGCATAGACCGTTGTAAGGTTGGGATGAATCGCTCATTTTGGGGTACTTATATACATATATGCGAAAGGCAACTTTTCCTGCAAACCGTGTCTTATTTATACTTTATTTCATATTTTGGTTGTTTTATTTTCCGCCGATTTCTCGATGATGACTACTTGGGTGCCGGGTAAGGGCCACGATCCGAACGGGTCGTGACAAAAGTGGTATCGTGAGCGATTAATCCTCGGAAAGTGTCTCTGACCGCATCTAGTAGAGTCTTGATTATCGGTGTGTTGCGCACCACACCAATAATCGAGGCTATAGGATATTTAGGATTGGTTTCCACTCTTCTCACTCCGAGATCGTGCTTTAGAGTTGTGTTATAAGTTGGACCTCTAACGTATTCCTTTCCTTTACCATGATGCCACGCCAGCAACTCGGGCCCGTAAAGCGGCGGCGAGGAGCCGCGAGTGGAGTTCGTGAGATTTAGAAGCACAGCCCAATCATCACCGGGGTGATGGTTCACGCGGGAGTTCTGAGACGCCGCCAAGAAGCAGAGTTTGGCACGCAGCAGCCTCATCTGCGCCATGACATCCGGACCTTCGCCCACGACTTGGAGCAAAAATATGGATTGGAAGGAGACGGCCTGTTACTAGCAAGGACTTGGCACCAAAGAGTATTTTATGTCAGATACCAAGGATATTGATGCTTATCTAAAGAAGGGTTGTGAGGGAGTAGCTCTTCAGTCAGTAACGAGCCAGGCTTGCGTTCAGATTATGTGCTGTCGAGAGAGGTAGAGATCGGCATTAAACAAGATCGCCAGAAGAGGGCCCGCTTGGCGTGATCATTTGGTAACTCTCGAGGCGAACCGCCTCAGAGCAGTAGACATGCGCCTCCGCTGTGCAGTGTCCTCCACGTGGTTCGCTTTTTCCTCGTTGTTCACGATGTGGCAGCGCCATCCCGAAATGCCGTCTTTTCGGTGCTTGTTTTAGTTGCGGCCGTGGCCATACGGCGAGGAATGTTCTATGAGGAATGATGCAAGTAGGAAGACTCACCTACGGTCGATTGTGATACAAATGGTTCGGAGAGGAGGTGTTAGCTGTGAGGCCACCCCCGGTGTGGCCGTTGTGGTCGATGCCATCGCGGGAGTGTCGTGCTTCTGCGTCAGCTTGTTATGTTTGCGGCCAGCAGGGCCATTTTGCGAGAAATTGTCCAACCAGAGTTGGCGGGGATGTAGGGACTCAGCCTTCGGGGTCAGTGGATAGTTCATCACCTTCCCGGTATCGTGCCAGGCGGGTTTGATTAGAACGACCTCGGGAAGTGCACGTAGATCTGGTATATCCTTAACCCTTTAGAGATTTATATGTGTAGCAAATATCTTAAGTATTGTTTTCGGTTAGCATGGTGTTAGTGTGATTAGAATTGTTGATTAATTAACCGGGTAAGATTGGGGGACAGAGAGAGTGGGAGCCTTAGAATATTACGTAGAGACCTTAGAGGCGAGGCCATCTTTGGTAAAAGAATTATTTCGTGTTTGACCCTTATCAAGTGCATAGTATTCGTGAGATTTTTTTATGGGATGAATCTCGAGTGTTGTGAAACGAAAGAGGATGGTTGAGCTTACAAGACCGCCAGGTTTTCGTAACGTGATTTGTGAGATTGTTCGGATCGGGAGCTAGTGTTTCGGCGTTCTTGGTCGGGTTGAGGCCGTGTTGGTCGACCACGCCTGCTTGGTGATGGGGTCGTTTGTGGTGGTCCCGCTTTGTGTTAGGGTCACGAGGGTGTTAGGCCCAGTTTAGTTAACCATTAGACGAGTTCGTGGACGTGTTCGACCAAAGAGTCGGGCCGATGGGGTCAACCCGCCTTATCTTTTAGTCAAACCGTACTCGGTAGTAAGTTGCGAGATGATTATTTCAAGAAGGTTGTAAGACTACACGGTGCCTACCTTCACCTTATGGTGACGGGAGTCCAAGCTACTACATTTCTTTTCGGAAGAGTTACTGTGCAAGGTTAGGAACTCAAAGTTAATCTCGGTGTCGCATTCACCCTCGGGCTAGTGGTTGGATTTCGGGTTTAGTTGTAAGGACTCTTCGCCTCTTGTTGAGTATGAATTATATCGCTACCATTTCAGTATGCGGGTGTCGGCGTTTGGAGCCTTTGTATCAGCACTAGTATAAGATTTCCGATCGACTGATTCGATGTAAGCAAGGTGCGATAGTTGGTTCGCACTTGTTCAAATAGGCGTGGATAGGGTGGAGCTTATCCGTAAGAGGTCATTGGCGGCTCGAGTCGGTGGGAAGCGCATCGAAACATGGTAAATGATAAGGAAGAGTTCGAGTGTACGAGAAGGGTACGACGAGTAAGGCAAAGTGACAAAAGTGGTATGGGAAGAAGCGAGCATGTATTACAGGCATAGGTGTGATCATTTCGTTTGTAAAGAGTAGGTGCGAAGGAGTATCTTTTAGACCTCTAGTAGGAGCTTTCGTGATAGAGGTGATTCCTCGTGGACTTGGAGATAAGTATGCGCGCTTGTTGTGTTGTGGCAGCGTGGCATGGATGCTCCGTAAGTATAGCAAGAAGCGACTATCTTGGCGCCGCTTGTTTTGATACCTAGAAGGAACATTCGGGACGAATGTTTCTAAGGAGGGGAGAATGTTATACCCCGTAGTTCAGGGTATGTATGCGAGGACGTACGTACGATAATACAACATTGAAATTGGAAAGGAAGAGCAGGTGATTTTTCCACGGAAAAGTTTCGGTTTTGTGAAGGAAAAAGGTTCGTTAATGGAATTGATTCCCAGATTTGGTATTCGGACTTCTTGGAATATTAGAGAATTATGGAATTTTATTTTGGAAATGGTCACGTGGGGCCACGGAGAAAATTTACGGTTTTGTAGGCCCACTTTGTTTTGAGATTTTGGCCATTGTGGATATTTTCGAAGATGAAATATTTTGGACGTGTAGGAGGCGACACGTGTCACCCCCTAGTTGGCTTCGACGATTTCACTTTGTGCACAACACCGCTAGAGTCGTTTTCCGACGAAACGTTTTACAAGACTCGCGTAGGATAAATTCCGGCTATGCCATTTCTAATTTTTGCGGATTTTTCCGAGAGACGAAACACTTTGGACCAACGAGAGGGCGACACTTGTCACCCTCTCATTGGTGGACTTGTCACGGCATTAGGGCCGAATGGAGTGGCTTATTTTGTCAAGTAGTTGGTAGGATATTTTGTGTGCAAGTTGGCCAAGGACACTTGCCCTAATCTTGACCTTACACTTGCCTTGCACTTGGCACCATCTTGGCCATTGGTTGGCCATATCTTGACCTATAAATACCCCCCTTGTTGAAGAGTTATTTCATCCTAAATTGAGCAATCTTTCTAAGTCTCAAATCCCTCCCTCTCCCTCTTATTGTTTTCGTCCAAACACACCCCTCCCCTTTGAGAAGCTCTAGCCGAGAGCAACCCCCACCTAGTGAAACCTACCCCCTCCTCGGTTGAAAAGTTGCCTTAGTATTGTTATAATGCCCAAAATACCCTAGCCCAAATCCCTTAGTCCTTAGTAGAAGTTGTGAAGAGCTTCTAAGGTTTCTCGAGCTATCTGAGCGCATAACTTAGGAGCTAAACCTTGCTCAGGCGCGACTTTTATCTAGGATATTATTGGGCTTACCGAGGTAAATAACCTTATCCTCCTTTTGTAATTAGAATATACATACTGTAGAAGTATAGGAATAAGTATAAATACTTAGAAGGATAGTAAAGAATAGAATTGAATTGTTATCACAGTAGAAGGGTTTAAAAGATGAATAATAGAATCAGATTTACATGGGAGTTTTCTGATGAGACTTGAGTAGATCAACGGGAAGGGAAGTGCTGCCCAAATGTCCATAGAATAACGAACCCTCCGCTAGAGCTTTGTGCAAGATACCGACGCTGATAGACGATTTGATCACATATAGGTCGATTCTCTGCGCGCGACATATTCAACTTGGCAGGTGGATTTCGCCGAGAAGGTATGTGATTCTTCCTATACTCTTGAGCATGATATTTTAAATAAATATGTATATAGTACGGTAGACGTACGTGTGTTAACTGAATAATAATTACGGCAATGTCTTCGGACTTAAGCCTGAATAATAATTACGGCAATGTCTTCGGACTTAAGCCTGAATAATAATTACGGCAATGTCTTCTGACTTAAGCCTGAATAAAAAGAATCTGAAGTAGTTCAAAAGAATTAAGAAACCCTTTTTTTTAAAAGAAGAGTAACACTTGGTTTTAAAAGCTTAAGAGTTATACTAGCTTTATGGGAAGTTAGGTATAACGGCTTAAGAGTGATAAAAAGAACGATTTATTGATTTAAGGAAATAAGAGACTTGACTTATTATACTAATATGAATTTTGTTAAAAAGTGTGAAACCTCATTCGTGAGTAAATAGTATTTTTGGTTTTCAAAAGGAATGATGTTTTACCTATCGTAATAAATGTCGAACAAACCACAGACGCTAATAAAGGAAATATTGTGACTAATAAAGTATTATTAAAACCAGAGAAACTTCCATCCGCATAGGAGCTAAGATGAGACAAAATGATATTACATTTACTAGATCATGGTTGCTGTAATAAGATTGTTAAGAATAATAATAACCTATTCACACTTAGGGTATATGTTTCTCAAAGTGTTTTAAAGGATTAAAGCTATGAACTACGAAACCTTTCAAAATGAGAAACTTGAGTAATTGAAATTAGGCAAACTTAAGCGTTGGGAAAAGAATATTGTTACTTGTTTTTACAAAGAGAAATGTTTGGATTTACTTCAAAAGATAATCACTTTATTTTTATACTACGGGTATTGTGTGACTTTTGTGAAAGAAACGGATCTTTTAAAAGAGTAATACATGAAGTACTTTGGGGCTAAAACCCCGAACTTGTTAGCATAATGTAGAAAGTACCTTGTGTGAATAACTTGATTGTATTGATTTGTGATAGTCTTGTAATACTTTCTTGTTGACTTGATAAGTAAACATGTTAGGATGCTACGTGAGTTAGTATCTCGTGATGTTTGTGTAGAGGGTTTTCCCTTATTATGCTTAGATTGTTTAACGATAAACCGCCATGTTGATATTATATCACCATGATTCCGGGTTAAGCGCCTCCACGCGGGTAGACTTCAGCGGTCTAGTGACCTATGATTCGAGAATACCTTACGCAGTTTGTATGGCCTATCGCGAGCTACGGGAGTTCGTGTTAGTATGCCCTTGTGGTCATGCGGTCTGTGGCTACGCGACGACGAGTCCAGACGCTGCCGGGAGTAGCTACCCTCGATGCGGGAATACCTCATGCGGGCCATTGGGTGACCCACGCGAGCTACGGAAAGTTCGGGGCTAGACGCGCACATTAGATATCGCGAGCGAGTGGCGGCTTTGATCATGCGACGGTGCAGACAGATCTCATGATCTGATTTACGACCTTGTTGTCGTGGGTTTTAGTAGTTTGGCTATGCCCTCGCATTTACCCTGCGGTTTTATGATGACTTTGAGGCGTGAGTCACGACTTGACATGATCGCTATTTATTGTGAATCGTAGTTTTGGTTATCATACATGTCTCCCGCTTTATATAGACTACTATGATTTCATTTACGTATTTTGATTTCACATACTTGGTACTGTTATCGACCTCCTTGGCCGCGTTCATGCCGCAGTAAAGGTACTCCTACATTGATCCCCGTTCTTAGGATCACCGTTTGACGCTGGGAAAGCTCCGTTTCTCTGGAAGCTTAGCATTTTGGTATGGTCCCCGTCGTTGTAGATATTTGTATTCGGGTATGGCGCGCACTGTCCCGCCATTGTTGTTTTAAACTCTTAGAGTCTGTAGACTGTTGTAAGGTTGGGATATCGCTCATTTTGGGGTACTTATATACATATATGCCGAAAGGCAACTTTTTCCTAAAGCGTGTCTTATTTATACTGTTTCATATTTTGGTTGTTTTATTTTCCGCTGATTTCTCTGATGTATGACTACTTGGGTGCCCGGGTAAGGCACCAGTCACGGGCCCCGGAACGGGTCGTGACAGTTATCTTGTTATTTTCTTTGGACATACTGACACGTTGGGTGGCCCACGAGTATGCTTCCACTATGAGTGCTATATTGTTATTTCCTTTGGACATACTGACACGATGGATGGTCTACGGGTATGCATCCATTAGGATGGTTCCATGGCCATGCTTATACCGAGGTAAGATGTCGGGGCATGCGGCCGTTGTGCGGGTAAAATTCTCGGGTTATATTTGAGTGATGACTTTACGGGCGTGAGTCCCTGACTTGACATGACTGATAATATATGTTGTGTACTGTAGTTTGGTTATCATACATGTCTCCTATTTTATATAGACCGTTATGATTTCATTTACAGTATTTTTCAGTTTCACATACTTGGTACATGTTGTACTGACCTCCTTCGGGGGGTTGCGTTATCTGCGGTAGAATACGCGGTTGTTGATCCTCGCTCTAGGATCACGGTTACAGATTGGGAAGCTCCGTTTCTCGGAGGCTTATATTTTGGTATAGTCCTGTCATTGTAGGTACTTGTACATTCGTGGGTATGGCGGGGCCACGTCGTCATAGTGGTTATAAAAACTCTTAAGATTGCAGAATCTTTGTTGTGGGCAGGGTTTGTAAAGGATGTAACTGTTCGATTTTATATATATATATATGCAGAAAGGTGACCGTTTTGGTTAGCCTGTTTCTTTTCATATTGTTCATAGGTTTAAGTTTTTAATTCTGATTTTCTCGATGTTGTATCACTAGAATTGCAGGGGTAAGGCACGATCGCGGGCCCGAGTCGGTCGTGACAAAAGTGGTATCAGAGCAGTTAATCCTCGGAAAGTGTCTATAGACCGTATCTAGTAGAGTCTTGATTATCGGCGTGTTGTGCACCACACCTATAATCAGGAGGCTGCAAGATATTTAGGATTGGTTTCATTCTTCTCACTGAGATCGTGCCTTAGAGTTGTGTTATAAGTTGGACTCCTCGGCGTATTCTTTTATATCGCTTATGCCTCGCGCAACCAGGGCCTGAATGGCAAGCGTGAGAGGAGTCGCGAGTAGAAACGCAGAGGGTTACGTGGGCACAGGCCCAGTCTTTACCTGAGGTGGTGCTGCAGACGACGAATTCTACGATGCCGCCAGCCCCAGCAGAGTTTAGAGCAGCAGCAGTAGCTACTGAGGTCACGATATCTGAGCCTCTAGTCCCACGGCCAGGAACAGAGGATATGGGTTACAAGGAGATGGCCCAGTTGTTGACACCCAATTTTGACCCTCCCGTCCAGTCACTAACTATAAAATTAGGCTAATTTTGTAAAATAATTTTTTATGATTTTTTATAATAAAATGCAGCGATAAAACATAAATACATGCATAAATAAATAATTTAATAATGGCATCGCGTCTTACGTAGAGTTTTAAACACTTAGAGTCCCGCGCCCGCATTAACTAATTGTAAGCTCTGTCGTAATTCTTAATCATTAATAAATACATAGAATAATTAATTTAGCAATGACGTCACGTCAAGTAGCATAGTTGCATTTATTAATACGCAAGAGAATGTCATAATCATTTGTAATTTAAAATCAATTTTTTATTTAATAGCGTCGCATTTATAAGGCTTTAAACAATTCTTAAATATCGTACTTGCATTCAGCATTTAAGTAATTTAATATAAACTCAATGCAATTTTAATTTAACTTCGCAATAATGCATAATAATAAGTTTTTAAATAATAGCGCCGCATTTTAACATATTAAGCACTAATTAAATAACACGCCCGCATTTATTATGACAATTAGACTAATTTAGCACCTAAATAATTAGACTAATTTAGCACCTAAATAATTAGACTAATTTAGCACCTAAATAATTTAACTAAATTAAATAATCTAATCCTAATTAATTAAGCACCTAAAATTAAATTAACTAAAGCCTAAAACTAATACTAATAACTCACTAATTAAAAGCCTAATTAAACTAACTAATTTAATACTAACCTATTCCTACCCAGCCCACTACCGCCTGGCCCAATCGTCCGCAACCCGCAAGCCCAACCCGCCCCACACCTTATTCCACCCGCAAGCCCAAACCCGCGAAGCCCTTACCTTTTAATCCCTTCAGCAGCCTTTACTTCATCTTCTTAAAAGACAAAACGCAGCCCTAACCCTAAGCCCTTCATCCGCCGCACCTTCCCCCCCCCCATCGCCGCACCTTCCTAGTGATTCTTTGAGAATCCGGCCAATCAAACCTTCCTCTTTTCAGCCAACGACATCTTACCATAACCAAAACCAGATCTTCCTTCAAATCGTTACCTTATCAAACCACATCGAATGGACCCAAATCTTTTCGAAATCTCAGCCTAGAATCAGCCCTAATTGCTTACCAATATTAGAACCTAGGGTTAGCCTATATAACGACATGCAACAGACCAATCGAGGGGGACCCGAAAAACCGATAGCATCGATTCAGACACAGAGCATCACTAGCATAGCACGAAATAGGTAGTTCAAATCTCCTTATTTCAATTCCGGCCACAAATCAGCAAACGAACCTCGCCCTTTCATTCGCGTCGCAAACCCAAAACCCGTCGATTGGAAGCGACTTGATCTGCCCGGTTCATTTGCGGAGAAGGTAAAATATACTCCTCCTCGCCTTGATTCATCTTGTATTCTTTGCGCGAATTTGTGTTAGTATGTGTTAGTTCATTCGTGTGTTTGTATCTGTTAAATGTTTAAAATGATGTTTGGGAGCTGATGTTGAAGTCACAGACCATTAGCAGTTCTGTATGACTCTTTGTATTGTTCTAAGGGTCATTTAACTATTTATGTATGTTTGGCCATGTCTAGAAAGTGATTATACCGCCTTTTACGCTTGAATATAAAGCGCCTCCATGCTAGCATGTTAAGTCCATATTGCATCATAACTTGATTGTTAAGTCGCTGCGTCTTTGTTGAATATGTCTGCAATGTCTATCGGTGAAAATATGTAAGGATGTCCTCCTTTTCTTTAGAATAACTAAGCAGAGGAATGTTAGCATTATGTTTCTCTCCTGATGTCTCGCCTCTGTTTATACCCAAGGCGTACTTAGAGCAGATCGAGCACTTATTGCGGCAGGTATCGATTGCACCATGTCTAACAGTCAAAACTACTAGTGTTAGCATCTCTCGGATATACCAAGCATATTTCTGATTTTCTAGTACTGTAGTATTCCTTGGCTATTTGCAAATATTATAATCTGGAATGCCATGTTGAGTTACTTGCCTATGTTGTGTGCTCAATTCAGTTCCATACAATGAGGTATGATGTGATCTACCATATAGTATGCGAAATTCCTATGTCAAGATGAAGATAGATACCTTATTTGCCTAAACTATCGCGATGCTATTATGATGGCTTCATTCTAAAACTCTTTGGCATATCCTCATTTCTGCCCTTAGATTAATCATCTATTTGAAGGTCAAATGCTAAATAGGTGCCCATAATAGTAAGAGCGTAAGCAGAGATCAATTTGTGTGTCAAGTTACATGTGTTAATGATGTTGGAAAACTGAATTCAATACGCTGGCTTGAATAATAAAATCATGAAAATTGTTCTGTTTGAGTTTAGGGTCCAATCACTGTTTTCTTTTAACAGTAAGGGATCTGTTCTGGGCCTGTTGGCTGCATTCCTCTATTAAGCATTTATGAGGGATAGTTTGGTGCTAACATAGTCAAACCATTGAGAAATATGGGCATATGATTGGGGAAAATGGATTTACTTCAGTCCTAGCCATTTGTTTCGAGGTTGAGTCATGTATCTTAAATTAAACTAGCGTGTTATGTGTTGCCATATTATTTCACCCATGTTTGGTGTCTCTGTCCTGGTATCGCTGATCATTAATGCACATATAATGTGTTAGTGTGGTTCATGAGCATGCACTCTTGTTTGTTTGCTCTTGCTACGCTCCGCCCGTTGTTTCTTGCCTTGTCACACTCTGTCTCTGTTTGCATCGCTTAGTTTCTTTGCCCTCTTGTTTCTACTTCTTTGTTTGCATACTGCCTTACTTGGAATTGTCAGGGGCTATGTACAATACTACTTGCTGGCTGCATCCTTATCTGATATCGCTTTTGTTTGGTATTTATATACATGTGTTGGCTTAAATGCAAACTACGTGTCAAGTGCCTGCTTTTGTTTAATGAATTTGGGCATGTACTAATCCTTATCATTTTCTTTTTCTTACATGAAGCATCGGAGCAAAAATGAAGAGTCTCGTGGCGAGACTCATCATGAGCCACTTCAAATGGCAACTTTGCATCCGTCCATCGAGTTCCGTCTTGACTCTTAGGAAAAACAAATAGGACAAGATGTCGTGGTCATCCGTCTCGACTCCTCTTACTCTCTAAAATTAATTGCCTAATTATGCCTTTATTTGTTTATTCGCAATTCTATTTATTTTGTAATAATAAGAGACATAGAACAATTATTGTCGAAATAAATAAATTGGTAGTGTAGTTTAAAATCGACAAGGCACTTCTAATTATCTATTTTAGGTGCATCACTTCATATCTAATCCTTTGCTGAATTATTAAAATCGATATCTAAAACTAACGCCTCAAACTTTAATTGCGAGATAAATCTATGGCCCATAAAGCACCTTTAGCATCTTAGCATTTCTAGCACCTTTTAAGCACTCTTTAACATTTAGCATTCTTTTGCACTTTTAGCACCATTTACTTTTAAAATTAATCTTTAGCACTCTTAAGCACCTTTAGCCTTTTAGCCCCTCTTAGCACTTCTAGCACCTTTAAAATGCTAGCACTCCTTTAGCACCTTTGACACCTTTCTTTTTAAGCTTTCTAAGCATTTTTAAAACTTTAGCATTTTTTTTAGCATCTTTAACCTTTTAGCACTTTTAATATTTTAGCACCCTTTTAAATACTTTTAAGCCTTCCTTTAAACAATTAACATATTATTTATTTTCTAACACTTTTCTAGCGAGCCATCTAGCATTTAATACCTTTAGCAACCTTTTACTTTAAGGCACCTTTTAAACATTTTAACATTTTAACATCTTAGCATTTTATTAAGCAGGTGGAGCTTTTATTTTGCATTTTAAAAAATATAATAATTACCCTAGGTTTGGCAGGACAATATGAGTTAGCGGATCTTAGAGGGTGCCTAACCCCTTCCCTCTAGATTAATAAAGAAACCTTACCCAGAATCTCATTAAGTTTAGAAGACCATTAAAATGGAGTTAATGTTTTACTTCAAACTAGTTAAACATCTAGGTGTCCTAATTCACCCAATTAATTAGGTGGCGACTCATGAACCATAGCATTCTAGCAACCCTTTAGCATTTTAGCACCCTTTTAAACTTGCATCTTTTGCAATTTTAGCATCCTTTTAGCATTTTTAAAACCTTTAAGCCTCTTAAACTATTTAGCATTTTATTATTTATTTTCTAACATTGCATTTTAAGCAGGAGATTCGCTATTTAACAAATGCCGCGGCCGAAAATGGGCGCGACAGAAATGGCGACTCCACTGAGGATTTTAGGTTCTTAACCACAACAGACCTAGGGCTATTATTTGGCAATTATTTTGCATTTAATTTTTTGTGTATTGTATTTTGTTTATTTTTTGCTACTTGCTTTACTGCTTTCCCTAAACTGGCATTCCGCTCATATTTCTTCCATTCTGGAAAATTCACACAAATCACACACTCGCGTATTTGGTGTGCTCGCGCCCGCAAATTTCTTTCAAAAATATCCAAATTTTAGGAGAGTTGGCGCTGCGAGTTAGATCGGTTCGTCGATCAGTGCGTAGCCTTCTCACTCGAGTTGTCATTCGGGAACGCTGCGTCTAGAAAAAGCCAAATCTTAGAAACTTAAGATAGAGCTATACCACCCTTATTTTAGGGCATGCATACATTTACCTTAGGTGGGTGGTCCTTGGCATTGACACCGATTAAGAAGACACCAAACTTGTCGACGGGTTTCTCAACCCAACGACCAACGATATTATGTGTAGCGTGACAATGACGGACAAATCCAAGCCCAATCATGACATGCTGAAATTGGAAAAAGTGCCGTCGTTTGGTCGCCATTTCCAACAAAGGCATTATAGTTGGGCGACTTGGACAAATCCGTCATAATCTCGCATAAGTGGCGTTTAAGCTTCACTCGGCATAAAGAGGTCCCTGCATGTTAGGAAAGCGTTTGAATGTGCTATGTGCAATATATGCGCTACATACGCAAATTATGTGCTTTATGCTAACAGTTTGTTGCATTTTAGAAAGATTTATCATCTTCCCAGAAGGTCGATTTGTATTTGACTTAGCAATGGCGAGCATCAATATTTCACAAGATCAAAGGCGGTCCAGCATGACCAGATTCAATGGCATCTGAGCGGAGCAGTGAACTGTCTTGGTTCCTATAAAGCAGGGTCTCGAAAAGAAGAAGCGGCGTGACACCTTCTCAAAGCGGGACAATGTAGGAAACCAGACAGTGCAAATCCAAGCGAACCGAACGCAGATTTCAAGGACATGCGGCGAAGTCAAATACAAATCGACCCCACGAGAAACTCACAAAATTTTCTTTGGCGGTCTTTTCATATTAATGAAGCGGCAAATGCAATAGCGGCGGAAAATACGGCAGAAGTTTCTTGCAGAAGAAAGCAGAGGCGAAGATATGACAAAAATCCCAAAATTCAAAGTCGCGTCGAAGCGTGGCGAAAGGCATCAACAATCGGCAATCAAAGTTGAGTTCGCAACAAAACCTAAGCGCGTCAACTTCGGGCATAAAGTCAAACTTGCAACCGCGCATCGCCTGCAACAAAGGCGTCATAACAATTGCGTCGGTTGCGGTGCAAGGGCAACATCTCGATATTCGTCGAGCATATCGGGGACGACATCTCTATCCGTAAAATTGCACTTCTCGTATATATTTATCATTTTGTTTAACGGTATACACTAACGTTTTCTCAGCTTAGCTTGCGGGAGCATTTATTCTACGGGAAGCGGCGACCGTCCGAGCGATGTTATCAACACAGCGAAGTCTGTAGCGGCGCTGGCGGCAGCGTCGAGCGGCGGCGTTATCGGCCGCGGCAAGTCACGCCGGCGCCCGGCGGCGGCGTCGAACAGCGGCGTTATCGACCGCAGCAAGTCTACCTGGCAGCGCCCGGCGGCGTCCGAACGCGGCGTTATCGGCCGCAGCAAGTCTGCGGCGGCGCCCGGCGACAGCGTCCGCGCAGCGGCGTTATCGGCGCAGCAAGTCTGCGGCGCCCGGCCCGGCAGCGTCGAACGCGGCGTTATCGGCCGCAGCAAGTCTGCAGCAGCGCCCGGCGGCGTCCGAGCGGCGTTATCGGCCGCAGCAAGTCACGCAGCGGCGCCGGCGGCAACACGTCCGAGCGGCGGCGTTATCGGCCGCAGCAAGTCTGCAGCGATGCGGCGGCAACCGTCGGCGGCGGCGTTATCGGCCGCGGCAAGTCTGCGCAGCGACTCCAGCGGCAACACGTCGAGCGGCAGCGGCGTCATCGGCCGCGACAAATGCGCAGCGGCGCCCGGCAACCGTCCGAACGCGGCGTTATCGGCGCGGCAAGTCTGCAGCGGCGCCCGGCGGCCGCGTCGAGCGGCGGCGTTATCGGCCGCGGCAAGTCGCAGCAGCGCCCGGCCAACGCGTCCGGCAGCGGCGTTGCTCGGCGCATCAAGTCTATGCTGGCGGCGCCCGGCGAGGCGTCCGAGCGGCGGCGTTATCGGCACATCAAGTCACGCCAAAGGCGCGGCGGCAATGTCGAGCAGCGGCGTTATCGGCCGGCAAGTCTACGCGACACGGCGGCCCGCGTCCGAGCGGCGGCGTTATCGGCCGCGGCAAGTCTACGCAGCGGCGCTGGCAACGCGTCCGAACGCGATGTTGCTCGGCGCATCAAGTCTACGCAGCGGCGCCCGGCGGCAACCGCGTCCAAGCAGCGGCGTTATCGGCGGCAAGTCAGCAGCGCCATCGTGACGTATCGCATCTGGCGAGGGCGACTTTCTGTTCTCAAAATTGCATTTTTTCTCATTCATGCTTTATTATTCGTCTTATGATTATGCACTAACTCTTTCTTGAGCTTTAGTATACGAGGGCGATTGCGGAAAGACAACATATCCGCGTTCACGATCGCAACACGTCTGTGCAAGGACGAAAATCACAGCATTCACAACATCGCATCAACACAGCAGACATCACATTTTTGCAGGATCACAGTTACATTGTTTTAAAATTATGCATCATCATTTTGCCTTAACAGTTATGCACTAACCGTTTGTTCAAGTCTTAGCATGCGAGCACAGCGTGGATTTTCTCTTCTGACCGGGCAATTTGTTGGGGCCAACCTTCCGACAAATGGCGAGCGACCTCAGCGTCGATCCACTCGCCCACATCACCATAAAACCCAAAGACCATAAACCATAGCAGACATCCCGAGTTCAAGCGGTTATTTTTCTTTTACTTTTTGCACATAGCCCGTGTCATCATAACTCGACATCGACAACTTTAAGTCGCGTTAGCCCGCCGGTGTTTTGACCATGGTAGTCGGGTCGTCGTAACTCGACATTTGGGGATTTTTGATTTTGCACCTTGTCTACCGCCAAAGATTTACGCAGTGCGAAGATCGAGACAAAATTGGCTATGAGTCAACGTCTTTGTCCGAAGATTCTTCCATCATCTCCATACAAAGAGGGACAGCTGTTGACACCCAATTTTGACCCTCCCGTCCAGTCACTAACTATAAAATTAGGCTAATTTTGTAAAATAATTTTTTATGATTTTTTATAATAAAATGCAGCGATAAAACATAAATACATGCATAAATAAATAATTTAATAATGGCATCGCGTCTTACGTAGAGTTTTAAACACTTAGAGTCCCGCGCCCGCATTAACTAATTGTAAGCTCTGTCGTAATTCTTAATCATTAATAAATACATAGAATAATTAATTTAGCAATGACGTCACGTCAAGTAGCATAGTTGCATTTATTAATACGCAAGAGAATGTCATAATCATTTGTAATTTAAAATCAATTTTTTATTTAATAGCGTCGCATTTATAAGGCTTTAAACAATTCTTAAATATCGTACTTGCATTCAGCATTTAAGTAATTTAATATAAACTCAATGCAATTTTAATTTAACTTCGCAATAATGCATAATAATAAGTTTTTAAATAATAGCGCCGCATTTTAACATATTAATCACTAATTAAATAACACGCCCGCATTTATTATGACAATTAGACTAATTTAGCACCTAAATAATTAGACTAATTTAGCACCTAAATAATTAAACTAATTTAGCACCTAAATAATTTAACTAAATTAAATAATCTAATCCTAATTAATTAAGCACCTAAAATTAAATTAACTAAAGCCTAAAACTAATACTAATAACTCACTAATTAAAAGCCTAATTAAACTAACTAATTTAATACTAACCTATTCCTACCCAGCCCACTACCGCCTGGCCCAATCGTCCGCAACCCGCAAGCCCAACCCGCCCCACACCTTATTCCACCCGAAGCCCAAACCCGCGTAGCCGCACCTTTAATCCCTTCGGCCTTTTACTTCATCTTCTTAAAAGACAAAACGCAACCCTAACCCTAAGCCTTCATCCGCCGCACCTTCCCCATCGCGCCTTCCTGCAGTGATTCTCGCCGAGAATCGGCCAATCAAACCAAACCTTCCTCTTTTCAGCCAACGACATCTTACCATAACCAAAACCAGATCTTCCTTCAAATCGTTACCTTATCAAACCACATCGAATGGACCCAAATCTTTTCGAAATCTCAGCCTAGAATCAGCCCTAATTGCTTACCAATATTAGAACCTAGGGTTAGCCTATATAACGACATCGCAATGCATCAATCGATGGGACGAAAAACCGAGCAAGATCGATTCGCACAGAGCATCACTAGCATAGCACGAAATAGGTAGTTCAAATCTCCTTATTTCAATTCCGGCCACAAATCAGCAAACGAACCTCGCCCTTTCATTCGCGTCGCAAACCCAAAACCCGTCGATTGGACCGACGACTTGATACGCTGCCCCGGTTCGCTGCCCGGAGAAGGTAAAAATCTACTCCTCCTCGCCTTGCCATAATGTATTCTTTGCGCAATTTGTGTTAGTATGTGTTAGTTCATTCGTGTGTTTGTATCATTAAATGTTTAAAATGATGTTTGGGAATCGATGTTGAAGTCACGTACCATTAGCGATTGTATGACTCCATTGTATTGTTCTAAGCGGTCATTTAACTATTTATGTATGTTTGCCATGTCTAGAAGGTGATTATACCGCTTTTTCTCGCTTGAATATAAAGCGCCTCCATGCTAGCATGTTAAGTCCATATGCATCATAACTTGATTGTTAAGTCGCTGCATCCGCTTAATGGCCCCGCAATGTCTATCGCTGAAAATATGTAAGGATGTCCTCCTTTTCTTTAGAATAACTAAGCAGAGGAATGTTAGCATTATGTTTCTCTCTGCAATGTCTCGCCTCGTTTATACCCAATCGGCGTACTTAGAGCAGATTCGAGCACTTATTGCAGCGGTATCTTGATTGCACCATGTCTAATATCAAAACTACTAGTGTTAGCATCTCTCGGATATACCAAGCATATTTCTGATTTTCTAGTACTGTAGTATTCCTTGGCTATTTGCAAATATTATAATCTGGAATGCCATGTTGAGTTACTTGCCTATGTTGTGTGCTCAATTCAGTTCCATACAATGAGGTATGATGTGATCTACCATATAGTATGCAATTCTATGTCAAGATGAAGATAGATACCTTATTTGCCTAAACTATCCACGATGCTATTATGATGGCTTCATTCTAAAACTCACGGGCATATCCTCATTTACGCCTCTTAGATTAATCATCTATTTGAAGGTCAAATGCTAAATAGGTGCCCATAATAGTAAGAGCGTAAGCAGAGATCAATTTGTGTGTCAAGTTACATGTGTTAATGATGTTGGAAAACTGAATTCAATACGTTGGCTTGAATAATAAAATCATGAAAATTGTTATGTTTGAGTTTAGGGCCCAATCACTGTTTTCTTTTAACAGTAAGGGATCTGTTCTGGGCCTGTTGGCTGCATTCCTCTATTAAGCATTTATGAGGGATAGTTTGGTGCTAACATAGTCAAACCATTGAGAAATCTGGGCATATGATTGGGGAAAATGGATTTACTTCAGTCCTAGCCATTTGTTTCGATGTTGAGTCATGTATCTTAAATTAAACTAGCGTGTTATGTGTTGCCATATTATTTCACCCATGTTTGGTGTCTCTGTCCCGGTATCACTGATCATTAATGCACATATAATGTGTTAGTGTGGTTCATGAGCATGCCATCGCTTGTTTGCTATCGCTACGCCATCGCTTCATTGTTTTACCGCCTTCGCTCGCCATCTCTCTGTTTGCATCTTTGCTTAGTGTCTTTGCCTACTTTTCTACTTGCTGTTTGCATACTGCCTTACTTGGAATTGTCAGGGGCTATGTACAATACTACTTGCTGGCTGCATCCTTATCTGATATCGCTTTTGTTTGGTATTTATATACATGTGTTGGCTTAAATGCAAACTACGTGTCAAGTGCCTGCTTTTGTTTAATGAATTTGGGCATGTACTAATCCTTATCATTTTCTTTTTCTTACATGAAACGATCGAGCAAAATGAAGAGTCTCATGGCGAGACTCATCATGAGCCACTTCAAATGGCAACCCGACTGCATCCATCGAGTTCCATCTTGAACTCTTAGGAAAAACAAATAGGACAAGATGTCGTGGTCATCCGTCTCGACTCCTCTTACTCTCTAAAATTAATTGCCTAATTATGCCTTTATTTGTTTATTCGCAATTCTATTTATTTTGTAATAATAAGAGACATAGAACAATTATTGTGAAATAAATAAATTGGGAGTTAGTTTAAAATCGGCAAGGCACTTCTAATTATCTATTTTAGGTCTGTCACTTCATATCTAATCCTTTGCCTGAATTATTAAAATCGCATATCTAAAACTAACGCCTCACTTCTTTAATTGCGCAGATAAATCTATGTCCCATAAAGCACCTTTAGCATCTTAGCATTTCTAGCACCTTTTAAGCACTCTTTAACATTTAGCATTCTTTTTGCACTTTTAGCACCATTTACTTTTAAAATTAATCTTTAGCACTCTTAAGCACCTTTAGCCTTTTAGCCCCTCTTAGCACTTCTAGCACCTTTAAAATGCTAGCACTCCTTTAGCACCTTTGACACCTTTCTTTTTAAGCTTTCTAAGCATTTTTAAAACTTTAGCATTTTTTTTAGCATCTTTAACCTTTTAGCACTTTTAATATTTTAGCACTTTTAATATTTTAGCACCCTTTTAAATACTTTTAAGCCTTCCTTTAAACAATTAACATCTTATTTATTTTCTAACACTTTTTCTAAGCAGGAGCCCTTCTAGCATTTAATACCTTTAGCAACCTTTTACTTTAAGGCACCTTTTAAACATTTTAACATTTTAACATCTTAGCATTTTATTAAGCAGGTGGAGCTTTTATTTTGCATTTTAAAAAATATAATAATTACCCTAGGTTTGGCAGGACAACCGCAAGTTAGCGGATCTTAGAGGGTGCCTAACCCCTTCCCTCTAGATTAATAAAGAACCCTTACCCAGAATCTAATTAAGTTTAGCAGACCATTAAAATGGAGTTAATGTTTTACTTCAAACTAGTTAAACATCTAGGTGTCCTAATTCACCCAATTAATTAGGTGGCGACTCCGCGAACCCTTAGCATTCTAGCAAACCTTTAGAATTTTAGCACCCTTTTAAACTTTAGCATCTTTTGCAATTTTAGCATCCTTTTAGCATTTTTAAAACCTTTAAGCCTCTTAAACTATTTAGCATTTTATTATTTATTTTCTAACATTGCATTTTAAGCAGGAGATTCGCTATTTAACAAATGCCGCGGCCAAAAATGGGCGCGACACCAGTTACTAGTTAGGCTTATGGCGAGACATGAGGACAGACGGAGCGGTGGGTACCAGAGTGCACCCAGGCCGATAGTTGGAGACTTCGGACTTCTCGAGTTGTATTCCACGAGTTCTACGGTCGAGGCACGAGGATGATCCTGGAGTTCATCAAGCGATTCTGACGGATCATGAGAGTGATCGAGGCTTGGAGACCGAGTCGGTGGTCTTAGGTTCGCATCGGCTGCGTGACATCGCGATCGTTTGATTCGTGAGGCGTCGGGAGCATGCGCCCAAATTGCTTGGGGACGAGTTCTCGGAGGCATTTCTCAGCCATTTCTTGCCTCCGCAGATGAGGAGAGCACGGGCCGACAAATTTCTGATGCTGAGACAGAGAGGGCGTATGGTTCGGGAGTACAACGTGGAGTTCGACTCGTTGGCTCGATATGTCCCTGCGTTAGTGGCAGATATGGAGGACAGAGTGCACCGCTACGTCACGGGGCTCGATGACTACTTGGCAGAGGCTTGCTCGGGTGTAGCTCTTCGGGAGCATGGACATTGCCCATATCTGAGCTTATGCACGGGGATGGAGGAGCGTAGAGACCGACGTAGGACCGAGATCGCGTAAGAGGCCAAGGCACAGAGTCCTTTAGTAATCGCCGAGGCGGCCTCGCCAGCATCGAATATATACCTCATCCAGTTGAGTGGTCCTCCGCGCCTTCGGGACGTCGGGAGTATTCGAGGAGCGGTCGGGCTCGAGGTTCAGATTTTCGGGAGGCGCGGTGTTAGCCAGATGAAGCCACCCCTACCTCGTTGTGGCCGTTGTGGTAGGTTCCATTGTGGGGAGTGTCGTGCTAGTTTGGGAGGTTGTTTTACATGCGGCCAGCAGGGCCATTTTGCGAGAAACTGTCCGACCGGAGGTGGCAGTGGATAGACAGACTACGGATCGATTCGGATTCTTCACCTTCAATAGCTAGGCAGGATGTTCATATACCGGCAGGCCACGACAGAGGTCGCGGTGGAAGTTCCCAGTTTTAGCGGTCCTTTGAATCGCCTATTTGATTTTTGAGGTATATCCTTAACCCTCTAGAGATTAGTATGCGTGATACGATGATTATATGTTGAGTACTATGTACAGATAGCATTGTGTATATTGTGATTTAGAAAACATGGTTAGTTGAAAAGGTAAGTTTGGGGGCGGGTAAATCGCGAACCCTAGAAATTATAACAGTTGAGACCTTAGAAGTAAGGTCGTCTTGAGTAAAAGATTTTACGGTTAGTCTTTGTCGAAATACTTGGTATGCGTGAAATGTATTGTGGGATAATTCCTTGGGTTGTGTAAGATGAAAGTGGTAGCTTTCATGACTTGAATAGGTAAGATTGTTCCGGATCGGGGAACAAGAGTTTGGCGCGATTATGGGTCGGGTTGAGGACCATTCGCGGGTCAACCCGCAACCCGGAATGAGGTGGGGTCAGTTCGAGGTGGTCCCGCCAGGTGGTAGGGTCACGAGGGTACTAGGCCCAGGTTTAGGTAACCATCGTATGAGTTTGTGGATGTGTTCGACCTGAATCGGATCGTGAAGGCCGGGAATGGCCTTAAAAGAATTTGAGGCTAGTAAGATGACCAAGTTGGAGGTAGTGACTCCAAGGTTTTGGAAACTGAAATGATGACTGAAGTGTGGTATGGGTACTAGAAAGAGTTCGGGTGTGTGAAAAGTGTACGATGAGTAAGGAAGAAAACGAACATGTGTTAAGAGATGGAAGTGATCATTTTTGTGAAGTGAAGGTGCGAAGAGAGTATCCTTTGGACCAGAAGTGAGAGTTAGTGTTGTTTTACATCTTAGAGGTGATTCCTCGTTGGCTTGGATTTGGGTTTTGCGCGTGTGTTATTATGGCCATTGGTGGCATAATTGGTTTCGTAAGTATAATAGTGAAGACTATACCGGCGCATGTACGTTTGGAGACTTAGAAGGAACATTCGGGACGAATGTTTCTGAGGGGGGAAGAATGTTACACCCCGTAGTTCCAGGGTATGTATGCGAGGACGTACGTACGAGAATACGACATTAAAATTGGAAAGGAAGAAAGATGTGATTTTTCGACGGAAAAGTTTCCGGATTTTGTGAAGGAAAAAGGTTCGTTAATGGGAATTGGATTCCCAGATTTGGTATTTGGACTTATTGGAATATTAGAGTATTATGTAATTTTATTTCCGGAATTGGTCACGTGGGGCCCACGGGAGAAATTTACGGTTTTGTGGGGCCCACTTTGTTTTCGAGAGTTTGGCCATTATGGATATTTTCGGAAGACGAAATATTTTGGATGAGTAGGATGGCGACACGTGTCACCCCCATGTGACATGTTGGCCGAAATTCAAGTGACAAGTGGCCAAGACAAGTGGCCAAGTCTTGCTAGATATTTGTTGGACAAGTGGACAAGAGGGACCCACACACACTTGTCTCAATCTCAACCACACACATGTTTTAATCCTAGCCCTTGGTGGTCTTATATATGCACTACTAGTTGATGAAATCTTCCACACTTAACCATTTCAAGACTTGAGAAAATACTCCATCTCCCTTCATGTTGCTCTCGGCTTTGCCATGATTTCTTGAGCAAGAATTGTCCAATAATTCTTAAACTCTTTAGTGTTCTTCCCTAAGGTG
The DNA here is from genome assembly GCA_029844215.1 of Przewalskia tangutica. NCBI lineage: Eukaryota > Viridiplantae > Streptophyta > Magnoliopsida > Solanales > Solanaceae > Przewalskia > Przewalskia tangutica. The sequence goes on from CM056727.1 coordinate 111,607,609, forward strand.
TTAGGAAGATTGTGTACCAAGAGTTGGAAAATATTTCACACCCCTAGCCTTAAAAGTGTGCCTTGGCCGAAAGTTGGTGTCTTTGGAACCTAAGTGTTATTCACTTTTTGGAGTTGAATCTTGAAGAGATGTTGGTTAGGAGCTTCTAAGGGTTGCTTGTAGCGGATTGGAATGTAAGGATTTAGAGCTAAACTTGATAAGGAGCGACTTTAAGTTCTTGGATAATTTTTGGGCTTTTTGAGGTAATGATATTAATCCTCTTTGTGAAGTTGGATATTATGTATATTGGAAGTATATATATAAGTATGAGATATGTGGAAAGAAGTTGGAGAGATTTGGATCTTGTTAAGTTGCTAAAATGGAAAATTGGCAAGTAAGCCATCAAAATGGTAAAAACGTATCTTACTTGTTGTAAAGATAATAACAAAGTAACTATAACTTATATGAAGATTGGAATATAAGTTGGAGGATTAAAGAAGTAATTCCGGCATTCTAACCGAAAAGTTGGATAAAGTGTGATTATTGAAAGTTGGCCAAGAACACCAACTAGTGGACTAAAGGACTGTATTTACTTTGGATTGTATTTACATTGGACTGTATTTACATTGTTGTTAAGGGGAAGATTGTTAATCGCGTCCGTTTGGGCGTGTGATCCCCTTCGTTAATTGTTGTTGTTGTTGTTAAGGGGAAGATTGTTAATCGCGTCCGTTTGGGCGTGTGATCCCCTTCGTTAATTGTTGTTGTTGTTGTTAAGGGGAAGATTGTTAATCGCGTCCGTTTGGGCGTGTGATCCCCTTCGTTAATTGTTGTTGTTGTTGTTAAGGGGAAGATTGTTAGTCGCGTCCGTTTGGGCGTGTGATCCCCTTCTTTAAATTTCGGAAATGTTGCGCCTTATTTATACGGCATGTTGGTTACGGTTATCGGGTCTTGAAAAAGGTGGAAAAGTACGTAGAAGCAGGGGAAGTGCTGCCCGATTTTTCGTAGTATTAGAGGGCTTTTAATTGGTATAAGTCTTCAATGGTAAGTAATGTTTGATAGAAGTACTATGACCATTTTAGGATTGAAGTACTACGTGTGGCGTGATCTACTTGGCTTAAGGAGTAGCCGACGAAGTTGAAGTACTTGGAGCATTTTGCTATTTGTCGATAAATCGTCGCGAGGTATGTGAACCTTTCAAGTAGAATACGCTATTCTTAGTACCTCAACCTATAATGGCCATAATACGTCCATTAAACCTCTAGCTTCAAACGTAGAATATTCTAAGTGCAAAGTCACTAAATTCTACGGAAAATCGGACAACACTTCCTTTGTTTCTACATACTTTGCCACCTTTTTCAAGGCCGAATTCAATAACCAAACACGCCACATTTAAGGCTCAACATACCAACCAATCAAAGGGGATTACACGCCTTACAATACGTGTAAAATTCCGCCCCACAATTCATACCAAGTAGTTTAATACTCAAAGCCATTCTCGGCTAACAATATAACAACACAAGTCCTTTCCAATTCTTTTTCAATCCAAGTTCTTAGGTCTAACATGTTATATAGTCATAACCAACTTAACAACTATATTTCCTTCTTTATATAACATGTGACGACTTAAACTAATAATCAAATCGAATTGTAATCTTAAGGGCTAAATGTCACGACCCGATCCCGGCCCCGTGACTGGTGCCTTACCCGGGCACCCCAGTAGGCATACATCAGAGTAACCAGCGGAATATAAAAACAAGACATGAAACAATATGAAATGAGAAACAGTTTATCTGAGAAAAAATTGCCTTTAGGCATATATATATACATCAAGAGTGAACAGTTACATCCCAACTTTACAACAGGACTACAGACCTCTAAGGAAGTAAACAACTATGGCGGGACAGGGCCTCGCCATACCCTGAATGTATAAAATATCTACAACACCAGGGAGAATCGTACCCAAAAGTCGAGCCTCCGGAGAAATGGAGCTCCTGACACCAGAGTAAAGATCCTAAGAATGAGGATCTACCACCTGCTTCCCCTTACCTTTCGTGAGCGCAGCCCGAAGGAGGTCGATCACAACAGTACAGTATGTGAAAGCGTAAAGTACTTTAAATGAAATCATATCATTTTAAAACCAATTTTACAAATATGTACGAAACAACCAATGTAATCGCACATAGTGGCACAAAGATAACCAAAAGCAAAATAGATATAACATAGCGGTCTTTTCTAGGCCGCTAATGATCAAGCAAGGCCAATCGCCCATAGTATCATTATGCGAGCCTAATCTGGAACTCCGCGATCGCATAGGTCACCTACGGACGCGCATGAGGTATTCTCTGATCGGGGTAGCTAACCCGCGGTATCCTCCTAGACCCACGAAGTCCGCATAGTCCCGTGGACGCGTAGTCCATATAGACCGTCGGCGTAACACACCCGAGTGATCAATCTCGGAACTCCGCGACTCGCGTAGGTCACATGGACCGCATGAGGTATTCCTCGCATCGAGGGTGGCAAGTCCTCGGCATAATAACAAGTCAGGGGGTATGTGATATAATAGAAGTACAACGGGCTTATCGTTTAACAACGTAAGCACAACAAGAATAACCCCCTTACACAACATCACAAGACACTAACACACGTAGCATCATAATATGTCTACTTATCAAACCATCTTACTACACTTTCCAGAAATCAATACAAGGCGTTCATAAACAAATAAGTAAATCGTTCCTTTTATCTTTCTTAAGTCGTTATACCTAACTTTCCATAAAGCTAGTATAACTCTTAAGCTTTTTGTTTAAAAACCAAGTATTACTCTTCTTTCAAAATGATTCATAATTCTTTTGAAATACTTCAAGATTCTTATTATTTAGACTCAAGTCAAAAGACATCAAAGTAAAACCATGTTCAGTTAACACACGTACGACTACCGTACTATATATATATATTTTAAAAATATCATGCTCAAGAGGATAGGAAGAATCACAAACCTCCTCGGCGAAATCCACCTGCCAAGTCTAATATGTCGCGCGCAGAGTATCAACCTATAATAGTCAAATACGCCTATCAACGTCTAGACTACTCTGTAGAATATTCTAAGCAGAGGGTTCTCTATTCTACGGAAAATTGGGCAGCATTTCCCTACCCGCCATGTTACACCCCGTATTTCCAGAGTATGTACGTAAGGAGGTACGTACGAAAGTTTTAGCCTTAAGATAGGCAAGGATCGAAAATTTTGTTCACAACTACCGAAAAGAATTGTTTTCCGACGAAACGTTTTCCAAACTTTGCGAGGGGAAAATTACGGCTATATCATTTATAATTTTTGCGGATTTTTCCGAGAGATGAAATATTTTGGACCAACGAGAGGGCGACACTTGTCACCCTCAAGTGGACGGATGTGGTGGCCGATGGGGTTCACGTTCTTGCCTTGTTTTGAGGCCTAAACCATGGGTCAATGTTTGTAGTGAATTGAGGAGTAGATGGCTAGGGGGCACTTGGGCAAATCCTCACCCTCCACTTGCCCCCCACTTGTCTTGATCTTGTCCATTTGTTTCCCTATAAATACCCCCCTTTTGGAGAGGCTCGTCCAAAGAGCACCCTCCCCGAGAGGCCTTTGCCGAGAGGTACCCTCCCCTTCCTAGTAGTGCTAGGCGAGGGTACCCCTACCAAGCTCTCATAAAATACCCCTTTGGTAGAAAAGTATTCTCCAAGTATTGTTACTATTCCAAAATACCTTGGCCCAAATACCTTGTAGTATTCCAAGGTTACCCTTATACTAAAAGCCCAGAAATACTATTATACTTCCCTTCAGTCAAAACGAAACCCTAAGGAAAACCTTCATAGTCGGTTGAAGTGTTAAGTAGAAGTTGCGTAGAACTTCTAAGGGTTGTTCGGAGCGGGTTGGAGCGCCCAGAGTAGGAGCTAAACCTTGCTCAGGATCGACATTTATACTTGGATAATTTTGGGCTTTTCGAGGTAATACTCTTGTCCTTATATTGTAATTGGAAATTACATACTGTAGTAGTATAGAAATGAATATAAGATTCATAGAAGGATATTACAGAAGAGAATTGAACTGAAATCACATCAGAAGAATATTAAAGAAGAAGATTGAACTGTACTTATATAGGACTGTATTTACAGTAGACTTGTGTAGTTTAACGGGTAGGGAAGTGCTGCTCGATTTTCCGTAGAATAGAGAACCCTCTGCTTAGATTATTCTACAGAGTAGTCTAGACGTTGATAGACGTATATGGCCTTTATAGGTTGAAAGTACTGCGAGTAGCGTGTTCTACTTGGAAGGTGGACAAGGCTAGCCGGGTTATAGCCGTGGAGCGTACCATTGAACCTGAAACGACTTTTATGAGCTGTCTCAGTAGTGACTAGTAAGGACGCAGGAAGCAAAAAAACTTGCGCGAAGGACGTTTTCTTTCGTTAGACCACTAAAGTAGGACAACCTATAGGGTCTAACTCCTCGTGGCCCATCTTTTGCTAATAGTCGATTATCGTCGCGAGGTATGTGATTCTTCCTATCCTCTTGAGCATGATATTTTAAAAGAATATATATATAGTACGGTAGACGTACGTGTGTTAACTGAACGTGGTTTTATTCTGATGTCTTTTGACTTGAGTTTAAATAATAAGAATCTTGAAGTATTTCAAAAGAATTAAGAAACCTTTTTGAAAGAAGAGTAATACTTGGTTTTAAAAGCTTAAGAGTTATACTAGCTTTATGGGAAGTTAGGTATAACGACTTAAGAGAGATAAAAAGAATGGTTTATTGATTTTAGAAAGTTAAGAGACTTAATCTTAAAAGATAAGAGACTTGACTTAATTGAATTAATATGAATATTGTTAAAAAGTGTGAAACCTCATTCGTGAGTAATGAGTACTTGGTTTTTCAAAGGAATAATGTTTTACTGATTTCGGAAATCAGAATAAGTATCGAATGAACCACTGCAACGTTAATAAAGGGAAATGTATTGACTAATTAAGTATTAAAACCAGTAGAAACCTCCATCTTCATAGAAGCTAAGATAAGACAAAATGATATTACATTTCCTAGATCATGGCTGCTTTAATAAGATTGTTATGAACAAGAATAACCTACTCACACATAAGGTATATGTCTCTCATATTGTTTTAAAAGAGAATTATATTGTTAAATGATTAAGACTATAAACTACGAAACCTTTCGAAAAAGAGAAACTTGAGCATTTGAAATTAGGCAAACTTGAACGTTTGGAAAATAATGTTGTTACTTGATTTTACAAAGGGAAGTGTTTTGGTTTACTTAAAAAGATAGTCACTCTATTTTTATACTACGGGTATTGTGTGACTTTTGTGAAAGAAACAGATCTTTTAAAGAGTTAGTGTATGAAGTACTTTGGGGATAAAAACCCGAGCTTGATTGACATAAAGTAGAAAGTACCTTGTGTGAATAACTTGACTATGTTGGTTTGTGATAGCCTTGTAATACTTTCTTGTTGGTTTGATAAATAAACATGTTAGGATGCTACGTGTGTTAGTGTCTTGTAATGTTGTGTAAGGGGGTTTTCCCTTGATTGTGCTTATGTTGTTTAACGATAAGTCGTTATGTTAGTATTATATCACTCACCTTGACTTGATCCCGGGGGTTAAGCTGCCTCCGTCACGGGGTATAGCTCAGTGATGCAGGACCATGATTCGAGAATACCTCATGCGGGTCCAGGGGACCTATGCGGAGCTACGAGAGTTCCAGGTTAGTGTGCGGCCTATATGGTTATGCGGTCTATGTGGCCATGCGAACTGCGAGTCCAGGACGATGTCGGGGAGTAGCTACCCTCGATGCGGGGAATACCTCATGCGGGCCTATGTGAGTGGCCTATGCGGAGCTGCGGGAAGTTCCAAGACTAGACGCGCACATTTGATACTGCGGGCGAGTGGCGGCCGATCATGTGGCGGTCTAGACAGATCTCATGATACAGTTTATGACCTTGTTGGTACTGTGGGTTTTAGTAGTCGGCTATGCCTTCGTACTTACCCCGTACGGTTTTAATATGACACGGGTGGGACCTGGTGTTCATGTGTATTCCTTGGTTCTTTTATATCATAGACTGCCGGCAGTGAGGAAGGTATTCCACGGGCATGATTGATGTTGTGGGCATGAGACCCATAGTTATATTTGAGTGACGACTTTGAGGGCGTGAGTCACGACTTAACATATTGCTTATTTATTGTGAGCGTAGTTTGGTTATCATATATGTCTCTGCTTTATATAGACTACTATGATTTCATTCTGATATTTTGATTTCACATACTTGGTACTGTTATCGACCTCGCCCGGGGCTGCGTTCATGCCGCAGGTAGAGGTACACCAGTCGTTGATCCCCGCTCTTAGGATCACAGTTCAGCGTTTTGGGAAGCTCCGTTTCTTCGGAGGCTTATCTTTGGTATAGTCCCCTGTCGTTGTAGGTACTTACATTCAGGGGTATGGCGAGGCCGTGTCCCGCCATTGTTGTTATATCATTCTTAGAGGTCTGTAGTACTGTTTTGGGCAGAGTTTGTAAAAAGGATGTAACTGTTCGGATTTAAGTTTTTATATATATGCCGAAAGGCAACTTTTCTTCAGATAAACTGTGTCTCTTCTACATTGTTTCAGGTTGTGTTTTATATTCCGCTGATTACTCTAATGTATGTCTACTTGGGTGCCCGGGGTAAGGCACCAGTCACGGGCCCGGGTTCGGGTCGTGACAAAAGTGGTATCAGAGCAGTTAATCCTCGGAAAGTGTCTACAGACCGTATCTAGTAGAGTCTTGATTATCGGTGTGTTGTGCACCACACCAATAATCAGGAGGCTATAGGATATTTAAGATTGGTTTCCATTCTTCTCACTATGAGATCGTGCCTTAGAGCTGTGTTATAAGTTGGACCCCTCTAACGTATTTCTTTCCCCTACCAGTTATGCCTCCGCGTAAGGCAACCCGGGCCCAGAAGGGCAAAGCGGTAGGAGTTGCGAGTAAATCTGAGAGGGTTACGAGGCACAGGCCCAATCATCACAGGTGGTGCTTTATTCGGGAGTTCTGCGGCGTCGCGGCCAGCAGAGTTTAGCACGGCGGCGATTCCTCTGCGGCCATGATAGTTGAACCTTGATTCCACGACCCGATGCGAAAGTATAAGATTGCAAAGAGGCGACCACGTTACTAGCTAGGAGTTAGCGGCGAGTATATTATGTATCGATTTATCACGGGTCTTGATGACTATCTAAGAGAGGTTGTTCAAGTAGCCGCCCGTCGAGGCTTGAGCATGGCACCTTGCGTGCTTATGCGCGTGGCGGTACGTAAAGGATCGGCGGGTTAACGAAACGGCGAAGAGGTCGAGCAGCGAGGTCCTTTGGTAACTTTCGAGGCGAATCGCCTCGCGTGATGGATATGCGCCTCCGCCGATCGCAGTGGTCCTCCGCGGACTTGGGGCGTTCGGAGTATGCGAAGTTGGTCGAGCTCGGGGCTTCGGTTGCGGCTATCGTAGGTTACAGCGGTAGGGTTGATTTTCCCTCAGTGTTCACAATGTGGCAGGCGTCATCCCGGGGAATGTCATCTTTTTGATGGTACTTGTTTTACCTGCGGCCGTCAGGGCCATGTGTCGAAAGGATGTCCTAGTAAGTGGGATGTAAGTAGGAGACTCAACCTTAAGGATCAGTGGCTAGTTCGTCACCTTCCCTAGCTATGCGCCCTACGTGGCAGGATTGATTAGGACGACAAAGGGGTAGTGAAGCAGTAGATACAAGTATATCCTTAACCCTCTAGAAATTTGTACGGGTGATAAGATGAGTATATCTTAAGTGTTATGATCAGATAACATTGTGCTAATTGTGATTAGAAATCATGGTTAGTTAACCGGGTAAGATTGGGGGATAGGAAAAGTGTGAGCCTTAGAGTTTTATACGTGGAGACCTTAGAGGCGAGACCATCTTGAGTAAGAGATTTATTGTTATGTTAACCTTTATCGGAGTGCTTATTACACGTGAGATATGTCTGTGTGATAAGTTCCAGAGTGGTATGAAATGAAAGAGGGTAGTTGAGCTAAGAAGACCGCTAGGTTTTCGTAACGTGATTGTGAGATTGTTCCGGATCGAGGAACAAGAGTTTTTGCGCGATAGTGGGTCGGGTTGAGGACCGATCGCGGGTCAACCCGCGGCCTGCATTGTGGTGGGGTCAGTTCGAGGTGGTCCCGCCAGGTGGTGGGGTCACGAGGGTGTTAGGCCCAAGTTTAGTTAACCGTCGTACGAGTTCATGGATGCGTTCGACCAGTAGTCGGGCCGATGAGGTCAGCCCATCTTGTCTTTTAGTCGAGACTGTTTACTCGGCAGAGGGTTATGCGAGATGATTATTGTTATACCCCGTATTTCCAGAGTATGTACGTAAGGGAATACGTACAAAAAGTTTAGCCTTAAAGTTTAGGCTTGGACGATTTTTTGGGCACAACTCACAAAACGAATAGTTTTCCGACGAAACGTTTCCACGACTTCGTAGGGTAAATTCCGCTATGCCATTTCTAATTTTGCGGATTTTTAGAAGGCGAAACATTTTGGACCAGCGGGAGGCGACACTTGGCACCTCCAATTGGTGGACTTCAAATCGTCCATTTGGGCCAATTGGCTAGCAATGGCACGTTTTTGTGCCTTGTGCACAAGTCAAGCACTTGGTAGGATATTTGTGTAGAGTGAATCCGACCCCTACACTTGCCTTGCACTTGTCTAAATCTTGGCCATTGGTTGGCCACTTCGACCTATAAATACCCCTTAAGATGAAGAGTTCTTCATCCACAAAGCTTTCAAGTCTTGAAAATCCTCTCCTCTCCCTTTGTAGCCTTTTAGTCCAACACCTCCTCCTCGCTTGTGAAGGCCCTTGGCGAATACCCCTCTAGCCTAAGAAGTTTGGCGAGGCCACTGCTAGCCAAAATCTACCCCCTCCCTTTGTAGAAAAGTTGCCTTCTTGTATTGTTATAATTCCCAAAATACCCGATCCCAAATCCCTTAGAACTGAGTCGAAGTTGTGAAGAACTTCTAAGGTTTCCTTGGAGCATACAACGTAGGAGCAAAACCTTGCTCAGTGCGACTTTTCTAGGATATTATTGGGCTTACCAGGGTAACTAATCCTAACCCTCTTTTGAATTAGAGAATATATATTGTTGTAGTATAAGAATAAGTATAAATACTTAGAAGCATATCATGATTAGAATCGAGCTGTTACCACAGTAGAAGGGTTTAAAGAAGAATAATCAAACTATACTTACATAGAATTTGTTTTCACAGTAGACTTATATAGCTCATGGGTAGGGAAGTCTTTGACTTTCCATAGAATTGTGAACCCTCTGTTTAGAATGACCTTGAGTAGTCTTTGATAGATATCTGTGACTATTATGGTGACTCTCTGCATGCGACATATTGACTTGGCGGTGGTTTTATTTGAGAAGGTATGTGATTCTTCCTAAAGCATGATATTTTACAATATATATAGTACGGTGAGCGCATGTGTTAACTAAAATATAACTACGGCAATGTCTTTGACTTAAGCTGAATAATACTTACGGCAATGCCTCACGGCTTAAGCACGAATAACAACTGCAGCGATGCCTCACGGCTTAAGCTTTGAATAATAAAGATCGAAAGCATTTCAAAAGAATCTTGAATCATTTTTATGAGAAGAGAACTAATTGGTTTTAAAGCGAAGCTTAAGAGTTATACTAGCCTTATGGGAAGTTAAGTATAACCACTTAAGATTGATAAAAAAAGCGATTTTCCTATGTGTTTATAACGGACTTATATTGAATTGTGAAAGAATAATAAGATGGTTTGATAAATAGACATGATATGATGCTATGTGTGTTAGTGTCTTGTAGCGTTTGTGAAAAGAGTATTCTTGTTGTGCTTATGTTGTTTAACGATAAATTGTTAGGTTAGTGTAGCATCACTCACCTCTTGACATATTGCAGGGGTTAAGTGCCTCCGATGCGGGGTAGACTCGGTGATGCAGGACCGTGATTCGAGAATACCTCATGCGGGTCCAAGGGACCTATGCGAGCTACGGGAGTTCCGTGTTAGTGTGCGGGGTTATACCTCATGCGGTTACATGTGCCGTGCGGACGACGAGTCGGGGCGATCAGGAGTAGCTACCACCGATGCGGGGTTATATACCTATGCGGGCTATGTGATTGGCCTATGCGAACTCTGAGAGTCGAGATTAGGCTTGCATGGTGATACTACGGGCAATTGGCCTGCCCGATCATTCGCGACCTAGAAAAGACACATTCTGATTTACCTATTCTGCTTTTGTTTGTGATGTGGCACTTATATGCGGTTTCCTTGGTTGTTTCATACATACTTGCAAAGCTGTTTTTAAAATGATATGTTTCATTTAAGTATTTCTGATTTCATATACTTAGTACTGTTATCGACCTCGCCTTGAGCTGCGTTCATCTGCGAGTAAGGAAAGCAGTGCTAGATCCACATTCCTAGGATCTCTACGTTGGTGTCGGAGCTCCATCCTTTCGGAGGCTCTACTTTTGGGTATGATCTCCTGTTGTAGATAGTTTTGCTGATCGAGGTATGGCGGGGCCACATCCGCCATAGTTGTATATTTCCTTAGAAGTGCAGTAGTCTGTTATGCGATATCGGATGTAGCGCTAAACCATGTTTTTATATATATCTAGAAAGCGTGTTTTCTCACTTAAAGCGTGTCTATTTTATAAAGCGTTTCATGTCTTGCTTTATATTTTCAGCGATTACTCGATATATGACTACTTGGGTGCCGGTAAGGCACGATCCACGGGCCGGAATGGGTCGTGACAAAAGTGGTATCGAGCGGTTAATCCTCGGAAAGTGTCTGACCGTATCTAGTAGAGTCTTGATTATCGGTGTGTTGTGCACCACCAATAATCGGGAGGCTATAGGATATTTAGGATTGGTTTCCATTCTTCTCATTACGAGATCGTGCTTTAGAGGCATGTTATAGGTTGGACCTCTAACGTATTCCTTTCTATGCTGATTATGCCTCGCGTAAGGCAACCGGGCCGAGAAGGGCAAAGCGAGGAGCGCTAGCGAGACACCCAGTCACGAGGGCTCGAGGCCGATCTATACGAGGCGGCGAGTTCTATGGCGCCGCCCGGCCCAGCCAGAACCACAGTACCAGCGCCTCGTCCCGCGGCACAGGCGGAGGAGTTAGGGTCTGAGAGATGGCCCGACTATTGGCTAAAGTTGTGGCCCGTCTGAGGAGAGGCTGGATCGGCGATTCAGTTCAGCTCAGCGCCGTCGCGCCGTGGTACACGAGGCGAGATAGTTTGAGGCTACGAGATTTCTTGAGTTGTAGCCGCGAGTTTCTGGTCGGCCGGGAGGATGATCCGCGAGAGTTCATCCGTCGGCTTGAAGGATCGTGAGGTGATCAAGGCCTCGAGAGGCAGTCTGTGACGCCGGTTCGCATCGGTGCGTGATACCGCGATCGATTGGTTTGATTCATGGGAGTTATCCGGGAGAGCCGCGCGTCCCGGCTACAGGATGAGTTCTCGGAGGCTTTCCTCACTCACTTCTTGCCTCGCGGATGAGGAGGAGCGGGTGATAGATTTTACTGCGAGGCGAGAAGGGCGCCTTGTCGGGAGTACAATGTCGAGTTTGATTCATTGGCTCGATATGTCCCGGCATTAGTAGCGAGATATGGAGGATAGGGTGCCGCTATGTCACGGGCTGAAGCGACTATATGGCCGAGTCATGTGCGGGAGTTTCTCTCGGTAGGTATGGACATTACCGCATGCGAGCTCATGCTCTTGGATGTGAGGCGTAGAGACCGCGGGTTGTGACGGCAGCGAGAAGACCGGGGCGGCGGGGTCTTTTGGTGGCTATCGTGGTGGCGGCCTCAGCGGCGATCTAGATTTGCACCGGCCAGCCCGAGCACTCTGCGCCGTCCTCGGCCTGGCCGGAGATATTCGAGGCATACGGGGCCCCGGGACTTGAGCGTCGAGGCGGCGAGAGTGCGGCGATCGGAACCACCCGCCGGTGTGGCGTCGCGGTAGATCCGCCGGGAGTTGTGATGCGGGAGTTTGTTTGATTGTAGCGGCCGGGGTCATTATGCGAGCTGTCAGGCGAGGCGATCTTGATGGTAGGAGTCGACTACGAGTTCTTTCGCGGGTCTTCTTCATCCCAGCGATTACTCGCCACGGAGGGCAAGGTACTCGTGGGTCGGCCAGTCGCGGCGAGTTCGTGGCTCGGGTCGATTCTAGCGGTCCTCGAACCGCATTTATGCTTTGTCCGGTAAGCGGGATCGGGAGGCCTCACGATGTCGTCCGCAGTACTTTATCGGTTTAGTGCGATGTGTATGCTTTGATAGATCGGGTTCTACTCTGTCCTATATATCTCCCTTGTTGCTAGTAGGATAGGGATGAGCACGAGTCCATAGACCGCTTCGAGGTAGCTACGCGATGGGTGATTCGGTGGTAGCTCGGCGGGTATATAGAGCTTGTCTGTGACCATTTACGATCGTCGGACCTGGCGACTTGATAGAGTTGGAGATGATTGACAGCGTGATTATGGGGATGGATTGGCTAGCTTCTTGCTATGCCAATGTAGGCTGAGAGAGAGAGTAATGCAGTTCGGTTTCTGAGGAGGCCGGTTGTTGAGTGGGAGAGCACGGTATCGTAGAGGGTAGGTTTATTTCCTACCTCAAGGCTAGGAAGATGGTGCGAAGGGTATATCTACCATCTCGTTCGGGTGTTTGATCTGAAGGCTGCGGTACCAGATTTTGATCGATTCGATGAGTCGTGAGTTCCCAGGCGTGTTTCGGATGACCTCCGGGTATCCCTCACGAGAGGAGATTGAGTTTTGTATTGACATATTGCGGACACTCGGCCTATTTCCATTCCGCCATCTGAATGGCACTGCCGAGTTGAGAGAGTTGAAGGATCAACTTAGAGATTTCTTTGGAGAAGGGCTTCATCGGGCTAGTGTTTCTCCCAGGGAAGCGCGGTATTGTTCGTGAAGAAGAAGGGCGGGGCCGCTGCGCGTGTGTTGATTCTGACGGTGAACAAGGTGACCATTAAGCAGATACCCTTCCCGGGATTGATGATTTGTTCGACGATTGCGAGTGCGAGATGTTTCTCAAGATTGATCTGCGATCGGGCTATCATCAGTGCGAGTCGAGAGGTGGATGTCCACAGAATTTGCATTCGGGACGTGCACGGGCATTATGAGTTCGGTCATGTCTTTTGGGTTGACCAATGCTCGTGGTATTCATGGATTTGATGAACCGAGTGTTCAAACCATTTTGGACACGTTTGTGATAGTGTTCATTGATGATATCTTGGTTTATTCTCGCTCGAGCGAGGAGCATGCGGAGCATTTGAGGCTGTCTTGTGATTCTCGAGACCAGCTTTATGCGCCAAGTTTTCCAAATGTGAGTTTTGGTTGACTTGATGGCGTTTCTTGGGCATATTAGCCGGGTGATGGCATTCAGTGGAATCTGGCAAGATCGAAGCGATCGAGGACTTGGCCTGAACTCTACTACTCAGCGAGAGGTTCGCGATTTTACGGGCCTTGCGAGGATATTATCGGCGGTTCGTGGAGAAGTTTGCTTCTATCTACGCACCATTGACTAGGGTGACTCGGAAGCGACCAAGTTTGATGGTGATGCTTGTGGCGGGGTTTCGATTCTTGAAAAGAGGCGGCCGCCCGTTCTTACTCTTCCGGAGGTCGGATGGTTATGTCGTGTATTGTGATCGTCGGGCATCGGGTTGGGATGTGTGTTGATGCGGCATGGCGGGGTTATAGCATATGCGTCAGACGGTGAAGAAACACGGAGGAACTACCCGCGTGATTTGGAGTTAGCGGTAGTGATTCACGCTTTGAAGATCTGGAGGCACTACTTGTATGGGGTTCACGTGGATATTTATACTGACCACGAGCCTCCAAGTATATCTTCGGCCGGAGGAGCTGAACTTACGGCGAGGCGGTGGTTAGAGTTGCTTAAGGATTACGATGTTGATATCTGTACCACGGGAAGGCGATGTTGTGGCGGATGCTCTTAGTCGTAGGTCGATGGGAGCCTATCGGATGTGCGGCTAGAGAGGAGGACATGGTTCGTGATTTGCATCGGTTAGCGAGCCTTGGTGTCCGTTTGATTGATTACGATAGCGGTGGGGTTAGAGTTCGTGAGGTTGCGAGTCTTCCATCGTCGAGGAGGTGAAGAGGCGATTCGAGGATCGGCTTTGATTCGATATCGTGATCTGACTCTTCGTGAGGCAAGGTCCTTTTGAGGTAGCACCTGATGGGGTGCTAAGGTTTGAGGCGGTGTGTGTTCGGATGTTTGAGGACTTGGCGGAGTTCTTGGGAAGCACACGGTAGCGGCGTTACTCTATCCATCCGAGGTCGACCAAGATGTACCACGACCTTAGATCGTGTATTGGTGGGATGGCTTGAAGAGGGGCGTTGCGAGTTCGTAGCTCGGTGCGTGTTGTCGGCGGTGAAGGTAGAGCACCGAGGCACGGTGGTTTGTTCTGAGCGATTGAGATCCCGACACGGAAGTGGGAGGTAATCAACATGGACTTCATCGCGGGATTACCTCGCTCGGAGGAGACATGATTCTATATGGGTTATCGTCGACGGTGGCGAAATCAGCCCACTTTCTTCCGTCGGGGCGACGCACCGGTGAGGATTATGCGGACTTTACATCAGAGATCGTCGGTGCATGGAGTCCCTACCTCGATCATATCGAGCGAGAGCGGTTCTGGCTAACTCGGAGGTCCTTCGAGAGGAGTTTAGGGGCGGTGAGCTTTGAAATCGCATTTCATCCACGAGCAGACGGACAGGCGAGCGCACTATCCGACTGCGAGGATATCTGCGAGCTTTGTGTTATTGACTTCGATGGTAGTTGGGAGGATCATTTGCCTCTAGTTGAGTTCGCGTATAATAATAGCTACCACTCGGATTCGGATGGCGCCTTATGAGGCCTTGTATGGGAGGAAGTGCGGATCGCCTATAGGTTGGTTCGATGTGGGCGAGAGTGCGGCTAGTGGGACGGTTTGATACAGTGGCGATGGATAAGGTGAAGCTTATCAGGCGGCTATTGACAACTCGAGTCGGCGAAGTCGTATCACGGATCATCGTCGTCGTCATCTTGAGTTCGAGGTTCATGATTGGGTTTTCCTAAAGGTGTCACCCATGAAGGGTGTGATGAGATTCGGGAAGCAGGGGAAACTCGGCCCTAGGTACATTGGGCCATTTCAGATTGTCGCGAGGTAGGCAAGGTTGCCTACGAGTTGAATCTGCCGTCCGTCTGGAGGCGGTGCATCGATTTTCACGTATCTATCTTTGAGGAGATGTATCGGGGATCCATCTAGGTACACCCGATTGGCGATGTCGGTGGCCAGGGGTTATCGTATGAGGAGATTCCATAGCGATAGTCGATCGTCGAGTTAGGCGTCTGCGGACCAGGCGTGGCTTAGTCAAAGTCTTGTGGCGGAACGAGCTCGGGAGGAGATGGCGTGGGAAGCCAGGAGGACATGAGGCGGAAGTATCCTCACCTATTCCCACACTTCCGAGTAAATTCACTTTCCTACTTGTAAATTTTCGTTATCGTTTACGCCTAAGTGTTGCTCTGTGGCGTGTGTGGCATTTACAATTTGTTTAAGTTATGAAGAATCTTATCGTTAAGCGTCTTGGGAAGGAACATTCGGGACGAATGTTTCTAAGGAGGAGAATGTTGTACCGTATTTCCAGTATGTGCGTAAGGAATACGTACAAAAGTTTAGCCTTAAAGTTTAGGCTTGGGCGATTTTTGGGCACAACTCACAAAATGAATAGTTTTTACGAAGCGTTTCCACGACTTTCGTAGGGTAAATTCGGCTATGCCATTTCTAATTTTGCGGATTTTTCCGAGAGGCGAAACATTTTGGACCAGCGGGAGGCGACACTTGGCACCCTCGATTGGTGGACTTCAAATCGTCCAAATGGACGATTTGGCTAGCAATGACACGTTTTTTGTGCCTTGTGCACAAGTCAAGGAGTTGGTAGGATATTTGTGTATAGTTAATCCTCACCCTACACTTGCGTTGCACTTGTCTAAATCTTGGCCATTGGTTGGCCACTTCTTGACCTATAAATACCCCCCTTAAGATGAAGAGTTCTTCATCCACAAAGCTTTCCAAGACTTGAAAATCGTCTCCTCTCCCGTTGTAGCCTTTTAGTCCTACACCTCCCCCTCCTTGTGAAGGCCCTGGCGAATACCCCTCTAGCCTAAGAAGTTTGGCGAGGCCACTAGCCTAGCCAAAAATCTACCCCCCCTCCCTTGGTAGAAAAGTTGCCTTCTTGTATTGTTATAATTCCCAAAATACCCTAGCCCAAATACCTTAGTACTTAGTAGAAGTTGTGAAGAACTTCTAAGGTTTCCTTGGAGCATACAACTTAGGAGCAAAACCTTGCTCAGGCGCGACTTTTTCTAGGATATTATTGGGCTTACCGAGGTAACTAATCCTAACCCTCTTTTGAATTAGAGAATATATACTGTTGTAGTATAAGAATAAGTATAAATACTTAGAAGCATATCACAAATTAGAATCGAACTGTTACCACAGTAGAAGGGTTTAAAAGAAGAATAATCAAACTATACTTACATAGGACTGTTTTCACAGTAGACTTATATAGCTCACCGGGTAGGGAAGTGCTTGTGACTTTCCATAGAATTGTGAACCTCTGTTTAGAATGACCTTGAGTAGTCTTTGATAGATATCTGTGACTATTATAGGTGACTCTCTGCGCGACATATTGACTTGGCGGTGGTTTTATTTGAGAAGGTATGTGATTCTTCCTAAAGCATGATATTTTACAATATATATAGCGGTAGGCGTACGTGTGTTAACTAAAATATAACTACGGCAATGTCTTTGACTTAAGCTGAATAATACTTACGGCAATGCCTCACGGCTTAAGCACGAATAACACTTACGGAATGCCTCACGGCTTAAGCACGAATAATAAAGATCGAAAGCATTTCAAAAGAATCTTGAATCATTTTTAACGAAGATAACTAATTGGTTTTAAAGCGAAGCTTAAGAGTTATACTAGCCTTATGGGAAGTTAAGTATAACCACTTAAGATTGATAAAAGAAACATTTGCCTATGTGTTTATAACGGACTTATATTGAATTGTGAAAAGAATAATAAGATGGTTTGATAAATAGACATGATATGATGCTATGTGTGTTAGTGTCTTGTAACGTTTGTGAAAAGAGTATTCTTGTTGTGCTTATGTTGTTTAACGATAAGTTGTTAGGTTAGTGTAGCATCACTCGCTCTTGACATATTACAGGGGTTAAGCCGCCTCCGATGCGGGGTAGACTCGGTGATGCAGGACCATGATTCGAGAATACCTCATGCGGGTCCAAGGACCTATGCGAGCTACGGAGTTCGAGTTAGTGTGCGGGGTTATACCTCATGCGATCCATGTGGCGTGCGGACGGCGAGTCGGGGCGATGCGAGGAGTAGCTACCCTCGATGCGGGGTTATATACTATGCGGGCCTATGTGATTGGCCTATGCGGGCTACTGAGTCGAGATTAGGCTTGCGTGGTGATACTACAGGCAATTGGCCTGCTGATCATTCGCGACCTAGAAAAGACACATTCTGATTTACCTATTCTGCTCTTGTTTGTGATGTGGCACTATATGCGGTTTCCTTGGTTGTTTCATACATACTTGCAAAGCTTTTAAAATGATATGTTTCATTTAAGTATTTCTGATTTCATATACTTAGTACTGTTGTCTTGACCTCAGCCCGAAGTGCGTTCATCTGCAGGTAAGAGCAGCAGTGCTAGATCCACATTCCTAGGATCTCTACGTTGGTGTCGGGAGCTCCATCCTTTCGGAGGCTCTACTTTTAGGTATGATCTCCTGTTGTAGATAGTTTTATCTGATCGAGGTATGGCGGGGCCCTGTCGCCATAGTTGTATATTTCCTTAAGTGCGTAGTCTGTTATGCAGATATCGGATGTAGCGCTAAACCATGTTTTTATATATATGCCGAAAGGCGATGTTTTCTCACTTAAACTGTGTCCTATTTTATAAACTGTTTCATGTCTTGCTTTATATTTTCCGCTGATTACTCTGATGTATGACTACTTGGGTGCCCCGGTAAGGCACCAGTCACGGGCCCCGGAATGGGTCGTGACAATTATATCAGGAAGGTTGTAATGCTGCACGAGGTGCCTACTCTCACCTTATGACGCGGCGAGGCCAGTGCGGCTATTTCGTTTTGGAAGTATTACGAGCGGGTTAGAAACTCGGTGGGTCTCGATGTCGCGTTCGCCTCGGGCGATGTTTGGATTTCAGGGGTAGCTGTGAGGATTGTTGTCTCCTGTTGAGGGAGTGTTTAATAGCTACCATATCAGTATTCGAATATCTCCTTATGACGCCTTGTAGGGGCGGAAGTGTAAGTTGCCGGTCGATTGGTTCGATGTTGGCAAGGTTCAGATATTGGTTCATTCTTGTTTGGCAGGATGTGGATAGGGTGAAGCCTATCCGGGAGAGGTTATCGGCGGCTCGAGTCAGCGAAGTCGTGCGGATAATCGGCGATGACGCTTGGAGTTGAGTTGTGATGGGTTTTCTTGAAGGTACCACCGGAAAGGTGTGACGAGTTTTGGAAAACAGAGGAAACTTAGCCCGAGTTACTTTGGGCCTTTCGGATCATGTGAAGAATAGGCGGGTTGCCTATAGTTAGCATTGCCGTCGACATAGGAGGCGACGTCCGTCTTCCGTGTTGCTAGGTTGAAAAAGTATCGGAGATCCATCAGTTGTTCCTGGTAATGATGACCAAATCGGAGGTGGTAACGGAGATTTGGAACCAGCGATAGAAATGTGATAAGTTGAGAAAGAGTTCGAGTGTACGAGAAGGGCACGACGAGTAAGGGAAGAAGCGAGCATGTGTTAAGAGCATAGATGTGATCATTTCTTTTGTAAAGAGAAGGTACGAAGGGAGTATATTTTAGACCTCGGGTGGGAGCTTTTGTGATGCTAGAGGTGATTCCTTGTGGACTTGGATTTAAGCATTTACGCGTGTTATTCTGTGGCCAGGTGTGGCATGATCATTTTCGTAAGTATAGTAGTGAAGACTATACTGGCGCACGTATGTTTTGAGACTTAGAAGGAACATTCGGGACGAATGTTTCTAAGGAGGGGAGAATGTTACACCCCGTATTTCCAGAGTATGTACGTAAGGACGTACGTACGAAAGTTTTAGCCTTAAGATAGGCAAGGATCGAAAATTTTGTTCACAACTACCGAAAAAAATTGTTTTCCGACGAAACGTTTTCCAAACTTTGCGAGGGGAAAATTACGGCTATATCATTTATAATTTTTGCGGATTTTTCCGAGAGATGAAATATTTTGGACCAACGAGAGGGCGACACTTGTCACCCTCAAGTGGACGGATGTGGTGGCCGATGGGGTTCACGTTCTTGCCTTGTTTTGAGGCCTAAACCATGGGTCAATGTTTGGAGTGAATTGAGGAGTAGATGGCTAGGGGCACTTGGGCAAATCCTCACCCTCCACTTGCCCCCCACTTGTCTTGATCTTGTCCATTGGTTTCCCTATAAATACCCCCTCCTTGTTGAAGACTTCTTCATCCCAAAACATTTCCTAAGTCTTGAAAACCCTTCCCCCCCTTTTTTTGGAGAGGCTCTCGTCCAAAGAGCACCCCGCCCCCTTGAGAGGCCTTGTGGCCGAGAGGTACCCCCCTTCCTAGTAGTGCTAGCCGAGGGTACCCCTACCTTGAAGCTCTAGTAAAATACCCCCTTTGGTAGAAAAGTATTCTCCAAGTATTGTTACTATTCCAAAATACCTTGGCCCAAATACCTTGTAGTATTCCAAGGTTACACCTATACTAAAAGCCCAGAAATACTATTATACTTTCCTTCAGTCACAAAACGAAACCCTTAGGAAAATCTTCATAGTTGGTTGAAGTATTAAGAAGAAGTTGCGTAGAACTTCTAAGGGTTGTTCGGAGCGGCCTGAGCACCCGTGAGTTGAGCTAAACGTTGCTCAGGATCGACATTTAAACTTGGATAATTTTGGGCTTATCGAGGTAAATACTCCTGTCCTTATATTGTAATTGGAAATTACATACTGTAGTAGTATAGAAATGAATATAAGATTCATAGAAGGATATTACAGAAGATAATTGAACTAAAATCACATCAGAAGAATATTAAAGAAGAAGATTGAACTGTACTTACATAGGACTGTATTTACAGTAGACTTGTGTAGTTTAACGGGTAGGGAAGTGCTGCCCGATTTTCCGTAGAATAGAGAACCCTCTGCTTAGATTATTCTACAGAGTAGTCTAGACGTTGATAGACGTATATGGCCTTTATAGGTTGAAAGTACTGCGAGTAGCGTGTTCTACTTGGAAGGTGGACAAGGCTAGCCGGGTTATAGCCGTGGAGCATTTTGCTAATAGTCGATTATCGTCGCGAGGTATGTGATTCTTCCTATCCTCTTGAGCATTATATTTTAAAAAAATATATATATAGTACGGTAGACGTACGTGTGTTAACTGAACGTGGTTTTATTCCGATGTCTTTTGACTTGAGTTTAAATAATAAGAATCTTGAAGTATTTCAAAAGAATTAAGAAACCTTTTTGAAAGAAGAGTAATACTTGGTTTTAAAAGCTTAAGAGTTATACTAGCTTTATGGGAAGT
Organism: Przewalskia tangutica; assembly: GCA_029844215.1. Classification (NCBI taxonomy): domain Eukaryota; kingdom Viridiplantae; phylum Streptophyta; class Magnoliopsida; order Solanales; family Solanaceae; genus Przewalskia; species Przewalskia tangutica. Next base: position 111,628,309 of record CM056727.1, read on the forward strand.
TAGGTATAACGACTTAAGAGAGATAAAAAGAATGGTTTATTGATTTTAGAAAGTTAAGAGACTTAATCTTAAAAGATAAGAGACTTGACTTAATTGAATTAATATGAATTTTGTTAAAAAGTGTGAAACCTCATTCGTGAGTAATGAGTACTTGGTTTTTCAAAGGAATAATGTTTTACTGATTTTGGAAATCAGAATAAGTATCGAACGAACCACTGCAGCGTTAATAAAGGGAAATGTATTGACTAATTAAGTATTAAAACCAGTAGAAACCTCCATCCGCATAGAAGCTAAGATAAGACACAATGATATTACATTTCCTAGATCATGGCTGCTTTAATAAGATTGTTATGAACAAGAATAACCTACTCACACATAAGGTATATGTCTCTCAGATTGTTTTAAAAGAGAATTATATTGTTAAATGATTAAGACTATAAACTACGAAACCTTTCGAAAAAGAGAAACTTGAGCATTTGAAATTAGGCAAACTTGAACGTTTGGAAAATAATGTTGTTACTTGATTTTACAAAGGGAAGTGTTTTGGTTTACTTAAAAAGATAGTCACTCTATTTTTATACTACGGGTATTGTGTGACTTTTGTGAAAGAAACGGATCTTTTAAAGAGTTAGTGTATGAAGTACTTTGGGGATAAAAACCCGAGCTTGATTGACATAAAGTAGAAAGTACCTTGTGTGAATAACTTGACTATGTTGGTTTGTGATAGCCTTGTAATACTTTCTTGTTGGTTTGATAAATAAACATGTTAGGATGCTACATGTGTTAGTGTCTTGTAATGTTGTGTAAGGGGGTTTTCCCTTGATTGTGCTTATGTTGTTTAACGATAAGCCGTTATGTTAGTATTATATCACTCACCTTAACTTGATCCCTGGCGTTAAGCTGCCCTCCGATGCGGGGTATAGCTCAGGCGGTCTGGGACCATGATTCGAGAATACCTTATGCTGGTCCAGGGGACCTATGCGGAGCTACGAGAGTTCCAGGTTAGTGTGCGGCCTATATGGTCATGCGGTGCATGTGGCCATGCGATGCGAGTCGGGGCGATGCCGGGAGTAGCTACCCTCGATGCGGAATACCTCATGCGGGCCTATGTGAGTGGCCTATGCGAGTGCGGGAAGTTCCAGGACTAGACGAGCACATTTGATCTGCGGCAGTGGCGGCTTCGATCATGTGGCGGTGCAGACAGATCTCATGATACGCTTTATGACCTTGTTGATGCTGGGTTTTAGTAGTCGGCTATGCCTTCGTACTTACCGTCACGGTTTTAATATGACATAGGTGGGACCTGGTGTTCATGTGTATTCCTTGGTGCTTTTATATCATAGACTGCCGGCAGTGAGGAAGGTATTCCACGGGCATGATTGATGTTGTGGGCGTGAGACCCATAGTTATATTTGAGTGACGACTTTGAGGGCGTGAGTCCCTGACTTAACATGACTGCTTATTTATTGTGAACTGTAGTTTGGTTATCATATATGTCTCCTGCTTTATATAGACTACTATGATTTCATTTACAGTATTTTCAGTTTCACATACTTGGTACCTGTTATCGACCTCCTTGGGCTGCGTTCATGCCGCAGGTAGAGGTACACCAGTCGTTGATCCCCGCTCTTAGGATCACAGTTCAGCGTTTTGGGAAGCTCCGTTTCTTCGGAGGCTTATCTTTGGTATAGTCCCCTGTCGTTGTAGGTACTTACATTCAGGGGTATGGCGGGGCCCTGTCCCGCCATTGTTGTTATATCATTCTTAGAGGTGCAGAAATCTTGTTGTGGCGAGTTTGTAAAAAGGATGTAACTGTTCGGATTTAAGTTTTTATATATATGTCGAAAGGCAACTTTTCTTCAGATAAACTGTGTCTCTTCTACATTGTTTCAGGTTGTGTTTTATATTCCGCTGATTACTCTGATGTATGTCTACTTGGGTGCCCGGGGTAAGGCACCAGTCACGGGCCCGGGTTCGGGTCGTGACACGCCAAACTACATAAGTCTACTGTAAATACAGTCCTATGTAAGTACAGTTCAATTCTCTTCTTTTATACCATCCTTCTATAAATCTTATACTTATTTCTGAACTACTACAACATGTAATCTCCAATTATAATAGAAGGATAAAGATATTTACCTCGATAAGCCCAAAATTATCCAAGATTATATGTCGATCATGAGCAACGTTTAGCTCATATTCTGCACGCTCCGATAGCTCCAAGAAACCCTCAGAAGTTTCTAAACAACTTCTACTTAATACTTCAACCAACTATGAAGATTTTCCTTAGGGTTTCGTTTTGTGACTAAAGGATATAGAGTAGTATTTCCGGGCTTTTAGTATAGAGGTAACTTTGGAATATAATAAGGGATTTAGGCTAAGGTATTTGGGAATAGTAACAATACTAGAAGACAACTTTTCTACCAAGGGGGGGGGGGGGGTGTTTCGGACGTAGGCAACTAGAAAGGGGGAGGAGCTTTTGGACGAGAACTACTCAAAGGGGGAGGGATTTTGAGACTTGGAAATTGTTTAATGGATGAAGAAGTCTTGCACTTGAGGGGGGGTATTTATAGAACAACCAAGGGTCAAGATTCAAGCAAGTGGAGGGTGTAGATTAAGTAGCTTGTGTGAGTGGAGTCTTCCACCAAGTGTCCACCACAATATTCGGACATATGTCCACCACAACATTGGAACATATGTCCACCACAACAAAGAGCCATGTGGCCATCCACTTGCCCCTCCAAAACCGTCCACCACCTACTCCCCCTATCCCAAAAAAATCTTCCAAGACTTGACTATTTGACTTGTCCACTAGCCCAACATTTTCGTCCAACCAATGCCACATAAGGGTGACACATGTCGCCCTCCTATTGGTCCAAAATATTTCATCTCTCGGAAAAATCTGTAATCGGTTAAAATATTAAAAACGTAAAATTTCCTTCACAAGGTTCGGAATCTTTTCCGTCGAAAGTTCACAATTTCATTCTTAACCTAATTAGGGCTTATACAATTGTACGTACGTCCTCACATACATACTCTGGAACTACGGGGTATAACACTAAACATGCTAGTTTTCGGATTAGGGTTCCAATATCCATAACACTTATCAACTTCATAATATATATCTCATACTTGCTAATATCCATAACTACAATGATAAGTAATCTTTAATTGCTAAAACGACAAGATTTATACCTTTACAAGCCCTTAAAATTTCCAAGATTCAATGTCACTCCTTAGCAATTCTTAGCTCCTTTCCTTTACGCTCCAATCCGCTATTTGAAGCCTTTAGAAGCTCACAACCAACTTCTCTTCCATTTCCAATCAAAACCTATGAAAATGCCTTAGGTTTTCGCCTTGCGACTAACGTGAAAATGCCGTTTTTCCGAAATCTTTCTATTGAGATATCCTTACAATACCCTTAGGGACCTTGGGTTAAAGTCTTGTGAATAATGGAACACAATTGCAAACTTTTTTGTGTGGAACTTGATGAACCTGTGAGCAATCTTTGAAGAACAAGAGTGTTGTGATTTTTTCTAAGTGTTGAAGAGATAGTCTTGCACTAGTGTGGTATATATAACACAATGAAGGGTCAAGATTATAACAAATGTGTGGCTTGAATGAAGATCATTAATTAAATAGCCAAGTGGACAAGTTGACTTGGTCAATATTATCAAGCTAGCAAGACTTATCATCCACAATGGTCAAATGACCATTCTAACCTTGCAATATTTCGTCCAATACCATATGAGGGGGTGCCACGTGTCGCCCTCTCATTCGTCCATAAAATTCTTTAACCCTCGTGGGCCCCACAAAATGTAAAATTCCTCGGGTGGGCCCTGTCACGACCCGACCCCGGGCCGCGACTGGTGCCCTACCTGGGCACCCTTCTAATCATACAACATAATACACTGCGGAAGATAAATAACACTTTTTTTTTTAAACCAAGGCCAAGCCGATAAGGCTGCCATAACATAAAAAAATACCCGAAAGGGGCTACACTGTTTAACAATGTAAAACAACTCTAGCCAGTCCAGCCCACAGATGAATACAGACCTCTAAGATTTGAACAAATACTATGACGGGACAAGGCACCGCCGTACCCCTGAATATACATAGCCATGACAACTCCGGAACATTGGAGCCATCTCAAAATGCTGAACCAGGATCCTAAGCTCGCGGATCCACAATCGTGGTACCTAAACTGCGGACATGAACGCAGCCGAAGGGAGGTCGATAACAAAAATTTAATATGGAACTGAAAATAAGGTACAGTAAACAAATCATAACTGTACAAAAGAATGACAGGTGCAAGTATAAAAAGGGTACATACCAGATCCTACCGTGTCATTACCATCTCGTGAACTTAATCGTACCTTATTATCTTTTCCCATTTTTCAATGAAAGTTATAGTCACTTTCTTACGTACATACTTAGGAAAAATCGTCAAGTTCATTACCATATAACTTACTTATCTTTCATAACATAATCCGGCCCTTTATGGAGGGACGCATATACTACCCGCCCAATCTAGACGCGATCAAGTCTCACAAATATCAAAGCGTGCGTGGAATTCCTTCCTCATCGGCGATCTATGACATAAATCATACTCATGACGCGCGTGGAATCCTACCTAGCGTCGCGTACACATATACAATACATATATATATATACCTCCCGCCCGTGGAATCCTCCATCATCGCGGCGTGTAGGTGTAACATATAACCAGTGACACGCGTGGCATCCTACCTCATCATTGTCAGACACGTATACAATACAAATATATATATATATATATATATATATATATAACGCGACGCATGCCGGAATCCTCATCGTATAAGCATGGCCATAACGTGCCCTCGCATCCTCATCGTAGCGCAGTCTTCGGGAGCTAGCCCATGGAATAAGAATATAACATGCCCCTAATCCCTCGTGGGTACATGTCTTCATGGGGAGCTAGCCCATGGAGTAATAGTCGTACATAGCATGGTCGCATGCCCCGGAATCCCTCATCGTATAAGCATGGCCATGGGTAATAAAACAAATCCGGGAATCTAACCCTCCTCCTGGTCACATGCCCTGGAATCCCACATCGTATAAGAATGTCCAAGGATCAATCATAATGGAAGCATACCCGTGGAATCCCACATCACTGTCGGTATGTCCAAGTAAACTTACAACAAGAAAGTCGGCCCTCCAACTGAGAGTCACGATAACGTAAACATATAACACTTGCACTCAAAGTTATCACAAACAACCATAGGCAAGTTCATTAAACCTTTAGGCTTCCATTTTATAAACTCATGGCACTTTCGTTTCACACATAAAAATCCGGGAATTTAACCCAAAGTACTACGCACCTCTATTCCTTTAAAATGACTCATTTTCAAATAAAACTTCCAAGATACTAATAACCGTAGTATCAAGTCATATATACTTTTCAAGACAAGTGACAATACCTTTTATGTCACGACCCGACCCCGGGCCGCGACTGGTGCCCCACCTGGGCACCCTTCCAAACATACAACTACGGAAAATAAGTAACACATTTTTAAAAAAAAAAAAACAAGGCAAAGCCGATAAGGCTGCCATAATATAAATCACCCAAAAAGGGCTTACACTATCCAAAAAATGTAATTACAACTCTAACCACCCAAATTTACGTGTGAATACTGCACTCTAAGATTTGAACACATACTATGATTTTAACAAGGCCCCGCGTACCCTCGAATATACATAGCCATGACAACTCCTAACATTGAGCCATCTCAAAATGTGAACCAGGATCCTAAGCTCGCGGATCCACAATCAGGTACCTAAACTCGCGGACATGACGCAGCCCCGAAGGTCGCATAACAGTACCAAATATGGAACAGAAATAAAGTACAGTAAACAGATCATAACTGTACAAAAGAATGACAGGGGCAAGTATAAAAAGGGTAAATACTGCGCATCGTGTCATTACCATCTCGTGAACTTAATCGCACCTTATTATCTTTTCCCATTTTTACATAAAAGTTATAGTCACATTCTTACGCATACGCTTAGGAAAACAGTCAAGTTCATTACCATATAACTTACTTACCTTGCATAACATAATCCGCCCTTTATGGAGGACGCTTATCGCCTGCCCAACTGGGACGCGATAAAGTCACATAGTACGCCCATAAGGTATCTTGCCGGCCCAACTGGGACGCGATAAAGTCACATAGTCGCCCATAAAGGTATCGCCCGGCCCATTCTCGACGCGATAATGTCATATAGTTCGCCCATAAAGGTATCGCTCGACCCATTTCGGGGCGATAATGTCATATAGTCTGCCCATAAAGGTATACTTCCCGACCCATTTCTGGGACGCGATAATGTCATATAGTCTGCCCATAAAGGTATACTGCCCGGCCCATTTCTGGGACGCGATAATGTCATATAGTCTGCCCATAAAGGTATACTGCCCGGCCCATTTCTGGGACGCGATAATTTCATATAGTCTGCCCATAAAGGTATACTGCCCGACCCATTTCTGGGACGCGATAATGTCATATGAAATCCGGGAATTTAACCCGACGTACTACGCACCTCTACTCCTTTAGAAAGACTCTTTTTCAAATAAAACTTCCAAGATACTAATAACCGTAGTATCAAGTCATATCTACTTTTCAAGACAAGTCACAATACCTTTTAGAAATACATTTACAGGCTTCTAAATCAAGTGACTTCTTTCTTAAAAACCTTAAGCAATTGGTACCTTTAAAACAATTTGCCCTTCTTTATTTCAAATCATTTCTTTGTTTACATTACTGAAGAAAATCATTCTTTTAATCTTCCATAAAGTTGTTATAACCAACTTCCCATAAAGCCGTTATAACTCTTTATGTCTTAGACAAATTCATTCCTTTTATAACCAAGAGACTTATACTTTCAAATCGAATTTCATAGCTTTCAAAATACTTCAAGTCTCTTAACTTTTAAGAAAACAAGTTTCTTAACTTTAGAAATCAAGTCTTTCCAAATCAAGTATTCTATACTTGTAAATCAATTCATTTCTTCCTTTAAGAATCAAGTCCCATAACTTGAAAAAAAAAAGTCTCTTAACCTTTTAAGAGTTTGAGATTCATAGTCTTAAAACTTCATACGTAAATTCTTATAAATTAAGTAACATATACTTTGGTGCGTTGTGAATAAGTTATACTTATTTATAGCGATCTTATTCAAGTAGCCATGATCTAGAAAATGTAATACAATTTTGTCTTATCTTAGTTTCTATGCAGATGGAGAATTCTACTCATTTTAACATAATTGATTGTCATTACATTTTCCTTTATTAACGCTGCAGTGGCTTGTTCGATACTTATTCTCATTTGTGTCGTAACTTAGCCAAGTCAACTTGGCTCCAAATACCTCCTAACGACTCTTACCAACATCCCCCATAAGACTTGGTAAGAACTTAGGATAACTTAGACGTAACCCTTACGTAGAGTAAATCAACATACATATTTCTTAACTTCTAAGAGTAGAAGGAATCATGAAATAATACCACATGTATATTCCATACATTAAATCATGTCAAAAGAAGGAAGAGGTTCACATACCTCGCGACGATTATCGACAAATAGCAAAATGCTCCAAAGTACTTCAACCTTGATAGTTATTCCACCCTTCAAGTAGAATACGCTATACTTAGTACTTCAACCTAAAAATGGTCATAATACGTCCATTAAACCTCTAGCTTCAAACGTAGAATATTCTAAGTGCAAAGTCACTAAATTCTACGGAAAATCGGACAGCACTTCCTTTGTTTCTACATACTTTGCCACCTTTTTCAAGGCCGAATACAATAACCAAACACGCCACATTTAAGGCTCAAAAATGTAGTTAACAATAGGGGATTACACGCCTACAAGACGTGTAAAATTCCGCCCCACAATTGATATCAAACTAGTCCACAATACAATGCCATTTTCGACCAAAAGGTGCAACAACTTATCAAACTTTCCAATTCCTTTCCAATCCAGGTTCTTAGGTCTAACATGTTATATAGTCATAAACAACTTCAACAACTACAATTTCCTTCAATATATAACATGTGACGACTTATACTTATAATCAACTTGAATTGAAATCTCAAGGGCTAAACATACTAGTTTTCGGATTAGGGTTCCAATATCCATAACACTTATCAATTTCATAATATATATCTCATACTTGCTAATATCCATAGCTACAACAATAAGTAATCTTAATTGCTAAAACGACAAGAATTATACCTTTACAAGCCCTTATAATTTCCAAGATTCAAAGTCGCTCCTTAGCAATTCTTAGCTCCTTTCCTTTACGCTCCAATCCGCTATTTGAAGCCTTTAGAAGCTCACAACCAACTTCTCTTCCATTTCCAATCAAAACCTATGAAAATGCCTTAGGTTTTCGCCTTGCGACTAACGTGAAAACGTCGTTTTTCCGAAATCTTTCTATTGAGATATCCTTACAATACCCTTAGGGACCTTGGGTTAAAGTCTTGTGGCTAATGGATCAAAACTACAAAAAATTTGTGTGGGAAACACACCAAACCCGTGAGCTCCCTTTGGAGAACAAAATGTGTTGTGATTTTTCCAAGTGTTGAAGAGCTAGTATTGCACTAGTTATGTATATATAATACAATGAAGGGCCAAGATTATAACAAATGTGTTGCTTGGATGAAGATCATTAATTAAATAGCCAAGTGGACAAGTTGACCTTGGTCAATAATAGCATGCTAGCAAGACTAATCTTTTACCTTGGTCAATGACCATCTTACCCTTGCTCCAATTTGTCCAAGACCAATGTGGGGGGTGCCACGTGTCGCCCTCACATTCGTCCATAAAATTCTGTAACCCTCGTGGGTCCCACAAAACGTAAAATTCCTCGGGTGGGCCCCACGTGACCAAATACGTAAAATTAAATTTCCATAATGCTAATACATTCCATAATCCTCAATTAATGCATTTTGAGAATCCAATTCTCCTCAACGAACATTTTTCCTTTCCGACGTTCGGAAGATTTTTCGTCGGAAAAACGATTCTTCCTTTCGTACCCTTTTCAAGTCTTGTATTCCTTACTTACATTCTCTTAAACATGTCCTTGAATTACGGGGTGTAACATTCTTCCTCCCTTAGTAACATTCGTCCCCGAATGTTCTTTCGGAGTCCAATCTAATTAGATAGCAACATAGTCACCTTTTACTACACCCTTCTTACAACATATGCCACCCATGGCCACATAACAATACTTATACTAAAATGTCAACCTTGGCACTCACGAAGCCAACTAGCCTATACTCATAATGACCTCAAAGTCTGTCATAATCCTCTCTACTAGGTCTACTTGGGTCTGACGACTGTATCATCACCGGGAAAACCTCATATTCCCGCTCAGCTACCACCCCAAACACTCTTTTAAACAACATAAGGCCAATTATGGCTCTCACAACCTAGTTCCGGTGGAACGTGTCCACGAACCCGTAAAACAATTAACTAGACTTGGGCCTTGCACCCTCGTGATCCTGTCACGTAGCGGAACTACTACCAACTGATCCCACTCTATTTCAGGCTATGGGGCGACCCGTAACAGGTCCTCACCCCGACCCGCCGTCGCACTTAACTCTTATCCTTGGTCAGACTTAAAATCTTATGGCCCGAGAGAGCCTTATATATCTAAGGTCTCGGCAGTTATCAATATTCTTAGGCTCGCAATTTCCATGCTCCAAGCCTACCTTACCAGTCCCCCAGTAACGGGTAAAAAAACTTCTCATAATACCATAATCGTGTCGTCTTGATCACAACAACCATTACTTACACTATACGGACCTCATCCGTACAATTCTCTTAAGCCTACCACGTTGTCACGACCCGATTCCGGGGCCCGTGACTGGTGCCTTACCCCGGGCACCCTAGTGATACAACATCAGAGTAATCAGCGGAACATAAAACACATACATGAAACAAATGAAGTACAAACAGTAATCTGAGGAAAACTTGCCTTTCGGCATATATATAAATAACAACTTTTTCAACATGAACAGTTTAATCCTTTTTACAAACTCGCCACACAAAGATTACTACGGACCTAAGAAATGATACGACAACAATGGCGGGACGGGGCCCGCCATACCACGAATGTAAACACCTACAACAACAGGGACTATACCATCGATAAGCCTCCGAGAAACGGAGCTTTCCCAATCTTGGCTGTGACCCTAAGAGCGAGGATCAATGGCGGTGTACCTTTACTGCGGCATGACGCAGCCGGAGGAGGTCGATAACAACAGTACCAAGTATGTGGCGAAAATAAATCGTAAATGAAATCATAGTAGTCTATACAAAGCAGGAGACATGTATGATAACCAAACTACAGTTCACCATAAATAAGCAGTCATGTCAAGTCAGGGACTCACGCCCTCAAGTCATCACTCAATTTTAACAATGGGTCTCACGCCCACAACATCAATCGTGCCCGTGGAATACCTTCCACCGCCAGCTTTATGATATACAAGCACCAAGGAATACATGAACACCGTGTCCCACTGTGTCCTAATAAAACAAGATGCGGTAAGTGCGAAGGCATAGCCGACTACTAACACCAGCGAGCAATAAGGTCATAAAGCGTGTCATGATATCTGTCTGCCGTCACATGATAAAAGCCGGTCACTCGCCCGCAGATCAAATGTGCGCGTCTAGCCACGAACTCTCCGCACTCGCATAGGCCAACCTCAGGCCCGCATGAGGTATAACCCCGCATCGAGGTAGCTACTCCGGCATCGCCCCGGACTCGCGATCCGCATGGCCACAAAGACCGCATGACCATAAAGGCCGCACAATAACACGGAACTCCGTAGTTCGCATGGATCCCCGGACCCGCATGAGGTATTCTCGAATCACGGTCCTGCATCGCTGAGTCTACCCCGTCGGAGGCGCCTTAACCTCCGGACACAAGTCAAGGTGAGTGGTACAATACCAACATAACGGCTGATAGTCAAACAACTTTAAGTGCAGTCGAAGGGAAAAACCCCTTTACACTAACATCACAAGATACTAACACACGTAGCATCCTAACATGTTTACTTATCAAATCAACAAGAAAGTATTACAAGGCTATCACAAACCAATATAATCAAGTTATTCACACAAGGTACTTTCTACTAACAAGTTCGGGTATCTATCCCCAAAGTACTTCACACATTAAATCTTTAAAAGATCTGTTTCTTTCACATAAGTCACACAATACCCGTAGTATAAAATAGAGTGACTGTCCTTTTAAGAAAACCAAAACTCTTACCTTTGTAAAATCAAGTAACAACATTATTTTCCAAACGTCCAAGTTTGCCTAATTTCAAATGTTCACGTTTCTTATTTTAGAAAGGTTTCGTAGTTCATAGTCTTATTCATTTAAGAATATAATTCTCTTTTAAACAGTCGGAGAAACATAAGCCTTATATGTGAGTAGGATATTCTTGTTTATAACAATCTTATTACAACAACCATGATCTAGGAAATATCATTTTGTCTCATCTTAGCTTCTATGCAGATGGAAGTTTCTACTGGTTTTAATAATACTTAATTATTCAAAACATTTTCCTTTTATTAACGCTGCAGTGGTTTGTCGATACACATTTTGATTTCCGAAATCAGTAAAACATTCTTAAGCCGTTATACCTAACTTCCCATAAAGCTAGTATACCTCTTAAGTTTTCAAAAACCATGTATTACTTCAAGTTCTCTATTAACACATAACAAGCCAGTTATAGTTCAAATCAGTTACCTTTTAAAAACCACAAGTATTTTCTTACCAACATAAAGCTGTTTATAACCGACTTCCCATAGTAGTTATAACACTTTATGTTTTAAACCAATCAAATACATTTAGCACGTATGCGTCACCGTACTACATAGTTCACACATATCATGCTAGAAGAGATAGGAAGAGGTTCACATACCTCGCGACGAGTATCGACTAATAGCAAAACGCTCCAAGTACTTCCAACTGTCGGCTACTCCTTAAGCCAAGTAGATCGCGCCACACGTAGTACTTCAACCTATAAGGCCACAAGGCGCTTATTAACATTTAGATCTCATCGTAGAACATTCTACCGAAAATTCGGCGACTCTCCCCCTCCCATGGCGTAAATCTCCTCTATCGAGGCCGGCTACCAAGCCAACCAGGGGGGGGTTATACATCTAACCCTAACGGGTACAATTCTACTGTAATACAGCCCTATGTAATTACAGTTCAGTATTCTTCTTTAAATTCAGGCTTAAGTCGCAAGACATTGCCGTAAGTATTATTCAGGCTTAAGTCAAAAGACATTGCCGATAACTACGTTCAGTTCTATATATAGTATACTTCAACTATATATTCTAACAATATGTAATTTCCAATTACAATAGAGGGACAAGATAATTACCTCGATAAGCCCATAATTATCCTAGTTAAAGTCGATCCTGGGCAATCGTTTAGCTCCAACTCCGAGCGCTCCAAACCGCTCTAAACCACCCTTAGAAGTTCTAACCAACTTCTACACAATACTCCAACGGACTATGGAGATTTTCCTAGGGTTTCGGTTTGTGGTGGAAGTATAATAGTATTTCCGGGCATTTTCAGATAGGTATAACCTTAGAATACAACAAGGTATACTAAGGTAATTTGGGCATTATAACAATACTTTTGAGAGTATTTCTACCAAAGGGGGTATATTATACGAGAACAACACCACTGGAGGGGTGAAGTCTCGCCACAAGGCCACACAAGGGGAGGGCTCTCGGCGAGGGGAGGGACGAGAACAACAAGAGAGTGGAGGATTTTAACACTTAGAGATTTGTGGAAAGGATGAAGAATTCATCAAAGGGAGAGGGGTATTTATAGGTCAAGGGATGGCCAACCAAAGGCCAAGATTAAACCAAGTGTTAGGCAAGTGTAGGGCTAGGATTTACTACACACAAATATCCTACCAACCCTTGACTTTAGCCAAGGCACAAAAAACGTGCACATGCTAGCCCAAATCGTCCCAATGGACGTTTCAAGTCCACCAATTGAAGGGTGCCAAGTGTCGCCCTCCCGTTGGTCCAAAATGTTTCGTCTCTCGGAAAAATCCGCAAAAATTAAAAATGACATAGCCGGAAATTCCCTACGAAAGTCGTGAAAACGTTTGTAAAAACGACTCTAACCGGTGTTGTGAACAAAGTTAATTCGCAAGCCAAATCAAAAGTTTCAAATTTTCTACGCACGCCCCACGCATACTCGGAAATACGGGTATAACATTCTCCCTTAGAAACATTCGTCGAATGTTCCTTCAAGCTCTCAAAACAAGCGTGCGCCAAGATAGTCTTCACTACTATACTTACGAGAATCAATCTCGCCACACCGCCACGAAACAATCGCGCAACTACTTACATCAAAGTCCACGAGAAACACCTCTAACCATCACCACAAAACACTTCTCACCGGGTCTAAAATATACTTCCTCGCACCTTCTCTTTACAAAAGAAATGATCACATCTATGCCGCCATACATGCTCGCTTCTCTTTACTCGTCGTAGATACCACTTTGTCACTTTGCGAGGCATTAACCTTCTCAGCGACTCGACAAATGGTACCACTTTTGTCACTTTGTCGCGAGCCTTGCTCGACGACCCAACAAATGGTACCTTTGCGATCCTCGAGGATGTCGTGACACTCGAACTCTTACCACATTCGACATCGCTTGGTTTCAAAACTCGGGGTTACTATCTCTAACGTGGTCATCATTAATCGAACACTGGATGGATCTCCGATACTTTCCGAACATAACAATACGAAAGACCGGACGTACTTCCTCCTAAGTCGGACGGCAAAAGCTAACATATAGGAAACCTGGCCTATTCTTCACATGAACTCAAAAGGGCCCAAAATAACTCGGGCTAAGTTCCTCTATTTCCAAAACTCGTCACACCCTAACCGGGGTGGTACCTTCAAGAAGACCGACCGTCAACCTGAACTCTAAGCGTCGCCGTCGATTATCCGCACGATTTCCTCTGAGCTGCCAGAACCTCTTCTGGACAAGCTTCCTTTCGTACCCTTTTCAAGTCTTGTATTCCTTACTTACATTCTCTTAAACATGTCCTTGAATTACGGGGTGTAACATTCTTCCTCCCTTAGTAACATTCGTCCCCGAATGTTCTTTCGGAGTCCAATCTAATTAGATAGCAACATAGTCACCTTTTACTACACCCTTCTTACAACATATGCCACCCATGGCCACATAACAATACTTATACTAAAATGTCAACCTTGGCACTCACGAAGCCAACTAGCCTATACTCATAATGACCTCAAAGTCTGTCATAATCCTCTCTACTAGGTCTACTTGGTTCGACGTATCATCACCGGAAAACCTCATATTCCCGCCATTACCACCCCAAACACTCTTTTAAACAACATAAGGCCAATTATGGCTCTCACAACCTAGTTCCGGTGGAACGTGTCCACGAACCCGTAAAACAATTAACTAGACTTGGGCCTTGCACCCTCGTGATCCTGTCACGTAGCGGAACTACTACCAACTGATCCCACTCTATTTCAGGCTATGGGGCGACCCGTAACAGGTCCTCACCCCGACCCGCCGTCGCACTTAACTCTTATCCTTGGTCTGACTTAAAATCTTATGGCCCGAGAAAGCCTTATATATCTAAGGTCTCGGCAGTTATCAATATTCTTAGGCTCGCAATTTCCATGCTCCAAGCCTACCTTACCAGTCCCCCAGTAACGGGTAAAAAAACTTCTCATAATACCATAATCGTGTCGTCTTGATCACAACAACCATTACTTACACTATACGGACCTCATCCGTACAATTCTCTTAAGCCTACCACGTTGTCACGACCCGATTCCGGGGCCCGTGACTGGTGCCTTACCCCGGGCACCCTAGTGATACAACATCAGAGTAATCAGCGGAACATAAAACACATACATGAAACAAATGAAGTACAAACGATGTCGAGGAAAACTTGCCTTTCGGCATATATATAAATAACAACTTTTTCAACATGAACAGTTTAATCCTTTTTACAAACCCTGCCCACAACAGTACTACAGACCTCTAAGAAATGATACGACAACAATGGCGGGACAGGGCCCCGCCATACCCCTGAATGTAAACACCTACAACAACAGGACTATACCATCGATAAGCCTCGGAGAAACGGAGCTTTCCCAATCTTTGAATGTGACCAAGAGCGAGGATCAATGACTGGTGTACCTTTACCTGCGGCATGAACGCAGCCCCCCGGAGGAGGTCAGTACAACAGGTACCAAGTATGTGAAACTGAAAATAAATACTGTAAATGAAATCATAGTAGTCTATACAAAGCAGGAGACATGTATGATAACCAAACTACAGTTCACCATAAATAAGCAGTCATGTCAAGTCAGGGACTCACGCCCTCAAGTCATCACTCAATTTTAACAATGGGTCTCACGCCCACAACATCAATCGTGCCCGTGGAATACCTTCCTCACCGCTGGCTTTATGATATACAAGCACGAGGAATACACATGAACACGTGTCCCACCTGTGTCCTAATAAAACGATGGTAAGTACGAAGGCATAGCCGACTACTAACACCTACGTAGCAACAAGGTCATAAATCGTGTCATGATATCTGTCTGCATCACATGATAAAAGCCGGTCACTCGCGCGAGATCAAATGTGCGCGTCTAGCCCTGGAACTCTCCGCAGCTCCGCATAGGCCAACCTCATAGGCCCGCATGAGGTATAACCCCGCATCGAGGGTAGCTACTCCCCGGCATCGTCCTGGACTCGCAGTCCGCATGGCCACAAAGACCGCATGACCATAAAGGCCGCACACTAACCTGGAACTCCGTAGTTCCGCATGGATCCCCTGGACCCGCATGAGGTATTCTCGAATCACGGTCCTGCATCGCTGAGTCTACCCGCGTCGGAGGCGCCTTAACCTCCGGACACAAGTCAAGGTGAGTGGTACAATACCAACATAACGGCTGATAGTCAAACAACTTTAAGCGCAGTCGAAGGGAAAAACCCCTTTACACTAACATCACAAGATACTAACACACGTAGCATCCTAACATGTTTACTTATCAAATCAACAAGAAAGTATTACAAGGCTATCACAAACCAATACAATCAAGTTATTCACACAAGGTACTTTCTACTAACAAGTTCTGTATCTATCCCCAAAGTACTTCACACATTAAATCTTTAAAAGATCTGCTTCTTTCACATAAGTCACACAATACGTAGTATAAAATAGAGTATTTGCCCTTTTAAGAAAACCAAAACTCTTACCTTTGTAAAATCAAGTAACAACATTATTTTCCAAACGTCCAAGTTTGCCTAATTTCAAATGTTCACGTTTCTTATTTTAGAAAGGTTTCGTAGTTCATAGTCTTATTCATTTAAGAATATAATTCTCTTTTAAACAGTCGGAGAAACATAAGCCTTATATGTGAGTAGGATATTCTTGTTTATAACAATCTTATTACAATGACCATGATCTAGGAAATATCATTTTGTCTCATCTTAGCTTCTATGCAGATGGAAGTTTCTCTTGGTTTTAATAATACTTAATTATTCAAAACATTTTCCTTTTATTAACGCCGATGGTTTGTCGATACACACGATTTAGAAATCAAGAAAACATTCTTAAGCCGTTATACCTAACTTCCCATAAAGCTAGTATAACTCTTAAGTTTTCAAAAACCATGTATTACTTCAAGTTCTCTATTAACACATAACAAGCCAGTTATAGTTCAAATCAGTTACCTTTTAAAAACCACAAGTATTTTCTTACCAACATAAAGCTGTTTATAACCGACTTCCCATAGAGCCGTTATAACACTTTATGTTTTAAACCAATCAAATACATTTAGCACATGACGTCTGCATTACTACATAGTTCACACATATCATGCTGAAGAGATAGAAAGAGGTTCACATACCTCGCGACGAGTATCGACTAATAGCAAAACGCTCCAAGTACTTCCAACCGTCGGCTACTCCTTAAGCCAAGTATATCGCGCCACACGTAGTACTTCAACCTATAAGGCCACAAGGCGCTTATTAACATTTAGATCTCATCGTAGAACATTCTACCGAAAATTCGGCAAGATTCCCGCACATGGCGTAAATCTCTCCTCATCGAGGTGGCTACCAAGCCAACCGGGGGTTATCCGTCTAACCCTACCGGGTACAATTCTACTCCACGGTACTACTACACAAGTCTACTGTAATACAGCCTATGTAATTACAGTTCAGTATTCTTCTTTAAATTCAGGCTTAAGTCGCAAGACATTGCCGTAAGTATTATTCAGGCTTAAGTCAAAAGACATTGCCGATAACTACGTTCAGTTCTATATATAGTATACTTCAACTATATATTCTAACAATATGTAATTTCCAATTACAATAGAGGGACAAGATAATTACCTCGATAAGCCCATAATTATCCTAGTTAAAGTCGATCCTGGGCAATCGTTTAGCTCCAACTCAGCGCCCAACCCGCTCTAAACCACCCTTAGAAGTTCTAACCAACTTCTACACAATACTCCAACGGACTATGGAGATTTTCCTAGGGTTTCGGTTTTGTGACTGACGGAAGTATAATAGTATTTCTGGGCATTTTCGTATAGGTATAACCTTAGAATACAACAAGGTATACGGCTAAGGTAATTTGGGCATTATAACAATACTTTTGAGAGTATTTCTACCAAAAGGGGGGTATATTATACGAGAACAACACCACTAGGAGGGGGGGTGAAGTCTCGGCCACAAGGCCACACAAGGGGGAGGGGCTCTCGGCCAAGGGGGGAGGGACGAGAACAACAACAAGAGAGGGGAGGATTTTAACACTTAGAGATTTGTGGAAAGGATGAAGAATTCATCAAAGGGAGAGGGGTATTTATAGGTCAAGGGATGGCCAACCAAAGGCCAAGATTAAACCAAGTGTTAGGCAAGTGTAGGGCTAGGATTTACTACACACAAATATCCTACCAACCCTTGACTTTAGCCAAGGCACAAAAAACGTGCACATGCTAGCCCAAATCGTCCCAATGGACGTTTCAAGTCCACCAATTGGAGGGTGCCAAGTGTCGCCCTCCCGTTGGTCCAAAATGTTTCGTCTCTCGGAAAAATCCGCAAAAATTAAAAATGACATAGCCGGAAATTCCCCTACGAAAGCTGTGAAAACGTTTCGCCGAAAAACGACTCTAACCGGGTGTTGTGAACAAAGTTAATTCGGCCAAGCCAAATCAAAAGTTTCAAATTTTCTACGTACGTCCTTACGTACATACTCTGGAAATACGGGGTATAACACACGTAGCTTAATATATTAACATGGTATTCCATTAAGTTCCTTAACATGGCTTCTTAAGGGTTCACTACCCTATCAGACAGCTCATCCTTTCCCAATTATCTCAAAATAAAACATAAGACCTTGGCGAGAATTCATTAACTATTCCATACATTCCCGGTATCAAATTAGTCTTTACCAACTCCTGGTAATCTAAAATCGTTCTAGGCAACACGCGTCTGACCCTCATACATAACTCCGTATAGATGTATGTCACAATACCAACTATACTATAATCATTACCAACCTGGATACGCAATCCACATAGTCCTTCCTGGGTCACTGCTGCCTTTCTCGTAGCTGCAATCAACGTAACTCGTTAGGGAGAGACGACCCTAACAACACAGCTCTATCGCACGATCTAAGAGTGAGAAGAATGGAAACCAATCCTAAATGTCCTGCAGCCTCCTGATTATAGATGTGGTGCACAACACACCGATAATCAAGACTCTACTAGACACGGTCTGTAGACACTTTCCGAGGACTAATCGCTCGATATCACTTTTGTCACGACCCGACCGGGGCGCGGTGCCCTACCAGGCACCCTTCCAAACATACAATCATGAAAATAAGGAAATAAGTAATACATTTTTTATTTTTTTTAAAAACAAGGCAAAGCCGATAAGGCTGCCATAATATAAATCACCCAAAAAGGCCTTACACTATCCAAAAAATGTAATTACAACTCTAACTACCCAGCTACACGTGAATACGGACCTCTAAGATTTGAACACATACTATGATTAACAAGGCCCCGCTGCACTTCGAATATACATAGCCATGACAACTCCGAACATCGAGCCATCTCAAAATCTTTGAACCAGATCCTAAGCTCGCGGATCCACAATCGTACCTAAACTGCGGACATGAACGCACCCGCCGAAGGTCGATAACAGTACCAAATATGGAACAGAAATAAAATGCAGAATGATCATAATCAGTACAAAAGAATGACAGGGGCAAGTATAAAAAGGGTAAATACCAGATCCTACCGTGTCATTACCATCTCGTGAACTTAATCGTACCTTATTATCTTTTCCCATTTTTACCTAAAAGTTATAGTCACATTCTTACGTACATGCTTAGGAAAAACCGTCAAGTTCATTACCATATAACTTACTTACCTTGCATAACATAATCCGGCCCTTTATGGAGGACGCTTATCGCCTTACCAACTGGGACACGATAAAGTCACATAGTTCGCCCATAAAGGTATCTCGCCGGCCCATTCTCGACGCGATAATGTCATATAGTCCGCCCATAAAGGTATCTCGCCCGCCCATTTCGGGACGCGATAATGTCATATAGTTCGCCCATAAAGGTATCTCGCGGCCCATTTCTGGGACGCGATAATGTCATATAGTCTGCCCATAAAGGTATACTGCCCGGCCCATTTCTGGGACGCGATAATGTCATATAGTCTGCCCATAAAGGTATACTGCCCGGCCCATTTCTGGGACGCGATAATGTCATATAGTCTGCCCATAAAGGTATACTGCCCGGCCCATTTCTGGGACGCGATAATGTCATATAAAAGCCGGGAATTTAACCCAACGTACTACGCACCTCTACTCCTTTAGAAAGACTCTTTTTCAAATAAAACTTCCAAGATACTAATAACCGTAGTATCAAGTCATATCTATTTTTCAAGACAAGTCACAATACCTTTTAGAAATACATTTACAGGCTTCTAAATCAAGTGACTTCTTTCTTAAAAACCTTAAGCAATTGGTACCTTTAAAACAATTTGCCCTTCTTTATTTCAAATCATTTCTTTGCTTACATTACTGAAGAAAACCATTCTTTTAATCTTCCATAAAGTTGTTATAACCAACTTCCCATAAAGCCGTTATAACTCTTTATGTCTTAGACAAATTCATTCATTTTATAACCAAGAGAGTTATACTTTCAAATCGAATTTCATAGCTTTCAAAATACTTCAAGTCTCTTAACTTTTAAGAAAACAAGTTTCTTAACTTTAGAAATCAAGTCTTTCCAAATCAAGTATTCTATACTTGTAAATCAATTCATTTCTTCCTTTAAGAATCAAGTCCCATAACTTGAAAAAAGAAAGTCTCTTAACCTTTTAAGAATTTGAGATTCATAGTCTTAAAACTTCATACGTAAATTCTAATAAATTAAGTAACATATACTTTGGTGCGTTGTGAATAAGTTATACTTATTTATAACGATCTTATTCAAGTAGTCATGATCTAGAAAATGTAATACAATTTTGTCTTATCTTAGTTTCTATGCAGATGGAGAATTCTACTCATTTTAACATAATTGATTGTCATTACATTTTCCTTTATTAACGCTGCAGTGGCTTGTTCGAAACTTATTCTCATTTGTGCCGTAACTTAGCCAAGTCAACTTGGATCCAAATACCTCCTAACGACTCTTACCAACATCCCCCATAAGACTTGGTAAGAACTTAGGATAACTTAGACGTAACCCTTACGTAGAGTAAATCAACTTACATATTTCTTAACTTCTAAGAGTAGAAGGATGTCACGACCCGACCACGGGCCCGCGACTAGTGCCTTACCCCGGGCACCCTAGTGATACAACATCAGAGAAAATCAGCGGAAATGAAAACTTACACATGAAACAAGATATACAATAATGAAATAAGAAAACAGGCTAACCAAAACGGTTACGTTTCTGAATATATAAATAAAACTTGAACCCGAACAGTTACATCCCTTTTACAAACTCTGCCCACAACAATACTACAGACCTCTAAGAATGTTATAACAACAACGACGGGACAGGGCCCCGCCATACCCCTGAATGTAAGTACCTACAACGACAGGGGACTATACCAAAGATAAGCCTCCGGAGAAACGGAGCTTCCCAAAACGCTGAACTGTGATCCTATGAGCGAGGATCAACAATCGGTGTACTTACCTGCGGCATGAACGCACTTCGAAGGAGGTCGATAACAGGTACCAAGTATGTGAAACTGAAAATACTGTAAATGAAATCATAGTAGTCTATATAAAACAGGAGACATATATGATAACCAAACTACAGTACATAATATGTAAGCAGTCACGTCAAGTCAGGTACTCACGCCCTCAAAGTCATCACTCAAATATAACTATGGGTCTCATGCCCGCAACATCAATCATGCCCGTGGAACACCTTCTCATCACGGCATCTACGATAACCACACCAAGGAGTACATGAACACCGTGTCCCACTGTGTCATAAAACCGTGACGGGGCAAGTACGGCTAACTACCGGATACCAAAGCGCATCATCAATCGATCGGCAAGTACGAAGCCAACTACCGATACCAAAGCCGCACTAACAAATCTATATAACCATACCACGGCGACCTGGGCAATTTAAAGCCAACTACCAGATACCACTGCGCGCACGTGGTGGTCGCAGGCACGTAAGACTAACTACCGGATACCAAGCGAAATCACGAGACCGTCCACAAACCGAACAGGCAAGTACGAAGGCTAACTACCGATACTGTCGAATCACCACGACCTCGGGCAAGTACGAGCCAACTACCGGATACCAAGCGAATCGGTAAAACCTCATGGAGAGCTAGTCCATGGAATAATAATCACGAAGCGTGCAGTGGAATGCTCGTCACCGCAGACGCCCAAGTAAGATCATAACAAATCAGCCCTCCATCGAGAGACGCGGTGGTATAGAAATAAAATACTAGCACGACAAGGTTATCACACGCAAACATAGGCAAGTTACACACAACTCAAGGTACTTTCATTTTATGCCAAAGTCCAGGTTTTAACCCCAAGTACTACGTACGTTAAATTCTTTTTAAAAGATCCATTTCTTTTACAAAGGTCACCCGATGCCCGTATTATCAAAATAGAGTGACTAACATTTTAAGTAAACCAAAACAACTTCCATACTTTCCTTTTAAACCAAATTAAGACAATAATATGCCTTCTTTTAGACCAAAACACTTCTCCTTTTAAAGTCAAGTTACCATTTTAAAACTAATGATAAAACCATTCTTTTGTTTTCATAAAGTCGTTATAACTAACTTCCCATAAAGCTGTTATAACACTTTATGTTTTAAACCAATTTAAGACAAACCCATGTCTTTCTTTTAAACCAAAACTCTTCAATTCCTCAAGTCTCTTTTCTTTTAGAAATCAAGTTCCTTAATATTTCACATCAAGTCATTTATAAGTCAAGTCTCTTATCTTTTAAAAACCACAAACCATTTCTTTACCTACATAAAGTTGTTATAGCAAACTTCCCATAAAGCCAGTATAACACTTTATGTTTTAAACCAACCAAATTCATTTAGCACGTATGACGTCTACCGCATAGTTCACAACAATCATGCTAGAAAAGATAGGAAGAGGTTCACATACCTCGCGACGATTATCGACAATTAGTAAAACGCCCACGCACTCTAACCTTGCTCGCTTTTTCCACCCTTCAAGTAGAATACGCTACTTGTAGTACTTCAACCTATAAAGGCAACAAAACGTCTATCAACCTCTAGATCTCTTAGTATAATAATTATAGATACAAGATTCCTTATTATACTGAAAATTTGGCGACCTCCCCGCAACCAAAAATCTCCTCTCTAACGAGGCTGCTACCAAACCAACAATCCCAGGGGTTACACGCCTAACCTGACGTGTAAAATTCTACTCCACAATAATACTACAAGTCATCAGAATACAGTCCTATGTAAATACAGTTCAATTCTTTATAATCATCCTTCCAATATATCTTATACTCAATTCTAAACTACTACAACATGTAGTCTCCAATTACAATAGGGGGACATAGGTAATTACCTCGATAAGCCCAAAATTATCCAAGATATAAGTCGATCCTGAGCAACGTTTAGCTCCAATTCCTTACGCTCCAACCCGCTCCAAGAAACCCTTAGAAGTTTCTAAACAACTTCTCTTAACACTTCATCTAAGCTATGAAGATTTTTCTAGGGCTTCATTTTGCGACTATGGAATAAAGTAGTATTTCCGGGCTCTTATGTTGGGATTTTTTTGGAATACCACCAAGGATTTAGGCTAAAGTATCTGGAATAACAACAATACTTGAAGAATTCTACTCAAGGTGAGGGGGGGGGTGTTTGGACGAGAACTCACTAAGGGAGGGAGGGGAATTTTTTTTGCCTTGGAAACTTTCTAATGTGGATGAAATAAAGTCTTGCACACAAGGGGTATTTATAGGAAAATCAATGGCCAAGATCTAGGCAAGTGGATGGTGAGGATGGGGTACATATGTGTGGGTAGTTGGCCAACCATTTGGCTACCACAAAAATGGGACAACTGGCCACCACAAAAATGGGCCACTTGTCCACCAAAAAAACGTGCCACTTGTCCTTCTCCAATTTGGCAAACATGGCCACACGGGGGTGACACGTGTCACCCCCCTACTCATCCAAAATATTTCATCTTCCGAAAATATCCGTAATGCCAAAAATCCGAAAATAAAGTGGGCCCCACAAAACCGTAAATTTTCCCGTGGGCCTCACGTGACCAATTTCGGAAATAAAATTTCATAATTCTCAAATATTCCAAAAAGTCCAAATACCAAATCTGGGAATCCAATTCCCTTTAACGAACATTTTTCCTTCACAAAATCCGGAAACTTTTCCGTCAAAAAATCACATCTTTCTTCCTTTCCAATTTATCACGATTCTCGCACGCACGCCCTCGTATACATAACCACGGAACTACGGTGTAACATTCTTCCCTTAGAAACATTCGCCCGAATGTTCCTTCTAAGCCTCTAATCATACAAGCGCCAGATAGTCTTCACTACTATACTTACAAAACCAATTATGCCACACATGGCCATAATATAACATACGCCAAGAAACCCAATCCAAGCCAACGATGAATCACCCTAACGTATAACAACACAAAAACTTCCACCCATGGTCCAAAGGATACTTTCTTCACATCTATACTTATAAAAATGACACCTCACATCTTCGCCTCTTTTCTTACTTGTCGTACCCTCCTCGTACACTCGAACTCTTCCTCATATACTTACCACATTTCCGCTATTGCTTAGCCTTTCCAAAATCTCTGGTTACTATCTCTAACTTGGTCATCATTAATCGGGAACACTGAGGGATCTCCGATTACTCTTCCAAACATAGCAACATGGAATACGGACGATCGCTTCCTAAGTCGGACGACAAGCATAACTTATAGGCAACCCGCCTATTCTACTATTATCCAAAATGCCCAAAGTACCTCGCTAAGTTTCCTTCTTTCCAAATTTCGTCACACCTTCCGGTGGTACCTTCAAGAAGACCCACCGCCAACTCAACTCCAAGTGTCGACGCCGATCGTCCGCACGACTTCGCTGACTCGAGCCGCTAATAACTTCTTCTCGATAAGCTTCACCTTATCCACATCCCGCTGAAAACAAGTAGGGACCAAACTATCTCAACCTTGCCGACATCGAACCAATCGACCGGCAACCTACACTTCCGCCCATACAAGGCTTCATAAGGCACCATCCGAATACTGAAATGGTAGCTAGTATAATACTCACTCAACAAGAGGCAAATAATCCTCACAGCTACCCCTGAAATCAAAACACCGGCCCGTAACCTATCCTCAAATGTTCGATAAATGCGCTGCTCGTCCGTCGCCCGGCGGGTGAATGCACATCGAGACTCACCGAGTTCCTAACCCCGCCTGGTAAAACCTCCCGAAAAAGAAATAGCCATAAACTGGGCTCCACTGCCTGCCATAAAAATAAAAGTAGGAACCCCGTGCAGCCTTACAACCTTCCTAATATACAACATCTCGCATAACCCTCCGTCGAGTAAACAGTCCTGACTAAAAGACAAGATGGGCTGACCCCATCGGCCCTACCATCGGTCGAACGCATCCACAAACTCGCACGATAGTTATCTAAACTTGGGCCTAACACCTCGTGACTCTATCATCTAGCGGACCACCTCAAACCGACCCCACCACATTCCGGCCGCGGTTGACTCGCGAAATGGCCTCAACCCGACCAACTTCAGACTAAACTCGCTCCCGATCCGAACAATCTTACTGGCTTCACGCCATGAAAGCTACTACTTCCATCTCACACTACCCATGGATTTATCACAACTTACACCATGCTACCCGAACATAGCACTCCACATGTATCTACCATAACAACCTAAACAAGTCTCTTAAGGTCAAGATCTCTCAGAATTCATCGCTCACTTTCCCTTTGCCGCCTAATCAAATCTTGCTCATGGGCGATAACTACGTAGGTGATGAACCACCACCGATCCCGGCGTCGAGTCGTAACATCCGCGCCACTGCTTTCGGACAATTTCTCGCAAATGGCTCGCCGCCGCAAGCCTCAACAAGCTATCTAAGTAGTATGACACTCATAAGAACCCCTACCACAATGACCATACCGAGCGGGTGGCCTCCAGCTAACACCCCTTCCTCTCTCGATCCATCAATCAAGAATCGACTGGTAGGCTAAGTCATCCCACTCAGATCCTCCTACTAGACATTCTCTCCTCATACGTGTGCTACTAACGCGGGACATAACGAGCCAATAAGTCAAACTCTATATCAGATTCCCAACCGTCCCGCCCATTCTCGCCTCAACCTCATAAATCTATCTCGCCTGCTCTCTCATCCGCGAGGGCAAGAAGTGTGTAAGAAATGCCTCGAGGTCTTGATCACTTTCATGATCCACAGAATCGTCGATAAACTCGATGATCTTCTCGCCTAGATCCATAGAACTCTGTGGATCGCAACTCAAGAAGTCCCAAATCTCAACTATCGGATCTAGGTGAACCATCGCATCGCTGGAACCTCCGACTCAGATGTCCTCATTACTAGCCACAAGCCTATCTATTAACTGGGACATTTCCTTGTAACTCATATCCTCGCTTCCCGGTCGTGAATCGAGGCTCGTATCGTGGCTCGTGAGAAATCGCCGCCGCCTAAACTCACTGGGCTAGCGGCGCCATAAAACTCGCCGTCAAGTACTATCTCGTAATGACCGGGCTCAGTGCCTCGTAACCCTCTCGTGTTCTACTCGTAGCTCCTCTCGCCGCCTTGCCCTTCTCGGCTCGTTGCCTGCGTAGAGGCATAACGGTGCAAAGAATACGTCGAGGAGTCCAACTTATAACACAACTCTAAGGCACGATCTCAGAGTGAGAAGAATGGAAACCAATCCTAAATATCTCGACCTCCCGATTATAGGTGTGGTGCACAACACACCGATAATCAAGACTCTACTAGATACGGTATGTAGACACTTTCCGAGGATTAATCGCTCGATACCACTTTTGTCACGACCACCACGGCCGCGATCGTGCCTTACCTCGCACCCTAGTGATACAACATCGAGAAAATCGTGAAATGAAAACTTACACATGAAACAAGATATACAATAATGAAATAAGAAAACAAAGCAACCAAAACGGTTACCTTTCCGAATATATAAATAAAACTTGAACTCAATAGCTACATCCCTTTTACAAACTCGCCACAACAAGATTTCATGCACTTCTAAGAATGTTATAACAACAACGACGGACAGTGGCTCCCGCCATACCCCGAATGTAAGTACCTACAACGACAGGGACTATACCAAAGATAAGCCTCCAGAGAAACGGAGCTTCCCAAAACGCTGAATCGTGATCCTATGAGCCAGATCAACAATCGGTGTACTCTACCGCGGATTTAACGCACTTCAAGGAGGTCGCATAACAGTACCAAGTATGTGAAATCAAAATATCAGAAATGAAATCATAGTAGTCTATATAAAACAGAGACATATATGATAACCAAACTACGACATAATATGTAAGCAAATACGCCAAGTCGTGACTCACGCCTCAAAGTCATCACTCAAATATAACTATGGGTCTCATGCCCGCAACATCAATCATGCCCGTGGAACACCTTCCTCACCGCCAGCTTCACGATAACCACACCAAGGAGTACACATGAACACCGTGTCCCACGTGTCATAAAACCGTGACGGCAAGTACGGCTAACTACTGGATACCAAAGCCGCATCACCAATCGACCGGGCAAGTACGAAGCCAACTACCGATACCAAAGCCGCTCAACAAATCTATATAACCATACCACGAAGTCGACCTGTGGCAAGTACGAAAGCCAACTACCGATACCACTGCGCCACGAAATGGCTCCGGCAAGTACGAAGACTAACTACCGATACTGCCGAAATCACGAGACTTCGCCACAAACCGAACAGGCAAGTACGAAGGCTAACTACCGATACTGCCGAATCACCACGACCTGGGCAAGTACGAGCCAACTACCGATACCAAGCCGAATCCAAGAAACCTCGCGGAGAGCTAGTCCATGGAATAATAATCACGTGTCGCACTGCGGAATGCTCCACACCGCTGACGCCCAAGTAAGATCATAACAAATCAGCCGCCCTCCATCGAGACGCGGTGGTATAGAAATACAATACTAGCACGACAAGGCTATCACACGCAGACATAGGCAAGTTACACACAACTCAAGGTACTTTCATTTTATGCCAAAGTCCAGGTTTTAACCCCAAAGTACTACGTACGTTAAATTCTTTTTAAAAGATCCATTTCTTTTACAAAGGTCACCCGATGCCCGTATTATCAAAATAGAGTGACTAACATTTTAAGTAAACCAAAACAACTTCCATACTTTCCTTTTAAACCAAATTAAGACAATAATATGCCTTCTTTTAGACCAAAACACTTCTCCTTTTAAAGTCAAGTTACCATTTTAAAACTAATGATAAAACCATTCTTTTGTTTTCATAAAGTGTTATAACTAAATTCCCATAAAGTCATATAACACTTTATGTTTTAAACCAATTTAAGACAAAACCATGTCTTTCTTTTAAACCAAAACTCTTCAATTCCTCAAGTCTCTTTTCTTTTAGAAATCAAGTTCCTTAATATTTCACATCAAGTCATTTATAAGTCAAGTCTCTTATCTTTTAAAACCACAAACCATTTCTTTACCTACATAAAGTTGTTATAGCAAACTTCCCATAAAGCGGTATAACACTTTATGTTTTAAACCA
The DNA here is from genome assembly GCA_029844215.1 of Przewalskia tangutica. Classification (NCBI taxonomy): domain Eukaryota; kingdom Viridiplantae; phylum Streptophyta; class Magnoliopsida; order Solanales; family Solanaceae; genus Przewalskia; species Przewalskia tangutica. The sequence goes on from CM056727.1 coordinate 111,656,760, forward strand.
ACCAAATTCATTTAGCACACGTACGTCTACCGCACTACATAGTTCACAACAATCATGCTAGAAAAGATAGGAAGAGGTTCACATACCTCGACAATTATCGACAATTAGCAAAACGCTCCACGCATTCTAACCTTGCTCGCTTTTTCCACCCTTCAAGTAGAATACGCTACTTGTAGTACTTCAACCTATAAAGGCCACAAAACGCCTATCAACCTCTATATCTCTTCAGAATAATTCTAGATACAAGATTCCTTATTCTACGGAAAATTGCAAAGACCTCCCCGCAACCAAAAATCTCCTCTCTAACGAGGCACGCTACCAAACCAACAATCCGGTGGGTTACACGCCTAACCTGACGTAAAATTCTACTCCAAAATAATACTACAAGTTCATCAGAATACAAATTCTATGTAAATACAGGTTCAATTCTTTATAATCATCCTTCCAATATATCTTATACTCAATTCTAAACTACTACAACATGTAATCTCCAATTACAATAGGGACATAGGTAATTACCTCGATAAGCCCAAAATTATCCAAGATATAAGTCGATCCTGAGCAACGTTTAGCTCCAATTCCTTACACTCCAACCCGCTCCAAGCAACCCTTAGAAGTTTCTAAACAACTTCTCTTAACACTTCTTCTAAGCTATGAAGATTTTTCTAGGGCTTCATTTTGCGACTCTGGAATAAAGTAGTATTTCCTGCTCTTATGTTGGGATTTTTTGGGAATACCACCAAGGATTTAGGCTAAAGTATCTGGAATAACAACAATACTTGAAGAATTCTACTCAAGGTGAGGGGGGGTGTTTGGACGAGAACTCACTAAGGGAGGGAGGGAATTTTTTTGCCTTGGAAACTTTCTAATGTGGATGAAATAAAGTCTTGCACACAAGCGGTATTTATAGGAAATCAATGGCCAAGATCTAGGCAAGTGGATGGTGAGGATGGGGTACATGTGTGTGGGTAGTTGGCCAACCATTTGGCTACCACAAATGGGACAAGTGGTCACCACAAAACGGGCCACTTGTCCACCAAAAACGCGCCACTTGTTCTTCTCCATTCGCCAACATGGCCACACGGGATGACACGTGTCGCCCCCTACTCGCCCAAAATATTTCATCTTCCAAAATATCCGTAATGCCAAAAATCCGAAAATAGAGCTGGCTACAAAATCAGAATTTTCCCGTGGGCCCCACGTGACCAATTTCGGAAATAAAATTTCATAATTCTCAAATATTCCAAAAAGTCCAAATACCAAATCTGGGAATCCAATTCCCTTTAACGAACATTTTTCCTTCACAAAATCCAGAAACTTTTCCGTCGAAAAATCACATCTTTCTTCCTTTCCAATTTTACTGTCGTATTCTCGTACGTACATCCTCGTATACATAACCCTGGAACTACGGGGTGTAACAAAGGAATCATGAAATAATACCACATGTATATTCCATACATAAAATCATGTCAAAAGAAGGAAGAAGTTCACATACCTCGCGACGATTATCGACAAATAGCAAAATGCTCCAAAGTACTTCAACCTTGATAGCTATTTCACCCTTCAAGTAGAATACGCTATACTTAGTACTTCAACCTAAAAATGATCATAATACGTCCATTAAACCTCTAGCTTCAAACGTAGAATATTCTAAGTGCAAAGTCACTAAATTCTACGGAAAATCGGACAGCACTTCCTTTGTTTCTACATACTTTGCCACCTTTTTCAAGGCCGAATACAATAACCAAACACGCCACATTTAAGGCTCAACAATGTAGTTAACAATAGGGGATTACACGCCTACAAGACGTGTAAAATTCCGCCCCACAATTGATATCAAACTAGTCCACAAAATAATGCCATTTTCGGCCAAAAGGTGCAACAACTTATCAAACTTTCCAATTCATTTCCAATCCAAGTTCTTAGGTCTAACATGTTATATAGTCATAAACAACTTCAACAACTACAATTTCCTTCAATATATAACATGTGACGACTTATACTTATAATCAGCTTGAATTGAAATCTCAAGCGCTAAACATACTAGTTTTCGGATTAGGGTTCCAATATCCATAACACTTATCAATTTCATAATATATATCTCATACTTTCTAATATCCATAGCTACAACAATAAGTAATCTTAATTGCTAAAACGACAAGAATTATACCTTTACAAGCCCTTATAATTTCCAATATTCAAAGTCGCTCCTTAGCAATTCTTAGCTCCTTTACTTTACGCTCCAATCCGCTATTTGAAGCCTTTAGAAGCTCACAACCAACTTTTCTTCTGTTATACCCCGTATTTCCAGAGTATGTACGTGAGGACGTACGTACAAAAGTTTAGGCCTTAAGTTAGGCTAGGAACGAAAATATTTGTGCACAACTACCAAAAAGAATTGTTTTCCGACGAAACGTTTTCCAAACTTTGCGAAGGGGAAATTACGGTTGCAACATTTATTATTTTTGCGGATTTTTCCGAGAGATGAAATATTTTGGACCAACGAGAGGGCGACACTTGTCACCCTCAAGTGGACGGTTGGTGAGGGAAATCTTTGGCACGTTTTTTGTGTTTATTTTGCCTTAAACATTTGGTCAATGGTTGGTAGGATATTTGTGTGGTAGATGAGTAAGTGGGACCCACACAACACTTGTCCAAATCTTCACCCTACACTTGCCCACCACTTGGCTTAATCTTGGCCTTTGAATGTCCTATAAATACCCCTCTAATGCAAGACTATTTCTTCATCCTCACTTGAAATTCCAAGTCTAAAACCCTCTCCCTTAGTGTAGTTTTCGCCCAAGGCTCCCTCCCCTTTGAGAGGCCCTTGGCGTAACCCCCGCCTAGTTGTTCTCGTAAAATACCCCCTTGGTAGAAAAGTATTCTCCAAGTATTGTTACTATTCCAAAATACCTTGGCCCAAATACCTTGTAGTATTCCAAGGTTACACCTATACTAAAAGCCCAGAAATACTATTATACTTCCTTTAGCCACTAAACGAAACCCTAAGGAAATATTTATAGCGGGTTGAAGTATTAAGAAGAAGTTGCGTAGAACTTCTAAGGGTTGTTTGGAGCGGGTTGGAGCGTTCAGAATAGGAGCTAAACGTTGCTCAGGATCGACATTAAAACTTGGATAATTTTGGGCTTATCGAGGTAAATACTCTTGTCCTTCTATTGTAATTGGGAATTACATACTGTAGTAGTATAGAATGAGTATAAGATACATAGAAGGATATTACAGAAGAGAATTGAACTGTAATAGAAGGATATTACAGAAAAGAATTTAACTGAAATCACATCAGAAGAATATTAAAGAAGAAGACTGAACTGTACTTACATAGGACTGTATTTACAGTAGAATTGTGTAGTTTGACGGGTAGGGAAGTGCTGCCCAATTTTCCGTAGAATAAGGAATCTGTATCTAGAATTATTCTACAGAGTAGTCTAGACGTTGATAGACTTGTATGACCGTTATAGGTTGAAGTACTGCAAGTAGCGTATTCTACTCGAAGGGTGGAAATGGCTAGCGGACAAAGATTTTGGAGCTATTTGCTAATAGTCGATAATCGTCGCGAGGTATGTGATTCTTCCTATCCTCTTGAGCATGATATTTTAAAAGAATATATATATAGTACGGTAGACGTACGTGTGTTAACTGAACGTGGTTTTACTTCGATGTCTTTTGACTTGAGTTTTAAATAATAAGAGTCTTGAAGTATTTCAAAAGAATTAAGAATCGCTTTTGAAAGAAGAGTAATACTTTTTGAAAGAGTTATACTAGCTTTATGGGAAGTTAGGTATAACAACTTAAGAGAGATAAAAAGAATGGTTTATTGACTTTAGAAGTTAAGAGACTTGATCTTAAAAGATAAGCGACTTGACTTAATTGAATTAATATGAATGTTGTTAAAAAGTGTGAAACCTCATTCATGAGTAATGAGTACTTGGTTTTTAAAGAATAATGTTTTACTGATTTCGGAAATGAGAATAAGTATCGAACGAACCACTGCAGCGTTAATAAAGGAAAATGTATTGACAAGTAAGTAATTATATTAAAACCAGTAGAAACCTCCATCTGCATAGAAGCTAAGATAAGACAAAATTGTATTACATTTCCTAGATCATGGCTGCTTTAATAAGGATTGTTATAAACAAGAATAACCTACTCACACATAAGGCATATGTTACTCAAATTGTTTTAAAAGAGAATTATGTTATTAAGTGATTAAGACTATGAACTACGAAACCTTTCGAAAATGAGAAATTTGAGTATTTGAAATTAGGCAAACTTGAACTTTTGGAAAAGAATGTTGTTACTTGACTTTAAGAAGGAAAGTGTTTTGGTTTAAAAAGAAGGGCATAATATTGCCTTAGTTGATTTTAAAAAGGAAAACATGGTATTATCTTAATCTGTCTTAAAAGAGCGTTTAAATGTTATGGTCAATTCTATATCGCGTTCATGGGATGAACCGGGAATGTATTTCACACGACACCGCGTTCATGGGGTGAACCGGGAATGTATTCCATACGATTCCACCTCGAGTCCCATGAGATGGGCCAAGACATGTACGATTCCTATCGAGTCCCATGAGATGGGCCGAGACATGTACTATTCCTATCGAGTCCCATGAGATGGGCCGAGACATGTGCGATACCTATCGAGTCCCATGAGATGGGCCGAGATATGTGCGATACCTATCGAGTCCCATGAGATGGGCCGAGACATGTGCGATACCTATCGAATCCCATGAGATGGGCCGAGACATGTGCGATTCCTATCGAGTCCCACGAGTTGGGCCGAGACATGTATTCCATACGATTCCTATCGAGTCCCATGAGATGGGCCGAGACATGTATTCCACACAATTCGTCCAACCAATGCCACATAAGGGTGACACATGTCGCCCTCCTATTGGTCCAAAATATTTCATCTCTCGGAAAAATCCGTAATCGGTTAAAATATTAAAAACATAAAATTTCCTTCACAAGGTTCGGAATCTTTTCCGTCGAAAGTTCACAATTTCATTCTTAACCTAATTAGGGCTTATACAATTGTACGTACGTCCTCACATACATACTCTGGAACTACGGGGTATAACACTAAACATGCTAGTTTTCGGATTAGGGTTCCAATATCCATAACACTTATCAACTTCATAATATATATCTCATACTTGCTAATATCCATAACTACAATGATAAGTAATCTTTAATTGCTAAAACGACAAGATTTATACCTTTACAAGCCCTTAAAATTTCCAAGATTCAATGTCACTCCTTAGCAATTCTTAGCTCCTTTCCTTTACGCTCCAATCCGCTATTTGAAGCCTTTAGAAGCTCACAACCAACTTCTCTTCCATTTCCAATCAAAACCTATGAAAATGCCTTAGGTTTTCGCCTTGCGACTAACGTAAAAATGTCATTTTTCCGAAATCTTTCTATTGAGATATCCTTACAATACCCTTAGGGACCTTGGGTTAAAGTCTTGTGAATAATGGAACACAATTACAAATTTTTTTGTGTGGAACTTGATGAACCCGTGAGAAATCTTTGAAGAACAAGAGTGTTGTGATTTTTTCTAAGTGTTGAAGAGCTAGTCTTGCACTAGTGTGGTATATATAACACAATGAAGGGTCAAGATTATAACAAATGTGTGGCTTGAATGAAGATCATTAATTAAATAGCCAAGTGGACAAGTTGACTTGGTCAATATTATCAAGCTAGCAAGACTTATCATCCACAATGGTCAAATGACCATTCTAACCTTGCAATATTTCGTCCAATACCATATGAGGGGGTGCCACGTGTCGCCCTCTCATTCGTCCATAAAATTCAGTAACCCTCGTGGGCCCCACAAAATGTAAAATTCCTCGGGTGGGCCTCACACGACCCGACCGGGCCACATCGGTGCCCTACTTGGGCACCCTTCTAATCATACAACATAATACATCGCGGAAGATAAATAACACTTTTTTTAAACCAAGGCTGCCGATAAGGCCGCCATAACATAAAAATACCCGAAAGTGGGCTACACTGCTTAACAATGTAAAACAACTCTAGCTACCCAAATTACGATGAATACGGACCTCTAAGATTTGAACAAATACTATGACGGACAAGGCACCGCTGCATTCACGAATATACATAGCCATGACAACTCCGAACATTGAGCCATCTCAAAATCCGAACCAGATCCTAAGCTCGCGGATCCACAATCGGTACCTAAACTCGCGACATTTAACGCAGCCTCAAGGAGGTCGCATAACAAAAATTTAATATGGAATCAAAATAAGGTACAAGAAACAAATCATAATCAGATAAAAGAATGACAGTGCAAGTATAAAAAGGGTACATACCGATCCTACCGTGTCATTACCATCTCGTGAACTTAATCGCACCTTATTATCTTTTCCCATTTTTCAATGAAAGTTATAGTCACTTTATTACGCATATACTTAGGAAAATCGTCAAGTTCATTACCATATAACTTACTTATCTTTCATAACATAATCCGCCCTTTATGGAGGGACGATATACTACCTTACCAACTGGGACGCGATCAAGTCTCACAAATATCAAAGCGTGCGTCTGTGGAATTCCTTCCTCATCGCCGCCTATGACATAAATCATACTACGTGACGCGCTGCGTGGCATCCTACCTCACCGTCGGCGCATACATATACAATACATATATATATACCTCCCGCCTGGAATCCTCCATCACCGCCAAGAAATGTAGTGTAACATATATAACTGTGTGACACGCGTGGCATCCTACCTCACTGTCAGACACGATACAATACAAATATATATATATATATATATATATATATAACGCCGCATGCCCCGGAATCCCTCATCGTATAAGCATGGCCATAACGTGCCCTCGGCATCCCTCATCGTAGGTGCAGGTCTTCATGGGGAGCTAGCCCATGGAATAAGAATATAACATGCCCCTGGAATCCCTCATAGTGGGTACATGTCTTCATGGGGAGCTAGCCCATGGAGTAATAATCGTACATAGCATGGTCGTATGCCCCGGAATCCCTCATCGTATAAGCATGGCCATGGGTAATAAAACAAATCCGGGAATCTAACCCTCCTCCTGGTCACATGCCCCGGAATCCCACATCGTATAAGAATGTCCAAGGATCAATCATATGGAAGCATACCCGTGGAATCCCACATCACTGTCGGTATGTCCAAGTAAACTTACAACAAGAAAGTCGGCCCTCCAACTGAGAGTCACGATAACGTAAACATATAACACTTGCACTCAAAGCTATCACAAACAACCATAGGCAAGTTCATTAAACATTTAGGCTTCCATTTTTATAAACTCATGGCACTTTCGTTTCACACATAAAAATCCGGGAATTTAACCCAAAGTACTACGCACCTCTATTCCTTTAAAATGACTCATTTTCAAATAAAACTTCCAAGATACTAATAACCGTAGTATCAAGTCATATATACTTTTCAAGACAAGTCACAATACCTTTTATGTCACGACCCGACCCCGGGCCGCGACTGGTGCCCTACCTGGGCACCCTTCCAAACATACAACTACGGAAAATAAGTAACACATTTTTTTTTAAAAACAAGGCAAAGCCGATAAGGCTGCCATAATATAAATCACCCAAAAAGGGCTTACACTATCCAAAAAATGTAATTACAACTCTAACCAGTCCAGCCCACATGTGAATACAGACCTCTAAGATTTGAACACATACTATGACGGAACAAGGCCCCGCTGCACTTCGAATATACATAGCCATGACAACTCCGAACATCGAGCCATCTCAAAATGTGAACCAGATCCTAAGCTCATGGATCCACAATCGGTACCTAAACTCGCGGACATGAACGCACTTCAAGGGGTCCGCATAACAAAAATTTAATATGGAATGTAAATAAAGTACAAGAAATGATCATAATCAGATAAAAGAATGACAGAGGAAAGTATAAAAAGGGTAAATATCAGATCCTACCGTGTCATTACCATCTCGTGAACTTAATCGTACCTTATTATCTTTTCCCATTTTTACATAAAAGTTATAGTCACATTCTTACGTACATGCTTAGGAAAAACCGTCAAGTTCATTACCATATAACTTACTTACCTTGCATAACATAATCCGGCCCTTTATGGAGGACGCCATATCGCCCGCCCAATCTGGGACGCGATAAAGTCACATAGTCTGCCCATAAAGGTATACTGCCCGGCCCAATCTGGGACGCGATAAAGTCACATAGTCTGCCCATAAAGGTATACTGCCCGGCCCATTCCTGGGACGCGATAATGTCATATAGTCTGCCCATAAAAGTATATTGCCCGGCCCATTTCTGGGACGCGATAATGTCATATAGTCTGCCCATAAAGGTATATTTCCCGACCCATTTCTGGGACGCGATAATGTCATATAGTCTGCCCATAAAGGTATACTGCCCGACCCATTTATGGGACGCGATAATGTCATATAGTCTGCCCATAAAGGTATACTGCCCGGCCCATTTCTGGGACGCGATAATTTCATATAGTCTGCCCATAAAGGTATACTGCCCGGCCCATTTCTGGGACGCGATAATGTCATATAAAATCCGAGAATTTAACACAACGTACTACGCACCTCTACTCCTTTAGAAAGACTCTTTTTCAAATAAAACTTCCAAGATACTAATAACCGTAGTATCAAGTCATATCTACTTTTCAAGACAAGTCACAATACCTTTTAGAAATACATTTACATGCTTCTAAATCAAGTGACTTCTTTCTTAAAAACCTTAAGCAATTGGTACCTTTAAAACAATTTGCCCTTCTTTATTTCAAATCATTTCTTTGCTTACATTACTGAAGAAACTCATTCTTTTAATCTTCCATAAAGTTGTTATAACCAACTTCCCATAAAGCCGTTATAACTCTTTATGTCTTAGACAAATTCATTCCTTTTATAACCAAGAGACTTATACTTTCAAATCGAATTTCATAGCTTTCAAAATACTTCAAGTCTCTTAACTTTTAAGAAAACAAGTTTCTTAACTTTAGAAATCAAGTCTTTCCAAATCAAGTATTCTATACTTGTAAATCAATTCATTTCTTCCTTTAAGAATCAAGTCCCATAACTTGAAAAAAAAAAGTCTCTTAACCTTTTAAGAATTTGAGATTCATAGTCTTAAAACTTCATACGTAAATTCTTATAAATTAAGTATCATATACTTTGGTGCGTTGTGAATAAGTTATACTTATTTATAACGATCTTATTCAAGTAGTCATGATCTAGAAAATGTAATACAATTTTGTCTTATCTTAGTTTCTATGCAGATGGAGAATTATACTCATTTTAACATAATTGATTGTCATTACATTTTCCTTTATTAACGCTGCAGTGGCTTGTTCGATACTTATTCTCATTTGTGTCGTAACTTAGCCAAGTCAACTTGGCTCCAAATACCTCCTAACGACTCTTACCAACATTCCCCATAAGACTTGGTAAGAACTTAGGATAACTTAGACGTAACCCTTACGTAGAGTAAATCAACATACATATTTCTTAACTTCTAAGAGTAGAAGGAATCATGAAATAATACCACATGTATATTCCATACATAAAATCATGTCAAAAGAAGGAAGAGGTTCACATACCTCGCGACGATTATCGACAAATAGCAAAATGCTCCAAAGTACTTCAACCTTGATAGCTATTCCACCCTTCAAGTAGAATACGCTATACTTAGTACTTCAACCTAAAAATGGTCATAATACGTCCATTAAACCTCTAGCTTCAAACGTAGAATATTCTAAGTGCAAAGTCACTAAATTCTACGGAAAATCGGACAGCACTTCCTTTGTTTCTACATATTTTGCCACCTTTTTCAAGGCCGAATACAATAACCAAACACGCCACATTTAAGGCTCAACAATGTAGTTAACAATAGGGGATTACACGCCTACAAGATGTGTAAAATTCCTCCCCACAATTGATATCAAACTAGTCCACAATACAATGCCATTTTCGACCAAAAGGTGCAACAACTTATCAAACTTTCCAATTCCTTTCCAATCCAAGTTCTTAGGTCTAACATGTTATATAGTCATAAACAACTTCAACAACTACAATTTCCTTCAATATATAACATGTGACGACTTATACTTATAATCAACTTGAATTGAAATCTCAAGGGCTAAACATACTAGTTTTCGGATTAGGGTTCCAATATCCATAACACTTATCAATTTCATAATATATATCTCATACTTGCTAATATCCATAGCTACAACAATAAGTAATCTTAATTGCTAAAATGACAAGAATTATACCTTTACAAGCCCTTATAATTTCCAAGATTCAAAGTCGCTCCTTAGCAATTCTTAGCTCCTTTCCTTTACGCTCCAATCCGCTATTTGAAGCCTTTAGAATCTCACAACCAACTTCTCTTCCATTTCCAATCAAAACCTATGAAAATGCCTTAGGTTTTCGCCTTGCGACTAACGTGAAAACGTCGTTTTTCCGAAATCTTTCTATTGAGATATCCTTACAATAACCTTAGGGACCTTGGGTTAAAGTCTTGTGGCTAATGGATCAAAACTACAAAAAATTTGTGTGGGAAACACACCAAACCCGTGAGCTCCCTTTTGAGAACAAAATGTGTTGTGATTTTTCCAAGTGTTGAAGAGCTAGTATTGCACTAGTTATGTATATATAATACAATGAAGGGCCAAGATTATAACAAATGTGTGGCTTGGATGAAGATCATTAATTAAATAGCCAAGTGGACAAGTTGACCTTGGTCAATAATATCATGCTAGCAAGACTAATCTTTTACCTTAGTCAATGACCATCTTACCCTTGCTCCAATTCGTCCAAGACCAATGTGGGGGGTGCCACGTGTCGCCCTCCCATTCGTCCATAAAATTCCGTAACCCTCGTGGGTCCCACAAAACGTAAAATTCCTCGGGTGGGCCCCACGTGACCAAATACGTAAAATTAAATTTCCATAATGCTAATACATTCCATAATCCTCAATTAATGCATTTTGAGAATCAAATTCTCCTCAATGAACATTTTTCCTTTCGACGTTCGGAAGATTTTTCGTCGGAAAAACGATTCTTCCTTTTGTACCCTTTTCAAGTCTTGTATTCCTTACTTACATTCTCTTAAACATGTCCTTGAATACGGGGTGTAACATTTTATAAATACAATTATAGGCTTCTAAATCACGTGACTTCTTTCTTTAAAACCTTAAGCAATTGGTACCTTTAAAACAATTTGCCCTTCTTTATTTCAAGTCATTTCTTTGCTTACATTACTGAAGAAAACCATTCTTTTAATCTTCCATAAAGTTGTTATAACCAATTCCCATAAAGCCGTTATAACTCTTTATGTCTTAGACAATTTCATTCCTTTTATAACCAAGAGACTTATACTTTCAAATCGAATTACATAGCTTTCAAAATACTTCAAGTCTCTTAACTTTTAAGAAAACCAATTTCTTAACTTAGAATGGCAAGAAATCAATACTTTCCAAATCAAGTATTCTATGCTTTTAAATCAATTCATTTCTTCCTTTAAGAATCAAGTCCCATAACTTGAAAAATAAAGTCTCTTAACCTTTTAAGAATTTGAGGTTCATAGCCTTAAAACCTCATACGTAAATTCTTATAAATTAAGTAACATATACTTTGGTGCGTTGTGAATAAGTTATACTTATTTATAACGATCTTAATCAAGTAGCCATGATCTAGAAAATGTAATACAATTTTGTCTTATCTTAGCTTCTATGCAGATGGAGAATTCTACTCATTTTAACTTAATTGATTGCCATTTCATTTTCCTTTATTAACGCTGCAGTGGCTTGTTCGATACTTTTTCTCATTTGTGCCGTAACTTAGCCAAGTCAACTTGGCTCCAAAATACCTTCTAACGACTCTTACCAACATCCCACATAAGACTTGGTAAGAACTTAGGATAACTTAGACATAACCCTTACGTAGAGTAAATCAACATACATACCTCTTAACTTCTAAGAGTAGAAGGAATCATGAAATAATACCACATGTATATTCCATACATAGAATCATGTCAAAAGAAGGAAGAGGTTCACATACCTCGCGACGATTATCGACAAATAGCAAAATGCTCCAAAGTACTTCAACCTTGCTAGCTATTCCATCCTTCAAGTAGAATACGCTATACTTGGTACTTCAACCTAAAATGGCCATAATACGTCCATTAACCTCTAGCTTCGAACGTAGAATATTCTAAGTGCAAAGTCACTAAATTCTACGGAAAATCGGACAGCACTTCCTTTGTTTCTACATACTTTGCCACCTTTTTCAAGGCCGAATACAATAACCAAACACGCCACATTTAAGGCCCAACAATTCAGCTAACCAAAGGGGATTACACGCCTTAACAGACGTAAAATTCGCCCCACAAATTAATCTGAAACTAGTTCCATAATTAAAGCCATTCTCGGCTAACATAAACAACAACTCAAAGTCTTTTCCAATTCTTTTCCAATCCAAGTTCTTAGGTCTAACATGTTATATAGTCATAAACAACTTCAACAACTACAATTTCCTTCAATATATAACATGTGACGACTTATACTTATAATCAACTTGAATTGTAATCTTAAGGCTAAACATACTAGTTTCGGATTAGGGTTCCAATAACCAATATACTTATCAAACTTCATAATATAAACGTCTCATGCTTGCTAATATCCATAGCTACAACAATAAGTAATCTTAATTACTAAAACGACAAGAATTATACCTTTACAAGCCCTTATAATTTCTAAGATTCAAAGTTGCTCCTTAGAAATTCTTAGCTCCTTTCCTTTACGCTCCAATCCGCTATTTGAAGCCTTTAGAAGCTCACAACTAACTTCTCTTCCATTTCCAATCAAAACCTATGAAAATGCCTTAGGTTTTCGCCTTGCGACTAACGTGAAAACGCCATTTTTCCGAAATCTTTCTATTGAGATATCCTTACAATACCCTTAGGGACCTTGGGTTAAAGTCTTGTGAATAATGGAACACAATAGCAATTTTTTTTGTGTGCAACATGTTGAACCCGTGAGCAACCTTTGAAGAACAAGAGTGTTGTGATTTTTTTCTAAGTGTTGAAGAGCTAGTCTTGCACTAGATGGGTATATATAAAACAATTGAGGGTCAAGATATTCACATATGGGTGGCTAGGATGAAAAGCACTTGGATCATACACAAGTGGCAAGTTGACTTTGGTCAATAATATCATGCTAGCAAGACTAATGTCACGACCCGACCCCGGGCCGCGACTGGTGCCCTACCTGGGAACCCTTCTAATCATACAACATAATGAACTGCGGAAGATAAATAGCACCCTTTTTAAAAAAAAAAACCAAGGCCAGGCCGATAAGGCTGCCATAATCATAATAATTACCCGAAAGGGTCTACACTGTTTAAAAATGTAAAAACAACTCTAGCCAGTCCAGCCCACAGATGAATACATACCTCTAAGATTTGAACAAATACTATGGCGGGACAAGGCCCCGCCGTACCCCTGAATATACATAACCATGACGACAAGCTCTGGAACATTGGAGCCATCTCAAAATGCTGAACCAGGATCCTAAGCTCGCGGATCCACAACTGTGTACCTAAACCTGTGGACATGAACGCGGCCCGGGGGTCGATAACAAAAATAATATGGAACCGAAAATAAGGTACAGTAACAAATCATAACTGTACAAAAGAATGACAGGGGCAAGTATAAAGAAAGGGTAAATACCAGATCCTACCGTGTCATTTCCATCTCGTGAACTTAATCGTACCTTATTATCTTTTCCCATTTTTCCATAAGAGTATAGTCAAATTCTCACGTACATACTTAAGAAAACTCATCAAGTTCATAAACATATTACTTACGATTCAGATAACCTAATCCGTCCCCTTTATAGAGGAACGCTATACCGTTTACCAACTGGGACGCGATAGAGTCACATAAGTCTGCCCATAAAGGTATACTGCCCGGCCCAATCTGGGACGTGATAAAATCACATAAGTCTGCCCATAAAGGTATACTGCATAAAAATAGGAGGCTCATGATCAAAGCAGGGTATCTCGCACGCAGTATCGATAAGCAATCCTACTCTTGGGACTATTTCACCCGCATAGGTCCTGTGGTGTTATACCCCGTATTTCCAGAGTATGTACGTGAGGACGTACGTAGAAAAGTTTGAGCCTTAAAGTTATGCAAGGACGAAATTTTGTTCACAACTACCGAAAAGAATCGTTTTCCGACGAAACGTTTAACAAAACTTGCGAAGGGAAAATTACGGCTATGTCATTTATATATTTTGCGGATTTTTCCGAGAGATGAAATATTTTGGATCAACGGGAGGGTGACATGTGTCACCCTCATAGTGGACGTTGTTGTGGGCGTCAAGTGGACGATTTGTGGGTCAAGGGTTGGTAGGATATTTGTGATATTTTGTGTGGTAGTTGGATAAGGTACACATGGGTAAATCCTCACCCTACACTTGCCTACCACTTGGCTAGATCTTGGCCCTTGGTTGTCCTATAAATACCCCCCTTGGTTGAAGACTTCTTCATCCACAATCTTTTCTAAGTCTTGAAAACCCTTCCCCCTCTTAGTAGAAACTTTCGTCCAAGTCTTCCCCCTCCCCCTTTGTGAGGCCTTTTGGCCGAGAGGTACCCCCCCTCCTATGTGTGCTAGCCGAAGCCTACCCCCCTCCTAGTGGTGTTGTTCTCGTAAATACCCCCCCCCTCTTGGTAGAAAATACTCTCCAAGTATTGTTACAATTCCAAAATACATTGGCCCAAATACCTTGTAGTATTCCAAGGTTACACCTATACTAAAAGCCCAGAAATACTATTATACTTCCCTTCAGTCACAAAACGAAACCCTAAGGAAAATCTTCATAGCCGGTTGAAGTTTTAAGAAGAAGTTGCGTAGAACTTCTAAGGGTTGTTTGGAGCGGGTTGGAGCACCCAGAGTAGGAGCTAAACATTGCTCAGGATCGACATTTAAACTTGGATAATTTTGGGCTTATCGAGGTAAATACTCTTGTCCTTCTATTGTAATTGGAAATTACATAATGTAGTAGTATAGAAATGAATATAAGATACATAGAAGGATATTACAGAAGAGAATTGAACTGTAATAGAAGGATATTACAGAAGAAGATTAAACTGTACTTACATAGGACTGTATTTGCAGTAGACTTGTGTAGTTTAACGGGTAGGGAAGTGCTGCCCAATTTTTCCGTAGAATATTCTACAGAGTAGTCTAGACGTTGATAGACGTATATGGCCTTTATAGGTTGAATGTTCTGCGAGTAGCATGTTCTACTTGGAAGGTGGACAAGGCTAGCCGGGTTATAGCCGTGGAGCATTTTGCTAATAGTCGATAATCGTCGCGAGGTATGTGATTCTTCCTATCCTATTGAGCATGATATTTTTAAAGGAATATATTTAGTACGGTAGACGTACGTGTGTTAACTGAACGTAGTTTTACGGCAATGTCTTTTGACTTAAGTCTGAATAATAAGAATCTTGAAGTATTTCAAGAGAATTAAGAAACCTTTTTGAAAGAAGAGTAATGCTTAGTTTTAAAAGCTTAAGAGTTATACTAGCTTTATGGGAAGTTAGGTATAACGACGTAAGAGAGATAAAAAGAATGGTTTACTGATTTAGAAGTTAAGAGACTTGATCTTAAAAGATAAGAGACTTGACTTAATTAATATGAATTTTGTTGAAAAGGTGTGAAACCTCATTCGTGAGTAATAAGTGCTTGGTTTTTAAAAGGGATAATGTTTTACTGATTCGGAAATCAGAATAAGTATCGAACAAACCACTGCAGCGTTAATAAAGGGAAATGTATTGACTAATTAAGTATTATTAAAACCAGTAGAAACCTCCATCTGCATAGAAGCTAAGATGAGACAAAATGATATTACATTTCCTAGATCATGGCTGCTTTAATAAGATTGTTATAAACAAGAATAACCTACTCACATATAAGGCATATGTTTCTCAAATTGTTTTAAAGGAGAATTATATCATTAAGTGATTAAAACTATGAACTACGAAACCTTTCGAAAATGAGAAACTTGAGCATTTGAAATTAGGCAAACTTGAACGTTTGGAAAATAATGTTGTTACTTGATTTTACAAAGGGAAGTGTTTTGGTTTACTTAAAAAGATAGTCACTCTATTTTTTTATATACTACGGGTATTGTGTGACTTTTGTGAAAGAAACGGATCTTTTAAAGAATTAATGTATGAAGTACTTTGGGGTTAAAACCCGAACTTGTTGTCATAAAATATAAAGTACCTTGGGTGAATAACTTGACTATGTTGGTTTGTGATAGCCTTGTAATACTTTCTTGATTGGTTTGATAAGTAATCATGTTATGATGCTACGTGTGTTAGTGTCTTATGATGTTTGTGTAAAGGGATTTCCCTTGCTGTGCTTATGTTGATTAACGATAAGCCGTTGTACTGTTATATTATCACATACCCCCTTGACTTGATATACCGAGGGCTTGCCACCCGATGCGCGGTCTATACGGCCTATGCGGTCTGTGTGACTATGCGAGCGCAGGTATGCTCCGGATTGATCATTCGGGTGTTTTATCCGTCGCGGTGGATGCCTGCGATGCGTGTGACTATGTGGTCTATGAGACTATGCGGGCTGCGGGAGTCCAGGAGGGTACCGGTGGTTAGCTGCCCCCGATGCGAGGAATACCTCATGCGGGCCTATGTGTGGCCTATGCGGAGCAGCGGTATGCTCCAGGAGTAGACGCGCATTGATACCGAGGGCGAGTGGCGGCCGATCATGTAGTGCGGTCTAGAAAGACCCGTGATATAGTTTTATAGCATTGTTGGTACTGTGGGTTTTAGTAGTCGGCTATGCCTTCGCATTTACCCCGTTCGTTTTATTATGACACGTGGGACACGTGTTCATGTGTACTCCTTGGTGTTATTACATCATAGATCGGAAGTGAGGAAGGTATTCCACGCATGATTGATGTGGGCGTGAGACCCGTTGTTGTATTTGAGTAATGACTTTGAGGCGTGAGTCACGACTTGACGTGATCGCTTACATATTGTGTATCGTAAATTGGTTATCATATATGTCTTCGTTTATATAGACTATTATGATTTCATTTACGATATTTTGATTTCACATACTTGGTACTGTTATCTTTTCGCCAGTGCGTTCATGCCGCAGTAGAGGTACACTGCCGTCGATCCTCGCTCTTAGGATCACAGCGTTTTGGGAAGCTCCGTTTCTCGGAGGCTTATCGATGGTATAGTCCCCGTCGTTGTAGGTACTTACATTCGTGGGTATGGCGGCCCCGTCCGTCATTGTTATTATCATTCTTAGAAGTGCATAATGTTGTGGGCAGAGTTGTAATGGGATGTAACTGTTCGGATTTAAGTTTATATATATATAGGTGCCGAAAGGCAACTTTTCTTCAGATAAACTGTGTCTCCTTTACATTGTTTCATGTTGTGTTTTATATTCCGCTGATTACTCTGATGTTGTATCACTAGGGTGCCCGGGGTAAGGCACCAGTCACGGGCCCGGGTTCGGGTTGTGACAAAAGTGGTATCAGAGCAGTTAATCCTCGGAAGGTGTCTACAGACCGTATCTAGTAGAGTCTTGATTATCGGTGTGTTGTGCATGTCACGACCCGAACCCGGGCCCGTGACTGGTGCCTTACCCCGGGTACCCTAGTGATACAACATCAGAGAAAATCAGCGGAAATAAAAACATGAACATGAATTAAGAGACAAGATAAATAAACAGGCCAACCAAAATAGTTGCCTTCATCATATATATACATAAATACCCGAACCGTTATCCTTTTTACAAACCACGCTTACAACGGCTGCACTCTAAGATTTTACAATAGCTATGACGGACAGGCCCCGCCATACCACGAATGTATAAGAATCTGCACTGTGGTAACATACCAAAAGATAAGCCTCCAAGAAATGGGGCTTCGACACGCTGAATCGTGATCTATGGCGAGATCCACAACCGATGTACTTCCACTGCGGCATGAACGCGGCCTCGGCGAGGTCAGATAACAGTACCAAGTATGTGAAATCAGAAAAGACTATAAATGAAATCATAATAGTCTATATAAAGCAGAGACATGTATGATAACGGATGAAATACGTGTCCTCGCCATCTCGTGACTCGGTGTAGAATCGATGAAATCGTGTCCTCGCCATCTCGTGGGACTCTTGTAAAAATCGATGAAATACGTGTCCTTCCCATCTCGTGGGACTCGGTGTAAAATCAAATGGAATACGTGTCTCGCCCATCTCGTGGACTCGGTGTATAATCAAATGAAATACGTGTCCCCGCCATCTCGTGGGACGTGTATAATCAAATGAAATACGTGTCCCTGCCCATCTCGTGGGACTCGGTGTAGAATCGTTCATAACAAATCAACCGGCCCTCCATCGAGAGACGCGGGGGTACAGAAATACAACAAAGGCTATCACAACAAGCATAAACAAGTTTCACAACAACAAGCATAGGCAAGCTATACACAACTCAAAGTACTTTCATTTTATGCCAAAGTCCGGGTTTTAACCCTAAGGTACTACGTACGTTAAATTACTTTTAAAGATCCATTTCTTTTACAAAGGTCACCCGATACCCGTAGTATAAAAATAAAGTGACTAACATTGTTAAGTAAACCAAAATGCTTTCCTTTGTAAAATCAAGTAACAACCTTATTTTCCAAACGTTCAAGTTTGCCTAATTTCAAATGCTCAAGTTTCTCATTTTAGAAAAGGTTTCGTAGTTCATAGTTTTAATCCTTTAAACATAATTCTCCTTTAAACGTTTTGAGAAACATATGCCTTATAGGTGAGTAGGTTATTCTTGTTTATAAACAATCTTATTAAGCAGTCATGAGCTAGGAAATGTAATATCATTTTGTCTCATCTTAGCTTCTATGCAGATGGAGGTTTCTACTGGTTTTAATAATACTTCATTAGTCTTTACATTTCCCTTTATTAACGCTGCAGTGGTTTGTCGATACTTATTCTGATTTCTGAAATCAGTAAAACATTAATCCTTTTAAAAACCATGTACTCATTACTCACGAATGAGGTTTCACCCAAAATTCATACATTTAAGTCAAGTCTCTTATCTTCTAAAAAAATCGGTAAACCATTCTCTTTATCTCTCTTAAGACGTTATACCTAACTTCCCATAAAGCTAGTATAACTCTTATGTTTTCAAAGCCAAGTATTACTCTTCTTTCAAAAAGGTCTTTTTGAAACACTTCAAGTTCTTTATTACTACACATCAAATCCATTATAAGTCAAATCAGTTACCCTTTGAAACCACAAAGCATTTTCTTACCTACATAAAGCTGTTATAACCAACTTCCCATAAAGCCGTTATAACACTTTATGTTTCAAACCAATCAAATACATTAAACACATGTACGTCTACCGTACTACATAGTTATACACATATCATGCTAGAACAGATAGGAAGAGGTTCACATACCTCGCGACGATTACCGACTAATAGCAAAGCGCCCAAGTACCTCAAACCGTCGGCTACACCTTAAGCCAAGTAGACCACGCCACACGTAGTATTTCAACCTATAGAGGCCACAGCGCTATTAACATCTTAGATCTCAATGTAGAATATCTTACGAGAAAATTCGCATTCCCCGCAATGACAGCGTAAATCTCCTCTCTATCGAGGCCGCCACCAAGCCAACCGGGGGTTTGCACG
Source organism: Przewalskia tangutica (assembly GCA_029844215.1). Lineage (NCBI taxonomy): Eukaryota > Viridiplantae > Streptophyta > Magnoliopsida > Solanales > Solanaceae > Przewalskia > Przewalskia tangutica. The sequence goes on from CM056727.1 coordinate 111,676,549, forward strand.
CCTAACCTGACGTGTACAATTCTAATCACGAATACTACACAAGTCTCATGTAATACACCCTATGTAATTACGATTCCACTTCTTAAAATTCAGGCTTAAGTCGCAAGACATTGCCGTAAGTATTATTCAGGCTTAAGTCGAAAGACATTGCCGCACAACTATGTTCAGTTCTATATATAGTATACTTAACTATATACTCCTACAACATGTAATTTCCAATTACAACAGAAGGTCAAGAATGTTTACCTCGATAAGCCCAAAATTATACGAGTTTATATGTCGATCCTGAGCAAGGTTTAGCTCCTACTCCGTGCGCTCCAACCCGCTCCAAACAACCCTTAGAAGTTCTAACCAACTTCTACTTAACACTTCAACCGACCATGAAGGTTTTTCCTTAGGGTTTCGTTTTTGACTGAGGAAAGTATAATAGTATTTTCTGGGCTTTTGTGAAAGTGTAACCTTGGGAATACTACAAGGTATTTGGGCCAAGGTATTTGGGCATTATAACAATACTTGGAGAGTATTTCTATACCACAAAGGGGGGGTATTATACGAAGACAACTAGCAGTGGGGTACCCCACGCTAACCACTACAAAGGGAGGGGATACTTTGCCAAGGGCCTTCTCAAAGGGGGAGGGGGTGTGGTGGACGAAAGAACAAGAGGGAGGGAGTATTTTGAGACTTAGATAGATTGCTCAAGTTTGGATGAAATAACTCTTCAACTTAGAGGGGTATTTATAGGTCAAGGAATGGCCAACCAATGGCCAAGATCCATCCAAGTGTTAGGCAAGTGTAAGGCCAAGATCAAGCCAAGTGCACCTTATCCATCTACCACCAAAATATCCTACCTAACCCTTGACCAAGAAACAACACAAAAAACGTGTCATTGATGCCTTTGCCGTCCACTTCTCACGGCCAATGTGAGGGTGACACATGTCACCCTCCCGTTGGTCCAAAATGTTTCGTCTCTCGGAAAAATCCGCAAAAATTATTAATGACATAGCCGAAATTTTCCCTACGAAGGCTGTGGAAACGTTTCGTCGAAAAAAGACTCCTTTCGGCACTTGTGCACAAATTCGAACCTATGCCTATTTTAAGGCTCAAATTGTATACGTACGCCTCACGCATATACTGGAAATACGGGGTATAACATTCTCCCCTCCTTAGAAACATTCGTCCCGAATGTTCCTTCTCAAGACGGATAACGATAAAGTTCTTCTAACAAGTTGCCAACGCCACAACTGGCCACGAAATAACACATGCATGCAAATACTTATATCCAAGTCCACGAGGAAACACCTCTAACATCACAAACTTTTGTCACTTTGCCGCGAGGTTCTAGTGTCACTCCGGCGACCCAACAAATGGTACCGGACTGCATGCGATCCCTGAGGTCTAAAATATACATCCTCCGCACCTTCTCCCTTTACAAGAAATGATCAAATCTATGCTCGCAATACATGCTCGCCTCTACCCTTACTCGTCGTACTCTTCTCGAACACTTGAACTCTTCTAGTATACGTACCACACTTCAGTCATCGCTTCAGTTTTCAAAACCTTGGAGTCACCACCTCCAACTTGGTTATCTTACTAGCCTCAATATTCCTTAAGGCCATTCCCGGCCTTCACGATCTGCTTCTGGTCGAACACACCCACGAACTCATATGATGGTCAACTAAACTTGGGCCTAGCACCCTCGTGACCCTACCACCTGGCGGGACCACCCAGAGCTGACCCCACCTCGAAACAGGCTGCGGGTTGGCCCGCAACATGGCCCCAACCCGACCCACTTAACGCATCACGCTCTTGTTTCCCGATCCGGAACAATCTTACCTATACAAGTCATGAAAGCTACCACTTCCATTTTACACTACCCAAGGAATTATCCCAGAACACATTTATACGCAAACCAAGTATTTCAACAAAGACAATCCGTAAAATCTTTTATTCAAGATGACCTTACCTCTAAGGTCTCAACACGAAATATTCTAAGGTTCACACTTTCCATGCCCCCATACATAACCTTTCAACTAACCATGCTTTCTAACTCATAACCAACATAACGCTATCCGAACGTAGCACACAATAAGAAGGTCATTATATCATGCATACAAATCTCTAGAGGGTTAAGGATATACCTGAATCTACCGCTCCACTCTAATCATAAGCCTGCCCTGCAGGGCGCATAGTTGTAGAAGGCGATGAACCTGCCACTGACCCGGTAGGCTGAGTCATTCTGTTTGCATCCTTCCTACTAGGACAGTTCCTCGTCATATGGCCCTGACGGCCGCAGGAAAAACAAGCACCAGTAAAAAGACGACATTCCCCGGGATGACGTCTGCCACATCGTGCACACTGAGGAAAACCTGAACCCGACTGGCTAGAACCCATGTATATCTGTGAACCAGAAGCCACGAGCTCGACCAGCTCCGAATACCTGAACGCCCCGGCGACTATGGGGACCACTGCATCTTGGTGGAGGTACATAACTAGACTGCGGCTGAGGCGGTCCGCCTCGAAAGTTACCAAAGGACCCTGCTGCTCGCCTCTTCTGGCGATCTCGGCCATTCCGTCGACCTCTCCGTGCCTCACATCCTAGTGCATGAGCTTGCGCGGCAATGTCCATGCCCGGTGAAGAGCTACACCCGCACAAGCCTCTACCAAGTAATCATCCAGCCGGTGGCGTAGCGGTGTACTCGCCCTCCATATCGCCTACCACATGGAACATACCGAGCCAATGAGTCGAACTCCACATTGTACTTCTAACCGCCCGCCCGCCCCGCCTCAACGTCAAAAATCTGCCGGCGAGCCCTCCTCATTTGTGGGGCAAGAAATGTGCAAGAAAAGCCCTTGAGAACTTCGTCCCCATACGGCTGGAAGTGCATGCTCTTCCCGACAACTCCCACGAATCAAACTACCAATCGCAGATCACGCGGTGATGCGAACCAATACCACCGACTCGCCTCTGAAACTCGATCACTCATGATCCAGAGCTGCTTCGGATAAACTCGAGGGTCATTCGGCTCTCGATCCATAGAACACCTGGCGGGCTCTGACTCGGAAAGTCCGTAGCCTCAAAATGTCCGCTGGGGTGAACTACGGGTGCATTGGGCCGGAATCTGCCGATCCTATCTCATATTCGCCACGACCGCCAAGAATCGCCATCTCCTTGTACCCATCTCATCCGCTCCAGTGTGGACCGAGGCTCGGTATCAGAGTCTCAGCAGCCATCGCTGCGCTCTAAACTCGCTGGTCTTTGGCGGCGTCGCGAAACTTCGCCGTCAAGCACTGCTCGTGCATCGACCGGCTCGCGCTCGCATCTCTCTGTATTCACTAACAGCCTCGATCGCCTTGCCCATCCGGGCTCAGGTTGTCTTACGCGAGGCATAATCGGTAAAGGAAAGGAATACGTTAGAGGGTCCAACTTATCACATGACTCAGTGGCACGATCTCGGAATGAGAAGAATGGAAACCAATCCTAAATGTCCTATAGCCTCACGATTATAGATGTGGTGCACAACACACCGATAATCAAGAATCTACTAGACACGGTCGTAGACACTTTCCGAGACTAATCGCTCGATACCACTTTTGTCACGACCAACCGGCCCGTGGATCGTGCCTTACCGGGCACCCTAGTGATACAACATCGAGAAAATCAGCGGAAATAAAAACATGAACATGAATTAAGAGACAAGATAAATAAACAAAGCAACCAAAACAGCTTGCCTTCATCATATATATACATAAATACCCGAACAGTTATCCTTTTACAAACCACGCCACAACAAAGCATGCACCTCTAAGATTTTTACAATAGCTATGACGGATAGGGCCCCGCCATACCACGAATGTATAAGAATCTCTGACTGTGGTAACATACCAAAAGATAAGCTGCGAAGAAATGGGCTTCGACACGCCAATCGTGATCCTATGAGCGAGATCCACAACCGATGTACTTCCACTGCGGCATGAACGCAGCCTCGGGCGAGGTCGATAACAAGTACCAAGTATGTGAAATCAGAAAGGCATCAGAATGAAATCATAATAGTCTATATAAAGGGAGACATGTATGATAACCCGGATGAAATACGCTTTCCGCCATCTCGGGACTCGGTGTAGAATCGGATGAAATACGTGTCCTCGCCATCTCGTGGGACTCGGTGTAAAAATCAGATGAAATACGTGTCCCTTCCCATCTCGTGGGACTCGGTGTAAAATCAAATGGAATACGTGTCCCTGCCCATCTCGTGGGACTCGGTGTATAATCAAATGAAATACGTGTCCCTGCCCATCTCGACTCGGTGTAGAATCGTTCATAACAAATCAACCGGCCCTCCATCGAGAGACGCGGGGGTACAGAAATACAACAAAGGCTATCACAACAAGCATAGGCAAGTTTCACAACAACAAGCATAGGCAAGCTATACACAACTCAAAGTACTTTCATTTTATGCCAAAGTCCGGGTTTTAACCCTAAGGTACTACGTACGTTAAATTACTTTTAAAGATCCATTTCTTTTACAAAGGTCACCCGATACCCGTAGTATAAAAATAAAGTGACTAACATTGTTAAGTAAACCAAAATGCTTTCCTTTGTAAAATCAAGTAACAACCTTATTTTCCAAACGTTCAAGTTTGCCTAATTTCAAATGCTCAAGTTTCTCATTTTAGAAAAGGTTTCGTAGTTCATAGTTTTAATCCTTTAAACATAATTCTCCTTTAAACGTTTTGAGAAACATATGCCTTATAGGTGAGTAGGTTATTCTTGTTTATAAACAATCTTATTAAGCGATCATGAGCTAGGAAATGTAATATCATTTTGTCTCATCTTAGCTTCTATGCAGATGGAGGTTTCTACCGGGTTTTAATAATACTTCATTAGTCTTTACATTTCCCTTTATTAACGCCGCAGTTGGTTTGTCGATACTTATTCGATTTCGAAATCAAGAAACATTATTCCTTTTAAAAACCAAGTACTCATTACTCACGAATGAGGTTTCACCCAAAATTCATACATTTAAGTCAAGTCTCTTATCTTCTAAAAAATCGGTAAACCATTCTCTTTATCTCTCTTAAGACGTTATACCTAACTTCCCGTAAAGCTAGTATAACTCTTATGTTTTCAAAGCCAAGTATTACTCTTCTTTCAAAAGGTCTTTTGAAACACTTCAAGTTCTTTATTACTACACATCAAATCCGTTATAAGTCAACTCAGTGACCCTTTGAATCCACAAAGCATTTTCTTACCTACATAAAGCTGTTATAACCAACTTCCGATAAAGCCGTTATAACACTTTATGTTTCAAACCAATCAAATACATTAAACATATGTACGTCTACCGTACTACATAGTTATACACATATCATGCTAGAACAGATAGGAAGAGGTTCACATACCTCGCGACGACATCGACTAATAGCAAAGCGCTCAAGTACCTCAAACCGCTTGGCTACACCTTAAGCCAAGTAGACCACGCCACACGTAGTATTTCAACCTATAGAGGCCCCAAGGCGCCTATTAACATCTTAGATCTCAATGTAGAATATCTTACGTAAAAAATTCGAAGACTCTCTCCCGCAACAACAGAAATCTCCTCCTCTATCGAGGCCGCTACCAAGCCAACCGTGGGGGTTTGCACGCCTAACCGACATGTACAATTCTACTCACGAATACTACACAAGTCTCATGTCAGAATACACCCTATGTAATTACAGCTACCACTTCTTAAAATTCAGGCTTAAGTCGCAAGACATTGCCGTAAGTATTATTCAGGCTTAAGTCGAAAGACATTGCCGCACAACTATGTTCAGTTCTATATATAGTATACTTAACTATATACTCCTACAACATGTAATTTCCAATTACAACAGAAGGTCAAGAATGTTTACCTCGATAAGCCCAAAATTATCCGAGTTTATATGTCGATCCTGAGCAAGGTTTAGCTCCTACTCCGTGCGCTCCAACCCGCTCCAAACAACCCTTAGAAGTTCTAACCAACTTCTACTTAACACTTCAACCGACCATGAAAGTTTTTCCTTAGGGTTTCGTTTTTGACTGAGGGAAGTATAATAGTATTTTCTGGGCTTTTGTAAAAGTGTAACCTTGGGAATACTACAAGGTATTTGGGCCAAGGTATTTGGGCATTATAACAATACTTGGAGAGTATTTCTATACCACAAAGGGGGGGAGGGGGTATTATACGAAGACAACTAGGCTAGGGGGGGTACCCCACGGCTAACCACTACAAAGGGGGAGGGGGATACTTTCGGCCAAGGGGCCTTCTCAAAAGGGGGAGGGGGGTGTGGTGGACGAAAGAACAAGAGGGAGTGAGTATTTTGAGACTTAGATAGATTGCTCAAGTTTGGATGAAATAACTCTTCAACTTAGAGGGGTATTTATAGGTCAAGGAATGGCCAACCAATGGCCAAGATCCATCCAAGTGTTAGGCAAGTGTAAGGCCAAGATCAAGCCAAGTGCACCTTATCCATCTACCACCAAAATATCCTACCTAACCCTTGACCAAGAAACAACACAAAAAAATGTGCCATTGATGCCTTTGTCGTCCACTTCTCACGGCCAATGTGAGGGTGACACATGTCACCCTCCCGTTGGTCCAAAATGTTTCGTCTCTCGGAAAAATCCGCAAAAATTATTAATGACATAGCCGGAATTTTCCCTACGAAAGCTGTGGAAACTTTTCGTCGAAAAACGACTCCTTTCGGCACTTGTGCACAAATTCGAACCTATGCCTATTTTAAGGCTCAAATTGTATACGTACGCCCTCACGTACATACTCTGGAAATACGGGGTATAACAGTGCACCACACCAATAATCAGGAGGCTATAGGATATTTAGGATTGGTTTCCATTCTTCTCACTCTGAGATCGTGCCTTAGAGCTGTGTTATAAGTTGGACCCCTCTAACGTATTTCTTTCCCTTACCGTTATGCCTCCGCGTAAGGCAACCCCGGCCCAGAAGGGCAAGGCAGCCGAGGAAGCTGCGAGTAGAGCACAGAGGGTTACTAGGGCACAGGCCCAATCATCACTTGGGGTGGTGCTTCATTCGGGGAGTTCTGCGACGTCACCAAATTTCAAGCAGAGTCTAGCACGCAGGTTCCTCTGCGGGCATGAGATTTGAACCTTCAGCCCACGACCAGCACAGACGGATAGATTGCAAAGAGACGACCCTGTTACTAACTAGGGAGTTAGCAACCAGAGAGTATTTTAGGTATCGATTCATCACGGGTCTTAATGACTATTTAAGAGAGGGTTGTGCAAGAGTAGCTCTTCAGTCAGGCTTGAGCATGGCCTGTGTACGGGCTTATGCGCAGCAGGCCGAGAAACGTAAGGATCAACGGGTTAACCAAGATCAGCAGAAGAGGGCCAGAACAGCAGGGTCCTTTGGTAACTTTCGAGACGAATCGCCTCAGCAGTAGATTAGATATGCGCCTCTGCCAATGCAGAGTGTCCCTCCCCAGGGTTCAGGACGTTCGGAGTATGCAGGAGTTGGCCAAAACTCCAGGACTTCTGGTTCACAGATATACATAGGTTCTAGCCAGCCGAGTTCAGTTTTCCTCAGTGTTCACGATGTGACAGGCGTCATCCCGGGGAATGTCGTCTTTTTACTGGTACTTGTTATGCTTGCGGCCAGCAGGGCCATTTTGCGAGAAATTGTCTGACCAAAGGTGGCGCGGACGTAGAGACTCATCCTTCAGGATCAGTGGCTAGTTTATCACCTTCCTTAGCTATGCACCCAATAGGGCAGGATTGATTAGAACGACAAAGGGGAGTGAAGCTGTAGATACAGGTAGATCCTTAACCCTCTAGAGATTAGTACGTATGATAAGATGAGTATACCTTAAATGTTATGTTCACATAGCATTATGTTAATTGTGATTAGAAATCATGGTTAGATAACCGGGTAAGATTGGGGATAAGGAAAGTGTGAGCCTTAGAGTTTTATACGTGGAGACCTTAGAGGCGAGGCCATCTTGAGTAAAAGATTTTTATGTTAACCTTTATCGGAGTGCATAGTACACGTGAGATATGTCTGTGTGATAAGTCTCGGGTGGTATGAAATGAAAGAGGGTAGTTGAGCTAAGAAGACCACTAGGTTTTCGTGACTTGATTGTGGGATTAATTTTGGATCGGGGAGCAAGTGTTTGGCGCGATAATGGTCGGGTTCTGGACCGATTGGGTCAACCCGCGACTGTATGGTGCGGGGTCAGTTTGGGGTGGTCCCGCTTTGTGATAGGGTCACGAGGTGTTAGGCCCAAGTTTAGTTAACCAGCAGACGAGTTCGTGGATGCGTTCGACGATGGCCCGCCGATGAGGTCAGCCCATCTTGTCTTCAGTAAGGACCGTTTACTCGGCAGAGGGTTATGCGAGATGTTATATCAGAAAGGTTGTAAGGCTGCACGAGGTGCCTACTTTCACCTTATGACAGGCAGTGGAGCCCAGGTTATGGCTATTTCTTTTTTCTGGAAGTTTTACCAGGCAAGGTTAGGAACTCAGGTGAGTCTCAGTATCACATTCGCCATCGGGCCAGTGTGTGGATTTCAGGGGTAGCTGTGAGGATTATTGTCTCCTGTTGAGGGAGTGTTTTATAGCTACCATTTCAGTATTCGGATGTCGCCTTATGAAGCCTTGTAGGGGTGGAAGTGTAAGTTGTCGGTCGATTGGTTCGAGGTTGGCAATGTTCAGATAGTTGGTACATACTTGTTTCGGCAGGATGTGGATAGGGTGAAGCTTATCCAGGAGAGGTTATTGGCAGCTCAGAGTCAACAGAAGTCGTGCGGATAATCGGCGACGACGCTTGGAGTTCAGGTAGACGGTGGGTCTTCTTGAAGGTACCACCCCGGAAAGGGTGTGACGAGTTTTGGAAAACAGAGGAAACTTAGCCCGAGTTACTTTGGGCCTTTTCAGGTTATGTGAAGAATAGGCCAGGTTGCCTATGGTTAGCATTGTCGTCCGACGTGGGAGGCAGTGCGTCCGGTCGTTCGTGTTGCTAGGTTCGGAAAAGTATCGGAGATCCATCCAGATTGTTCCCAGTAATGATGACCAAGTTGGAGATAGTAACCCCGAGATCTGGAAACTGAGGCAGTAACAGAAATGTGGTAAGTTATGAGAAAGGGTTCGAGTGTACGAGAAGGGTACGACGAGTAAGGGAAGAAGTGAACATGTGTTAAGAGGATAGAAGTGATCGTTCTTAAGGGAGTATCATTTAGACTTTGGGTGGAAGCATTTGTGATGTTAGAGGTGATTCCTCGTAGACTTGGGTTAAGTATTGGAGCGTGTGTTATTTTGTGGCCATGTGTGGCATTGGCAACTTCTTTAAGTTAAGAGGAACTTCATCGTTATCTGTCTTGAGAAGGAACATTCGGGACGAATGTTTCTAAGGAGGGGAGAATGTTATACCCCGTATTTCCAGAGTATGTACGTGAGGACGTACGTAGAAAAGTTTGAGCCTTAAAGTTAGGCAAGGACGAAATTTTGTTCACAACTACCGAAAAGAATCGTTTTCCGACGAAACGTTTTACAAAACATGCGAAGGGAAAATTACGGCTATGTCATTTATATTTTTTGCGGATTTTTCCGAGAGATGAAATATTTTGGACCAACGGGAGGGTGACATGTGTCACCCTCATAGTGGACGTTGTTGTGGGCGTCAAGTGGACGATTTGTGGGTCAAGGGTTGGTAGGATATTTGTGATATTTTGTGTGGTAGTTGGATAAGGTACACATGGGTAAATCCTCACCCTACACTTGCCTACCACTTGGCTAGATCTTGGCCCTTGGTTGTCTATAAATATCCCCTTGGTTGAAGACTTCTTCATCCACAAAATCTTTCTAAGTCTTGAAAACCCTTCCCTCTTAGTAGAAGCTATCGTCCAAGTCTTCCCCCTCCCCCAGTGTGAGGCCTTTGGGCCGAGAGGGCCCCCCTCCTCCTAGGGGTGCTAGCCGAAACCGACCCCCCACCGAGTGGTGTTGTTCTCGTAAACCCCCATCTTGGTAGAAAATACTCTCAAGTATTGTTACAATTCCAAAATACCTTGGCCCAAATACCTTGTAGTATTCCAAGGTTACACCTATACTAAAAGCCCAAAATACTATTATACTTCCTTCACTACAAAACGAAACCCTAAGGAAATCTTCATAGCGGTTGAAGTTTTAAGAAGAAGTTGTAGAACTTCTAAGGGTTGTTTGGAGCGGGTTGAGCACCTGCAGTAGAGCTAAACGTTGCTCAGATCGACATTTAAACTTGGATAATTTTGGGCTTATCGAGGTAAATACTCTTATCCTTCTATTGTAATTGGAAATTACATACGTAGTAGTATAGAAATGAATATAAGATACATGAAGGATATTAGAAGAGAATTGAACTGTAATAGAAGGATATTACGTAAGAAGATTAAACTGCATTTACATAGGATCGTATTTGGCAGAGACTTGTAGTTTAACGGGGAAGTTTTGCCCAATTTTTCCGTAGAATATTCTACAGAGTAGTCTAGACGTTGATAGACGTATATGGCCTTTATAGGTTGAATGTTCTGCGAGTAGCATGTTCTACTTGGAGGTGGACAAGGCTAGCCGGGTTATAGCCGTGGAGCGTTTTGCTAATAGTCGATAATCGTCGCGAGGTATGTGATTCTTCCTATCCTCTTGAGCATGATATTTTAAAAGGAATATATTTAGTACGGTAGACGTACTTGTGTTAACTGAACGTAGTTTTACGGCAATGTCTTTTGACTTAAGCCTGAATAATAAGAATCTTGAAGTATTTCAAGAGAATTAAGAAACCTTTTTGAAAGAAGAGTAATGCTTAGTTTTAAAAGCTTAAGAGTTATACTAGCTTTATGGGAAGTTAGGTATAACGACTTAAGAGAGATAAAAAGAATGGTTTACTGATTTAGAAGTTAAGAGACTTGATCTTAAAAGATAAGAGACTTGACTTAATTAATATGAATTTTGTTGAAAAGGTGTGAAACCTCATTCGTGAGTAATGAGTGCTTGGTTTTTAAAAGGGATAATGTTTTACTGATTTCGGAAATCAGAATAAGTATCGAACAAACCACTGCAGCGTTAATAAAGGGAAATGTATTGACTAATTAAGTATTATTAAAACCAGTAGAAACCTCCATCTGCATAGAAGCTAAGATGAGACAAAATGATATTACATTTCCTAGATCATGGCTGCTTTAATAAGATTGTTATAAACAAGAATAACCTACTCACATATAAGGCATATGTTTCTCAAATTGTTTTAAAGGAGAATTATATCATTAAGTGATTAAAACTATGAACTACGAAACCTTTCGAAAATGAGAAACTTGAGCATTTGAAATTAGGCAAACTTGAACGTTTGGAAAATAATGTTGTTACTTGATTTTACAAAGGGAAGTGTTTTGGTTTACTTAAAAAGATAGTCACTCTATTTTTTTATATACTACGGGTATTGTGTGACTTTTGTGAAAGAAACGGATCTTTTAAAGAATTAATGTATGAAGTACTTTGGGGTTAAATCCCGAACTTGTTGTCATAAAATAGAAAGTACCTTGGGTGAATAACTTGACTATGTTGGTTTGTGATAGCCTTGTAATACTTTTTTGATTGGTTTGATAAGTAATCATGTTATGATGCTACGTGTGTTAGTGTCTTATGATGTTTGTGTAAAGGGTTTTCCCTTGCTGTGCTTATGTTGATTAACGATAAGCCGTTGTACTGTTATATTATCACATACCCCCTTGACTTGATATACCGAGGGCTCACACCGATGCGGTCTATACCTACGCATGCGGTCTGTGTGACTATGCGGAGCAGCGGTATGCTCCAGGATTGATCATTCCGGGTGTTTTATCCCGATGCGGGATGCCCTACGCGGTCTGTGTGACTATGCGGTCTATGAGACTATGCGATCGCGGAGTCCGCGAGGTACCGGGGTTACCGCCCGATGCGAGGAATACCTCATGCGGGCCTATGTGTGGCCTATGCGGAGCAGCGGTATGCTCCAGGACTAGACGCGCACATTGATACTGAGGGCGAGTGGCCAGCTTCGATCATGTGGTGCGGTCTAGAAAGACCCCGTGATATAGTTTTATAGCATTGTTGGTACTGTGGGTTTTAGTAGTCGGCTATGCCTTCGTACTTACCCCGTACGGGTTTATTATGACACATGTGGGACTCGTGTTCATGTGTACTCCTTGGTGTTATTACATCATAGATCGCCATGGCGGGCGTATTCCACGCATGATTGATGTGCGGGCGTGAGACCCATTGTTGTATTTGAGTAATGACTTTGAGGCGTGAGTCTCGACTTGACGCGATCGCTACATATCAGGTATCGTAAATTAGTTATCATTTATGTCTTCGCTTATATAGACTATTATGATTTCATTTACGATTTTCGCCACATACTTGGTACTCAGCATCGACCTCCTTCGGCCGCGTTCATGCCGCAGGTAGGTACACGACCGTCGATCCTCGCTCTTAGGCTCACAGTTCAGCGTTTTGGGAAGCTCCGTTTCTCCGGAGGCTTATCAGTGGTATAGTCCCCTGTCTTTGTAGTTACTTACATTCGTGGGTATGGCGGGCCTGTCCGTCATCATGTTATCATTCTTAAGGTCCAGAGTAATCTTGTTGTGGCGAGTTATAATGGGATGTAACTGTTCGGATTTAAGTTTATATATATATAGGTGCCGAAAGGCAACTTTTCTTCAGATAAACTGTGTCTCATTTACATTGTTTCATGTTGTGTTTTATATTCCGCTGATTACTCTGATGTTGTATCACTAGGGTGCCCGGTAAGGCACGACCACGCCCGTTCGGGTTGGACATGTGGACCCGCATGAGGTATTCTCGATAGGTCAGACTACCGCACGGGACTATTTCACCCGCATAAGTCCATAAGGACTCGCATGAGGTATTCCTCGCATCATGGGTAGCAAATCCACTAACAGTGGTATAACGTCTGGGGTTTACCCTCATTTATACTCTTACCCCGCGGTGGTATAACGTCTTGGGGGTTTACCCCTCATTTATACTCTTACCCTGGAGAAGGTGGTATAACGTCTTGGGGATTTACCCCTCATTTATACTCTTACCCTAACTCAACCGGCCATCATACATAACATAAGCCCTACCGGCTTATCATACATAACATAAACACTACCGACTTATCATACATTACATAAGCAAGTTAAGAAATCCCCTAACTTCTTATTAGCTTGTTCATATACACTCTCATTTTTGTTTACTTAAGGCATTAACATGTCATCATAAAATCCGGGAATTTAACCCAACGTACTACGTGCCTCTACTCCTTTAAAATGATTCTCTTTCAAATAAAACTTCCAAGATACTAATAACCGTAGTATCAAGTCATATCTACTTTTCAAGACAAGTCACAATACCTTTTAGAAATACATTTATAGGCTTCTAAATCAAGTGACTTCTTTCTTTAAAACCTTAAGCAATTGGTACCTTTAAAACAATTTGCCCTTCTTTATTTCAAATCATTTCTTTGCTTACATTACTGAAGAAAACCATTCTTTTAATCTTCCATAAAGTTGTTATAACCAACTTCCCATAAAGCCGTTATAACTCTTTATGTCTTAGACAAATTCATTCCTTTTATAACCAAGAGACTTATACTTTCAAATCGAATTACATAGCTTTCAAAATACTTCAAGTCTCTTAACTTTTAATAAAACAAGTTTCTTAACTTTAGAAATCAAGTCTTTCCAAATCAAGTATTCTATACTTGTAAATCAATTCATTTCTTCCTTAAGAATCAAGTCCCATAACTTGAAAAATAAAGTCTCTTAACCTTTTAAGAATTTGAGGTTCATAGTCTTAAAACTTCATACGTGAACTCTTTTAAATTAAGTAACATATACTTTGGTGCGTTGTGAATAAGTTATACTTATTTATAACGATCTTAATCAAGTAGCCATGATCTAGAAAATGTAATACAATTTTGTCTTATCTTAGCTTCTATGCAGATGGAGAATTCTACTCATTTTAACTTAATTGATTGTCATTACATTTTCCTTTATTAACGCTGCAGTGGCTTGTTCGATACTTATTCTCATTTGTGTTAGAACTTAGCCAAGTCAACTTGGCTCCAAATACCTCCTAACGACTCTTACCAACATCCCCCATAAGACTTGGTAAGAACTTAGGATAACTTAGACATAACCTTTACGTAGAGTAAATCAACATACATACCTCTTAACTTCTAAGAGTATAAGGAATCATGAAATAGTACTACATGTATATTCCATACATAGAATCATGTCAAAAGAAGGAAGAGGTTCACATACCTCGCGACGATTATCGACAAATAGCAAAATGCTCCAAAGTACTTCAACCTTGATAGTTATTCCATCCTTCAAGTAGAATACGCTATACTTAGTACTTCCACCTATAATGGCCATAATACGTCCATTAACCTCTAGCTTCAAACGTAGAATATTCTAAGTGCAAAGTCACTAAATTCTACGGAAAATCGGACAGCGCTTCCTTTGTTTCTACATACTTTGCCACCTTTTTCAAGGCCGAATTCAATAACCAAACACGCCACATTTAAGGCCCAACAATTCAGCTAACCAAAGGGGATTACACTCCTTAACAGGACGTGTAAAATTCCGCCCCACAAATAATACGAAACTAGTTCCATATTTAAAGCCATTCTTGGCTAAACATATACAACAACACAAAGCCCTTTTCCAATTCCTTTTCAATCCAACTTCTTAGTTCTAACATGTTATATAGTCATAAACAACTTAGCAATTATAACCACCTTAATCAACTCTTTAGATAACATGCGACGACTAAACTAGTAACTAAATTGAATTACAAACTTAAAGGCTAAATCATGCAACTTTCGGATTCCATCCAAATATTCCATAACACATATCATTCTTCATAATATAATCCACATGATCATTTCTAACTACTACAACATGAAATCTTGAATTATAATTGCAAGACGGAGATTATTACCTCCTTAAGCTTAAAATGATCCAAAACCCTAAGTCGATCATTAGCAACTCCAACTCCTTTTCTTGACGTTCCAATCCGCTATTTGCAACCCTTAGAAGCTTGTGAAAAACTCCTCTTCTATTTCCAACTTCAAAGTTGAAGAACACCTTGGGTTTCCGCCTTGCGACTAACGTAAAAATGCGGTTTTTCTGAAATCTTTCTATTGAGATATCCTTACAATACCCTTAGGGACCTTGGGTTAAAGTCTTGTGGCTAAAGAACCACAAACGAAAATATTTTCATGTTCAAAAGGAGCAAACCCGAGAGCTTCCATGGCACACACAAGTTCCCTCAAATTTTTTTCTAAGTGTTGGAAGACTTCTCTTGCTACTAGTGTGCTTATATAAAACATTGGAGGGTCTAGATTACAACACATGGTAAGTTTGGATGAAAGGGATCAAGCCAAGTGGCTTTTGACTTAGTCAACAATCTCAAGCTCAAGCCTAGCAAGACTTTCTCATCTTTACAATGGTCAAATGACCCTTTTGACCTTGTATTAATTCGACCAAGCTATGTGGGAGGGCTGCCACGTGTCGCCCTCCCATTCGTCCATAAAATTCCGTAACCCTCGTGGGCCCCACAAAATGTAAAATTCCTCGGGTGGGCCCCACATGACCAAATCCGTAAAAATAAATTTCCATAATGATAATAAGTTCCATACTCTTCAAATAATGCCTTTTGAGAATCTAATTCTCACCAACTAACATTTTTCCCGTTCGGAAGATTTTCCGTCGGAAAAACAATTCTTCCTTTCGTACTCTTTTCAAGTCTTGTGTTCCTTACATACATTCTCTTAAACATGTCCTTGAACTACGGGATGTAACAACTAATCTTCTTCAATGGTCAATGACCATTTTAACCTTGCAAATTTCGTCCAACACCATGTGGGGGTGCCACGTGTCGCCCTCCCATTCGTCCATAAAATTCTGTAACCCTCGTGGGCCCCACAAAACGTAAAATTCCTCGGGTGGGCCCCACGTGACCAAATCCGTAAAATAAATTTCCATAATGATAATAAGTTTCATACTCTTCAAATAATGCATTTTGAGAATCTAATTCTCACCAACGAACATTTTTCCTTTCCGACGTTCGGATGATTTTTCCGTCGGAAAAATAATTCTTCCTTTCGTACCAATTTCAAGTCTTGAGTTCCTTATGTACATTCTCTTAAACTTATCCTGGAGTTACGGGGTGTAACATTCTTCCCTCCTTAGAAACATTCGTCCCCGAATGTTCTTTCGGAGTCCAATCTAATTAGATAGCGACATGGTTATATTTGAGTAATGACTTTGAGGGCATGCGTCCCTGACTTGATATGACTGCTTATGTATTGTGTATTGTAGGTTGGCTATCATACATGTCTCCTGTTTTGTTAGACTGTTATGATTTCATTACAGTATTTACTGTTTCACATACAGGTTTAGGTACGCAGTTTGGTGATCTGCAGGTGTAGGACCCTGCTCAGAGTTTTTGGATAGCTCTATCTATTCAGGAGTTTATCTTTTTGGTATAGATCCTTTAGTACAAGCTTTTGTACAGTTATGGGTACGGCGGGGCCTTGTCCCGTCTTAGTTCAGTAAAAAACTCTTAGAGGTCTGTATTCATATGTGGATTGGACTCATGTACAATGTAGTGTCTTTTGATTATGTATGTTATATGGCAGCCTTGTCGGCTTTGCCCTTGCACGTACGTTGGTTTAAAAAAAATGAGGTGTTATTTAATTTCCGCAGTTTACTTGTGTTGTTAAGGTAGAAGGGTGCCCAGATAGGGCACCAGTCACGGGCCCGGGGTTCGGGGCATGACACCATTCATTACAGTGTCACTTGTGCTATCTCCTCCAAGAGGCTTCATGTCACCTCTGTGTACGGGCTTCACACGACTGTTGATAGACGGGGCTTATGGGAGAAGTTTGAGAGAGTACGGGACCCCCTTGACTGAGCCGTGGCTAGTACATGGTGATTTCAACACGGTTATGAATGAGCATGAGCGTTTCAACATGGCACCCATCTCCAGCTACGACACGAAGGATATTGTTGATTGTTGCCAGGATTTGAACCTCACGGATTTGACATCGACGGGATGCGAGTTCTCATTCGGTCGTAGCAATACATTGAGCAAGCTCGACAGGGCACTCTAGCACTCATTGGTTACAAGCTGGTTGGTATGGAAATGCACATTTCCGTCTGTCCGGGCCCTTCTCGGACCATACACCGTGCATTGTCACTATTTTGGATCGTCCGAGAATACATAATAGACCCTTCAAATTCTTCAACATGTGGCCTACTCACGAGAACTTCGGAAGGATTGTGACGGATGCTTGGGAGCAGATTATTGATGGCAATTCCCAATTCGGGTTATGCCGGAAGTTACTTAGCTTTAAAGGACCCTTAAAGCAGTTCAATAAGAATGACTTCTCTCATATCTCTTCTCGGTTCAAAAGGGCAAAGGAGGAGCTTGATATTGCTCAACAGGAGTCTTTGAGAAACTCGCACCTTGACCACTTACACACACGGGTTACCGAGCTCAGGCACAAGTCCATGGTTCTTATTGACGCATAAATGAGTTTCCTTAAACAGCTTGCCAAATGCGAGCATCTCAAGCACAGTGATAGGTGCACTAAGTTATTTCATGGTGTTACGACCCGAACCGACGAGCCCACGACTGGTGCCCTACCTGGGCACCCTTATACCCACATGTCACATATAACCAGCGGAAACTTAAGATGGACTTATAATCTCATACGAACTCATATAATAACATAGGTAAGCCGACAAGGCTTCCATTGTATACACAAATCCAAACCGAGCTACAAATGTACAAACGTCCACCAACACATGACTACAGACCTCTAAGAGTATAACAATAACTATGACGAGACAAGACCCCGTCATACCCCTGAATGTACATAAGCCTGTAATAGCAACTGTACCAAAATGATAAGCTCCGAAACAATGGAGCTATCCCAAAGACTGAGCAATGATCTTAAGCTCGTGGATCACCAAACTGAGTACCTACACTTGCGGGCATGAATGCAGCCCCCCGGAAGGGGGTCAGTACAACAGGTACCAAGTATGTAAACATAAAGTACAATAATTAAAATCATAACTGGCCAAAGAATGACAGGGACAACGTTACACCCCGTAATTTCAGGACATGTTTAAGAGAACGTACGTGAGAAAGTACGACTTTAAGATTGAAAGGAAAGAAAGATTTCTTTTGTCATGCCCCGAACCCCAGGCCCGTGACTGGTGCCCTACCTGGGCACCCTTCTACCTGACTGACACAAGTAAATCGCGGAACTTAAATAACACCTCGTTTTAAAAAAAAAAAAAACCAACGTACGTGCAAGGGCAAAGTCGACAAGGCTGCCACATAATATACATAATCAAAAAGCACTACACTGTACATGAGTCCAATCTCACATATGAATACAGACCTCTAAGAGTTTTAGTGAACTATGACGGGCCAAGGCCCCGCCGTATCAATAACTGTACAAAAGCCTGTACTGAAGGATCTATACCAAAATGATAAACTCCTGAGCAGATGGAGCTATCCAAAAACTCTGAGCAGGGTTCTTGTCATGCCCCGAACCCCGAGCCCGTGACTGGTGCCATACCTGGGCACCATTCTACCTAACTGACACAAGTAAACCGCAGAATTTAAATAACACCTTTTTTTTAAACCAACGTACATGCAAGGGCAAAGCCGACAAGGATGCCATATAACATACATAATAAAAAGCACTACACTGTACACGAGTCCAATCCCACATATGAATACAGACCTCTAAGAGTTTTACTGAACTATGACGGGACAAGGCCCCGCTGCATCCATAATCAGACAAAATCATGTCTTCGGAGGATCTATACCAAAATGATAAACTCAATGAATGGAGCTATCCAAAACTCGAGCGGTCCTACACTGCAGATCACCAAATCTGCATTACCTAAACTCATGCAGATTGAACGCACCCGGCGAGGTCGAGACGAAGAATGTACCAAGTATGTGAAACAGTAAGTACTGTAACTAAATCATAACAGTCTATACAAAACAGGAGACATGTATGATAACCAACCTACAGTACACAATACATAAGCAGTCATATCAAGTCAGGGACGCATGCCCTTAAAGTCATTACTCAAATAACCATGGGTCTCACGCCTAGAATATCAATCATGCCCGTGGAATCCTTCCTCACTGCCGGCAGTCCATGATATAATATAATATCAATTAGCACACTGAACCTTGCAATCATGAGAGTAATGCAATCCGTTTTATCTCCTCGGCTAAACCCACTTGCCAAGTCGGATATGTCGCGTGCAAAGTGTCAACCTATAATAGTCAAAACACGACTATTAACTTCTAGTTTTTCGTGGAATTCTTCTAAGTAAGACTCCTCTTAGTCTACGGAAAATTGGGCAGCACTTCCCCCGGTTTTACTCAATTCTTAACAAAGCCCGATAACAGTAACCAATGTGGCGCAATAATTTCGATAAATAAGGAAGGGGATAACACGCCCAAACGGAACGCGATTAACAATCTCTCCTTCATAAATATAATAAGTAAAGAAGGGGATTACACGCCCAAACGGTAACGCGGTTTACTATCTCGCCTTCATAATAACAATAAGTAAAAGAAGGGGATTACACGCCCAAACGGTAAAGTGGTTTACTATCTCGCCTTCATAATAACAATAAGTAAAAGAAGGGGATTACACGCCCAAACGGTAACGCGGTTTACTATCTCGCCTTCATAATAACAATAAGTAAAAGAAGGGGATTACACGCCCAAATGGTAACGCGGTTTACTATCTCGCCTTCATAATAACAATAAGTAATGAAGTCCAAAGTAAAAAGTCCAAAGTAGATACGGTCCTTAATTTGGGGTCTTTGGCCAACTTTTATACTTTACTTATCCAATTACTTCATTAGTCCTTCAACTTATATTCCAATCTTTATATAAGTTATAGTCCATAATATATTTCCAATATATGTATAATATCCTTATATACATAATAATCAAATTCACAAAGAGTTAAGGTTCATTACCTCAATACTAGCCCAACAATATCCAAGATTTTAAAGTCGTTCCAAAGCAAGTCTTAGCTCCAAACTTTTGTGCTTTAGCTCCAATTTCTTGTGTTCCAACTCACCATAGTTTACCCTTAGAAGTTCCAACCAACTTCTATTCAAGAATGGACTCCAAAAGGTGAAGAACACTTAGTCTTCAAAACTGTCCAGTTTCGGTTTTGGTGGTGTTTTAGAGGCTATGGGTGTGAAAATCTTATCTAACTCTTGGTTGGTGATCTTCCTAACATACTAAGGAAGAACACTTATAATTTTAAGAGTTTTTGGACAACTTTTGGTAGGGGATGGGGCTGTTTAGACGAGAGCAAGCTAGAGAAGAGGGAGAGGAAAATATTTTTCAAGACTTGTAATATGTTTAAGTGTGGATGATTTTCATCCTCTTAGGGGGTTTATATAGCACAACCAAGGGATGGGATTAACACAAGTGTAAGGTAGAGATTATTTGTGTAAGAGCCTTCCCACACTTGTCTTGTTAAAGCCATGCAAGTCTTGACCATGCAAGACTTGCCCACTAACTCCATGTTGTCATCCAAGCCTATGCCAACTAGGCAAGATTTGTTGGCCACTTGTCTTGCCAAGTTGTCCACCCATTTTCGTCCACTTGGCCCAATCTATGGGTGACACTTGTCGCCCTCCTATTGATCCAAAATATTTTATCTCTCGGAACAATTCCGTAGTCGTAAAAATATCGAAAATGTAAAATTTTCTTCACAAGGTTGGAAACAACTTTCGTCGGAAAATAATTCTATCGTTCTTACCCTAATTAGGGCGTATACATTCGTACGTGCGTCCTTACGTACATACTTCGGAATTACGGGGTATAACATTCTCCCCCCCTTAGAAACATTCGTCCCGAATGTTCCTCCAAGATTCAAAATAACTCAGATAACGACATAGTCCCCCCATAATTCGAACAATTAACAAAATGCCACATATGGCCATAACAGAATACCTAAGTACATATGACAATTTAAATTAACTGGTATGAAAGTGAGTTACCTCGAGGTGTGGGGAATAGGTGGGGATACTTCTGCCTCATGTCCTCCTCTGCTTCCCATGTCATCTCCTCTCTGTTCTCGTTCCGCCACAAGACCTTGACGGAAGCCACATCCTTTGTCATAGCCGCCTAACTCGTTTGGTCAAGTTATCGCTATGGGAATCTCCTCATACGATAATTCCTCTGTTACCTGGACATCATCAACCGGGTGCACTCTAGACGGATCTCCGATACATCTCCCCAGCATAGAAACATGAAAAACTGGATGTCTCGCTCAGACGGACGCAGATCCAACTCATAGGCAACCTTTCCTACTCTACGACAACTGATAAGGCCCAATGTACTGGGCTGAGCTTCCTTTCTTGCCAAACCTCATCACACCCTTCATGGGTGATACCTTAAAAACCCAATCAAGAACCTCAAACTCCAAATGTCGACGCCAATGATCTGATACGACTTCACAACTCGAAGTCATTAATAATCGCTGGATAAGCTTCACCTTATCCATTGTCACTGAACCAAGTCCGACCGACTAATCGCACTCACCCACATCAAACCAGCCTATCGGTGACCTGCACTTCCTCCCATATAAGGCCTCGTAAGGCGCTATCTAGATACTGGAGTGGTAGCTGTTGTTATACACAAACTCTACCAGCGGCAAATGGTCCTCCCAGCTACCTCTGAAGTCAATAACACAGGCTCGCAAAGATATCCTCGTTGTCCGGATAGTACGCTCGCTCGTCCGTCGGTCTGGGATGGAATGCGATCGAGGCTCACTCGTCCCCTAATCCTTCCGAAAGACCTCCAGAAGTTAGTCGTAAACTGAGCTCCTCTGTCTGATATAATGGAAATAGGGACTCCATGTAGTCTCACGATCTCTCGGATGTAAAGTTCGGCGTAATCCTCGGCCGAAAAGTCGCCCCGACGGAAGAAAGTGGGCTGATTTCACACCGCCGACGATAACCCGATAGAATCATGCTTCCTCCGAGTGCGAGGTAATCCCAGAATGAAGTCCATGTTTATCACCTCCCACTTCCACGTCGAATCTCTATAGCCCGCAACAACCCACTGTGCCTCCGTGCTCTACCTGACTGCCGACAACTCTGCACCGAGCAACAAATTCTGCAACGTCTTTCTTCAGGCCGTCCCACCAATACATAGACCTGAGGTCATGGTACATCTTTGTCGACCTCGGATGGATAGAGTAACGCGCTACGTGTGCTTCCCTAGAACTCCGCCGAGGTCCTCGCAATATCCGAACACCCAACTCGCCTCAAACCTTAGCACCCCATCGTGCTACCTCAAAAGGACCCTTCCTCTCACGAAGAGCCGTATCACGATACCGTGTCATAACCGGATCCTCATACTGTCGCCTCTTCACCTCCTCGATGATGGAAGACTCGGCAACCTCTCGAACCCGAACTCCGCTATCATCGTAATCAATCAATCGGACTCAAGGCTTGCTAGCCGATGTAACTCGCGACCATGCCCTCCTATCCGGTGAACATCCGATGCACTACCCATCGACCTACGACTAAGGGCATCCGCCACTACATTGCCTTCCCGGTGGTATAAAATATCGACATCATAATCCTTGAGTAGCTCTAACCACCGCCTCTCGCCGCAAGTTCAGATCCTCCGTGAAGATATACTTGGAGGCTCTTGTGGTCGCAAATGTCCACGTGAACTCCATACAAATAATGTCTTCGATCTTCAAGGCAGAATTATCACGCCAACTCTAAGTCATGTGTGGGTAGTTCTTCTCATGCTTCGAGCCGCCGAGATGCGTAAGCTATAACCTTGCCCTGCTGCATCAATACACATCCAAGCCCGATGCCCGACGCATCACAATAAATCGCATAGTCGTCTGGCCCCTCTGGAAGAGTAAGAACTGCCGCCAACTTCTCCTTTAGTAATCAAAGCCCTTCTCGCAAGCATCCGTCCACCGAAACTTAGTTGCCTCGAGTCACTTGGTCAAAGGTGCCAAATAAGCAAACTTCTCCACAAACCTCCGGTAGTAACCCGCAAGGCCCAAAAAGCTGCGCACCTCCGTCGGGGTAGTAGGTGTTATACCCCATATTTCCAGAGTATGTACGTGAGGACGTACGTACAAAAGTTTAAGCCTTAATTAGGCAAAGGGCGAAATAGTGAACTTCCAACGGAAAATTTTCGGAACTCATGAGGAAAAATTACGCATTACATTTAAATTTTTTGCGGATTTTTCCGAGAGATAAAATATTTTGGACCAATAGGAGGGCGACATGTGTCACCCTTAGGTGGCATAAAGTGGACGGTTTTGGAGGGAGTAGTTGGCACGTTTTTGCCATGGAAATTGCCTAAAACATTTGGTCAATGTTGCTAGATATTTTTGTGGGTAGATAGATAAGGTGGGACCCACACAACACTTGTCCAAATCTCATCCACACACTTGCTTGAATCTCGGCCATCAAGGCCCTATAAATACCCCTTAGTTGAAGACTTATTTCATCCACACTTGAGCAATTTCCAAGTCTTGAAATCCTCTCCTCCTCTTAAAGCTCTCGTCCAAATCACCCTCCCCTCGAGAAGGCCTCACCAAACACCCCACCTAGTTGTTCTCAGAATACCCCTTGGTAGAAAAATACTCTCCAAGTATTGTTACTATTCCCAAATACTTTAGCCCAAATACCTTGTAGTACTTTCCAAAGTTACCTCTATACGTAGAGCCCGGAAATACTACTATATTCCCTTAAGTCACAAAAACGAAACCCTAGGGAAAATCTTCATAGTTGGTTGTAGTACTAGGTAGAAGTTGTGTAGAAACTTCTAAGGTTTCTGGAGCGTATTGGAGCGCACGGAATAGATCTAAACCTTGCTCAGATCGACTTATACCTTGGATAATTTTGGGCTTATCGAGGTAAATAAACTTGTCCCCCTATTATATTGGAAATTATATGTTGTAGTAATATATAGTTGAGTATACTATATATAGAATGAATATTAAAGAAGAGTATTGAATCAGAATTACATAGAAGGATGTTAAAAAGAAGATTGAATCAGATTTACATAGATCAGTATTTACAAGACTTGTAGTTTAGCGGCAGTAAGTCACGCCCGATTTTCCGTAGAATAGAGAACCCTCTGCTTAGAATATTCTACAGAGTAGTCTAGACGTTGATAGACGTATATGGCCTTTATAGGTTGAAAGTTCTGCGAGTAGCATGTTCTACTTGAAAGGTGGACAAGGCTAGCCGGGTTATAGCAGTGGAGTGTTTTGCTATTTGTCGATAATCGTCGCGAGGTATGTGATTCTTCCTATCCTCTTGAGCATGATATTTTAAAAGAATATATATAGTACGGTGGACGTACGTGTGTTAACTGAACGTGGTTTTACTTCGATGTCTTTTGACTTAAGTTTTAAATAATAAAGAATCTTGAAGTATTTCAAAAGAATTAAGAATCGTTTTTGAAAGAAGGGTAATACTTGGTTTTGAAAGCTTAAGAGTTATACTAGCTTTATGGGAAGTTAGGTATAACGTCTTAAGAGAGATAAAAAGAATGGTTTATTGATCTTAAAAGATAAGAGACTTGACTTAATTGAATTGATATGAATTTTATTAAAAAGTGTGAAACCTCATTCGTGAGTAATGAGTATTTGGTCTTTAAAAGAATAATGTTTTACTTATTTCGGAAATGAAAATAAGTATCGAACGAACCACTGCATCGTTAATAAAGGAAAATGTATTGACAATTAAGTAATTATATTTAAACCAGTAGAAACCTCCATTTGCATAGAAGCTAAGATAAGACAAGATTGTATTACATTTCCTAGATCATGGCTGCTTTAATAAGATTGTTATAAACAAGAAAAACCTACTCACACATAAGGCATACGTTACTCAATCGTTTTAAAAGAGATTATGTTATTAAGTGATTAAGACTATGAACTACGAAACCTTTCGAAAATAAGAGACGTGAATATTTGAAATTAGGCAAACTTGAACTTTGGAAAAGAATGTTGTTGCTTGATTTTAAAAAGGAAAGTATGGAAGTTGTTTTGGTCTACTTAAAATGTTAGTCACTCTATTTTTTTAATACTACAGGTATCGGGTGACCGTTGTAAAATTAATGGATCCTTTAAAAAGAATTTAACGTATGTAGTACTTTGGGGTTAAAACCCGGACTTTGACATAAAATGAAAGTACCTTGAGTTGTGTGTAACTTGCCTATGTTTGCGTGTGATAGCCTTGTCGTGCTAGTATTGTATTTCTATACCACCGCGTCTCAACGAGGCGGTTGATTTGTTATGATCTTACTGACGCATCGGCAGCGGAGGATTCCACGCGCGCCCGCTGATAGCGTTATTCCACGGACTAGCTCTCCACGAGGTTTTACCGATTCGCCTTGGTATCCGTGGTTGGCTTTCGTACTTGCCCCGCCTCGCCGATTCGGCCTGGTACTGGTAGTTAGCCTTCGCACTTGCCCGGGCCTGGGCTTTAGTGGCGAAGTCTCGTGACGCGCCTAGGTATCCGTAGTTAGCCAGATTGCCCCGGCCGCCACGTGACACGCTTTGGTATCCGTAGTTGGCTTTCATACTTGCCCCGCATCGCCTTTCGTGGCGGTCTCGATACGCCTTGTATCCGTAGTTAGCCCTCAGATTGCCCCGGCCACCACGTGACACGCTTTGGTATCCGTAGTCGGCTTTCATACTTGCCCCGTGACGCCTTCGTGGTTCGTTGTATAGTATCGTAGTACGGCTTTGGTATCCGTAGTTGGCTTTCGACGCCCTGGCCGCTGATGATGCGGCTTTGGTATCCGGTAGTTAGCCTTCAGACTTGCCCCGCACGGTTTTGGCGACTCAGGGACACGTGTTTATGTGTACTCCTTGGTGTTATTATATCATGATCGCAATGGCGAAGGTATTCCACGCATGATTGATGTTGAGGCGTGAGACCCATAGTTATATTTGAGTGATGACCTTGAGGCGCGAGTCCCGACTTACGTGGATCGCTTATTTATCAGGATCGTAGTTTGGTTATCATACATGTCTCTCGCTTTATATAGACTACTATGATTTCATTTACGATTTTCGCCACATACTTGGTACCGCCAGATCGACTTCGGGCCGTTCATGCCGCAGGTAGGTACACCGCTTGTTGATCCTCGCTCATAGGATCGCAGCTCACGTGGGAAGCTCCGCTTTCTCCGAGGCTTATCTTTTCGTATAGTCCCCCGCCATCGTAGTACTTGTACATTCGTGGTATGGCGGGCCCCGTCCGCCATGTTGTATAAAAATTGTTAGAGGTCCGTAGTATCACAAGTGGCGTGGTTTGTAAGATGTAATCGTCGGTTTGAAAGATTTGTATGTATACTTTATTGGAAGGTGACCGCTGGTTAGCCTTGTTTCATACTTTATGTCTTGTCTCATGTTTTAGTTTTTTCCGCCGTCGTTTCTCTCGATGTTGTATCACTAGGGTGCCCGGTAGGCACGACCACGGCCCGGATCGGTCGTGACAAAAGTGGTATCGTGAGCGCTTAGTCTCTGAAAATGTCTGCACTGCGTTCAGTAGAGTCTTGATTATCTGTGTGTTGCACCACATCTATAATCGTGAGGCTATAGGACATTTAGGATTGGTTTCCATTCTTCTCATTCCGAGATCGTGCCTTAGAGCTATGTTATAAGTTGACCCTCCGACGATTTCGCTTTTACCGCTATGCCTCCGCGCAAGGCAACCCGCCCAAGAGGCAAGGCAAAGGCGGAGCCGCTAGTAAGACACGAGAGTACGAGGGCGCAGCCCTGGCCAAGACTGAGATAGTGCTTCAGACGGCGAGTTTTGCGACGCCACCGGCCCCAGCATAGTTTAGAGCTGCAACAGTGGCTGCTGAGATCACATTACCTGAGCCTCCACCCCACACCGGAGCAGAGAGACGGGTTACGCGAGAGATGGCCCGATTATCGCCGTGATCAGGCTGCATACGAGGATAGGCCGACGCAGCAGCCCAAAGCACCCGTGGTTCACCCAAGATCGGATAGTTTGAGGCTACGGGACTTTCTGAGTTGTAGCCCGCCAGAGTTCTACGGGTCGAGGCCTGAGGATAATCCGCAGGAGTTCATCCGACAGTTACAGCGGATCATGAGAATGATCAAGGCTTCGGAGACCGAGTCAGTGGTCTTGGGTTCACATCGGTTGCGTGATACTGCAATGATCGTTTGATTCGCGAGCCGCCCCGGGAGGGCATGCACTTCCAGCCGTATGGAACGAG
This sequence comes from Przewalskia tangutica, assembly GCA_029844215.1. Lineage (NCBI taxonomy): Eukaryota > Viridiplantae > Streptophyta > Magnoliopsida > Solanales > Solanaceae > Przewalskia > Przewalskia tangutica. Next base: position 111,703,922 of record CM056727.1, read on the forward strand.
TTCTCAGAGGCATTTCTTGCCTCCACAGATGAGGAGGGCTCGGGCCGACATATTTTTGGTGTTGAGGCAGAACGGACGTACGGTTCGGGAATACAATGTGGAGTTCGACTCATTGGCTCGGTATGTCCCCGCGTTAGTAGCTAGTATGGAGGATAGAGTGCACCGATATGTCACAGGGCTCGATGATTATTTGGCAGAGAGGTGCTCAGGTGTAGCTCTTCAGCCGGGCATAGACATTGCCCGCATGCAGGCTTATGCACTTGACGCGAGGCACGAGAGGTCGACGAATGACCGGATCAGCAGAAGAGGCCGTAACGGCAGGTCTTTGGCGACTTTCGAGGCGGACCGCCTCAAGAAGAGCCGATTATGCGCCTCCCGACGAGTGGTCCTCCGCGCCTTCGGACGCTTTGGATATTCAGAGCAGTCGTGGCTCCTGTGTTTCAAATTTTCAGGGGAGTAGGAGTGCTCGCCGGATGAGGTCGCCCTTGTCTCAGTGTGGCCGTTGTGGAAAACTTCATAAGGGAGAGTGTCGTACTAATTTGGGAGATTGTTATTCTTGCGGCAAACAGGGCCATTTGGAGAGAGACTCTCCGACTGTGGGTAGCACCGTGGATAGCACATACTACGAGATCGGGCTATGGTTCTTCACCTTCCATAGCTAGGCAGATGTTCATGCACCTACAGTTACACATGAGGTCGCGGTGGAAGTTCCCAGTTATAGCGGTCCTTTGAACCGCCTATTTTCAGGTATATCCTTAACCCTCTAAAGATTGGTTTGTATTGATGTTATGATGATGTGTTAAGTGTTATGTTCGGATAGCTTTGTGTTAAAATGTGACTTAGAAGCCTGATTAGTGAAAAGGGTAAGTCTGGGGATGAGAAAATGGTGGACCTTAGAATATTACAGTTGAGACCTTAGATGTAAGGCCGTCTTGAGTAAAAGACTTTACGATTAATCTTTGTCGGAATACATAAGTATACGTGGAGTAATTGTGGGAAAATTCCTTAGGTTGTGTAAAATGAAAGTGGTTGCTTTCATGACTTGGATAGGTAAGAATGTCCCGGATCTGGGAACGAGAGAGTTTGGCGCGACATGGGTCGTGGTTGAGGTCGTCGGGTCAACCCGCAGCCCGAAAAGAGATGTGGTCAGTTTGAGGTGGTCCCGCCAGGTGGTAGGATCACGAGGGTGCAAAGCCCAAGTTTAGGTAACCGTTGCATGAGTTCGTGGATATGTTCGACCAGAATCGGACCATGGAGGCCGGGAATGGCCTTGAAGAAATTTGAGGCTAGTAAGATGACCAAGTTAGGGGGTAGTGACTCCAAAGTTTTGGGAAATCAAGCAATGATGTATGGTACGTGTACTAGGAAGAGTTCGAGTGTTCGAGAAAGGTACGACGAGAAAGGAAAGAAGTGAATGTGTGAAGGAGTATCCTTCGACCGTGCAGAGTTGGTATTGTTTTACATCATCGAGGTGATTCCTCGATGGCTTGGATTTGGGTTTTGCGCGTGTGTTATTTTGTGTCCAGGTGTGGAATGATTGGTTACGTAAGTATAGTAGTGAAGACTATACCGGCGCGTGTACGTTTTGAGACTTAGAAGGAACATTCGGGACGAATGTTTTTAAGGGGGAAAGAATGTTATACCCCGTATTTCCAGAGTATGTACGTGAGGACGTACGTACAAAAGTTTAAGCCTTAATTAGGCAAAGGGCGAAATAGTGAACTTCCAACGGAAAATTTTCGAACTCATGAGGAAAAATTACTACATTACATTTAAATTTTTATGGATTTTTCCGAGAGATAAAATATTTTGGACCAATAGGAGGGCGACATGTGTCACCCTTAGGTGGCATAAAGTGGACGGTTTTGGAGGGAGTAGTTGGCACGTTTTTGCCATGGAAATTGCCTAAAACATTTGGTCAATGTTGCTAGATATTTTTGTGGGTAGATAGATAAGGTGGGACCCACACAACACTTGTCCAAATCTCATCCACACACTTGCTTGAATCTTGGTCATTGAAGGCCCTATAAATACCCCTTAGTCAAGACTTATTTCATCCACACTGAGCAATTTCCAAGTCTTGAAATCCTCTCCTCCCTCTTAAAGCTCTCGTCCAAATCACCCTCCCCTCGGAAGGCCTCACCAAACACCCCTACCTAGTTGTTCTCGTAAATACCCCCTTGGTAGAAAAATACTCTCCAAGTATCACTATTCCCAAATACTTTAGCCCAAATACCTTGTAGTACTTTCCAAAGTTACCTCTATACGTAGAGCCGGAAATACTACTATATTCCTTAAGTCACAAAAACGAAACCCTAGGGAAAATCTTCATAAGTTGGTTGAAGTACTAAGTAGAAGTTGTGTAGAAACTTCTAAGGGTTTCTGAGCGTATTGAGCGCATTTAATAGGAGCTAAACCTTGCTCAGATCGACTTATACCTTGGATAATTTTGGGCTTATCGAGGTAAATAAACTTGTCCCCTATTATATTGGAAATTACATGTTGTAGTAATATATAGTTGAGTATACTATATATAGAATGAATATTAAAGAAGAGTATTGAATCTGTAATTACAATGTAGGATATTAAAAAGAAGATTGAACTGCATTTACATAAGATCAGATTTACGAGACTTGTGTAGTTTAGCGGGGAAGTGCTGCCCGATTTTCCGTAGAATAGAGAACCTCTCGCTTAGAATATTCTACAGAGTAGTCTAGACGTTGATAGACGATATGGCCTTTATAGGTTGAAAGTTCTGCGAGTAGCATGTTCTACTTGAAAGGTGGACAAGGCTAGCCGTTATAGAAATGAGTGTTTTGCTATTTGTCGATAATCGCCGCGAGGTATGTGATTCTTCCTATCCTCTTGAGCATGATATTTTAAAAGAATATATATAGTACGGTGGACGACGTGTTAATCGAACGTGGTTTTACTTGATGTCTTTTGACTTAAGTTTTAAATAATAAAGAATCTTGAAGTATTTCAAAAGAATTAAGAATCGCTTTGAAAGAAGGGTAATACTTGGTTTTGAAAGCTTAAGAGTTATACTAGCTTTATGGGAAGTTAGGTATAACGTCTTAAGAGAGATAAAAGAATGGTTTATTGATCTTAAAAGATAAGAGACTTGACTTAATTGAATTGATATGAATTTTATTAAAAAGTGTGAAACCTCATTCGTGAGTAATGAGTATTTGGTCTTTAAAAGAATAATGTTTTATTGATTTCGGAAATGAGAATAAGTATCGAACGAACCACTGCAGCGTTAATAAAGGAAAATGTATTGACAATTAAGTAATTATATTAAAACCAGTAGAAACCTCCATCCGCATGAAGCTAAGATAAGACAAGATTGTATTACATTTCCTAGATCATGGCTGCTTTAATAAGATTGTTATAAACAAGAAAAATCTACTCACACATAAGGCATACGTTACTCAATCGTTTTAAAAGAGATTATGTTATTAAGTGATTAAGACTATGAACTACGAAACCTTTCGAAAATAAGAGACGTGAATATTTGAAATTAGGCAAACTTGAACTTTGGAAAAGAATGTTGTTGCTTGATTTTAAAAAGGAAAGTATGGAAGTTGTTTTGGTCTACTTAAAATGTTAGTCACTCTATTTTTTAATACTACGTATCGGGTGACCGTTGTAAAATAAATGGATCCTTTAAAAGAATTTAACGTATGTAGTACTTTGGGTTAAAACCCGACTTTGACATAAAATGAAAGTACCTCGAGTTGTGTGTAACTTGCCTATGTTTGCGTGTGATAGCCTTGTCGCTAGTGTTGTATTTCTATACCACCGCCTCTCAATGGAGGGCCGTTTATTTGTTATGATCTTACTTGGACGCATCGACGTTGACGAGGATTCCACGCGCGCCCCGCTGATAGCGTTATTCCATGGACTAGCTCCACGAGGTTTTACCGATTCGGCCTTGGTATCCGTGGTTGGCTTTGACTTGCCCCGCCTCGTGGCTGATTCGCCTGGTACTGGTAGTTAGCCTTCGTGACTTGCCCCGCTCAGTTTAGTGGCGGTCTCGTGACGCGCCTTGGTATCCGTAGTTAGCCCTCAGATTGCCCCGGCCACCACGTGACACGCTGTATCCGTAGTTGGCCGTACTTGCCCCGCATCGCCTTCGTGGCGAAGTCTCGTGATACGCTGGTATCCGTAGTTAGCCCCGTGATTTGCCGGTTAGCTACGTGACACGGCTTTGGTATCCGTAGTCGTCTTCGACTTGCCCCGTGACGCCTTCGTGGTTTGGTTGTATAGTATCGTAGTACGGTTTTGGTATCCGGTAGTTGGCTTCATTTGCCCCGCCGCTTGATGACGCGCTTTGTATCCGGTAGTTAGCCTTCAGACTTGCCCCGACGGTTTTATGACTCGTGTGGGACTCGTGTTTATGTGTACTCTTTGGTGTTATTATATCATGATCGCCGGCATGAGAAGGTATTCCACGCATGATTGATGTTGAGGCGTGAGACCCATAGTTATATTCGAGTGATGACTGAGGCGTGAGTCCCCGACTTACGGGATCGCTATTTATTGTGGATCGTAGTTTGCTATCATACATGTCTCCCGCTTTATATAGACTACTATGATTTCATTTACGATTTTCGCTTCACATACTTGGTATCTGTTGCATCGACCTCCTTCGGGCCGCTCATGCCGCAGTGCAGAGGTACACCGCTTGTTGATCCTCGCTCATGGATCGCATTCACGCGCTGGGAAGCTCGCTTTCCCGAGGCTTATCTTTTGTATAGTCCTCACATCGTAGGTACTTGTACATCTGTGGGTATGGCGGCCCCGTCCCGTCATGTTGTATAAAAACTCTTAGGTCCGTAGTATCACAGGGCAGGGTTTGTAAGGATGTAACTGTTCGGTTTGAAAGATTTGTATGTATACTTTATTGGAAGGTGACCGTTTTGGTTAGCCTGTTTCATACTTTATGTCTTGTCTCATGTTTTAGTTTTATTTCCGCTGGTTGTTCTCTGATGTTGTATCACTAGGGTGCTCGGGGTAAGGCACCAGTCACGGGCCCGGGATTGGGTCGTGACAGTAGGTCTAGGCCAACTCTTGACTGACTCGATCTTTGCCTTATCTACCGAATAACATCGGTCCCTACAATGTGCCCTAAGAACGCCACCGAAGCTAACCAAAACTCACACTTCGAAAACTTGGCATATAACTGCTAGTCCCGGAGGACTCTCAGCACCGTCCTCAAATGCTCTGTATGCTCCTCGCCCGAGCGAGAATAAATCAAGATGTCGCCACGAATACTATCACGAACGTATCCAAATGGTTTGAACACTCGCTCATCAAATCCATGAATACCACGAGCATTGGTCAAGCCAAAAGACATAACCCTAAACTCATAGTGACTGCATCGTCCAAACGCAAATTCTGTGGATATCCGACTTCTAACCCGCACTGATGGTAACCCGAACGTAGGTCTATCTTAGAAAACACCTCGCGCTCGCAATCGGGTCGAACAAGTCATCGATCCCGGGAAGCGGGTATTCGTTTAATAGTCACATTGTTCACCGTCAGAATCAACGCACATACGCAGCTTCCCATCATTTTTCTTCACGAACAATACCGACGCTCCCCAGGGAGAAACACTAGGCATAATGAAGCCTTTCTCCAAAGAAATCGCCACCGGTCCTTCGCTTCTCTCAACTCGGCAGGTGCCATTCGGTATGGCGGAATGGATATAGGCCGAGTATCAGGCAGAATATCAATGCAAAACTCTATCTCCCTCTCCGGAGGGATACCCGGGAGGTCGTCTGGGAACACATCCGAAACTCTCGACTACCGAATCGATCAGAGGTCCGTGTCGCCGCCCGTATCAAATACCCGGATGAGATGGTAGATATACTCCTTCTGAACCATCTTCCTGGCCTTGAGGTAGGAAATAAACTTACCCCTCGGCGACAAAGTGTTCCCCTCCCACTCGATAACCGGCTCCCTAGGAAATTGGAACCGTACCAATCGTTTCCTACAGTCTACATTGGCGTAGCAAGAAGCTAACCAATCCATACCCATGATCACATCAAAATCGGTCATGTCCAATTCTATCAAGTCGGCTAGGTCCGACGATCGTGATATAGTCACTGGGCAAGCCCTATATACCCGCTCAGCTACTACCGAATCCCCCACAGGCGTAGCTACCTCAAAAGGATCTATGGACTCAGGCTCTATCCCTATCCTACTAGCAATAAGGAGAGATATATAGGACAAGGTAGAACCTGGATCAATCAAGGCATATACGTCGCAACAAGAAACTGATAAAGTACCTGTAATGACATCCGGCGACGCCTCCTGGTCCTGGCGGCTGGACATGGCATAAATGCGGTTCTGAGGACCGCTGGAACTAGCACCCCTGCCACGACCTCTGCCACGACCTGCTGGCCCATGAGAACCCTGCCCTCCGGGGCGAGTAACTGTAGGAGATGAAGACCCGGCAAAAGACCCTGTAGGTTGAACTCTACTATCTGCGCCGCCCTTAGTCGGACAGTCTCTCGCAAAGTGACCCTGCTGGCCGCAAGTGAAACAAACTCCCGCAGCAGTACCACATTTCCCGAAATGGGATCTCCCACATCGAACACACTGAGAGGAAGGTGGTCTCGATTGGTTAGCACATTTGCTACCCCGAAGTTCAAGTCCCGGGACTCGACCGCCCGAATACCCTCGCCGGCCCCGAAGATGGTATAGGAGTGCTCTGAGCTGGCTGAGGTGCAAATCTACTCCGCTGCTGAGGTCGTCCACCTCGAGAACCACCAAAGGACTCGCTGCCCCGCCTTCTTCTCGCTGATATTCACAACCCGCCGGCCTACGCCTCACACCTAAGCGTACGAGCTCGCACGCGCAATGTCCATTCCTACCAAGAGCTACACTGAGCAAGACTCCGCCAAGTAGTCATCAAGCCTCGTGACGTAGCGTGCATTCGGTCCTCCATATTCGCATTAACGCGGAACATACAGAGCCAACGAGTCGAACTCACATTGTACTCCCGAATCGGCGCCTCTCTACTCAAAGATCAAAATTGGCCATTGCGTGCTCTCATCTGCGGAGGCAAGAAGTGAGCGAGAAATGCCTCTGAGAACTCGTCCCAAACGGTTGGAGGCGTCTGCTCCCCCCGGGACAGCTCCCAAGAATCGAACCAGTCGACTGCGGTATCGCGCATCCGATGTGAACCTAAGACCACTGACTCGGTCTCCGACGCCTTGATCACTCTCATGATCCGTTGTAACTGTCTGATGAATTCCTGTGGATCATCCTCAGGCCTCGACCCATAAAACTCTGGCGGGCCGCAACTCAGAAAGTCCCGAAGTCTCAAACCATCTGACCTCGGGTGGACCACGGTACTGGGGATCGAGGCTGCTGCGTCCAGCCTATCCTCATGCCTTGCCACGACTCTGGCCAATAACTGGGCCATCTCCTTGTAACCCATGTCCTCTGCTCCAGGCTGTGGGGCTGGAGGCTCCGGTGCCGTGACCTTAGCAGCCTCTGCTGCGGCCCTAAACTCTGCTGGGGTCGGCGACGTCGTGGAACTCGCCGTCGGAGGTATCACCTCGGGTAAGGGTTGGGCCTGAGCCCTCGTGACTCTCTGTGTACTACTAGCAGCTCCCTCGGCTGCCTTGCCCTTCTGGGCCCGGGTTGCCTTACGTGGAGGCATAACTGGTAAGAAAGAGAAATCCGTCAGAAGGGTCCAACCTATAACACAGCTCTAAGGCACGATCTCAGAGTGAGAAGAATGGAAACCAATCCTAAATGTCCTGCAGCCTCCTGATTATAGATGTGGTGCACAACACACCGATAATCAAGACTCTACTAGACACGGTCTGTAGACACTTTCCGAGGATTAACTGCTCTGATACCACTTTTGTCACGACCCGATCCCGGGCCCGTGACTGGTGCCTTACCCGGACACCCAAGTAGCCAAACATCAGAGTAACCAGCGGAATATAACCAAGACATGAAACAATAAAAGTAAGAATAGTCTATCCAAGAAAAGTTGCCTTTCGGCATATATATATAATTACCCAGTAGTGAACAGTTACAATCCCAAAATGCGACAGGACTACAGACCTCTAAGGAAATGTAAACACTATGACGGGACAGGGCCCCGTCATACCCCTGAATGTACAAAATATCTACGACACCAGGGAGAACCATACCAAAAGTCGAGCCTCCGGAGAAATGGAGCTCCTGACACCAGAGTAAAGATCCTAAGACTGAGGATCCGCTACCTGCTTCCCTTTACCTGCGGCATGAACGCAGCCCCCCGAAGGAGGTCAGTACAACAAGTACCAAGTATGTGAAACTGTAAATTACAGATATATATATATACATATATAAAACCTTAACATTTTTTTAAAACCAATTCACAAGTATGTATGAAAACAACCGAGTTAATCGCATACGGTGCACATCACAAACAAGAGCAATAATAAGTATCTTTAATGTGTCTTTTCTAGACGCGAATGATCAAGCAAGGCCAATCGCCCATAGTATCATTATGCATGCCTAATCTCGACTCCGATCGCATAGGCCACCTAGGCCCGCATGAGGTATTCTCGCATCGAGGTAGCTACTCCGGCATCGCCCCGACTCGCAGTCCGCATGGCTACATAGACCGCATGAGGTATTCCTCGCACACTAACCTGGAACTCTCGTAGCTCCGCATAGGTCCCCTGGACCCGCATGAGGCATCCTTCGCATCGGGGGGCAGCTTAACCCCCGGTATAACATGTCAAGAGGTGAGTGGTACAATACTAACATAACAGCTTATCGTTAAACAACATAAGCACAATAAGAATGACGTCTTTATTAAATCATCACAAGAATCGAACACAACGACTAATCGTTGAACAATATAAGCAAAACAAGAATAACCTTCTCACATAAGCATCACAAGATACTAGCACACGTAGTATCATAATATGTCTATCAAACCAACTTACCATACCTTCAGACAATATTTCAAGCATTGGATAAACAAATAATAAAAACCGTTTTCTTATCTTTCTTAAGTTGTTATACCTAACTTCCCATAAAGCTAGTATAACACTTAAGCCTTTTATAAAAACCAAGTATTACTTTTCTTCCAAAAATGATTCATATCTCTTTTGAAATATTCAAGATTCTTATTATTTAGAACGCAAGTCCAAAGACATCAAAGTGAAGCCAAGTTCAGTTTAATACACGTACGTCTACCGTACTATATATATTTTGAATGTATCATGCTCAAAGGGATAGGAAGAATCACATACCTCCTCGGCTAAACCCACTTGCCAAGTCGGATATGTCGCGTGCAAAGTGTCAACCTATAATAGTCAAAACACGACAATTAACTTCTAGTTTTTCGTGGAATTCTTCTAAGTAAGACTCCTCTTAGTCTACGGAAAATTGGGCAGCACTTCCCCCGTTTTTACTCAATTCTTAACAAAGCCCGATAACAGTAACCAACGTGGCGCAATAATTTCGATAAGTAAGGAAGGGGATAACACGCCCAAACGGAACGCGATTAACAGTATCTACTTCATAAATATAATAAGTAAAGAAGGGGATTACACGTCCAAACGGTAACGCGGTTTACTATCTCGCCTTCATAATAACAATAAGTAAAAGAAGGGGATTACACGCCCAAACGGTAACGCGGTTTACTATCTCGCCTTCATAATAACAATAAGTAAAAGAAGGGGATTACACGCCCAAACGGTAACGCGGTTTACTATCTCGCCTTCATAATAACAATAAGTAAAAGAAGGGGATTACACGCCCAAACGGTAACGCGGTTTACTATCTCGCCTTCATAATAACAATAAGTAATGAAGTCCAAAGTAAAAAGTCCAAAGTAGATACGGTCCTTAAGTTGGGGTCTTTGGCCAACTTTTATACTTTACTTATCCAATTACTTCATTAGTCCTTCAACTTATATTCCAATCTTTATATAAGTTATAGTACATAATATATTTCCAATATATGTATAATATCCTTATATACATAATAATCAAATTCACAAAGAGTTAAGGTTCATTACCTCAATACTAGCCCAACAATATCCAAGATTTTAAAGTCGTTCCAAAGCAAGTCTTAGCTCCAAACTTTTGTGCTTTAGCTCCAATTTCTTGTGTTCCAACTCACCATAGTTTACCCTTAGAAGTTCCAACCAACTTCTATTCAATAATGGACTCCAAAAGGTGAAGAACACTTAGTCTTCAAAACTGTCCAGTTTCGGTTTTGGTGGTGTTTTAGAGGCTATGGGTGTGAAAATCTTATCTAACTCTTGGTTGGTGATCTTCCTAACATACTAAGGAAGAACACTTATAATTTTAAGAGTTTTTGGACAACTTTTGGTAGGGGAGGAGGCTGTTTAGACGAGAGCAAGCTAGAGAAGAGGGAGAGGAAAATATTTTTCAAGACTTGTAATATGTTTAAGTGTGGATGATTTTCATCCTCTTAGGGGGTTTATATAGCACAACCAAGGGATGGGATTAACACAAGTGTAAGGTAGAGATTATTTGTGTAAGAGCCTTCCCACACTTGTCTTGTTAAAGCCATGCAAGTCTTGACCATGCAAGACTTGCCCACTAACTCCATGTTGTCATCCAAGCCTATGCCAATTAGGCAAGATTTGTTGGCCACTTGTCTTGCCAAGTCGTCCACCCATTTTCGTCCACTTGGCCCAATCTATGGGTGACACTTGTCTCCCTCCTATTGATCCAAAATATTTTATCTCTCGGAACAATTCCATAGTCGTAAAAATATCGAAAATGTAAAATTTTCTTCACAAGGTTGGAAACAACTTTCGTCGGAAAATAATTCTATCGTTCATACCCTAATTAGGGTGTATACATTCGTACGTGCGTCCTTACGTACATACTTCGGAATTACGGGGTATAACATTCTCCCCCCTTAGAAACATTCGTCCCGAATGTTCCTCCAAGATTCAAAATAACTCAGATAACGACATAGTCCCCACCATAATTCGAACAATTAACAAAATGCCACATATGGCCATAACAGAATACCTAAGTACATATGACAATTTAAATTAACTGGTATGAAAGTGAGTTACCTCGAGGTGTGGGGAATAGGTGGGGATACCTCTGCCTTATGTCCTCCTCTGCTTCCCATGTCACCTCCTCTCTATTCTCGTTCCGCCACAAGACCTTGACGGAAGCCACATCCTTTGTCCGCAGTCGCCTAACCTGTCGGTCAAGTATCGCTATGGGAATCTCCTCATACGATAATTCCTCTGTCACCTGGACATCATCAACCGGGTGCACTCTAGACGGATCTCCGATACATCTCCTCAGCATAGAAACATGAAAAACTGGATGTACTGCCTCCAGATCGGACGGCAGATCCAACTCATAGGCAACCTTTCCTACTCTACGGACAATCTGATAAGGACCAATGTACCTTGGGCTGAGCTTCCCTTTCTTGCCAAACCTCATCACACCCTTCATGGGTGATACCTTCAGAAAAACCCAATCAGCAACCTCAAACTCCAAATGTCGACGTCGATGATCTGCATACGACTTCTGTCGACTCTGAGCTGTCAATAACCGCCCCTGGATAAGCTTCACCTTATCCACTGCCTGCTGAACCAAGTCTGGACCGACTAACTGTACCTCACCCACATCAAACCAGCCTATCGGTGACTTGCACTTTCTCCCATATAAGGCCTCGTAAGGCGCCATCTGGATACTGGAGTGGTAGCTGTTGTTATACGCAAACTCTACCAGTGGCAAATGGTCCTCCCAGCTACCTCTGAAGTCAATAACACAGGCTCGCAGCATATCCTCGTGTGGATAGTACGACCGCCGTCCCGTCGGTGCGGGGATGGAATACGATCGAGGCTCACCTGCGTCCCTAATCCCTTCTGGAAAGACCTCCAGAAGTTAGCCGTAAACTGAGCTCCTCTGTCTGATATAATGGAAATAGGGACTCCATGTAGTCTCACGATCTCTCGGATGTAAAGTCTGGCGTAATCCTCGGCCGAAAAAGTCGTCCTGACGGGAAGAAAGTGGGCTGATTTCGTCAGCCTGTCGACGATAACCCAGATAGAATCATGCTTCCTCTGAGTGCGAGGTAATCCTGTAATGAAGTCCATGTTGATTACCTCCCACTTCCACGTCGGAATCTCTATAGCCTGCAACAACCCACCAGGCCTCTGGTGCTCTACCTTGACCTGCTGACAACTCGGGCACTGAGCAACAAATTCTGCAACGTCTTTCTTCAGGTCGTCCCACCAATACATAGACCTGAGGTCATGGTACATCTTTGTCGACCCCGGATGGATAGAGTAACGCGCGCTGTGTGCTTCCCCTAGAACCTGCTGTCGAAGTCCTGCAATATCTGGAACACCCAACCTGCCCTCAAACCTTAGCACCCCATCAGGTGCTACCTCAAAAGGACCATTCATCTCACGAAGAGCCGTATCACGATACCGTGTCATAACCGGATCCTCATACTGTCGCCTCTTCACCTCCTCGATGATGGAAGACTCGACAACCTCTCGAACCCGAACTCCGCTATCATCAGAATCAATCAATCGGACTCCAAGGCTTGCTAGCCGATGTAACTCGCGGACCATGTCCCTCCTATCTGGCTGAACATCTGACAGACTACCCATCGACCTACGACTAAGGGCATCTGCCACTACATTGGCCTTCCCTGGGTAGTATAAAATATCGACATCATAATCCTTGAGTAGCTCTAACCACCGTCTCTGTCGCAAGTTCAGATCCCTCTGGCTGAAGATATACTGGAGGCTCTTGTGGTCGGTGTAAATGTCCACGTGAACTCCATACAAATAATGTCTTCAGATCTTCAAGGCGAGAATTACTGCTGCCAACTCTAAGTCATGTGTGGGGTAGTTCTTCTCATGCTTCTTGAGCTGTCGAGATGCGTAAGCTATAACCTTGCCCTGCTGCATCAATACACATCCAAGCCCGATGCCCGACGCATCACAATAAATCGCATAGTCGTCTGGCCCCTCTGGAAGAGTAAGAACTGGGGCGGTCGTCAACTTCTCCTTTAGTAACTGAAAGCCCTTCTCGCAAGCATCCGTCCACTGAAACTTAGTTGCCTTCTGAGTCAGCTTGGTCAAAGGTGCTGAAATAGAAGCAAACTTCTCCACAAACCTCCGGTAGTAACCCGCAAGGCCCAAAAAGCTGCGCACCTCCGTCGGGGTAGTAGGTGTTATACCCCATATTTCCAGAGTATGTACGTGAGGACGTACGTACAAAAGTTTAAGCCTTAATTAGGCAAAGGGCGAAATAGTGAACTTCCAACGGAAAATTTTCGGAACCTTGCGGAGGAAAAATTACGGTTACTACATTTAAATTTTTTGCGGATTTTTCCGAGAGATAAAATATTTTGGACCAATAGGAGGGCGACATGTGTCACCCTTAGGTGGCATAAAGTGGACGGTTTTGGAGGGAGTAGTTGGCACGTTTTTGCCATGGAAATTGCCTAAAACATTTGGTCAATGTTGCTAGATATTTTGTGGGTAGATAGATAAGGTGGGACCCACACAACACTTGTCCAAATCTCATCCACACACTTGCTTGAATCTTGGCCATCAAGGCCCTATAAATACCCCTTAGTTGAAGACTTATTTCATCCACACTTGAGCAATTTCCAAGTCTTGAAATCCCTCTCCCTCCCTCTTAAAGCTCTCGTCCAAATCACCCTCCCCCGAGAAGGCCTCACCAAACACCTCCCTACCTAGTTGTTCTCGTAAATACCCCCCCTTGGTAGAAAAATACTCTCCAAGTATTGTTACTATTCCCAAATACTTTAGCCCAAATACCTTGTAGTACTTTCCAAAGTTACCTCTATACGTAGAGCCCGGAAATACTACTATATTCCCTTAAGTCACAAAAACGAAACCCTAGGGAAAATCTTCATAAGTTGGTTGAAGTACTAAGTAGAAGTTGTGTAGAAACTTCTAAGGGTTTCTTGGAGCGTATTGGAGCGTACGGAATAGGAGCTAAACCTTGCTCAGGATCGACTTATACCTTGGATAATTTTGGGCTTATCGAGGTAAATAAACTTGTCCCCCTATTATATTGGAAATTACATGTTGTAGTAATATATAGTTGAGTATACTATATATAGAATGAATATTAAAGAAGAGTATTGAACTGTAATTACATAGAAGGATATTAAAAAAGAAGATTGAACTGTACTTACATAAGACTGTATTTACAGTAGACTTGTGTAGTTTAGCGGGTAGGAAGTCTTGCGATTTTCCGTAGAATAGAGAACCCTCTGCTTAGAATATTCTACAGAGTAGTCTAGACGTTGATAGACGTATATGGCCTTTATAGGTTGAAAGTTCTGCGAGTAGCTGTTATACCCCGTAGTTTCAGGGTATGTATGCGAGGACGTACGTACGAGAATACGACATTGGAATTGGAATGGAAGAAACAGGTGATTTTTCCACGGAAAAGTTTCCGGTTTTTGTGAAGGAAAAAGATTCGTTAAGGGGAATTGGATTCCCAGATTTGGTATTCGGACTTCTTGGAATTTTAGAGAATTATGGAATTTTATTTTCGGAAATGGTCACGTGGGGCCCACGGGAGAAAATTCTGATTTTGTGGGGCCCACTTTGTTTTCGAGATTTTGGCCATTGTGGATATTTTCGGAAGATGAAATATTTTGGACGAGTAGGAGGGCGACACGTGTCACCCCCCCCTAGTTGGCTTGGACGAATTCCACTTTGTACACAACACCCGTTTAGAGTCGTTTTTAGACGAAACGTTTTACACAACTCGCGTAGGATAAATTCCGGCTATGTCATTTCTAATTTTTGCGGATTTTTCCGAGTGACGAAACACGTTGGACCAACGAGAGGGCGACACTTGTCACCCTCTCATTGATGGATGTCACACGGCATTGGGACGAAATGGATAGCCATTTTTGTCTTGGAGTTGGTAGGATATTTTGTGTGCAAGTTGGCCAAGGACACTTGCCTAAATCCTCACCCTACACTTGCCTTGCACTTGGCATCATCTTGGCCATTGATTGGCCATCCCTTGACCTATAAATACCCCCCTTGTTGAAGAGTTATTTCATCCTAAATTGAGCAATCTTTCTAAGTCTCAAATCCCTCCCTCTCCCTCTTATTGTTTTCGTCCAAACACACCCCCCCCCTTGGATAAGCCCGTGCCGCGAGCAACCCCCCCCCCCCTCTAAAGCTAGCCTAGCCGAAACACTACCCCCCCTCCCTTGGTAGAAAAGTTGCCATCTAGTATTGTTATTATGCCCAAAATACCCTAGCCCAAATCCCTTAGTCATTAGTAGAAGTTGTGAAGAACTTCTAAGGTTTTCGAGCTCTGAGCGCACAACTTAGGAGCTAAACCTTGCTCAGCGCGACTTTTATCTAGGATATTATTGGGCTTACCGAGGTAAATAACCTTATCTTCCTTTTGTAAATAGAGTGTATATCTGTAGAAGTATAGGAATAAGTATTAAATACTTAGAAGGGTATTGCGAATAGAATTGACTGTTATCACGATGAAGGGCTTAAAAGAAGAATAATAGAACCACTTACATGACTGCTTTCACGATGAGACTCGAGTAGCTCACCGGGTAGGAAGTCTTGCCCAATGTCCATAGAATAGCGAACCCTCTCTGTTTAGAGCTATATACGATCTGATCTAGACGTTGATAGACATATTTGATCGATATAGGTCGATACTCTGCGTATGATATATTCAACTTGGCAAGTGGTTTCCGTAGAAGGTATGTGATTCTTCCTATCCTCTTGAGCATGATATTTTAAAGAATATGTATATAGTACGTGTGTTAACTGAATAATAATTACGGCAATGTCTTCGGACTTAAGCCTGAATAATAATTACGGCAATGTCTTCGGACTTAAGCCTGAATAATAAGAATCTGAAGTGGTTCAAAAGAATTAAGAAACCCTTTTTGGAAAGAAGAGTAACACTTGGTTTTAAAAAGCTTAAGAGTCATACTAGCTTTATGGGAAGTTAGGTATAACGGCTTAAGAGTGATAAAAAGGAATAATGTTTTACTGATTTCGGAAATCAGAATGAATGTCGAACAAACCACAGCAGCGCTAATAAAGGGAAAATGTTTTGACTAATAATGTATTTAAACCAGTAGAAACTTCCATCTGCATAGGATCTAAGATGAGACAAAATGATATTACATTTCCTAGATCATGGCTGCTGTAATAAGATTGTTATGAACAATAATAAACTACTCACACATAAGGTATATGTTTCCCAAATTGTTTTAAAGGATTAAAACTATGAACTACAAACCCTTTCGAAAATGAGAAACTTGAGTAATTGAAATTAGGCAAACTTGAACGTTAGGAAAAGAATGTTGTTACTTGATTTTACAAGGAGAAGTGTTTTAATGTACTTCAAAAGATAATTACTCTATTTTTATACTACGGGTATTGTGTGACTTATGTAAAAGAAACGGATCTTTTAAAAGAGTAATACATGAAGTACTTTGGGGCTAACAACCCGAACTTGTTAACATAATGTAGAAAGTACCTTGTGTGAATAACTTGATTGTATTGATTTGTGATAGTCTTGTAATATTTTCTTGTTGACTGGATAAGTAAACATGTTAGGATGCTACGTGAGTTAGTATCTTGTGATATTTGTGTAAATGGGTTTTTCCTTGTTGTGCTTATGTTGTTTAGCAATAATCGGTTATGTTGATATTATATCATTCATAACTCGGGGTTAAGCCCTCCGATCTGGTAGACTCGGCGGTCGATGGACCTATGATTCGAGAATACCTTATGCGGTCAGATGGCCTATGCGGGCTGCGGGAGTTCGAGTTAGTATGCGGCCCTTGTGGTCATGCGGTTCTTGTAGCCATGCGGACGACGAGTCTAGGACGCTGCCGGGGAGTAGCTACCCTCGATGCGGGGTTATACCTCATGCGGGCCTATCTGTTTGGCCTATGCGGAGCTGCGGGAAGTTCCAGGACTAGATGCGCACATTAGATACTGCGGGCGAGTGGCCAGCTTTGATCATGTGACGGTCTAGACAGATCTCATGATACAGTTTATGACCTTGTTGGTACTGTGGGTTTTAGTAGTCGGCTATGCCTTCGTACTTACCCCGTACGGTTCTATTGTGATGACTTTGAGGGCATGAGTCCCTGACTTGACATGACTGCTTATTTATTGTGAACTGTAGTTTTGGCTTACCATACATGTCTCCTGCCTTATATAGACTACTATGATTTCATTTACAGTATTTTCAGTTTCACATACTTGGTACCTGTTGTACTGACCTCCTTCGGGGGGCTGCGTTCATGCCGCAGGTAAAGGTACTCCTACTGTTGATCCCCGTTCTTAGGATCACCGCTTCAGCGTTGGGAAAGCTCCGTTTCTCCGGAAGCTTAGCATTTTGGTATGGTCCCCTGTCGTTGTAGATATTTGTATTCAGGGGTATGGCGGGGCCCTGTCCCGCCATTGTTGTTTTAAACTCTTAGAGGTCTGTAGACCTGTTGTAAGGTTGGGATGTAACTGTTCATTTTGGGTTATTTATATACATTATGCCGAAAGGCAACTTTTTCCCAGAAACTGTGTCTTATTTATACTGTTTCATATCTTGGTTGTTTTATATTCCGCTGGTTTTTCTCTGATGTATGACTACTTGGGTGCCCGGGTAAGGCACCAGTCACGGGCCCCGGAACGGGTCGTGACAAAAGTGGTATCAGAGCAGTTAATCCTCGGAAAGTGTCTACAGACCGTATCTAGTAGAGTCTTGATTATCGGTGTGTTGTGCACCAATAATCAGGAGGCTATAGGATATTTAGGATTGGTTTCCATTCTTCTCACTCTGAGATCGTGCTTTAGAGCTGTGTTATAAGTTGGACCCCTCTAACGTATTCCTTTCCTTTACCAGTGATGCCTCCGCGCCAGGCAACTCGGGCCCAGAAGGGCAAGCGGCGAAGGAGGCTGCGAGTAAATCTGAGAGATTTAGAAGGCACAGCCCAATCATCACTGAGGTGATGCTTTGCGAGGAGTTCGAGACGTCGCGGCCAGTGAGAGTTTGTACGCTGGCAGCGATTCCCTCTGCGGTCATGACATCCGGACTTTCGCCCACGACTTGGAGCAGAAAATATGGATTGGAAGGAGACGGCCCTGTTGCTAGCAAAGGACTTGGCAGCCAGAGAGTATTTTATGTACCGGTATTCCAAGGATATTGATGCTTATCTAAAGAAGGGTTGTGAGGGAGTAGCTCTTGATCGAGAACGAGCCAGCTTGCGTTCAGATTATTCGCCGGTGAGAGAGGTAGAGATCGGCAGAGTGACCGAGAAGCGTGAAGAGGGCCCGATTGGCGGGATCATTTGGTAACTCTCGAGGCGAACCGCCTCAGTGAGATTAGACATGCGCCTCCGCCAGTGCAGAGTGTCCCTCCACCAAGTTCAGTTTTTCCTCAGTGTTCGCGATGTGGCAGGCGTCATCCCGGGGGATGTCGTCTCTTCACTGGTGCTTGTTTTACCTGCGGCCGTCAGGGCCATGTGACGAGGGAATGTTCTATGAGGAAGGATGCAAGTAGGAGGACTCCGCCTACCGCATCGATGGCGGTCGGTGGTGCGAGAGAGGAAGGGTGTTAGCTGAGAGGCCACCCCACCGGTGTGGCCGTTGTGGTCGATGTCATCGTGGGAGTGTCGTCTGCGTCACTTGTTATTTTTGCGGCCACCGGCCATTTTGCGAGGAATTGTCCACCAAGGGTGGTGCGGATGTAGAGACTCGACGCCCGGGATCGGTGGATAGTTCATCACCTTCCCGGTATCGCACGAGCGGGTTTGATTAGAACGACCTAAAGGGAAGTGCTGGCGTAGAATCTGGTATATCCTTAACCCTTTAGAGATTTATATGTGTAGCGAATATCTTAAGTATTATTTTCAGATAGCATTGTGTTAACTGTGATTGGGAATCATGATTAGTTAATCGGGAAAGATTGGGGGATAGAGAAAGTGGGAGCCTTAGGATGTGTACGTAGAGACCTTAGAGGCGAGGCCATCTTTGGTAAAAGAATTATTTCGTGGTTGACCCTTATCGAGGTGCATAGTATACGTGAGATATTTTGTGGGATGAATCCCTGAGTAATGTGGAATGAAAGAGGGTAGAAGACCGCTAGGTTTTCGTAACGTGATTGGTGAGATTGTTCCGAATCAGGGAGCTAGTGTTTGCGCGTTGCCGGGTTGGGTTGAGGCCATGTGGCGGGTCGACCCGTGGCCTGTTTGGTGGTGGGGTCAGTTTTTGGTGGTCCCGCCGGGTGGTAGGGTCACTAGGGTGTTAGGCCCAAGTTTAGTTAACCAACGTACGAGTTCGTGGATACATTCGACCAGTAGTCGGGCCGAGGAGGTCAGCCCGTCTTGTCTTCTAGCAAAGACCGTGTACTCAGTAGGGGTGATTATATCAGAAAGGTTGTAAGGCTGCACGGGGTGCCTACCTTCACCTTATGACAGACAGTGGAGCCCAGGGTACGGCTGTTTCCTTTTTTGGAAGTTTTACCAGGCAGGGTTAAGAACTCAGGTAAGTCTCAGAATCGCATTCGCCCTCGGGCAGTGTTTGGATTTCAGGAGTAGTTGTGGGGATTGTTGTCTCCTGTAGAGGGAATGTTTAAGCTACCATTTTCAGTATTCGGATGTCGCCTTAGGAAGCCTTGTAGGGGCGGAAGTATAAGTTGCCGATCGATTGGTTCGATGTTGGCAAGGTTCAGATAGTTGGTTCAGGTTTGTTCCAAATTTGTGGATAGGGTGTGACGAGTTTTGGAAAACAGAGGAAACTTAGCCGTGTTACTTTGGGCCTTTTTGAGTTCATGTGAAGATTAGGCCAGGTTGCCTATATGTTAGCATTGTCGTCCGACTTAGGAGGCAGTACGTCCGGTCTTTCGTATTGTTATGTTCGGGAAAGTATCGGAAATCCACCCAGAGTGTTCCCAGTTAATGATGACCACGTTAGAGATAGTAACCCCGAGATTTGGAAACTAAAGCAGTAACAGAAAGGTGGTAAGAGTTCGAGCGTACAAGAAGTGTACGACATCCTCAGGGATCGCAAGCAGCCGGTACCATTTGTTGGGTCGTCGGGGCAAGGCTCGCGACAAAGTGACAAAAGTGGTATCACGACGAGTAAAGGAAGAACGAGCATGTATTACGAGCATAGGTGTGATCATTCGTTTGTAAAGAGTAGGGGCGAAGGGAGTATCTTTTTAGATCTCGAGTAGGAGTTTTTGTGATAGAGGTGATTCCTCGTGGACTTGGAGATAAGTATGTGCGCTTGTTGTGTTGTGACCAGGTGTGGCATGGTTGTTTCCGTAAGTATAGCAGTAAGGACTATACTGGCGCCTGTTTGTTTTGATACCTAGAAGGAACATTCGGGACGAATGTTTCTAAGGAGGGGAGAATGTTATACCCCGTAGTTTCAGGGTATGTATGCGAGGACGTACGTACGAGAATACGACATTGAAATTGGAATGGAAGAAAGAGGTGATTTTTCCACGGAAAAGTTTCCGGTTTTTGTGAAGGAAAAAGATTCGTTAATGGGAATTGGATTCCCAGATTTGGTATTCGGACTTCTTGGAATTTTAGAGAATTATGGAATTTTACTTTGGAAATGGTCACGGGGCCCACGGAGAAAATTCTGATTTTGTGGGGCCACTTTGTTTTGAGATTTTGGCCATTGTGGATATTTTGGAAGATGAAATATTTTGGGAGTAGGAGGCGACACGTGTCACCCCTAGTTGGCTTGGACGAATTCCACTTTGTACACAACACCCGTTTAGAGTCGTTTTGGCGAAACGTTTTACACAACTCGCGTAGGATAAATTCGGCTATGTCATTTCTAATTTTTGCGGATTTTTCCGAGTGTGAAACACGTTGGATCAACGAGAGGCGACACTTGTCACCCTCGTTGATGGATGTCACACGGCATTGGGACGAAATGGATAGCCATTTTTGTCTTGGGGTTGGTAGGATATTTTGTGTGCAAGTTGGCCAAGGACACTTGCCTAAATCCTCACCCTACACTTGCCTTGCACTTGGCATCATCTTGGCCATTGATTGGCCATCCCTTGACCTATAAATACCCCCCTTGTTGAAGAGTTATTTCATCCTAAATTGATCAATCTTTCTAAGTCTCAAATCCCTCCCTCCTCTTATTGTTTTCGTCCAAACACACCCTCCCTCGAGAAGCCCTAGCAGAGCAACCCCCTCTAAAGCTAGCCTAGCCGAAACACTACCCCCCCTCCCTTGGTAGAAAAGTTGCCATCTAGTATTGTTATTATGCCCAAAATACCCTAGCCCAAATCCCTTAGTCATTAGTAGAAGTTGTGAAGAACTTCTAAGGTTTTCTTGGAGCTACCGGAGCGCACAACTTAGGAGCTAAACCTTGCTCAAAGCGACTTTATCTAGGATATTATTGGGCTTACCGAGGTAAATAACCTTATCTTCCTTTTGTAAATAGAGTGTATATACTGTAGAAGTATAGGAATAAGTATTAAATACTTAGAAGGGTATTGCAGAATAGAATTGAACTGTTATCACAGTAGAAGGGCTTAAAAGAAGAATAATAGAACTGTACTTACATAGGACTGTTTTCACAGTAGACTTGAGTAGCTCACCGGGTAGGGAAGTGCTGCCCAAATGTCCATAGAATAGCGAACCCTCTGTTTAGAGCTATATACAGTACAGTCTAGACGTTGATAGACATATTTGACTGATATAGGTCGATACTCTGCGCGCGACATATTCAACTTGGCAAGTGGTTTCCGCCGAGAAGGTATGTGATTCTTCCTATCCTCTTGAGCATGATATTTTAAAGAATATGTATATAGTACGTGTGTTAACTGAATAATAATTACGGCAATGTCTTCGGACTTAAGCCTGAATAATAATTACGGCAATGTCTTCGGACTTAAGCCTGAATAATAAGAATCTGAAGTGGTTCAAAAGAATTAAGAAACCCTTTTTTGGAAAGAAGAGTAACACTTGGTTTTAAAAAAAGCTTAAGAGTCATACTAGCTTTATGGGAAGTTAGGTATAACAGCTTAAGAGTGATAAAAAGGAATAATGTTTCTTGATTTGAATCGAGAATGAATGTCGAACAAACCACAAAGCCGCTTAATAAAGGGAAAATGTTTTGACTAATAATGTATTTAAACCGAGAAACTTCCATCCGCATAGGATCTAAGATGAGACAAAATGATATTACATTTCCTAGATCATGGCTGTAATAAGATTGTTATGAACAATAATAAACTACTCACACATAAGGTATATGTTTCCAAATTGTTTTAAAGGATTAAAACTATGAACTACAAACCACTTTGAAAATGAGAAACTTGAGTAATTGAAATTAGGCAAACTTGAACGTTAGGAAAAGAATGTTGTTACTTGATTTTACAAGGAGAAGTGTTTTAATGTACTTCAAAGATAATTACTCTATTTTTATACTACTGTATTGTGTGACTTATGTAAAAGAAACGGATCTTTTAAAAGAGTAATACATGAAGTACTTTGGGGCTAACAACGAACTTGTTAACATAATGTAGAAAGTACCTTGTGTGAATAACTTGATTGTATTGATTTGTGATAGTCTTGTAATATTTTCTTGTTGACTTGATAAGTAAACATGTTAGGATGCTACGTGAGTTAGTATCTTGTGATATTTGTGTAAAGGGGATTTTCCTTGTTGTGCTTATGTTGTTTAGAAATAATCGCTTATGTTGATATTATATCATTCATAACTCCGGGGTTAAGCTGCCTCCGTCACGGGGTAGACTCAGCGGTCGATGGACCTATGATTCGAGAATACCTTATGCGGGTCAGTATGGCCTATCGGAAGGCTGCGGGAGTTCCAGTTAGTACGCGGCCCTTGTGGTCATGCGGTTCTTGTAGCCATGCGGACGACGAGTCTAGACGCTGCGGAGTAGCTACCCTCGATGCGGGTTACACCTCATGCGGGCCTATCTGTTTTGCCTATGCGAGTCGGGAAGTTCGGGACTAGATCGCACATTAGATACTGCGGGCGAGTGGCCAGCTTTGATCATGTGACGGTCTAGACAGATCTCATGATACAGTTTATGACCTTGTTGGTACTGTGGGTTTTAGTAGTCGGCTACGCCTTCGTACTTACCCCGTACGGTTCTATTGTGATGACTTTGAGGGCATGAGTCCCTGACTTGACATGACTGCTTATTTATTGTGAACTGTAGTTTTGGCTTATCATACATGTCTCCTGCCTTATATAGACTACTATGATTTCATTTACGATATTTTGCTTTCACATACTTGGTACTGTTGTCGACCTCCTTCGGGCTGCGTTCACGCAGGTAAAGGTACTCCTACTGTTGATCCCCGTTCTTAGGATCACCGCTTCAGCGTTGGGAAAGCTCCGTTTCTCCGGAAGCTTAGCATTTTGGTATGGTCCCCTGTCGTTGTAGATATTCGTATTCAGGGGTATGGCGGGGCCCTGTCCCGCCATTGTTGTTTTAAACTCTTAGAGTGCATGCAGACTGTTGTAAGGTCGATGTAACTGTTCATTTTGGGTTGTTTATATACATTATGCCGAAAGGCAACTTTTTTATACTGTTTCATATCTTGGTTGTTTTATATTCCGCTGGTTTTTCTCTGATGTATGACTACTTGGGTGCCCGGGTAAGGCACCAGTCACGGGCCCCGGAACGGGTCGTGACAGTAGCATGTTCTACTTGAAAGGTGGACAAGGCTAGCCGGGTTATAGCAGTGGAGTGTTTTGCTATTTGTCGATAATCGTCGCGAGGTATGTGATTCTTCCTATCCTCTTGAGCATGATATTTTAAAAGAATATATATAGTACGGTGGACGTACGTGTGTTAACTGAACGTGGTTTTACTTCGATGTCTTTTGACTTAAGTTTTAAATAATAAAGAATCTTGAAGTATTTCAAAAGAATTAAGAATCGTTTTTGAAAGAAGGGTAATACTTGGTTTTGAAAGCTTAAGAGTTATACTAGCTTTATGGGAAGTTAGGTATAACGTCTTAAGAGAGATAAAAAGAATGGTTTATTGATCTTAAAAGATAAGAGACTTGACTTAATTGAATTGATATGAATTTTATTAAAAAGTGTGAAACCTCATTCGTGAGTAATGAGTATTTGGTCTTTAAAAGAATAATGTTTTACTGATTTCGGAAATGAGAATAAGTATCGAACGAACCACTGCAGCGTTAATAAAGGAAAATGTATTGACAATTAAGTAATTATATTTAAACCAGTAGAAACCTCCATCTGCATAGAAGCTAAGATAAGACAAGATTGTATTACATTTCCTAGATCATGGCTGCTTTAATAAGATTGTTATAAACAAGAAAAACCTACTCACACATAAGGCATACGTTACTCAATCGTTTTAAAAGAGATTATGTTATTAAGTGATTAAGACTATGAACTACGAAACCTTTCGAAAATAAGAGACGTGAATATTTGAAATTAGGCAAACTTGAACTTTGGAAAAGAATGTTGTTGCTTGATTTTAAAAAGGAAAGTATGGAAGTTGTTTTGGTCTACTTAAAATGTTAGTCACTCTATTTTTTTAATACTACGGGTATCGGGTGACCGTTGTAAAATAAATGGATCCTTTAAAAAGAATTTAACGTATGTAGTACTTTGGGGTTAAAACCCGGACTTTGACATAAAATGAAAGTACCTTGAGTTGTGTGTAACTTTCCTATGTTTGCGTGTGATAGCCTTGTCGTGCTAGTGTTGTATTTCTATACCACCGCATCTCTCAATGGAGGGCCGGTTGATTTGTTATGATCTTACTTGGACGTACCGGCAGTGACGGAGGATTCCACGGGTGCGCTCCTGTTGATAGCGTTATTCCATGGACTAGCTCTCCATGAGGTTTCTTGGTCGGCCTTGGTATCGGTGGTTGGCTTTCGTGCTTGCCTCGTGGTGATTCGGCCTTGGTACTGTAGTTAGCCTTCGCGCCCCGTTCGGTTTAGTGGCGAAGTCTCGTGATCGCGACTAGGTATCGGTAGTTAGCCCTCGTATTTGCCCGGTCATACGTGACACGGCTTTGGTATCCGGTAGTTGGCTTTCGTACTTGCCCGTGACGGCCGTGGCGAAGTCTCGTGATCTGACGCTTGGTATCCGGTAGTTAGCCTCGTACTTCCGGTCCACGTGACACGGCTTTGGTATCCGGTAGTCGGCTTTTGTACTTGCCGTGACGCCGTGGTTTGGTTGTATAGTATTGGTAGTACGGCTTTGGTATCTGGTAGTTGGCTTTCGTACTTGCCCCGGTCAGTTGATGATGCGGCTTTGGTATCTGGTAGTTAGCCTTCGTACTTGCCGTCACGGTTTATGACTCAGTGGGACACGGTGTTTATGTGTACTCCTTGGTGTTATTATATCATAGGTATGGCAGTGAGGAAGGTATTCCACGGGCATGATTGATGTTGAGGGCGTGAGACCCATAGTTATATTTGAGTGATGACCTTGAGGGCGTGGTCCCTGACTTACGTGACTGCTTATTTATTGTGGACTGTAGTTTGGTTATCATACATGTCTCCTGCTTTATATAGACTACTATGATTTCATTCTGATATTTTGATTTCACATACTTGGTACTGTTATCGACCTCCTTCGAGGGTTGCGTTCATCCGCAGTAAGTACACGATTGTTGATCCTCGTTCATAGGATCGTGATTCAGCGTGTGGGAAGCTCCGTTTCTCGGAGGCTTATCTTTTGGTATAGTCCTGTCCTTATAGTACTTGTACATTCGGGGTATGGCGGGGCCCCGTCGTCATGTTGTATAAAAACTCTTAGAAGTGCATGAAATCTTGTTGTGGCGGGGTTTGTAAGGATGTAGCATTCGGTTTGAAAGATTTGTATGTATACTTTATTGGAAGGTGACTGTTTCGGTTAGCCTGTTTCATACTTTATGTCTTGTCTCATGTTTTAGTTTTATTTCCGCTGGTTGTTCTCTATGTTGTATCACTAGGGTGCCGGTAGGCACGATCCACGGGCAGGATCGGGTCGTGACAAAAGTGGTATCAGAGCAGTTAGTCCTCGGAAAGTGTCTACAGACCGTGTCTAGTAGAGTTTTGATTATCGGTGTGTTGTGCACCACATCTATAATTAGGAGGCTATAGGACATTTAGGATTGGTTTCCATTCTTCTCATTCTGAGATCGTGCCTTAGAGCTGTGTTATAAGTTGGACCCCTCTGACGTATTTCGTTTTTACCAGTTATGCCTCCGCGCCGGCAGCAACAGGCAAGGCGGCCGAGGCGCTAGTAAGACACAAAGTGCGAGCGCGAGCGATCGATGCACGAGATAGTGCTTCAGACGACGAGTTTTGCGACGCCACCGGCCCCAGCAGAGTTTAGAGCTGCAACAATGGCTGCTGAGATCACATTACCTGAGCCTCCAGTCCCACATCCTGGAGCAGAGGAGATGGGTTACAAGGAGATGGCGATTATTGGCGATTGTGGCGAACATGAGGATAGGGCCGGCGCAGTTCGATAGCACCGTGGTTCACCCAAGATCGGATAGTTTGAGGCTACGGGACTTTACGAGTTGTAGCCGCTTGAGTTCTACGGTGAGGCACGAGGATAATCCGCAGGAGTTCATCAAGCGATTCTGACGGATCGTAGAGTGATCAAGGCTTCGAGACCAGTCGGTGGTCTTGGGTTCACATCGGTTGCATAATCTGCATGATTGGCGGTTTGATTCGTGGGGCGTCGGGAGGGCATGCACTTCCAGCCGTATGGAACGAGTTCTCAGAGGCATTTCTTGCCTCCACCGATGAGGAGGGCTCGGGCCGACATATTTTTGGTGTTGAGGCAGAACGGACGTACGGTTCGGGAATACAATGTGGAGTTCGACTCATTGGCTCGGTATGTCCGCGTTAGTAGCTAGTATGGAGGGCGAGTGCACCGCTATGTCACGAGGGCTCGATGATTATTTGGCGAGAGTTTCGGTGTAGCTCTTCACCGGCATGGACATTGCCGCGTGCGAGCTTATGCACTTGGATGTGAGGCGGAGAGGTCGACGGAATGACCGGGATCAGCGAAGAGGGCGAGCAGCGAGTCTTTTGGCGACTTTCGGCGGACCGCCTCGTGGCGAGCGATTATCGCCTCCCGTCTGCAGTGGTCCTCGCGATCTTCGGGATATTTTGGATATTCAGGAGCAGGTCAGGGCTCCCAGGTTTCAAATTTTCAGGGGAGTAGGAGTGCTCGCCGGATGAGGTCGCCCTTGTCTCAGTGTGGCCGTTGTGGAAAACTTCATAAGGGAGAGTGTCGTACTAATTTGGGAGATTGTTATTCTTGCGGCAAACAGGGCCATTTGGCGAGAGACTGTCCGACCAGGGGTAGCACTGGTGGGATAGCACAGACTACGAGATCAGTTGCGGGTTCTTCACCTTCCATAGCTAGGCAAGATGTTCATGCACCGGCAGGCCACGCCGGAGGTCGCGGTGGAAGTTCCCAGTTTTAGCGGTCCTTTGAACCGTCTATTTTCAGGTATATCCTTAACCCTCTAAAGACTGGTTTGTATTGATGTTATGATTATGTGTTAAGTGTTATGTTCGGATAGCTTTGTGTTAAAATGTGACTTAGAAGCCTGATTAGTGAAAAGGGTAAGTCTGGGGATGAGAAAATGGTGGACCTTAGAATATTACAGTTGAGACCTTAGATGTAAGGTCGTCTTGAGTAAAAGACTTTACTATTAATCTTTGTCGGAATGCATAAGTATACGTGGAGTAATTGTGGGAAAATTCCTTAGGTTGTGTAAAATGAAAGTGGTAGCTTTCATGACTTGGATAGGTAAGAATGTC
This sequence comes from Przewalskia tangutica, assembly GCA_029844215.1. Lineage (NCBI taxonomy): Eukaryota > Viridiplantae > Streptophyta > Magnoliopsida > Solanales > Solanaceae > Przewalskia > Przewalskia tangutica. The sequence continues at coordinate 111,731,765 of CM056727.1, forward strand.
CCGGATCGGGGAACGAGAGAGTTTGGCGCGATTATGGGTCAGGGTTGAGGGTCGTTCGCGGGTCAACCCGCAGCCCGAAAAGAGATGTGGTCAGTTTGAGGTGGTCCCGCCAGGTGGTAGGATCACGAGGGTGCAAAGCCCAAGTTTAGGTAACCGTTGCATGAGTTCGTGGATATGTTCGACCAGAATCGGACCATGGAGGCCGGGAATGGCCTTGAAGAAATTTGAGGCTAGTAAGATGACCAAGTTAGGGGGTAGTGACTCTAAAGTTTTGGGAAAGCAAGCGATGCGAAGTATGATGCGTGTACTAGGAAGAGTTCGAGTGTTCGATCAAGGTACGACGAGAAAGGAAAGAAGTGAATGTGCGAAGGGAGTATCCTTTGGACCAGAAGCGAGAGTTGGTATTGTTTTACATCATCGAGGTGATTCCTCGATGGCTTGGATTTGGGTTTTGCGCGTGTGTTATTTTGTGGCCAGGTGTGGAATGATTGGTTTCGTAAGTATAGTAGAGAAGACTATACCGGCGCGTGTACATTTTGAGACTTAGAAGGAACATTCGGGACGAATGTTTTTAAGGGGGGAAGAATGTTATACCCCGTATTTCAGTATATGCGTGAGGACGTGCGTCTGAAAATTTTAAGCCTTAATTAGGCAAAGGCGAAATAGTGAACTTCCAACGGAAAATTTTGGAACCTGCGGAGGAAAAATTACGGTTACTACATTTAAATTTTTGCGGATTTTTCAGAGATAAAATATTTTGGACGATAGGAGGCGACATGTGTCACCCTTAGGTGGCATAAAGTGGACGGTTTTGGAGGAGTAGTTGCACGTTTTGCCATGGAAATTGCCTAAAACATTTGGTCAATGTTGCTAGATATTTTTGTGGGTAGATAGATAAGGTGGGACCCACTGACAACACTTGTCCAAATCTCATCCACACTTGCTTGAATCTTGGCCATTGAAGGCCCTATAACTACCCCCTTAGTTGAAGACTTATTTCATCCACACTTGAGCAATTTCCAAGTCTTGAAATCCCTCTCCCTCCCTCTTAAAGCTCTCGTCCAAATCACCCCTCCCCCCCTTGAGAAGGCCTCGGCCGAAACACCCCCCCTACCTAGTTGTTCTCGTAAATACCCCCCCTTGGTAGAAAAATACTCTCCAAGTATTGTTACTATTCCCAAATACTTTAGCCCAAATACGTTGTAGTACTTTCCAAAGTTACCTCTATACGTAGAGCCCGGAAATACTACTATATTCCCTTAAGTCACAAAAACGAAACCCTAGGGAAAATCTTCATAAGTTGGTTGAAGTACTAAGTAGAAGTTGTGTAGAAACTTCTAAGGGTTTCTTGGAGCGTATTGGAGCGTACGGAATAGGATCTAAACCTTGCTCAGGATCGACTTATACCTTGGATAATTTTGGGCTTATCGAGGTAAATAAACTTGTCCCCCTATTATATTGGAAATTACATGTTGTAGTAATATATAGTTGAGTATACTATATATAGAATGAATATTAAAGAAGAGTATTGAACTGTAATTACATAGAAGGATATTAAAAAAGAAGATTGAACTGTACTTACATAGGACTGTATTTACAGTAGACTTGTGTAGTTTAGCGGGTAGGGAAGTGCTGCCCGATTTTCCGTAGAATAGAGAACCCTCTGCTTAGAATATTCTACAGAGTAGTCTAGACGTTGATAGACGTATATGGCCTTTATAGGTTGAAAGTTCTGCGAGTAGCATGTTCTACTTGAAAGGTGGACAAGGCTAGCCGGGTTATAGCAGTGGAGTGTTTTGCTATTTGTCGATAATCGTCGCGAGGTATGTGATTCTTCTTATCCTCTTGAGCATGATATTTTAAAAGAATATATATAGTATGGTGGACGTACGTGTGTTAACTGAACGTGGTTTTACTTCGATGTCTTTTGACTTAAGTTTTAAATAATAAAGAATCTTGAAGTATTTCAAAAGAATTAAGAATCGTTTTTGAAAGAAGGGTAATACTTGGTTTTGAAAGCTTAAGAGTTATACTAGCTTTATGGGAAGTTAGGTATAACGTCTTAAGAGAGATAAAAAGAATGGTTTATTGATCTTAAAAGATAAGAGACTTGACTTAATTGAATTGATATGAATTTTATTAAAAAGTGTGAAACCTCATTCGTGAGTAATGAGTATTTGGTCTTTAAAAGAATAATGTTTTACTGATTTCGGAAATGAGAATAAGTATCGAACGAACCACTGCAGCGTTAATAAAGGAAAATGTATTGACAATTAAGTAATTATATTTAAACCAGTAGAAACCTCCATCTGCATAGAAGCTAAGATAAGACAAGATTGTATTACATTTCCTAGATCATGGCTGCTTTAATAAGATTGTTATAAACAAGAAAAATCTACTCACACATAAGGCATACGTTACTCAATCGTTTTAAAAGAGATTATGTTATTAAGTGATTAAGACTATGAACTACGAAACCTTTCGAAAATAAGAGACGTGAATATTTGAAATTAGACAAACTTGAACTTTGGAAAAGAATGTTGTTGCTTGATTTTAAAAAGGAAAGTATGGAAGTTGTTTTGGTCTACTTAAAATGTTAGTCACTCTATTTTTTTAATACTACGGGTATCGGGTGACCGTTGTAAAATAAATGGATCCTTTAAAAAGAATTTAACGTATGTAGTACTTTGGGGTTAAAACCCGGACTTTGACATAAAATGAAAGTACCTTGAGTTGTGTGTAACTTGCCTATGTTTGCGTGTGATAGCCTTGTCGTGCTAGTGTTGTATTTCTATACCACGCGTCTCTCGATGGGCGGTGGATTTTTATGATCTTACTTGGGCGTCCGAAGCGGTGGCGGAGGATTCCACGGTGCGCTCGCGTTGATAAGCGTTATTCCATGGACTAGCTCTGCGTGAGGTTTCTTGATTCGGCCTTGGTATCGGTGGTTGGCTTTCGTACTTGCCGCCTCGTGGCTGATTCGTCCTTGGTACTGGTAGTTAGCCTTCGTGACTTGCCGTTCGGTTTAGTGGCGAAGTCTCGTGATCGACCTTGGTATCCGGTAGTTAGCCCTCGTACTTGCCGGTCGACTCATTGACACGACTTTGGTATCGGTAGTTGGCTTCGTACTTGCCGCGTCGAACCGTGGCGAAGTCTCGTGATCTGACCTTGGTATCCGTAGTTAGCCCTCGTACTTGCCGGCCATTCGTGACACGACTTTGGTATCGGTAGTTGGCTTCGTACTTGCCCGCATCGCCGTGGCGAAGTCTCGTGATCTGACCTTGGTATCGGTAGTTAGCCCTCGTACTTGCCGGTCACTCGTGACATGGCTTTGGTATCGGTAGTCGGCTTTCACTTGCCCGTGTCGCCGTGGTTTGGTTGTATAGTATTGGTAGTACGGCTTTGGTATCCGTAGTTGGCTTCGTACTTGCCGTCGATTGATGATCGGCTTTGGTATCCGTAGTTAGCGCCGTACTTGCCCCAGACGGTTTATGACAGTGGGACTGGTGTTTATGTGTACTCCTTGGTGTTATTATATCATAGATGCCGTGATGAGAAGGTATTCCAGGCATGATTGATGTTGAGGCGTGAGACCCATAGTTATATTTGAGTGATGACCTTGAGGGCGTGAGTCCCTGACTTACGTGACTGCTTATTTATTGTGGACTGTAGTTTGGTTATCATACATGTCTCCTGCTTTATATAGACTACTATGATTTCATTCTGATATTTTCGATTTCACATACTTGGTACTGTTATCGACCTCGCCCGAAAGTGCGTTCATCTGCGCGGTAGAGGTACGCGATTGTTGATCCTCGTTCATAGGATCGCGATTCGGCGTGTGGGAAGCTCCGTTTCTCGGAGGCTTATCTTTTGGTATAGTCCACATCAGTAGGTACTTGTACATTCAGGGGTATGGCGGGGCCCTGTCCCGTCATGTTGTATAAAAACTCTTAGAGGTCTGTAGTACTGTTGTGGGCAGGGTTTGTAAGGATGTAACTGTTCGGTTTGAAAGATTTGTATGTATACTTTATTGGAAGGTGACCGTTTTGGTTAGCCTGTTTCATACTTTATGTCTTGTCTCATGTTTTAGTTTTATTTCCGCTGGTTGTTCTCTGATGTTTTATCACTAGGGTGCTCCGGGTAAGGCACCAGTCACGGGCCCGGGATCGGGTCGTGACAGTAGGTCTAGGCCAACTCTTGATTGACTCGACCTTTGCCGTATCTACCGAATACCATCGGTCCCTACAATGTGCCCTAAGAACGCCACCGAAGCTAACCAAAACTCACACTTCGAAAACTTGGCATATAACTGCTGGTCCCGGAGGACTCTCAGCACCGTCCTCAAATGCTCTGTATGCTCCTGCTCCGAGCGAGAATAAATCAAGATGTCGTCAATGAATACTATCACGAACGTATCCAGAAATGGTTTGAACACTCTGTTCATCAAATCCATGAATACCGCCGCAGCATTGGTCAAGCCAAAAGACATGACCCTAAACTCATAGTGACCGCAGGGTCCAAACGATCTAGGGATATCCGACTCCCTAACCCATACCTGATGGTAAACCGAACGTAGGTCTATCTTAGAAAAACACCACGCGCCCTGCAACTGGTCGAACAAGTCATCGATCCTGGGAAGGGGGTATCTGTTCTTAATAGTCACATTGTTCAGCTGCCTGTAATCAACGCACATACGCAGCTTCCCATCATTTTTCTTCACGAACAATACCGACGCTCCCCAGGGAGAAACACTAGGCATAATGAAGCCTTTCTCCAGCAAATCGCTCAGCTGGTCCTTCAGTTCTCTCAACTCGGCAGGTGTCATTCGGTATGGCGGAATGGATATAGGTCGAGTATCAGGCAGAATATCAATGCAAAACTCTATCTCCCTCTCCGGAGGGATACCCGGGAGGTCGTCTGGGAACACATCTGGAAACTCTCTGACTACCGGAACTGACTGTAGGTCTGGTGTCGTCGCCTCCGTATCAAATACCCGGATGAGATGGTAGATATACTCCTTCTGAACCATCTTCCTGGCCTTGAGGTAGGAAATAAACTTACCCCTCGGCGACAAAGTGTTCCCCTCCCACTCGATAACCGGCTCCCTAGGAAACTGGAACCGTACCAATCGTTTCCTACAGTCTACATTGGCGTAGCAAGAAGCTAACCAATCCATACCCATAATCACATCAAAATCGGTTATGTCCAATTCTATCAAGTCGGCTAGGGTCTGACGACTGCATATAGTCACTGGGAAAGCCCTATATACCCGCTCAGCTACTACCGAATCCCCCACAGGCGTAGCTACCTCAAAAGGGTCTATGGTCTCAGGCTCTATCCCTATCCTACTAGCAATATGGGGAGATATATAGGACAAGGTAGAACCTGGATCAATCAAGGCATATACGTCGCAACAAGAAACTGATAAAGTACCTGTAATGACATCCGGCGACGCCTCCTGGTCCTGGCGGCTGGACATGGCATAAATGCGGTTCTGAGGACCGCTGGAACTAGCACCCCTGCCACGACCTCTGCCACGACCTGCTGGCCCATGAGAACCCTGCCCTCCGGGGCGAGTAACTGTAGGAGATGAAGACCCGGCAAAAGACCATGTAGGCTGAACTCTACTATCTGCGCCGCCCTTAGTCGGACAGTCTCTCGCAAAGTGACCCTGCTGGCCGCAAGTGAAACAAACTCCCGCAGCAGTACCACATTTCCCGAAATGGGATCTCCCACATCGAACACACTGACAGGAAGGTGGTCTCGATTGGTTAGCACATTTGCTACCCTGGAAGTCTGAAGTCCTGGGGCCCTGACCTGCCCCCGAATACCCTGTCGGTCCTGAAGATGGTATAGGAGTGCTCTGAGCTGGCTGAGGTGCAAATCTACTCCGCTGCTGAGGTCGTCCACCTCGAGAACCACCAAAGGACCATGTCGCCACGCCTTCTTCTGGCGATATCTCGCCAACGTCGGCCCCTACGCTCCTCACACCTGGGCGCATGAGCCTGCATGCGGGCAATGTCCATGCCCGGCTGAAGAGCTACACCTGAGCAAGACTCCGCCAAGTAGTCATCAAGCCCTGTGACGTAGCGGTGCACTCGGTCCTCCATATCTGCTACTAACGCGGGAACATACAGAGCCAACGAGTCGAACTCCACATTGTACTCCCGAAATGTGCGCCTGCGCCTCGGCGTCAAAATCTGTCGATTCGTGCCCTCATCTGCGGAGGCAAGAAGTGAGCGAGAAATGCCTCTGAGAACTCGTCCCAAACGGCTGGAGGCGCCTGCTCCCCCCGGCACAGCTCCCAAGAATCGAACCAGTCGACTGCGGTATCGCGTAGCCGATGTGAACCTAAGACCACTGACTCGGTCTCCGACGCCTTGATCACTCTCATGATCCGTTGTAACTGTCTGATGAATTCCTGTGGATCATCCTCAGGCCTCGACCCATAAAACTCTGGCGGGCCGCAACTCAGAAAGTCCCGAAGTCTCAAACCATCTGACCTCGGGTGGACCACGGGTACTACTGGGACTGGAACTGCTGCGTCCAGCCTATCCTCGTGCCTTGCCACGACTCTGGCCAATAACTGGGCCATCTCCTTGTAACCCATGTCCTCTGCTCCAGGCTGTGGGGCTGGAGGCTCCGGTGCCGTGACCTTAGCAGCCTCTGCTGCGGCCCTAAACTCTGTTGGGGTCGGCGACGTCGTGGAACTCGACGTCGGAGGTATCACCTCGGGTAAGGGTTGGGACTGAGCCCTCGTGACTCTTTGTGTACTACTAGCAGCTCCCTCGGCTGCCTTGCCCTTCTGGGCCCAGGTTGCCTTACGTGGAGGCATAACAGGTAAGAAAGAGAAATCCGTCAGAAGGGTCCAACCTATAACACATCTCTAAGGCACGATCTCAGAGTGAGAAGAATGGAAACCAACCCTAAATGTCATGCAGCCTCCTGATTATAGATGTGGTGCACAACACACCGATAATCAAGACTCTACTAGACACGGTCTGTAGACACTTTCCGAGGATTAACTGCTCTGATACCACTTTTGTCACGACCGATCCGGGCGTGATCGTGCCTTACCCGGACACCCAAGTAGCCAAACATCAGAGTAACCAGCGGAATATAACCAAGACATGAAATAATAAAAGTAAGAATAGTCTATGCAAGAAAAGTTGTCTTTCGGCATATATATATAATTACCCAATAGTGAATGGTTACAATCCCAAAATGTGACAGGACTACAGACCTCTAAGGAAATGTAAACACTATGACGGGACAGGGCCCCGTCATACCCCTGAATGTACAAAATATCTACGACACCAGGGAGAACCATACCAAAAGTCGAGCCTCCGGAGAAATGGAGCTCCTGACACCAGAGTAAAGATCCTAAGACTGAGGATCCGCTACCTGCTTCCCTTTACCTGCGGCATGAACGCAGCCCCCCGAAGGAGGTCAGTACAACAAGTACCAAGTATGTGAAACTGTAAATTACAGATATATATATATACATATATAAAACCTTAACATTTTTTTAAAACCAATTCACAAGTATGTATGAAAACAACCGAGTTAACTGCACACAGTGCCACATCACAAACAAGAGCAATAATAAGTATACTGTAACAGGTCTTTTCTAGGACGCGAATGATCGAAGCAAGGCCAATCGCCCATAGTATCATTATGCATGCCTAATCTCGACTCGCATCGCGTAGGCCACTAGGCCCGCGTGAGGTATTCCTCGCATCGAGGGTAGCTACTCCTCGGCATCGCCCCGACTCGCGATCGCATGGCTACATAGACCGCGTGAGGTATTCCTCGCACACTAACACGGAACTCGTAGCTCCGCATAGGTCCCCTGGACCCGCATGAGGCATCCCTCGCATCGGGGGGCAGCTTAACCCCCGGTATAACATGTCAAGAGGTGAGTGGTACAATACTAACATAACAGCTTATCGTTAAACAACATAAGCACAATAAGAATGACCTCTTTATTCAATCATCACAAGAATCGAACACAACGACTAATCGTTGAACAATATAAGCAAAACAAGAATAACCTTCTCACATAAGCATCACAAGATACTAGCACACGTAGTATCATAATATGTCTATCAAACCAACTTACTATACCTTCAGACAATATTTCAAGCATTGGATAAACAAATAATAAAAACCGTTTTCTTATCTTTCTTAAGTTGTTATACCTAACTTCCCATAAAGCTAGTATAACACTTAAGCCTTTTATAAAAACCAAGTATTACTTTTCTTCCAAAAATGATTCATATCTCTTTTGAAATATTCAAGATTCTTATTATTTAGAACTCAAGTCCAAAGACATCAAAGTGAAGCCAAGTTCAGTTTAATACACGTACGTCTACCGTACTATATATATTTTGAAAGTATCATGCTCAAAGGGATAGGAAGAATCACATACCTCCTCGGCTAAACCCACTTGCCAAGTCGGATATGTCGCGTGCAAAGTGTCAACCTATAATAGTCAAAACACGACAATTAACTTCTAGTTTTTCGTGGAATTCTTCTAAGTAAGACTCCTCTTAGTCTACGGAAAATTGGGCAGCACTTCCCCCGTTTTTACTCAATTCTTAACAAAGCCCGATAACAGTAACCAACGTGGCGCAATAATTTCGATAAGTAAGGAAGGGGATAACACGCCCAAACGGAACGCGATTAACAATCTCTCCTTCATAAATATAATAAGTAAAGAAGGGGATTACACGCCCAAACGGTAACGCGGTTTACTATCTCGCCTTCATAATAACAATAAGTAAAAGAAGGGGATTACACGCCAAAACGGTAACGGTTTACTATCTCGCCATAATAACAATAAGTAAAGAAGGGGATTACACGCCCAAACGGTAACGCGGTTTACTATCTCGCCTTCATAATAACAATAAGTAAAAGAAGGGGATTACACGCCCAAACGGTAACGCGGTTTACTATCTCGCCTTCATAATAACAATAAGTAATGAAGTCCAAAGTAAAAAGTCCAAAGTAGATACGGTCCTTAAGTTGGGGTCTTTGGCCAACTTTTATACTTTACTTATCCAATTACTTCATTAGTCCTTCAACTTATATTCCAATCTTTATATAAGTTATAGTCCATAATATATTTCCAATATATGTATAATATCCTTATATACATAATAATCAAATTCACAAAGAGTTAAGGTTCATTACCTCAATACTAGCCCAACAATATCCAAGATTTTAAAGTCGTTCCAAAGTAAGTCTTAGCTCCAAACTTTTGTGCTTTAGCTCCAATTTCTTGTGTTCCAACTCACCATAGTTTACCCTTAGAAGTTCCAACCAACTTCTATTCAAGAATGGACTCCAAAAGGTGAAGAACACTTAGTCTTCAAAACTGTCCAGTTTCGGTTTTGGTGGTGTTTTAGAGGCTATGGGTGTGAAAATCTTATCTAACTCTTGGTTGGTGATCTTCCTAACATACTAAGGAAGAACACTTATAAGTTTAAGAGTTTTTGGACAACTTTTGGTAGGGGAGGGGGCTGTTTAGACGAGAGCAAGCTAGAGAAGAGGGAGAGGAAAATATTTTTCAAGACTTGTAATATGTTTAAGTGTGGATGATTTTCATCCTCTTAGGGGGTTTATATAAGCACAACCAAGGGATGGGATTAACACAAGTGTAAGGTAGAGATTATTTGTGTAAGAGCCTTCCCACACTTGTCTTGTTAAAGCCATGCAAGTCTTGACCATGCAAGACTTGCCCACTAACTCCATGTTGTCATCCAAGCCTATGCCAACTAGGCAAGATTTGTTGGCCACTTGTCTTGCCAAGTTGTCCACCCATTTTCGTCCACTTGGCCCAATCTATAGGTGACACTTGTCGCCCTCCTATTGATCCAAAATATTTTATCTCTCGGAACAATTCCATAGTCGTAAAAATATCGAAAACGTAAAATTTTCTTCACAAGGTTGGAAACAACTTTCGTCGGAAAATAATTCTATCGTTCTTACCCTAATTAGGGCGTATACATTCGTACGTGCGTCCTTAGGTACATACTTCGGAACTACGGGGTATAACATGGACCCGCAATGAGTCATCGGTACACGATACTCACATCACGGATAGCTAATCCATGGCTTATATATATCCCGGGAATTTAACCCGCCCGAGTCAAATCGAGCCACGCGGTAGTGTGTACCACTCCTACGTGGAGCTAACCCATGGTATCCTTGAAACAAGTTGCCGGCCCTTTTATGGAGGGACGTGGAGATGTGGAAATATGACACTTGCACGAATGTCTATATGGGCAACCCATATGCAAGCAAACCAAGACAAAACCATGCCTTTACACAAATCAAGACAATTACCATGCCTTTCTTTTTGTCATAAACCAAGACAATACCATGTCTTTCCTTTTTACACAAACCAAGATAATACCATTCATTTACACAAACCAAGACAATTACCATGCCTTCTTTTCACATAAACCAAGACAATTAGCATGCCTTCTTGTTATATAAACCAAGAGAAATCCTTATTTAAGCAAGCCAAAGTACTTATCAAGGCACACATAGAATAATTCTCATTTAAACAAGCCAAAGTACTATCAAGGCACACATAGAATAATCCTCATTTAAACAAGCCAAAGTACTATCAAGGCACAAATGGAAAAATTCTCATTTAAACAAGCCAAAGTACTACGTACGTACATTCTTTTCAAAAGACTCCTTTTTATGTAAAGCCCCAAGATACTAACACCCGTAGTATCAAGGCATGTCTATTTTTCAAAGTAAGTTACTACACTTTTAGAAAACTCATTTCAAAGCTTGAAACCAAGTAACTTCAATTTTTCACAATCTAAGCAACTTATGCCCATTAATCAAAATGGACAACTTTCTTAACCTTCCATAAAGTCGTTATAACCAACTTCCCATAAAGCCGTTATAACCCTTTATGGTTTTAGACATATTCATTCCTTTTATAACCAAGAGACTTATACTTTTAAAACCAAGTATCACATACTTACAAATCAAGTTTCTTAACTTTCAAAATACTTCAAGTCTCTTAATCTTTAGAAATCAAGTTTCTTCTACTTTTAAACCTCAAGTAACTCACACCTTTAAAACAAGTTACTTCTCTTAAATCATGTCATTTCTCCTCTTTTAAAACAATTAAGTAAATCACTCCTTTGACTCCCCTAAAGTCATTATAACGACCTTTAGGTTTTGGAACTAAGGCACTAGCCAAAAGATTTGGAAACCACTTCCTTTTCAAGTGTCACGACCCGATCCCGGGCCCGTGACTGGTGCCTTACCCGGGCACCCCAGTAGGCATACATCAGAGTAACCAGCGGAATAATAAAACAAGACATGAAACAAATGTAAAATGTAACACAGTTTATCTGAGAAAAAGTTGCCTTTCGGCATATATATATAAACCAAGTCTGGCAGTTACATCCCAACTTTACAACATGACTACAGACCTCTAGGAATGTAAACAACTATGGCGGGACAGGGCCCCGCCATACCCTGAATGTACAAAATATCTACAACACCAGGGAGAGTCGTACCAAAAGTCGAGCCTCCGGAGAAATGGAGCTCCTGACACCAGAGTAAGGATCCTAAGAATGAGGATCTACCACCTGCTTTCCCTTACCTGCGGCATGAACGCAGCCCCCCGAAGGAGGTCAGTACAACAGGTACCAAGTATGTGAAACTGTAAAGTACTTTAAATGAAATCATATCATTTTAAAACCAATTTTACAAATATGTACGAACAACCAATGTAACCGCACATAGTACCACAGCATAACCAAAAGCAAAATAGACATAACATAACTGGTCTTTTCTAGGCCGCTAATGATCGAAGCAAGGCCAATCACCCATAGTATTATTATGCGAGCCTAATCCTGGAACTCCCGCATGATCGCATAAAGTCACACGCGGACCGCATAAGGTATTCTCGATCGGGGCAGCTAACCCGCGGTATCCTCACGGACTCCGCGATCCGCATAGTCACATAGACCGCGTAGTCACACGAGCCGCGTGAGGCATTCCTCGCGTCGGATAATACACGGAATGATCAATCCTAGAACTCCGCAGACTCGCGATAGTCACACAGATCGCATAGGCCGTATAGACGCATCAAGGGTGGCAAACCCTGTATAACAAGTCGGGTATGTGATATAATAACAAGATCTGCGGGCTTAACGTTTAACAACGTAAGCACAACAAGAATAACCCTCTTACACAACATCACAAGACACTAACACGCGTAGCATCATAACATGTTTACTTTATCAAACCATCTTTACTACACTTTTCAGAAATCAATACAAGACTTTCATAAACAAATAAGTAAACTGTTCCTTTTATCTTTCTTAAGTCGTTATACCTAACTTCCCATAAAGTTAGTATAACTCTTTAAGCTTTTAAAACCAAGTATTACTCTTCTTTCAAAAATGATTCTTAATTCCTTTGAAATACTTCAAGATTTTTATTATTTAAAACTCAAGTCAAAAGACATCAGAGTAAAACCAGTTTTAGTAATCACACGTACGTCTACCGTACTATATATATATAAAAAATATCATGCTCAAGAGGATAGGAAGAATCACATACCTCCTCGGCGAAATCCACCTGCCAAGTCGAATATGTCGCGCGCAGAGTATCAACCTATAATAGTCAAATACGTCTATCAACGTCTAGACTATTCTGTAGAATATTCTAAGCAGAGGGTTCTTAATTCTACGGAAAAATTGGGCTGCACTTCCCTACCCGTCAAACTACTCAAGTCTCAGAAATCTGATCCATGTAAGTAAACAATTCTCTTCTATTATACCCTCCTTCTATATAACTTATACTTATTTCTATACAACTACATTATGTAATCTCCAATTACAATAGAAGGACAAGATATTTACCTCGACAAGCCCAAAATTATCCAAGATAAATGTCGATCCTGAGCAAGGTTTAGCTCCTATTCATGCGCTCGATAGCTCCAAGAAACCCTTAGAAGTTCCCAAACAACTTACTTAATACTTCAACCCACTATGAAGATTTTCCTTAGGGTTTCGTTTTGTGGCTAATGGATATAAGGTAGTATTTCTGGGCTTTTAGTATAGAGGTGACTTTGGAATACAACAAGGTATTTGGCTAAGGTATTTTGGGATAGTAACAATACTTGGAGAATATTTTTCTACGAGGGTGTCACGACCCGGTCACGATCGGCCCTACTACTGGGCACCTGCTCTGTATACATCGAGAATAGCAATGAACATACACAACATAAACACGTGTGTAACAATAAAACATCCAAGGCGAATAAGCGCGCTTCAATATATATAACAAAATCAAAAGTACAACCGCATAACATCGCTTCTACACCAACCACATATGTGAATACTGACCTCTAGGAATAATAAGCGTGGCGGGGCGGTGTTATACCGTATTTCGGTATGTACGTAAGGAATACGTCACAAAAGTTTGGCCTTAAAGTTTAGGCCTTGGGCGATTTTTTGGGCACAACTCTCAAAACGAATAGTTTTCCGACGAAACGTTTCCACAGCTTTCGTAGGGTAAATTCCGGCTATGCCATTTCTAATTTTTGCGGATTTTACCGAGAGACGAAACATTTTGGACCAACGGGAGGGCGACACTTGGCACCCTCCAATTGGTGGACTTGAAATCGTCCATTTGGACGAATTGGACAATGAAGTGCACGTTTTTTTGTGCCTTTGCACAAGTCAAGGATTAGGTAGGATATTTTTTGTGCAAGTTGGCCAAGGACAGTTGCCCTAATCTTGACCTTACACTTGCCTAGTGTCACACCCCGAACCCCGGGCCCGTGACTGGTGCCCTACCTGGGCACCCTTCTACCTTAACAATACAAGTAAGCTGCGGAACTGAAATAACACCTCTTTTTTTTTTCTTTTTTTTTTTCTTTTAAAACAAACGTACGTGCAAGGGCAAAGCCGACAAGGCTGCCATATATACATAAACAAAAGACACTACACCGTACATGAGTCCAATCCCACATATGAATACAGACCTCTAGGAGTTAAGCTGAACTATGACGGGACAAGGCCCCGCCGTACCCAAAACTATACAAAGCACATCAAGGACATATACCAAAGATAAACTCCTAATAGAAGGAGCTTATCCAAAACCCCGAGCAGATCCTACACTGCCGATCACCGAATCTGCGTACCTAAACTGCGGCGTAACGCGGCTCGAAGGAGGTCGAGAAGAATGTACCAAGTATGTGAAAAAGAGTATCAGAATGAAATCATAACGATCTAAACAAAACAGGAGACATGTATGATAGCCATCCTAGAGTACATAGCACATAAGCAGTGATTTCAAGTCTGGGACGGAGTCCCTCAAAGTCAGTTCTCAATTATAACTATGGGTCTCACGCCGATAATTTCAATCGTGCGTGGAATCCTTCCTCACCGCCGATCCGAGGATATAACATAACACCAATAGGCATACATGAACACCAAGTCCCACGGTGGTATAGCATCTTGGGGTTTACCCTCACTTACTCTTACCACGAGAAGGTGGTAAACAGTGGTATAAGCGTCTTGGGGTTTACCCTCACATATACTCTACCCGAGAAGGTGGTAAACAGGTGGTATAGCGTCTTGGGGTTTACCCTCACATATACTCTACCTCGAGAAGGTGGTACAGCAGTGGTATAGCGTCTTGGGGTGTACTTCACATACTCTCTACTGAGAAGGTGGTACAGGTGGTATAGCGTCTTGGGGTTTACCCTCACATATACTCTACTCGGGAGAAGGTGGTGGCGGTGGTATAGCATCTTGGGGGTGTACCTCACATATACTCTACTCGGAAGGTGGTACAGCGGTGGTATAGCATCTTGGGGTTTACCCTCACTTATACTCTTACCCTATCTCGACTGACCATCAAACAAGACATAAGCACTACCATGTCTTCTATAAAATCCGAATTTAACCCAAGTACTACAAGTAATCGGAAGCATACCCGTGGGATCCTACATCACCGCTTGACGTCCCAAGAACTTACAACAAGACAAAGACCCTTCAACCAGAGTCGCGGCAACTTAATAAAACATAATACTTGCACTCAAAGGCTATTACCAGCACATATAGGCAAGTTCTCAATTAACCAAGCCAAAGTACTTATCAGGGCACAAATAGAATAAATTCTCATTTAACAAGCCAAAGTACTTATCCGGGCACAGATAGAATATATTCTCATTTAACAAGCCAAAGTACTTATCCGGGCACAAATAGAATAAATTCTCATTTAACAAGCCAAAGTACTTATCCGGGCACAAATAGAATAAATTCTCATTTAACAAGCCAAAGTACTTATCCGGGCACAAATAGAATAAATTCTCATTTATCAAGCCAAAGTACTTATCCGGGCACAAATAGAATAAATTCTCATTTATCAAGCCAAAGTACTTATCCGGGCACAAGTAGAATAAATTCTCATTTAACAAGCCAAAGTACTACATACGTACATTCTTTTATAAAAGACTCCTTTCTATGTAAAGCCCCAAGATACTAACACCCGTAGTATCAAGGCGTGTCTATTTTTCAAAGTAAGTTACTACACTTTTAGAAAACTCATTTCAAAGCTTGAAATCAAGTAACTCCAAATTTTCACAATCTAGGCAACTTATGCCGATTAATCAAAATAGACAACTTTCTAAACTTTCCATAAAGCCGTTATAACCGACTTTCCATAAAGCCGTTATAACCCTTTATGGTTTTAGACATATCCATTCCTTTTATAACCAAGAGACTTATACTTATTAAAATCCAAGTATTAAATACTTTCAAATCGATTTTCTTAACTTTTAAAAATACACTTAGTCTCTTAACCTTTAGAAACCAAGTAACTTATTTTATTACTAAACTTTAGGCAATTGATGCCTTAAAATCAAGTTGCCTTTTCATTAAAATCGAGTCATTTATCTTTCCATAAAGCAAATATAACCAACTTCCCATAAAGTCGTTATATTCACTTTATACCTTCGCCAAATACAATTTCCTATCCGAGGGACTTATACGTTTAAAACGGGACAAGTATCCCGTATTTTAAAACTCTTTAAGTCCCTTAACTTTCAAAACACTTCAAGTCTCTTAATATATAGAAAACAAGTTTCTTCTCTTAAATCATGTCATTTCTCCTCTTTTAAACAATTAAGTAAATCACTCCCTTGACTCCCCTAAAGTCATTTTAATGACCTTTAGGTTTTAGAACTAAGGCATTAGTCAAAATATTTGGAAAACCACTTCCTTTTCAAGTCTCTATGTACTTTAAGAAAAATACCTTCACTTTTAAGAATCCAAACTTCCCTAAGGAAATGGATTATACTACTTACAATTTAAACATCAAAGTACACCCAAGGAAGTACATAGAACAAATTCTATCTTAGGCAATCCAAATACAAGCAAGGAATGGATCATTCAAGGAGTAGAACTTACTTTCTTTATTCTAAGGAATCATGCTAGAAGAGGAGATAGTTCACATACCTTTTCGGCTAAATCCACAAGATAAGCCGAATACGCCGTACGTAGAATTTGTCAACCTATAATGGTCACAACAAGACTATCAACTTCTAGTCTCTAACGTAGAATAATACTAAGTATTTAGTCTCTAATTCTACGGAAAATCGGGCAGCACTTCCTTTGTTTCTACTCACTTTGCCACCTTTTTCAAGGCCGAATACAATAACCAACAAGCCACATTTAAGGCTCCAAACAACAACCAAACAAAAGGGGATTACACGCCTTACAATACGTGTAAAATTCCGCCCCACAATTCATACGAAATAGCTTAAAACTCCAAGCCATTCTCGGCCAACTACATACTAACAATTCAAAGTCTTTTCCAATCCTTTTCCAATTCAAGTTCTTAGGTCAACATGTTACTTAGTCATAAACAACTTCAACAACTAAAATTCCCTTCTTTATACAACATGTGACGACTTAACTAATAATCGACTTGAATTGAAATCTTAAAGCTAAACATGCTAGATTTCGGATTAGGGTTCCAATAGTCCAAATACTTATCAAATTTCATACTATAAAACTCATGCTTGCTAATAACCATAGCTACAATCATAAGTAAGCCTTAACTATTAAAACGACAAAATTTATACCTTTCAAAGCCCTTAAAATTTCCAAGATCCAAAATCGCGCCTTAGCAATTCTTAGCTCCTTTCCTTAGGTTCCAATCCGCTCCAAGCACTCCTTAGAGGCCTATGAAGAACCCATCTTCAAGTTCCAACTTCAAAGTTGAAGAACTCCCTTAGTTTCCGCCTTGCGACTAACGTAAAAATACATTTTTTCCGAAATCTTTCTATTGAGATATCCTTACAATACCCTAAGGGACATTGGGTTAAAGTCTTGTGAACAAAGGATCAAAACTACAAAATTTTGTCTTCCAAGAGGGGCCTTGGCCGAGAGCACTCTTAGTGGACAAGAAAATGTGTGAAATTTTTCTAAGTGTTAAATGACAAGTCTTGTTTCCTTACGTACCTTCACTTACACATGTCCTGAACTTACGGGGTGTAACATTCTTCCCCCCTTAGAAACATTCGTCCCCGAATGTTCTTAATCGGTTGTCAAGCTATACAAACTCCGGCACAATCTCTATACTATGCCTAACAATCAAACTGCACAAGACCAACGATGCCACACATGGCCATCACATAACATACGTAAACATAATAATGGACCTTCTGTCCGTGGTCCCTTCTCACAAAACTTGAAGGTTACAGTCTTCCCAAACGCGGGATCCTTAGAGGTTCCTTTCTTTCCTTACTTGTCATACTTTCTCGGGCTTTCAAACTTATCTAGTACACGTATAAATTCTCAAATTCTGTTTCTATTCCCCAATCCTTGGAGTTACTAACCAACTTGGCCATTATGCTACTTGAACTTCCGCTAAGGCTCTTCTCGGTCCTTACGACCTAGTTAGGTGGAACGTGGCCCACAAACTCGCATAACGATTAACTAAACTTGGGCCTGGCACCCTCAGGACCCTACCACATAACGGGACCATTTCTAACTGACATCACCCCAATCCAAACTATCGGCTGACCCGAAATGAGTCCATAACCCGACTCATCGTCACGCTTAACTTCTCATTCTTAGTCCAAATAAATCTCTCTTATCCCAAGGTACTTACCCTACCCCTATTCACTAGAGGTTCGTCACATAAGCCAAAGTATTTCTATCGCACAATCGTCCCTATTGGTCTTACTGTCGGGGCGATTACTACGTGTGAACTCTACACAACTATAGTCTCGGTTCACTTACCATTCTTGTCAACATTCTTACTTCTCACTTTACTAATCAAAGTATCCCTACCTGCAGGGTACTATCACTTACAATCTAGCACCGCTATCTTGGTCAATAACATAATCGTTTCTCTGACCCTAAAGTCTTCTCCTAACGAGAAACTGTAGGCTCGTCTTTGGGGCCTCAAACTTTGCGCGAAGAACTCACGTGCGAACAACATCCAGATACCACGGGCACAAGCCTATCAACTCTCGAGTCGACTAGTAGCTCCTGCTACTCCTTTGCCACTGCGGGCACTGTTTCCCTCGGAGGCATACCAGTAACACAAAATACGTCGAGAGGAATCATCTTACTAACACGGCTACATGGCACGATCTCGAGTGAGAAGAATAGAAACCAACTCTAAATGTCCTGTAGCCTCCTGTTTATGGGTGTGGCGCGCAACACACCGATAAGCAAGACTCTACTAGACACGGTCGTAGACATTCAGGATCGATCGCTCGATACCACTCTGTCACACCCCGAACCGGGCGTGATGGTGCCTACACGGCACCGCCTACCTTAACAATACAAGTAAGTCATGGGCTGAAATAACACCTCTTTTTTTTCTTTTTTTTTTCTTTTAAAACAAACGTACGTGCAAGGGCAAAGCCGACAAGGCTGCCATATATACATAAACAAAAGACACTATACCGTACATGAGTCCAATCCCACATATGAATACAGACCTCTAGGAGTTAAACTGAACTATGACGGGACAAGGCCCCGCCGTACCCAAAACTATACAAAGCCTGTACTGAAGGACATATACCAAAGATAAACTCCGGAATAGAAGAAGCTTATCCAAAACCCTGAGCAGGATCCTACACCTGCCGATCACCGAAATGCGTACCTAAACTGCGGTATGAGCGGCCCCCAAGGAGGTCGAGACGAAGAATGTACCAAGTATGTGAACAAAGAGTATCAGAATGAAATCATAACAGTCTAAACAAAACAGGAGACATGTATGATAGCCAACCTACAGTACATAGCACATAAGCAGTCATATCAAGTCAGGGACGCAGGCCCTCAAAGTCACTACTCAAATATAACTATGGGTCTCACGCCCATAATATCAATCGTGCGTGGAATCTTCCTCACCGCTGGCGATCCGAGGATATAACATAACACCAATAGGCATACATGAACACCAAGTCCCACCGGTGGTATAGCATCTTGGGGGTTTACCCCTCACTTACTCTTACCCTGGAGAAGGTGGTAAAACAAGTGGTATAGCATCTTGGGGGTTTACCCCTCACATATACTCTACCCTGGAGAAGGTGGTAAAACAGGTGGTATAGCATCTTGGGGGTTTACCCCTCACATATACTCTACCCTGGAGAAGGTGGTATAGCATCTTGGGGGTGTACCCCTCACATATACTCTACCCTGGAGAAGGTGGTACAACAAGTGGTATAGCATCTTGGGGGTTTACCCCTCACATATACTCTACCCTGGAGAAGGTGGTACAGCAGGTGGTATAGCATCTTGGGGGTGTACCCCTCACATATACTCTACCCTGGAGAAGGTGGTACAGCAGGTGGTATAGCATCTTGGGGGTTTACCCCTCACTTATACTCTTACCCTATCTCGACCGACCATCAAACAAGACATAAGCACTACCATGTCTTCTATAAAAATCCGGGAATTTAACCCAAGTACTACAAGTAACGGAAGCATACGGTGGGATCCACATCACGTCGATGCGTCCCAAGAACTTCTGACAAGACAAACACCCTTCAACCGAGTCGCGTAACTTAATAAAACATAATACTTGCACTCAAAGGCTATTACCAGCACATATAGGCAAGTTCTCATTTAACAAGCCAAAGTACTTATCCGGGCACAAATAGAATAAATTCTCATTTAACAAGCCAAAGTACTTATCCGGGCACAAATAGAATATATTCTCATTTAACAAGCCAAAGTACTTATCCGCACAAATAGAATAAATTCTCATTTAACAAGCCAAAGTACTTATCCGCACAAATAGAATAAATTCTCATTTAACAAGCCAAAGTACTTATCCGCACAAATAGAATAAATTCTCATTTATCAAGCCAAAGTACTTATCCGCACAAATAGAATAAATTCTCATTTATCAAGCCAAAGTACTTATCCGCACAAGTAGAATAAATTCTCATTTAACAAGCCAAAGTACTACATACGTACATTCTTTTATAAAAGACTCCTTTCTATGTAAAGCCCAAGATACTAACACCGTAGTATCAGGCGTGTCTATTTTTCAAAGTAAGTTACTACACTTTTAGAAAACTCATTTCAAAGCTTGAAATCAAGTAACTCCAAATTTTCACAATCTAGGCAACTTATGCCGATTAATCAAAATAGACAACTTTCTAAACTTTCCATAAAGCCGTTATAACCGACTTCCCATAAAGCCGTTATAACCCTTTATGGTTTTAGACATATCCATTCCTTTTATAACCAAGAGACTTATACTTATTAAAATCCAAGTATTAAATACTTTCAAATCGATTTTCTTAACTTTTAAAAATACACTTAGTCTCTTAACCTTTAGAAACCAAGTAACTTATTTTATTACTAAACTTTAGGCAATTGATGCCTTAAAATCAAGTTGCCTTTTCATTAAAATCGAGTCATTTATCTTTCCATAAAGCAAATATAACCAACTTCCCATAAAGTCGTTATATTCACTTTATACCTTCGCCAAATACAATTTCCTATCCGAGGGACTTATACGTTTAAAACGGGACAAGTATCCCGTATTTTAAAACTCTTTAAGTCCCTTAACTTTCTAAACACTTCAAGTCTCTTAATATATAGAAAACAAGTTTCTTCTCTTAAATCATGTCATTTCTCCTCTTTTAAACAATTAAGTAAATCACTCCCTTGACTCCCCTAAAGTCATTTTAATGACCTTTAGGTTTTAGAACTAAGGCATTAGTCAAAAGATTTGGAAAACCACTTCCTTTTCAAGTCTCTATGTACTTTAAGAAAAATACCTTCACTTTTAAGAATCCAAACTTCCCTAAGGAAATGGATTATACTACTTACAATTTAAACATCAAAGTACACCCAAGGAAGTACATAGAACAAATTCTATCTTAGGCAATCCAAATACAAGCAAGGAATGGATCATTCAAGGAGTAGAACTTACTTTCTTTATTCTAAGGAATCATGCTAGAAGAGGAGATAGTTCACATACCTTTTCGGCTAAATCCACAAGCTAAGCCGAATACGCCGTACGTAGAATTTGTCAACCTATAATGGTCACAACAAGACTATCAACTTCTAGTCTCTAACGTAGAATAATACTAAGTATTTAGTCTCTAATTCTACGGAAAATCGGGCAGCACTTCCTTTGTTTCTACTCACTTTGCCACCTTTTTCAAGGCCGAATACAATAACCAACAAGCCACATTTAAGGCTCCAAACAACAACCAAACAAAGGGGATTACACGCCTTACAATACGTGTAAAATTCCGCCCACAATTCATCTGAAATAGCTTAAAACTCAAGCCATTCTCTACGACTACATACTAACAATTCAAAGTCTTTTCCAATCCTTTTCCAATTCAAGTTCTTAGGTCAACATGTTACTTAGTCATAAACAACTTCAACAACTAAAATTCCCTTCTTTATACAACATGTGACGACTTAACTAATAATCGACTTGAATTGAAATCTTAAAGCTAAACATGCTAGATTTCGGATTAGGGTTCCAATAGTCCAAATACTTATCAAATTTCATACTATAAAACTCATGCTTGCTAATAACCATAGCTACAATCATAAGTAAGCCTTAACTATTAAAACGACAAAATTTATACCTTTCAAAGCCCTTAAAATTTCCAAGATCCAAAATCGCGCCTTAGCAATTCTTAGCTCCTTTCCTTAGGTTCCAATCCGCTCCAAGCACTCCTTAGAGGCCTATGAAGAACCCATCTTCAAGTTCCAACTTCAAAGTTGAAGAACTCCCTTAGTTTCCGCCTTGCGACTAACGTAAAAATACGTTTTTTCCGAAATCTTTCTATTGAGATATCCTTACAATACCCTAAGGGACATTGGGTTAAAGTCTTGTGAACAAAGGATCAAAACTACAAAATTTTGTCTTCCAAGAGGGGCCTTGGCCGAGAGCACTCTTAGTGGACAAGAAAATGTGTGAAATTTTTCTAAGTGTTAAATGACAAGTCTTGTTTCCTTACGTACCTTCACTTACACATGTCCTGAACTTACGGGGTGTAACACCTAGCACTTGGCTACATCTTGGCCCTTGGTTGGCCATCCCTTGACCTATAAATACCCCTCTTGAGATGAAGAGTTCTTCATCCACAAAAGCTTCCAAGTCTAAAAATCCTCTCCTCTCCCTTTGTAGCCTTTTCGTCCAAACACCCCCCCCTCCCCTTTTGAAGTTTGGCCGAGGGCCCCCCCCCCTAGCCTAGCCGAAATCTACCCCCCTCCCTTGGTAGAAAAGTTTCCTTCTTGTATTGTTATAATGCCCAAAATACCCTAGCCCAAATCCCTTAGTACTTAGTAGAAGTTGTGAAGAACTTCTAAGGTTTCCTTGGAGCATACAACTTAGGAGCAAAACCTTGCTCAGGCGCGACTTTATCTAGGATATTATTGGGCTTACTGAGGTAACTAATCCTAACCCTCTTTTGAATTAGAGAATACTTACTATAGTAGTATAAGAATAAGTATAAATACTTAGAAGAATATTGCAGAATAGAATTGAGCTATCACGGTAGAAGGGATTAAAGAAGAATAATCAAATACTACATAGAATTTGTTTTCACGATGAACTTGAGTAGCTCAGGGTAGGAAGTGCGCCCAATTTTCCGTAGGATATAGAACCCTCTTTAGAACTATTTACAAAGTAGTGCGAACGTTGATAGACGTGTCGACTATTATAGTTGATTCTCTGCGCGACATATTCAACTTGGCGGTGGTTTTCATTTGAGAAGGTATGTGATTCTTCCTAAAGCATGATATTTTATAATATATATGTAGTGCGGTAGACGTACATGTGTTAGCGAATAATAACTACGGCAATGTCTTTGACTTAAGCTGAATAATACTTACGGCAATGCCTCGGCTTAAGCCCGAATAACACTTACAATGATGCCAACGGCTTAAGCACGAATAATAAAGAACTGAAAACATTTCAAAAGAATACTGAATCATTTTTTAACAGAAGAGAACTAATTGGTTTTTAAAACAGAAGCTTAAGAGTTATACTAGCTTTATGGGAAGTTAAGTATAACCACTTAAGAGTGATAAAAGAAACAGTTTGCCTATGTGTTTATAACAGACTTATATTGAACTGTGAAAAGAATAATAAGATGGTTTGATAAGTAGAGATGATATGATGCTATGTGTGTTAGTGTCTTGTAACGTTTGTATAAGAGAGTATTCTTGTTGTGCTTATGTTGTTTAAAGATAAGTTGTTATGTTAGTGTACTATCACTCACCTCTTGACATATTATCGGGGGTTAAGCTGCCCTCCGATGCGGGGTAGACTCAGGCGGTCTGGGACCATGATTCGAGAATACCTCATGCGGGTCCAAGGGACCTATGCGGAGCTACGGGAGTTCCAGGTTAGTGATGCGGGGTTACACCTCATGCGGTCTATGTGGCCATGCGGACTACGAGTCCAGGACGATGCCGAGGAGTAGCTACCCTCGATGCGGGGTTATGTACCCTATGCGGGCCTATGTGAGTGGCCTATGCGGACTACGAGTCGTGATTAGGCTTGCATGGTGATACTACGCAATTGGCCTCGCCGATCATTCGCAGCCTAGAAAAGACACATTACGATTTACCTATTGTTGCTCTTGTTTATGATGTGGCACTATATGCGGTCCCCTCGGTTGTTTCATACATACTTGCAAAACGATTTTAAAATAATATGTTTTCATTTAAGTATTTCTGATTTCATATACTTAGTACTGTTATCTTGACCTCCTTGGCTGCGTTCATGCCGCGGTAAGAGCGATCAGTGCTAGATCCACATTCTTAGGATCTCTACGTTGGTGTCGGGAGCTCCATCCTTTCCGTAGCTCTACTTTGGGTATGATCTCCTGTTGTAGATAGTTTTGTCTGATCGAGGTATGGCGGGGCCTGTCCGCCATAGTTGTATATTTCCTTAAGTGCGTAGTCATGTTATGCGATTATCGGATGTAATCGCTAAACCATGTTTATATATATATCTTAGAAAGGCGACGTTTTCTCACATAAACTATGTCTTATTTTATAAACTGTTTCATGTCTTGTTTTATATTTCCGCTGATTACTCTGATGTATGACTACTTGGGTGCCCCGGTAAGGCACCAGTCACGGGCCCCGTAATGGGTCGTGACAAAAGTGGTATCAGAGCAGTTAATCCTCGGAAAGTGTCTACAGACCGTATCTAGTAGAGTCTTGATTATCGGTGTGTTGTGCACCACACCAATAATCAGGAGGCTATAAGATATTTAGGATTGGTTTCCATTCTTCTCACTCTGAGATCATGCTTTAGAGTTGTGTTAAAAATTGGACCACTCTAACGTTGTTATACCCCGTATTTCCAGAGTATGTACGCGGGGACGTACGTAGAAAAGTTTGTGCCTTAAAGTGCTTGGCCGAATTTTATTTGTGCATAACACCCGGTTAGAGTCGTTTTTCGACGAAACGTTTTCCACGGCTTCGTAGGGAAAATTCCGGCTATGACATTTCTAATTTTTGCGGATTTTTCCGAGAGACGAAACGTGTTGGGCCAACAAGAGGGCGCCACTTGGCACCCTCCCATTGGCGGACGTGAGAGCTCGGTTTGGACGAAATGGAGAGGTGTAGTTGGTAGGATATTTTGTGTGTTAGTTGGTCAAGGACACATGGGTGAATCTTGGCCCTACACTTGCTAGGCACTTGGCTAGATCTTGGCCATTGGTTGGCCTTGGCTTGTGCTATAAATACCCATCTAAGGTTGAAGACTTCTTCATCCAAAAATGCCTAAGTCTTGAGAGCCTTTCCCCTCACCGTGAGGCCCCTTGGCGAGAGTTCCACAGTGGGGTGGTAGTAGAGGGTAGCCACCCTCCTAGTAGTGTGGTAGTGGGTACCCACTAGCCTAGTTGTTTCGTATAATACCCCTCTTGGTAGAAATACTCTCAAAAGTATTGTTATAATGCCCAAATTACCTTAGCCATATACCTTGTTGTATTCTAAGGTTATACCTATCTGAAAAGCCAGAAAATACTATTATACTTAGTCGGTCACAAAACCGAAACCCTAGGAAAATCTCCATAGTCCGTTGGAGTATTGTGTAGAAGTTGGTTAGAACTTCTAAGGGTGGTTTAGAGCGGGTTGGGCGCGGGGTTGGAGCTAAGCGATTGCCGGGATCGACTTTAACTAGGATAATTATGGGCTTATCGAGGTAATTATCTTGTCCTCTATTGTAATTGGAAATTACATGATTGAATATATAGTTGAAGTATACTATATAATAGAATCGAACGTAGTTATCGTGATGTCTTTTGACTTAAGCTGAATAATACTTACAGCGATGTCTTGCGACTTAAGCTGAATTTAAAGAAGAATCTTGAGTAATTACTTAGGGTGTATTCTGGTGAGACTTGTGAAGTAGTGCAGTGGAGTAGAATTGTACGTTAGGGTTAGATGTATAACCCCCGGTTGGCTTGGTAGCCGGCCTCGATAGAGGAGGAGATTCTGTTGTTGCGGTGGGGAGAGTCTTTGAATTTCGGTAGAATATTCTACGATGAGATCTAAATGTTAATAAGCGCCTTGTGACCTTATAGGTTGATGTACTACGTGTGGCGCGATCTACTTGGCTTAGGAGTAGCGAAGCGGTTGGAAGTACTTGGGCGTTTTGCTATTAGTCGATACTCGTCGCGGTATGTGAACCTCTTCCTATCTCTTCTAGCATGATATGTGTGAACTATGTAGTACGGTAGACGTACATGTGCTAAATGTATTTGATTGGTGTAAAACATAAAGTGTTATAACGGCTTTATGGGAAGTTGGTTATAACAGCTTTATGTTGGTAAGAAAATACATGTGGTTTTTAAAAGGTAACTGATTAGAACTATAACTGGCTTGTTATGTGTTAATAAAGAACTTGAAGTATTTCAAAAGATTTTTGAATCATTTTGAAAGAAGAAGTAATACTTGATTTTTGACAAACCTAAGAGTTATACTAGCTTTATGGGAAGTTAGGTATAACGGCTTAAGAATGTTTTACTGATTTCGGAAATCAGAATGTGTATCGACAAACAACTGCAGCGTTAATAAAAGGAAATGTTTTGACTAATTAAGTATTAATAAAACCAGTAGAAACTTCCATCTGCATAGAAGCTAAGATAAGACAAAATGATATTTCTAGATCACTACTTTGTAATAAGATTGTTATAAACAAGAATATCCTACTCACATATAAGACTTATGTTTCTCAGTTGTTTAAAAGAGAATTATATTCTTAAATGAATAAGACTATGAACTCTGAAACCTTTCTAAAATAAGAAACGTGAACATTTGAAATTAGGCAAACTTGGGCGTTTGGAAAATAATGTTGTTACTTGATTTTCTGAAGGTAAGTGTTTTAGTTTATTTAAAAGACATTCACTCTATTTTATACTACGGGTATTGTGTGACTTATGTGAAAGCAACGGATCTTTTAAAAGATTTAATGTATGAGGTACTTTAGGGGTAGATACGAACTTGTTAGCTTAAAGTACCTTGTGTGTATAACTTGATTGTGTTGGTTTGTGATAGCCTTGTAATACTTTCTTGTTGATTGATAAGTAAACATGTTAGGATGCTACGTGTGTTAGTATCTTGTGTGATCATGATGTAAGGGGTCATTCTTGTTGTGCTTACGTTGTTAAGCGTTAAGCCCGGTTATCTTATTATTGTATCACATACCCCTTTGACTTATTATACAGGGCTTGCCACCCTTGATGCGGGTCTTTACGGCTATGCGGTCCTCGTGACTATGCAGTCGCGGTAGCTCGGGATTGATCATTCGGGTGTTTAGCCCGACGCGGGGATTCCCATGCGGTCTGTTGAGACTATGCGGTCTTT
Organism: Przewalskia tangutica; assembly: GCA_029844215.1. Taxonomy (NCBI): domain Eukaryota; kingdom Viridiplantae; phylum Streptophyta; class Magnoliopsida; order Solanales; family Solanaceae; genus Przewalskia; species Przewalskia tangutica. The sequence goes on from CM056727.1 coordinate 111,759,145, forward strand.
TGAGACTATGCGGGTTGCGGGAGCCTAGGCGGATACCGAGGGTTAGCGCCCGATGCGGGGTATACCTCGGTGATGCAGGACCATGATTCGAGAATACCTCATGCGGGTCGTGTGTGACCTATGCGGGCTGCGAGAGTTCGAGGATAGACGCCGCATTGATATTGCGGGCGAGTGGCGGCCGATCATGTGGTGCGGTCTAGAAAGACCTCGGGATCTGATTTGTGGTATTTTTAGTGCGTGGGTCTTAGTAGTCGGCTATGCCTTCGTACTTGCCCGTGCGGTTTTATTGTGATAACTTTGAGGCGTGAGTCACGACTTGACATATTTGTTTATTTGTTGTGAGCGTAGTTTGCTTATCATACATGTCTCTGCTTTATAGACTATTATGATTTCATTTCTGATATTTTTAGTTTCACATACTAAATTTTTGTTATCGACCTCCTTGAAGTGCGTTAAATCCGCGAGTTGAGGTACACGATCGTTGATCCTCGCTCTTAGGAGTCACAGATTCGACTTTTGGGAAGCTCCGTTTCTCGGAGGCTTATCTTGGTATAGTCCTGTTGTTGTAAGTGCTTACATTCGGGGTATGGCGAACCCTGTCCGTCGTTGTTGTCGTATCTTTTCTTAGAGTGCAGTAATCTTGTTGTAGGCGGGGTTTGTAAAAGGATTAAAGCTGTTCATTTGTAAAAGTTGTTAATTATATACGAAAGGCAAGTTTTCCCTCGAACTATTGTTTTGTACTTCACTTGTTTCATGTATGTGTTTTATGTTCCGTGATTACTCGATGTTGTGTCACTAGGGTGCGGGGTAAGGCACGATCCACGGGCCGGGCAGTCGTGACAAAAGTGGTATCGAGCGATTAATCCTCGGAAAGTGTCTCTGACCGTATCGATGAAGTCTTGATTATCGGTGTGTTGTGCACCACAAATAATCGAGAGGCTATAGGATATTTAGGATTGGTTTCTATTCTTCTCACTCACGAGATCGTGCCTTAGAGGCGTGTTGTAAGTTGGACCTCTAACGTAAATTCTTTCCCTTATCGTTATGCCTCGCGTAGGCAACCCGCCCGGAGGGCAAAGCGGCCGAGGAGGCTGCGAGTAAATCTGAGAGGGTTACGTGAGCAGAACCCCAATTATCACCTTGGGTGGTGCTTCATTCGGGGATTCTGCGGCGTCGCTAGCTTCAGTGAGTTTAGTCTGTGGCGGCGATTCCTCTGCGGCCATGACATTTGAACCTTCGCGGCCAGGAACAGAGAATTTAAATTGCAAAGCGACCACATTACTAGCTATGGATTTGGCTACGGAGAATATACCGATGTCTGCGCGATGCGGAGGACTATCTAAAGAGGTTGTGCAAGTAATTCTTGATTGGGCTTGAGCATGGCACGTATGCGGGCTTATGCGCAGCGAGAAGCGTAGAGATCGGCGGGTTAACGAAGGGCGGCGAGAGGAGGGCGAGCGGCAAGGTCGCTGGTAACTTTCGAGGCAAGTCGCCTCGCGGCCAATTTGATATGCACCTCCGCCAGTGCAGAGTGGTCTTCCACGGATATCAGGACGTTCGGAGTATGCAGGAGTTGGTCAGAACTCCAGGGCTTCCGGTTCACAGTGTGACAGACGTCATCCCAGAGAATGTCATCTTTTAGGTTGGTACTTGTTGTACCTGTGGCCGTCAGGGCCAGGTGTCGAATGGGTGACCTAGTAGGGGGACTTTGCCTTGATCTGCGGTGGGTAGTTCGTCACCTTCTTAGCTATCGCCTGCAGGCGAGTTTGATTAGACGACTAAGGGAGTGAAGCGGTAGATATAGATATATCTTTAACCCTACAGAGTTTTGTTTATGTGATAAGGTGAGTATACCTTAAGTGCTATGTTACGATAGCGGTGTGTTAGTTGTGATTAGAAATCTTGGTTAGTTAGCAGAGTAAGATTTTGGGGATAGAGAAGGTGTGAGCCTTAGAGTGTTTCACGTGAAGACCTTAGAGGTAAGGCCATCTCGGGTAAAGGTGTAGTGTTATGTTTGATCCTTATAGGAGTGCATAGTGCATGTGAGCTACGTTGTTGGGATAGGTCCAGTAGTGTGGAATGAAAGGGGTAGTTGAGCTAAGAAGACCGCTAGGTTTTGAAGCGTGATTAGTGAGATTGTTCGGATCGGGAGCTAGTATTATGCTCGTTGTGGGTTGGGTTGAGGCCACGTTGCGGGTCAACCAGCGGGTTTGGTGGTGGGGTCGGGTTGTGGGGTCACTTGTGTTAGGGTTGTGAGGTGTTAGGCGAGTTTAGTTAACGTCTGCGAGTTCGTGGATGCGTTCGACCAATGGTCGGGCGATGGGGCAGCCCATCATGTTCTTGATCGGGGCCGTTTACTCGGTGTGTTGAGTTATCGAGAAAGGTTGTAAGGCTGCACGGTGCCTACCTTCACCTTATGGCGACAGTGGAGCCAGTTCTGGCTGTTTTGTTTGGAAGTTTTGCCAAGCATGTGTTAAGAACTCGGTGAGTCTCGAATCGCATTCGCCGCCGGGCGGTGTGTGTATTTGAGGTAGTTGTAGGGATTGTTGTCTCTGCGGAGGAGTGTTTAAGCTACCATTTCAGTTTGAGTGTCGCCTCGTGAGGCCTTGTTGAGGCGGAAGTGTAAATTGCCGGTCGATTGGTTCGATGTTGGCAAGGTTGCGATTGGTTGAGCTTGTTCCGGTAGGTGTGGATAGTGAAGCTTGTCTAGAAGAAGTTACGGCTCGGAGAAATCGTGCGGATAATCGGCGGCGCTTAGAGTTGAGTTGACGGTCTTCTTGAAAGTACCACCGGGTTGGGTGTGGCATATTTGGAAAGCAGAGGAACTTAGCGAGTTACTTTGGGCCTTTTGAGTTCATGTGAAGAATAGGCCAGGTTGCCTATATGTTAGCTTTTGCCGTCCGACTTAGGAGGCAGTATGACCGGTCTTTCGTATTGTTATGATCGGGAAAGTATCGGAGATCCATCCAGAGTGTTCCCAGTTAATGATGACCACGTTAGAGATAGTAACCGAGTTTTGGAAGCGACGATGCTCGAAATGTGGTAAGAGTTCGAGTGTCACGGACCTCAGGTATCGCATGTAGTCCGGCACCATTTGTTGGGTCGCCGGAGTGACACTAGAACCTCGCGGCAAAGTGACAAAAGTGGTATCGGGAAGAGGCGAGCATGTATGGCGAGCATTGATGTGACCATTTCTTTTGTTTGGAAAAGTGTGGAAGAAGTATATTTTAGAGCCCGGTGAGAAGTGTTTTGGGGTGATGATTAGAGGTATTTTCCTCGTGGACTTGGATGGGGGTAGTTACGCGAAGTTGTTTTACGTGGCCATTGTGGCGGGATTGTTTCGTAAGTATGGTAGTGAAGACTATCTTGGCGCGTTTGTTTTGAGACTTAGAAGGAACATTCGGACGAATGTTTCTAAGGAGGAGAATGTTATACCGTATTTCAGTATGTCTGCGGGGACGTCGTAGAAAAGTTTGTGCCTTAAAGTGCTTGGCGAATTTTATTTGTGCATAACACGGTTAGAGTCGTTTTTAATGAAACGTTTTCCACGACTTTCGTAGGGAAAATTCCGGCTATGACATTTCTAATTTTTGCGGATTTTTCAGAGGCGAAGCGTGTTGGGCCAACAAGAGGCGCCACTTGGCACCCTCCATTGGCGGGCGTGAGCTCGGTTTGGACGAAATGGAGGTGTAGTTGGTAGGATATTTTGTGTGTTAGTTGGTCGAGGACACGTGGGTGAATCTTGGCCTACACTGCTAGGCACTTGGCTAGATCTTGGCCGTTGGTTGGCCTTGGCTTGTGCTATAAATACCCATCTAAGGTTGAAGACTTCTTCATCCAAAAATGCCTAAGTCTTGAGAGCCTTTCCTCCACTTTCGTGAGGCCCCTTGGCGAGAGTTCCCCACAGTGGGGTAGTAGAGGTAGCCACCCACTCCTAGTAGTGTGGCCGTGGGTACCCACTGCCTAGTTGTTTTCGTATAATACCCCTCTTGGTAGAAATACTCTCAAAGTATTGTTATAATGCCCAAATTACCTTAGCCATATACCTTGTTGTATTCTAAGGTTATACCTATCTGAAAAGCCAGAAAATACTATTATACTTAGTCGGTCACAAAACCGAAACCCTAGGAAAATCTCCATAGTCAGTTGGAGTATTGTGTAGAAGTTGGTTAGAACTTCTAAAGGTGGTTTAGAGCGGGTTGGAGCGCGGGGTTGGAGCTAAACGATTGCCGGGATCGACTTTAACTAGGATAATTATGGGCTTATCGAGGTAATTATCTTGTCCTCTATTGTAATTGGAAATTACATGATTGAATATATAGTTGAAGTATACTATATAATAGAATCGAACGTAGTTATCGGCAATGTCTTTTGACTTAAGCTGAATAATACTTACAGCGATGTCTTGCGACTTAAGCACGAATTTAAAGAAGAATCTTGTTGTAATTACCAGGGTGTATTACAGTAGACTTGTGAAGTAGTGCAGTGGAGTAGAATTGTACAGATTAGGGTTAGATGTATAACCCCACTGGTTGGCTTAGTGGCGGCCTCGTGAAGGAGGAGATTTCTGTTGTTGCGGGGGAGGTCTTTGCCGAATTTTGGTAGAATATTCTACGATGAGATCTAAATGTTAATAAGCGCGTGGCCTTATAGGTTGATGTACTACGTGTGGCGCGATCTACTTGGCTTAAGGAGTAGTAAGCGGTTGGAAGTACTTGGGCGTTTTGCTATTAGTCGATACTCGTCGCGGTATGTGAACCTCTTCCTATCTCTTCTAGCATGATATGTGTGAACTATGTAGTGCGGTGAGCGTCATGTGCTAAATGTATTTGATTGGTGTAAAACATAAAGTGTTATAACGGCTTTATGGGAAGTTGGTTATAATGACTTTATGTTGGTAAGAAAATACATGTGGTTTTTTAAAAAGGTAACTGATTAGAACTATAACTGGCTTGTTATGTGTTAATAAAGAACTTGAAGTATTTCAAAAGATTTTTGAATCATTTTGAAAGAAGAAGTAATACTTGATTTTTGACAAACCTAAGAGTTATACTAGCTTTATGGGAAGTTAGGTATAACGGCTTAAGAATGTTTTACTGATTTCGGAAATCAGAATGTGTATCGACAAACCACTGCAGCGTTAATAAAAGGAAATGTTTTGACTAGTTAAGTATTATTAAAACCAGTAGAAACTTCCATCTGCATAGAAGCTAAGATAAGACAAAATGATATTTCCTAGATCACGGCTGCTGTAATAAGATTGTTATAAACAAGAATATCCTACTCACATATAAGACTTATGTTTCTCAGATTGTTTAAAAGAGAATTATATTCTTAAATGAATAAGACTATGAACTCCGAAACCTTTCTAAAATAAAACGTGAACATTTGAAATTAGGCAAACTTGGACGTTTGGAAAATAATGTTGTTACTTGATTTTACGAAGGTAAGTGTTTTGGTTTATTTAAAAAGACAGTCACTCTATTTTATACTACGGGTATTGTGTGACTTATGTGAAAGCAACGGATCTTTTAAAAGATTTAATGTATGAAGTACTTTAGGGGTAGATACCCGAACTTGTTAGCTTAAAGTACCTTGTGTGTATAACTTGATTGTGTTGGTTTGTGATAGCCTTGTAATACTTTCTTGTTGATTGATAAGTAAACATGTTAGGATGCTACGTGTGTTAGTATCTTGTGTGATCATGATGTAAGGGGGTCATTCTTGTTGTGCTTACGTTGTTAAACGTTAAGCCCGTTATCTTGTATTATTGTATCACATACCCTTTGACTTATTATACAGGGCTTGCCACGCTTGATCACGGGTCTTTACGGCTGTCGCGGTCCTCGTGACTATGCGGTCAGGTAGCCGGGATTGATCATTCGGGTGTTTAGCACGACGGGGATTCCTATGCGGTCTGTTGAGACTATGCGGTCTTTTGAGACTATGCGGGTTGCGGGAGCCTAGGCGGATACCGAGGGTTAGGCGCCCGATCACGGGGTATACCTCGGGTGATGCAGGACCGTGATTCGAGGAATACCTCATGCGGTCGTGTGTGACCTATGCGGGCTGCGAGAGTTCCAGGATAGACGCGCGCATTGATATTGCGGGCGAGTGGCGGCCGATCGTGGTGCGGTGCAGAAAGACCTCGGGATACGATTTGTGGTATTTTTGGTGCGTGGGTCTTAGTAGTCGGCTATGCCTTCGTACTTGCCGTCACGGTTTTATTGTGATAACTTTGAGGCGTGAGTCACGACTTGACATATTTGTTTATTTGTTGTGAGCGTAGTTTGCTTATCATACATGTCTCCGCTTTATAGACTATTATGATTTCATTTCTGATATTTTTAGTTTCACATACTACTGTTATCTTGACCTCCTTGAAGCTGCATTCATGCCGCAGTTGAGGTACACGATCGTTGATCCTCGCTCTTAGGGTCACGATTCACTTTTGGGAAGCTCCGTTTCTCGGAGGCTTATCTTGGTATAGTCCCTGTTGTTGTAAGTGCTTACATTCGAGGTATGGCGGCCCCTGTCCCGTCGTTGTTGTCGTATCTTTTCTTAGAGGTCTGTAGTACTGTTGTGGGCAGGGTTTGTAAAAAAAAAAGGATTAAACTGTTCATTTGTAAAAGTTGTTAATTATATATGCCGAAAGGCAAGTTTTCCTCAGACTATTGTTTTGTACTTCACTTGTTTCATGTATGTGTTTTATGTTCCGCTGATTACTCTGATGTTGTGTCACTATGGTGCGGGGTAAGGCACGATCCACGGGCCGGGCAGTCGTGACAAACGTATTCCTTTTCTATATGATTATGCCTCACGTAAGGCAACCGGGCCCGAGAAGGGCAAGCGGTAGGAGCGCGATCGGACACCGATTCACGAGGGCTCGGGGCCGTCTATACCGCAGACGGCGAGTTCTATGACGCCGCCCGGCCCAGCGAGACCACAGTACCACACCTCATCCCACGGCTGAGGCGGAGGTTAAGTCTGAGAGATGGCCCGACTTTTGGCTGAAGTTGTGGCGGATACGAGGATAGGCGACGCGGCGATTCGGCTCGGCTCGGTCGCACCGTGGTGCACCGAGGCGAATAGTTTGAGGCTACGAGATTTCTTGAGTTGTAGCCGCCCGAGTTTTACGGTGGCGGAGGATGATCCGCAGAGTTCATCCGTCGCTCTGAAGGATCATGCGGGTGATCAAGGCCTCGAGACGAGTCGTGACCTTTGGTTCGCGTCGGTGCGTGATACCGCGATCGATTGGTTTGATTCATGGGAGTTATCGGGAGAGCACGCGTCCCAGTACTGGGATGAGTTCTCGAGGCTTTCCTCGCTCACTTCTTGCCTCGCGGATGAGAGGCGCGGTGATAGATTTTTGCTGGCGAGGAGGGGCCTTGTCGGGAGTACAATGTCGAGTTTGATTCATTGGCTCGATATGTCCCGGCGTTGGTAGCGATTATGGAGGATAGGTGCACCGCCACGTCACCGGCTAGATGACTATATGGCGAAGTCGTATGCGGGTGTTTCTCTTCGGGTATGGACATTACCCGCATGCGAGCTCATGCTCTTGGATGTGAGGCGTAGAGACCGCCGGGTTGGCGACGGCGATGAAAGGCCGGGGCAGCGGTCTTTTGGTGGCTATCGTGGTGGCGGCCTCGGCGATCTAGATTTGCACCACGGCGGCTCAAAGCACTCGCACCGTCTCCGGCACGGCCAGATATTCGAGGCGAACCGGGGCCCCGGGACTTGAGCGTCGAGCGGCGGAGTGCGGCGTCGGGACCACCCCTCGGTGTGGCGTCGGCAGATCCCACGGGAGTTGTGGTGCTACGGGAGCTTGTTTGATTGTGGCGGCGAAGTCACTATGCGGCTTGTCAGGCGAGGCGATCTTGATGGTAGAAGTCGGCTCTGAGTTCTTTCGCGGTCTTCTTCATCCCAGCGATTACGCCACGGAGGGCAAGGTACTCATGGACCAGCGGTCGTGGCAGAGGTCGTGGCGGGTCCCGATTCTAGCGGTCCTCGAACGCGTTTATGCTTTGTCCAGCGAGGATCGGGAGGCCTCACCGATGTCGTCGCGGTACCTTATCGGTTTGGGTTTGATGTTGATGCCTTGATAGATCCGGGTTCTACTCTGTCTATATATCTCCCTTGTTGCTAGTAGGATAGGGATGAGCCCGATTCCATAGACCCTTTCGAGGTAGCTACGCGATGGGTGATTCGGTGGTAGCTCGGCGGGTATATAGAGCTTGTCTGTGACAATTTCACGTCGGACCTAGCCGACTTGATAGAGTTGGAGATGATTGACTTCGACGTGATCATGGGGATGGATTGGCTAGCTTCTTGCACTCGCCAATGTAGCTGAGAGAGAGTAATGCAGTTCCGGTTTCTGAGGCCGGTTGTTGAGTGGGAGGAGCACGGTATCGCGAGGTAGGTTTATTTCCTACCTCAAGGCTAGGAAGATGGTGCAGAAGGGGTATATCTACCATCTCGTTCGGGTGTTTGATACTGAAGCTGCGGTACCAGATTTTCCGTCAGTTCCAGTGGTCAGAGAGTTCCCAGACGTGTTTCCAGACGACCTCCCGGGTATCCCTCCTGAGAGGGAGATTGAGTTTTGTATTGACATTTTGCCAGACACTCGGCCTATTTCCATTCCGCCATACAGAATGGCACCTGCCGAGTTGAGAGAGTTGAAGGATCAGCTTAGAGATTTCTTTGGAGAAGGCTTCATCGGGCCTAGTGTTTCTCCCAGGAGCGCGGTATTGTTCGTGAAGAAGAAGGGCGGGGCCAGCTGCATATGTGTTGATTACAGCAGCTTGTTATACCGTATTTCGGTATATGCGTGGGGAATACCTACAAAAAGATTAGCCTAAAAGTTTAGGCTTGGAAGATTTTTGGGCACAACTCACAAAGCGAATAGTTTTCCGACAAAGCGTTTCCACGACTTTCGTAGGGTAAATTCGGCTATGCCATTTCTAATTTTTGCGGATTTTTAGAGGCGAAACATTTTGGACCAGCGGGAGGCGACACTTGTCCCCCTCCAAGTGATGGACTTGAAATCGTCCAGTTGGACGATTTGGACTATGGTGAACACGTTTTTTGTGCCTTGTGCACAAGTCACGGAGTTGGTAGGATATTTGTGTATAGTTAATCCTCACCCTACACTTGCCTTGCACTTGTCTTAATCTTGGCCATTGGTTGGCCACTTCTTGACCTATAAATACCCCCTTAGAGATGAAGAGTTCTTCATCCACAAATCTTTTCAAGTCTTGAAAATCCTCTCCTCTCCCTTGTAGCCTTTTCGTCCAACAACTCCCCTCCTTGTGAAGGCCTTGGCGAATACACCCCCTCTAGCCTAGTAGTTTGGCGAGGCCCCTAGCCTAGCCAAAACCTACCCCCCCTCCCTTGGTAGAAAAGTTGTCTTCTTGTATTGTTATAATGCCCAAAATACCCTAGCCCAAATACCTTAGTACTTAGTAGAAGTTGTGAAGAACTTCTAAGGTTTCCTTGGAGCATACAACTTAGGAGCAAAACCTTGCTCAGGCGCGACTTTTTCTAGGATATTATTGGGCTTACCGAGGTAACTAATCCTAACCCTCTTTTGAATTAGAGAATACTTACTGTTGTAGTATTAGAATAAGTATAAATACTTAGAAGAATAGAATTGAACTGTTACCACAGTAGAAGGGTTTAAAAGAAGAATAATCAAACTGTACTTACATGAATTTGTTTTCACGATGAACTTATATAACTCACCGGGTAGGGAAGTGCTGCCCGACTTTCCATAAAATTGTGAACCCTCTGTTTAGAATGACCTTCAGAGTAGTCTTTGATAGATATCTGTGACTATTATAGGCTGACTCTCTGCGCGCGACATATTCAACTTGGCAGGTGGTTTTCGCTGAGAAGGTATGTGATTCTTCCTAAAGCATGATATTTTACAATATATATAGTACGGTAGACGTACATGTGTTAACTAAAATATAACTACGGCAATGTCTTTGACTTAAGCCTGAATAATACTTACGGCGATGCCTGGCTTAAGCCTGAATAACACTTACGGCAATGCCTCACGGCTTAAGCCTGAATAATAAAGATCTGAAAGCATTTCAAAAGAATACTGAATCATTTTTTAACAGAAGAGAACTAATTGGTTTTTAAACAGAAGCTTAAGAGTTATACTAGCCTTATGGGAAGTTAAGTATAACCACTTAAGATTGATAAAAGAAACAGTTTGCCTATGTGTTTATAACAGACTTATATTGAATTGTGAAAAGAATAATAAGATGGTTTGATAAGTAGACATGATATGATGCTATGTGTGTTAGTGTCTTGTAACGTTTGTGAGAAAGAGTATTCTTGTTGTGCTTATGTTGTTTAAAGATAAGCGGTTATGTTAGTGTACCATCACTCACCTCTTGAGATGATACCGGGGGTTAAGCTGCCCTCCGATGCGGGGTAGAATCAGACGGTCTGGGACCATGATTCGAGAATACCTCATGCGGGTCCAGGGGGCCTGTGCGGAGCTACGAGAGTTCCAGGTTAGTATGCGGGGTTATGCCTCATGCGGTCTATGTGGCCATGCGGACAACGAGTCGGGGCGATGCCGAGTAGCTACCCTCGATGTGGGGTTATACCTCATGCGGGCCCGTGAGTGGCCTATGCGGACTCGGGAGTCCGTGATTAGGCTTGCAGAGTGATAATACGGCGAGTGGCCTGCTTGAATCATTCGCGACCTAGAAAAGACCTATTACAGTTTACCTATTGTTGCTCTTGTTTGTGATGTGCACTATATGCGGGTTCCTTGGTTGTTTCATACATACTTGCAAAATTTTTAAAATGATATGTTTCATTTAAGTATTTCTGATTTCATATACTTAGTACTGTTGTCTTGACCTCCTTGGGGCTGCGTTCATCTGCGGTAAGAGCGGCAGTGCTAGATCCACATTCTTAGGATCTCTACGTTGGTGTCGGGAGCTCCATCTTTTAGGAGGCTCTACTTTTGGTATGATCTCCTGTTGTAGATAGTTTTGTCTGATCGAGTATGGCGGCCCTGTCCGCCATAGTTGTATATTTCCTTAAGTGCGTAGTCATGTTATGCGATGTCGGATGTAGCGCTAAACCATGTTTATATATGTATCGAAAGCGATGTTTTCACATAAGCGTGTCTTATTTTATAAACTGTTTCATGTCTTGCTTTATATTTCCGTGATTACTCGATGTATGACTACTTGGTGCCGGTAAAGGCACGATCCACGGTCCGGAGCAGGTCGTGACCTGGTGAACAAGGTGACCATTAAGAACGAATACCCTTCCCAGATTGATGATTTGTTCGACGATTGCGAGTGCGAGATGCTTCTCCAATTGATCTACGGTCGGGCTATCATCAGTGCGAGTCGAGGTGGATGTCCCTAGGATCGCATTCGGGACCGTGCGGCATTATGAGTTGAGTCATGTCTTTTGGGTTGACGATGCTCGTGGTATTCATGGATTTGATGAGCAAGTGTTCAAACCATTTTGGACACGTTTGTGATAGTGTTCATTGATGATATCTTGGTTTATTCTCGCCAGAGCGGGAGCATGCGGATCATTTGAGGATTGTCTTGTGCTTCTCAGGACCAGCGATTATCGCCAAGTTTTCCAAATGTGAGTTTTGGTTGACTTGATGGCGTTTCTTGGGCATATTGACGGGCTGATGGCATTCAGTGGATACGCCAAGATCGAAGCGATCGAGGACTTGCTGAACCTACTACTCCGGCGAGAGGTTCGCGATTTCGGGCCTTGCAGATATTATCGGCGGTTCGTGGAGAAGTTTGCTTATCTACGCACCATTGACTAGGTGACTCGGAAAGCAGCCATGTTTGATGGTGATGCTTGTGGCGGGGTTTCCGATTCTTTGAAAAGAGGCGACGCCGCCCGTTCTTACTCTTCGGAGGTCGGATGGTTATGTCGTGTATTGTGATCGTCGGGCATCGGGTTGGGATGTGTGTTGATGCGGCATGGCAGGGTTATAGCATACGCATCCCGCGGTGAAGAAACACGAGAGGAACTACCCCACCCATGATTTGGAGTTGGCGGTGTGATTCACGCTTTGAAGATCCGGAGGCACTATTTGTATGGGGTTCACGTGGATATTTTTACAGACCACAAGAGCCTCGGTATATCTTCACCAGAGGAGTGAACTTACGGCGAGACGGTGGTTAGAGTTACTTAAGGATTACGATGTTGATATCTGTACCACCGGGAAGGCTAATGTTGTGGCAGATGCTCTTAGTCGTAGATCGATGGGAGCCTATCGGATGTGCGGTAGAGAGGAGGGACATGGTTCGTGATTTGCATCGATTAGCGAGCCTTGGTGTCCGTTTGATTGATTACGATAGCGATGGGGTTAGAGTTCGTGAGGTTGCCGAGTCTTCCATCGTCGAGGAGGTGAAGAGGCAACAATTCGAGGATCGGCTTTGATTCGATATCGTGATCTGACTCTTCGTGAGGGCAAGAGTCCTTTTGAGGTAGCACGATGGGGTGCTAAGGTTTGAGGCGGTGTGTGTTCCGGATGTTTGAGGACTTGGCGGAGTTCTTGGGAAGCACGCGTAGCGTTACTCTATCCATCCGGTCGACCAAGATGTACCACGACCTTAGATCTGTGTATTGGTGGGATGGCTTGAAGAGGGACGTTGCAGAGTTAGTAGCTCAGTGCCCATGTTGTCAGCAGGTGAAGGTCGAGCACCCGAGGCCTGGTGGTTTGTTGCAGGCGATAGAGATCCCGACACGGAAGTGGGAGGTAATCAACATGGATTTTATCACGGGATTACCTCGCACTCGGAGGAGACATGATTCTATATGGGTTATCGTCGACGGTGGTGAAATCAGCCCACTTTCTTCCCGTCGGGGCGACTTTTCGGTGAGGATTATGCGGACTTTACATCAGAGATCGTCGGTGCATGAGTCCCTACTTGATCATATCGACAGAGCCCGGTTCTGGCTAACTTCCGGAGGTCATTCGAGAGGTTTAGGGACGCATGTGAGCTGATCACGCATTCCATCCACAGAGCGGACGGGCGAACGCACTATCGGACTCTTGAGGATATGCTGCGAGCCTGTGTTATCGACTTCAGGGGTAGCTGGGAGGATCATTTGCCTCTAGTTTAGTTCGCGTACAATAATAGCTACCACTCCAGTATTCAGATGGCGCCTTATGAGGCCTTGTATGGGAGGAAGTGCAGATCGTCTATAGGTTGGTTCGATGTGGGCGAGGTGCAGCTAGTGGGACCAGATTTGGTGCGTGACGATGGATAAGTGAAGCTTATCCGAGGCGGTTATTAATGACTCGAGTCGGCCAATCGTATCAGATCATCGTCGTCGGCATCTTGAGTTCGAGGTTCATGATTGGGTTTTCCTAAAGGTGTCACCCATGAAGGGTGTGATGAGATTCGGGAAGAAGGGGCTTCGGCCCAAGGTACATTGGGCGTTTGATTGTCGCGAGGTAGGCAAGGTTGCTATGAGTTGGATCTGCCGTCCGTCCGGAGGCGGTGCATCCGGTTTTCACGTATCTATCTTTGAGGAGATGTATCGGGGATCCATCTAAGTACACCCGATTGGCGATGTCGGTGACCAGGGGTTATCGTATGAGAGATTCCCATAGCGATAGTCGATCGTCGGGTTAGGCGTCTGCGGACCAGGGCGTGGCTTAGTCAAAGTCTTGTGGCGGAACGAGCTCGGGAGGAGATGGCGTGGGAAGCCGGAGGACATGAGGCGAAGTATCCTCACCTATTCCCCACCTCCGGGTAATTCACTTTCCTACTTGTAAATTTTCGTTATCGTTTTGCCTAAGTGTTGTTTTGTGGCGTGTGTGGCTTTGCAATTGTTTAAGTCATGAAGAACCTTATCGTTATCTGTCTTGGGAAGGAACATTCGGGACGAATGTTTCTAAGGAGGGGAGAATGTTATACCCCGTATTTCCAGAGTATGTACGTAAGGGAATACGTACAAAAAGTTTGGCCTTAAAGTTTACGCCTTGGGCTATTTTTTGGGCACAACTCTCAAAACGAATCGTTTTCCAGGCTAAGCGTTTCCACGACTTTCGTAGGGTAAATTCGGCTATGCCATTTCTAATTTTTGCGGATTTTTCCGAGAGACGAAACATTTTGGACCAACGGGAGGGCGACACTTGGCACCCTCCAATTGGTGGACTTGAAATCGTCCATTTGGACGAATTGGACAATGAAGTGCACGTTTTTTGTGCCTTTGCACAAGTCAAGGATTAGGTAGGATATTTTGTGTGCAAGTTGGCCAAGGACACTTGCCCTAATCTTGACCTTACACTTGCCTAGCACTTGGCTACATCTTGGCCCTTGGTTGGCCATCCCGACCTATAAATACCCTCTTTAGATGAAGAGTTCTTCATCCACAAAAGCTTCCCAGTCTAACAATCCTCTCCTCGCCCTTTGTAGCCTTTTCGTCCAACCCCCCCCCCGTCCCCTTTTGAAGTTTGGCCGAGGGCCCCCCTCTAGCCTAGCCGAAATCTACCCCCCTCCCTTGGTAGAAAAGTTGTCTTCTTGTATTGTTATAATGCCCAAAATACCCTAGCCCAAATCCCTTAGTACTTAGTAAAAGTTGTGAAGAACTTCTAAGGTTTCCTTGGAGCATACAACTTAGGAGCAAAACCTTGCTCAGGCGCGACTTTATCTAGGATATTATTGGGCTTACTGAGGTAACTAATCCTAACCCTCTTTTGAATTAGAGAATACTTACTATAGTAGTATAAGAATAAGTATAAATACTTAGAAGAATATTGCAGAATAGAATTGAACTGTTATCACGATGAAGGGATTAAAGAAGAATAATCAAATTGTACTCTGATTTGTTTTCCTGATGAACTTGAGTAGCTCACGGGTAGGGAAATCGCCCAATTTTCCGTAGGATATAGAACCCTCTGTTTAGAACTATTTACAAAGTAGTATGAACGTTGATAGACGTGTCTGACTATTATAGGCTGATTCTCTGCGCGCGACATATTCAACTTGGCAGGTGGTTTTCGCTGAGAAGGTATGTGATTCTTCCTAAAGCATGATATTTTATAATATATATGTAGTACGGTGACGTACATGTGTTAAGCGAATAATAACTACGGCAATGTCTTTGACTTAAGCTCGAATAATACTTACGATGCCTGCCTGGCTTAAGCTGAATAACACATCTGTGATGCCTCACGGCTTAACTTTGAATAATAAAGAGCGAAAACATTTCAAAAGAATCTGAATCATTTTTAATGAGAAGAGAACTAATTGGTTTTAAAGCGAAGCTTAAGAGTTATACTAGCTTTATGGGAAGTTAAGTATAACCACTTAAGAGTGATAAAAGAAGCAGTTTGCCTATGTGTTTATAACAGACTTATATTGAGCTAGAAAAGAATAATAAGATGGTTTGATAAGTAGAGATGATATGATGCTATGTGTGTTAGTGTCTTGTAACGTTTGTATAAGAGAGTATTCTTGTTGTGCTTATGTTGTTTAAAGATAATTTGTTATGTTAGTGTACTATCACTCACCTCTTGACATATTGCAGGGGTTGGCGCCTCCGATGCGGGGTAGACTCAGGCGGTCTGGGACCATGATTCGAGAATACCTCATGCGGGTCCAAGGGACCTATGCGGAGCTACGGGTGTTCCAGGTTAGTGATGCGGGGTTACACCTCATGCGGTCTATGTGGCCATGCGGACTACGAGTCCAGGACGATGCCGAGGAGTAGCTACCCTCGATGCGGGGTTATGTACCCTATGCGGGCCTATGTGTTATACCCCGTATTTCCAGAGTATGTACGTAAGGACGTACGTAGAGAATTTGAGCCTTAAGTTAGGCAAAGGACCGAATGTTGGGCACAAGTGCCGATTGGAGTCGTTTTTAAAGCGTTTCCACGACTACGTTGGGAAAATTCCGGCTATGTCATTTAGTATTTTGCGGATTTTTAGAGTGACTAAACATTTTGGACCAGCGGGAGGTGACACTTGTCACCCTCGTTGGACGATTTAGGGGCGGTCGAGGGTGGTTGGCCTTGGCGATTGGTCCCTTAGTTTTGGCCTTGTTTTGTGCCATGTTTTGTGGAGTGTTTTGTGGAGTAGGGGTTAGGGTGCACTTGGCTTGATCTTGTCCTTACACTTGCTATACACTTGGAAGGATCTTGGCCCTTGGTTGGCCTTTGGTTTTGCTATAAATACCCCTAAGTTTGAAGACTTCATCCATTCAAAAAACTTCCAGTCTTGAAACCCTCTCCTCCCCTTTGTGAGCTCTAGTTCGAGAACCTTCCCTCCCCCTTCCTTGTGGCCTTGGTAGGAGAACACCACCTTGCAGGGTGTTCTCGTGTGATACCTTTTTTTGTGGTATTAAAATACTCCTCCAAGTATTGTTATAATGCCCAAAATACCTTAGCACTGTACCTTGTAGTATTCCAAGATACCTCTATCGTAGAGCAGGAAATACTACCTTTTGTCCCTTTAGTCTCAAACCGAAACCACAAGGAAATCTTCGTTGATTGGTTGAAGTATTTAAGTAGAAGTTGGTTAGAACTTCTAAGGGTTGTTTGGAGCGGGGTGGAGCACCGGAGTTGGAGCTAAACGTTGCTAAGGATCGACATTTAACTTGGATAATTATGGGCTTATCGAGGTAATTATCTTGTCCCTCTATTTGTAATTGGAAATTACATGTTGTTGAATATATAGTTGAAGTATACTATATAAAGAACTGAACTGTATTTACATAGGACTGTATTGCGATGAACTTGTGTAGTATTCTGTGAGTAGAATTGTACACGTCCGGTTAGACGTGTAAACCCCCCCCCCCCTGGTTGGCTTGGTAGCCGGCCTCGATAGAGGAGGAGATTTACGCTGTTGCGGGGGGGGGGAGGTGCTGCCGAATTTTCTGTAGAGAAATGGAACCGTATGTTTAAAAGTTAATAGACGTTTGTGACCTTTTTAGGTGAAAGTACTAAGAGTAGCGTATTCTACTTGAGGAGTGGAAAGGGCTAGCAAGGTTGTAGTACTTGGAGCATTTTGCTTATTGTCGATACTCGTCGCGAGGTATGTGAACCTCTTCCTATCTGTTCTAGCATGATATGTGTGTAACTATGTAGTACGGTGGACGTACAGGTGCTAAGTGTATTTGTTTGGTTTAAACATAAAATGTTATAACGGCTTTATGGGAAGTTGGTTATAACAGCTTTATGTAGGTAAGAAAATGGTTTACTGATGTTAGAAGTTAAGAGACTTGATCTTATAAGATAAGAGACTTAACTTATTTGTTTTAATGTGGATGTTTGTGTGAAACCTCATTCGTGAGTAATGAGTACTTGGTTTTAAAGGGATAATGTTTCTTGATTTGGAAATCGAGAATGTGTATCGACAGGACCAACTGCGGCGTTAATAAAGGAAAATGTATTGAATAATGATGTGTTGTATTAAAACCGGTAGAAACCTCCATCTGCATAGAAGCTAAGATGAGACAAAATGATATTACATTTTCTAGATCATGGTCTTTGTAATAAGATCGTTATAAACAAGAATAAACTACTCACATATATGACATATGTTACTCAATTGTTTTAAAAGAGATTAAGACTATGAGTTATGAAACCTTTCTAAAATAAGTGACTTGAGCATTTGAAATTAGGCAAACTTGAATGTTTGGAAAATAATGTGGTTACTTGATTTTACAAAAGGGGAAGTGTCTCGTTTACTTAAAAAGATAGTCACGATTTTTATACTACGGGTATTGTGTGACTTATGTGAAAGTACTTTGAGTTGTGTGAAACTTGCCTATGCTTGTGATGATAGCCTTTGTTGTACAAGTGTTGTATTTACGTATTCTGGCGTCTCTCGATAGAGGCGGTTGACTTATTGAGAACTTACTTGGGCGTCTTTGGCGATGTGGAGAATTCCACGGGTATGTTTCCATTTTGATTCTTGTCTTGTTATCGATGTTACATGGGCGTCTACTGCCGTCAGAGTCAGGGCATGTGACCATGCGGCGGGGTTGATTACCCGATATATTGTTATTGTGGTTACATGGACATGTCTACCGTGCAGTCAGGGGCATGTGGCGTGCGGCGAGTTGATCACCCAATATATTATTGTTGATGTCACGTGGGCGTGTCTACCGTCTGCAGTCGGGGCGTGTGGCCATGGGGCATTGGTATTATTGTTGCATCATGGACATGTCTGCACCGATCACGAGTCGGGGCATGCGTCCATGATGCGAACATGATTGATGTTGTGGGCGTGAGACCCATAGTTATATTTTAGTGATGACTTGATGGCGTGAGTCCCTGACTGGACATGACTGCTTTTATGTTGTGAACTGTAGTTTGGTTATCATACATGTCACCTGCTTTATATAGACTAGTATGATTTCATTCTGATATTTTACAATTTCACATACTTGGTACTGTTGTCTTGACCTCGCCCGGCTGCGTTCATCCGCGGTAAGTACATCGGTCGTGGATCCTCGCTCTTAGGATCTCAGTTCAGCGTTTTGGGAAGCTCCGTTTCTCCGGAGGCTTATCTTTTGGTATGTGTTCCCTTAGTTGTAGGTTCTTGTACATTCAGGGGTATGGCGGGGCCCTGTCCCATCATAGTTGTTGTAAATCTTAAGTGCATGTAATCTTGTTGTGGGCGGGGTTTGTAAAAGGATTAAAGCATTCGTTTTGAAAAAGTTGTATATATATATGTTATTGGAAGGTAGCAGTTGGGTTGCTTTGTTTATGATCATATATCTTGTTTCTTGTTTAAAGTTTTATTTTCCGCTGGTTTTCTCTGATGTTGTATCACTAGGGTGCCCGGGGTAAGGCACCAGTCACGGGCCCGGAATCGGGTCGTGACAAAGTGGTATCAGAGCAGTTAATCCTCGGAAAGTGTCTACAGACCGTGTCTAGTAGAGTCTTGATTATCGATGTGTTGTGCACCACATCTATAATCAGGAGGCTATAGGACATATAGGATTGGTTTCCATTCTTCTCATTCTGAGATCGTGCCTTAGAGCAGTGTTGTAAGTTGGACCCCTCTGACGTATCTCGTTTTACCGATTATGCCTCCGCGCAAAGCGGCGAGCCCGAAGGGCAAGGCATCCGGAGTCCGCTAGTGAGATCTGAGGAGTACGAGCGCGAGCCCGGTCAGTACGAGATTGTGCTTGACGGCCGAGTTTTGTGGCGCCGCCCGGCCCAGCGAGTTTAGAAGCGCGGCGATGGCTGCTGAGACCACGATACACGAGCCTCGGTCCACGGCTGGAGCGAGATGAGATGGTACAAGAAATGGCGATTCTTGGCGAGTCGTGGCAGATATGAGGTTAAATTTGGATCTGTGATTCAGTTCGATGCACCGATGGATTCACCCCGAGCGAGATAGTTTGAGGCTACGGGACTTTACGAGTTGTAGCGCGAGTTTTATGGGTCGAGGCACGAGGATGATCGCGAGGAGTTCATCAAGCGATTCTGACGGATCATCATGCGGGTGATCAAGGCTTGAGACCGAGTGCGTGACTTTTAGTTCGCATCGGTGCGTGATACCGATCGATTGGTTTGATTCGTGGGAGCTTTCGGGAGAGCATGTACCTCCAGCGGTATGGGATGAGTTTTGGGGGCTTTCTCACGCACTTCTTACCTCCGCATGATGAGGAGGGCGCGGTAAACAGATTTTTGATTCTTAAACGAAGCGGGCGTGCGGTTCGGAGTACAATGTGAGTTCGACTCATTGGCGTGCGTCAGCGTTGGTAGCTAGTATGGAGGATCGAGTGCACCGATATGTTCTGAGGCTCGATGATTACATGTCGAGGCATGTTCGGGAGTAGCTCTTGTAGGGCATGGACATTGCCGCATGCGAGCTTATGCACTTAGGTGTGAGGCGGAAAAGTCGGCGGAAGGACCCGGTCAGCGAAGAGGACGGGGCGGCGAAGTCTTTTGGTGACTTTCGAGGCGGACCGCCTCGGCGGCGAGCTAGTTTTGTACCTCGCGAGCGAGTGGTCCTCCACAACCTTGAGGCGGTCGAGCTCAAGGGTTGAGTTTCGAGGAGTAGGGTGTTGGCGGATCACGGTCACCCTACCTCGGTGTGGTCGATGTGGCGAACCGCATTTCGGGAAGTGTCGTGGTGCGAGGAGCTTGTTATTTTTGCGGCGGCGGGGGCCATTTTGCGAGGAACTGTCAGGCCAAGGTAGCACGGATGTTACGACTCGACCTCTACGGATCGATGTTGGATCATCGCGCCTACGATTATGCGCCTGCGGTGGTAGATGATTAGAGTGGAGCGGTAGCTTCAGGTATATCCTTAACCCTCTAGAGTTTTGGTATGCTTGTTATGATGGTCTCATTATTATGTGCTATGTACGAATAGCGTTGTGTTAATTGTAAGTTAGAAAACATGCTTAGTTGGGAGGATAAGTATGGGGGCATGGTAAGTGTGAACCCTAGTCACGATTGAGACCTTAGAGGTAAGGTCGTCTTGAGTAAAAGATTCGTTTTATGTTTGACCTTTATCAGAGTGCGTAGTATACGTGGGTTTTATTTGAGTGATCAGTCCATGGGTAATGTGAGATGGAAGTGGTAGCTTTCATGATGTGATTTAGCGAGGATTGTTCGTGTCGGGAACAAGGGCTTGACGCGATTGTGGGTCGGGTTGAGGGCGTGATCTGGGTCAACCGTAGCCGGATTAAGGTGGGGTCAGTTAGGTGGTCGCCCGGTGGTAGGGTCACTAGGATGCTAGGCCCAAGTTTGTATGACCATCGTATGAGTTGGTGGATATGTTCGACCGAGCGGATCGTGGAGGCGGGAGCGACCTTAGAAGATCGAAGTTAGTAAGATGACCAAGTTTGGAGGTAGTGACTCGAGGTTGGAAACGAAGCGTTGACGGAAGTGTGAGTACGGATACTAGAAAGAGTTTGAGTGTTAGAGAAAGTACAACAAGATAGGGAAAAGTGAGCGTGTGTGATCGTTTCTTTTGGGAAATGAAGGTGTGAAGGAGTATATTTTAGACCTCGGGTAAGGGGTTTTGTGATGATTAGAGGTGTTTCCTCGTTGACTTGGGTTTAAGTATTGGTGCGTTTGTTTTTATGGCGGTGTGGCATGATTGTTTTCGATGCGTATAGCGGTGAAGGCTATACTAAGCGCATGTTTGTGTTGAGACTTGAGAAGGAACATTCGGGGCGAATGTTTCTAAGGGGAGAATGTTATACCGTATTTCCAGTATATGCGTGGGGCGACGTAGAGAATTTGAGCCTTAAGTTAGGCAAAGGACCGAATTTTGGGCGCAGTGCGATTGGAGTCGTTTTTCGACGAAAGCGTTTCCACGACTTACGTTGGGAAAATTCGGCTATGTCATTTAGTATTTTTGCGGATTTTTCCGAGTGACTAAACATTTTTGGACCAGCGGGAGGTGACACTTGTCACCTCGTTGGAAGGTTTAGGGCGGTCAAGGGTGGTTGGCCTTGGCGATTGGTCCTTAGTTTTGGCCTTGTTTTGTGCCATGTTTTGTGGAGTGTTTTGTGGAGTAGGGGTTAGGGTGCACTTGGCTTGGTCTTGTCCTTACACTTGCTATACACTTGGAAGGATCTTGGCCCTTGGTTGGCCTTTGGTTTGCTATAAATACCCCTAAGTTTGAAGACTTCATCCATTCAAAAACTTCCAAGTCTTGAAACCCTCTCCTCCCTTTGTGAGCTCTAGTTCGAGAACCTTCCTCCCCTTCCCTTGTGGCCTTGGTAGGAAGAACACCCCACCTTGGGGTGTTCTCGTGTGATAACTTTTTTTTGTGGTATTAAAATACTCCTCCAAGTATTGTTATAATGCCCAAAATACCTTAGCCTTGTACCTTATAGTATTCCAAAGATACCTCTATACGTAGAGCCCGGAAATACTACCTTTTGTCCCTTTAGTCTCAGCAGAAACCCTAAGGAAATCTTCATTGATTGGTTGAAGTATTTAAGTAGAAGTTGGTTAGAACTTCTAAGGGTTGTTTGGAGCGGGGTGGAGCACCCGGAGTTGGAGCTAAACGTTGCTAAGGATCGACATTTAACTTGGATAATTATGGGCTTATCGAGGTAATTATCTTGTCCCTCTATTTGTAATTGGAAATTACATGTTGTTGAATATATAGTTGAAGTATACTATATAAAGAACTGAACTCTATTTACATAGGATTGTATTGCAGTAGACTTGTGTAGTATTGCTGAGTAGAATTGTACACGTCCGGTTAGACGTGTAAACCCCCCCCCCCCTGGTTGGCTTGGTAGCCGGCCTCGATAGAGGAGGAGATTTCTGTTGTTGCGGGAGAGTCTTGCGAATTTTACGTAGAGAAATGGAACCGTATGTTTAAAAGTTAATGAGCGTTTGTGACCTTTTTAGGTGAAAGTACTAAGAGTAGCGTATTACTTGCGAGGAGTGGAAAGGGCTAGCAAGGTTGTAGTACTTGGAGCATTTTGCTTATTGTCGATACTCGTCGCGAGGTATGTGAACCTCTTCCTATCTGTTCTAGCATGATATGTGTGTAACTATGTATGCGGTGGGCGACAGTGCTAAGTGTATTTGTTTGGTTTAAACATAAAGTGTTATAACGGCTTTATGGGAAGTTGCTTATAACGACTTTATGTAGGTAAGAAAATGGTTTCTTGATGTTAGAAGTTAAGAGACTTGATCTTATAAGATAAGAGACTTAACTTATTTGTTTTAATGTGGATGTTTGTGTGAAACCTCATTCGTGAGTAATGAGTACTTGGTTTTTAAAGGGATAATGTTTCTTGATTTGGAAATCGAATGTGTATCGACAGGACCAACTGCGGCGTTAATAAAGGAAAATGTATTGAATAATGATGTGTTGTATTAAAACCGGTAGAAACCTCCATCTGCATAGAAGCTAAGATGAGACAAAATGATATTACATTTTCTAGATCATGGTTCTTTGTAATAAGATCGTTATAAACAAGAATAAACTACTCACATATATGACATATGTTACTCAATTGTTTTAAAAGAGATTAAGACTATGAGTTATGAAACCTTTCTAAAATAAGTGACTTGAGCATTTGAAATTAGGCAAACTTGAACGTTTGGAAAATAATGTGGTTACTTGATTTTACAAAAGGGGAAGTGTCTCGTTTACTTAAAAAGATAGTCACGATTTTTATACTACGGGTATTGTGTGACTTATGTGAAAGTACTTTGAGTTGTGTGAAACTTGCCTATGCTTGTGATGATAGCCTTTGTTGTACAAGTGTTGTATTTACGTATTCTGGCGTCTCTCGATAGAGGCGGTTGACTTATTGAGAACTTACTTGGGCGTCTTTGGCGATGTGGAGAATTCCACGGGTATGTTTCCATTTTGATTCTTGTCTTGTTATCGATGTTACATGGACATGTCTACACCGTCTGCAGTCGGGGCATGTGACCACGCGGCGGGGTTGATTACCCGATATATTGTTATTGTGGTTACATGGACATGTCTACACCGTCTGCAGACTCGGGGCATGTGGCGTGCGGCGGGGTTGATCACCAGTATATTATTGTTGATGTCACATGGGCGTGTCTACCGTCTGCGAATTCGGGGCATGTGACCATGGGGCATTGGTATTATTGTTGCATCATGGACATGTCTACACGTCTGCAGAATTCGGGGCATGCGGCCGTGATGCGAACATGATTGATGTTGTGGGCGTGAGACCCATAGTTATATTTGAGTGATGACTTGAGGCGTGAGTCACATTTGGACATGATTGCTTTTATGTTGTGAATCGTAGTTTGGTTATCATACATGTCTCTGCTTTATATAGACTAGTATGATTTCATTTCTGATATTTCTGATTTCACATACTTGGTACTGTTATCGACCTCCTTGAGGCTGCGTTCATCTGCGGTGGTAGAGGTACATCGATCGTGGATCCTCGCTCTTAGGATCTCGGTTCAGCGTTTTGGGAAGCTCCGTTTCTCGGAGGCTTATCTTTTGGTATGTGTTCCTGAGTTGTAGGTTCTTGTACATTCGGGGTATGGCGGACCTGTCCGTCATAGTTGTTGTAAATCTTAGAAGTGCAGAAATCTTGTTGTGGCGGGGTTTGTAAAAGGATTAAAGCTCGTTTTGAAAAGTTGTATATATATATGTTATTGGAAGGTAGCAGTTGGGTTGCTTTGTTTATGATCATATATCTTGTTTCTTGTTTAAAGTTTTATTTTCATTGGTTTTCTCGATGTTGTATCACTAGGGTGTCCGGGTAAGGCACGATCCACGGGCGAGAATCGGTCGTGACACTATGTGAGTGGCCTTATCACGGACTACGAGAGTCGAGATTAGGCTTGCGTGGTGATACTACGGGCAATTGGCCTTACGATCATTCGCGACCTAGAAAAGACACATTCTGATTTACCTATTGTTGCTCTTGTTTATGATGTGGCACTATGTGCGGTCCCCTTGGTTGTTTCATACATACTTGCAAAACTGATTTTAAAATAATATGTTTTCATTTAAGTATTTCTGATTTCATATACTTAGTACCTGTTGTACTGACCTCCTTCGGGGGGCTGCGTTCATGCCGCAAGTAAGGGCAAGCAGGTGCTAGATCCACATTCTTAGGATCTCTACGTTGGTGTCGGGAGCTCCATCCTTTCCGGAGGCTCTACTTTTGGGTATGATCTCCCTGTTGTAGATAGTTTTGTCTGATCGGGTATGGCGGGGCCACTGTCCGCCATAGTTGTATATTTCCTTAGAAGTGCTGTAGTCGTATTTATGCGATGTCGGATGTAATCGCTAAACCATGTTTATATATATATGCCGAAAGCGGCGTTTTCTCACATAAAGCGTGTCTTATTTTATAAAGCTGTTTCATGTCTTGTTTTATATTTCCGATTACTCGATGTATGACTACTTGGGTGCCGGTAGGCACGATCACGGCCCGGAATGGGTCGTGACAGTGGCCCCGCCATACCCACGAATGTACACAAAACTACAACACCGGGGAAAAGCGTACCCAAAGAGACAAGCCTCGAATAAATGGAGTTTCGGCGTCGATAAGTGATCCTAAGAATGTGGACCGCCACTGCTTACCCTTTCTGCGGCATGAGCGCGGCCCAGGAAAGTCGATTACACAATATGTACCAAGTATGTAAAGCGGAAAAAATCGTAATTACATCACAAGTCTAAATCAAAGCGGGAGACATGTATGATAATCAAATTACGATTATCTGTGCCTTACTAACAATGAGTAAAAATAGGTGTATACTTACAACGAAAAATAGGATTTGAAATCCTACTCGCGGGACTATTTCACCGCGTAGGTACGGTGGACCGCGTGAGGTATTCTCGCGTGGGACTATTTCACCCTCATAAGCCCTTACGGACTCGCGTGAGGTATTCCTCGCATAAATGGACCCGCGTGGGACTATTTCACCGCGTAAGCCCTTACGGACTCGCGTGAGGTATTCCTCGCATCGTGGGTAGCAAATCCACGGAAATATGCAATGCCACAATCCCGGGAATGACCATGACGAATAATATATCACTAGCCCAAATCCGGCTATCACACATAACATAAGCACTACCGACTTATCATACAATATGTAAGCAAGTTAAGAAATCCCCTAACTTCTTACTATTCTTGTTTAGAAACACTCTCATTTTAGTTTACCTAAGGCACTAACATGTCTTTTATAAAAATCCGGGAATTTAACCCAAGTACTACGTACTTCTACTCTTTAAAACAATGACTCTTTTTAGTAGAAAACTTCCAAGATACTATTAATCCTAGTATCAAGTCCAAATTACATTTCAAGGTAAGTCACAACACCCTTAGAAACAAAGTTAGGTTTCTAAATCAAGTGACTCATTTTCTTATAAAACCTTAGGCAATTGATACCTTAAAATCGAATTGCCTTCCATTAACTCAAGTCATTTACCTTTCCATAAAGCCAATATAACCAACTCCCCATAAAGTCGTTATATTCACTTTATACCTTAGTCAAGTACCATTTCCTATCCAAGGGACTTATACGTTTAAAACGAAACAAGTATCACATACTTTAAAACTCTTCAAGTCCCTTAACCTTAATAAAACTTTAAGACATCCTTAGTATTTTCAAAGGAGTGAGTTAATCTCCTAACTCACCCGACTTGGCATTTCATAAAGCTAGTAAAGAATGTCAAAGTCTTGTATGTCTACCGTACTATATACGTGAAACTAGTCATGCTCAAAGATAGGAAAAGTTCTACATACCTCGTCGGGTCAAACCACTTGCCAAGTACAAATTCCCGCCCGTAGTATGTCAACCTATAATATTCACAATACGTCTATTAAGGCCTTACTTCAAACGTAGAATATTATAAGTGTCAAGTCGCTAAATCCTACGGAAAATCGGACAGCACCTCCTTTGTTTTTACCAACTTTTCCACATTTTTCAAGGCCGAATACAATAACCAAACACGCCACATTTAAGGCACAATCAAAGCAATTAATCAATAGGGGATTACACGCCTACTAGACGTGTAAAATTCCGCCCCACAAACGATAACAAACGAATACAAACTATAAATCCAAATTTGGCCACCTTGAGTTCAACAATACCAATTCTTAACCAATTTCCATTTCAATCCAAATTGGTAGCACAACATGATATCAAGTCACATTTGATTATAATAACCATAATCTTCAAGTAAGTAACATGCGACGATTTCTAATAAACGACCAATTAGTAATCCAATTTTTCAAGTTGCTTGTATAACATTTCGGATTTAGCTACAAGCAATCCATAATAGTTATAACTTCAACCTATCAACTTCATGCTAGCAACAAGTAAAGCTAACAACAACAATATAAATATGTAATCTTGTAACACCTCTAAAAGACAAGATTATACCTTAACGATTCTTAATCCAACTCCAATCCGAAGTCGCTCCTTAGTAGTTTAGAGCCTCTCCAAGACACTTCAATCCGCTTTTTGAGACCCTTAGAACAACACCAACAATTATCCTTCAAATTTCCAAACAAAACCTAGAAAGACAACTAGGTTTTCGTTTTGCGACTAACCCGTAAACTCTCTTTTTCCAAGACTTTTCTATTGAGATCAGTTTACAATACACCTAAGAACCTTGGTTTAAAGTGTGGAGCTAAATGGATCACAAACAAAGTTTTTCCCTTTTTTTTTTCTAGAGAACCCGAGAGCTCAAGCTCTATGTTCATCCAATTTTTCAAGAAATTTTCTAAGTGTTGGCACTAGTAGTGCTACTAGTAGTAATATAAAGGGTCATGGAGGGACAAGATGCAACCATTTGGGTGGCTAGGATGAAGTCTTTCAAAATATCAAGACTAGTTGACCCTTTGACTTAGTCAAAATTCTCAAGCTACACTTGCAAGACTTTAGTCATCCAAGACTTATGGTAAATGACCATTTTGGCCATGCCTAAATCGACCAAGGCATCAATAAGGGGGGGTGACACGTGTCGCCCTCCCATTCGTCACAATAATATGTTTTCCGAATTTTTTTTCATAATTCCGATAAATTTTTACAAGTCTCCAATCTTAACACTTGTGAGTTCTTACGTACGTTCTTAAAACATGTCCTGTAAATACGGGGTGTAACATTCTTCACCCCTTAGAAACATTCGTCCCCGAATGTTCTCTCGGAGTCAAACTTATAATTAGCGACATAGTTTCCTTTCACAACCCCGACATACCAAAAATGCCACACATGGCCACATAGAAGCATTTAAGCAAAAGGGATACATCAATTAAAACTTGACAAGTAAGGGAAAATGAATTACCTGAAGGTATAGGAAATAAGTGAGGATACTTCCTCAACATGTCCTCCTCCGCTTCCCAAGTCATATCCTCCCGGTTATCATTCCTCCACAGGACTTTGACGGAAGCTACATCCTTGGTCATGATCGCTGACCTGGCGATCGAGTATCGCTATGGAACTCTCCTCATACGATAACCCCTCTGTCACCTGGACCTCACTAGTAGGGAAAACTCTCGCTGGATCACCGATACACTTCCGCAACATAGAAACATGGAAGACCGAATGTACCTCTAACTCGACGGCAGATCCAACTCGTGAGCAACCTTGCCCACTCTACGGACGATCTGGTAGGGCCCAATGTACCTCGGTGAGTTTCCCCTTACCGAATCTCATCACACCGCTTCATGGGTGACACCTTCAAGACCCAATCGTGCACGAAACTCCAAATGTCGCGATTATCCGCGTATGACTTCGCGACTACGGCCGCTAACGATCTCCACGGATAAGCTTCACCTTATCCACACCGCTGTACCAAGTCCGCCAACTAACTGTACCTCGCCCACGTCAAACCAACCGATCGGCGACCTGCATTTCCGCCCATATAAAGCCTCGTATGGCGCCATCTGTATACTGGAATGGTAGCTGTTGTTATAAGCAAACTCCACAAGGGGCAAATGATCCTCCCAGCTACCACTGAAATCAATCACGCAGGCTCGCAGCATATCCTCAAGTGTCTGGATAGTACGCTCTGCCTGCCCATCAGTCTGAGGATGAAATGCTGTGCTGAGACTCACCTGTGTCCCTAAACCCTTTTCGAAAGACCTCCACAAGTTAGCCGTAAACTGGGCTCCCCTATCAGAAATGATCGACACCGGGACACCGTGCAGCCTCACAATCTCTCTGATGTACAATCTGGCATAATCCTCGAAACGTGGCAGTCATTGGAGGGAAATTGGTGATTTCGTCCACCACAACAATAACCCAAATGGAGTCGTACTTCCTCTGAGTACGAGGTAACCCTGTAACAAAGTCCATGTTGATCACCTCCCACTTCCAAGTCGGAATCTCAATAGACTGCAATAATCCACTGGGCCTCTGGTGCTCGACCTTAACCTGCTGGCAATTAGGACACTGTGCAACAAAACCTGCCACGTCCCTCTTCAGTCCATCCCACCAATACAAACATCTGAGGTCATGGTACATCTTGGTCGACCCCGGATGAATAGAATATCGAGCGCTGTGTGCCTCCCCCAGAATCTGCTGACGAAGTCCTGATACATCGGGAACACACAACCGGCCCTCAAATCTCAGCACCCCATCAGGCGCTACCTCGAATAGACTCTTCTCCTCCCGAAGAGCTGCATCACGATACCGTACCAACACTGGGTCCTCAAACTGTCGCCTCTTCACCTCATCAATGATAGAAGACTCGGCAACCTCACGAACCCGTACTCCACTATCGTCGGTATCGATCAATCGAACCCCAAGGCTCGCTAACTGGTGGATCTGACGGACCATGTCCTGTCTCTCTGGCTGTACCTCTGACAGGCTCCCCATCGATCTACGACTCAAGGCATCAGCAACAACGTTGGTTTCCCAGGATGGTAGAGGATATCAACATCATAATCAGCCCCAATAATATGCCCCAGGAATGCCACTGAGGCCAACCAAAACTCACACTTGGAGAACTTGGCGAATAAATGTCAGTTCCGGAGAACCCCAAGTACCGTCCTCAAGTGGTGTGCATGCTCCTGCTCTGTCCGCGAATAAACCAGGATGTCATCGATGAATACTATCACAAATGTATCCAAAAATGGCTTGAACACCCGGTTCATCAAATCCATATATACCGCTGGAGCGTTGGTCAAACCGAAAGACATAACCCTAAACTCATAGTGCCCGTACCGGGTCCTGAATGCAGTCTTTGGAATATCTACCTCTCGAACTTGAACCTGATGATAACCAGACCGCAGGTCTATCTTTGAGAAACACCTCGCACCCTGCAACTGGTCAAACAAATCATCAATCCTGGGGAGGGGGTACCTATTCTTAATGGTTACCTTATTCAGCTTCCTGTAATCAACACACATACGCAGCGTCCCATCCTTCTTCTTCACGAACAACACCGGCGCTCCCCAGGGAGATACATTAGGCCTAATAAAGTCTTTCTCCAGCAAGTCTTTCAGCTGGTCCTTCAGCTCCCTCAACTCAGCAGGTGCCATCCTGTATGGCGGAATGGAAATAGGTCGAGTGTCTGGCAATGTGTCAATACAAAACTCAATCTCCCTCTCAGGAGGGATACCCGGAAGATCATCTGGGAACACATCTGGAAACTCCCTGACCACTGGCATCGATCAAGAAGCGGCACCTCGGCTGTATCGAATACGAACGGATGATAGATGTACCTTCGCACCATCTTCCTAGCCTTGAGGTAAGAAATAAACCTACCCTCGGCGATGATGTGTTGCCCTCCACTCGATAAGCGGCTCGCCAGAAGCGGAACCGAACCAACTGTCCCCTACGATCAATGTTGGCATAACAAGAAGCCAACCACCATACCCATAATGACATCAAAATTTGTCATCTCGGCTCTATCAAGTCGCAAGTCGACGACTGTAAATAAATACCGGACAACCTCTATACACCCGCTCAGCTAACACCGAATCACCCACTGGCGTAGCTACCTCAAACGGCTCTATCGACACCGGCTCTATCCCGATTCTACCCGCAATAAGAGGGGACACATAGGACAAGGTAGAACCTGGATCTATCAATGCATAAACATCACAGCCTGAAATCAGTAATGTACCTGTGACGACGTCAGGGGAAGCCTCCTGATCCTGGCGGCTGGCTAGAGAATATATGCGGTTCTGTGGACCGCTAGAACTGGAACCACCACCACGACCTACCGCGGCTGCTGTCGTGAGTACCACGCCTCGGGCGCATAACCACTGAAGGAGAAGACCCAAAGAATCGATCCCGTCGGTGTCTTTGCACCACCCATGCTTCCTCTAGACGGACAATCCCTCTTCAAGTGGCCCAGCTGGCCACAAGAGTAACAACCTCCTGCAGGAACACGACACTCGCCTGGGTGAGATCTACCGCATCGAGCACATCGAGGTGTGGGTGGTCTCGATCGGCGAGGATCTGCCTCCACGAAACCCGAAGCCACGGAGCCACGACTGCTCCTGAATGACCTTGCTGATCAGACCTCCTGCCAGAAAACCATGACGGAGCACTCTGTGCTGGCTGGAAAGTGGACCCAATCTGCTGCTTAGGTTGTCCGCCTCGAGAACTGCCCTGAGACCCTGATGTCCTGGCCCTCTTGGGCTGGCCTGCGTCAATCTGGTCCTCCCTCTCCCTATCCTCTATCCCCTGTGCATAGGCCTGCATCCTAGCAATATCCATACCGGGCTGAAGAGCCACCCCCAAGCATGCTGTAATCATATGACGGTCTAGCCCCATCACATATCGATGAACTCTATCCGCCATGTCAGCTACAATAGTGTGAGCATGCCTGGACAAGGAGTCAAACTCCAGGCTGTACTCCCTAACGGTCCTCCCGTTCTGCCTCAAGGTCAAGAATCTGTCTACCCGGGCTCTCCTCATCTCAGGAGGCAAAAAGTGATCCATGAAGGCCTCTTTAAACTCCTCCCAAACAGCTGGAAGAGCATCGTCACCTCTCGAAAGCAACCACGACTCAAACCAGTTCAACGCAATATCGCGCAACCGGTAAGAGGCTAGCGTATGCACTCTGTCTCAAGCCCTAAGAACGCATGGTCATTGTAGTGCCGAATGAACTCCTGCGGATCCTCATCGGACCTCGAACCATAAAACTCGGGTGGATGACATCCCAAAATCCCTAATCCGCAAACATCGGCTCACAGGGTGCATTTGCTCGCTGTCGGCCACGCCCAGCTACTATACTGGTCAATAACCGAATCTGCTCCCCGTAGTCTCTATAATCAGTAGTTGGCTGGGGAACTGGAGGGTCTGGTATCGGAACCTCTGGAGCTACTGCCGCTCTCGGTTCCTCTAATACTGCCGGCGTGGCTGAACTCGCCGACCCGCCTACTACCTCAGGCATAATGCGTACTGAGCCCGTAACCCTCGAGTACGTGGCGCTCTGCCTTTGCCTTGCCCTTCGGGCCTGTCGCCTTCCGTGGAGGCATATCTGTTTCATAAGACTAGGTCAGAGAGGATTCAACCTAATAAGACAGCTCTTGTTATACCCCGTACTTCCAGAGTATGTACGTAGGGCGTACGTATTTAAATTTTTGCCTTAAGAGTTGACAAGTTTCGAAATTTGTACACAAGTGCCAAAAAGAGTCGTTTTTCGACGAAACGTTTCCACAACTTTCGTAGGGAAAATTCCGGCTATGTCAATAATAATTTTTGCGGATTTTTCCGAGAGATAAAATATTTTGGACCAATAGGAGGGCGACACGTGTCACCCTTAGGTGGCACAAAGTGGACGGTTTTGGAGGGAGTTGTTGGCACGTTTTTGCCATGGAAAATGCCTTAAACATTTGGTCAATGTTTGGCTAGATATTTTGTGTAGTAGATGAGAAAGTGGGGCCCACAAACACTTGTCCAAATCCTAGCCCTACACTTGCCTAACACTTGTCTTCATCTTGGCCATTGGTTGGCCATTGCTTGACCTATAAATACCCCCCTTAGTTGATGAACTTCTTCATCCAAAAATCATTCTCCAAGTCTCAAAAATCCCTCCCCCTTAAGTGTAGCATTCGGCCAAGTCCCCTCCCCCTTTGTTGGGCCTTGTGGCCGAGAGCCTACCCCCCCCCTAGCCTAGTTGTTTTCGTATAATACCCCTTGTTGTGGTATAGAAATACTCTCCTAGTATTGTTGTAATGCCCAAATACCTTGGCCCAAATACCTTGTAGTATTCCCAAGGTTACCTCTATACAAAAAGCCCAGAAAATACTATTATACTTCCCTCAGTCACAAAAACGAAAACCTAAGTAAATCTTCACCCGTAGTTGAAGTTATATGTAGAAGTTGGTTAGAACTTCTAAGGGTTGGTTGGAGCGGGTCGGAGCGCACGGAGTAGGAGCTAAACCTTGCTCAGGATCGACATTTAAACTCGGATAATTTTGGGCTTATCGAGGTAAACACTCTTGACCTTCTATTGTAATTGGAAATTACATATTGTTGGAATATATAGTTGAAGTATACTATATATAGAATTGAACATAGTTGTGCGGCAATGTCTTTTGACTTAAGCCTGAATAATACTTACGGCAATGTCTTGCGACTTAAGCCTGAACTTTAAGAAGAGAATTGAACTGTAATTACTTAGGACTGTATTACAGTAGACTTGTATAGCATTACTGTGAAGTAGAATTGTACACGTCCGGTTAGACGTATAAAACCCCCCCTGGTTGGCTTGGTAGCCGGCATCGATAGAGGAGGAGAATTACGCTGTTGCGGGGAGAGTCGCCGAATTTTCTGTAGAATATTCTACGTCGAGATCTAAATATGTTAATAGGCGCCTTGTGGCCTCTATAGGTTAAAGTACTACGTGTGGAGTGATCTGCTTGGCTTAGAGTGTAGCCGACGGTTTGAGGTACTTGGAGCGTTTTGCTATTAGTCGATAATCGTCGCGAGGTATGTGAACCTCTTCCTATCTGTTCTAGCATGATATGTATAACTATGTAGTATGGTAGACGTACATGTGTTAAATGTATTTGATTGTCTTTAAACATAAAGTGTTATAACGGCTTTATGGGAAGTTGGTTATAACAGCTCTATGTAAATGAGAAATGCTTTGTGGTTTTTAAAAGATAACTGATTTGACTTATAACCGACTTGATGTAAAAGAACCTTGAAGTATTCTAAAAGATTAAGAAACCTTTTTGAAAGAAGTGTATACTTGGTTTGAAAACATAAAAGTTATACCAGCTTTATGAGAAGTTAGGTGTAACGCCTTAAGAGAGATAAAAAGAATGGTTTAATGGTTTAGAAGTTAAGAGACTTATTCTTAATAGATAAGAGACTTGACTTAATATGGATGTTTGTGTGAAACCTCATTCGTGAGTAATGAGTACTTGGTTTTTGGAAGGAGTAATGTTTCTTGATTTGGAAATCAGAATGTGTATCGACAAACCACTGCAGCGTTAATAAAGGGAAATGTATTGAATAATTAAGTATTATTAAAACCAGTAGAAACCTCCATCTGCATAGAAGCTAAGATGAGACAAAATGATATTACATTTTCTAGATCATGGCTGCTAATAAGATTAATTATGAACAAGAATAACCTACTACTTTAAGGCATATGTTACTCAATTGTTTTAAAAGAGATTAAGACATTGAACTATGAACTTTTCAAAAAAAGAGACTTGTGTAATTGAAATTAG
Organism: Przewalskia tangutica; assembly: GCA_029844215.1. Lineage (NCBI taxonomy): Eukaryota > Viridiplantae > Streptophyta > Magnoliopsida > Solanales > Solanaceae > Przewalskia > Przewalskia tangutica. The sequence continues at coordinate 111,793,260 of CM056727.1, forward strand.
GCAAACTGGAACTTTAGGAAAAAGAAGGCATGGTGTTGCCTTAATTTGGTTTTAAAAAGGAAAGTATGGAAGTTGTTTTGGTTTACTTAAAAGATATAAGTCACTCTATTTTTATACTACGGGTATCGGGTGACTTTTATAAAAGGATTAGATCTCTTTAAAAGGAATTTAACGTACGTAGTACTTTAGGGTTAAAACCCGGACTTTGGCATAAAATGAAAGTACTTTGAGCTGTGTATAACTTGCCTATGCTTGTTGTTGTGAAACTTTCCTATGCTTGTTGATGTGAAACTTGCCTATGCTTGTTGTTGTGAAACTTGCCTATGCTTGTTGTGATAGCCTTTGTTGTGCAAAAATTGTGTTTCTATACTCTGGCGTCTCGATGGAGGGTCGGTTGACTTGTTGAGAACTTACTTGGGCGTCTTGGCGGTGGCGGAGAAATTCCGCAGTGCGTTCACGGTTGATAGTGTTACTTTTGTTAATCACTTTGGACATACTGACACGATGCGTAGCGCACGGGTATGCTTCCACTTTGATTACCGCCTTGTTGTCTTATTGTTTCCCTTTGGACATATCGACACGATCGTAGCGCGCGGGTATGCTTCCATTTGGAATCTTTGTCTTATTGTTTCCACTTTGGACCATCGACACGATCGTAGCGCTGCGGGTATGCTTCCATTTGGAATGTTGTCTTATTTGTTCCCTTTGGACATATCGACACGATGCGTAGCGCGCGGGTATGCTCCCATTTGGATTTTTATCTTGTTGTTATCATATCATAGGCTGGCGGTGGGAAGGTACTCACGGGCGGGATTGATGTTAATGGCGTGAGACCACGAATTGATATAAGCGTTATGTGTGTGTGTCTTGTAGTTTGGTTATCATACACATCTCCGCTTTTATAGACTATTATAATTTCATTTCTGATATTTCTGATTTCACATACTTGGTACTGTTATCGACCTCCTTGAGGCTGCGTTCATCTGCGCGAGTAAGTACATCGGTGTCGATCCATTTTAGGATCACCTTTCAGCGTATTGGGAAGCTCAGTTCCTTGAGGCTCATCTTTGGTATGTTACCACAGTGCAGTAGGTCGTGTACATTCGAGGGTATGGCGGGGCCTGTCCGTCATAGTTGTTGTGTAAATCTTAAGTGCAACAACCTTTGTTGTGGGCGGGGTTTGTAAAAGGATAACCGTCGGGTATTTATGTATATATGATGAAGGCAAGCTGTTTTGGTTGGCTTTGTTTATTTATTTTGTCTCTTAATTCATGTTCATGTTTTTATTTACGCTGATTTTCTCGATGTTGTATCACTAGGGTGCGGGGTAAGGCACGATCACGGGCCGGGTTGGTCGTGGCGGACTCTACCGCGATCTCGGAGAGAAGAATGGAAACCAATCTTAAATGTCCTGCGACCTCACGATTATAGATGTGGTGCACAACACACCGATAATCAAGACTATACTAGACACGGTCTGTAGACACTTTCCGAGGACTAACTGCTCTGATACCACTTTTGTCACGACCCGACCCCGGGTCACGACTGGTGCCCTACCTGGGCACCCTGTTCAGGTATACATCATAGAATAGCAGCGGAACATACACAACATAAACACATGTGTAACAATAAAACATCTCAGGCAAGCCGATAAGGCCGCCTTCCAATATATATAACAAAATCAAAAGTACAACCGTACAACATCAGTTCTTACAGCCCAACCATATATATGTGAATACAGACCTCTAGGAATAATAACTGTGGCTGGACAGGGCCCCGCCATACCCCTGAATGTACACAAAAACTACAACACCAGGGAAAAGACTGTACCCAAAAGAGACAAGCCTCCGAATAAATGGAGTTTCTGACGTCTGATAAGTGATCCTAAAAATGTGGACCCGCCACCTGCTTACCCTTTCCTGCGGCATGAACGCAGCCCCCGAGGAAGGGGGTCAGTACACAATATGTACCAAGTATGTAAAACTGGAAAAAATACTGTAATTACATCACAAGTCTAAATCAAAGCCGGAGACATGTATGATAATCAAATTACAGTACACTGTGCCTTACTAACAATGAGAGTAAAAATAGGTGTATACTTACAACGAAAAATAGGATTTGAAATCCTACTCCTGGGACTATTTCACCCGCATAGGTACAGTGGACCCGCGTGAGATATTCCTCGCATGGGACTATTTCACCCACATAAGCCCTTACGGACTCGCATGAGGTATTCCTCGCATAGGCTGGACCCGCCCGCATGGGACTATTTCACCCGCATAAGCCCTTACAGACTCGCATGAGGTATTCCTCGCATCGTGGGTAGCAAATCCACGGAAATATGCAATGCCACAATCCCGGGGAATGACCCCGCAACGAATAATATATCACTAGCCCAAATCCGGCTATCACACATAACATAAGCACTACCGGCTTATCATACAATATGTAAGCAAGTTAAGAAATCCCCTAACTTCTTACTATTCTTGTTTAGAAACACTCTCATTTTAGTTTACCTAAGGCACTAACATGTCTTTTATAAAAATCCGGGAATTTAACCCAAGTACTACGTACTTCTACTCTTTAAAACAATGACTCTTTTTAGTAGAAAACTTCCAAGATACTATTAATCCTAGTATCAAGTCCAAATTACATTTCAAGGTAAGTCACAACACCCTTAGAAACAAAGTTAGGTTTCTAAATCAAGTGACTCATTTTCTTATAAAACCTTAGGCAATTGATACCTTAAAATCGAATTGCCTTCGATTAACTCAAGTCATTTACCTTTCCATAAAGCCAATATAACCAACTCCCCATAAAGTCGTTATATTCACTTTATACCTTAGTCAAGTACCATTTCCTATCCAAGGGACTTATACGTTTAAAACGAAACAAGTATCACATACTTTAAAACTCTTCAAGTCCCTTAACCTTAATAAAACTTTAAGACATCCTTAGTATTTTCAAAGGAGTGAGTTAATCTCCTAACTCACCCGACTTGGCATTTCATAAAGCTAGTAAAGAATGTCAAAGTCTTGTATGTCTACCGTACTATATATGTGAAACTAGTCATGCTCAAAGATAGGAAAAGCTCTACATACCTCGCCGGGTCAAACCACTTGCCAAGTACAAAGTCCCGCCCGTAGTATGTCAACCTATAATATTCACAATACGTCTATTAAGGCCTTACTTCAAACGTAGAATATTATAAGTGTCAAGTCGCTAAATCCTACGGAAAATCGGACAGCACCTCCTTTGTTTTTACCAACTTTGCCACCTTTTTCAAGGCCGAATACAATAACCAAACACGCCACATTTAAGGCACAATCAAAGCAATTAATCAATAGGGGATTACACGCCTACTAGACGTGTAAAATTCCGCCCCACAAACGATAACAAACTAATACAAACTATAAATCCAAATTCGGCCACCTTGAGTTCAACAATACCAATTCTTAACCAATTTCCATTTCAATCCAAATTGGTAGCACAACATGATATCAAGTCGCATTTGATTATAATAACCATAATCTTCAAGTAAGTAACATGCGGCGATTTCTAATAAACGACCAATTAGTAATCCAATTTTTCAAGTGGCTTGTATAACATTTCGGATTTAGCTACAAGCAATCCATAATACTTATAACTTCAACCTATCAACTTCATGCTAGCAACAAGTAAAGCTAACAACAACAATATAAATATGTAATCTTGTAACACATTTAAAAGACAAGATTATACCTTAACGATTATTAATCCAACTCCAATCCGAAGTCGCTCCTTAGTAGTTTAGAGCCTCTCCAAGACACTTCAATCCGCTTGTTGAGACCCTTAGAACAACACCAACAATTATCCTTCAAATCTCCAAACAAAACCTAGAAAGACAACTAGGTTTTCGTTTTGCGACTAACCCGTAAACTCTATTTTTCCAAGACTTTTCTATTGAGATGTGTTTACAATACACCTAAGAACCTTGGTTTAAAGTGTGGAGCTAAATGGATCACAAACAAAGATTTTCCCCTTTTTTTTCTAGAGAACCCGAGAGCTCAAGCTCTATGTTCATCCAATTTTTCAAGAAATTTTCTAAGTGTTGGCACTAGTAGTGCTACTAGTAGTAATATAAAGGGTCATGGAGGGACAAGATGCAACCATTTGGGTGGCTAGGATGAAGTCTTTCAAAATATCAAGACTAGTTGACCCTTTGACTTAGTCAAAATTCTCAAGCTACACTTGCAAGACTTTAGTCATCCAAGACTTATGGTAAATGACCATTTTGGCCATGCGTAAATCGACCAAGGCATCAATAAGGGGGGTGACACGTGTCGCCCTCCCATTCGTCACAATAATATGTTTTCCGAATTTTTTTTCATAATTCCGATAAATTTTTACAAGTCTCCAATCTTAACACTTGTGAGTTCTTACGTACGTTCTTAAAACATGTCCTGTAAATACGGGGTGTAACAGGGGGGGGGGGTCTTTTGGATGAAACAACTAGGAAGGGGGGGAGGGGGGTGTTTCGGACGAAACACTAGGCAAGGGGGGGAGAGGACTTGGACGAGAATACTACTAGAGGGGGAGGGATTTTTGGAGACTTGGAAAATGTTTTTGTGGATGAAGAAGTCTTGCCAAGAGGGGTATTTATAGAACCACGAGGGCCAAGATTAAAACAAATGGAGGGTGTAGATTTGGTAGCTTGTTCAAGTGAAGTCTTCCACAAGTGTCCACCACAATGTTGGGACATATGTCCACCACAACATTGGGACATATGTCCCCATGACAATGAGCCATGTGGCCCTCCACTAGGCTCACAAAACCGCTCAACAATACCTACCCTGCTAACCCAAAATATCTTGCAAGACTTGACCAATTGACTTGTCCACTAGGCCCCCATTTCGTCCAACCCATGTCAACTAAGGGTGACACATGTCGCCCTCCTATTGGTCCAAAATATTTCATCTCTCGGAAAAATCCGTAATCGGTTAAAATATTAAAAACGTAGAATTTCCTTCAAATGGTTCGGAATCTTTTCCGTCGAAAGTTTACAATTTCATTCTTAACCTAATTAGGGTTTGAATAATCATACGTACGTCCTCGCATACATACTCTGGAAGTACGGGGTTGTTATACCCCGTAGTTCCGGAGTATGTACGTGAGGACGTACGTACGTTTGTACAAACCCTAATTAGGTTAAGAATGAAATTGTAAGCTTTCGACGGAAAAGATTCCAACTGTGAAGAAATTCTCGTTTAATATTTTTTAACGTTGCAGTTTTTCGAGAGACGAAATATTTTGGACTATTAGAAGCGACATGTCACCCTTAGTTGGCTTAGGCGAAAATGTGGCCTAGTGGGCAAGTCAAATTGGTCAAGTCTTCTGGTGTTGTGTTAGTGGGGTAGGTAGAAGTGGGCGTTTTTTTAAGTTAGTGGAGTCCACATGGCTCATTGTTGTGGTGGGCATGTGTTCCAATATTGTGGTGGACATATGTCCAAATGTTGTGGGAGACACTTGGTTGGAAGACCTCATCTTTCACATGGATCATAATCTCCACCTTCCATTTGTTTTGATCTTAGCCCTCGAGTGTTCTATAAATACCCCGAGTGAAGACTTCTTCATCCACTCTCATTCTCTAAGTCTCAAAACTCCTCTCCCTTGTAGTGTTTCTCGTCCAAGCCCTCTCCCCCTTCCTAGTGGCTTGGCGAGAACCCTCTCCCCCCCCTTTGTAGAAAGTTGCCTTCTAGTAGTTACTATTCCAAAATACCCTAGCCCCAAATCCCTTTTAGTAGTTGAGTAGAAGTTGTTTAGAAACTTCTAAGGGTCTTGGAGCTATCGGAGCGTGCAATTAGGAGCTAAACCTTGCTCAGGATCGACATTTAACTTGGATAATTTTGGGCTTGTCGAGGTAAACACTTTTGTCCTTCTATTGTAATTGAAGATTACCTATAAGAATAGTTAAGATTTGAGTATAAGATATAGAAGGATATTGAAGAATAGAATTGAACTGTAATCACAGTAGAAGGGTATAAAAGAAGAAGAATTGAACTGTACTTACATAGGACTGTACTTACAGTAGACTTGTGTAGTATGACGGGTAGGGAAGTACTGCCCAATTTTCCGTAGAATAGAGAACCCTCTACTTAGAATATTCTTCAGTGTAGTCTAGACGTTGATAGACGTATATGGCCTTTATAGGTTGAATGTTCTGCGAGTAGCATGTTCTACTTGAAAGGTGGACAAGGCTAGCCGGGTTATAGCGGTGGAGAATTTTGCTATTAGTCGATAATCGTCGCGAGGTATGTGATTCTTCCTATCCTCTTGAGCATGATATTTTTAAAAGAATATATATAGTATGGTAGACGTACGTGTGTTAACTGAACGTGGTTTCTTTGCGATGTCTTACGACTTGAGTCTAATAATAAAGAATCTTGAAGTATTTCAAAAGAATTAAGAACCGTTTTTGAAAGAAGAGTAATACTTGGTTTTAAAAGCTTAAGAGTTATACTAGCCTTATGGGAAGTTAGGTTTAACGACTTAAGAGAGATAAAAGGAACGGTTTACTTAATTGTTTATAAACGCCTTGTATTGATTTCGGAAATGAGAATAAGTATCGAACAAACCATCGCAACGCTAATAAAGGAAATGTATCGACTAATTAAGTATTATTAAAACCAGTAGAAACCTCCATCTGCATAGAAGCTAAGATGAGACAAAATGATATTATATTTCCTAGATCATGGCTGCTTTAACAAGATTGTTATAAACAAGAATAACCTACTCACACATAAGGCATATGTTTCTCAAATTGTTTTAAAAGGAGAATTATATTATTAAGTGATTAAAACTATGAACTACGAAACCTTTCGAAAATGAGAAACTTGAGCATTTGAAATTAGGCAAACTTGAACGTTTGGAAAATAATGTTGTTACTTAGGGAAGTGTTTTGGTTTACTTAAAAAGATAGTCACTCTATTTTTATACTACGGGTATTGTGTGACTTTTGTGAAAGGCGGATCTTTTAAAGAGTTAATGTATGAAGTACTTTGGGGATAAAAACCCGAACTTGTTAACATAAAGTAGAAAGTACCTTGTGTGAATAACTTGATTGTGTTGGTTTGTGATAGCCTTGTAATACTTTCTTGTTGATTTGATAAGTAAACATGTTAGGATGTTACGTGTGTTAGTATCTTGTGATGTTGTGTAAGGGGGTTATTCTTGTTGTGCTTACGTTGTTAAACGTTAAGCCCATTATCTTGTTATTATATCACATACCCTCGACTTGTTATACCGAGGGCTTGCCACGCTTGATGCGGGTCTATCGGCTGTGCGATGCTGTGACTATCACGAACAGCGGTATGCTCGTGATTGATCATTCGGGTGTATTATCCGTCACGAGGAGTGCCTTATGCGATGCTGTGTGACTATGCGGGCTATGTGACTATGCGGACGGCGGGAGTCCCGGAGGGGACCGCAGGCTAGCTACCCGTCACGAGAATACCTCATGCGGGCCTATGTGGCCTTATGCGGGCAGCGGTATGCTCGAGATTAGACGCGCACATGATCACGAGGCGAGTGGCGGCCGATCATGTGGTGCGGTCAAGAAAGACCTCGTGATACCGTTTATGGCATTGTTGGTACTGTGGGTCTTAGTAGTCGGCTATGCCTTCGTACTTACCCCGTACAATTTTATTATGACACAGGTGGGACCTGGTGTTCATGTGTATTCCTTGGTGCTTGTTATATCATGGACTGCCGGCAGTGAGGAAGGAATTCCACGGGCATGATTGATATTGTGGGCATGAGACCCATGGTTATATTTGAGTAATGACTTTAAGGGCGTGAGTCCCTGACTTGACATGACTGCTTACATATTGTGTATCGTAAATTGTTTATCATATATGTCTTTTGTTTTATATAGACTATTATGATTTCATTTCTGATATTTTGATTTCACATACTTGGTACTGTTATCGACCTCGTTCGGATTGCGTTAAATGCCGCAGGTAGAGGTACACCAGTCGTCGATCCTCGCTCATAGGATCACAGTTCAGCGTTTTGGGAAGCTCCGTTTCTCCGGAGGCTTATCTTTGGTATAGTCCCTGATGTTGTAGGTATTAATGTTCATTCAGGGTATGGAGGGGCCCTGTCCCGCCATAGTTGTTTTACTTCCTTAGAGGTATGTAGTCCCGTTGTAAAGTTGGGATGTAACTGTTCACTTTGGGTTTATATATATATGCCGAAAGACAACTTTTCCTCAGATAAACTGTGTCTCTTTTACATTGTTTCATGTTGTGTTTTTATATTTATTGATTACTCGATGTATGTCTACTTGGGTGCCGGGTAAGGCACGATCCGCAGGCCGGTTCGTCGTGACAAAAGTGGTATCGAAGCGATTAATCCTCGGAAAGTGTCTGCACCGTATCTAGTAGAGTCTTGATTATCGGTGTGTTGTGCACCAATAATCAGGAGGCTATAGGATATTTAGGATTGGTTTCCATTCTTCTCACTCTGAGATCGTGCCTTAGAGCTGTGTTATAAGTTGGACCCCTCTAACGTATTTCTTTCTCTTACCAGTTATGCCTCCGCGTAAGACAACCCGGACCCAGAAAGGCAAGGCAGGCGAGGGAGCTGCGGGTAGAGCATAGAGGGTTACGAGGGCACAGGCCCAATCATCACCTAGGGTGGTGCTTCATTCGGAGAGTTATGCGACATCGCCAGCCACAGCAGAGTTTAGCACAGCGGCAGCAGTTCCTACTGCGGCCATGATATATGAGCCTTCAGTTCCACGACCGGGAACAGAGAATATGGATTACAAAGGAATGGACCTGTTACTAGCTAGGATTTTAGCAATCAGAGAATATAGAGTGCACCGATACATCACGGGTCTAGACGATTATCTAGTAAAGGGTTGTACAAGAGTAGCCCTTCAGTCAGGCATGGATATTGCCCGCGTATAGGCTCATGCGCAGCACACAGAGGAACGTAAAGATCGACGGATTAACCAAGATCGTGAAGAGGCGGTCGGCGGGTCCTGGTAACTTTCGAGGCAAATCACCTCAAGAAGATGGATATGCACTTCCGCGGTCTGAGTGGTCCTCGCGAGTTGGGGCGTTCGGGTATCCCGAGTTGGTCGAGCTCGGGGCTTCGATTCACGCGGCTATCGTAGGTTCGGCCCGGATTGATGGTTCGGAGAAGAAGGGTGTTAGCGGAGGCCACCCCACGCCGGTGTGGCCGTTGTGGTAAGTGTCATTGTGGGAGTGTCGTACTTCGGCGACTTGTTATGCTTGCGGCCAGCAGGGCCATTTTGCGAGAAATTGTCCAACCAGAGGTGGCGCGGATGTAGACTCAGCCTTCGGGATCAGTGGCTAGTTCATCATCTTCCCTAGCTATGCGCCCAACAGGGCAGGATTGATTAGAATGACAAAGGGTAGTGAAGCAGTAGATACAGGTATATCCTTAACCCTCTAGAGATTTGTGTTTGTGATAAGATAAGTATATTTTAAGTGTTATGTTCAGATAGCATTGTGTTAATTGTGAGCCTTAGATTTTTTTCGTAGAGACCTTAGAGGCGAGGCCATCTTGAGTAAAAGATTATTTTTATGTTTGACCCTTATCGGAGTGCATAGTATACGTGAGATATGTTTGTGTGATAAATCCCTGAGTGGTATGAAATGAAAGAGGGTAGTTGAGCTAAGAAGACCACTAGGTTTTCGTAACTTGATTAGTGAGATTGTTCCGGATCGGGGAACAAGTGTTTGGCGCGATAGCAGGTCGGGTTGAGGATCGATCGCGGGTCAACCCGCGGCCTGTAATGTGGTGGGGTCAATTCGAGGTGGTCCCGCCAGGTGGTGGGGTCATGAGGGGGTTAGGCCCAAGTTTAGTTAACTAGCATACGAGTTCGTGGATGAGTTCGTGGATGCGTTCGACCAGTAGTCGGACCGATGAGGTCAGCCCACCTTATCTTTCAGTCAGGACCGTTTACTCGGCAGAGGGTTATGCGAGATGTTATATATTGGGATGATTGTAAGGCTACACGGGGTCCTACTTTTACTTTTGATCGCGATGGAGCCTGTTTCTACTGTTTCTTTTCGAGGGTTTTACGAGCGGGGTTAGGAACTCGGTGAGTCTCAGTATCACATTCACCTCGGGCGATGTTTGGATTTCGGGTATTTGTGAGGATTGTTGCCTCCTGTTGAGGGAGTGTTTTATAACTACCATTTCAGTATTCGGATGTCGCCTTATGAAGCCTTGTAGGGGCGGAAGTGTAGGTTGCCGATCGATTGGTTCGATGTTGGCAAGATTCAGATAGTGGGTACATACTTGATTCAGCAGGATGTGGATAGGGTGAAGCCTATCCAGGAGAGGTTATTGGCAGCTCAGAGTCAACAGAAGTCATGCGGATAATCGGCATCGACACTTGGAGTTCAGGTTGACGGTGGGTTTTCTTGAAGGTACCACCCCGGAAGGGCATGACGAGATTTGGAAAACAGAGGAAACTTAGCCTGAGGTACTGGGAGCATTTTCATATCCTTTGGAGGATAGGCCAGGTTGCCTATAAGTTAGCTTTGCCGTCCGACGTGGGAGGCAGTACGTCCGGTCTTTAATGTTGATATGTTCAGAAGAGTATCGGAGATCCATCCAGAGTGTTCCCCGGTGATGATGACCAAGTTGGAGATAGTAACCCCGAGATTTTGGAAACTGAAGCAATAACAGGAAGGTGGTAAGTTTATTTAGGAAGTGTTCGAGTGTTCGAGGAGGGTACGACGAGTAAGAGAATAAGAGTGATCATTACTTTTGTGAAGTAAAGGTGCGAAGGGAATATCTCTTAGACCTTGGGTGGGAGCTTTTGTGATGATAGAGGTGATTCCTCGTGGACTTGGATTTAAGTATTTGCACATGTTGTATTGTGGCCATGTGTGGCTTTTGCAAACTGTTAAGTTGTGAGGACCTATATCGTTATCTGTCTTGAGAAGGAACATTCGGGACGAATTTTTCTAAGGAGGGGAGAATGTTATACCCCGTAGTTTCGGAGTATGTACGTGAGGACGTACGTACGTTTGTACAAACCCTAATTAGGTTAGGAATGAAATTGTAAGCTTTCGACGGAAAAGATTCCGAACCTTGTGAAGGAAATTCTACGTTTTTAATATTTTTTTTAACCGATTACAGATTTTTCCGAGAGACGAAATATTTTGGACCATTAGGAGGGCGACATGTGTCACCCTTAGTTGGCTTAGGTTGGACGAAAATGTGGCCTAGTGGGCAAGTCAAATTGGTCAAGTCTTGCAAGTTGATTTGTGTGAGTGGGAGTAGGTAGAAATGGACGTTTTTTTTTAGAGTTAGTGGAGTCCACATGGCTCATTGTTGTGGTGGGCATGTGTTCCAATATTGTGGTGGACATATGTCCAAATGTTGTGGGAGACACTTGGTTGGAAGAGCTCATCTTTCACTTGGATCATAATCTCCACCTTCCATTTGTTTTGATCTTAGCCCTTGAGTGAAGACTTCTTCATCCACTCCTCATTCTCTAAGTCTCAAAAACTCCCTCTCCCTTGTAGTGTTTCTCGTCCAAGCCCTCTCCCCCCCCTTCCTAGTGGCCAGTGAGAACCCTCTCCCCCTTTGTAGAAAGTTGCCTTAGTAGTTACTATTCCAAAATACCCTAGCCCCAAATCCCTTTTAGTAGTTGAGTAGAAGTTGTTTAGAAACTTCTAAGGGTCTTGGAGCTATCGGAGCGTGCAATTAGGAGCTAAACCTTGCTCAGGATCGACATTTAACTTGGATAATTTTGGGCTTGTCGAGGTAAACACTTTTGTCCTTCTATTGTAATTGAAGATTACCTATAAGAATAGTTAAGATTTGAGTATAAGATATAGAAGGATATTGAAGAATAGAATTGAACTGTAATCACAGTAGAAGGGTATAAAAGAAGAAGAATTGAATTGTACTTACATAGGACTGTACTTACAGTAGACTTGTGTAGTATGACGGGTAGGGAAGTACTGCCCAATTTTCCGTAGAATAGAGAACCCTCTACGTAGAATATTCTTCAATGTAGTCTAGACGTTGATAGACGTATATGGCCTTTATAGGTTGAATGTTCTGCGAGTAGCATGTTCTACTTGAAAGGTGGACAAGGCTAGCCGGGTTATAGCGGTGGAGCATTTTGCTATTAGTCGATAATCGTCGCGAGGTATGTGATTCTTCCTATCCTCTTGAGCATGATATTTTTAAAAGAATATATATAGTACGGTAGATGTACGTGTGTTAACTGAACGTGATTTTACTGCGATGTCTTCTGACTTGAGTCTAATAATAAAGAATCTTGAAGTATTTCAAAAGAATTAAGAACCGTTTTTGAAAGAAGAGTAATACTTGGTTTTAAAAGCTTAAGAGTTATACTAGCCTTATGGGAAGTTAGGTATAACGACTTAAGAGAGATAAAAGGAACGGTTTACTTAATTGTTTATAAACGCCTTGTATTGATTTCGGAAATGAGAATAAGTATCGAACAAACCACTGCAGCGCTAATAAAGGGAAATGTATCGACTAATTAAGTATTATTAAAACCAGTAGAAACCTCCATCTGCATAGAAGCTAAGATGAGACAAAATGATATTATATTTCCTAGATCATGGCTGCTTTAACAAGATTGTTATAAACAAGAATAACCTACTCACACATAAGGCATATGTTTCTCAAATTGTTTTAAAAGGAGAATTATATTATTAAGTGATTAAAACTATGAACTACGAAACCTTTCGAAAATGAGAAACTTGAGCATTTGAAATTAGGCAAACTTGAACGTTTGGAAAATAATGTTGTTACTTAGGGAAGTGTTTTGGTTTACATAAAAAGATAGTCACTCTATTTTTATACTACGGGTATTGTGTGACTTTTGTGAAAGGAACGGATCTTTTTAAAGAGTTAATGTATGAAGTACTTTGGGGATAAAAACCCGAACTTGTTAACATAAAGTAGAAAGTATCTTGTGTGAATAACTTGATTGTGTTGGTTTGTGAAAGCCTTGTAATACTTTCTTGTTGATTTGATAAGTAAACATGTTAGGATTCTACGTGTGTTAGTATCTTGTGATGTTGTGTAAGGGGGTTATTCTTGTTGTGCTTACGTTGTTAAACGTTAAGCCCGTTGTACTGTTATTATATCACATACCCCCTTGACTTGTTATACCGAGGGCTTGCCACCCGACGCGGTCTATACGGCCTACGCGGTGCGTGTGACTATGCGAGCAGCGGTATGCTCGAGATTGATCATTCCGGTGTATTATCCGACGCGGAGTGCCTATGCGATGCGTGTGACTATGCGGTCTATGTGACTATGCGGACTTGGAGTCGGGGAGGTATCGCGGGCTAGCTACCCCGTCGAGGAATACCTCATGCGGGCCTATGTGTGGCTTTATCGCGAGCAGCGGTATGCTCCAGATTAGGCGCACATTGATCACGAGGCGAGTGGCGGCCGATCATGTAGTGCGGTCTAGAAAGACCTCGTGATACCGTTTATGGCATTGTTGGTGCGTGGGTCTTAGTAGTCGGTTATGCGCCGTACTTACCCCGTACGGTTTTATTATGACACATGTGGGACCTGGTGTTCATGTGTATTCCTTGGTGCTTGTTATATCATGGACTGCCGGCAGTGAGGAAGTAATTCCACGGGCATGATTGATATTGTTGGCATGAGACCCATGGTTATATTTGAGTGATGACTTTGGGCGTGAGTCCACGACTTGACATATTTGCATATTGTGTATCGTAAATTTTTATCATATATGTCTTTTGTTTTATATAGACTATTATGATTTCATTCTGATATTTTGATTTCACATACTTGGTACTGTTATCGACCTCGCCGGGCTGCGTTCATGCCGCGTGTAAGTACACGATCGTCGATCCTCGCTCATAGGATCACAGTTCAGCGTTTTGGGAAGCTCCGTTTCTCCGGAGGCTTATCTTTGGTATAGTCCCTGATGTTGTAGGTATTAATGTTCATTCAGGGTATGGCGGGGCCCTGTCCCGCCATAGTTGTTTTACTTCCTTAGAGGTCTGTAGTCCCGTTGTAAATTTGGGATGTAACTGTTCACTTTGGGTTTATATATATATGCCGAAAGGCAACTTTTCCTCAGATAAACTGTGTCTCTTTTACATTGTTTCATGTTGTGTTTTTATATTCCGCTGATTACTCTGATGTATGTCTACTTGGGTGCCCGGGTAAGGCATCAGTCATGGGCCCGGGTTCGGATCGTGACATGAGTATAACATTCTCCCCTCCTTAGAAACATTCGTCCCGAATGTTCCTTCTCAAGACAGATAACGATGAAGTTTCTCATAACCTAAACAGTTTGCAAATGCCACACATGGCCACAATACAACACTTAAGCATATATGTCAATGAAAATTTACAAGTAGGAAAGTGAGTTACCTGGAGGTGTGGGGAATAAGTGAGGATACTTCTGCCTCATGTCTTCCTCTGTTTCCCACGTCATCTCCTCCCTGTTCTCGTTCCGCCATAAGACCTTGACGGAAGCCACATCCTTCGTCCGCAGCCGCCTAACCTGACGATCGAGTATCGCTATGGGACTCTCCTCATACGATAACCCCTCGGTCACCTGGACATCGTCAATCGGGTGTACCCTAGATGGATCCCCGATACATCTCCTCAGCATAGAAACATGAAAAACCGGATGCACTGCCTCCAGGTCGGACGGCAGATCCAACTCATAGGCAACCTTGCCTACCCTGCGGACAATCTGATAAGGCCCAATGTACCTGGCCGAGCTTCCTTTCCCAAACCTCATCACACCGCCGCCGTGGGTGACACCTTCAGGAAAACCCAATCATCAACCTCAAACTCCAGATGCCGACGACGATAATCTGCATACGACTTCTGTCGACTCTGAGCTGTCAGTAACCGCTCCTGGATAAGCTTCACCTTATCCACTGCCTACTTAACCAGGTCTGGTCCCACTAACTGCACCTCGCCCACATCAAACCAGCCTATCGGCGATCTGCACTTCCTCCCATACAAGGCCTCATAAGGCGCCATCGAATCGGAGTGGTAGCTATTATTATACGCAAACTCAACTAGAGGCAAATGATCCTCGGCTACCTCAAGTCAATAACACGGGCTCGTAGCATATCCTCGAGTGCGGATAGTGCGCTCTGCTGTCCGTGCATGCGAGGATGGAATGCGATCGAGGCTCACTGCGTCCCTAATCCCTTCGGAAAGACCTCGAAGTTAGTCGTAAATCGGGCTCCTCTGCATGCGATATGATAGAAATAGGGACCCGTGCGACCGACGATCTCTCGGATGTAAAGTCCGGCATAATCCTCACTGAAAAAGTCGTCTGACGGGAAGAAAGTGGGCTGATTTATCGACTGTCGACGATAACCCAGTTAGAATCACGCTTCCTCTGAGTGCGAGGTAATCCTGTGATAAAGTCCATGTTGATCACCTCCCACTTCCAGGTCGGGATCTCTATCGTCTGCAATAATCCACCAGGCCTTTGATGCTCTACCTTCACCTGCTGACAACACGGGCACTGAGCCACAAACTCTGCAACGTCCCTCTTCAAGCCATCCCACCAATACACAGATCTGAGGTCGTGATACATCTTGGTCGACCCCGGATGGATAGAGTAACGTGCGCTGTGTGCTTCCCCTAGAACCTGCTGCCGAAGTCCTGCAATACCTGGAACACACAACCTGCCCTCAAACCTTAGCACCCCATCAGGTGCTACCTCAAAAGGACCCTTCCCCTCACGAAGAGCCGTATCACGATACCGTGTCAAAACCGGGTCCTCAAACTGCTGCCTTTTCACCTCCTCGACGATGGAAGACTCGGCAACCTCTCGAACTCGAACCCCACTGCTATCAGAACCAATCAATCGGACTCCAAGGCTCACTAGCTGATGCAACTCGCGGACCATGCCCCTCCTCTCTGGCTGCACATCTGATAGACTCCCCATCGACCTACGACTAAGGGCATCTGCCACAACATTGGCCTTCCCTGGGTGGTACAGGATATCGACATCATAATCCTTGAGTAACTCTAACCACCGTCTATGTCGTAAGTTCAGCTCCCTCTGGCTGAAGATATACTGGAGGCTCTTGTGGTCTGTGTAAATATCCACATGAACCCCATACAAATAGTGCCTCCAGATCTTCAAGGCGTGAATCACCGCTGCCAACTCCAAATCATGGGTGGGGTAGTTCTCTCATGCTTCTTAAGTTTGTCGGGATGCGTATGCTATAACCTTGCCTGCTGCATCAACACATCCAAGCCCGATGCCGACGATCACAATACACCACATAGCCGTCAGACCTTTAGTAAGAGTAAGGCGGGGCGGTCGTCGGCCTCTCCTTCAAGAATCGGAAACCCCGCCACAAGCATCGCCCACCAAACTTAGCGCCGACTCGGCTTAGTCAAAGGTGCGAAATAGAAGCAAACTTCTCCACGAACCTCCGATAGTAACTCGCAAGGCCCGTAACGCTGCACCTGCTGCCGGAGTAGTAGGTCTAGGCCAAGTCCCGATGCCTCGATCTTGGCGTATCCACCGAATACCATCAGCCACTCTGATGTGCCCAAGAAATGCCACGAAGCCAACCAAAACTCACATTTGGAAAACTTGGCGTATAAGCTGGTCTCGAGAACTCTCAAAGCCTGATCGCCGAATGCTCGCATGCTCTCGCTCTGGCGGGAATAAACCAAGATGTCATCAATGAATACTATCACAAACGTATCCAAAATGGCTTGAACACTCGGTTCATCAAATCCATAAATACCACGAGCATTGGTCAAACGAAAGACATAACCTCGAACTCATAGTGCGTCTGGTCGGAATGCGATCCTAGGGACATCCGCCTCTAACTCGCACTGATGATAGCCCGATCGCAGATCAATCTTGGAGAAACATCTCGCACCTCGCAACGGTCGAACAAATCATCAATCACGGGAAGGGTATTCGTTCTTAATAGTCACCTTGTTCGGCTGTAATCAACACATGCGTGCAGCGTCGCCCTTCTTCTTCACGAACAATACCGGCGCTCCCCAGGGAGAAACACTAGGTCTGATGAAGCCCTTCTCCAGCAAATCTCTCAGCTGGTCCTTCAACTCTCTCAACTCGGCAGGTGCCATTCTGTATGGCGGAATGGAAATAGGCCGAGTGTCTGGCAGCACATCGATATAAATCTGGTACCGCAGCCTCAGTATCAAACACCCGAATGAGATGGTAGATATACCCCTTCTGCACCATCTTCCTAGCCTTGAGGTAGGAAATAAACCTACCCCTCGGCGACACAGTGTTCCCCTCCCACTCAATAACCGGCTCCCCGGGAAACTGGAACCGTACCAACCTCGCCCTGCAGTCCACATTGGCGTAGCAAGAAGCTAGCCAATCCATACCCATAATCACATCGAAATCGGTCATATCCAACTCTATCAAGTCGGCTGGTCCGACGATCGCATAAAGTCATCGGGCAAGCCCTATATACCCGCCGAGCTACCATGAATCACCATCGGCGTAGCTACCTCGAAAGGGTCTATGGACTCGTGCTCTATCCCTATCCTACTAGCAATAAGGGAGATATATGGGGCAGTAGAACCGGATCTATCAAGGCATACACGTCACAACATGAAACCCGATAAAGTACAGTGGCGACATCGGTGACGCCTCCGGTCTGCCGGTGGACAGAGGCATAAATGCGATTCGAGGACCGCTAGAACTAGGACCCCGCCACGACCTCTGCGCGACCTGCTGGTCACGAGCACCACGCCTCGGGCGAGTGGCGTAGGTGAAGAAGACGTGAAAGACCTGCAGTGACCCTACCATCTGCGGCGCCTGCGGTCGGGCGGACTCGCATAGTGACCTGGCGGCGCAAGTGTAGCAAACTCGAGGTAGTATCACAACTCCCAGAATGGAATCTACCACATCGGACACACTGAGAGGACCTCGATCGGTTAGCACCCCTGCTACCTTGGAAGTCCAAGTCTGGGGCCCCGACCGCCTCGAATACCCCAGGCATCCCGAAGGCGGTGTAGGAGTGCTCGAGTTGGATGTGGTGAAAATCTAGGCTAGCTGCGAGGCCGCCCACCCCGAGCTACCAAAAGATCCTGCGTCCCGGCGCCTTCTGCTGGCTGATATCATCGACCGTCGGCCTCTACGCCTCGCATCAGTGCATGAGCTGCGTGCGGGCAATGTCCATGCGGTGAAGAGCCACACTGAGCAAGACTCGCCAAGTAGTCATCTAGTCGTGCGTGGCGGTGCACTCGGTCCTCCATATTCGCTACTAACGCAGGGACATATCGAGCCAACGAATCGAACTCAACGTTGTACTCGAGCGTGCGCCGCTTCGTCTCGGATCAAAAATGCATCGGCGTGCCCTCCTCATCCGCAGAGGCAAGAAATGAGTGAAATGCCTCGAGAACTCGTCCCATACGGTGGAGCGCATGCTCTCCGGGATAGCTCCACGAATCAAACCACGATCAGCGGTATCACGCGGCCGACGCGAACCGAGATCACGGACTCGGTCTCGAAGCCTTGATCACTCGTGATCCAGAATCGCCGGATGAACTCCTGCGGATCATCCTCAGGCCTCGACCCGTAGAACTCGGGCGGGCTGCAACTCAGAAAATTCCGTAGTCTCAGGCTGTCCGATCTAGGATGTACCACGGGTGCCACTGGAACTGCTGCGTCGGCCTAACCTCGTATGCAGCCACAATCACGGCGATGGCGGGCCATCTCTGTAACACATCTCTCTGCTCCGGTGGGATGGAGGCGCAGTCTGATGGTCTCATCGACCCGCTGCTGCGGCTCTAAACCTCTTTGCTGGCGGCGTCGTGGAACTCGCCGTCTGAGGTATCACCTCGGGTATAGGCGGGCACGCCTCGTGGCCTCTCGTGTCCCACTAGCGCCTCCTCGCTGCCTTGCCGCCAGGCGGGTTGCCTTGCGTGGAGGCATAAGCGTCTGAGAAAGGAATACGTTAGAGGGGTCCAACTTATAACACAGCTCTAAGGCACGATCTCAGAGTGAGAAGAATGGAAACCAATCCTAAATATCCTATAGCCTCCTGATTATTGGTGTGGTGCACAACACACCGATAATCAAGACTCTACTAGATACTGTCTGTAGACATTTTCCGAGGATTAACTGCTCTGATACCACTTTTGTCACGACCTGATCCCGGGCCCGTGACTGGTGTCTTACCCGGGCACCCCAGTAGGCATACATCAGAGTAACCAACGGAATAATAAAACAAGACATGAAACAAATGTAAAATGTAACACAGTTTATCTGAGAAAAAGTTGCCTTTCGGCATATATATATAAACCAAGTCTGGCAGTTACATCCCAACTTTACAACATGACTACAGACCTCTAGGAATGTAAACAACTATGGCGGGACAGGGCCCCGCCATACCCTGAATGTACAAAATATCTACAACACCAGGGAGAGTCGTACCAAAAGTCGAGCCTCCGGAGAAATGGAGCTCCTGACACCAGAGTAAGGATCTTAAGAATGAGGATCTACCACCTGCTTTCCCTTACCTGCGGCATGAACGCAGCCCCCCGAAGGAGGTCAGTACAACAGGTACCAAGTATGTGAAACTGTAAAGTACTTTAAATGAAATCATATCATTTTAAAACCAATTTTACAAATATGTACGAAACAACCAATGTAACCGCACATAGTGCCACAGCATAACCAAAAGCAAAATAGACATAACATAACTGGTCTTTTCTAGGCCGCTAATGATCGAAGCAAGGCCAATCGCCCATAATATCATTATGCGAGCCTAATCCTGGAACTCCCGCAGTCCGCATAGGTCACACACAGACCCGCATGAGGTATTCCTCGCATCGGGGGCAGCTAACCCGCGATATCCTCCTGGACTCCCGCAGTCCGCATAGTCACATAGACCGCATAGTCACACAGATCGCATGAGGCATTCTTCGCATCGGGATAATACACCCGGAATGATCAATCCTGGAACTCCCGCAGCTCCGCATAGGCCGTATAGACTCGCATCAAGGGTGGCAATCCCTCGGTATAACAAGTCAAGGGGGTATGTGATATAATAACAGTACAACGGGCTTAACGTTTAACAACGTAAGCACAACAAGAATAACCCCCTTACACAACATCACAAGACACTAACACGCGTAGCATCATAACATGTTTACTTTATCAAACCATCTTTACTACACTTTTCAGAAATCAATACAAGACTTTCATAAACAAATAAGTAAACTGTTCCTTTTATCTTTCTTAAGTCGTTATACCTAACTTCCCATAAAGTTAGTATAACTCTTTAAGCTTTTAAAACCAAGTATTACTCTTCTTTCAAAAATGATTCTTAATTCCTTTGAACTACTTCAAGATTCTTATTATTTAAAACTCAAGTCAAAATACATCAGAGTAAAACCAGTTTTAGTAATCACACGTACGTCTACCGTACTATATATATATCAAAAATATCATGCTCAAGAGGATAGGAAGAATCACATACCTCCTCGGCGAAATCCACCTGCCAAGTCGAATATGTCGTGCGCAGAGTATCAACCTATAATAGTCAAATACGTCTATCAACGTCTAGACTATTTTGAAGAATATTCTAAGCAGAGGGTTCTTAATTCTACGGAAAAATTGGGCAGCACTTCCCTACCCGTCAAACTACTCAAGTCTCATCAGAAATACCCTATGTAAGTACAGTTCAATTCTCTTCTATTATACCCTCCTTCTATATAACTTATACTTATTTCTATACAACTACAGTAGGTAATCTCCAATTACAATAGAAGGACAAGATATTTACCTCGACAAGCCCAAAATTATCCAAGATAAATGTCGATCCTGAGCAAGGTTTAGCTCCTATGCATGCGCTCCGATAGCTCCAAGAAACCCTTAGAAGTTCCCAAACAACTTCTACTTAATACTTCAACCCACTATGAAGATTTTCCTTAGGGTTTCGTTTTGTGGCTAATGGATATAAGGTAGTATTTCTGGGCTTTTAGTATAGAGGTGACTTTGGAATACAACAAGGTATTTGGCTAAGGTATTTTGGGATAGTAACAATACTTGGAGAATATTTTTCTACCGGGGGCTTTGACGAAACAACTAGGAAGGGGAGGGCTGTTTGGACGAAACACTAGGCAAGGGGGGGAGAGGACTTGGACGAGAATACTACTAGAGGGGGAGGGATTTTTGGAGACTTGGAAAATGTTTTTGTGGATGAAGAAGTCTTGCACAAGAGGGGGGTATTTATAGAACCACCAAGGGCCAAGATTAAAACAAATGGAGGGTGTAGATTTGGTAGCTTGTTCAAGTGAAGTCTTCCACCAAGTGTCCACCACAATGTTGGGACATATGTCCACCACAATATTGGGATATATGTCCCCCACAACAATGAGCCATGTGGCCCTCCACTAGGCTCACAAAACCGTCCAACAATACCTACCCCCACTAACCCAAAAATATCTTGCAAGACTTGACCAATTGACTTGTCCACTAGGCCCCCATTTCATCCAACCCATGGCAACTAAGGGTGACACATGTCTCCCTCCTATTGGTCCAAAATATTTCATCTCTCGGAAAAATCTGTAATCGGTTAAAATATTAAAAACGTAGAATTTCCTTCACAAGGTTCGGAATCTTTTCCGTCGAAAGTTTACAATTTCATTCTTAACCTAATTAGGGTTTGAATAATCGTATGTACGTCCTCGCATACATACTCTGGAAGTACGGGGTATAACATCAAGACTCTATGTACTTTAAGTAAAATACTTTCACTTTTGAGAATCCAAACTTCATTAAGGAAATGAATTATAACAACTTACAATTTAAACATCAAAGTACAATCAAGGAAGTATATAGAACAAATTCTATATTAGGCAATCCAAGTACAACCAAGGAATGGATCATTTAAGGAGTAGGCCTTACTTTATTTATCTTAAGGAATCATGCTAGAAGAAGAGGAGATGGTTCACATACCTTTTCGTCTTAATCCACAAGCTAAGTCGAATACGCCGCACGTAGAAGTGTCAACCTATAATGGCCACAACATGACTATCAACTTCTAGTTTCTAACGTAGAATAATATTAAGTATACGGTCTCTTATTCTACGGAAAATCGGGCAGCACCTCCTTTGTTTCTACATACTTTTCCACCTTTTTCAAGGCCCGATAATCAATAACCAACATGCCACATTTAAGGCTCAAAACAACAACCAACCAAAGGGGATTACACGCCTTACAATACGTGTAAAATTCTGCCCCACAATTCATACGAAGTAGTCCAATACTCAAAAGCCATTCTCGGCCAACATATACAACAACACAAGTCCTTTCCAATTCTTTTTCAATCCAAGTTCTTAGGTCTAACATGTTATATAGTCATAGACAACTTCAACAACTACAATTTCCTTCTTTATATAACATGTGACGACTTATACTAGTAATCAAATTGAATTGTAATCTTAAGGCTAAACATGATAATTTTCGGACTAGGGTTCCAATAGCCAATACACTTATCAACTTCATAATATATACCTCATTCTTGCTAATATCCATAACTACAATGATAAGTAAACTTTAATTGCTAAAACGACAAGATTTATACCTTTACAAGCCCTTAAAATTTCCAAGATTCAAAGTCGCTCCTTAGCAATTCTTAACTCCTTTCCTTTACGCTCCAATCCACTATTTGAAGCCTTTAGAAGTTCACAACCAACTTCTCTTCCATTTCCAATCCAAACTTGTGAAAATGACTTAGGTTTTCGCCTTGCGACTAACGTGAAAACGTCGTTTTTCCGAAATCTTTCTATTGAGATATTCTTACAATATCCTTAGGGACCTTGGGTTAAAGTCTTGTGAATAATGGATTAAAACTACAAAATTTTTGTGTGGACACTTAGCCAAACCCGAGAGTAATGTTCTTGCACAAAATGA
Source organism: Przewalskia tangutica (assembly GCA_029844215.1). Taxonomy (NCBI): domain Eukaryota; kingdom Viridiplantae; phylum Streptophyta; class Magnoliopsida; order Solanales; family Solanaceae; genus Przewalskia; species Przewalskia tangutica. The sequence goes on from CM056727.1 coordinate 111,816,211, forward strand.
ACTCTAAATTTTTCTAAGTGTTGAGACAAGTCTTGCACTAGTGTAGTGTATATATAACACAATGGAGGGTCAATATAATCAAATATGTGTGGCTAGGATGAAGATCATTAATTAATTTTTTTTTTTAGGTAAATGCAAATATTATTACTAATAACGAAAATAAAGTGGCTACAATCAGTCGTTGAGGTATCTCAAGCCTCAACGTAATATAAACAAGAAGTGAGGGAGGGGAGGGGTGGTCACTCAAATGGTGCCATTACAAGAGGGGATAAAATCATAGAGAACTCTATAAGATGTTGTTTTGATTCTTGCAATGACCTCTTCTGCCGGAAAGTTTGTTCCCTCAAAGAGCAATGTGTTTCTTGCCCTCCAAATCTCATGGACCACTATGCAAAAAGTAAGCAAAATAGCTTTGGCTCGGATGCTTTTCCCGCGGTGATCTTTCTTAATCCACTTAAGGGAGCTTTCAACAGTTGTCATCTCTCTTCTAATGCCCAACCAATCTTTTATGCTCTTCCAAATCATGTGTGTGTAGGGGCAAGTGAAGAAGAGGTGTTCCCTTGTTTCATTAGCTTGCTTGCAGAACCCGCAAGACTTATCCTCCAAGTTGAGATATGATAGAGTATCCTTTGTAGCTAACCGCTTTCTGCAATTTAGCCACACAGTAAAAGAGAATTTGGGAGGAATGAAGCCTTTCCAAATTTGTGACATCCAAGGATTTTTAACTTGCGGAGTGCGCAAGATATTATACACGAGGCTTGAATCAAATTTACCGTTTGTACAACACTTTGTAAAGCCGTCAATAGCATCACCATGGCTACCAAAGATAGAAACAAATTTGTCGCGAATCCCACAAATCCTTTTGAATAAGGGGGAGTCCCTAGGACGTACCTCATAGTCCCAAATTGTAATACCTCTCAAATAGTGGCTATTGATCCATTGGACCCATAGAGAATCAGCATCCGTGTGAGTTTGCCAAATAGTCCTGGATAGCAAGGCATGATTCCATTCCTTGATGTTCATTAGACCCAAGCCGCCTTCAGTTTGAGGCAAGCAAATGATATCCCAAGCAACTCTTGGTGGTTTCCCTCCCCATAAGAACTGAATACAAGCAGACCGTACCTTGTTGATAATAGTGGTCGGGATAGGAAGTGCCCGGAACCAAAAGCTCTCAACCCCTTGGACAACCGACCTGATTAGTTCCAGCTTACCCGCATAAGAAAGGGTGTGATGCCCCCATTTCTGAATGTAATTCGAAATTGCACTAGTGAATTGAGCAAATTGATCCACCGAGACTGAAATTGGGGACAAAGGGATCCCCAAGTATCGTACCGGAAAGCTACCAACGGCGAATCCCACTCTGGACAATATCAAGTCACGAACTGTAATATGCATTCCCGCTAAGTAGACAGAGGATTTAGACGGGTTAAGAGTTAGCCCTGAGGCAGCCTCCAACTCTTCCAGACAATTCATAAGAATCCCAACTGAAGATATATATCCTTTGGCAAAAAGCATGAGGTCATCCGCAAATGCAAGATGAGTAATGCCCAATTTCTTGCACTTTGGAAAATATGAGAAAGCTCTTGCCTCAGCCTTCATTTTAAGCAGCCTTGAGAGGTATTCCATGCACAAGATAAAGAGAGTAGGGGACATAGGATCACCTTGTCTTAGTGTCACGACCCGAACCCGGGCCCGTGACTGGTGCCTTACCCCGGGCACCCTAGTGATACAACATCAGAGAAAATCAGCGGAAATAAAAACATGAACATGAATTAAGAGAAAAGATAAATAAACAGGCCAACCAAAACAGTTGCCTTCATCATATATACATAAATACGACAGTTATCCTTTTTACAAACCCCGCTTGTGATTACTCTGCACCTTAAGATTTTTACAACGGCTATGACGGACGGGGCCGCCATACCCACGAATTTATAAGAATCTACAGACTCGTGGTAACATACCAAAAGATAAGCCTCGAAGGAAACGGAGCTTCCAATCTGTTGAAAGGTGATCCTAAGCGGGGATCGACGGCCGATGTACCTTTTACTGCGGCATGAACGGCCAGAAGGAGGTCGATCTGACAGTACCAAGTATGTGAAATCGTAAAATCAGTAAATGAAATCATAATAGTCTATATAAAGCGGGAGACATGTATGATAACCAAACTACGATTCACAACATAGAAGCGATATGTCAAGTCGTGGACTCGCCTCAAAGTCATCCCTCATGCCCGTGGAACTTCTTCCTCACTGTCGGCAGTCTAGGTACAAATCATGTGATACGTATAACAGGTCTCGGCCCATCTTATGGACCCAATATAGAAACGTGTGGAATACATTCCCGGATGAACCGGTAGTCAGTGAAATACATTCCCGGATGAACCGGTAGTCAAGTGATATACATTCCCGGATGAACCGGTAGTCGAGTGAAATACATTCCCGGATGAACCGGTAATCAAGTGAAATACATTCCCGAATGACCCGCTAATCAAGTAGAACACAGTACTTGCACAACAAGGCTATCACACGTAACATGGTCAAGTTTCATAACAACAAGCATAAGCAAGTTACACACGACTCAAGGTACTTTCATTTTATGTCAAAGTCCGGATTTTAACCTTAAAGTACTACGTCCGTTAAATTCCTTTTAAGATCCATTTCTTTTACAAAGGTCACCCGATACCCGTAGTATAAAATTGAGTGACTAACATTGTTAAGTAAACCAAAATGCTTTCCTTTGTAAAATCAAGTAACAACCTTATTTTCCAAACGTTCAAGTTTGCCTAATTTCGAATGCTCAAGTTTCTCATTTTAGAAAAAGGTTTCGTAGTTCATAGTTTTAAATCCTTTAAAACATAATTCTCCTTTAAACGTTTTGAGAAACCTATGTCTTATAAGTGAGTAGGTTATTCTTGTTTATAATCAATCTTATTAAGCAGCCATGATCTAGGAAATGTCATTTTGTCTCATCTTAGCTTCTATGCAGATGGAAGTTTCTACTGGTTTTAGTAATACTAAATCTGTCCAAAACATTTCCTTTTATTAACGCTGCAGTGGTTTGTCGATACACATTACGATTTCGAAATCAAGAAAACATTTTAAGCCGTTATACCTAACTTTCCATAAAGCTAGTATAACTCTTAAGTTTCCAAAACCAAGTATTACTTCTTCTCTCAAAATGATTCAAAAATCTTTTGAAATACTTCAAGTTCTTTATTATCACATAGCCAGCCAGTTATAGTTCAAATCAGTTACCTCTTAAAAACCACAAGTACTTTCTTACCTACATAAAGCTGTTATAACCAACTTCCCATAAAGCCGTTATAACACTTTATGTTTCAAACCAATCAAATACATTAAACATATGTACGTCTACCGTACTACATAGTTATACACATATCATGCTAGAACAGATAGGAAGAGGTTCACATACCTCGCGACGATTATCGACTAATAGCAAAACGCTCCAAGTACCTCAAACCGTCGGCTACACTCTCAGTCAAGCAGATCACTCCACACGTAGTACTACAACCTATAGAGGCCACAAAGGGGGTATTAATATCTTTAGATCGGCGTAGAATATTCTCTGAGAAAATTGGCGACCTCCGCAACATGGCAGCGTAAATCTCCTCCTCTATCGAGGCCGACTACCAAGCCAACCAGGGGGGGGGGGTTAACACGTCTAACCGGACGTGTACAATTCTACTACACAGTAATGTTACACAAGTCTACTGTAATACAGTCCTATGTAATTACAGTTCAGTTCTCTTCTTTAACTTCAGGCTTAAGTCGCAAGACATTGCCGTAAGTATTATTCAGGCTTAAGTCAAAAGACATTGCCGTAAGTATTATTCAGGCTTAAGTCAAAAGACATTGCCGCACAACTATGTTCAGTTCTATATATAGTATACTTAACTATATACTCCTACAACATGTAATTTCCAATTACAAATGTAAGGTCAAGAATGTTTACCTCGATAAGCCCAAAATTATCCGAGTTTATATGTCGATCTGAACAACGTTTAGCTCCTACTCCGGCGCTCCAATCTGCTCCAACCAACCCTTAGAAGTTCTAACCAACTTATACTAATGACTTAAACTACGGGTGACGATTTACTTAGGGTTTCTTTTTTGTGACTGAGGGAAGTATATGAGTATTTTCTGGGCTTTTGTACAAGTGTAACCTTGGGCATACTCCAAGGGATTTGGGCAAAGGTATTTGGGCATTATAACAATACTTGAGAGTATTTCTATACCACAAAAAGGGGGTATTTATACGAGACAACTAGGCTAGGGGTATGGTGGGCCTAAAGCTCGAGGAGAGGAGTATTTTGAGACTTAGTTAGATTGCTCAAGTTTTGGATGAAGAAAGTCTTCAACTAGAGGGGTATTTATAGGTCAAGTGAAGGCCAACCAATGGCCAAGATCCATCCAAGTGTTAGGCAAGTGTAAGGTCAAGATTAAGCCATGTGCAACCTTATCCATCTACCCAAAATATCCTACCAACTCCTTGACCAAAAACAATGCACAAAAAACGTGCCAACTCTCCCATTTCGTCCGTCCACTCCTTCCAATTAGAGGGTGACAAATGTCGCCCTCTCGTTGGTCCAAAATGTTTCGTCTCTCGGAAAAATCCGCAAAAATTATAAATGACATAGCCGGAATTTTCCCTACGAAAGCTGTGGAAACGTTTCGTCGAAAAACGACTCTAATCGGGTGTTGTGTACAAATTTCGAAACTAGCCAACTTTAAGGCTCAAATTATAATACGTACGCGCTCACGTACATACTCTGGAAATACGGGGTATAACACTTAGGCCGCGCTTACCTTTGAAGTATCCATGTAGCTCACCGTTGATAGAAATGGAGAAGGAGGTTGAGCTAACACATTCCATGATCCAACTTATAAATCTGTCTGGAAATTTTAGACTTCTTAGTACCAATTCGAGGAAACTCCAAGAGACTGTATCAAATGCTTTACGAAGGTCCACCATAAGCATACATCTTGGTGAGACTCTGGCTCTATTAAATCCCCTCACAAGCTCCTGTGCCACATATACGTTGTCCATCATGTTTTTTCCTTTCACAAAAGCCCCTTGGGATTTGTCAATGAGAGAAGGAAGGATCGATGTCATTCTGTTAGCTAGAATCTTTGTGATGATCTTATAGACCACATTATTCAATCCGATGGGCCTGAAATCATTTACCTTAGGATCATGATTAGTCTTTGGTAGTAGGGTAATGATGGTATGATTCACATGCTTCAAAAGAACTCCAGTAGAGAAGAACTCTTGGACACTTCTTACAACATCATGGCCCACATCTCTCCATCTATTTTTGAAGAAGGCAGCCGAATAACCATCCGGTCCAGGTGCCTTGTCATTGCCTATATCAGACAGAGCTTCCCATATCTCCTTTGGGGTGATGAAATGCAAAAGTTGTAATCTCTCCTCTTCACTTAGCTTCGGGCCATAGTTGAACACTTCAGGATCAAAGTTGGTAGTGGATCGGGAAGTACCTATTAGATCTTTGTAAAATTCAACAAGCAACTTCCTAACTTCTTCTGGTGATGTAGTGATGGTACAATTAGCTTTAACAAGAAAGTTAATTGAGTTCCTGACATTACTCCTCTTGATCAAGCTATGAAAGTATTGGGAGCATCTATCACTTCCAATCAAGTGTTTCTGTCTTGACTTCTGCCTTATGAAGTGTCTTTCTGCTTCCAGTAAGGTGTTTGCTCTAGCTCTTGAGGACTTAGCCTTGGCTTATAGTTCCTCATCAAAGGGATTTTCCATGTGTGCATTGATAGCCTCCTTGAACTCAATGTTTGCCCCTTTTGCTCTTTGTTCAATACCCCCAAATTCACTTATGTTCAATGCCCTTAATGGTTGCTTTAAGGCTTTCAATTTTGAGGCAAGGACGAATTGAGCAGTTCCCACTATGTCTTGTCTCCAACATGAAGTCATTATGTCCTCGAAGGCTGGGTGAGAAAGCCACATATTCATGAACTTGAAAGGGCGCTTCCCAACATTATAGGATGCAATAACCGTGGCTATCACAGGACAGTGGTCCGAGACAGGTTCCATAGGCATGAAATTGGTCGTGCATTCTAGGGTCAAATCACTCCAATTTTGATTCATCAACACTCTATCAAGCTTAGACCAAATCGATCCATTTGTCCAAGTGTAGAAGGAACCGGAAGAATGAGCGTCTTCAAGTCCATGAGAAATCCTGAAATCGCCAAGATCCCTAAGTGCATAAGGCGTGAGTGGAGGACCCCCCACCTTATCATTAGGGTTGCAATAAGTGTTGAAATCTCCCATAATCATCCAAGGCTTAGTGATGTCAATGCCCAAGTGAGAAAGGTGATGCCAAAGCATCCTTCTATCCGAGATGCTATAAACTGGGTACACAAATGTGGCAAGGAAGGACACTTGTGTTATATTGCAACTTGCCTGGACATGGATATGCTGAGAGTCCATACCAAGCACTTCGCAACAAACCCTAGATGGATCCCAAAGTAATAGCATTCTTCCACCTCCAATGAATTCCAAATTTGAGCAAAACTTCCAAGCTTTGAATCTTTAAGTAGAAAGACTACGTCCTGGCGAGATAGTTTAGTTTCCAATAGACAAATCATAGCGCGTCATCTTTGTTTTGTGATACTACACACTAGAGCTTGCGTGGCTGCCCTATCCCTTTGTCCGCAAAGACTACGGACAGTCCAACAAAGTATTTTCATTAGGAAACAAAGGAGGTTTTGTTAGCACATCTGCGCTTAGTGCTCGCTTTCCCACTGCTTTTCGGCCCATTCTTTTTTGACAAAACTTCTTTCCATCCATCATCTTTGTTGCTGGAAGCCATAACATGTGGTTCAGTCAAGCTATGTTCCCCGCGTTCAAAGTTAACGTTACGTGACACAAGTTGAGCCTTTTCCGTAGCACCCTTGTATGTATCTCCATCCAATGAAGGTGGCGGGTTCATAGGCATCTCAGAATCATAATGTTTTGACTCACAACTCATCCTAACATGTTGTGCACTGCCATGGTAAGAATTAGGCAGTGAGGACTTTGCTTGAGAATCCCGCAAACATGATGGGCCAGAATGACCCAAAACCGGAGGACCCGCGTCATGTGATGCTTCTCCCAAACTTCCGGTACCAGGAGGTGTTGTGTGCTCACTTTCTTCAATTTCCATCAAGTTATCAGCATCTACGGGATGTTGAGAAGTTGGTGGATGAGGGGGAGGAGGGTTGGTGCCACCCGTACCTCTGTTGACCTCCAAACAAGTAGAATCTTCCTTATTGTTAGGGGGTACCTCAGTATTGCTTTTTTTTGGAGCTTCTTCATTATTGACATCATCCCTCAGCTTCCTACACTTCAATTGGTTATGTCTAAAAGCCGCACAATGATAGCAAAAGTCCGGGTAATTCTCATAGTTTACCCTTTGAGTATACCTTCTGTTATCGGGGAGTTTGACGACAAAATCCATTATTGGCTCCTTGCTAACATCCACTTCCACTAGAACTCTTGCATAGTTCATTTTAGACCTTTCCTTAGTATATTGGTCCGTGTAAAGAGGTTTTCCTACACGTGAAGCAATCTTACTAAGGCCCGTTGCACTCCAAATAGAAAGGGGAATGTCCGGAAAAGTGACCCAAATAGGAATGTCCATGAATAAATCGTCCGTTATTAGAACTCCTTTATTGATAGCCTTGAGCATCATGGTTTTCCCGTAGACCATATAAGGGCCTCCGTGAAGTACATTAGTGCGCTCCTCCTCCCTCATGAAGATCATTAATTAATTAGCCAAGTTGACAAGTCAACAATCTCAAGCTTTGAAGACTTGTTCATCTACCATGGTCAATGACCATTCTACCCTTGCAATATTTCATCCAAGACCATATGATGGGGTGCCACGTGTCTCCCTCCCATTCGTCCATAAAATTTCGTAACCCTCGTGGGCCCCACAAAACGTAAAATTCCTCGGGTGGGCCCCACATGACCAAATCCGTAAAAATAAATTTCCATAATGTTAATAAGTTCCATATTCTTCAAATAATGCATTTTGAGAATCCAATTCTAATCAACGAACATTTTTCCTTTCCGACGTTCGGACGATTTTCCGTCGGAAAAACAATTCTTCCTTTCGTACCAATTTTCAAGTCTTGTGTTCTCGCGTCTATTCTCTTATACATGTCCTGGACTTACGGGGTGTAACAGTCCTACACTTGCATATCACCAAACTGCGTACCTAAACCTGCGGCATGAACGCAGCCCCCCGAAGGAGGTCAGTACGAAGAATGTACCAAGTATGTGAAACAGTAAATACTGTAAAGAAATTATAACAGTCTATACAAAATAGGAGACATGTATGATAGTCAACCTACAGTACACAATACATAAGCAGTCATATCAAGTCAGGAACGCATGCCCTCAAAATCATTACTCAAATATAACCATGGGTCTCACGCCGAGAATATCAATCATGCCCGTGGAATCCTTCCTCACTGCCGGCAGTCCATGATATAAAATAACATCAATTAGCACACTGAACCTTGCAATCATGAGAGTAATGCAATCATTTTTATCTTTTAAGTTATGCTTTTAACAATGAGACCAACTTGTTACACCCCGTAAATTCAAGTAGTTAAGATAAGAACATACCAAGGAATATAAGATTTGAAAGTTGATAGATAAGTTGACAAACATGTGTTGGACGGATTTTGAGTTTACCTTGGAGTGTTGTACCCCAGTTGTTAAGAATTTGAAGGTGTTTAAAGAGCCTAGTGTGTAGTTCGTTAAATCTAGTTCCCAACGCAACGAACCGTTCGTCGATAGGACATTGGAGTCAAAAGTTATGGAAGTTTCAAGTTTGGTGCTTGATCGAGCAAAGCGATGGTTTCGGTTCAGTGCAGTACGCGCCGGAATGCAGGGCCGCGGCGCCGGTTGTACTGGGAGTCCGCGGGAGTTGCAGCGCCGCGGCGCCGGAATGCTGGAACTTTTTCGGAAGTAGAAGCGCCGCGGCACCGGCCGCGGGGCCGAGGCGGGATTTTTGCGCAGAAAGGGGCGAAAAACAGGGGATATTTTGTTTAAAACCTATGGGAGGGTGACAAGTGTCCCTCCCATCCTTTTTACCAGAAAGTGGTCCTATTTTAGGGCCAAGTCTTGGAAGACTTGGCCATTTCATTTCAAAACCCTCCCAAGAAAAACCCTCTCCCTTCTCTCTAGTTTTTGAAGAAAACCTAGCTTAAGAGGAAACTGTTGGAGCGGCGGCAAGAAGGAAAAGTGTGGGTAAACTTGTGGGAAGCGCTGGTAGACGAGTTTGACGGAAAAGAAGTGGAAGAAAGGGGCTTTTGTGGGTTTCTACAAAGGTAAAAGTTTCCCCTTCTCTTGGTTATGAGTTATACTTGTTATAGTAGTTTAGAAATGAGCCTGAGGCTGTTATATTTTAGTAGTTTAGAATTGAGCCTGAGGCTGTTATAGTTGAATAGATTTGGATCTTGTTGTCTTGTTGAAACCGAAAATGGGCATGTTAGCCTTAAGATTTTAACTTCAATTTGGTTACTAATTTGGTCGTCGCATGTTGTAAAGGGGTTTAGGATTGGTTTATTGTTGGCCAAGAATGGCATGGAAATTATTGGTTTATTTTTGTATCATTGTGGGGCGGAATTTTACGCGTCCTGTAAAGGCGGGTAATCCCCTTTGTGGTTAGCTGAATTGTGTGCCTTAAATGTGGCGTTGGTTATTGAAATTCGGCCTTGAAAGAGGTGGCATAGTAAGTAGAAACAAAGGAAGTGCTGTCCGACTTTCCGTAGAATGTAGGGACCTTGCACTTAGTTATTCTACGTTCGAAGCTAGAGATTGATAGACGTTTTATGACCCTTATAGGATTGAAGTACTACGGTAGCATATTCTACTTAAGGGGGGAAAGTACTGTGGAGCATTTTGCTAACCGTCGATAATCGTCGCGAGGTATGTGATTCTTCCTATCCTCTTCAGCATGACTATTTGTGAAATATATAGTGCGGTAGACGCACGTGTGTTAAGGGAATTAAATTTCCCTTTTGTGCCTTGACTTGATATGAAGTGTAAAGGTCTTGATTGTGTGAAAAAGTAGTAAACTCCCATTCGTTAGTAATGGGTACTTGGTTGTTAAAGAATAAGCCCTCTTGGTCTCATAAGGGCTTATAGTTGTAATTGGTTGGTTTAAAACATAAAGTGTTATAACAGCTTTATGGGAAGTTTGTTATAACCACTGTATGTAGGTAAAGAGTGGATTGTTGATTTCAAAAGATAAGAGACTTGACTTGTAATTGACTTAAATAGTGTTGAAAAGTGTGAAACCTCATTCGTGAGAAATGAGTACTTGGTTTTTAAAAGAATAATGTTACATAAATTTCGGAAATGGGAATAAGGATCGAACAAGCCAATGCAGCGTCGATAAAGGAAAGAAGTAATGATAATTAATCATATTAAAACCAGTAGAAACCTCCATCTGCATAGAAGCTAAGATAAGACAAAATTGTATTACATTTCCTAGATCATGGCTGCTCTAACAAGAATTATTGTAATCAAGTTTTGATCTTCTTAGAAATCTCAAGGTAAGGAACTCGATTTCTAAAAGAAAAGAGACTTAAGAATTTGAAGTGTTTTGTTTTAAAAGAAAGGCATAGTTTTGTCTTGACTTGTTTTAAAACATGAAGTGTTATAACAGCTTTATGGAAGTTAGTTATAATGACTTTATAGGAGTAAAGGAATGGATTCATTATTGAATTTTTAAATGGTATACTTGACGTTGTGCTAATAAGTGTTTAAAGTGCTTGATTTAAACCTGAATGTGTTCGATACTACGGGTGTTAGTATCGTGTGGCTTTTACGTAGAAAGAGGTCTTTGTTTTGAAGGAATGAAAGTATGTAGTATTTTGGGGTTGAAACCCGGAATTGTTGACATGAAATGAAAGTACGTTGAACTGGCCTATGTTTGTTGTGATAGCTTTTGTTGTGCAAGTGTTGTATTTACGTACTCTGGCGTCTCGTTGGAGCGGCATTATCCGGTTGATTGATGGACATCTCGACACGCGTTGGGTAGCCCACGGGTATGCTTCCACTATATCGATTCTTGATGGACATCCGACACGTTGGGAGGCCGGGTATGCTTCCATTAGGGGTGTTATTATTGTTATTTGATTGGACATCGACCGCGTTGGGTAGCCGGGTATGCTTCCACGATGAGTAGTATCTTGTTATTTGATTGGACATACCGACACGTTGGGTAGCCGCGGGTATGCTTCCACGATGAGTAGTATCTTGTTATTTGATTGACATACCGACACGCGTTGGGTAGCCGGGTATGCTTCCACAGTGAGTATTATTTTGTTAGTTGTTTGGACATACTGACACGTTGGGTAGCCCACAGGTATGCTTCCACAGGGATTGTTATCTTGTTATCTCTTTTGGGCATACCGACACGTTGGATGGTCCACGGGTATGGGCCCACTAGGACGGTTCGGGGCCATGCTTATACCGGAGTGAGATCGGGGCACGCGGCCATTGTGCGAGTTAAATTCGGGTTGTATTTGAGTGATGATTTCACGGGCATGAGTCCCTATCTTGATATGGTGATTATATGTTGTGGTCAGTAGTTTGGTTATCATACATGTCTCCCGCTTTATATAGACTATTATGATTTCATTTACTGATATTTTTGATTTCACATACTTGGTACTGTTATCGACCTCGCCCGGAAGTGCGTTCATGCCGCAGGTTGAGGTACATAGCTTGATGATCCGCACTTTTAGGATCGTTGTTCGGTTCTCGGAAAGCTCCATATCTCCGGAAGCTTGTCCTGTGGTACGGTTCCCTGAAGTAGTAGACTTTTGTATATTCAGGGGCATGGCGGGGCCGATCCGTCAATATGGTTTCAAAATTCTTAAGTGCATGTCTTGTTGTGGGCGAGTTTGTAAGGGATGTAACTGTTTAAGTTTTCATTTGTTCAAAAAGGTAACCGTTTGGGTTAGCCTGTTTTCTTATTTCACTGTTTTCTTTCATGAGTTTTTATTTCCGCTGGTTTTTCTCTGATGTTGTATCACTAGGGTGTCCGGGGTAAGGCACCAGTCACGGGCCCGGGATCGGGTCGTGACACAACTGTTCCACTTTAAGTCATAACCACACTGCACCCTTTCATTAATGAAATCAATACCGTTTCAAAACATGAAGGTCGTGCCAGTGCCAGGGTCAACCACCCTCTGTGTTATAATGCAATATATCAAGGGACTATTTCACCCGCTTAGCTCATGTGGACCCACAATGAGTCATCGGTACACGATACTCGCATCACGGATAGCTAATCCATGGATTATATATATCCCGAGAATTTAACCCGCCCGAGTCAAATACCGACCCGCCGTGAGTGTGTACCACTCACCCCCATGCGGAGCTAACCCATGGTATCCTTGAAATAAGTTGCTGGCCCTTTATGGAGGGACGCGGAGATGTGGAAATATGACACTTGCACGAATGTCTATATGAGCAACCTATATGCAAGCAAACCAAGGAAAAACCATGCCTTTACACAAATCAAGACAATTAACATGCCTTTCTTTTTGTCATAAACCAAGAAAATACCATGCCTTTTCTTTTTACACAAACCAAGACAATACCATGCCTTTACACAAACCAAGACAATTACCATGCCTTCTTTTCACATAAACCAAGACAATTAGCATGCCTTCTTGTTACATAAACCAAGAGAAATCCTTATTTATGCAAGCCAAAGTACTTATCAAGGCACACATAGAATAATTCTCATTTAAACAAGCCAAAGTACTATCAAGGAACACATAGAATAATTCTCATTTAAACAAGCCAAAGTACTATCAAGGCACAAATGGAAAAATTCTCATTTAAACAAGCCAAAGTACTACGTACGTACATTCTTTTCAAAAGACTCCTTTTTATGTAAAACCCCAAGATACTAACACCCGTAGTATCAAGGCATGTCTATTTTTCAAAATAAGTTACTACCCTTTTGGAAATTCATTTCAAGGCTTGAAACCAAGTAACTTTAATTTTTACAATCTAGGCAACTCATGCCTATCAACCAAAATAGACAACTCTCTTAACCTTTCATAAAGCCGTTATAACCAGCTTCCCATAAAGCCGTTATAACCCTTTATGGTTTTAGACAAATTTATTCTTTTTATATCCAAGAGACTTATACTTTTAAAACCAAGTATCACATACTTTCAAATCAAGTTTCTTAACTTTCAAAATACTTCAAGTCTCTTAATCTTTAGAAATCAAGTTTCTTAACTTTCAAAATACTTCAAGTCCCTTAACTTTAAATCATGTCATTTCTCCTCTTTTTTAAATCAATTAAGTAAATCACTCCTTTGACTCCCCTAAAGTCATTATAACAACCTTTAGGTTTTGGAACTAAGGCACTAGCCAAAAGATTTGGAAACCACTTCTTTTTCAAGACTCTATGTACTTTAAGTAAAATACTTTTACTTTTGAAAATCCAAACTTCATCAAGGTAATGGAATATAACAACTTCCAATTTAAACATCCAAAGTACAATCAAGGAAGTATATAGAACAACTTCTATATTAGGAAATCCAAGTACAATCAAGGAGTGGATCATTTAAGGAGTAGGACTTACTTACTTTATCATAAGGAATCATGCTAGAAGAGGAGGAGATGGTTCACATACCTTTTCGGCTTAATCCACAAGCTAAGTCGAATACGCCGCACGTAGAATTGTCAACCTATAATGGCCACAACACGACTATCAACTTCTAGTTTCTAACGTAGAATAATACTAAGTATACGGTCTCTTATTCTACGGAAAATCGGGCAGCACCTCCTTTGTTTCTACATACGTTTCCACCTTTTTCAAGGCCCGATAATCAATAACCAACATGCCACATTTAAGGCTCAATACATCAACCAACAAACGGGATTACACGCCTTACAATACGTGTAAAATTCTGCCCCACAATTCATACGAAGTAGTTTAATATCCAAAGCCATTCTCGGCTATAAGAGTCCTTATACTTTTCGTTGAAAGCTAGAAGTTGATAGGCGAATTGTGGTTATTATAGGTTGACATTCTACGTGCGGCATATTCAAGTTAGCAAGTGGATTAAGCCGAAGAGGTATGTGGAACTTTCCCTATCTTCTTTAGCATGAGTTTTATAAATGTATAGTACGGTGGAAGTACATGGTTAAAAATGAATTCGGTTTCATTTTGGTATCCTTTCCTTGTTTTCGAAAAGTGAAGTGAATTGGCTTTTAAAAGTATATGTGACTTGATGTTACATGAAAATATTTCTTGATTTGAAAAGTATAGAATACTTGATTTGGAAAGTATTGATTTCTATAACTATTCTAAAGTTAAGAGACTTGATTTTTCTAAAGTTAAGAAACTTGAAGTATTCTGAAAGTTATGTAACTTGATTTGAAAGTATGTGATACTTGGTTTTAAAAAGTATAAGTCTCTTGGTTATAAAAAGAATGAATTTGTCTAAACCATAAAGAGTTATAACGGCTTTATGGGAAGTTGGTTATAACGGCTTTATGGAAGGTCAAGAGAGTAGTCTATTTGATTGATAGGCATGAGTTGCCTAGGTTGTGAAATTAGAAGTTACTTGGTTTCAAAGCCTTGAAATGAATTTCTAAAGGTGTAGTAACTTAATTTGAAAAAATAGACATGCCTTGATACTACGGGTGTTAGTATCTTGGGATTTTATATAAAAAAAAGTCTTTTGAAAAGAATAGAAGTACGTAGTACTTTGGGTTAAATTCCCGGATTTTTATATGACACGAAAGTGCCTTGAGTTTATAAAATGAAATTCATTTTTTTATGTTAATGATAGTCTAAAAGATTTTATAAACTTGCCTATGCTTTCTTGAGATAGCCTTTGAGTGCAAGTATTATATTTCTACGCTGCCGTGTATCTTAGTTGGAGGGTCGGCTGTCTTGTTGTAAATTTACTTGGTCGTACCGGCAGTGATGGAGGATTCCACGGGTATGCTTCCAGTGTGATTGTTCCATGGACATTCTTATACGATGAAGGATTTCGGGGCATGCGACCATGTTATATACTATTACTCCATGGACTAGCTCCCCATGAAGACATGTACCCGAGATGAGGGATTCCACGGGCATGTTATATACTATTATTACTCTATGGACATGCTTATACGATGAAGTATTCCGGGGCATGCGACCATGTTATATATATTACTCCATGGACTAGCTCCCCATGAAGACATGTACCCAAGATGAGGGATTCCACGGGCATGTTATATATTATTATTACCCATGGATTAGCTCTTCATGAAGTCATGTACCCGAGATGAGGGATTCCACGGGCATGAGATATATATATATATATATATTGCATATGTGCACGCCGACAGTGAGGTAGGATTCCACGGGCTTGTTACATGGATATATTTTACACTTACGGCTGTCGGTAGTGATGGAGAATTCCACGGGCACGCTTTGATGTTTTGCGGGCTTGATACCCTTACTAGACTGTGTGATGATTTTCAGGGCGTGTGTCCCTAGCTATGGTGTGACTATTGTTTATGTGTTAAAATAGTCTTTAAAAAGGAAAAAACTGACTTTCATTACTTTTGTTTCGGCAAGGCACAGTGGTACTGTTAATTTGATTTTCATACTTGTCTCCAGCTTTTTATATCTAGACTTTATGATTTAAATTACAGTACTTTCAGTTTTACATACTTGGTACATATTTTGTATTGACCTCCTTCGGGGACTGTGTTCATGCCGCAGGTTGAGGTACATAGCTTGTTGATCCTCACTCTTAGGACCACTGTTCAGTTCTTGGAAAGCTCCATTTCTCCGGAGGCTTTGTCTTTTGGTATAGTTCCCTGAGGTTGTAGATTTATGTACATTCAGGGGTATGGCGGGGCCCTGTCCCATCACAGTTGTTATGTCAAAACTCTTAGAGGTCAGTAGTCATATCTTGTGGGTCGGTTTAAAAAAAAAGAGGTAACTGCTTTTGGATTTATGTATATTTGTATATATCCAGGGAGGTAGCCTTATCAGTTAACCTGTTATTTATTCCTTGTTGAGTTTATCTATGTTCCACTGATTATTTATGATGTATACCTGTAAGGGTGCCCAGGTAGGGCAGCAGTCGCGGGCCCGAGGTCGTGTCGTGACAAAAGTGGTATCAGAGCAGTTAGTCCTCGGAAAGTGTCTACAGACCGTGTCTAGTAGAGTCTTGGTTATCGTTGTGTTGTGCACCACATCTATAACCAGGAGGCTGCAGGAAATTTAGGATTGATTTCCATTCTTCTCACTCTGAGATCGTGCGATAGAGCTGTGTTGTTAGGGTCGTCTCTCCCTAATGAGTTATGTTGATTGCAGCTGCGTATCCAGGTTAGTATAATGACATACATCTATACGGGTTTATGTATGAGGGTCATATATGTGTTGCATGGGATGATTATAGATTACCAAGAGTTGGTAACAACTAAATAGATACCGGAAAGGTATGAAACAGTTTAATGGATTCTCATCAAGGTTTTATGTGCTAATTTGAAATAATTAAGATATGATGAGCTGTCTGAGAAGGTAATGAACCCTTAAGAAGTCATGATTAAGGGACTTAATGGAAGACTATGTTGATAGATTAAGCTACGTAGTATGCTTAAGAGAATTATACGAATGAGATCTGTATGGTTGTTATGATTAAGACAACACGATTGAGAGTTTATGATAAGCTATTTTACCCGTATACGGGTGGGGACTGATAAGGTAGGCTGGAAACATGGAAATTGCGAGCCTAAAAATATTGATAACCGCTGAGACCTTAGGTATATAAGGCCTTCTCGGGTAGTAAAAATTTAATTCAGACAAGGGTAAGAGTTAAGTGTGATGGTGGGTCGGTGTTATACCCCGTATTTCCAGTGTATGTACGTAAGGACGTACATACACTATTTTTGAAGCTTAAGTAGGCTTGGCCGATTTTCACTTTGTGCCCAACACCCGATTAGAGTCGTTTTTCGGCGAAACGTTTCCACAGCTTTCGTAGGGAAAATTCCGACTATGTCATTTCTAATTTTTGCGGATTTTTCCGAGAGACGAAACATTTTGGACCAACGGGAGGGTGACATGTGTCACCCTCACATTGGAAGCAAGTGGACGGCACCAAAGGGAATTGTTGGGCACGTTTTTGGCATTTTTGTTGCCTAAAACATTTGGTCAATGTTTGGTACGATATTTGTGTGGTTGATGACCAAGTGGGACCCACACAACACATGGCTTAATCTACACCTTACACTTGCCTAACACTTGGAAGAATCTTGGCCATTGGTTGGCCATTTCTTGACCTATAAATACCCCCTCTTTGTTGATGAAATTCTTCATCCAAAAATCATTTCTAAGTGTTAAAATCCCTCCCCCTTTGAGAGTTGTCATCGTCCAAAGCCCCGCCCCTTTTGAGAAGCTTTGGCGAGAGGGCCTCCTCCCCTTAGTGGTGCTAGCCGTGGGGTACCCCCCCCTAGGCTAGTTGTTTCGTGTAATACACCCCCCCTCTTGGTAGAAATACTCTCCAAGTATTGTTATAATGCCCAAAATACCTTAGCCTTTACCTTGTTGTATTCCAAAAGTTACCCCTTTACGTAGAGCCCGAAAATACTACCTTTTGTCTTTTTGTCTCAAACCGAAACCCTAAGGAAATCTTCATAGTTGGTTGAAGTATTTATGTAGAAGTTGGTTAGAACTTCTAAGGGTTGTTTGGAGCGCTGAGTAGAGCTAACCCTTGCTCAGGATCGACATTATAACTTGGATACTTATGGGCTTATCGAGGTAAATATCTTGTCCCTCTATTGTAATTGGAAATTACATGATTGTTAGACTATATAGTTGAAGTATACTATATATAGTACTGAACGTAGTTATCGTGATGTCTTTTGACTTAAGCTGAATAATAAGAAACCTTTCGAAGAAGAATCTTGACTGTAATTACATGGGACGGTATTACTGAGAGACTTGTGTAGCTTTCTTTGTGTAGTAGAATCGTACACGTCAGGTTAGGCGTGCAAACCCCGGTTGGCTTGGTAGCGGCCTCGATAAACGAGGAGATTTCTGTTGTTGCGGGAAGGGGAGGTCTTTGCGAATTTTACGTAGAATGTTCTACGAAGAGATCTAAATGTTAATAAGCGTCTTGTGGCCTTATAGGATGAAGTACTACGTATGGCGCGATCTACTTGGCAAGGAGTAGCCGAGCGGTTGGAGGTACTTGAGCGTTTTGCTATTAGTCGATACTCGTCGCGAGGTATGTGAACCTCTTCCTATCTCTTCTAGCATGATATATGTGTAACTATGTAGTGCGGTGAGCGTCATGTGCTAAGTGTACTTGATTGGTTTAAAACATAAAGTGTTATAACGGCTTTATGGGAAGTTGGTTATAATGACCTTATGTTGGTAAGAAAATACTTGTGGTTTTAAAGGTAAGCGATTTGAACTATAACTGGCTTGTTATGTGTTAATAAAGAACTTGAAGTATTTCAAAAGATTTTTGAATCATTTTGAAAGAAGAGGTAATACTTGATTTTTTAGAAAACTTAAGAGTTATACTAACTTTATGGAAAGTTAGGTATAACGGCTTAAGAATGTTTTACTGATTTTGGAAATCAGAATGTGTATCGACAAACCACTGCAGCGTTAATAAAAGGAAATGTTTTTAATAATTAAGTATTATTAAAACCAGTAGAAACTTTCATCTGCATAGAAGCTAAGATGAGACAAAATGATATTTCCTAGATCATGGCTGCTGTAATAAGATTGTTATAAACAAGAATATCCTACTCACATATAAGGCTTATGTTTCTCAGATTGTTTAAAGGAGAATTATATTCTTAAATGAATAAGACCATGAACTACGAAACCTTTCTAAAATGGCAAACTTGAACATTGGAAATTAGGCAAACTTGAACATTGGAAAAGAATGTTGCTACTTGATTTTACAAAGAGAAGTAATTGATTTACTTTAAAAAGATAATCACTCTATTTTCATATACTACGTATTGTGTGGTTTTTGAAGTAACGTATCTTTTAAAGATTTAATGTATGAAGTACTTTGGGGATAGGTACCCGAACTTGTTAGTAGAAAGTACCTTGTGTGAATAACTTGATTGTATTGGTTTGTGATAGCCTTGTAATACCTTCGTGTTGATTAGATAAGTAATCATATTAGGATGCTACGTGTGTTAGTATACGTGATGTTTGTGTAAAGGGTTTTCCGATTGTGCTTATGTTGTTTAAACGATAAACCGTTATGTTGGTATTATACCACTCGCGTGTTTAGGGGTTAAGGCGCCTCCGTCTGGGGTAGACTCGGTGATGCAGGACCATGATTCGAGAATACCTCACGCGGGTCCCGGCCCGTGCGGAGCTACGAGTTCGAGTTAGTGTGCGGCCTTTATGGTCACGCGATGCATGTGGCTATGCGGATCTGCGAGTCGGGGCGATGCGGGAGTAGCTACCCTCGATGCGGGTTATACCTCATGCGGGCCTATGAGATTGGCCTATGCGAGTGCGGGAGTTCCAGGGCTAGACGCGCACATTTGATATTGCGGGCGAGCGACCAGCTTTGATCGTGTGACGGTCTAGACAGATATCATAATACAGTTTATGACCTTGTTAGTACTGTGGGTGTTAGTAGTCGGCTATGCCTTCGTACTTACCCTGTACTATTTTATTTGGACACAGGTGGGACCTGTTGTTCATGTGTATTCCTTGGTGCTTTTCTATCATTGACTGCCGGCAGTGAGGAAGGTATTCCACGGGCATGATTGATGTTGTGGGCGTGAGACCCATTGTTATATTGGAGTGATGACTTTGAGGGCGTGAGTCCCTGACTAGACATGACTGCTTATTTATTGTGAACTGTAGTTTGGTTATATCCTTAACCCTCTAGAGATTAGTATGTATGATAAGATGAGTATGTCTTAAGTGTTATGTTCTGATAACATAAGTGTAAAATTGTGGTTGGAAACCATGGTTAGATAGAAAGGGTAAGGTTGGGGATAAGGGAAGGTGTGAACCTTAGAATGTTATACGTGGAGACCTTAGAGGTAAGGCCATCTCGGGTAAAGATTTATTTTATGTTTGACCTACTTGCAGTACATAGTGCACGTGAGCTATGTTTGTGGGATAAGTCCCGGAGTAGTGTGAAATGAAAAAGGGTAGTTGAGCTAAGAAGACCGCTAGGTTTTCGTAGCGTGATTGTGAAATTGTTCCGGATCGGGGAGCTAGTGTTTTGCGCGTTGCCGGGTCGGGTTGAGGCCATGATGCGGGTCAACCCTCGGCCTATATGGTGATGGGGTCAGTTTATGGTGGTCCCGCTTGGGGTTAGGGTTATGAGGGTGTTAGGCCCAAGTTTAGATAACAAGTGTACGAGTTCGTGGATGCGTTCGACCAATAGTCGGGCCGATGGGGTCAGCCCATCGTGTTTTTCAGTCAGGACCGTTTACTCGGCAGTGTTGATTTATCAGAAAGGTTGTAAGGCTGCACGGGGTGCCTACCTTCGCCTTATAATGACGATGGAGCCAGTGCGGCTGTTTTGTTGAAGTTTTACAGCGAGGTTAAGAACTCGTGAGTCTCGACCGCATTCGCCTCGGGCCAATGTGGATTTGAGGGTAGTTGTGAGGATTGTTGTCTCTGTGGAGGAGTGTTTAAGCTACCATTTCGGTGTTGGATGTCGCCTTATGAAGCCTTGTGGGGCGGATGTGTAAGTCGCGGTCGATTAGTTCGATGTTGGCAAGATTGGATGGTTGGTTCAGCTTGTTCCAGCGGTCGTGGATAGGGTAAAGCTTGTCTAGAAGAGGTTACGGCAGCTCGAGAAACTGCGGATAATCGGCGGCACGCTTAGAGTTGAGTTGTGATCGGTCTTCTTGAAAGTACCACCCCGGGTTGGGTGTGACGAGTTTTAGAAAACAGATGGAACTTAGCCCGAGTTACTTTGGGCCCTTTTTAGTTCATGTGAAGAATAGGCCAGGTTGCCTATATGTTAGCATTTGTCGTCCGACTTAGGAGGCAGTATGTCCGGTCTTTCGTATTGTTATGTTCAGGAAAGTATCGGAGATCCATCCAGAGTGTTTCCAGTTAATGATGACCACATTAGAGATAGTAACCCCGAGTTTTGAAGCCGGCGATGTAAATGTGGTAAGAGTTCGAGTGTCTGACGACCTCAGGGATCGCATGCAGCCCGGTACCAATTGTTGGGTCGCCGGAGTGACACTAGAACCTCGCGGCAAAGTGACAAAAGTGGTATCACGACGAGTAAAGGGAGAAGCGAGCATGTATGGCGAGCATAGATGTGATCATTTCTTTTGTAAGGAGAAGGTGCGAAGGAAGTATATTTTAGACCCCGGAGAGAGGTGTTTGTGGTAATGTTAGAGGTGTTTCCTCGTGGACTTGGATGGAGGTATGTGCGCGGGTGTTTCTGTGGCCATGTGTGGCAGGATTGTTCTCGTAAGTATAGTAGTGAAGACTATACTGGCGCGCGTTTGTGTTGAGACTTAGAAGGAACATTCGGGACGAATGTTTCTAAGGAGGGGAGAATGTTATACCCCGTATTTCCAGTGTATGTACGTAAGGACGTACGTAGAAAAATTTTGAAGCTTAAGTAGGCTTGGCCGATTTTCACTTTGTGCACAACACCCGATTAGAGTCGTTTTTGGTGAAAGCGTTTCCCTGACTTTCGTAGGAAAATTCCGGCTATGTCATTTCTAATTTTTGCGGATTTTTCCGAGAGACGAAACATTTTGGACCAACGGGAGGGTGACATGTGTCACCCTCACATTGGAAGCAAGTGGACGGCACCAAAGGGAATTGTTGGGCACGTTTTTGGCATTTTTGTTGCCTAAAACATTTGGTCAATGTTTGGTAGGATATTTGTGTGGTTGATGACCAAGTGGGACCCACACAACAAATGGCTTAATCTACACCTTACACTTGCCTAACACTTGGAAGAATCTTGGCCATTGGTTGGCCATTTCTTGACCTATAAATACCCCCCCTTTGTTGATGAAATTCTTCATCCAAAAATCATTTCTAAGTGTTAAAATCCCTCCCCCTTTGAGAGTTGTCATCGTCAAGCCCTCCCCTTTTGAGAAGCTTTGGCGAGAGGCCTCCTCCCTCTTAGTGGTGCTAGCAGTGGGTACCCCTAGCCTAGTTGTTTCGTATAATACACCCTCTTGGTAGAAATACTCTCCAAGTATTGTTATAATTCCCAAAATACCTTAGCCTTTACCTTGTTGTATTCCAAAAGTTACCCCTTTACGTAGAGCCCGAAAATACTACCTTTTGTCTTTTTGTCTCAAACCGAAACCCTAAGGAAATCTTCATAGTTGGTTGAAGTATTTAAGTAGAAGTTGGTTAGAACTTCTAAGGGTTGTTTGGAGCGCACGGAGTAGGAGCTAACCCTTGCTCAGGATCGACATTATAACTTGGATACTTATGGGCTTATCGAGGTAAATATCTTGTCCCTCTATTGTAATTGGAAATTACATGATTGTTAGACTATATAGTTGAAGTATACTATATATAGTCTTGAACGTAGTTATCGTGCAATGTCTTTTGACTTAAGCACGAATAATAAGAAACCTTTTAGAAGAAAATCTTGAATGTAATTACATAGGGCGGTATTACTGATGAGACTTGTGTAGCTTTGCGGTGTAGTAGAATCGTACACGTCCGGTTAGACGTGCACACCCCCCCTGGTTGGCTTGGTAGCCGGCCTCGATAAAGGATGAGATTTACGCTGTTGCGGGAGAGTCTTGCGAATTTTACGTAGAATGTTCTACGAAGAGATCTAAATGTTAATAAGCGCCTTGTGGCCTTATATGTTGAAGTACTACGTATGACGCGATCTACTTGGCTTAAGGAGTAGCCGACGGTTGGAGGTACTTGGAGCGTTTTGCTATTAGTCGATACTCGTCGCGAGGTATGTGAACCTCTTCCTATCTCTTCTAGCATGATATATGTGTAACTATGTAGTACGGTAGACGTACATGTGCTAAGTGTACTTGATTGGTTTAAAACATAAAGTGTTATAACGGCTTTATGGGAAGTTGGTTATAACAGCCTTATGTTGGTAAGAAAATACTTGTGGTTTTTAAAAGGTAACTGATTTGAACTATAACTGGCTTGTTATGTGTTAATAAAGAACTTGAAGTATTTCAAAAGATTTTTGAATCATTTTGAAAGAAGAGGTAATACTTGAGTTTTTAGAAAACTTAAGAGTTATACTAACTTTATGGAAAGTTAGGTATAACGGCTTAAGAATGTTTTACTGATTTTGGAAATCAGAATGTGTATCGACAAACCACTGCAGCGTTAATAAAAGGAAATGTTTTTAATAATTAAGTATTATTAAAACCAGTAGAAACTTCCATCTGCATAGAAGCTAAGATGAGACAAAATGATATTTCCTAGATCATGGCTGCTGTAATAAGATTGTTATAAACAAGAATATCCTACTCACATATAAGGCTTATGTTTCTCAGATTGTTTAAAGGAGAATTATATTCTTAAATGAATAAGACCATGAACTACGAAACCTTTCTAAATTGGCAAACTTGAACATTGGAAATTAGGCAAACTTGAACATTGGAAAAGAATGTTGCTACTTGATTTTACAAAGAGAAGTAATTGATTTACTTTAAAAAGATAATCACTCTATTTTCATATACTACGGGTATTGTGTGGTTTTTGTGAAGTAACGTATCTTTTAAAGATTTAATGTATGAAGTACTTTGGGGATAGGTACCCGAACTTGTTAGTAGAAAGTACCTTGTGTGAATAACTTGATTGTATTGGTTTGTGATAGCCTTGTAATACCTTCGTGTTGATTAGATAAGTAATCATATTAGGATGCTACGTGTGTTAGTATTCTGTGATGTTTGTGTAAAGGGGTTTTCCCTTGATTGTGCTTATGTTGTTTAAACGATAAACTGTTATGTTGGTATTATACCACTCGCGTGTTTCGGGGTTAACGCCCTCCGTCTGGGGTAGACTTCAGCGATGCAGGACCATGATTCGAGAATACCTCATGCGGGTCCCGGGCCCGTGCGGAGCTACGAGAGTTCGAGTTAGTGTGCGGCCTTTATGGTCATGCGATGCATGTGGCCATGCGGTGCGAGTCGGGGCGATGCCGGGAGTAGCTACCCTCGATGCGGGGTTATACCTCATGCGGGCCTATGAGATTGGCCTATGCGAGTGCGGGGAGTTCGAGGCTAGACGCGCACATTTGATATTGCGGCGGCGACCAGCTTTGATCGTGTGACGGTGCAGACAGATATCATGATACGCTTTATGACCTTGTTAATGCGTAGGTGTTAGTAGTCGGCTATGCCTCGTGATTACCCCTGCATCGTTTTATTTGGACACAGTGGGACTGCTTTGTTCATGTATTCCTTGGTGCTTTTCTATCATTGATCGGCGGTGAGGAAGGTATTCCACGGGCATGATTGATGTTGTGGGCGTGAGACCCATTGTTATATTGGAGTGATGACTTTGAGGCGTGAGTCACGACTAGACATATTCGCTTATTTATTGTGAATCGTAGTTTGGTTATCATACGTGTCTCCCGCTTTCTATAGACTACTATGATTTCATTTCTGATATCTTCATGTTTCACATACTTGGTACTGTTATCGACCTCGCCCGGAGTGCGTTCATGCCGCGGTAAGGGTACACGATCGTTGATCCTCGCTCTTAGGGTCACGATTGGCGTTTGGGAAAGCTCCGTTTCTCCGGAGGCTTATCTTGCTATAGTCCCCTGTTGTGGTAGGTGCTTACATTCAGGGGTATGACGGGGCCCTGTCCCGTCGTTGTTGTCATATTATTCGTACAGGTCTGTAGTACTGTTGTGGGCAGAATTTGTAAGAAGGTTGTAACTGTTCAAATTGATATTTATACAATATACTGAAGGTAACCGTTTTTGGTTAGCCTGTCTTCTTATTTCACTATCATCTTACATTGGTTTCATGTATTGTCTTTATGTTCCGCTGATTACTCTGATGTTGTGTCACTAGGGTGCCCGGGGTAAGGCACCAGTCACGTGCCCGGGTTCGGGTAGTGACAAAAGTGGTATCAGAGCAGTTAATCCTCGGAAAGTGTCTACAGACCGTATCCAGTAGAGTCTTGATTATCGGTGTGTTGTGCACCACACCAATAATCAGGAGACTATAGGATATTTAGGATTGGTTTCTATTTCTTCTCACTCTGAGATCGTGCCTTAGAGCTGTGTTGTAAGTTGGACCCTCTAACGTATTTCTTTCCCTTACCGATATGCCTCCGCGTAGGGCAAACCCGGGCCCAGGAGGGCAAGGCAGCCGAAGGAGCTGCGAGTAGAGTTCAGAGGGTTACGAGGGCACAGGCCCAACCATCACCTGAGTTAGGTGCTTCGTTTGGGGAGTTATGCTACGTCACCAGCCCTAGCAGAGTTTAGCACGGCGGCAGCAGTTCCTACTGCGGCCATGACATTTGAACCTCAGTTCCACGACCGGAAACAGAGAATATAGACTGCGAAGAGGCAACCCTGTTACTAACTATGGATTTGGCTACCAGAGAGTATACCGGTATACCGCGAGTCTTGATGACTATCTAAGAGAGGGTTGTGTAAGAGTAATTCTTCAGTTAGGCTTGAGCATGGCCTGTGTACGGGCTTATGCGCAGCGGGCCAAGAAAACTTGGAGATCGACGGGTTAACCGAGGATAGCAGAAGAGGGCCAGAACAGCAGGATCCTTTAGTAACTTTCGAGTCGAGTCGCCTCACCAGCAGATTGATTATGCACATCCACATGCGGCAGTGGTCCTCGCTGGGTTCGTGACGTTCGGGATGCGAGTCGGTCGAGCTCGGATCTTAGGTTCACAGTGTGGCAGACGTCATTCCGGGGAATGTCGTCTTTTTGTTGGTTGGTGCTCGTTTTACCGGCGGCCGCCAGGGCCATGTGTCGAATGGGTGACCTAGTAGGAGGACTCAGCCTTCAGGATCGGTGGGTAGTTCGTCACCTTCCTGAGCTATGCGCCCTACGGGGCAGGTTTGATTAGAACGACTAAGGGGAGCGAAGCAGTAGATTCAGATATATCCTTAACCCTCTAGAGATTAGTATGTATGATAAGATGAGTATGTCTTAAGTGTTATGTTCTGATAACATAAGTGTAAAATTGTGGTTGGAAACCATGGTTATATCGAAAGGGTAAGGTTGGGGATAAGGGAAGGTGTGAACCTTAGAATGTTATACGTGGAGACCTTAGAGGTAAGGCCATCTCGGGTAAAGATTTATTTTATGTTTGACCCTTACCAGAGTACATAGTGCACGTGAGCTATGTTTGTGGGATAAGTCCCGGAGTAGTGTGAAATGAAAAAGGGTAGTTGAGCTAAGAAGACCGCTAGGTTTTCGTAGCGTGATTGTGAAATTGTTCTGGATCGGGGAGCTAGTGTTTTGCGCGTTGCCGGGTCGGGTTGAGGCCATGATGCGGGTCAACCCGCGGCCTATATGGTGATGGGGTCAGTTTGTGGTGGTCCCGCTTGGGGTTAGGGTTATGAGGGTGTTAGGCCCAAGTTTAGATAACCAGCGTACGAGTTCGTGGATGCGTTCGACCAATAGTCGGGCCGATGGGGTCAGCCCATCGTGTTTTTCAGTCAGGACCGTTTACTCGGAAGTGTTGATTTATCAGAAAGGTTGTAAGGCTGCACGGGGTGCCTACCTTCGCCTTATGACGCATGGAGCCAGTGCGGCTGTTTTTGTTCTGGAAGTTTTACCAAGCAGGGTTAAGAACTCTGGTGAGTCTCAGAATCGCATTCGCCCTCGGGCCAATGTGTGGATTTCAGGGGTAGTTGTGAGGATTGTTGTCTCCTGTGGAGGGAGTGTTTAAGCTACCATTTCAGTGTTCGGATGTCGCCTTATGAAGCCTTGTGGGGGCGGATGTGTAAGTCGCCGGTCGATTGGTTCGATGTTGGCAAGATTCAGATGGTTGGTTCAGGCTTGTTCCAGCAGACTGTGGATAGGGTAAAGCTTGTCTAGAAGAGGTTACGCGGCTCGAGAAACGTGCGGATAATCGGCGACGACGCTTAGAGTTCAGGTTGACGGTCGGTCTTCTTGAAAGTACCACCCCGGGTTGGGTGTGACGAGTTTTAGAAAACAGATGGAACTTAGCCCGAGTTACTTTGGGCCCTTTTTAGTTCATGTGAAGAATAGGCCAGGTTGCCTATATGTTAGCATTTGCCGTCCGACTTAGGAGGCAGTATGTCCAGTCTTTCGTATTGTTATGTTCAGGAAAGTATCGGAGATCCATCCAGAGTGTTTCCAGTTAATGATGACCACGTTAGAGATAGTAACCCCGAGTTTTGGAAAGCGAGCGATTTAAATGTGGTAAGAGTTCGAGTGTCACACGGCCTCGTGGATCGCATGCGGCCGGTACCAATTGTTGGGTCGCGGGTGACACTAGAACCTCGCGGCAAAGTGACAAAAGTGTATCACGACGAGTAAAGGGAGAAGCGAGCATGTATGGCGAGCATAGATGTGAT
The DNA here is from genome assembly GCA_029844215.1 of Przewalskia tangutica. Lineage (NCBI taxonomy): Eukaryota > Viridiplantae > Streptophyta > Magnoliopsida > Solanales > Solanaceae > Przewalskia > Przewalskia tangutica. The sequence continues at coordinate 111,843,792 of CM056727.1, forward strand.
CATTTCTTTTGTAAGGAGAAGGTGCGAAGGAAGTATATTTTAGACCCCGGAGAGAGGTGTTTGTGGTAATGTTAGAGGTGTTTCCTCGTGGACTTGGATGGAGGTATGTGCGCGGGTGTTTCTGTGGCCATGTGTGTGAGATTGTTCTCGTAAGTATAGTAGTGAAGACTATCTTGGCGGCGTTGTGTTGAGACTTAGAAGGAACATTCGGGACGAATGTTTCTAAGGAGGGGAGAATGTTATACCCCGTATTTCCAGTGTATGTACGTAAGGACGTACGTAGAAAAATTTTGAAGCTTAAGTAGGCTTGGCCGATTTTCACTTTGTGCACAACACCCGATTAGAGTCGTTTTTAGACGAAACGTTTCCACAGCTTTCGTAGGGAAAATTCCGGCTATGTCATTTCTAATTTTTGCGGATTTTTCCGAGAGACGAAACATTTTGGACCAACGGGAGGGTGACATGTGTCACCCTCACATTGGAAGCAAGTGGACGGCACCAAAGGGAATTGTTGGGCACGTTTTTGGCATTTTTGTTGCCTAAAACATTTGGTCAATGTTTGGTAGGATATTTGTGTGGTTGATGACCAAGTGGGACCCACACAACACATGGCTTAATCTACACCTTACACTTGCCTAACACTTGGAAGAATCTTGGCCATTGGTTGGCCATTTCTTGACCTATAAATACCCCCCCTTTGTTGATGAAATTCTTCATCCAAAAATCATTTCTAAGTGTTAAAATCCCTCCCCCTTTGAGAGTTGTCATCGTCCAAAGCCCCTCCCCCCCCCCCCCCCTTTTGAGAAGCTTTGGCCGAGAGGGCCTCCCTCCCTTAGTGGTGCTAGCCAGTGGGTACCCCTAGCCTAGTTGTTTCGTATAATACACCCCCCCTCTTGGTAGAAATACTCTCCAAGTATTGTTATAATTCCCAAAATACCTTAGCCTTTACCTTGTTGTATTCCAAAAGTTACCCCTTTACGTAGAGCCCGAAAATACTACCTTTTGTCTTTTTGTCTCAAACCGAAACCCTAAGGAAATCTTCATAGTTGGTTGAAGTATTTAAGTAGAAGTTGGTTAGAACTTCTAAGGTTTGTTTGGAGCGCACGGAGTAGGAGCTAACCCTTGCTCAGGATCGACATTATAACTTGGATACTTATGGGCTTATCGAGGTAAATATCTTGTCCCTCTATTGTAATTGGAAATTACATGATTGTTAGACTATATAGTTGAAGTATACTATATATAGTACTGAACGTAGTTATCGGCAATGTCTTTTGACTTAAGCCTGAATAATAAGAAACCTTTTCGAAAGAAGTCTTGAGCGTAATTACATAGGGCGGTATTCTGATGAGACTTGTGTAGCTTTGCAGTGTAGTAGAATCGTACACGTCCGGTTAGACGTGCAAACCCCTCCCGGTTGGCTTGGTAGCCGGCCTCGATAAAGGAGGAGATTTACGCTGTTGCGGGGGGGGAGGTGCTGCCGAATTTTCTGTAGAATGTTCTACGAAGAGATCTAAATGTTAATAAGCGCCTTGTGGCCTTATAGGTTGAAGTACTACGTATGGCGCGATCTACTTGGCTTAAGGAGTAGCCGACGGTTGGAGGTACTTGGAGCGTTTTGCTATTAGTCGATACTCGTCGCGAGGTATGTGAACCTCTTCCTATCTCTTCTAGCATGATATATGTGTAACTATGTAGTACGGTAGACGTACATGTGCTAAGTGTACTTGATTGGTTTAAAACATAAAGTGTTATAACGGCTTTATGGGAAGTTGGTTATAACAGCCTTATGTTGGTAAGAAAATACTTGTGGTTTTTAAAAGGTAACTGATTTGAACTATAACTGGCTTGTTATGTGTTAATAAAGAACTTGAAGTATTTCAAAAGATTTTTGAATCATTTTGAAAGAAGAGGTAATACTTGATTTTTTAGAAAACTTAAGAGTTATACTAACTTTATGGAAAGTTAGGTATAACGGCTTAAGAATGTTTTACTGATTTTGGAAATCAGAATGTGTATCGACAAACCACTGCAGCGTTAATAAAAGGAAATGTTTTTAATAATTAAGTATTATTAAAACCAGTAGAAACTTCCATCTGCATAGAAGCTAAGATGAGACAAAATGATATTTCCTAGATCATGGTCATTGTAATAAGATTGTTATAAACAAGAATATCCTACTCACATATAAGGCTTATGTTTCTCAGATTGTTTAAAGGAGAATTATATTCTTAAATGAATAAGACCATGAACTACGAAACCTTTCTAAAATGGCAAACTTGAACATTGGAAATTAGGCAAACTTGAACATTGGAAAAGAATGTTGCTACTTGATTTTACAAAGAGAAGTAATTGATTTACTTTAAAAAGATAATCACTCTATTTTCATACACTACGGGTATTGTGTGGTTTTTGTGAAGTAACGTATCTTTTAAAGATTTAATGTATGAAGTACTTTGGGGATAGGTACCCGAACTTGTTAGTAGAAAGTACCTTGTGTGAATAACTTGATTGTATTGGTTTGTGATAGCCTTGTAATACCTTCGTGTTGATTAGATAAGTAATCATATTAGGATGCTACGTGTGTTAGTATTCTGTGATGTTTGTGTAAAGGGGTTTTCCCTTGATTGTGCTTATGTTGTTTAAACGATAAACTGTTATGTTGGTATTATACCACTCGCGTGTTCGGGGTTAAGCCTCCGACGCGGGGTAGACTCGGTGATGCAGGACCATGATTCGAGAATACCTCGTGCGGGTCCCGGGCCCATGCGAGCTACGAGTTCCGTGTTAGTGTGCGGCCTTTATGGTCATGCGATGCATGTGGCCATGCGGATGCGAGTCGGGGCGATGCGGGAGTAGCTACCCTCGATGCGGGGTTATACCTCATGCGGGCCTATGAGATTGGCCTATGCGGGCTGCGGGAGTTCGGGGCTAGACGCGCATTTGATATTGCGAGCGGCGACGGCTTTGATCGTGTGGCCTGCAGACAGATATCATGATCTGATTTATGACCTTGTTAATCTTGGGTGTTAGTAGTCGGCTATGCCTTCGCACTTACTGCATCGTTTTATTTGGACACAGTGGGACTGCTGTTCATGTGTATTCCTTGGTGCTTTTCTATCATTGACTGCCGGTGAGGAAGGTATTCCTCGGGCATGATTGATGTTGTGGGCGTGAGACCCATTGTTATATTAGAGTGATGACTTTGAGGGCGTGAGTCACGACTAGACATATTCGCTTATTTATTGTGAGTAGTTTGGTTATCATACGTGTCTCGCTTTCTATAGACTACTATGATTTCATTTCTGATATCTTCATGTTTCACATACTTGGTACTGTTATCGACCTCGCCCGGGCCGCGTTCATCTGCGCGGTAAGTACACGATCGTTGATCCTCGCTCTTAGGGTCACAGTTCAGCGTTTGGGAAAGCTCCGTTTCTCCGGAGGCTTATCTTGCTATAGTCCCCTGTTGTGGTAGGTGCTTACATTCAGGGGTATGACGGGGCCCTGTCCCGTCGTTGTTGTCATATTATTAAATGCAGTGCATGAAATCTTGTTGTGGCAGAATTTGTAAGAGGGTTGTAACTGTTCAAATTGATATTTATACAATATACTGAAGGTAACCGTTTTTGGTTAGCCTGTCTTCTTATTTCACTATCATCTTACATTGGTTTCATGTATTGTCTTTATGTTCCGCTGATTACTCTGATGTTGTGTCACTAGGGTGCCCGGGGTAAGGCACGATCCACGCCCGGTTCGGTCGTGTGATCGGGTTGATGACCTATTACGGTCGCATGCTTTGAAATGGAGTGGGATAAATTGGTAGTAGTCATTCGTGGCGAGTCACGCAGTGCAAGGCCCAAGTCTAGTTAATTATTTTACGGGTTCGTGGACGCGTTCCACCGGAACCAGGTCGTGAGAGCCAAAAATGGCCTTATATTGTTCGATTTAGTAACTCCAAAGATTAGAAGCTAGAATCAGTATAGAGGTTATGTACGTATGCTAGTATAAGTTTGGAAGTACGGAAAGAGTACGACCAGTAAGAAAGAAAGCAACCAAGTGTAGTGGAATAAAGCCTGAATCCATAAGGACCTTTCGAGGTAGCTACACCAGTGGGTGATTGGGTGGTAGCTGAGTGGTTATATAAGATTTTCCTGATGATGATACAGTCGTCAGACCCTTGCAGACCTATTAGAGCTGAATATGACAGACTTTGAGGTCATTATGGGTATGGACTAGTTGGCTTCTTGTATGCCAAGGTTGACTGTAGAGAGAGGTTGGTTCTATTCCAGTTTTCCGGTGAGCCGGTTATCGATGGGGAAGGAATGGAAGTGTTAGTAATATGTAAGTTATTCCTTCCTTCTTTGACAGGATAAGTGGTGGAGTCTATGTGACTTGTTTTATTGAAATGATTTATTTGAATTTGAACGTTAAGAGACGGAGATAAGAACGTACGATTATTGAAGGATTTTATGTTAAGTGCCCTTGGAGGTACTTGGAGTTGGCTTAGTGTGGTGGTCAGGGCCACGACTTTCCTAATAAGTTCAGGAAAATGCGTAAAGCAAGAATAAGATAAGTACGAGTGCTGCCTGCGGAAAACAGAAGACATCGTTGGTAGGTTTTGAAAATCTATACGATTATAAGGTGGCGCTTGATGATCAAGATTATGAAAGAGAGATAAGCTCTCTCCCCCATGTAAAATGATAGTTTTACGTACTATGGGGTTTTGTGTACCCAGGTTAATAGGCGATGGATGTGAGACAGGTAAGATCTTCAGTGTCGTCATGTCATAGGTTACAGTTTTAGATAACCGTGGGAAAAGTATTGTGTTGAGGTAATTGAGGATTATGCGAGATTATATATCAGGAAGATTATGAGACTGCACGGGGTTCCTACAGTTATTTATGACAGACAGATGAGCCCGGTTCTGGCTAGCCACGGAGGTTTTTCCAGAAGGGATTGGGGACACAAGTGAGTCTCAGTGTTGCATTTCACCCTCAGACCGACGGACAGGCAGGGCATGTTATCCAGACCCTTGAGGATAGGTTGCGGGCCTGTGTTATTGATTTCAGGGGTAGCTGGGAGGATTATTTGCCTCTTGTTGAGTTTACGTATTATAACAGCTACCATTCCAGTATTCGGATGGCACCTTATGAGGCCTTGTATGGGCAGAAGTGTAGGTCGCCGATCGGTTGGTTCGATGTTGGCGAGGTTCAGGTAGTTGACCCAGACTTGATTCAGCAGGATGTGGATAAGGTGAAGCTTATCCAGGAGAGGTTATTAGCAGCTCAGAGTCGACAGAAGTCTTATGCAGATGATCGACGTCGACACTTGGAGTTGAGTCGACGACCGGTCTTCTTGAAGGTATCACCCGTGAAGGGTGTGATGAGATTTGGAAAGAAGGGGAAACTTAGCCCAAGAACATTGGGCCTTATCAGATTGTCCGCAGAGTAGGCAAGGTTGCTTATGAGTTAGATATGCGTCCGACTTGGGGGGCAGTACATCCAGCCTTCCATGTTTTTATTGTTATGGAAGGGTATCGGAGATCCATCCAGAGTTTTTCCCAGTTAAGTGATGTCCGGGTGACAGAGGGATTATCATTTGAGGAGAGTCCCATAGCGATACTTGATCGCCAGGTCAGGCGACTACGGACTAGGGACGTGGCTTCCGTCAGAGTCTTGTGGCAGAATGATATTGAAAGAGAAGATGATTTGGGGAGCCGATGAGGACATGAGGAAGAGTACCCACACTTGTTCTCTACACCTACAGGAAATTCGCTTCCCTACTTGTCAATGTTTGATTGACGTTTTTGCCTAAGTATTATTATGTGGCATATGTGGTTATGCAAGGTACGGTTAAAGGGAACTATGTCGGCATCTGTTTAGATGAAGCCTCGAAAGAACATTCGGGGATGAATGTTTCTAAGGGGGGAAGAATGTTACACCCCGTAATTTCAGAGAACATACGTGAGAAAGTACGACTTTAAGATTGAAACGAAAGAAAGATTGCTTTTTCCTACGGAATATGATTTCGAGCCTCGGGAAGAAAAATTGTTCGTTAATGAGAATTGAGTTCCCGAATTTGATATTTGAGACTTATAGAATTTATCGGAATTTCGGGAGACGAAATATTTTAGACCAACCGGAGGGCGACACGTGTCACTCTCACATTGCCCATGTTGGGCGAGAACAAGCTACACAAGTGGACAAGTTGACCCTTGATATTTTAGTCATCCAAATCCAAGCCACACAAGTGTTTTAATCCTAGCCCTTTATTCTCTTATATATCCATTACTAGTGCAAGACTAGAAAACACTTAGAAATTTTTTCAAGAACTTGTCTTGATGAAAGAGGCTCTCGGCCAAGGTGAAAAATAAGGAGAAATTTTTTGCAATCTTGGTCCATAATTCCCAATATTCAAACCCAATATCCCTTAAGGTATTCTAAGGATATCTCAATACAAAACCCCGGGAAAACTACGTTTCTACGTTAGTCGCAATTGGAAACCCTAGGGTGTTCTTCATAAGTTGGATTAGAACTTGAAGAGGAGTTCTTCATGAGCTTCTAAGGAGTTATTGGAGCGGATTGGAACGTAAGAAGATGAGCTAAAAGTTGCTAAGGATCGACTTTTACACTTGGATATTATTAGGGCTTATTGAGGTAAAATCTTCATCTACTTATGTAATTGAAGATTACATGTTATAGTAGTTTATTAATGAGCATGTGGTATATATATTGAAGTTTGAAAATATTTGGATCATGTCGACATGTTAAAAACAGAAAATGGGCATGTTAGCCTTTATTGTTGAAAACAACTTGGTTGATAGTTAATATCGTCGCATGTTAAGGAAGAAAGAATTATAGTTGTTGTAATTGTTGTTATGTATATAACATGTTGGAATAACAACTTGGATTAAAAAGGAATTGAACGGAAATTGACATTGTTGTTTATATTGATAGTTGTCGAGATTGTGCCTTAAGGATATGGACAGTTTTATATAAATTGTGCGGCAGAATTTTACACGTCCGTCTAGGCGTGTAATCCCCTTTGATTAGTTGATTGTTGAGCCTTAAATGTGGCATTTGGTTATTGATTTTCGGGCCTTGAAAAAGATGGAAAAGTACGTATAAACAAAGGAAGTGATGCCCGATTTTCCGTAGAATAAGAGTGCTTATACTTAGAAATATTCTACGTTGAAAGCTAGAAGTTGATAGGCGTATTGTGGTTATTATAGGTTTACATTCTACGTGCGGCATATTCAAGTTAGCAAGGGAATTAAGCCGAAGAGGTATGTGGAACTTTCCCTATCTTCTTGAGCATGAGTTTTATAAATGTATAGTACGGTGGAAGTACATAGTTAAAAATGAATTCGGTTTCATTTTGGTATCCTTGCCTTGTTTTCGAAAAGTGAAGTGACTTGGCTTTTAAAAGTATATGTGACTTGATGTTACATGAAAAGATTTCTTGACTTGAAAAGTATAGAATACTTGATTTGGAAAGTATTGATTTCTTGAACTATTCTAAAGTTAACAGACTTGATTTTTCTAAAGTTAAGAAACTTGAAGTATTCTGAAAGTTATGTAACTTGATTTGAAAGTATGTGATACTTGGTTTTAAAAAGTATAAGTCTCTTTGTTATAAAAAGAATGAATTTGTCTAAACCATAAAGAGTTATAACGGCTTTATGGGAAGTTGGTTATAACGGCTTTATAGAAGGTTAAGAGAGTAGTCTATTTGATTGATAAGCATGAGTTTCCTAGGTTGTGAAATTAGAAGTTACTTGGTTTCAAAGTCTTGAAATGAATTTCTAAAGGTGTAGTAACTTAATTTGAAAAAATAGACATGCCTTGATACTACGGGTGTTAGTATCTTGGGATTTTATATAAAAAAAAGTCTTTTGAAAAGAATGGAAGTACGTAGTACTTTGGGTTAAATTCCCGGATTTTTATATGACACGAAAGTGCCTTGAGTTTATAAAATGAAATTCATTTTTGTATGTTAATGATAGTCTAAAAGATTTTATGAACTTGCCTATGCTTTCTTGAGATAGCCTTTGAGTGCAAGTATTATATTTCTACGATGCCGTGTCTCTCAGTTGGAGGGTCGACTGTCTTGTTGTAAATTTACTTGGTCGTACCGGCAGTGATGGAGGATTCCACGGGTATGCTTCCAGTGTGATTGTTCCATGGACATGCTTATACGATGAACGATTCCGGGGCATGCGACCATGTTATATACTATTACTCCATGGACTAGCTCCCCATGAAGACATGTATCCGAGATGAGGGATTCCACTGGCTTGTTATATACTATTATTACTCCATGGACATGTTTATACGATGAAGGATTCCGGGGCATGCGACCATGTTATATATTATTACTCCATGGTCTAGCTCCCCATGAAGACATGTACCCGAGATGAGGGATTCCACGGGCATGTTATATATTATTATTACCCCATAAATTAGCTCTCCGTGAAGTCATGTACCCGAGATGAGGGATTCCACGGGCATGAGATATATATATATATATATATATATATATATTGCATATGTGCACGCCGACAGTGAGGTAGGATTCCACGGGCGTGTTACATGGATATATTTTACATTTACGGCTGTCGGCAGTGATGGAGGATTCCACGGGCACGCTTTGATGTTTTGCGGGCTTGAGACCCTTACTGGACTGTGTGATGATTTTGAGGGCATGTGTCCCTAGCTATGGTGTGACTATTGTTTATGTGTTAAAATAGTCTTTAAAAAGGAAAAAAACTGACTTTCATTACTATCGTTTAGGCAAGGCACGGTGGTACTGTTAATTTGATTTTCATACTTGTCTCCAGCTTTTTATATCTAGACTTTATGATTTAAATTACAGTACTTTCAGTTTTACATACTTGGTACATATTTTGTACTGACCTCCTTCGGGGGGCTGCGTTCATGCCGCAGGTTGAGGTACATAGCTTGCTGATCCTCACTCTTAGGATCACTGTTCAGTTCTTGGAAAGCTCCATTTCTCTGGAGGCTTTGTCTTTTGGTATAGTTCCCTGTGGTTGTAGATTTATGTACATTCAGGGGTATGGTGGGGCCCTGTCCCGTAACAGTTGTTATGTCAAAACTCTTAGAGGTCTGTAGTCATATCTTGTGGGTCGGTTTAAAAAAAAAGAGGTAATTGCTTTTCGATTTATGTATATTTGTATATATCCAGGGAGGTAGCCTTATCGGTTAACCTGTTATTTATTCCTTGTTGAGTTTATGTATGTTCCGCTGATTATTTCTGATGTATACCTGTAAGGGTGCCCAGGTAGGGCACCAGTAGCGGGTCCGGGGTCGGATCGTGACAGACAAGTATGATAATTAAATACCAGATCCAACCGTGCCATATAAAATAGAGTTCTGTACCTTTTTTTAAAAAAAAAAACAGAGAGTCAACAGTGCCCTTTTCTTTTAAATGAAAATGACGAGAGTACTTTCTAAATCATGGATACCTGTCCATATAACCATCATGTCTGTACACCTATCACGTGTCTCGGCCCATTATATATTTATGTAGCGGATCAGGCAACCCGTCTTAATATATGTAAGTGTTGCGGATCGTGCAACCCGTCCCAATATATGTATATAAGTGTTGCGGATCGTGCAACCTGTCCCAATAAATATATAAGTGTTGTGGATCGTGAAATCCGTCCCAATAAATATACAATATAGTTGCGGATCGTGCAACCCGTCCCAATAAATATATCGTAGCTCATTCTGGGTCTCGGTGAAATGGAATAATATCACTTGCACAAATAGCTAACATGAGCAACCTTGTAATTTAAATCATCTTTTGACTCTCAATATAATCATCTTTAAAGTAAACTTTCATTTTAGAAAAAAACCAAGGCACTATCATATCTTTCATTTAAGAAAACACCAAGTCAATACCATGCCTTCCTTTTTAGAAATACCAAGGCAATACTATGCCTTCCTTTTTAGAAATACCAATGCAATACCATGCCTTCCTTTTTCGGAAATACCAAGACAATACAATGCCTTCCTTTTTAGAAATACCAAGGCAATACCATGCCTTCCTTTTTCGGAAATACCAAGACAATACCATGCCTTCCTTTTTAGAAATACCAAGGCAATACCATGCCTTCCTTTTTAGAAATACCAAGGCAATATCATGCCTTCCATTTTTGGAAATACCAAGACAATACCATGCCTTCCTTTAAAATCCACCCTTTGGAAAGTCAAGACACTATACATCATGTATCATTTTTTTAAACCATCATTTGGAAAATCAGGACACTTACACTTTTAAAATCAAGTCACTTACCCTTTTAAAATCAAGTCACTTACACTTATAAACTCAAGTCACTTATACTTATAAACTCAAGTCACTTATACTTATAAAATCAAGTCATGCGTCATAAAGGACTTAATAGAATTACGTACGTCCGTCGTACACCCATTTCATATAAATCATGCCAAAGAAGAAAGGATAGTTCACATACCTTATCGTCTATACCGACTCGATAGGTAAAATGCGTCTCAATGTACTTCAACCTATAATGACAATAACATGTATATCAACTTCATGATACTAGTGTAAGTCATATACCACATAATGGTTCTCTTTTCTTATAAAATTTTGGGCAGCACTTCCCCTATTTATACATACTTTTTCACCTTAAAAATAAGGCCAATAACATCAATAACCAAGAACCAATTAAGGGCACAACCAAAACAGCAACCAAGATGATTCACACACCTACTTCTTATGTAAATCCGGCCTCTTAATCCATATAAAACAGTCCACTAAAAACAGTCCATACTTCATCAACAATGAGGGTAGAATATGAAGCTTTTCTACACCTTTCTACTCCCCTATTCCTTTAGGAAATGCCTTAGCAATTACCACATTTAAACATGCATAATGGTAGCTAAATTTCCAGCATATAACACATATAAATAGCACAACAACGTCTCACAGTTCCATGCAGTTTTTCGGCCAACAACTACAACCAAAGCCCTTCTTATAACTCCTTATAATCCAACTTACATTTCAACATGTTTATATAAACCATAACAACTTGTAATAACAAGATTTCCTTCATTTTAACATGCGAGTAGTGATGATAATAACAACAATAACCAACGAATCCGACAATACCAAAACTGTCCAAATTCGGCTAACATGCCAGAATTGTGACGTGCACTTCTTATTCTCCATTTTACTTAACACAAGTTCATCTATCAATTACAATATCATATAACTTCCAATTACTTCAATAGGAAGAATAAATCTTACCTTAATCTTGGCACAAAACAACCCCTATGTCTCGGCCAACCCTCAATTTTTGCACCACTTCTACACGTTACAATCACTCACACGTACCCTTTACAAGCTTGTAACCATCTTGCTTTCATGTTCTACTTCATCAAGTTCATCTTCAATCTTAGGGTTTCAAGACAACTTTCTTTCCAAAACCGTGACCCACTAGCTTGCAAGGTTAACTTGGATTAGCACTTGGTTAAATAACTTAATCTTGTAAAATAAGTTGATCTTGTTCTTCACCTTTTCTATGGAAATTTCGAGACTTCAAGGAGAGAAAGAGATATGAGGGTTTGAAGATGAAGATATGAGCTTAAGTCTTCAAGACTTTGTATTATAACATGTGCACAAGCCAAGTGGATGGGGATCCAAGTAGGCCCACTTGTCCATTTGTCACCTCTTCACAAATTAAAATATCTCCTCACTTAGCCATTTTTTCCCACATTTTCGATGGCCATATGTAACATAATACCAAGACTTAATAATTTAACACTTAGTCCATAATTCTATTGGAAATAATCCAACTACTAGAAATTAATTATTGTCATCACATTAATCTCGAGAATTTTCCATATAACAAAATGTAAAAATCCTTTTCTTCCAACATTCAAATCTAATTTCCATAATCATGTTCTCACTTAGTAGCCATGGAATTATGGGGTGTAACATTCTTCCCCGCTTAGAAACATTCATCCCGAATGTTCATACTAGGTCTCAAGCTATTCAAATTTCGGCATAGTCTCCTTAACTATACCTAACAATCAATATTCAAAAAACACAAAGACGTCTCACATGGACACAATATAACACAGTCTCATTCATCAATCAATGTCACGACCCGAACCCGGGCCCGTGACTGGTGCCTTACCCCGGGCACCCTAGTGATACAACATCAGAGAAATCAGCGGATTATAAAACAATAACATGAAACAACATGAAGTATGAAATAATAATCTGAGAAAAATTGCCTTTCGGCATGTATATATGAAAACTTAAATTCGACGATTTACATCCCATAAACAACTCGCCACAATAGTACTACTGGACTTAAGAGTGACATGACAATGGCGGGGACGGGGCCGCCATACCACGAATGTAGCACCTACTACGACATGGGACTATACCACCGATAAGCCTCCGAGAAAGCGGAGCTTCAACGCCGTCGCTGACCACGAGAGCTAGGATCAACGGCGGTGTAATTCAACTGCGGCGTGAACGCGGCCGAGGAGGTGATCTGCAGTACCAAGTATGTGGCGAAAATCGTAAATGAAATCATAGTAGTCTATATAAAGCGGGAGACATGTATGATAACCAAACTACGATTCCTGATAAATAGCGATCATGTCAAGTCGTGGACTCATGCCCTCAAAGTCATCACTCAAATATAACAATGGGTCTCGCCCACAACATCAATCATGCCGTGGAATACGCCCGCCATCGCTGGCGATCTATGATATAAAAGCACCAAGGAATACATACGAACACGAGGTCTCACTGTGTCATCATAAAACCGTCTGGGGTAAATGCGAAGGCATAACCGACTACTAAAACCCCACGATACAACAAGGTCATAAGCGTATCATGATCTGTCTAGGCCGTCACATGATCAAAGCCGCCACTCGCCGCGATATCTAATGCGCGTCTAGCCCCGAACTTCCGTAGCTCGCGCACGGGCCACTCGATGGCCCGTGAGGTATTCCGCATCGAGGGTAGCTACTCCCCGGCGTCTGGACTCGTCGTCGCGTAGCCCACATAGACGCGTGACCACAAAGGCGCGACACTAACACGGAACTCCGCAGATTCGCGCATAGCCTGAGACCGCGCATAAGGTATTCTCGAATCATAGGTCACACAGACTACTGAGTCTACCCGCGACGGAGGCGGCTTAACCGGAATCACGGGTGATACAATACTAACATAACGACTTATCGTTTAAACAACATAAGCACAATCGGGAAACCCTTTACACAAACATCACAAGATACTAACACACGTAGCATCCTAGCATGTTTACTTAACAATTCAACAAGAAAGTATTACAAGGCTATCACAAACCAACACAATCAAGTTATACACACAAGGTACTTGCTATATGATTAACAAGATCGGTTTTATCCCCAAAGTACTTCATACATTAACTCTTTAAAAGATACGTTACTTTCACAAAAGTCACACAATACCCGTAGTATATGAAAATAGAGTGATTATCTTTTGAAGTAAATCAAAACACTTCTCTTTGTAAAATCAAGTAACAACATTCTTTTCCAAACGTTCCAAGTTTGCCTAATTTCAATTACTCAAGTTTCTCATTTTCGAAAGGTTTGTAGTTCATAGTTTTAATCCTTTAAAACAATTTGAGAAACATATACCTTATGTGTGAGTAGGTTATTCTTGTTCATAACAATCTTGATACAACAGCCATGATCTAGGAAATGTAATATCATTTTGTCTCATCTTAGCTTCATGCGGATGGTAGTTTCTCTTGGTTTTAATAATACTTTATTAGTCAAAACATTCCCTTTATTAGCGCTTTGTGGTTTGTTCGATACTTATTCGATTTAAATCAAGAAACATTATTCCTTTTGAAAACCAAGTACTCATTACTCACGAATGAGGTTTCACAATTTTTAACAAAATTCAATTAAGTCAAGTCTCTTATCTTTTAAGATCAAGTCTCTTAACTTCTTAAATCAATAAATCATTCTTTTTATCTCTCTTAAGCCGTTATACCTAACTTTCCATAAAGCTAGTATAACTCTTAAGCTTTTAAAACCAAGTATTACTCTTCTGTTAAAATGATTCAGTATTCTTTTGAAATACTTCAAGATTATTCAGGCTTAAGTCCGGAGACATTGCCGTAATTATTATTCAGTTAACACACGTACGTCTACCGTACTATATATATATTCTTTAAAATATCATGCTCAAGAGGATAGGAAGAATCACATACCTCGACGATTATCGACTATTAGCAAAACGCTCACGGCTATAACCCGCTAGCCTTGTCCACCTTTCAAGTAGCATGCTACTCAAACATTCAATCTATAAAGGTTATACAAGTCTATCAAAGTCTAGACTACTCGGTAGAATAAATCTAGATACAAGATTCTACGGAAATTTGGGCACCTTCCCTACAGTCAAACTTCACAAGTCTCATGTCTGAATACCCTATGTAAATCTGATTCAATTCTTTTCTTTAAATTCAGGACTTAAGTCAAAAGACATTGCCGCAACTATGTTCGATTCTATATAGAGTATACTTCAACTATATATTCCTACAACATGTAATTTCCAATTACAATAGAAGGTCAAGAGTGTTTACCTCGATAAGCCCAAAATTATCCAAGTATAAAGTCGATCCTGAGCAACGTTTAGCTCCTACTCCGGGTGCTCCAACCCGCTCCAAATAACCCTTAGAAGTTCTGCAACTTCTTAATACTCCAACCAACTATGGAGATTTTCCTTAGGGTTTCGTTTTTGGGAGTGAAGGGCAGTATAATAGTATTTCTGGGCTTTTCGTATAAGTGTAATCTTGGAATACTACAAGGTATACGGCTAAGGAAATTTGGGTATAGTAACAATACTTTGGAGAGTATTTCTACCAAGAGGGGGGGTATTTATACGAGACAACACCACAAAGGGGGGGAGGGGTGTATACCCCTCGGCCAACCCCACTAGGAGGGGGGTACTCTCGGCCAAGGGGGGAGGGGCTCTCGGCCAAGGGGCCTCACCAAGGGGGGAGGGGGAGGCTAGGACGAGACACTACACAAAGGGGGGGAGAAGAGAGCTTTCAAGACTTAGCACAATTTTGGATGAAGAAGTTCATCAAAGGGGAGGGGTATTTATAGGTCAAGCCATGGCTAACCAATGGCCAAGATCAAGCCAAGTGTGGTGCAAGTGTAGGGCTAGGATTCACCCAAGTGTACCTTATCCATCTACCCACAAAATATCCTACCAACTACTTGACAAAAAAGCCAAGACCAATCGTCCAAACCGCCCACCACAACGCCCAATATGAGGGTGACACTTGTCACCCTCCCGTTGGTCCAAAATGTTTCGTCTCTCGGAAAAATCCGCAAAAATTAGAAATGACATAGCCGTAATTTATCCTACGCGAGTTGTGTAAAACGTTTCGTCGAAAAACGACTCTAACCGGGTGTTGTGCACAAAAATCGAACCTATGCCTAACTTTAAAGCCCAAACTTTTCTACGTACATCCTTACATACATACTCTGAAAATACGGGGTATAACAATCAACATAGTCAAATAGGGATTGGAATTATATGTAGGTATAGGGATTGGAATTATATGTAGGTATAGGGAATAAGTGAGGATACTTCCTCTTCATATCATCTTCTGCTTCCCATGCCATCTTAATTATTTACTAACTGGTGTGCTGGAAATTCTTATATCTGTAACATCTCAATCATGAACACTTTATGGACAATGTCATTGAACCTAAAGTGTGTGTATCTTCACCACTAACTCTTATTCATGGTCTAAAATGAATCTTTTTTTTTCATATCTTCTCACTACTCGTAATTGTAAAAAACATCAATTCTTTGACACTTGTTCACTCATTTCCTTACTTGTTGTACTCTTCATAATTCCAAAATATTCTGGTATACATACCTAATCTCAACCATTGCTCCTGATTCCCATCCTTGGCGTTACTATCCAAACTTGGTCATTATATTTAAATTCAAATTCCTTTACTTGCCTCATGGTTAACTCTTCTGTCAATAGCGTTTTTGTCACGACCCGTTCCCGGGCCCGTGACTGGTGCCTTACCCGGGCACCCAAGTAGACATACATCAGAGTAACCAGCGGAATATAAACTTGCAAACATGAAACAGTGTAGAATAAGAACAGTCTATCCAAAGAAAAGTTGTCTTTCGGCATGTATATAAATACCAAAAGTGAACAGTTACATCCCAACTTAACAACAGGACTACAGACCTCTAAGAAGGTGTAAACACTATGACGGGACAGGGCCCCGTCATACCCCTGAATGTACAAAACATCTACAACACCAGGGAGAACCGTACCAAAAGTCGAGCCTCCGGAGAAATGGAGCTCCTGACACCTGAGTAAAGATCCTAAGAATGAGGATCCACCACCTGCTTTCCCTTACCTGCGGCATGAACGCAGCCCGAAGAGGTCGATAACAGTACCAAGTATGTGAAATCGTAAAAATCGATAAATATATAACTATAACATTTTAAAACCAATTCACAAATATATGCGAAACAACCAAGTTAACGCACATAGTGCCACATCATAAACAAGAGCAAAAATAGATATAATGTAATCGGTCTTTTCTAGGCCGCTAATGATCGAAGCAAGGCCAATCGCCCATAGTATCATTATGCGAGCCTAATCTCGAACTCCGCGATCGCATAGGCCACCTAGGCGCGTGAGGTATTCCTCGCATCGGGGTAGCTAACCTCGGCATCGCCCCGACTCCGCGATCCGCATGGCCACATAGACCGCATGAGGTATTCCTCGCATCGGCGTAACACACCCGGAGTGATCCTCCTGGAACTCCCGCAGCTCCGCATAGGTCCCATGGACCCGCATGAGGTATTCCTCGCATTGTGGGCGGCTAACCCACGACATCATAACAAGTCAGGAGGATGAGTGATATAATACTAACACAACAGCTTATCGTTAAACAACATAAGCACAACAAGAATAACCTCCTTACACAAGCGTCACAAGATACTAACACACGTAGCATCATAACATGTTTATCAAACCAACTTACCATACCTTCAAACATCATTTCAAGCATTTGATAAACAAATAATTAAACCGTTTTTCTTATCTTTCTTAAGTCGTTATAGCTAACTTCCCATAAAGCTAGTATAACACTTAAACTTTTTATGAAAACCAAGTATTACTTTTCTTCCACAATGATTCGTAACTCTTTTTGAATTATTCAAGATTCTTATTAATTAGAACTCAAGTCCAAAGACATCAAAGTAAAGCCAAATTTAGTTTAACACACGTACGTCTACCGTACTATATATATTTCACAAATATCATGCTCAAAGGGATAGGAAGAATCACATACCTCCTCGGCTAAATTCATTTGCCAATTCGGATATGTCGCGCGCAGAGTGTCAACCTATAATAGTCAAAACACGCCTATCAACTTCTAGTTTTTCGTGGGATTATTCTAAGTAAGACTTCTCTTAGTCTACGAAAAATTGGGGAGCACTTCCCCCGTTTCTACTCAATTCTCCACCTTTATCAAGGCCCGATAATAGTAACCAACATGCCATAAATAAGGCGCAATAATTCCGAAATTTAAAGAAGGGGATCACACGCCCAAACGGAACGCGATTAACAATCTCTCCTTAACAACAACAATAATTAAAGAAGAGGATAACACGCCCAAACGGAACGCGATTAACAATCTCTCCTTAATAACAACAATAATTAAAGAAGGGGATAAGACGCCCAAACGGAATGCGATTAACAATCTCTCCTTCATAACAACAATAATTAAAGAAGGGGATCACACGCCCAACGGAACGCGATTTAACAATCTTCCCCTTAACAACAATGTAAATACAGTCCAAAGTAAATACGATCCAAAGTAAATACGGTCCTTAAGTTGGGGTCCTTGGCCAACTTTTACAATTTTACTTTCCAATTACTTCATTAGTCCTTCAACTTATATTCCAATCTTTATATAAGTTATAGTTTCTTTGTTGTTAACTTCTTAGTAAGTAATGGATACATTTTTACCATTTTAATGGCTAATATGCCAATTCTCCTTTTAACATCTTAACAAGATCCAAATCTTTCTTTATGTCTCATACTTCATAATATACTTCCAATATATGTATAATATCCAATATACATAATAATCAACTTCACAAAGAGGTTAAGGTTTATTACCTCAATTTTGCCCAAAAATATCCAAGAACTTAAAGTCGTTCCTAAGCAAGTTTTAGCTCCAAATCTTTGTGTTCCAAACCACCACAAGTCACCTTTAGAAGTTCCTAACCAACTTGTCACGACCCGATCTCGGGCCCGTGACTGGTGCCTTACCCCGGGCACCCTAGTGATACAACATCAGAGAAAACCAGCGGAAAATAAAACATAAACATGAAACAAGATATATGATCATAAAACAGGCCAACCAAAAACAGTTGCCTTCTGTATATATACATAAAACCCGAACAGTTTAATCCTTTTTACAACTCTGCCCACAACAGTACTACAGACCTCTAAGATTTACAACAACCATGACGGGGCGGGGCCGCCCATACCACGAATGTACAGAACCTACAACTCGTGGAACACATATCAAAGAATAAGCCTCGAGAAACGGAGCTTCCTAATCTGTTGACTGTGATCCTATGGCGAGGATCCACTACCGATGTACTCTACTGCGGCGTGAACGCAGCCTCAAGAGGTCGATCTAACAGTACAGTATGTGGCTGTAAAAATCGTAGAATGAAATCATAACGATCTATATAAAAACAGAGACATGTATGATAACAAAACTATAATTCACAACATAAGCGATCATGTCAAGTCGTGGACTCACGCCTCAAGTCATCACTCGAATATAACTATGGGTCTCACGCCAACATCAATCGTGTTCGCATTATGGCGCATGCCGGAATTACGCATCGGTGTAGACATGTCCATGATGCAACACTAATAACAATGCCCATGGCCACATGCCCGGAATGCGCCGGTGTAGACACGTCCATGTGACATTAACAACAATAATAACAATGCCCGTGGCACATGCCGGAACTGCGACGGTGTAGACACGCCCAAGTGACATTATCAACAATATCTTGGGTGATTAACCCCGCGTGGCCACACGCCCGAATGCATTGGTGTAGGCATGTCCACGTGACATCAACAACAATATACCGCACAACCAGGCTATCACAAACAAGCTCAAGCAAATTACCATACTTCTAGACTTTTATAAAAGATCCTCCTTCCCAAGTCACCGATATCAACACTTGCACAACAAAGGCTATCACAACAAGCATAGGCGAGTTACACAACAACAGGCATAGTCAAGTTACACACAACACAAGGTACTTCAATGTTATATCAAAGTACGGGTATTAACACTAAAGTAATACGTACAGTAAAAACCCCTTTAAGAGATCAATTCCTTACACAAAAGTCACATAATACGTAGTATAGAGTGACTATCTTTTTAAGTAAACCAAAATACTTTCCTTTGTAAAATCGAGTAACAACATTATTTTCCAAACGTTCAAGTTTGCCTAATTTCAAATGCTCCAGTTTCTTATTTTAAAAAGGTTTCATAACTCATAGTTTTAATCTCTTTTAAAACAATTGAGTAACATAAGTCTTGTACGTGAGCCGTTTATTCTTGTTTACAACAATCTTATTCTGTGACCATGATCTAGGAAATGTAATACAATTTTGTCTTATCTTAGCTTCTATGCAGATGGAGGTTTCTACTAGTTTTAATAACAATTAGTTATTTGTCAATACACTTTCCTTTATTAGCGCTGCTGTGGTTTGTTCGACACTTATTCTCATTTCCGAAATCAATAAAACATTATTCTTTTTAAAACCAAGTACTCATTACTCGCGAATGAGGTTTCACAACACATTTAACAAAATGTTAATAACCAAGTAAAACAAGTTAAGTCTCTTATCTTTCAAGATCAAGTCTCTTAACTTCTACAATCAATAAACCAATCTTTTACCTACATAGAGTCGTTATAACTAACTTCCCATAAAGCTATTATAACACCCTATGTTTTAAACCAACCAACTCATTTAACACGTACGCGTCACCGTACTACATAGTTTACAAAGCATCATGCTAGTAGGATAGGAAGAGGTTCACATACCTCGCGACGATTATCGACAATCAGCAAAACGCTCACAAGATAACACATCGCTAGCCTTTTCCACTCGCCGAGTAGAATACGCTACTCGTAGTACTTCCACCTATAAGGCCACAAACGTCTATTAACTTCTAACCGCACGGTTCCATATTCTACGAGAAAATTGGCGACACTCCCCATGGCGTAAATCTCCTCTCTATCGAGGCCACTACCAAGCCAACCGGGGTTTGCACGCCTAACCGGGCGTGTACAATTCTACAACACAAAGAATGCTACTCAAGTCTCATCTGATCTATGTAATTACTGATTCGATTCTCTTCTTTAAATTCAGGATTAAGTCAAAAGACATTGCCGCAAGCTATGTTCAGTTCTATATATAGTATACTTCAACTATAATAATCCTACAACATGTAATCTCCAATTACAATAAGGGGACAAGAATATTTACCTCGACAAGCCCAAAATTATCCAAGTTATAATGTCGATCCTGAGCAAGGTTTAGCTCCTACTCCGTGCGCTCCAATCCGCATCAAACAACCCTTAGAAGTTCTAACCAACTTCTACTTAAATACTCCAACTCGCTATGAAGATTTCCTAGGGTTTCGGTTTGAGACTAAAAGGACAAAAGGTAGTATTTCCGGACTCTACGTATAGAGGTAACTTTTGGAATACAACAAGGTAAAGGCTAAGGTATTTTGGGCATTATAACAATACTTGGAAGACAACTTTCTACCAAGGGGGGGGGTACCTCTCGGCCACACCACTAGGAGGGGGAGGGGAACCTCTCGGCCACAAGGCCACACAAAGGGGAGGAAGGCTTAGGACGAGAACAACAAGAGGAGAGGGGAAGGATTGCAAGACTTAGAACACATTTGGATGATGAAGTCTTGACAAAGGGAGGGGTATTTATAGGGGAGCGAGGGCCAACCAATGGACAAGATCAAGCCATGTGCAAGGCAAGTGTAAGGCCTTGATCAAGCCAAGTGCACCCTAACCCCTACTCCACAAAACATGCCACAAAACATTGCACAAAACATTGCACAAAATAAGGCCACAACAAGGCACCAATCGGCCAAGGCCAAACCGCCCCTAAGGCGTCGGCGAGGTGACAAGTGTCACCTCTCGTTAACCCAAAAATGTTTCGTCGCTCGGAAAAATCCGCAAAAATACAAAGCGACATAGCCGAATTTTCCCACGCAATCTCAGTAAACGTTTCGTCGAAAAACGACTCTAATCGGGTGTTGTGCACAAATTTGAACCTATGCCAAACTTTAAGTCTCAAATTGTCAATGCGACGCCCCACGTATATACTCGGGAATACGGGTATAACATTCTCCCCTCTTAGAAACATTCGTCCGAATGTTCCTTCTCAAGACGGATAACGATAAAGTTCCTCTAACAAGTTGCCAACGCCACGGCAGCCACGAAAATAACAAACGTTCCTTCCTTACTCGTCGTGCGATACCACTTTTGTCACTTTGCGCGAGGTTCTAGTGTCACTCGCGACCCAACAAATGGTACCGCATGCGATCCACGAGGTTCTAGTGTCACTCGGGGCGTGCCATACCGATCATCGCCAGTTCTCAAAGCGTGGAGTCACTAGCTCCAAACTTGGTCATCTTACTAACCTCAATCTTCTTTAAGGCCATTCCCGGCCTTCACGAACCGCTCGTCGAACATATCCACGAACTCATACGATGGTCACCTAAAGCGGGGCCTAGCACCCTCGTGACCCTACCACTGGCGGGACCACCTGACCCACCCGCTGGCCGGGCTGCGGGTCGACCCGCGAGCGGCAATCAACCCGACCCACAATCGCGCCAATACTTGCTCCTCGAAACGGAACAATCTTACCTAATCAAGTCATGAAAGCTACCACTTCCACCTCACACTACCCATGGACTTATCACACAAATAAACCCCACGTATACTACGCACTCTGATAAGGGTCAAACATAAAATAAATCGTTTACACAAGACGACCTTACCTCTAAGGTCTCAATCGTGGAATAGTCTAAGGTTCACACTTACCATGCCCTGTGCTTACCGCCTACACTAACCAGGCTTCTAAATCACATTTTAGCACAAAGATATCCGAACATAACACTAAACACATCAGCATAACAAGCATACAAAACTCTGGAGGGTTAAGGACATACCTGTCTCTACCGCTTTTCTAATCACAGTCCTGCCCCGCAGGGCGCATAGCTAGTGAAGGTGATGAACCAGCCACTGATCCTGAAGGCTGAGTCGCAACATCCGTGCTACCATTGGTCGGACAGTTCCTCGCCAAATGGCCTGCCGCCGCAAAATAACAAGCTCCCTTGGCACCACGACACTCCCGAAATGCGGTCTACCATCGACCACACCGAGGTAGGGGTGACCGCGTCCAACACCCTTACTTCCCGGAAAACGAACCGCGAGTCTGACCGCTCCGAATACTCTGGATGAACTTAAGGTTGTGGAGGACCACTCTGCAATTGCGGAGGTACAAAACTAGTATCTTCGAGGCGGTCCGCCTCGAAAGTCACCAAAGGACCGTTGTTCGGCCTCTTCTGCTGATCTTGGTCATTCTGTCGACCTCTCCGTGCCTCACATCCTAGTGCATGAGCCTGCATGCGGGCAATGTCCATGCCCGGCTGAAGAGCTACACTCGAACAAGCCTCTGTCAAGTAATCATCTAGCCCGGTGACGTAGCGGTGCACTCTATCCTCCATGGTTGCCACTAAAGCGGGGACATACCGAGCCAACGAGTCAAACTCCACGTTGTACTCCCGAACCGTACGCCCTCTCTGTCTCAGCATCATAAATCTGTCGGCCCGTGCCCTCCTCATCTGCGGAGGCAAGAAGTGAGTGAGGAATGCCTCTGAGAACTCGTCCCATACTGCTGGAAGCGCATGCTCTCCCCGGGACAACTCCCACGAATCAAACCCGATCATTGCGGTATCACGCGGCCGATGCGAACCTAAGACCACCGACTCGGTCTCGAAGCCTTGATCACTCTCGCGACTGTCAGCTGCCGGATGAACTCCTGCGGATCATCCTCGTGCCTCGACCCATAAAACTCGGCGGGCTCTAACACGTAATGTCCGTAGCCTCAAACTATCTGCTCGGGGTGTACGGCTGCGGTACTTCGGGCCAGGCTGAGCTGCTGCGTCGGCCTATCCTCATATCGGCCACGACCACGGCGGCCAAGCCCGGCCATCTCCTTGTACCCATCTCATCCGCTCCAGTGTGGGGCCCGGGGGCTCAGTCTTGTGGTCTCAGCGACCCATTCCGCGGTTCTAAACTCGCTTTGGGTGGCGGCGTCGCAAAACTCGCCGTCTGAAGCACAACCTCAGGTACTGTCCGGGCCTGCGCCCTCGTACTCCTCACTATCTCACTAGCAGCTCCTCGCTGCCTTGCCCTCGGGCTCGTTGCCTTCGCGGAGGCATAATCGGTAAAACGAGATACGTCGGAGGGTCCAACTTACAACACTGACTCTAAGGCACGATCTCGTAATGAGAAGAATGAAACCAATCCTAAATGTCCTATAGCCTCACGATTATAGATGTGGTGCACAACACATCGATAATCAAGACTCTACTAGACACGGTGCAGACACCTTCCGAGGATTAATCGCTCGATACCACTTTTGTCACGACCGATCCGGGCGTGGATCGTGCCTACCGGGCACCTAGTGATACAACATCGAGAAAACCGGCGGAAAATAAAACATAAACATGAAACAAGATATATGATCATAAAGCAAGCCAACCAAAAGCGATTTGCCTTACGTATATATACATAAAACCGAGCAGTTTAATCCTTTTTACAACTCGCCACAGCGTACTACAGACCTCTAAGATTTACAACAACCATGACGGACGGGGCCGCCATACCACGAATGTACAGAACACCTGACTCGGGGAACACATACAAAGAATAAGCCTCCGAGAAACGGAGCTTCCCAATCTGTTGACTGTGATCCTATGGCGAGGATCCACTACCGATGTACTCTACTGCGACATGAACGCAGCCCGAAGGAGGTCGATCTAACAGTACAGTATGTGAAAGTAAAAATCAGTAAATGAAATCATAGTCTATATAAAAGCAGGAGACATGTATGATAACAAAACTACAATTCACAACATAAAGCGGTCATGTCAAGTCGGGGACTCACGCCTCAGTCATCACTCGAATATAACTATGGGTCTCACGCCAACATCAATCGTGTTCGCATTATGGCGCGTGCCCGGAGTTGCATCGGTGTAGACATGTCCATGATGCAACACTAATAACAATGCCCCACGCATGCCCCGGAATTGCATCGGTGTAGACACGCCCATGTGACATTAACAACAATAACAATGCCCGGCGCATGCCGGAGTGCATCGGTGTAGACGCCCAGTGACATTATCAACAATATCGGGTGATTAACCCCGCGTAGCCACACGCCCGAGTGCGCCGGTGTAGGCATGTCCATGTGACATCAACAACAATATACCGCACAACCAGGCTATCACAAACAAGCTCAAGCAAATTACCATACTTCTAGACTTTTATAAAAGATCCACTCCTTCCCAAGAAGTCACCGGATATCAACACTTGCACAACAAAGGCTATCACAACAAGCATAGGCGAGTTACACAACAACGAGCATAGGCAAGTTACACACAACTCAAGTACTTCCATTTTATATCAAAGTCCGGGTTTTAACCTAAAGTACTACGTACATTAAAATCCTCTTTAAGAGATCCATTCCTTTCACAAAAGTCACATAATACCCGTAGTATAGAGTTACTTCCCTTTGTAAAATCGAGTAACAACATTATTTTCCAAACGTTCAAGTTTGCCTAATTTCAAATGCTCGGTTCTTATTTTAAAAGGTTTCATAACTCATAGTTTTAATCTCTTTTAAAACAATTGAGTAACATAAGTCTTGACGTGAGCCGTTTATTCTTGTTTACAACAATCTTGTTCTGTGACCATGATCTAGGAAATGTAATACAATTTTGTCTTATCTTAGCTTCATGCGGATGGAGGTTTCTACTAGTTTTAATAACAATTAGTTATTTGTCAATACACTTTCCTTTATTAAGCTACTGCGTGGTTTGTTCGACACTTATTCTCATTTCCAAATCAATAAAACATTATTCTTTTTAAAACCAAGTACTCATTACTCGCGAATGAGGTTTCACAACACATTTAACAAAATGTTAATAACCACGTAAAAC
Organism: Przewalskia tangutica; assembly: GCA_029844215.1. NCBI lineage: Eukaryota > Viridiplantae > Streptophyta > Magnoliopsida > Solanales > Solanaceae > Przewalskia > Przewalskia tangutica. The sequence continues at coordinate 111,869,195 of CM056727.1, forward strand.
AAGTTAAGTCTCTTATCTTTCAAGATCAAGTCTCTTAACTTCTACAATCAATAAACCAATCTTTTACCTACATAGAGTCGTTATAACTAACTTCCCATAAAGCTATTATAACACCCATGTTTTAAACCAACCAACTCATTTAACACGTATGCGTCTGGTACTACATAGTTTACAACGCATCATGCTAGGAGGCTAGGACGAGGTTCACCTACCTCGCGACGATGATCGACTATATGCAAAACGCTCCACAGTACTGTAACCCGGCTAGCCGTTCCACTCGTCAAGTAGAATACGCTACTCGCAGTACTTCCACCTATAAGGCCACAAACGCCTATTAACTTCTAACCGCACGGTTCCATATTCTCTGAAAATTGGAAAGACCTCCCGCAACAGCGTAAATCTCCTCCTCTATCGAGGCTACCAAGCCAACCATGGGGTTTTGCGTCTAACCGGACGGGTACAATTCTACAACACAAAGAATGATACTCAAGTCTCATGTCTGATACTCCTATGTAATTCTGATTCGATTCTCTTCTTTAAATTCAGCTTAAGTCAAAAGACATTGCATAAGCTATGTTCAGTTCTATATATAGTATACTTCAACTATAATAATCCTACAACATGTAATCTCCAATTACAATAAGGGGACAAGAATATTTACCTCGACAAGCCCAAAATTATCCAAGTTATAATGTCGATCCTGAGCAAGGTTTAGCTCCTACTCCGTGCGCTCCAATCCGCTCCAAACAACCCTTAGAAGTTCTAACCAACTTCTACTTAAATACTCCAACTCGCTATGAAGATTTCCTAGGGTTTCGGTTTGATACTAAAAGGACAAAATGTAGTATTTCCGGACTCTACGTATAGAGGTAACTTTTGGAATACAACAAGGTAAAGGCTAAGGTATTTTGGGCATTATAACAATACTTGGAAGACAACTTTATAACAAGGGGGGGGGTACCTCTCGGCCACACCACTAGGAGGGGGAGGGGAACCTCTCGGCCACAAGGCCACTCAAAGGGGGAGGGGGGGAAGGCTTAGGACGAGAACAACAAGAGGAGAGGGGAAGGATTGCAAGACTTAGAACACATTTGGATGATGAAGTCTTCAACAAAGGGAGGGGTATTTATAGGGGAGCCAAGGGCCAACCAATGGACAAGATCAAGCCATGTGCAAGGCAAGTGTAAGGCATTGATCAAGCCAAGTGCACCCTAACCCCTACTCCACAAAACATGCCACAAAACATTGCACAAAACATTGCACAAAACAAGGCCACAACAAGGCACCAATCGGCCAAGGCCAAACCGCCCCTAAGGCGTCCACTTGAGGGTGACAAGTGTCACCCTCTCGTTGGCCCAAAAATGTTTCGTCGCTCGGAAAAATCCGCAAAAATACAAAACGACATAGCCGGAATTTTCCCTACGCAATCTCTGTAAAACGTTTCGTCGAAAAACGACTCTAATCGGGTGTTGTGCACAAATTTCGAACCTATGCCAAACTTTAAGTCTCAAATTGTCGTACGTACGTCCTTACGTATATACTCAGGGAATACGGGGTATAACACAACTTCTATTCAAGAATTAACTCCAAAAAGTGAAGAACACTAAGGCTCTATTTTTGCATGCTCTCGGCCAAGGGAGGGTTTTTGAGGCTAGGGTGTGAAATCTTGTCTAACTCTTGGTTAATAATCTTCCTAATACATTAAGGAAGAACACTTATAAGTTTAAGAATTTTTGGACAACATTTACTCAAGAAAGAGGGGGGTTGGACGAGAGCACTAAGGAGGGAGAGGAAATATTTTCAAGTCTTGAAATATTCTAAGTGTGGAAGATTTTCATCAACTAGAGGGGTTTATATAGTACAACCAAGGATTAGGATTGAAACATGTGTATGGTATAGATTGTTTGTGTAGGTTCCTTTCTCCACTTGTCCCACAAATGCCATGCAAGACTTTGACCATTTGACTTGCCCACTACTTGAAAAAAACGTCCACTTATGCCATGCAAGACTTTTGACCACTTGTCTTGCCCACTAGTCTTGAAAAACGTCCACCCATGTCCACTTGGGGTGACACATGTCGCCCTCCTATTGGTCAAAAATATTTATCTCTCGGAAAAATTTCATAATTGGTTAAAATATTGAAAACGTAAAATTTCCTTCACAAAGTTCGGAATATTTTTCCGTCGGAAGACAATTCTTTCAATCTTACCCTAATTAGGGTTTATACATTCGTACGTACGTCCTTACATCCATACTCCGGAACTACGGGGTATAACATTCTCCCCTTAAAACATTTGTCCCGAATGTTCCTTCTCAACCAAAGATAACGATATAGGCCCTCATAATTGTATCCCCCAATCAAGAATGTCATGCATAGCCAAAATAACCCGTAAGCAAAATGACAATTAAAATCAATAAGTAGGAAAGTGAGTTACCTGGAGGTGTGGGGAATAAGTGAGGATACTTCTGCCTCATGTCCTCCTCTGCTTCCCACGTCATCTCCTCTCTGTTCTCGTTCCGCCATAAGACCTTGACGGAAGCCACATCCTTTGTCCGCAGTCGCCTAACCTGACGATCAAGTATCGCTATGGGACTCTCCTCATACGTTAACCCCTCTGTCACCTGGACATCATCAATCGGGTGCACCCTAGACGGATCTCCGATACATCTCTTCAGCATAGAAACATGAAAAACTGGATGTACTGCCTCCAGATCGGATGGCAGATCCAACTCATAGGCAACCTTGCCTACCCTACGGACAATCTGATAAGGTCTAATGTACCTTGGGCTGAGCTTCCCTTTCTTCCCAAACCTCATCACACCCTTCATGGGTGACACCTTCAGGAAAACCCAATCAGCAACCTCAAACTCCAAATGTCGATGCCGATGATCTGCATACGACTTCTGTCGACTCTGAGCTGTCAATAACCGCTCCTGGATAAGCTTCACCTTATCCACCGCCTGCTGAACCAAGTCTGGCTCGACTAACTGCACCTCACCCACATCAAACCAGCCTATCGGTGACCTGCACTTCCTCCTATATAAGGCCTCATAAGGCGCCATCTGGATACTAGAGTGGTAGCTGTTGTTATACGCAAACTCTACTAGCGGAAAATGATCCTCCCGGCTACCTCTGAAATCAATAACACAGGCTCGCAGCATATCCTCAAGTGTCTGGATAGTACGATCTGCCTGTCCGTCGGTCTGAGGATGGAATGCAGTACTGAGGCTCACCTGCATCCCTTATCCCTTCTGGAAAGACCTCCAAGTTAGCGTAAAGCGGGCTCCTGCGTCCGATATGATAGATATAGGGACCCATGCGATCTCACGATCTCTCGGATGTAAAGTCTAGCGTAATCCTCGGCGAAAAAGTCGTCACGACGGGAAGAAAGTAGGCTGATTTAGTTGCTTTGTCGGCGATAACGAGATAGAATCATGCTTCCTCCGAGTGCGAGGTAACCTTGTAATAAAGTCCATATTGATCACCTCCCATTTCCATGTCGTAATCTCTATAAATGCGCAACAACCCACGGGCCTCGGTGCTCCACCTTACTGGCGACAACTCGGGCCGAGCAACAAACTCTGCAACGTCCCTCTTTAGGTTGTCCCACCAATACACCGATCTGAGGTCGTGGTACATCTTTGTCGACCGGATGGATAGAAACGCTTGGCGTGTGCTTCCCTAGAACCTGCCGAAGTCTGCAATATCCGGAACACACAACGCCCTCAAACCTTAGCACTTATCGGTGCTATCTCAGGACCCTTCCTCACGAAGAGCCGTATCTCGATATCGTGTCATAATCGGATCCTCATCGTCGCCTCTTCACCTCGCCGATGATGGAAGACTCGGCAACCTCTCGAACCCGAACCCACTACTATCGTAATCAATCAATCGGACTCAGGCTCGCTAGGCGATGTAACTCGCGGACCATGCCCTCCTCTGCCTGCACATCGATAGACTACCCATCGACTCGACTAAGGGCATCCGCCACTACATTGGCCTTCCTGGGTGGTATAGGATATCGACATCATAATCCTTGAGTAGCTCTAACCACCGTCTGCATGCAAGTTCGATTCCTCTGGTGAAGATATCTGGAGGCTCTTGTGGTGCGTGTAAATATCCACATGAACTCCATACAAATAATGTCTCCGGATCTTGGCGTGAATCACTGCGCCAACTCTAAGTCATGTGTGGGGTAGTTTTTCTCATGCTTCTTGGTTGTCGAGATGTAAGCTATAACTTTGCCTGCTGCATCAACACACATCAAGCCCGATGCCCGACGCATCACAATAAACCACATAGCCATCGGGACCTGCGGAAGAGTAAGAAGCTGGCGGTCGTCATTCTCCTTCCGATCGGAAGCCCTCCTCACAAGCATCGTCGCTGAAACTTAGCGCTCGAGTCGGCTTGGTCAAAGTCTTTGAAATAGAAGCAAACTTCTCCACAAACCTCCGGTAGTAACCCGCAAGGCCCAAAAAGCTGCTCACCTCTGTCGGTGTAATAGGTCTACGCCAAGTCCTGACTGCCTCGATCTTTGCCGTATCCACCCGAATACCATCGGCCCCGACAATGTGCCCCAGAAACGCCACCGAAGCCAACCAAAACTCACACTTCAAAAACTTGGCATACAACTGCTGGTCCCGGAGAACTCTCAGCACCATCCTCAAATGATCCGCATGCTCCCGCTCCGAGCGAGAATAAATCAAGATGTCATCAATGAATACTATCACAAACGTATCCAAAAATGGCTTGAACACTCGGTTCATCAAATCCATAAATACTGCCGGAGCATTGGTCAAGCCGAAAGACATGACCCTGAACTCATAGTGCCCGTACCTGGTCCGGAATGCGGTCCTAGGGACATCCGTCTCCCTAAATCGTACCTGATGGTAACCAGATTGCAGGTCTATCTTGGAGAAACACCTCCCACCCTGCAACTGGTCGAACAGATCATCAATCCTGGGAAGGGGGTATCTGTTCTTAATAGTCACCTTGTTTAGCTGCCTGTAATCAACATACATACTCATCGTCCCATCCTTCTTCTTCACGAACAATACCGACGCTCCCCAGGGAGAAACACTAGGCCTGATGACGCCCTTCTCCAGCAAATCTCTCAGCTGGTCCTTCAACTCTCTCAACTCGGCAGGTGCCATCCTGTATGGAGGAATGGATATAGGTCGAGTATCAGGCAGAATATCAATGCAAAACTCTATCTCTCTCTCAGTAGGGATACCCGGGAGGTCGTCTGGGAACACATCTGGAAACTCTCTGACTACTGGAACTGACTGAAGGTCTGGTGTCACCGCCTCAGTATCAAATACCCGAATGAGATGGTAGATATATCCCTTCTAAACCATCTTCATGTTACACCCCGTAAGTCCAGGACATGTATAAGAGAATGTATGTAAGGAATCAAGACTTGGAAATTTGTACGAAAGGAAGAATTGTTTTTCCGACAGAAAATCTTCCAAACGTCGGAAAGGAAAAATGTTCGTTGAGGAGAATTAGATTCTCAAAATGCATTATTTGAAGAGTATGGAACTTATTAACATTATGGAAATTTATTTTTACGGATTTGGTCACGTGGGGCCCACCCGAGGAATTTTACGTTTTGCCGGGCCCACGAGGGTTACGGAATTTTTTTATGGACGAATGAGAGGGCGACACGTGGCACCCCCACATATGGTCTTGGACGTTTTTAGTAAGGGTAAAATGGTCATTGACCATCAAGGAAGATAAGTCTTCAAAGCTTGAGATTGTTGACTTGTCAACTTGTCCACTTGGCTTAACATTAATTGTCCTTCATCCTAGCCCACAAGTGTTTTAATCTAAGCCCTCCATTGTGTTATAAATGCTACACTAGTGCAAGACAAGGTCTTCCAACACTTAGAAAAAATCACAACATTCTTGTGCAAGAACATTGCTCTCGGCTTTGATGAAATTCCCACACAAAAATTTTGTAGTTTTGATCCATTATTCACAAGACTTAAAACCAAGGTCCCTAAGGGTATTGTAAGGATATCTCAATAGAAAGATTGCGGAAAAACGACGTTTTCACGTTAGTCGCAAGGCGAAAACCTAAGTAGTTTTCCTAGTTTTGGATTGGAAATGGAAGAGAAGTTGGTTGTGAACTTCTAAAGGCTTCAAATAGCGGATTGGAGCGTAAAGGAAAGGAGCTAAGAATTGCTAAGGCGCGACTTTGAATCTTGGAAATTTTAAGGGCTTATAAAGGTATAAATCTTGTCGTTTTAGTAATTAAGATTTACTTATTGTTGTAGTTATGGATATTAGCAAGCATGAGATGTTTAGTATGAAGTTTGATAAGTATATTGGCTATTGGAACCCTAATCCAAAAACTAGCATGTTTAGCCTTAAGATTACAATTCAAGTTGATTATTAGTTTAAGTCGTCGCATGTTGTATAAAGAAGGAAATTGTAGTTGTTGAAGTTGTCTATGACTATATAACATGTTTGACCTAAGAACTTGGATTGAAAAAGAATTGGAAAGGACTTAGGATTGGTTATAAGTTGGCCGAGAATGGCTTTAAATATGGAACTACTTCGTATAAATTGTGGGGCAGAATTTTACACGTATTGTAAGGCGTGTAATCCCCTTTGATTGGTTGGTATGTTGACCCTTAAATGTGGCATGTTTGGTTATTGTATTCGGCCTTGAAAAAGGTGGCAAAGTATGTAGAAACAAAGGAAGTGCTTCCCGATTTTCCGTAGAATAAGAGACCGTTTACTTAGTATTATTCTACGTTAGAGACTAGAAGTTGATAGTCATGTTATGACCATTATAGGTTGACACTTCTACGTGCGGCATATTCGGCTTAGCTTGTGAATTTAGCCGAAAAGGTATGTGAACTATCTCCTCTTCTAGCATGATTCCTTAAGATAAAGAAAGTATGTCCTACTCCTTAAATGATCCATTCCTTGGTTGTACTTGGGTTGCCTAAAATAGAATTTGTTCTATGTACTTCCTTGACTGTACTTTGATGTTTAAATTGTAAGTTGTATAATCCATTTCCTTAGTGAAGTTTGGATTCTTAAAAGTGAAAGTATTTTACTTAAAGTACATAGAGTCTTGAAAAGGAAGTGGTTTCCAAATCTTTTGGCTAGTGCCTTAGTTCCAAAACCTAAGGTTGTTATAATGACTTTAGGGGAGTCAAAATGAGTGATTTACTTAATTGGTTTAAAAGAGGAGAAATGACATGATTTAAGAGAAGTAACTTGTTTTAAAGGTGTGAGTTACTTGAGGTTTAAAAGTAGAAGAAACTTGTTTTCTAAATATTAAGAGACTTGAAGTATTTTGAAAGTTAAGAACTTGATTTGTAAGTATGTGATACTTGGTTTTAAAAGTATAAGTCTCTTGGTTATAAAAGGAATGAATATGTCTAAAACCATAAAGGGTTATAACGGCTTTATGGGAAGTTGGTTATAACGACTTTATGGAAGGTTAAGAAAGCTGTCTATTTTGATTAATGGGCATAAGTTGCCTAGATTGTGAAAAATTGAAGTTACTTGATTTCAAGCTTTGAAATGAGTTTTCTAAAAGTGTAGTAACTTACTTTGAAAAATAGACATACCTTGATACTACGGGTGTTAGTATCTTGGAGTTTTACATAAAAAAGAGTCTTTTGAAAAGAATGTACGTACGTAGTACTTTGGCTTGTTTAATTGAGAATTATTCTATAAGTGCCTTGAGTTTATAAAAATGAAAGTCTATAGATTTTATGAACTTTCCTATGTGTGCTGGTGATAGCCTTTGAGTGCAAGTATTATGTTTTATTACGTTGTCGCGACTCTCGGTTGGAGGGTCGGCTGTCTTGTTGTAAGATTACTTGGACGTACCGACAGTGATGTGGGATTCCACGGGTAAGCTTCCATTATTTGTATTACTCCTTGGACATGCTTATACGATGTGGGATTAGGCGTGTGACCGAGGCGGGTTAGATTCCCGGATTTGTTTGTATTACCCTGGGTCATGCTTATACGATGTGGGATTCCGGGGCATGCGACCACGTGGGATATTGTTGTTCCATGGATTGGCCCTCCATGAGATTTAGTGACGCAGGCTGGATCTGGTAGTTAGATTTCGTACTTGCCCCTTTCGATTGATAGCCATTTGAATCGGTAGATAGCTTTTACTTTCCCGTCGGTGTTATTACGCGATTTGGTACGGTGAACTCCGTAGATAGCTTTCGCACTTGCCCGGTCATATCTCGTGGCAGCCGGATCCGTAGTTAGCTTTCGTACTTGCCCCCGTCAGTTGATAACGCAGGATGGATCTGGTAGTTGGCTTTCGTACTTGCCCCCGTCAGTTTTATGATGCAGGCTGGATCTGGTGGTTCGTTTTCCTACTGCCCGCATGCTTTTAGGACACAGGTGGGACTTGGTGTTCATGTATGCCTATTGGTGTTATATTATATCATGGACTGCCGGCAGTGAGGAAGGATTCCACGGGCATGATTGATATTATGGGCGTGAGACCCACGGTTATATTTTAGTAATGACTTTGAGGGCATGCGTCCCTGACTTGATATGACTGCTTATGTATTGTGTATTGTAGGTTGGCTATCATACATGTCTCCTGTTTGTTTAGACTGTTATGATTTCATTACAGTACTTACTGTTTCACATACTTGGTACATTCTTCGTACTGACCTCCTTCGGGGGGCTGCGTTCATGTCGCAGGTTTAGGTACGCAGTTTGGTGATCTGCAGGTGTAGGACCGCCTTTCGAGTTTTGGATAGCTCCCTCTGTTCAGGAGTTTATCTTTTTGGTATAGTTCCTTCAGTACAGGCTTTTGTACGGTTATGGGTACGGCGGGGCCTTGTCCCGTCATATTTCAGTAAAACTCTTAGAGGTCTGTATTCATATGTGGGATTGGACTCATGTGCAGTGTAGTGTCTTTTATTATGTATATTATATGGCAGACTTGTCGGCTTTGCCCTTGTACGTATGTTGGTTTTGGAAAAAAAAATAAGGAGGTGTTATTTAAATTCCGAAGTTTACTTGTGTTGTTAAGGTAGAAGGGTGCCCAGGTAGGGCACCAGTCACGGGCCCGGGGTTCGGGGCGTGACACTTCCTGGCCTTGAGGTAAGAAATAAATTTACCCCTCGGCGACACAGTGTTCCCCTCCCACTCGATAATCGGCTCCCCAGGAAACTGGAACCGTACCAACCGCTTCCTACAGTCTACATTGGCGTAGCAAGAATCTAACCAATCCATACCCATGATCACATCAAAATCGGTCATATCCAACTCTATCAAGTCGGCTAGGGTCTGACGACTGCATATAGTCACTGGGCAAGCCCTATACACCCGCTCAGCTACCACCGAACCCCCCACTGGCGTAGCTACCTCAAACGGGTCTATGGACTAAGGCTCTATCCCTATCCTACTAGCAATATGGGGAGATATATAGTACAAGGTAGAACCTGGATCTATCAAGGCATACACGTCACAACAAGAAACTGATAAAGTACCTGTGATGACATCCGGTGACGCCTCCTGGTCCTGGCGGCTGGACATGGCATAAATGTGGTTCTGAGGACCGCTGGAACTAGGACCCTTGTCACGACCTCTGCCGCGACCTGCTGGCCCATGATCACCCTGCCCTCCGGGGCGAGTAACTGTAGAAGATGAAGACCCGTGAGAAAGACCACAGGTGAACCTACCATCTGCGCGCCTGCGGTCGGACGATCTGCCAAAGTGACCTGCTGGCGCAAGTGTAAAAGCTCCATAATAGTACCACAATTCGTAATGGGATGTCACGACCCATTCCGGGGCCGTGGATCGTGCCTTAGGGGCACCCAGTAGTCATACATCGAGTAATCGGAAATATAAAACAAGACATGAAACGATTTATAAAATAAGACACGCTTTATGTGAAAACGTCGCCTTTCGCATATATATATAAACATGGTTTAGCGATTACATCCGATCTTGTACAACATGACTACTGACCTCTAAGGAAATATACAACTATGGCGGGACAGGGCCCGCCATACCTCGATCATACAAAACTATCTACAACAGGAGATCATACCCAAAAGTAGAGCCTCGGAAAGATGGAGCTCCCGACACCAACGTAGAGATCCTAAGAATGTGGATCTAGCACTGCTGCCTTACTGCGGCATGAACGCAGCCCGAAGGAGGTCGATAACAGTACTAAGTATATGAAATCAGAAATACTTAAATGAAAACATATCATTTTAAAATCAGTTTTGCAAGTATGTATGAAACAACCAAGGGGACCGCACATAGTGCCACATCATAAACAAGAGCAACAATAGGTAAACTGTAACAGGTCTTTTCTAGGCTGCGAATGATCGAAGCAGGGCCAATTGCCCGTAGTATCACCATGCAAGCCTAATCCTGGACTCCCGTAGTCCGCATAGGCCACTCACATAGGCCCGCATAGGGTACATAACCCCGCATCGAGGGTAGCTACTCATCGGCATAGTCCTTGACTCGTAGTCCGCATGGCCACCTTGACCGCATGAGGTATAAGCCCGCATCACTAACCTCGAACTCCCGTAGCTCCGCATAAGTCCCCTGGAAGCGCATGAGTTATTCTCGAATCATGGTCCTGCATCACCGCGAGTCTACCCCGTCGGAGGGCGCAACCCCGGTAATATGTCAAGAGGTGAGTGATAGTACACTAACATAACAGCTTATCTTTAAACAACATAAGCACAACAAGAACGTTACAAGACACTAACACACATAGCATCATATCATGTCTACTTATCAAACCATCTTATTATTCTTTTCACAATTCAATATAAGTCTGTTATAAACACATAGGCAAACTGTTTCTTTTATCATTCTTAAGTGGTTATACTTAACTTCCCATAAAGCTAGTATAACTCTTAAGCTTCTGTTTTAAAAACCAATTAGTTCTCTTCTGTTAAAAATGATTCAGTATTCTTTTGAAATGCTTTCAGTTCTTTATTATTCAGGCTTAAGTCGTGAGGCATTGCCGTAAGTATTATTCAGGCTTAAGCCGTGAGGCATTGCCGTAAGTATTATTCAGTTAACACATGTACGTCTACCGTACTACATATATTTTAAAATATCATGCTTTAGGAAGAATCACATACCTTCTCAGCGAAAACCACCTGCCAAGTTGAATATGTCGCGCGCAGAGAATCAGCCTATAATAGTCAGACACGTCTATCAACGTTCAGACTACTTTGTAAACAGTTCTAAATAGAGGGTTCTATATCCTACGGAAAATTGGGCAGTACTTCCCTACTCAGTGAGCTACTCAAGTCTACTGTGAAAACAGTCCTATGTAAGTACAATTTGATTATTCTTCTTTTAAACCCTTCTACTGTGATAACAGTTCAATTCTATTCTGCGATATTCTTCTAAGTATTTAATACTTATTCTTATACTACTACAGTATGTATTCTCTAATTCAAAATAGGGTTAGGATTATTTACCTCGGTAAGCCCAGTAATATCCTAGATAAAGTCGCGCCTGAGCAAGGTTTAGCTCCTAAGTTGTACGCTCCGGTAGCTCCAAGAAACCTTAGAAGTTCTTCACAACTTCTACTAAGGACTAAGGGATTTGGGCTAGGGTATTTTGGGCATTATAACAATACTAGAAGGCAACTTTTCTACCAAGGGAGGGGGGGTAGATTTTGGCTAGGCTAGGGGGAGGGGTTGCCTCGACCAAGCTCACTAAAGGGGGGGGGTGTTGGACGAAAAAGGCTACAAGGGAGAGGAGAGGATTTTCAAGACTTGGAAAGGAATTTTTGGATGAAGAACTCTTCATCTTAAGGGGGTATTTATAGGTCAAGACATGGCCAACCAAGGGCCAAGATTTAGCCAAGTGCTAGGCAAGTGTAAGGTCAAGATTAGGGCAAGTGTCCTTGGCCAACTTGCTCACAAAATATCCTACCAACTCCTTGACTTGTGCCAAGGCACAAAAAACGTGCAAATCTTTCCCCAATTCGTCCAATGGACGATTTCAAGTCCACCAATTGGAGGGTGCCAAGTGTCGCCCTCCCGTTGGTCCAAAATGTTTCGTCTCTCGGAAAAATCCGCAAAAATTAGAAATGGCATAGCCGGAATTTACCCTACGAAAGCTGTGGAAACGTTTCGTCGGAAAACTATTCGTTTTGTGAGGTGTGCCTAAAAACGTCTTGTGCCTAAACTTTAAGGCTAGACTTTTAGACGTATTCCCTTACGCATACTGCGGAAATACGGGTATAACATTCCCCTTAGAAACATTCGTCCCGAATGTTCCTTCCCAAGACAGTTAACGATAAGATTCTTCATAACTTAAACAGTTGCAAATGCCACACACGGCCATAGAACAACACTTAGGCATAAACGATAATGAAGATTTATAAGTAGGAAAAGTGAATTACCTGGAGGTGTGGGGAATAGGTGAGGATACTTCTGCCTCATGTCTTCCTCGGCTTCCCAGGTCATCTCCTCCCTGAGCTCGTTCCGCCACAAGACTTTGACGGAAGCCACGTCCTTGGTCCGCAGACGCCTAACCTGACGATCGATTATCGCTATGGGAACCTCCTCATACGATAACCCCTCGGTCACCTGGACATCGTCAATCGGGTGCACCCTAGATGGATCCCCGATACATCTCTCAAAGATAGATACGTGAAACACGGATGCGCGCCTCCAGATCGGACGGCAGATTCAACTCGTAGGCAACCTTGCCTACCTGCGGACAATCTGAACGGCCCAATATACCTTGGTGAGTTTCCTTCTTCCGAATCTCATCACACCCTTCATGGGTGACACCTTTAGGAAAACCCAATCATGAACCTCGAACTCAAGATGCCGACGACGATGATCTGCATACGACTTCTGTCGACTCTGAGCTGTCAATAGCCGCTCTCGGATAAGCTTCACCTTATCCACTGCCTGCTGCACCAAATCTGGTCCCACTAGCTGCACCTCGCCCACATCGAACCAACCTATAGGTGATCTGCACTTCCTCCCATACAAGGCCTCATAAGGCGCCATCTGAATACTGGAGTGGTAGCTATTATTGTACGCGAACTCAACTAGAGGCAAATGATCCTCCCAGCTACCCCTGAAGTCGATAACACAGGCTCGCAGCATATCCTCAAGAGTCTGGATAGTGCGCTCGGCCTGTCCGTCTGTCTGTGGATGGAATGCAGTACTCAGGCTCACCTGCGTCCCTAAACCTCTCTGGAAAGACCTCCAGAAGTTAGCCGTAAACTGGGCTCCTCTGTCTGATATGATCGAAATAGGGACTCCATGCAGTCTGACGATCTCTCGGATGTAAAGTCTGGCATAATCCTCAGCCGAAAAAGTCGTCCTGACGGGAAGAAAGTGGGCTGATTTCGTCAGCCTGTCAACGATAACCCATATAGAATCATGTCTCCTCTGAGTGCGAGGTAATCCTGTGATAAAGTCCATGTTGATTACCTCCCACTTCCAGGTCGGGATCTCAATCGTCTGTAACAAACCACTGTGCCTCGGTGCTCTACCTTTACTGCGACAACACAGGCGAGCTACGAACTCGCAACGTCCTCTTCAAGCCATCCCACCAATACACGGATCTAAGGTCGTGGTACATCTTGGTCGACCGGATGGATAGAGTAACGCTGTGTTTCCCCAGAACTCGCGAAGTCCCGAAACATCCGGAACACACAATCGCCCTCAAACCTTAGCACCCCATCAGTGCTACCTCAAAAGGCCTCGCCCTCACGAAGAGTCAGATCACGATATCGAATCAAAGGATCCTCGGCTGTTGCCTCTTCACCTCGCCGACGATGGAAGACTCGGCAACCTCACGAACTCTAACCCCACTGCTATCAGAATCAATCAAACGGACACCAAGGCTCGCTAACTGATGCAAATCACGAACCATGTCCCTCCTCTCTAGCTGCACATCTGATAGGCTCCTCATCGACCTACGACTAAGAGCATCTGCCACAACATTGGCCTTCCCCGGGTGGTACAGGATATCAACATCGTAATCCTTAAGCAACTCTAACCACCGTCTCTGTCGTAAGTTCAGCTCCTCCGTGAAGATATCTGGAGGCTCTTGTGGTCTGTAAAAATATCCACGTGAACCCCATACAAATAGTGCCTCCAGATCTTCAAAGCGTGAATCACAGCCGCCAACTCCAAATCATGGGTGGGGTAGTTCCTCTCGTGTTTCTTCAACTGTCGGGATGCATATGCTATAACCCTGCCATGCTGCATCAACACACATCCCAACCCGATGCCTGACGCATCACAATACACGACATAACCATCTGGACCCTCTGGAAGAGTAAGAACGGGGGCGGTCGTCAATCTCTCTTTCAAGAATCGAAACCCCGCCACAAGCATCAGTCCATCAAACTTGGCGCTTTCCGAGTCACCTAGTCAATGGTGCGTAGATAGAAGCAAACTTCTCCACGAACCGATAATATCCTGCAAGGCCCGAGCTGCGAACCTCTGCCGGAGTAGTAGGTCTAGGCCAAGTCTCGATCGCCTCGATCTTGGTCGTATCCACTCGAATGCCATCAGCCCGGCAATATGCCCAAGAAACGCCATCAAGTCAACCAAAACTCACATTTGGAAAACTTGGCGTAAATCTGCTGGTCTCGAGAATCGGCAAGATACCTCAAATGCTCGCATGCTCCTGCTCTGGCGAGAATAAACCAAGATATCATCAATGAACACTATCACAAACGTGTCCAAAAATGGTTTGAACACTCGGTTCATCAAATCCATGAATATCACGGAGCATTGGTCAACCCAAAAGACATGACCACGAACTCATAATGCCGTCGGACGTCCGAATGCGATCCTAGGGACATCCACCTCTCGACTCCACTGATGATAGCCCGATCGCAGATCAATCTTAGAAAACATCTCGCACTCGCAACCGGTCGAACAAATCATCAATCCCGGGAAGGGTATCTTCTTAATGGTCACCTGCTCACCGCAGAATCAACACACATGCTGGCCCCGCCCTTCTTCTTCACGAACAATACCGCGCTCCCGGGAGAAACACTAGGCCTGATGAAGCCCTTCTCCAGCAAATCCCTAAGCTGATCCTTCAACTCTCTCAACTCGGCAGGTGTCATTCTGTATGGCGGAATGGAAATAGGCCGAGTGTCTGGCAATATGTCAATACAAAACTCAATCTCCCTCTCAGGAGGGATACCCGGGAGGTCGTCTGGAAATACGTCTGGGAACTCTCTGACCACTGGAACTGACGGAAAATCTGGTACCGCAGCTTCAGTATCAAACACCCGAACGAGATGGTAGATATACCCCTTCTGCACCATCTTCCTAGCCTTGAGGTAGGAAATAAACCTACCCCTCGGCGTCTGAGTGCTCCTCCCACTCAACAACCGGCTCCTCAGGAAACTGGAACCGTACTACTCTCTCTCTGCAGTCTACATTGGCATAGCAAGAAGCTAGCCAATCCATCCCCATGATCACGTCGAAGTCAATCATCTCCAACTCTATCAAGTCGGCTAGGGTCCGACGACTGTAAATGGTCACAGGACAAGCTCTATATACCCGCCGAGCTACCACCGAATCACCCACTGGCGTAGCTACCTCGAAAGGGTCTATGGACTCAGGCTCTATCCCTATCCTACTAGCAACAAGGGGAGATATATAAGATGAGTAGAACCGGATCTATCAAAGCATACACATCAAACCTGAACCGATAAGGTACTGTGGCGACATCGGTGAGGCCTCCGATCTGTCGGTGGACAAAGCATAAATGCGGTTACGAGGACCGCTAGAATCGGGACCGCGCCACGACCTGCGCGCGACTGCTGGTCCATGAGTACCTTGCCCTCCAGGCGAGTAGGCTCGGGGATGAAGAAGACCGCGAAAGAACTCAGTGGTCGACCTACCATCAAGATCGCCGCTGGTGGACGGTTCCTCGATAGTGACCTGCGCCCTGGCGAAACAAGCTCCGTAGCACCACAACTCCCGGTGGGATCTACCGTCGGCCACCGGCGGGGTGGTCCCGTCGCCGATACCTGCCGCTCGACGCGTCAGAAGTCCTGGTCTTCCCTCGAATGTCTGGCTGTCGAGGACGGTGCAGAGTGCTCAGCCGTGGTGGTGCAAATCTAGGCTGGCCGAGGCCGCCACCACGATAGCCACCAAAAGACCTCGCCGTCTGGTCTTCTTCTCGCTGTCAACCCGTCGGTCTCTACGCTCCTCACATCCAAGAGCATGAGCCTGCATGCGGGTAATGTCCATACCCGGCTGAAGAGAAACACCCGCACATGACTCGGCCATATAGTCATCTAGCCCGGTGACGTAGCGGTGCACCCTATCCTCCATATCTGCTACCAACGCTGGGACATATCGAGCCAATGAATCAAACTCGACATTGTACTCCCTGACAGTGCGTCCTCGCCTCGAAGTAAAAATCTATCACCGCGCCTCTCGCCATGTGGAGGCAAGAAGTGAGTGAGGAAAGCCTCTGAGAACTCATCCCAAGTAGCTGGGGACGCGTGCTCTCCCCGGGATAACTCCCATGAATCAAACCAATCGACTGCGGTATCACGCAGCCTATGTGAACCAAAGATCACGGACTCGGTCTCCGACGCCCTGATCACTCTCAGAATCCTCTGTAGCTGACGGATGAACTCCTGCGGATCATCCTCCGGCCTCGACCCGTAAAACTCTGGCGGGCTACAACTCAGGAAGTCTCGTAGCCTCAAACTCTCTGCCCTCGGGTGAACCACGAATGCAGGTGGGGCTGGATCGAATCCAGATCCTGTCCTCATGTCGCCACGATCCCGCCGATGTTGGGCCATCTCCTTGTACCCTAACTCCTCCGCCCCAGGCTGTGGGACAGGAGGTGTGGGTACTGTGGTCTCTGCTGGGGCCGGCGGCGTCGTAGAACTCGCCGTCTCTGGTATAGACTGGGCCCGAGCCCTCGTGACTCTAGGTGTCCCACTAGCAGCTCCTCCGCTTGCCCTTCGGGCGGGTTGCCTACGTGGAGGCATAATCTTCTGTAAAAGGAATACGTTAGAGTGGTACAACTTTAACACGACTCTAAAGCACGATCTCGAGTGAGAAGAATCGAAACCAATCCTAAATATCCTAGACCCTCCTGATTATTGGTGTGGTGCACACCACACCGATAATCAAGACTCTACTAGATACGATGCGTAGACACTTTCCGAGGATTAATCGCTCGATACCACTTTTGTCACGACCCATTCGGGGCGTGGTGCCTTACCGGCACCCAAGTAGTCATACATCGAGTAATCGTGAAATATAAAACAAGACATGAAACAGCTTTATAAAATAAGACACGCTTTATGTGAAAACGTCGCCTTTCGGCATATATATATAAACATGGTTTAGCGATTACATCCGATCTTGCATAACATGACTACTGCACTTCTGAAATATACAACTATGGCGGGACAGGGCCGCCATACCTCGATCAGATAAAACTATCTACAACAGGAGATCATACCCAAAAGTAGAGCCTCCTGAAAAGATGGAGCTCCCACCAACGTAGAGATCCTAAGAATGTGGATCTAGCACTGCTTGCCCTTACTGCGGCATGAACGGCCCAGAAGGAGGTCGATCTGTGGTACTAAGTATATGAAATCAGAAATACTTAAATGAAAACATATCATTTTAAAATCAGTTTTGCAAGTATGTATGAAACAACCAAGGGGACCGCATAGTGCCACATCATAAACAAGAGCAACAATAGGTAAATCGTAAGGTCTTTTCTAGGCTGCGAATGATCGGGCAGGCCAATTGCGTAGTATCACCATGCAAGCCTAATCTCGGACTCGTAGTCCGCATAGGCCACTCACATAGGCCCGCATAGTACATAACCCCGCATCGAGGGTAGCTACTCCTCGGCATCGCCCCGACTCGTAGTCCGCATGGCCACATAGACCGCATGAGGTATAACCCGCATCACTAACGGAACTCCGTAGCTCCGCATAGGTCCTGGACCCGCATGAGGTATTCTCGAATCATGGTCCTGCATCACCGAGTCTACCCCGCATCGGAGGCAACTTAACCCGGTAATATGTCAAGAGGTGAGTGATAGTACACTAACATAACTTATCTTTAAACAACATAAGCACAACAAGAACGTTACAAGACACTAACACACATAGCATCATATCATGTCTACTTATCAAACCATCTTATTATTCTTTTCACAATTCAATATAAGTCCGTTATAAACACATAGGCAAAGCTTTTCTTTTATCATTCTTAAGTGGTTATACTTAACTTCCCATAAAGCTAGTATAACTCTTAAGCTTCATTTTAAAAACCAATTAGTTCTCTTACATTAAAAATGATTCAAGATTCTTTTGAAATGCTTTGATTCTTTATTATTCAAAGCTTAAGCGTGAGGCATTGCCGTAAGTATTATTCAAGCTTAAGCGTGAGGCATTGCCGTAAGTATTATTCGATTAACACATGTACGTCTCATTACTACATATATATTGTAAAATATCATGCTTTAAGAAGAATCACATACCTTCTCGTGAAAACCACCGCCAAGTTGAATATGTCGCACAGAGAATCACTATAATAGTCGACACGCCTATCAACGCTCGACTACTTTGTAAACGCTTCTAAACAGAGGGTTCTATATCCTACGGAAAATTGGGCGATCTTCCCTACGGTGAGCTACTCAAGTCTCTCGTGAAAACAGTCTATGTAAGTACAATTTGATTATTCTTCTTTAAACCCTTCACTGTGATAATTTCAATTCTATTCTGTGATATTCTTCTAAGTATTTAATACTTATTCTTATACTACTACAGTATGTATTCTCTAATTCAAAAGAGGGTTAGGATTATTTACCTCGGTAAGCCCAATAATATCCTAGATAAAGTCGCGCCTGAGCAAGGTTTAGCTCCTAAGTTGTACGCCCAGAGCTCCAAGAAACCTTAGAAGTTCTTCACAACTTCTACTAAGGACTAAGGGATTTGGGCTAGGGTATTTTGGGCATTATAACAATACTAGAAGGCAACTTTTCTACCAAGGGAGGGGGGGTAGATTTCGGCTAGGCTAGGGGGAGGGGTTGCCTCGGCCAAGCTCACTAAAAATTGGGGGTGTTGGACGAAAAAGGCTACAAGGGAGAGGAGAGGATTTTCAAGACTTGGAAAGGAATTTGTGGATGAAGAACTCTTCATCTTAAGGGGGTATTTATAGGTCAAGACATGGCCAACCAAGGGCCAAGATTTAGCCAAGTGCTAGGCAAGTGTAAGGTCAAGATTAGGGCAAGTGTCCTTGGCCAACTTGCACACAAAATATCCTACCAACTCCTTGACTTGTGCCAAGGCACAAAAAACGTGCAAATCTTTCCCCAATTCGTCCAATGGACGATTTCAAGTCCACCAATTGGAGGGTGCCAAGTGTCGCCCTCCCGTTGGTCCAAAATGTTTCGTCTCTCGGAAAAATCCGCAAAAATTAGAAATGGCATAGCCGGAATTTACCCTACGAAAGCTGTGGAAACGTTTCGTCGGAAAACTATTCGTTTTGTGAGTTGTGCCCAAAAAAAACGTCTTGTGCCTAAACTTTAAGGCTAGAGTTTTGTACGTATTCCCTTACGTACATACTCTGGAAATACGGGGTATAACATGGGATCTACCACATCGAACACACTGAGAGGAAGGTGGTCTCGATCGGTTAGCACCTATGCTACCCTGGAAGTCCGAAGTCCTGGGGCCCTGACCTGCCCCCGAAGACGGTTTAGGAGTGCTCTGAGCTTGCTGAGGTGCAAATATAGTTTGTTGTTGAGATCGTCCACCCCGAGAGCTACCAAATGACCCTGTCGTCCTGCCCTTTTTCTGCTGATACCTGTCAACCCGTCGGCCTCTACGCTCCTCACACCCAAGTGCATGAGCCTGCATGCGGGCAATGTCCATGCCCGGCTGAAGAGCTACACCCGAGCAAGACTCTGCCATGTAGTCATCAAGCCCTGTGACGTAGCGGTGCACTCTGTCCTCCATATCTGCCACTAACGCGGGGACATACCGAGCCAACGAGTCGAACTCCACGTTGTACTCGAGCGTGCGCATTCGCCTCGGCGTCAAAAATTTGTCGGCTCGTGCTCTCTTCATCTGCGGAGGCAAGAAGTGAGTGAGAAATGCCTCTGAGAACTCGCCCCAAATAGCTGGAGGCGCATGCTCCCCCCGGGACAGCTCGTGAATCAAACGATCAGCAGTATCACGCAGCCGATGTGAACCTAAAACCACTGACTCGATCTCTGAAGCCTTGATCACTCTCATGATCCGCTGTAACTGTCGGATGAACTCCTGCGGATCATCCTCAGGCCTCGACCCATAGAACTCTGGCGGGCTGCAACTCAGAAAGTCCCGAAGTCTCAAACTATCTGACCTCGGGTGAACCACGGGTACTACTGGAACTGGAACTGCTGCATCCAGCCTATCCTCGTGCCTCGCCACGACCCTGGCTAATAACTGGGCCATCTCCTTGTAACCCATCTCCTCTGCTCCAGGCTGTGGGACTGGAGGCTCAGGTGTCGGGGTCTCAGTAGCCACTGTTGCGGCTCTAAACCCTGCTGGGGCTGGCGGTGTCGTGGAACTCGCCGTCTGGGGTATCACCTCGGGTAAAGGCTGGCCTCAGGCCTCGTGACCCTCAGATCCTACTAGTAGCTCCTCATTGCCTTGACCTTCTGGGCCCGGGTTGCCTTACGTGGAGGCATAACTGGTAAACAAAAGAAATTCGTCAGAGGGGTCCAACTTATAACACAGCTCTAAGGCACGATCTCAGAGTGAGAAGAATGGAAACCAATCTTAAATATCCTGCAGCCTCTTGATTATTGGTGTGGTGCACAACACACCGATAATCAAGACTCTATTAGATACGGTCTGTAGACACTTTCCGAGGATTTAACTGCTCTGATACCACTTTTGTCACGACTGTTCGGGCGTGATCGTGCCTTACCCGGGCACCCAAGTAGACATACATCAGAGTAACCAGCGGAATATAAACTTGCAAACATGAAACATTGTAGAATAAGAACAGTCTATCCAAAGAAAAGTTGCCTTTCGGCATGTATATAAATACCAAAAGTGAACAGTTACATCCCAACTTAACAACAGGACTACAGAGCTCTAAGAAGGTGTAAACACTATGACGGGACAGGGCCCCGTCATACCCCTAAATGTACAAAATATCTACAACACCAGGGAGAACCGTACCAAAAGTCGAGCCTCCGGAGAAATGGAGCTCCTGACACCTGAGTAAAGATCCTAAGAATTAGGATCCACCACCTGCTTTCCCTTACCTGCGGCATGAACGCAGCCCCCCGAAGGAGGTCAGTACAACAGGTACCAAGTATGTGAAACGGTAAAGTACTGATAAATATATAACTATAACATTTTAAAACCAATTCACAAATATGTACGAAACAACCAAGTTAACCGCACATAGTGCCACATCATAAACAAGAGCAAAAATAGATATAATGTAACTGGTCTTTTCTAGGCCGCTAATGATCGAAGCAAGGCCAATCGCCCATAGTATCATTATGCGAGCCTAATCCTGGAACTCCCGCAGTCCGCATAGGCCACCTAGGCGCGCATGAGGTATTCCTCGCATCGGGGGTAGCTAACCCTCGGCATCGTACTGGACTCCCGCAGTCCGCATGGCCACATAGACCGCATGAGGTATTGTAACACACCCGGAGTGATCATCCGGGAACTCCCGCAGCTCCGCATAGGTCCCATGGACCCGCATGAGGTGTTCCTCGCATCGGCGGCGGCTAACCCACGGCATCATAACAAGTCAGGAGGGTGAGTGATATAATACTAACACAACAGCTTATCGTTAAACAACATAAGCACAACAAGAATTACCTCCTTACACAAGCGTTACAAGATACTAACACACATAGCATCATAACATGTTTATCAAACCAACTTACCATACCTTCAAACATCATTTCAAGCATTTGATAAACAAATAATTAAACCATTTTTCTTATCTTTCTTAAGTCGTTATAGCTAACTTCCCATAAAGCTAGTATAACACATAAACTTTTTATGAAAACCAAGTATTACTTTTCTTCCAAAATGATTCATAACTCTTTTTGAATTATTCAAGATTCTTATTAATTAGAACTCAAGTCCAAAGACATCAAAGTAAAGCCAAATTTAGTTTAACACACGTACGTCTACCGTACTATATATATTTCACAAATATCATGCTCAAAGGGATAGGAAGAATCACATACCTCCTCGGCTAAATCCACTTGCCAAGTCGGATATGTCGTGCGCAGAGTATCAACCTATAATAGTCAAAACACGCCTATCAACTTCTAGTTTTTCGTGGGATTCTTCTAAGTAAGACTTCTCTTAGTCTACAAAAAATTGGGCAGCACTTCCCCTGTTTCTACTCAATTCTCCACCTTTATCAAGGCCCGATAATAGTAACCAACATGCCATAAATAAGGCGCAATAATTCCGAAATTTAAAGAAGGGGATCACACGCCCAAACGGAACGCGATTAACAATCTCTCCTTAACAACAACAATAATTAAACAAGGGGATAACACGCCCAAACGGAACGCGATTAACAATCTATTCTTAATAACAACAATAATTAAAGAAGGGGATAACACGCCCAAACGGAACGCGATTAACAATCTCTCCTTCATAACAACAATAATTAAAGAAGGGGATCACACGCCCAAACGGAACGCGATTTAACAATCTTCCCCTTAACAACAATGTAAATACAGTCCAAAGTAAATACGGTCCAAAGTAAATACGGTCCTTAAGTTGGGGTCTTTGGCCAACTTTTACAATTTTACTTATCCAATTACTTCATTAGTCCTTCAACTTATATTCCAATCTTTATATAAGTTATAGTTTCTTTGTTGTTAACTTCTTAGTAAGTAATGGATACATTTTTACCATTTTAATGGCTAATATGCCAATTCTCCTTTTAACATCTTAACAAGATCCAAATCTTTCTTTATGTCTCATACTTCATAATATACTTCCAATATATGTATAATATCCAATATACATAATAATCAACTTCACAAAGAGGTTAAGGTTTATTACCTCAATTTAGCCCAAAAATATCCAAGAACTTAAAGTCGTTCCTAAGCAAGTTTTAGCTCCAAATATTTGTATTCCAAACCACCACAAGTCACCTTTAGAAGTTCCTAACCAACTTCTATTCAAGAATTAACTCCAAAAAGTGAAGAACACTAAGGCTCTATTTTTGCATGCTCTCGGCCAAGGGAGGGTTTTTGAGGCTAGGGTGTGAAATCTTGTCTAACTCTTGGTTAATAATCTTCCTAATACATTAAGGAAGAACACTTATAAGTTTAAGAATTTTTGGACAACATTTGCTCAAGAAAGAGGGGGGTTGGACGAGAGCACTAAGGAAGGAGAGGAAATATTTTCAAGTCTTGAAATATTCTAAGTGTGGAAGATTTTCATCAACTAGAGGGGTTTATATAGTACAACCAAGGGTTAGGATTGAAACATGTGTATGGTATAGATTATTTGTGTAGGTTCCTTTCTCCACTTGTCCCACAAATGCCATGCAAGACTTTGACCATTTGACTTGCCCACTACTTGAAAAAAACGTCCACTTATGCCATGCAAATGCCATGCAAGACTTTTGGCCACTTGTCTTTCCCACTAGTCTTGAAAAACGTCCACCCATGTCCACTTGGGGTGACACATGTCGCCCTCCTATTGGTCAAAAATATTTATCTCTCGGAAAAATTTCATAATTGGTTAAAATATTGAAAACGTAAAATTTCCTTCACAAAGTTCGGAATATTTTTCCGTCGGAAGACAATTCTTTCAATATTACCCTAATTAGGGTTTATACATTCGTACGTACGTCCTTACATCCATACTCCGGAACTACGGGGTATAACAGTTTTAGGAAAAGATTTCCTTGATCTCGTTAAGCTGTAAACCTATTACCTTACCTATCTCGTTGAACTTATGGTCAGTTCAAACATGCTCATAGACATCTGTATTTTCCTGACAATCTATCTGTTTTATAATGTCATTATCTCTTGACATATTTCATTAATGTCTACCTTATGCTTATATCCATAGGCGCCATTGGCCTCTTTTCAACTATTTAGGTGCTAATCTCGAGCTTTACTCAATTTTACTTCTGTTGACACACTTTCTGAAATGTATGACTGCATATGTTGTGGAATCGATGTTTATATGTTTAGATCCAATTCACGGTGTTACATGATCCAATGGATTGTCAAGCTTTCTTGTCTTATCAGTGTTAGGTCTCTCATCGACCGAGTGCCTATTCGTCTTACCTTTACATTTCCATTTCACATTGCCTTGGGGGTCTCTTATCTCAAGCATTCCTCATACTATCTTCCTGAACCTCAGAGGTTCGTCACCTTTGGCCGAAGGGTTCTTACTTTCCCTGCGCTACCATTGGTCCTTACACTGTTCTGGAGTAATCATACCCTTATGAAACCTGTATAACTATAATTTCATTCACCTTTATCATTCTTATTGTAATCCTTCCTTCTACTCGTCATTAAACGAAAGAACAAAAACATTCCTTCTTTGATATTTGATCATCCCATTCCATTTCTACTTTTTTTATACTTATTAACTGCTTTAATATTCTCACGACACTTCTTCGATCATTTCATATTGTCGTCCTCAATTACCCCCAACACACTATTTTTATCCCAAGGTTATGTAAAATTGTAACATGTTGTTTAACGTAGCCGAAGTCGAGGACCTTACCAGTCCAATATCTATAGCATAACTTAGCTTACTAACCTTGATACCTGTAATTCATAATGATAAGCAATATCGCCCTTTATGCAAGGAAGAGGATTTATCTCCCTTTCATAATCTCTCTTCCTAGCATTGTTCTATGTCCCTCTTTTACCACCGCTTCTTGACTCACTATATTACTGGTTGCATGATCCCTTTCGTATCATTTAGAGTATCACCCTTTTGTTCTTTATATTGAATATCCCATTCGCACTTCTCCTTACTTTTATCACGTTGTGGAATACCTTTGTATTCATATCTCCATATTTTAACCATTGAATTTTTGTATTTTTGTTGACAAAATTTTATCCTTGCCTCATTCCACATTTGATGGTCCTTAGCACATTGTACTTCCTTTGTAATCACAACCACATTCATAGGGTCCTGTTACAGTTTCCTCTATAATTTTAATCATCAAGTGTCACCTTAAAACGTGTAGATTTTCATAACCTACCAAATCTTCCAATGATGTCTTCTGTTTTTCATTTGTATCACTTATACTCATCTTATTCTGCGTATCAACTTGGGATACTTCAAAATATTGTGGCCATAGTTGCCACACCAAACCAACCTCTTGTACCTCAAAATACACTTGCCATATTTTGCATTTAATTGCAAACAGAGGTAAAATACCCAATTCATGAAGGCCTAGTGATTTATTAGATCATATACACATATTCATTTCATATAGACATAGGGCACACCAAGGAATAATCACAACCAATATACTTCATATCTTCATAACCTTAAGCAATACAACAATCTTATCATTTCATATACCATACACCTCCACCAATCTCAACATCAAATATCATATCCACGAAGGCCTTGGATATCTAAGGTCTCAACAGTTACTTTATATTCTAAGGTTCTCAAATATTTTGATTCCCAAGCTTACATTATCTCTCCCCGTATACGGGTAAGATAGCTTCTCATAATCTAAAAATCATGTTGTCTTAACCATAACAACCCTATTAACTCCATACCAACATTATTCGTACATATCACTTAAGCATACAATATAGCCTAATCTAACAACATGGTATGCCATTAAGTCAATTGAACATGATCTTTTAAGAGTTCATCACAATCTCAGACAGTTCATTACCTCCTGAATATTCCAAATTAGCACATATATTGTTACACCCCGTAATTACAGGATATGTTTTAAGAACGTACATAAGAATCCCAAATGTTAAGATTTGAGACTAGTAAAAATTTATCGGAATTATGAAATTGTCGGAAAACGAAATATTGTGACGAATGGGAGGGCGACACGTGTCACCCCCCTTAAGTAGTCTTTGATGAAAATAACATGGGCAAAAGGGTCATTTGACCATTATTAAGATGATCAAGTCTTGCAAGTAGTAGAGCTTGATATATTTGACTTAGTCAATAGGGCCACTTAGCTTGATATTTAAAAGAATTTCATCCCAACCACATATATGTATTAATATTGACCCTCCATGTTACTATATAGTAGTACTAGTAGTGAGACAAGCATTCCATACTTAGAAAAAATTTCAAGAAATTGGATGAAACAATTGGGAGCTCTCGGGTTCAAGGAGAAAAAAAGAGAAAAAAATTTGTTTGTTGTCCAATAAGCTCCACACTTTAAACCAAGGTTCATGAGGGTATTGTAAGGGTATCTCAATAGAAATATCCCGGAAAAATAGCGTTTTCGTATTAGTCGCAAGGTGAAAACCTAGTTGCTTTCCTAGGTTTTGATTAGAAGATTAAAGGAAAGTTGTTTGTGATATTCTACGGGTCTCAAGTGGCGGATTGAAGTGTCAAGAAGAGGCTCTAAGTTGCTAGGGAGCGACTTCGGATTTGAAGTTGGACTAAGGCTCGTTGAGGTAACAATCTTGTTCTCTTAAAGTGTTACAAGATTATATATTGTTGTTAGCCTTACATTTTTACTAGCATGAAGTATATGTGTTGAAGATTTATAAGTGATATGGATTGTTGTAGCCTAAAATCCGAAATGTCATATAAGCCATTTGAAGTTGGATTACAATTTGGTCATTAATTAGAATCGTCGCATGTTACTTACTTGAAGATTGTAGTGGTTATAATCGATTGCGACTTGATATCATGTTATACTAAATAACTTGGATTGAAAAGGAAATTGGATAAGAATTGGTGTTGTTGTATCTCAAGTTGCCGAATTTACACTTGTAGTTTGTACTAGTTTGATATCAATTGTGGGGCGGAATTTTACACGTCTAGTAGGCGTGTAATCCCCTATTGTTAACTACATTGTTGGGCCTTAAATGTGGCGTGTTTGGTTATTGAATTCGGGCCTTGAAAAAGGTGGTAAAGTATGTAGAAACAAAGGAAGTGATGTCCGAATTTTCGTAGAATTTAGTGACTTTGCACTTATTATATTCTACGTTTGAAGTAAGAAGTTAATAGACGTATTATGGTCATTATAGGTTGACATACTACGTGCGGTATAATGGACTTAGCGAGTGGATTGACCCGAAGAGGTATGTGGAACTTTCCTATCTCTTGAGCATGAATAGTTGTACCTATATAGTACGGTGAGCGTCTGAGACTTTGATATCCTTTACTTGTTTTAAGAATGTCCAAGTCGGTTGAGTTAGGAGATTAACTCACTTGTTTTAAAGTAGTCAGGATGTCTTAGTTTTCAAAGTTAAGGGACTTGAAGTGTTTTGAAGTATATGATACTTGTTTCGTTTTAAACGTATAAGTCTCTTGGATATAGGAAAGTGTAATTGACAAAAGTATAAAGTTAATATAACGACTTTATGGGAAGTTGGTTATATTAGCTTTATGGAAAGTTAAAAGAAAGATTTACTCTAAGTAAAATAAGTAAGGATAAATGATTTGAATTTATGAAAGGCAAACTGATTTTAAGGCATCAATTGTCTAAGGTTTTAAAAGAAAGGAAGTCACTTGATTTAGAAGCCTAATTATATTTCTAAAAGGTATTGTGAATTGTCTTGAAAAGTAGTTGTGACTTGATACTATGGTTATTAGTATCTTGGAAGTTTTATATGAAAAAAAGTCATTTTAAAAGGATAGAAGTATGTAGTACTTTGGGTTAAATTCCCGGATTTTTAAAAATGACATGTTAGTGCCTTAAGTAAACTAAAATGAGAGGGTATAATAATAATGTTAATAAGAAGTTAGGGGATTTCTTAACTTGTTTATATTATGATAAGCCGGTAGCGCTTATGTTATGTATGATAGCCGGTTGTGTTAGTTTAAGTTATTCTTACGGGGGAAAGCCCCGGGTTACTACTAATTCCATGGATTTGCTACTGTTATACCCCGTATTTCCAGAGTATGTACGCGGGGACGTACGTAGAAAAGTTTGTGCCTTAAAGTGCTTGGCCGAATTTTATTTGTGCATAACACCCGGTTTGAGTCGTTTTTAGTGAAACGTTTTCCACGACTTTCGTAGGGAATTTCCGGCTATGTCATTTCTAATTTTTGCGGATTTTTAGAGGCGAAACATTTTGGACCAACGAGAGGCGACACTTGTCACCTACAGTTGGTGGGAGTGTGATGGCGTGGGGCAATTGGGTGAGTTTTGTCAAGTAGTAGGTAGGATATTTTGTGTGCAAGTTGGCTATGTACACATGCCCAAATCTTGGCCTTACACTTGTGTAGCACTTGGCTCAATCTTGGCCATTGGTTGGCCTTCACTTGGCCTATAAATACCCATCCCTTTGAAGACTTATTCATCCATTCCTAAATAATCCTAAGTGTTAAAATCCCTCCCTCTCCCCTCTTGTTGACTCTCGTCCAAGAGCCCTCTCCCCTTTGAAAGGCCCCTTGGCGAGAGCCCTCTCCACTCCTAGTAGTGTGGCCGTGGGGTACCCCCCCCTAGCCTTGTTGCTTTCGTATAATACCCCCCCCCTTTGTGGTGTAGAAATACTCTCAAAAGTATTGTTATAATGCCCAAATTACCTTAGCCATATACCTTGTTGTATTCTAAGGTTATACCTATACGAAAAGCCCAGAAAATACTATTATACTTCCGTCAGTCACAAAACCGAAACCCTAGGAAAATCTCCATAGTCCGTTGGAGTATTGTGTAGAAGTTGGTTAGAACTTCTAAGGGTGGTTTAGAGCGGGTTGGAGCGCTCGGAGTTGGAGCTAAACGATTTCCCAGGATCGACTTTAACTAGGATAATTATGGGCTTATCGAGGTAATTATCTTGTCCCTCTATTGTAATTGGATATTACATATTGTTAGAATATATAGTTGAAGTATACTATATATAGAACTGAACGTAGTATCGGCGATGTCTTTTGACTTAAGCCTGAATAATACTTACGGCAATGTCTTGCGACTTAAGCCTGAATTGAAAGAAGAATCTTGAATTGTAATTACATAGCTGTTTCTGATGAGACTTGTGTAGTACAGTGAAGTAGAATTGTACCGTTAGGGTTAGATGTATAACCCCGGTTGGCTTGGTAGCGGCCTCGTTAGAGGAGGAGATTTCTGTTGTTGCGGGGGAAGTCTTTGCGAATTTTGGTAGAATGTTCTACGATGAGATCTAAATGTTAATAAGCGCCTTGTGGCCTTATAGGTTGAAGTACTACGTGTGGCGCGATCTACTTGGCAAGGAGTAGCGGCGTTTGGAAGTACTTGGGCGTTTTGCTATTAGTCGATACTCGTCGCGAGGTATGTGAACCTCTTCCTATCTCTTCTAGCATGATATGTGTGAACTATGTAGTGCGGTGAGCGTACATGTGCTAAACGTATTTGGTTGATTTAAAACATAAAGTGTTATAACGGCTTTATCGGAAGTTGGTTATAACAGCTTTATGTTGGTAAGAAAATACTTGTTGTCTTTAAAAGGTAACTGATTTGAACTATAACTGGCTTGTTATGTGTTAATAAAGAACTTGAAGTATTTCAAAAGATTTTTGAATCATTTTGAAAGAAGAAGTAATATACTTGGTTTTTGAAAAACTTAAGAGTTATACTAGCTTTATGGGAAGTTAGGTATAACGGCTTAAGAATGTTTCTTGATTTGAAATCGGAATGTGTATCGACAAACCACTGCGGCGTTAATAAAAGGAAATGTTTTGACTAATTAAGTATTATTAAAACCGATGAAGCTTCCATCTGCATAGAAGCTAAGATGAGACAAAATGATATTTCCTAGATCATGGCTGCTGTAATAAGATTGTAATAAACAAGAATATCCTACTCACATATAAGGCTTAGGTTTCTCAGATTGTTTAAAGGAGAATTATATTCTTAAATGAATAAGACTATGAACTACGAAACCTTTCTAAAAAATGAGAAACTTGAACATTGGAAATTAGGCAAACTTGAACATTGGAAAAGAATGTTGCTACTTGATTTTACAAAGAGAAGTAATTGATTTTCTTTAAAAAGATAATCACTCTATTTTCATATACTACGGGTATTGTGTGACTTTTGTGAAAGTAACGTATCTTTTAAAGAGTTAATGTATGAAGTACTTTGGGGATAAAACCCCGATCTTGTTGATCATATAGTAGGAAGTACCTTGTGTGAACAACTTGATTGTATTGGTTTGTGATAGCCTTGTAATACTTTCTTGTTGCTTTGATAAGTAAGCGTGTTAGGATGCTACGTGTGTTAGTATCTTGTGATGTTTGTGTAAAGGGTTTCCGCTTGATTGTGCTTATTAACTATCGATCGTTATGATAGTATTGTGGCATTCATCTCTTGAGATGATTCCGGGTTAAGCGCCCTCCGTGCGGGGTAGACTCGGTGATGCAGGACCGTGATTCGAGAATACCTCATGCGGGTCTGAGGGCCTATGCGGAGCTACGAGAGTTCCAGTTAGCGTCGTCCTTTATGGGCATGCGGTCGCGTGGCTATCGCGGACTCGGAAGTCGGGGCGATGCGGGAGTAGCTACCCTCGATGCGGGAATACCTCATGCGGGCGATGAGATTGGCCTATGCGGGCTGCGGGAGTTCGAGGTTAGAGCGCGTACATTGATCTGCGGGCAAGTGGCGGCTTTGATCATGTGACGGTCTAGGCAGATCTTATAATCTGATTCATGACCTTGTTGGTACTGCGTGGGTTTTTAGTAATCGGCTATGCCTTCGTACTTACCGTCTGATTTTATTATGACACGTGGGACACGGTGTTCATGTGTGTTCCTTGGTGCTTTTATATCATGTTGCCGTGATGAGGAAGGTATTCCACGCATGATTGATGTTGTGGGCACGAGACCCCTTGTTATACTTGAGTGATGACTTGAGGCGTGAGTCACGACTTGACATATGTTGCTGTTGTAAATCGTAGTTTGGTTATCATACATGTCTTACGCTTTATATGACTACTATGATTTCATTTACGATTTATTTTGATTTCACATACTCGCACTGTTGTCTTGACCTCGCCCGGCCGCGTTCATGCCGCGAGTAAAGGTACACGATCGTTGATCCTCGCTCTTAGGGTCACAGTTCGACTTTTGGGAAGCTCCGTTTCTCGGAGGCTTATCTTGGTATAGTCCTGTTGTCGTAGGTGCTTACATTCGGGGTATGGCGGGGCCCCTGTCCGTCGTTGTTATCATATCTTTCGTAAGTGCATGATCTTGTTGTGGCGGGGTTGTAAAAGGATTAAAGCTGCTCATGTTGAAAAAGTTGTCATTTTTATATATCTTGAAAGGCAAGTTTTCTCGATTATTGTTTCATATTTCATAATATGTCTTGTATCGTTTTATATTCGTGATTACTCACGATGTTGTATCACTAGGGTGCGGGGTAAGGCACGATCACGGGCGGAATCGGTCGTGACAAAAGTGGTATCGAGCGATTAATCCTCGGAAAGTGTCTGAGGCCGTATCGATAGAGTCTTGATTATCGGTGTGTTGTGCACCACAATAATCGTGAGGCTATAGGATATTTAGGATTGGTTTCTATTCTTCTCACTCGAGATCGTGCCTTAGAGTCGTGTTGTAAGTTGGACCTCTAACGTAAATTCTTTCCTTATCGTTATGCCTCGCGTGGCAACCCGGCGGGAGGCAAAGCGGCCGAGGAGCCGCTGAGTAAATCTGAGAGGGTTACGTGGGCACAGGCCCAATTATCACCTTAGGTGGTGCTTCATTCGGGGAGTTCTGCGACGTCACTAGCCCCAGAGTTTAGCACGGCGGCGATTCCTGCTGCGGCCATGATATTTGAACGCCGGTTCCACGGCCAGAGCGGTGAATATAGATTGCAAAGAAGCAACCTGTTACTAGCTATAGATTTGGCTACGGAGTATACCGATGTCCGCGAGTCTTGAGACTATCTAAAGAGGTTGTGCAAGAGTAATTCTTGATTGGGCTTGGCATGGCACGTATGCGGGCTTATGCGCAGCGGCGAAGCGTGAGATCGACGGGTTAACGAAGGACAGAGAAGAGGGCGAGCGGCAAGGTCCTTTGGTAACTTTCGAGGCGAGTCACCTCACTAAGTGATTAGATTATGCACCTCGCCCGGTCTGAGTGGTCTTCCACGGAGTTCGAGGACATTCGGGGTACGAGGAGTTGGTTAGAACTCCGTGGCTTCGGTTCACGATGTGACGAGCGTCATCCCGGGGAATGTCGTCTTTTAGTTGGTACTTGTTGTACCTGCGGCCGTCAGGGCCATGTGTCGAATGGGTGTCCTTGTAGGAGGACTTAGCCTTCAGGATCGATGGGTAGTCGTCACATTCCTTAGCTATGCGCCCTACAGGCGAGTTTGATTAGACGACTAAGGAGTGAAGCGATGAATATAGATATATCTTTAACCTCTAGAAATCAGTATGTGTGATAAGGTGAGTATACCTTAAGTGCTATGTTCTGATAGAAGTGTGTTAGTCGTGATTAGATCATGGTTGTTTAACCGAGTAAGATTTTGGGGGATAGAGAAGGTTTGAGCCTTAGAGCTTTTTACGTAAAGACCTTAGAGGTGAGGACATCTCGAGAAAAGGTGTAGTGTTATGTTTGACCCTTATTGGAAGTGCATAGTGCACGTGAGTTATGTTGGGATAGGTCCCTAGTAGTGTGGAATGAAAGGGGTAGTTGAGCTAAGAAGACCGCTAGGTTTTGAAACATGATTAGTGAGATTGTTCGGATCGGGAGCTAGTGTTGTGCGGCGTTGCGGGTCGGATTGAGGCCGTGATGCGGGTCAACCCGCGGCTGTTTGGTGGTGGTCAGTTGTGGTGGTCCCGCTTGTGTTAGGGTTGTGAGGGTGTTAGGCACAAGTTTAGTTAACGGCGTCGAGTTCGTGGATGCGTTCGACCGATGGTCGGGCGATGGGGCAGCCCATCACGTTCTTGATCGGGGCCGTTTACTCGGTTGTGTTGAGTTATCGAGAAAGGTTGTAAGGCTGCGGGGTGCCTACCTTAACCTTAAGGCGACGATGGAGCCAGTGCGGCTGTTTTGTTTGGAAGTTTTACGAAGGGTTAGGAACTCGGTGAGTCTCGAGAATCGCGTTCGCCCTCGGGCGATATGTGTATTTGAGGTAGTTGTGGGGATTGTTGTCTCTGCGGAGGAGTGTTTAAGCTACCATTTGATTTTGAGTGTCGCCTTATGAGGCCTTGTTGGGGCGGAAGTGTAAATTGCCGGTCGATTGGTTCGATGTTGGCAAGGTTGATTAGTTGGTTGAGCTTGTCGGCGGTATGGATAGGGTAAAGCTTGTCTAGAAGAGGTTACGGCTCACGAGAAATCGTGCGGATAATCGGCGGCGCTTAGAGTTGAGTTGACGGTCGGTCTTCTTGAAAGTACCACCGGTTAGGGTGTGACGAGTTTTGAAGCGAGAGAAAACTTAGCGAGTTACTTTGGGCCGCACGAGTTCATGTGAAGAATAGGCGGGTTGCCTATATGTTAGCAATTGTCGTCCGACTTAGGAAGCGACGTCCGGTCTTTCGTATTGATATGATCGGAAAGTATCGGAGATCCATCGAGTGTTCCCGATTAATGATGACCACGTTAGAGATAGTAACCAGAGTTTTAGATCTGGCCGTATCGAATGTGGTAAGAGTTTGAGTGTACGACATCCTCGGGATCGCAGCCGGTACCATTTGTTGGGTCGTCGGAGCAAGGCTCGAGACAAAGGGACAAAAGTGGTGCCATTTGTTGGGTCGCCTGAGAAGGTTAATGCCTCAGGCAAAGTGACAAAGTGGTATCTACGACGAGTAAAGAGAGAAGTGAGCATGTATGACGAGCATAGGTGTGATCATTTCTTTTGTAGAGAAGGTGCGAAGGAAGTATATTTTAGACCACGGAGAGAGGTGGTTGTGGTGATGTTAGAGGTGTTTCTCGTGGACTTGGATATAAGTATTTTCTTGTGATTGTTTACGTGGCCATGTGTGCGAGTTTGTTCTCGTAAGTATAGTAGTGAAGACTATCTTTGGCGCGCGTTGTTTTGAGACTTAGAAGGAACATTCGGACGAATGTTTCTAAGGAAGGGAGAATGTTATACCGTATTTCAGTATATGCGCGGGGACGACGTAGAAAAGTTTGTGCCTTAAAGTGCTTGGCGAATTTTATTTGTGCATAACACGGTTTGAGTCGTTTTAGTGAAAGCGTTTTCCACGACTTTCGTAGGGAATTTCCGCTATGTCATTTCTAATTTTTGCGGATTTTTAGAGAGGCGAAACATTTTGGACCAACGAGAGGCGACACTTGTCACCCTCAGTTGGTGGGAGTGTTGATAAAGCATGGGACCAATTGGGTGAGTTTTGTCAAGTAGTAGGTAGGATATTTTGTGTGCAAGTTGGCTATGTACACATGCCCAAATCTTGGCCTTACACGTGTAGCACTTGGCTCAATCTTGGCCATTGGTTGGCCTTCACTTGGCCTATAAATACCCATCCCTTTGAAGACTTATTCATCCATTCCTAAATAATCCTAAGTGTTAAAATCCCTCCTCTCCCCTTTGTTGACTCTCGTCCAAGAGCCCTCTCCCCTTTGAAAGGCCCCTTGGCGAGAGCCTCTCCACTCCTAGTAGTGTGGTAGTGGTACCCCTAGCCTTGTTGCTTTAGTATAATACCCCACTTTGTGGTGTAGAAATACTCTCAAAGTATTGTTATAATGCCCAAATTACCTTAGCCATATACCTTGTTGTATTCTAAGGTTATACCTATCTGAAAAGCCAGAAAATACTATTATACTTAGTCGGTCACAAAACCGAAACCCTAGGAAAATCTCCATAGTCCGTTGGAGTATTGTGTAGAAGTTGGTTAGAACTTCTAAGGGTGGTTTAAAGCGGGTTGAGCGCTCGGAGTTGGAGCTAAGCGATTTCCCGGGATCGACTTTAACTAGGATAATTATGGGCTTATCGAGGTAATTATCTTGTCCTCTATTGTAATTGGATATTACATATTGTTAGAATATATAGTTGAAGTATACTATATATAGAATGAACGTAGTATCGCAATGTCTTTTGACTTAAGCTGAATAATACTTACAGCAATGTCTTGCGACTTAAGCTGAATTGAAAGAAGAATCTTGTGTAATTACATAGGGCTGTTTCATAGACTTGTGTAGTAGTGCGTGAAGTAGAATTGTACGTTAGGGTTAGATGTATAACCCCCTGGTTGGCTTGGTAGCGGCCTCGTTAGAGGAGGAGATTTACGTTGTTGCGGGGAGGTCTTCCGAATTTTGGTAGAATGTTCTACGATGAGATCTAAATGTTAATAAGCGCGTGGCCTTATAGGTTGAAGTACTACGTGTGGCGCGATCTACTTGGCTTAAGGAGTAGCGGCGTTTGGAAGTACTTGGGCGTTTTGCTATTAGTCGATACTCGTCGCGAGGTATGTGAACCTCTTCCTATCTCTTCTAGCATGATATGTGTGAACTATGTAGTACGGTGAGCGTCATGTGCTAAGCGTATTTGGTTGATTTAAAACATAAAGTGTTATAACGGCTTTATCGGAAGTTGGTTATAACGACTTTATGTTGGTAAGAAAAATACTTGTGGTCTTTAAAAGGTAGCGATTTGAACTATAAGCGGCTTGTTATGTGTTAATAAAGAACTTGAAGTATTTCAAAAGATTTTGAATCATTTTGAAAGAAGAAGTAATATACTTGGTTTTGAAAAACTTAAGAGTTATACTAGCTTTATGGGAAGTTAGGTATAACGGCTTAAGAATGTTTCTTGATTTGAAATCGAATGTGTATCGACAAACCACTGCGGCGTTAATAAAAGGAAATGTTTTGACTAATTAAGTATTATTAAAACCGATGAAGCTTCCATCTGCATAGAAGCTAAGATGAGACAAAATGATATTTCCTAGATCATGGCTGCTGTAATAAGATTGTAATAAACAAGAATATCCTACTCACATATAAGGCTTAGGTTTCTCAGATTGTTTAAAGGAGAATTATATTCTTAAATGAATAAGACTATGAACTACGAAACCTTTCTAAAAATGAGAAACTTGAACATTGGAAATTAGGCAAACTTGAACATTGGAAAAGAATGTTGCTACTTGATTTTACAAAGAGAAGTAATTGATTTTCTTTAAAAAGATAATCACTTTATTTTCATATACTACGGGTATTGTGTGACTTTTGTGAAAGTAACGTATCTTTTAAAGAGTTAATGTATGAAGTACTTTGGGGATAAAAACCCGATCTTGTTGATCATATAGTAGGAAGTACCTTGTGTGAACAACTTGATTGTATTGGTTTGTGATAGCCTTGTAATACTTTCTTGTTGCTTTGATAAGTAAACGTGTTAGGATGCTACGTGTGTTAGTATCTTGTGATGTTTGTGTAAAGGGGTTTCTTGATTGTGCTTATTAACTATCGATCGTTATGATAGTATTGTGGCATTCATCTCTTGAGATGATTAGGGTTAAGCCGCCCTCCGTCTGGGGTAGACTCGAGCGTGATGCAGGACCATGATTCGAGAATACCTCATGCGGGTCTGAGGGCCTATGCGGAGCTACGAGTTCGAGTTAGCGTCGTCCTTTATGGGCACGCGGTCGCTTGTGGCCACGCGGACTCGGAAGTCGGGGCGATGCGGGAGTAGCTACCGATGCGGGGAATACCTCATGCGGGCGATGAGATTGGCCTACGCGAGTCGCGGGAGTTCGAGGTTAGGCAGCGTACATCGATCTGCGGGCAAGTGGCCGCTTTGATCATGTGACGGTCTAGACAGATCTTATGATCTGATTCGCGACCTTGTTGGTACTGTGGGTTTTTAGTAGTCGGCTATGCCTTCGTACTTACCGTCTGATTTTATTATGACACAGTGGGACACGGTGTTCATGTGTTCCTTGGTGCTTTTATATCATAGGCTGGCGGTGAGGAAGGTATTCCACGGGCATGATTGATGTTGTGGGCCCGAGACCCTTGTTATACTTGAGTGATGACTTGAGGCGTGAGTCCCGACTTGACACGATCGCTTTGTTGTAAGCGTAGTTTGGTTATCATACATGTCTTACGCTTTATATGACTACTATGATTTCATTTCTGATTTATTTTCGATTTCACATACTCACTTTTGTTATCGACCTCGCCCGGGTGCGTTCATGCCGCAGTAAAGGTACACCGATCGTTGATCCTCGCTCTTAGGGTCACGATTGACTTTTGGGAAGCTCCGTTTCTCGGAGGCTTATCTTGGTATAGTCCCCTGTTGTCGTAGGTGCTTACATTCAGGGGTATGACGGGGCCCTGTCCCGTCGTTGTTGTCATATCTTTCGTAGAGGTCTGTAGTACTGTTGTGGGCAGGGTTGTAAAAAGGATTAAATTGTTCATGTTGAAAAAGTTGTCATTTTTATATATGCCGAAAGGCAAGTTTTTCTCAGATTATTGTTTCATATTTCATAATATGTCTTGTATCGTTTTATATTCCGCTGATTACTCTGATGTTGTATCACTAGGGTGCCCGGGGTAAGGCACCAGTCACGGGCCCGGAATCGGGTCGTGACAGCTACCCATGATGCGAGTGCGGCATTTGTACTCATTGCGGGCCCACCGGGCCCAAGCGGGTGAAATAGTCCTGTGCGGGTGAAATATTCCCATGCGGAGCGCATCGCTCCATTGCAGGTACGTAGGACCTATGCGGATGAAATAGTCCCAGGAGTAGGATTGCTTAATGATACTACGGGCGGATGGCCCTACTTTGATCATGAGCCTCCTATTTTTTTTGCAGTAAAGTTTATATTGGTTACTCTCATTGTTAGTAAGTCACAGTGCACTGTAATTTAATTATCATCCATGTCTCCAGTTTTATTTAGACTTATGATATAATTACAGTATTTTCCAGTTTTACATACTTGGTACATATTGTGTGCGACCCGCCGAGGCTGCGTTATCTGCGGTAGGGGGTAGCGGTGGTGGATCCTCATTCTTAGGATCACCGATCGGTGTCGAAGCTCCATTTCTCGGAGGATTGTCTTTTAGTACGGTTTTCCCGATGTTGTAGATATTATGTACATTCGGGTATGGCGGGCCACTCATACGATTGTTATTCCTAAGTGCGTAGTCACATTTGTGGTTTGGGCTGTAAGAACAAAGTTGTACTATTTTACTTTTGGTTATGTATATTTTATGGAAGGCGGCCTTATCGGCTAGCCTGTGATGATTATTGTCTAAACATGTTTATGTGTTGTGTATGTTCATTGCTATTCTCGATGTATGAAGGGGTGCCGGTAGGGCACCGATCGCGGCCTGGTCGGGTCATGACAAAAGTGGTATCAGAGCAGTTAGTCCTCGGAAAGTGTCTACAGACCGTGTCTAGTAGAGTCTTGATTATCGATGTGTTGTGCATCACATCTATAATCAGGAGGATGCCTTATAGGAGGATGCAGGACATTTAGGATTGGTTTCCATTCTTCTCTCTATGAGATCGAGCAGTAGAGCTGTCTTATTAGGTTGAATCATCTCTGACCTATTCTTATGTATCAGTTATGCCTCCACGGAAGGCGGCCGGGCGAAGGTCAAAGCGGCGGAGCTGCTGCACGTGAGAGGTTACTAGGACTCGAGCACAAACTATGCCCGAGGTGGTAGGTGTCGGCGAGTTCACCCACGCCGATATTAGACAGGCGAGGCGGCGGTAGCTCCGAGGTTCCGGTACTGAAGCTTCGATTCGCGGCGGTGAGTATAGAGATTACGGAGAGCAGATACGGTTATTGACCAAAGATAGTGGCGAGCGGCGACAGAGGCGGTAGCTAACCTAGGCGAAAATTTGCGGATTCGAGATTTTTTGGGTTGTCATCCACCCGAGTTCTATGGTTTGAGGTCTGAGGAGGATCCTTAGGAGTTTATTCGGCAGTTACAGCGGACTATGCAGGTGTTTAGGGCCTCGGAGACAGAGTCAGTTATGTGTTATACCCTGTATTTCCAGAGTATGTATGTGAGGACGTACGTGCAATTGTACAAGCCCTAATTAGGTTTAGAATGAAATTGTAAACTTTCAACGGAAAAGATTCCGAACCTTGTGAAGGAAATTTTACGTTTTTAATATTTTAACCGATTACGGATTTTTCCGATAGATGAAATATTTTGGACCAATAGGAGGGCGACATGTGTCACCCTTAGGTGGCATTGGTTGGACGAAATTGTGGGCTAGTGGACAAGTCAAATAGTCAAGTCTTGCAAGATATTTTCTTTGGGTTAGTGGGGGTAGGTAGTGGACGGTTATTGTGAGCCATGTGGATGGCCACATGGCTCATTGTTGTGGTGGACATATGTTCCAATGTTGTGGTGGACATATGTCCCAATATTGTGGTGGACACTTGGTGGAAGACTCCACTCACACAAGCTATCTAATCTACACCCTCCACTTGTTTTAATCTTGGCCATTGAAGGTTCTATAAATACCCCCCCTCTAGTGCAAGACTTCTTCATCCACAAAACAATTTCCAAGTCTCCAAAAATCCTTCCCCCTTGGTTGCAAGTTCTCGTCCAAAGTCCCCTCCCCCTTTGATTAGCTCTCGTCGAAATACCCTCCCCCCCCCCCTTCCTTGTTGTTCTCGTCGAAATACCCCCCCCCCCCCCCCCTTGGTAGAAAATTGTCTTCTAGTATTGTTCCTATCCCAAATACCTTAGCCAAAAATCCCTTGTTGTATTCCAAAGTTACCTCTATACTAAAAGCCCGGAAATACTACTTTATATCCTTTAGTCACAAAACGAAACCCTAGGAAAATCTTCATAGTGGGTTGAAGTATTAAGTAGAAGTTGTTTAGAAACTTCTAAGGGTTTCTTGGAGCTATCGGAGCGTGCAAATTAGGAGCTAAACGTTGTTCAGGATCGACATTTAATCTTGGATAATTTTGGGCTTATCGAGGTAAATATCTTTATCCTTCTATTGTAATTGGAGATTACATATCGTAGTAGTTTAGAATTAAGTATAAGTTATATATAAGGATGGTATAAAAGAAGAGAATTGAACTGTACTTACATAGGACTGTATTTACAGTAGACTTATGTAGTTTGACGGGTAGGGAAGTGCTGCCCAATTTTCCATAGAATAGAGAACCCTCTGCTTAGAATATTCTACAGAGTAGTCTAGACGTTGATAGACGTATTTGACTATTATAGGTTGATACTCTGCGCGCGATATATTCGACTTGGCAGGTGGATTTCGCCGAGGAGGTATGTGATTCTTCCTATCCTCTTGAGCATGATATTTTTGATATATATATAGTACGGTAGACGTACGTGTGTTAACTAAAACTGGTTTTACTCTGATGTCTTTTGACTTGAGTTTTAAATAATAATAATCTTGAAGTATTTCAAAAGAGTTATGAAACATTTTTGAAAGAAAAGTAATACTTGGTTTTAAAAGCTTAAAGAGTTATACTAGCTTTATGGGAAGTTAAGTATAACGACTTAAGAAAGATAAAAGGAACGGTTTACTTATTTGTTTATGAAAGTCTTGTATTGATTTCTGAAAAGTGTAGTAAGATGGTTTGATAAGTAAACATGTTATGATGCTACGTGTGTTAGTGTCTTGTGATGTTGTGTAAGGGGTTATTCTTGTTGTGCTTACGTTGTTAAACGATAAGCCCGTTATCGCTATTATATCACATACCCCCCCTGACTTGTTATGATGCCGAGGACTTGCCACCCTCGATGCGAGGAATACCTCATGCGGGTCTGTGTGACCTATGCGGAGCTGCGGGAGTTCCAGGATTGATCACTCCGGGTGTGTTACGCCGATGCGGGTCTATATGGCCTATGCGGTCCACAGGACTATGCGGACTTCGTGGTCGAGGAGGATGCCGGTTAGCTCCCGATGCGAGAATACCTCGTGCGGTGCAGTATGACCTATGCGGTGCGGAGTTCGAGATTAGGCACGCATAATGATACTATGGGCGATTGGCCTTGCTTCGATCATTAGCGGCCTAGAAAAGACCAGTTACATTATATATATTTTTGCTCTTGCCTATGATGTGGCATTATGTGCGGTTGAATTTGGTTGTATTTGTAAGTGGTTTTAAAATGCTTTGAGTTCATTTCGATGCTTCTGATTTCACATACTTGGTACTGTTGTCGACCTCCTTCGAGGCTGCGTTCATGCCGCGGTAAGAAGCGGTGGTAGATCCTCGTTCTTAGGATCCTTACTGGTGTCAGGAGCCCCATTTCTCCGGAGGCTCGACTTTTGGTACGACTCTCCCTGTGTTGTAGATATTTTGTACATTCAGGGTATGGCGGGCATCGCCATAGTTGTTACATTCCAGAAGTGCGTAGTCTGTTGTAAGTTGGGATGTAACTGTTCACTCTTGATGTATATATACATGCCGGAAGGCAATCTTTTCTTGGATAAACTGTTTCTCATTTCATAATTGTTTCATGTCTTTTTTATATTCCGCTGGTTACTCTGATTTATGTCTACTTAGGTGCCCGGGTAAGGCACGATCACGCCCGGTTCGGGTCGTGACAAAAGTGGTATCAGAGCAGTTAATCCTCGGAAAGTGTCTACAGACTGTATCTAGTAGAGTCTTGATTATCGGTGTGTTGTGCACCACACCAATAATCAGGAGGCTATAGGATATTTAGGATTGGTTTCCATTCTTCTCACTCTGAGATCGTGCCTTAGAGTTGTGTTATAAGTTGGACCCCTCTAACGTATTTCTTTTCTGTACCAGTTATGCCTCCACGCAAGGCAACCCGGGCCCAGAAGGGCAAGGCAGCCGAGGGAACTGCTAGTAGGACACAGAGGGTCACGAGGGCCCAGGCCCATACTTTACCCGAGGCGATACCTCAGACGGCGAGTTCTACGACGCCGCCGGCCCCAGCAGAGTTTGGAGCCACAGCAGGGGCCACTAAGACCACAGTACCTGCGCCTCCAGTCCCACATCCTGGAGCAGAGGAGATGGGTTACAGAGAGATGGCCCGATTACTGCCGTGATTGTGGCGACACGTGAGATAAGTGGGCCGGCGATTCGAAGAGCACCCGTGGTTCATCCTAAATTGGATAGCTTGAGACTACGAAATTTTTTGAGTTGTAGCCCGCCAGAGTTATACGGGTCGAGGCCTGAGGATGATCCGCAGGAGTTCATCCGACAGCTTCAGCGGATCATGAGAGTGATCAGGGCTTCGGAGACCGAGTCGGTGGTCTTGGGTTCGCATCGGCTGCGTGATACCGCAGTCGACTGGTTTGATTCGTGGGAGCTATCCCGGGGAGAGCATGCGCCTCCAGCAGTATAGGACGAGTTCTCTGAGGCATTTCTCACTCACTTCTTGCCTCCGCAGATGAGGAGGGCATGTCTTAAACAATTTACGATCTTTGAGGCAGAGAGGGCGCGCGGTCGAGTACAACGTGGAGTTCGACTCGTTGGCTCGATATGTCCCTGCGTTAGTAGCAGATATGGAGGACCGAGTGCACCGCTACGTTACGGGACTAGATGACTACTTGGCAGAGTCTTGCTCGGGTGTGGCTCTTCAGCCGGGCATGGACATTGCCGCGTTCGTGCTCGTACGCAGGTGCGAGGCGTAGAGTGACGGGTCGGCGGATATCAGCAGCGAAGAAGGCGAGCGGCGGATCTTTTGGTAGCTCTCGGGGTGGAGCGGACTCGGCGAGACTAGATTTGCACCACGGCCGGCTCGAGCACTCCTACCGTCTTGATGCCCAGGCATTCGGGCGGTCGGGGCCCCAGGACTTCGGACTTCCTGGGTAGCAGGGGTGCTAACCGGTCGAGGTCCTCTCTGTGTGTCCGATTTGGTAGATTCCATTCCGAGAGTTGTGATACTACCTCGGGAGTTTGCTACACTTGCGGCCAGCAGGGTCACTATGCGAGAGCCTGTCCGACCAGAGGCAACGCAGATGGTAGGGGTCAGCCTACAGGGTCTTTCGTCGGGTCTTATTCACCTACGGTTACTCGCCCCGGACGGCAGGGTGCTCAGGGACCAGTATGTCGCGGCAGAGGTCGTGGCAGGGGTCCTAGTTCTAGCGGTCCTCAGAACCGCATTTATGCCTTTTCGGTAAGCGGGACGGGGCGTCACGATGTCGTCACAGGTACTTTATCAGTTTCATGTTGTGACGTGTATGCCTTGATAGATCCGGGTTCTACTCTGTCCTATATATCTCCCTTGTGCTAGTAGGATAGGGATAGAGCACGAGTCCATAGACCCTTTCGAGTAGCTACGCGCGATGGGTGATTCGGTGGTAGCTCGGCGGGTATATAGGGCTTGCCGGTGTCTTTATCTGATCGTCGAGACCTGGCGGAAACTTGATAGAGTTGGATATGACCGATTTCGATGTGATCGTGGGTATGGATTGGTTAGCTTCGCTACGCCAATGTAGACTGCAGGAGAGAGTGGTGCGGTTCGATTTCTGAGGCCGGTTATTGAGTGGAAGGGGAACACTGTATCGCCGAGGGGTAGGTTTATTTCCTACCTCAAGGCTAGGAAGATGGTGCAGAAGGGGTATATCTACCATCTCATCCGGGTGTTTGATACTGAGGCTGCGGTATCAGATTTTGATCGATTCAGAGTCGAGAGTTCCCGGATGTGTTTCCAGACGACCTCCCGGGTATCCCTCCTGAGAGGGAGATAGAGTTTTGTATCGATGTGCTGCCAGACACTCGGCCTATATCCATTCCGCCATACAGAATGGCACCAGTCACGGGCCCCGGATCAGGTCGTGACAAAAGTGATCATGGGTGGGGTAG
Source organism: Przewalskia tangutica (assembly GCA_029844215.1). Classification (NCBI taxonomy): domain Eukaryota; kingdom Viridiplantae; phylum Streptophyta; class Magnoliopsida; order Solanales; family Solanaceae; genus Przewalskia; species Przewalskia tangutica. The sequence goes on from CM056727.1 coordinate 111,913,047, forward strand.
TTCCTCTCATGCTTCTTAAGCTGTCGGGATGCGTACGCTATAAACTTGCCCTGCTGCATCAACACACATCCAAGCCCGATGCCTAACGCATCACAATACACCACATAACCGTCTGGACCCTCTGGAAGAGTAAGAACTGGGGCGGTCGTCAATCTCTCCTTGATGGTTGGAAACCACGCTCCTGACATCATCCATCGAAACTTAGCGCATACGAGTCGGCCTAGTCAATGGTGCAGAAATTGTTATACCGTAGTTCCGAGTATGTATGCGAGGGCGTGCGTGCGAGAATACTGAGAAAGATTGGAAAGGAAGAAAGAGCGATTTTTCCACGGAAAAGTTTAGGTTTTGTGAAGGAAAAAGGTTCGTTTTGGGAATTGGATTCCCATTTGGTATTCGGACTTCTGGAATATTAGAGAATTATGGAATTTTATTTTGAAAATGGTCACGTGGGGCCACGGGAGAAATTCTGATTTTGTGGGGCCGCTTTGATTTTGAGATTTTGGCGTTTTGGATATTTTGGAAGACGAAATATTTTGGGCGAATCGGGGCGACACGTGTCACCCCATGTGGCACCTTTGGGCCGAAATATGTTTGTGCACAACACGGTTAGAGTCGTTTTCGAAAACGTTTTCCACGACTTTCGTAGGGAATTTCGGCTATGTCATTAAGTATTTTTGCGGATTTTTCCGAGAGGCGGAACATTTTGGACCAACGGGAGGGTGACATGTGTCACCTCGCATTGGAAGCAAGTGGCGGCCTGATGGACGATTGGGAAGGCTTTGTGGGAGATATTTTTGGTAGATATTTTGTGTGCAAGTTGGCTAGGTACACATGGGTGAATCTTGGCCTACACTTGCCTAACACTTGGCTAGATCTTGGCCATTGGTTGGCCTTGGCTTGTCTTATAAATACCCTCCTTGGAAGACTAATTCATTCACAGTGCCTAAGTCTTGAAAGCTTCTTCCTTCCCCTTAGTGTGGTGTCTTGGCGAGAGCCCCTCTCTCCCCCCCGGGGCCGAGAGTCTCCCCCCCTAGTGGGGTAGGCCGAGGGGTAGACACCCCCCCTCCGTTGAGGTGCTAGCCGTGGGGTACCCCCCCCGAGCCTAGTTGCTTTCGTATAATTCCCCCCGTTGTGGGATAGAAATACTCTCCCAGTATTGGTATAATGCCCAAATTACCTTAGCCCTATACCTTGTTGTATTCTAAGGTTATACCTATCTGAAAAGCCAGAAAATACTATTATACTTCCCGTCGATCCAAAACCGTAACCCAGGAAAATCTCCATAGTCAGTTTGGAGTATTGTGTAGAAGTTGGTTAGAACTTCTAAGGGTGGTTTAGAGCGGGTTGGAGCGCTCGGAGTTGGAGCTAAACGATTGCCCAGGATCGACTTTATACTTGGATAATTATGGGCTTATCGAGGTAATTATCTTGTCCCCCTATTGTAATTGGATATTACATGTTGTAGGAGTATATAGTTGAAGTATACTATATATATATGACTGAACATAGCTTGTGGCAATGTCCTTGGACCTAAGCTGAAGAATCGAATCGTAATTACATGGGGCGTATTACGGTAGACTTGTGTAGTAGTGCAGTGGAGTAGAATTGTACAGTTAGGGTTAGATGTATAAACCCCTGGTTGGCTTGGTAGCGGCCTCGATAGAGGAGGAGATTCTGTTGTTGCGGGGAGAGTCTTGCCGAATTTTCTGTAGAAGTTCTACGATGAGACCTAAATGTTAATAAGCGCCTTGTGGCCTTATATGTGGATGTACTACGTGTGGCGCGATCTACGTGGCTTAAGGAGTAGCCGAGCGGCGAGGTACTCGAGCATTTTGCTATTAGTCGATAATCGTCGCGAGGTATGTGAACCTCTTCCTATCTCTTCTAGCATGATATGTGTGAACTATGTAGTGCGGTGAGCGTCGTGTGCTAAGCGTATTCGATTGGTTTAAAACATAAAGTGTTATAACGGCTTTATGGGAAGTTGGTTATAACGACTTTATGTAGATAAGAAAACACTTTGTGGTCTTTAAAAGGTAAATGATTTGTTTATAAGCGGCTTGATGTGTGATTATAAAGAACTTGAAGTATTTCAAAAGATTTACAAATCGTTTTGAAGAAGTAATACTTGGTTTTGAGAACTTAAGAGTTATACTAGCTTTATGGGAAGTTAGGTATAACGTCTTAAGAACGTTTCTTGATTTTGGAAATCGGGATGTGTATCGACAAACCATCTGCGGCGTTAATAAAAGGAAATGTTTTGAACAATTAAGTATTATTAAAACCGGTAGAAACTTCCATCTGCATAGAAGCTAAGATGAGACAAAATGATATTTCCTAGATCACGGTCTTTGTAATAAAGATTGTTATAAACAAGAATATCCTACTCACATATAAGGCTTATGTTTCTCAGTTGTTTAAAAGAGAATTATATTCTTAAATGAATAAGACTATGAGCTGAAACCTTTCTAAAATAAGAAACGTGAACATTTGAAATTAGGCAAACTTGGGCGTTTGGAAAATAATGTTGTTACTTGATTTTACAAAGGTAAGAGTTTTGGTTTTCTTAAAAGGGCAGTCACTCTATTTTATACTACGGGTATTGTGTGACTTATGTGAAAAAGCAGATCTTTTTTAAGATTTTAATGTGTGAAGTACTTTGGGGATAGATACGAACTTGTTAGTAGAAAGTACCTTGTGTGAATAACTTGATTGTATTGGTTTGTGATAGCCTTGTAATACTTTCTTGTTGCTTTGATAAGTAAAAGTGTTAGGATGCTACGTGTGTTAGTATCTTGTGATGTTTGTGTAAGGGTTTCCCTTGATTGTGCTTATTAACTATCGATCGTTATGATAGTATTGTGGCATTCATCCGCGAGATGATTAGGGGTTAAGTCGCCCTCCGTCACGGGGTAGACTCGGTGATGCAGGACCATGATTCGAGAATACCTCATGCGGGTCACGAGGGCCTATGCGGAGCTACGAGAGTTCGTGTTAGTGTCGTCCTTTATGGGCATGCGGTCGCTTGTGGCGTGCGGTGCGAAGTCGGGGCGATGCGGGAGTAGCTACCTCGATGCGAGGAATACCATGCGGGCGATGAGATTGGCCTATGCGAGTGCGGGAAGTTCGAGGACTAGACGCGCATTAGATCTGCGGGCAAGTGGCGGCTTTGATCATGTGGCGGTCAGGCAGATCTTATAATCTGATTTATGACCTTGTTAGTACGGTGAGTGTTAGTAGTCGGCTATGCCTTCGCATTTACCATGCAGTTTTATTAGGACACAGTGGGACACGGTGTTCATGTGTATTCCTTGGTGCTTGTATATCATAAAGCTGGCGGTGAGGAAGGTATTCCACGCACGATTGATGTTGTGGGCGTGAGACCCATTGTTAAATTGAGTGATGACTTGAGGTGTGAGTCACGACTTGACATATTCGCTTATTTATGGTGAATCGTAGTTTGGTTATCATACATGTCTCTGCTTTGTATAGACTACTATGATTTCATTTCTGATTTATTTTAGTTTCACATACTAAATTTTTGTTATGCGACCTCCTTGGGCTGCGTTCATCTGCGCGAGTTGAGGTACATCGATCGTTGATCCTAGCTCGAGTCGCGATTCGGCGTTTGGGAAGCTCGTTTCTCGGAGGCTTATCGGTGGTATAGTCCTGTCGTAGTAAGTGTTTACATTCGGGGTTTGGCGGGGCCTGTCCGCCATTGTGGTCGTATCATTCTTAGAGGTGCATGAAATCTTGTTGTGGGCGGGGTTGGTAAAAAGGATTAAGGCATTTCATTTGTAAAAGAGTTGATGGTTATATATATGCGAAAGGCAAGTTTCCTGATTATTGTTTTATATTTCATTTATCTCATGTTGTTGTTTTATGTTCATTGATTACTCGATGTTGTGTCACTAGGGTGCGGGGTAAGGCACGATCACGGGCCGATTTGGTCGTGACAAAAGTGGTATCGAGCGATTAATCCTCGGAAAGTGTCTGAACCGTATCGATGAAGTCTTGATTATCGGTGTGTTGTGCACCACCAATAATCGTGAGGCTATAGGATATTTAGGATTGGGTTCTATTCTTCTCACTCGAGATCGTGCCTTAGAGGCGTGTTGTAAGTTGGACCCTCGGCGAAATTCTTTCCTTATCGTTATGCCTCGCGTAGGCAACCCGAGCCGGGAGCGGCGGCAATGAGGCTGCGAGCAGAGTTTAAGCATGGCGAGGGCACAGGCCCAATCATTACCTAGGGTAGTGCTTCATTCGGGATTTCTGCGGCGTCACTAGCCCCGAGTTTAACCGGTGGCGATTCCTCTGCGTCACGATATTTGAACCTTGGTTCCGGCCAGGAGCGAGAATATAGATTGCAAGAGACAACCTTTACTAGCTATGGATTTGGCTACGGAAGAGTATACCGATGTATCGCAAGTCTTGATGACTACCTAAGAGAAGGTTGTGCAAGAGTAGTCCTTGATTAGGCTTGAGCATGGCACGTATGCGGGCTTATGCGCGGCGAGAAAGCGTAGAGATCGACGGGTTAACCAGGGCGGCAGAAGAGGTCGAGCGGCAAGTCCTTGGTAACTTTCAAGGTGAGTATACCTTAAGTGCTATGTTACGATAGCGATGTGTTAGTTGTGATTAGAATCATGGTGGGTTAACCGAGTAAGATTTTGGGGATAGAAGGTGTGAGCCTTAGAGTGTTATACGTAAAGACCTTAGAGGTAAGGCCATCTCGAGAAAGGTGTAGTGTTATGTTTGACCCTTATAGGAGTGCATAGTGCACGTGAGCTATGTTCGTGGGATAAGTCCATGTAGTATGAAATGAAAGAGGGTAGTTGAGCTAAGAAGACCGCTAGGTTTTCGTAACGTGTTAGTAAGATTGTTCCTACGGGAGATGGTATTTCGCGCCTTAGGGTCGGGTTGAGGCTACGTCGGGTCAACCCGCGGTAGGTTTAGTGGTGGGGTCGGTTGTGGTGGTCCTCTTTGTGTTAGGGTCATGAGGTGTTAGGCCCGTGTTTAGTTAGCCGCGTGCAAGTTCGTGGATGCGTTCGACGGTGGTCGGGCCGATGAAGCGACCTATCGTGTTCTTGGTCGAGTCGTTCCTCGGCGGTGTTGATGTTATACGAAAAGGTTGTGAGGTTGCAGGGTGCCTACCTTCACCTTATGACGGACGATGGAGCCAGTGCAGCTGTTTTCTCTACGGGAGTTTGTACGAGCGGGGCTAGGAACTCGGGTGAGTCTCCGTATCGCATTCGCCACCGGGCGATGTTTTGATTTGAGGGTATTTGTGAGATCGTTGTCTCGGTTGGGAGTGTTTAAGCTACCATTTCGGTGTTCGGATGTCGTCTTGTGGCGCCTTGTAGGCGAGAAATGCAAGTTGCGGTCGATTGGTTCGATGTTGGCGGGGTTGGATAGTTGGTTGAGCTTGTTCCGGTGATGTGGATAGTGAAGCTTGTCTAGAAGAAGTTACGGCGGCTCGGAGGAATCGATGCGGATAATCGGCGGCGCTTAGAGTTGAGTTGACGGTCGGTCTTCTTGAAAGTACCACCGGACGGGTGTGACGAGTTGTGAAGCAGAAGGAACTTAGCGAGTCACTTTGGGCCTTGGTGAGTTCATGAAGAATAGGCGGGTTGCCTATATGTTAGCATTTGCCGTCCGACTTAGGAAGAAGGGCGTCCGGTCTTCGTATTGTTATGTTCGGGAAAGTATCGAAGATCCATCCAGAATGTTCCCAGTTAATGATGACCACGTTAGAGATAGTAACCCCGAGTTTTGGAAACTGAAGCCGTATCAGAATGTGGTAAGAGTCCGAGTGTACGACAGCTTCAGTGATCGCATGCAGCCCGGTACCATTTGTTGGGTCGTCGGAGCAAGGCTCGCGACAAAGTGACAAAAGTAGTATTAATTGTGGTGAGGTTAGAGGTGTTTCCTCGTGGACTTGGATGTAAGTATTTTACGTGGGTATTTCTGTGGCCAGCTGTGGCAGGATTGTTTCGTAAGTATAGTAGTGAAGACTATACTGTCACGTGTTCGTTTTGAGACTTAGAAGGAACATTCGGACGAATGTTTCTAAGGAAGAATGTTATACCCGTAGTTCGTGGTATGTATGCGAGGGCGTGCGTGCGAGAATCTGACGAAAGATTGGAAAGGAAGAAAGAGGCGATTTTCCACGGAAAAGTTTCCGGTTTTGTGAAGGAAAAGGTTCGTTTTGGGAATTGGATTCCCGATTTGGTATTCGGACTTCTGGAATATTAGAGAATTATGGAATTTTATTTTGAAAATGGTCACGTGGGGCCACGGGAGAATTTACTGTTTTGTGGGGCCGCTTTGATTTTGAGATTTTGGCCGTTTGGATATTTTGGAAGACGAAATATTTTGGGCGAATCGGGGCGACACGTGTCACCCCATGGCACCTTTGGGCGAAATATGTTTGTGCACAACACCGGTTAGAGTCGTTTTGGCGAAAGCGTTTTCCACGACTTTCGTAGGGAATTTCGGCTATGTCATTAAGTATTTTTGCGGATTTTTCCGAGAGGCGGAACATTTTGGACCAACGGAGGGTGGCGTGTGTCACCTCGCATTGGAAAGCAAGTGGGCGGCCTGATGGACGATTGGGAAGGCTTTGTGGGAGATATTTTTGGTAGATATTTTGTGTGCAAGTTGGCTAGGTACACATGGGTGAATCTTGGCCTACACTTGCCTAACACTTGGCTAGATCTTGGCCGTTGGTTGGCCTTGGCTTGTCTTATAAATACCCTCCTTGGAAGACTAATTCATTCACAAATTGCCTAAGTCTTGAAAGCTTCTTCCTTCCCCTTAGTGTGGTGTCTTGGCGAGAGCCCTCCCTCCCCTGGCGAGAGTCTCCCCAGTGGGGTAGGCCGAGGTAGACACCACTCGCTGAGGTGCTAGCCAGTAAATTACCACTGCTAGTTGCTTTCGTATAATACCCCTTTTTGGTATAGAAATACTCTCCAAGTATTGTTATAATGCCCAATTACCTTAGCCCTATACCTTGTTGTATTCTAAGGTTATACCTATACGAAAAGCCAGAAAATACTATTATACTTCGTCGATCCAAAACCGTAACCACAGGAAAATCTCCATAGTCAGTTGGAGTATTGTGTAGAAGTTGGTTAGAACTTCTAAGGGTGGTTTAGAGCGGGTTGGGCTCGGAGTTGGAGCTAAGCGATTGCCGGGATCGACTTTATACTTGGATAATTATGGGCTTATCGAGGTAATTATCTTGTCCTATTGTAATTGGATATTACATGTTGTAGGAGTATATAGTTGAAGTATACTATATATATATAATGAACATAGCTTGTGGCAATGTCTCGACCTAAGCTCGAAGAATGACTGTAATTACATGGGGTGTATCAGATGAACTTGTGTAGTAATGCAGTGGAGTAGAATTGTACAGTTAGGGTTAGATGTATAAACCCCACGGTTGGCTTGGTAGCCGGCCTCGATAGAGGAGGAGATTTCTGTTGTTGGGGAGAGTCTTTGAATTTTACGTAGAAGTTCTACGATGAGACCTAAATGTTAATAAGCGCCTTGTGGCCTTATAGGTGGATGTACTACGTGTGGCGCGATCTACGTGGCTTAAGGAGTAGCCGAGCGGCTGAGGTACTCGGCATTTTGCTATTAGTCGATAATCGTCGCGAGGTATGTGAACCTCTTCCTATCTCTTCTAGCATGATATGTGTGAACTATGTAGTACGGTGAGCGTACGTGTGCTAAGCGTATTCGATTGGTTTAAAACATAAAGTGTTATAACGGCTTTATGGGAAGTTGGTTATAACGACTTTATGTAGATAAGAAAACACTTTGTGGTCTTTAAAAGGTAAATGATTTGTTTATAAGCGGCTTGATGTGTGATTATAAAGAACTTGAAGTATTTCAAAAGATTTACGAAATCGTTTTGAAAGAAGTAATACTTGGTTTTGAGAACTTAAGAGTTATACTAGCTTTATGGGAAGTTAGGTATAACGGCTTAAGAACGTTTCTTGATTTTGGAAATCGGGATGTGTATCGACAAACCAACTGCGGCGTTAATAAAAGGAAATGTTTTGAACAATTAAGTATTATTAAAACCCGAGAAACTTCCATCTGCATAGAAGCTAAGATGAGACAAAATGATATTTCCTAGATCATGGCTGCTGTAATAAAGATTGTTATAAACAAGAATATCCTACTCACATATAAGGCTTATGTTTCTCAGATTGTTTAAAAGAGAATTATATTCTTAAATGAATAAGACTATGAGCTGAAACCTTTCTAAAATAAAGCGTGAACATTTGAAATTAGGCAAACTTGGGCGTTTGGAAAATAATGTTGTTACTTGATTTTACAAAGGTAAGAGTTTTAGTTTTCTTAAAAGGGAATGATCACTCTATTTTATACTACGGGTATTGTGTGACTTATGTGAAAGAAAGCAGATCTTTTTAAGATTTTAATGTGTGAAGTACTTTGGGGATAGATACGAACTTGTTAGTAGAAAGTACCTTGTGTGAATAACTTGATTGTATTGGTTTGTGATAGCCTTGTAATACTTTCTTGTTGCTTTGATAAGTAAAAGTGTTAGGATGCTACGTGTGTTAGTATCTTGTGATGTTTGTGTAAGGGGGTTTCCCTTGATTGTGCTTATTAACTATCGATCGTTATGATAGTATTGTGGCATTCATCCGCGAGATGATTAGGGGTTAAGCGCCCTCCGATCGGGGTAGACTCGGTGATGCAGGACCATGATTCGAGAATACCTCATGCGGGTCTGAGGGCCTATCGCGAGCTCTGAGAGTTCGGGTTAGTGTCGTCCTTTATGGGCATGCGGTCCTTGTGGCGTGCGGCTGCGAAGTCGGGGCGATGCGGGAGTAGCTACCCTCGATGCGGGAATACCTCATGCGGGCGATGAGATTGGCCTATGCGGGTGCGGGAAGTTCGAGACTAGGCGCGCGCATTAGATCTGCGGGCAAGTGGCGGCTTTGATCATGTGGCGGTCAGAGCAGATCTTATAATCTGATTTATGACCTTGTTGATACGGTGAGTGTTAGTAGTCGGCTATGCCTTCGCACTTACCATGCAGTTTTATTAGGACACGGTGGGACACGGTGTTCATGTGTATTCCTTGGTGCTTGTATATCATAAAGCTGGCGGTGAGGAAGGTATTCCACGCACGATTGATGTTGTGGGCGTGAGACCCGTTGTTAAATTGAGTGATGACTTGAGGTGTGAGTCACGACTTGACATATTCGCTTATTTATGGTGAAGCGTAGTTTGGTTATCATACATGTCTCTGCTTTGTATAGACTACTATGATTTCATTTCTGATTATTTATTTTAGTTTCACATACTCACTTTTTGTTATGCGGCCTCGCCCTTGAGGCTGCGTTCATCCGCGAGTTGAAGTACGTCGATCGTTGATCCTAGCTCTCGGTCACGATTCGGCGTTGGGAAGCTCCGTTTCTCGGAGGCTTATCGGTGGTATAGTCCTGTCGTAGTAAGTGTTTACATTCGGGGTTTGGCGGGGCCACTGTCGCCATTGTGGTCGTATCATTCTTAGAAGTGCATGAAATGCTGTTGTGGCGGGGTTGGTAAAAGGATTAAAACATTCATTTGTAAAAGAGTTGATGGTTATATATATGCGAAAGGCAAGTTTTCCTGATTATTGTTTTATATTTACATTATCTCGTATTTGTTGTTTTATGTTCGATTACTCGATGTTGTGTCACTAGGGTGCGGGGTAAGGCACGATCACGGCGATTTGGTCGTGTGAAATAAACAAACTTCTCCACGAACGCCGATAATAACACGCAAGGCCCGGAAAGTTGCGCACCTCTGCCGGAGTAGTAGGTCTAGGCCAACTCACATTGCCTCGATCTTGGTCGTATCCACCGAATACCATCGGCCCGACAATATGCGAGAAAAGCCACGAAGCCAACCAAAACTCACATTTGGAAAACTTGGCGTACAAGCTGGCGGTCTGGAGAACTCGGCCGATCGCCAAATGCTCGCGTGCTCTGCTCTGAGCGGGAATAAACCAAGATGTCATCAATGAATACTATCACAAACGTATCCAAAAATGGCTTGAACACTCGGTTCATCAAATCCATAAATACCGCCGGAGCATTGGTCAAACCGAAAGACATAACCCTGAACTCATAGTGCCCGTACCGGGTCCGGAATGCAGTCCTAGGGACATCCGCCTCTCTAACTCGCACCTGATGATAGTCCGATCGCAAATCAATCTTGGAGAAACATCTCGCACCCTGCAACTGGTCGAACAAATCATCAATCCTGGGAAGGGGGTATCTGTTCTTAATAGTCACCTTGTTCAGCTGCCTGTAATCAACACACATGCGCAGCGTCCCGTCCTTATTCTTCACGAACAATACCGGCGCTCCCCAGGGAGACACACTAGGCCTGATGAAGCCCTTCTCCAGCAAATCTCTCAGTTGGTCCTTCAACTCTCTCAACTCGGCAGGTGCCATTAGTCGTAGGTCGATGGGGAGTCTATCAGATGTGCAGCCAGAGAGGAGGGGCATGGTCCGCGAGTTGCATCAGCTAGCGAGCCTTGGAGTCCGATTGATTGATTCTGATAGTAGTGGGGTTCGAGTTCAAGAGGTTGCCGAGTCTTCCATCGTCGAGGAGGTGAAGAGGCAACAGTTTGAGGATCCGCTTTTGACCCGGTATCGTGATACGGCTCTTCGTGAGGGGAAGGGTCCTTTTGAGGTAGCACCTGATGGGGTGCTAAGGTTTGAGGGCAGGTTGTGTGTTCCAGATATTTCAGGACTTGGCGCGAGTTCTAGGAAGCACTGCGCTAGCGTTACTCTATCCATCCGGGGTAGACAATGATGTACCACGACCTCAGATCTGTGTATTGGTGGGATGGCTTGAAGAGGGACGTTGCAGAGTTTATGGCTCGATGCCGTGTTGTCGGCCGGTGAAGGTAGAGCACGAGGCACGGTGGATTATTGCGACGATAGAGATCCCGACACGGAAGTGAGAGGTGATCAACATGGACTTTATCACGGGGTTACCTCACTCGGAGAAGCATGATTCTATCAGGTTATTGTCGACAGTGTGAAATCAGCCCACTTTCTTCCGTCGGGGCGACTTTTAGTGAGGATTATGCCAGACTTTACATCCGAGAGATCGTGAGGCTGCATGGAGTCCCTATTTCTATCATATCAGACAGAGGAGCCCAGTTTACGGCTAACTTCTGGAGGTCTTTCCAGAAGGGATTAGGGACGCAGGTGAGCCTCGATCGCATTCCATCCTCGACCAGACGGACAGGCAGAGCGTACTATCCAGACACTTGAGGATATGTTGCGAGCCTGTGTTATTGACTTCAGGGGTAGCTGGGAGGATCATTTGCCTCTAGTAGAGTTTGCGTATAATAATATCTACCACTCCAGTATTCAGATGGCGCCTTATGAAGCCTTGTATGGGAGGAAGTGCAGGTCGCCGATAGGCTGGTTCGATGTGGCGAGTGCGATTAGTCGGGCGGACTTGTCTGACGATGGATAAGGTGAAGCTTATCCAGCGGTTATTAATGACTTCGAGTCGGCGAAGTCGTATGCAGATCATCGTCGTCGGCATCTGGAGTTTGAGGTTGATGATTGGATTTTCCTGAAGGTGTCACCCATGAAGGGTGTGATGAGGTTTGGGAAGAAAGGAAGCTCGGCCAGGTACATTGGGCCTTATCAGTTGTCGCGGGGTAGGCAAGGTTGCTATGAGTTGGATCTGCCGTCCGATCTGGAGGCAGTGCATCCGGTTTTTCATGTTTCTATGCTGAGGAGTTGTATCGGGGATCCATCTAGAGTGAACCCGATTGACGATGTCCAGGTGACCGAGGGGTTATCGTATGAGGAGAGTCCCATAGCGATACTCGATCGTCAGGTTAGTCGTCTGCGGACAAAGGATGTGGTTTCCGTCAAGGTCTTATGGCGGAACGAGAACAGAGAGGAGATGGCGTGGGAAGCAGAGGAGGACATGAGGCAGAAGTATCCTCACCTATTCCCCACACCTCCAGGTAACTCACTTTCCTACTTGCTGGTTTTAATTATCATATATGCTAAGTGTTGTATTGTGGCCATGTGTGGCATTTGCAAATTGTTTAAGTTGTGAGGAGCTATGTCGTTTCTGATTTGATTGAATCTAGAAGGAACATTCGGGACGAATGTTTCTAAGGAGGGGAGAATGTTATACCCCGTATTTTCAGAGTATGTATGTGAGGACGTACGTGCAATTGTACAAGCCCTAATTAGGTTTAGAATGAAATTGTAAACTTTCAACGGAAAAGATTCTGAACCTTGTGAAGGAAATTTTACGTTTTTAATATTTTAACCGATTACGGATTTTTCCGAGAGATGAAATATTTTGGACCAATAGGAGGGTGACATGTGTCACCCTTAGGTGGCATTGGTTGGACGAAATTGTGGGCTAGTGGACAAGTCAAATAGTCAAGTCTTGCAAGATATTTTCTTTGGGTTAGTGGGGGTAGGTAGTGGACGGTTTTTGTGAGCCATGTGGATGGCCACATGGCTCATTGTTGTGGTGGACATATGTTTCAATGTTGTGGTGGACATATGTCCCAATATTGTGGTGGACACTTGGTGGAAGACTCCACTCACATAAGCTATATAATCTACACCCTTCACTTGCTTTAATCTTGGTCATTGAAGGTTCTATAAATACCCCCCCCCCTCTAGTGCAAGACTTCTTCATCCACAAAACAATTTCCAAGTCTCCAAAAATCCTTCCCCCTTGGTTGCAAGTTCTCGTCCAAAGTCCCCTACCACTTTGAGTAGCCCTCGTCGAAATACCCTCCCCCCCCCTTCCTTGTTGTTCTCGTCGAAATACCCCCCCCCCCTTGGTAGAAAATTGTCTTCTAGTATTGTTCCTATCCCAAATACCTTAGCCAAAAAATCCCTTGTTGTATTCCAAAGTTACCTCTATACTAAAAGCCCGGAAATACTACTTTATATCCTTTAGTCACAAAACGAAACCCTAGGAAAATCTTCATAGTGGGTTGAAGTATTAAGTAGAAGTTGTTTAGAAACTTCTAAGGGTTTCTTGGAGCTATCGGAGCGTGCAAATTAGGAGCTAAACGTTGTTCAGGATCGACATTTAATCTTGGATAATTTTGGGCTTATCGAGGTAAATATCTTTATCCTTCTATTGTAATTGGAGATTACATATCGTAGTAGTTTAGAATTAAGTATAAGTTATATAGAAGGATGGTATAAAAGAAGAGAATTGAATTGTACTTACATAGGACTGTATTTACAGTAGACTTGTGTAGTTTGACGGGTAGGGAAGTGCTGCCTAATTTTTCGTAGAATAGAGAACCCTCTGCTTAGAATATTCTACAGAGTAGTCTAGACGTTGATAGACGTATTTTACTATTATAGGTTGATACTCTGCGCGCGACATATTCGACTTGGCAGGTGGATTTCGCCGAGGAGGTATGTGATTCTTCATATCCTCTTGAGCATGATATTTTTGATATATATATAGTACGGTAGACGTACGTGTGTTAACTAAAACTGGTTTTACTCTGATGTCTTTTGACTTGAGTTTTAAATAATAATAATCTTGAAGTATTTCAAAAGAGTTATGAAACATTTTTGAAAGAAAAGTAATACTTGGTTTTAAAAGCTTAAAGAGTTATACTAGCTTTATGGGAAGTTAAGTATAACGACTTAATAAAGATAAAAGGAACGGTTTACTTATTTGTTTATGAAAGTCTTGTATTGATTTCTGAAAAGTGTAGTAAGATGGTTTGATAAGTAAACATGTTATGATGCTACGTGTGTTAGTGTCTTGTGATGTTTGTGTAAGGGGGTTATTCTTGTTGTGCTTACGTTGTTAAACGATAAGCCCATTGTACTGCTATTATATCACATACCCACGACTTGTTATGATGCGAGGACTTGCCACCCTCGATGCGAGAATACCTCATGCGGTGCATGTGACCTATGCGGGCTGCGGGAGTTCGAGTTGATCACTCCGGGTGTGTTACGCCGACGCGGTCTATATGGCCTATGCGGTCCACGGGACTACGCGGACTTGGGTCGGGAGGATGCCACGGGTTAGCTACCCGTCACGAGAATACCTCATGCGGTGCAGTGTGACCTATGCGGTGCGGGGAGTTCAGGATTAGGCATGCATAATGATACTATGGGTGATTGGCCTTGCTTCGATCATTAGAGGCCTAGAAAAGACCAGTTACATTATATCTATTTTTGCTCTTGCCTATGCTGTGGCATTATGTGCGGTTGAATTGCTTGTATTTGTAAGTGGTTTTAAAATGCTTTGAGTTCATTTCAGTACTTTCTGATTTCACATACTTGGTACTGTTATCGACCTCCTTGAGGCTGCGTTCATCTGCGCGGTAAGGGAAGCGGTGGTAGATCCTCGTTCTTAGGATCCTTACTGCAGTGTCGAGAGCCCGTTTCTCTGGAGGCTCGACTTTTGATGCGACTCTCCTGTGTTGTAGATATTTTGTACATTCGGGGTATGGCGGGGCCTGTCCGCCATAGTTGTTTACATTCCTGAGTGCGTAGTCCTGTTGTAAGTTGGGATGTAACTGTTCACTCTTGATGTATATATACATGCCGGAAGGCAATCTTTTCTTGGATAAACTGTTTCTCATTTCATAATTGTTTCATGTCTTGTTTTATATTCCGTTGGTTACTCTGATGTATGTCTACTTAGGTGCCCGGGTAAGGCACCAGTCACGGGCCCGGGTTCGGGTCGTGACATTATGCTAGCCTCTTACCGATTACGCGATATTGCGTTGAACTGGTTTGAGTCATGGGAGCTGTCGAGAGGTGAGGGTGCTCTTCCAGCTGTTTGGGATGAGTTCACAGAGGCCTTCCTGGATCACTTTTTGCCTCCTGAGATGAGGAGGGCCCGCGTGGATAGATTTTTTACCTTGAGGCAGAATGGGAGGACTATCAGAGAGTACAGCCTGGAGTTTGACTCATTGGCCAGGTATGCGCACACCATTGTAGCTGACATGGCGGACAAAGTTCATCGTTATGTAATGGGGCTAGACCGTCATATGATTACTGCATGCTTGGGGGTGGCCCGGCCGAGTATGGATATTGCCGGAGATGCAGCGTATGCGCGAGGATAGAGGATAGAGAGGAGGATCGGCTAGACTCGAGCCGGCCAAGAGGCGGGGCAGAGTCTCGAGGCGATTTAGCGGGCGGCCTCGTGAGCAGTCCACATTTCAGCCAGCACAGAGTGTTTGTTACACCCCGGAAATTACAGGATATGTTTATAAGAACGTACGTAAGAACTCGAAAATGTTAAGGTTTGAGACGAGTAAAAAAATTTATCGGAATTATGGAATTGTCGAAAAACGAAATATTGCGACGAACGGGAGGGCGACACGTGTCACCCCCCCCCCTTATGGACATGGACGAAATGTGCATGGGTGGAAGGGTCATTTGACCATAATTTAAGATGAAAGTCTTGATAGCCTAAGATCTTGACAACATTGACCAAGTCAATGACCCCGCATAGCTTGATATTTAAATTAATCTCATCCAAACCTCACAAGTGTTCTAATCCTAACCCTCCAATTGGTTATATATGCATCCATTGTGCAAGACAAGGCTTAACACTTAGAAAAAAATTGGAAGAACTCTTGTTCTTGTGGTAGTGCTCTCGGGTTTGGGCAATATACCAAGACAAAAATTTTAAATTGTTGCTCAATAATCTCCCCACTTTAAACCAAGGTTCCTAAGAGTATTGTAAGGTTATCTCAATAGAAAGATCCCAGAAAAATGGTGTTTTCGTATTAGTCGCAAGGCAAAAACCTAAGGAGTTATTCAACTTTGAAGTTGGAACTTGAAGATGAGTTATTCATAAGCTTCTAAGGGTTGCTTGGAGTGGATTGGCACGTCGAAAGGAGGAGCTAAAGTTGCTAAGGATCGACTTGTAATCTTGGAGCATATTTGGGCTAAATGAGGTATAATCTTCGTCTTACTTTTGTAATTGAAGATTCCATGTTATTATAAGTTAGAAATGATCATGTGATATGTGTTATGAAGATTGATAAGTGTTATGGAAATTTGGAAGCTCAAATCCGAAAATGACATGTTTAGCCATTTGAAATTGAAATCCAATTTGATCGATAAATTGAATTGTCGCATGTTACCTACTTGAAGAATCTAGTAGCTATAATCGATTGCGGCTTGATATCATGTTATACTAAACAACTTGAATTGAAAAGGAATTGGAAAGATTGTTATGTTGTTACACCTTTGGCCGAGAATGACATTATATGTTGGACTAGTTTGTTTTAAATTGTGGGGCGGAATTCTACACGTCTTGTAGACGTGTAATCCCCTATTGATAACTACATTGATTGAGCCTTAAATGTGGCGTGTTTGGTTATTGAATTCGGCCTTGAAAAAGGTGGCAAAGTATGTACAAACAAAGGAAGTGTTGTCCGATTTTCCGTAGAATTTAGTAACTTTGCACTTGGAATATTCTACGTTTGAAACTAGAAGTTAATAGACGTACTATGGTCATTATAGGTTGACATACTACGTACGGTGAATTGGACTTAGCAAGTGGATTAAACCGAAGAGGTATGTGGAACTTTCTTATCTCTTGAGCATGAATAAGTTGTAAATGTATAGTACGGTGAGCGTCTGAGATTTTGACAATCTAGGTCCATTTGATATCCTTGGCTTATTTTAAGAATGTCCAAGTTGGTTGAGTTAGGGAATTAACTCACTTGTTTAAATATTAAGGATATCTTGGTTTTCAAAAGTTAAGAGACTTTAAGTATGTTGAAAGTATTATTGATACTTGTTTTGTTGGAAAGTTTAAGTCTCTTGGTTATAAAGAAGTATGTAAGTTGCTAATGTATAAAGCTAGTATAACGGCTTTATGGGAAGTTGGTTATAATAGCTTTATGGAAAGTTAATAAAAGAGTGGTTTACTCTAAGTAATTTAAGTATGTTAAATGACTTGAAATAATGAAAGGCAAATTGATTTAAAGGCATCAATTGCTTAAGGGTTTTTTTAAAAGAAAGAAGTCACTTGATTTAGAAGTCCGAAAATGTATTTTCTAAAAAGGTATTGTGACTTGTCTTAAAATGTAGTTATGACTTGATACTACGGTTATTAGTATCTTGGAATTTTATATGAAAATGAGTCATTTTAAAAGAATAGAAGTACGTAGTACTTTGGGTTAAACTCCCGGATTTATAATGACATGTTAGTGCCTTAGGTAAACTAAAATGAGAGTGTATATGAATAAGACTAATAAGAAGTTAGGGGGATTTCTTAACTTGCTTACTTATTGTATGATAGGCCGGTAGTGCTTATGTTTTGTTTGATGGCCAGTTGAGACAGGGTAAGAGTATATCTGAGGGGTAGATCCCCAAGATAGTTATACCACCTGATTTACCACCTTCTCCAGGGTAAGAGTATATCTGAGGGGTAGATCCCCAAGATAGTTATACCACCTGTTGTACCACCTTCTCCAGGGTAAGAGTATATCTGAGGGGTAGATCCCCAAGATAGTTATACCATCTGCTTTACCACCTTCTCCAGGGTAAGAGTATATCTGAGGGGTAGATCCCAAGATAGTTATACCACCTTCTCCAGGGTAAGAGTATATCTGAGGGGTAGATCCCCAAGATAGTTATACCACCTGCTTTACCACCTTCTCCAGGGTAAGAGTATATCTGAGGGGTAGGTCCCCAAGATAGTTATACCGCATGTTTCCGTGGATTTGCTACCTATACTTTTGATTACTCTCATTGTTAGTAAGGCCGCATGTCTTTGTTAATTGAGTTATCATACTGTCTCCGCTTTATTATTGACTTATGATTTCATTCTGATCTTTCGGTTTCACATATTTGGTACATGTTGTCCGACCTCCTTGAAGCTGCGTTAAATCTGCAGTAGAGTGCTGATTCTTGATCCTCGCTCTTAGGATCACTCTTGGTGTTGAGAAGCTCGGCTATTCGCAGGCTTATCCTCGGTATTGTCGGTTGTTGTACATTGAGGGTATGGCGGGGCCTGTCACTTGAGTTGTTATTCTTAAGTGCAGTAGTCACATTGTGGATTTGGGTTGTAAAAAAAAATGTGTATTGATCTATTACGTATATTTTACGGAAGGTGGCCTTATCGGCTAGCCTGTTGTTATTTTTATGTTTAAGCATTTTATCTGTTGTGTATGTTCCGCTGCTATTCTCTGATGTGTACCGAAAGGGGTGCCCAGGTAGGGCACCAGTCGCGGGCCCGGGGTCGGGTAGTGACAAAAGTGGTATCAGAGCAGTTAGTCCTCGGAAAGTGTCTACAGACCGTGTCTAGTAGAGTCGTGATTATCGGTGTGTTGTGCACCACATCTATAATCAGGAGGCTGCAGGACATTTAGGATTGGTTTCCATTCTTCTCACTCTAAGATCGTGCGATAGAGCTGTATGGTTAGGGTCGTCTCTCCTTAACAAGTTATGATTGTTTGCAGCTACGAGAAAGCGTGATGACCGGGAAGGATTACGTGGATTGCGTATCCAGGTTGGTAATGGTTGTAGTTGGTATTGTGACATACAACTATGCGGATTTATGTATGAGGGTCAGACGCGTGTTGCCTAGAATGATTTTAGATTACCAGGATTTGGTAAGGACTAAATAAATACCGGGGAGGTATGAAACAGTTTAATGAATTCTCATCAAGGTTTTACGTACTAATTTGAGATAATTAGGAAATGATGAGCTGTCTGAGAAGGAAATGGACCCTTAAGAAGTTATTATTAAGGGAATTAATAGAAGACTGTGTTAATAGATTAAGCTACGTAGTAGGATTTCGAGAATGGTACGGGTGAGATCCGTATGGAGTAAGTATGGTTGTTGTGGTCAAGACAACACGATCATGGTATTACGATAAGTTTTGTACCCGTTTACGGGGGACCGGGGGACTGATAAGGTAGGCATGGAGCCTGGAAATTGCGAGCCTAAGAATGTGATAACCACCGAGACCTTAGATATATAAGGCCTTCTCGGGTAGTAAAGAGTTAAGATAGACCAAGGAAAAGAGTTAAATACGACGCCGAATCGGGTTGGGGATCTATTAAGGGTCGCCCCATAGCTTGAAATGAAATGGGATCAGTTGGTAGTTGTCACGACCCGACCCCGGGCCCGCGACTGGTGCCCTACCTGGGCACCCTTACAGGTATACATCAAAGAAAATCAGCGGAACATACATGAAACTTACAAAATAAAACAACAGAAGTAAAACAACAGGTTAGCCGATAGGGCTACCTTCCTGGACATACATATATACAACCGAAGCAGTTGCCTCCTTTCCTTTACAAACTGACCCACAATATGTGACTACAAACCTCTAAGAGTTTTAACATAACAACTGTGGCGGGACAGGGCCCCGCCATACCCCTGAATATACATGAATCTACAACCTCAGGGGAAACCGTACCAAGAGATAAGCCTCCGGAGCAAATGGAGCTTTTCCCCGAAAATCAACGAGATCCTAAGAGCAAGGATCACCAACCTGGTACCTAAAAACTGCGGGCATGAACGCAGCCCAGAAGAAGTCGATAACAACAGTGCGAATATGGAATGCAAATAAAGTCTGATGCAGATCATAATCTGTACAAAAGAATGACAGGCAAGTATAAAAGAAGTACATACGGATCTGCCGTGTCAGTACCACTTATGAACTTAATCATACCTTATTATCTTTTCCCATTTTCAATAAAGGTTATAGTCACTTTCTTACGTACATGATTAGGAAAAATCATTAAGTTCATTACCATATAACTTACTTATCTTCCATAAAATAATCCGACCATTTATGGAGGGACGCATATACTACGCCCGATGCGGGACGCGATCAAGTCACACAAATATCAAAGCGTGCGTGGAATCCCCATCACCGCCGGCGGCTATAAGTGTAGAATATAACCATGTGGCGCCGTGGCATCCCACCTCACCGCCGGCGTACACATACACAACACATATATATATCTCGCGTGGAATCCCACATCACGCGCAGCGGTAGTAGGTGTAACATATAACCATGTGACGCGCGTGGCATCCCACTCACCGTCGGCGTATACAACACATATATATATAAATATAACGCGGCAAGATGCCGGAATCCTCATCGTATAAGCATGGCCATAACGCGTGCCCTCGGCATCCTCATCATCGTAGGTGCGGTCTTCGTAGAGCTAGCCTATGGAGTAAAATATAACATGGTCGCATGCCGGAATCCTCATCGTATAAACATGACCATGGAGTAATAAAGCGCGGGCATCTAACGCGTCATCGGCTGCATGCCGGTATCCTCATCGTATAAGCATGGCCAAGATCAATCACAATGGAAGCATACGTGGAATCCCCGTCGCCAGACGTCGATAAAATGTCCGGCATCTAACGCGTCTCGGTAACATGCCGGAATCCCACATCGTATAAGCATGTCAAGGATCAATTATAATGAGGAATACGTGGAATCTCACATCACCGCGATGCGTCCAAGTAAACTTATAACAAGACGATCGGCCCTCCAACCGAGAGTCACGACGGCGTAAACATATAATACTCGCTTTCAAGCTATCACAAGCAAACATTGGCGAGTTCATTAAACCTTTAGACTTCCATTTTTATAAACTCATGGCACTTTCGTTTCACACAAGAAAATCCGGGAATTTAACCCAAAGTACTACGTGCTTACATTCTTTTCAAAAGATTCCTTTTCATATAAAACCCCAAGATACTAACACCCGTAGTATCAAGGCTTGTGTACATTTCACATAAGTCACTATACTTTTAGAAATACATTTCTTGGCTTCTAAATCAAGTGACCCTTACCTTAAAGCTTTAAGCAAGTGATACCTTTAAATCAAATTGCCCTTCCTTAATTCAAGTTATTTCTTTGATTACTTTATTAGAGAAAACCATTCTCTTAACCTTCCATAAAGCCGCTATAACCAACTTCTCATAAAGCCGTTATAACCCTTTATGGTTTTAGACAAACTCATTCCTTTTATAACCAAGAGACTTCTACCTTTTAAAACCAAGTATTATATACTTTCAAATCAATTCTCATAACTTTCAAAAATACAATTAGTCTCTTAACTTTTAGAAATCAAGTTTCTTAACTTAAGTACTCACACCTTTTAAAACAAGTTACTTCTTCCTTTAAGAATCAAGTTTCATTACCTGAAAATAAAGTCTCTCAACCTTTAATGAGTCTAAGGTTCACAATCTTAAAACTTCATAACGTAAATTCTTTAAGTTAAGCACATATGCCTTCTGAGTGTGAGTAGATTATACTTGATTATAACGATCTTATTAAAGCAGCCATGATCTAGAAAATGTAATACAATTTTGTCTTATCTTAGCTTCTATGCAGATGGAGAATTCTACTCATTTTAATATAATCAATTGTCATTACATTTTCCTTTATTAACGCTGCAATGGCTTGCTCGATACTTATTCTCATTCGTGCCATAAATTAGCCAAGTCAACTTGGTTCCAAAGTACCTCCTAACGACTCTTACCAACATCCCCCATAAGACTCAGTAAGGACTTAGGATAACTTTGACATAAACTTTACATAGAGTAAATCACACAACTACCTCTTAACTTCTAAGAGTAGAAGGAAACATGAAATGATACCACAGGTATATTCCATACATAGAATCATGCCAAAGGAAGGAAGAGGTTCACATACCTCGCGACGATTATCGACAAGTAGCAAAATGCTCCAAAGTACTTCAACCTTGATAGCTATTCCATCCTTCAAGTAGGATACGCTATACTTAGTACTTCAACCTATACTGGTCACAATACGTCCATTAACCTCTTACTTCAAACGTAGAATATTCTAAGTGCTAAGTCACTAAATTCTACAGAAAATCGGACAGCACCTCCTTTGTTTCTACTTACTTTGCCACCTTTTTCAAGGTCGAATTCAATAACCAAACACGCCACATTTAAGGCCCAATCAATGCAATTAATCAATAGGGGATTACACGCCTACTAGACGTGTAAAATTCCGCCCCACAAACGATATCAAACTAATACAACCTACAAGTCCAATTCGGCCACATAGAGTATAATAACACCAATTTTTATCCAATTTCTATTTCAAACCAAGTTGTTAGCATAACATGATATCAAGTCGCAATCGATTATAACCACTATAATCTTCAAGTAATTAACATGCGACAATTCTAATAAACGACCAAATTGTAATCCAACTTCACAAGGCTTAAATGACATTTCGGATTTAAGACTACAATCAATCCATAATACTTATCAAACTTCAACATATAAACCTCATGCTAGAAACATGTAAAGCTAACAACAAACAATATATATATAATCTTGTAACACTTTTAAGAGACAAGATTATACCTCAACGAATCTTAATCCAACTCCAAATTCGAATCCGATCCTTAGCAACTTAGAGCCCCTCCTTGACACTCCAATCCACTACTTGAGACCCTTAGAATATCACAAACCACTTGCCTTAAAACTTCCAATCAAAACCTAGAAAAGCAACTAGGTTTTCACCTTGCGACTAATACGAAAACTATCTTTTTCTGGGATTTTTCTATTGAGATACCCTTACAATACCCTCATGAACCTTGGTTTAAAGTGTGGAGCTTAATGGACAACAAACAAAATTTTTTTTCTTTCTTCTAGTTGATGAACCCGAGAGCACATTTGTTTGTTCATCCAATTTTCTTGAAATTTTGGCTAAGTGTGGAACTTGTCTCACTACTAGTAGTATTATATAGTAACATGGAGGGTCAAGATGTAACCAAATGGGTGGCTTGGATGAGTTTCTACTAAATATCAAGTCTTGTGGTCTCATTGACCAAGTCAATTATCTCAAGCTCTACAAGTTGCAAGACTTGTCTTCCTAACAAGGGTCAAATGACCCTTGTGCCCATGTAATTCGTCCAAGACATCTATAGGGGGGTGACACGTGTCGCCCTCCCATTCGTCACAATTTTACGTTTTCCGAAAATTCCATAATTCCGATAATTTTCTACAAGTCTCTAATCTTAACATTAGAAATTTTCACGTACGTTCTTTAAAACATGTCCTGTAAATACGGGGTGTAACATTCTTTCCCCCTTAGAAACATTCGTCCCCGAATGTTCTTTCGGAGTCAAACTTATAATTAGCGACATAGTTTCCTTTCACAACCCCGACATACCAACAATGCCACACATGGCCCTAATACCTCGCATACGCATATCTGTCCATCATAAGCCCAAAAGAGATTATCTTTCGTACTTACAACTCCTTCTAGCATATACATAGTCTCAATATAATCTGTTCAGGACACTTTAAAACATACCACAACTTTATCATTCATACAAGTTTCTAAAGGGCCAAAGACATACCTGAAATCATATAGGCGGTTCAAAGGACCGCTAAAACTGGGAACTTCCACCACGACCTCTGTCACGGCTTGCCGGTGCATAAACATCCTGCCTAGCTATGGAAGGCGAAGAACCATGGCCCGATCGATGTGCGCTATCCCACGGTGCCACCTGCGGTGGACGGTCTCTCACGAAATGGCCTGTGTCGCAAGCATAACAAGTTGTCGAAGTACGACACTCCCAAAATGGAATCTACTACGGTGACCACACGGGCAAGGTGGCTTCCAGCTACTATTCTCGGACATCGTGAACTGTAGCCACGGAGCCACGACACGCTCCGAATATCCCTGGCGACCAAACCTCCGGCCATAAGACCGGGAAGGAGCACTCTGTGTCGGCTGAAATGTGGACCTACTCTGCTGCTGAGGCTGTCCGCCTCGAAAGTTACCCTGGAACCCTGCCGTCCTAGCCCTCTTGGGCTGGCCTGAGTCAATCTGATCCTCCCTCTCTCTATCCTCTATCCCCTGCGCATACGCCTGCATCCTGGAAATATCCATACCTGGCTGAAGGGCCACCCCCAAGCATGCAGTAACCATATGACGGTCTAGCCCCATTACATAGCGGTGAACTCTGTCCGCCATATCAGCCACAATAGTGTGCGCATACCTGGATAACGAGTCAAACTCCAGATTGTATTCCCTGGTGGTCCTCCCATTCTGCCTCAATGACAAGAACCTATCAACACGGGCTCTCCTCATTTCAGGAGGCAAAAAGTGATCAAGAAAGGCCTCCGTGAACTCATCCCAAACTGCCGGACGAGCACCCACACCTCTCGACAGTTCCCAAGACTCAAACCAGTTCAACGCAATATCGCGTAACCGGTAAGAAGCTAACACAACTGACTCGGTCTCTGAGGCCCTAAGCACCTGCATAGTCCGTTGTAGCTGCCGAACGAACTCTTGAGGATCATCCTCAGATCTCGAACCATAAAACTCGGGTGGACTACAACCCAGAAAATCCCGAATCCTCAAACTGTCGGCTCTAGGGTTAGCTACCTGCTCCTGTCGGCGCTTCCCTACCACTATGTTAGTCAATAGTCTGATATGTTCTCCATAATCTCTAAACTCGCCACGTGTGGTGTGGGCTGGAGGTTCGGGTGCAGGAACCTCTGGAGCTCTTCGCTCTCGCTCTCTGTCTGGCCGGCGTGGTGAGCTCGCCGATCCGCCTACTACCTCGTGAATAGTGCGTGCACGAGTCACGGTAACCTCTGCGTACCACTAGCAGCTCATGATCTTTGCCTTGCCCTTCAGGCCCTAGTCGCTTTCGTGGAGGCATAAGCGTACATAAGAAGGGTCGAGAGATGATTGACCTACTATGACTCTCTTGCACGATCTCAAAGAGAAGAATGAAACCAATCCTAAATGTCCTGCTGACCTCACGATTATAGATGTGGTGCACAACACACCGATAATCAAGACTCTACTAGACACGATGCATCAGACACTTTCCGAGACTAATCGCTCGATACCACTTTTGTCACGATTCGACCCGGGCATGGCGGTGCCCTACACAGGCACCCTTACAGGTATACATCAGAGAAAATCAGCGGAACATACATGAAACTTACAAAATAAAACAACAGAATTAAAACAACAGGTTAGCCGATAGGGCTACCTTCTTGGACATACATATATACAACCGAAGCAGTTGCCTCCTTTTCTTTACAAACTGACCCACAAAATGTGACTACAGACCTCTAAGAGTTTTAACATAACAACTGTGGCGGGACAGGGCCCCGCCATACCCCTGAATATACATGAATCTACAACCTCAGGGGAAACCGTACCAAGAGATAAGCCTCCGGAGCAAATGGAGCTTTTTCCCAAAACTGAACCGAGATCCTAAGAGCAAGGATCACCAACCTGGGTACCTAAAACCTGCGGGCATGAACGCAGCCCCCCGAAGAAGGTCGATACAACAGTAACGAATATGGAATAGAAATAAAGTACAATGATGCAGATCATAATCAGTACAAAAGAATGAGGGCAAGTATAAAAGAAGTACATACGGATCCGTCGTGTCATTACCACTTATGAACTTAATCATACCTTATTATCTTTTCCCATTTTCAATAAAGGTTATAGTCACTTTCTTACGCATGATTAGGAAAAATCATTAAGTTCATTACCATATAACTTACTTATCTTCCATAAAATAATCCGACCGCTTTATGGAGGACGATATACTACCCTACCAATGGGGACGCGATCAAGTCACACAAATATCAAAGCGTGCGTGGAATCCCCATCATCGCCGACTATAAGTGTAGAATATAACCATGTGGCGTGCCCGTGGCATCCCACCTCACTATCGGGCGCATACACAACACATATATATATCTCTGCGTGGAATCCCACAAAGATCGCCGACGGTAGTAGGTGTAACATATAACCATGTGACGCGCCCGTGGCATCCCATCTCACTGTCGGCATACACATATACAACACATATATATATATATATATAAATATAACGCGGCTGCATGCCCCGGAATCCCTCATCGTATAAGCATGGACATAACGTGCCCTCGGCATCCCTCATCGTAGGTGCAGGTCTTCATGGGGAGCTAGCCCATGGAGTAAAATATAACATGGTCGCATGCCCCGGAATCCCTCATCGTATAAGCATGACCATGGAGTAATAAAACGCGGGCATCTAACGCATCTGGCTGCATGCCCGGCATCCTCATCGTATAAGCATGGCCAAGATCAATCACAATGGAAGCATACGTGGAATCCCCGTCGGCAGACGCGTCAATAAAATGTCCGGGAATCTAACCCGCATCCTGGTCACATGCCCCAGAATCCCACATCGTATAAGCATGTCCAAGGATCAATTATAATGGAGGCGTACCCGTGGAATCCCACATCACTGTCGGTACGTCCAAGTAAACTTATAACAAGACAGCCGGCCCTCCAACTGAGAGTCACGACGACGTAAACATATAATACTCGCACTCAAAGCTATCACAAGCAAACATAGGCGAGTTCATTAAACCTTTAGACTTCCATTTTTATAAACTCATGGCACTTTCGTTTCACACAAGAAAATCCGAGAATTTAACCCAAAGTACTACGTGCTTACATTCTTTTCAAAAGATTATTTTTCATATAAAACCCCAAGATACTAACACCTGTAGTATCAAGGCTTGTGTACATTTCACATAAGTCACTATACTTTTAGAAATACATTTCTAGGCTTCTAAATCAAGTGACCCTTACCTTAAAGCTTTAAGCAAGTGATACCTTTAAATCAAATTGCCCTTCCTTAATTCAAGTTATTTCTTTGATTACTTTATTAGAGAAAACCATTCTCTTAACCTTCCATAAAGTCGTTATAACCAACTTCCCATAAAGCCGTTATAACCCTTTATCGTTTTAGACAAACTCATTCCTTTTATAACCAAGAGACTTCTACCTTTTAAAACCAAGTATTATATATTTTCAAATCAATTCTCATAACTTTCAAAAATACAATTAGTCTCTTAACTTTTAGAAATCAAGTTTCTTAACTCAAGTACTCACACCTTTTAAAACAAGTTACTTCTTCCTTTAAGAATCAAGTTTCATTACCTGAAAATAAAGTCTCTCAACCTTTTATGAGTCTAAGGTTCACAGTCTTAAAACTTCATAACGTAAATTCTTTAAGTTAAGCACATATGCCTTATGAGTGTGAGTAGATTATACTTGATTATAACGATCTTATAAAAGCAGTCATGATCTAAAAAATGTAATACAATTTTGTCTTATCTTAGCTTCTATGCATATGGATAATTCTACTCATTTTAATATAATCAATTGTCATTACATTTTCCTTTATTAACGCTGCAATGGCTTGCTCGATACTTATTCTCATTCGTGCCATAAATTAGCCAAGTCAACTTGGTTCCAAAGTACCTCCTAACGACTCTTACCAACATCCCCCATAAGACTCGGTAAGGACTTAGGATAACTTTGACATAAACTTTACATAGAGTAAATCACACAACTACCTCTTAACTTCTAAGAGTAGAAGGAAACATGAAATGATACCACAGGTATATTCCATACATAGAATCATGCCAAATGAAGGAAGAGGTTCACATACCTCGCGACGATTATCGACAAGTAGCAAAATACTCCAAAGTACTTCAACCTTGATAGCTTTTCCATCCT
Organism: Przewalskia tangutica; assembly: GCA_029844215.1. Taxonomy (NCBI): domain Eukaryota; kingdom Viridiplantae; phylum Streptophyta; class Magnoliopsida; order Solanales; family Solanaceae; genus Przewalskia; species Przewalskia tangutica. Next base: position 111,940,654 of record CM056727.1, read on the forward strand.
TCAAGTAGGATACGCTATACTTAGTACTTCAACCTATAATGGTCACAATACGTCCATTAACCTCTTACTTCAAACGTAGAATATTCTAAGTGCTAAGTCACTAAATTCTACGGAAAATCGGACAGCACCTCCATTGTTTCTACTTACTTTGCCACCTTTTTCAAGGCCGAATTCAATAACCAAACACGCCACATTTAAGGCCCAATCAATGCAATTAATCAATAGGAGATTACACGCCTACTAGACGTGTAAAATTCCGCCCCACAAACGATATCAAACTAATACAACCTACAAGTCCAATTCGGCCACATAGAGTATAATAACACCAATTTTTATCCAATTTCTATTTCAAACCAAGTTGTTAGCATAACATGATATCAAGTCGCAATCGATTATAACCACTATAATCTTCAAGTAATTAACATGCGACAATTCTAATAAACGACCAAATTGTAATCCAACTTCACAAGGCTTAAATGACATTTCGGATTTAAGACTACAATCAATCCATAATACTTATCAAACTTCAACATATAAACCTCATGCTAGAAACATGTAAAGCTAACAACAAACAATATATATATAATCTTGTAACACTTTTAAGAGACAAGATTATACCTCAACGAATCTTAATCCAACTCCAAATCCGAATCCGCTCCTTAGCAACTTAGATCCCCTCCTTGACACTCCAATCCACTACTTGAGACCCTTAGAATATCACAAACAACTTGCCTTAAAACTTCCAATCAAAACCTAGAAAAGCAACTAGGTTTTCACCTTGCGACTAATACGAAAACTATCTTTTTCCGGGATTTTTCTATTGATATACCCTTATAATACCCTCATGAACCTTGGTTTAAAGTGTGGAGCTTAATGGACAACAAACAAAAAAAAAATTCTTTCTTCTAGTTGATGAACCCGAGAGCACATTTGTTTGTTCATCCAATTTTCTTGAAATTTTGGCTAAGTGTGGAACTTGTCTCACTACTAGTAGTATTATATAGTAACATGGAGGGTCAAGATGTAACCAAATGGGTGGCTTGGATGAGTTTCTACTAAATATCAAGTCTTGTGGTCCCATTGACCAAGTCAATTATCTCAAGCTCTACAAGTTGCAAGACTTGTCTTCCTAACAAGGGTCAAATGACCCTTGTGCCCATGTAATTCGTCCAAGACATCTATAATTGGGGGTGACACGTGTCGCCCTCCCATTCGTCACAATATTACGTTTTCCGAAAATTCCATAATTCCGATAATTTTTTACAAGTCTCTAATCTTAACATTAGAAATTTTCACGTACGTTCTTTAAAACATGTCCTGTAAATACGGGGTGTAGCAGTAGTAGTCCCACTACGTGACAGGATCACGAGGGTGCAGGGCCCAAGTTTAGTTAATCATTTTACGGGTTCGTGGACGCGTTCCTGTTATACCCCGTATTTCCAGAGTATGTACGTATGGACGTACGTACGAAATTTGAGCCTTAAGTTAGGCATTGGATTCGAAATTTGGGCACAAGTGCCGAGTAAAGTCGTTTTCCGACGAAACGTTTCCACAGCTTTCGTAGGGAAAATTCCGGCTATGACATTTTTATTTTTTGCGGATTTTTGGTGGCGAAACATTTTGGACCAACGGGAGGGTGACATGTCACCCTCACATTGAAGCAAGTGGGGTGCTTGGACGATTTGGGCGTCCAAGAGGCATTGGTTGGCCTTGGCCGATTGGCTCCCTCTTTTGGCCTAGTTTTGTGCCATGTTTTGTGGAGTGTTTTGTGGAGTAGGGGTTAGGGTGCACTTGGCTTGATCTTGGCCTTACACTTGCCTTGCACTTGGCTAGATCTTGGCCATTGGTTGGCCTTTGGTTTTGCTATAAATACCCCCCCCTCTTTGAAGACTTCTTCATCCAAAACCTTCCAGTCTTGAGTCCCTCTCCTCCCTCTTTTCGTCCAGAGCCCCCCCTCTCCCCCTTGTGAAGGCCTTGGGCCCAAACCCTCCCTTTGTGAGCCTAAAGCGAGAACACCCCTCTTTTAGAGTGTTGTTCTCGTGTGATACCCCCCCCTTTTTGTGGTGTTGAAATACTCCTCCAAGTATTGTTATAATGCCCAAAATACCATAGCCTTGTACCTTGTAGTATTCCAAAGATACCTCTATACGTAGAGCCCGGAAGTACTACCTTTTGTCCTTTTAGTCTCAAACCGAACACCTAAGGAATCTTCATTTGTTAGTTGAAGGATTTAAGTAGAAGTTGGATAGAACTTCTAAGGGTTGTTTGGAGCGGGATGGAGCACCGGAGTTGGAGCTAAGCGTTGCTAAGGATCGACATTTAACTTGGATAATTATGAGCTTATCGAGGTAATTATCTTGTCCCTATCGTAATTGGAAATTACATGTTTGTTAGAATATATAGTTGAAGTATACTATATATGGAACTATACTTAGTATTCGGCAATGTCTTTTGACTTAAGCTGAAGAATAAAGAAAAGAATCGATTGTATTTACATGGGGTGTATTGCGGTAGAGTTGTGTAGTGTTCTTGAGTAGGATGGTACACGTCAGGTTAGGCGTGTAAACCCCGGTTGGCTTGGTAGCCAGGCCTCGATAGAGGAGGAGATTTCTGTTGTTGCGGGGAGAGTCTTTCCAATTTTAAATAGAAAGATAGAAACTTGTGTTTTGGGGTTAATAGACGTTTGTGACCTTTATAGGTGAAAGTACTAAGAGTAGCGTATTCTACTCGAGGAGTGGAAAGGGCTAGCAAGGTTGTAGTACTTGGAGCATTTTGCTTATTGTCGATAAATCGTCGCGAGGTATGTGAACCTCTTCCTATCCTTTCTAGCATGATATGTGTGAACTATGTAGTGCGGTGAGCGTCATGTGCTAAGTGTATTTGTTTGGCTTAAACATAAAGTGTTATAACGGCTTTATGGGAAGTTGGTTATAACAGCTTTATGTAGGTAAGAAAATGGGTTGTGGTTTTCGAAAGGTAGTTGATTTGATTATAACTGGCTTGTTATGTGTTAATGAAGAAGTTGAAGTATTTCAAAAGATTTGTGAATCGTTTTGAAAGAAAGAGTAGTACTTGGTTTTTGAAAACTTAAGAGTTATACTAGCTTTATGGGAAGTTAGGTATAACGGCTTAAGAATGTTTTACTGGTTTTGGAAATCAGGATGTGTATCGACAAACCACTGCAGCGTTAATAAAAAAGGAAATGTTTTGACTATTTAAATATTATTAAAACTAGTAGAAACTTCCATCTGCATAGAAGCTAAGATAAGACAAAATGATATTACATTTTCTAGATCATGGCTGCTGTAATAAGAATGTTGTAAACAAGAATAACCTACTCTCACGTAAGACATATATTACTCGATTGTTCAAAAAAAAGGAATCAAGTGATTTAGTTTATGAACTATGAAACCATTTGAAAATGAGAAGCTTGAGTAATTGAAACTAGGCAAACTGGAACTTTAGGAAAAGAATGTTGTTACTTAATTTTAAAAAAGAAGGTGTTCTGGTTTACTTAATAATGTGAATCACTCTAGTTTTATACTACGGGTATCGGGTGACTTTTATAAAAGGTATGTATCTCTTTTACAAGGACTTAAAGTATGTAGTACCTTGGGGTTAACACCCCGGGCTTTGACGTAAAATGAAAGTACCTAGAGTTATGTGTAACTTCCTATGCTTGTCGTTGTTGAACTTGCCTATGCTTGTGGTGATAACCTTTGTTGTGCAAGTGTTGTGTTCCTATACTACCGCGTCTCTCGATGGAGGGCCGGTTGACTTGTTGTTGATGTTACATGGACGTGTCTACACCGATGCAGTATTCCGGGGGCATGTGGCCATGCGGCCGGGTTGATTACCCGATATATGGTTACTACTGTAACACGACATAGGCCGACGTCCTAGGCCAAAATGAGCCGACGCGCTGAAAATAGGCCGACGGGCAAGCCAAGCGTGCAGCGACATAGGCCGACGTCCTAGGCCAAAATGAGCCGACGCGCTGAAAATAGGCCGACGTCCTAGCCAAGCGTGCAGCGACATAGGCCGACGTCCTAGGCCAAAATGAGCCGACGCGCTGAAAATAGGCCGACGGGCAAGCCAAGCGGGCAGCGACATAGGCCGACGTCCTAGGCCAAAATGAGCCGACGCGCTGAAAATAGGCCGACGGGCAAGCCAAGCGTGCAGCGACATAGGCCGACGTCCTAGGCCAAAATGAGCCGACGCGCTGAAAATAGGCCGACGGGCAAGCCAAGCGTGCAGCGACATAGGCCGACGTCCTAGGCCAAAATGAGCCGACGGACTGAAAATAGGCCGACGGGCAAGCCAAGCGGGCAGCGACATAGGCCGACGTCCTAGGCCAAAATGAGCCGACGCGCTGAAAATAGGCCGACGGGCAAGCCAAGCGTGCAGCGACATAGGCCGACGTCCTAGGCCAAAATGAGCATGTGATATGATTTTGTGAGCAATTCCTTTGCGACAGAATCTCTTCAAGGGGGTGTCATCAGGAATTTTATCATCCTCAGACGACTTTTGAGGAACAGAAGTAGAGGGCTCCGGGTGAAACTCAGAAGCTTGTGGTTCACCTTGTTTCTCTTCAACAAGGGTTTCTTCTCTATCATCTTCAGAGTAGAGGTTGAAATTTGTGTCATTAGTGTCACTGCTTGAACAAGCAGGGACTTGCATCTCGAACCTCGATTTCTTGAGAGCAGGCTGAGGGTGAATAGTTCTATCAAATATTCTACTCGACCTCCTGGAAGGAAACTGAGAAGTACTGTTCCTCTTTCCTAATACCGAAACATCTGGGGTTGCATCGACATCTATGTGATTGTTATCATCCCCTAGATAGCTTATTTTCAGTGGTTCTTGGTATGAACTCGGGACAATAGCAGAGCATATTGGTGGACTGGTACTTATTGGAGTGTTCTCTGAAATGTTGGTTGACATCGGGGATGTGTCCATTGGAGAATAATGAGAAGGAGATTTTAAGGGTTTAGGGTTTTTGGGGGTTTTGGAAGATGAAGAGTGCGATGATGAATCCATTGGTCTTGGTTGTTTAAACCGAGATTGATGTGATCTCTCTCATTTTTTTAAAAAAAATCGGAAAAAGACAATTTACTAAAAAGAATAAGATTTTATACACTTGACAAACAAAAAAAATATTCTTGGTTTTAGGTGTTTGAGTTGTAGTCAAATGCTTGCACCTAAAAATAAGAAAAAAATAGACATCAAGATTTGGAATTTGATCTAATCATTTAAAAGTTTAAATTCCAAAGGCATAAAAATAGGGAAGCTAAAAATAGATTTTTCAAAAATCAGTTATGTATCGTATCCCAACAAATATCATTATCTGAAATTGTCAACAGTAATGTTGGCAACATCTTGGATAACACAGGTATTATGATCCCTGAAGAACACTTTCATTTTTGGCAACAAATCATGACACGTTTTATATGTGTTTTATGAGTTTAACCACCAGACCAATGCAACATTTTTCCATTGTGTCCTTGATCTAATCATAAACCACATACAAAATTTATTTTTGTGTCAAAAACAAGAATACTTAGTATCCTCATAATTTCATGTTTTTAGCACTTGATACTCCTATAGTATCGGAACGTTATCATATTCAAGGGCTTTTCCCATTTGTATAGTTGCCAAAATATTGGACAAGGCTTTGTCTTAGTTTGATACTCCCTTTTATGACATCTAATATCATCGCAGAGAACTGTACCATTGTTTGAATTATGTTCTTATTTTAGGATCATACTTGTGTGAACACAAAGTTCATGCCAATAAACAATAACAAAAATTAGATTATGATATTACACAGGTAAATGTCACCCAAAATGTTAGAGACATTTCAGCTGACATTCACCAAACAATGCCATTTAAGAGATTACAGAGACCAAGAGAATTTTTTAGACTATAAAATCTCTCATGATCCAAAGTTTTTGTAAAAATATCAGCTAGTTGATGAAGAGTGTCAACATGTTCAATTTGAACTAGCTGTTTTTCAACCAAATCTCTTAAAAATGATGTCTTATATCAATGTGTTTTGTACGAGAGTGCTGAACTGGATTTTTGGAAGTATTTATAGCACTCGGATTATCACATTACAAAACTAATATATTACTTGAAAAACCATAGTCGTCTAACATGTGTCTTAGCCATATTAATTGAGAACAACAACTTTCAGCTGCTACATATTCAGATCAAAGTGAGACACAGTTATGTTTACGACTATACCAAGAAACAAGATTATTGCCAAGATAAAAACAATCTCCACTAGTACTTTTTCTGTCATCCACATCACCAGCCCAATCAGAGTCACTATATCCTATTAAATTAGGATTAGTGTCTTTAGAATACCAAATTCTCAACTCACATGTGCCGGTAATATATCTAATGACACGTTTTTCGACATTTAAGTTGGAGACTTTGGGACAAGATTGGGATCGAACACACACACAAACACTAAACATTAGATCAGGACGACTGGCAGTAAGATACAATAGACTACCTATCATAGATCGATATAATATTGGGTCAACATTTTCGCCAACATCGTCTTTGCATATCTTCTGTGTTGATCCCATTGGAGTTCTCATTTGTTTAGCATTTTCCAATCCAAACTTCTTAACAAAATTCTTGGCATACTTACTCTGGGAGATAAAGATTTCATCTTTATTTTGCTTTATCTGCAAGCCTAAGAAAAAAGTCAGTTCCCCTATCATGCTCATCTTAAATGTTGAAGACATATCTTCGACAAATGTCTCAAGATAGGACTGTGAAGTCGAACAAAAAACTATGTCATCTATATAGATTTTAACAATGACTATATCTACTCCGTGATGTTTTATAAATAAAATACAATCATTTTCACCACGTTTAAAACTAAATTCAAGAAGAAACTGAGTTAAACGACCATACCATGCACGAGGAGCTTGTTTTAGTCCATACAAGACCTTTTTGAGTTTGTATACAAACTGTGTATGGTGAGGATCTTCAAATCCTTTAGGTTGTTCAACACAGACTTCTTTATCAAGATAGTCATTCAAGAAAGTATCTTTAACATCCATCTGATGGAGAGTAATCTTTATACATCAAGCAACAACAAGTAACAATCTAATTGACTCAATTCTGGCAACATGAGCAAAGGTTTCGTCATAGTCAATTTCTTTGACCTGCGTGTATCCTTGATAAACTAGGCGAGCTTTATTTTGCACAACAGCTCAAGATTCATCTGACTTGTTTTTAAATATCCATTTAGTTCCAATTACATTGGTATTATTTGGTCGTGGAACTAAATCCCAGACTTCATTTATAGTGAACTGCTCAAGTTCTTCTTGCATAGCTTAAATCCAACAATTATCATTGAGTGCTTCTGAAACATTCTTAGGTTCTAAAGTATATATATAACAAGAAAGACTGTCCTTTTGATTTATGGTAGACATGCACACATATCGAACCATATCTCTGTAGTTCAGGGGTTCTTTCCTTTTTGTTCTTTCACCTTCAAACACTCCCCTATCACCTGACTTGTAGGGTGGTTCTTTCTAATCCTAGATAAGGGGTCCCTTCGTACTTGATCTAGCAATTCAGCATTCGGCTCACCTGTACCTTCTGTGCTCTCGGGTTCAGGTTCAGATGTTGCTTCGGATGTGGTAACATTTGGGGCAACATCTGTTTCTTCAGCATTCTGCTCATTCTCCACTAAAATTATAACGTTATTTTCAGATGCATTCCTTGTAAGGTGAGAAAAGTCATAAAATACAACGTTAACAAATTCTTGTACAGTTTTGGTCCTAAGATTGTACACACGATAAGCATGACTATTTTGAGAATAACCGACAAAAATTCCTTTATCACTCATAGAGTCAAACTTTGCTAGATGGTCTTTATCATTTAAGATGTAACAAACACACCCAAACACTTGAAAGTAACGCACATTAATTTTCTTTTCATTAATTATCTCATAGGGTGTCATTTTTGTTTCAGGCATTAGATAGACTCTATTTCTGATGTGAGTTGCAGTATTCAAGGCTTCAGCCCAAAAACGTTTTGACATTTTCTTAGAACTAAGCATGACTCTAGCCATCTTTTGTAGAGTTCGATTCTTCCTCTCTGCTACACCATTTTGCTGAGGAGTTTTGGGAGCAGAGAATTAATGGAAATTACCTTTTTCTCACAAAATGTTGAGAACAAATTATTCTCAAACTCTTTTTCATGATCAGACCTAATCCGAAAAATAGAAGAATGATACAAATTTATTATCCTAGAGTGCAATATATTAAACATGCCAAATGTTTGAGATTTTCTTTTAAAAAAAATATACATGAATACCTAGAAAAATAATCTACAATCACATAAGAATACCTCATGTCTCCTAAATTGTCTACCTAGATTGGACCCATAATATCCATGTGCAATAACTGAAAGCAGTGAGACGTACCTGAATGTTGTCTGTCATTTTGGGCAACATTATGGGAGACCTGAGTTTGCTTACCTTTTAGACAATCTTCACAGACCACTGTTTTATCTTTAGGACTTAATTTAGGAATGTCTCTTACTGCCTCATAATAAATTAATCTTTCTAAGTTACGGCAGTTGACATGCCCTAATTTTTTATGCCACAAAGTTGTGTCATCTGTCCTAACATTATTGCAGATTTCTTGTTCTCCAACAAGATAACAATTGTCACCTGTCCTTGTACCTGACATAACACATTTGTTAGCTTCATTTGTAACTATATAAGCATACATATTAAACTTTACCTCAAGATTGTCGTCAAAAAATTGACTTATACTAACTAGGTTAGCCATTAAACCTTCAACATATAAGACATTCTTTAAGGCAGGAACATCGGGAACATTTAACATTCCTCTTCCTATGATTTTACTTTTACCGCCACCTCCATAAGTCACGTTACCTCCACTGAGTGACTCATAGTTCTTTAGGCACTCATTTGTCCCTGTCATGTGGCCTGAACACCCACTATCAAAGTACCAAGAACCTGAAATGTTAGTCCTTAAAACATTTATAGCAACATTACATTTCACACTCATTTTGGGAACCCAAACTCTCTTGAAACATTTTTCCTTTCTGGACTGAGGAATGTTGCTTCGAGTGTTGTTCGAAAAGTTGGACAGTCGGCTTGACAACATTCTGCTCCTGGACTTCTGAAGTTTGAAACAGTATGGTTTTAAATGACCATGGTTGTTACAATGATGGCACAAAAACTTCATATCTTTTGACATATATGAGACTCTATTATTTAATCCATTTTCTTTCACAAAACCCATTTTTGTCAAATGAATTAGAGCATATTGCGTTAAGAGAGTTCTTGTACCCACTACCTGCGTGTGGTGGTTGACTAACACTCAGTATATCATCCAGTTTTGAAGTTCATGTATTGAGCTTACGGAAGGTTGCTTCAGCTAGATCCAACTTTGCACTTATCTTACCAAGATCAATATCCTTTTTGGTAAGTACAATTTCTAAACGAGTTATTATTCCTTTTAAATCTGCATTCTCAGGAGTTAAAGATTTAACTTTTGAATCAAGTTTCTTGGATTCTAGAATTAAGTCCTTACAAAGTTTTTGTAATTCCTTAATAATTTCGTCCTTGGAGTCAATTTGATTTTCAAAGTTAGTCTCACTAATATAAATAACACCACTAAAGCAATTAATATCAGGATAGTTGAAGTATTCATACCTTTCGGATGTGGCTGGAACTGCAGATGTCGTCGCTGATGTTGAAGAAGATGTGTTGACATTTGGAATAACACTGTCGACAACATTTTCCTCGTCTGATAAGGACTGTTCAAAAACAGTGGCCAGTATTGCTTGTGACTCTATTTCTTGATCTCTTTCCTCTTCTCCATCGTCGTCACTAAGAGAAACCCACATACTTTTACCAAATTTTCTCAAGGTGTTTGCATATACATTTGCATAATGACCCCACCCTGAACATGCATAACATTGCACAGTTTCAAGTTGTTTGGGATCAAATTTGGTTCGATCTGAGTTGGTTCTCTTTAGTTGATTTCCTTTTTGTACCATTGGAAGGGAGTTAGTGAACTTTTGATTGAAGTCTTGGTTTTGATGCTCTTTGGATTTGAATTTATGTTTATCATTATTGAACTTCCTTACCATCGAATTGAACTTTCGAGTAAGGAGGGCAATATTTGCACCATCACCAATTTCTTCAAGGTTCTCATCTTTTTCATCGACTTGATTCTCTAAGGATTTTACTTGAAGTGCTATATTTTTGCTTTTATACAATGTTCTTTGATTCTCCATATTCATCTCATAGGTTTTGAGAATACTCATTAAGGTATGAAAGTCCATTGTAGCAAGATTGTGAGCTTCTTCAATCGCACAAATTTTTATGTTGAACTTTTCAGGAAGAGAACGAAGTGCTTTTTCCACAAGTTGAGTGTTGGTAAATGGAGACCAAGCACTTGACATTCATTAGATATGTCAATCAACTTTTTAAAATATGTTTTAATATCCTCCGTCTCTTCCATCTTTATACGTTCATATTTACTCATGAGCATACGAAGCTTCTTTCGGCGAACACTAGAGCTACCTTCATAATGAGTTTATAAAGTATCCCATGCGTCCCTGGCTTGTTACACCCCATAATTTCAGGACAAGTTTAAGATAATGTACGTGAGAAGATACGACATTAAGTTTGAAACGAAAGAAGGATTTCTTTTCCTACGAAAAATTATTTCGAGCCTCATGAAGGAAAAATGTTTAGTAATGAAAATTGAGTTCCCGAACTTGATATTTGAGACTTATAGAATTTATCAGAATTTCGGGAGATGAAATATTTTGGATCAACCGGAGGGCGACACGTGTCACCCTCCACATGCCCATGTTGGGCGAGAATGACCAAGACAAGTGGACAAGTTGACTCTTGATAGTTAAGTCATCCAAATCCAAGCCACACAAGTGTTTTAATCTTAGACATTGATCTCTTTATATATCCATTACTAGTCCAAGACTAATTGGACACTTAGAAAAATTTCAAATCTTATTCTTGTTCTTAGAGGCTCTAGGCAATAGCCTCTTATCCACACAAAAGAATTTCGTTTGTTGTCCATAATTCACAATACTTAAACACAAGGTTCCTAGAGGTATTATAAGGATATCTCATTACAAAAATCCCGGAAAAACTACGTTTTTACGTTAGTCGCAACATGAAAACCTAAGGGTTTTTTCATAGTTGGAGTTGGAACTTGAAGAGGAGTTCTTCATAAGCTTTTAAGGGTTGCTTGTAGTGGATTGGAACGTCAAGAAGAGGAACTAAAGTTGTTAAGGATCGACTTGAGGTTTCTGATGGTATTTGGGCTTTTGAGGTAATAATCTTCATCTTCTTATTGTAATTAGAGATTACATATTATAGGAATTGATAGACGATCATGAGATATATATAATGAAGATTGATAAGTGTTATGGAATATTGGAAGCCTAATGTCCGAAAAGTTCATGTTAGCCATTAAGTTTGTAATTCAATTTAATTGTTGGTTACGATCGTCGCATGTTATAGAAAGGGATTATAGTTGTTATAATCGATTGCGGCTATATTACATATTAGAATAACAACTTGGATTGAAAGGAAATTGATATTGTTGCGGAATTGATTGTAGCCGAATATGGCTTTGGATTATTGGACAGTTTTATATTAATTGTGGGGCAGAATTTTATACGTCCTATTAGGCGTGTAATCCCCTTTGAATTGCCGAATTGTTGAGCCTTAAATGGCATTTGGTTATTGATTTTCGGGCCTTGATAAAGGTAAAAAGGTATGTAGAAACAAAGGAAGTGCTGCCCGATTTTCCGTAGAATTAAGAGTCCTTATACTTAGAAATATTCTACGTTGAAAGCTAGAAGTTGATAGACGTATTGTGGTCATTTTAGGTTGACATTCTACATGCGGCGTATTCAACTTGGCAAGTGGATTAAGTCGAAGAGGTATGTGGAACTTTCCCTATCTTTTTTAGCATGAGTTTTATAAATGTATAGTACGGTGGACGTACATGTTTAAAATGAATTCGGTTTCATTGTGGTATCCTTTGTCTTGATTTCGAAAAGTGAGGTAACTTGGCTTTTAAAAGTATAGAATACTTGACTTGAAAAGTATAGAATACTTGATTTGGAAAAAGTATTGATTACTTGATTTCTAAGGTTAAGAGACTTGAAGTATTTTGAAAGTATATGTTACTTGGTTTTAAAAGTATAAGTCTCTTGGTTTCAAATGAATGTAATTGTCTGAAGCTTAAAGAGTTATAACGGCTTTATGGGAAGTTAGTTATAACGACTTTATGGAAGGTTAAGTGAGTGGTCTACTTGATTTATAGGCATGAGTTGCCTAGGTTGTGAAAGTAGTAACTTGATTTGAAAAATAGACATGCCTTGATACTACGGGTGTTAGTATCTTGTAGTTTTTATATAAAAGGTTTTTTTTAAGGAACGGAAGTACGTAGTACTTTGGGTTAAACTCCCGGATTTTATGTGACATGATAGTGCCTTAAGTTTAAATAAAATGAGAGTGCATGTTAATTAAGTCTAATAAGAAGTTAGGGGATTTTTCTTAACTTGCTTATGATATTTATGATAAGCCGGTGGTGCTTATGTTATGTATGATAGCCGGTTGTGCTAGTGTTATGTTAATCTTGCGGGGTAAAACCCCCGGGTTACTACTTATTCTATGGATTTGCTACCCATGATGCGAGTGCGACGTATGTACTCATTGCGGGTCCACAGGGCTCATGCGGGTGAAATAGTTCTATGCGGGTGAAATAGTCCCATGCGGAGCAAATTGCTCCATTGCGGGTCCACAAGACCTATGCGGGTGAAATAGTCCCAAGAGTAGGATTGCTTAATGATACTATGGGCGGGTGGCCCTAATTTGATCATGAGATTCCTATTTTTATGCAGTAAAATATACTTTTAATTACTCTCATAGTTAGTAATGCACATTGTACTGTTAATTTGGTTATCATACATGTCTCCAGCTTTATTTTAGACTATTATGATTTCATTACAGTACTTTCAGTTTCACATACTTGGTACCTGTTGTACTGACCTCCTTCGGGGGGCTGCGTTCATGCCGCAGGTTGAGGTACATAGCTTGCTGATCCTCACTCTTAGGATCACTGTTCAGCTGGTTGGGAAGCTCCATTATTTCGGAGGCTTGTCCTTGGTTCAGATCCCTGGTATTGTCGGTTGTTGTACATTCAGGGGTATAGCGGGGCCCTGTCCCATCACAGTTGTAATGTCAAAACTCTTAGGGGTCGGTAGTCATATCTTGTGGGTCGGTTTGTAAAAAAAAACAAGGTTACTGCTTTTGGCGTTGTATATATTTATATATATCTAGGGAGGTAGCCTTATCGGCTAGACTGTTGTTTATTTCTTATTAAGTATGTATGTTCCGCTGATTTATCTGATGTATACCTGTAAGGGTGCCCGGGTAGGGCACCAGTCGCGGGCCTGAGGTCGGGTCGTGACAAAAGTGGTATCAGAGCAGTTAGTCCTCGGAAAGTGTCTACAGACCGTGTCTAGTAGAGTTTTGATTATCGGTGTATTGTTCACCACATCTATAATTAGGAGGCTGCAGGACAATTAGGATTGGTTTCCATTCTTCTCACTCTGAGATCGTGCGATAGAGCTGTGTTGTTAGGGTAGTCTCTCCCTAACGAGTTATGTTGATTGCAGCTATGAGAAAGGCGATAGTGACCCAGGAAGGATTATATGGATTGCGTATCCAGGTTGGTAAGAATTGTTGTATAATTGGTATAATGACGTACGGCTATACGGATGTATGTATGAGGGTCATATATGTGTTTCCTGGGATGATTATAGATTACCAAGAGTTGGTAACGACTAAATAGATACCGGAAAGGTATGAAACAGTTTAATGAATTCTCATCAAGGTTTTACGTGCTAATTTGAAATAATTAGGAGATGATGAGCCGTCTGAAAGGGTAATGAACCCTTAAGAAGTCATGATTAAGGGACTTAATGGAAGACTACGTTAGTATGTTAAGCTACGTGGTATGCTTAAGAGAATTGTACGGATGAGATCCGTATGGAGTAATTATGGTTGTTATTGTCACGACCCGACCGGGCATGGCGGTGCCTACACAGGCACCCTTACAGGTATACATCAGAGATAATCAGCGGAACATACATGAAACTTATAAAATAACACAACAGAAGTAAAACAACAGGTTAGCCGATAAGGCTACCATCCTGGACATATATAAATACAACCGAAGCAGTTGCCTCGTTCCCTTTACAAACTGACCCACAATATGTGACTACAGACCTCTAAGATTTTTAACCTAATAACTGTGGCGGGACAGGGCCCCGCCATACCCCTGAATATACATGAATCTACAACCTCAGGGGAAGCCGTACCAAGAGATAAGCCTCCGGAGCAAATGGAGCATTTTCCCATAAACTGAACCGAGATCCTAAGAGCAAGGATCACCAACCTGGGTACCTAAAACCTGCGGGCATGAACGCAGGCCCAGAAGTCGATAACAACAGTACAATATGGAACGGAAATAAGGTACAACGATTAAAACATATCTGTATAAAAGCATGACAGGGGTAAGTGTAAAAGAAGTAAATACCTGAGCCTACCATGTCATTACCCCCTCGTGAACTTAATCGTACCTTATTATCTTTTCCCATTTCTCAATAAAGGTTATAGTCACTTCCTTACGTACTTACTTCGGAAAAATCATCAAGTTCACTACCATATAACCTACTTACCTTACACAACCTAGTCCGGCCCTTTACGGAGGACACTATATCGCCTACCCAACCTCGGGACGCGATAAAGTCACATAGTGCGCCTCAAAGATATCGTCCGCCCATCTGCGGGACGCGATAATGTCCTATAGTGCGCCCATAAAGGTATCTGCCCGCCCATCTCTGGTCGATAATGTCATATAGTTCGCGTAAAGGTATCTGCCCGGCCATCTCGGGACGCGATAATGTCATATAGTGCGCGTAAGGTATCTTGCCCCGCCATCTCTCGGGTCGATAATGTCATATAGTGCGCGTAAAGGTATCTTGCCCCATCTCTCGGGTCGATAATGTCATATAGTTCGCCTGCGTAAAGGTATCTTGCCGCCCCGTCTCGGGTCGATAATGTCATATAGTTCGCGTGAAGGTATCTTGCGGCCCGTCTGCGGGTCGATAATGTCATATAGTGCGCGTAAAGGTATCTGCGCGGCCATCTCGGGTCGATAATGTCATATAGTGCGCGTAAAGGTATCGCCGGCCCGTCTGGGTCGATAATGTCATATAGTGCGCGTAGGTATCTTGCCCGGCCCGTCTCGGGTCGATAATGTCATATAGTGCGCGTAAGGTATCTTGCCCGACCCATCTGCGGGTCGATAATGTCATATAAAACCCGGGAATTTAACCCAACGTACTACGCACCTCTACTCCTTTAGAAAGACTCTTTTTCAAATAAAACTTCCCAGATACTAACAACCGTAGTATCAAGTCATCTCTACCTTTCAGGACAAGTCACAATACCTTTTTAGAAATACAATTCGAACTTCTAAATCAAGTGACTTCTTTCTTAAAAACCTTAGGCAATTGGTACCTTTAAAACAATTTGCCCTTCTTTATTTCAAATCATTTCTTGTTTAAGTTACTGAAGAAAACCATTCTCTTAACCTCCCATAAAGTTATTATAACTAACTTCCCATAAAGCCGTCATACTAACTTTATGCCTTAAACTAATTCATTCTTTTTATAACCAAGAGACTTCTACTTTTTGAAACCAAGTATTAAATACTTTCAAATCAATTCTCTTAACTTTCCAAAATACAGTTAGTCTCTTAACCTTTAGAACTCAAGTGACTCCTTTTATTATAAAACCTTAGACAATTGATGCCTTAAAATCAAGTTGCCTTTTCACTAAAATCAAGTCATTTATCTTTCCATAAAGCAATTATAACCAACTCCCCATAAAGTCGTTATATTCACTTTATGCCTTAGCCAAATACCATTTCCTATCCAAGGGACTTATACGTTTAAAACAGAACAAGTATCACATACTTTAAAAATCTTCAAGTCCCTTAACTTAATAAAACTTAAGACATCCTTTATTCTTTCGAAGAAGTGAGTAAATCTCCTAACTCACCCGACTTGGCTATTCATAAAACTAGTAAAGGATATCAAGGTGTTGTACGTCTACCGTACTACATACGTGCTACTAGTCATGCTCAAAAGATAGGAAAAGTTCTATATAGAGTAAGTCACACAACTACCTCTTAACTTCTAAGAGTATAAGGAAACATGAAATGATACCACAGGTATATTCCATACATAGAATCATGCCAAAGGAAGGAAGAGGTTCACATACCTCGCGACGATTGTCGACAAGTAGCAAAATGCTCCAAAGTACTTCAACCTTGATAGCTATTCCATCCTTCAAGTAGGATACGCTATACTTAGTACTTCCACCTATAATGGTCACAATACGTCCATTAACCTCTTACTTCAAACGTAGAATATTCCAAGTGCTAAGTCACTAAATTTTACGGAAAATCGGACAGCACCTCCTTTGTTTCTACTCACTTTGCCACCTTTTTCAAGGCCGAATACAATAACCAAACACGCCACATTTAAGGCACAATCAATGCAATTAATCAATAGGGGATTACACGCCTACTAGACGTGTAAAATTCCGCCCACAAACGATAACAAACTAATACAACTACAAGTCCAAATTCGGCCACATTGAGTTCAACAATACCAATTCTTATCCAATTTCCATTTCAATCCAAATTGGTAGCATAACATGATATCAAGTCGCAATCGACTATAACTACTATAATCTTCAAGTCAACAACATGCGACGATTCTAATAACGACTAAATTGTAATCCAACTTAACATGGCTTACATTACATTTCGGATTTTCAAGGCTACAATCAATCCATAATCCTTATAAACTTCAACACATATACTTCATGCTAGCAACAAGTAAAGCTAACAACAATATAAATAATCTTGTAACACTTTCAAAGAACAAGATTATACCTCAACGAATCTTAATCCTATCTTCAAATCCGAAGTCGCTCCTTAGCAACTTAGAGACTCTTCAAGGCACTTCAATCCGCTACTTGAGACCCTTAGAACAACATCAACCAATTTCCTTCAAACTTCCAAACAAAACCTAGAAAAGCCACTAGGTTTTCACTTTGCGACTAACCCGAAAACTATCTTTTTCCGAGATTTTTCTATTGAGATATGCTTACAATACACTCAAGACCCTTGGTTTAAAGTGGGGATATTATTGGACAACAAACAAAAAAAATTCTTTCTCACCCATGTTGAACCCGAGAGCTAAGGCTCATGTTCATCCAATTTTTGTGTAAATTTTGCTAAGTGTTAGGCTTGTATCACTACTAGTAGTATTATAAAGGGACATGGAGGGTCAAGATGCAAACAATTGGGTGGTTTGGATGATCTCTAATTAAAATATCAAGACTTTGGATCCTTTGACTTAGTCAATTTTGTCAAGCTCTCTATTAGCAAGACTTGTCTTCCTAACAAGGGTCAAATGACCCTTGTGCCCATGCTACAATTCGTCCAAGGCACCATAAGGGGGGGTGACACGTGTTGCCCTCCCATTCGTCACAATATTACGTTTTCCGACAATTTCACAATTCCGATAAATTTTACAAGTCTCTAATCTTAACACTTGCAAGTTCTTACGTACGTTCTTAACGCATGCCTGTAAATACGGGGTGTAACATTCTTCCCCCCTTAGAAACATTCGTCCTCGAATGTTCTTTCGGAGTCCAATCTAATTAAAGCGCTTAAAGCGCGACATAGTCTCCTTATACTACACCCTTCCTACGACATATGCCACCCATGGCCACATAACAAATTTATACTAAGATGTCAACCTTGGCACTCACGAAGCCAACTAGCCCATACTTATAACGCCCTCAAAGTCTGTCATAATCCTCTCTACTAGGTCTACTAGGGTCTGACGACTGTATCATCACCGGGAAAACCTCATATTCCCGCTCAGCTACCACCCCACACACACCCACGGGTGTAATTACCTCGAAAGGTTCTTATGGATTCAGGCTCTATTCCTTTACACTTGGTCGTTATCTTTCTTACTGGCCGTACTCTTTCCGTAATTCCAACTCATACTAGCATACATACATAACTTCCATACCGATTCTGGCCTCTAATCTTTTGGAGTCACTCTTTTAAACAACATAAGGCCATTTCCGACTCGCGACACTGTTCCGGTGGAACGCGTCCACGAACCCGTAAAACAATCAACTAGACTTGAGCCTTGCACCCTCGTGACCCTGTCACGTAGCGGAACTACTACCAACTGATCCCACTCCATTCCAGACCATGAGGAGACCCGTAACAGGTCCTCACCCCGACCCGCCATCGCACTTAACTCTTATTCTTGGTCTATAATAAATCTTTCTACCCGAGAAGACCTTGTACATCTAAGGTCTCAGCGGTCTTCAACATTCTTAGGCTCGCAATTTCCATGCTCCAAGCCTATCTTATCAGTCTCCCCGTAAACGGGTACAAAAACTCCTCATAATACCATAATCGTGTAGTTGATCACAACAACCATTATTTACTCTATACGGACCTCATCCGTACAGTTCTCTTAAGCCTACTACGCAGCTTAATCTATTTACACGACATTCCGTTAAGTTCCTTAACATGGCTTCTTAAGGGTTCACTACCCTATCAGACAGCTCATCCTTTCCCAATAATCTTAAAATAAACCACAAGACCTTGGCGAAAATTCATTAACTATTCCATACCTTCCCGGTATCTAGTTAGTCTTTACCACTCTTGGTAAATCTAAAACCATTCTAGGCAACCCATAAACGACTTCATACATAACTCCGTATAGAGGTATGTCACAATACCAACTATACTATAATCATTACCAACCCGATACGCAATCCACATAGTCCTTCCTGGTCATCACGCTTTTCGTGGCTGCAATCAACATAACTCGTTAGGGAGACGACCCTAACAATACAAACTCTATGGCACGATCTCGAGTGAGAAGGATGGAAACAATCCTAAATGTCCTGCAGCCTCACGATTATAGATGTGGTGCACAACACACCGATAATCAAGACTCTACTGAACACGGTGCAGACACTTTCCGAGGACTAATCGCTTCGATACCACTTTTGTCACGACCCGACCGGGCGCGGCGGTGCCCTACGGGCACCCTTACAGTATACATCGAGAGATAACCAATGAACATACATGAAACTTATAAAATAACACAATGTAAAACAACGGGTTAGCCGATAAGGCTACCATCCCGACATATATAAATACAACCAGCGGTTGCCTCGTTCCTTTACAACCGACCCACATGTGACTAGCACTCTAAGATTTTTAACCTAATAATCGTGGCGGGACGGCCCCGCCATACCCTGAATATACATGAATCTACAACCTCGGGAAGCCGTGCAAGAGATAAGCCTCGAGCAAATGGAGCCTTTTCCATAAATCGAACCGAGATCCTAAGAGCAAGGATCACCAACCTGGTACCTAAAACTGCGGGCATGACGCAGCGGCCCGAAGGTCGATAACAAAAATTTAATATGGAACGGAAATAAGGTACAACGATTAAAACATATCGTATAAAAGCATGACGGGGGTAAGTGTAAAGAAGTAAATACGAGCCTACCATGTCATTACCCTCGTGAACTTAATCGCACCTTATTATCTTTTCCCATTTCTCAATAAAGGTTATAGTCACTTCCTTACGACTTACTTGGAAAATCATCAAGTTCACTACCATATAACCTACTTACCTTACACAACCTAGTCCGCCCTTTACGAGGACACCTATATCGCTCGCCCAACTCGGGACGCGATAAAGTCACATAGTCCGCCTAAAGGTATATTGTCCGCCCATCTTCGACGCGATAATGTCCTATACCGCCCATAAAGGTATACCGCCCGCCATCTCGGTCGATAATGTCATATAGTCCGCCTAAAGGTATACGCCCGCCATCTCTCGACGCGATAATGTCATATAGTGCGCGTAAGGTATACCGCCTTACCATCTCTCGGTCGATAATGTCATATAGTTCGCCTGCAAAGGTATACCGCCCGCCATCTCTCGGTCGATAATGTCATATAGTGCGCGTGCAGGTATACCGCCCGCCATCTTCTCGGGTCGATAATGTCATATAGTTCGCGTAAAGGTATACCGCCCGCCCATCTCGGTCGATAATGTCATATACCGCCTGCAGCGTATACGCCCGCCCATCTGCGGGTCGATAATGTCATATAGTGCGCGTGAAGGTATACCGCCCGCCCATCTCGGTCGATAATGTCATATAGTGCGCGTGCAGGTATACCGCCTACCATCTCTCGGGTCGATAATGTCATATAGTCCGCCTGAAGGTATACCGCCTACCATCTCTCGGTCGATAATGTCATATAAAACCCGAATTTAACCCAACGTACTACGACCTCTACTCCTTTAGAAAGACTCTTTTCAAATAAAACTTCCTGGATACTAACAACCGTAGTATCAAGTCATCTCTACCTTCGTGACAAGTCACAATACCTTTTTAGAAATACAATTACCGGCTTCTAAATCAAGTGACTTCTTTCTTAAAAACCTTAGGCAATTGGTACCTTTAAAACAATTTGCCCTTCTTTATTTCAAATCATTTCTTGTTTGCATCAAGAAAACCATTCTCTTAACCTCCCATAAAGTTATTATAACCAACTTCCCATAAAGCCGTCATACTAACTTTATGCCTTAAACTAATTCATTCTTTTTATAACCAAGAGACTTCTACTTTTTGAAACCAAGTATTAAATACTTTCAAATCAATTCTCTTAACTTTCCAAAATACAGTTAGTCTCTTAACCTTTAGAACTCAAGTGACTCCTTTTATTATAAAACCTTAGACAATTGATGCCTTAAAATCAAGTTGCCTTTTCACTAAAATCAAGTCATTTATCTTTCCATAAAGCAATTATAACCAACTCCCCATAAAGTCGTTATATTCACTTTATGCCTTAGCCAAATACCATTTCATATCCAAGGGACTTATACGTTTAAAATGTAACAAGTATCACATACTTTAAAAATCTTCAAGTCCCTTAACTTAATAAAACTTAAGACATCCTTTATTCTTTCAAGAAGTGAGTAAATCTCTAACTCACCCGACTTGGCTATTCATAAAACTAGTAAAGGATATCAAGGTGTCAGACGCTCACCGTACTACATACGTGCTACTAGTCATGCTCAAAAGATAGGAAAAGTTCTATATAGAGTAAGTCACACAACTACCTCTTAACTTCTAAGAGTATAAGGAAACATGAAATGATACCACAGGTATATTCCATACATAGAATCATGCCAAAGGAAGGAAGAGGTTCACATACCTCGCGACGATTGTCGACAAGTAGCAAAATGCTCCAAAGTACTTCAACCTTGATAGCTATTACATCCTTCAAGTAGGATACGCTATACTTAGTACTTCCACCTATAATGGTCACAATACGTCCATTAACCTCTTACTTCAAACGTAGAATATTCCAAGTGCTAAGTCACTAAATTTTACGGAAAATCGGACAGCACCTCCTTTGTTTCTACTCACTTTGCCACCTTTTTCAAGGCCGAATACAATAACCAAACACGCCACATTTAAGGCACAATCAATGCAATTAATCAATAGGGGATTACACGCCTACTAGACGTGTAAAATTCCGCCCCACAAACGATAACAAACTAATACAACTACAAGTCCAAATTCGGCCACATTGAGTTCAACAATACCAATTCTTATCCAATTTCCATTTCAATCCAAATTGGTAGCATAACATGATATCAAGTCGCAATCGACTATAACTACTATAATCTTCAAGTCAACAACATGCGACGATTCTAATAACGACTAAATTGTAATCCAACTTAACATGGCTTACATTACATTTCGGATTTTCAAGGCTACAATCAATCCATAATCCTTATAAACTTCAACACATATACTTCATGCTAGCAACAAGTAAAGCTAACAACAATATAAATAATCTTGTAACACTTTCAAAGAACAAGATTATACCTCAACGAATCTTAATCCTATCTTCAAATCCGAAGTCGCTCCTTAGCAACTTAGAGACTCTTCAAGGCACTTCAATCCGCTACTTGAGATCCTTAGAACAACATCAACCAATTTCCTTCAAACTTCCAAACAAAACCTAGAAAAGCCACTAGGTTTTCACTTTGCGACTAACCCGAAAACTATCTTTTCCCGAGATTTTTCTATTGAGATATGCTTACAATACACTCAAGACCCTTGGTTTAAAGTGGGGAGATTATTGGACAACAAACAAAAAAAATTCTTTCTCACCCATGTTGAACCCGAGAGCTAAGGCTCATGTTCATCCAATTTTTGTGTAAATTTTGCTAAGTGTTAGGCTTGTCTCACTACTAGTAGTATTATAAAGGGACATGGAGGGTCAAGATGCAAACAATTGGGTGGTTTGGATGATCTCTAATTAAAATATCAAGACTTTGGACCCTTTGACTTAGTCAATTTTGTCAAGCTCTCTATTAGCAAGACTTGTCTTCCTAACAAGGGTCAAATGACCCTTGTGCCCATGCTACAATTCGTCCAATGCACCATAAGGGGGGTGACACGTGTCGCCCTCCCATTCGTCACAATATTACGTTTTCCGACAATTTCACAATTCCGATAAATTTTACAAGTCTCTAATCTTAACACTTGCGAGTTCTTACGTACGTTCTTAACGCATGCCTGTAAATACGGGGTGTAACAGTTATGATGAAGACAACACGATTGAGAGTTTATGAGAAGTTATTTTACCCGTTTACGGGGGAACTGATAAGGTAGGCTTGGAGCATGGAAAATGTGAGCCTAATAATATTGATAGCCGCCGAGACCTTAGGTATATAAGGCCTTCTCGGGAAATAAGATTTAATTCAGACTAAGGGTAAGAGTTAAGTGCGACGGCGGGTCGGGTTGAGGACCTATTACGGGTCGCCCTATAGCCTGAAATGGAGTGGGATCAGTTGGTAGTAGTCCCGCTACGTGACAGTGTCACGAGGATGCAAGGCCCAAGTCTAGTTAATTGTTTTACGGGTTCGTGGACGCGTTCCACCGGAACCGGGTCGTGAGAGCCGGAAATGGCCTTATATTGTTCGATATAGTAACTCCAAAGATTGGAAAACAGAGCAGTGATAGAATTTATGCACGTATGCTAGAAAAAGTTTGGAAGTACGGACAGAGTACGACCAGTAAGAAAGAAAGCAACCAAGTGTAAAGGAATAGAGCCTGAATCCATAAGAACCCTTTGAGGTAGCTACACCCGTGAGTGATTGGGTGGTAGCTGAGCGAGTATATAATAATTTCCCGGTGACGATTTATACGTCGGACCAGCGCACCTAGTAAATTTGGATACGGACTTTGAGGTCATTATGGGTACGGACTAGTTGACTTCTTGTTATGCCAACGTTGATTGTAGAGAGAGATTGGTGCGATTCCAGTTTTCCGGTAAGCCGGTTAACGAGTGGAAAGGAAGGGAAGAGATTGTAACAAGTGAATTATCCTTCCTTCTTGGACATCATTGATTTTAATAAGTCTGTGTGACTTGTTCATTTTAGGTAAATTGATGTAGAAAGTAAGTAATACTTGAATTTGAAGGAGTTTATGTTAAGTGCCCTTGGAGGTACTTAGAGTTGGTTTAGTGTGGCGGTCAAGGCCACGACTTTTCGGATAATTTTAGGAAAACGCGCATAGCAAGAATAAGATAAGTACGAGTGCTGCCTGCGGAAAATAGACGACATCGTTGGTAGGTTTTAAAAATCTATACGATTATAAGGTGGCTCTTGATGATTAAGATTATGAAAGGGAGATAAGCTCTCTCCCCCACGTAAAAGGATAGTTTTACGTATTATGGGGTTATGTGTACCCATGTTATTAGGCGATGGATATGAGACTGGTAAGGTCTTCAGTGTCGTCATGCCATAGGTTACAGTTTTAGATAACCGTGGGGAAAGTATTGTGTTGAGGTAATTGAAGACGACATTAGGAAATGGTCGAGTACGTGCCGTAAGGATGTGAATGTTGATGATAAGCAAAAATGGAAATGTGTGACCGAGGATCAAGATAGAGATATTTTGAGTTAAAACAAAATTAGTATAACGAAGGGTGGCAAGCCTGTAATGACGGGCAAGACAGTATGCAATACGGGGAGATAAGAGACCCCATGACAACTTGAAATGGAAAAATAAAGGTAAGACGAGCAGACACTCGAACGATGAGAGAGATAATCATGACAAGATAAGGAATCTTGGCAAGCCGTTGGATTAAGTAAGACCATGAATGGAGGTTGAACACCGGACTATAAGCTCTATGATCTAGGGAGGATAATAGGGTTACTACTTGACGATATCAAGGAAATATCCCCCTAAATTGCGATTGGCAGGAAGTCTTGGCCAGGAGTCAAGCGACGAAAGCGAATTTAATCATAGTAACCAAGTTGGGTGTGGCAACACCCGGGATGGGAAGCAGAAACCATAATTGAGATTTTTGTTGTACCCGAATATTTCGAAAGTGTGGGAAAGGCTTCCATTTATAGGAGGATAAGCCGACTACGACTATAGTTCTAACCCCTCCTGAAGGACTTGAGGGTTATGTGGTAATGGTAACACTTTGAGTGTTGGCTGGGTTGTGTGCGGATGCAACACGATAAGGTTACAGCCTATAATTCCCAGCAGCTATGGGAGGCATTACTTATATGGAGTTCATGTGGATATTTATACAGACCACAAGAGCCTCCAGTATATCTTCAGACAGAGGCAGTTGAAATTGCGAAAGAGACGGTGGTTAGAGTTACTCAAGGATTGTGATGTTGAGGTCCTATACCACCCAGTGAAAGCCAATATGGTTGCGGATGCTCTTAGTCATAGATCTATGGGTAGTCTGTCATATGGAAAGCCAGATAGACAGGATGTGGTCCGTGAGATTCATCAGCTACCGAGTCGAGGGGTTCGATTATTTGTTTCCGATGTTAATGGAGTTCGGATCCGAGAGGTTGCCGAGTCTTTCTCATCGAGGAGGTGAAGAGGCGACAATATGAGGATCCAGTTTTAGTACGGGATCGAGATACGGCTCTCCGAGAGAAGAAGAGCCTGTATGAGATAGCACCTGATGGGGTGCTAGGATACAATGGCAGGTGGTATGTACCCGATGCTAACAGGACTTCGTCAACAGGTTTTAGGGGAGGCACATGGTGCTCATTACTTTATTCATCCGGGGTCGACTAAGATGTACCATGACCTCAGATGTATGTATTGGTGGGATAGCCTGAAGAGGGACGTAGCAGAGTTTGTTGCTCAGTGTCCGAATTGTCAGCAGGTCAAGGTTGAGCACCAGAAGCCCGGTGGGCTATTGCAGGCGATTGATATTCCGACATGGAAGTGAGAGGTGATCAACATGGATTTTGTTACAGGGTTACCTCGTACTCAGAGGAAGTGTGATTCCATCTGGGTTATTGTAGACAGGCTGACGAAATCAGCCCACTTTCTTCCAGTCAGGACTACGTATTCGACTGAGGATTATGCTAGACTTTATATCAGGGAGATTGTGAGACTGCACGGAGTCCCTATATCTATTATATCAGACAGAGGAGCCCAGTTTACGGCTAACTTCTGGAGGTATTTCCAAAAGGGGTTAGGGACACAGGTGAGTCTCAGTACCGTGTTTCATCCTCAAGCCGACGGACAGGCAGAGCGTACTATCCAGATACTTGAGGATAGGTTGAGGGCATATGTTATTGATTTCAGGGGTAGCTGGGAGGATCATTTGCCTCTTGTTGAGTTTACCTATTATAACAGCTACCATTTCAGTATTCGGATGGCGCCTTATGAGGCTTTGTATGGGCGAAAGTGTAGGTCGCCGATTGGTTGGTTTGACGTAGGCGAGGTCCATTTAATTGGCACAGACTTGATTCAGCGGGCTGTGGATAAGGCGAAGCTTATCCAGGAAAGATTATAGCAAGCTCAGAGTCGACAGAAGCTTTATGCAGAGAATTGACGTCGACACATAGAGTTCGAGATTAACAATTGGGTCTTCTTAAAGGCATCACCCATGAAGGGTGTGATGAAGCTTGGTAAGAAAGAGAAACTAAGCCCAATGTACATTGGGCCTTATCATATTGTCCACAGAGTGGGCAAGGTTGCCCATGAGTTAGATATGCGTCCGCTTGGGAGGCATGTGCATCCGATCTTCCATGTTGTTATGTTATGAGAGTGTATCGAAGGTCCATCCAGAGTTTTCCGGTTAGTGATGTCCAAGTGACAAAGGGGTTATCATTTGAGGAGAGTCCCATAGCGATACTTGATCGCCAGGTCAGGCGACTACGGTCTAAGGATGTGGCTTCCGTCAAAGTATTGTGGCGGAATGATACTAGAGATGAGATGACTTGGGATGCGGAGGAGGACATGTAGAAGAAGTATCCTCACTTGTTCCCTATACCTACAGGTAATCCAGTCTCCCTACTTGTCGATTTGATTGACGTACGGGCATGAGTGTTATATTGTGGTCATGTGTGACATATTTGATTTGTGATAGGGTATAGTTAAAGGGGACTATGCCGATATCGGTTTGGATGGAACCTTGTAAGAACATTCGGGACGAATGTTTCTAAGGGGGGGGGGAGAATGTTACACCCCGTAATTTCAGGACATGTTTAAGAGAATGTACGTGAGAAGATACGACATTAAGTTTGAAACGAAAGAAGGATTTCTTTTCCTACGGAAAATTATTTCGAGCCTCGTGAAGGAAAAATGTTTAGTAATGGAAATTGAGTTCCCGAACTTGATATTTGAGACTTATAGAATTTATCGGAATTTCGAGAGATAAAATATTTTGGACCAACCGGAGGGCGACACGTGTCACCCTCCATATGCCCATGTTAGGCGAGAATGACCAAGACAAGTGGACAAGTTAACTCTTGATATTTAAGTCATCCAAATCCAAGCCACACAAGTGTTTTAATCTTAGCCATTGATCTCTTTATATATCCATTACTAGTGCAAGACTAATTGGACACTAGAAAAAATTCAAATCTTATTCTTGTTCTTAGAGTCTCTCGGCAATAGCCTCTTATCCACATAAAAGATTTTCGTTTGTTGTCCATAATTCACAATACTTAAACCCAAGGTTCCTAGAGGTATTATAAGGATATCTCAATACAAAAATCCCGGAAAAACTACGTTTTTACGTTAGTCGCAACTTGAAAACCTAAGGGGTTTTTCATAGTTGGAGTTGGAACTTGAAGAGGAGTTCTTCATAAGCTTCTAAGGGTTGCTTGGAGTGGATTGGAACGTCAAGAAGAGGAACTAAAGTTGCTAAGGATCGACTTGAGGTTTTGGATGGTATTTGGGCTTTTGAGGTAATAATCTTCATCTTCTTATTGTAATTAGAGATTACATATTATAGGAATTGATAGATGATCATGAGATATATATAATGAAGATTGATAAGTGTTATGGAATATTGGAAGCCTAATGTCTGAAAAGTTCATGTTAGCCATTAAGTTTGTAATTCAATTTAATTGTTGGTTACGATCGTCGCATGTTATAGAAAGGGATTATAGTTGTTATAATCGATTGCGGCTATATTACATATTAGAATAACAACTTGGATTGAAAAAGGAATTGAAAGGAAATTGATATTGTTGCGGCATTGATTGTAGCCGAATATGGCTTTGGATTATTGGACAGTTTTATAATAATTGCGGGGCAGAATTTTATACGTCCTGTTAGGCGTGTAATCCCCTTTGAATTGCCGAATTGTTGAGCCTTAAATGTGGCATTTGGTTATTGATTTTCGGGCCTTGAAAAAGGTGAAAAAGTACGTAGAAACAAAGGAAGTGCTGCCCGATTTTTCGTAGAATTAAGAGTCCTTATACTTAGAAATATTCTACGTTGAAAGCTAGAAGTTGATAGACGTATTATGGTCATTTTTGGTTGACATTCTACGTGCGGCGTATTCAACTTGGCAAGTTGATTAAGTCGAAGAGGTATGTGGAACTTTCCCTATCTTCTTGAGAATGAGTTTTATAAATGTATAGTACGGTGGACGTACATGTTTAAAATGAATTCGGTTTCATTTTGGTATCCTTTGCCTTGATTTCGACAAGTGAGGTAACTTGGCTTTTAAAAGTATAGAATACTTTACTTGAAAAGTATAGAATATTTGATTTGAAAAAAGTATTGATTACTTGATTTCTAAGGTTAAGAGACTTGAAGTATTTTGAAAGTATATGTTACTTGGTTTTAAAAGTATAAGTCTCTTGGTTTCAAATGAATGTAATTGTCTAAAGCATAAAGAGTTATAACCGCTTTATGGGAAGTTAGTTATAACGGCTTTATGGAAGGTTAAGAGAGTAGTCTACTTGATTTATAGGCATGAGTTGCCTATGTTGTGAAAGTAGTAATTTGATTTGAAAAATAGACATGTCTTGATACTACGGGTGTTAGTATCTTGAGGGTTTTATATAAAAGGTTTTTTTTAAGGAACGGAAGTACGTAGTACTTTGGGTTAAACTCCCGGATTTTATGTGACATGATAGTGCCTTAAGTTTAAATAAAATGAGAGTGCATGTTAATTAAGTCTAATAAGAAGTTAGGGAATTTTTATTAACTTGCTTATGATATTTATGATAAGCCGGTGGTGCTTATGTTATGTATGATAGCCGGTTGTGCTAGTGTTATGTTATTCTTGCGGGGTAAAACCCCCGGGTTACTACTTATTCCATGGATTTGCTACCCATGATGCGAGTGCGGCGTATGTACTCATTGCGGGTCCACAGGGCCCATGCGGGTGAAATAGTCCTATGCGGGTGAAATAGTCCCATGCGGAGCAAATTGCTCCATTGCGGGTCCACGGGACCTATGCGGGTGAAATAGTCCCAGGAGTAGGATTGCTTAATGATACTATGGGCGGGTGGCCCTAATTTGATCATGAGCTTCCTATTTTTATGCAGTAAAGTGTACTCTTAATTACTCTCATTGTTAGTAAGGCACAATGTACTGTTAATTTGGTTATCATACATGTCTCCAGCTTTATTTTAGACTATTATGATTTCATTACAATACTTTCAGTTTCACATACTTGGTACTGTGTCATCGACCTCCTTCGGGCCGCTCATGCCGCAGGTTGAGGTATATAAATTGTTGATCCTCACTCTTAGGATCACTGTTCTGCTGGTTGGGAAGCTCCATTATTTCGGAGGCTTGTCCTTGGTTCAGATCCCTGGTATTGTTGGTTGTTGTACATTCAGGGGTATGGCGGGGCCCTGTCCCGTCAAAGTTGTAATGTCAAAACTCTTAGAGGTCTGTAGTCATATCTTGTGGGTCGGTTTGTAAAAAAAGAAAAGAGGTGACTGCTTTTGGCTTTGTATATATTTATATATATCCAGGGAGGTAGTCTTATCGGCTAGCCTGTTGTTTATTTCTTATTAAGTATGTATGTTTCGCTGATTTTCTCTGATGTATATCTGTAAGGGTGCCCGGGTAGGGCACCAGTCGCGGACCCGGGGTCGGGTCGTGACATGGCTGTAGAACAATTTTGGTTGAGTTTGAACATATAAAGATCAACCCATCCAAAAATGGCATTTAAGGCTTTTTCATTGAAACCTGCATTGTTGGTTTCTTCCGCATTCCATTCGGATTCAGGTTTAATAAGTATGTCACATTCTTCATCCAGTGGAAGCATTGGAACAACATATCCGTTGGTAATAGATCTCCATGCCCTAACATCAATTGATTGGATATGAGAGCGTAGGCGAATCTTTCAATAGACATGGTTTGAACCATCTAAAATAGGAAGCCTACCAATTATTGGATTAGCCGGATTCATAGTTTAAATAAAATGACCAAGCACTTATTATGTCAAGTGTTGGCTATGATACCAATTGTCGGGTCCCGGGGGTAATACTATGGAACAATTAAAAACTAACTAAAGGTAAAATAAGCATGTATGCTAAAATAGTTGCAAATGCAGCGATAATATAGTCTGACATAAGTGACGACACTTCGATAAAAACAGAAAAAACATTTGAAGAGTAAAATGCAGCGGAAATAATAAAGAACACAAAAGTTTATATTTACATAGGTTATATATTGATATAACCTATGATGGTCAATGACCGAAAGTATTGTATATATTTATATACAATTGAATATATTTCTTCTTTTACAATATTACAAGATAATATAAAAGGAATAAAAAAAGGTTAAGTCGCAGATGATATGCCTGAAAAATCTACCTAAATAGACATAGATAATATCTCATTACAATTGCTTCAATAAAGAACAAATCTAGAATCTAAGAAACAATTATAATGTTGGGCAGAATGTTGTCGAAACGCTCAGGCAACACTTGTGATCCAGTTTTCTGATCGTTATATCTGAGAGCTCTCTTGATATTTTCTTTTGATTTTTCTGAATATCGATTCACAGATGCAACCTCTCTATTTATAGTAGAGGGTCTTTCTTGAAATGCTCATTGAATTGTTGTAGAGGTTGAGATAAAGATGGGTAGCTGATAGAATTTGTTGGAGAAGAATGTGGAGCAAAATCCTCTAACTTCTTAGACTTGTTCCCCAAGTTTAGCAACGTCTTGGACTTGGTCTTCCCACGTTTTTCATCAGCTCCAAAGCTCCTTGCCAGGTCACTTTACCATCGTGGTAAAAATCCCACGAGATTAGCTTCAGTCCCGTGAAGTAAGGCAAAACTGTTATCAGAATGTTGGTCCGAATGTCATAACATTTGTTCCAACATTTCTGATTTTAACTTAGTACTGAAAATGATATGTTGGGCAAAATGTCATAACACCAAAACCCAACATTAACACTTAACAAATATCCAATAGGAACTGGTGAAACTGACAACAAAGAAGAAGAATTGTTTGTGTCATGACCCAAAATAAAAAGTCGTAATGGCTCTAACTTCCGCAAGTTAGTAACCCAACCCAATTATTTAAATTATAAAGGAAATTAATTGCAGAATAATAAAATAAAATACTTTTAAGGACTTTAATATAGAAAAATATAAAGAGTGCAATAATTTCCAAATACCTAGTGTCACTAGTACAAGAACTAACCAAGAAATACAAGTCTGGGAACATATCCTTAAATACATAGCTATTTGGAAATGAAAAGAAATAAATAAGGAATAAGGAAGAAGAATCTGGTACCACGGATCTGCCATGTAGCTTACCCTGAATCCTCCAAACAACTGCTCAACGGGTCGGATAGTCACAAAGTCCACTTAGAACTAGGAATAAATCCTGCACACAAAAGGGTGCAACAAATGCAGCGTGAGTACGGAAAATAATATGTACTCAGCAGCATCGTCTACCGACCCTATCTTAAATGAAGACAATGGTTGGCCTGTCGATTGTTACTTCCACACTAACGATCATTAGTTTACCATGATAATCGTAACACGTCGCCTCTTCGAAATTATCAGTCCAGACCTAGGTTATAGCATCTAGTTCCTCAAGTCTAACAAGGTTTCCACATAAGCAAGGCAAAGGAATCAAATCCGCAAATCAGGTACCACAGAAAAAATGGATGTAATGTTATGAGATGCAAATGAAATACAATGTAATGCATGATCTTTCTTTCTCATCACGGGTACACACATGTTCAAATTCTATGAATCGTGACCTATGGGGGACTCGCGGGATCCATATACCACTCGGGATAATTTCTCTTTGGGTTCTCAACCACACAGGCGCACACAATATCTATTTCTAGCTACATAGGCTCATAATATTTGTCTCTAGCCACACAGGCTCATAACAGTGCATCATTTCGTCCGTAATCATTTCCCCTCGAACCCACATATGTATCCTTAGGTATAACATTCATGACATATCATATGAAGCATGAATATGACATGCACAATAATAAGAAACCAAGATATGCATAAAGATTAAATCTTTAATCAATTAATGCCATAAAGATCTGACCTTTAGCCATTTAACAATAAAGACTCGATATGTTGCTTCTTTTCCACTTTTAAATAAGTATAGAGGAGCGATGTTAACACATAATGACATATAAGACAGGAATATAGTAATGATGCGAAAAGTACGGGCTTCATACCCCAATCACAGATTCAAAAGATATACTATTCTATCAGCTAATGCCCAAAACATGGCTATATTATTTAAAGGCACAAGTACCCATAACATGTCATAGGTACCTGATATAAGTGCGCATCACCTCATAAGTATCGGGACCCCTTATTATCCTCATTCCGCCCTCTTATTTAGTTAATTACAACAATCATGACGCTTTAAATAAGGTACAATATCTCAACTTGCCTGAAAATAGGAGTCCGAGAATCACAACAAAGCTTTGTCTTTTTGTATCACCTCCGAAAGGTGCAATCTATTCAAATATAGATAATATATTAACACACGATTTTATCGATACCCATATTGTTATACTTTAATTCTGAACCTCAAAATAAATCCAAAAAGATAACCCCGAGCCCACAAAGGCAAAACTGGAATGTGATTTTAAAATTGGTTTACACGTAGCTTAATTAATCTAAATTCAGAAAAGTATCATCTTGATCCTCAAATCCATGATTTATCACTTTTCAACTAATGGGTTCAAAATCCCAATTTCCCCCAACCATAATCAAGACTAAAACGCAAATAAGCCTCGCGGTTCATAGGGAAATACAAAAACAAAGGTTAGGAACTTACCCCGTCTTTGAGATGAATCCATAGACACTGAAATTGCCAATATCCAAGATCGCAAACTTGTGAGAAAAATTGACTAAATTTCAAAACAAATTAAAAAAACTCAGCAGTTGTACCGGCCCGTATCAGATGCTCAATAATTATGAAACTCACCTTTGACAAACCCAACATGATCCTTGCAAAATTTCACCCAAGATAGCCTTTTAAATAACTAAATTTGGCCTTAAAATAAGGGAGATATGATGTTTTGAATTTTTAAAAGAAATCTAAAATTTATAAACGAAAATAGGGGCAAAATCATCATTTTCAGAAAATTGCAATTGCTGTAAAAAAACCAACACAAGAGTCTGATAAAATGACTATAACTACTTGCACGGATGTCGAAATCATGAACGGCTTGAACCACGAGAAGCTATATTCAAAGGGATACAACTTTCATGAAGACATCATCTCCAAATTCCTTATAGATTTTGAGTAATTCGATGCTAAAGCAAGAAAAACAAAATACATTTCAGCACTTTTAAATTTTTTCCAAACTTCCTCAAAATGCGTCAAAACAAATTCAGAACATCATTGACACAACCCAAATATGTAATTTGAGTATATACAATGCTACAAACTAGCGCCTACTCAAAACACTGATACGACATCGTTAAGATATGTTTTCCACAAAATCGCTCACTTTTTCAAAACTCAAATTTAACAACCGAACATTTAAAATCTTCACAAACCCCTTAGTATCTGAACCAATGACTCGACTAAGTCATAAATCATATTACGGACCTAATGAAACTATCTTTTTTTTTGTTGACGAAGGAATCCGCAGCCGCTGCTCTTTCGAGTGCGCACAGGGTAAACCCCGGACTGACGCAATAGCCTGCAAACCACGTCAGCCAGTTAAACCACACTTGGCAAGCCAGATGTGCTCCCCAAGAGGCGGCGCAGCCGACGTTACTCGGTTTCGAACTTGTGACCAAGCTCTCCCACACCACCCAATGAGGATACCCTCTGCCTTCAAGACCAACTGATCTAGGGCTTCGGATCCTAATGAAACTATCTGAATTCAATTACAGACACGTTTACTCAACAATCAACTTTTGGTCAAACTTAGAATTTTAAAATTTCAAAACTTAGATTTTCTTCTCCGATTCTCATTCGAACACCTCGAGAATGGCGTCACACATCTCCACAAGACATAAACATCAATATGAAGCTAACATAAATAACAAATTTTCAATCCGAGACTAATTTCTTTCCGAGACCATCTTTTCACCATAATTAGGCATATTAAATACTAAAACTTGCTTGAGCTTTTGATTTTGACGTGCTTAAATCTTGTGTTGATATGCCTAGCAGGGATGCGCTAGATTTACATCGTCATTATGCCCGTGAATTCACCCACAAAACTTGTACATTTGATGATTATTAATACACATTTACCTTTTCATCAAAAAAAAAAAAACTAAAACCAACTTAGTTGTCAAAAACCAACCAAATGAACTCAAAAATTAATTATGTAAACTTCTCCAGGTTATAAATAATTTTAAAAATTCAATAAAATCTTTAAGTCACCAATGAGAGCACGTTTTCTCAAAAATAAATAATTTATCCAAATAATTAAATGTTGAAATTTCCAAAGTGAAGCCTTCTCCCAAAGTGAGTCAAATTATCTTTGTTTGACTTTAAATTTGGCAATCAAATCAAAAATAATTATTATGAAGTTTCTTAAATATACAACACACAAAACAGGGCATCAGTTCTCAAAACGACTGACTGGATCGTTACTTGAAGAACCAGATTCTCCAGACAAGAATTAGAGACTGTTTGATCTACGCACAAGAAGTTATTCCACATGCACAGAAGAAAACCTTTGAGAATTAGGTTTAGTGCTTCATCAAATTCTACAAGTAAAACAAGTTCAAGATATGAAAATATTATAATAATTGAACACGTGGAATTAGGTTGGAATAAGGAGAAAGAAGTCGGGGCGTGATTCCAAACCAAGTCAAACAAGGATTGGTGTTGCGATGTTATGGTCTCAATAATAGTTCAAGAGCTTCAATGAAATTTTGATGTTTGACAAACTATTTACAAAGGATAATCAAGTACAAGGAAGAATGAAGGAAGATGTAGAAGAAGAAAATCCTTACCATATCTTCAAAAGGAACTGGTAAAGCATTCACAACTGAAGAGGAACTGATCCTTTGGATGAACAACTGAAGACTATTTGAAGAAGTCGTTTCGTGCAGACTTGGAGGATTGGAAGTTGGACCCATTTCAATTATAAAAGGAATTGGATTTCAACATATGAAAATATTACCATAAATTGAACATATGGAATTAGCTTAAAAAGAGAAGAAAATTCATGCCAAACAAAGATTGATTTCGTACAATTAATAAAATCAAGTCTTGAATGAATTTGGAGAACTGAAGGTGATCATTCACTTCTATAAATATAGCACATAAAAAGCTTTGGACCTTCAACAAACCAAAGAGAGAGAAATATAGAGTAACAACAAAGTCAACACGAAGAGTTTGAAAGGATCCAACTACAACAACCTCAAAGAATATGGTCCTATCAAGAGTTATCCAAATGTTCTTGAGTTGTAATTAAGTTCTTGTGGTTCCTTAACAATATCTTATTTATATTTTTATTTGATTGTAGTAGGTGTTCTTTTGTATGTGTAAGAAACTTCATTGACCGAGTAGAGTCATTAAATAAGAGAGAAAAGACAGAGGGCCAATTGTTGAAGAAGATAGAGTTGGGGTATGGATTGTTTGGAATAGTTCCTTAGGTGTACAAGTCTTTGTAATCTTAAAATTTGCTCGAGTTTAGTGGAGAGTTTGCAAAATTCCTACAGAAGTAGGTCGTTGTTTTTTCTCTCTTGAGCAAAGAGTTTTTCATGTGAAAATACTTATATTGATTTACTTATTCCTCAATTTACCTTCTTGTCAAGCTGCTCAAAGAACGTGGTTCTTTGAGTGCATATGTCGCAATCAAACGAACAATTGATATGAGAGTTAGATCTTTCTACTAAGACTAGCACGTTGAAAGATTAAAGATGGTTACACCTTTTATTTTTGTTGTTTTAAAAGTATATTTGCTATAACATATATTTTATTATTGATATTTATACTTTATGCTATCATGTTTTTATATTGTAGTCATTTTTTCTAAAATATGAAAGCAACCCTCGTAGAAAATGACATTGCCATAAATAGTTTTTTAAGATGATTACGCTTGAAATTGATAGGATAGAGATTCTATAGCACTATTTTCTGAGGCAACTTTATCTATTTTTTGTCACTGCTCTTAGATTTTTTATCCTTCTCCGTGTTTGAAATATAGAAATAAAAGTTAGTGAAAATATTAATTTATGGTAAGAAGGACTAGTAGATGTGGTGATCGATGATGAAATGGATGATGATTTCATTTTAATAATTATCTCGGCTATTAGAATTTTTTGTGTTGTTACATTTCCCAAATAATAATTTATAATAATTTTTTCTATATTATTGGTAATTTACTTAAATTTATTTGCAGATTTTTGAAAATTTTACTTTTACTTATTTTCTTAGTAATAATATTATAAAAGTCGAAGATACATGAGACTTACGCTCCATAAATTCATGAGAGTTACACCTCGTGTTTTGGGGTTTATGCCTCGATTCGTGCTGCGCAAAATGCATCGCCTCACACTCCCGCCTCTTAAAACATTGATTGTTGCTACTTATATTGTTGTCAATCCAGTTCTCCATGGTCGCACTAAACACATGATTATTAGTTTGTGAGAGAACGTGTCTCTCGCAGTGATCTAGTTGTTCATTATATACCTACTAAGCTTCAACTCACAAGACATTTCTACAAAGTCATTGTCGACCATTCAATTCCTATTTCTTAAAGTAATCTGTTTATGCCCCTATAGATTGAAGAGGCGTGATAGAGGATATTAGATCCTTCTTGTATAGGAAATCAGATGTATATTAGTTGTACAAATCTCTATCATATATTTGAGACGCAGGGGCTCCCACTTTGTAGAGTCTTCTAGTTATTTTTTACTCTGTCACAAGTCATTATTATATTTTCCTCTTGGATATTGAAATATTAGTTAAATCTTAATTAACGGTCCCAGAGAGATCGGAGGATTCAAAAATCACGAGAGATTCATAAAACTAATGCAATACTAATCTTATTGAACCAATAACCACAATGACACACACACACACACACACAAAAAAGGAAACACCTTCAAGAACAACAAACATGCTGTTGTAGGAACAGGACATAAAACTACTAATGAATACTTCCTAATCAAACGAAAGCAACATATTAAGGGATAGAATAACCTTCATTCCACCCCTATAGAACACACAAAACATCCAAAAAAATAATAATTGGGAAATGCATGTTCATGGACATGAGGGAGAGGGTGGTGTTATCTGAGCTTGAGTGCTGGAGCAAAAATTCTTGAGGACAGGTGGAAAGAATGGATTGAAAGGAAAGATCTTTGGCCAACAGCCATCATCAATATCCAAAGCAGCTCTGCAGCACTGAGGACCAAGCAGACGAAGTTGAATGCTAAGGAAAGATGTAATAATTTCTTCCACACATCCTGGAACATCTCCCACTGATGCAAAACATTTGGCTATCATGTCGGGACCTCCAAGTAATTGAGACAAGCTTGGTGCTGTCAACATAGCTATGCACACAACTATTAGCATACTTGAGTATAAACTTCTTGGCAAAGCCATTGTTTTTCTAAAGATATATAGAGTATGGTATCTGCCAAGTTTTTGTGCAGTGTTGTTGGTTGGATTTGCTAGTGTTAAGGATTTTAGAGGTGTATATATGCAAAAAAGAATTTAATGACATTGAAACTGTTGCTTTAACTTTTGATTTTGGTTGTTCAACGTAAGCGTTTTTTGACATACTTAAAGAGATGCTATCAATTAATAGTATTCACTAAAGTGATTCATTGTCTCAACTCTCAAGCAAGATTGGTCCGTTTTCTCATTCCTCAATGTTAAATGCAACAATGCTTGATAAAAGTTACGCAAGTCTTACAAGGGAGTTCATGGTATAATATTGTTGTCAATAGAATATAAAGGAAAATGTTGAAGTTATTAAGTAGTGGTTGTTAAGTAGTCATTATTAGGTGGTATTATGTGTAATTGTTGTTAATAAGTGAGGGGCATGTTGGTCTTTTCCTTTCTTTCCTTTTAGTTCCTTCTCTATATGTAATCTCTTGTACGCATTGTCTCATTTTAAGACTTGAGAAATAATTACACAGAAAAGCTTCCACAAGTTGCTCTCTCTTCTCCTTCTCCTCACAAACTCAATTCTTAGATTCAACATGGTATCAAAGCCAGCTGACGATTGTTGTTGAAGATCGAAGCAGGCGAGAACGTGATTGGACAAATCGAAGATCAATTCGATTCTGAAAATAATTGAAAATTGAAGATCGAGATTTGCTCGCAACTCAATTTGAGAGCAATCCGACACATGCAACACAGTCTGTAGCATAATTACTACAATCGATAGGTGAAAATCAAGTTACTGGTTCGATATTGTTCCTTTTTTTGTTGATATTGAAATTCTGAAGGTTGATTGGTTAACTGTAGCTCTCACTAGTATCGATATTGTGTTTCTGTAGTTATTGATCGATTTCGTTGTGGATTAATCTGGTGATAATCATTTTTCTATGGAAGATACTTCACGAAATGCACCAGTCGTCACTGATGAAATTTCGAACATGAGTTCAAACATACTGGATCATAATAATCCATTATTTTTGAGTTCATCTGATGCTCCCGGAGCTGTACATGTGGAAATACAGTTAACGGGAATGGATAATTATACATTATGGAGTCGTGCGATGAAATTAAATTTGTTGACGAAAAATAAGCTCAGATTCATTGATGGTACAGTGCGAAGGGATATGTATGAAGACAATTTGATGAAGCAATGGGATCGTTGTAATGCAATGGTGATATCGTGGATTATGAAAAATGTTAGCCGTGATCTGTTAAGTGGATTTTGTATCGATCGACTGCTCTTGCTGTCTGGAGGGATTTAAAGGAGCGATTCGACAAAATAAATTTGTCGCAAGTGTATCAATTGAAGAAGGAACTGAGTATGCTGCAGCAAGGAGTGTCTCCAGTAGCCAGTTATTACTCACGAATGAAGGATCTATGGGATAAAATCGATTCTATTATCCCTCCACCTACATGTGAATGCGATAGTCCTCGGGCTTATGTTGATCACCTGACTAATCAGCGACTGTTAGAATTTTTGATGGGATTAAATGATGGCTATAATCAAGCGCGAAGTCACATTCTATTGTTATCACCTACTCCTAGTGTCAATCAAGCATATGCTATGATTGCGCAAGATGAAAGTCAAAAGTATATTACTGGAAGGTTTGATAGCAATGACTCAAATGAATCTTTAGCACTGTATGGCAAGTCGACACAGTATAATCAGAGGAAGCCAAATTAGTATACCTTCTGTGACTATTGTCAAATGAAGGGGCATACTAGAGAGAACTGTCGCAGACTTTTGTTGTTTTGTGATCATTGCAAGAAGCAGGGGCATGTTGCAGGAAAATGCTATAGATTGGTTGGCCATCCAGCAGATTCCAAAGAAAAGAAGAAGGTGAATGTCGCAGTAATGGGAACTCAGGTGGACCCAGCTATTGATCATGAACACAGTAGAAACAAGATGCATTTGTCCAAGGAGCATCATGAATTTCTCTAACAGGTGCTTGATCAGCAGGAAGGGAATAATGACAAGGCAGCAGTAGCTAAGGCTCACATGGCAGGTAACATTATGTATCATGAACATAGGGGTACCATTTCTTCAGACTGGATAGTGGATACAGGGGCAACTAACCATATGGTTAGCGATAAAAATATGATAGACAGAAGAGATAAGGACAGTGAAGGACATGTACAGCTTCCTACAGGTGATATAGCTGAAATTACTCAAGAAGGCAGTTGTAGATTAAATAATGGTGATATCATTGAGAATGTGTTATGCGTTTCTACCTTTAAGTTCAATCTGCTATCAGTGTCGAAGTTAACCAGGAAATTGAACTGTTGCGCAAGCTTTTTTCCTGATTTCTTTGTCCTGCAGGATCTGTTTACTGGGAGGGTCAAGGAGATTGGTAAAGAAGTTGGTGGATTGTACATACTGGACTCAGGCAGGAACTACAAGGAAGCAATAAAGGCACATGCTCATGCATCAACTGTGATCACTAAGGATGAGCTGGAAGCAGACATTTGGCACAAAAGAATGGGTCATGTTCCATTTAGTATGCTAAGGAAGATTACTGCTTTTGGAATTAAGTCGAATTTTTCAATAGACCATTGTGATGTTTGTCCATTAGCTAGGCAAACAAGAAAGGTCTTCCCTGACAGTCTTAGCAAGACTAAAGTTCCTTTTCAACTTTTGCACCTTGATGTATGAGGACCATACAAAGTGTCATCTTATAATAACATGCGATATTTCCTTACTGTGGTGGATGACTGTACTAGGTGGACGTGGATTTTCTTGATGCATCTAAAATCTGATGTGGTGACTGTTCTTAAGAATCTGTTTATACAAATTAAAACTCAGTTTAGTATGGTTGTTAAAAGTGTCAGGACAGATAATGGGACAGAGTTTATAAATTCTGCCTGTTTAGATCTCTTTGATAAATTAGGGATCATACATCAAAAGTCTTGCCCCTATACTCCACAGCAAAATGAAGTAGTTGAAAGAAAGCATATGCATATATTGGAAATTGCTAGAGCAATCAAGTTACAGGGCCACTTACCAACTAAGTTCTGGAGTGAATGTGTCAAGCAATCAGATATGTCATTAACAGATTCCATCTCAGACAGGAACATTTCCCCTTATGAGATGTTATTCAAAAGGATACCATCACTCTCACACTTGAGGGTGATAGGATGTCTATGTTATGCATCAAACTTGGTGAGAAAGGACAAGTTCGAACCTAGAGCTATCAAGGCCATATTACTGGGTTATGCTGTCAATAGGAAAGGTTACAAGATGCTGGATTTGTCTACTGAGACAGTGTTTGTCAGTAGAGATGTGACTTTCCATGAAAATATATTTTCCTACCAGCATTGCAAGGAGAATGGAGACTCAGCCTTGTCTTCATGCTCTGAAAATAATTTGTTTGTTGATGATGTACAGGTTCCTTCCAAACATATCCTAGTGGAGAATATGAGAACTATGTCTCCTGCACAGATTCCTGAAGATGGGGCAGTGAATACAGATGTTGTGACAGCAGGGTTGCCATCACCTGCTGCCACCAGTGCTGATGACTACATGGATAATCTGGATGCTTAGGGTGTTAGAAGATCTACTAGAATACGGAGAACTCCAATTTGGTTGAATGATTTTTTACATCCAGGGACAGATTCAGGGACAGCAAACTGTGCTTATCCAATGTCAAAGGCAGTAGACTACTCTGGGGTGTCTGACCAGTATCACAACTTCTTGGCAAAAATCTCAGCAGAGCATGAGCCACAGTCATTCCATGAGGCAGCCAAGGATCCAAGGTGGGCCGAGGCTATGAATTCTGAAATTCAGGCTCTTGAAGACAATAAAACTTAGGAAGTTGTTGACTTGCCTCACAACAAAAGGGCTATTGGCTGCAAATGGGTATTTAAGATTAAGTATAAAGCTACTGGAGAGGTAGAGAGATTCAAGGCCAGACTTGTAGCCAAGGGGTACAATCAAAGAGAAGGAGTCGATTATCAAGAGACTTTTTCTCCAGTAGTGAAGATGGTCACTGTTAGGAGTGTACTCTCTGTCGCAGTTTCTAAAGGCTGGGTTATTCAATAAATGGATGTGTTCAATGCATTCATACAAGGGGATCTAGATGAGGAGGTATATATGACTTTGCCACAAGGGATAGAACACGAGCAGGGACAGGTTTGTATGCTGCTTAAGTCACTATATGGACTCAAGCAAGCCTCCCGACAATGGAATATCAAATTGACTACAACCCTTGTCTCATCTGGTTTTGTCCAGAGTCATTTTGACTACTCCTTACTTATCAAGAAAGATGGATGTAAGATAGCCATAGTGTTGATATATGTGGATGATCTACTTCTCACTGGAAATGATCAGGGGATCATAGATGATACAAAGTCTATTTTCCAGCATCATTTAAAAATCAAGGACCTTGGTGAACTTAGGTACTTCCTAGGTTATGAATTTGCAAGGAATAAGGAGGGGATGGTGATGCACCAACGAAAATACTCTTTGGAGCTAATTGAGGATATGAGATTAATTGGTTCCAAGCCAGCTGTTTCACCAATGGAGGCTAATGTGAAGCTTATATCTGCTGAGTATGATGAACATATAAAGAAACTGGAGACAACAAAGAAACTGGAGACAAAAGGCAAAGATGACATTGGAGGTGCTGATGCTCTTCTGCAGAATCCAGCAGCATATCAAAGGCTGGTTGGACGACTACTTTATTTGACTAATACAAGGATGGACATATCTTTTGCAGTTCAATGTTTGAGTCAATTTATGCAAGCTCCTAAACAGTCGCATATGCTCGCAGCAGAAAGGGTTGTAAGGTATGTAAAGCAAGCTCCAGGACTGGGAGTATTGATAGCAGCAGAAGGCAGCAATGTTTTGTCGGCTTATTGCGACGCAGACTGGGCTTCATGTCCTGTTACTAGGAGGTCAGTATCAGGCTACTTGGTTTATTTTGGATCGACTTTCATTTCTTGGAAGTCTAAGAAGCAGCAAACAGTCTCTCGAAGCTCAGCAGAATCTG
This sequence comes from Przewalskia tangutica, assembly GCA_029844215.1. Classification (NCBI taxonomy): domain Eukaryota; kingdom Viridiplantae; phylum Streptophyta; class Magnoliopsida; order Solanales; family Solanaceae; genus Przewalskia; species Przewalskia tangutica. The sequence goes on from CM056727.1 coordinate 111,983,284, forward strand.
AGTACAGAGCTTTGGCATCAGTAGTAGCAGAACTTGTCTGGATTAGAGGATTATATTCAGAGCTCGATGTGTCTTTGCAACTTCCCATCTCGACTCATTGCGACAACAAGTCTGCAATCCAAATCGCTACCAATCTGGTATTTCACGAGCGGTGCAGTCGGGTCTGGTTTCCACTAAGTACATATCAACTGATGATCAACCAACATATATACTCACAAAGGCTGTTTTACCAGGACATCATGCTCATCTTCTTTCCAAGCTAGGATTGACGAATTTGTTCTTAACCCCTAGCTTGAGGAGGGGGTGTTGAAGTTATTAAGTTGTTATACCCGTGGTTAGGCCGGACCTCGGTCGTGGTCAGTACGCGCCGGGAGGCGTGGCCGCGCGGCGGTAATTATAGGCCGCGCCGGTCGGGCCGCGTACGAAACCCGAGGGGTCGCTGGTTTCAGCGCGCGCCGGAAGCGTGGCCGCGCGCGAAGATCCGAGGGTTCGCAGAGCCGCGCCGCCACGAAGCAGGCCGCGCGCCGAGGCGGAAATCAGCGGAAAAACTTAGGAAAAGTCGATTTTTATTTTGAAAGGGCACGAGTGGGGACAAGTGTCACCCCCATCCGATTTTTACATGCGATATATTGACCAAGTCTTAAAGACTTGGTCATTTGTCATCTCTCTCTTTGAAAAACCTCTTCCTTCTCTCTAAATATTTCAAGCTCCTTCTTCTCTCTAAAAATCCAAGAGGATTCTAGCCTTAAGAAAAATCTGAAAAATTAAAAGACAAGAAGGGAGCTTGTGGCTAGCTTGTGAAGGTGGTGGTGGTGGTATTCTTGGTAGAAAGGCTAGCAAATTGTTGGATAAAATTTGGCTAAAGCTCTAAGGTAATGATTCTTCCTCTATTATTAGTTTATAGAGATGCATGTTAAGAAGAAGATACTTATGGTGGTAAATAATGCTCTTAGAGTCATTGCATGCTAGAAATGTGGGTTGAATATGAAGGATTTGGCTAAAGAAATATTATGAGCATGTTGTAGCCTAAAAACCACCTTAGAATTGTTAAGTGTACTATTATAATGTTATACCCCGTATTTCCAGAGTATGTACGTGTGGGCGTACGTAGAAAATTTGAACTTGTATTAAGGCTTGGCCGAATTAATTTTGTTCACAACACCCGTTTAGAGTCGTTTTTCGACGAAACGTTTTCACAGCTTTCGTAGGGGAATTTCCGGCTATGTCATTTTTAATTTTTGCGGATTTTTCCGAGAGACGAAACGTGTTGGACCAACAAGAGGGCGCCACTTGGCACCCTCTCATTGGTGGACTTCAAATCGTCCATTGGACGAAAATGGCTAAGCTTGGCACGTTTTTGTGCCTTGGCACAAAGTCAAGGGTAGGTAGGATATTTGTGTTTGGTAAATCCTAGCCCTACACTTGCCTAACACATGGATTGATCTTGGCCTTTGGTTGGCCATCCTCGACCTATAAATACCCTCCCTTTGATGAACTTCTTCATCCAAAAAATATTCTAAGTGTTAAAATTCCTCCTCTCCTTCTAGAGGTTCTCGTCCAAAAGCCTTCCCCCTCCCCCTTGGCCGAGAGTTCCCCCCTAGTGGGGTAGGCCGAGGGGTATACCCCCCTCTCCTTGGGGTGCTAGCCGTGGTACCCCAGCCTAGTTGTTTCGTATAATACCCTCTCTTGGTAGAAATACTCAAAAGTATTGTTATAATGCCCAAATTTCCTTAGCCAATACCTTGTAGTATTCTAAGGTTATACCTTTACAAAAAGCCCAGATATACTATTATACTTCCCGTCAGTCACCAAACCGAAACCCTAGGGAAATCTCCATAGTCCGTTGGAGTATTGTGTAGAAGTTGGTTAGAACTTCTAAGGGTGGTTTAGAGCGGGTTGGAGCGCTCGAGTCGAGCTAAACGATTGCCCAGGATCGACTTTAAGCTAGGATAATTATGGGCTTATCGAGGTAATTATCTTGTCCTCTATTGTAATTGGAAATTACATGATTTGAATATATAGTTGAAGTATACTATATATTAGAACTGAACGTAGTTATTGGCAATGTCTTTTGACTTAAGCCCGAATAATACTTACGCAATGTCTTGCGACTTAAGCTGAATTTAAAGAGAGTAATCGAATCGTAATTACATAGGGTTGTATTACTGAGACTTGTGTAGTAGTACCGTGAGTAGTAGAATTGTACCGTTAGGTTAGATGCATAACCCCCGGTTGGCCAGCCGCCTCGATAGAGAGGAGAGATTTACTGCTATGCGGGAGGTCTTGCTAATTTTCGGTAGAGAATGTTCTACGATGAGATATAAATGTTAATGTCACTTGTGGCCTTATAGGTCAAGTACTACGCGTGGCGCGATCTACTTGGCTTAGGAGTAGCGGCGGTTTGAAGTACTTGAGCGTTTTGCTATTTAGTCGATAATCGTCGCGAGGTATGTGAACCTCTTCCTATCTCTTCTAGCATGATATGTGTGAACTATGTAGTACGGTGAGCATACGTGTGCTAAATGTATGTGATTGGGTTAAAACATAAAGTGTTATAACGACTTTATGGGAAGTTGGTTATAACGACTTTATGTTGGTAAGAAATACATGTGGTTTTTAAAAGGTATCGATTTGAACTATAAGCGGCTTGTTATGTGTTAATAAAGAACTTGAAGTATTTCAAAAGATTTTGAATCATTTTGAAAGAAGAAGTAATACTTGGTTTTTGAAAAACTTAAGAGTTATACTAGCTTTATGGGAAGTTAGGTATAACGGCTTAAGAATGTTTTACTGATTTCGGAAATCAGAATGTGTATCGACAAACCACTGCAGCGTTAATAAAAGGAAATGCTTTTGACTAATTAAGTATTATTAAAACCAGTAGAAACTTCCATCTGCATAGAAGCTAAGATGAGACAAAAACATATTACCTAGATCATGGCTGCTGTAATAAGATTGTTATAAACAAGAATATCCTACTCACATATAAGACTTATGTTTCTCAGATAGTTTTAAGGAGAATTATATTCTCAAATGAATAAGACTATGAACTACGAAACCTTTCTAAAATGAGAAACTTGAACATTGGAAATTAGGCAAACTTGATCATTGTAAAAGAATGTTGCTACTTGATTTTACAAAGAGAAGTAATTGATTTACTTTAAAAGGATAGTCACTCTATTTTATACTACGGGTATTGTGTGACATTGTGAAAGTAACGTATCTTTTAAAGAGTTAATGTATGAAGTACTTTGGGGATAAAACCCGATCTTGTTAATCATATAGTAGAAGGTACCTTGTGTGAACAACTTGATTGTATTGGTTTGTGATAGCCTTGTAATACTTTCTTGATTGCTTTGATAAGTAAACGTGTTGGGATGCTACGTGTGTTAGTATCCTGTGATGTTTGTGTGAAGGGTTTTCACTATATGGTGATTATTAACTATCATTAGTTATGATAGTATTGTGGCATTCATCTCTTGAGATTAATCCGGGGTTAAGCCGCCTCCGTCGCGGGTAGACTCAGCGGTCGATGGACCTATGATTCGAGAATACCTCATGCAGTCCCGGGCCTATGCGGAGCTACGAGAGTTCGAGTTAGTATCGTCCTTTATGGGCACGCGTCCATGCGCCACGCGATCGCGAAGTCGGTGCGACGCCGGAGTAGCTACCTCGACGGGAATACCTCATGCGGGCCGATGAGATTGGCCTATGCGGAGCTGCGGGAGTTCCAGGGTTAGACGCGTACATTGATGCTGCGGGCAAGTGGCCAGCTTTGATCATGTGACGGTCTAGACAGATCTTATGATCTGATTCATGACCTTGTTGGTACGTGGGTTTTAGTAGTCGCTATGCCTTCGTACTTACCCCGCAGTTTTATTATGACACAGTGGGACCGTGTTCATGTGTGTTCCTTGGTGCTTTTATATCATATCACGGCGGTGAGGAAGGTATTCCACGCATGATTGATGTTGTGGGCCCGAGACCCATTGTTTATACTGAGTGATGACTTGAGGCGTGAGTCCCCGACTTGACATGATCGCTTTGTTGTAAATCGTAGTTTGGTTATCATACATGTCTCGCTTTATATGATCGCTGCTATGATTTCATTTACGATGTATTTTCAGTTTCACATACTTGCACTGTTATCGACCTCGCGAGGCTGCGTTCATGCCGCAGTTGAGGTACACGATCGTTGATCCGATCTCGCTCTTGGGTCAGCCAGCGTGTGGAAGCTCCGTTCCTCCGAGGCTTATCTTGGTATAGTCCCCGTTGTTGTAGGTGCTTACATTCGGGTATGGCGGGGCCCCGTCCCCGCCATTGTTGTCGTATCATTTCTTAGGTGCGTAGTAATCGCTGCAAGTGTGGCTTGTAAAAGGATTAAACTGCTCATTTGTAAAAGTTGTTATTTATATATGCCGAAAGGCAAGTTTTCCTCGACATCGCTTTTGTACTTCACTTGTTTCATGTATGTGTTTTATGTTCCTGATTACTCGATGTTGTGTCACTAGGTGCCCGGTAAGGCACGATCCACGCCCGGTTCGGTCGTGACAAAAGTGGTATCGAGCGATTAATCCTCGGAAAGTGTCTACTGCATCAGATCCATGAGAGTCTTGATTATCGGTGTGTTGCACCACATCAATAATCGTGAGAGGCTATAAGATATTTTAGGATTGGTTTCTATTCTTCTCACTCGAGATCGTGCCTTAGAGTCGTGTTGTAAGTTGGACCTCTAACGATTTCTTTCCTTACCGAGTATGCTCGCTGCAGAGGCAACCCGAGCCCAGGAGGCAAGGCAAATGGCGGAGGCTGCGAGTGAGTACGAGGGGTGGCGAGGCACAGCCCAATCATTACCTAGGGTAGTGCTTCATTCGGGGATTTCGCGACGTCACTAGCCCAGAGAGTTTGGCACGGCGGCGATCCTACTGCGCCATGATATATGAACCTTCGCCCACGGCCGAACAGAGAATTTAGATTGCAAAGAGGCGACCACATTAGCTATAGATTTGGCTACCGAGAGTACCGATGTACCGCGAGTCTTGAGGACTATCTAAAGGAGGGTGCAAAAGAGTAATTCTTCGCTAGGCTTGAGCATGGCACGTATGCGCTTATGCGCAGCAGGCCGAGACGTAGAAATCGACGAGTTAACGGGACACCGAAGAGGCGAGCGCAAGGTCCTTTAGTAACTTTCGAGGCGAGTCACCTCACCAAAGAAATCAGATTATGCACCTCCGCCATGCAGAGTGGTCTTCCACGAGTTCGTGACATTCGGTACGCAGGAGTTGGTTAGAACTCCGTGGCTTCCGTTCATGTGCGATGCACGCCATCCCGGGAATGTCATCTTTTAGGTTGGTACTTGTTGTACTATGACCGTCAGTGCAGTGTCGAAGAGTGTCCTTGTAGGAGGACTTAGCCTTCGAGATCGATGGGTAGTCGCCACCTTCCTTATGCGCCTACGGGCGTTTGATTTGCACGATTAAGAGTGAAGCAAGAGATATAGATATATCTTTAACCCTCAGAGATCGGTATGTGTGATAAGGTGAGTATACCTTAAGTGCTATGTTCTGATAACAGTGTGTTAGTCGTGATTAGATCATGGTTGTTTAACCGAGTAAGATTTTGGGGGATAGAGAAGGTGTGAGCCTTAGAGCTTTTACGTAGAAACCTTAGAGGTGAGGCCATCTCGAGAAAAGGTGTAGTGTTATGTTTGACCCTTATCGGAGTGCATAGTGCACGTGAGTTATGGTTGGGATAGGTCCCTAGTAGTGTGGAATGAAAGGGGGTAGTTGAGCTAAGAAGACCGCTAGGTTTTCGTAACGTGATTAGTGAGACTGTTGGGATCGGGAACTAGTGTTGTGCTCGTTGACGGTCGGATTGAGGCCATGATGCGGTCAACCCGCGCCCGCTTTGGTGGGCCAGTTTGTGGTGGTCCCGTCTTGTGGTAGGGTCACGAGGGTGTTAGGCCCATGTTCGATTAACCAGTATGAGTTCGTGGACGATTCGACCGGTGGTCGGTCGATGGGGCAGCCCATCGTGTTCTTCGTTCGACCGTTTACCGTGTTGAGTTATCTGAAGGGTTGAAAGGCTGCACGGAGTGCCTACCTTTACCTTATGTCAGACAGTGAAGCCCAGGTTGTGGCTATTTTCGTTTTCTAAAAGTTTACCAGGCAGGGATAGTTGTCTCCTGTGGAGGTAGTGTTTGATCTACCATTTCAGTGTTCGGTTATCGCCTTATGAAGCCTTGTAAGGGCGGAAGTGTAAGTTGCCGGTCGATTGGTTCGAGGTTGGCAAGGTTCAGACAGTTGGTTCAGGCTTGTTCCAGCAGACTGTGGATAGTGAGAAGCTTGTCTAGAAGAAGTTCTGGCAGCTCAGAGAAATCGTGCGGATAATCGGCGACGACGCTTAGAGTTCAGGTTGACGGTCGGTCTTCTTGAAAGTACCACCCCGGGTTGGGTGTGGCATGTTTGGAAAACAGAGGGAACTTAGCCCGAGTTACTTTGGGCCTTTGTGAGTTCATGTGAAGGATAGGCGGGTTGCTATAGGTTAGCATTTGCCGTCCGGCGTGAGGCAAGCGATCGTCCGGTCTTCGTATTGTGATGTTCGGGAAAAGTATCGGAGATCCATCCAGTGTTCCCACTTAATGATGACCACGTTAGAGATAGTAACCAGAGTTGTAGAATCGGCCGTATCAGAATGTGGTAAGAGTTTGAGTGTACGACATCCTCCGGGATCGCAAGCAGCCCGGTACCATTTGTTGGGTCGTCGGAGCAAGGCTCGCGACAAAGTGACAAAGTGGTATCTACGACGAGTAAAGAGAGAAGCGAGCATGTATGGCGAGCATAGATGTGATCATTTCTTTTGTAGAGAGAAGGTACGAAGGAAGTATATTTTAGACCCTGGAGAGAGGTGGTTGTGGTGATGTTAGAGGTGTTTCCTCGTGGACTTGGATGAGTATTTTGCGCAGTTGTTTCTGTGGCCATGTGTGGCAGGTTTGTTCTCGTAAGTATAGTAGTGAAGACTATACTGGCGCGTTTGTTTTGAGACTTAGAAGGAACATTCGGGACGAATGTTTCTAAGGAGGGGAGAATGTTATACCCCGTATTTCCAGAGTATGTACGTGTGGGCGTACGTAGAAAATTTGAACTTGTATTAAGGCTTGGCCGAATTAATTTTGTTCACAACACCCGTTTAGAGTCGTTTTTCGACGAAACGTTTTCACAGCTTTCGTAGGGGAATTTCCGGCTATGTCATTTTTAATTTTTGCGGATTTTTCCGAGGCGAACGTGTTGGACCAACAAGAGGGCGCCACTTGGCACCCTCTCATTGGTGGACTTCAAATCGCCCATCGACGAAAAATGGCTAAGCTTGGCACGCTTTTGTGCCTCGGCACAAAGTCGAGCGGTAGGTAGGATATTTGTGTTTGGTAAATCCTAGCCCTACACTTGCCTAACACATGGATTGATCTTGGCCTTTGGTTGGCCATCCTTGACCTATAAATACCTCCCTTTGATGAACTTCTTCATCCAAAAATATTCTAAGTGTTAAAATTCCTCCTCTCCCTTACAGAGGTTCTCGTCCAAAGCCTTCCCTCCCCTCGGCGAGAGTCCCCTAGTGGGGTAGGCTGAGGGGTATACCCCCTCTCCAGGGTGCTAGCAGTGGGTACCCCTAGCCTAGTTGTTTCCGTATAATACCCCCCTCTCTTGGTAGAAATACTCTCAAAAGTATTGTTATAATGCCCAAATTTCCTTAGCCAATACCTTGTAGTATTCTAAGGTTATACCTTACAAAAAGCCGGATATACTATTATACTTCCCGTACCACCAAACCGAAACCCTAGGAAATCTCCATAGTCCGTTGGAGTATTGTGTAGTTGGTTAGAACTTCTGGGTGGTTTAGAGCGGGTTGAGCGCCGGAGTTGGAGCTAAACGATTGCCCGGATCGACTTTAAGCTAGGATAATTATGGGCTTATCGAGGTAATTATCTTGTCCTCTATTGTAATTGGAAATTACATGATTGCTGAATATATAGTTGAAGTATACTATATATTAGAACTGAACGTAGTTATTGGCAATGTCTTTTGACTTAAGCCCGAATAATACTTACGGCAATGTCTTGCGACTTAAGCCCGAATTTAAAGAGAATCGAATCAGAATTACATAGGTTGTATTCATGAGACTTGTGTAGAGTACCGTGGAGTAGAATTGTACCGTTAGGGTTAGATCATAACCCCTGGTTGGCTTGGTAGCCACCGATAGAGAGGAGATTTACGCCGCCATGGGGAGGCGCCGAATTTTCGGTAGAAGGGTCTACGATGAGATATAAATGTTAATAAGCGCCTTGTGGCCTTATAGGTCAAGTACTACGCGTGGCGCGATCTACTTGGCTTAGGAGTAGCTGCGGTTTGAAGTACTTGAGCGTTTGCTATTTAGTCGATAATCGTCGCGAGGTATGTGAACCTCTTCCTATCTCTTCTAGCATGATATGTGTGAACTATGTAGTACGGTGAGCGATGTGCTAAATGTATGTGATTGGGTTAAAACATAAAGTGTTATAACGACTTTATGGGAAGTTGGTTATAATGACTTTATGTTGGTAAGAAATACATGTGGTTTTTAAAAGGTACCGATTTGAACTATAAGCGGCTTGTTATGTGTTAATAAAGAACTTGAAGTATTTCAAAAGATTTTGAATCATTTTGAAAGAAGAAGTAATACTTGGTTTTTGAAAAACTTAAGAGTTATACTAGCTTTATGGGAAGTTAGGTATAACGGCTTAAGAATGTTTCTTGATTTGAAATCGAATGTATCGACAAACCACCGCGTTAATAAAAGGAAATGCTTTTGACTAATTAAGTATTATTAAAACCAAGAGAAACTTCCATCTGCATAGAAGCTAAGATGAGACAAAATGATATTTCCTAGATCATGGCTGCTGTAATAAGATTGTTATAAACAAGAATATCCTACTCACATATAAGACTTATGTTTCTCAGATAGTTTTAAGGAGAATTATATTCTCAAATGAATAAGACTATGAACTACGAAACCTTTCTAAAATGAGAAACTTGAACATTGGAAATTAGGCAAACTTGATCATTGTAAAAGAATGTTGCTACTTGATTTTACAAAGAGAAGTAATTGATTTACTTTAAAAGGATAGTCACTCTATTTTATACTACGGGTATTGTGTGACATTGTGAAAGTAACGTATCTTTTAAAGAGTTAATGTATGAAGTACTTTGGGGATAAAAACCCGATCTTGTTAATCATATAGTAGAAGGTACCTTGTGTGAACAACTTGATTGTATTGGTTTGTGATAGCCTTGTAATACTTTCTTGATTGCTTTGATAAGTAAACGTGTTGGGATGCTACGTGTGTTAGTATCCTGTGATGTTTGTGTGAAGGGGTTTCCCTTGATGGTGCTTATTAACTATCAGTCGTTATGATAGTATTGTGGCATTCATCTCTTGAGATGAATCCGGGGGTTAAGCTGCCCTCCGATGCGGGGTAGACTCAGCGGTCGATGGACTATGATTCGAGAATACCTCACGCAGTCCCGGGCCTACGCGAGCTACGAGAGTTCCGTGTTAGTACGCGTCCTTTACGGGCATGCGGTCCATGTGGCCACGCGATCGCGAAGTCGTGACGGCGCCGGAGTAGCTACCTCGACGCGGAATACCACGCGGGCCGATGAGATTGGCCTACGCGAGTCGCGGAGTTCGTGGTTAGACGCAGCACATTGATCTGCGGGCAAGTGGCGGCTTTGATCATGTGACGGTCTAGACAGATCTTATGATACTGATTCACGACCTTGTTGACCGTGGGTTTTTAGTAGTCGGCTATGCCTTCGTACTTACCCCTGCAGTTTATTATGACACAGCGGACACGTGTTCATGTGTGTTCTTGGTGCTTTTATATCATAGATGCGGCGTGAGGAAGGTATTCCACGCATGATTGATGTTGTGGGCACGAGACCCATTGTTTATACTTGAGTGATGACTTTAGGGCGTGAGTCCCCGACTGACATATCGCTTTGTCAGAATCGTAGTTTGGTTATCATACATGTCTCCCGCTTTATATGATCGCTATGATTTCATTTACGATATGTATTTTCGGGCCACATACTGGTACTGTTATACAGACCGACCTCCCGGGGTTGCGTTCATGCCGCAGTTGAGGTACACCGATCGTTGATCCTCGCTCTTAGGGTCACGATTCACGTGGGAAGCTCCGTTCCTCCGAGGCTTATTCGTATAGTCCTGTTGTTGTAGGTGCTACATTCAGGGTATGGCGGGCCCCGTCCCGCCATCGTGTCGTATCATTTCTTAGGTCAGTAGTACATGCAAGTGTGGCTTGTAAAAAGGATTAAACTGCTCATTTGTAAAAGTTGTTATTTATATATGCCGAAAGGCAAGTTTTCCTCGACATCGTTTTGTACTTCACTTGTTTCATGTATGTTTTATGTTCCACTGATTACGATGTTGTGTCACTAGGTGCCCGGTAAGGCACGACCACGCCCGGTTCGGGTCGTGATATATAACTTATGGGGCAGAATTTTACACACCCAAGATTAGGTGTGTAATCCCCTTTGTGTTGGTTTGGTTGTTGGGCCTTAATAAGGCGTTTGAATGTTGAAAAATCGGCCTTTGAAAAGGTGGCAAAGTGAGTAGAAACAAAGGAAATGCTGCCCAATTTTCCTTAGGAATTGATAACTTGAATGTGGAATTTCTACATTGAAATTAGAGGTTAATAAACACACTATGGTTATTATAGGTTGACATATTACTTGCGGTAGTTGGACTTAGCAAGTGGATTGACCAAGGAGGTATGTAGAGCTTTCCTATCTCTTGAGCATGAATAGTTGTATCTATGTAGTACGGTATACGTACAAGATTTGATAATCTACACTTGTTTTAAAGTATATGATGCTTGTTTCATTTCAAAGTATAAGTCCTTTGGATTTAAGGAAAATGTATTTGACAAAGGTATAACGCTAATATAATGACTTTATGGGAAGTTGATTATATTAGTTTTTGAAAGGTTCACAAAGAATGGTTTACTCTAATTAAAACAAGTACGGGTAAAGGATTTGAAACTATGGAAGATGGATTGATTTTTAGGCATTGGTTGCCTAAGGTTTTAAAGGAAATGAAGTCACTTGATTTAGAAGCCTATTATATTTCTAAAAGGAAATGTGACTTGTTTTGAAAAGAAATTGTAACTTGATACTATGGTGGTTGGTATCTTGGAATTTTGTATAAAAAGAGTTATTTCTTAAAAAGTTAGAAGTACATGGTACTTGGGTTGAATTCCCGGATTTTCTATTAAAAGACATGTCAGTGCCTTAGGATACTAAAATGAGAGGATATATTAATAATGTTAATAAGAAGTTAGGGGATATCTTAACTTGCTTATGTTATGATAGGCCGGTAGTGCTTATGTTGTGATATGATAGGCCGGTAGTGCTTATGTATGGTATGATAGGCCGGTAGTGCTTATGTTGTGTATGATAGCCGGATGAGCTATGTTATATATTTGTATTATTACGGGGTAAACCCCGGGTTATTATCTATGCCATGGATTTGCTACCCATGATGCGAGTGCGGCGCACAGACTGCGGATCGGACCACGGGATCCACGCGGGTGAAATAGTCCCACGCGAGTACGGCGATGGTACTCACGCGGTCCACAGACCCATGCGGGTGAAATAGTCCCATGCGGGTGAAATAGTCCCACGACGAGGCGGATGACCTCACGCGGGTCCACAGGACTCACGGGTGAAATAGTCCCAGGAGTAGGATTGCTTAACGATACTACGGGCGAGGTACCCTGTTTTGATCGTGAGCCTCCTATTTTATGCTATAAGTTTTATACTTGTTACTCTCATTGTTAGTAAGGCACAGTGCAAGGAAATTGATTTTTATCTATGACTCCAGCTTACTTTTGACTTATGATATTACTACAGTATTTTCCAGTTTTACATACTTGGTACGTTGTGTAATCGACCCTTCTCTGGGCTGCGTTCACGCCGCAGTAAGGAAAGCGGTGGTAGATCCTCATTCCTAGGATCTCTTACTCGTGTGTCGAGCTCCATTTCTTCTAAGCTCGACTTTTGGTATGGTTCTCCGGTGTTGTGATATTTTGTACATTCAGGCATGACGGCCACTGTCCGTCATAGTGTTACTTATTCTTAGAGGCTGTAGTCTTGTCATAACTTGGGTTGTTTAAGGATATAGCTGTTCAATTTGATGTACTTTTGGGATAGCCATTTTGGGCTAGACTATTTATACCATTATGGTTGTTTTATTTTGAGTTTATATTCCTGGTTTTCTCGATGTTGTGTCACAAGGGTGCGGTCAAGGCACCTGGCCACGGATCCGGTCGGGTCGTGACAAAGTGGTATCGAGCGATTAATCCTCGGAAAGCGGTCTACAGCCGTATCTAGTAGAGTCTTGATTATCGTGTTGTGCACCACATCTATAATCGTGAGGTCACAGGATATTTAGGATTGGTTTCATTTCTTTCACTCTAAGATCGCAATAGAGGCTGTTATAGGTTGAATTTCCTCCGACGTAAACTTTGTGTGTATCGCTTATGCCTCCACGCAGTGACCGCGCCCAGGCGGCAAGGCGGTGGAGGAACTACTAGTGGCACCGAGGGTTACCAGGCACGTGCCCGCCCTACCAGATGAGGTGTTTTGGACGACGAGTTCTACCACGTCGCCAACCCCAGTAGAGTCTGAGGCAGCAGCGGCGGCTACTGAGACCGCGGTACCCGAGCCTCCAGTCCAGCAGCCGGGGGCAGAGGATATGGGCTACAAGGAGATGGCCCGCCATCGCCGAGATTGTGGCGCATACGAGAGATAAGCCGAGACAGCATTCATTGTACCGTAGTTCGACAGTAGCGCTAGCTTGAGACCGGCGAGGACTTTGAGTCGCAGCCACCGAGTTTTATGGGTCGAGGCACGAGATGATCCTCGTGGAGTTCATCCGGCGCCAGCGGATCGCGAGGGTGATCGGGCTTGGAGACCGAGTCGGTGGTACTAGGTTCGCATCGGCCGCGGGACACCGCAGCTGATCGTATGATTCATGGAAGCCCTGTGGGGAGCATGCGCTTCACCGGCTGGGACGAAGTTCTCGAGGCGCATTTGGCCATTTCTTGCCTCCGCAGATGAGGGCTCGGGCCGATAGATTTTTGACGCTGAGACAGAATGGGCGGACGGTCCGGGAATACAACATGGAGTTTGATTCATTGGCTAGGTATGTGCCCGCTTTGGTAGCAGACGTGGAGGACAGGGTGCACCGCTATGTCACAGGACTCGATGATCACTTGGCCGAGAGTTGCACGGGAGTGGCTCTTCAGCCGGGCATGGACATTGCCCGCATACAGGCACATGCACTTGGGTGTGAGGAACGCAGGGGCTGACGGATCGGTGTATCGCAGAAGAGGGCCAGTGGCAGGTCCTCTCGGTAGTTTTAGGGGTAGACAACCCCAAAGAAGAGACTGATTTGCACCACGTGGCCGTCAGCGCTCCTCCACCCTCTTCGGACGTCTGAGTATTCAGGAGCGACAGGTTCGTGGCTTCGGGTTTGCAGGACCGAGTTCCATCGAGATGAGGCCCCCTATGCCTCGGTGTGGTCGATGTGGTGATTGCCATTAGAAGTGTCGTATTCCTCCGTGAGCTTGTTACTCTTGTGGCGGCAGGCCATTTGAAGAGAGATTGTCCGTCCGAGCGGCGGGAGTGTCATGGCTCACCGCGAGTTCGATTCTGGTCTTCATCTTGATGGTTGGGCGCCCGAGGCGGTGTTCACGCCAACAGCCGCGCAGGGTCGTGGCAGGGTTCCAGCCCACGTCCTCATCGACGAGGCCCCATGCCTCGGTGTGGTCGATGGTGATTGCCATTATGGGTGTCGTATTCTCCGTGTGCTTTTTACTCTTGTGGCAGGCCATTTGAAGAGAGATTGTCCGTCCCGAGGCGGCGGAGTGCCATGGCTCACCGAGTTCGATTCTTTGGGTCTTCATCTTGATGGTTAGGCGCCCGAGGGCAGGTGTTCACGCCAACAGCCGCAGGGGTCGTGGTAGGGTTCGATTCCGGTCCTCGTAACCGCATTTATGCTATGTCCAGCCGCCAGGACCAGGAGGCGTCACCTGATGTCGTCACAGGTACATTTTTGGTCTCTTGCTGTGATGTTTATGCTTTGATAGATCCAGGTTCTACCTTGTCCTATATATCTCTTCATATTGCTGGTAGAATAGGGATAGAGCCCGAGTCCATAGAATCCTTTGAGGTGGCTACGCCAGAGTGCTTCGGTAGCTGAGCGGGTATATAAGGCTTGCCCAGTGACTATAGATGGTTGTCAGACTCTAGCTGACTTGATAGAGTTGGATATGACCGACTTCGATGTGATTATGGGTATGGATTGGCTAGCGTCTTGCTATGCCAATGTGGACTGCAGAGAGGTTAGTTCGGTTCGGTTTCTGCGAGCGGTTATCGAGTGGAAGGAATACCGCATCGCCGGCGGGTAGGTTTATTTCTTACCTCAAGGCTAGGAAGATGATACTGGCGGTATATCTACCATTTGTTCGGTATTCGATCATCGAGGTCGAGATACCGACCTTGATCGATTCGTTGTTAGAGAGTTTTCGACGTATTCCCGCACGAAGCTCGCATCCTCCCGAGAGGAGATTGAGTTTTGCATCGATTTGGCACCAGACACTCGACCGATATCTATTCCGCCATACAGGATGGCACCGACCGAGTTAAAGGAATTGAAGGATCAGCTGAAAGATTTGCTGGAGAAAGGCTTTATTAGGCCAAGTGTTTCTCCCTGGGGAGCGCCAGTGTTGTTTGTAAAGAAGAAGGATGGAACGCTGCGTATGTGTATAGATTACAGGCAGCTGAACAAGGTCACTATCAAGAACAGGTATCCCCTCCTCAGGATTGACGATTTGTTTGACCCGCAGTGGTGCAAAGTGTTTTTCCAAGATAGAATCATGGTCCGTTATCATCAGTGCGAGTTAGAGAGATAGACATCCCAAAGCGCATTCGGGACCGGTATGGGCACTATGAGTTCAGGTGATGTCTTTCGGTTGACAACGCCCAGCAGTATTCATGGATTTGATGAATAGGTGTTGAGCCATTCTTGATATGTTCGTTATAGTGTTTATTGATGATATCTTGGTGAATTCGCGCACGCAGCGTGAGAGCATACGCATCATTTGAGGACGGTATTGGGAGTCCTCCGAGACCGCGACAGATGCCAAGTTCTCAAACGCGAGTTCGTTAGCTTCATGGCTTTCTTAGGGCATGTTATCTAGATGGTATTCGTTGATACAAACTAAGATTGAGGCGATCAAGACTTGGCCTGCACTCCACTACACCGACGGAGTGCGCAACTTTGGGCCTTGCGTGCTATTATCTGAGGTTTGTGGAAAAGTTTGCTTTATTTCAAAGATTTTGACTAAGTCGACTTAGAAGACGGTATGTTCGGTGGGCGGATACTTGTGAGGAAAGTTTCGGTTGCTAAAGGAGAGGTTGACGACGCCCAGCTTCTTACTCTTCCAGAGGTTTAGATGGATACGTGGTTTTTATTGTGACGCCAGTGTCGGGCTTGGAGTGCGACGCAAAGACGGCAAGGTTATAGCTTATGATCTCGACTTTAGGAAGCATGAGAAGAACTATCCCACACATGACTTGAGTCGGCAGTGATTCATGCCTCAAGATGCGAGGCATTATTTATATGGAGTTCATGTGACATTTACACACCACACAAGAGTCTCCAAGACATCTTCACCGCAGGAGTCGAACTTGCGGCAGAGCGGTGGTTGGAGCTACTTAAGGATTACGATGTTGATATTCTGTACCACTCAGGGAAGGCCAATGTAGTTGCAGATGCCCTTAGTCGCAGATCGATGGGTAGTCTGTCTGTTGTTCAGCCAGAGAAAGGGATATGGTCCGAGAGTTACACCAGCTAGCGAGCCTTGGGGTTCGTTTGGTTGATTCTGATAGTGACGGAATTCGGGTTCAAGAGGTTGCCGAGTCTTCCATCGTCGAGGAGGTGAAGAGGCGGCGATGAGATCCGATTTTGCACGCATGCAGATGCCGCTGTCGTAAAGAGAAGAGTTCTGCTTGAGGTAGCGCATGAGGTGCTAAGATTCGAGGGCCGGCCAGTGTGTTCCCGATGTGACAGACTTCGCCGCCAGATTCTCGGCGAGGCGCACGCTCGTTATTCTATTCATCCGGGATCGACTAAAATGTATCGTGCCCTCAGCTGCGTGTATTGGTGGGATGGCCTCAAGAGGGACGTTGCGGAGTTCGTGGCACGCGTGCAATTGTCGAGTTAAGATTGAGCACGAAGTTCGGTGGTCATTGCAAGATATTGATATTCGACTTGGAAGTGGAGGTGATAAATATGGATTTTATTACAGACTACCTACCACTCGGAGGAAGCATGATTCCATTTGGGTGATTGTCGACAGTCGACGAAATCACCCATTTTCTTCCGGCCGTAACGACGTTCACCGAGGACTATGCCGATTATATATTAGAGAGATTGTGAGACCGCACTGAGTCGGTGTCGATTATATCGATAGAGGAGCTCGGTTCTCGCTAACTCGGAGGTCCTTCGGCGGATTAGGACACGGTGAGTCTCGACGACATTTCATCCTCAGACCGACGGACATGCCGAACGCACAATCCAGACACTTGAGGATATGCTGCGGGCTTGTGTTATTGATTTCAGGGGTAGCTGGGAGGATCATTTGCCTCTTGTGGAGTTTGCTTACAACAACGGCTACCATTCCGGATTCGATGGGCGCCTATGAGGCCTTATACGAGGAAGCGCAGTCACCTATAGGCTGGTTCGAGGTGGAGAAGTCCACTGGTCGGGCGGACTTAGTTCAGCAGTGATGGATAAGGTGAAGCTTATCCAGAGCGGTTGTTGGCGCTCGTAGTCGGCAGGTCGTATGCAGATCATCGGCCGACACTTGGAATTTGAGTTAGCGATTGGGTCTTTCTAGCGTATCGCCACGAAGGCGTGATGAGATTTGGAAAGAAGGGAAGCTTAGCCCAAGGTACATTGGGCCTTACGGCATTGTCCGAGGTAGGCAAGGTTGCTTATGAGTTGGATCCGCCATCCGATCTAGAGCGATACATCCGGTTTCACGTGTCTATGTTGCGGAAATGTATTGAGACCCATCCGAGTACATCCGATTCACGAGGTTCGTAATGCAGGAGTTATCGTGAGGAGAGTCCCATAGCGATACTCGATCGTCGTTAGACGACTTGGACGAAAGACGGGCTTCCGCCAAGGTCCTATGGCGGAATGTGAGCAGAGAGAGATGACGTGGGAAGCAGAGGATGACATGATGAAGAAATATCCTCACTTATTCCCTATACCTCCAGTAACCCACGCTCTAAAATTGTTGGTCTTTAAATTTAGCATTTATGCTTGAGTTTTGTTGTGCCGTGTGAGCGTCTTTATTCGAGTCTATGCCGATATTGTAATTTGAGTAAGCCTAGAGGAACATTCGGACGAATGTTTCTGGCGGGGAGAATGTTATACCAGTGGTTAGGGCCGGCCTCGGCCGGGTCTCAGGCCCAGTCACGAGGCGAGGGCCGCGCAAGCGCGGTAATTGTAGGGCCGCGCACGGAAGTCGGCCGCATGGCCGGAAAAACCCGAGTGGTCGCTGGTTTCAGCGCGCCGGAAGCGTGGCGCGGAAGATCCGGGGTTCGCAGAGTTGCGCGCCGAGGCGGAAATCAGTGAAAAACTTAGGAAAAGTCAGATTTTTATTTTGAAAGGGCCTGAGTGGGGGAAAAGCGTCCCCCCCATCTGATTTTTACATGCATATATTGACCAAGTCTTAAAGACTTGGTCATTTGTCATCTCTCTCTTTGAAAACCCTCTTCCTTCTCTCTAAATATTTCAAGCTCCTCCTTCTCTCTAAAAATCCAAGAGGATTCTAGCCTTAAGAAAATCAAAAATTAAAAGACAAGAAGGAGCTTGTGGCTAGCTTGTGAAGGTGGTGGTGGTGGTATTCTTGGTAGAAAGGCTAGCAAATTGTTGGATAAAATTTGGCTAAAGCTCTAAGGTAATGATTCTTCCTCTATTATTAGTTTATAGAGATGCATGTTAAGAAGAAGATACTTATGGTGGTAAATAATGCTCTTAGAGTCATTGCATGCTAGAAATGTGGGTTGAATATGAAGGATTTGGCTAAAGAAATATTATGAGCATGTTGTAGCCTAAAACCACCATAGAATTGTTCAGTGTACTATTATAACTTATGGGCAGAATTTTACACACCCAAGATTAGGTGTGTAATCCCCTTTGTGTTGGTTTGGTTGTTGGGCCTTAATAAGGCGTTTGAATGTTGAAAAATCGGCCTTTGAAAAGGTGGCAAAGTGAGTAGAAACAAAGGAAATGCTGCCCAATTTTCCTTAGGAATTGATAACTTGAATGTGGAATTTCTACATTGAAATTAGAGGTTAATAAACACACTATGGTTATTATAGGTTGACATATTACTTGCGGTAGTTGGACTTAGCAAGTGGATTGACCAAGGAGGTATGTAGAGCTTTCCTATCTCTTGAGCATGAATAGTTGTATCTATGTAGTACGGTATACGTACAAGATTTGATAATCTACACTTGTTTTAAAGTATATGATGCTTGTTTCATTTCAAAGTATAAGTCCTTTGGATTTAAGGAAAATGTATTTGACAAAGGTATAACGCTAATATAATGACTTTATGGGAAGTTGGTTATATTAGTTTTTGAAAGGTTCACAAAGAATGGTTTACTCTAATTAAAACAAGTACGGGTAAAGGATTTGAAACTATGGAAGGTGGATTGATTTTTAGGCATTGGTTGCCTAAGGTTTTAAAGGAAATGAAGTCACTTGATTTAGAAGCCTATTATATTTCTAAAAGGAAATGTGACTTGTTTTGAAAAGAAATTGTAACTTGATACTATGGTGGTTGGTATCTTGGAATTTTGTATAAAAAGAGTTATTTCTTAAAAAGTTAGAAGTACATGGTACTTGGGTTGAATTCCCGAATTTTCTATTAAAAGACACGCTGCCTTAGATACTAAAATGAGAGGATATATTAATAATGTTAATAAGAAGTTGGGGATATCTTAACTTGCTTATGTTATGATAGGCAGTAGTGCTTATGTTGTGATATGATAAGCCGGTAGTGCTTATGTTATGATAGGCCGGTAGTGCTTATGTTGTGTATGATAGCCGGATGAGCTATGTTATATATTTGTATTATTACGGGTAAAACCCGGGTTATTATCTATGCCATGGATTTGCTACCCATGACGCGAGTGCGGCCAGCACTCACGCGGATCCGACCACGTGATCCACGCGGGTGAAATAGTCCCACGCGAGTATGCGGCGATGGTACTCATGCGGTCCACAGACCCATGCGGTGAAATAGTCCCATGCGGGTGAAATAGTCCCACGACGAGGCGGATGACCTCACGCGGGTCCACAGGACTCACGCGGGTGAAATAGTCCCGTGAGTAGGATTGCTTAACGATACTACGGGCGAGGTACCCTGTTTTGATCGTGAGCCTTCTATTTTATGCTATAAGTTTTATACTTGTTACTCTCATTGTTAGTAAGGCACAGTGCAAGGAAATTGATTTTTATCTATGACTCCAGCTTACTTTTGACTTATGATATTACTACGATTTTCCGCTTTACATACTTGGTACGTCAGGTATCGACCCTTCCTGGCCGGCTCACGCCACAGTAAGTGAAAGCAGTGGTAGATCCTCATTCCTGGATCTCTTACTCGGTGTCGTGAGCTCCATTTCTTGAAAGCTCGACTTTTGGTATGGTTCTCCCCGGTGTTGTGATATTTTGTACATTCAGGGGCATGACGGGGCCCTGTCCCGTCATAGTGTTACTTATTCTTAGAGGCCTGTAGTCTTGTCTTAACTTGGGTTGTTTAAGGATATAGCTGTTCAATTTGATGTACTTTTGGGATAGCCATTTTGGGCTAGACTATTTATACCATTATGGTTGTTTTATTTTGAGTTTATATTCCGCTGGTTTTCTCTGATGTTGTGTCACAAGGGTGCCCGGGTCAAGGCACCGGTCACGGATCCGGGGTCGGGTCGTGACATAAGTAGTGGTTGTTAAGTAGTCATTATTAGGTGGTATTATGTGTAATTGTTGTTAATAAGTGAGGGGTCTATTGATTTTTTCCTTTCTTTTCTTTTAGTTCCTTCTCTATATGTAATCTCCTGTACGCATTGTCTCATTTTGAGACTTGAGAAATAATTACACAGAAAAGCTTCCACAAGCTGCTCTCTCTTCTCCTTCTCCTCACAAACTCAATTCTTAGATTCAACAGAAAAGCAACTCACTACTTATTGTTGGTATAATAATCTGTATTTGGCTAAATAATATTTCAACACAATCTGTTAATCACTTAGTGAAACAGATTACACGATATAAACATTACTTAACAGTAAATTGATCATGAAACAATGAACGAAAACATAATCTGTTTTGAAAAATAATTTCAGAATATAATCGAGCTCACTTAGTTCAAAGTGTGTCCTTAAGGAAATTATTCCCCTCACAATACTCGAGGTTAACGGAATATCACCTCCCAGGATAGAACAATTATCTTACCAGAATAGTAGTACTCCAAATTCCGGTAGCAGTGAACCACTCAATGGCAGTATATCACACAGAATGAAGACAAAATATTTTTTGAGTTCAAGACTGAAATTCAGGATTGAATTGATTGAATGAATAAATTCTTGGAATAATCAAGAATTAAGTCACCTAAGCAGATTATCAATCAATTATTTTTAATTAATTAATTAGAGAAACGTTTGTCCAAAAAGATTATCAATCAATCGATCCAAATCCAAATCCAAATCCAAAGCCGAGCCGAGCGAGCGACGACGACGGCGCGAGGGGTCCTTGCCCTCTCAACCCTTTTAGCAACTAGAGAAGGTGTAATGTAATATATACATCTCTCTTTTCTTCTCTTTTTTCGATGTGGGACAAAAGAACCTTTTACTCCCTTTAATTTTCATCCCATCATTTCTCATTCACCAATATCAAAACCCAACAATCCCCCACATGAATGGGGAATGGCTATAAGATAAAAGAATGTACGGACGAGTGTGATATACAAGCGAGAATTGACTGCATCTGGATAAGTAGGTTTCCCTTTGAACTTTCCGTAGTGAACTTATATCGGATATACTCGATCAATCGGTAGATTTGATATCTTTGAACCGTCGAACTTTGTTGTATACATAGACAACATAAGACACACAATCAACCCTCAACCGTTTATGGTTCTCACGGTTGTGCTCGTTTCAGCCATGAACACCGCCTGGTCTCATGAGTGCATATAGAATGGGCCTTTACTGTCATTCCCCTTTAAAGCGGATTACACTTAACACTCACATAGGTGATTTCTAAACATGTGGTCCTATAGCCACATTCTCTGGTCATACATTGCCAGATTTAGATAACCATTAAAAACCTTAATGCTTTATTAACTCATTAACAAGCCATAAAGTCTTATCCTTATTTCTGAACATTGTCTTCATCCGAGAATGGGTTGAGTTATTTGACAATGTTGAACCGCCAGTCACAACTTTGTTTGATCTCCTTGAACCTAGCTCTTCGGATCTCCAGTCTGCTAGGTAGAGTTACCGCCATGATGACTTGTCCTTGGACTTAACCCCATTCCCATTGATGATCTACTAACTCCCTCTCTAGATAAGCCTTTTGTAAGCGGATCCACCACGTTATCTCTTGACTTTACATAATCAATTGTGATAACGCCACTAGAGAGAAGTTGTCTAACGGTATTGTGTCTCCGTCGTATGTGACGAGATTTTCCGTTATACATTACGCTCTCTGCCCTACCTATTGCTTCTTGATTGTCACAATGTATACATATAGGAGCCAAAGGTTTGGGCCAGAATGAAATATCTTCTAAGAAATTCCGGAGCCATTCAGCTTCTTCACCGGCCTTGTCTAAAGCTATAAGTTCTGATTCCATTGTAGAGCGGGCGATGCATGTCTGTTTTGATGATTTCCAAGACACTGTTCCTCCGTCAACGGTGAAAAGATATCCACTCGTGGATTTAACTTCAAATGATCCGGTGATCCAATTTGCATCACTATATCCCTCAAGTACTGCGGGATATTTATTATAATGCAAAGCATAATTTTGGGTGTGTTGTAAATATCTCAAGACTCGTTTCATTGTCATCCAATGAGTTTGATTGAGATTACTCGTGAATCGACTCAGCTTTGATTATAGCACATGCTATATCTGGCCGTGTACAATTCATAATATACATCAAACTTCCCAAAACTCGTGCAAAGTCCAATTGTGACTCACTTTCACCTTCATTCTTTTGAAGTGCAAAACTTACATCAATTGGAGTCTTTGCAACATTGAAATTTAAATACTTGAACTTGTCAAGTACTTTTCCAATATAATGTGACTGTGATAATGCTAGACCTTGTGGAGTTTTATGGATCCTAATTCCTAAGATCAAATCAGCAACCCCTAAGTCTTTCATGTAAAATTTGCTAGCGAGCATATGCTTCGTAGCATTTACATCGACAATATCTTTACTCATTATCAACATGTCATCAACATACAAACAAACAATGACTTCATGATTTGGAGTATTTTTAATGTAAACACATTTGTCACACTCATTAATCTTAAATTCATTTGTCACACTCATTAATCTTAAATTCATTTGTCAACATTGTTTGGTCAAATTTCGCATGCCATTGTTTGGGTGCTTGTTTAAGTCCATAAAGTGACTTAACAAGTCTGCACACTTTCCTTTCTTTACCAGGAACCACAAAACCCTCAGGTTGTTCCATGTAAATTTCTTCCTCCAATTCTCCATTTAAGAAAGTTGTCTTGACATCCATTTGATGGATTTCAAGACCATATACGCCCGATGCCACTACTAACACCCGAATATATGTTATTCTTGTCACCGACGAGTATGTGTCAAAGTAATCAAGACCTTCTTTTTGTCTATAACCTTTGACCACAAGTCTTGCCTTATATTTGTCAATAGTGCCATCAGCTTTCATTTTCCTTTTAAAAATCTATTTTGATCCTAAAGGTTTATTTCCAGGAGGAAGATCAACTAATTCTCATGTATGGTTATTTAAAATTGATTTAATCTCACTATTGACTGCTTCTTTCCAAAATGTTGAATCAGAAGATGACATTGCTGCTTTAAATGTTTGTGGCTCATTTTCAAGCAAGAATGTTACAAAGTCTGGTCCAAAGGAAGTAGATGTCTTTTGACGTTTGATACGCCTTAGATCCTCTTTGCTTGGTATACTTTCCTTTGGTTCTTCCCGCGGTCGTTTAGATCTTTCACTTGACGACTCACATTCAGTTTTATACGGATAGATGTTTTCAAAGAATTCAGCATTATCTGATTCAATTACCGATAACATGAATTTCGGATTGTCCGATTTGTGAAACAAAACCGACAAGCTTTCTGTTTGTAGCATAGCCAATAAAAACACAATCCACGCTTTTTGTCCGAGTTTTACCCTTTGGGCAAAGGAACTTGGACCTTCGCTAAACACCCCACACTTTGAAATATTTCAAGTTGGGTTTTCTTCCTTTCCATAGATCATATGGAATAGATTGTGTTTTGCTGTGGGGTACTCTGTTGAGTATTCGATTAGCTGTAAGGATAGCTTCCCCCCACAAGCTCTGCGGTAAATCAGAACTAATTAGTAAGACATTCATCATTTCCTTTAATGTTCGGTTTTTCCTTTCCGCAATTCCATTTGATTGTGGTGTGTAAGGGGAAGTAGTTTGATGAATAATTCCATATTCCAAACATGTCTCTGCAAAAGGAGATTCGTACTCTCCACCCCTATCACTTCTAATCATTTTGATCTTTTTATTCAATTGATTTTCCACTTCGTTCTTGTATTGCTTAAATGCATTAATTGCTTCATCCTTACTATTAAGCAAATACACATAACAGTATCGAGTTCAATCGTCAATGAAAGTTATAAAATACTTTTTTCCACCACGAGATGGTATTGACTTCATATCATATATATCTGTGTGAATTAAGTCTAAAGGATTTGAATTCCTATCAATAGACTTATATGGATGTTTAACAAACTTAGATTCAACACAAATTTCACATTTTGATTTGTTACACTCGAATTTAGACAATACTTCTAAATTGATCAATTTTCGCAAGGTTTTGTAATTGACATGTCCTAAACGAACATGCCATAAATCATTTGACTCCAATAAGTAAGACGAAGCTGAATTTTCATTAATACTGTCAACAACCATTACATTGAGTTTGAAAAGGCCCTCGGTGAGGTAGCCCTTTCCTATCAACACATCATTCTTACTTATTACAATTTTCTCACTAACCAACACGCACTTAAACCCGTTTTTGACGAGTAGTCCGGCTGAAACTAAATTCTTTCGAATTGTTGGAACGTGCAGAACATTGTTGAGAGTCAGGACTTTGCCGGAAGTCATCTTCAGAAGTATCTTTCCATATCCTTCAACCTTAGCTATTGCATTATTTCCCATAAACAGTACCTCTTCGGGTCCAGCGGGAGCATATGTTGCAAATGTTTCTTTTGCAGCGCAAACATGTCGAGTGGCACCAGAATCCAGCCACCACTCCTTTGGATTTCCAACCAAATTGCATTCTGACAGCATTGCACACAGATCATTCAGATCATCATTCATTTCCACCATATTGGCTTGTCCTTTTCCCTTGTCCTTTTTCTGGAGACGATAATCTGGGCTTTTGTGGCCAGCTTTCCCACAATTAAATCAGTTGCCCTTGAACTTTTTCTTGTTAGAACCCTTCCCTTTTCCAGAAGGCCTCTTTCTTTTCTTGTTCATTTTCGGAGCAGCATCTTCAACGATGTTGGCCCCTTCAATTGGTGAACTCTTACGATACCTCTTCCCAGCGGTTTTGTTATCTTCCTCGATCTTGAGACGAATTACAATATCCTCCAACTTCATTTCCTTTCTTTTGTGCTTAAGATAATTCTTGAAATCTTTCCACGAAGACGGCAATTTCTCAATCATTGCAGCCACTTGGAATGCTTCATTCACTACCATACCTTCAACAATAAGGTCATGGAAGATAAGTTGAAGCTCTTGAACTTGGGTTCCAACGGTTTTCCCATCAACCATTTTATAGTCTAGGAATTTGGAAACCACAAAATTCTTCAAGCAAGCATCTTCTGTCTTGTACTTATGAAATCGTAGTATAATTATGAAACTTTAGTATTTCAACGAAGTTTTATATCTTCGAGTCAGAATACTAATATTCATATGGAGTAGAAAACTACACAAGTTTTAATCTCCTTAAACAGAACGATGAAGTTTTTATGTTCTTCAAATCGTTGCAACAAATATCATACACAACGGCGAAGATTTTATTTCTTCAAACCGATTCAATTTTGATAGCAACAAATATAATACACAACGGTGAAGATTTTATTTCTTCAAACCGAATCAAAATTTCTTGAAACGAAGTGCAGTAGATTGTATGTTATATACTTGATGAAGTTTTTATATCTTCAAATCAAGTACCCAAATGAGTAGAAAGTTATGAAAATTTTAATCTCAACCGGAGTAGAAAATCCGAAGATTTTAGTCTCCAAACAACATACAAGAAAAATACTTTTTTTTCCTTTCTCTGAAAAAACACTTTTTTTTTTATTTTGGAAAACACTTTTTCCTGGACTTTAATATTCCAACGAAGTTTTTATATCTTCAAGTTAGAATATAAAATTTCATACGGAGTAGAAAACCACACAGGTTTTAATCTCCAAACCAAGATACAGATTAAAATAAAATAAACATAATTTCCTTAAGATTATTGGTATAATAATCTGTATTTGGCTAAATAATGTTTCAACACAATCTGTTAATCACTTAGTGAAACAGATTACACGATATAAACATTACATAACAGTAAATTGATCATGAAACAATGAACGAAAATATAATCTGTTTTGAAAAATAATTTCAGAATATAATCGAGCCCACTTAGTTCAAAGTGTGTCCTTAAGAAAATTATTCCCCTCACAGTATTCGAGGTTAACAGAATATCGCCTCCCAGGATAGAACGATTATCTTACCAGAATAGTAGTACTCCAAATTCCGATAGCAGTGAACCACTCAACGGCAATATATCACACAGAATGAAGACAAAATATTTTTTGAGTTCAAGACTGAAATTCAGGATTGAAAAATTGATTGAAATATCTCTTTCACTAAGGAAATTTACGATCTTTGGTACAACATGTGCACATGTGTGAAAACGACGTTTTCGACGTGCGGGGCCCTAATTGTTCAAGTAATAAATGATAGGATTAACTTTATTTCACGTTAATAAATTTCCAACAATCCCCTATTGAAAGAGATTTTGGTGCACTCACAAGGTACCTTTCTAGCAATCTTTCGGCGGATCGATGTTGCATCTGGATAGGTAGTCGTAGCTTTGAACCTTTCATAGTTAAATACCATCGGACTTACTTACTGCATGGTGAATGTGATGTTTTGAACCGCCAGTTCTTATTGATTGGGTTTTAAGTCTATTCCCATAGACAGGCAGAACATCTGATATCTGGGTATTCCCTTTGTCAAAGGGTCTGCTATATTTTCCTTTGATTTTATATAATCAATGGAAATAATGCCTGTGGTGATCAGTTGTCGAACGGTCTTATGTATCCATCAAATATGATGAGATTTGCCATTGTACATAGAACTCTGTGCCCTTTCTGGAGCCTACTGATTGTCGTAGTGGATCATTACATAAGGTACAAGTTTATCCCAACACGGGATATCCTCTAAGAAGTCATGAAGTCACTCAGCTTCTTCTCCTTCTTTGTCTAAAGCAATGAACTCTGATTCCATCTTGGATCGGGTGATGCAAGTTTGCTTAGAGGATTTCCAAGACACATCCCCACCACCAATTGTAAATATATACCCACTGGTAAACTTGGTGTTCTCTATATCAGATATCTAGTTTGCATCAATGTACCCCTCTAGTACAACTGTATACCTCGAATAATGCAACAAGTAATTTTGCGTGTATTTTAGGTATCGTAGTACCTGACTCAATGCTTTCCAGTGATCATCACTTGGATTACTGGTGAACCTAGCCAACTTGTTGACTGCAAAAGCGCTATCAGGTCAAGTGCAGTTTGTGATGTACATCAAACTATCAATCACCTATGCAAATCGCTCCTGACATACGGGCGCACCATGATGTTTATCAATCTTTTGATTTATATCCAGTGGTATCGTTATCGGCGAACTATCGAACATCTCAAACTTTCTCAACACATCCTCGATGTAATGAGACTGAGATAAGACCAGTCCGCCAGATGTCTTAGAGATCTTGATCCCATGAACAACTTCTTATTCATGACTGGTGTGTATGTGGAGAAGGCCTCTTTGTTGGAACAGATGTGATGGGTAGCACCCGTGTCTATCCACCACTGCATAGGATTCTCAACGAGGTTTGCTTCAAGTACCACTGCCGAGAACTCCTCAATCATATCGTCAAGAAGCGTGTCTTCGACGAGTTAGACTTAGCCTTGCCATTGGCGTTCTCTTTATTCTCATTCTTGAGTTTTCGGCAATCCTTGATCATGTGATCAGGTTTACCACAGTGATGGCAGTTCCCTTTAAACTTCTCAGTTGTTGGGGCTTTACCATCCTTCTGGAACTTTCGCTTCTTGTTCGTGTTCCCTTTGGCCTCCGCCAAATTTTCCTTAGCCTCAGTGGGTTGCTTCCCCTTTAGCATGACTTTCTTATTATCCTCTTGGATCTGGAGTTTGATAATAAGTTCCTCAAAGGTCATATCCTTTGTCTTGTATTTTAAGTAACTCATAAACTCATTCCACGAGGGAGGTAACTTTTCAATTAACGATGCAACCAAAAATTGCTTGTTAGACTTCATTCCTTCCAAATCCAGGTAATGTAAAATCATTTGAAATTCCTGGACATGGGACATCACTGTTTTGCTGTCCACCATTTGAAATTTTAGAAATTTCCCAACGATGAACTTCTTAGTACCAGCATCTTGTGTGTTGTACTTTTTCTGCAGTTTATCCCACAACTCTTTGGCGGTGGCAACGGTGCAATACACCGTGTAGAGAGGGTCGTATAAACAATTCAGAATATAATTCCGGTAGATGCAATCACTATGACTCCAAACATCTAGAGTAATCTTCATGCCATTAATGACATGGATATCTTGGCCCCTCCAACCGTTTCATTTGGCTGAAGGTCCGTGTCATCTCCAGCTTGTGGAGGATCTTCTGTTAGGAAATGAGACATTCCCATAACAGTAAAAAAGAACAACATCTTTTGTTGTCATCTTTTGAAATTGGTTCCCATGAACTTCTATGGGCGTTCATGGTGGAACCCAACAGGAGGAGGAACTGTACCGTTCCCTTGAGCCGCAGTGAAGGCGTTGTGTGAGCCTTTAACAGTAGTGGGGAAGGCACCAAGTGTGCCTTGAGCAACAGTGGAAGATCCAACAACAAATTGTTCGCCTCCAATCATCTTTGTTGTTACTTACAACAAATATTGTCTTAAGATTATGAGTTACAATTGCAGTACAATAATTACAACAATTGAATTGTTACAAGGAAATGGGAGTGTAAGCAACTATTACAAAGAATACAATATGGAAATGAAAACAAATAAAGGGGTTTGTTGAGTCGAGTGATATTCACTCTGTCCTTAAGACAATATTGCCTCGTATAAATCCTTTAACGGTGATTGACAACTTATCTCTCAAGATAAAACAGCAACAAACAATTGATCAAAGGAAACTCAAATGTTTACTAAAAGAAAAATCATTTGAGTGTGTGAAAGAAAGCTAGAGAGGAAGGAATACTCAGAAACTTCTGATTGCAAGTGTGTTCTTCAATTGAGCCAAGGGTCTCAATTTATAGTGTGATGAAGATGACTTCCCAACTAGCCAAGTAGTGGCTTTCAATAGCCATGTAATGACACTTATTGAGGGGTTATAATTCAGCCAAATAATGGCTGAATTTAAGTGCAAAATAATGGAGGATCAATGCTCCAAAACCAGCCCAAAAGTCAGAAACTTTTTGTCTTCCGTTGAGCATTCTGCCATTGAAGCGTCGCGGCTCCGACGGTGCTGCGCCGCGACCCTTCACGGATCCGCGACGATTTCCGACTCATTTCATCTTTTAAACATCGTACACTTCTTCCTTTATTTACCAACGTGTAACACTCGTCATTTGGCCAACAACCGTGTATCATTTCATGTCTCAAACATTTACTTACGTACCAATATCTCTTTCACTAAGAAAATTTACGATCATTGATACAATGTGTGCACGTGTGTGGAAATGACGTTTTTAACGTGCAAGACCCTAATTGTTCGAATCATAAATAAAAGGATTAACTTTATTTCATGTTAATAAATTTCCAACAGTTAACCTGTAATAATTCTGGATCACTTAGATGAGTGTTCATCCTATACTTGGCTATACATGGAAAACAAGAGAATAAAGACAGGGTGGTAAGATGGGCTTACATATGAGAACTTACTTGCCCCCTTAGTGCATGTCAAGTGAGTCGAGTCGGCCCGGTAAACCCTACCCATCATTGGTCTAGAATGGAACCGGGTAAGGAGGGTAGGGGGCTGGGTCATACAAGGTGAACTGCCAGGTAGACCGATCCACCAATGAGCCCCGGGTGATGGCTCACCGGGCCGGCATGACCTAGTTTGTTGTTGTTGTAAAAGCTAAAGTTGGCAGCCTGGGCAGTACGCCAGGAAAATCCTTTTATTGGTGTGTCTGATATAATCGCTGGGGGCGCTTTGTGCCGTTGTGGCCCATGATAAATTAAAAAAGTAATTGTTTTTTAAAATCTCATTCTCATTGAATTAATTCTTCTCATTTCCTTACATGAATCTCATCAGTTTCAAAGAAAAAAAGAGAGGTTATTTTAGCATAAATAAAACCCGTATGGAATTTAAAATCCTTCCATGTCTGCTTCGCGTAATCTATTTGTATAATAAAGTTAGACATACAAGGTGATGTGCCATTGACCTTCATTGTTATTTATCTTTTTTATATTTTTTGGGTTTTTTTTTCTATTTTTTTCATTTGTGTTTATAGAAAAACTTGAAATAAATCACTCATTAAACTCTCTTAATTTACTACTACTCCACTATTCTTCTTTAATAAAAATTTAATGGTCTTTATTTTTATTATTTCCACATTTTTTATTATCATAACTCCTAAATAATTAATAGCTATGTTCATGGCATTATTTGGTGTTCTATATTATAGTCCTACAAATAAAAATATATTGCAAAAAGAAATGACCACATTATTCAAACTATAAATGACATTATAGTGTAAACATTGAGATTATGGCAACTGTGAGTATGATATGAAATTATTGAGGGGAGTTCCTCTCCATGATTACGTCTTCCCAAGGTAGGGATTTGTTTCTCTTAAACTTTATAGTTCTTTCTCATTTTCTTCATTTCAATTTATTATACAAATCCAAGAATTATGTCCTTTCATAACCAATGAAAAATAAGTCAAAAAAAAATAATTACTATTAAAATTTACAATCATTTCTTTCCTAAGATGGTTAAGTGATCACATTTTAATGTTTGTGCATGCTCTCAATTAGTTAATACCTATCTTGATTTCAGAAAGTATGTTTTCTTCTCAAGTATTATGTTCCTTTTAAAATTATGGAGGACGGTTAGTTAATTGGTTAATACCAGTTAAAACCCCTACACATATAGGAATTTTTGAAGACCATATTTGAGGTCTTTGAAATATTTGATCAAATTAATATTTGAAGTATCGTTTATTACAAAGATAAAACAAGAGGATGAGTTATGCAAAAAGCTGAAAAGAATAACATAGGGCGACTAAATGAGAATAAGTTGAATAGTATAATGACCCCACCAAATGAAAAGAACTAGTAGTATAATGTGGCTCCTGCGATAAGAGATCTCTTTGATTATTCATATTTGTCATCTTAAAATTTTATTTTCTGATTTGATACTTTTTTCTCCTACCTTTTTACTTTTTTCATTCTTGGTGAGTAAAAAATGTTTTCTATGCATGCTAGAAAATGATTTTTTATTTTTTTCCCTTAATATTTCATCTAGGTCAGTTACACACGTGAACAAAGATGATCATTTTGGGAATAACCGGAACGAATATCATGAGAAGAAAAAAGACAATTCACAAGATAAACGACTGATGGCAAAAGACTACACAATACTTATTTTATTATTATTTTCTTAAATATAAATTTAATCTGGTTCAATCTTATTTATTGAAATTCATCATTAAATATAGTAATGATCCCTTGCTAAGTAGAACTAAAATAAGAGAAATAATTATAATGAAATATAATTGATACGTTACTATTTAATTGAGAGATAATGAGTAAGAGTGAGTTACATTAATGTGGAATAGTGAAAGAGCAGATTTCTCAAAATATAACAATAGTTTTCTCATAAACCAAACGATTATCTCGACAATAAATTTATGTAAAAAATCTTAATGGTCAAAAAGACAAACATGCATTTTAGATTACGGAAGGCATCGTTGTAATTTGTTTCAAAGTGACATTTTCGATTGTTGGAATATTTGTGTACTCTCTCATTTTCTATTTGAACTATTTCTTGCATATATTCTTTTATTAAATTTTATTATTCAAATTAAAATAAATATGAAAAAATATTTAATTAATAAAAATTTAACTATTTTAAAATTATTTATGACCGTGCGAAGCGCGACTAAATTCACTAATTGATTATAAGGTCAAAAGTTCATTTGTCCTAAAAGAAAATCCCTATGAAGTAGCTAATAAAAATTTCAAGTATCTATAATCAATTGTCATACGGTCTGACAATTTTATATTCCTTTAATTTGTTTTTATTTAACTTGGTCATTACTCCGTTTCTAAAAAGGTCGGAAATTTATACTAGAATTTTTAAATTTATTTGAATATTTAAGTGCTAAAATTATTAAAAAATTGAGAGTGATATAAGACTACATAAATAATTTAAAATAAAAAATACACAAAAAATTTCCTCTTAACTTGTCTCGAGAACTCACATTAGCAATTTAATTTTATGAGTATTTATATACCCCTAAACAACTTTTAAATGAATTAAATATAACCTTAACGACTGACGTGAAGAATAAAAAAATTAGCCCGTAAATAGTAAAAATTTGAAAAAGAAAGAAAATGGGCCCCTTTATTTTCTTTTTCAGCCCCTACCTTCTCCATTGCTTCTTCTTCACACCCCGCATCCAAGTAGCAGTTCAGATTTAAGCAATTCCTCATATGCCTATACATAGAGGTTGATTTTGTTATTTTCATCAAACAACATTATTATTATTTGAGAGTTTCTCTTTTTTACATCTTTGTGTGTGGCTACTTTGAATTTATCTTGCAACCTTATAAGAACATGTCTTATAATTCTTCTAAGAGGTAAGATTAATTCGTGCTGGATATTTTTGGTTCTTATTCGTAAATTAAAGAAGGTAATTAGTCTTATACTAATTATTATCACTAATTTCTTCAAAATATGGGTCTAGATCACATTTTAATATAAGTTCTTGAATTGACTCTATTAGTATCGTAATTAGTCTTAATTCATTAATTTTGAGCACTAAGATCAATTAGGGTTCTTATCACTTAATCTTAAAATTTGGGGATTTTATTCTCGAATTTCGCATCTCTTTAATCTTCGTAGTTCGCTTCCGCATTATTTTCTTGTTTTATTCAAGTAACTCGATTCTTATCAGACTAGGCCGGACACCATTTCCCGATCCAAGCCCAGCCCCGGTGTGGCTCATGTTCAAATGGTTTGGCCGGTTCGTTTGATAGGCTTAGTGAATGCTAAAAATCTCTTCTTTATTTGTCTTGTGTCAGGTTAGTGTGGCAGAAATTTCTTACATGGCAAGCAGTGATGAGAAGACCAACTATATGAAATAAGAAAGTTGACTGAGCTATGACACATGATATAAGTAACTCAGATGGAAGTCAGATTTACAGAATCAGCCTAACAGCTAGAATATATGAATTGTAGAAGGAAAGAAACCTAAGACTCTTTCAGCAGAAAATCTGACCTGTGAGCATGTTGATTACTAGAATTACTCAGGAGGTGTACTGCAGAGGAGAAATGAGGAGGAAATTGGACTTCCAGATCTAATAATTAGACAGACATATTTGTTGAGAATATGGCAACATGTGAAGGTGTATCATGAGGAACACCACACTGGGATTACAAGTTATTAATTTGTTAAAGAGTTTGTTAGTTTGTTAAAGAGTTGGTTAATTTGTTTAATTAGTTGGAGGTAGTTAATTACCATGTAAAAGTTCTATATGTATGTACATATATAATGCATACACAACATTGTAAAACTCATTCAATCAATATACAATTCTTCTCCTCACTTCTCATGTCTCACGTCTCTCTCTCTCTTTCTCTGTCCAGCTTCTTCTCTTCCACATCTTCTTTCTCTTTCTCTTCTCTTCATCTATTCATTCCTTCAATGTAAGTGAATGTAGACGATATTAGCATCTCAACATGGTATCAAATCTTGGTGATGTGTTGGTAAAGTCCCTTGTGAAAATCGAATGAGATTTCACATGCAATCGAAGGATCGATATCTGAGCAGTAGAACCTGCAATTGAAGGATGATGAGGTTGATCGAGGGTATTTCTTCAAAATGCATTAAGAAATTCGAGGGATCTACACCAATAATATAAGATCTGCAGTTGAATAGCAGAATTGGGTGAGAAATTTTTTAGATCTGAAGTACTATTGCATTGGATGTTTGATTAATGCAATTTTTTAAGATCGATAGATTCTGTATCAATTAATTGATTTGAGTTAGAATCTTTACAATCATAATGGAAAATACTGGAGAGGAACTGTCGAGTGAAATGACGACAATGCCAATCAATATAGATCTTAATCATCCACTATACCTCTTCCCATCCGATGCACCAGGGTCATTATCTGTGGGTGTGACATTGAATGGGATAGATAACTATACGTTGTGGAGCAGAGCGATAAAGTTGGCATTGTTAGGGAAGAATAAAATAGGATTTGTGGATGGGACAGTAATGAGGGAAACTTTTCAAGGAGATTTGGCTAAATTGTGAGATAGGTGTAATGTCATTGTTGTTTCGTGGCTAATGGCTAATGTGAATAGAAATATGCTCAGTGGAATGTTGTTCAATTCCGATGCACGCATCATTTGGGATGAACTACAGAAGATATTTGATAAAATAAACAACTCATGAGCTTTTCAACTTCACAAAGAAATATTTTCTCTAAGGCAGGGATCTATGTCGATCTCAGTTTATTATACTAAACTAGAAGATCTCTAAATGAGTATGACTCAATAGTTCCACCATCTTCATACTGCCCCAAATCGAAGGAGTTCATTAATCATCTTCACTACCAAAGAGTATTACAATTCCTAATGGGATTAACTGAAAGTTACAACCAGGCCAGAAGTCAAATCCTCATGATGCAGAAGATACTAAGTCTAAATCAGGTGTATGCTATGGTGAATCAAGAGGAAAGCCAAAGAATAGTGGTAGGGAACAGTGGAGTATTCCAAGGGTCAAATGAACCTGTTGTAATGTTCACAGCAAAGAATGAGACAAGAAGGAGAGCTGGTGGACTTCAAAGACAGAAGAAGCCATACAATCCAAATGCTCACTATGACTTCTGCCATGGAAATGGACATTTTAAATAGGACTGTTACAAACTATTGAAGTGTGATTATTGTAAAAAAATAGGACATATACACGATGATTGTTATAAACTCATTGGCTATCCGGAGAATTGGAAGCCTAAAGGGAAGAAGGCATTTGCAGTGGGAGGAGATATGTTCTATGAGGCTGAAGGAAAAGAAAATGATTCATATTACAACAACAAGATTCCACATGCTATGTCACCACTTCTGCAGTTAACCACCAACTAGTAACAACAACTTATCAACCTACTGAATGAAAGAACAGAATCTAGAGCCATGGCTAATATGGTAGGTAAAAGTTCTTTTGATATTAAAGAACTAGTGAAGTGAATTGTAGATACATGAGCAACCAATCATATGATTGGTGATCCAAGATACTTACATAACAAACACTTGCCAGAGAATGCAGGAAATGTGCATCTGCCTACTGGTGATTCAACCACTGTGTCACATGTTTGTGATCATCATCTAGGTGGAGGTGACATTCTTAAAAATGTCTTATGTGTTCCAACTTTCAAATTCAATCTTATGTCGGTTTCCAAAGTGACCAGGGAATTGAATTGCAGTGTTAAAATATTTCCCACATGTTGTGTCTTTCAGGATCTCTTATCTGGGAAGGTGAGGGGGATTGGTAGAGAAGAAGGAGGATTGTACATAGTGTACTTGGATTTACAGAATAAAGAATAGGATTTGAAGAGATGCATGGCAGCAGTTCAACCAGTTGATGCAGAAACTTGGCACCAAAGGTTATGTCATGTACCTATGAGTGTATTAAAGAAGATTTCATGTATCAAACTTACTTCTGCTTTGCATGACTGTGAGGTCTGTCCATTAGCTAGACAGACCAGAGTTCCCTTTCCTGTCAGTGTTAGTAGAAGCACAAAAAAATTTCAATTATTGCACATTGATGTATGAGGCCCATACAAAGTAGAAACACATAATGGAATGAGATATTTTCTGACAATTGTGGATGACTTCTCTAGATGGACATGGGTATTCTTATTGCGATTAAAAGTTAATGTATTCACAATGTTTTTTTTTTGTTGAAGTTAGAACACAGTTTCAGGTCTGTATACAGAAAGTAAGGTCTGATAATGGAGTTGAGTTCTTCAATCACATCTGTAAGGATTTATTTGCACATTATGGAGTGATACATGAAAGTTCTTGCCCATACTCACCACAACAGAATGGTGTGGTGGAAAGAAAGCACGAGTTGGCCAGAGCTATAAAGTTTTAAGGGGGACTTCCAGATAAGTTCTAGAATTTCTGTGTCGAGGGTGCGGTGTACATCATCAACAGGATACCTTTAACATCCATTGGTAATAAGTCTCCTTATGAACTGATGTACAACACAACACCATCCCTATCTTATTTAAGAGTGATAGGATGTATGTGTTATGCAACAGTTTTGATCCGACAGGATAAATTTGGTCCTAGAGCAGTGCAGGTTGTTCATCTTTGATATGGTGCTGCACAAAAGGGATATAAGTTCTTTGACATAGAGAATGGCACATTCTTCATGAATAGAGATGTAGTCTTGATGGAGAAAAACTTTCCTCTCAAGGGGAATACTGATGATCCGTTACACCCTGTAATTTTAGGACAATAAATTGAGAACGTAATTAAGAAAATAAGATTAGAGTGTTGGAAGAAAAGTACAATTACTTATGCTAATACGGAATAATTTTGGATACAACAAATGCGATGAGGAGAATTAATACTAGTGGTTGAATTTTTTCAATGGGGTTAAGGACTATGTCGTGTAAAATAAAATCTTGACATTGAGAATATGAGGCCATTTTGAAATTTTCAGGATTTTAAGCTAAATATGGATTAATATTGGTAGAAAGGATTAAGTGGGAGACTTAGTGGAAAACATATGGCACCTTGTGCCCCACACGTGGGACAAGTGGCATTAAGCACTACATGCATAGGCTCAAATCAGCCCATAAGTCCAAGTAGCTCTCTTTTCTCTCCCCTTATTCTCGAAAATTCAGCCCTCCCTCATCCTCCATCCTCTCTCCTCCAAAAATAGATTTTTCCTCCGCTTCATAGCTAAGTTATAGACCAAATTAACTCCCTTCCAAGATAAAGTTTCTCTACAAGTTCTAAGCCATAGTAAACTCCCCAAAACAGTGCAGTTTCAGCAATTCTGGCCGAGAAAACTGTCCAGAAAATGTTAGCTTTGAAGATGAACTATTTTGGAAGAAAAACATGTAAGTAAAATGAGTTTAAGCTTGTAAGGAAGGCATGCATGTCATTGAAAAGTTGAAGGAATGGTGCACGTTAGAGCAGTGGACATCGACGCAATTTAGGGACTGTTTTGGCTTAAGTTAAGATAAGAATTCTTCTTCCTATAGAGTAATTGGAAGTTAATAGTTGTTGTAGTTAAGAGATGAACTTGTGTTAAGAAAGAATGGAAGTAAGAAAATGCATGTGGTTGTTATTGATGTTGTTGAGCCGAATGGAATTGATGTTACCGATTTTGGGGCTGTTTTTAAGTACATTGGGTTAATTGTTGTTGTTTTTATCGTTGTCACTAATTGCATGTTAAAAATTGAAGGAAATCTTGATATTTAAAGTTGTAGTTGTTCATATGAAATTGTTGAAATATGAATTGGATTTTAAGACTTCAATTGGATTTTAAGGAATTATGAGAAGAGTTATGGTGTTGTTATTTTGGACCGTGACACCTCTGAAATCGCTGAACATGTTGTGTTGTATTTAGGGGTTGTTTTGTTAAGTTATAATGCTGGAATTATAAGCTATGAACATGCATATACATTGTGGTAATTGCGGATATATATCTTAAAAGAATTAAGGAGTAGAAGAGTGTTATGTTGCAAACTATAAGACTTGAACTCTCGTTGTTGTTAGAAGTATGGACTGTTTATAGTGGCTATTTTAATATGGATTAAGGGACTGGATTAACATGAGAAATATGTGTATTAATCACCTTGGTTGTTGTAGTTGTTGTACTCCATGAACGTAAAGAGAAAGAATGTATAACGATGGCGTATATGGAATATTTGGGACTGTTTTGGTTATATCCTTAATTAGTGTTTGGTTATTGATGTTATCGACCTTGTTGTGAATTGCGGATGTGTGTATAAATAGGGGAAGTGTTGCCCGAATTTGTATATAAAAAGAAGTTATCGTTCGATATATATAACGTATGCTAGTAATCATAGAGTTGATAGACATGTTATTATTGTTATAGGTTGAAGTGCTAATTGAGATGAATTCTAACTATCGAGTTGGTATAGACGATAAGGTATGTGAAACTATCATTTTTTCTTTTGGCATGATTTACCTAAATGAGTGTACGACGGACGTACATAGTTTCAATGAATCCTAATTCCTAGTGATACATGATATGATATTGCCTTTAATTTCCAGTGATAGTTCATTTTATTTATTCCATTGAGAGTCAAATTATGATTTAATTTGGATATGGTTACTCATGATATTCTATTCGTGCTTGATGAGATTATATCATTTCACCGAGTCTCTCGCTGGAGGGCTGGGTACGGTATGTATATATATGATGATTTTACCGAGTCCCAGAATGGGCCGGGTACGATATATATGTGGACAGACATCCACGAATATGATTATTTCACCGAGTCTCATGATGGGTCGGGTATGGTATGTGCGCAGTGGACAGGTATCCACGGATATACATGTGGACGGGCATCCACGGATAAGACTTTATTCACCGAGTGCCAGAATGGGCCGGGTACGGTATATGTGGACAGGTATCCACGGATATGGTATATTATATGGACATGTATGACTCTCATTTTATAAGGCACATTTGCACTGGTATACTGATTATTATACTTGTCTCATGTTATCTTTGTCCAGTTATGATCATCTTTACAGTACTTCATGTTTTACATACTCAATACATTATTTTGTACTGACCCCCTTTCTTCGGGGGGCTTCGTTCATGCCCGCAGGTACATGTACTCAGTTTGGTTATCCTCCTGTCTAGGATTCCTGCTCAGTTTTTTTGGAGAGCTCCATTGTTCTGGAGCCTAGTTATTTTGGTACAGATCTTCTATTATATACTTATGCATATTCAGGAGTACTGCGAGGCTCTATCCCATCATATTTCACTGTTATACTCTTAGAGGTCTGTAATCATGTGTGGGTTGGACATGTGTAGATTATAGGCATGTTTTGGTCAGCTGTACTGTTGTAGCTGCATTTTGAGATGTTCCCGTATATAGTGGCAGCCTTGTTGACTTGCCTATTTTGTTATATTGATTTGCTGTGAATCCTCGGGAGAGAGGTTTATTATAGATGTTTACATTGTCCTTAGTATCGGCTTGATTATATGTGACAGGTCAGTATAAGGGTGCCCAACTAGGGCACCAGTCGTGGCCCATCGGGTCGTGACGAAGAGTGGTATCAGAGTAGTTCATCCTCGAAATGTCTACAGATCGCGTCTAGTCGAGTCTTGCGTATAGGTATGTTGTGCACCAAATTTATACGCATGAGGCTGTCGAAAATTTAGGATGTCATCTTTTCTTCTTACTCTAAGATCGTGCAATAGAGCTATGTTAGTAGGATAATCCCTCACTAACGAATTATTGTATTTTCAGCTATGCCTCCAAAGAAAGCGACAACGGCCCAGAAGGGAATATATGGACTTTGTATATAGGTTGGTAAGATTGTTGTATAGTTACTGCGATGATGATGTGTATCTATACGAACATATTTATTAGCGGCATGTGTGTGTTGTCTGAAGTGATTATGGGTTATCATGAGTTGTTTACGCCTTAATAATTGTTTGGAAGGTATTTAACAGTTTAATGAATCCACATCAAGGCCTTCTTGAGTAAAATATTTCATGTTTGATTTGGGTTAGAGTACATCGCATACGTGAAGTATATTAGTTGTGATGATTCCTTGGTATGCCTATGTTTATATGAAAAGGAATATGAGATATGCCAAAAACTGGAATTTTTACTGTTGTACATATAAGGTTTGTTGTCTCGGTTCCATAGTATAGGATAAAAAAATGATCCATGCATGTATCTATTTAAATTCTTGGACATAGTATGCTCATGGTTTAGGCTTAGATATTGGAGCAAATTGTCTTGATAAGTCCTTGAAATTAGTTCAGCAGGTAGTTGATGTTGGTTAACTGTTGTCCTACTTTTGGATGGGACTTAGGTGTAGATGGTCCTCTACATGTTGCAATATTACACTGTTTAGTTGATGTGTTCCAGTTTTTCTTGTGAGTTATGTTTTCCATGTTATGTATAAATGCATTCGTATGGTCTTGAACTTTTAAAATGATGACTGGAATGATTGTTTACTCAATCTTATATTCTAAAATGTATTATGTCTTGGTCATACTTCTTTCGGAACAGGGTGGTCTGTTAGTGTCCTTGTACATTATGTGGTTTGAGTATAAATCACTTGTGTTAGGACCTATCTTTGCCAATTTTGCTCAGTGAGACTACCTCTAAACAGTAAATTAGACTTGCCTAGATATCTTTCATGTTTGATTAAACTTACCCCCATAATTGTCTTTGCATATCATAATGTAGAATGCAATATGTTCTAATAACCCAAGTCTGTGTTTTATTTCTTAAATAGGGAATAGATTCGTATGCTAAACATGTTGTTAATAGTTGCTTAAGGGAGTGAAAAGAGGAGTATTTAAATAATTCCAGAAATGCTTTGTTGTTGCAATAAATGGTTTACCTATTTAGTTAACTATTAAACCTTGAATATGTTATGCCAAGCATTATGTAATATATGTGATGACTGTGAATATTGTGGCTATTTGTGACTACTCTATTAAGGTCTAGCATGTTCAATTGATGAAAACACTGTTAGAGTATTATGTGGCGATTATTTGTATGTTAAGTTTAAGATTTATTTGACCATGTATGATCCATTAAATGACTTTGAACTGATTGGTATACTAGTTTTAGTCCATCGTAACCCATCTTGGATTGTTTAAGTCCTGTGATGTCCAAAGCATTTTAGGTCAAACCATCACTAGCACATGTACTAATTTAGTATGCTTAATACATGAACATGAGGTTTGTTCCCCTGGTTAACTAAACAAATTATTTTGGTATGTTGCTGTAGTGGCTTGAGAAACATATTAAACCTCTTAGATACTATGATTGATTAATCCATGTATCAACTACACATGTTATGTTATTTAAACACCAGTTGTTGAACTAAAAATGGATTGTTGAAGTTAAATTTATGCTTACATAATGACTATGTTGGTTGTAAAGGTCACATTTGGTTTGGATATGATTTGAAGGCTCAATGTTTTTTTTTCTTCCTGTCTATAATAAGGGAACTAAGATTTAGCATAAGAATGTTGTTATAATTATGATAGGATCACCTAATGACTTTGAAAAATGGATGTGTGTCTTGTTTAAGTGTTGTCATGATCTGAAGGATAGTTTATGAGCCTATTTGGTGTATGTTTTACTTTTAAAGGGTCATCTGGTTAGGATATATTGATAATGCCTATGACTTAGTCTCTGTTAGTTTAAACAAAATGAAAATGATGACTAAAATGTTTGATGTTTAGTTCAGTTGATTTTTTTTGCCATATGTAGCCAAAACTATATCATGTCTTACCTTATAAAAGCTTACTTGTATATCCCTAAATGTTCTAATTGTCATAACTATCATTGGCATGTCCCAATAGTCTTAAGTGGTCTAATATTCATCTGATCATAACCATTTAAAATAACCTTGTCCCTTCCTCATGTGCATAACTCTGCATCTAGTTTGGTTTGATTGTATATGCCCATGTTCTGTATCTATGTGTTGATTTAATCAAATTGTTATGTCCACCTATTCCCATATCTACTATTGTAGTATGTCTACCCTTTCCCTTTATGTAAATTTGGTAGATAATATAAGATCATTTGAGTTCTGATAGGTATCTAGATCACATGTGGAAGAAATGAATGTCTGAGTAGTTCCTCAACTATGTGTATTCTATTGCTTCTGCCTATTTGGTTAAGTTATTAAGTGAGTATTGATGAGGATAGCATATCATGAATAGGTTTTCCACATATGGTTGATCTGTCTATATATACTTGTTTATGCCTACTCATGTCCGGATAATTGGTTTACCAGTTACCACTTGGGATTGAATATCTAATTTGGTATAATTATAAATTCCTTTAAGTTTTGATTGACATTGTCCCTTTTCCAAGATGAGAAATACAAAAAAATGGGTACCTTAAATTTTATGTCTCCCAATTCACTTCTTGATGGTACCTGCAAGATTGTATCTTTGGGTGATACCAAACTTAGAAACAGTAATCAGAGAAGTTCTTGTTTTGACCCTTTAAGAGTTGGGGATTGTACTGATCACCATCAACTTTATATAGAAAGAAAAAAGGGCATTGTTACCAAATTGAAAGCAGTTGTAGATGTCAACAAAAGAGTGGAGAGCTATGGAAGTAATGATGTGGATTTGGACATATGTCTAGTGACTTGTTACATCCTTACCTAGAGTTGAATGCCAACAGTGAACTGTGTGAGTCAAGTCACCTAGTTTAATTATATATACATGTTAAGGATAAAAGCTCAAAATCACAATGCTAGTTGTCTTATATTACCAACAAGTTAGGAGGATAAACTTGGGCCAAGTCTAACATGTTCTACTTAAATCATATGCTGTCGGTGCTCATTGCTATAACTTTTTATGATTATTCTGTTGATATCCAGCATGGTAGTAGTAGTATTGGTCATTGTTAGAATAACTCGTGGTCATTAACTTGAATTAAGTGCTTGTCATGTTAAGTCTAAGTAGTTTCAACTTGATGTTACTAATTGGTTGGCCTATGAGTGGCATGTTTTCCTTATCATGTCCATTTCTAGAATTGAGTAGGGGACATGTGCCTGATTATGAAATGAACTTTAAAGGATCTGTTTGTCACGCCCCGAACCGGGCGTGGTGGTGCCTACACAGGCACCATACACTAACAGACACAAGTAAACTACGGAATTTAAATAACACCTTTTTTTTAAACCAACATACGTCTGAGGAAAAGTCGACAATTTGCCATATAATATACATAAAAAGACACTACTGTACATGAGTCCATCTCACGTGTGAATACTGCACCTCTAAGAGTTTTATCGAGCGTGACGGGACAAGGCCCCGCCGTACCCATAATGTACAAAAGCACATCTTGAAAGAACTTATACCAAAAAGATAAACTCCAATGAAGGAGCTATCCAAAACTACGGCGGTCCTACACACTGCCGATCACCAAACAGCGTACCTAAACTGCGACATGAACGCGGCCCAGAAGGAGTCGATGCGAAGAATGTACCAAGTATGTGAAGCGATGAAATGCGTAATGAAATCATAACAGTCTAAACAAAACAGGAGACATGTATGATAGCCAACCTACGGTACACAATACATAAGCAGTCATATCAAGTCAGGGACGCATGCCCTCAAAGTCACTACTCAAATAACAGTACACAGTGCCTTACTAACAATGAGAGTAAACAAAAGTATAGGTAGCAAATCCACGGAAACAGGTGGTATAACGATCTTTGGGGATTTACCCCTCATTTATACTCTTACCCTGGAGAAGGTGGTAAAGCAGGTGGTATAACGATCTTTGGGGATACACCCCTCATTTATACTCTTACCCTGAAGAAGGTGGTAAAGCAGGTGGTATAACGATCTTTGGGGATACACCCCTCATTTATACTCTTACCCTGAAGAAGGTGATAAAGTAGGTGGTATAACGATCTTTGGGGATACACCCCTCATTTATACTCTTACCTTGAAGAAGGTGATAAAACAGGTGGTATAACGATCTTTGGGGATACACCCCTCATTTATACTCTTACCCTGAAGAAGGTGATAAAGCAGGTGGTATAACGATCTTTGGGGATACACCCCT
Organism: Przewalskia tangutica; assembly: GCA_029844215.1. NCBI lineage: Eukaryota > Viridiplantae > Streptophyta > Magnoliopsida > Solanales > Solanaceae > Przewalskia > Przewalskia tangutica. Next base: position 112,027,050 of record CM056727.1, read on the forward strand.
CATTTATACTCTTACCCTGAAGAAGGTGATAAAGCAGGTGGTATAACGATATTTGAGGATACACCCCTCATTTATACTCTTACCCTGAAGAAGGTGATAAAGCAGGTGGTATAACGATCTTTGGGGATACACCCCTCATTTATACTCTTACCCTACCTCAACTGGCCATCATACATAACATAAGCACTACCGGCTTATCACACAATAAGTAAGCAACTTAAGAAATCCCCCTAACTTCTTATTAGTCTTATTCATGTACACTCTCATTTTGGTTTACTTAAGGCACTAATAGAATAATTCTCAATTAAACAAGCCAAAGTACTACGTACGCACATTCTTTTCAAAAGACTCCTTTTTATGTAAAACCCCTAGATACTAACACCCGTAGTATCAAGGTGTGTCTATTTTTCAAAGTAAGTTACTACACTTTTAGAAAACTCATTTCAAAGCTTCAAATCAAGTAACTTCAAATTTTCACAATCTAGGCAACTTATGCCTAATAATCAAAATAGACAACTTTCTTAACCTTCCATAAAGCCGATATAACCAATTTCCCATAAAGCCGTTATAACCCTTTATGGTTTTAGACATATCCATTCCTTTTATAACCGAGAGACTTATACTTTTAAAACCAAGCATCACATACTTACAAAACAAGTTCTTAACTTTCCAAATACTTCAAGTCTCTTAATATTTAGAAAACAAGTTTCTTCTACTTTTAAACCTCAAGTAACTCACACCTTTAAAACAAGTTACTTCTCTTAAATTATGTCATTTCCCCTCTCTTAAAACAATTAAGTAAATCACTCCTCTAACTCCCCTAAAGTCATTACAACAACCCTTAGGTTTTGGAACTAAGGCACTAGCCAAAAGGTTTGGAAACCATTTCCTTTTCAAGACTCTATGTACTTTAAGTAAAATACTTTCACTTTTAAGAATCCAAACTTCACTAAGGAAATGGATTATACAACTTACAATTTAAACATCAAAGTACAATCAAGGGAGTACATAGAACGAATTCTATTTTAGGCAATCCAAATACAACCAAGGAATGGATCATTTAAGGAGTATGTCATACTTTCTTTATCTTAAGGAATCATGCTAGAAGAGGAGATAGTTCACATACCTTTTCGGCTAAATCCACAAGCTAAGCCGAATACGCCGTACGTAGAAGTTTCAACCTATAATGGTCACAACAAGACTATCAACTTCTAGTCTCAAACGTAGAATAATACTAAGTATACGGTCTCTAATTCTACGGAAAATCGGGCAGCACTTCCTTTGTTTCTACTCACTTTGCCACCTTTTTCAAGGCCGAATACAATAACCAAACATGCCACATTTAAGGCTCAAAACAACAACCAACCAAAGGGGATTACACGCCTTACAATACGTGTAAAATTCCGCCCCACAATTCATACGAAGTAGTTCCATATTTAAAGCCATTTTCGGCCAACTACATAACCAACAATTCAAAGTCTTTTCCAATCCTTTTCCAATTCCAAGTTCTAAGGTAAAACATGTTATATAGTCATAAACAACTTCAACTACTACAATTTCCTTCTTTACACAATATGCGACGACTTAAACTAATAATCGACTTGAATTGTAATCTTAAGGCTAAACATGCTAGTTTTCGGATTAGGGTTCCAATAGCCAATATAATTATCAAACTTCATACTATACATCTCATGCTTGCTAATAACCATAGCTACAATGATAAGTAAACCTTAATTGCTAAAACGACAAGAATTATACCTTTACAAGCCCTTAAAATTTCCAAGATTCAAAGTCGCTCCTTAGCAAATTCTTAGCTCCTTTCCTTATGTTCCAATCCGCTCCAAGCACTCCTTAGAAGCCTATGAAGAACCCATCTTCAAGTTCCAACTTCAAAGTTGAAGAACTCCTTAAGTATCCGCCTTGCGACTAATACGAAAACGTCGTTTTTTCGAAATCTTTCTATTGAGATATCCTTACAATACCCTTAGGGACATTGGGTTAAAGTCTTGTGGCTAATGGATCAAAACTACAAAATTTTGTGTGGGCAAAAGTCACAAACCCGAGAGCTCAATGTGAAGAACAAAGTGTTGTGAAATTTTCTAAGTGTTGAAGACCTTGTCTTGCACTAGTAGTATGCTTATATAACACATTGGATGGCTAAGACTTAAACAAATGGGTGGCTAAGAGGAGTTTCACTAGGATCAAGCCCAAGTGGCAAGTTGACTTTGGTCAATAATATCAAGCTTTGAAGACTTATCTTCCAAGATGGTCAATGACCATTTTACCCTTACTAAAAATCTTCCAAGACCATATGTGGGGGTGCCACGTGTCGCCCTCTCATTCGTCCATAAAATTCCGTAACCCTCGTGGGCCCCACAAAAATGTAAAATTCCTCGGGTGGGCCCCACATGACCAAATCCGTAAAAATAAATTTCCATAATGTTAAAAGGTTCCATACTCTTCAAATAATGCATTTTGAGAATCCAATTCTCAACAACGAACATTTTTCCTTTCCGGCGTTCGGAAGATTTTCCATCGGAAAAACAATTCTTCCTTTCGTACCAATTTCCAAGTCTTGATTCCTTACGTACATTCTCTTATATATGTCCTGGACTTACGGGGTGTAACATTCTTCCCCCCTTAGAAACATTCGTCCCCGAATGTTCTTAGTCGGTTTTCAAGCTATACACACTCCGGCACAATCTCTATACTATGCCTATCAATCAAAACTGCACAAGACCAACGATGCCACACATGGCCACCACAACATACGTAAACATAACAATGGACCTTCCGTCCGCGACCCCTCCTCACAAAACTCGAAGGTTACAGTCTTCTCAAACACGGGATCCTTAGAGGTTCCTTTATTTTCTTACTTGTCATACTTCCTCGTACTTCTAAACTTATTTAGCATACGTACAAAATTTCAAATATTGTTCCTGTTCTCCAATCCTTGGAGTTACTAACCGAACTTTGCCATATACTACTTGAATTTCCGCTAAGGCTCTTCTCGACCCTTACGACCTGGTTCCGGTGGAGCACATCCACAAACTCGTACAACGATTAACTAAACTTGGGCCTTGCATCCTCGGGACCCTATCACGTAACGGGACCATTTCTAACTGACATCACCCCATTCCATACCACCGGTTGACCCGAAATGAGTCCATAACCCAACCCATCGTCACACTTAACTTCTCATTCTAAGTCTGAAATAAATCTTCTCTCTTATCTCAAGGTACTTCTCACCCTATCCCCCTATTTAGTAGAGGTTTGTCACTTAGGTCGAAGTATTTCTACTGTACATCCTTCCCTATCGGTCTTACACTGTTACGGGGTAATTACAACTTGTGAACTCTACACAACTATAGTCTCAGTTCACTTATCATTCTCGTCAACATTCTTAACTTTTCACTTTACTAATCAAAGTATTCCTACCTCAGGGGGTACTATCACTTACAACTGCTAGCAACAAAGGGAAAACATATATGCTAGGGCGAAATCTGAATCTATCAATGCACGTATGATTCAAAAGAATCGAAATATACCTGTAACCTCATGCGATGTCGCCTCCTGATCCTGTCCAGTAGTCACGTCATCTACGCGGTTCGAAGGACCGCCAGAACCATAAAATCCACCCTGACCTCTACCACGACTGGCTGACATCTGAACACCCTGCCCTGGGGGACGCACAGCTGCGGAGGAAGGGGAACCAACTACCGGCCTCAAAGGCTGAGCCACCTCACCGGTGCTCTTTCTAAAAGGACATACCCTCCGTATATGGCCCGGACGGCCACAACGAAAACAAACACCTGTGCCATAACGGCATTTCCCCAAATGATGCTTACTATAATAGATTCACTGAGGAATAAGTGGCCTCGACTGAGAAAATCCCCTGCTCCTTTGAGAACCTCGAGCCCTGGAGCTTGGACCGGCTCCTAAATACCTTGTGGGGTCCAATATCCCACCTGTGAACTGCGGGGGTATGTACTGGGTAGGCTGGGATGAATATCTCACTCGCTGCTGAGGCTGCTCGTCCAAAAACTCACCGGGATAACCAACCGGTCTAGCCCTCTTACGCTGATCTCCGCGTTGGCCCTCTACCCTCTGTACACTGTGCATGCGGCCGAATAACCTCCTGCTGATGAAAATGTAGCACCGCTATCTTGGTCAATAACATAACTGCTTCTCTCATGACCCTATAGACTTCTCCTAACTGAGAAACTGGAGGCTCTGCTGCTGGGGCCTCAAAACCTGGCGCAGAAGAACTCGCCGACTGCGGAACAACATCCGGTATACCCTGGGCATAATCCCTATCAACTCTCTGAGTCTGACTAGTAGCTCCTGCGACTTCTTTGCCCTTCTGGGCGGCTGTTGCCCTCCTCGGAGGCATAGTTGTAACACAAAAATACGTCAGAGAGGAATTATCTTACTAAAACAGCTCTAGGGCACGATCTTAGAGTGAGAATAATAGAAACCAACTCCTAAATGTCCTGTAGCCTCCTGTTTATGGGTGTGGCGTGCAACACACCGATAATCAAGACTCTACTAGACACGGTCTGTAGACATTAGGGTCGATCGCTCACGATACCACTCTATCACGCCCGAACCACGGGCGTGGATCGTGCCCTACAGGCACCATACCTAACAGACAAGTAAAGCTGCGAAATTTAAATAACACCTTTTTTAAACCAACATACGTCTGAGGGAAAGCCAACAAGGCGCCATATAATATACATAAAAAAGACACTACTTTACATGAGTCCAATCCAGCGTGTGAATCTGGACCTTAAGAGTTTCTTCAGCTGTGTGGACAAGGCCGCCGTACCCATAAGCGTACAAAAGCACATCTTGAAAGAACTTATACCAAAAAGATAAACTCCCGAACAGAAGGAGCTATCCAAAACTCTGAGCAGGGTCCTACACCTGCCGATCACCAAACAGCGTACCTAAACCTGCGGCATGAACGCAGCCCCCCGAAGGAGGTCAGTACGAAGAATGTACCAAGTATGTGAAACAGTAAGTACTGTAATGAAATCATAACAGTCTAAACAAAACAGGAGACATGTATGATAGCCAACCTACGGTACACAATACATAAACAGTCATATCAAGTCAGGGACGCATGCCCTCAAAGTCACTACTCAAATAACAGTACACAGTGCCTTACTAACAATGAGAGTAAACAAAAGTATAGGTAGCAAATCCACGGAAACAGGTGGTATAACGATCTTTGGGGATTTACCCCTCATTTATACTCTTACCCTGGAGAAGGTGGTAAAGCAGGTGGTATAACGATCTTTGGGGATACACCCCTCATTTATACTCTTACCCTGAAGAAGGTGGTAAAGCATGTGGTATAACGATCTTTGGGGATACACCCCTCATTTATACTCTTACTCTGAAGAAGGTGATAAAGCAGGTGGTATAACGATCTTTGGGGATACACCTCTCATTTATATTCTTACCCTGAAGAAGGTGATAAAGCAGGTGGTATAACGATCTTTGGGGATACACCCCTCATTTATACTCTTACCCTGAAGAAGGTGATAAAGCAGGTGGTATAACGATCTTTGGGGATACACCCCTCATTTATACTCTTACCCTGAAGAAGGTGATAAAGCAAGTGGTATAACAATCTTTGGGGATACACCCCTCATTTATACTCTTACCCTGAAGAAGGTGATAAAGCAGGTGGTATAATGATCTTTGGGGATACACCCCTCATTTATACTCTTACCCTACCTCAACTGGCCATCATACATAACATAAGCACTACCGGCTTATCACACAATAAGTAAGCAAGTTAAGAAATCACCCTAACTTCTTATTAGTCTTATTCATGTACACTCTCATTTTGGTTTACTTAAGGCACTAATAGAATAATTCTCAATTAAACAAGCCAAAGTACTACGTACACACATTCTTTTCAAAAGACTCCTTCTTATGTAAAACCCCAAGTATTAACACCCGTAGTATCAAGGTGTGTCTATTTTTCAAAGTAAGTTACTACACTTTTAGAAAACTCATTTCAAAGCTTGAAATCAAGTAACTTCAAATTTTCACAATCTAGGCAACTTATGCCTAATAATCAAAATTGACAACTTTCTTAACCTTCCATAAAGCCGTTATAACCAACTTCCCATAAAGCCGTTATAACCCTTTATGGTTTTAGACATATCCATTCCTTTTATAACCGAGAGACTTATACTTTTAAAACCAAGCATCACATACTTACAAAACAAGTTCTTAACTTTCCAAATACTTCAAGTCTCTTAATATTTAGAAAACAAGTTTCTTCTACTTTTAAACCTCAAGTAACTCACACCTTTAAAACAATTTACTTCTCTTAAATCATGTCATTTCCACTCTCTTAAAATAATTAAGTAAATCACTCCTTTAACTCCCCTAAAGTAATTACAACAACCCTTAGGTTTTGGAACTAAGGCACTAGCCAAAAGGTTTGGAAACCACTTCCTTTTCAAGACTCTATGTACTTTAAGTAAAATACTTTCACTTTTAAGAATCCAAACTTCACTAAGGAAATGGATTATACAACTTACAATTTAAACATCAAAGTACAATCAAGGGAGTACATAGAACGAATTCTATTTTAGGCAATCCAAATACAACCAAGGAATGGATCATTTAAGGAGTAGGACATACTTTCTTTATCTTAAGGAATCATGCTAGAAGAGGAGATAGTTCACATACCTTTTCGGCTAAATCCACAAGCTAAGATGAATACGCCGTACGTAGAAGTGTCAACCTATAATGGTCACAATAAGACTATCAACTTCTAGTCTCAAACGTAGAATAATACTAAGTATACAGTCTCTAATGCTACGGAAAATCGGGCAGCACTTCCTTTATTTCTACTCACTTTGCCACCTTTTTCAAGGCCGAATACAATAACCAAACATGCCACATTTAAGGCTCAAAACAACAACCAACCAAAGGGGATTACACGTCTTACAATACGTGTAAAATTCCGCCCCACAATTCATACGAAGTAGTTCCATATTTAAAGCCATTCTCGGCCAACTACATAACCAACAATTCAAAGTCTTTTCCAATCCTTTTCCAATTCCAAGTTCTAGGGTCAAACATGTTATATAGTCATAAACAACTTCAACAACTACAATTTCCTTCTTTACACAACATGCGACGACTTAAACTAATAATCGACTTGAATTGTAATCTTAAGGCTAAACATGCTAGTTTTCGGATTAGGGTTCCAATAGCCAATATAATTATCAAACTTCATACTATACATCTCATGCTTTCTAATAACCATAGCTACAATGATAAGTAAACCTTAATTGCAAAAACGACAAGAATTATACCTTTACAAGCCCTTAAAATTTCCAAGATTCAAAGTCGCTCCTTAGCAAATTCTTAGCTCATTTCCTTATGTTCCAATCCGCTCCAAGCACTCCTTATAAGCCTATGAATAACCCATCTTCAAGTTCCAACTTCAAAGTTGAAGAACTCCTTAAGTATCCGCCTTGCGACTAATACGAAAACGTCATTTTTTCGAAATCTTTCTATTGAGATATCCTTACAATACCCTTAGGGACATTGGGTTAAAGTATTGTGGCTAATGGATCAAAACTACAAAATTTTGTGTGGGCAAAAGTCACAAACCCGAGAGCTCAATGTGAAGAACAAAGTGTTGTGAAATTTTCTAAGTGTTGAAGACCTTGTATTGCACTAGTAGTATGCTTATATAACACATTGGATGGCTAAGACTTAAACAAATGGGTGGCTAAGATGAGTTTCACTAGGATCAAGCCCAAGTGGCAAGTTGACTTTGGTCAATAATATCAAGCTTTGAAGACTTATCTTCCAAGATGGTCAATGACCATTTTACCCTTACTAAAAATCGTCCAAGACTATATGTGGGGGTGCCACGTGTCGCCCTCTCATTCGTCCATAAAATTCCGTAACCCTCGTGGGCCCCACAAAAATGTAAAATTCATCGGGTGGGCCCCACATGACCAAATCCGTAAAAATAAATTTCCATAATGTTAAAAGGTTCCATACTCTTCAAATAATGCATTTTGAGAATCCAATTCTCAACAACGAACATTTTTCCTTTCCGGCGTTCGGAAGATTTTCCGTCGGAAAAACAATTCTTCCTTTCGTACCAATTTCCAAGTCTTGATTCCTTACGTACATTCTCTTATACATGTCCTGGACTTACGGGGTGTAACACTGTTTAACCTAGTTCCTGTGATAAGGTGCTTGGTTAGTTTAAGTTTGCAAATGACATGTTGCCATAAATTATTTATGTCACCATAATTATAGCCCCATAAGTATGTATGGCCTGAACCTTACCATGAGTTATTGGCTGAAGTGTTACCCCACTTTGTTGCTAGCTAAATATGCATGTATATTGGATCCGTGAGTTAATTAATATGTTTGTTGTTTGGTTTGAACCTCTATGTGGCATGAGTATTATTCCCCATTCTAGTCATTCAACAGTGGAAATGGATATATGCCCTGACTATTTTTATAGAGTAGATCTGAGGCAAGGTGCTGAGGCTATTTCCATTACCTGTTTTTTTTTTGTGTACACACTAGTACATTAAATTGATTGCTGCAAATACTTATGAATTCTTGGTCCACCTGTGTTTTGCTATGAGCCACTGGTCTAGGAGCATAGTAAGAGGTAGACATGCCCTATCCCTATTTATATTCTGAACCAAATGATCAAGTATGTGCCTAGGTAAAAGCTAAGTTAGCCTGTACTTGTTAATTTAAATGTAATAGTATAGCTAAAATCTTAAGTTTAAAAGGTTGTTAGGATCATCCTAATATTACATGTTGCCTCTGAGGTTATGAACAGTCATGTTAAATCCAGGAGTGCATATTCTTTATTGCGATAACTGATTAGATTCCTAACAGGTTTGTCTGTGCTTAAAAAGTGACCTGCTTAGCTTGATACAAGATATTACTTATTTCAACCCTTCAGTTTTAAAACAGGATCTTTAAATTCTATTGGTATGACTAAGTAGATACATTACATGTCTGTCTTGTGTCTATAAATGGTTAGTTTAAGTCTTGATAAGAACTATTACATGCCTTGGGGTCTGCTTGATCTGTGTTGCAGCTAGCATTATTCTCATTAGCTGCTATTTGTGGTTGTTGGCACTGTTATACTGAGATGGCTGCTATATATATGTTGGTTGTTTTTGAGGTGTCTAATTACCCTGGTTGCTAAGTTATTAATGATGTCTTGTTCATGATCCCTGAACTACTGTTGTTTGGATAAGGTTGTTGTTGCCTTTGAAATGAATTGTGGCTCTGTGAGGCATCTTTGGGTTTGCTGAATATAGGTTGGTAAGTATAGTTATAGAAGAGACTATGCCGAAATTTCTATAGCATGAGACCAATTATGAACATTTGAGGACAAATGTTTCTAAGGGGGGAAGGATGTTACACACTGTAATTTTAGGATAATAAATTAAGAACATAATTAAGAAAATAAGATTCGAGTGTTGAAAGAAAAGTATAATTACTTATGCTAATACGGAATAATTTTGGATAAAACAAATGCTATGAGGATAATTAATACTAGTGGTTGAATTTTTTCAATGGGGTTAAGGACTATGTCGTGTAAAATAAAATCTTGACATTGAGAATATGAGGCCATTTCGAAATTTTCAGGATTTTAAGCTAAGTATGGATTAATATTGGTAGAAAGGATGATAAGTGTGAGACTAGTGGAAAACATGTGGCACCTTGTGCCCCACACGTGGGACAAGTGGCATTAAGCACCACATGCATAGGCTCAAATCAGCCCATAAATCCAAGTAGCTCTCTTTTCTCTCCCCTTGTTCTCGAAAATTCAGCCCTCCATCATCCTCCATCATCTCTCCTCCAAAAACAGATTTTTCCTCCACTTCATAGCTAAGTTATAGACCAAATTAACTCCCTTCCAAGATAAAGTTCCTCTACAAGTTCTAAGACATAGTAAACTCCCCAAAACAATGCAGTTTCGGCAATTCTGGCCGAGAAAACTGTCCAGAAAATGTTAGCTTTGAAGATGAACTATTTTGGAAGAAAAACATATAAGTAATATGAGTTTAAGCTTGTAAGGAAGGCATGCATGTCATTGAAAAGTTGAAGGAATGGTGCACGTTGGAGTAGTGGACATCGACGCAATTTAGGGATTGTTTTGGATTAAGTTAAGATAAGAATTTTTCTTCCTATATAGTAATTGGAAGTTAATTGATGTTGCAGTTAAGAGATGAACTTGTGTTAAGAAAGAATGGAAGTAAGAAAATGCATGTGGTTGTTAATGATGTTGTTGAGCCGAATGGAATTATTGTTACCGATTTGGGGCTGTTTTTAAGTATATTGGGTTAATTGTTGTTGTTTTTATCGTTGTCACTAATTACATGTTAAAAATTGAAGGAAATATTGATATTTAAAGTTGTAGTTGTTCATATGGAATTGTTGAAATATGAATTGTATTTTAAGACTTCAATTGAATTTTAAGGAATTATGCGAAGAGTTATGGTGTTGTAATTTTGGACCGTGACACCCATGAAATCGCTGAACATGTTGTGTTGTATTTAGGGGTTGTTTTGTTGAGTTATAATGCTGAAATTATAAGCTATGAACATGCATATACATTGTGGTAATTGCGGATATATGTCTTAAAAGAATTAAGGAGTAGAAGCGTGTTATGTTGCAAACTATAAGACTTGAACTCTCGTTGTTTCTAGAAGTATGGACTATTTGTAGTGGTTGTTTTAATATGGATTAAGGGGCTGGATTAACATGAGAAGTAGGTGTATTAATCACCTTGGTTGTTGTAGTTGTTGTACTCTATGGAAGTAAAGAGAAAGAATGTATAACGATGACGTATATAGAATATTTGGGACTGTTTTGGTTATATCCTTAATTAGTGCTTGATTATTGATGTTATCGACCTTGTTGTGAATTGAGGATATGTGTATAAATAGGGGAAGGGCTGCCTGAATTTGTATATAAAAAGAAGTTATCGTTCGATATATATAACGTATGCTAGTAATCATAAAGTTGATAAAAATGTTATTATTGTTATAGGTTGAAGTACTAATTGAGACGAATTCTAACTATCGAGTTGGTACAGACGATAAGGTATGTGAAACTGTCCTTTCTTCTTTTTGCATGATTTACCTAAATGAGTGTACGGCGGACGTACATAGTTCCAATGAATCATAATTCCTAGTGATACATGATATGATAGTGCCTTTAATTTCCAGTGATAGTTCATTTTACTTATTCCATTGAGAGTCAAATGATGATTTAATTTGCATATGGTTACTCATGATATTCTATTCGTGCTTGATGAGATTATATCATTTTACCGAGTCCCTCGCTGGAGGGCCGGGTATGGTATGTATATATATGATGATTTTACCGAGTCCCAGAATGGACCGGGTACGATATATATGTGGACAGGCATCCACATATATGATTATTTCATCGAGTCCCGCGATGGGCCGGGTACGGTATGTGCGCAGTGGATAGGTATCCACGGATATACATGTGGACAGGCATCCACGAATATGACTTTATTCACCGAGTCCCAGAATGGGCCGGGTACGGTATATGTGGACAGGTATCCACGGATATGGTATATTATATGGACATGTATGACTCTCATTTCATAAGGCACAGTTGCACTGATATACTGATTATTATACTTGTCTCATGTTATCTTTGGCCAGTTATGATCATATTTACAGTACTTCATGTTTTACATACTCAATACATTATTTCAAACTGACCCCCTTTCTTGGGGCGGCTCATTCCCGCAGTATGTGTACTCGGTTTGGTGATCCTCCCATCTAGGATTCCTGCTCAGTTTTTTTTGGAGAGCTCCATTGTTCCGGAGCCTAGTTATTTTGGTACAGATCTTTTATTATAGACTTAAGCATATTCAGGGGTACGGCGGGGCTCTGTCCCGTCATATTTCACTGTTATACTTTTAGAGGTCTGTAGTCATGTGTGGGTTGGACATGTATGGATTATAGGCGTGTTTTGGTCAGCTGTACTGTTATAGCTACGTTTTGGGATGTTCCCGTATATAGTGGAAGCTTTGTCGGCTTGCCTATTTTGTTATATTGATTTGCTGTGACTCATCGGGAGACAAGTTTATTACAGATGTTTACATTGTCCTTAGTATCAGCTTGATTATATGTGACATGTCATTATAAGGGTGCCCAGCTAGGGCACCAGTCGCGGCCCGTCGGGTCGGGTCATGACATAATCATATCACTCATATTAGATAACATGATGATTTTTGCTTTGATGATTTGGTCCATTATCAGGTGACCAGAGTGCCACATAGAGTACCTCATGTCCAATCCCCTATTCACTTAGATTCCTCACACAGGGACACACATGAGGTGGTTCAATGTTGCTGAGATCTCACAGAGGGATGCTGAGAATAATCTTTCAGTAGAAAATGAGGTAGGCATCACTACTAGAAGGTCTGTCAAAACAAGCAAACCACCAATTTGGCATAAGGACTATGTCACACAGCATGGGTCATCACAATGTCTTTACTCCATTTCTGATGGAGTAGACTACACTGGTCTGTCTCCTCAGTATCAAAGCAATAGACTGTAGATGGGTATATAAAATCAAATACAAAGCAACAGGTGAGGTGGAGAGATATAAAGCAAGGCTTGTTACAAAAGGATATAACCAAAAAGAAGGATTGGATTACCCAGATACTTTCTCACCAATAGTTAAAATGGCTAATGTGAGATCATTCATTTCCATTGCAGCTGCGAAACAGTGGGTGATCCATCAGATGGATTTCTATAATGCCTTATACAAGGTGATTTATATGAGGAAGTTTATCTGACAGTACCATAATGTTTTGTTGTAGATCATGGCAGGAAACATGTATGCAGATTATTGAAGTCCTTATATGGTTTGAAACAAGTTTCAAGGCAATGAAATATCAAACTCACCACCGCCTTGGTGGATGCTGGTTTTCAACAAAGTCACAGGGACTATTCTCTATTTACTAAACATGATGGTGGTAGTATTGTGGTGATATTGGTGTATGTAGATGAACTGCTCATTACTGGAGATAATATGCGACTGATTCAATCCACAAAGGAGATCTTACATAATGCCTTCAAAATAAAAGATTTGGGGGAGATTAGATATTTTCTTGGGATTGAATTTGCAAGGAGTTCTCATGGAATTCTTATGCACCAGAGGAGATATGCCTTGGAGTTCATCTAAGACATGGGACTCTCAGGAGGTAAACATGTATCCTCACCAATGAAGATGAATATGAAGCTTATCACCAATGAGTTTGATCTGAATGACAATCACATATCAGCTTCTACCACCCCCAAACCACAGACTGACATATTAATGTCTGATCCTACCATCTATAGAAGGTTGATTGGGAGATTATTGTACTTAACAAATACAAGACCAGACATTGCATTCTCAGTCCAGTGCCTAAGCCAATTCATGTAAGCTCCCAAACCATCTCATTTAGAGGTTGGGCTCAGACTTGTGAGGTATATCAAGCAGAAACCTGGATTAGGGGTCCTCATGTCAAGTTCCACCACATGTCAGTTGCGAGCCTTTTGTGATGCAGACTAGGCATCCTGTGTTGATAGTAGGAGATATGTGACTGGATATTTGGTGTTTTTTAGAGTCTTTAGTGTCATAGAAGTCCAAGAAACAGGACATTATTTCCAGAAGTTCAGCCAAAGCAGAATATCGCGACATGGCAGCATCAATAGCAGATGTGATGTGGCTTTCTAGCCTCTATCAGGAGCTTGGTGTACCGATAACTACACCAGTTCCTCTATATACAGACAAAAAGTCAGCACTCCAGATTTCAGCGAATCATGTGTTTTATGAACTAACCAAACATATCGATATCGATTGTCATTTCATCCGGAAGGAGATACAGAAGGGCTTGATTTCCACCTTGTTTCTGGCATCTGTAAAGCAGCCTGCAGATTTATTAACCAAGACCCTTAGTCGACCTCATCATCAACATTTGGTTTCCAAACTAGGGATGAAGAATATCTTCATCTCCCCTAGCTTGAGGGGGGTGTTAAGAATATGAAAACATGTGAAGGTGTATCATGAGGAACACCACATGGGATTATAAGTTATTAGTTTGTTAGTTTGTTAAAGAGTTGGTTAATTTGTTTAATTAGTTGAATTAGTTGGAGGTAGTTAATTACCATGTAAAAGTTCTAGATGTATGTACATATATAATGCATACACATCATTGTAAAACTTATTCAATCAATATACAATTATTCTCCTCACTTCTCACGTCTCACGTCTCACGTCTCACGTCTCTCTCTCTTTCTCTGTCCATCTTATTCTCTTCCACATCTTCTTTCTCTTTCTCTTCTAGTTCTCTTCTCTTCATCCATTAATTCCTTCAATGTAAGTGAATGTAGACGATATTAGCATCTCAACAACATTCTGCCCATATCATATATTGGATGAATATAATGCTCTTATTAAAAATAAGACGTGGGAGTTTGTGTCCCGTCCTTCTGGAGTTAATATTATTCGATCTATGTTGATTTTTACTTATAAAGATTATTCTGACTGTTCTTTTTCGAGGCATAAGGCTCGTCTTGTAGGTGATGGTAAAACACAACAGGTTGTCGTGGACTGTGGAGAGACGTTCAGTCCGGTTGTTAAACCGGCTACCATTTTCACTGTTCTCAGTTTAGCTCTCTCAAAATCATGGCACATTCATCAGCTAGATGTGAAGAATGCTTTTTTACAGCCCTTGGGTTATAGAGACCCCCAATATCTGAATCATGTCTGTTTATTGAAGAAGTCTCTGTATGGACTTAAGCAGGCCCCACAGGCTTGATATAAGAGATTTTGTTACACCCCATAGTTCCAGGGCATATAAGTGATAACGTAACTAAGGAAATAAGATTTGAACGTTTGAAGGAAAGTATATTTACATATTATAATTTTGGATACTACAAATGTGACGACGAGAATTAATACTAGTAGTTGAATTCTTTCCAATAGAGTTGTGGACTTAGTGTTGAATTATTTAATCTTGGCATTGACAGACTTGAGGCCATCAAAAATTTCAAGAAATGGCCAAGTGTGGAAGATATTTTGTGAAGAGTGAGACAAGTGGACAAGTGGGGTTCATGGGTCCCCCCTCCACTTGTTCTACAAACTCCAATTAAATACAAGGCTTGCAAGACTTAGTCTCACAAATATCTTCATCATCCAAACTCTTACCTCTCCCTTAACCTTCAAGGTTCTCGAAAATCCCTAGCCAAAGTGAAGAACAAGATCAACTTATTT
Source organism: Przewalskia tangutica (assembly GCA_029844215.1). Lineage (NCBI taxonomy): Eukaryota > Viridiplantae > Streptophyta > Magnoliopsida > Solanales > Solanaceae > Przewalskia > Przewalskia tangutica. The sequence continues at coordinate 112,042,386 of CM056727.1, forward strand.
TACAAGATTAAGCACCTTAATTAAGTTCTAAGCCAAGTTAACTCTCCATAACAAGTGGTCACAGTTTTGGCCAAGAAAGCTATCTTGAAACCCTAAGCTTGAAGATGAACTTTATGGAATGAGAAGATGAAAGCAAGATGGTTACAAGCTTGTATAGGATACGTGTGTGTGATTGTAACGTGTAGAAGTGGTGCAAAAAGTGAAGCAGGGCCGAGACTTAGGGACTGTTTTGGGCTAATATTAAGGTAAGATTTCTTCTTCCTCTTGAAGTAATTGAAAGTTACATGATGTTATAGTTAAGAGATGAACTTGTGTTAAGTAAAATGTAGAATAAGATGTGTATGTCACATATTTGGCATGTTAGCCGATTCTGGACAGTTTTCATGTTGTTAGATTCGTTGGTTATTGTTGTGTTATCTTCACTTATTACATGTTAGATTGAAGGAAATCTTGATATTAAAAGATGAAATGGTTTATATTAAAGTTTTGAAACTTGAATTGGATAATAATGAATTATGAAAAAGGGTTATGGTATTTGGTTGTTGGCCGAGAATTGCATGAAACTGTGAGACGTTGTGGTACTGTTTTAGGGGCTGTTTTGTGGGGTTATAATGTTGAAAATTCAGTTACCATTATGCATGTTTTGATGTGGTAATTGCTAATGTAAGTCCTAAAGGATTAAAGGTGTAGAATGGTGTAAAAAGACTTCACATTCTACCCTCATTGTTGTTAGAATATGGATTGTTTTAGTGGACTGTTTTTATATGGATTAAGAGGCCGGATTAACATGTGAAGTAGGTGTGTAATTCACCTTGGTTTTTGTTTTGGTTATGCCCTTAATTGGTTCTTGGTTATTGATGTTATTGGTCTTATTTGTAAGGTGGAAACGTATGTATAAATAGGGGAAGTGCTGCCCAAATTTTTATATGAAAGGAGAACCATTACTTGGTATATGACTACACTAGTAAGTATGTAGTTGATATACGTGTTATTGGTATTATAGGTTGAAGTACTAATTGAGGCGTATTCTACTTGTCGAGTTGGTATAGCCGATAACGTATGTGAAACCATCCTTTATTCTTTTGATATGATATTTATATGACATGGGTGTACGACGGACGTACGTAATTCCACTGAGTCTTTATAGTGTCTTGGTTTTTCTAAAATGAAAGAGTATATTATTCCATGGACTTACATCCATGATGCGGGTATAGATCCCCATGAGAGTATATTATTCCATGGACTTACATCAATGATGCAGGTATAGATTCCCATGAGAGTATATTATTCCATGGACTTACATCCATGATGCGGGTATAGATCCCCGTGAGAGTATATTATTCCATGGACTTACATTCATGATGCGGGTATAGATTCCCATGAGAGTATATTATTCCATGGACTTACATCCATGATGCGGGTATAGATCCCCATGAGAGTATATTATTCCATAGACTTACATCCATGATGCGGGTATAGATTCCCATAAGAGTATATTTTTCCATGGACTTACATCCATGATGCGAGTATAGATCCCCATGAGAGTATATTGTTCCATGGACTTACATCCATGATGCGGGTATAGATTCCCATGACAGTACATGATTATAGGGATAGACATTCATGATCTTAATATGACTCTTATTTTTTTAAGAAAAGGTACAGTTGGATCTTATTTTATATGGCACGGTTGGATCTGGTATTTGATTTTCATACTTTCCCCTGTCATCCTTTGGCCAGTTATGATCTTAATTTCTATACTTTATGATTTCATACTTAGTACATTGTTGTACTGACCCCCTTCTCCGGGGGGCTGCGTTCATGCCCGCAGGTATATGTACTCAGTTTGGTGATCCTCGAGCTTAGGATCCTTGCCCAGCTTTTGAGATAGCTCCATTGTTCCGGAGCTTGTTATTTTGGTACAGTATTTGATTTTAGACTTATGTATATTCAGGGGTACGGCGGGGCCTTGTCTCGTCACATGTCATTATCAAACTCTTATAGGTCTGGTAGACAGGTGTGGGTTGTATATGTATTTGGACATGTGTGAGTTGTACTCGTTTTGGATATTCTGTATATAGTGGCAGCCTTGCCATCTTGCCTGTATTTATATGATTTCAGATTTCCATATTTTTATTCCAAGTCTCAATAGAGTATATGTGATGTATGGGTATAAGGATGCCCAGGTATGGCACCAGTCGTGGCCCGTCGGCTCGGATCGTGACAAAAGTGTTATACCCCGTAGTTCCAGGGTATATAGGTGAGGATGTACGTGCGAGATTACGACAGAAATTTTGGAAAGAAAGAAAGATGTGATTTTTCGACGGAAAAGTTTCCGGTTTTTTGTGAAGAAAAAGGTTCGTTAATGGGAATTGGATTCCCAGATTTGGTATTCGGACTTCTTAGAATATTTGAGAATTATGGAAATTTATTTCCGGAAATGGTCACGTGGGGCCCACGTGTGACGCCCAAACTCCGTTCACATCGTGCCTTACCCCGCACCCTAGTGATACAACATCGAGAAAACCAATGGAAATAAAACTTTACACATGAAATGAGAGACATAAATAAATAAACAGCCAACCCAACCGTTGCCTTCAAAGATATATACATAAAACCCGAACAGCTTATCCTTTTTACAAACCCCGCCCACAACAAAGGCATGCACTCTAAGATATACAACTATGACGACAGGGCCCGCCATACCTCGAATGTACAAGTACCTACAATGACAGGGACTATACCAAAAGATAAGCCTCCGAGGAACGAGCTTCCTAACGCTGAATGCGATCCTATGAGCGAGATCAACCAATCGGTGTACCTCTACCGCGGATTTAACGCAGCCCCCCGAAGGAGGTCAGTACAACAGGTACTAAGTATGTGAAACTGAAAATACTGTAATGAAATCACATTTCATCATTTTATAAAACCATTTCGCAATAAGTAAACAGTTATGTCAAGTAAGGGGACGCATATCCCCAGAATAATCACTCACACATAATTATGGGTCTCACGCCAATAATACCACTCGCGTTCGTGGAACTCATTCTCACCGCGGCAGCATGATGTAAAACAACACCCATATGTGAACTGAACACTAGATCACGCTGCGTCATCAAAACCGACGCCAAGTAGAATAGCCAACTACCACCCAAAAGCTAGTCATATCCCATCACTGCAAGGTACGAAGCCAACTACTACCCAAAAGCTAGCCACGCAATCGCCGAGGCAAGTATCTTAAGCTAACGCACAATAGCCTACCGTCTCACAAGATATGACCGAGGCAAGTATCTTAAGCTATCTACCGAGGCTACCAGACACGAAAATGACCGAACAGTATCTAAAGTGTGCACGAACCACACGCATAAACCAAGCCCGTGATCGCCGTCACCGCGCAAGCTTCATGGATTAGCGGTCCATGGACTAACATCTGAACCTCACAATGACCGCATGCCCCAAGATCTTACTCCTAAGTCATGGCCATGAAACCATCCCATCGACGACGCCCGTGGAACATCCATCACGCCAAGATGTCCCAAGGAAATAAATCGATAGTCGCCTCCTGCAGAGTCACGATAGTACGTAAAACAACCACCAATACTCAAAGTGGACGATACTGTGGACCACCCAACGCCGTGATGTCCAAATAATCAATCGGATAGCCTCCTGCAGAGTCACGAAGACATCAACAAAACACTTGCACATCAAAGACTATCACAACAAGCATAGGCAAGTTTAACATACATTCATTTTAATCAACAATCCGGGTTTCAAACCCAAAATACTACATACTTTCCTTCTTTCAAAAAGACCTCTTTCTATGTAAAAGCCACATGATACTAATACTCGTAGTATATAAAGAAAACACGTTTTACTTTTAAAACCAACTTACTTCACCTTCGTAAAAATCTTTACAAGGCTTTTAAAATCAAGTACTCTATACTTTATAAACCAAGTGCTTTTCTTTAGAACAACATCAAGTATACTCTTTTAAAACCCAATTAACTTACTCTTTCAAAACAAGTAACCTATACTTAAATCAAGTTACTTCTCCTTTCCGAAAACAAGTCGTTATAAGTCAAGCCTCTTATCTTTCAAGATCAAGTCTCTTAACTTTCATCTTCATAAAGTCGTTATAACTAACTTCCCATAAAGCCATTATAACACTTTATGTTTTAAAACAAACAAAAATCGTTTCACACACGTACGTCTACCGTACTATATAGTTCACAACAATCATGCTCAAGAGTATAGGAAGAATCACATACCTTTAGCTTAAACCACAAGCCAAGTCAAGTATGCGCGTAGAAAGATCCACCTATAACAACCATAATATATAAATCAACTTCTAGCACTCTCCGTAGAATATTCTAAACACAAGATTCCTTATTCTACGTAAATTTCAAAGACCTCCCCGCTATCACATAAATCTCCTCCCCTTACCAGGCCCGCTACCAGGCCAACAACTCCCAGGGGATTACACGTCTAACCGGACGTGTTCAAATATGCTTCACAATAATACTTACACAAGTCTACGTAAGTACACCAATGTAAATACGATTCAATCCTTTATAATCATCCTTCGAATATAATATACTCAAGTATAACTACTACAATATGTAATATCCAATTACATAGGGACATAGATCATTACCTCGATAAGCCCAAAATTATCCAAGTTATAAGTCGATCCCGAGCAACGTTTAGCTCCAATCCTTACGCTCCAACCTGCTCCAAGCGACCCTTAGAAGTTTCTAAACAACTTCTAAATACTTCCACCAAGCTAGGAAGATTTTTCTAGGGTTTCGTTTACTACTATTGGAATAAAGTAGTATTTCCTGCTCCTAGTATTGAAATAACTTTGGAATACTACTAGGGATACTAGGCCAAGGTATTTGGGATTATACAACAATACACCAAGTATTTTCTACACAAGAGGAGGGGGACGAAATCTACACAAAGGAGGGAAAACATTTGCTTGGAAAGCTTTCAGTGAGGATGATTTACTTCTTCAACTTAAGGGGTTTATATAGAGGATTCAAGGGCCAAGATCAAGGTAAGTGTAGGGTCAAGATTGGGCCATGTGTGTGTGGGTCCCACCACACCACATGGCCAACGAAACAGGGCAGTGGCTTGCCACTTGTCAACCCATTCGGCCAAGGACAAGTGCCACTGTCCCACCATTTCGCCAAGGTGCCACATGGGGTGACACGTGTCGCCCCGACTGGATCCAAAATATTTCGTCTTAGAAAATATCCAAAATACCGGAAATCTCAAAAACAAAGCGGGCCCCACAAAACCGTAAATTTCTCCCGTGGGTCCCACGTGACCATTTCTGAAAATAAAACCTCAAAATTCTAATATAATCCAAGAAGTCCAAATACCAAATCTGGGAATCCAATTCCCATTAACGAACCTTTTTCTTCACAAAACCGAACTTTTCGTCGAAAAATCACATCTTCCTTTCTTTCCAAAATTTCGCCGTATTCTCGCACGCACGCCCTCACATACATACCACGAACTACGGGTATAACATTCTTCCTTAGAAACATTCGTCCGAATGTTCCTTCTAAGTCTCCAAACGAGCGTGCGCTGCAGATAGTCTTCACTACTATACTTACGAAACCAATCACGCCATCAATGGCCATAGTAACATACAAATCCAAGCTAACGAGGAAATCATTTCTAATCTCACAATAGCTCCTACTAGCTTCAATTTACTCTAAGGCCTATCTCCGGCCTTCACGATCCGATTCTGGTCGAACGCATCCACGAACTCATACGATGGTTACCTAAACTTGGGCCTAGCACCCTCGTGACCCTACCACCCTACGACCACCTCGAACTGACCCCACCTCATTCCGGGCTGCGGGTTGACCCGCGACTTGGCCTCAACCCGACCCGCTATCGCGCCCAATCTCTCTCGTTCCCCGATCCGGAACAATCTTACTAATTCACGTCATGAAAGCTACCACTTCCATCTTACACTACCCATGGAATTATCACACCAACATAATGCTATCAGAACATAATAATTAAAAATATACTTATCTTAATACAAATGCATACTAGTCTCTTAGAGGGTCAAGGATATACCTGATATCACAAAAACAAATAGGCGATTTCAAGGACCGCTATAACTGGGAACTTCCACCACGACTTCGCCGCTCGCCGCAGATACGAACACCGCCTAGCTATCGGGCGAAGAACCCGCAAGATCCCGGCGCCGAGTCTCAACATCCGCGCTACCTGGTAGGACAATTTCGCAAATGGCCCCGCCACATGTAAAACAAGTCCTTCGACACTTCGAATGGGGTTTACCACATGGTTACACTTAGGTCGGTGGCTTCTCTCGCCAAGACCCCAACTCCTCAAAACACGAACCTCGAGCCCGACCGCTTCCCGAATACTGGAGGCCACAAGATCGTAGAGGACCACTCTGTCTTGGCGGCGTATAACTAGTTCACTGAGGCGGTCCGCCTTGAAAGTTACCAAAGGACCGCTGTCCCGGCCTCTTCGCGATATTGGTCAATCCGGCTTGCCTCCGCGTGCCTCACACCCTAGTGCATGAGCTCGCGTGCGGGCGATGTCCATGCCCTGAAGCGATACACGAACAAGACTCTTCCAAGTAGTCATCAAGCCCTCGTGACGTAGCGGTGCACTCGCCCTCCATATTAGCTACTAACGCAGGACATATCGAGCCAACGAGTCGAACTCTACGTTGTACTCCCCGTATGCGTCCTCCCGCCTCAAGATCGTAAACCTGCCGCCCGTGCCTCCTCATCCGCGGCAAGAAATGGCCGAAATGCCTCCGAGAACTCGCCCCAAACACCGGGCGCATGCTCCCGACGGCTCCCATGAATCAAACCACGATCGGTATCACGCAGCCGACGCGAACCGAAAATCACGGACTCGGTCTCAAGCCTTGATCACTCGCATGATCTCTCAGAATCGACGGATGAACTCCTGCGGATCATCCTCGTGCCTCGACCCGTAGAACTCGGCGGAATACAACTCGTAAAAATCCCGTAGCCTCAAACTATCCGGACCGATGAACTACGGCTACCGGAATCGAATCCGCCAGATTCTCCTCGTGTCGCCACGATCACGCCGAATCGGGCCATCTCCTTGTAACCCATCTCTCCGCTCCAGCCGTAGGATCGAGGCTCAGTCTGCGTGGTCTCTGCAGCCACTGCTGCGGCTCTAACCTCTGCTGGCGGCGTCGCAAAACTCGCCGTCTGAAGAACTATCTCAGGTAATGACCGGGCCTGCGCCCTCGTACTCCTCTGTGTCCCACTAGCAGCTCCCACGGCTGCCTTGCCCTTCTGGGCCCGGGTTGCCTTGCGCGGAGGCATAACTGGCAGAAAAGAACACGTCAGAAGGAGTCCAACTTACAACATCGCTCTAAGGCACGATCTCAGAGTGAGAAGAATAGAAACCAATCCTAAATGTCCTGCAGCCTCCTGATTATAGATGTGGTGCACAACACACCGATAATCAAGACTCTACTAGACACGGTCTGTAGACACTTTCCGAGGATTAACTGCTCTGATACCACTTGTGACGCCCCGAAACCCGGGCCCGTCACTGGTGCCTTACCCCGGGCACCCTAGTGATACAACATCAGAGAAAACCAGCGGAAATAAAAACTTTACACATGAAATGAGAGACATAAATAAATAAACAGGCCAACCCAACCGTTGCCTTCAGTATATACATAAAACCCGAACAGTTATCCTTTTTACAAACCCTGCCCACAACAGTGCTACACTTAAGATATACAACTATGACGGACAGGGCCCCCGCCATACCAGAATGTACAAGTACCTACAATGACAGGGGACTATACCAAAAGATAAGCCTCCGGAGGAACGGAGCTTCCCAACGCTGAACTGCGATCCTATGAGCGAGGATCAACCAACTGGTGTACCTCTACCTGCGGCATGAACGCAGCCCCCCGAAGGAGGTCAGTACAACAGGTACCAAGTATGTGAAACTGAAAATACTGTAATGAAATCACATTTCATCATTTTATAAAACCATTTCGCAATAAGTAAACAGTTATGTCAAGTAAGGGACGATATCCCGAATAATCACTCACACATAATTATGGGTCTCACGCCCATAATACCACTCGTGCCCGTGGAACTCATTCCTCACTGCCGGCAGTACATGATGTAAAACAACACCCATATGTGAACCTGAACACTAGATCCTGCCTGCGTCATCAAAACCGATCGGGCCAAGTAGAATAGCCAACTACCAGTCCAAAAGCTAGTCATATCCCATCACGGGCAAGGTACAAGCCAACTACTACCCAAAAGCTAGCCACGAATCGCCGAGGCAAGTATCTTAAGCTAACGTACAATAGCCTACCGTCTCACAAGATATGACCGAGGCAAGTATCTTAAGCTATCTACCAGAGGCTACCGGTACACGAGAAAATGACCAGAACAAGTATCTAAAGTGTGCCTGAACCACACGTACAAACCAAGCCCGTGATCGCTCGTCACCGCGGCAAGCTTCATGGATTAGCGGTCCATGGACTAACAGTCTGAACCTCACAATGACCGCATGCCGATCTTACCTCGGAAGTCATGGCCATGAAACCATCCCATCGGCGCGTGCGTGGAACATCCATCACGTCAGCATGTCCCAAGGAAATAAATCAGATAGTCGGCCCTCCCAGAGAGTCACGATAGTACAGAAACAACCAGTCAATACTCAAAGTGGACGCATACTCGTGGACCACCCAACGTCGATATGTCGATCAATCAATCGATAGCCAGCCCTCCTGCAGAGTCACGAAGACATCAACAAAACACTTGCACATAAAAGACTATCACAACAAGCATAGGCAAGTTTAACATACATTAATTTTAAACAACAATCCGGGTTTCAAACCAAAAATACTACATACTATAATTCTATCAAAAAGACCTCATTCTATGTAAAAGCCACATGATACTAATACTCGTAGTATATAAAGAAAACACGTTTTACTTTTAAAACCAACTTACTTCACCTTCGTAAAAATCTTTACAAGGCTTTTAAAATCAAGTACTCTATACTTTATAAACCAAGTGCTTTTCTTTTAGAACAACATCAAGTATACTCTTTTTAAAACCCAATTAACTTACTCTTTTCAAAACAAGTAACCTATACTTAAATCAAGTTACTTCTCCTTTTCAAAACAAGTCGTTATAAGTCAAGCCTCTTATCTTTCAAGATCAAGTCTCTTAACTTTCATCTTCATAAAGTCGTTATAACTAACTTCCCATAAAGCCATTATAACACTTTATGTTTTAAAACAAACAAAAATCGTTTCACACACGCACGTCACCGTACTATATAGTTCACAACAATCATGCTCAAGAGTATAGGAAGAATCACATACCTTTAGCTTAAACCACAAGCCAAGTCAAGTATGCCGCGTAGAAAGATCCACCTATAACAACCATAATATATAAATCAACTTCTAGCACTCTCCGTAGAATATTCTAAACACAAGATTCCTTATTCTACGAAATTTGGCAAAGACCTCCCCGCTATCACATAAATCTCCTCCTTACCAGCCCGCTACTGTGCCAACAACTCCTGGGGATTACACGCCTAACCTGACGTGTTCAAATATCTTCACAATAATACTTACACAAGTCATCAAGTACAAATCAATGTAAATACTGATTCAATCCTTTATAATCATCCTTCGAATATAATATACTCAAGTATAACTACTACAATATGTAATATCCAATTACAATAGGGGGACATAGATCATTACCTCGATAAGCCCAAAAATTATCCAAGTTATAAGTCGATCCTGAGCAACGTTTAGCTCCAATCCTTACGCTCCAACCTGCTCCAAGCGACCCTTAGAAGTTTCTAAACAACTTCTCTAAATACTTCCACCAAGCTAGGAAGATTTTTCTAGGGTTTCGTTTTACGGCTATTGGAATAAAGTAGTATTTCCGGGCTCCTAGTATTGAAATAACTTTGGAATACTACTAGGGATACTAGGCCAAGGTATTTGGGATTATACAACAATACACCAAGTATTTTCTACACAAGAGGGGAGGGGACGAAATCTACACAAAGGAGGGAAAACATTTGCTTTGGAAAGCTTTCAAGTGAGGATGATTTACTTCTTCAACTTAAGGGGTTTATATAGAGGATTCAGGGCCAAGATCAAGGTAAGTGTAGGGTCAAGATTGGGCCATGTGTGTGGGTCCCACCACACCACATGGCCAACTAAACAGGGCAGTGGCTTGCCACTTGTCAACCCATTTTCGGCGAGGACAGTGGCTAGCCACTTGTCCCACCATTTCGGCCAAGGTGCCACATGGGGGTGACACGTGTCGCCCCCCGACTCGTCCAAAATATTTCGTCTTCCGAAAATATCCAAAATACCGGAAATCTCAAAACAAAGCGGGCCCCACAAAACCGTAAATTTCTCCCGTGGGTCCCACGTGACCATTTCTGAAAATAAAACCTCAAAATTCTAATATAATCCAAGAAGTCCAAATACCAAATCTGGGAATCCAATTCCATTAACGAACCTTTTTCTTCACAAAAGAACTTTTCCAAAAAAATCACATCTTCCTTTCTTTCCAAAATTTACGTCAGATTCTCGCACGCACGTCCTCACATACATACCACGAACTACGGGTATAACACCACGGTGAAATTTACGGTTTGTGGGGCCCGCTTAGTTTTGAGATTTTGGCCATTATGGATATTTTAGGAGATGAAATATTTTGGATTTAGTAGGAGGCGACACGTGTCACCCCTAGGTGGCCCTTGGCCGAAATTAGCTAGACAAGTGGCAAGACAAGTGGCCAAGTCTTGCTAGATATTTTGTGTGGACAAGTGGCTTGTGGGTCCCACCCACACTTGTCCCCAATCTCAACCACACACTTGCCTTCATCCTATCCCTCGTTGTCCTATATATGCACCCTTAGTTGATGAAATCTTCCACACTTAGACATTTGAAGACTTGAAAACCCTCCCTTCTCCCTTGACCTAGAGCTCTCGGTTTGCCCCATTTCTTGAGCAAAATTTGTCCAACAATTCTTAAACTCTCAAGTGTTCTTCCCTAAGGTGTTAGGAAGATTGTGTACCAAGAGTTGGAAAAGATTTCACACCCCTAGCCTTGAAGGGATGCCTTGGCGAAAGTTGTCATCTTGAAACCCTAAGTGTTCTTCACTTTTTGAGTTGAATCTTGAAGAGAAGTTGGTTAGGAGCTTACATGGGTTGCTTGTAGCGGATTGGAACGTAAAGATTTGGAGCTAAGACTTGCTTGGAGCGACTTTAAGAACTTGGATATTTTTGGGCTATTTGAGGTAGTGGAACTTAAACCTCTTTGTGAATTGGTTGTTATACATATATTATAAGTATATTATGGATTATATAATATATGGAGTAAGTTTGGAAGAGTTGGATCTTGTTAACTTGTTAAAAGAAAGGATTGGCCGTTTGCCATTAAAATGGTAAAACGTATCTTACTTGCTAAGAAGCTAATAACAAATTAACTATAACTTATATTAATAATGGAAATATAAGTTGGATGACTAATGACTAAATTGGATAATAAAAATGGACAAAGTTGGACAAGGACCCCAACTTAAGGACTGTATTTACTTTGGACTGTATTTACTTTGGATATTTACATTGATTGTATTTACATTTACATTAAGGGAAGATTTTTCAATCGCGTTACGTTTGTGCGTGTGATCCACTTTTTTATTATTTTATTGTTATGAAGGCGTGATAGTAAACCGCGTTACCGGTTGGCCGCGTAATCCCCTTCTTTTAATTATTGTTATGGGCGTGATAGTAAACCGCGTTACCGTTTGGGCGTGTAATCCCTTCTTTATGTTGTTTAATTATTACGCCTTATATATATATATGGTATATATATTACGGTTATTCGCCTTGGTAAAAGATGGAAAAGTGAGTATAAGCGGGAAGTCTTTTAGAAATTTCCGTAGATTTTGAGGGCTTTTTATTGGTATAAGTCTTCAATGATAAGAAAGGTTTGATAGAGTACTATGACCATTTTAGGAGTGGAGTACTACGTGTGGCGTGATCTACTTGGCTTAAGGAGTAGCCGAAGCGGGTTGAAGTACTTGAGCGTTTTGCTTATTGTCGATAAATCGTCGCGAGGTATGTGAACCTCTTCCTATCTTTTCTAGCATGATTGTTGTGAACTATGTAGTACGGTAGACGCATGTGCTAAGTGATTTGGTTGGTTTAAAACATAGGGAGTTATAATAGCTTTATGGGAAGTTAGTTATAACGACCTTATGTAGTGAAAATGGTTTCTTGATGTTAGAAGTTAAGAGACTTGATCTTATAAGATAAGAGACTTAACTTATTTGTTTTAATGTGGATGTTTGTGTGAAACCTCATTCGTGAGTAATGAGTACTTGGTTTTTAAAGGGATAATGTTTCATCGATTTGGGAATCGAATGTGTATCGACAGCACCATTGCGGCGTTAATAAAGGAAAATGTATTGAATAATGATGTGTTGTATTAAAACCAAGATAAACCTCCATCCGCATGAAGCTAAGATGAGACAAAATGATATTACATTTTCTAGATCATGGTCTTTGTAATAAGATCGTTATAAACAAAGAATAAACTACTCACATATATGACATATGTTACTCAATTGTTTTAAAAGAGATTAAGACTATGAGTTATGAAACCTTTCTAAAATAAGTGACTTGAGCATTTGAAAATGAGAAGTTTGAGTAATTGAAACTAGGCAAACTGGAACTTAGGAAAAGAATGTTGTTACTTGATTTTGAAAAGGAATGTGGGTTGGTCATTCTAATACTATGGGTATAGGGTGACTTTTATAAAAGTAATAGATCTCTTTAAAAGAACTTAACGTATGTAGTACTTTGGGGTTAAAAACCCGGACTTTGGCATAAAATGAAAGTACTTTGAGTTGTGTGAAACTTGCCTATGCTTGTTGTTGTGAAACTTGCCTATGCTTGTTGTTGTGAAACTTGCCTATGCTTGTGATGATAGCCTTTGTTGTGCAAGTGTGGTATTTACGTTACCGCGTCTCGATGAGGCCTGGTCGACTTGTTGAGAACTTACTTGACGCGTCTTTGGCGGTGATGGAGAATTCCACGGGTATGTTTCCATTTTGATTACTGTCTTGTTGTTGATGTCACATGGACATGTCTACACCGAGGTAGAATTTCGGGGCATGGCGTACGCGGCGGTTGATCACCCAAAGATATTATTGTTGATGTCACGTGGGCGTGTCTACACCGAGGTAGAATTCGGGGCATGTGGCCATGGGGCATTGGTATTATTGTTGCATCATGGACATGTCTACACCGATGCAGAATTAGGCATGCGCCGTGACGCGAACATGATTGATGTTGTGGGCGTAAGACCCATAGTTATATTTGAGTGATGACTTGAGGCGTGAGTCCTCGATCGACATGATCGCTTTTATGTTGTGAATCGTAGTTTGGTTATCATACATGTCTCTGCTTTATATAGACTAGTATGATTTCATTCTGATTTTTTCTGATTTAACATACTTGGTACTGTTAGATCGACCTCGGGGCCGCGTTCACGCCGCAGTAGAGGTACATCGGTCGTGGATCCTCGCTCTAGGATCTCGATCAGCGTTTTGGAAGCTCCGTTTCTCCGAGGCTTATCTTTTGTATGTGTTCCTCGAGTTGTAGGTTCTTGTACATTCGTGGGTATGGCGGCCCCGTCCGTCATAGTTGTTGTAAATCTTAAGTGCGTAGATCTTGTTGTAGGCGGGGTTTGTAAAGGGATTAAACTGCTCGCTTTGAAAGAGTTGTATTTATTATGTTATTGGAAGGTAACCGTTGGGTTGCTTTGCTTTATGTTCATATATCTGCTTTCTTGTTTAAGTTTTATTTTCCGCTGGTTTTCTCCGATGATTGTATCACTAGGGTGCCCGGATAAGGCACGAAGAACGCCCCGAACGTCGTTACAAAAGTGGTATCGAGCGATTAATCCTCGGAAAGTGTCTACGCACCGTGTCTAGTAGAGTCTTGATTATCGATGTCAGTGCACCACATCTATAATCGTGAGGTCTGCAGGACATTTAGGATCGTTCCCATTCTTCTCATTCCGAGATCGTGCCTTAGAGCCGTTGTAAGTTGGACCCTCCGACGTATCTCGCTTTTACGATTATGCCTCCGCAGCGCGACGAGAGCCACGGGCAAGACACCGAGGAACCGCTAGTGAGATCTGAGGAGTACGAGGGCGCAGCCCGCAAGACTGAGTGTCAGGCTTCGTGACGGCGGGTTTTGGACGCCGCCACCCAGCAGAGGTTAGAGCCGCAAAGAATGGCTGCCGAGACCGCAGCACTCGAGCCTCCATCCCCACACCGGGCAGGAGATGGGTTATAAGGAGATGGCGATTGGCCGCCGTGGTCGGGCCAGATATGAGGATAGGCCGACGCAGCAGCCTGGGCCCGAGCACCGATGGTTCACCCCGAGCAGATAGTTTGAGGCTACGGACTTTACGAGTTGTAGCCGCGAGTTTTATGGGTCGAGGCACGAGGATGATCCGCAGGAGTTCATCCGGCGATTCACGATCACGCGGTGATCAAGGCTTCGAGACCGAGTCGTGACCTTTGGTTCGTGACGGCCGCGTGATACCGCGATGATCGGTTTGATTCACGGAGCTTTCCCGGGAGAGCATGCACTCCGCAGTATGGGATGAGTTTTGGGCGCTCACGCACTTCTTGCCTCCGCAGATGAGGAGGGCACGCCGGTGATTTTTGATGCTTAGACGAGCGGGCGTGCGGTTCGAGTACAATGTGAGTTCGACTCATTGGCCTGACGTCCAGCGTTGGTAGCTAGTATGGAGGATCGAGTGCACCGATATGTTACGTGGCTCGATGATTACATGTCGAGGCATGTTCAGGAGTAGCTCTTCACCGGCATGGACATTGCCCGCACGCAGCTCACGACCGATGTGAGGCACGGAGAGGTCGACGGAATGACCAAGATCGGCGAAGAGGCGAACAACAGGTCCTTTGGTGACTTTCGAGGCGGACCGCCTCAAGAAGATACTAGTTTTGTACCTCCGCCATGCAGAGTGGTCCTCCACAACCTTGAGTATTCGGAGCGGTCGAGGCTCGGGTTCGTGTTTCGAGGGAAGTAAGTGTTGGCGGACGCGTCACCCCTACCTCGGTGTGGTCGATGTAGTGACCGCATTTCGAAGTGTCGTGGTGCGAGGAGCTTGTTATTTTGCGGCCAGCGGCCATTTTGCGAGGAACTGTCAGGCCAAGGGTAGCACGGATGTTACGACTCACCCACGGATCGATGGCTGGTTCATCGCCTTCTACAGTTATGCGCCCTGCAGGGCAGGCCTATGATTAGAGTGGAGCGGTAGCTTCAGGTATATCCTTAACCCTCTAGAGTTTGGTTTGCGCGATATGATGATCTTATTATTGTGTGCTATGTACGGATAGCGTTGTGTTGTTTGTAAATTAGAAAACATGGTTAGTTGGAAGGATAAGTGTGGGGGCATGGAAAGTGTGAACCTTAGAGTTTTATACGTGGAGACCTTAGAGGCGAGGCCGTCTTGAGTGGGTGATTTTACGGTTGGTCTTTGCCGATGTACTTGGTATGCGGGGAAATATTGTGGGATAATTACATGGGTAGTGTGAGATGGAAGTGGTAGCTTTCATGACGTGAATTAGTAAGATTGTTCCGGATCGGGAACAAGAGTTGACGCGTTTAGGGGTCGGGTTGAGGGCCATTTGCGGGTCAACCCGCAGCCCATATTGAGGTGGGGTCAGTTCGAGGTGGTCCCGCCAGGTGGTAGGGTCACGAGGGTGCTAGGCCCAAGTTTAGGTAACCATCGTACGAGTTCGTGGATGCGTTCAACCAGAATCGGATCGTGAAGGCCGGGAATGGCCTTAGAGTAAATTGAAGCTAGTGGGAGCTGTTGTAAGATTAGAAATGATTCCTCGTTGGCTTGGATTTGAGTTTTGCGCACATGTTATATTCTGGCCATTGGTGGCATGATCGGTTTTGTAAGTATAGTAGTGAAGACTATACCGACACAAGACGTTTGGAGACTTAGAATGAACATTCGGACGAATGTTTCTGGAGGAAGAATGTTATACCCGTAGTTCCGTGGTATATAGGTGAGGATATGCGTGCGAGATTACGGTAAATTTTGGAAAGAAAGAAAGATGTGATTTTTCGACGGAAAAGTTTCCGGTTTTGTGAAGAAAAGGTTCGTTAATGGGAATTGGATTCCCGATTTGGTATTCGGACTTCTTAGAATATTTGAGAATTATGGAAATTTATTTAGGAATGGTCACGTGGGGCCCACGGGTGAAATTTACTGCTTTTGTGGGGCCCGCTTAGTTTTTGAGATTTTGGCCATTATGGATATTTTCGGAGATGAAATATTTTGGGCGAGTAGGAGGCGACACGTGTCACCCCTCTAGGTGGCCCTTGGCCGAAATTAGCTGACAAGTGGCAAGACAACTGGCCAAGTCTTGCTAGATATTTTGGGTGGACAAGTGGCTTGTGGGTCCCACCCACACTTGTCCCCAATCTCAACCACACACTTGCCTTCATCCTATCCTGGTTGTCCTATATATGCACCCTTAGTTGATGAAATCTTCCACACTTAGACATTTGAAGACTTGAAAAACCCTCCTTCTCCCTTGACCTAGAGCTCGGTTTGCCCCATTTCTTGAGCAAAATTTGTCCAACAATTCTTAAACTCTCAAGTGTTCTTCCCTAAGGTGTTAGGAAGATTGTGTACCAAGAGTTGGAAAAGATTTCACACCCTAGCCTTGAAGGGATGCCTTGGCGAAAGTTGTCATCTTGAAACCCTAAGTGTTCTTCACTTTTTGAGTTGAATCTTGAAGAGAAGTTGGTTAGGAGCTTATATGGGTTGCTTGTAGCGGATTGGAACGTAAAGATTTGGAGCTAAGACTTGCTTGGAGCGACTTTAAGAACTTGGATATTTTTGGGCTATTTGAGGTAGTGGAACTTAAACCTCTTTGTGAATTGGTTGTTATACATATATTATAAGTATATTATGGATTATATAATATATGGAGTAAGTTTGGAAGAGTTGGATCTTGTTAACTTGTTAAAAGAAAGGATTGACCGTTTGCCATTAAAATGGTAAAAACGTATCTTACTTGCTAAGAAGCTAATAACAAAGTAACTATAACTTATATTAATAATGGAAATATAAGTTGGATGACTAATGAGTAAATTGGATAAGTAAAATGGACAAAGTTGGCCAAGGACCCCAACTTAAGGACTGTATTTACTTTGGACCGTATTTACTTTGGACTGTATTTACATTGGACTGTATTTACATTTCTGTTAAGGGGAAGATTTTTCAATCGCGTTCCGTTTGGGCGTGTGATCCCCTTTTTAATTATTATATTGTTATGAAGGCGTGATAGTAAACCGCGCACGGTTGGCGCGTAATCCCCTTCTTTTATTATTGTTATGGAGGCGTGATAGTAAACCGCGTTACCGTTTGGGCGTGTAATCCCCTTCTTTATGTTGTTTAATTATTACGCCTTATATATATATATGGTATATATATTACGGTTATTCGGGCCTTGGTAAAAGATGGAAAAGTGAGTATAAACGGGGGAAGTGCTGCCGAAATTTCCGTAGATTTTGAGGGCTTTTTATTGGTATAAGTCTTCAATGATAAGAAAGGTTTGATAGAGTACTATGACCATTTTAGGGTGGAGTACTACGTGTGGCGTGATCTACTTGGCTTACGAGTAGCCGACGGGTTGAAGTACTTGAGCGCTTTTGCTTATTGTCGATAAATCGTCGCGAGGTATGTGAACCTCTTCCTATCTTTTCTAGCATGATTGTTGTGAACTATGTAGTACGGTGACGCATATGTGCTAAGTGATTTGGTTGGTTTAAAACATGGGAGTTATAATAGCTTTATGGGAAGTTAGTTATAACGACCTTATGTAGTGAAAATGGTTTCTTGATGTTAGAAGTTAAGAGACTTGATCTTATAAGATAAGAGACTTAACTTATTTGTTTTAATGTGGATGTTTGTGTGAAACCTCATTCGTGAGTAATGAGTACTTGGTTTTAAAGGGATAATGTTTCTTGATTTGGGAATCGAATGTGTATCGACGCACCATCGGCGTTAATAAAGGAAAATGTATTGAATAATGATGTGTTGTATTAAAACCAAGATAAACCTCCATCTGCATAGAAGCTAAGATGAGACAAAATGATATTACATTTTCTAGATCACGGTCACTTTGTAATAAGATCGTTATAAACAAAGAATAAACTACTCACATATATGACATATGTTACTCAATTGTTTTAAAAGAGATTAAGACTATGAGTTATGAAACCTTTCTAAAATAAGTGACTTGAGCATTTGAAAATGAGAAGTTTGAGTAATTGAAACTAGGCAAACTGGAACTTAGGAAAAGAATGTTGTTACTTGATTTTGAAAAGGAATGTGGGTTGGTCATTCTAATACTATGGGTATAGGGTGACTTTTATAAAAGTAATAGATCTCTTTTAAAAGAACTTAACGTATGTAGTACTTTGGGGTTAAAAACCCGGACTTTGGCATAAAATGAAAGTACTTTGAGTTGTGTGAAACTTGCCTATGCTTGTTGTTGTGAAACTTGCCTATGCTTGTTGTTGTGAAACTTGCCTATGCTTGTGATGATAGCCTTTGTTGTGCAAGTGTGGTATTTCTGTGTTACCGCGTCTCTCGATAGAGGGCCGGTCGACTTGTTGAGAACTTACTTGGACGTGCTGGCAGTGATGGAGAATTCCACGGGTATGTTTCCATTTTGATTACTGTCTTGTTGTTGATGTCACATGGACATGTCTACACCGAGGTAGAATTCCGGGGGCATGTGGCCATGCGGCAGGGTTGATCACCCAGTATATTATTGTTGATGTCACATGGACGTGTCTACACCGAGGTAGAATTCCGTGGGCATGTGGCCATGGGGCATTGGTATTATTGTTGGATCATGTACATGTGTACACCGACGCAGAATTCCGGGGCACGCGCCGTGATGCGAACATGATTGATGTTGTGGGCGTAAGACCCATAGTTATATTTGAGTGATGACTTGAGGGCGTGAGTCCCTGACTGGACATGACTGCTTTTATGTTGTGAACTGTAGTTTGGTTATCATACATGTCTCCTGCTTTATATAGACTAGTATGATTTCATTCTGATTTTTACTGATTTCACATACTTGGTACTGTTATCTTGACTCCTTCGGGCCGCGTTCATGCCGCAGTAGAGGTACATCGGTCGTGGATCCTCGCTCTAGGATCTCGGTTCAGCGTTTGGGAAGCTCCGTTTCTCGAGGCTTATCTTTTGTATGTGTTCCCGAGTTGTAGGTTCTTGTACATTCGGGGTATGGCGGAGCCTGTCCGTCATAGTTGTTGTAAATCTTAGAGTGCATAGTAATCTTGTTGTAGGCGGAGTTTGTAAAGGATTAAACTGCTCGTTTTGAAAGAGTTGTATTTATTATGTTATTGGAAGGTAACCATTGGGTTGGCCTGCTTTTATGTTCATATATCTGCTTTTGTTTAAGTTTTATTTTCATTTGGTTTTCTCGATGATTGTATCACCAGGGTGCAGGATAAGGCACGAACGCCCCGAACGGTCGTTACAAAAGTGGTATCGAGCGATTAATCCTC
Organism: Przewalskia tangutica; assembly: GCA_029844215.1. NCBI lineage: Eukaryota > Viridiplantae > Streptophyta > Magnoliopsida > Solanales > Solanaceae > Przewalskia > Przewalskia tangutica. Next base: position 112,062,096 of record CM056727.1, read on the forward strand.
GGAAAGTGTCTACACCGCGTGTCTAGTAGAGTCTTGATTATCGATGTGTTGTGCACCACATCTATAATCGGAGGTCGCAGGACATTTAGGATTAGTTCCCATTCTTCTCATTCCGAGATCGTGCCTTAGAGGCGTGTTGTAAGTTGGACCCTCCGACGTATCTCGTTTTACGATTATGCCTCCGCATGGCGACGAGCCACAAGGGCAAGACAGTGAGGGAACCGCTAGTGAGATACTGAGGAGTACGAGCGCGCAGCCCGCATGCACGAGGTTGTGCTTGACGGCGGGTTTTGTGACGCCGCCAAGCGAGAGGTTAGAGCGCGGCAATAGGGCCGAGACCGCAGATACACGAGCCTCGGTCCCACGACCGGGCGAGGAGATGGGTTATAAGGAGATGGCCCGATTCTTGGCCGTGGTCGTGGCGAGATATGAGGATAGGCCGACGCAGTTCGATTCCAAAGAGCACCGATGGTTCACCCCGAGCGAGATAGTTTGAGGCTACGGACTTTACGAGTTGTAGCCCGCGAGTTTTATGGGTCGAGGCACGAGGATGATCCGCAGGAGTTCATCCGGCGATTCTGGATCACGCGGGTGATCAAGGCTTCAGAGACCGAGTCGTGACCTTTGGTTCGATCGGCCGCGTGATACCGCGATCGATTGGTTTGATTCATGGGAGCTTTCCGGGAGAGCATGCACCTCCAGCGGTATGGGATGAGTTTTGGGGCGTTCTCACGCACTTCTTGCCTCCGCAGATGAGGAGAGGCACGCTCCGACAGATTTTTGATGCTTAGACAGAGCGGGCGTACGGTTCGGGAGTACAATGTGGAGTTCGACTCATTGGCCCGGTACGTCCCAGCGTTGGTAGCTAGTATGGAGGATCGAGTGCACCGATATGTTACAGGGCTCGATGATTACATGTCAGAGGCATGTTCGAGTAGCTCTTCACCGCATGGACATTGCCCGCACGCAGCTCATGACCGACGCGTGAGGCACGAGAGGTCGGCGAATGACCAAGATCGCAGAAGAGGCCGTAACAACAGTGGTCCTTTGGTGACTTTCGAGGCGGACCGCCAAGAAGATACTAGTTTTGTACCTCCGCCAGTGCAGAGTGGTCCTCCACAACCTTCAGAGTATTCGGGAGCAGGTCAGGGCTCCAAGGGTTCAGGTTTCCAGGGAAGTAAGGGTGTTGGCCAGATGCGGTCACCCCTACCTCGGTGTGGTCGATGTGGTAGACCGCATTTCGGGGAGTGTCGTGGTGCCAGGGGAGCTTGTTATTTTTGCGGCCAGCAGGGCCATTTTGCGAGGAACTGTCCGACCAAGGGTAGCACGGATGTTACGACTCAGCCTACCGGATCAGTGGCTGGTTCATCGCCTTCTACAGTTATGCGCCCTGCAGGGCAGGCCTATGATTAGAGTGGAGCGGTAGCTTCAGGTATATCCTTAACCCTCTAGAGTTTTGTTTGCGCGATATGATGATCTTATTATTGTGTGCTATGTACGGATAGCGTTGTGTTGTTTGTAAATTAGAAAACATGGTTAGTTGGAAGGATAAGTGTGGGGGCATGGAAAGTGTGAACCTTAGAGTTTTATACGTGGAGACCTTAGAGGCGAGGCCGTCTTGAGTGGGTGATTTTACGGTTGGTCTTTGCCGATGTACTTGGTATGCGGGGAAATATTGTGGGATAATTACATGGGTAGTGTGAGATGGAAGTGGTAGCTTTCATGACGTGAATTAGTAAGATTGTTCGGATCGGAACAAGAGTTGACGTTTAGGGTCGGGTTGAGGCCATTTGCGGGTCAACCCGCAGCCCATATTGAGGTGGGGTCAGTTCGAGGTGGTCCCGCGGTGGTAGGGTCACGAGGGTGCTAGGCCCAAGTTTAGGTAACCATCGTGCGAGTTCGTGGACGCGTTCAACGAGAATCGGATCGTGAAGGCGGGAATGGCCTTAGAGTAAATTGAAGCTAGTGGGAGCCGTTGTAAGATTAGAAATGATTCCTCGTTGGCTTGGATTTGAGTTTTGCGCACATGTTATATTACGCCATTGGTGGCATGATCGGTTTGTAAGTATAGTAGTGAAGACTATACCGAGCACAAGCACGTTTGGAGACTTAGAATGAACATTCGGGACGAATGTTTCTAAGGGGAAGAATGTTATACCCGTAGTTCCGGGTATATAGGTGAGGATACGTGCGAGATTACGGCATGAAATTTTGGAAAGAAAGAAAGATGTGATTTTTCGCGGAAAAGTTTAGGTTTTGTGAAGAAAAAGGTTCGTTAATGGGAATTGGATTCCGATTTGGTATTCGGACTTCTTAGAATATTTGAGAATTATGGAAATTTATTTAGGAAATGGTCACGTGGGGCCCACGGGTGAAATTTACTGGTTTGTGGCCCGCTTAGTTTTTGAGATTTTGGCCATTATGGATATTTTCGGAGATGAAATATTTTGGGCAGTAGGAGGCGACACGTGTCACCTAGGTGGCCCTTGGCCGAAATTAGCTAGACAGTGGCAAGCAAGTGGCCAAGTCTTGCTAGATATTTTGTGTGACAAGTGGCTTGTGGGTCCCACCCACACTTGTCCCCAATCTCAACCACACACTTGCCTTCATCCTATCCTTGGTTGTCCTATATATGCACCCTTAGTTGATGAAATCTTCCACACTTAGACATTTGAAGACTTGAAAAACCCTCCTTCTCCTTGACCTAGAGCTCTCGGTTTTGCCCCATTTCTTGAGCAAAATTTGTCCAACAATTCTTAAACTCTCAAGTGTTCTTCCCTAAGGTGTTAGGAAGATTGTGTACCAAGAGTTGGAAAAGATTTCACACCCTAGCCTTGAAGGGATGCCTTGGCGAAAGTTGTCATCTTGAAACCCTAAGTGTTCTTCACTTTTTGGAGTTGAATCTTGAAGAGAAGTTGGTTAGGAGCTTCATGGGTTGCTTGTAGCGGATTGGAACGTAAAGATTTGGAGCTAAGACTTGCTTGGAGCGACTTTAAGAACTTGGATATTTTGGGCTATTTGAGGTAGTGGAACTTAAACCTCTTTGTGAATTGTTGTTATACATATATTATAAGTATATTATGGATTATATAATATATGGAGTAAGTTTGGAAGAGTTGGATCTTGTTAACTTGTTAAAAGAAAGGATTGGCCGTTTGCCATTAAAATGGTAAAAACGTATCTTACTTGCTAAGAAGATAATAACAAAGTAACTATAACTTATATTAATAATGGAAATCTAAGTTGGATGACTAATGAGTAAATTGGATAAGTAAAATGGACAAAGTTGGCCAAGGACCCCAACTTAAGAATTTGTATTTACTTTGGACCGTATTTACTTTGGGTATTTACATTGACCGTATTTACATTTACATTAAGGGAAGATTTTCAATCGCGTTAGTTTGGGCGTGTGATCCCTTTTAATTATTATATTGTTATGAAGGCGTGATAGTAAACCGCGTTACGGGTTGGCGCGTAATCCTTCTTTTACTTATTGTTGTTATGGGCGTGATAGTAAACCGTTACCGTTTGGGCGTGTAATCCCCTTCTTTATGTTGTTTAATTATTACGCCTTATATATATATATGGTATATATATTACGTTATTCGGGCCTTGGTAAAAGATGGAAAAGTGAGTATAAGCGGAAGTCTCAGAAATTTCCGTAGATTTTGAGGGCTTTTATTGGTATAAGTCTTCAATGATAAGAAAGGTTTGATAGAGTACTATGACCATTTTAGGAGTGGAGTACTACGTGTGGCGTGATCTACTTGGCTTAAGGAGTAGCCGACGGGTTGAAGTACTTGAGCGTTTTGCTTATTGTCGATAAATCGTCGCGAGGTATGTGAACCTCTTCCTATCTTTTCTAGCATGATTGTTGTGAACTATGTAGTACGGTGACGCATACGTGCTAAGTGATTTGGTTGGTTTAAAACATAGGAGTTATAATAGCTTTATGGGAAGTTAGTTATAACGACCTTATGTAGTGAAAATGGTTTCTTGATGTTAGAAGTTAAGAGACTTGATCTTATAAGATAAGAGACTTAACTTATTTGTTTTAATGTGGATGTTTGTGTGAAACCTCATTCGTGAGTAATGAGTACTTGGTTTTTAAAGGGATAATGTTTCTTGATTTGGGAATCGAGAATGTGTATCGACAGCACCATTGCGGCGTTAATAAAGGAAAATGTATTGAATAATGATGTGTTGTATTAAAACCAGATAAACCTCCATCCGCATGAAGCTAAGATGAGACAAAATGATATTACATTTTCTAGATCACGGTCACGTAATAAGATCGTTATAAACAAAGAATAAACTACTCACATATATGACATATGTTACTCAATTGTTTTAAAAGAGATTAAGACTATGAGTTATGAAACCTTTCTAAAATAAGTGACTTGAGCATTTGAAAATGAGAAGTTTGAGTAATTGAAACTAGGCAAACTGGAACTTAGGAAAAGAATGTTGTTACTTGATTTTGAAAAGGAATGTGGGTTGGTCATTCTAATACTATGGGTATAGGGTGACTTTTATAAAAGTAATAGATCTCTTTTAAAAGAACTTAACGTATGTAGTACTTTGGGGTTAAAAACCCGGACTTTGGCATAAAATGAAAGTACTTTGAGTTGTGTGAAACTTGCCTATGCTTGTTGTTGTGAAACTTGCCTATGCTTGTTGTTGTGAAACTTGCCTATGCTTGTGATAATAGCCTTCGTTGTGCAAGTGTGGTATTTACGTATTCTGCGCTCTCGATAGAGCCTGGTCGACTTATTGAGAACTTACTTGACGCGTCTTTGGCGGTGATGGAGAATTCCACGGGTATGTTTCCATTTTGATTACTGTCTTGTTGTTGATGTCACATGGACATGTCTACACCGAGGTAGAATTCCGGGGGCATGTGGCCATGCGGCGGTTGATCACCCAAAGATATTATTGTTGATGTCACGTGGGCGTGTCTACACCGAGGTAGAATTCGGGGCATGTGGCCATGGGCATTGGTATTATTGTTGCATCATGGACATGTCTACACCGATGCAATTCCGGGCACGCGGCCGTGATGCGAACATGATTGATGTTGTGGGCGTAAGACCCATAGTTATATTTGAGTGATGACTTGAGGCGTGAGTCCTCGATCGACATGATCGCTTTTATGTTGTGAATCGTAGTTTGGTTATCATACATGTCTCTGCTTTATATAGACTAGTATGATTTCATTCTGATATTTTTATTTTCACATACTTGGTCATTGTTGACCTTGACCTTCGGGCCGCGTTCATGCCGCAGTAGAGGTATATCGGCCGTGGATCCTCGCTCTTAGGATCTCGATTGGCGTTTTGGGAAGCTCCGTTTCTCGGAGGCTTATCTTTTGGTATGTGTTCTCGAGTTGTAGGTTCTTGTACATTCGAGGTATGGCGGCCCCGTCCGTCATAGTTGTTGTAAATCTTAGAAGTGCAGTAATCGTTGTAGGCAGGGTTTGTAAAAAGGGATTAAACTGTTCGTTTTGAAAGAGTTGTATTTATTATGTTATTGGAAGGTAACCGTTGGGTTGGCCTGTTTTATGTTCATATATCTGTTTCTTGTTTAAGTTTTATTTTCCGCTGGTTTTCTCTGATGATTGTATCACTAGGGTGCCCGGGATAAGGCACCAGTAACGGGCCCCGTAACGGGCCCCGGAACGGGTCGTTACAAAAAGTGGTATCAGAGCAGTTAGTCCTTGGAATGTCTACAGATTGTGTGCAGTAGAGTCTTGGTTATCGGTGTGTTATGCACCACACCTATCAACAAGAGGCTACAATACATTTAGGATTGGTTTCTATTCTTTCATCTCGTAGATCGTGTGATAGAGCCGTGTTATTAGGAGAATTCCCCTCTCTAACGTATTTGTGTTTCAGCTATGCCTCCGAAGAGGGCAATAGTGGCCCAGAAGGGAAAATCACTAACAGGAGCTAATAGTCAGACTCAGAGAGTTACTAGGGCACATGCCCAGTCTATGCCTGAGATTGTGCGCCAGTCGACGATTTTTGTTACACCGCCATCACCAGAGGAGCTTAGAGCAGCTCTAGAGTCCCTGATATTTGTTCCTCCAGTTCCTCAGCCAAGGGCAGAGGATAGGGCCATGAGAGATGCAGTGCAGCTGCTGACTAGGTTGGTGGCAGGGCAGAACCGCAGACAGGGGCCAGGAGTTCACCCAGGTCTGATAGTTTGAAGGTTCGTGATTTCTTAAAATGCAATCCTCCAGAGTTTTTCGGGTCACAGCCTGAGGATGACCCGCAAGAGTTCATCCGACAGATGCAGCATACGCTGAGGGTAATCAGGTCTTCGGAGACTAGTCTGTGTAGTTGGCATCGTATAGGATGTGGGATATAGCTACTAACTGGTATGAGTCATGGGAGTTGTCTAGAGGAGAGGATGTTCCTCCAGCCACATGGGATGAGTTTACAGAGGCATTCATTGGTCACTTCTTGCCTCCAGAGATGAAGAAGGCTAGAGTTGACAGATTCTTACAGTTGAGACAGGGGGCAGGAGCATTAGAGAGTATAGCCTTGAGTTTGATTAATTGGCTAGGTATGCTAGAGTTCATCGCCATGTGATGGGACTAGACCGCTACTTGATCGATGGATGTATGGCAGTGGCTCTTCATCCAGGCATAGATATTGCCCGAGTGCAGGCCTACGCCCAGGGGGTAGAGGACATACATAGAGGGCGTCAGCCAGACAGAGACCAGGACAGGGGCCAGCATAAGAGGGCCAGATCGATTGGACAGTCGGGTGAGTTTCGAGGCGGGCAGCCTCAGCAGCAGGTGAGATATCCATCCCAGCCAGCACAGAGTGCTCCCCTACAGTCTACAGGCAGGAGGTTCGACCGTCCAGGGTATTCAGGATCTGGTCAAAGCTCCAAGGCTTCAGGTTCGTAGAGGAACAGGGGTTCTACTCAGTCGAGGACACATTTGCCTCAGTGTTCGCAGTGTGGTAGGCATCATATTTGGGAATACCTTTTTGCTACAGGTGTTTACTATTCTTGCGGCCGCCAAGGCCATATAATGAGAGACTGTCCTTCCAGAGGTGGTACGTGGGGTATGGCACAGCCTACTGGGTCAGCTGCTAGTTCATCATCTTCCATAGCTATGCGTCTCGCAGGGCAAGGTGCTCATAAGCCAGCAGGCCGTGGTAGAGGTCGCGATGGATTTTCTAGTTCTGGCGGTCCTTCGAACCGCATTTATTCTTTGGCCAGTAGACACGACCAGGAGGCGTCACCGGATGTTGTCACAGGTATATTATTGATCTTTTTCCGTGACGTTTATGCATTGATAGATCCGGGTTCTACTTTATCCTATATACCTTGTTGCTAGTAAAATTGGGATAGAACCTGAGTCGATAGAACCTTTTGAGATAGCTACACCGGTAAGAGATTCGGTCATAGCTAAGCGGGTGTATAAGAATTGTTCGGTGGTTATATGTAGTCGCCGTACTATAGAAAACTTGATAGAGCTAGACATGATGGAGTTTGATGTCATTATGGGTATGGATTGGTTGGCTTCTTGTTATGCCAATGTTGATTATAGAGGGAAGTTGGTTCGATTCCAGTTTCCAGGCGAACCCGTTTTAGAGTGGAAAGGGAATACAGCGTCGCGAGGGGTAGATTTATTTCATACCTCAAGGCAAGGAAGATGGTTAGAAAAGGGTATATTTACCACTTGGTTCGAGTACATGACATGGAAGCCGAGGTACCGGCTCTTCAGTCAGTTCAGGTGGTTAATGAATTCCCAGACGTATTCCCAGATGATCTCCCAGGTCTTCCTCCAGAGTGGGAGATTGAGTTCACTATCGATGTACTCCCAGATACCCAACCTATATATATTCCTCTTTATAGAATGACACCTTCAGAGTTGAAAGAGCAGTTGAGAGACTTGTTGGAGAGAGGCTTCATTAAGCCTAGTACATCTCTTTGAGGAGCATCGGTATTATTTGTGAAGAAGAAGATGGATCGCTGCGGATGTGTATTGACTATAGGCAGCTGAATAAGGTAACCATTAAGAACAGATATCCCCTCCACAGGATTGCTGATTTGTTTGACCAGTTGCAGGGTGCTAAGTGTTTCTCGAAGATATATCTGCGGTCCGGTTATCATCAGGTGCGGGTAAGAGATGCATATATCCCGAAGACAGCATTCAGAACCCGATACGGGCATTATGATTTTAGGGTGATGTCTTTTGAGTTGTCCAATGCTCCAGCAGTGTTTATGGATTTAATGAACTGGGTGTTCAAGCCATTCCTGGATACGTTTGTTATAGTATTCATTGATGACATCCTAGTTTATTCTCGTTCAGAGCAGGAGCATGCAGACCATTTGAGGACAATACTTAAGGTACTCTAGCACCGACAGTTATGCCAAGTTTTCTAAGTGTGAATTCTGGTTGGCCTCAGTGGCATTCTTGGGGCATATTATCGGAGTTGATGGTGTACAGGTGGATACCCAGAAGATTGAGGCAGTTAATACTTGGCCCAGACTTACGACTCCTACAGAGGTACGTAGTTTTCTGGGCTTGCAGGGTATTATCGAAGGTTTGTGGAGAAGTTTGCCTCTATCTCAGCGCCTTTGACTAGGCTAACTCAGAAGGCTGCTAAGTTCCAATGGACGGATGCTTGTGAGCATGGCTTCCAGTTATTGAAGGACAATTTGACTATGGCTCCAGTTCTAACCCTTCTTGAGAGACTAGAGGGTTATGTTGTTTATTGTGATGCTTTGGGTATTGGGCTAGGTTGTGTGTTGATGCAGCATGGTAAGTGTCACGACGCGACCCCGGGCCCGCGACTGGTGCCCTACCTGGGCACCCCCTTCGGTATACATCAGAGAATAGCAGCGGAACATACACAACTTATAAAATGCTTAAACATAAAATAACAACAGGCTAGCCGATAAGGCCACCTTCCGTACAATATACGCAATAAAACAGTACATTTTTTTTCTTTACAACCCAATCCACAAATGTGACTACAGACCTCTAAGAATAACAACTCTGGCGGGACAGGGCCCCGCCATACCCCTGAATGTACAACGACCGACAATACCAGGGATAAGCCTCCGGAATAAAGGAGCTTCTCAGCGGTGAATAGTGATCCTAGAGTGAGGATCAACAACAGACTCTACTGCGGCGTGAACGGCCCCGAAGGAGAAGTCGATACAACATGTACCAAATATGTGGCGAAAATCTTGTAATGAAATCATAAGTCTATAATTAACACGGAGACATGTATGATAACTCGATTAACGATTATCTGATGTCGTACTATGATGAGTAATCAAAAGTATACTTACAACATAAAAATAGGAAGCTCGCGATCAAAGCGGGACCACCCGCGGTATCATTAAGCAATCCTACTCACGGGACTATTTCACCCGTAGGTCGTGTGGACCCGCGTGAGGTATTCCTCGCATAGGTACCGCCGCGTGGGACTATTTCACCCGCGTAAGCCCATAAGGACTCGCGTGAGGTATTCGCCGCGTCGTGGGTAGCAAATCCACGGGCAATTGGTATAATGATCTTGGGATTTACCCTCATTTATACTCTTACCACAGGCGGGTGGTATAACGATCTTGGGGTTTACCGCCGGATATACTCTTACTGAAGAAGGTGGTATAACGATCTTGGGGATTTACCCGCCGGATATACTCTTACCCTATCTCAATGGCCATCATACATAACATAAGCCCTGGAAACTTATCATACATAACATAAGCACTACCGGCTTATCATACAATAAGTAAGCAAGTTAAGAAATCCCCCTAACTTCTTATTAGTCTTATTCATATACACTCTCATTTTAGTTTACTTAAGGCACTAACATGTCATTATAAATCCGGGAGTTTAACCCAAAGTACTACGTACTTCTATTCTTTTAAAATGACTCATTTTCATATAAAACTTCCAAGATACTAATAACCGTAGTATCAAGTCATAACTACATTTTAAGACAAGTCACAATACCTTTTTAGAAAATACATTTTCGGGCTTCTAAATCAAGTGACTTCTTTCTTTTAAAACCTTAAGCAATTGATGCCTTTAAATCAATTTGCCTTTCGTTATTTCAAGTCATTTAACATACTTAAATTACTTAGAGTAAACCACTCTTTTAACTTTCCATAAAGCTATTATAACCAACTTTCCATAAAGCCGTTATACTAGCTTTATACCTTAGAAACTTACATACTTCTTTATAACCAAGAGACTTAAACTTTCCAACTAAACAAGTATCAACCATACTTTCAACATACTTAAAGTCTCTTAACTTTTGAAAACCAAGATATCCTTAATATTTAAACAAGTGAGTTAATTTCCTAACTCAATCAACTTGGACATTCTTAAAATAGGCCAAGGATATCAAATGGACCTAGATTGTCAAAATCTTGTACGTCTACCGTACTATACATTTACAACTTATTCATGCTTAAGAGATAAGAAAGTTCCACATACCTCTTCGGTTTAATCCACTTGCTAAGTCCATTCGCGTGCGTAGTATGTCAACCTATAATGACCATGAAACGTCTATTAACTTCTTACTTCAAACGTAGAATATTCCAAGTGCAAAGTCACTAAATTCTACGGAAAATCGGACAACACTTCCTTTGTTTCTACATACTTTGCCACCTTTTTCAAGGCCGAATTCAATAACCAAACACGCCACATTTAAGGCCCAACAAAGTAGTTAACAATAGGGGATTACACTCTTAATCAATACATGTAAATTTCCGCCCCACAATATATAACAAACTAGTCTAAACTACAATGTCAATTCGGCAATTAGGGCAACAATACCAACTCTTCTTCCAATTTCTTTTCAATCCAAGTGGTTTAATATAACATGTTATCTAGCCACAATTGATTATAACTACTACAATCCTCAAGTAGGTAAACATGCGACGATTCTAATTATCGACCAAATTGTATTTCAATTTCAAATGGCTTAACATGTTATTTTCGGATTTGAGCTTCCAAATTTCCATAACACTTATCAATCTTCATAACACATATCACATGATCATTTCTAACTTATAATAACATGGAATCTTCAATTACAAAAGTAAGACGAAGATTATACCTCATTTAGCCCAAATATGATCCAAGATTACGAGTCGATCCTTAGCAACTTTAGCTCCTCTTTTTGACGTTCCAAACCACTTCAAGCAACCCTTAGAAGCTTATGATAAACTTATCTTCAAGTTCCAACTTCAAAGTTGAAGAACTCCTTAACTTTCCGCCTTGCGACTAATACGAAAACACCATTTTTCCGGGATCTTTCTATTGAGATACACTTACAATACTCTTAGGAACCTTGGTTTAAAGTATGGGAATTATTGGACAACAATTGAAAATTTCTCTCTTGGAAGGGGCACATTGCCGTGAGCTCTCATTAGTGCAAGAACAAGTTTTCAAGATTTTTCTAAGTGTTGAGAATGACAAAGTCTTGCACTACTAGTGTACATATATAACATAATGGAGGGTCTAGATTAGTACATATGGATGGCTTAGATGAGTTTCACATGGATCAAGCCCAAGTGGCACTTTGACAAGTCAACAATGTCAAGCTCCTTGTCTTTGCAAGACTTGGTCATTTAAATTATGGTCAAATGACCATTTTAACCATGACAATTTCGTCGAGTCCACAAAGGGGGTGACACGTGTCGCCCTCCCATTCGTCATAATATTTCGTTTCCGACAATTCCATAATTAGATAAATTTTTACTCGTCTCAAATCTTAATATTTTGGGTTCTTACCGTTCTTATAAACATATCACGAAATTCCGGTGCAACATTCTTCCCCTTAGAAACATTCGTCCCCGAATGTTCTTTCGGGAGTCAAACTTAAAGATAGCGACATAGTCTCCTTACAACCCCTACATACCAATAATGTCACACGTGGCCACATAACAATGCTCATACTAAAATGTCAACCTGAACCCCCATGTGTCCACGTCGGTTATCTGCATAAAGCACGCTAACTCGAGCTTACTCATAATCTTTCGGATAAGCAGCCTTATCCACGGCCAGTGAATCAAGTCTGGACCAAATAACTGAACCTCGCCTATGTCGAACCATCCAACCGGCGATCTACACTTTCTTACATACAAGGCCTCATACAGGGTCATCTGAATACTGGAAGGGTATCTGTTATCGTACGTAACACAACAAGAGGCAATTAACCCTCCCGACTATTTCTGAAATCAAGAACACAGGTCCACAACCTATCCTCAAGTGCCTGGATAGTACGCTCTGCCTGTCCGTCGGTCTGAGGGTGTAATGCAACGCTGAGACTCACCTGTGTCCCTAAAACCCTTCTGAAAACCTCCGAAGTTATCATGTAATCGAGCTCATCATGCGACATCATAAACGTAGGAACCCCGTGCGCCTCACAATCCCCTTCTATAAAAGCTAGCACGAACCTCACCAGTAAGTGGTCCTAACAGAAGAACACGATCGGTTTCACCTTATTTACCATGGCCCCTGTGAGTCGCACTTCCTCTGAGTACGATGCCACCCTGTAACAAGATCCATTTTAAATACCTCTCATGTCTAAGTCGGGGTCTAAATCGCCTGTAATAGCCCACTGGGCTTCTGGTGTTCAACCATGACCTGCTACTAATTCGGATATTAAGCAACAAACTCCTTTATATCCCTTTTCCGGTTATCTTACCCGTACATATATCTGAGGTCACGACACGACTTAGTCGGCCCCAAACAATTAGAGCAATAAGCACTGTATGCCTCTCCTAAAACCTGCTGACTAGTCCTGCAGCACCAGGTACACACAATCTATCCTCATATCACAGCACCTCATCCGGTGCTACTCAAACAGACTCTTCTCTTCTCGGAGAGCCGTATCTCGATATCGTATCATAACTGGATCCTCATACTGTCGCCTCTTTACCTCCTCAACGACGGAAGACTCGGCAACCTCTCGGATCTAAACTTCATTAACCTTGGAAACAAATAATCGAACCCCTAGGCTCGGTAACTGAAGAATTTCACGGACCACATCCTGTCTATCTGGCTGCCCATCTGGCATACTATCCTCAGATCCACGACTAAGAGTATCTTTAATTGTCTTGACTTTTCTCAGATGGTATAGGATATCAATATCACAATCTCGTAACTCTAACCACCGCCTCTCGCCGCAAATTCAATCGCCTGCATGCGAAGATATACCGGAGGCTCTTGCGGTCTGCGCAAATATCCACATGAAGTCTATATATATGTCATGCCTCCAGATCTTCAAGGTATGATTTAACTGCCGCCAGCTCTAAATCGTGAGTGGCGTAATTCCGCTCATGCTTCCTAATCACGGAAACATAGGCTCTAACATTATTGTGTTGCATCAGCACACAACCTAGCCCAACACCCAACGTGTTACAATAATAACCTAACCCTCTAGTCTCATAAGAGGAGTTAGAACTGTAGTCGAGTCAACTTATCTTCCAATAACTGGAAGCCTTTCTCATTCCTGCGAAATATTCGGGTATCCTTAATCTCACTTATGGTCCCTGTTTCCCTTTCTCTCACAGGTAACCAAACTTGGTCACTAAACTTAGATTTGATTCCTTTGCTTGCCCCATGGCTAAGACTTCATCACAATCACAATTTAGGGGTTTCCTTGATCTCGTAAAGTAGTAACCCGATTTTCCTTTCCCAGTTTGCAGAGCCTATAGCTAGGTGTTACCACATTTCCTCGAAATGTTCTTACTTCCCATTATTTACTAATGGTCTTTACTCTAGTCTGGGGTAGTCATATCTCGTGCAACTTATATAACCATAGTCGTATTCTCCTTTATCATTCCGGCCATATCCTTACCTTAGGCTTATTATTAGCAAAAGTATTTCTATCTTGATTCATAATCGTACAGTTTCATAAATGCGTACAACCTGCATTTATATCTGTACGATACTTCCTCGACCAATTCGTACGTCGTTCTTAATTTCCCCAACACAACACTTTTCCCACGGTTATCTACAACTGTAACCTATGGCATGACGATACCGAAGACCTTAACAGTCTCATATCCTGCGTCTAACCACATGGGTACACGCAACCCCATAATACGTAAAACTGTCCTTTTACGTGGGGGATAGAACTTATCTCCCTTTCTAAAACTTTCCTTGGAGTCACAACCCTAATCACAGGGTCCTCTTGCGGTCCAGTAAATATCTAATCATCACGCACCGCCTTTAAGTTCGTGTAGATTTTCCAACCTACCAAAGATGCCCTCAGCTTTCCGCTGGCAGCACTCGTACTTATTTTATTCTTGCCTTACACATTTTCCTGAAATTATCCGGAAGGTTGTGGCCCTGACCGCCACACCAAACCAACTCCAAGTACCTCCAAGGGCACTTAACATAAATTCCTCCAAATTCAATTATTACTTACTTTCTGCGTCAATTTACCTCAAGTGAACAAGTCACACAGACTTAAAAAAGAAAAATAATGATGCCAAAGAAGGAAGGATAATTCACTGGTTACTACCACTTCTCTTCCTTTACATCGATAATCACCTTACGTAAAAGCGAATCGAGCCAATCTCTCTGCGATAACGCGTTGGCATAACAAGAGGTCAACTAGCCCGTACTCATAATGACCTCAATGTCTGTCATAACAGCTCTACTAGGTCTTCTAGGGTCCAACGACTGTATCGTTACCGGCAATTATCTACCCGATCAGCTACCACCCAACACTCACGGGTGTAGTCACCTCGAAAGGTCCTCATGGATTCAGGCTTTATTTCTTTACACTTGGTTGCTCTCTTTTTCACTGGTCGTACTCTTTCCGTACTTCCAAACTTATACTAGCATACGTACATAAATTCCATACTAATTCTGGCCTCCACTCTTTGGAGTTACTAAATTAAACAATATAAGGCCCATTCCGGCTCTCACAACCTGGTTCCGGTGGAACACGTCCACGAACCCGTAAAATGATTAACTAAACTTGGGCCTTGCACCCTCGTGACCCTGTCACGTAGAGGGACTATTACCAACTGATCCTATTTCATTTCAAGCTATGGGGCGACCCTTAATAGGTCCCCAACCCGACTCGGCGTCGTATTTAACTCTTTTCCTTGGTCTGTCTTAACTTTTTACTACCCGAGAAGGCCTTATATATCTAAGGTCTCGGTGGTTTTCAACATTCCTAGGCTCACAATTTCCATGCTCCAAGCCTAACTTATCAGTCCCCCCGTAAACGAGTACAAAAACTTCTCATAATATCATAACCGTGTTGTCTTGACCACAACAACCATGCTTACTCCATACGGATCTCATCCGTACCATTCTCGAAATCCCACTACGTAGCTCAATCTATTAACATAGTCTTCCATTAAGTCCCTTAATTAACCACTTAAGGGTCCATTACATTCTCACACAACTCATCATCACCTAATTATCTCAAATTAGCACGTAAAACCTTGATGAGAGTTCCTTAACTGTTCATACCTTCCCGGTATTTATTTAGTCCTTACCAAATCCTGGTAATCTAAAATCATTCTAGGCAACACGCGTCGATTTCATACAAAAATACGATACCGTATGTCACGGCACCAACTATACTACTAACATTACCTACCGGATACGCAATCCACATCATCTTTCCCCGGTCATCGCTTTCTCGTAGCTGCAAACAACATAACCTGTTAGGGAGAGACGACCCTAACCACACAGCTCTATCGCACGATCTTAGAATGAGAAGAATGGAAACCAATCCTAAATGTCCTGCAGCCTCCTGATTATAGATGTGGTGCACAACACACCGATAATCAAGACTCTACTAGACACGGTCTGTAGACACTTTCCGAGGACTAATCGCTCGATACCACTTTTGTCACGACCCGACCAAGCTCGCGATCGTGCCCTACACAGGCACCTCCCGATACATCAGAGAATAGCAGCGGAACATACACAACTTATAAAATGCTTAAACATAAAATAACAACAGACTAGCCGATAAGGCCACCTTCCGTACAATATACGCAATAAAACAGTATATTTTTTTTCTTTACAACCCAATCCACAAATGTGACTACAGACCTCTAAGAATAACAACTCTGGCGGGACAGGGCTCCGCCATACCCCTGAATGTACAACGACCGACAATACCAGGGATAAGCCTCCGGAATAAAGGAGCTTCTCAACAGCTGAACAGTGATACTAAGAGCGAGGATCGAACATGACTTACCTACTGCGGCATGAACGCGGCCCGAAAAGAGGTCGATAACATGTACCAAATATGTGAAACTGAAAGTACTGTAATGAAATCATAAGTCTATAATAAAACTGGAGACATGTATGATAACTCAATTAACAGTACACAGTACCTTACTAACAATGAGAGTAATCAAAAGTATACTTACAACATAAAAAATAGGAAGCTCGCGATCAAAGCAGGACCACCCGCCCGCAGTATCATTAAGCAATCCTACTCCTGGGACTATTTCACCCGCATAGGTCGTGTGGACCCGCATGAGGTATTCCTCGAATAGGTTGTCCCGCCCGCATGGGACTATTTCACCCGCATAAGCCCATAAGGACTCGCATGAGGTATTCCTCGCATTGTGGATAGCAAATCCACGGAACAGGTGGTATAACGATCTTGGGGATTTACCCCTCATTTATACTCTTACCCTGAAGCAGGTGGTATAACGATCTTGGGGGTTTACCCCTCAGATATACTCTTACCCTGAAGAAGGTGGTATAACGATCTTGGGGATTTGCCCCTCAGATATACTCTTACCCTATCTCAACCGGCCATCATACATAACATAAGCCCTACCGGCTTATCATACATAACATAAGCACTACCGGCTTATCATACAATAAGTAAGCAAGTTAAGAAATCCCCCTAACTTCTTATTAGTCTTATTCATATACACTCTCATTTTAGTTTACTTAAGGTACTAACATGTCATTATAAATCCGGGAGTTTAACCCAAAGTACTACGTACTTCTATTCTTTTAAAATGACTCATTTTCATATAAAACTTCCAAGATACTAATAACCGTAGTATCAAGTCATAACTACATTTTAAGACAAGTCACAATACCTTTTTAGAAAATACATTTTCGGGCTTCTAAATCAAGTGACTTCTTTCTTTTAAAACCTTAAGCAATTGATGCCTTTAAATCAATTTGCCTTTCGTTATTTCAAGTCATTTAACATACTTAAATTACTTAGAGTAAACCACTCTTTTTAACTTTCCATAAAGCTATTATAACCAACTTTCCATAAAGCCGTTATACTAGCTTTATACCTTAGAAACTTACATACTTCTTTATAACCAAGAGACTTAAACTTTCCAACTAAACAAGTATCAACCATACTTTCAACATACTTAAAGTCTCTTAACTTTTGAAAACCAAGATATCCTTAATATTTAAACAAGTGAGTTAATTTCCTAACTCAATAAACTTGGACATTCTTAAAATAGGCCAAGGATATCAAATGGACCTAGATTGTCAAAATCTTGTATGTCTACCGTACTATACATTTACAACTTATTCATGCTCAAGAGATAAGAAAGTTCCACATACCTCTTCGGTTTAATCCACTTGCTAAGTCCAATTCGCCGTACGTAGTATGTCAACCTATAATGACCATAGTACGTCTATTAACTTCTTACTTCAAACGTAGAATATTCCAAGTGCAAAGTCACTAAATTCTACGGAAAATCGGACAGCACTTCCTTTGTTTCTACATAATTTGCCACCTTTTTCAAGGCCGAATTCAATAACCAAACACGCCACATTTAAGGCCCAACAAAGTAGTTAACAATAGGGGATTACACGCTTAATCAAGATATGTAAAATTCCGCCCCACAATATATAACAAACTAGTCTAAACTACAATGTCAATTCGGCAATTAGGGCAACAATACCAACTCTTCTTCCAATTTCTTTTCAATCCAATTGGTTTAATATAACATGTTATCTAGCCACAATTGATTATAACTACTACAATCCTCAAGTAGGTAAACATGCGACGATTCTAATTATCGACCAAATTGTATTTCAATTTCAAATGGCTTAACATGTCATTTTCGGATTTGAGCTTCCAATTTCCATAACACTTATCAATCTTCATAACACATATCACATGATCATTTCTAACTTATAATAACATGGAATCTTCAATTACAAAAGTAAGACGAAGATTATACCTCATTTAGCCCAAATATGATCTAAGATTACGAGTCGATCCTTAGCAACTTTAGCTCCTATTTTTGACGTTCCAAACCACTTCAAGCAACCCTTAGAAGCTTATGATAAACTTATCTTCAAGTTCCAACTTCAAAGTTGAAGAACTCCTTAACTTTCCGCCTTGCGACTAATACGAAAACACCATTTTTCCGGGATCTTTCTATTGAGATACACTTACAATACTCTTAGGAACCTTGGTTTAAAGTATGAGAATTATTGGACAACAATTGAAAATTTCTCTCTTGGAAGGGGCACATTGTCGTGAGCTCTCATTAGTGCAAGAACAAGTTTTCAAGATTTTTCTAAGTGTTGAGAATGACAAAGTCTTGCACTACTAGTGTACATATATAACATAATGGAGGGTCTAGATTAGTACATATGGATGGCTTAGATGAGTTTCACATGGATCAAGCCCAAGTGGCACTTTGACAAGTCAACAATGTCAAGCTCCTTGTCTTTGCAAGACTTGGTCATTTAAATTATGGTCAAATGACCATTTTAACCATGACAATTTCGTCCAAGTCCACAAAGGGGGGTGACACGTGTCGCCCTCCCATTCGTCGCAATATTTGTTTTTCCGACAATTCCATAATTCCGATAAATTTTTACTCGTCTCAAATCTTAATATTTTTGGGTTCTTACCTTCGTTCTTATAAACATATCCTGAAATTCCGGGGTGTAACAGTAAGGTTATAGCTTATGCATCCCGACAACTCAAGACGCATGAAAAGAATTATCCTACTCATGATTTAGAGTTAGCAGCGGTGATACATGCTTTGAAGATATGGAGACATTATCTATATGGAGTTCATGTTGATATTTTTACGGATCACAAGAGTCTCCAATATATCTTCAAATAGAAGGAGTTGAACTTACGATAGAGACGGTGGTTAGAGTTATTTAAGGACTATGATGTTGATATCATGTACCACCCGGAGAAAGCCAATATGGTAGCGGATGCTCTTAGCCATCGGTCTATGGGTAGCTTGATATATGTGCAGCCAGAAAGAAAGGAGATGGTTCATGAGATACACCAGCTAGCGAGCCTTGGAGTCCGATTGTCCGATTCTGGAGATAGTGGAGTTCTTATTCGGGGAGTTGCCGAGTCCTCTATCGTAGAAGAGGTGAAGAGGCATCAGTATGAGGATCCTGTTCTGGAACGGTATAGAGATGCAGCTCTTCGAAAGGAGAAGACTCCATTTGAGGTTGCACCTGATGGGGTGCTAAGGTATGAAGGCAGATTGTGTGTACCTGATGTTGCAGGGCTACGAAAGCAGGTTATGGGAGAGGCACATAATGCTCAGTATTCTATTCATCCGGGGTCAACAAATATGTATCATGACCTTAGATGCGTATATTGGTGGGATGGCATGAAGAGGGACATAGCGGAGTTTGCTGCGCAGTGCCCGAATTGCCAACAAGTTAAGGTTGAGCATCAGAAGCCTGGTGGATTATTGTAGGGGATAGAGATCCCGACTTGGAAGTGGAAGGTGATTAATATGGACTTCGTTACAGACTTACCTTGTACTCAGAGGAAGTATAACTCCATATGGGTTGTTGTGGATAGGCTGACGAAATCAACCCATTTTCTCCCAGTCAGGACTACTTACTCAGCTGAGGACTATGCTAGGCTATACATCGGGGAGATAGTGATACTGCACGGGGTTCCCACATCTATCATATCAGACAGAGGAGCTCAGTTTACAGCAAACTTCTGGAGATCTTTCCAGAAGGGATTGGGGACACAGGTGAGTCTCAGTACAATATTTCATCCTTAGACCGATGGGCAGGAAGAGCGTACTATTCAGACACTTGAGGATATGTTGAGAGCCTGTATTATTGATTTCAGGGTAGCTGGGAGGATCATTTGCCACTTGTTGAGTTTTCCTATAACAACAGCTATCATTCTAGTATTCAGATGGCCCCCTACGAGGCTTTATATGGGAGGAAGTGCAGGTCACCTATTGGTTGGTTTGAGATAGGCGAGACCAAGTTACTTAGCCTAGACATGATTCAACAAGTTGTGGATAAGGTGAAGTTTATCCAGGAGAGACTATTACCAGCCCAGAGTCGACAGAAGTCGTATGCAGATAATCGACGTCGACACTTAGAGTTTCACCTTGATGACTGGTTATTCTTGAAGGTATCACCCATGAAGGGTGTGATGAGGTTCGGTAGGAAAGGGAAGCTTAGCCCGAGATACATTGGACCTTATCAGATTATTCTCAGGGTAGGCAAGGTTGCCTATGAGTTGGATCTACCATCTGATTTGAAAGCGATACATCCAGTTTTTCATGTATCGATGTTGCGTAAGTGTCTTGGTGATCATTATAGAGTCTTCCCAGTAGATGATGTCCAGGTGACAGAGGATTTGGCGTATGAGGAGAGTCTCATAGCCATACTTGATCACCAGGTTAGAAGGTTACAGACTAAGTATGTGGCTTCCGTCAAGGTTTTGTGGCGGAACAATAATAGGAAAAAGATGATGTGGGAAGCAGAAGAGGAGATGAATAGGAAGTATCATAACTTGTTCCCGATGCCTACATGTAATTCCAATCCCTATTTGTAAAATCATATATAACTTATTAATGAGTGAGACTATGTGCTATATTGTGGCCATGTGATACATCTTTGTGTTTGCTGAGTATAGGTTGGTAGGTATAGTTTAAAGGGGACTATGCTGAAATTTGTATAGCTTGAGACCTATTATGAACATTCGGGATGAATGTTTCTAAGGGGGGAAGAATGTTACACCCCGTAA
Source organism: Przewalskia tangutica (assembly GCA_029844215.1). Classification (NCBI taxonomy): domain Eukaryota; kingdom Viridiplantae; phylum Streptophyta; class Magnoliopsida; order Solanales; family Solanaceae; genus Przewalskia; species Przewalskia tangutica. The sequence continues at coordinate 112,083,095 of CM056727.1, forward strand.
TTCCAGGGCATATAAGTGAGAACGTAACTAAGGAAATGAGATTTGAACGTTGAAAGGAAAATATATTTACATATTATAATTTTGGATACTACAAATGTGATGATGATAATTAATACTAGTAGTTGAAATCTTTCCAATAGAATTATGGACTTAGTGTTGAATTATTTAATCTTGGCATTGAAAGACTTGAGGCCATCGAAAATTTCAAGAAATGGCTAAGTGTGAAAGATATTTTGTGAAGAGTGAGACAAGTGGACAAGTGGGGTTCATGGGTCCCCCTCCACTTGTCCTACAAACTCCAATTAAATACAAGGCTTGAAAGACTTAGTCTCACAAATATCTTCATTATCAAAACTCTTATCTCTCCCTTAACCTTCAAGGTTCTCGAAAATCCCTAGCCAAAGTGAAGAACAAGATCAACTTATTTTATAAGATTAAGCACCTTAATTAAGTTCTAAGCCAAGTTAACTCTCCATAACAAGTGGTCACGATTTTGGCCAAGAAAGTTATCTTGAAACCCTAAGCTTGGAGATGAACCTTATGGAAGGAGAATATGAAATCAAGATGGTTACAAGCTTGTATAGGATACGTGTGTGTGATTGTAACGTGTAGAAGTGGTGCAAAAAGTGAAGCAGGACCGAGACTTAGGGTCTGTTTTGGGCTAAGATTAAGGTAAGATTTTTTCTTCCTCTTGAAGTAATTGGAAGTTACATGATGTTATAGTTAAGATATGAACTTGTGTTAAGTAAAATGGAGAATAATATGTGCATGTCAAAGATTTGGCATGTTAGCCGATTCTGGACAGTTTTCATGTTGTTGGATTCGTTGGTTATTGTTGTTTTTATCTTCACTTATTACATGCTAGATTGAAGGAAATCTTGATAGTAAAAGATGAAATGGTTTATATTAAAGTTTTGAAACTTGAATTGGATAATAAGGATTTATGAAAAAGGTTATGGTATTGGTTGTTGGCCGAGAACTGCATGAAACTGTGATACGTTGTGGTACTGTTTTAGGGGCTGTTTTATGGGTTTATAATGCTGAAAATTCAGTTACCATTATGCATGTTTTGATGTGGTAATTGCTAATGTAAGTCCTAAAGAATTAAGGGTGTAGAATGGTGTAAAAAGACTTCACATTCTACCCTCATTGTTGTTAGAATATGGACTGTTTTATATGGATTAAGAGGTCGGATTAACATGTGAAGTAGGTGTGTAATTCACCTTGGTTGTTGTTTTGGTTATGCCCTTAATTGGTGCTTGGTTATTGATGTTATTGGCCTTATTTGTAAGGTGGAAACGTATGTATAAATAGGGAAAGTTCTGCCCAAATTTTTATATGAAAGGAGAACCATTACTTGGTATATGACTACACTAGTAAGCATGTAGTTGATATACATGTTATTGTTATTATAGGTTGAAGTACTAATTGAGGCGTATTCTACTTGTCGAGTTGGTATAGCCGATAAGGTATGTGAAACTATCATTTCTTCTTTTGGCATGATATTTATATGACATGGATGTACGGCGGACGTACGTAATTCCATTGAGTCTTTATCCTTAAAATGAAAGATGTGATAGTGCCTTGGTTTTCTAAAATGAAAGAGTATATTATTCCATGGACTTACATCCATGATGGGGGTATAAATCCCCATGAGAGTATATTATTCCATAGACTTACATCCATAATGCGGGTATAGATTCCCATGAGAGTATATTATTCCATGGACTTACATCCATGATGCGGGTATAGATCCCCACGAGAGTATATTATTCTAATGGACATTCTCATGAGAGTATATTATTCCATGGACTTACATCCATGATGCGGGTATAGATCCCCATGAGAGTATATTATTCCATGGACTTACATCAATGATGCGGGTATAAATTCCCATGAGAGTATATTAATCCATGGACTTACATCCATGATGCGGGTATAGATTCCCATGACAGTACATGATTATAGGAACATACATTCATGATCGTGATATGACTCTTATTTTTTAAAGAAAAGGTACAGTTGGCTCTTATTTTATATGGCACGGTTGGATCTGGTATTTGATTTTCATACTTACCCCTGTCATCCTTTGGCCAGTTATGATCTTAATTTATGTACTTTATGCTTTCATACTTAGTACATTGTTGTACTGACCCCCTTCTCCGGGGGGCTGTGTTCATGCCCGCAGGTATAGGTACTTAGTTTGGTGATCCTCGAGCTTAGGATCCTTGCCCAGCTTTTGAGATAGCTCCACTGTTCTAGAGCTTGTCATTTTGGTACAGTCTTTGATTTTAGACTTATGTATATTCAGGGGTACGGCGGGGCCTTGTCCCATCACATGTCATTATCAAACTCTTAGAGGTCTGGTAGACAGGTGTGTGTTGTATATGTATTTAAACATGTGTGAGTTGCACTCATTTTGGATATTCTGTATATAGTGGCAGCCTTGCCGGCTTGCCTGTATTTATAAGATTTCTGATTTCCATATTTTTCTTCCGAGTCTCAGTAGAGTATATGTGATGTATGGGTATAAGGGTTCCCAGGTAGGTCACAGTCGCGGCCCGTCGGCTCGGGTCGTGACAGATTTGCAGACTATGTATCTACTATTGAGTTTTCTCACAGCAGGTCTGATAATTCTCTATTCATATATCGTCGTGGCACAAGTCTATCATGACACTCCTCATTTCTGAGTTTGCTATGAAAGACTTGGGGTCCTTAAGTTATTTCTGGGAATTATTGTCACTCGCCATACATGTGGGTTATTATTATCACAAAGGAAGTATGCTGCTAAGATAATTGAGAGAGCTGGTATGTCCTCATGTAAGTCTACTTCCACTCCAGTTGACACTAAAACCAAGCTGGTTGTCATGACCCGACCCCGCGTCCGCGACTAGTGCCCTACCTGGGCACCCCTTACAGGTATACATCAGAGAATAGCAGTGGAACATACATAAACTCATAAAATACTTAGACAGTAAATATCAACAGGCTAGCCGATAAGGCCACATTCCGTGAAATATACATAACCCAAAATAAAACAGTTACATCTTTGTTCTTACAACCCAATCCACAAGATATGACTACAGACCTCTAGGAATAACAACTGTGACGGGACAGGGCCCCGCCATACCCCTGAATGTACATAAATCTACAACATCAGGGACACCGTACCAAAAGACAAGTCTCCGGAGAAATGGAGCTTCTGACACCTGATCAGTGATCCTAAGAGTGAGGATCCACCACCTGCTTATCCCTACATGCGGCATGAACGCAGCCCCCCGAGAAAAGGGGGTCAGTACACAATATGTACCAAGTATGTAAAACTGGAAATACTGTAATTTACATCATAAGTCTAAAATAAAGCGGGAGACATGTATGATAATCAAATTAACGATATCAGGCCTTACTAACAATGAGAGTAACAACATAAACATTTCCGGTTCTCAAAATAGGAAGCCTGTGATTAACCTAGGACCATCCGCCCGTAGTATTATCACACAATCCTACTCCTGGGACTATTTCACCCGCATAGGCCGTATGGACCCGCGTGAGGTAATTTCCTCGCATAGGACTGGTCCGCCCCGCATAGGACTATTTCACCCGCATGAGCCCTACGGACTCGCATGAGGTATTCCTCGCATCGTAGGTAGCAAATCCACGAAATATGCAAATGCCACAAGACCGAGGAATGACCCCGTAATGAACAATAAATCACAAGCACAACAGGCTACTATAAATAACATAAGCAAGTTAAGAAACCCCTTAACTTCTCATTAAACTTAATTAGCATGCACTCTCATTTCTTTTAACTTAAGGCACTATCGTATCATGAAAGATTCGGGAATTTAACTCAAAGTACTACGTACTTCCATTCTTTTAAAATGACTCTTTTTCATATAAACTCCAAGATACTAATAACCGTAGTATCAAGTCATATCTACTTTTCAAGACAAGTCACAATACCTTTTAGAAATACATTTATAAGCTTCTAAACCAAGTGACTTTTTATTTTAAAACTTTAAGCAATTGATGCCTTTAAATCAATTTGCCTTTATTCATTTCAAGTCATTTATCTTTATTTACATCACTAGAGTAAACAATTCTTTTAACTTTCCATAAAGTTATTATAACCAACTTCCCATAAAGCCGTTATACTAACTTTATGCTTTAGACACTAAGACATTCTTATCCTTTTAAAAACAAGTGAGTTAATTCTCTAACTCAACCAACTTGGACATTCTTAAAACAAGTCAAGGATACCAAATGAAACTGAATTCATTTAAAGCTCGTACGTCTACCGTACTATACATTTATAACTACTCATGCTCAAGAGATAAGAAAAGTCCCACATACCTCTTCGGTTCAATCCACTTGTTAAGTCCAAAATATCGTACGTAGTATGTCAACCTATAATGACCATAATACGTCTATTAACCTCTAGCTTCAAACGTAGAATATTCTAAGTGTAAATGTTACACCCAGGAATTTCAGGATATGTTTATAAGAATGTAAGTAAGAATTCAAAATGTTAAGGTTCGAGACGAGTAATTATTTAGCGAAATTTTGGAAATGGTCGGAAAACGAAATATTGCGACGAACGGGAGGGCAACACGTGTCACCCCCCCTTAGCTTTGCCTTGGACGAAATGGCATGGCCATTTTGGTCATTTACCTTAAGTCTTGGATGACTAAAGTCTTGCAACTTGTGTAGCATGACATTCTTGACCAAGTCAATTAGTCAATAAGTCTTGACTTACTAAGAGCTTATCCAAGCCTCACATTTGGTGATATCTTGACCATCCTTTACTCTTTATATTACTAGTAGTGCTAGAGAGAGCCAACACTTGAAATTTCACACAAATTGGAAGAGCATAGGCTTAGCTCTCGGGTTCACTTAGCATTAGAAGGAGAAAAATTTGTTCCTTGTTCTTTTAATTCCCCACTTTAAACCAAGGTTCATGAGGGTATAGTAAGTGTATCTCAATAGAAAAATCCCGGAAAAAGAGAGTTTTCGTATTAGTCGCAAAGAGAAAACCTAGAGACTTTCTAGGTTTTGGATTGAAGGTTTGAAGGAAAGTTGTTGGTGTGGTTCTAAGGGTCTCAAGGAGCGGATTGAAGTGTCTTGATGAGGCTCTAGGTTGCTAAGAGCAACCGGTTTTGAAGATTGTTACAATTCGTTGAGGTATAATCTTGTTCTTTGAAAGTGTTACAAGATTTTTATATTGTTGTTGTTAGCTTTACATGTTGCTAGCATGAAGTGGTTAAGTTGAAGTTTATAAGTATTGTGGAGTGCTTGTAGCTAAATTCGAAATGTTATATAAGCCACTTGAAAATTGGATTACTAATTGGTCGTTTATTAGAAATCGTCGCATGTTACCTACTTAGAGATTATAGTAGTTATAATTGGTGGCGACTTGATATCATGTTATGCTAACATTGGATAAGAATTGATGTTGTAGTATTTCAAGTTAGCCGAATTGGACTTTTAGTTTGTTTTTCATTTGTATTGGACTACTTTCTAAATTGTGAGCCAATTGGGGCTGTTTAGTTTTTATTGGAGTACCTTATAGAAATTGTGAGCCAATTGGGGCTGTTTGGTTATTGTATTCGGCCTTGAAAAAGGTGGGAAAGTAAGTAAACACAAAGGAAGTACTGTCCGATTTTTCCGTAGAATTTAGTGACGTAGCACTTAGAATACTCTACGTGTGAAGTAAGAAGGTTAATGGACGTATTGTAACCATTATAGGTTGAAGTACTAAGTATAGCGTATCCTACTTGGAGAGTGGAATAGCTATCAAGGTTGAGGTACTTGGAGCATTTTGCTACTTGTCGACAATCGTCGCGAGGTATGTGAACCTCTTCCTTCCTTTGGCATGATTCTATGTATGGAATATACTTGTGGTATCATTTCATGTTTCCTTCTACTCTTAGAAGTTAAGAGGTAGTTATGTGATTTACTCTATGTAGAACTTTTCCTATCTTTTGAGCATGACTAGTTGTACGTATGTAGTACGGTAGACGTACAAGACTATGATATTCTTTACTTGTTTTATGTAATGCCAAGTCGGGTGGGTTAGGAGATCAACTCACTTCTTTGAAAATAGTAAGGATGTCTTAAGTTTTATTAAGGTTAAGGGACTTGAAGAGTTTCCAAGTATGTGATACTTGTCCGCTTTTAAACGTATAAGTCCCTTGGATAGGAAATTGTTTTTGGCTAAGGTATAAAGTGAATATAACGGCTTTATGGGGAGTTAGTTATATTTGACTTATGGAAAGATAAGTGATTTGATTTTAGTGAAAAGGCCACTTATTTTTTTAGGCATTAATTGCCTAAGGTTTTATAATAAAAAGAGTCACTTGTTTTCTAAAGGTTAAGAGACTATTTGTATTTTTGAAAGTTATGAGAATTTATTTGAAAGTATTTAATACTTGGTTTCAAAAAGTAGAAGTCTCTTGGTTATAAAAGGAATGTGTTGGTCTAAACCATAAAGGGTTATAACGGCTTTATGGGAAGTTGGTTATAACGGCTTTATGGAAGGTTAAGAGAATGATTTTCTCTAATAGAGTAATCAAAGAAAGAACTTGTGTTAAGGAAGGGCAAATTGTTTTAAAGGTACCAATTGCTTAAGGTTTTAAATAAGGAAGTCACTTGATTTAGAAGCCGGTAATTGTATTTCTAAAAAGGTATTGTGACTTGTCTTGAAAGGTGAATAGGACTTGATACTACGGTTGTTAGTATCGGGGAAGTGTTATTTGGAAAGGAGTCTTCTGAAAAGAATGTACGTACGTAGTACTTAGGCTTGTTAAATGAGAATTATTCTATTTGTGCCCGGATAAGTACTTAGGCTTGTAAAATGAGAATTATTCTATTTGTGCCCGGATAAGTACTTAGGCTTGTTAAATGAGAATTATTCTATTTGTGCCCGGATAAGTACTTAGGCTTGTTAAATGAGAATTATTCTACTTGTGCCCGGATAAGTACTTAGGCTTGTAAAATGAGAATTATTCTATTTGTGCCCGGATAAGTACTTAGGCTTGTTAAATGAGAATTATTCTATTTGTGCCTTGATAAGTACTTTGGCTTGGTTAATTGAGAATTAGCCTATGTGTGCTGGTGATAGCCTTTGAGTGCAAGGATTATGTTTTATTACGTTGCCGCGACTCTCAGTTGGAGGGCCGGCTGTCTTGTGGTAAGCTACTTGGACGTACCGACAGTGATGTGGGATTCCACGGGTATGCTTCCGTTATTTGTAGTACTTGGGTTAAATTCCCGGATTTTTATAAAAGACAGGGTAGTGCTTATGTCCTGTTTGATGGCCGATTGAGATAGGGTAAGAGTATAAATGAGGGGCAAGTCCCAAGACGTTATACCACCTTCTCCAGGGTAAGAGTATAAGTGAGGGGTAAACCCCCAAGACGCTGTACCACCTGCTTTATATGTTGTTTGACGGTTGAGATAGGGTAAGAGTATAAATGAGGCAAGCCCCAAGACGTTATACCACCTTCTCCGTGGTAAGAGTATAAGTGAGGGTAAACCCCAAGATGCTATACCACCGCTTTACCACCTTCTCGGGGTAAGAGTATAAGTGAGGTAAACCCCAAGACGCTATACCACCGGTGGGACTTGGTGCTCATGTATGCTGTTGGTGTTATAGTATATCATGGATCGCGGTGAGGAAGGATTCCACGGGCAGATTGATATTACGGGCGTGAGACCCATGGTTATATTTGACACTTATAGCCGTCGGCGATGATGGGGATTCCACGCCACCCTTTGCTATTTTGTGTGACTTGATCGCGCCCCGACCGGGTCGGTAGTATACGCGTCCCTCCACATAAAGGGCGGATTGTGTTATGAAAGTTAAGTAAGTTATATGGTATTGAACTTAATGATTTTCCTAAATCATGTACATAAGAGTGTGACTATAGCTTTTATTGAAAATGGGAAATGATGATAAGCTACGATTAAGTTCATAAGTAAATGACACGGCAGATCTGTATGTACTTTTATACTTGCCTGCCGTTCTTTGTACGATTATGATCTGTTTATCAGACGTTATTTCTGTTCCATATTCGTACTGTTAGATCGACTTCTTCTGGGCTGCGTTCATGCCCGCAGTTTTAGGTACTGTGTGGTGATCCTTGCTCTTAGGATCTCGGTTCGCTGAGAGAAAGCTCATTTGCTCCGAGGCTTAGCTCTGGTACGGTTTTCCCGAGGTAGTAGATTCATGTATATTCGTGGTATGGCGGCCCCGCCCCGCCACAAAGGGTTATATTAAAACTCTAGAGGTGCAGAGTCACATATTGTGGGTCGCTTTGTAAAAGAAATGAGGCAACCGCTTGTATTTATATATGTTCGGGAAGGTAGCTATCGCTAACTTTGTTGTTTTACTCCGATGTTTTATTTATAAGTTTCATGTATGTTCCGCTGATTTTCTCCGATGTTTATTCGTAGCGGTGCCTGTGTAGGCACCGCCGCGATCCCGGTCGGGTCGTGACAAAAGTGGTATCGAGCGATTAGTCTCTGAAAGTGTCTACGCATCGTGTCTAGTAGAGTCTTGATTATCGGTGTGTTGTGCACCACATCTATAATCGGGAGGTCGCAGGACATTTAGGATTGGTTTCCATTCTTCTCACCGAGATCGTGCGATAGAGGTTGTTGTTAGGTCGTCCCTCCCTAACTGTTATGTTGTTTGCAGCCACGAAAGGCAAAGATGACCAGAAAGATGTGGTGGATTGCGTATCCGGTTGGTAATGATTATAGTATAGTCGGTATTGTGACATACATCTCTACGGAGTTATGTATGAAGGTCGACGCGTGTTGCCTAGAATGATTTTAGATTACCAGAATCGGTAAAGACTAACTAGATCAGGGAAGGTATGGAATAGTTAATGAATTTTCGCCAAGGTTTTGTGTTTTATTTCGAGATAATTGGGAAAGGATGAGTCATGCGACAGGGTAGTGAACCCTTAGAAGCCATATTAAGGAACCTAACGGAAATGTCATGTTAATAGATTGTGTAGTAAGCTTAAGAGGATTATACGGATGAGGCACAGTATAGAGTAAATAATGGTTGTTGTGATCGAGAAATACATGGTTATGGTTTTGTGAGAAGTTTTTGTACCCGTTCTTTGGGGATGATAAGATAGGTCGGGAGCATGGAAATTGCGAGCCTAAGAATATTGATAAGCCGAGACCTTAGATGTATAAGGTTTTCTCCGCAATAAGATTTTAAGTCGGACGAGGATAAGAGTTAAGTGCGTGTTGAGTCGGGTTGAGGACTCATTACGGGTCTCCCATGGCCTGGAATGGAGTGGGATCAGTTGGTAGTAGTTCGCTCGTGGCGAGTCACGGTATGAGCCAAGTTTAGTTAATTGTTTTACGGGTTCGTGGACGCGTTCCACGAACAGTCATGGCGGAAACGGCCTTATATTGTTTTATAGAGTTACTCCAAAGATTTGAGGCGAATCGATATGGAAGTTATGTATGTATGCTAGTATGAGTTGGAAGTACGAAAAGATAATCTCTTTTGGGCTTAAGAGGGACGAGTATGCGTGTACAAGGTATTAGGGCCATGTGTGGCATTGTTGGTATGACGGGGTTGTTAAAGGAAACTATGTCACAAATTATAAAGATTGACTCCGAAAGAACATTCGGGGACGAATGTTTCTAAGGGGGGAAGAATGTTACACCCCGGAATTTCAGGATATGTTTATAAGAATGTAAGTAAGAATTCAAAATGTTAAGGTTCGAGACGAGTAATTATTTAGCGAAATTTTGGAAATGGTCGGAAAATGAAATATTGCGACGAACGGGAGGGCAACACGTGTCACCCCCCTTAGCTTTGCCTTGGACGAAATGGCATGGCCATTTTGGTCATTTACCTTAAGTCTTGGATGACTAAAGTCTTGCAACTTGTGTAGCATGACATTCTTGACCAAGTCAATTAGTCAATAAGTCTTGACTTACTAAGAGCTTATCCAAGCCTCACATTTGGTGATATCTTGACCATCCTTTACTCTTTATATTACTAGTAGTGCTAGAGAGAGCCAACACTTGAAATTTCACACAAAAATTGGAAGAGCATAGGCTTAGCTCTCGGGTTCACTTAGCATTAGAAGGAGAAAAATTTGTTCCTTGTTCTTTTAATTCCCCACTTTAAACCAAGGTTCATGAGGGTATAGTAAGTGTATCTCAATAGAAAAATCCGGAAAAAGAGAGTTTCGTATTAGTCATGAGAAAACCTAGAGACTTTCTAGGTTTTGGATTGAAGGTTTAAAGGAAAGTTGTTGGTGTGGTTCTAAGGGTCTCGAGGCGGATTGAAGTGTCTTGATGAGGCTACAGGTTGCTAAGGAGCAACCGGTTTTGAAGATTGGGTTACAATTCGTTGAGGTATAATCTTGTTCTTTGAAAGTGTTACAAGATTTTTATATTGTTGTTGTTAGCTTTACATGTTGCTAGCATGAAGTGGTTAAGTTGAAGTTTATAAGTATTGTGGAGTGCTTGTAGCTAAATTCGAAATGTTATATAAGCCACTTGAAAATTGGATTACTAATTGGTCGCTTATTAGAAATCGTCGCACGTTACCTACTTAGAGATTATAGTAGTTATAATTGGTGGCGACTTGATATCATGTTATGCTAACATTGGATAAGAATTGATGTTGTAGTATTTCAAGTTAGCGAATTGGACTTTTAGTTTGTTTTTCATTTGTATTGGACTACTTTCTAAATTGTGAGCCAATTGGGTCATTTAGTTTTTATCGAGTACCTTATAGAAATTGTGAGCCAATTGGGGCTGTTTGGTTATTGTATTCGGCCTTGAAAAGGTGGCAAAGTAAGTAAACACAAAGGAAGTCTTTGTCAGATTTTTCCGTAGAATTTAGTGACGTAGCACTTAGAATACTCTACGTGTGAAGTAAGAAGGTTAATGGACGTATTGTAACCATTATAGGTTGAAGTACTAAGTATAGCGTATCCTACTTGGAGAGTGGAATAGCTATCAAGGTTAAGGTACTTGGAGCATTTTGCTACTTGTCGACAATCGTCGCGAGGTATGTGAACCTCTTCCTTCCTTTGGCATGATTCTATGTATGGAATATACTTGTGGTATCATTTCATGTTTCCTTCTACTCTTAGAAGTTAAGAGGTAGTTATGTGATTTACTCTATGTAGAACTTTTCCTATCTTTTGAGCATGACTAGTCATGCGATGTAGTACGGTAGACGTACAAGACTATGATATTCTTTACTTGTTTTATGTAATGCCAAGTCGGGTGGGTTAGGAGATCAACTCACTTCTTTGAAAATAGTAAGGATGTCTTAAGTTTTATTAAGGTTAAGGGACTTGAAGAGTTTCCAAGTATGTGATACTTGTTCCGTTTTAAACGTATAAGTCCCTTGGATAGGAAATTGTTTTTGGCTAAGGTATAAAGTGAATATAACGGCTTTATGGGGAGTTAGTTATATTTGACTTATGGAAAGATAAGTGATTTGATTTTAGTGAAAAGGCCACTTATTTTTTTAGGCATTAATTGCCTAAGGTTTATAATAAAAAGACTCACTTGTTTTCTAAAGGTTAAGAGACTATTTGTATTTTTGAAAGTTATGAGAATTTATTTGAAAGTATTTAATACTTGGTTTCAAAAAGTAGAAGTCTCTTGGTTATAAAAGGAACGTGTTGGTCTAAACCATAAAGGGTTATAACGGCTTTATGGGAAGTTGGTTATAACGGCTTTATGGAAGGTTAAGAGAATGATTTTCTCTAATAGAGTAATCAAAGAAAGAACTTGTGTTAAGGAAGGGCAAATTGTTTTAAAGGTACCAATTGCTTAAGGTTTTAAATAAGGAAGTCACTTGATTTAGAAGCCGGTAATTGTATTTCTAAAAAGGTATTGTGACTTGTCTTGAAAGGTGAATAGGACTTGATACTACGGTTGTTAGTATCGGGGAAGTGTTATTTGGAAAGGAGTCTTTTGAAAAGAATGTACGTACGTAGTACTTAGGCTTGTTAAATGAGAATTATTCTATTTGTGCCCGGATAAGTACTTAGGCTTGTAAAATGAGAATTATTCTATTTGTGCCCGGATAAGTACTTAGGCTTGTTAAATGAGAATTATTCTATTTGTGCCCGGATAAGTACTTAGGCTTGTTAAATGAGAATTATTCTATTTGTGACCGGATAAGTACTTAGGCTTGTTAAATGAGAATTTTTCTACTTGTGCCCGGATAAGTACTTAGGCTTGTAAAATGAGAATTATTCTATTTGTGCCCGGATAAGTACTTAGGCTTGTTAAATGAGAATTATTCTATTTGTGCCTTGATAAGTACTTTGGCTTGGTTAATTGAGAATTAACCTATGTGTGCTGGTGATAGCCTTTGAGTGCAAGGATTATGTTTTATTACGTTGCCGCGACTCTCAGTTGGAGAATGGTGTCTTGTATTAAGCTACTTGGACGTCTGCAAGCGGTGATGTGGGATTCCACGGGTATGCTTCCGTTATTTGTAGTACTTGGGTTAAATTCCCGGATTAGTATAAAAGACAAGGTAGTGCTTATGTCCTGTTTGATGGCCGGTTGAGATAGGGTAAGAGTATAAATGAGGGGCAAGTCCCAAGACGTTATACCACCTTCTCCAGGGTAAGAGTATAAGTGAGGGGTAACCCCCAAGACTACCACCTGCTTTATATGTTGTTTGACGGCCGGTTGAGATAGGGTAAGAGTATAAATGAGGGGCAAGCCCCAAGACGTTATACCACCTTCTCCAGGGTAAGAGTATAAGTGAGGGGTAAACCCCCAAGATGCTATACCACCTGCTTTACCACCTTCTCCAGGGTAAGAGTATAAGTGAGGGGTAAACCCCCAAGACGCTATACCACCGGTGGGACTTGGTGCTCATGTATGCCTGTTGGTGTTATATTATATCATGGATCGCGGTGAGGAAGGATTCCACGGGCAGGATTGATATTATGGGCGTGAGACCCATGGTTATATTTGACACTTATAGCTGTCGGCAGTGATGGGGGATTCCACGGCCACCCTTTGCTATTTTGTGTGACTTGATCGCGTCCTGAATTGGGCCGGGTAGTATATGCGTCCCTCCACATAAGGGGCGGATTGTGTTATGAAAGTTAAGTAAGTTATATGGTAATGAACTTAATGATTTTCCTAAATCATGTACATAAGAGTGTGACTATAGCTTTTATTGAAAATGGGAAATGATGATAAGCTACGATTAAGTTCATAAGTGGTAATGACACGGCAGGATCTGGTATGTACTTTTTATACTTGCCCTGTCGTTCTTTTGTACAGTTATGATCTGTTTACTGTACGTTATTTCTGTTCCATATTCGGTACACCTTCGGGGGGCTGCGTTCATGCCCGCAGGTTTTAGGTACCAGGTTGGTGATCCTTGCTCTTAGGATCTCGGTTCAGTTTTTGAGAGAAAGCTCTATTTGCTCCGGAGGCTTAGCTCTTGGTACGGTTTTCCCTGAGGTAGTAGATTCATGTATATTCAGGGGTATGGCGGGGCCCTGTCCCGCCACAGTGGTTATGTTAAAACTCTTAGAGGTCTGTAGTCACATATTGTGGGTCAGTTTGTAAAAGAAATGAGGCAACTGCTTCGGTTGTATTTATATATGTTCAGGAAGGTAGCCCTATCGGCTAACCTGTTGTTTTACTTCCGATGTTTTATTTATAAGTTTCATGTATGTTCCGCTGATTTTCTCTGATGTTTACTGTAAGGTGCCTGGGTAGGGCACCGATGCGATCCCGGGTCGGGTCGTGTGATAAAGTCACCAAATTCTACGGAAAATCGGACAGCATTTCCTTTGTTTCTACATACTTTTCCACCTTTTTCAAGGCCCGAATTCAATAACCAAACATGCCCCATTTAAGGCTCAACACATCAACCAATCAAAGGGGATTATACGTCTTACAGGACGTATAAAATTCTGCCCCACAATTCATATAAAACAGTCCTGTCACGACCCGACCCCGGGGCCGCGACTGGTGCCCTACCTGGGCACCCCGTTCAGGTATACATCATAGAATAGCAGCGGAACATACACAACATATAACATTTATAGACAATAATAACACAGGCTAGCCGATAAGGCTGCCTTCCATAAAATATGCATAGCCAAAGAAAACTGTACAACTCGGTTCTTACAGCCCCAAACCACAACATGTGACTACAGACCTCACAGGAATAACAACGATGGCGGACGGGGCCGCCATACCCCTGAATGTACATAAATCTACAACATCAGGGAAAGACTGTACCAAAAAGACAAGCCTCCGGAGAAATGGAGCTTCTGACATCTGATATGTGATCCTAAGAATGAAGATCCACCACCTGCTTACCCCTACCTGCGGCGTGACGCGGCCCAGAAGTCGATGTGATATGTACTAAGTATGTAAAACTGGAAAATACTGTAATTACATCATAAGTTTAAATCAAAGCCGGAGACATGTATGATAATAAAAATTACAGTACACAGTGCCTTACTAACAATGAGAGTAACTGATAGTATACGTACAACATAAAAATAGGAAGCTCACGATCAAAGCAGGACCATCCGCCCGCAGTATCATTAAGCAATCCTACTCTTGGGACTATTTCACCCGCATAGGTCGCGTGGACCCGCATGAGGTATTCCTCGCATAGGCTGTATCCGCCCGCATGGGACTATTTCACCCGCATAAGCCCATAAGGACTCGCATGAGGTATTCCTCGCATCGTGGGTAGCAAATCCACGAAAACAGGTGGTATAACTATCTTGGGGATTTACCCCTCAATTATACTCTTACCCTGAAGCAGGTGGTATAACTATCTTGGGGATTTACCCCTCAGATATACTCTTACCCTGGAGAAGGTGGTATAACTATCTTGGGAATTTACCCCTCAGATATACTCTTACCCTATCTCAACCGGCCATCATACATAAAGCAAGCAAGTTAAGAAATCCCCCTAACTTCTTATTCATATACACTCTCATTTTAGTTTAGTTAAGGCACTAACATATCTTTTATGAAAATCCGGGAATTTAACCCAAGTACTACATACTTCTACTCTTTAAAACAAATGACTCTTTTTAGTATAAAACTTCCAAGATACTATTAACCGTAGTATCAAGTCAAAATCACTTTTCAAGACAAGTCACAATACCTTTAGAAATAAAGTTAGGTTTCTAAATCAAGTGACTCATTTTCTTATAAACCTTAGGCAATTGATGCTTTAAAATCAAGTTGCCTTTCATTAAATCAAGTCATTTATCTTTCCATAAAGCTAATATAACCAACTCCCCATAAAGTCGTTATATTCACTTTATACCTTAGTCAAGTACAATTTCCTATCCAAGGGACTTATACGTTTAAAACGGAACAAGTATCACATACTTTAAAACTCTTCAAGTCCCTTAACTTTAATAAAACTTAAGACATCCTTAATACTTTCAAAGAAGTGAGTTAATCTCCTAACTCACCCGACTTGGCTATTCATAAAACTAGTAAAGGATATCAAGGTCTTGTACGTCTACCGTACTACATACGTGTAACTAGTCATGCTTAAAAGATAGGAAAAGTTCTACATACCTCTCCGGGTCAAACCACTTGCCAAGTACAATGTCCCGCCCGTAGTATGTCAACCTCAACGAATCTTAATCCAACTCCAAATCCGAAGTCGCTCCTTAGTAACTTAGAGCCTCTTCAAGACACTTCAATCCGCTAGTTGAGACCCTTAGAACAACACCAACAAATTTCCTTCAAATCTCCAAACAAAACCTAGAAAGCAACTAGGTTTTCACCTTGCGACTAATACGAAAACTATCGTTTTCCGAGATTTTTCTATTGAGATACACTTACAATACACTCAAGAACCTTGGTTCAAAGTGTGGAGCTAAATGGACAAGAAACAAGAATTTTTCTTTTTTTTTCTAGAGGGAACCCGAGAGCAACTATTGCTAGTCTTCCAATTTCTTGAAAATTTTCTAAGTGTTGGACTCACTCTTGCTACTACTAGTATTATATAGCACAATGGAGGGTCAAGATGCAACCAAATGGGTGGCTTGGATGAGGTCTTACTAAATATCAAGACTTTGTGGACCCTTTGACTTAGTCAAAATTCTCAAGCTCACTACTTGCAAGACTTTCCATCTAAGACTATGGTCAATGACCATTTTGGCCATGATATTTTCGTCCAAGGCAACTATAAGGGGGGTGACACGTGTCGCCCTCCCATTCGTCACAATATTACGTTTTCCGACAATTTCATAATTCCGATAAATTTTACAAGTCTCAATTCTCAACACTTGTGAGTTCTTACGTACGTTCTTAAAACATGTCCTGTAAATACGGGGTGTAACAAGTCCAATATTAAATGTCATTTTTCGACTACAAAGTACAACCACATACAATCTTTTCCAATTCATTTTCAATACATATTGTCGTTCTTACATGTTATATAGTCGCAACCAATCTCAACAACTATAATCCCTTATTTAGATAACATGCGACGATTATAACTATCGACCAATTTGTATTGTACTTTCAGTGGCTAATAAGCACGTGTTCGGATTTAGGCTCCCAATATTCTATAACACTTATCAACTTCAATGTATAATTCACATGATCAATATCAACTATTACATGTATCCTAATTTACTTCCAAGAGAAGAGGGAATTTGTCACGCCCCGAACCCCGGGCCCGTGACTGGTGCCCTACCTGGGCACCCTTCTACCTTAACAACTAAGTAAACTGCGGAAATTAAATAACACCTCATTTTGTTTTTCAAACTAACGTACGTGCAAGGGCAAAGCCGACAAGGCTGCCATATAATATACATAATCAAAAAACACTACACTGTACATGAGTCCAATCCCACATATGAATACAGACCTCTAAGAGTTTTACTGAAATATGACGGGACAAGGCCCCGCCGTACCCATAACCGCATACAAAAGCACATCGATGGAACTATACCAAAAAGATAAACTCACGAGCAGAGGAGCTATCCAAAACTCGAGCGGTCCTACACTGCAGATCACCAAAGCTGCACCTAAACTGCGGCATGAACGGCCCGAAGGAGGTCGATGCGAAGAATGTACCAAGTATGTGAAAGCGATGAAATGCGTAATGAAATCATAACAGTCTAAACAAAGCGAGACATGTATGATAGCCATCCTACAAGACACAATACATAATCGGTCATATCAAGTCGTGGACACATGCCTCAAATATCAAAGCGTGCGTGGAATCCCCATCACCGCCGGACTATAAGTGAATAATATAACCATGTGACGCGCCTGGCATCCCACCTCACCGCCGCGTACATATACAATATATATATATATATATATATATATATATATATATATATATATATAACGCGGCCGCATGCCCCGGAATCCCTCATCGTATAAGCATGGCCATAACGTGCCCTCGACATCCCTCATCGTAGGTGCATGTCTTTATGGAGAGCAATCCCATGGAGTAATAGTCGTACATAGCATGGTCGCATGCCCCGGAATCCCTCATCGTATAAGCATGGCCATGGGGTAATACAAACAAATCCGGGAATCTAACCCGCCTCCTGGTCACATGCCCCGGAATCCCACATCGTATAAGCATGTCCAAGGAGTAACACAAATAATGGAAGCATACCCGTGGAATCCCACATCACTGTCGGTACGTCCAAGTAAACTTACAACAAGACAGCCGACCCTCCAACCGAGAGTCGCGGCAACGTAATAAAACATAATACTTGCACTCAAAAGCTATCACCAGCACACATAGGCAAGTTCATAAAATCTTTAGACTTTCATTTTATAAACTCAAGGCACTTATAGAATAATTCTCAATTAAACAAGCCAAAGTACTACGTACGTACATTCTTTTCAAAAGACTCCTTTTTATGTAAAACCCCAAGATACTAACACCCGTAGTATCAAGGTGTGTCTATTTTTCAAAGTAAGTTACTACACTCTTAGAAAACTCATTTCAAAGCTTGAAATCAAGTAACTTCAAATTTTCACAATCTAGGCAACTTATGCCCATTAATCAAAATAGACAACTTTCTTAACCTTCCATAAAGCCGTTATAATCAACTTCCCATAAAACCGTTATAACCCTTTATGGTTTTAGACATATTCATTCCTTTTATAACCAAGAGACTTATACTTAAAATCAAGTATCACAAACTTTCAAATCAAGTTTCTTAACTTTCAAAATACTTCAAGTCTCTTAATATTTAGAAAACAAGTTTCTTCTACTTTTAAACCTCAAGTAACTCACACCTTTAAAACAAGTTACTTCTCTTAAATCATGTCATTTCTCCTCTTTTAAACCAATTAAGTAAATCACTCCTTTAACTCCCCTAAAGTCATTACAACAACCCTTAGGTTTTGGAACTAAGGCACTAGCCAAAAGGTTTGGAAACCACTTCCTTTTCAAGACTCGATGTACTTTAAGAAAAATACTTTCACTTTTAAGAATCCAAACTTCACTAAGGAAATGGATTATACAACTTACAATTTAAACATCAAAGTACAATCAAGGGAGTACATAGAACGAATTCTATTTTAGGCAATCAAAATATAACCAAGGAATGGATCATTTAAGGAGTAGGACATACTTTCTTTATCTAAGTATACGGTATCTTATTCTACGGAAAATCGGGCAGCACTTCCTTTGTTTCTACATACTTTGCCACCTTTTTCAAGGCCGAATACAATAACCAAACATGCCACATTTAAGGCTCAACATACCAACCAATCAAGGGGATTACACGCCTTACAATACGTGTAAAATTCCGCCCCACAATTCATACCAAGTAGTTTAATACTCCAAAAGCCATTTCTCGGCTAACTTAATACAACAACACAAGTCCTTTCCAAATTCTTTTCCAATTCCAAGTTCTAAGATATAACATGTTATATAGTCATAAACAACTTCAACAACTACAATTTCCTTCTTATACAACATGCGACGACTTAAACTAATAATCAACTTGAAATGTAATCTTAGGGCTAAACATGCTAGTTTTCGGATTAGGGTTCCAATAGCCAATACACTTATCAAACTTCAAACTATATAACTCATGCTTGCTAATATCCATAGCTACAACAATAAGTAAACTTTAATTGCTAAAACGACAAGATTTATACCTTTATAAGCCCTTAAAATTTCCAAGATTCATAGTCGCTCCTTAGCAATTCTTAGCTCCTTTCCTTATGTTCCAATCCGCTCCAAGCACTCCTTAGAAGCCTATGAAGAACTCATCTTCAAGTTCCAACTTCAAAGTGGAAGAACTCCTTAAGTTTCCGCCTTGCGACTAATACGAAAACGCCGTTTTTTCGAAATATTTCTATTGAGATATCCTTACAATACCCTTAGGGACATTGGGTTAAAGTCTTGTGAATAATGGAACAAAATTACAAATATTTCTTGTGGCAAGATAGGTGAACCCGAGAGCTATTGTTGAAGAACAAAGGTTCTCTAAATTTTTCTAAGTGTTTGAAGAGCTTGTCTTGCACTAGTGTAGTATATAAAACATATTGGAGGGCTTAGATTAAAACACTTGTGGGCTAGGATGAAGGACAATTAATGTTAAGCCAAGTGGACAAGTTGACAAGTCAACAATCTCAAGCTAGCAAGACTTATCTTTCTTGATGGTCAATGACCATTTTACCCTTACTAAAAACGTCCAAGACCATATGTGGGGGTGCCACGTGTCGCCCTCCCATTCGTCCATAAAATTCCGTAACCCTCGTGGGCCCCATAAAAATGTAAAATTCCTCGGGTGGGCCCCACATGACCAAATCCGTAAAAAAAATCCATAATGTTAATAAGTTCCATACTCTTCAAATAATGCATTTTGAGAATCTAATTCTCCTCAACGAACATTTTTCCTTTCCGACGTTCGGAAGATTTTCCGTCGGAAAAACAATTCTTCCTTTCGTACCAATTTCCAAGTCTTGATTCCTTACGTACATTCTCTTATACATGTCCTGGACTTACGGGGTGTAACATTCTTCCCCCCTTAGAAACACTCGTCCCCGAATGTTCTTAGTCGGTTTTCAAGCTATACCTACTCCGGCACAATCTCTATACTATGCCTAACAGTCAATACTCCACAAGACCAACGATGCCACACATGGCCACCACATAACATACGTAAACATATCAATGGACCTTCCGTCCGCGGCCCCTTCTCACAAAACTCGAAGGTTACAGTCTTATCACAAACCTGATCTTTAGAGGTTCCTTTCTTTTCTTACTTGTCATACTTTCTCGTACTCCTAAACATATTTAGTACACGCACAAAATTTCAAATATTGATTCTGTTCTCCAATCCATGGAGTTACTATCCAATCTTGGCCATTATGCTACTTGAATTTCCGCTAAGGCTCTTCTCGGTCCTTACGACCTGATTCCGGTGGAACGCATCCACGAACTCGTACAACGATTAACTAAACTTGGGCCTTGCATCCTCGGGACCCTATCACATAACGGGACCATTTCTAACTGACATCACCCCATTCCATACTACCGTTTGACCCGAAATGAGTCCATAACCCGACTCATCGTCACACTTAACTTCTCATTCTTTGTCTGAAATAAATTTCTCTCTTATCTCAAGGTACTTCTCACCCTATCCCCCTATTCACTAGAGGTTCGTCACATAGGCCGAAGTATTTCTACTGTACATCCTTCCCTATCGGTCTTATTCTTATTATGGGTAACTACAACTTGTGAACTCTACACAACTATAGTCTTCGTTCACTTTACTAATCAAAGTATTCCTACCTCTGGGGGTACTATCACTTACAAGTTACAACTGCTAGCAATAAAGGAAAAACATATACGCTAGGGCAAAATCTGAATCTAACAATGCACGTATGATTCAAAAGAATCGACATATACCTGTAACCCCATGCGATGTCGCCTCCTGATCCTGCCCCATAGTCACGTCATCTTTGTGGTTCGAAGGACCGCCAGAACTATAAATTCCTCTCTGACCTCTACCACGGCTGGCTGACATCTGAACACCCTGCCCTGGGGGACGCACAGCTGTGGAGGAAAGGGAACCAACTACCGGCCTCATAGGCTGAGCCACCTTACCGGTGCTCTTTCTAAAAGGACACACCCTCAGTATATGGCCCGGACGGCCACAATAAAAACAAACACTTGTGCCATAACGGCATTTCCCCGAATGACGCTTACCACATCTGAAACACTGAGGAATAGGTGGCCTCGACTGAGAAAGTCCTCTGCTCCTCTGAGAACTTCGAACCCTGGAGCTCGGAACAGCTCCTAAATACCTTGTGGGGTCAAACCTCCCATCTGTGAGTTGCGGGGGTATATACTGGGTAGGTTGGGATGAATATCTCACTCGCTGCTGAGGCTGCTCGTCCAAAAACTCACCGGGATAACCAACCGGTCTAGCCCTCTTACGCTGATCTCCGCGTTGGCCCTCTACCCTCTGTACACCGCTGCATCGCCGAATAATTTCTGGCGATGAAACTGTAGCACCGCTATCTTGGTCAATAACATAATCGATTCTCACGACCTATAGTCTTCTCCTAACTGAGAAACTGGAGGCTCTGGTGCTGGGGTCTCAAAACCTGGCGCAGAAGAACTCGCTGACTGCGGCACAATATCCGGTATACCCTGGGCATAAGCCCTATCAACTCTCTGAGTCTGACTGGTAGCTCCTGCTACCCCTTTGCCCTTCTGGGCGACTGTTGCCCTCCTTGGAGGCATAGCTGTAACACAAAAATACGTCAGAGAGGAATTATCTTACTAACACAGCTCTATGGCACGATCTTAGAGTGAGAAGAATAGAAACCAACTCCTAAATGTCCTGTAGCCTCCTGTTTATGGGTGTGGCGCGCAACACACCGATAATCAAGATCAGACTAGACACGATGCGTAGACATTCCGAGGATCGATCGCTCGATACCACTCTGTCACGCCCGAACCGGGCGTGCGGTGCCTACAGGCACCCTTCTACCTTAACAGCTAAGTAAACTGCGGAAATTAAATAACACCTCATTTTTTTTTCAAACTAGCGTACGTGCAAGGGCAAAGCCGACAAGGCTGCCATATAATATACATAATCAAAAGACACTACACTGTACATGAGTCCATCTCACATATGAATACAGACCTCTAAGAGTTTTACTGAAATATGACGGGACAAGGCCCCGTGCACCCATAACCGTACAAAAGCCTGCATCAAGGAACTATACCAAAAGATAAACTCTGAGCAGTGAGCTATCCAAAACTCGGCAGGTCCTACACCTGCAGATCACCAAACTGCGTACCTAAACCTGCGACATGAACGCAGCCCCCCGAAGGAGGTCAGTACAAAGAATGTACCAAGTATGTGAAGCGATGAAATCGTAATGAAATCATAACAGTCTAAACAAAACAGGAGACATGTATGATAGCCATCCTACAGTACACAATACATAAGCAGTCATATCAAGTCAGGGACACATGCCCTCAAATATCAAAGCGTGCCCGTGGAATCCCCCATCACTGTCGGCAGCTATAAGTGAATAATATAACCATGTGACGCGCCCGTGGCATCCCACCTCACTGTCGGCGTACATATATACAATATATATAACGCGGCCGCATGCCCCGGAATCCCTCATCGTATAAGCATGGCCATAACGTGCCCTCGGCATCCCTCATCGTAGGTGCATGTCTTCATGGGGAGCTAGCCCATGGAGTAATAGTCGTACATAGCATGGTTGCATGCCCCGGAATCCCTCATCGTATAAGCATGACCATGGGGTAATACAAACAAATCCGGGAATCTAACCCGCCTCCTGGTCACATGCCCCGGAATCCCACATTGTATAAGCATGTCCAAGGAGTAACACAAATAATGGAAGCATACCCGTGGAATCTCACATCACCGCCGATGCGTCAAGTAAACTTACAACAAGACACCAATTCTCCAACCGAGAGTCGCGGCAACGTAATAAAACATAATACTTGCACTCAAAAGCTATCACCAGCACACATAGGCAAGTTCATAAAATCTTTAGACTTTCATTTTATAAACTCAAGGCACTTATAGAATAATTCTCAATTAAACAAGCCAAAGTACTACGTACGTACATTCTTTTCAAAAGACTCATTTTTATGTAAAACCCCAAGATACTAACACCCGTAGTATCAAGGTGTGTCTATTTTTCAAAGTAAGTTACTACACTCTTAGAAAATTCATTTCAAAGCTTGAAATCAAGTAACTTCAAATTTTCACAATCTAGGCAACTTATGCCCATTAATCAAAATAGACAACTTTCTTAACCTTCCATAAAGCCGTTATAACCAACTTCCCATAAAGCCGTTATAACCCTTTATGGTTTTAGACATATTCATTCCTTTTATAACCAAGAGACTTATACTTAAAATCAAGTATCACAAACTTTCAAATCAAGTTTCTTAACTTTCAAAATACTTCAAGTCTCTTAATATTTAGAAAACAAGTTTCTTCTACTTTTAAACCTCAAGTAACTCACACCTTTAAAACAAGTTACTTCTCTTAAATCATGTCATTTCTCCTCTTTTAAACCAATTAAGTAAATCACTCCTTTAACTCCCCTAAAGTCATTACAACAACCCTTAGGTTTTGGAACTAAGGCACTAGCCAAAAGGTTTGGAAACCACTTCCTTTTCAAGACTCATGTACTTTAAGAAAAATACTTTCACTTTTAAGAATCCAAACTTCACTAAGGAAATGGATTATACAACTTACAATTTAAACATCAAAGTACAATCAAGGGAGTACATAGAACGAATTCTATTTTAGGCAATCCAAATACAACCAAGGAATGGATCATTTAAGGAGTAGGACATATTTTCTTTATCTTAAGGAATCATGCTAGAAGAGGAGATAGTTCACATACCTTTTCGGCTAAATCCACAAGCTAAGCCGAATACGCCGTACGTAGAATTGTCAACCTATAATGGTCACAACATGACTATCAATTTCTAGTTTCTAACGTAGAATAATACTAAGTATACGGTCTCTTATTCTACGGAAAATCGGGCAGCACTTCCTTTGTTTCTACATACTTTGCCACCTTTTTCAAGGCCGAATACAATAACCAAACATGCCACATTTAAGGCTCAACATACCAACCAATCAAGGGGATTACACGCCTTACAATACGTGTAAAATTCCGCCCCACAATTCATACCAAGTAGTTTAATACTCCAAAAGCCATTTCTCGGCTAACTTAATACAACAACACAAGTCCTTTCCAAATTCTTTTCCAATTCCAAGTTCTAAGATCTAACATGTTATATAGTCATAAACAGCTTCAACAACTACAATTTCCTTCTTATACAATATGCGACGACTTAAACTAATAATCAACTTGAAATGTAATCTTAGGGCTAAACATGCTAGTTTTCGGATTAGGGTTTCAATAGCCAATACACTTATCAAACTTCAAACTATAGAACTCATGCTTTCTAATATCCATAGCTACAACAATAAGTAAACTTTAATTGCTAAAACGACAAGATTTATACCTTTATAAGCCCTTAAAATTTCCAAGATTCATAGTCGCTCCTTAGCAATTCTTAGCTCCTTTCCTTATGTTCCAATCCGCTCCAAGCACTCCTTAGAAGCCTATGAAGAACTCATCTTCAAGTTCCAACTTCAAAGTTGAAGAACTCCTTAAGTTTCCGCCTTGCGACTAATACGAAAACGCCATTTTTTCGAAATCTTTCTATTGAGATATCCTTACAATACCCTTAGGGACATTCGGTTAAAGTCTTGTGAATAATGGAACAAAATTACAAATTTTTCTTGTGGCAAGATAGGTGAACCCGAGAGCTATTGTTGAAGAACAAAGGTTCTCTAAATTTTTCTAAGTGTTTGAAGAGCTTGTCTTGCACTAGTGTAGTATATAAAACATATTGGAGGGCTTAGATTAAAACACTTGTGGGCTAGGATGAAGGACAATTAATGTTAAGCCAAGTGGACAAGTTGACAAGTCAACAATCTCAAGCTAGCAAGACTTATCTTTCTTGATGGTCAATGACCATTTTACCCTTACTAAAAACGTCCAAGACCATATGTGGGGGTGCCACGTGTCGCCCTCCCATTCGTCCATAAAATTCTATAACCCTCGTGGACCCCACAAAAATGTAAAATTCCTCTGGTGGGCCCCACATGACCAAATCCGTAAAAAAAATCCATAATGTTAATAAGTTCCATACTCTTCAAATAATGCATTTTGAGAATCTAATTCTCCTCAACGAACATTTTTCCTTTCCGACGTTCGGAAGATTTTCCGTCGGAAAAACAATTCTTCCTTTCGTACCAATTTCCAAGTCTTGATTCCTTACGTACATTCTCTTATACATGTCCTGGACTTACGAGGTGTAACAGAATTTTACCTTTAGGATTTCGCCCACTGTAGCCCTTTTTCCGCAATTCCTTTTCACTTCAAAATCATCCACACGAACTCTCTACAAGTTTATCAATATTTTATCTTCTTGCCGCCTCTCCAATAATTTCACTAGGCTTAGGGTTCTTTAAATCTTTAGAGAGAAGAGAAGAGGAATTTCTATTGGATGAATCCTTGCAAATGACTAAGTCTTGCAAGACTTGGTCATAATATAAGACCTTTCTTGGTCTACAAGATGGGAGGGACACTTGTCGCCCTCCCATAGGCCTTTACACAAATATCTTCTGATTTTTATCCATTTTTCGCGAAAAATCCCGCTGCGGCCCTGCAGCCGGCGTCGTGGCGCTGCAACTTCATAAAGTTTCAGGACTTACTGCGCCGCGACCCTGCAACCGGCGCCGTGGCGCTGTGGCGACTGACTGGAACATTTTTCCTTCACTTCTGCCAGCTGAACTTCTAACGGCCATAATTCTCCGTTCAGATGTCCTATCGACGAGCGGTTTATTGCATTAGAAACTAGACTCAACAAACTTCATATTAGGCTTTTTAAACACCTAAAAACTCTTAATAAACTGGGATATATCGCACTCCAAAGTTGACTAAAAATCTGCCTAAAAACATTTTTGCCAACTTATCTTTCCAAATTCAAATCTTATTTCCTTTCGTATGTTCTCATCTTATTCTCTTGAAATTACGGGACGTAACATTCTTCCCCCCTTAGAAACATTCATCCCCGAATGTTCTTTCGGAGTCAATCTTATAGATAGCGACATAGTCTCCTTTTACAACCCCTACATACCAATAATGCCACGCGTGGCCACATAATATCACTTAAGCAAAATACTTCACAAGTAAGGGAAATGAATTACCTGAAGGTGTCGGAAATAAGTGAGGATACTTCCTCATCATGTCCTCTTCTGCTTCCCACGTCATCTCCTCCCTATTATCATTCCGCCACAAGACTTTGATGGAAGCCACATCCTTGGTCCGCAGTCGCCTGACCTGGCGATCGATTATCGCTATGGGACTCTCCTCATAAGATAATCCCTCTGTCACCTGGACATCACTAGCTGGGAAAACTCTCGATGGATCTCCGATACACTTCCGCAACATAGAAACATGGAAGACCGGATGTACCGCCTCTAAATATGATGGCAGATCCAACTCATAGGCAACCTTGCCTACTCTACGGATGATGTGGTAATGCCCAATGTACCTTGGGCTAAGTTTCCCTTCTTTCCGAATCTCATCACACCCTTCATGGGTGACCTTCAAGAAGACGCAATCGTCTACCTGAAATTCCAAATGTCGACGTCGATTATCTGCATAAGACTTCTGCCGGCTCTGAGCTGCTAGCAGTCTTTCCTGGATAAGCTTCACCTTATCCATAGCCTGCTGAATCAAGTCTGGGCCAACTAGCTGAACCTCGCCCACGTCGAACCAACCCATCGGCGACCTACACTTCCGCCCATACAAAGCCTCATATGACGCCATCTGAATGCTAGAATGGTGGCTGTTGTTATAAGCAAACTCCACAAGAGGCAAATGATCCTCCCAGCTACCCCTGAAATCAATAACACAAGCCCGCAACATATCCTCAAGTGTCTGGATAGTACGCTCTGCCTGCCCGTCGGTCTGAGGATGAAACACAGTATTGAGACTCACATGTGTCCCTAACTCCTTCTGGAAAGACCTCCAGAAGTTAGCCGTAAACTGGCTCCTCTGTCTGATATAATAGATACAGGAACTCCGTGCAGTCTCACAACCTCCCTGATATACATTCTAGCATAATCCTCAGCCGAATACGTAGTCCTGACTGGAAGAAAATGGGCTGATATCGTCAGCCTATCTACAATAACCCAGATGGAATCACACTTCCTCTGAGTACGAGGTAACCCTGTAACAAAATTCATGTTGATCGCCTCCCACTTCCATGTCGGAATATAAATTGCCTGCAATAGCCCACCGGACTTCTGGTGCTCAACTTTGACCTGCTGACAATTCGGACACTGAGCAACAAACCCTGCCACGTCCCTCTTCAGGTCATCCCACCAATACATACATCTGAGGTCATGGTACATCTTAGTCGACCCCGGATGAATAGAGTAACGAGCACTGTGTGCCTCCCCCAGAATCTGCTGACGAAGTCCTGCAACATCGGGAACACACAATCTGCCCTCGTATCTTAGCACCCCATCAGGCGCTACCTCAAACAAACTCTTCTCCTCTCGAAGAGTCGTATCTCGATATCGTATTAGAATTGGATCCTCATATTGTCGCCTATTCACCTCCTCAACGATGGAAGACTCGGCAATCTCACGAACCCGTATCCCACTATCATCGGTACCGACCAATCGAACCCTAAGGCTCGCTAGCTGATGGATCTGACGGACCATGTCCCGCCTATCCGCCGCACCTGCACTCCCATCGATCTACGACTCAAAGCATCTGCAACCACGTTGGCTTTTCCCGGATGGTATATGATATCAACATCATAATCCTTCAGCAACTCTAACCACCGTCTCTGCCGCAAGTTCAGCTCCCTCTGCCTGAAGATGTACTGGAGGCTCTTGTGGTATGTATAAATATTCACATGAACCCCATATAAATAATGTCTCCAAATCTTCAAGGCATGAATAACTGCGGTCAACTCTAAGTCGTGAGTAGGGTAATTCCTCTCATGTTTCCGTAGTTGTCGGGAAGCATAGACTATAAACTTGTCGTGCTGCATCAATACGCACCCTAGCCTGATATCCGAGGCATTACAATAAATCACGTAGCCCTCTAACCCCTCGGGAAGAGTAAGAACTGGAGTCGTCGTCAACTTTTCCTTCAGTAACTGGAAGCCCTTCTCACAAGCTTCTGTCCATTGGAACTTAGCTGCTTTCTGAGTCAGCCTAGTCAATGGTGTTGATATCGAAGTGAACTACTCCACAAACCTACGATAATAACCTGCAAGCCCCAAGAAGTTGCGCACCTCCGTCGGAGTAGTAGGTCTCGGCCAAGTCTTGACCGTCTCAATCTTTGTCGTATCAACCTGAACACCGTCAGCCCCGATAATGTGCCCCAAGAATGCCACTGAGGCCAACCAAAACTCACACTTGGAGAACTTGGCGAACAACTGCCGGCTCTGGAGGACCCCAAGTACCGTCCTCAAGTGATTTGTATGTTCCTGCTCTATGCGCGAATAAACCAGGATGTCATCAATGAATACTATAACAAACGTATCCAAAAATGGCTTGAACACCCGGTTCATCAAATCCATAAATACCGCTGGAGCGTTGGTCAAACCGAAAGACATCACCCTAAACTCATAGTGCCCATACCGGGTCCTGAATGCAGTCTTCGGGATATCTGCCTCTCTAACTCTCACCTGATGATAACCAGACCGCAGGTCTATCTTGGAAAAACACCTCGCACCCTGCAACTGGTCAAACAAATCATCAATCCTGGGGAGGGGGTATTTATTCTTGATGGTTACCTTATTCAGCTGTCTGTAGTCAACACACATACGCAACGTCCCATCCTTCTTATTTACAAACAAAATCGGCGCTCCCCAGGGAGAAATATTAGGCCTAACAAAGCCTTTTTCCAGCAAATCTTTCAGCTGGTCCTTCAACTCCCTCAACTCAGCAGGTGCCATCCGGTACGGCGGAATAGATATAGGCCGAGTGTCTGGCAACGTGTCAATACAGAACTATATCTCCCTCTCGGAAGGAATACCTGGGAGATCATCTGGGAATACACCCGGAAACTCTCTAACCACCGAATCGATCAAGAATCGAACCTCACCAGATTTCGAATACCCGAACCAGATGATAGATGTACCCTTTTTGCACCATCTTCCTAGCCTTGAGGTAAGAAATAAACCTACCCCTCGGCGACGCTGTATTTCCCTTCCACTCGATAACTGGCTCATCAGGGAACTGGAATCGGACCAACCTGTATCTACAGTCAACGTTGGCATAACAAGAAGTCAACCAGTCCATACCCATAATGACGTCAAAATCTGTCATCTCCAACTCTATCAAGTCTGCTAGGGTCTGACGACTATATATGAACACCAGGCAATATTTGTACACCCACTCAGCTAACATCGAATCACCCACTGGCGTAGCTACCTCAAAAGGCTCTATCGACACCGGCTCTATCCCTATTCTACCAGCAATAAGAGGGGACACATAGGACAAGGTATAACCTGGATCTATCAAAGAATAAACGTCACAGCATGAAATCAATAATGTACATGTGACGACATCCGGGGAAGCCTCCTGATCTTGCCGGCTGGCTAAGGAATATATGCGGTTCTGTGGACCACTAGAACTAGGACCTCCACCACGACCTCTGCCGCGGCTTGCCGGTCCGTGAACACCCTGCCCTCCGGGGCGCATAACCACAGAAGAAGAAGACCCATCTACTGACCCTGTCGGCTGAACCATACCACTCACGCCGCCTCTGGTCGGACAATCCCTCTTCATATGGCCCTGCTGACCACAAGAGAAACAAGCTCCCGAAGCAATACGGCACTCGCCCAGGTGAGATATACCGCATCGAACACACCGAGATAGGGGCGGTCTCGATCGGTTACGGTCTCTGCCTCCCTGAAACCCCGAAGTCCTAGAGCCCTGACCTGCTCCTGAATAACCCGGCTGATCAAACCACCTGCCATAAAACCGAGAAGGAGCACTCTGTGCCGGCTGAAATGTGGACCTAGCCTACTGTTGAGGCTGTCCGCCTTGAAAATTACCCTGAAACCCTGTTGTCCTGGCCCTCTTGGGCTGGCCTGGGTCTGGCTGATCCTCTCTCTCTCTGTCATCTATCCCCTGTGCATAAGCCTGCATCCTGGCAATATCTATACCTGGCTAAAGGGCCACTTCCAGGCATGCAGTAATCATATAACGGTCTAGCCCCATCACATAACGATGAACTATGTCTGCCATGTCAGCCACAATGGTGAGCGCATATCTGGCCAATGAGTCAAACTGCAGGTTGTACTCTCTGATAGTCCTCCCATTCTGTGTCAATGTCAAGAATCTATCCACGAGGGCTCTCTTTATCTCAGGAGGCAAAAAGTGATCAAGGAAGGCCTCTGTGAACTCATCCTAAACAGCTGGAAGAGCATTCACACCTCTAGACAACTCTCATGTCTCAAACCAGTTCAACGCAATATCGCGTAACCGGTAAGAAGCTAACATAACTGACTCTCTCTCCGAGGCCCTAAGCACTTGCATAGTCCGTTGTACCTGCCGAATGAACTCCTGAGGATCCTCCTCAGATCTCGAACCATAGAACTCGGGTGGATTACAACCTAGAAAATCCCGAATCCTCAAACTATCGGCTCTAGGGTTAGCTACCTTCTCCTGTCGGCGCGGCCCTTCCACTATGCTAGTCAATAACCTGATCTGCTCTCCATAATCCCTATACTCTGCCCCTGGCTGCGGAACTGGTGGCTCAGGTATCGGAACCTCTGGAGCTACGGCCGCTCTCGGCTCCTTTAATACTGCTGGTGTGGCTGAACTCGCCGACCCGCCCATAATTTCAGGCATAGTCTGGGCCTGAGTCCCAGTAACCCTCTGTGTACCACTAGCGCCTCCCGCTCTTTGCCCTTCGGGCCTGGCCGCCTTCCGTGAGGCATAAGCGATACATAAGAGTAGGTCGAGAGATTCAACCTAATAAGACAACTCTCATCGCACGATCTCGAGAGAAGAATGGAAACCAATCCTAAATGTCCCGCGACCTCACGATTATAGATGTGGTGCACAACACACCGATAATCAAGACTCTACTAGACACGGTCTGTAGACATTTTCCGAGGACTAACTGCTCTGATACCACTTTTGTCACGACCTGACCCCGGGTCCGCGACTGGTGCCCTACCTGGGCACCCCTTACAAGTATACATCAGAGAATAGCAGCGGAACATATATAAACTCATAAAATACTTAGACAGTAAATATCAACAGGCTAGCCGATAAGGCCACCTTCCGTGAAATATACATAACCCAAAATAAAACAGTTACATATTTGTTCTTACAATCCAATCCACAAGATATGACTACAGACCTCTAGGAATAACGACTGTGACGGGACAGGACCCCACCATACCCCTGAATGTATATAAATCTACAACATCAGGGAAACCGTACCAAAAGACAAGCCTCCGGAGAAATGGAGCTTCTGACACCTGATCAGTGATCCTAAGAGTGAGGATCCACCACCTGCTTACCCCTACCTGCGGCATGAACGCAACCACCCGAGGAAAGGGGGTCAGTACACAATATGTACCAAGTATGTAAAACTGGAAATACTGTAATTTACATTATAAGTCTAAAATAAAGCGGGAGACATGTATGATAATCAAATTAACAGTATACTGTGCCTTACTAATAATGAGAGTAACAACATAAACATTTTCGGTTCTCAAAATAGGAAGTCTGTGATTAACCTAGGACCATCCGCCCGTAGTATTATCACGCAATCCTACTCCTGGAACTATTTCACCCGCATAGGCCGTATGGACCCGCATGAGGTAATTTCCTCGCATAGGACTGGTCCGCCCCGCATAGGACTATTTCACCCGCATGAGCCCTACAGACTCGCATGAGGTATTCCTCGCATCGTGGGTAGCAAATCCACGGAATATGCAAATGCCACAAGCCCGGGGAATGACCCCGTAATGAACAATATATCACAAGCACAATAGGATACTATAAATAACATAAGCAAGTTAAGAAACCCCTTAACTTCGCATTAAACTTAATTAGCATGCACTCTCATTTCTTTTAACTTAAGGCACTATCGTATCATGAAAGATTCGGGAATTTAACTCAAAGTACTACGTACTTCCATTCTTTTAAAATGACTCTTTTTCATATAAAACTCCAAGATACTAATAACCGTAGTATCAAGTCATATCTACTTTTCAAGACAAGTCACAATACCTTTTAGAAAATCATTTATAAGCTTCTAAACCAAGTGACTTTTTACTTTAAAACTTTAAGCAATTGATGCCTTTAAATCAATTTGTCTTTCTTCATTTCAAGTCATTTATCTTTATTTACATCACTAGAGTAAACCATTCTTTTAACTTTCCATAAAGTTATTATAACCAATTTTCCATAAAGCCGTTATACTAACTTTATGCTTTAGACACTAAGGCATTCTTATCCTTTTAAAAACAAGTGAGTTAATTCTCTAACTCAACCAACTTGGACATTCTTAAAACAAGTCAAGGATACCAAATGAAACTGAATTCATTTAAAGCTCGTACGTCTACCGTACTATACATTTATAACTACTCATGCTCAAGAGATAAGAAAAGTTCCACATACCTCTTCGGTTCAATCCACTTGCTAAGTCCAAAATGTCGTACGTAGTATGCCAACCTATAATGACCATAATACGTCTATTAACCTCTAGCTTCAAACGTAGAATATTCTAAGTGTAAAGTCACCAAATTCTACGGAAAATCGGACAGCATTTCCTTTGTTTCTACGTACTTTTCCACCTTTTTCAAGGCCCGAATTCAATAACCAAACATGCCCCATTTAAGGCTCAACACATCAACCAATCAAAGGGGATTATATGTCTTACAGGACGTATAAAATTCTGCCCCACAATTCATATAAAACAGTCCAATATTAAATGTCATTTTTCGACTACAAAGTACAACCACATACAATCTTTTCCAATTCCTTTTCAATCCATATTGTCGTTCTCACATGTTATATAGTTGCAACCAATCTCAACAACTATAATCCCTTATTTAGATAACATGCGACGATTATAACTATCGACCAATTTGTATTGTACTTTCAATGGCTAATAAGCTCGTGTTCGGATTTTGGCTCCCAATATTTTATAACACTTATCAACTTCAATGTATAATTCACATGATCAATATCAACTATTACATGTATCCTAATTTACTTCCAAGAGGAGAGGGAATTTTACCTTTAGGATTTCGCCCACTGTAGCCCTTTTTCCGCAACTCCTTTTCACGTCAAAATCATTCACACAAACTCTCTACAAGTTTATCAACATTTTATCTTCTTGCCGCCTCTCCAATAATTTCACTAGGCTTAGGGTTCTTTAAATTTTTAGAGAGAAGAGAAGAGGAATTTCTATTGGATGAATCCTTGCAAATGTCCAAGTCTTGCAAGACTTGGTCATAATATAAGACCTTTCTTGGTCTACAAGATGGGAGGGACACTTGTCGCCCTCCCATAGGCCTTTACACAAATATCTTCTTATTTTTACCCATTTTTCGCGAAAAATCCCGCCTCGGCCCTGCAGCCGGCGTCGTGGCGCTGCAACTTCAGAAAGTTTCAGGACTTACAGATCGCTGCGGCCAATGGCCGTGGCGCCAGTAGCGCTACCGATCGAACATTTTTCCTTCACTTCTGCCAGCTGAACTTCTAACGTCCATAATTCTCCGCTCTGATGTTCTATCGACGAGCGGTTTGTTGCGTTGGAAACTAGACTCAACGAACTTCATATTAGGATTTTTAAACACCTAAAAACGCTTAATAAACTGGGATATATCGCACTCCAAAGTTGACTAAAAATCTGCCTAAAAACATTTTTGTCAACTTATCTTTCCAAATTCAAATCTTATTTTCTTTTGTACGTTCTCATCTTATTCTCTTGAAATTACGGGGCGTAACACTGGTGTTGCGGCTGGCTCACCTTACGAGGATCCCACCCACTATCGCAGTCTTGCAGGAAACTTCAGTATCTTACTTTCATGAGGCCTGATATTATGTATGTCGTACAGTAGGCGTCCTTGTTTATGCATGATCTTAGGGTTGAGCACATGAATGCGCTCAAACGCATCATACGATACTTACATGGAACACTTGATTTTATCTTGCATCTATATCTGTTGTCGGTCTCTACACTTGTCTCTGATACAGATGTTGATTGGGGTGAATGTCCGGACACCAAACGCTCTACGTCTGGTTACTGTATGTTTTTTGGTGATAAGTTAGTCTCATGGTCTGCAAAATGACAGGCTACCTTATTCCATTCCAGTGCAGAAGCCGAGTATCGAGGGGTAGCTATGTGGTTTCTGAATCATGTTGGTTACATAATCTTCTCTTCGAACTTCACTTTCCCATTCAAAAAGCTACCTTGGTTTATTGTGATAATGTTAGTACAGTCTATCTTTCTGAAAATCCAATTCAACATCAGTGCACTAAACATATTGAGATGGATATCCATTTTGTTCGCGAAAAGGTAGCTTGTGGACAAGTACGCGTCTTACATGTCCCTTCCAGGTATCAAATTTTATACATCTTTACAAAGGGTCTTCCTTCGGTTCTATTTGAAGATTTTAGGGACAGTCCCAGCGTACGAAGACCGTCCGCTATGACTGCGGGGGTGTGAAAGTATACCGTGATATACATTATATACACGATATATACAATACCTTATGTATACCGTGTATATCACGAAAACAAAAGATGATTTTTACCATATTTGGACCCTAATATACACAGTATACACAACCGTGTATATCACGGTTTGGGACTCTATAATTGGTATTTTATTTGTATTTAATTAATATTGTACACTTACCATAATTGTAGGATTCTTGTACAAATAGAATATGGTTTTGAGAGTAGAGTAGGAATAGGTTTTTCATATTATGGATATTGTAAATTGTATATATACTCATTTATTAATGAAAATAATGAAGAGATTATTTCTTTCAAATTGAGTAAAGTATAACAGATGTAATGCTTTCTATTTTCTTAGATTAGCTGATAGTAAGTTTGTCTGTTGAACCAGATGCAGGTGGTTAACCATACCTCTGGTCCTTTGATATTGTACATAATTTCCACTTTGATTTGTGAATAGAAAAAGTTTACTTACCAAAACACAAGTGGGGAATGAATGTGCATTCTTTTTACATTTTATTGTTCCAGTGATCTAAATTTTTTGTAAATCATTCTTGGTGATTAATAAAAGCTTTTAATTACCAGGAAAAAAAGCTAAACATATCATTAATGGTTAAAAAAACTCATCTTCAAGAATTCACTCAAAGAAATAATTCCTTGATTATTCTTATTGATTAAAGGTGTATATATACAGGTTATAATAGGAAAATCTTTTTCTTATTCTACCTCTAAATTTCTATTCTATTTGGAGAGTAATAATATAATTATGGTAAGATTACAGGACTAATTACTATACAAGAGTAATATACATTATATACCATAATTAACTAAGTCTACACGGTCTAATGGGATGCTGCCGAGATGGGCTAATGGGCTGGAATGCAACCCGTGACATTGTCTACTAAATATACATACAATGTACATGAATATCATGTATATTATATGTATATTTAACACACACCCCCAGTCATAGCGGACGGTCTTCGTACGCTGAGTTTGTCTCTAAAATCTTCAAAAAGGACCGAGGAAAGACCTTTTGTAAAGATGTCTACAATTTGATATCTGGAAGGGACATGACAGACGTGTACTTGTCCTCGAGCTATCTTTTCTCGAACAAAGTGAATTCCATCTCTATATGTTTAGTGCGCTGGTGCTGAACTGGATTACCAGAAAGGTAGATGACACAAACGTTATCACAATACACCAAGGTAGCTTTCTTAATAGGACAATGAAGCTCTAAAAGAAGATTACGTAACCAACATGACTCAGATACCACATTGGCTACCCCTCGATACTCGACCTCTGCACTCGAACGTGAAAGTGTGGATTGACGTTTGGCAGACCATGAGACCAAGTTATTTCCAAGAAACATACAATAGCCAGACATAGAACGCCTGGTATCCAGACAACCACCCCAATTAGCATCTGTATAGGAGACAAGCGTAGACGTCGACGAAGGATACAAATGCAACTCATAATCAAGTGTTCCCTGAATGTACCTAAGAATTCATTTGAGCGCATTCATATGTTCAATCCTGGGGTCGTGCATAAACAAACACACCTGTTGTACGACATACGTAATATCAGGTCACGTGAACGTAAGATGTTGAAGGCTCCCTGCAAAACTACGATTGCGGGTAGGATCCTCATAGGAGGAGCCAGCTGCAGCGCTCAACTTGGGTTTAGTATCAACAGCAGTGGAAGTGAACTTACATGATGACATCACAGCCCTCTCAATGATCTTAGCTGCATACTTTCTCTGTGATAAGAACAGTCCATCTGCATGACGAGTAACAGCAATCCCCAAAAAATAACTCAATGGCCCCAAGTCTTTAATGGAAAACTCAGAGCTGAGCATTGTCATAATAGACTTGTGTAATGTGTCAGAAGAGACAGTCAAGATAATATCATCCACATATAATAGTATATAAGCCATCGAAGAACCCTGACGATATATGAATAATGAATTATCAGACATGTTGTGAGAGAACCCAATTGTCGAAATATAGTCAGCAAACCTCTTATACCAAGCCCGTAGAGAATGCTTAAGCCCATACAAGGACTTCTTCAACAAATAGACATGATGAGGATATCGAGTATCCCTAAACCCAAGGGTTGATGCATATAAATTATCGCCTTGAGATCACCATGTAGGAAAACATTTTTCACGTCTAGCTGGTAAATGGGCCATGCTTTTGAAAGAGCCAAGCTGAGCACAATGTGAATGGTAGTCGACTTGACCACCGGACTAAATGTCTCACCACAATCGACACCAACCTTCTGAGTCTTACCATCAACTACAAGACGAGTCTTATGCCTTGCAAAAGAACCGTCAAAATTATCCTTATAAGAAAAAATCCACGACTGATTAATATTAACACCAGATGGACGGGGTACCAACTCCCACGTCTTATTATCAATAAGAGCATTATATTCATCGGTCATGTCAATCTTTCAATTCGAGTCATTTAAAGCAGACACGTGATTACGGAGTAAGGGTGATTTAAGAACATTATATTTTAAATTAATATATCTTTTTGGTTTAAAAATACCCCATTGGGCTCGGGTGATTGGTCCATGACTCGAGGCTGAATTGGGTGAATTTTGGGAAGGACCGGGATATGGGACAGACTAGCCAGCAGGCAATGGGCCTGCTGGCCCAGAACTGTAACGGAAAACCTGGGAAACTGGGCCAGAAACTGAAGACGAAGTTAGGCCAGTATTGGTCCTAGAACCAGAGACCATACCTAGGCTAAAATTGGGTTGGCACGGTGGCCTAGTTACTGGACCCAATTCCGAGGATGACACTGTTACGGGAGGACCATCGGGCCCGCTGGCGATTCAGGGTGCAGGACAGGTCCGAAAAATATTTAATAATATACAGGGATATGGCATCATCCAAAAAATCATACGAACTAGGCACGAAAGTACTAACCTTTGAAAATGGAAATTGGGATTCATCAAACAACACATGACGAATAATAATTATTCGATTAAATGATAAATCAAAATATTTATAACTACGATAATTAGACAGATAACCCAAAAACACACAAGGGGTAGAACAGGCCTGAAGTTTGTTGATTGTGGTGGACGAAAAAAGTGGATAACATAAGCACCCAAAGACCCTAAGATGAGAATACGAAGGAGTCTTATTATATAAAATTTGAAGAGGGACGAATATGTCAAACCTTTGAAGAGTTAATCCAAGCGTGTGCATTGGGGGCTTCAATGTCGGTTTCTGTGGATCCCACTGCGTGATGGGCTTGAGGGGGCCGAGGTCGAGTATTCGATCACGCCGCACCCATAACCGGTTCGACACCGAAATCGACCGAGATAAGACCCGAGAAACTGGGTCTAGGTTGGGCATAATTCAGGGCCTAATTGCCCGGGTAATATATTGGGTCGCTAGGCTGGATGGAATCGGGCCATCACATCGCATAGGGCCCACCACGGACCAGCGTCTGTTGATCTTCTTGGCGCCGCCATCGAGGCACCATCGCCATCGCCATCGCTCCGATTACGCCGCGATTCTTGCCATTATTTTTCCGATTTTGACCCTTTTTACCACCATCGTTGTTGTAGTTTTGGCTCAAGTTGGTGGAACCGGAAGGAGGAAAATTGGACTCAGTCATCATGACACTAGCCCCTATAGCCGCCTTTTTAGCCAAACCCATTTCTTCCAATGTGAGCATGGAGCGGGCTTGATAGAGTTCCGGAATGGGGTTACTTTGACGAAGTATTGAAGCAACAGTGTTATAGGCCTCGGACAGACCTGCAACCATCTGTAGGACAAGACGACTATTGCTCACAGGAACCCCCACGTTGCGAAGTTGATCCACCAAGTCCTTGAGTCGTTTACAATAAAATGAAACATTAGGAAAATTCTCCATAGCAACTTGAGAAAATTCATGTTCAAGGGTGACAATGTGTGAATGTCTGTTATCCTGGAAGATATCACACAATTGATTCCAAGCAGCCATAGTTGTGGAGTTGGGTTCCATAATCGTCTGTAAGAGGTCAAGAGAGATAGTTGCATAAATCTACTAGAGAACTTTTACTTCAAGAGTGACCCATGATTTTGGATCATCCTCTTTGGTGGGCACAACCTCCTCTGTATTAGCAGCCGGAGGTATTATGTGGTGGAGGACTTGATGTATCATCGCATGAATCTTTAATAATTTCGCCCACGTCCCGAATGTTTTCTAGGTCAAGAACAATAGGAAGAACGCTCTTGATGTTAGAAACTGTTAAGGCGGGATGAAATGTGTTCTTATCTGTCATGGTGAATAGAACAAACTTTGGACAAGATTTTTTAATTTTTTTAGGGGTAGGAGAAGGTCTCGGGTTGAAGAAACCGAGAGGGGGGGGGGATTTTTGTCACAGAAATCAAGAAGAAATTGAGAAAGAAGTGAGTAGCGGAAGCAAGGAAAATAACCTAGACTTTTGATACCATGAAAGAAATAATCCCTTGATTATTCTTATTGATTAAAGGTGTATATATACAAGTTACAATAGGAAAATCATTTTTCTATTCTACCTCTAAATTCTTATTCTATTTGGAGACTAATAATACAATTATGGCAAGACTACAAGACTAATTACTATATAAGAGTAATATACACTATATACCATAATTAACTAAGTCTACACGGTCTAATGGGCTGCTG
This sequence comes from Przewalskia tangutica, assembly GCA_029844215.1. NCBI lineage: Eukaryota > Viridiplantae > Streptophyta > Magnoliopsida > Solanales > Solanaceae > Przewalskia > Przewalskia tangutica. The sequence continues at coordinate 112,122,603 of CM056727.1, forward strand.
CCGAGATGGGCTGGAATGCACGTGACATTTATACTAAATATACATACAATATACATATATATCATGTGTATATTGTATGTATATTTAACATGCACAACTGTTGAAGCATACAGTAGAACTATCTCAGGAACTAAAACACTGAATCTAATCTATAAGTCAATCATAATAGCAAAACAAGCTACTATATTAACAAAACCTTTATCAAAGAGGAGCATTTGTAAACCATATCACTAAATCCATTGACAAATACACTCATGTAATGTTGATGTTGACGAGCCACTATACGTTCATATGTACTCTCTAGAATATCCATGCGCTTTTGTAGCGATTTCTTTTATCTTTTTAGTTGCTTTCAGCTCTTCCAACAATGCAGTCTTTGAGGTGGTACTAGCGGATTCAACTTCATGACTTTTGCATTGAGGTTCCACTACCTCAATATTAGTAAGAGACGGTTCAGATTGCACCAACTCTTGGATTTCAGCCTATACAATACAAAAAAAATGTAATGCACTAAATAAGAGGAAGGATGTTAAATGAAATTTATCTACAGACATACATATTTTTCGATGGCTTCAGGTTCGACAAGCCCCTTATCCTTCTTATGAGTCTCAAAGAAAATAGTTGTCCTGTCTGGTGGATTACCATCTTTGCCTCCCTTTATAATTTTAAAAACAAGTCTTATATAAATGTGTGACGAAGTAATAATTTTTTGCGTAGCAATATATATATATATTTTTTTTATGCCTAGAAAGCAAAAAAATTTAAAAATTTTGTGCAACTGCACCACCATGCTTAAGGTGCATCCGCCACTGCAAAGAGGAGATCTCCTCATAGGGTTGCACGATTTACTTACCAATTTCTCTCTCCGTCTCAATTTATGTGGCACCGTTTAAGAAAGAAAAAAAGATTTTTAAAATGTGTGTTTCAAAACAAGTCTTATATAAATGTGTGACTGTAAATCATTTCATAAAATTAAATTATTTCTAAATATATAAAAATAACATTCTTTTTGAGATAGATTAAAAAAAAATGTTGCCAACATAAATTGAGACAGGGAGTAGTACGTAATCTCTGTAAGACTTGCTACCCGTAGGATGAGGCATAATCACCTACACCTATTGTCCTAAGTTTGCAGTCAAGACTCTTGAAGTAAATGATGTTTGATTAATCTCAAATATCGTATCGGGACTTACCAAACCAAAATTTAATTTATCAAACCAAATTTTTCAGTTGTCTACCCTGTAGTTGGGAGGGGGGTTAGATCAAGCAACTGGAGAGTGGAGATAAAAGCTGACAAATGTTCATAGAGAAAGAGGCGGACTGGTGATGGAGAATATTTTCTTTTAGGGAAGATAAGAGTAGCGTAATTGAATAATCCGTCCAAATTTATATAATATAATTTGACTAGACACGTTAAAAAATAAATAAAGATTTTTAAATATTGTGATCTAAGTAAGTCAAATATATTTGTGTGATTATAGATATCTCATTAAATATAAAAAAAATAAAATATAAAATTAAATTATTATCAAACAAAAAAAATATGATAGAAAAATGTATATAAATTGGGAGATTGGGAGTCCCGAGGAAAGAGTAGTAACCGGAAGGAAAAGAGATTGGCCAGCATCAATTTTTGGTGCAAAAGACACGTCACCTGTTACTAGTAAAATATCTTTCAACTGAGAAAACAGTAAGCTCATTTGTTCTAAACAAGGACGGTTAATTTCCTACACTACGGAGACAGACAAGCTAAAGCTCCCTCTTCCTACAACATACTCTCAACCATGAGAGAAGCAGAATGAATATCTAAAGAACTAACTTATTTTCTCTTCTTAGAAGGTGGTTGATCCTCTTCTTCCTCGTCGTCATCTTCCTCATCACCATCCTCGTCCTCATCACTGTCCTCATCATCATCGCCATCTTCGTCGTCATTTCCTTGGTTGCCGTTAGCCTCTGGATCCTCCTCGGGATCCCCTTCATCATCATCATCTCCCCCTTCTTCTCCTGAGAAGTCTTCATCACCTGCATCATCATCATCTTGATCATCATCATCATCCTCTGTATCACTACCATCTTTGTTCTCTGCCCCAGCTTTGCTTATTTCATGGAGCTGTTCGAAGGGAAACCTGAAATACATACGACATACATATCTCTTTTGAGTTTTTGACATGGAACTTCAAAATCTTTAGCAGTAATAATACAGGAAGACACTGACTGTAACCTACCAACTCCTGGTAAAACATCAGCAGACATCCTGTCTAAACCATAACCCACTTGGTAAGACAATCAATGCAAGCAACTGAGGTGTTCATCCAGCATATACTAAAAGTCAATGGATAGCTCTCTAGAGATAAACTAGGCAACTTATCTTTCTAATAAAAGTAACATCCTCCAAGAGAAAACTAGGGAACTAAATGGAATAATCTCATAAACGAGTACTAAAGAACATGAAAATATAGGTTCAACAGCAATCGATCCGCTAAAAGTATTTTTAAAATTTGCAGAAGAGCTTACCAAGGAAGAACAAGGTATCTTTCAACCTATATTCATTGTTTAGGATTTTATAGCAAAAAAATCTACTATATCTCTGAATTTGAAGTGCTCTTCATACATACACAGTGATGAAATTTTCCAAAGGTACCGTAAGGACCTCTGTGCGTACAGAAACTATATTTACAGAAGAAACATTTCAGAGAAGGAAAAAGACTCATCATAACACAACCCATAACCCTTCCCCAAGAAGCAGTGTCAAGTTGAAACGAAAAACAATATCACTTTAGAGGATATTATAACTTATATGGATTGGCTAATCATTTACTTTCTTGGTGGCTTTACAAATGGCTGTGGAAAAATAATTGTACTACATTATTTCTTGGATTTCCTGTCCTGAATTTCGTTGATTTAATTACCACTCTAATGTTTCTTAACCAACTTCAGAGCTTTACTTTTTCAATCCAAACTTTTGACCGTAAAATAAAATCAAACACCGACTCTCATCTTTAAGCAATGTTCTAAAAGACGCTAGGCGGAGCGTGGGCGCCTAGACAGATTCCTAGGCGAGGGCCTAGGCGGATGTATTTTTTTTCCAAAATTGATAGTTGAAACTCGGGGTTGGGTGTATGTTGTAGAGGATGATGAGACGAACTCAGTGATGTTACACACTGCCTTCGTCGATGCTTCAGTTGATCGAAAATGGCCAAAACCCGATCGAAAAATTCGAATTGATCGTCCGGAGGTTTGGTGCAGAATTGAAGGTGATGAGTTGGTGTAGAATGTCGGCAAGAGGACGGCGAATCTACTGATACCAACAACCACCTTCGATTGTAGCTTAGTTCGCCGAAAATCGCCCGACGGCGGCTAGGGTTTGTGGGTTTTCGATTTGGGTGTTTTGACGATTTAGTATGAATCGAGCAACGGGGTGGGTATAGAAATGATGGGGTTGAGAAGTCGGTCAGATTGGTGTATCACACTCCCGTCGATTGTACCTGAGTCGACCGAAAAATTCAAATCTCCGACTGCCAGTTTTTGCGTGTAAAATCGACGGTGTAGGAGATAAAATCGATGTGCAAGGGTGGTATAGAATTGAAGAGGATGATGAGACGAGTGTTTTGGTATACTACACGTCCACGTTGGACGCCGGTAATGGGCGGAAACTGGGTTCCGCCGCCTAGGGGCAAAATCGGACGATGCAGGGCGCCAGTAGCGGCCGTCGGCCGTTTTTAGAACACTGTCTTTAAGTATCATATATAACAAGCATTATCTTTGAGGACTATGTACAATTAGGATGCAGGATAATGTAATCCTGCTTATGCTACCAGCAGCGACGGATACAAGATTTTCACTAAGGGTGTTTCGAAAATAAAAATGTGGTGCTTGGAATTTGAACTTGGACCTCAAGGTGAATTTGAACCCCTAAACCACTAAGTCAACCTCTAGTCTTGTGTTTAGGGGATTCAAAATCTATATACGTACATAAAAATAATAAAATTACCATTTATATACAGTATAAGTTTTTAGCGAGGGTGTTCGGGTGAACACCCTGGCCCCTCCTAGATCCGCCCCTGGCTACCAGACACCAAAAAAGAGAACCAATTAGCCAAAGACAACATAATCTACAGATTTGTCATAGTCCAACACTTTCGGATCCACAATGTACAACAGTTTGTAAACACAACAATTTATCATTTACTTGAAACAATTGGTATAATCAACCAGGTTGTTATGTGCCTATTAACTGCATTCTGTGGAGAAAGTTGTCGAAATCAAATCAGCCATCCGAGATACGGGAAGACCTGCATAAAACTAACTTAACTATCCTTACTCACAGAATCCATCTAAATTAAGTCATTTGTAAGATGATATTAATTTCCCTTGGGGAGGCTTCTCATTAATATCAAAATATATATAATGTACAATATTCATCTCTTATACAATAGGAATCTTAAACTTAATCACAAGAGGAATCCTAGTCTTACCATAATTATATTTACACAATATATGAAATATATTCTAATTATGGATAGAGATATTAAGTATCACTATATGTAAACATGTATATAGTGATACTTAATATTCCTACCCATAATTAGAATATATTCCATATATTGTGTAAATATAATTATGGTAGGACTAGGATTCCTCTTGGGAAGTTTTCTCATTAATATCAAAGTATATATAGTGTACAATATTCATCCATTATACAATACTAATCCTAAACCTAATCACAAGAGGAATCCTAGTCTTACCATAATTATATTTACACCGAATATATTCTAATTATGGGTAGGGATATTAAGTATCACTATATACACGTTTACACCAGTAACTATAATTAGCTGCAAATTTGAGAAAGTAAATTGAGCTTTTCAGTAACAGTTTACTTGAAAGAACGTAACACAGGAACTTGAGTTGGGACACAAGTAAACGTTTAGGCAAGAAATATAACATTTAAGTAAGAAAGATAAGTGTTATACCAGCATGAGGAGGCAAGAAACGGATCTCTGAGCAGCCAAAGGTGTCTCAGAAACCACAGCTTCAAGAACAGACCTGACCACAATTTTCCCAAAATCACTACTCATGACCTCCATTTTTACACAAACAAATTCTAAAATTGTCAAAGCAGGGAAGAAATGGAAAGCAAAACTTGTACGAGGATTGGAGAGACAGGATTCTGGGCTACGGTTGGGTTTGAGTGTCCAAACGGGCTTCAACAAATAATAGAAAAATAAAGGGAAAAAAAGATGACTAGGGTTTACTCTTTTCTAATTAGGGTTATGTGGGTGCCAATTTGGATTATGTCCTTTTGCTAAATTTGGTGGGTCTAGTCTAGTTCGTTAAAGAAAATAGTACATTTCTTTTTGTAAGTCGCGTGTTTTTTTTAATTAACAATAAATTAAATAATTTTAAAAAAATATTTGTCAATGAAAAATGTATATTTGCACCATTTGTATATCAACAGAAGTATATGTGCATCACTTTTTTTAATCAAGATATATTTTATCTAAATCAAAAAGTTGAGGCATATATTAGCACATTTGTCCTTTTTAAAATCCCATATACCAATAGGCAGATTGTATTCTATTTTTTAATATAAATTTAGAGAGAAAGTTATATTGTGTTCAAAGTAAGAACTAGCTAAAATAAGGTAAACTAAAACTAATATGGGGTTCATGTCCTTTATATTGATACTACACCTGTCTAACGGACTGAGCAGACCCAAAACCGCATCGAATCGAATATATTTTCGCCTGGACCGTACCAGCTCACATAAAAGGAGATAAGGCTGGCTATGTAAGAAATAAACTGGGGGACCGCATGAGTTTGGGTAGGCAACCGATGACTCGGAACCGGTTAGCCCAGTAATGTCACATCAGTGACTAAACTGGTACCTGGACCATCCCAAATCGGACCAGCACCGTTCAACGCTATATTGCAGTTTTTACTTTTCTTTTTTTTTTTTTTAAAGAAATTTAGAGGTCTCGGATTTCTTTACCGTTGGACCAGCGAATACTTGGGCCACAACGGCTAGTTTTTGGAAAATGGCATATTTTGGCCCTTATTTATTTTTATTTTTTTAAAATACTAATCCCACCCTTTAAAAACCTAAAAATAGCCCTCACCCTTCATCAAATTTATTCCACACAATCTAATTTTTCATTTTCCATCTCAATTCTCTCTCAAAGTGCAAGCAACAATTATTAGCTCTTACTTTTTAGCTTTAATTTATTTACGATTTATTTGAAACAATTTGAGGTAATACTACTACTAGTAATAGGGGCGGATGAAAAAATTCAAGAGGTTTTTCTAGCACAAGTAATATTAATACATGTTTCTGAAACGTCACCGGATAATAACATGGATTATGTACAAACGCAAGAAGATTTTTGGTAATAGTGGATAATATTGATAATGAAATTAAATTAGGTAATAATGATGAAATTCAATTAAGTAGAGGTGGTGGTCGTGTTGGGGATAGGCCACCTTTACCGGATATGAGAAATCATAGAAAGGAGAAGTAGGGTCTGAAATTTTTGTACTGCAGTTGAAAGTACTAATTAGGTTAAATGTAATATTTGTCAACTTGAATTTAAACATGCCACTGGAGATAGCAATGGGGAACAGGCACACTTGGTATACACATGTAGGATAAACACCCAGATAAATGTTGTGGTGGTTTAGAAGATGTTCAAACAACCTTAAACCTAGGAATCAGAGGATACCGTAAATATGATAAAATGAAAGACGGGGAGGAGTTAGCAAAAATGATTGTTTTGGATTATCTACCTTTTTCCTTTGCTTCCTCTACATATTTTATTGGATAATTTGTCAGAACCAATATTTTATATATGATTTTTTGCGAGAGACAACCTTTTAAAAAAATTTGGGCAATGTCAGACCTTAATAGTTTGTTTTGTTGCGAGAAACAACTTTTTAACAGAAATGTATATATTTCGTTCATTGATTAACTCTCCCGTCATGTGCTAGTCACATGGGTATTCCCCACAAAATACCTTCGTCTTCATCTGAATATATTTCCCTTTCCCTTTTCGATTTGGGCTTTGTCAAAGAGAATCTTACTCAAACTAATCACTTGCAAATCGACTCCATCAGTTGACACGTATTAATCGACAACATTGTGAAGGCAAGTAGTAATCATCAGTTGACAAGTATCTTCGACAAATTTGCTATATGTCCTTACTAATTTTATCAATTCCTTTCTGCCAAATTAGCTCGGGGAGCCACCAGGTGCTTCTTTTTCTGGTAACATCTTCTTGTAATCGACGTGGAGATCCTTCAGTTTATGGTGATTACTGGTATAACTGTACCTTAGATGATATAGTCGGGGAGGACAAAAGGCATCGCCTTCGCAAGGTTTATCCTCTTTTCCTTCATCATATTGAATTTTCTGCAGATGAACATGCCATTTCTAATTCCAGTAATTAGTACTTGAGCTAGGCCTTTGAGTTTTCAGTTGATCTTACTCTTTATTTTAATCACTCGCACTCTTAAAAACTAGGTTTTTTTCTAATTTTCTAAATTGACTGCATTCAGGTTTGTTGTTGCTGCAATCATGAGTCAAACGAGTAAACCCATTAACAATTAGGTTGTATCATGGGGTCAGTTTGTGACAAAAAACAATAAGACAACATATAAAAAGGGAGGTATTGCATTGCATCCTAATGTAGAGGAGGTCTGTTATTTTGAGTTTGTTGATTGGATTAAGGATGAATTAGGATATGATGAAGTAGTTGAGATCTGGTATAGGAGACATGGATATAGTTTGCATAATGATAAGAAACAAACTAGTAGTGATGCGATTGATGATTTTTTGCATGCACCTAAGAGAGATGGGTGGTTCCATCTATACTTGGTACATCTAGATAAGCGAGTTTCAGCTAGCGACAAAGAATCAAGTGCTGGGAGTGATAGATTACCTGAGATAAATGAAGAGGAGGATGAGTATGCACCTGAGAGAGATGGGTGGTTCCGTATACACTTGGTATATCTAGATAAGCGAGTTTGAGCTAGCGACAAAGAATCAAGTGCTGGGAGTGATAGATTATCTGAGATAAATGAAGAGGAGGGTGAGTTGCTGGAAGAGAATTATATGTCTGACAGTGAGGATAGTGATGTGCTGCTTAGTGATGGAGACTTTGAAAATCATAGTGATGATGATATATTTCAAGAAAATGTGGATCATGACATCACTGAATTAGATGAGGATGAAGAGAATGAGAAAAATTGTGATATTCCAGATGATGTGGAGTTGAATAACAGTGATGATGAGGTGGATAGCATTGTAGGATCAGATGATGAAGGTCCAAAATATCCTGTTTTCAATACTCAATGTTACACCCCGTATTTCCAAGGCATTAATATGAGAACGTACTCAAGGAACTAAGGTTTGAATATTGGAAGGATAGTATAATTACATTTTCCTCCGGAAAAATGTGAAGACGGAAAATTTATTAACTCGAAGTTAGATTCCCTAATGTGGATTTACGGGCTTAGTATTGGATTACGAAGTAATGGAATTGATAATATGAGGGTCGTCAAAATTTCACAATTTGGGGGGGGGGGTCGGAAATTTTAAGTATTTTGGCTAAGTGTTGGATTATTATTTTTTGAAGGGAATTATAGGCGAATAAGAGGGTGACATGTGTTCATCCCCACTTGTGTAGCATAGCTCTAATTATGTATATGTATATGTATAAGTACATGTATTGCAAGAATGTATAGAAAGAGAGATATTTTTCATCCAAAGTAAACAAGTGGACAAGTGGGGGGGGGGGGGAATTCGACCAAGGTGAGAAGGCAAGTGGCCTTGGAAGATATTTGTGAGATATTTTCAAGACAAGTGGACCACTTAGGTCCCTCCCCTTGTATGATATTTTCCTATATAAGAGAGGTGATAGCAAGACTTGGCATAATAATCTTCATCATCCAAAACCTCTCTTCTCCCTATTATTTTCAAGAACACTAAAGAACCAAGGGATGAACAAGAGTTGATTATTCTCCTAGATTAAACACCATAACCAAGTTCTAAACCAAATTAACTCTCCAGGGTTGTTAAACCAAGGATTGACCGAGAGTGGTGCTTGGCCGAGAATGGTGTGGCCGAAACATGAGTGAATTTCCTAGGCTTGTTTATGAACTTTTTGAAAGTAAAACAAGAAGGAAAGATGGTTACAAGCTTGTAGTGGATACTTGTGTGTGATTGGAGCTTGAAGAATAAGGAGCTAAGACTAAACTATGGACCGACTTTAAGTGGATTGTTTTGGGCATATTTAAGGTAAGGATTATACCTCCTCTTGAAGTAATTGGAGATTACATGTTGTAGTAATTAATGGATGAGCTTGTGATTAAAAAGAATGAAGAATAAGAAGTACATGTCACAATTTTGTCATGTTAGCCGATTGTGGACGGTTTTGGCGTTGTCAGATTCATTAGATTTTGTTATTGTTAAACATTACCTATTACATGTTGACATGAAGGAATCTTGTTGTTAACAAGTTAATATATCTTATATAAAAGTATTGAAATATAAGTTGGATTATAAGAAGTTATGGAAACCGTTTGGTTGTAGTAGTTGGCCGAAAACTATAAAACTGTTGGATATAATGGATTGTTTCAGTGGACTAATTTAGTGGACTGTTTTAGTGGACTATGGACTGATTTTAGCGGACTAAAGGACTGTTTTTACATTGGACTGATTTTAGTGGACTGTTTTGGTAGATTAAGGGGCTGAATTTTACACGTCAAGTTAGGCGTGTAATCCCCTTTGGTTAATTGTTGGTTATTCCCTTAAGTATGGCTTGTTGGTTGTTGAAATCGGGCCTTGAAAAAGGTAGAAAAGTACGTAGAAACGGGGGAAGTGCTACCCAAATTTTTATAAAAGAAAGGAGATTCATTGAGTAGTATAAGTGTACTAGTATCATGAAGTTGATAGAAGTATTGTTATCGTTATAGGTTGAAGTACTACTTGCGGCTTATTCTACTTAGCGTGTGGATTAGCCGAAGAGGTATGTGAACTCTTCCTATCTTCTTGAGCATGAACCTTATAAAATGATACTTGATATTATAAGTTTCTTGAATTTCCAAATGAGGATTTTAAATGAATTCGGATTTCATTGTGGTGTTTCCTTGATTTGGAAAGAATAGGTTACTTGATTTAAAAGGTGTAGTAACTTGATCAAAAAAAAAAAGTAAGTGCCTTGGTTTTAAAAGAGTAAGTTACTTGAGTTTAAAAGTATATTTGACTTGATCTTAAAGGTGGAAAGTGTCTTGATACTACAGGTGTTAGTGTCTTGGGGTTTATAATGAAAAAAATGTGCGGCGGACGTACATGGTTCTAGTTGGTTTGTCTAGAAAGTTGGTTCTATCTATTTCATTAATAGTACTTCGGGTTTTATAAAAAGGAAAGTTATTCTACTCTTAGAAGTTAAGGGTAGTCATGTTGTTGATTCTATGTTTAAGGCTTGTCAAAATGGTTCCTAACAGTCCTTACCAAGTCTTATGGGAGATGTTAGTAAGAGTTTTTAGGAAGCATTGAAGTTGAGTTGATCTTGCTAAGTTATAGCACTAATGAGAAAAGGTATCGAACAAGCCACTGCAGCGTTAATAAAAAAAGGAATCGACAATCAATTATATCGAAATGAGTAGAATTTCCATCTGCATAGAAGCTAAGATATAACCAGTTCGTTTTACATTTTCTAGGTTCACAGCTGGTTAGATAAAATCTCATGATATATTAATCACGGCTCATAAAATGGAAGTTGTTAGATATACTCCCTTGATAGTACCTTGGGGTTTCTAAAAGGAAAGTTCATGTTAAATGTGTTGTTGAAAAAGAAGGCATGGTATTGTCTTGAAAAGGAAGACATGGTATTATCTTAAAAAGGAAGGCATGGTAATTGTCTTAGTTTGTTTAAAAGGAAGGCATGGTAATTGTCTTGGTTTAAAGGGAATGCATGGTATTGTCTTGGTTTGCTAAAATGATGGTTTATTCATTTTATGATAATGAGAGTCAAAGAACATTTTAAACTTGCATATGTTCGCTCATGATAGCCTTTCGTGCAAAGTGTTATATTTCTATACCACTGCGTCCCTCATTGGAGGACCGGCCCTCTTATTGTATTATTTACTTGGACGTGCTTACATGATAGAAGAATTCCATGGGCATGCTTCCACTATATTGTTCCATGGACATGCTTTCACGATGAAGGAATTTCGTGGGCGTGCGGCCATGATACGGGTTCAATTCCCGGGTGATATTATTATTCCATGGACTAGCTCTTCATGATGACATGTTCCCGAGATGCAGGAATTCAACGGGCATGTTATATATTATACTTTGTGCATGCCGACAGTGATGCAGGAATTCCACGGGCATGTTATATATTATACTTTGTGCATGCCGACAGTGATGAAGGAATTCCACGGGCACGCTTTGATATTGCGGGTCTAAGGCCCATGGTTGGAATTGCATAATGATTCTGAGGGCGGATGACCCTGACATGGCTTTCATATTTTGAAATGGTATTTATTTCATAATTTGAAATGACACGGTGGATCTTACTGTTAAAAAAACATATTTTTAAAAGGCTCAGTTGACTCTCATTTGTTTATACAAAGTCTGATGCTGATGGTACAAAATCTGATTGTCTTTTATTTTATATGGCATGGTTGGAGCTGGTAAGGTTTTTACTTGTTCCTGTCATCTTTTGGCCAGTTATGGTTTATTTACTGTACTTTATGTTTACATACTTAGTACTTGTTGAACTGACCCCCTTCGGGGGGCTGCGTTTCATGCCGCAGGTTTAGGTACAGAGTTTGTTGATCCTCGCTCTAAGGATCTCTACTCAGTTTTGGAAAAGCTCCAATATTTCGGAGGCTTGTCATGTTGATACGGACCCTGGTATGGTAGGCTTACGTACATTCAGGGGTGTGGCGGGGCCCTGTCCCGTCATAGGTTACTGTCCAAACTCTTAGAGTGCGTATTCATATGTAATTTGAACTCAGGGAGTTGTGTATATATGTTGTTGGCCAGTTGTAATACGGTGTTATAGGGATGTTCCCGTTTATATATATATAGCGGCAGCCTCATCGACTTGTCTTGATTGCTACATATACAATTTTCATTTATTATTTGTCCTATTTCTTGAAAGGGATGTGAGGGTATAAAAGGGGGTGCCCAGATAGGGCACCAGTCGCGGGCCCAGGGTTCGGGTCGTGACACTCAAGTAGATTTTAAGGGCAAGATAGTTCTAAGTAAAGGCTTGAAGTTCCCATCTAACAAGATTTTGAAGAAGGCTGTTAGGCACCATGCTATTGAAAATGTGTATAACTATTACTATTTGCATAATAACAACATTAGGGTGTCTATATATTGTGCTAAGATATGTGTTTGCTATTTTTAAAGGGCTAGGATTTTTAAGTGCACTTGCAACCAAAGTAGAAAGTGTAGATTTAAGCTACATTGTAAAAAATTAAAGACTTAATATCTAGCTGAGAGATTCTAGCTGAGAGATTCATGGAGGATTGGAAAGATGATCCAACTTGGAAGATTAAGTCATTTATAAAGAGAGCAAAAAGAGAAGTTAAGGCTGAGATAGGGTATTACAAAGCTTATTATGCAAGATCAACGACTTTAAAACTGATCTTTGGGGATGCTAGCTTAGAGTACCAGAGAGTTTGGGATTATGTAGAGGCATTAGGAAGTACAACCCAGGTAGCATTGTTGTGGTGAAGATTGCAGGGATAGAAAACCCATCTCCTGTCTTTCAGAGGTTGTATGTGTGTCTGCAAGCTTGTAAAGAGGGGTTCCTGAGTGGGTGTAGGTCCATTATTGATGTTGATGGGGAACATTTGAAAGGCCCATACCCTGGTATTCTTTTGACAGTTGTGGGAAAAGATGGTAATAACAATATTTTCCCTGTGGCATGGGCTGTTGTGGAGACTGAATCATCTGAAACATGGAGCTAGTTCTTGGAGTTGCTGAAAAATGACATTAGTTTTGTTGCTGAATGAGGAAGATGATTTGACCTATATGTCTGATAGACATAAGGTATGAGATTATGGATTTCTCCCTTTCTTCTGTTTTTGGTTAATTCATGATCGTACATTAACTCTTATGGCTTATTTCTTACAGGGGTTACTTGATGCTTTTAACACAGTCATGCCAAATGCAGAGACAAGGTACTGTTGCAGACACGAGCTAGTTTTAAAACAACTTTCTGGTGTAAAATACAAAGAGCATTTCTGGAAGGCTGCAAGATCTTCAACAAAGGTCAGTTGAATATTTTAATATCATTGAATTTTATCGATTAACTATTAAATTATAACAAGATTCTAAGTCTACTGAATATGATTGTGAAATAACTCCTATTTTTTTATATCTTGTAACAACATAATTTCAATGTTCACATGAAAGCTATAAAGGCTTTAAATGTTCATGCCTACAACTACTTGGAAGGCATACCCATATGTCACTGGTCAAGATATGGTTTCAGTACATCATCAAAATCAGGCATGCTTTTAAACAACTGTTGTGAAAGTTTCAATAATGTGTTGATGGAGGCAAGAACAAAACAAATCATTCAACTCATGGAATGGATTAGAAGGTATGTAATGCAAATGTTTTCGGCAAAAAGAGAGGGGTTAAAAAAATTTTATGGGGTGATTATGCCATCAGTGGTGAAGATGGTTAATAGGGGTTTGGAGGAAGTAACTAACATTAAGGTTAATCAAGCTGGCCTTCAAAGGTTTGAGGTTGATTATGACAATGACACATTTATTGTGAACTTGGAAACAAAGAGTTGTGGATGTTATAGATGAAGTCTAATTGGAATTCCTTGTTGGCATACACTAACATGCATCCAATTGAGGAGTTTGAACTATGAAGACTTCATACACCCTACTTACCATGTAAATACTTATAAAAAGGCTTATGCCCCTGCCTTCAAAGCCATGTCAGGTCAGAGCCAATGGGATGTTACACCATATCCAAGGCCATTGCCTCCCCCTACAGGAAAATGACTGGTAGGCCTAGCAAAAAGAAGAGGACAAAGGAAGTTGGGGAAGATCAAGAAAGACAACAAGTGAAGATGATAAAAAAACAGAACAAGTGTAGTAGATGTGGTAGTCTAGGTCACTACAAAAGTAAGTGTTCTAATACTCCGATGTCTGATGCAGAAAAGAAAGGACATGTACAAAAGAAATCTTCATCCATAATGAAGAAGGCTGGAACTGAATCATGTATTCTTCCTCTAAATAATTCTATTCAAGTTTCACAAGATTCAACATCAGCATCTACACTACCACCAATGGCACAAACTCAAAATTCAAGTCAAGGCTAAGATTGTAATATTAGGCCATTAATTTTTGTAGTACGGGGGCACTATGTTTAGTACAATGAAGTCAGTTTTTCGTAATGCAATCTTGTTCAACTCACTATTTTTGTAATTCAACTCACTATGTTTAGTGGAATGTTTGGCGTCTTTATTAGCAATTCAGTATGTAGTAGAAACTCCTAACTTTGTAGGGTGTAAAAAAACTCACTGTACTATTGTTGCTACCACTGTTTTTGCTGCTCTAAGTTAAAAAAAATGCGTTGGTGTGAACAATGATATTCTTGTTTTATTCCAGCTTCACACTTCATGTGCCATTAAGAATGTAGCTGGTTATTTTTCTCTTTTGGTATATAGTTGCAACTTTTTGTTTGAATGAAGATATGCTTTGAAGTCTATGGGTGTTTTGAGTCAACTAGGTTAAATATGTAACTTTATGTCACTGCTTCTGATATTTTAGTTGTATCCAGTTGTATCTTCTATTACAAATTGCACGCTACATGGAGACCTGGTGCTTCACAAAGACAAGAAATAATTACATGTATGATTAGGGTGTATGAGACATTTTGGATTTGAGTCAACATGAAGATAAATGAGGTTATCAAATTGCATTTTGTGCATTAAGCTCCAACATGCAGTTGTAGCATTTTCTGCACCCCCTTTGCCTAGTCTCGTGGTTGTAAAACAAAATCATTGTTTTCATTCAAATACCATATTGGTTGAACATTTCCAAAAGTAATTACAAAAACCTACTACTCTTAATACTTGATTGATAACATCACCACAATCTAATAAAATAATCTAAACCATTCTGAAACTAACAACAACAGATACAAGTGTGCAAAAAAGCATTAGTTTTATCCCCGACTTCTCATTTGGAACTACTGCGTCCTTCATCTTCGCAAGTTCCGCATCAACCATATCCTTCTCATGTTCAACTAATACAAGTCTTACTTTAAGGATGTTTAGGTCAGTTGCAAACCTGTGTTTTTCAGCTACTAGTAGATTAGTGACGTCTCTCTGCCAGTCAACACATTTATCATCAATCCACTCAAATTTGTTGCACCCCCTTTGCAGTCTCGTGGTTGTAGAATTTGCAAGCAATGAATTTTCTCCCAGGGTTATCATGGGTCCAAGAAGTCCTTTTTGCAACAATTAACCCACAATTTCATCTAATCCAACTAGTTCAACTCATGATTTCAACAACAACAAACCTGTTACAGTCAATTTATGAAATTACAAAAAAAATCATAATTTTTATGCTATTTGCGATGCTAAAATTAAGAGTATGAACAACTTAAAACTTACTTGAATATAAAAGAATTGATTCGAATTGCAACAACACGTAAGATGGCTGGTAGGCCTAGCAAAAAGAAGAGGCAACAACAAACCTAAATGCAGTCGATTTAGAAATTAGAAAACAAAACCTAGTTTTTAAGAGTGTGACAAAGCCCCAATCGAAAAGGGAAAGGGAAATATATTCAAATGAAGATGAAGACGGGGGTATTTTTGGGGGGAAATACCCATTTGACTAGCACATAACGTGGGAGTTAATTAATAAATGAAATATAGACATTTTTGTTAAAAGATTGTTTCTCGCAATAAAAAAACTATTTAGGTCTGACATTGCCCAAATTTTTTTAAAAGGTTGTCTCTCGCAAAAAGTCATATATAAAAGGTTGTCTCTGACAAATTATCTTATTTTATTACATATATTCAAAGAGTTCATAAGCCTTAATTTAAAAGTGTTCCTAGAAGTACCTGCAAATTTGATATCTTTAGACTTCATGGACTATTTATTTTTCTTGCAATATATGTTTAACAACCTTAGTAGTAGAGTTTATCTTATTTCTGACATTGGTCATGTTGTTAATGGAAATGATTATTTGACTGTTACATATCACTGGATAGATGATAATTTTATAATGCAAAAAACGTATTATTGCTTTTAAATATGATGAAGATAAAAGTCACACTGCTACATTTATAAGCACTACAATTATTGAAGTTATTGCATATTACAATCTTACTAAAAAATAGGTGTGTATGTCTTTTGACAATTCTTCTAACAATATTGTTGTTGTATCACTATTAAAATTGCATTTGAACCCACCACTTTATGACATATTTCATGTTAGGTGCGCATGTCATGTTTATAATTTAATTGTAAAAAGTGGCCTTGAATTATTTAACTGTGAGATTGCTCTAGTTAGAAGAGTTTTTGATGTTATTTAAGGATGTCACACCCCAACCTTGGGGGTGTAGCCATCACCCGGTGCCCTACTAGCGTGAATGTACCATACATAAACTATCATTATCCATATAAGGATCTTAACCTCTCCGGATTTATGTTACTTTACCCATGACGCAAACTAGCTGATACACTCAAATTACACCTATTAAATGGCGTAAAACAGATGTTGTCAAATATGGTAACCCAACTAGGTTGGGTTCAAATCTCACAGGGAATCTGGTGCGAAAAGTTTACTATCACAGTGTAGTATTTGACTTAGGTCTTTGTTTGTATTCCTTTAAGGTTGTAAAAGTTGATGTATTTATATTACTTATCTTGAATTGATTGTAAAATGAGGTGATTAAGAAACCAAGGTTGTGTCCTCGCTACATTAGATGTTATGCTCTAGGTATTAGTATGATATACTTCTAACGGATTGTTGTATTGTATGCACTTAATCTCTATGTGACTTTATAATATTTTCCAATAGTTAGGAAGTACATCTCTTTATAAGTTTTCAAATATGAATTTAGAATGATTAATTATGTCAAGTAAACTCCTCTTATTCCTAAGTGAGTTTTAAATGAGAATTAATGTCCCGAGTCCTTGTTACTTATCCCTACCAAACCCTACTCACTTTTCCAAGTAAAGAAGAGTTTATGTCTTAAGCTAATGTTTGAAACCATTAACCGACATGAACGAATAAGAGATAAATAAATACTGACAATCCATTATTCATATATCAAGATTAAACACCCATTCACATAACTATCACACCCCAAACAAGGGGGTGTGGTCGGCACCCGGTGCCTGCACGGCTCGAGCATATCACCTAAATATCTAACATGAGCATACAACAATCTGGGCCGCCAAGGCCTCAGAATGATCAACACACTGGAAAACTGAATATGAAAATCTAATAAAATGACAACAAGGTCAATGTGCATATACAACAAGGTTGATAGGACCACAACAAGGCAACTATACATACAACCCAATCTACAAGACTCTAAGAAAAAAATAACTTTAATATGGTCGTGACAAGGCCTCGATCTATCCATAACCTACGTCTATATCAAAACTCAGCTCATGACCATGACTCAGTAGATTTTGTGTGAAGTGAAGCTTACCACTCGATCCACATAATTCAATCAGCTCCTATTAGGGAGGTCTATCTGCACCTATACCTGAATCTGTAGCATGAAATGCAGTGCCCCCGGCCAATGGGGCATCTATATGAATGAAATATACTGGTATGTAAAACATGAAAAGCAATATAAAAATATAAGTTGTAAAGGAGGACAAGGAAAGGCAACCTGGAACTCCGGTAACATGTGTGTCACTTAGGGTGAACAATGAAACTCTGAAACTATACTGAACACTTTGTATAGCAGTTTTATTATATAATTGACCCTCGTCTTATAGATCGAGGTGCAATATGTCACTTCCCTCAGGTGATTCTCTGTGGTGTATGGATGGATGAACATTTAAGTGCCTACCTGACTGACTATAGCGCGGCGCGATGTGTGTATATGTACAACTTCCCACCAACTGACTGTAATAGTGGTATGAATAATATATATATATATATATATAACTTCCCACCTACATAGGTTTGGTGGTGTGGATAATATTTTGTGACAACAATGGCACTTGTGGCCTTTTTGGAACTCAAAACCCTTTGACTTTACTTTGGAATGACTCTTGGTCGATTCGACGAATAACTATTAGGGACACTCCTTTTCAGAGGCTTAAGATACTTGGATGAACAACCAAACAACTATGAAAATTGAACACAATAATAATAAGTGAACTACTCCAGACAAGGGATGATCGAAATATGAACAAAATGATTCTTTTGACGTTTCTTTTTTAAAATGATAAACACTTTGGATTTCATGCTTTTAAAAGAAAAGGATAGCCTTACATACATGTGTTGCTTCACTACCAATGCCTTACGAACTCCCAAGAACTTTACGAATGACTATCTACATAATATAGATGATTCGAGTCAAGATGGAATCCACAGATCAAGAATTGACTCACTACAATATTTCATCGATCACCTAGAATGCATGTTCTCATGTTATGGTGTCCAAGGTTATCAATCATGCTATTGCCTCCTTTTTAACACAACATCAATAATAATCAAAACAACATAATTAACAACAATAATATTATCATTCATACTCCATAATCTCTAACACTACATCTTTCAACTTTTAGCTATGATCATCTCAAAGCTTACTTAGGAACAATCCAAGAACTATAGCAATTCTTTTATGGAGTTTGGATTAACTATCACAAGTTTCCTTCATCAATAACTCTTACTGAGTTATGAGAAGCTAAAGATCATTAAGAACACCAATACCTTACCTTACACCATCTAAGAGAACTTGCACCATGAGTTATTCTCCAAGCTCAAGAAGATTCATCACTGACCTTTGCCACTAAGGATATTTCTAAGCTTACATGGATCATCCATGGAGAATTTCCCTTCAAACATGGTATGTAATGGACCCTATGTGATGTAGGAACCTTTGGGGAATGTTTGAGAGTGTTTAGGGTCGAAAATGAAATAAAGACAAGAATCCATCGATTTTTGGCTTAAATAGTACTCCCCACTGCCTCCAATGTGCGAGTGGATATATAATTGGTCTTCGGCCACATCTCTCACTTCATATGGTGGTATAAATGTGGCTCAGGGGTAGCCTTAATCTGCTACCACATCCATAAGGCAGAACGATCTTTGTGAGGCGGAATGTTTAGCGTATCGTTTATTTTTTGTCAAACTTTGTCGAGTTGTGTTTCCTTTAATCCAATTGACTTCCAACCTTTCATATACCTCCACCACACTCATATACATCATAAGTAACCTTAGGAGAGGGGCTTAGTTTGCCGAAAGCTCGAATCAACTAACTAGACATTCTATCACACCGATAATCGCGGAGTGTAATATCCTCCCCCTTAAGAAAATTCATCCTCGAATGTTAAGGAACATAACTGAAATTTTTTAACTCGTAGGTTTTTAGTAGAATTTCGGCAGAGTATCCTTTAATAATAGGACTAACCCAAAACCTGTCAAGCAGCCATAACCAACACAGGTTCCACACAGAGCCATCCAAAACAATATAATATTATACCGGCCTCACACGACCATGGATCTATCAAGGCAATCAAAAGGGTAAGCCACAACTTACCTCGACTGTCCAATCTTAGTATTTGATTTGCGTCTGTCACATCCATGCTATGAGCATCATCTATATAGGGCACATAAGACAAGTCCATTACAATAGAGTATGAATAAGGGAATCGTAGCACACTGACATCACGTAAACTTGATGTCCAAATTATAAGAGAATATCTAGATCTCAGACTCCCCTGTCATATTGTTTATGTTATTGTTTCTCCACAATACTTTAACGAATGCTACCTCAACAGTCTGAAACTTCTGAACTTAGTGCTAAAGGGCGATAATTGAGACCTCTTCAAAGGGCATGACTTTCGTAATTCAAATAAATGAGAACTTCCTATATACCTCAATAATATCATTACGTGAAAATTGAATGAGCTTTCTCTGATTCTGAAGAAAATCTTAAGCTCATAGATCACTTGGTTAGATCTTTGAGTGATCTTATAGTCTACTAAACCTGCAGGTATGCTTGCTTTTCTGGTCGAATCCTATCATGCCTTTTATAGGCAAAACCTAATAAAAAAGTCAACCAACCATTAATGGTGTTCATAAGATTTTGGTATCGCACATCGGCAGGTGATTCTTGGCAATCCTTAATGATCACCTAACTTCTGAAGGACTTTACTTCTTCCATACCCTTGGAGACTAACGGGACCAACACACGTTGAAACAATTCTTATTTTCTTATGTCAAGGCAATTGATCGACGACCTATGCTCCCGACCATACCAAGTCTTATAAAAATATATCTTGATGGTAATATAATAACCGCCATAATATGTATCTCATAGCAGGATAGATGGTCATCCCATTCGTTTTATAGGTCCAACATACCTTTATGTATCATTCCTTTAAGCGTCTAAAATGTGTGCTCGACTTGACCACCTATTTGGGAACGAACCACAAGGGTCTTCTCTACATTCCTAAACTTTCCTTGGGGAATCTTGGAATTATACTGCACTAAGCCCCCTCTCCTACTTGGGATGCTAGGTGTTTAAATGTCCTGAAATCTTATGACCTGTTGTTAATGGACAACTAGCATAATCAGTAGCTATATTGAATAGCTTTGTTCTGGTAAAAACGGGGTCAATTCTGTTATTTTGTTGACTATCGACTATTGAGAGCAATAATTCCTATAAGAACATGTACGAATCCATACTGAGCTTTATATTTAAGCCATGCTATCCTTCCTAGGTGAAAATCTGTATTTTGTATCCTAGCCTTTTTGGGCCTCTCATGCTCTGTCTTTCCATGCTTGACCATTGGGGTGCTATGTCAAAACTCGGTGTTTCTCTGCTTCTTGTTACCACATTAATTCATTACTTTAATATCGCAATATACTTTCATCAAAACCGGGTGAATAAAATAGCGGGAACAATACATTTCCGCTCCGATCTTGTTTCATATCCCAACTAAACTTGGGACACCATGTTGATTTGGTAATTTGAGAACTATGTCTCGCTCCAACTCTGGCATTATCTCTATTACCGCGTAACCCTATCTTCCGGTAGTATCAACTTCAAACTCATGTCTTGCTAGCCATCTGGGTGATACTAGCATCCCATGCGTACGACTTTGTTATCACCGGAACCTTGAAATTTGATCCTTAAACTTGCTATCTATTGAATCTTCTTGTCTAGCCGATCCTTTTCGGTCCTCTACATAGGCTAACTTATATACAGATCTCATTTTTCGACTACGTTGAAGGTTATCTTTATGTTCCGCTGAATGTACTCCTTGAAAAGTAATAGGAGCGGATTCTTATACGATCATCGTCCACTTCATCCCTTAAAGGAGGGACAACACTGAGTTCTATATAACACATTCATTGTTGATTTAGTACCATGTTCAGATTCTCGATCGGTTAGCTGAAAAAATACTATGCTTTTTCTTTCCACCATATTCATGGGATACTCACTTGCTGAACTTTAACTTCTAAGACTCTCTCTCATAAGGCGGATCACGCTTATTAACATTATCTGAGTCTGCCTTTTCTTACTTACTTTCTTTTTTGCTTCCCAGAACCATTATTATCTTTAAGAGGGCTCATAAGCCTTTATATTATTTTGACCAACCCGAGAGGGTGCTGCTCTTTATTTGTAAGAGAAACTTATCTAAACTTTTATATTAAAGGTCCTTGTGGTTATTCTCCTAACGTGGGTTCACTGTTTCCGATCCTAAGTTATGGGCTTATCTTTCCCATCCGATCTTTAGGTGTAAACAACCTCATCTTCTTCTTTTTTTCTAAGTAGGCACCTTGTAGTGCATCGACTGATCTCCACGTTTACCTTTCAGGGGTTCTTTATATGTCTGGCTTCACGCTCTACTCGGGGATCAAATCTTGGTCCCTGTTCCACCATCACCATTACCTGTGAGTTGTGTCCATCTCTATGTGGATTAAATCATTCTCTTGCTCTTAGTAGATATCTACCAACGATATGCTTTTAGCCATTTTTTAATCATGTATTCCTGTGGGATCTTAGATACCTCTAATATCTTACCGTTTATTCTTCATATCATTACATATCATTTTGTTCACCGTGGGCATCATATTTAACCGTTGGCCTTCACTTCCAGGATCCATAGCCCCTCAGCTCGATCACATTATGCCATTCTTTCTTACTATTACTTCCTGCTCGAAATACTTCTCGAGAATTATTGTTGCTTGCTTGCGAGATTAAAGCCTCAGGTGCCAAGATCACTGCTTAATATAAATACAACATAGACAATGGTTTATCTGGTCGTTCAACTCATCTTCTTCTAGGGTCCGCATACATCCTTTCACGATGAAACTCGACTTATCCTCTTATTCATAAATTCAGAGTACTCCTCTCGAGCCTACGTATGCTTTTATCTCTGGTTACTCTCCATGCTTTCCTTTTCAAATACCATATGTCTAACGGTCCTTATTATTGTTTTAACCTTTCTATATGGGAGGCCACTACTATTCCTTTCTTAATATTAATACGTACATACCTTTTGACATTCATAACATATCCAAAAAATCTGGGTAACACAACCTTAGTGGTCGCAAAACTTTTCTTTATAATCATTCGTCTTTGCTTACTAATTCATCGTATGAGTCTGTGTCAGTTCTCTTTCATACCATCTCCCACGGGTTACTCCCCACGTACCTGGGATTTCCCTCTTAAGATTTCATGTCATTATATCGATGTTCATCATAATATATAATCCTTTAACGACTCACAACTTACCTTAAAGCAATATCCCTTAACATGGTCACTGAATCGTTCATGACCGACATGCTTAATTCCAGTAACAAATACGTTGACCTTGGGGGGTTCATTCCTGCCTACTTGCTTATATTCCCACTCTGCGATATCTCTTAACATATCATTTCGAGAGTCTTTGACTCTTATTCTATTTTATCTGAAGGATCAACTCAACATTAATGTTCCTTGATTTAACGACTTACTCATCTTGAAGGCCTATCCTGTCGATTTCTGGCTTAGTCAAATCTCGTAATAGATACTTTGACTCATAACACCTTCCTCTTAACGCCCCAACCACTACCGCTTTCATTGCTTTCTATCTCTATTATCCACGCCTTATCATCTTACCATACTTTATCTCACGACTCTCAGTCGTTTCTTACATTCATCCCAATGTTTCATTTACCTTTGCATTATTATGATATGTCCAACTTCCTCATCCTCTCTATTTCTGACATGAGTCACATTGAGGAAAACATTTACCTCTTATACAAAGGGTTCCATACTTGGCCCCCTAGATATTTAAAGTCTTGCAAGGTCACATCTGGCTAACGACTTCCAGGTACATCATGTACATATTCTCAAAAGGGGGTTATCATTGCCTAACCGTACTATTTTTTTGTACTGTCCATGTTGAGGATCGAGTTAAATCCTTACTAAGTCATGATGCCCCACTTCTTTAGAAAATTACGTCCAGTGACGTCAGTAAATCAATAGCAGAAATGGATACTCCTCACTATGATTCTATCACCGCTGAAGATGGGACAACAAGTCTTTCATCACTCTATCTGAATTCCGACCTTATTACAATCTTCTATATCTCAGACTTTCAGTGCTTCCTCCACTTTAGTCTTTCTATATTTCTAAGATTAATACTCCACTATTCCAGACTTTCATCACTTTCTCAGTATACAGAGGAGGCAGTCACTCACACTCTGGAATTTCAATATAATACTTGCACCTTTGGAGTATTAGCAGTCTGCTCATAATCATTCAGTGGCTGGCTATAAATATGAGTTAACCATGGTATTGCTGGTTATTGTCAGAACTAAAACTTTGTAAAGCACAAGGTAGACTTAATTCTTACAACTTTGATCTATTGGAAGATATATGAGATGAAAGAATAGAAAACATCGCTAAATGTCTGACACACTCTCGCTTGTAAGTGTGGTGCACAACACACTCATAACTAAGACTATGCTAGACACGGTTGTAGACTCCCTAGGACTGATCTGCTCTGATGCTAAGTTTGTCACACCGTAAACTAGGGGTATGGCTGACACTCGGTGCTTGAACGGTCCGAGCATATCACCTGAATATCATAACCTGAGCATACAATGATATGGGCCGCCAAGGCCTCAGATTGATCAACACACAGGAAAACTAAATATGACAATATGATAAAATGTCAACAAGGCCAATGTGCATATACAACAAGGCTGATAGGGCCACAACAAGGCAACTATACATACAAGCCAATCTACAAGCCTCTAAGAAAAACATAACGTCTGTACCAAAACGCAGCTTATGACTCTGACTTAGTAGCTTTGGGTGGAGCGAAGCTTACCACTCAATCTGCAGAACTCAACCAGCTCCTACTAGGGAGGTCTATATACACCTTTACCTGACTTTGCAGCATGAAATGTAGCACCCCGATCAACGGGATGTTAGTACGAATGAAATGTAATAGTATGTAAAGTATAATAATCAATATGAAAACATAAGTTGTAAAGTAGGGAAAGGAAAGGCAACCAGGTACTCTAATAACCTGTATATCACTTAGGGCGAACAATAAAACTCAAACTATACTGAAATCTTTTTCGAAAGCTAACAATACTTGGATGAACAACCAACCAACCACGAGAATGAAACACAATGATAATAAGAGAACCACTCCAGACAAGGGATGATTGAAATAGGAACAAAGTGATTCTTTTGACGTTTCTTTTTTAAAACTATAAACACTTTAGACTTCATGATTTTGAAAGAATGGGATAGCCTTGCATACATGTATTGCTTCACTACCAATGCCTTGCAATCTCCTGAGAGATTTACGAACGATTATCTAAATAATATAGATGATTCGAGTCAAGACGAAATCCATAGATCAAGAATCAACTCACTACGATATTTTATCGATCAGCTCGAAGGCATGTTCTCATGTTATGGTGTCCAAGGTTATCAATCATGCTATTACTTCTTTTTTTAACACAACATCAATAACAATCACAATAACACAACTAAAAACAATAAGATTTTCATTCATACTCCATAATTTCTAACATTACATCCTTCAACTTTTAGTTATGATCATCTCAAAGCTTATTTAGGAACAATCCAAGAACCATATCAATTCTTTCATGGTGTTTTGGATTAACTATCACAAGTTGCCTTCATCAATAACTTCGACTAGGTTATGAAAAGATAAAGATCACTAAGAACATCAAGACCTTACCTTACACCATCCAAGATAACTTGCACCATGAGCTATTCTCCAAGCTCACGAAGATTCTCCACTTCTCTTCGTCATTAAGGAGATTTCTAAGCTTTCATGGATCATACATGGAGTAACTGGTAAAGTTGTTATCATGTGACCAGGAGGTCAGGGGTTCAAGCCGTGGAAACAACCTCTTGTAGAAATGTGAGGTAAGGCTGCGTACAATAGACCCTTATGGTCTGACCCTTCCCCAGATCCCGAGCATAGCGGGAGATTAATGCACCGAGCTGTCTTTTTTTATGGATCATCCATGGTGAATTTCCCTTACAAAATGGTATGGAATAAACCCTAGATGATGTATGAACCTTTCGGGAATGTTTGAGTGTGCTTAGGATCGAAAATGAAATGAAGACAAGAAGCCACCGATTTGTGGCTTAAATAGTACTCCCCACCGCCTCCCATGTGTGGGTGTATATGTGATACAGATGGTGGTCTGTGGCCGCATCTCCCACTGCATATGGTGGCAAAAAGGTGGCTGAAGGGTAGCCTTAATCCGATACCCCATCTGTGAGGCAGAATGACTTCGTACGGCAGAATGTTTAGTGTATCGTTTAATTTTTGCCAAACTTTATCGAGATGTGTTTCCTTTAATCCAATTGACTTCCAAACTTCCATATACCTCCACCACACTCATATATGTCATATGTAACCTTCAGAAAGGGGCTCGGTTTGCCGAAGCTCAAATAAAATAACTATACATTTGATCACACACAGAATCGCGGGGTGTAACAATAACACCTATCATTGGGTTCACAACCTTAGTATTAAGTTTAGCTACTCATAGTATTGATGACAAAGCAACGAAATAAAGTATTCATTGAAACTTACAATTAGATAAATAATATTAAAGTATGGTATCTTGTTCTTGAAAGCTTAAAACTATTCTTAGTACTTACTACTATCGAGACAAGTCTTAAAACAGATGATCGATAACCCACAAAATCCTAAAAAGTATTTATACAAGTCCAAAAATTTGGAATTAAAATCTGACAAAACTGCCCCAACACCACAAGGTATGTACCATAGAAATAAGAACGGTCCGTATAAACATATACGCTCCACTTCGACGCCCAATTTGTATGATCCATACAAATAAGTATGGTCCGTACAATTTATATTTCTCTTGTTATTCAGTCAAGTAGCCATAAATGTATAGTGGGAAGTATGGTCTGGACAAATCCATCATCGTTGTCTTTCTCAGATTTTCAACATCTTCCTCAACGTCACTCATACGGTCCATACAAATATGTACGGTGCGTACAACTCTGAATCAGTAGAACTTTGGTGAAATTTCCTTATTCTTTCCTTTTTGTTATCATTTACCAGAAATATAACCAAAACATATCAAAATGACATAAACTTGCTTAAAAACAAGTAACACTTATCGTCAAAAAGCATCAAATGTGTTGTAATTTTACGGCACATCAACACCCCCAACTTAAAGTATATGCTTGTCCTCAAGCAAGTAACACAACAAACTATACTAACACAGATGCTCAGATATTACAAAGTAAGAATGTCTACAGTAGTTTTGGCTAGTAATTACCGGCACATACTTCGTACACACGTGACTCCCCCATATCCTCACTATTACACAAGATGTATGACTCAAAATTATTGCAACTCATGATGAAACTTCAATCAATGACATAATGTTATTACAGGAACCATTGTGCACATGAATCTCAACGTCCGAAAAGTCAATCAATTTCACAAATTTACCAATTATTATGCCCTCACATAGACCAAAGAATGTCCCAACACATATATATTCTACATTGGACAAGTGACTATAGATAAGAGAAACACTCACAGTCACAGAGAAGTTCTCAAACTACACATGCAAATACCATATGTTTGTCCTTATTTTCAATGTCTTCAACTTTGGACAGTTCGGCTGTGATCACATTAGGACTTTTTCTGACTTGTAATGTAGGCTTAGGGACTGGTAGGATATATATTTAGATAATAATGACTTACCCAGCTTGAACACTACACTTCATTCACCTTTTATGACCTTTATTTCCTCCTTTTTGATATTGCTACCTCGGTGTGGGTTATTAGCTGCTCTATTTCTATCTCTTTGTATGCCACATTTTCATCATTTTTTCTTTTCTTTTAATTTTTTTCTCTAATTATTTACAATAACCACACTATTTCATATACTAGGTAACTCGCATTCACCCCCAAACTTTAGGCTTAAGCCTCATTTTCCCCATACTTCACACAACACCCTGAACTTAGGCTTTTAGCCTCTTCTTTCAACATTATAAAGTGTCCATGAGGGAATGGGTGCAAAAATAGGGATATTTAGAACAAAGGATAAAGGCTCATTAACGGCTAGTAAAAGAATAGGCTTAAAGGCTCAAAATGGGAAATAAGAGATACTTTATGTACACAGGGCTTATGAAAAGGCAAAAGGATTCAAAATCATACAAACAAGGCCTAAGATAATTGCAACAATTCAACTATCATTAGAAACAAAGTATGACTAACCAGACAAGTTCTAGATTGCATGTATAGCGGGCGAACACATACTAGCAACTCACACACATTGGCATAAGGATTGATCTACTAACTCTATTTGACTTCTCCGTTAAACATTCAACACACAAGGTAGCACAATACTCTTAATGTCATAAAAAGAATCATACATGTCAATTAAGCAATACATTTTGAGTACACAACATAAAAATTAAGAGGGGAGTATTTCAATTTCAAAATAGTGTACATGTCATAAGTTACTGAAACCACCACTACATAAGTCATAATTACTCTATTCTATTTAACCACCGTTGAAACACAATTTTGACCCATTTTTTGAATATTTGCTATAATTTTAAATATTTTTGACATCACATTTTTATCATCATTTTTTACATTTTTATATATCATAATTATAAATATTCCATGTTATCCTATTAACGCAAATTGACATCGCATTTTTATTTTTTAATTAAGAATTAAGCCTTTCTTAAATATTATGTTTTTGTTATTATCACATCATCATTTTATTTTAATAATTTTGCATCTCTTCAAATTATTTTTAAAATAATAAACCCTTTTTATATTTTAACTCAATCACATTTCATCCAAACACCCATTTTATTACCCCTCACCCATAACATTCTATCTCAATCAGCCCAAAATGGGAGGCCCAGCCGACCAACATATTCCCCGGGTCTAAACCAAAATCAACCTAATTCCCTTCATCATTTATTTCATTTCCCCCCAAACCAAACCCTAAACCTAAACCTAAAAATCCCTATAAATAAAACACTACCCTCCTCCCATTTTGGGGTGCACACCCTCACCCCCTCCTTCTCGAAAACCCAAAAGGTCGGACCCCTTATCCCCTTTTCTTGAACTCCCATGCCCTTTATTAAACGGCCGGCTCCCATTACCCCGCTAAAAACCCAAAAACTCTCATTCCCCATCCCTTTCCCGATGCCTCCATCCCCACCGGAGCTTCGAGCTTCGGTGACCCCCAACAACACCATCGCCGACAACCCCGTCGTCGGCAAACCACCATCCCACGAACCAATAATGTCGACAATAACAACCACCCAACAATCATCATTAAAACCATATGAAAAACCTCTCCTGTTCTCTCAAGCCACCAACTCACGTTGCCCCTCCACACCTGAGCTCCGAGCTCCAGTGAGCAACTCAACTCTGGTTGACCCACCAGACCACATCACCGGTGAAATCCGCCATCATAACAAACCACCATGGCGGAATCGCTCCGGTGTACCTTACGGTGAAAGTGACATCGCCACCATCTTTTTACTTGCTATTGAATCTGGCTGGAGCTTGAACTCTGCGATGCTTGGGTGTTTCTATTTCTCTTAACGTTATCCGTTGTTTGGTTTCTATTGGATTTATTTCGCGGTTTTGGTATCTGGCCGCAGTTTTTAAAACTCCTGCGACCTATGTTGGTTTTTTCTTTTCGGAATCTGTTGTTGGTTGTTGTTGGACTAATTTTTGCGATTTTGGTATTTGGTTGGAGTTTTAAAACTCCGGCGACCTATGTTGGTTTTATCTTTTTGGAATTTGTTGTTGGTTTCTGTTGGACTAATATTCGCGATTTTAGTATCTGGCTGGAGTTTTAAAACTCCGACGACCTCTGTTGGTTTTATCTTTTTGGGATTTGTTTGTCTGTTTTGGATACTGGACTGGTTTTCTGATCTAGGTCGAGTTTTTTTTATTTTGGGGCAGTTTTCTGATTTGGGTCGGATTTGTGATCCGGGTCGAGTCATCAGAATTTGGGTCCAAATAGTGTTGCACTTTGGTGTTTAGGTTGGAGTTATTACACTCGTGACTGTTGATTGTTGCCATTTTTGTGGCGTCTGTTTGATGATACTAGTGTTGTTGTTGGATATTGCATGTGGTTGTTGTTCGATGCTACTTATTACTGTTGTTTGGATGATATTTGTGGCTTCATCTTTGAGATAACAGTGGCACTCCTATTAACCAATTTGCTATTGTCGTTAAGGTGGAAAATGCCAAACTCCTGAGATATGCAGAGGCAAATAACTGGTGTCATGTGTGATAACGTACAATTTCTCTTCTTTGATAAGAAAACAACTGCTACATTTTGAAATGAATAGATGCTACACTTGTTATTTTACTGATTTGAACATGATACTACATATTGGCCGATAAAAAAATATCAGTCGATTTTTAGGCCTCCACAGTTGGAAAGACGAAAAATAAATCTTCTAGGCAAAGATGAAACTTAAATATTTTTTATTTCACCCGAGAGACAAACACGTTCGGTAGGTAAGACGACTAAAATAACCAAGAGTCATATGTCCGCAGCCATGACGTTATTGGAATGATCTTTTCAAAATTTAAGTCTGGGCCCTCCGCAATCAAAACATTTATTATTTTGGGTACGGATCCGAAATTTATTTATATTCAATTATTTCTAACGTTTGTTCTTGATAGCTTGTGAGGGACACTTACGAGAGTGAAAGAGAAGAAGATTGTTGGACTTTTGCCCAAAGCCCAAGAGAATACGGCCATCGCCACAACATTATCATTTTTTAAATTTCCTTAATTTCGCATTCTTTTTGTACTGTACTTTATTTATTCTGCTTGTGTGATTGTTAGATTATTTAGAGGAGGTAGGCCTAAAATTGGTAAACTTGAAAGAGTAATTTTAAAAAATGGAAATACGCCGCTAGTTTATTTATTTTAGGCTCGTCATTCATCTTTTAAAATGCCTCTAGTTTATTTATTCTAGACAATGCATCTTTTAATTAATTACTTGCAATATTCTTTTTAATTAATTTTGTATCTAAAAATGCATTTTCTTTAGCACAATAATTAACCTAGGTTTGACCGGATAACCGCAAGTTAGCAGATCTTAAAGGATGTCTAACTCATTTCCTTTAGGATAATAAAGAACCCTGGTCCATAATCTCATAATTTCGTAGATCAATCACATGGAGATCATTTGCAGCATTTTTATGCTACATTCAAGTGTCCTAATTCACTCTAATAATTAGGTGGCGACTCCACTAGGGATGTCAGGTTCTTAACCATATCAAACCTACGTTTATTATTGTTTGGCATTATTTTTATTTTATTTTATTTGTGTTTTAAATAGTTTCTTTATTGTAATTTTGTATGCTTTAATTGCTACTTTCTTTTACTGCTTTTCTTAAATTGGCATTTCGCTCATATTTCCTCCGCTTCGAAAAATTGACACTATCACACATTACACGCGAGGTGTGTTTCGCGCACCCGCAAAATTTTCTGTCAAATATCTAAATTTTAAGAGAGTTGGCGTATGCACGGAGCGTCCGGACCATCCGACGGTCGCGTAGTCTTCTCACTCAAGTAGTCCGCTGGGAACCATGGGTCTAGTAAGACAAATATTAGAAAAATTAGGATAAAGCTATATCACCCTTTTATCTTAAGTCATGCATACATCTTAGGTGGATCAATCATTGGTATCGATTCCACAATTAAGAAATCCACCTAATTGTCGAAGGGTCTCACAACCCAACGACCAATCAACATATTATGTGTAGCATGATAATGATAGACGGATCCAAGCCTAGTCATGAGATGTTGGAATTGGCAAATCAACCTTTGTTTCCAACTGAACACATTTCAATTTAGTGGCTTGGATCAATCTATCATAATCTCGCATATTTGGCATTTAGGCTCACATCTGGCATAAGAGAAACCCAATGCTTGGTAGGGCGCGCATTCAATTTTCATGCAATTTGTTTGCTATTTTGTTGCCTTCCACTCTGTGCATATTATTTCCATGATTACAATCCTTATGTTAACTTGGTTATCTTCATCTTTAGAAGGCTTATTATACTTGATTTATTCTCATACAAAAATCAGCACGATAAATAAACACCTTTTGAATTTTTTACCTAAGGGAACAAACACCCTAGGGGCATTTCAGGGAACAAACACTTTGTCTTCTTTTAACACGAGAAATAAACACAGTTTGCATATTTAACCTCATGGAACAAATATCCTAGGGGCATTTCAAGGAACAAACACCCTGTCTTTTTCAGCACGAGGAACAAACACCTTTTGCATTTTTCCCTCAGGGAACAAACATCCTAGGGGCATTTCAGGAAATAAACACCCTGTCTTCTTTCAGCACGAGGAACAAATACCTTTTGCATTTTGACCTCAGGGAAAAAACACCCTAGAGGCACATAAAAATCACTTTTTGTTCAGCCAACCGAACTACGTGTGTCTGATTCTCACCATACAGTGTGATACGTAGGTAACCCATTTGTTACACCCCGTAGTTCCAGGACATGTATATAAGGACCTACGTGAGAAAATACGACCTTAAGTTTGAAATGAAAGAAATATTACTTTTTCGGTTTTTCCTACGAAAAATATTCCGATCCTCGTGAAGAAAAAATGTTTAATAATTGGAATTTGGTTCTCAAATTTTGTATTTGAGACTTATGGAATTTATTAGAATTATGGAGGGATAAAATATTTTGGACCGATAGGAGGGTGACACGTGTCACCCCCACATGGCCCATGTTGGGCGAGAATGGCATGGCCAAGTGGCCAAGTTGACTCAAGATATTTGTCCATCTCAATCTTGGCCACACATTTGTTTTAATCTCCACCCTTGGTTTCATTATATATCTACATACTAGTGCAAGACTTTAACACTTAGAAAATTTTCAAGAAAACTTGTGCACACTTAAGGGCTCTCGGCCAAGGCATCATGAGGAACAAGAAAAATCTTCAAATGTTGTTGATAAATCCCCATACGCAAACCAAGGATCCCTAGTAGTATACTAAGCATAAACAACCTCTTAAATCCCGGAAATACTACGTTAATCCGCTAGTCGCACCTTGAAACCCTAAGGTGTTCTTCATATTTTGAGTTGGAACTTGAAGAGAAGTTGGTTATGAACTTCTAAGGGTTGCTTGGTGTGGATTGGAACGTAAAGTAAAGGAGCTAAAGTTGCTAAGGATCGACTTTTAGTCTTGAATTATATTTGGGCTTATTGAGGTAATGATCTTTGTCTTCCTAATGTAATTGAAGATTACATGTTATAGTAGTTGATAAATGAGCTTGTGATATAAGGAATAAAGATTTATAAGTGTTGGGGAATTTGGAGGGTGAATACCGAAATATGGCATGCTAGCCATTGAAATTGTTAATCAATTTGGTTGTTAGTTATAATCGTCACATGTTATACAAGAAAGGGAATTTAGTTGTTATAATTGTTATGACGTATTAACATGTTGGAGTAACGACTTGGATTAAAGAATTGAAAAAGGACTAATGTTGTATTGTTGTTTGATTGGTTGTGCCGTAAATATGGCGTATTGGTTATTGATTTCGGGCCTCGAAAAAGGTGGAAAAGTACGTAAAAACAGGGGAAGTGCTGTCCAATTTTTCATAGAATAAGAGACCTTATACTTAGTATTATTCTACCTTAGAAAGCTAGAAATTGGTAGACGTATTATGGTCCTTATAGGTTGACATTCTACGTGCGGCGTATTCAACTTAGCGAGTGGATTAAGCCGAAGAGGTATGTGGAACTTTCCCTATCTTCTTGAGCATGAATCTTATAAATGTATAGTACGGTTGACGTACATGTCTTAAATGAATTCGGTTTCATTTTGGTACCATTGATTTGATTTTAAAAGGTACAAGTTTAGTTAAGTTGGAAAGTTGAACTCACTTGGTTTTTAAAGGATGTAAATGCCTTGGTTTTCTAAAAACATAAAGTGTTATAATGGTTTATGGGAAGTTAGTTATAACGACTTTATGGGAAGTTAAAAGAGTGGTTTACTTGAATGATTTAAAATAGAATAAATGATTTGATTTTGAAAGTATACGATACTTGATTTAAAGAGTATAAGTAACTTGATTTAAAGGTATAGGTTACTTGAGTTTGGAAAGTAGAAGTTACTTGGTTTCAAAGCCTTGAAATGAATTTCTAAAGGTGTAGTAACTTGATTTGAAAAATAGACATGTCTTGATACTACGGGTGTTAGTATCTTGTGGCTTTTATATGAAAATGGTTCTTTTAAAAGGAATAGAAGTACGTAGTACTTTGGGGTTAAATTCTCATATTTTACATGATAGTGCCTTAAGTTTAATTAATGAGAGTTAAAGATTGCTAACTTGCATATGTTGTTCATGATAGCCGTTAGTGCTAGTGTTATATTATATATTACGGGGTCAATCCCCGGGTCATGTTGCATTTTGCATTTCCGTGAATTTGCTCCCCACGATGCGAGTATGGCGTATATGCTCATTGCGGGCCCACAGGGTCCATGCGGGTGAAATAGTCCCATGCGAGGCAAATTGCCTCATGCGTTCACAAGACCTATACAGATGAAATAGTCCCAGGAGTAGGATTGCATAATGATACTACGGGCGGGTGTCCCTAGTTTGATCATAAGCTTCCTATTTTTTAAACAATAAGGTTTACTCTTATTTACTCTCATTATTAGTAAGGCACAGTGTACTGTTAATTTGCTTATCATACATGTCTCCAGCTTTATTTTAGACTATATGATTTCATTACAGTACTTTCAGTTTCATATACTTGGTACATGTTTTGTACTGACCCCCTTTCCTCGGGGGCTGCGTTCATGCCGCAGGTAGAGGTAAACAGGTTGTTGATCCTCACTCTTAGGATCACTGTTCAGCTTTGGGAAGCTCCATTACTCCGGAGGCTTAACTTTTGGTACGGATCCCTGTTGTTGTAGATTTATGTACATTCAGGGGTATGGCGGGGCCCTGTCCCGTCATAGATAGGTTCCAAACTCTTAGAGGTCTGTAGTCATGTTTTGTGGGTTGAACTTGTAAAAGATGTATCCCTTTGTTATGTATATATGCAGAAAGGTGGCCTTATCGGCTAGCTTGGTTCTTATTTCACATTACTGCATATCTATGAGCTTTATTTATATTCCGTTGGTTATCTCTGATGTATACCTGTAAGGGTGCCTAGGTAGGCCACCAGTCGCGGGCCCGAGGTCGGGTCGTAACAAAAGTGGTATCAGAGCAGTTAGTCCTCGGAAAGTATCTACAGACCGTGTCTAGTAGAGTCTTGTTTATCGGTGTATTGTGCACTACACCTATAATCAGGAGGCTATAGGATATTTAGGATTGGTTTCCATTCTTCTCATTCTGAGATCGTGCAGTAGAGTTGGATTATTAGGTTGATCTCTCTCTGACATAATCTTGTGTATCAGTTATGCCTCCACGGAAGGCAACAACAGCCCAGAAGGGCAAGGCAGCAGTAGGAGCTGCTGGTATGACGCAGAGGGTCACTAGGGCTCAGACCCAGACTATGCCTGAGGTTGTGGCCCAATCGGCGAGTTCGGTTACGCCGATAGTACCAGAGGGGCTTAGAGCAGTTGCAGCTCCAGCGGTTCCGATATCCGAGCCTCCAGTCCCTCTGCTGGGGGCAGAGAATAGAGACTACGGAGATACAGTTCGGTTACTGGACATGATAGTGGAAGGGCAGCACAGACAGAAGCTGGTAGCGAACCCTAGATCAAACAGTTTGAGGGTTCGAGATTTTCTGGGTTGTAATCCGCCATAGTTCTATGGGTCGAGACTTGAGGATGATCCTCAGGAGTTTATTCGGTAGGTGCAGTGGACTATGTGGGTGATTAAGGCCTCGGAGGCCGAGTCAGTTGTACTAACTTCTTACCGGTTACACGATGTTGCAGTAAACTGGTTTGAGTCGTGGGAACTGTCCAGGGGCGTGGGTTCTCCTTCAGCCATTTGGGACGTGTTCACGGAGGCCTTCCTAGATCACTTTTTTGCCTCCTGAGATGAGGAGAGCCCGAGTTGATAGGTTTCTGACATTGAGGCAGGGTGGCAGGACCATCAGAGATTATAGCCTAGAGTTCGACTCGTTGGCTAGGTATGCACTCGCTATTATGGCTGACATGGTGGATAGAGTTCACCGCTACGTGATAGGGCTAGACCGCTACTTGGTTGATGGATGCATGGCAGTGGCTCTTCAGCCAGGTATGGATATTGCCAGGATCCAGGCATACCTATAGGGAGTGGAAGACAGATATAAAGGAGTCGACGGGGCGAGGCGTATAAGAGGCGGGGCGCGGGGTTTTCGGGTAACTTTCGAGGCGGACAGCCTCGGCAGCAGGCTAGGTTTGCGTCTCAGCCAGCACAGAGTGCTCCTCTCCAGTCTTCTGGCAGACAGTTTGATCAGTCGGGTTATTCGGGAGCAGGTCAAGGCTCCAGGGCTTCGGGTTTCCAGGAGAACAGAGGTACTAGCCAGACGAGGCCACCTTTACCTCGGTGTAGTTGATGCGGTAGATCCCATCCTGGAGAGTGTCGTATTTCTTCAGGAGCATGTCTCTCTTGCGTCCAGTAGGGCCATTTGAATAGGGATTGTCAGGCGAGGAGCAGGTAGTATGGCTCGGCCTACGGTCGCTTGTCGGTCATCATCTTACGTGGTCATGCATCCGGAGGCGAGGTGTTCTGGGCCAAAGGCGCGCTGCAGGTCGTGGCAGAGGTCCTAGTTCTAGCGGTCCTCCGAACCGCATCTATACCTTAGCCAGTCGACAGGATCAGGAGACTTCGCCGGATGTCGTCACATGTATACTATTGATTTCATGTTGTGACGTTTATGCTTTGGTAGATCTGGGTTCTACCTTGTCCTATATATCTCATCTTATTGCTTGTAGAATAGGAATAGACCCGGTGTCGATAGAACCTTTTGAGGTAGCTACGCCAGTGGGTGATTCGGTGGTAGTCGAGCGGGTATATAAGAATTTTTCCGGTGATTATACACAGTCGTCAGACCCTAGCAGACTTAATAGAGCTGGATATGATAGATTTTGATGTCATTATGGGTATGAACTGGTTGACTTCTTGTTATGCCAATATTGACTGTAGAGACAGATTGGTTCGATTCCAGTTTCCCGGTGAGCCGGTTATTGAGTGGAAAGGGAATACTGCGTTGCCGAGGGGTAGGTTTATTTCTTACCTCAGTCTAGGAAGATGGTTCAGAAAGGGTATATTTATCATCTTATACGGGTGTTCGTCTGGGTCGAGTGCGATTCTTGATCGATTCCGGTGGTTAGAGAATTTTTGGATGTTTTTCCAGATGATCTCCCAGGTATTCCCCCAGAGCGGGAGATAGAGTTCTGTATTGATGTTCTACTCGATACTCGGCCTATATCTATTTCTCCGTACATAATGGCACCTGCTGAGTTGAAAGAGTTGAAGGACCAGCTGAAAGACTTGCTGGAGAAAGGCTTTATTAAGCCTAGTACTTCACCTTGGGGAGAGCCGATATTATTTGTGAATAAAAAGGATGGGACGCTGCGTATGTGTATTGACTACAGGTAGTTGAACAAGGTAACCATCAAGAATAGGTACCCCCTCCCCAGGATTGATGATTTGTTTGATCAGTTGCAGGATGCGAAGTGTTTTTCTAAGATAGATCTGCGATCCGGGTATCATCAGGTACGAGTTAGAGGCAGATATCCCGAAGACTGCATTCAGGACCCGGTACGGGCATTATGAGTTCAGGGTGATGTCGTTCGGATTGACTAATGCTCCAGCGGTATTTATGGATTTGATGAACCGGGTGTTCAAGCCATTTCTGGATACGTTTGTTATAGTATTCATTGATGACATCCTGGTTTACTCTCGCACGGAGCAGGAGCATGCGGATCATTTGAGGGTGGTTCTTAGAGTCCTCCAGAGCCGGCAGTTGTATGCCAAGTTCTCTAAGTGTGAGTTCTGGTTGGCCTCAGTGACATTCTTGGGGCACATTATCGGGGCCGATGGTATTCGGGTTGATACGACGAAGATTGAGGCGGTAAAAACTTGGCCTAGACCTACTACGCCGACTGAGGTGCGCATCTTCTTAGGGCTTGCGGGTTATTACCGGAGATTTGTGGAAAAGTTCTCTTCGATCTCAGCGCCTTTGACTAGGATGACTCAGAAAACGGCTAAGTTCCAGTGGACGGATGCTTGTGAGAAGGGCTTCCAGTTATTAAATGAGAAGTTGACGACAATTCCAGTTCTTACTCTTCGCGAGGGTTTAGAGAGTTATGTGGTTTATTGTGATACTTCGGGTGTCGGACTTGGTTATGTGTTGATACAGCATGATAAGGTTATAGCTTACGCGTCCCGAAAGCTCAGGAAGCATGAGAGGAACTACCCTACTCATGATTTGGAGTTAGCGACAGTGATACATGCTTTGAAGATTTTGAGGCATTACTTATATGGGGTTCATGTGGATATTTATACAGACCACAAGAGCCTCCAGTATATATTCAGGCAGAATGAGCTGAACTTGCGGCAGAGATGGTAGTTAACATTGCTGAAGGATTATGATGTTGATATCCTATACCATCCGGGGAAAGCCAACGTAGTTGCAGATGCTCTTAGTCGTAGCTCTATGGGTAGTCTGTCAGATGTGCATCCAGATAGAAGGGACATGGTTCGTGAGATTCATCAGTTAGCGAGCCTTGGGGTTGGGTTGGTTGATTCCGATGATAGTAGAGTTCGGGTTCGAGAGGTTGCCGAGTCTTCCATCGTTGAGGAGGTGAAGAGGCGACAGTATGAGGATAGAACTTGGTATCGAGATACGACTCTTCGAGAGGAGAAAAGTTCATTTGAGGTAGCACCTGATGGGGTGCTAAGGTACGATGATAGATTGTGTGTACCCGATGTTGCAGGACTTCGTCAGCAGGTTTGTCACGACCGAGCCGGGCCATGGCCGGTGCCCTACAGGCACCCTTTTGGTAAACATCAGAGAATAGCAGCGGAACATACACAACAAAAAGAAAATACTTAAACATAGATTAGAAACAGGCTAGCCGATAAGGCCACCTTACGTAAAAATATACTCAATCCCGAAATAGAACAGTACACATTTTTTTTCTTTACAACCCAATCCACAATGTGACTACAGACCTCTAAGAATAACAACTCTGGCGGGACAGGGCCCCGCCATACCCCTGAATGTACAACAACCGACAATACCAGGGATAAGCCTCCGGAGTAAAGGAGCTTCTCAACAGCTGAACAGTGATCCTAAGAGCGAGGATCAGCAACCTGTACTACTGCGGCGTGAACGGCCCCAGGAGGTCGAGACAACATGTACCAAATATGTGGCCCGAAAATCTTGTAATGAAATCATAAGTCTAAAATAAAACAGGAGACATGTATGATTACTCAATTAACAGTACACTGTGCCTTACTAACAATGAGAGTAAAATAGGAGTATACTTACAATATAAAGTAGGAGGCTCACGATCAAAGCAGGACCACCCGTCCGCAGTATCATTAAGCAATCCTATTCACGGGACTATTTCACCGCGTAGATCGCGTGGACGCGTAGGTATTCCTCGCATAGGTCAGTACCGCCGCGTGGGACTATTTCACCGCGTAAGCCCATAAGGACTCGCATGAGGTATTCCTCGCATCATGGGTAGCAAATCCACGGAAACAGGTGGTATAACGTCTTGGGGGTTTACCCCTCATTTATACTCTTACCCTGAAGCAGGTGGTATAACGTCTTGGGGGTTTACCCCTCATTTATACTCTTACCCTAGCTCAACCGCCATCATACATAACATAAGCCCTACCGGCTTATCATACAATAAATAAGCAAGTTAAGAAATCCCCCTAACTTCTTATTAGCCTTATTCATATACATTCTCATTTTAGTTTACTTAAGGCACTAACATGTCATTATAAAATAATGGGATTTAACCCAAAGTACTACGTACTTCTATTCTTTTAAAAATGACTCTTTTTCATATATAACTTCCAAGATACTAATAACCGTAGTATCAAGTCATAACTACTTTTCAAGACAAGTCACGATACCTTTTAGAAATACATTTAGGCTTCTAAATCAAGTGACTTCTTTCCTTTAAAACCTTAGGCAATTGATGCCTTAAATCAAATTGCCTTTCAATAAATCAAGCAATTTATCTTTCCATAAAGCCAATATAACCAACTCCCCATAAAGTCGTTATATTCACTTTATGCATCAGTCAAGTACAATTTCCTATCCAAGGGACTTATACGTTTAAAACGAAACAAGTATCGCATACTTTAAAACTCTTCAAGTCCCTTAACATACTTAAATTACTTAGAGTAAACCACTCTTTAAACTTTCCATAAAAACAAGTATCAAAATACTTTCAACATACTTAAAGTCTCTTAACTTTGAAAACCAAGATATTCTTAACATTTAAACAAGTGAGTTAATTCCCTAACTCAATCAACTTGGACATTCCTAAAATAAGCCAAGGATGTCAAATGGACTAGATTGTCAAAATCTTGTACGTCTACCGTACTATATACGTGAAACTAGTCATGCTCAAAAGATAGGAAAAGTTCCACATACCTCTTCGGGTCAAACCACTTGTCAAGTACAAATTCCCGCCCGTAGTTGTTATACCCCGTATTTTCAGAGTATGTACGTAAGGACGTACGTAGAAAATTTGAACTTGAGAATTAGGCTTGGCCGAATTAACTTTGTTCACAACACCCGGTTAGAGTCGTTTTTTTAAACGTTTTCACGACTTTCGTAGGGAATTTCGGCTATGTCATTTTTAATTTTGCGGATTTTTCCGAGAGACGAAACATTTTGGACCAACAAGAGGGCGACACTTGTCACCCTCTCATTGGAACACCTTGGGCGGTAATTGTGGTGGCCGAAAGTGTGGCCTTTGTGGTCAAGGGTTGGTAGGATATTTTTGTGTTAGTTGGCTAGTGTGCACTTGGCAAGATATTGGCCCTACACTTGCCTTGCACTTGGCAAGATCTTGGCCATTGGTTGGCCTTGGCTTGTCCTATAAATACCCTCTCCCTTTGAAGACTTCTTCATCCATAAATTTGCCTAAGTCTTGAAAGCTCTCTTTCTCCCCTTGTGAGGCCTTAGCCAAAGCCCTCTCCCCCTTGGCGAGAGTCCCCACAGTGGGGTGGCCGAGGGTAGACACCACTCCTTGGGGTGCTAGCCGTGGGGTACCCACTGCCTAGTAGTTTTCGTATAAATACCCCCCCTCTTGTTAGAAATACTCTCAAAAGTATTGTTATAATGCCCAAATTACCTTAGCCGTATACCTTGTAGTATTCTAAGGTTATACTTATACGAAAAGCCCAGAGATACTATTATACTTCCCTTCCGTCACAAAAACCGAAACCCTAAGGAAAATCTCCATGGTTAGTTGGAGTAATAAGTAGAAGTTGGTTAGAACTTCTAAGGGTTGTTTGGAGCGGGTCGGAGCGCACGGAGTAGGAGCTAAACCTTGCTCAGGATCGACATTTAAACTCGGATAATTATGGGCTTATCAAGGTATATATCTTGTCCCTCTATTGTAATTGAAAATTACATGTTGTATGATTATATAGTTGAAGTATACTATATATAGAACTGAACGTAGTTATCGGCAATGTCTTTTGACTTAAGCCTGAATAATAAGAAACCTTTTCGAAGAAAATCTTGACTGTATTTACATAGGGTGTATTCTGATAGACTTGTGTAGCTTTTCTGTGAGGTAGAATTGTGCACGTCCGGATTAAACATATAACCCCCCCCCCCCCCCTGGTTGGCTTGGTAGCCGGCCCCGATAGATGAGGAGATTTCTGTTGTTGCGGGAAGAGTCTTCGAATTTTACGTAGAATGTTCTCTGAAGGATCTAAATGTTAATAAGCGCCTTGTGGCCTTATAGGTTGAAGTACTACGTGTGGCGCGATCTACTTGGCTTAAAGGAGTAGCCGACAGTTGGAAGTACTTGAAGCGTTTTGCTATTAGTCGATACTCGTCGCGAGGTATGTGAACCTCTTCCTATCTCTTCTAGCATGATATGTGTGAACTATGTAGTACGGTAGACGTACATGTGCTAAATATATTTGATTGGTTTAAAACATAAAGTGTTATAACGGCTTTATGAGAAGTTGGTTATAGCAGCTTTATGTTGGTAAGAAAATACTTGTGGTTTTTAAAAGGTAACTGATTTGAACTATAACTGGCTAGTTATAATAAAGAACTTGATGTATTTCAAAAGATTTATAAATCGTTTTGAAGGGAGAGTAACACTTGGTTTTAAAGGTTTTAAAAAGAGTTATACTAGCTTTATGGGGAGTTAGGTATAATGTCTTAAGAGAGGTAAAGAAAATGGTTTACTGATGTTAGAAGTTAAGAGACTTGATCTTATAAGATAAGAGACTTGACTTATTTGTTTTAATGTGAATGTTTGTGTGAAACCTCATTCGTGAGTAATGAGTACTTGGTTTTATTTAAAGGGATAATGTTTTACTGATTTCGGAAATCAGAATGTGTATCGACGGACCACTGCAGCGTTAATAAAGGAAAATGTATTTGAATAATGATGTATCGTATTAAAACCAGTAGAAACCTCCATCTGCATAGAAACTAAGATGAGACAAAATGATATTACATTTTCTAGATCATGGTCTTTGTAATAAGAATGTTGTAAACAAGAATAACCTACTCTCACGTGAGACATATATTACTCAATTGTTCTAAAAAGGAATCAAGTGATTAAGTTTGGGAACTATGAAACCATTTGAAAATGAGAAGCTTGAGTAATTGAAACTAGGCAAACTGGAACTTAGGAAAAGAATGTTGTTACTTGATTTTGAAAAGGAATGTGGGTTGGTCATTCTAATACTACGGGTATCGGGTGACTTTTATAAGTAATGGATCTCTTTTAAAAGAACTTAACGTATGTAGTATCTTGGGGTTAAAAACCCGGACTTTGGCATAAAATGAAAGTACTTTGAGTTGTGTGAAACTTGCCTATGCTTGTTGTTGTGAAACTTGCCTATGCTTGTTGTTGTGAAACTTGCCTGTGCTTGTTGTTGTGAAACTTGCC
Organism: Przewalskia tangutica; assembly: GCA_029844215.1. NCBI lineage: Eukaryota > Viridiplantae > Streptophyta > Magnoliopsida > Solanales > Solanaceae > Przewalskia > Przewalskia tangutica. Next base: position 112,165,473 of record CM056727.1, read on the forward strand.
TATGCTTGTGATGATAGCCTTTGTTGTGCAAGTGTGGTATTTACGTATACCGCGTCTCTCGATAGAGGCGGTTGACTTATTGAGAACTTACTTGGGCGTCTTTGGCGGTGATGGAGAATTCCACGGGTATGTTTCCATTTTGATTGTCTTGTTGTTGATGTCACATGGGCGTATCTACCGTCACGAGATTCCGGGGCATGCGGCCGTGCGGCGGGTTGATTACCGATATATGGTTATTCGCAACATGGGCGTGTCTACACCGTCTGAGATTCCGGGGCATGTGGCCGTGCGGCGGGGTTGACCACCCGATATATTGTTATTGAGGTTACATGGGCGTATACACCGTCGCGATTCGGGGCATGTGGCCATGCAGCCTTGTTATTGTTGCATCATGGACATGTCTACACCGATGCAGTATTCCGGGGGCATGTGGCCATGATGCGAACATGATGGGTGTGGTGGGCGTGAGACCCATAGTTATATTTGAGTGGTGACTTTGAGGGCGTGAGTCCCTGACTTGACTGCTTTTATGTTGCGTACTGTATTTTGGTTATCATACATGTCTCCTGCTTTATATAGACTGTTATGATTTAAGCTGCGATATTCTGATTTCACATACTTGGTACTGTTGTCTTGACCTCCTTGAAGTGCGTTCATGCCGCAGGTAGAGGTACATCGGTCGTGGATCCTCGCTCTTAGGATCTCAGTTCAGCGTTTTGGGAAGCTCCGTTTCTCCGGAGGCTTATCTTTTGGTATGTGTTCCCTGAGTTGTAGGTTCTTGTACATTCAGGGGTATGGCGGGGCCCTGTCCCGTCATAGTTGTTGTAAATCTTAGAGGTCTGTAGTACTGTTGTGGGCAGGGTTTGTAAAAAGGATTAAACTGTTCGTTTTGAAAGAGTTGTATTTATTTATGTTATTGGAAGGTAACCGTTGGGTTGGCCTGTTTTATGTTCATATATCTTGTTTCTTGTTTAAAGTTTTATTTTCCGCTGGTTTTCTCTGATGTTGTGTCACTAGGGTGCCCGGGATAAGGCACCAGTCACGGGCCCGAATTTCGGGGTGTGACAGTGTCGCCCTCCCATTTGTCACAATATTTCGTTTTCCGACAAATCCAAAATTCCGATAAATTTTACTCGTCTCAAACCTTAACATTTGAGTTCTTACGTACGTTCTTAAAAACATATCCTGGAATTTCCGGGGTGTAACATTCTTCCCCCCTTAGAAACATTCGTCCCCGAATGTTCTTTCGGGAGTCCAACTTAAAGATAGCGACATAGTCTCCTTACAACCCCTACATACCAATAATGCCACAGGTGGCCACATACTAAAATGCCAACCTGAACCCCATGTGTCAACGTCGGTTATTTGCATAAAGCTTCTGCTGACTCTAAGCTTACAAATAATCTTTCCCGGATAAGCTTCGCCTTATCCACAGCCCGCTGAATCAAGTCTGGACCAAATAACTGAACCTCGCCCATGCCGAACCCACCAACCGGCGATCTACACTTTCTTACATCTGAGGCCTCATCTGGTCATCCGAATCTGGAAGGGTATACATTGTGTACTCAACACAACAAAAGACAATTAACCCTCCCGGCTACCCCTGGAATCAATAACACAGGCCCGCTACCTATCCCCAAGTGTCTGGATAGTACGTTCTGCCTGTCCGTCGGTCTGAGGGTGTAATGCAACACTGAGACTCACCTGTGTCCCTAATCCCTCCTGAAAAACCTCCAGAAGTTATCCGTAACCGAGCTCATCTGTCGGTCATCATAAACGTAGGAACCCCGTGCAGTCTCACAATACCCCTGCTATACAAGCTAGCATAATCCTCAGCCGAATAAGTGGTCCCAATCCGAAAGAACACGGCTGGTTTCGCCAGCCTAATTACCATGACCCCCAGGGAGTCGCACTTCCTCCGAGTACGATGCCACCCTGTAATAAGATCCATAATAATTTACCTCTCATATCTAGGTTGGGATTTCAATCGCCTGCAATAGCCCACTGGGCTTCTGGTACACAACCATGACCTGCTACTAACTCGGACACTAAGCAGTAAACTCCGCTATGTCCCTTTTCCGGTCATCTCACCCATACATACATCTGAGGTCACGACACGACTTAGTCGGCCCCAAACAATTAGAGCAATAAGCACTGCGTGCCTCCCCTAAAACCTGCTGACTAGTCATGCGACCGGTCTGCATGATCTATCCTCATCTCACAGCACCCCATCTGGTGCTACTCAAACAGGCTCTTCTCTCCTCGGAGAGTCGTATCTCTATACCGTATCATAACTGGATCCTCATACTGTCGCCTCTTTACTCCCTCAACGATGGAAGACTCGGCAACCTCTCGGATCTGAACTTCGTTAACCTTGGAGCAAATAATCGAACCCCTAGGCTTGTGGCGAAGAATCTTACGGATGCATCCCGCCTATATGGCTGCCCATCGGCGGACTACCCCAGTCCACCACAAAGAGTATCTGTAACTGTCTTGGCTTTCCCCGGATGGTATAGGATACCGATATCACAATCCTTGAGTAACTCTAACCACTATCGGTGTCGCAAATTCTACTGCCTCAGTCTGCAGACATACCGGAGGCTTTTGTGGTCTGCACAATTATCCACATGAAGTTCAGAAATCGTCATGCCCCAAATCTTCGGGCATGTTTTAACTACCGACTCTATATCGTGAGTGGCGCGATTTCTTCTCCGCTTCCTAACTACCGGGAAAACATAGGCTCTATCCTTATCGGGTTGCGTCAAGACACAACCTATTGCAACACCCAACGTTATATCATAATAACCTAACCTCTAGTCTCGTGAGGTTAGAAGCGTAGTCGTGGTCAACTTATCTTTCGATAGCGAAAGCCTTTCTCATTCTGCGAAATATTCGGGTATCCTTAATCTCACTTATGGTTCTGTTTCCCTTTCTGTTGCAACCCAACTTGGTCACTAAACTTAGATTTGATTCCTTTGCTTGCCTCGCTAAGACTTCATGTCAATCATAATTTAGGGGAGGTTTCCTTGATCTCGTCAGTAGTAACCGGTTTTCCTTTCCTAGTTTGTAGAGCCTATAACTAGGTGTTACCACATTTTCTCGAAATGTTCTTACTTCCCATTATCTACTAATGGTCTTTACACCGTCTGGGTAAACATATCTCGTCAATCTATCTTTAACCATAGTCGTATTCTCCTTCATTATTCGGTCATAACTGCGTCTAACAACGTGGGTACTGCTGACCCCATGTCATAAGCTGTCATTTTTCGTGGGAAGAGAACTTATCTCCTATCTTGAACTTTCCTTGCAGTCACAACCCTAATCACGGGGTCCTCTTGCGGTCGATAATTAGCTAATCATCACGCGCCTTTAAGTTCGTGTAGATTTTCCAACATACCAAAGATGCCCTCGACTTTCCTGGCAAAGACTCATACTTATTTTATTCTTGCCTTGGACATTTTCTGAACTTATCCGGAAGGTCGTGGCTCGACCGCCACCAAACCAACTCCAAGTACTGCTAGGGCACTTAACATAAATTCCTTCAAATTCAATTATGTCAAAGAAGGAAGAGTAATTCACCGTTACCACCACTTCTCTTCCTTTCCACTCGATAGCAAACTTATCGGAACCGTAATCAATCAATCTCTCTTATGTAGTCCACGTTGGCATAACAAGAGGCCAACTAGCCCGACCCATAATGACCTCGATATGCGTCATACTTTCTGCTTTGGGTCCAACGACTTTATCGTTCTGGAAATCATCTACATTCGGCTACCACCCAACACTCGCGGATGTAGTCACCTCAAAAGGTTCTTATAGATTCGGCTTTATTTCTTTACACTTGGTTGCTTTCTTTGTCAGGTCGTACTTCTTCCGCATTTCCAAACTTATACTAGCATACGTACACAAAATTCCATACTAATTACGGCCTCAACTCTTGAAGTTACTAAATTAATCAATACAAGGCCCATTCCGGCTCTCACAGTTCGGTGGAACACGCCCACGAACAGTAAAATGACTAACTAAACTTGGGCCTTGCACCTCGTGACCTGTCACATAGCGAGACTACTACTAACCGATCCCATTTCCTTTCAAGTTATGGGCGACCTAAATAGATCTGACCGACTCGGCGTCGTACTTAACTCTTTACTACCCGAGAAGACCTTATATACCTAAGGTCTCGGTGGTTATCAACATTTTTAGGCTCGCAATTTCCATGCTCCAAGCCTATCTTATCAGCCCCCCGTAACCGGGTACAAGAACTTCTCGTAATATCATAATCGTGTTGTCTTGACCACAACAACCATACTTTCTTCGTCCGGATCTCGCCCGTACAATTCCCTTAAGCATACCACGTAGCTTAAGTTGCTAACATAGTCTTCCACTTAGTCTCTTAATTAACTTCTTAAGGGTCCATTACCTTTTCCGATAACTCATCATTTCCTAATTATCTCAAATTAGCACGTAAAACCTTGATGAGAATTCATTAAACTGTTTCATACCTTCCCGGTATTTATTTAGTCCCTTCCAAATCCTGGTAATCTAAATCATTCTAGGCAACTCGCGTCTGACCCTCATACATAAATTCGCATAGTTGTATGTCACAATACCAACTACAACCATTACCAACCTGGATACGCAATCCACGTAATCCTTCCTGGGTCACTGCTGCCTTTCTCGTAGCTGCAAACAATCATAACTTGTTAGGGAGAGACGACCCTAACCATACTGACTTTATCGCACGATCTTAGAGTGAGAAGAATGAAACCAATCCTAAATGTCCTGCGACCTCCGATTATAGATGTGGTGCACAACACACCGATAATCAAGACTCTACTAGACACGGTGCTGTAGACACTTTCAGGACTAATCGCTCACGATACCACTTTTGTCACGACCCGACCCCGGGCCCGCGACTGGTGCCCTACCTGGGCACCCCTTTTGGTAAACATCAGAGAATAGCAGCGGAACATACACAACAAAAAGAAAATACTTAAACATAGATTAGAAACAGGCTAGCCGATAAGGCCACCTTACGTAAAAATATACTCAATCCCGAAATAGAACAATACACATTTTTTTCTTTACAACCCAATCCACAATGTGACTACAGACCTCTAAGAATAACAACTCTGGCGGGACAGGGCCCCGCCATACCCCTGAATGTACAACAACCGACAATACCGAGGATAAGCCTCGGAGTAAAGGAGCTTCTCAGCGGTGAGCAGTGATCCTAAGGCGAGGATCGGCAACTGTACTTACTGCGGCATGAACGCGGCCCGAAGGAGGTCGATACAACATGTACCAAATATGTGGCCCAGAAATGCGTAATGAAATCATAAGTCTAAAATAAAACAGGAGACATGTATGATTACTCAATTAACAGTACACTGTGCCTTACTAACAATGAGAGTAAAATAGGAGTATACTTACAATATAAAGTAGGAGGCTCACGATCAGCGGGACCACCGTCGCGGTATCATTAAGCAATCCTATTCACGGGACTATTTCACGCGTAGATCGCGTGGACCGCGTGAGGTATTCCTCGCATAGTCAGTACCGCCGCGTGAGACTATTTCACCCGCGTAAGCCCAAGGACTCGCATGAGGTATTCTCCGCATCATGGGTAGCAAATCCACGAAGCGGTGGTATAACGTCTTGGGGTTTACCGCCATTTATACTCTTACCCCAAGCGGGTGGTATAACGTCTTGGGGTTTACCCTCATTTATACTCTTACCCTAGCTCAAGGCCATCATACATAACATAAGCCCTATCGACTTATCATACAATAAATAAGCAAGTTAAGAAATCCCTAACTTCTTATTAGCCTAATTCATATACATTCTCATTTTAGTTTAATTAAGGCACTAACATGTCATTATAAAATCCGGGAATTTAACCCAAGTACTACGTCTTCTATTCTTTTAAAAATGACTCTTTTTCATATATAACTTCCAAGATACTAATAACAGTAGTATCAAGTCATAACTACTTTTCAAGACAAGTCACGATACCTTTTAGAAATACATTTAGGCTTCTAAATCAAGTGACTTCTTTCCTTTAAAACCTTAGGCAATTGATGCCTTAAATCAAATTGCCTTTCAATAAATCAAGCAATTTATCTTTCCATAAAGCAAATATAAACAACTACCCATAAACTCGTTATATTCACTTTATGCATCAGTCAAGTACAATTTCCTATCCAAGGGACTTATACGTTTAAAACGAAACAAGTATCGCATACTTTAAAACTCTTCAAGTCCCTTAACATACTTAAATTACTTAGAGTAAACCACTCTTTAAACTTTCCATAAAAACAAGTATCAAAATACTTTCAACATACTTAAAGTCTCTTAACTTTGAAAACCAAGATATTCTTAACATTTAAACAAGTGAGTTAATTCCCTAACTCAATCAACTTGGACATTCCTAAAATAAGCCAAGGATGTCAAATGGACTAGATTGTCAAAATCTTGTACGTCTACCGTACTATATACGTGAAACTAGTCATGCTCAAAAGATAGGACAAGTGCCACATACCTCTTCGGGTCAAACCACTTGTCAAGTACAAATTCCCGCCCGTAGTATGTCAACCTATAATATTCACAATACGTCCATTAAGGCCTTACTTCAAACGTAGAGTATTATAAGTGTTAAGTCTCTAAATTCTACGGAAAATCGGACAGCACCTCCTTTGTTTTTACTAACTTTGCCACCTTTTCCAAGGTCGAAATACAATAACCAAATGCCCAATTGGCTCGCGTGATATAGAAGGTAATCCAATACAAATGACTAACTAAATGACCCAATTGGCTCACAATAATATAGAAGGTAGTCCAATACAAATGACTAACTAAACAGCCCCAATTGGCTCACAATTATATAGAAGGTAGTCCAATACAAATTTATAACAACCTAATCGACTCTGAGTCCACAATCGGCTACCTTGAGTTCATCAATACCAACTGTTGTACAATTTACATTTCAATCCAAATTTGTAGCATAACATGATATCAAGTCGCATTTGATTAAAACTACTACATTCTCCTAGTAGGTAACATGCGACAATTCAATTTATCGATCAAATTGGATTTCGATTTCAAATGGCTAAATATGACATTTTCGGATTTTGAGCTTCCAATTCCATAACACTTATCAAACTTCATAACACATATCACATGACCACTTATAACTTATCATAACATGAAGTCTTCAATTACAAAAGTAAAACGAAGATTATACCTTAATTAGCCCAAATATGATCCAAGAGTACAAGTCGACCTCTAGCACCTTTAGCTCCTCCTTTTGACATTCCAATCCACTCCAAGCCACCCTTAGAGGCTTATGAAAAACTCATCTTCAAGTTTCAACTTCAAAGTTGAATAACCCTGTCGGTTTTTGCCTTGCGACTAATCTGAAAACACCATTTTTCGGGATCTTTCTATTGAGAAACACTTACAATACCCTTAGGTACCTTGGTTTAAAGTATGGGAATTATTGGACAAAATTGCAAAATTTCTCCTTCAAGCCCTAGCCTTGGCGAGAGCCTCTTATGCTTTCATCAAGTTTTCTTGAAAAATTTGCTAAGTGTTAAGCCTTGTCTTGCACTTAGTAAGCTTATATAAATAATTGGAGGTGCAGATTAGAACAAATGGGTGGTTCGGATGAGTTTCACATGGATCAAGCCAAGTGGCATTGACTTAGTCAACAATGTCAAGCTAATTCATTTGCAAGACTTGTCTTCCTAACAATGGTCAAATGACCCTTTTGTCCTTGTTAAATTTCGTCCAAGACAACATAAGGGGGGGTGACACGTGTCGCCTCCCATTAAATCCTGATATTTCGTTTTCCGACAAATCCAAAATTCCGATAAATTTTACTCGTCTCAAACCTTAACATTTGAGTTCTTACGTACGTTCTTAAAAACATATCCTGGAATTTCCGGGGTGTAACAAGGTTCTAGGGGAGGCACACAGTGCTCGTTATTCGATTCATCCGGGGTCGACTAAGATGTACCATGACCTAAGATGTGTGTATTGGTGGGATGTCCTGAAGAGGGACGTAGCAGAGTTCGTTGCTCAATATCTGAATTGTCAGCAGGTCAAGTTTGAGCACCAGAAGCCTAGTGGGCTATTACAGACGATTGAGATTCTGACGTGGAAGTGGGTGGTGATTAACATGGATTTTGTTACAGGGTTACCTCGTACCAGAGGAAGTGTGATTCCATCTGGGGACGAAATCAACCCATTTTTTCCCAGTCAGGACTACGTATTCGGCTGAGGATTATGCTAGACTGTATATCCGGGAGATTGTGAGACTGCATGGAGTTCCTATATCTATTATATTAGATAGAGGGGCCCAATTTACGGCTAACTTCTGGAGGTCTTTTCAGAAGGAGTTAGGGACACATGTGAGTCTCAGTACTGCATTTCACCCTCAAACCGACGGACAGGCAGAACATACTATCCAGACACTTGAGGATATGCTGAGGGCCTGTATTATTGAATTCAGGGGTAATTGGGAGGATCATTTGCCTCTTGTTGAGTTTGCGTATAATAAAAACTACCATTCCAATATTCAGATGATGCCTTATGAGGCCTTATATGGAAGGAAGTGTAGGTCGCCGATCGGTTGGTTCGATGTTGGCGAGGTTCAGTTAGTTGGACCAGACTTGATTCAGCAGGCTGTGGATAAGGTAAATCTTATCCAGGAGAGGTTATTAGAAGCTCAGAGTCGACATAAGTCGTATGCAGATAATTGACGTCGACACTTGGAGTTCCAGCGTGACGATTGGGTGTTCTTGAAGGTATCACCCATGAAGGGTGTGATGAGGTTCGGAAAGAAGGGGAAACTTACCCCGAGGTACATTGGGCCATACCAGATTATTCGTAGAGTAGGCAAGGTTGCCTATGAGTTATATCTGTCATCCGATCTAGAGGCAGTGCATCCGGTCTTCTATGTTTCTATGTTACGGAAGTGTATCGGAGATCCATCCAGAGTTACCCAGTTAGTGATGTCCAGGTGACAGAGGGGTTATCATATGAGGAGAGTCCTATAGCGATACTTGATCGCCAGGTCAGACGATTACGGACTAAGGACGTGGCTTCCGTCAAGGTCTTGTGGTGGAATGATAATAGAGAGGAGATGACTTAGGAAGCAGATGAGGACATGATGAAGAAGTATCCTCACTTGTTCCCTACACCTTCAGGTAATTCATTCTCCCTACTTGTCGATTTTGATTGACGTATATACATAAGTGTTATATTGTGGTCATGTGTGGCATATTTGTTTGTGTTGGGTATAGTTAAAGGGGACTATGCCGACATCGGTTTAAGATTGAACTTAGTAAGAACATTTGGGACGATAAGGGGGGAAGAATGTTACACTCTGTAGTTCCAGGACATGTATATAAGGACCTACGTGAGAAAATACGACCTTAAGTTTGAAACGAAAGAAAGATTACTTTTTCCTACGAAAAATATTCTGAACCTCGTGAAGGAAAAAGGTTTAATAATTGAAATTTGGTTCTCAAATTTGGTATTTGAGACTTATGGAATTTATTATAATTATGGAGAGATAAAATATTTTGGACCAATAGGAGGGTGACACGTGTCACCCCCACATGGCCCATGTTGGGCGAGAATGGCATGGCCAAGTTGACTCAAGAAAACTTTAACACTTAGAAAATTTTCAAGAAAACTTGTGCACACTTAAGGGCTCTCGGCCAAGGCATCATGAAGAACAAGAAAATTCTTCAAATGTTGTTGATAAATACCCATACTCAAACCAAGGATCCCTAGTAGTATACTAAGCATAAACAACCTCTTAAATCCCGGAAATACTACGTTAATCCGCTAGTCGCACCTTGAAACCCTAAGGTGTTCTTCATATTTTGAGTTGGAACTTGAAGAGAAGTTGGTTATGAACTTCTAAGGGTTGCTTGGAGTGAATTGGAACGTAAAGGAAAGGAGCTAAAGTTGCTAAGGATCGACTTTTAGTCTTGGATTATATTTGGGCTTATTGAGGTAATGATCTTTGTCTTCCTAATGTAATTGAAGATTACATGTTATAGTAGTTGATAAATGAGTTTGTGATATAAGGAATACAGATTTATAAGTGTTGGGGAATTTGGAGGGTGAATACCGAAATATGGCATGCTAGCCGTTGAAATTGTTAATCAATTTGGTTGTTAGTTATAATCGTCACATGTTATACAAGAAAGGGAATTTAGTTGTTATAATTGTTATGATGTATTAACATGTTGGAGTAACGACTTGGATTAAAGAATTGAAAAAGGACTAATGTTGTATTGTTGTTTGATTGGTTGTGCCGTAAATATGGCGTATTGATTATTGATTTCGGGCCTTGAAAAAAGTGGAAAAGTACGTAGAAATAGGGGAAGTGCTGTCCAATTTTCCGTAGAATAAGAGACCTTATACTTAGTATTATTCTACCTTAGAAAGCTAGACGTTGATAGACGCATTATGGTCATTATAGGTTGATATTCTACGTGCGGCGTATTCAACTTAGCGGGTGGATTAAGACGAAGAGGTATGTGGAACTTTCCCTATCTTCTTGAGCATGAATCTTATAAATGTATAAATGCGGTTGGCGACATGTCTTAAATGAATTCGGTTTCATTTTGGTACCATTGATTTGATTTAAAAAGGTACAAGTTTAGTTGAGTTGGAAAGTTGAACTCACTTGGTTTTTAAAGGATGTAAATGCCTTGGTTTTCTAAAAACATAAAGTGTTATAATAGCTTATGGGAAGTTAGTTATAACGACTTTATGGGAAGTTAAAAGAGTGGTTTAATTGAATGATTTAAAAGAGAATAAATGATTTGATTTTGAAAGTATACGATACTTGATTTAAAGAGTATAAGTAACTTGATTTAAAGGTATAGGTTACTTGAGTTTGGAAAGTAGAAGTTACTTGGTTTCAAAGCCTTGAAATGAATTTCTAAAGGTGTAGTAACTTGATTTGAAAAATAGACATGTCTTGATACTACGGGTGTTAGTATCTTGTGACTTTTATATGAAAATGGTTCTTTTTAAAGGAATAGAAGTACGTAGTACTTTGGCGGATTTTACATGATAGTGCCTTAAGTTTAATTAATGAGAGTTAAAGATTGCTAACTTGCATATGTTGTTCATGATGGTCGTTAGTGCTAGTGTTATATTATTTATTACGGGGTCAATCCCCGGGTCATGTTGCATTTTGCATTTCCGTGGATTTGCTCCCCACGATGCGAGTATGACGTATATGCTCATTGCGGGCCCACAGGGTCCATGCGGGTGAAATAGTCTCATGCGGGTTCACAAGACCTATGCAGGTGAAATAGTCTCAGGAGTAGGATTGCATAATGATACTACGGGCGGGTGGCCCTAGTTTGATCATAAGCTTCCTATTTTTTAAGCAGTAAGGTTTACTCTTATTTACTCTCATTATTAGTAAGGCACAGTGTACTGTTAATTTGGTTATCATACATGTCTCCAGCTTTATTTTAGACTATATGATTTCATTACAGTACTTTCAGTTTCATATACTTGGTACATGTTTTGTACTAACCCCCTTTCCTCGAAATTTGCGTTACGCCGCAGTAAAAGTAAACAGTTCTTGATCCTCACTCTTAGGATCACTGTTCACTTTGGAAGCTCCATTACTCGAGGCTTACCTTTTAGTACGGATCCTGTTGTTGTAGATTTATGTACATTCGGGGTATGGCGAGCCTGTCAAATCATAGATAGGGTCCAAACTCTTAGAGGTCTGTAGTCATATTTTGTGGGTTGGACTTGTAAAAGATGTATGCCTTTGTTATGTATATATGCAGAAAGGTGGCCTTATCGGCTAGCCTGGTTCTTATTTCACATTACTGCATGTCTATGAGCTTTATTTATATTCCGCTGGTTATCTCTGATGTATACCTGTAAGGGTGCCCAGGTATGGCACCAGTCGCGGGCCCGGGGTCGGGTCGTGACACCATCTTGGGTGCGACACCCCCACAAAAGGTATATATAGTCAAAAGGAACAAAAAAATCTACTCTAGCTTCACGGACTACGCATGTCTGATGATTAGTGTGTAAATATGCATATGTTATAACAATTCCATGTGTATTTTAGTTGTTATTGTATAGTATTTGTTGCATATTTATACGTAATTTTGTATTTCATTGGTTAGCCACAAATATCTATTTTTCTATTTTTGTGACACTGATGTTTTTGGACACTCAAGACAATGTACTAAACATATAAGTGGGTATATAAAACCAACTTTGCAATTTGAAAATCCAATTAAGATTACACAACAATTCTGTCCAAATTTTGGTTGAGTTTTGATCCATGACACATTTTCTTATTTGGCCCATATCGCAAGCTATACAAATCCTATTGATCCAATTCTAGTTTCATTGGTTATATAACTCATGTATCTACAACTCTTATCAAGGCTCAAACTGCTGAAAACATTGTATTCTAGAGTCAAAATGACGATCAAAGTGTTCATCATGTCAATGCTCCGGATTTCAAACTCCGCAGGACACAATTTGGTATTTAATTCACTATAATTCACACAAAAATTCAATTGATCTACCACCAATTGGAAAGTGTAGATAAGATCTACTGCTACAAGTCGGAAATGTTTGAAGATCATTGAATGTGTGCAAGTGGAGCTTTGAATCGTGTAAACTCATCATAACAATCTGCCAAAGTTGTCAATGTTCATTTAACCAAGGAGCAGTAATTTGACCATAACTTCCACATGAAAATACAATGGAAGAGATTCAAACTGATCTGGAAAGATAACTCAACGCCCCACAATTGATATGAAGGTAGAAATTCAAGATTTCAATAGGAAGCTTGTCCAATTTAGCAATTAATGAGTGAGGTCCGAAATTGTCCACAATAATGCAAGTCTTCTCAACTTTGGATCCTATATAAAAGGGCCTTTGGCAAGCCATTTGGGGCATCACTCTCTTTGTAATATATCTCCTATATTAGTAGTATTTCTCTGAAATATGAGTTTTATTTATTATAGTATGAGTAGCTAAACCTTTAGCTAGAGCTAGGGGTGAAGCTTAAGTAAGATAATAATATTGTTCTTGGCTTTTCAAAAGGTCTTCAATGTATATCTTTTTAGTTGTCTAGTGAGATATGTCAATGGTTTTGTTTTGTGAAAACTTTGATTTGTTGTAGATATATTTGGCACAATAAATGTTTAGTTTTACATAACAAAAATTGGTTTCATAAACTCTTTTAAGGGAACTAGAAAGATAGTTTTCAAAAGTTATAAACTTTCAAGTGCTTAATGTTTTTATCTTCCAATTGAAATCACTTGATTGTTAGATTACAATTGAGTTATCAAATATAGTCAAGAACAACTCTATTATTTTACTTAAGTGGAATCCCAGAGCTCTAGAAAATCCTAATGAATTAATAGGAAATCAACAAGTGTGTTCCATGCGAGATTTCTTAGAACCTCAACGAAATACTATTCCATTATGATTTGTTTATCCACAAAATGCTCATAATTTTAAAATCAAGACCGGTACGAATCCAATTACTTCCCAATTTTCATGGACTTGAATCTGAAAATCTTTATTTGCATTTGAAAGAATTTGAGGAAATATGTGTCACTTTAAACGATACAACATGCACTCAAGAATCAATTACGTTAAAGTTATTTCCGTTTTCTCTCAAAGATAAGGCAATAATATGGCTTAATTCTTTAAGACATGGATCAATTACATCTTGGCAACAAGTGCAAACCGAGTTTGTTAAAAAAATCTTTCCAATTCATAAAACAAATTCTTTGAAGAAGCAAATCAAAAACTTTTTCCAAAAGCCTAATGAACAATATTTTCAATGTTGGGAACGTTTTAAAGATTTGTTGAATTCTTTCCCTCACCATGGTTTTAAAAATTGGAGAACTGTAAGTTTCTTTTATGAAGGCTTAAACTCTGAAACGAAACAATTTGTGGAAATGATGTGTAATAGTGAATTTTTAGACAAAAATCCTGAAGATGCAGTTGAGTATTTAGACCATTTAGTTGATAAAACTCAGTCTTGGTATAATGAAAGTACTTCGGAAGGTTCAATTAGATCTAATCTTGAAAACGCTAATAAAAGAAAGTATTATCTTAGTCAAGAAGATGATCTAAATGCCAGGATTGTCAATCTAACTAGAAAAGTTGAGAACATGGAGTTAACTAAATCTAAGGAAGTCAAATTTGTGCAAAATAAAGACTTGTGTGATATTTGTGTTGTGAAGGACATTTAACAAATGAATGCCCAAGAATTCTCGTCTTCAAAGAGATGTGTCATGAACAAGCAAATGTGATGTCTAACTTTAAGAAACCATTCACATCTACTTTTTCCGAGACATATAATCCAAACTGGAGTAACCACCCCAACTTTAGCTGGAGGAATGATAATAATGTTCAACCTTTACCCAACCAAAATACCAAACTCTAGTTCCACCCCATAAACTAGACCACAAATAAAAAGCCTTGAAGAAATATTACAAGCATTTATGCAGGGTCAAACAACGATCAACAACCAAACTTCACAAGTCATCAATGAAATAAAAATAACATTATCTACGTTGACAAATTCCTTTAAGAACAACTGAAAAAGGGAAGTTTTCGGCTCAAACTCAACAAAACCCTGCTGGTCAATGCCAAATCTTTGTCGAAACATCACCAGAAAATGCCAATTCTGTTACTTACCCTACGAAGTGGAAAAACAATTGACAAGACAATTCACCTCAAAAATCCAGAATCAGTCTATACTTCAAGTTCACATAATGAAGATAAGGATGACAGTAAGAATGCTGATATTTTAACTCCTAGTAGAAGACAATCACCCGCTCATTTTCCTCAAATATTACATCATATTAAGAAGTTGAACCAAAATCCTGAAATTTTTGAGATTTTGAAGCAAGTAAAAGTTAACATCCCACTACTTATGAAATAAAAAAAAATTCATCTTATGCCAAATTTTTGAAAGATTTGTGTACTGTGAAAAGAAAATTAAATGTTCAAAATAAGGAATTTCTGACAGAGAGTGTAAGTTCAATCATTCAACAAGAAACTCCACCAAAATATAAGGATCCTGGTTGTCCAACTATATCTTATGTAATTGGTAATACTAAAATTGAGCATGCACTTCTTGACCTTGGAGCGAGTGTTAATCTTTTACCATTCTCTGTTTACAAACAACTGGATTTGGGAGAACTAAAGAAGACTCATATCACACTTCAATTGGCAGATCGTTCAGTAAAAATTCCAAGAGGTATAGTGGAGGATGTATTAGTTCAAATTGATAAATTTTACTTTCCTGTAGATTTTGTTGTTTTGGACACACATGCAGTTTCAAATCCAACATCCAATCATTTTAGGAAGACCATTTCTTGCAACCTCTAATGCTTTGATAAATTATAGAAATTGAGTTTTGAATCTCTCTTTTGGAAATATGACTTTGGAGTAAAATGTTTTTAACATTTCCAAGCAACCACCAAATAATGATGAAGTATATGAAATTGATGTAATTGATAAATACACTCATGAACATTTCATGACCTCATTTTCTGATTCGTTAGAAAATTTATTAACAAATGATTTGATTAATGAGGACAATTTGGAGTTTGCTTCTATGTTTGAGACTTCACAGATTCCAGAGGTTAATGGATGGAAGCCGACGTTTAAAAAATTATCAAAATCAGAAAAAGCTCTAATTTCATCAAGTATTCAATCACCAGTGTTGGAATTGAAGCCTTTACCATCAAGTTTGAGGTATGCATATTTGGGTGATAATGATACATATCTGATAATAATATCTTCCAAATTGAACCATGATCAAGAGCATAAATTGTTAGAAGTACTAAAAATTCACAAGCATGCAATAGGATGGACTTTGTCTGACATAAAAGGAATTAGCCCATTAATTTGTACTCATAACATTTATTTAGAGGAAAATGTTAAACCCTCTAGGCAAATGCAACGAAGGCTAAACCCGAATATGAAAGAAGTAGTGAGAAATGAAGTCATTAAGCTTCTAGATAATGACATTATTTATCCTATTTCCGACATTAATGGGTAGGTCCTACTCAATTTGTACCTAAAAAGTCTGGAGTAACAGTAGTAAAAAATGAAAATAATGAATTGATTCTCACTAGAACTGTTACTGGCTGGAGAATGTGTATTGACTACAGGAAATTAAATTCTATGACTAGAAAATATCATTTTCCTTTGTCTTTCATGGATCAAATCTTAGAGAGAATTGCAGGACATGCTTTTTATTGCTTCCTAGATGGATATTCAGGGTATAATCAAATAGCAATTGCACTTGAGGACCAGGAGAAAACAATATTTACATGTCCGTTTGGAACCTTTGCATATCGAAGGATGTCATTTGGACTATGTAATGCCCCAGCCACATTCCAAAGATGTATGATAGGTATTTCAGTGATATGGTTGAACGTTTTCTCAAAGTTTTGATGGATGATTTCTCTGTCTTTGGAAACTCATTTGATGATTGCTTAATGAACTTGGCTAAAGTTTTGACTAGATGTGAAGAGAAAAATCTCGTTCTTGGGAAAAATGTCATTTTATGGTAAACCGAAGGGATTGTATTAGGACACGTTGTTTCAACAAAAGGAATAGAAGTGGATAGATCCAAAGTTGATCTAATTGCTAATTTACCAACACCAAAATCAGTAAAAGATATTAGATCATTTTTAGGACATGCTGGCTTTTATAGAAGGTTCATAAAAAACTTTAGTGCAATTTCTAAACCAATATGCAACCTTGTATTAAAAGATGCTACATCAAATGGACTGATTCCTGTGAAAATGCTTTTGTGAAACTCAAAGAAATGCTCACTTCTGCACCTATTATGCAACCCCCTGATTGGACTTTGCCCTTTGAAATAATGTGTGATGTTAGTGATTATGATGTAGGAGCTGTTTTAGGACAAAGAAAAGATAAAAAAAAAACTATGTGATCCACTATGCAAGTAAAACTCTTAATAGTGCTCAAATGAACTATTCCACTACTGAAAAAGAACTAATGAATGTAGTATTTGCATTAGAAAAATTTAGATCCTATCTAGTTGGCTCGCCCATTATTGTGTATACTGATCATGCAGCTTTAAAATATTTACTAGCAAAGAAAGATGCAAAGCCAATGTTGATTAGATGGATTCTTTTACTCCAAGAATTTGATATAACAATTAAAGATAAAAAAGAGTTGAAAATGTTGTGGCTGATCATTTGTCTAGACTTACATGTGATGAATCTTTTGAGACAAGTCCCATAAATGACTATTTTCCTGATGAACAACTCTTTTCTGTATTTAATTTTCCATGGTTTGCAAATATTTCTAATTTTCTATCTACAGGGCAAATTCCAAATCATTGGAATGCACATGAAAAAAAGAAATTCTTCAGAAAAGTGAAAAATTTCTTTTGGAATGACCCATATCTTTTTAAATATTGTCCAGATCAAATAGTAAGAAGATGTGTGCCTGATGATGAAATTCAAAGTATAATCACTTTTTCTCACTCAGAAGCATGTGGTGGTCACTTTTCCTCAAAGAAAACCGCTGCAAAAATATTGCAGTGCGAATTTTATTGGCCCACACTTTTTTAAAGACACACACGGATTTTGCAAATCTTGTGATAGGTGTCAAAGATTAGGTGGGGTAACTCGTAGAAACATGATGCCATTAAATCTCATTTTAGTTGTAGAATTTTTTTACTGTTGGGGAATTGATTTGATGGGTCCTTTTCCACCATTTTTTGGATATCAATACATTTTGGTTGGAGTCGATTATGTTTCAAAATGGGTTGAGGCAATTCCTTGCAAAAATAATGATCACAAAATTGTTTTGAAGTTTTTGAAGGAAAATATTTTCTCAAGATTTGGAATGCCTCGCGCAATCATAAGTGATGGAGGTTTACATTTTTGTAATAGACTATTTCAAAACTTAATGAAAAAATATTGAATTAATCACAAAGTGTCAACTCCTTATCATCCGAATACAAGTGGACAAGCTGAACTTGCTAACAGAGAGATAAAACATATCCTGGAGAAAATAGTTGGCCCAACTCGAAAAGATTGGTCTCTCAGGTTGACTGATGCATTGTGGGCATATTGAACAACATTCAAAAATCTCTTGGTATGTCCCCTTACCGACTTGTTTTTGGAAAACCTTGTCACTTGCCTGTTGAAATAGAACATAAAGCTTTTTGGGCTATCAAAATGTTTAATTTCAATTTAGATAAAGCTAGTTCGTTGAGAAAACTTCAACTAAATGAATTAGAAGAAATCAGAAATGAAGCATATGAAAATTCTAGAATTTACAAAGAGAAAATGAAAGTATTTCATGACAAACACATTGTTAGAAAAAGTTATGAAATTGGACAAAAAGTTCTTTTGTATAATTCTATATTACACTTGTTTCCTGAAAAGTTGCGGTCAAAATGGTCAGGACATTTTACTGTAAAACTGTCTTTTCATATGGAGCTGTTGAAATTAAGAATCCAAGAAGTGGTAACATTTTCAAAGTCAATGGACAACGTTTAAAAGCGTATTATGAAAGTTTTTCAAAAGAGATCGAGTCAGTTTCTTTGGCTGACCTTGTCTACAAGATTTGATTTTGTTTTTTTTTTGTGTTTATTTTCAAGTATAATTGTCTTTGTTATTATTATTTTTAATATTTCTTTCTTTCTTCTTCTTTTTTCTTTTTCCCGGTATAAATGGCGGATTCGGTACTCCGTGACTCTCAAGTCAGAATTGCAGTTGCCCACAAAAACTGAGTTGTATATAAATATATAAAAAAAAAGTTTTTTTCTTTCCTATTTTTAACGGTATTGAATAATATTTTTATCACTTTTCCTCTTCTCCTTCAACGGTCATTTTTACAAATTTTACACCATAAATACTTCATTCTCCTCCCATTTCTAAACATCTTTCCTTAAACTCTCATCCACGCAAACCAAATGAATAAATATTTTCTTGTCTTCATCACTCTTGTTTTCGTTCTTATGCTCATCGTTGGTTTTAATCAAGAAGAAGAATTTTATGTACCATACATAGTAATCATGACACTCACTGCATAATTTTTAGGTTTCGCCTGGGCTATAGCATTTTTATGTGATATGTAATGTAGTAGCCGTAAAAATCGAATAAAACTTTGATTCTGTTATTTTAGCTCTCATATTTGAATACAACTCTTAAGTAATTTGATAAAATGGATGTGGTTATTGCTTCTTTGAACAAACGTTTCCCCTTCTACGATAAGAATGATTTCGTTAAAATTTACCATGGCTGATGCGAGAGATTAAGGTTACTAATGATTAAGGGTCTTCCAGTTGATTTACGTTGGTTGATAGAAGCAAAAGTCAAGGGTTTGGAGGTAAGTTCACAAACTCATTTGTTCCACGCTTGGCTGGTTTGGGTAAGAGTACATATTCTAAAAAATGACAAGCTACAAGAATGAATGTTTGCAGCAAATGTGCTAGATGGACTTGTAACACTCGTTGTAGAAGTATAGGAATGTCATCCAACAATCGATATGATAAGATAGATTTCATTAAGAATGGGCTGAGTAAGGAGTCTTTGGATGATATTCATTTGACTCTTGAGACACATTCTTGTGGAATGATGCAACATCATATTATCGATTTATGGGGGAAATTTAGAAGAGAATATGCACTTAGTCTCGGGAATCTGACGTTAAAAGACCATGTTTACCAATTTTTAAGAAAATTAGATGGGAAGCTTATCCTCGACTCATAGAAGGCGTTTAAGCCGTTTCTGGACGTAATACCAAAGGAAGATGTGAGCCACAATCACAACTATTGTTAGTGGGACCTTTAATTCTAATTTTTTTCAATAAATAGTGCATCTAGAGTCGTACCATGTACAATTTTAACTTTCCCTTTGTATATAATGCATCATCTAGTTTATCGCAAACAACTCATATAATTTTTAGTCTTGAGAGAGAGCTCAAAAAAAAATGGCAACATCACCATCTCCAAAGATAGCTTCCATTTGTGTTCTTGGTGGGTCTATTGGTAAAAATAACGAATACCAAGTGTCAGCAAATAAACTTGGAAGTGTGCTAGCAAAGAAAAAAATCAATTTAGTATATGAAGGCAGTACACTTGGTTTAACATGGAATGTGGAGTTGACGGCATCCTTTGGAGGGACCGAAGTTTTAGGAATAGTCCTGACTGCTCTTAAAAAGTTTTTTGGAAATACAGTGGGTAAGGTAATAGAAGTTTTGTCCATACAAGAGAGGGTACCTAAAATGTTGGAACATTCAGATGGATTCATAGCTTTGCCAGGTGGACTTGGAACTTTTGAGAACATCCTTCATATTGCTTATTGGTTAACGCTAACTATTCATTCAAAGCCTATTGGATTACTAAATGTTAATGGTTTTTATGATGGGTTACTAACTTTTCTAGATCATGCAGTACAACAAGGTTTCATGACAAAGCAAGTACGTCAAATCTTCCTATCAGATTCAGACCCTGAACGGTTAATTGAGAAACTCCAGGTCTTTGAGTTTAAATATAATTCAATTGCTTCTCAATTAGATTGGTTTGGTGACCATGGAAAAAAGAGAAAGGTTGATTTAGATTTACGGCTATAACAATAATCATGTTTGCAATTTTTTTTTGTTTGTGTGTGTGTTTCAGGTTTATTTTCTTCAATTTTTTGTGGAATCAGGTAATATCTTCTAATTTTTGCAACTCGAGCTTTGAAACATTGGGGACAATGTGTTGATTGGGTTGGAGAGAGAATTAGTAGACATCCTTTTATTGTAATAAAAAAAAGTAAAAATGGCAGAGTAAGGGGTAAAAACGACCCTTGAGACGCATAAAAAAAAATTATGCTTACTTGAATTCCTTAACTTCAATATGTGCAATAAAACAAACTTGACACATTTTATTTCTATTATAGTCTTGTATTATCTAGTAGTTGGTTCTAAGTCATCTTTTTTATGAAAGGTAAATGTGTATTAAAATCATCAAAATGTACATGTACAATGGGCATACCCACGAACTTAGTGACGATATAAATCTAGTGTGTCCCTGCTAGGCAGATCAACAACAGATTTAATCACGTCAATAACAAAACTCTAGCTAGTCCCACAAGCTGGGTAGTCAAGAATGCAAAACTATGATGCAAGAAGGAGAACAATGAGAAAGTCATAAGCTATGGAAATTCCCTTATGTAACCATAAGGTTGCAGCTATGGGCCTCCTTAAACCCTTGTCATGGTACCCAAAGGGAAAAACCCACGGACAAGGAAAGAGTACTTATTCGGACATGGGCTGAGCCCACCCTCGTCACGTTATGCTGCTAAAAGATAATCGACATAGTACGTAAGACCTATAAGTCCTAAGTTCTCACGCTTACCCACAATCTAGGAAGTCACAGGATACAACAAAATAAGATGAACTCCCGCCAATCCCACACGCCGGGTGGTCAG
Source organism: Przewalskia tangutica (assembly GCA_029844215.1). Lineage (NCBI taxonomy): Eukaryota > Viridiplantae > Streptophyta > Magnoliopsida > Solanales > Solanaceae > Przewalskia > Przewalskia tangutica. Next base: position 112,186,976 of record CM056727.1, read on the forward strand.
GAGACTCCAGCTGATCCCACAGGTCGGGTAGTCTGGAGATTTACTCGTGACTAACCAAGACATACACATCATCTCGTATCCTAGCCCGCGGCCAAAGTAACGAAATTGTCTTGGAAGAGGGGGTACAAAGCAAACAAGATTTTGTAGATGCTGGTCTTGATCCTAAAAAGAATAGCTTCTCTATCGAGTCTAGACCCGTCAAAAATAATCTTGTTCCTCTCTATCCAAATGTGGTAGACGGTGGTGGCCAACCCAACCCGCTTTGCTTTAGCTTGCCAACCCGTACAACGTCCCTCTTTCTTAATATATTTCAAAGCTCTATCGATGGTGGTCATAGCCCTCCGGATGTCAAGCCATATCTTTACCCTGGACCAAAGGTAACTACTGACCGAGCAACTGAAGAATAAGTGTGCTATTGACTCATCAGAATGGTCGCATAGGGAGCACCTTCTATCAATGTCCATATAAGAGATTCTATCATTCGTTTGTAATTTCTTCCTCGCACAAAGTCATAGAATTAAAGCCTGCTTTGGAATGATACAGGCACTTCAAACGTCTTTCGCCCAAATCACCGGCTGCCCATGTGTCCTGAAGTAATCATAGGCATTGTGGTTGCTATGGAAGTCCATATACCATGTCGCCATAGTAGTAGCCGCCCGGTCATGGGACCCTTCATGGTCAAGAATGATGTCACGAATAATAAGAAGCCGCTTGATCAAAGGTGAGTCGTCCTTCTTTGCAATCCACGTCCAAATGTTGTTATTGTTGATAAGATATTTGTGAATGATCCATCGAATCCAGAGCATGTCCTTCTTTTGATGGATGTTCCAAAGGCATTTAGCAAACAAATCAAGATTCCAGGCCTTGAGATCTCTGATTCCGAGGCCACCCTCGGCTTTCGGTCTAGTACACTTCTTCCAAGCTACAAGAGGGTGGTTGGAACGCCACAAGAAGGTCCTACAAAGCCCGTAAACTTTCTCACAAACCGCAACAGGCACCGACAGCATAGAAAACCAAGAAACATTCCACGCCTTGGAGGACTGACTTGATGAGATCAAGCCTGCCCGCATATGATAAAGTAGCGCTCATCCACGAGTCAGTGTACCCGACAATTTTGTTCACAAAAGGATCATAGTGCACCAGCCTCTTCCTCTCCGTAGCTAGGGGAACGCCAAGGTAGCGAAAAGGCATAGTGCCGGTGTCGAAACTAGTAATCTTCTTAATATCATCAAGCTCATGTTCTGTGATACCAGTCGTGTACAAGCTGTACTTGAGGGCATTGGAACTAAGACCGGAGTATTTCTGGAAATCACGAAGGCATTCCATGAGGATCCGGACGGAAGTAGTGTCCCCTCTTGACATAAAAAGCAAATCATCGGTGAATGGAAGATGGGTGATCCTTAAGCTTCTGCACTTGGGGTGGTAGTTGGAAACCTCCGTCCGAGCGTTCTTGTTGATCATCCTCGAGAGATATTCCAGGAAAATAACACACAGGGTAGGGAGAGAGGGTCCCCCTGTCTGAGCCCCTTTCATCCCTTAAAATGGTCGTGTAAGCTCCCGTTGATAGAAATTGAATATGAAGTCGTGAAGACACACTCCATAATCCAAGCCACCAACCTTTCCGGTAAATTCAAACCAATCAAAGTAGCCGTAAGGAATTCCCAATTCACCGAGTCGAAGGCCTTTCGGAGATCAACTTTGAGCATGCATCTACTAGAGACCTTTTTGTGGTTGTAACTCCTCAAAATCTCTTGAGCAAGGTGTAAGTTGTCAGACATACTTCTACCCTGGACAAAATCCTCCTGATCTGGATCAATGAGAAAATCCAAAACCGGCACCAACCGTGATGCAATAATCTTGGTGATGACCTTATACAGAATGTTGCAACACGAAATAGGTCTATTGTCGCCCATTGTTGTGCAGTGGGTAGATTTAGGAATAAGGGTGATGGTAGTGTGATTGATCTGTTTGAGAAGCTTTCCCGAACTGAAGAACTCTTTAACCGCAGCATAGAACCCCCCGCCGACAATATTCCAAGCTTTCTTGAAGAAACCCGAAGTGAAGTCATCCGGACCTGGAGCTTTGTCTTCCCCAATACCGAATAATGCCCATCTAATCTCTGTGTCCGTGATATTTCTAATGAGATCATCCCCCTGTTCCGCCGAAAGACAATTTCCCCAGGAGATGACACCAATATCAATAGGTACACAAGCGTCCCTAGTTCCAAGCAACCCTTTAAAGTAATTGATGAATTCTTCCGCAACTTGGTCACTGGAGTTCGTAAGAGAACCATCACTCTTGGTAGTGGCCGCAATGAAATTCCTTTTGGAGTTGCGCTTGACCATACCATGAAAGAAATTAGTGCACCTATCACTGTGCTTGAGATGCTCACATTTGGCAAGTTGTCTAAGGAAACTCATTTCCGCTTCAATAAGGACCATGGACTTGTGCCTGAGCTCGGTCACCCATGTATGTAAGTGATCAAGATGCGGGTTGGTCAAAGCCTCCTGTTGAGCAATATCAAGCTCATCCTTTGCCCTTTTGACCCGAGAAGAGATATGAGAGAAGACTTTCTCATTGAGCTGCTTCAAGGGTCTTTTAAGGCTAAGTAACTTCCGGCATAACCCGAATTGGGCATTGCCATCAATATTCTGCTCCCAAGCATCCGTAACAATCCTTCTGAAGTTTTCATGGATATCCCACATGTTGAAGAACTTGAAGGGTCTATTATGCATTCTCGGACAATCCAAAATAGTGACAATGGACGGCGTATGGTCCGAGAAGGGTCCGGACCGACGGAAATGTGCACTGCCATACCAACCAGCTTGTAACCAATGAGTGTTAATGAGGGCCCTATCAAGTTTGCTCATCGTATTGTTACGGCTGAACGTGAACTCGCAACCCGTCGAGGCCAGATCTGTGAGGCTCAAATCCCGGCAACAATCAACAATATCCTTCGTGTCATAGTTGGAGTATGGGCGCCATGTTGAAACGCTCATCCTCCTTCATAACCGTGTTGAAATCACCAAGTATTAGCCACGACTCAGTCATGGGGTCCCATACTCCCTCAACTTCTCCCATAAGCCTCGTCTAGTGAAAATCGTGTGAAGCCCGTACACGAAGGTGACATGAAGCCTCTTGGAGGAGACAGAATAAGTGACACCGCAATGAATGGCTTGCGGGTTGATGTTAAGCACTTATAGTATAACTTTGTCCAGGTTGAATAAAATAAATATCCTCCCCGCCGGATGATGGGCGAAGTTATCCAACACCTCCTAGTTGCGAAATTTTGAAGACCAGAAATGATCAAGCATCGTGTTGTTGAGCTTCGATTCCAGAATACCAAAAATGTCAATGTTGTTCTCATGAACCACGGAGCAAATCTCATTTTGCTTGGAGGAGCGGTGCAGGGCCCTTATATTCCAAGAAGCAATGATCATTTCGATAACGGAGGGGGAATAGTCCCCTTCGTGTTATCTTCATTAGAGTTAATAGAGTTGGTGCCACCATAAGGTCCCTTCTTTTTAGGAGGAAGGGTCGTCATTCTGCTCAAGGATATGAGCAAGATTTTCCCGCCATTGTTAGCCTTAGCTTTCGCCCTCGTCCTTACGCCCACGTGCCCCTCCTCCTTTTTGGAACCTTCAGAGTTCCCACCTTTCCCAACCTTAGCCGATGGGCCGAAAGGTTGAGCTTCCGTATCTGTCCGACCTTTGCCAACCCCGATCTGTGTCCCCGCAGGCTGGCCTCCCAAAAGCTCCTCCTTTGGAGTAATGTTATCATAGACGTGTGCTAAGGTTTCCTCAATGGCTTTCTTAGCTTTGCTATCATTGGGGATGTGAACCAAAATGTTGCCTTGCATATACACAAGCTTGCGGAAAATTGTGGATTGCTTAACGATCGTGCTCATGGTGCTAGGGTTACACCCATGCATTGTCCCACATTTGCCTGCCTTGGTCTGTGAACCCTAGGGCGTGCCCTCTGTGATCTGCCTTAATCTCATGACATCCGTGTTCTGACTTACTCCCACTCCTTCCCTAGCATCATGTTGTTGCGCAACATTACCGATATCCATCACAACACCCCGTGTCACATCCTCTCCCTTACCAGTCCCGGTTTGTTCCCCGAAGGCTGGACATCTGTGTTTTAGTCCACACCCGCACCTTCCTCCACACTGATACTGACCATAAGATTCCGCTCATTGCCCTCCCCCAAAAGCGCATCCGCAAGCTGCAGGACAGCTGGGGGGCTAGGTGTCTTGGCAACCTCGGGCATTAAATTCCAACCTTTGTCAACTTCGGGATGTGTCCCCGAAAGCTGGCCACTAATAACCGCAAAATTTGGACTACCCGCTCTGCCCGCTGGTTGTCCTACATCATCGTTATCGATAGGCAGTCCTGTGCCAGCCACGGTTTGTGTCCCCGTTGGCTGGCCCCCAAGTCTGATCGAAGTCCCTCCTGAGATCCCCCCCCCACTAGTATCAGTCCGACCTTTGCCAGCACCGATCTGTTTCCCCGCGTGCTGGCCATCCATGTTTTGACCTTCTCCATCCATGGTTTGTGACCCCGCTGGCTGGCCCCCGTCTTTGATCAAAATCCCTCCGGCATTCCCCCCTTCTATCCTAGGTTTAGTCTGACCTTTGCCAGCCTCGGTTTGGGACCCCGAAGACTGGCCACCATGAATATCAGGTTCTAGAATCTGGGTATGGGCAGGCTGATTTTCACGGCTAATACTCCCACCAGTACCTGCGTCCTTCACGGGGGAGTCCAAATATGTGTGCATCCCTTGCGACTTGGCATTATGCGCAACCCCCTTCCCTTGAACCCGTCTATTGGTGTCGGCGTAGAGGTTCTCACAACCTGTAGTGGAGTTCCCAATCCTATGACATTTCCGGCAAAAATTCGGTAGCTTCTCGTAGACGATCCGCTGATCTATAATGGTGTCATCCCAAAGCTTGAGTTCAATGACATCAAGTGTACCTTTGGAGAGGTCAATCTCAAAAAGCGCCCATGAATATGAAAGTTGCTCTTTATCACAGGTGAGTTTATCGATACCAATGGGCTTACCAACACGTGACAAGATGCGGCTCAAGGCATTCTCATTCCAAAGTTCCAAAGGGAGTGATGGGAGCCTTACTCATACCGGTATGGTGCATATCTCATGTTTGTCGAATGTAAAGCAATACGACATATCCTTAAGAAGAAGTGGCATGCTATACACAAAGTGTGGCCCATTAGCTAAAACTTTCTCTTTATCCGCCACAGTATTGAACTTGAATACAATCCAACCCGAAGCATGAACATTAAATTTGTATGCAACTCCCCATGAACGACATAGCTTCCTTAATGCCAAGCTCCCCGGATAAGTCCCCGCAAAATAACCAACCAAGAGGTGTCCCAAAGTTTCGGTAAGATCATCCAAATCACCCCTAAGGAGTTCTAGACGTCCCACATTACGGTTATCAGTAACAAAATGCAACCGTTTTCCATTAGACACATCACGGTTGCCCTTAACTATGGACGCATAGGCCTTCTTAGTGTTGGGGCCATTAGGATCCTTAGTCTGGTTATCCGTGGTGTTCACAACTGTATGATCCCGATCATTCCCATCCGAAGCCGAAGCAGTATCTTGAGAACCAAGGGTGCATGATAAAGAGAGGGAGCTCGAAGTACCCTCATTGATAGACACTACGTTCGTAGAAGAGTGGTCACCCACGGGAGTTTCCCCCACCTGAAGATCATTGCGTATGAGTCCGGGCGTGGAAGGGTGCCCTGCTGAGGTGGATCCGCAAGAAATCGGGGGGAACTCCACAGCGGAGGTGATCTCAATAGAAGCCTGCCCCATTCGGATGGGTAGGGGCGTGAAGTTCCCTTGGTTCCTCTTCTTCTTCTTCTTAGCCATCCAAGAGGTTACAATAAACGATTACAAGCAAATTGAAACAATTGATCAACGCTGGAATTTTAAGTCCGGACATGCCCGGATTATGAATTACAACGCTTCACCTAGTATTACAAATGCTTGCCTAAAACAATAAAGAATTAGGGAAATATGTAAATAATTCCGGACAGGCCTGGGTTATGAATTACAACGTTATGTAAAATAATTCCGGACAGGCCCGGTTTTGAATTACAAGATTTCACCTAATTATACAATATTATCTTGAAAAGAAATCCCTGATTTGCATAGTATAAAATCAAGCAATCACAATTATCAAATCAAGAGCGCAATCCTGGTATTTGCATATCGATACTCTTAGGTTTGCCTAGAGAATATAGATAGTAAGATACTGTAAGGAAAAGCAGAAGCTATGCTAAACGAGCAAGGTTTTTGGAATACCTCGTTGTCGCGTGCCTTCGTTGGTTCGAACGGGTAACCCCGTGAACACTTCTATTAGGCCTGCGTTACCGCACCCTAAAGTTCAATGGATCAACCTCGAACCTTGATGTAATCTTAAACAACCCTCGATCAAGCTTTATCAAATGTGGTCCACTAGCAAACATTGGTCAACACGTCTAAATGCTTGATCACGAACAAGCCCATGTCAACCCTTCTTATTCTTCTATAATCTGCAAAAACAAAGCCTAGCCAAGCCAAGGTCGTATCACAAGAATACAGAAGTGTATATATATATATATATATATATAGCCAAGCCAAGGTCGTATCACAAGAATACAGTATATATATATATATATATATATATATATATATATATATATATATATATATATATATATATGGTCCCGTGCCAAGCCATGACTATATATATATATATATATATATATATATATATATATATATATATATGTATATATAAATAACGTGTATAATGTATGATATATATATAAATGCAGAGTACAAATATATAAAATATAATATATGTTAAGTATATATAATATAAAGTATATATATTAAAGATAAAGCGGGCCAACTAAGCAAAAGGAATAAAAGGCAACCATAGCTAAACAAATAATACATATATGAGTCAATATGCAACTTAGGTTGTCCCGTGCTGCGAGACAAGCATAAAAACGGCAAAAATAGCCTTGGGGCAGTGCGCAATCCCAAAATGGCAAACAACACAGAGGCGTAGTGCCTATGGCAGTCACGTCTTGCACAAATGAGGCAAAAGGTCGCAATCAGTCGGTACAATGTGCAAGAAATTCAAAATTGCATAGAGAAACACAATGCAAGAGAGAAAAGGAGTCAGCTAATAATCAAAGTGTACCAATTAGTCTAGCAATCCATAACAATATGAGCAAGCAAGTTATGAACATGAAGAACACGAATAACATACTAGTCCAGTTATGAACATCAAAAACGCTAACACACAAAGACGATAAGAACTAGCACAAGTGTAGCTAAGGATTAAGGAGATTATAATCAAATAACCAACACCTAGATAGTAAACAAAGTCTCACGGGATGGAGATAACACTAATAGAGGCGAGTCCCACCCAGAAAATCACCCGTAACACAAGAATCATACGAGCAAACAAACAATAGTAAGTTCAAGATTCTCAAGAACACGGATGAACAAGAACAAAGCAAATGTGAGGCAGGATTTGAACTAGTGTTACAACAACCCATCAAAAGAGGTTATACTCAACCCAGCACATAGAACACTCGCAAAACACCCGTAATAGCTCCAAGAACTTAGATCACAGGGTAAACAAAACGAGACCAAGTGAGAAATACGACCAAACCGGTGAACTCAAAGTGTAAAGGGAGAAATACACCTGATTGAGAGAGGTATTTTCACTGATTTGGCCCGTCTATTTGCAAAGACCTTGCTAATGAGACCTTCGTCGAGGAGTTCAAAGTGAAGAATGAGCTTCTTGTGCCTCTTGATATAGCAATGAGTCTTCCTTTAGTGGTGAAGCTTCCGACCCCAAAAGGGGTGTAAACCCCAAGCCTTTAATGCTTATTGCTTGAGCCGAAGAGAGAATATATATTTTGTGAAGAGGAAATGAAGATGAAGCAAGATATATAACTTTCTCCTTTCATCCAAGCGCAATAAATGAACTCAAGCTTAGATGTAGCTCACAATAAATGTGTCTACCATTGATGATGAACATTCTCACAATAAATGCTAATTGTAAGCCTAGACAAGCGTAATAAATACCAACCAAGCACGCAAACAGCCACGTCTTCAGCTCATCCGAGACTTAGAGAAAATAAATCTCACGAACAAGATGAAATTTGAGTGATATCCAACGCGAAATGTATTCCCTTCCTTAGAATTAAGAACATAAACAAAGCACTTGGATGAATCCAAGCTAAAAGATTCACTCTTGTAACTATGTTAAGACTTAGACGATTTTAGGAGAGAGAACAGAGAGGATCTACACTTCGTATCTTAAAGCAATGAACGTTGGTTATAAGTCATCTTTATTTCACACACACACACAGTGACAAATGATTGTGGGTTGTAAATTGAATAATTTTACTAATTTCTTTGCTTTACAAATGGCTGCAGCTAAATGATTGGGTTTTAAAGTAATAATAATAATAATTAAAAAAAATGTATACTCCTGAGATGGAGCGTAAAACGCACTCAGGAGGAAAAAAATGAAAAATAAATAAATATTCCTGAGATGGAGCGTAAAACGCACTCAGGAGGAAGAAAAAAATGAAAAAAATGAATATTCCTGAGATGGAGCGTAAAACGCACTCAGGAGAAAAAAATTATAAACCCAACCAAAAAATGTTAGCATCAGTAAACATTGAGATAGTAGTTTTATGACATGAGACCCATAACTATTTGTTACTTAACTTAAGCACAACAGAAGATGACTACTAAACTACTCACTTAGATAATACTGGATGATGAATAGATATGAATACAATAGTTTGTTAATATGGACATATTAGAAGAAGGAGTTGGTAATAATGAAACTTTAAAACTAAAATTTATGTCGCGTTTTTATCACTAGGGACTAGTAATAAGCTGGTTAGGGGGTGTGATTCGTGTGTAAATATGCATATGTTATAACAATTCCATGTGTATTTTAGTTGTTATTGTATAGTATTTGTTGCATAAATATACGTATTTTGTATTTCATAGGTTAGCCACAAATATATATTTTTCTATAGTAATGGAATACTTAAGCATGATTGAACATGGTTAGTATGTGTATTGCTTGATGTCTAGGCCATAATTAAATTACACTCATCCAATTTTTTTGACATTGATGTTTATGGACACTCAAGACAATGTACTAAAGATATAAGTGGGTATATAAAACCAACTTTGCAATTTGAAAGTCCAATTAAGATTACACAACAATTTTGTCCAAATTTTGGATGAGTTTTGATCCATGACACATTTTTGTATTTGGCCCATATCTCAAGCTATACAAATACTATTGATCCAATTTCAGTTGAATTGGTTAGATAACTCATGTATCTACAACTCTTATCAAGGCCCAAACTGCTGAAAACATTGGATTCTAGAGTCACAATGACGATCAAAGTGTTCATCATGACAATGCTCCGGATTTCAAACTCCGCAGGACACAATTTGGTATTTAATTCACTATAATTCACACAAAAATCCAATCGATCTACCACCAACTGGAAAGTGTAGATAAGATCTACTGCTACAAGTCGGAAAAGTTATAAGATTATTGAATGTGTGCAAGTGGATCTTTGAATCGTGTAAACTCATCATAACAATCTGCCAAAGTTGTCAATATTCATTTAACCAAGGAGCAGTAATTTGACCATAACTTCCACATGAAAATTACAATGGAAGAGATTCAAACTGATCTGGAAAGATAACTCAACGCCCCACAATTGATATGAAGGTAGAAATTCAAGATTTCAATAGGAAGCTTGTCCAATTTAGCAATTAATGAGTGGGCCCGAAATTGTCCACAATAATGCAAATCTTCTCGACTTTGGAGCCTATATAAAGGGGCCTTTGTCAAGACATTTGGGGCATCACTCTCTTTGTAATATATCTCCTATATTAGTAGTATTTCTCTTAAATATGAGTTTTATTTATTATAGTATGAGTAGCTAAACCTTTAGCTAGAGCTAGGGGTGAAGCTTAAGTAAGATAATATTATTGTTCTTGACTTTTCAAAAGGACTTCAATGTTTATATCTTTTTAGTTGTCTAATGAGATATGTCAATGGTTTTGTTTTGTGAAAATTTTGATTTGTTGTAGAAATATTTGGCAAAATGAATGTTTAGTTTTACATAACAACAATTGGTTTCATAAACTCTTTTAAGGGAACTAGAAAGATAGTTTTCAAAAGTTATAAACCTTCAAGTGCTTAATGTTTTTATCTTCCAATTGAAATCACTTGATTATTAGATTTCAATTGAGTTATCAAATATAGCCAAGAACAACTCTATTATTTTACTTAAGTGGAATCCCAGAGCTCTAGTACGTAGTCCACTATATAAAGCCTTAAAATTCACAACTAGATTGACATTCGTTCTTCAAAATATCCATGTGGTTCGACACTCGGACTTCCGAGAAAATTTGTTACTTAAGACAAACTTATACTTGGGTGTGTAACGATAAAGTGTTATCATCTGATTCTCACCATACGGTGTGATTCGTAGGCAACCCATCTTGGGTTCGGCACCACATAATAAAAATAAAAAAATAAATTCCTTCTACACTCTCACGAACTACGCGTGTCTGGTTCTCATCATGCGGTGTGATAAGTAGGCATCCCTCATTGGGTTCGACACCACAAAATGTAAATCCAGTCATTGCGGAACGCTACCCATCGAAAGTCCAACGAACCTGCCAAAGAAACGCACTTCCTTGTCCACCTTAGAAAGGGACATATTTGGCTCACCCATCCGTTTCATTCATCCTATCATGGACAGTCATTTTCATTGCATTTATCCCACCGTGAACAGTCATTTTACTTTGCATTCATTCCATAGTGGACAGTCATTTGTTTTGCACATCTTTTACTCTTACTATCCTATCATGGATAAATTCCTTTTCAAGCATACATTTTATAACATATCTGAACGAACTATGTGCACTTGATTCTCATTAAAAGTGAGATACGTAGGCAACTCTACTCGGGTTTGGTACACTTTATTCAAAAAACACAAAAAATATTTTATTAAAAAAATACAAAAATATTTTATTCAAAAAATATTAAAAAACCCTTTATCCAAAAAATAAAAAAATAATTTAAGTATCACTAATTGACTTGGTTGATATCAACACAGTTAGGAGTGTGCATAGGAAAGAACAAGTAATAATCAGTATGGGCTGACTTCGTGGTAAATCATAGATTCTTTTGGTACCTCTCATTCACACCTGTAATGACATTGTCTTACATGCTTCCAAGATAAGAACAAAACTAACTTCATCGTTTCATGTGTATTGTGTGGTGAGTTTTAGAATAAGTTCAATTGCATTGCATTATGATCTAGAACTTGGCTCGAATGTTTGTTGAGGTGAAATCCTAAGTAACACTTGGTATAGGAAATTATCGTATGCCTTGTTTGATCTGTTTGAGCCTTTCCAGCGTACCAAATGGCATTATCCGTAGCACTCCTCCTTTGAGCCTAAAGTCTATTATTTTGACAACCAATTATTACGTCTATACCCTTTCTGAGTGCATACACGCATTATCCTTCTCATGGCCCGACCTCTTTGAGTGCATTGAAAAAGTGCAAATTGATGACAACGATCTGCGTTAAAGTTTCAAGGGATAAAAGTTGCAAAGTCCCGAAAAGAAAAAAAAGAAAAACAAAAAGGACGACTTCACACAAAGAAGAAGTCAAAAGCCCCGACAATATAAAAAATGATGAGGAAATAACTCTGAAAAGGGGAAAAAGCTCCAAATGAAAGACTCAATAGAAGTCAGTACAAAAGAAAAGGACAAAAAGAAGCAGATCGGCATCAAGGCACACAAATGTCAAGCGCAGACATAATCCAACGCTCAAGGAAGGATTAGTCACTCCTTACCCAAATGGTATCACTTTCTTTCCCCAAGCCTACATTACAAACCCATGAAAAGCCCTACATGATCCTATACCGAGAATTCTCATATTAGTGGATACCTATGTCACGACCCGAAACTGGGCCCGTGACTGGTGCCTTACCCCGGGCACCCTAGTGACACAACATCAGAGTAATCAGCGGAACATAAAACAACAACATGAGATAACAGAAATATAAAACAATAATCTGTGAAAACTTGCCTTTCGGCATATATATAACCATCAACTCTTTTACAAATGAACAGCTTAATCCTTTTTACAAACCCTGCCCACAACAGTACTACAGACCTCTAAGAAATGATACGACAACTATGGCGGGGCGGGGCCGCCAAACCACGAATGTAAACACTTACTACGACGGGGACTATACCACTGATAAGCCTCCGAGAAACGGAGCTTCCCAAAGCGTGACCACGAGCTAGGATCAACGGCGGGTGTACCTCAACTCGCGGCATGACGCAGCCCGGAGTCGATCTGACAGTGCAGAGTATGTGAAACTAAAAATCGTAAATGAAATCATAATAGTCTATAAAGCGGAGACATGAATGATAAGCAAACTACAGTCCACAACAAATAAGCAGTCATGTCAAGTCAGGGACTCACGCCCTCAAAGTTATCACAATAAAACCGTACGGGGCAAGTACGAAGGCATAGCCGACTACTAAGACCCACGATGCAAAAATACCACAAAGCGTATCCCGAGGTCTTTCTAGACCGCACCACGATCGAACGGCCACTCGCCCGCAATATCAATGTCGCGTCTATTCTCGAACTCTCGCAGACTCCGCATAGGTCACACACGGACCGCGTGAGGTATTCCTCGAATCATGGTCCTGCACCGAGGTATACCTCGCATCGGGCGACCAACCCTCGGTATCCGCCTAGGCTCCGCAACCCGCATAGTCTCAAAAGACCGCATAGTCTCAACAGACCGCATAGGAATCCCCGTCGGGCTAAACACCGGAATGATCAAATCCTGGAGCTACCGCTCCGCGTAGTCACGAGGACCGCATAGGCGTAAGACCGCGTCGGTGGCAAGCCCTCGGTATAATAAGTCAAGGGTATGTGATACAATAACGATAACGGGCTTAACGTTTAACAACGTAAGCACAACGGAGTGACCCGCCACATAATAATCACAAGATACTAACACGTAGCATCCTAACATGCTTACTTATCAAGTCAACAAGAAAGTATTACAAGGCTATCACAAACCAATACAATCAAGTTATTCACACAAGGTACTTTCTACTAACAAGTTCGAATACCTATCCCCAAAGCACTTCATACATTAAATCTTTACAAGATCGTTACTTCACAAAACCACACAATACCAGTAGTATATGAACATAGAGTGATTATCTTTTTAAAGTAAATCAATTACTTCTCTTTGTAAAATCAAGTAGCAACATTCTTTTCCAATGTTTAAGTTTGCCTAATTTCCAATGTTCAAGTTTCTCATTTTAGAACGGTTTCGTAGTTCATAATCTTATTCATTTAAGAATATAATTCTCCTTTAAACAATCTGAGAAACCTAAGCCTTACATGTGAGTAGGATATTCTTGTTTATAACAATCTTATTACATGACCATGATCTAGGAAATATCATTTTGTCTCATCTTAGTTTCTATGCAGATGGAAGTTTCTACTGGTTTTATTAATACTTAATTAGTCAGAACATTTCCTTTTATTAACGCTGCAGTGGTTTGTCGATACACATTCTGATTTCCGAAATCAGTAAAACATTCTTAAGCCGTTATACCTAACCTCCCATAAAGCTAGTATAACTCTTAAGTTTTCAAAAACCAAGTATTACTTCTTCTTTCAAAATGATTCAAAAATCTTTTGAAATACTTCAAGTTCTTTATTAACACATAGCAAGCCAGTTATAGTTCAAATCGATTACCTTTTAAAAACCACATGTATTTTCTAACCAACATAAAGTCATTATAACCAACTTCCCATAAAGCCGTTATAACACTTTATGTTTTACACCAATCAAATACATTTAGCACGTATCGTCTGCATCTTACATAGTTCACATATCATGCTAGAAGAGATAGGAAGAGGTTCACATACCGCGACAGTATCGACTAATAGCAAAACGCTCCAACCGTCGGCTACTCCTTAAGCCAAGCGGATCGCGCCACACGTAGTACTCCGCTATAAGGCCACAGGCGCTTATTAACATTAGGTCTCTTCAGAGAACATTCTACGAAAATTCGTGAGACCTCCCCGCAATGGCAGTAAATCTCCTCCTCTATCGAGGCTACCAAGCCAACCAGGGGTTATACATCTAACCCTAACGTACAACTCTACTCCATGGTACTACTACACAAGTCTCTTTATGTCTGACTATGTAATTCTGATTCGATTACTTTCTTTAAATTCGGGCTTAAGTCGCAAGACATTGCGTAAGTATTATTCGGGCTTAAGTCAAAAGACATTGCGATAACTACGTTCAGTTCTATTATATAGTATACTTCAACTATATATTCAAGCAATCATGTAATTTCCAATTACAATAGAGACAAGATAATTACCTCGATAAGCCCATAATTATCCTAGCTTAAAGTCGATCCCGGCAATCGTTTAGCTCGACTCGAGCGCTCAACCCGCTCTAAACCACCCTTAGAAGTTCTAACCAACTTCTACACAATACTCCAACGGACTATGGAGATTTTCCTAGGGTTTCGGTTTTGTATTGTGGGAAGTATAATAGTATTTTCGGGCTTTTCAGATAGGTATAACCTTAGAATACAACAAGGTATATGGCTAAGGTAATTTGGGCATTATAACAATACTTTTGAGAGTATTTCTACACCACAAAGGGGTACATTATACGAGAACAACACCACAGGAGGGGTGAAGTCTCGGCCACAAGGCCAACTCGAGGGAGGGCTCTCGGCGAGGGAAAGGGCGAGAACAAGGTGAAGGGAGGAGGAAGAGCTCACAAGACTTAGGCATTTTTGGATGAAGAAGTCTTCAACCTTAAGGGGTATTTATAGGTCAAGGATGGCCAACCAAAGGCCAAGATCAATCCGTGTGTTAGGCAAGTGTAGGGCTAGGATTTACCAACACAAATATCCTACCAACTCCTTGACTTTTCCAAGGCACCAAAAGCGTGCTCCTCTTTGTCCAAATCGTCCAAATGGGCGTTCAAGTCCACCATTGGAGGGTGCCAGTGTCGCCTCCGTTGGTCCAAAATGTTTTCTCTCGGAAAAATCCAAAAAATTAGAAATGACATAGCCGGAAATTCCCCTACGAAAGCTGTGAAAACGTTTCGTCGAAAAACGACTCTAAACGGGTGTTGTGAACAAAATTAATTCGGCCAAGCCTTAGTACAAGTTTCAAATTTTCTACGTACGTCCTTACGTACATACTCTGGAAATACGGGGTATAACATTCTCCCCTCCTTAGAAACATTCGTCCCGAATGTTCCTTCTAAGTCTCAAAACAAACGCGCCAGTCACTACTATACTTACGAGCACAATCCTGCCACATCTGGCCACAGAAACACCCGCGCACATAAAAACTTACATCCAAGTCCACGAGGAAACACCTCTAACATCACCAAATGATACCACTTTGTCACTTTGTCGCGAGCCTTGCTCCGACGACCCAACAATGGTACCGGGCTGCATGCGATCCCTGAGGCTGTCGTACACTCGAACTCTTACCATATTTCGATCGCCCGATTATCAAAACTCGGGGTTACTATCTCTAACGTGGTCATCATTAACTGGGAACACTCTGGATGGATCTTCGATACTTTCCCGAATATAACAAAACGAAGACGGACGCCCGCCTCCTAAGTCGGACGACAAATGCTAACATATAGGCAACCTGGCCTATTCTTCACATGAACTCACAAAGGCCCAAAGTAACTCGGGCTAAGTTCCTCTGTTTCCCAAAATTCGTCACACCCAATCCGGGGTGGTACCTTCAAGAAGACCGATCAACTGAACTCTGGCGTCGTGCCGCTTATCCGCATACGATATCTACGAAATGCGAACCTCTTCTAGCCAAGCTTCTCACTATCCACGATCTGCTGGAACAAGCTGCACTAATCGCTCAACCTTGCCAACATCGAACCAATCGACCGGCAACTTACACTTCCGCCCTTACAAGGCTTCATAAGGCGACATCCGAACACTGAAATGGTAGCTTAAACGCTCCCTCTACAGGAGACAACAGTCCCCACAACTACCCCTGAAGTCCACACACTGGCCCGGGGCGAATGCGGTCGAGACTCACTGAGTTCTTAGCACATGCTTGGTAAAACTTCAAACAAAAACAGCCATAACACGGGCTCCACATGCGCCATAAGGTAAAGGTAGGCACCGTGCAACCTTACAACCTCTTACGATAAATCAACATCGCGAGTGAACGGTCCGATCGAAGAACACGATGGGCGCCCCATCGGCCCGACCATCGGTCGAACGCATCCACGAACTCGTCTGTTTGGTTAACTAAACTTGGGCCTAACACCCTCGTAACCTAACACAAGGCGGGACCACAAACTGACCCCACCAAACCTACCGCGGGTTGACCGCAACGGGAATGACCGGCAAGACACGCGAAATACTAGCTCGATCGGAACAATCTCACTAAACACGTTACGAAAACCTAGCGGTCTTCTTAGCTCAACTACCCCTTTCATTTCACACTACCAGGGACCTATCCCAACGTAGCTCACGTGCACTATGCACTCCAATAAGGATCAAACACAACACTACACCTTTACATCGAGATGGCGCACCTCTAAGGTCTCTACGTATAAAACTCTAAGGTTCACACTTTTCTATCCCCAAATCTTACTTGGTTAGCTAACCAAGATTTCTAATCACAACATTAACACTCGCTATCAAAACATAGCACTTATGATATACCCATCTTATCACACATCGAACTCTAGAGGGTTAAAGATCTATCTGTAACTCATTGTTTCATTCCCTTAGTCGTTCTAATCAAACTCGCCCGTAGGCGTAAGCAAGGAAGGCGACGAACTACCCGCAGATGCGAAGGCAAAGTCCTCCTACTAGGTCACTCTCGACACATGTACGGCCTCGGCGGCCGCAGTACAAGTACCAACTAAAAGACGACATTCCGGGATGGCGTGCATGCATCTGTGAACCGGAAGCCACGGAGTTACCAACTCTGCGTACTCGAACGCCCCGAAATCCGTGGAAGACCACTGCTGCTGGTGGAGGTGCATAATCTGTCTTTGGTGAGGCGACTCGCCTCGAAAGTTACCAAGGACCTTCTGCTCGGCCCTGCCTGTCGCCGTTAACTCACAATCTCTATGTTTCTCGGCTGCTGCATAAGCCCGTACGAGGCCATGCTCGAAGCCTAAGCGAAGGATTACTCTTGCACACCGCTTCTCTTGGTAGTCATCAAGACTCGCGATACATCGGTATACTCTCGGTAGCCAAATCCATAGCTAATGTGGTCGCTTCTTGCAATCTAATTTCATCGTTCGGTCGTGGAACTAAAGGTTCAAATGTCATGGCGCAGGAGCGCGCGCCGTGCTAAACTTTCTTGGGGCTAGTGGCGTCGCAGAAATCCCGAATGAAGCATTACCTAGGTAATGATTGGGCTGTGCCCACGTAACCCTCACGAATTCAACTCGCAGCTCCGCCATTGCCTTGCCTCACGGGCGGGTTGCCTACGCGGAGGCATAACGATAGGGAAAGAATTTCGTCGGAGGGTCCAACTTACAACACGACTCTAAGGCACGATCTCGAGTGAGAAGAATAGAAACCAATCCTAAATATCCTATAGCCTCACGATTATTGGTGTGGTGCACAACACACCGATAATCAAGACTCTCTTGGATACGGTGCGTAGACACTTTCAGAGGATTAGCGCTCGATACCACTTTTGTCACGACCAGCGGGCGTGGCGGTGCCTTACCGGGCACCCTAGTGACACAACATCAGTGTCATGGAACATAAAACAACAACATGAGATAACGAAATATAAAACAATAATCGTGAAAACTTGCCTTCGGCATATATATAACCATCAACTCTTTTACAAATGAACAGCTTAATCCTTTTTACAAACCACGCCACAAAGATTACTACGGACCTAAGAAATGATACGACAACTATGGCGGGACGGGGCCCCGCCAAACCCACGAATGTAAACACTTACTCTGACGAGGACTATACGTGATAAGCCTCGAGAAACGGAGCTTCCCAACGCTGGCGTGACCACGAGAGCTAGGATCAACGGCGGTGTACCTCAACTGTGGCATGAACGCGGCCCGAAGGAGGTCGATCTGGCAGTGCAGAGTATGTGAAACTAAAAATCAGTAAATGAAATCATAATAGTCTATAAAGCGGGAGACATGAATGATAAGCAAACTACGATCCTGACAAATAAGCGATCATGTCAAGTCGGGGACTCACGCCTCAAAGTTATCACAATAAAACCGTGCAGGGCAAATGCGAAGGCATAGCCGACTACTAAGACCAGCGATGCCAAAAATACCACAAAGCGTATCCGAGGTCTTTCTAGACCGCACCACATGATCGGCGGCCACTGCGCCCAATATCAATGTCGCGTCTATTCTGGAACTCGCGACTCCGCATAGGTCACACACGGACCCGCATGAGGTATTCCTCGAATCATGGTCCTGCACCGCTGAGGTATACCGCATCGGGCGGCCAACCCTCGGTATCTGCTGAGGCTCCGCAACCCGCATAGTCTCAAAAGACCGCATAGTCTCAACAGGACGCATAGGAATCCCCGTCGGGCTAAACACCGGAATGATCAAATCCACGGAGCTACCGCACTCCGCATAGTCACGAGGACCGCGTAGGCGTAAAGACCGCGTCGGGTGGCAAGCCCTCGGTATAATAAGTCGAGGGTATGTGATACAATAACGATCTGGGCTTAACGTTTAACAACGTAAGCACAACAGGAGTGACCCCCTCACATAATAATCACAAGATACTAACACACGTAGCATCCTAACATGCTTACTTATCAAGTCAACAAGAAAGTATTACAAGGCTATCACAAACCAATACAATCAAGTTATTCACACAAGGTACTTTCTACTAACAAGTTCGTACCTATCCCCAAAGCACTTCATACATTAAATCTTTACAAGATACGTTACTTCACAAAACCCACACAAGACCAGTACTATATGAACATAGAGTGACGATCTTTAGAAAGTAAATCAATTACTTCTCTTTGTAAAATCAAGTAGCAACATTCTTTTCCAATGTTTAAGTTTGCCTAATTTCCAATGTTCAAGTTTCTCATTTTAGAACGGTTTCGTAGTTCATAATCTTATTCATTTAAGAATATAATTCTCCTTTAAACAACTGAGAAACCTAAGCCTTACATGTGAGTAGGATATTCTTGTTTATAACAATCTTATTACAATGACCATGATCTAGGAAATATCATTTTGTCTCATCTTAGTTTCTATGCGGATGGAAGTTTCTCTGGTTTTATTAATACTTAATTAGTCGAACATTTCCTTTTATTAGCCGCAGTGGTTTGTCGATACACATTCGATTTCAAATCAAGAAAACATTCTTAAGCCGTTATACCTAACCTCCCATAAAGCTAGTATAACTCTTAAGTTTTCAAAACCAAGTATTACTTCTTCTTTCAAAATGATTCAAAATCTTTTGAAATACTTCAAGTTCTTTATTAACACATAACAAGCCAGTTATAGTTCAAATCAGTTACCTTTTAAAAACCACATGTATTTTCTAACCAACATAAAGCTGTTATAACCAACTTCCCATAAAGCCGTTATAACACTTTATGTTTTACACCAATCAAATACATTTAGCACACGTACGTCTACCGTACTACATAGTTCACACATATCATGCTAGAAGAGATAGGAAGAGGTTCACATACCTCGCGACGAGTATCGACTAATAGCAAAAACGCTCCAACCGTCGGCTACTCCTTAAGCCAAGCAGATCGCGCCACACGTAGTACTCCCACCTATAAGGCCACAAGGCGCTTATTAACATTAGGTCTCTTCGTAGAACATTCTAGAAAATTCGCACCTCCCCGCATGACAGCGTAAATCTCCTCTCTATCGGTAGGCTACCAAGCCAACGTGGGGTTATACATCTAACCTAACAGTACAACTCTACTCCATGGTACTACTACACAAGTCTCATGTCTGACACTATGTAATTACTGATTCGGTACTCTTCTTTAAATTCGGGCTTAAGTCGCAAGACATTGCGTAAGTATTATTCGGGCTTAAGTCAAAAGACATTGCCGATAACTACGTTGATTCTATTATATAGTATACTTCAACTATATATTCAAGCAATCATGTAATTTCCAATTACAATAGAGGACAAGATAATTACCTCGATAAGCCCATAATTATCCTAGCTTAAAGTCGATCCTGGGCAATCGTTTAGCTCGACTCGGCGCCCAACCCGCTCTAAACCACCTTAGAAGTTCTAACCAACTTCTACACAATACTCAACGGACTATGGAGATTTTCCTAGGGTTTCGGTTTGTGGTGACGGGAAGTATAATAGTATTTTACGGGCTTTTCAGATAGGTATAACCTTAGAATACAACAAGGTATATGGCTAAGGTAATTTGGGCATTATAACAATACTTTTGAGAGTATTTCTACACCACAAAGGGGTACATTATACGAGAACAACACCACGGGAGGGGGTGAAGTCTCGGCCACAAGGCCAACTCGAGGGAGGGCTCTCGGCGAGGGGAAAGGGCGAGAACAAGGTGAAGGGAGGAGGAAGAGCTCACAAGACTTAGGCATTTTGGATGAAGAAGTCTTCAACCTTAAGGGGTATTTATAGGTCAAGGGATGGCCAACCAAAGGCCAAGATCAATCCATGTGTTAGGCAAGTGTAGGGCTAGGATTTACCAACACAAATATCCTACCAACTCCTTGACTTTTCCAAGGCACCAAAAACGTGCTCCTCTTTGTCCAAATCGTCCAAATGGACGTTCAAGTCCACCAATTGGAGGGTGCCAAGTGTCGCCCTCCCGTTGGTCCAAAATGTTTCGTCTCTCGGAAAAATCCGCAAAAATTAGAAATGACATAGCCGGAAATTCCCCTACGAAAGCTGTGAAAACGTTTCGTCGAAAAACGACTCTAAACGGGTGTTGTGAACAAAATTAATTCGGCCAAGCCTTAGTACAAGTTTCAAATTTTCTACGTACGTCCTTACGTACATACTCTGGAAATACGGGGTATAACAACCTACATGACGGTCAAACCTATGGTATCACAATTAAATGCATTGAACATCCTTCTGAGTGTGAATGTACTTCTCTAAACGTCCCAAAGTTCAAAATAATGAAATGTATGTGAGGAAGGCACTTTCTTTTAGTGAGGGCATTTGAAACATGAGGATACGTATAGTTCAAAACCTTGGCTGCAAGAAAGAGTCGATACTTAGGTATGTCTGAGGTAGCATATGAAGCTGTAGGAATTACCCCGAAGTCAGTCGCGGTTAGACAAAAAGTAAACAACAGGAACCCTAAGCACAATACTAATTGTTGGTACCAACTGAAGTCAAGACGTGATTCTGTCTTTTTATTTTTTTTTAGAAAAAAACAACAAAAAATATATATATATTAAAATCCCTATTTTTGCATCACGAACTACGTTATTACCTGATTCCATCGGCGGGATACGTAGGCGGCCACGTCGGCTTCAGTCTCACTTATTGAAAACCTTAAAATCCCTATTTTTACATCACGAACTACGTTATGACCTGATTCCCTCGGTGGGATACGTAGGCGGCCCACATCGGCTTTGGTCCCATTTTTTAAAATCTTATAATCCTTTTTGTTTGTCATGAACTACGTTATGACCTGATTCCCTCGATGGGATACGTAGGTGGCCTACATCATCTTCGGTCCCATCAGCATTTTAAAAAAATTACCTACCTGATCGCTCTGATAATACAAGCAAGCAAGCCACACAAGACTCGACCTTTTCCAGTTGGAAGTTCAACATCTTCATCTACCAGAAAATGGGGCATTTTAAGGATTCACTGCAAGAAGACGACAATAGACATGGAAAAGAGCCGATCAATTGAGCCTTCAATCCAAATCAGACTGAGCATGCAAGAATCAAGAGCCAAAGCTATAAGGTCAACGCGAATCAACCGGGCCTCCCCCAAACTTACTCTCTGAGTATAGAGACAGGGAAGCCGCAACATATGTGTTTAATTTGGCAAAGAACTTTCGCATCACAGTTCGGCCCGCAAGTATCATGTTCCTTTTGCGTGTGTACAGAGAAAACATCTTGACCCACCAGAAAAGTATTTCGACCCCAGGGTCACATATCGTTATGTCGTTACATTTCGTCCTTGCACAGACATCATTCTGCATTACATCCAAAAATGATGTGCATCTGTATTACGTCTGTACACCGGCGTTATCTGCATTACGCATGTACACCGGCGTCTTGCATTTCATCTATGCAACGACGACATCTGCATTACATCCAAATATGACGTCATCTGCATAACGTATGTAGACCAGCGTCATTTCATTTCATCTATACAATGATGACATCTGCATCACGCTTGTACACCGGCGTCATTTTATTTCATCTATGCAATGACGACATCTGCATTACATATGTACACCGACGTCATCTACATTATCTCTGTACACCGACGTCATCTGCATTACGCATGTACACCAGCATCAATTCATTTCATCTATACAACGACGACATCTACATCACGTCTGTACATCGGCGTCATTTCATTTTATCTATGCAATGACGACATCTGCATTACATATGTACATCGACGTCATCTACATTACGAATGTACACCGACATCATCTTCATTACGCCTGTACACCGGCATCATTTCATTTCGTCTATACAACGATGAGATCTGCATCACGCTTGTACACCAGCGTCATTTCATTTCGTCTATACAACGATGACATCTGCATTATATATGTACACCGTCGTCATCTGCTTACGTCTATATAATGACGGCATCTTCATTACGCCTGTACACCAGCATCATTCATTTCATCTATGCAATGACGACATCTATATTACATATGTACACCGATGTCATCAGTGTCACGCCTATACACCGGCGTCATTTCATTTCGTCTATGCAACGATGACACATGCATTACGCCTGTACACCGGCGTCACTTCATTACGCATATGCAACGACGGCATCTACATTATGGGGCAGGACATCATTCACATTGCATCACGTCTATGCAAGGGCATCATTTCGACTCACATGGGTCACGTTTTTTTTCATGTACTCACTCTCTATCATTTGTTTCGGCGGCTATGCACTAATTTTATCTTAGCTCTGGCCTAATGGAATTTGAATCGGGGCCTGACTCGAACATTGTTCTGCTCTTGCTTAATATTTTGTCGTGCAACCGGTGTCATCATAACTCGACACTGGGCAATATTGAATCTGCATCAGCTTTAGCAATCATTATCCTTAATCTTCGTTCAAATTTCTGATGGTCAAAACAAAATTGGCTAATCAGTCAACATATTTGGTCGAAAACTCTTTCATCATCTCCAGCCAAACAGGGGCATCTGTTGACACCCAATTTTGACCTATCTTTTCCGAATATTTGCTATAATTTTAAATATTTTTGACACTGCATTTTTATCATTATTTTTTGTATTTTTATATCATAATCATAAATATTTCATGTTATCTTATTAACGCAAATGGCATCGCATTTTTATTTTTTAATTAAGAATTAAGTCTTTCTTAAATATTATGTTTTTGTTATTATCACATCGTCATTTTATTTTAATAATTTTGCATCTCTTCAAATCATTTTATTTTCTTTTAAATAATAAACACTTTTTATATTTTAACTCAAACCCATTGTTACACCCCATGGTTCAGGACCTGCTTATGGGGACGTACGAAAGGAGTTAAGATTTAAATTTTTTGAAAGGTAGGTCGGCAGAATGTTTCGGACGGGTTGTTAGTCAACTTTGAGGCAGTTTATGTCTAGTTGCATTATGAGTTCCTAGGTGTTTCAAAGGCCTAGTACATAATTTGTTGAGTCTAGTTTTCAACGCAACCAACCGTTCGTCGATAGGACATCGGAGTAGAAAGTTATGAAGGTTACAAGTTCAGCGTGCATTCGGGCAGGAAAGCAATCTCGGTCAGGGGCCACAGCGCCGCGGCGCTGGAAAGCAGGGTCGCGGCGCCGGAAGTTCTGAGAGGTTGCGGAGGTTTCAGCGCCGCGGCGCAGGCTACAGGGCCGCGGCACCGAGGCGGGTTCTGCGAGGCTGGGGGGAAAATCTGAACTGTTTTGTTTTAAAAAAGGTCATGGGAGGGTGACAAGTGTCCCCCCCCCCCCATCTGATTTTGCATGTCCTATTTATTGACCAAGTCTTGAAGACTTGGTCATTCTTCAAGCTCTCCTCTCTCTCTAAAAATTAAAAGCTCTCCCTTCTCTCTAGAAAATCAAGAGGAAATCAAGGCTTGAGAAAAATCTAAAAAAGGTGGCAAGAAGGAAACTTGTTGGCAAGCTTGTAGGAGTTTTTGTGGTGGTGATTGTGGAAAGGAGACTAGTGAATTTGTTGGATTATTTTGGGTAAGCTCTAAGGTAACAATCCTTTCTCTTTTGTTAGTTTATTGTGTTGCATGTGAAGAAGAAAGGACTTGTAGTTATAAATGTTGCTTTTAGATAAATTGCATGTAAGAAATATGATTTGAATTTGAAGGGATGGAATAAGATTAGTATGTGAACATGTTGTAGCCAAAACACTACCTTTAGCTTATTGATTTAGTTATTATGCATTGTGGGGCAGAATTTTACACATCCAAGATTAGGTGTGTAATCCCCTTTGAATTGTTTGGATTGTTGGGCCTTAAAAGTGGCGTTTGGATGTTGAATTCGGACCTTGAAAAGGTGGCAAAGTATGTAGAAACAAAGGAAATGCTGCCCGATTTTCCATAGAAATTAGTGACTTTGCACTTGGAATATTCTACGTTGAAGCTAGAGGTTAATAAACGTATTATGGTCATTATAGGTTGACGTACTACGTGCGGTATTTTGGACTTAGCAAGTGGATTGACCGAAGAGGTATGTGGAACTTTCCTATCTCTTGAGCATGAATAGTTTTACCTATATAGTACGGTAGACGTACAAGACCTTGGTATCCTTTACTCGTTTTGAAAGTATCCAAGTCGGTGGAGTTAGGGGATTTACTCACTTCTTTAAAAGTAGTAAGGATGTCTTAAGTTTTCAAGGTTAAGGGACTTGAAGTGCTTTTAAGTATATGATACTTGTTCCGTTTTAAATCTACAAGTCCCTTGGATATATGAAAAATGTAATTTACTTATAGTATGAAGTTAATATAACGACTTTATGGGAAGTTGGTTATATTAGACTTATGGGAAGTTAAAAAGAGAGATTTTTTCTAAGTAAAATAAGTAAGGATAAATGACGTGAATTGATGGAAGGCAAATTGATTTTAATGCATCAATTGCCTAAGGTTTTTAAAGAGTAGAAGTACATAGTACTTTGGGTTAAATTCCCGGATTTCATAAAGACATGTTAGTGCCTTAAGTAAACTAAAATGAGAATGTATATGAACAAGACTAATAAGAAGTTAAGGGATTTCTTAACTTGCTTGTATTATGTATGATAGTCGGTTTGTGCTAGTGATATATTATTCGTTACGGGGTCATTCCCCGGGTTGTGGCATTTGCATATTCCGTGGATTTGCTACCCACGATGCGAGGAATACCTCATGCGAGTCCGTAGGGCTCATGCGGGTGAAATAGTCTCATGCGGGCGGGTACAGCCTATGCGAGGAATACCTCATGCGGGTCCACACGACCCATACGGGTGAAATAGTCCCAGGAGTAGGATTGCTTAATGATACTGCGGGTGGGTGACCTTGCTTTGATCATGGGCTTCCTATTTTCATGCAGTATAGTGTATGCTTGATATTCTCATTATTAGTAAGGCACAGTGTTCTGTAATTGATTATCATACATGTCTCCAGTTATTTAGACTTATGAGGTATTCTCAGTATTTTCCAGTTTCGCATACTTAGTACATATTGTGTATTGACCCGCCGCCGGGCTGCGTTCATCTGCGGTAAGGGTAAGCAGGTGGTGGATCCTCATTCTTAGGATCACTGGTCGGGTGTCAGAAGCTCCATTCCTCCGGAGGCTTGTTTTGTTGGTATGGTTTTTCCCTGATGCTATAGGTAATATGTATATTCAGGGGTATGGCGGGGCCCTGTCCCGCCATAGTTGTTATTCCTAGAGGTCTGTAGTCACGTTTGTGGTTTGGGCTGTAAGAACAAGTTGTACTGTTTACTTTTGATTAAGTTTAATCTATGAAAGGCGGCCTTGTCATTCTTGAGTGATGTTTACTATCTACGAGTTATGTGTTATGTATGTTCATTGCTATTCTCGATGTATACAGGAGCAGGGTGCCATTAGGGCACGAGCGACCACAGGGTCGGGTCGAGACAAAAAGTTGTATCAAAGCAGTTTGTCCTCGGAAAGTGTCTACAGACCGTGTCTAGTAGAGTCTTGATTATCGGTGTGTTGTGCACCACTTCTATAATCAGGAGGCTGCAGGATATTTAGGATTGGTTTCCATTCTTTCACTCTAAGATCGTGCAATAGAGCTGTGTTATAGGTTGAACTCCCTCTGATATTTTCCTTTATGTATCAGTTATGCCTCCACGCAAGGCAACCGCGGCCCAGAAGGGCAAGGCGGTGAGGCGCTAGTAGGACGCGGAGGTCGCGAGGGCACGAGCCCGATCCGCTACGGAGATGATATTTCGGGCGGCGAGTTCCACAGCGTCGCCCGACCTCAGCGAGTTCGAGGCGGCGGCCATCGAGGCTGCGGTACACAGCCTCGAGTCCAGCCGGTGAGTATAGAGATTACGAGCGGTCGGTTATTGACGATATAATGGCGAGCGGCAACAAGCGAGCGGCGACCAACCCAGAGCCGGCCGATTTACAGTTCAGGATTTCTGGGTTGTCATCCACCCGAGTTCTATGGTTCGAGATCAGGAGGATCCTCGGGAGTTTGTTCGGCGATTCTGACGGACTATGCAGTGCTTAGGTCCTCGGAGATCGAGTCATGCTAGCCTCTACCGTTCTGCGATATTGCGTTGAAGTTTTGAGTCATGGGAGTTGTCTAGAGGTGAGGATGCTCTTCCGGTTTGTTTGGGAGGAGTTCACGAGGCCTTCTGGATCACTTCTTGCCTCACGAGATGAGAGAGCCCGCGTGGATAGATTCTTGACCTTGAGGCGAGCGGGAGGAATATCGAGAAGTCTGACACAGAGTTTGACTCATTGGCTAGGTATCGCACACCATTGTAGCGACATGGCGACGGGGTTCATCGATATGTTATGGGGCTAGGCCGTCATATGATTCTGCATGCTTGGGGTGGCTCTTGACGGTATGGATATTGTCGGAGATGCAGCGTATGCACGAGGATAGAGGGCGAGAGATAGGAGGACCCTAGACTCGAGCCATCCCAAGAGGCGGGGCAGCGAGGTCTCGGGGCGATTTCGGGCGGGCGGCCTCGGCGAACTAGGTCACGTTTGGCCGGCCAGAGTGCTCCTTCTCGATTTTACGGCGGGAGGTCCGAGCGGCGGTCATTCGAGGCGGCGGTCAAGGCTCGAGGACTTGAGGGTTTCGAGGAGGCATAGGCCGTCACCGATCAAGACCACCCACATCTTGGTGTGCTCGTCGGTAGGTCTCATCCAGCGAGTATCGTGTTCCTCCGGAGCTTGTTACTCTTGTGGCCAGGCCATTTGAAGAGAGATTGTCCAGGCCAGTGGCGAGTTTTATGGTTCGGTAAGCGAGTCGATTCTTTGGATCTTCGTCTTCGACGGTTATGCGCCGGGCGGGGTGTTCACGGCCAGCGAGCGGCGCGGCGGTCGTGGTGGGGTCCCAGTTCAGGTCCTCGAGCGCATTTATGCTATGTCCACCATCGGGACCGGGAGGCGTCACGGATGTAAATCACGGGTACATTATTGGTTTCATCTTTGTGATGTATATGCTTTGATAGATCCAGATTCTACCTTGTCCTATATATCTCCTCATATTCTTTGGTAGAATAGGGATAGAGCAGTCCATAAAACCTTTTGAGGTGGCTACGCCAGTAGGTAATTCGGTGGTAGCCGAGCGGGTATATAAGGCTTGCCCAGTGACTATATACGGTCGTCAGACTCTAGCCGACTTGATAGAGTTGGATATGACGGACTTTGATGTGATTATGGGTATGGATTGGCTAGCGTCTTGCTATGCCAATGTGGACTGTAGAGAGAGATTGGTACGGTTCGGTTTCTGGTGGCCATTGCTCGAGTGGAAGGGGAATACTGCGTCGCCGAAGGGTAGGTTTATTTCTTACCTCAAGGATAGGAAGATGGTGCGGAAGGGGTATATCTACCATATGGTTCGGGTATTCGATACTGAGGCTGAGATACCGGACCTTCAGTCAGTTCCGATCGTTAGAGAGTTTTCAGACGTATTCCCAGACGAGCTTTCGGGTATCCCTCCTGAGAGGGAGATTGAGTTTTGCATTGATATGTCGCCAGATACTCGACCGATATCTATTCTACCATACAGGATGGCACCTGCTGAGTTGAGGGAATTGAAATACCAGCTGAAGGACTTGCTGAAAAAAGGCTTTATCAGGCCAAGTGTTTCTCCCTGGGGAGCGCCAGTGTTATTTGTAAAGAAGAAGGATGGGACGCTGCATATGTGTGTTGATTACAGGCAGCTGAATAAGTTAACTATCAAGAACAGATACCCCCTTCACAGGATTGATGATTTGTTTGACCAGTTGCAGGGTGCAAGGTGTTTCTCCAAGATAGATCTGCGGTCTGGTTATCATCAGGTGCGAGTTAGAGAGACAGATATCCCAAAGACTGCATTCATGACCCGGTATGGGCACTATGAGTTCAGGGTGATGTCTTTCGGGTTGATCAACGCCCCAGTAGTATTCATTGATGATATCCTGGTGTATTCGCGCACAGAGCAGGAACATGCAGACCACTTGAGGGCGGTATTGAGAGTCCTCCGGGACCGGCAATTGTATGCTAAGTTCTCGAAATAAGAGTTTTGGTTGGCTTCAGTGGCTTTATTAGGGCATGTTATCGGGGTCGATGGTATTCGGGTTGATACAGCAAAGATTGAGGCAGTCAAGACTTGTCCTAGACCCACTACACCGATGAAGGTGCGCAGCTTTTTGGGCCTTGCGGGTTATTATCGGAGATTTGTGGAGAAGTTTGCTTCCATCTCAGCGCCTTTGACTAGGCTGACTCATAAAGAAGTTATGTTCCGGTGGACGGATGCTTGTGAGGAGAGTTTCCAGTTACTGAAGGAGAAATTGACGACCGCCCCAGTCCTTACTCTTCTAGAGGGTTTAGACGGATATGTGGTTTATTGTGATGCGTCGGGTGTCGGGCTTGGGTGCGTACTGATGCAGCACGACAAAGTTATAGCTTACGCATCTCGACAGCTCAGGAAGCATGAGAAGAACTATCCCACACATGACTTAGAGTTGGCAGCAGTGGTTCATGCCTTGAAGATCTGGAGACATTATTTGTATGGAGTTCATGTGGATATTTACGCACCACAAGAGTCTCGGTATATCTTCACCAGAGGAGAGTGAACTTACGGCGAGGCGGTGGTTGAACGCCAAGGATTACGATGTCGATATCCTATACCACCCGGGGAAGGCCAATATAGTTGCAGATGCCGCAGTCGCGGTCGATGGGTATGCCGCCGGTGTGCAGCCAGAGAAAAGGGGCATGGTCCGCGAGTTACATCAGCTAGCGAGCCTTGGGGTTCGTTTGGTTGATTCTAATAGTAATGGGGTTCGGGTTCGAGAGGTTACCGAGTCTTCCATCGTCGAGGAGGTGAAGAGGCGACAGTATGAGGATCCGATCATGGTACGGTATCGAGATGCAGCTCTTCAGATAGAGAAGAGTCTATTTGAGGTAGCGCCTGATGGGGTGCTAAGATTTGAGGGCCGGTTGTGTGTTCCCGATGTAGCAGGACTTCGTCAGCAGATTCTGGGGGAGGCACACAGTGCTCGTTATTCTATTCATCCGGGGTCGACTAAGATGTACCATGACCTCAGATGTGTGTATTGGTGGGATGGCCTGAAGAGGGACGTTGCGGAGTTTGTGGCGCGATGCGGGTGTCGTGAGTCAAAGTTGAGCACCAGAAGCCCGGTGGGTAGTTGCAGGCTATTGATATTCCGACTTGGAAGTGAGAGGTGGTAAATATGGATTTTATTACAGGGTTACCTCACACTCAGAGGAAGCATGATTCCATCTGGATTATTGTCGGCCGGTGTGAAATCAGCCCACTCTGCCGATCGGGGCGACTTTTCGGCGAGATTATGCTAGATTGTATATCGGAGAGATTGTGAGGCGCACGGGTGCCTATATCGATCATTTCGCAGGAGCCGGTTCTGCTCGGCACGGAGGTCTTTCCGAAGGGATTAGGGACCTGAGTGAGTCTCGATCTGCATTTCATCCTCGGGCCAAGCGGTGCCGAGTGTACTATCCAGACCCTTGAGGATATGTTGCGGGCTTGTGTTATTGATTTCAGGGGTAGCTGGGAGGATCATTTACCTCTTATGGAGTTTGCATATAACAACAGCTACCATTCTAGTATCCAGATGACGCCTTATGAGGCCTTATACGGGAGGAAGTCACGGATCACGATAAATTTGGTTTGAGGTGGGAGAAGTTCGGTGGTCGGGCGGATTTGATTCAGCGGATGGATAAGGTGAAGCTTATCCAGGAGCGGTTTTTGTCAGTTCAGAGTCGACAGAAGTCGTATGCAGATCATCGGCGTCGACACTTGGAGTTTGAGGTAGATGATTGGGTCTTCCTAAAGGTATCACCCATGAAGGGCGTGATGAGATTTGGGAAGAAGGGGAAACTTAGCCCAAGGTACATTGGGCCTTATCAGATTGTCCGTAGGATAGGCAAGGTTGCCTATGAGTTGGATCTGTCGTCCGATCTGGAGGCAGTACATCCATTTTTTCATGTGTCTATGTTGCGAAAGTGAATTGGAGATCCGTCTAGAGTGCACCCGATTCGTGATGTTCAGGTGACAGAGGGGTTGTCATATGAGGAGAGTCCCATATCGATACTCGATCGTCAGGTTAGGCGACTACGGACAAAGGATGTGGCTTTCGTCAAGGTCTTATGGCGGAACGAGAACAGGGAGGAAATGACATGGGAAGCAGAGGAGGACATGATGAAGAAGTATCCTCACTTATTCCCTACACCTCCAGGTAACCCCATTTCCTGCTTGTTAGTTTTAATTTGGAAATTATGCTTAAGTATTGTTGTACCTAGAAGGAACATTCGGGACGAATGTTTCTAAGGGGGGGAGAATGTTACACCCCATGGTTCAGGACCTGCTTATGGGGACGTACGAAAGGAGTTAAGATTTAAATTTTTTGAAAGGTAGGTCGGCAGAATGTTTCGGACGGGTTGTTAGTCAACTTTGAGGCAGTTTATGTCCAGTTGAATTATGAGTTCCTAGGTGTTTCAAAGGCCTAGTACATAGTTCGTTGAGTCTAGTTTCCAACGCAACCAACTGTTCGTTGATAGGACATCGGAGTAGAAAGTTATGGAGGTAACAAGTTCATCGCACAGTCGGGCAGGAAAGCAATCTCGGTCAGGGGACACAGCGTCGCGGCGCCGGAAAGCAGGGCCACGGCGCCAGAAGTTCTGCTAGGTTGCGGAGGTTTCAGCGCCGCGGCGCCGAGGCGGGTTCTGCGAGGCTGCGGGGGAAAATCTGAACTGTTTTGTTTTAAAAAAAGGCCATGGGAGGGTGACAAGTGTCCCCCCCCCCCATCTAATTTTGCATGTCTTATTTATTGACCAAGTCTTGAAGAGTTGTTCATTCTTCAAGCTCTCCTCTCTTTCTAAAAATTAAAAGCTCTCCCTTCTCTCTAGAAAATCAAGAGGAAATCAAGGCTTGAGAAAAATCTGAAATGGTGGCAAGAAGGAAACTTGTTGGCAAGCTTGTAGGAGTTTTTGTGGTGGTGATTGTGGAAAGGAGACTAGTGAATTTGTTGGATTATTTTGGGTAAGCTCTAAGGTAACAATCCTTTCTCTTTTGCTAGTTTATTGTGTTGCATGTGAAGAAGAAAGGACTTGTAGTTATAAATATTGCTTTTAGATAAATTGCATGTAAGAAATATGATTTGGATTTGAAGGGATGGAATAAGATTAGTATTTGAACATGTTGTAGCCAAAATACTACCTTTAGCTTATTGATTTAGTTAATATGCATTGTGGGGCAGAATTTTACACATCCAAGATTAGGTGTGTAATCCCCTTTGAATTGTTTGGATTGTTGGGCCTTAAAAGTGGCGTTTGGATGTTGAATTCGGACCTTGAAAAGGTGGCAAAGTATGTAGAAACAAAGGAAATGCTGCCCGATTTTCCGTAGAAATTAGTGACTTTGCACTTGGAATATTCTACGTTGAAGCTAGAGGTTAATAAACGTATTATGGTCATTATATGTTGACGTACTACGTGCGGTATTTTGGACTTAGCAAGTGGATTGACCGAAGAGGTATGTGGAACTTTCCTATCTCTTGAGCATGAATAGTTTTACCTATATAGTACGGTAGACGTACAAGACCTTGGTATCCTTTACTCGTTTTGAAAGTGTCCAAGTCGGTGGAGTTAGGGGATTTACTCACTTCTTTAAAAGTAGTAAGGATGTCTTAAGTTTTCAAGGTTAAGGGACTTGAAGTGCTTTTAAGTATATGATACTTGTTCCGTTTTAAATCTACAAGTCCCTTGGATATATGAAAAATGTAATTTACTTATAGTATGAAGTTAATATAATGACTTTATGGGAAGTTGGTTATATTAGACTTATGGGAAGTTAAAAAGAGAGATTTTTTCTAAGTAAAATAAGTAAGGATAAATGACGTGAATTGATGGAAGGCAAATTGATTTTAAGGCATCAATTGCCTAAGGTTTTTAAAGAGTAGAAGTACATAGTACTTTGGGTTAAATTCCCGGATTTCATAAAGACATGTTAGTGCCTTAAGTAAACTAAAATGAGAATGTATATGAACAAGACTAATAAGAAGTTAAGGGATTTCTTAACTTGCTTGTATTATGTATGATAGTCGGTTTGTGCTAGTGATATATTATTCGTTACGGGGTCATTCCCCGGGTTGTGGCATTTGCATATTCTGTGGATTTGCTACCCACGATGCGAGGAATACCTCATGCGAGTCCGTAGGGCTCATGCGGGTGAAATAGTCTCATGCGGGCGGGTACAACCTATGCGAGGAATACCTCATGCGGGTCCACACGACCCATACGGGTGAAATAGTCCCAGGAGTAGGATTGCTTAATGATACTGCGGGTGGGTGACCTTGCTTTGATCATGGGCTTTCTATTTTCATGCAGTATAGTGTATGCTTGATATTCTCATTATTAGTAAGGCACAGTGTTCTGTAATTGATTATCATACATGTCTCCAGTTATTTAGACTTATGAGGTATTCTCAGTATTTTCCAGTTTCGCATACTTAGTACATATTGTATCGACCCTTCGCCGGGGCTGCGTTCACGCATGGTAAGGGTAGCGGTGGTGGATCCTCATTCTTAGGATCACTGGTCGGGTGTCAGAAGCTCCATTCCTCCGGAGGCTTGTTTTGTTGGTACGGTGTTTCCCTGATGCTATAGGTATTATGTACATTCAGGGGTATGGCGGGGCCGTCATACGCTTGTTATTCTAAGTGCGTAGTCACGTTTGTGGTTTGGGCTGTAAGAACAAGTTGTACTGTTTACGTTTGATTAAGTTTAATCTATGAAAGACGGCCTTGTCGGCTAGCCAGTGATGTTTACTATCTACAGGTTATGTGTTATGTATGTTCCGCTGCTATTCTCTGATGTATACAGGCAGGGTGCCGGTGGGCACGGGCGTGGCCCGGGTCGTGACACCCATGTCATCCAAACACCCATTTTATTTCCCCTCACCCAAAACATTCTATCTCAATCAGCCCCAAAATGAGAGGCTCAGCCGACCAACCCATTCCCCAGGTCCAAACCAAAATCAGCCCAATTCTCTTCCCCTTTATTTCATTTTCCCCCAAAAACTAAATCCTAAAACTAAACCTGAAAATCCCTATAAATAAAACACTACCCTCCCCCCCCCCCCATTTTGGGTCGCACACCCTCACCCCCTTTCCCGAAAACCCAAAAGACCGGACCCCTTATCCCCTTTGATTTTCTTGAACTCTCACACCCTTTTTTAAACGGTAAGCTCCCCTTACCCCCGTAAAAACCTAAAAAACTCTCTCATTCCCCATCTATTTCCCGACGTCGCCATCCCTATCGGAGCTACGATGACCCCCAACAACACCCTCATCGACCACCCCATCACTGGCGAACCACCATCCCACGACGCTTGGGTGTTTCTATTTCTCTTGCGGTTATCTGTTTTTTGGTTTCTGTTGGACTGATTTTCGCAGTTTTGGTATCTGGCCGGAGTTTTAAAAACTCTGGTGACCTATGTTAGTTTTACCTTTTCGGAATTTGTTGTTGGTTGTTGTTAGACTAATTTTCGCTGTTTTGGTATCTGGTTGGAGTTTTAGAACTCTGGTGACCTATGTTTGTTTTATCTTTTCAAATTTGTTGTTGGTTTTTGTTTGACTAATTTTCGCGGTTTTGGTATTTTGCCGGAGTTTTAAAACTCCGACGACCTTTGTTGGTTTTATCTTTTTGGGATTTGTTTGTCTGTTTTGGTTAATGGACTGGTTTTCTAATCTGGGTGGGGTTTTCTGATCTGGGTTATCTAATTTTAGGGCAGGTTTTCTGATCTGTGTAAGATTTTCTTATCCGGGTCGGGTCATCAGAATTTGGGTCCATATAGTGTTGCACTTTGGTGTTTAGGTTGGAGTTATTACACGCGTGACTGTTGTTTATTGCCATTTTATGGCATCTGTTTGATGATACTCTTGTTGTTGGATACTGTATGTGGTTGTTGTTCGATGCTACTTATTATTGTTGTTTGGATGATATTTGTGGCTTCATCTTTAAGACAACGGTGGCACTCCTATTAACCAATTTGCTATTGTTGTTAAGGTGGAAAATGCCAAACTCCTGAGATATGCTGAGGCAAATAACTGGTGTCATGTGTGATAACCTACAATTTCTCTTTCTATGATAAGAAAACAACTGCTATATTTTGAAATGAACATATGCTACACTTGTTATTTTACTGATTTGAACATGATACTACATATTGGTCAATGAAAAAATATACGTCGATTTTTTAGTCCTCCATAATTGGAAAGACAGAAAAAAATCTTCGGGGCAAGGATGAAACCTAAATTCTTTTTATTTCTCCCTAGAGACCCAACACTTTCGATAGGCAATGCGACTAAAATGAAAAATGAGTCATATGTCCGCAGCCACGACATGATTGGAATAATCTTTTTAAAATTTAAGTCTGAGCCCTCCGCAATCAAAACATTTACTGTTTTGGGTGCAGATCTGAAGTTTTATTTATATTCAATTGTTTGTAACGTTTGCTCTTGATAGCTTGTGAGGAACACTTACGAGAGTGAAAGAGAACAAGATTGCTGGACTTTTGCCCAAAGCCCAAGAGAATACGGCCATCGCCACAACATTATCATTTTTTAAATTTCCTTAATTCCGCATTCTTTTTGTATTGTAATTTAATTATTTTGCTTGTGTGATTGTTAGAATATTTTGATGAATTAGGCCTAAAATTGGTAAACTAGAAAGGGTAATTTTAAAAAATGGAAATCTGCCGCTAGTTTATTTATTTTAGGCTCGTCATTCTTGTTTCAAAATGCCTCTAGTTTATTTATTCTAGACAATGCATTATTTAATTAATTACTTGCAATGTCCTTTTTAATTAATTTTGTATTTAAAAATGCATTTTCTTTAGCACAATAATTAACCTAGGTTTGACCGGATAACCGCAAGTTAGCGAATCTTAAAGGATGCATAACTCTTTCCCCTTATGATAATAAAGAACCCTGATACAGAATCTCATAATTTCGCAGACCAATCATATGGAGATCATTTGCAGTATTTTTATGCTACATTCAAGTGTCATAATTCACTCTAATAATTAGGTGGCGACTCCTCAACCCTTAGCATTTCACCGATTCAGGAATCACCATTAATGTTGCAGTTTCGTTCTGACCCTCGATCAAAAACTGGTGCGACAAACATGATCTGAACATACCAGGTTCAACAGAAATAAAACCCCGCATAAAAAGAATCATGGCAAAGAAAAGTCGAGGGGGTTCTAGACACATATATACAACAAGATACAATACAAATCAAGTAGCCCCACTCCAACCAAAAGGTCATGCATTGTCCCCAATGCATCAAAATAAGTACAAAAGGGCAAGAACAACCTGAGGTGCCCTAAGCGCGCTGCTTATATCAAGACTTTGCATCCTACAAGGTATCATCTGCATCATCAGTAATAGTAAACTCTAGAACTTGCAGGGGTAATGGGTTAGACAAGGTCACTCTAGTAGGTATGCTACTGGACGAGAAACTTTAGAACTTGCAGGGGTAATGGGTTAGACAATGTCACTCTAGTAGGTATGCTACTGGACGAGGCACCCACAACCTTGCTGGTGACTGGTGGGGGTGCCTATAAAAGATGGACTTCTACAAGGCTATTTTTTTGTCTGCTCCTCCTCTCGGCGCAGCCTAGTCCTAGTTATATCTAATGTCTCATCACCCGAAGGATCTACTTCATCTTATTTCCTCTTGCCTTTAGAATTTGTGGGAGAATCCTCATCATTTATCAAGCTCTTGACACATATCAGTGATATTATGTCCTCTTGAATTGTAGGAGTGTAATCCTCCAAAATAATTTGATCTCGGGCCTACACTACCTGAACCGCAACCCTTTAACTGCCGCAGCTCCTCCTTAAGTGACCCCACATCACTACTCGGGTCGGATCTCTCAAGTGAGGCTAGCCTAATCTCAAAACCATCCAGTTTGGCGTGTAACACCTCATGAGACTGATCTGTGTATATCTTCAAAGGCTCAACAGCTACGCTAATCTCCTTTGCCTCAAACTTACGAATTCACTCCATGATAATGGTTTCCTGTTGATCAACCATTTCTGCTTTGATGGCAACATTTTTGAAATTTTCCTTGGCGAATGTGAAGGGATCAACCGCCCTTGACACAGCATGTGGCTGAGTGACTGAAGGTGTCTGACTCGCTGAAAGAATAGGTGCAGCTGGAGTCGGTAGCACAGTAGTGATGGCAGGTGCAGCCTTAGTTACCGGGGCAATAGTGGCAAGAGATACCTCTGCGGTGGCATCATCTGCGGCCCTAAAATTAGGATCAGCCTGAGTCTCCTCATGACCCCCAAGCATCGCTGATAATGAATCATCAACATCCTGTCCTTCCCTAAGGGTTTCATCATTCCTCTTCCTTAGGTCATAAACATGTGTCGCCGAAATGTAGTGGTCTCTATGAGGTAGGCTTAGAACATTCACTCGCCGATAGAGCGCAGTGATGAGGCATGGAAAAATCAATGAGGTAGCCGGATGGAGTGGTTTAAATTGAATCTCTTCAGCAATACATTTCCAAAAGTTAACTGGATACAGGGACATTAATGTTGCGACTATCACAGCTCGATCTAGTGTGAGTGTATTGTCGGTCTGAGTAGGAAGTACTCTAAACTACACAATACTCCACCAAAATTTATCCTCGAGAGTCAAAGTTCGTTTGTAGATCTTTTCCTTCATATTCGTTAACTAAGTCAATAGATTATCTTTCGTTATTGTCGTAGCCACCTATTAAAGTACAACTTCTGACTTTATCTGATTTAATTTATTAGTCAGCTAAACCTTCTATGATGGTGTAACATACTCATCTCTGAAGTAGAATTTGTTTATGGCATTGTTGAATATATCTACTTTGACGTCTCAAACCTCAACTTTATCAATTTTCTCAACATTCTATATTTGTTATCCCGGTTTCTTCAGTTTGTTTAATGTGGCACCATATGCAGCATAGAACTCTCGAACAAAAATCAGGTAATACTCACCAAGGGGGTCACTAATACTAGCAAGATTGTACCATTCCAATGTCCCAAACGTGCGAGGGGGGACCTCTAACCCAGAGAAGTCGATATGTCGCTCCTCTCATATACTCTGTTACGGGTTCTTTCCCTTCTTCTTCAATTATATCCCCTGGTCAAATAATTCTTTGGATCTTGCTACACAGTAAACCAAAAGTTATCTTCCTCAACTTGCTTACTCCATATTTCACGAGCTCTCCTTTCTTCATCACTATTCGGGTCCGAATATGTGGTAGGAGATTTAATAGCCGACTCACTTGCATGTGCAGTCTCCCCATAGATTGAGATGATGACGATTAATCCTCTTCAGTCTGGAAGAATCGAGTGATGGAGTTGCTTGGATGGGTGCGGATGCTGCGAAGGCCATGTTTTTCTTTAACAAAATGACTTCCTCCTTTTGGTCATATGCCTCATCACACAACCGTTTTTTGTATTTCTACTTTGCCTGACCTTTCTTTGTTGGTTTGGACCCGCCACCTCTCTTATTGGTGGCTTTTGGAGGCATACCTGAAGAGTGACAATTATTAGACACCAAACAAATCAGAAAATAAGCAATGCGGACATTATTTAATTATTTGCAGATGGCAGTACTATTGCAGTTATACAGGTCGTACAATTATGTATTGATCGTATAAAAATGACGAATCATACAAATAATTTGACAGACCATACAAAATTATATGGTCCGTAAAAATTTATACGGGTCGTAAAAATTTGTACGGTATCATACTTAAGTGTTCAAACAGACCTACATTATATCACATACACTGCATACACAATTAACAGATTATCAAATGTGCTTGATTTGGGTTATTGGGGCTCAGGTTACTCAGACTTTACCCTTTTTCATATGATTTCTCTCCTTGGTACATTATCGTACCGTTGACGAGCATAACTATTATAAACTCCAAGGTTGAAGTTGTTTATCGGAATGCCCTTCGACCCAATGGAAGTTACTCAGACTTCACTCTCTTTTATCATAGTATTCTCACAATCAATTTAACGAACAATTGGCGGGCATGATGATTTAACAGGATTGTTGATCAACATGCCCTCTGACTCAATGGGGTTGCGATACATTAGTCCCCATGAGCCCTATTCTACAACAAACATACCAAGTTCCCAACCCCAACCAAATAATTCAACATATTGCACAACAAAACAATTATCCTTTTTCAATTCATAAGCCCTAGGTGCAATTTCTCTAAC
The DNA here is from genome assembly GCA_029844215.1 of Przewalskia tangutica. Taxonomy (NCBI): domain Eukaryota; kingdom Viridiplantae; phylum Streptophyta; class Magnoliopsida; order Solanales; family Solanaceae; genus Przewalskia; species Przewalskia tangutica. Next base: position 112,226,299 of record CM056727.1, read on the forward strand.
CGTAGTCAATAATAAGCAACAACCTTATTCATCACCATTAGAATGCGTCCAAATGGGATTTAAAACATCAACATACCTAATCAATTGTAATTCTTCAAGAGAAAAGTAGCGAGCAAGTTGTAGATGCACATGTATGTGCTTAGGGTTTAGGCGCGGGGACTGGGAGAGAGTGGGTGAGACATAGTCGATGGATATGGAAAATTATAGAGAGTTATGGAGGTTTCTATGGTGGTCGGTTATGGGAGAATGAGTTAGGTTTGTTTGAATTTTTTAGTTGAAGTGGGAGAATAAACGATCGGTGACGTTTTAACCTTTTCATTGGACTATCGCAACAAAAGTATGCCCCATACAAAATTGCACGGTGCGTACAAAATTGTACGGTGCCCTTTCTAGATACTTACCTCAGTTCATTAAATAACGTGGCACCAAAAAGTATGGATCGTAGAAGTGAACATACAATTTTGTATGGTTCGTATAATCCTAGCGTCATTGATGCCAACAAAACAATGAGCATATTTTTGCATTGCTTCAAATACAGTGAAAAAGTATTGTCCATACAAATTTATACGATCCATATTTTCACTATTGCACCTGAACATTTTTCTCCTTGTTATTCTCCTTTCTTGGGACCTTGAAATCCTAACACACCAGCAAACATCGAAAAATCCCAAAGGCGGCACGATGTTGTTACAACTTAACTCAGGATCAGAAGTGTTCCCATGTTTCATACAATGCATATCAACACTTTTGTCACCGTTAATACAACCATGATAGTGCTTCACCCTATGGCCATTCATTCTGAAAGTTCGAGTCCCATCTCTGGACTTCAATTCCATTGAGTCATTGGGTGAAACACTCACCACTTGAAAAGGCCCGGACCATTTTGATTTCAGTTTTCCCCGAAAAAGCTTTAACCTTGAGTTGAACAACAGGACATCATCCTTAGGTTGGAAGTCCCGCTTATGAATCTTTTTGTCATGGTAATGCTTTATCCTCTCCTTATACGGGGTTGCGCTCTCATAAGCTTGGTATCTAAACGCATTTATTTCATTAAGTTGAAACAGATGAAGTTTGGTTGCTTCATCCCAATCCATGTTTAGCTTATTTAATGCCCACATAGCCTTATGTTGGAGCTCAACAAGCAGGTGACATACCTTACCGAAAACTGGCCGATAAGGAGAAGTTCCAATTGGCATCTTAAACGTCGTTATGTATGCCCAACGAGAATCATGTAGCTTCATCAACCAGTCGGTCCTATTTGCATTAACAATTTTTGCTAGAATGCTTTTGATCTCTCGGTTTGAAATTTCGATCTGGTCACTCATTTAAGGATGATATGGAGTGGCCACTCGGTTCTTAATCTCATACTTCTCGAGCAAACTTGCAAATGCCCTGTTGCAAAAATATGAGCCCCCATCACTAATGATCGCCCTTGGTGTAACAAAACGGGTGAAAATATTCTTCTTCGGAAAACCCGTCATACTTTTCGCTTCACTGTTTGATAAAGCCATTACTTTTACCTATTTAGAGACATAACCAACAACAACAAGGATATATTTCATTCCACAAGAGCTCACAAAGGGAATCATGAAATTGATCCCATATACATAAAAACGTTCAACCTCCATGATAAAATTCAAGGGCATCTCATATTTCTTTGCATTGATTCCCTGCCATTGGCATTGGTCACATGAAATTTCCATCATATTAGCATCAAGATACATGGTGGGACAGTAATACCTACATTCAAGAACTTTGGCTGTTGTCATGTTTCCACTATGATGACCCCCAACCGGAGAGTCGTGGCATGCCTTTAAAATAGTCATCACCTCATCCTCAAAAACATACCACTGAATGATGTTGTCAGCACACATTCTGAATAAGGCTCATCCCAATGATATTGGCGGCAGTCTCATAAGAATTTCTTCTTTTGATAGGATTTGAGCTCATCGAAAATGAGACCAGTGACCAGATAATTGGCAATATCATCATACCATGGGGATGTGGCACAAGACAAGGCTAGAAGCCATTCATCAAGAAAATCATCATCAATTTCCAACTATTTCTTCAAACCACCTGTTTCTTCAAGCCGAGAGAGATGATCAGCAACTTGATTTTCGGACCTTTCTGGTCCTTGACTTCAAAGTCAAACTCCTGTAGAAAAAGAACCCATCGAATCAATCTAGGTTTAACTTTCTTCTTCGCCATCAGATACCTCAAAGATGCATGATATGTGTACACAATCACCTTAGAACCCAACAAATAAGCCCGAATTTTTTCGAACGCATACACAATAGCCAGCAACTCTTGTAGTTCATCTGGGTAGCATTGCGTGTTTCACTAGCATAGTAGATCAAGTGGATGATCTTATTGGGCCTTTGACCAAGCATCGCTCCAATAGTAAAACTGCTAGCATCACACAGCAGCTCAAATGGTAGTGACCAATCTGGAGAAGTAATAGTAGGAGCCGAAGTGAGTCGCTCCTTCAGTTCTTCGAAAGCATTAAGGCACTTCTCATCAAATACAAATTTAGCCTCTTTTTCAATAAGCTTGCATATTGGGTTAGCAATTTTTTTGAAGCCCTTAATGAAACGTTTGTAGAAACCAGCATGTCTCAGGAAGCTGTGAACTTCTTTGATAGAGATAGGCGGAGGAATTTGGCAATCACCTCAATTTTAGCTTGATCAAATTTGATTCCCCTTTCAGAGATTTTGTGGCCAAGAACAATTCCTGCATTCACCATAAAATGGCACTTCTCCCGATTCATAACAAGATTTGTTTCTTCACACACTTGACCCAGATGGTCAAGACAATCATCAAACGAATCTCCTACAACTGAGAAGTCATCCATGTAAACTTCTAAGAAGTCTTCAACCATATCTAAGAAGATAGAAATCATACATCGCTGGAACGTGGTCGGAGCATTGCAAAGCCCAAAAGGCATTCGGCTGAAAGCAAACGTCCCATAGGGACATGTGAAAGTTGTTTTCTCCTGGTCCTCCAGAGCAATATTAATCTAGTTGTAGTCACAATATCCATCCAGGAAGCAATAATAGGATCGGCCTGCTAGCAGATCAAGCATTTGATCAATAAAAGGCATAGGGAAATGGTCTCGACAAGTTGTTCTATTTAGCTTCCTATAATCCATACACACTCTCCACCTAGTGATTGTTCTTTGTGGAATCAACTCATTCTTTGCAATTGGCACCACCGTGATGTCACCCTTTTTCGAAACGAACTACACTTGGCTATTCCATGGACTATCTGTGATCGGGTAAACAACTCCAACATCCAACCACTTAATAATCTCCTTTTTACCACCTCCTGCATCAGAGGATTCAACTTTTTGTGATGTTCCACACTTGGTGAACTATCCTCTTCAAGATGGATTTTGTGCTCACAAATTTTAGAAGTAATCCCCCGAATATCAGTTATGGTCCACCCAATAGCTCGTATGTACTTCTTCAACACTTTCAGTACCCCATTTGCTTGCTCTTCACTCAATAATACAGAAAGAATTATGGGTAAAGTGTTATTCGGACCAAGAAACTCATACCTCAGGTGAGATGGAAGTTGTTTTTGCTCCAACTTTGGCGGTTCAATAATGGACGGTTTGGCCGAAGGAGTCGCCCTATTTTCTAGATCAAGAGAAAGTGTCTTCGGTTGATAATTATATGAATCCAATCATACCAACGAATTCACAGTCTCTACATACCCCGTCATATCATCACCATCGAAATTTACCAAAATAGCAGCCACAGCTTCTCTGAAACATTCTCCTTCCATCTTGAACTCAACAACTTCTTCAATCAAATCCAGTGCATCAATAACCGAAATATTCTCATAATTACTCGGCAATTTAATCCCTTTGCTCGCTTGGAATGTCACTTACTCGTCATTCACCCGGAATTTGTTCTCGTTCTTTTCGGAGTCCATGAGTGCCCTTCTAGTAGAAAGGAAAGGTTGACCCAATATAATTGGAATCTTTTTGTCAACAACACAATCAAGGATCACGAAATCTGCCGGAAGAAGGAACTTACCAACACAAACAAGTACATCATCAACCACACCTACCGGCCTCTTTATTGATCGATCAGCCATCTGCAATCTCATATTAGTCGTCCTCGGCATACCTAACCCCGATTTATTGTAGATAGTAAGCGGCATTAAGTTAATAATAGCCCCATTATAACAAAGGGATATGGCAAAGTCATGTTGACCGATTGTGCAAGAAATTGTGAAGGCCCCGGATCTTCCTTATTTTGGACCTTGGAAGTAGAAATAATAGAACTAACATGGTGAGTCACATTCACCATATCATGCTTAATTGGCTTCTTCTTCGTTATCAATTCTTTCAAATAGTTGGCAAAACCTGAAATTTCTTGGAAGGCATCTAAGAACGCATAGAAAGTTACTTCAACTGATCATAGAATCTTTGACATATAGAATCTTCAGATTTCTTCACCAACCTTTGAGGGAATGGAGGTGAATATTTGAACAGTTGTGTCAATGGTTTAAGTGCCCTCGTCACCTCACCTTTACCTTTTTCATTGCTCACCTCTTGAGCCTTTAAATTCTCTGGAATACTGTCAACCTCAACAACAATCGAATCCTTGCTAGGTATTTTCTCAACAGCGATTGGCGCATCAGGTAGTGTCTCATCTTCTTCCTCTACAGGCTCTAGGTCAATCACTTTCTCAACTTTACTTTTAGAGTAGTTTTCACTCTGAGTGGTGATAGTATGACAATTAGCTAAGTCACCTCCACTGTTCTTTGGGTTTGGACTTTTGGCGCTCGGGATTTGATCTCTGCTTCAGATGTTGTTCTCTCGAAAGATCGCTCATCTGTGACTCAACTTTCCAAATATAAGCATTATGAGAATCCACTACCTCAGTCAAGCCTTTAATTGATTTGTCTGTCTTTTCTTGGTTGGCCAATACTCGTTCGATCATGCTCTCCTACCTAGAACTGCCTTGATCATTTTAAGGACCCTCTCTCCAATGTTGTGAGTTGGACGATTGACCCTTTGGTAGAATATAAGTGTTGGATCTCCGATTTTCGAAGTTACTATTGTTATTATAGTAATTTGGTTCGAACCACCATAGACATTTCGCCCATACTGATTTTCTTGCCCATATTGTCATGGTTTCCATTGATTTTGATTCTGATGACTGAAACCCTAATAATTCTGCTTCTGATAACCCCTCCGGAAGTTGTTAACATAATTAGCATCTTCGTATTTCATCGGTGTTCCCTCGGAATATGGACCATCATGTGCTTGATACACCCCCTTCGGTAGAGTCTGCATATCTTCGACTACACTCACTTTCTTCGTGTTATCCTCATCAAACCTCTTGGTCAGCAAACTAATATTGGTAGTTAACTGAGCAATAATCAGATCACTCTCTTGGTTCTCCTTCATGTTATTCAATAAATGAGCACCATATGCCACTCCATTAGTGCTACCCTAATTCCATGCTTGATTATGCTTTGTCAACCTATCAAGCAAATTGGTAATATGAGCGAAGGACATATCCATAAAAACATTCATCGGTTGCGTTGTTAGCTACATATTGCGTCATCAAACTCAGCTTCGTATAGAACTTCTATCCGAATATTTTCAGGAAACCCATAATTAGGAGATTGCATCAGATAAAGTTTGAACCTCTCCCAAACCTCATAAAGTTGTTCCACCTGGAGTTGCTTGAATTCGAAGATTTTATCTCGAAGCTCACCTTTCTTACTTGAAGGTAACCACTTCTTCAGAAATACGCTCACGAGCTCAGCCCAAGTGTGAATAGAATTATGGGGTAACTTCAAACCATGCCCTTGCTTCACCAACCAATGAGTACTTGAAAATACACAGTCGGAGTGCATCTGGAGAGACCAAATTATGCATGTGTGTTTGGCACACCCCTAGAAAATTTCTCAAGGGTTGATGTAGGTCATCGTCGGTGGAGTTACGAAAATAACCCTCAAGCTTGAGCAGTTAATAGATAGAACACTCTTTACAAATATGTACGGTCCGTACAACTCTGAATTAGGGAAACTTTCATGAAATTTCCTTGTTCTTACCTTTTTATTGTCATTTACCTGAAACATAATCAGAACACATCAAAACGACACGAACTTTCTTAAAAACAAATAAAACTTATCGTCAAAATGCATCAAATGTATCGTAATTCTACGGCACATCACTAGCACGAAAATACGGGATGTAACAAAGAAAATAATAAACATGCTAGAATTAAAGAATTTAAGGGAGTGTGAGAAATATGATATTCCCCCAAGATACATGCCTGAAAAAGTTTCTAAGGTGAAACTATACATATATATTTTTGAAAGTTTATTATAGATATAGAGGACTTATAACTAAAGTTGTTAATGCTAACTGTACCGATCCAAATCGTATGTCAACACTTAATATTTGGGTCACCACTGAAGAAGTTATTACTTTTTTGTGTAAATTTTATGTGGCTACTGTTGTTGAATTTTCTGAGCAAATATTTTAGCTCATATAGCTGAAATTTCTTACCAACTTTACAATTTGAAGAAGGATCCAGGATATCAAGAGGCCATAGAAAAAATGATTGCAAAATTTAAAAAATATTTTAATCATATTCCTCCTATTTATCTAATTGATGTTGTTTAATCCTTCTTGTCGGATGAATGACACACATAATTTAATTAAAAATTTATATGGGTATTGGACCAACTGACACTCTATGTTACTTGACTTGTATGAGTACACTAAACACACGATTACAGCAATTATACAATTATTATGCAAATTTAACTGACACAACTTCTACACCTAAACCCAATCCAAATATCCCCTCTAATTCTGCTTCATCTGCAGATTATGATGACGATGAAGATGTTGCTAATTTTGCTATTGGGGGACTTTTTCTAGTTCCACACCACACAGATCATTGATGAGCTTCAATTTTACTTGCAAAAGGCAATCGAGAGGGAAAAAGATTTGTAGTATTAAAATGGTTGAAGGATAATGCAAAACAGTTTTCCGTTCTTTCCGCAATGGCCCAAGACGTACTAAATATAGTGCATTTAGCCAAGCAAAGCAGCAACCAAGAAACACCGTCACTCATTGGATAGCAACACTTTGGAAGTTCTAGTATATTTCAGAGATTGGATAAGATCAGAGAAAAGAAATCAAGGACGTGCAGATGATGACCTAGATGAGCAGGAAGATGAAGAGATTGGAGAACTAATTGAAAATGGAGTTCCAACAGTACCAACACCTCATATTGACGTAGAAGAGCTTACAAGGGACCCTCCTGCAAAGGTATAAACAGTTTTCAAGTCAGTACAAGAACTGGCAAATAGCAATCAAGTTCAAGAAAGGTTCGAGCAAGATATGCCAGAAGTTGATGTTAGCCTTCTCATATCACCATCCGCCGCTAGAGAAGAAGAGCTCATCTATCTTCAATTGGGTCTCAACTCTTGTGGCTGCTTCCAGCTCAAATTTTGAGGAGTCACCCCCCACCACAAGGAAAAAAAACATTTTTGTTATTGTTATAAAATAATGAAATTAGAAAAAGAATATCGTGGAGAAATTGAGAAGAAATGAGAGGTTTTGATTTCTGTTGAGGGATGTGAATATAATGGAGAACCCCTTTATAAAATTGATTTTATCCCAAAATTACTAACTCTACCATTTCTATTAAAGATAGACATTCACAATAATAAATACTCTCTCCGTTTTAAAATGTCTGTCTAGTTTTGACTTGACACGGAGTTTAAAAAAATAAAGAAGATTTTTAATCATATGATCTTAAATTAAAGATATAAAGAATATACTAAAATTCCCTTTAATTTGGGGTCTTAAAAATGACATGTGAAAAGTTGAAATTAAAGACTGCCAAAAAGGTAAGAGACAAATAGTTTGAAACGGACCAAAAAGGAAAATAAGACACATTTTGAAAGGGAGGGAGTAGTATTTATAACCGTGCTCTTGAAATGGATTATTTTTATAAAAAAAAAAATCTAGAGATTGAATACATTTGCGAATGAAACGTGGAAAACCAAACTATATGCATTTACCGGCTTTGTTTGCAAGTGGAGAGCACTATTGAAGAGAAGCTAAGGGCCCGTTTGGTACAACTTATTAAAAAGAGCTTTTAGAAGTAGAGTTTTTAGTCAAAAAGTTGTTAGGTGTTTGGTTGTCAATAAAAAAAATGTTTTTGGCTTAAAAATAGGCAAAAGCAACCTCTACTTCCAAAAGCCCAAAATTTGAGCTTTTTGGAAATAGAGGCCAGAAGTGTTTTTGAAAGCCAAAAGCACTTTTTCGATTTTGAACCAAACACTCTAATTTTTAGCCAAATGTGATTTTGGCCTTCCAGCACTTTTGGCAAATCCAAACGGGCACTAAATATGGCAGAACAGTTGATGACATTGAAGGATACGAAAATGATTCAGTTCTATCAGAAAAGTAAAAAAACTTGATTTGACTGACAGATTCTATCTAAATGATCCTGAAGATACAGAAAACTCCAATTCTGGCCCAAAATTAGGTACATCTTCTCTGCTTTTACCCCGAAATGAAGAAGATAGAAGCATAGGGCTTTTGGCTAAAAAGATTACCTTAATCTAACAATTTACTTGGCAGGGAAGTTTTTGAAGAATATATCAAGAATTTGAAGCTGTTAAGTGAGTCCCTCCTAAAGGACATGGCGACGTCATTGAACGTGGACGAGAACTGCTTTCTGGATCAATGTGGAGAACGCACAACAATGATTGCAATTCAACTTCTTCCTCGCCTGATGTTGTACTTGGAGTCAAACCACATGCTGATGCATCAGACTTTACCATCCTATTGCAAGACACCATACCATGATACCAATAATGCTAGTGAACGAAGCAATATTGGCATATTGCAGCAAGGATTCCCAATTGTAACTCAATTCACACTTCGGGGCATGGATTTGACCCCAGTAGACTGAAGAATTAAGGGTAGCTGCTACAAGATTAAAGAAGCAAGAAATGAAGGGGATGTGGAAGTAATAAATATATCGTCACATGTTCACAAGAGTCCAGCATGATATGGGAATTGGCAATCAGTATGCCCAATTTCACCTCCTATAGAGTCACGTAACAGAAAGCTAGATGCAATAGAGTTGACAATTTCATAAACAAATGTTAAATCAGACTTTGAAACTACCATAGAATGGATTGTTTTGTGGAATGCCCAAAATCACTATATCAAAATCCAATTTGGAAATCCACACAGAAGAATTCCAGCTCAACTGAACTCAGCATTAGCAAGGTGAAAAATATGTCTTCTACTCTGTCCCCTGCTGCGAACAATAGATCGCAACAGACTGCAAATTTAGATAGGTTTTTTATTCTCTCCCTGAACTTTATATCAAAAGATTGATAGAAAGAGAAATCAGTTGCTACACAATATGTAACAAAACACTCATTGTCGACTGTACTAGACACTAACTTTTCTTACAAACTGAGCAACTTAAGATCTGGTCAAGTCAGATTACACCCAATGAGGAACACAGTAAATCTGAAAAATCAAGTAAACTGGGATACGAATCTGTCACTAATACAGGTTTACATGATCCTCTGTATAAAATCACTCTTCATCACCAAAATTCTGTCAGCAGGCTAAAGCACCTATAACAGGATAAACATGGTTAATGGTTGAATAACAAGCAAAGTTTCAATCCTTAGACTAATTGATGTGAAAGACTATCTGATAGTTAAGTTATTTGCTAGTGCAGAATAAACATATATCAGAAAGAAAGGAAGCTACTTTAAGATGGTAACAAAAACTAACCCTATACAACTTGACTAAACCTCTCATGTTACAAGCTAAGATTCCTACGCCAGGTGTTCATATTAACAACTACGGTCTATCCAAACTAAGAGAGTCATCACTTTACGAACACATGCAAACAAGACCATAGACACGCCTGACACTTAACTGCAAATTTCTGGCCTGAGGTTTAGGAATAGAAATAAAATGACGAATTGAAACAAACTTCAGAGAAAATTCTTTCTTTTTCCTTTTTCCTCAAAATTCTTTTACTCCTAAAGATGTAGAAAAGGAATTGGGACCTCAATGATCAGCGGGTGATTGTTAAAGCCCAACAAAAGGCAAGACTTTCCTTCTCCATATGGGGCAGTTAAAATACAATCAAAATATGAGAATTACTCAACAGAGAGTAATAAAGAATTTGCTCACAATTAGCAGAACATGAGCATTTATTCTAATGGTGCAGGACCTTCTTTGAGTGCTAACTGACCTGAAGTTTGAAGATTGATATGAACCCATTAAATATCCCAAAAATTGCACAACAACTTGCAGTTGCGATATCTAAATGGAAGGTGCCAGAAATGGATAAATTATGCATCAAAAGTTATAAGTTTTAAACAAACTCAATATCAAGCTCCAAAATACACCATTGTAGATATAAATATCTAAGCAAATATCGCCTGGATTATTCTCAGGTTCAGATGGATTCATTACTTCTATTCAAAATCAATTCAACGTAGATTTGACCATACTAGAATGGTTCATGCGAAGCACATGTACACAACTGGTATAAGGTGTTATAAATGATATTTTATAATTATAGAGTTAAAGTAGAAATTAGATGCTCTTCTTCCCGGGTAAGACACACAGGCTCTGTACTAGGTGGGATGAGTACAAAATGGAGTTCTTCTTTAGATATTGCCTCTGTGACCAACTCAGGACGCTTCAATTATGTCTTAAAAATATTCGGGTGTAGTCTATGTCAAGACACATCTCAATTTATCTGTGACTCGTAATGTTTCCACTACCATCAAAGTTGAAGAAAAAGGAGAAAAATTGATAGTCAACTGCTTCATATTCTAAACTCTATGTCAAGAAGACAAGAACCAGCCATTACACCTTTTAGTTTTTTTTTACCAGGACCTTCACACCTTTTAGTTTTTTTTTACCAGGACCTTCACACCTTTTAGCATCCACCGTACACGTTAATTTTTAATTGAGACACGGAAACCCTTGAATCAAGAGTAAAGCACCCTCTCCTTTTTCTTTTACCAGGGAAAGTTGACAGCTGAAAGTATCTTCACACATTATCAGTTATCTTATTGGTTTACAAAAACAATGAGAAACTTCAACAAAAAAAAACATGTTATATAGGAACAGAAATAATGGTGAAAACGAGGATATAAGACCAATGAGATAAGGCACATACGGAGATCCTACACATGTTTTAGTTCTCAAACCCGAGATGAAACTTCCTAGCAAAAATAGGATGCAAATGCGGTCTTCTTACTTCAGGCAGTCAAAATTATTTTACTTAAGTAACTTGGACAGTACATTAAATGTTTGCTCTGCTAGTATAAGTTCAGACATCAGAGTAGCTCTTCTATTTCAATGTAGACTCTACATGCAAAAGCTTAAAGGCCATATAGAAAGACATATAGCAGAAGATAATGGTGAATAAGAACCATATATCGGAGCATTAATACAAGGCATGAAAATTAGGCAAAAATATCTAATCTTACAACAAGAAAGCACATGAGATGCTGAATGCCTCTACAAAGTAATCACCAACAATAGAATAACTGGTTTTACATTACATTATCTTAATCATCTAACCAAATCTGATCCTCTATAACTAAGTTTCCTGACAAAAAAAAAAGAGCCGTTCAAATCAGCAGGTCTAGCAATAATGATTGTTATCATCTTTTAAACTAAAACCACCCATCCCAAATAGACAACAAGAAATAAAGTTGAATTCTTTCCGCTAACAGCATAAATGGCATAGTCAGAATGCTCACAGTGAATAACTACTTGATTGTGTATCCATTAAAGCAATATATGACTAGTAAATTCCTAATTGTTGATAGTATCGGTGGAAGGAGGTGGCAGTGCATGGGCATTCTTGGGCAACTTTGACAAGACGCGTCTCTGTCCTTCTTCCTCCACCTTCCCAAACAATTGCCTTCTCAATACATCATGCAAATGACCAAATAACTCCTTCTTCAACGACTCAAATGCCAAATCAAGTCTCTCCAACTGCTCCATCGCATTCTTATTGTACATAAACAACCCATAGTACAAATCAAAACTATCACCCGCGGTATTCTCCACTAAATTCAACAATGTCTCATACCCTTTTGTATTAATAGGCGTCGTCTCTAAATCCAACTTCTCCAACACTCTCCCCATCGTATGTGTAATAAACTGCGAACCAGCCGCATACTTATCATGCTCGGCACATGTCATTTCCACCATTCTACAACCTTCTTTCTCGAAAATATCCAAAAACCTATCAGCCCTCGATTCCCTCGACTCCCCCTCACCGATACGAACTTTATCATACACAAAGTGCAAATCTTTCCAACTTTGTTTACCACTTTCAGGACCAAACATAGGATGAGTACAAAGAATATCGAAATGGGTAGGCAATACTTGGAGGAATATATTCATAGGGAATTCTTTTACTGATAACACGTCAACGAAAAGGGTGTTACGTTTAAGCCTTTGAATAGGAAGGGAACGAAGGACAGGTTCAGTGGAAATGATGGAAGTACAAAGGAGGATGACGTCAGGGTGTTGTTCACAAAGGTCATGTGGATCTTGGAAGAATGAAATACCAAGGGATTGAGAAATGAGGGAGTAATCAGTACGAGAATGAGCCAGAACAGAATGGCCTTGACGGAGGAAAGCTTTGCCGAGGAATTGACCAAAGTTACCAAAACCTATAATGGCTATTTTGAGTTTGTTGGATTGGGCGAATTGATTAGAGACACGTGACTCGTAGTCATATGGCTGGGCAGCGTCAATGGCACGAATGCGGAGGCGACAATTGGGAGTTGAACAAAGGAGGGACGGGTGACGGTAATGGATTCTGGGCTGATGTAGGTAGGTGGTGGAAATGGGCTTGGGTTGAAGCTGAACTGGGGTCAAAGACAACATGTTGTTGGTTATAGCGACGGGAATTGGGGATGAAACACTTTTTTTTGAACCCTAGTACGCTGCTGACTCCGGAGATATGAGATCCGTGCCAGCTCTCCTGTTTAAAATCCAACTGAAACCTGATTTTTTTGGTTTTCAATCGGAGTGCTATGACCCATTTGCATTTATTAATTAAAACCACTGAAGAACACCAATAAGATATGTGTGTGATGACAATTTTCATACTTACAGGTGTAAAATTGGATCCGAACCCGCATTCACCCCGATTTTAATAGGTTTGGACATTAATGGGTTAAATTTAGGCTAAGTTTGAGCTAGCTCAACTTAACTAATTTATCTTGAACAACGCAAATCAACGCATTACATTAACACAAAATAATTCATCTACTATTTTATTGTTTATTCAAGTCTTCTATTTCATATTTTTTTACTTTTATAAAAAAATTATTAAAAATATGAATTTTTTTTCTTATCTCCTCCCTCTACCCCATCCACCTCATGCCCTACCACATCCTCAATTTTTTTACCTACCCCACCTCCCCCTCCCTCCTTCCTACCACATTCTCAAATTTCTATTTTTTATTTTTTCACCCCCCCCAACCCATCGTATTCTATTTCATATTTTTTATTACTTTTATAAAAAAAAAATATATGAAATTTTATCTTACTTCCGCCCTACTCCCTCCCTCCACCACCCGCCATACCCCAATCTCAATTTATTTTTTTTACTTTTATAAAAAAATTAGAAAAATATGAATTTTTTTCTTACCCTCATACCCACATCTACCCCTTATCCACACCTACAGCTTCCACCCTACCCACACCTACCCCCTCCACTTCATCCTCAAATTTTTATTTCATATTTTTTTTATTTTTATTAAAAATATGTAATTTTTTATTACCTTCCCTACCTCTCTAACCCCCACCTACCCCATCCCGCCCCCACTCATACTCAAATTTCTATTTCATATTTTTTGTTACTTTTATAAAAAAAAAATTAAAAATATGAAATTTTATCTTACCTCCCCCTCCCCCCCCCCCCTACCCCGATCTCAAATTTCTATTTTTTTTATCTTTTTTTTATAAATTATAAAAATATGAATTTTTTTCTTATCTCATACTCACACCTACCCCCTCCACCCTACCCACTCCACCCCCACCCCATCCTCAAATTTCTATTTCATATTTTTTGTTAGTTTTATAAAAATAAAAATAAAAAACGAAATTTTTTTGTTCCTCCCCCTACTCCCCTGCCCTACCCCGCCCTACCTCAATCTCAAATTTATATTTTATATTTTTTTACTTTTATAAACAATTTATAAAAAATATGAAATGTTTTCTTACCGCCCCCCCACCTCACCCCCATTCCTCGCGTGAATTACATGAATAAAGAATCATCATTTTCGTATACATTTCATAGACCTCCCTATTAGCCTACTAATAAAGAAAGTAAAGCACTAATTTTTTCTCAAATTTCTATTTCATATTTTTTTTGTTTTTATAAAAAATGAAAAAATTCTTTAAAACATTATTCTTATTTTAAAAATTAAGATATGAAAAAATCAAATATCATACAAAATCAAATAAATTATAGAAGGTAAGTTTGAAATTTGTAAAAATAATGGGTTAAGTTGGGCAAATTGGGTTATGACCCGTCATTTAGCTCATCTTGACCCGCCCATCTTAGCTCGTGTAAGCTTTGGGTGAGTTGGGCATTGACTCATCTACAATCGATCCATCTTGGCAGTCAACTTCAAATTTGTGATCCATCCACCTCTAATTACAAGTTGTTCATGAAAGATTATGCTGCGTACAAATGATCCGAATTTTATAAATGGACTCTATTTATAAATGATATGCATTTCCTAATCAATTTTCTCTTTGATCTCTTAAAGATTGAAGTTTGAAAAAAAAAAGTTCTTTTTTATATAATAATAAGTTGTTTTCTGATCTACATTTAATATATGTGTACTAAGTTAGGGTTTGTAAATATATTTAGAGGGATTTTCATTACATAAAAAAAATATAAAATTAAAAAATACAAAGAAAAAGAATTACACCCACTTGGTCATTTTTTTATATGTATATATATTGAAATACCCAAACTTACAATTTGATTCCGTAGAGAAATGAATACGTTTTAAACGTTTAGAATTCACATGTGATTATCTTTAAAATACCTTGTTCTCTCTCTACCCCAAATGTTGCTTCCTATTTATCAATTTTCATGCTTCACATATTTTTTGGTGGTTCTAAAAACTTAAACATAAAAACACCAAATAAAAGACATATTTCAATTATAAACTTTGAAACTTAGTTAGTCATAAGTTACTAATTCAAATCAAACGAAACGTCAATTAAAAATTCATATATAAATCTAATTAAAGAGGTATCATAAAAAGAATATATGAAATATAAAAAATGGAGAAGAAAATAGTATAATAAACATTAAAAGTATATTTATGTCCTACAGACAATCTGTAATAGGACAAATGAACTTTACACACATTCGTATTATTATTAATGGAGATTAATATTTTGACATTTGCAATTATTGAATTATTAGTTGATTGTTTATGATATTCTATAATATGCATTCCTAGAGGTTACGTTGTTATTAATAGTATGAGATATTAATATTATAATGTAACTCTTAAAATAGTCTCGACTAATGATCATCGAGAATGGGATATCGATGATATGTGATAAGTCGACATGTGGTCTGCATCACATCCTTAGAGGATGTAGTATGTCTCACTTGCTACGAGTAACAAATACTTGTGATGGACAAATGGATACTTTGAAAGTATTGGTATACCCTGCTAATATACTGTTTGTTATACATGTCTAAAGTATGATCAGCGTGTGGAGATAGAAGTCCTTAGATTTGAGGTTGATACGCGCCTTGTCTACAGAGTATGTACTTTGATATTGTCCTAAGCTCAAATGTCTTATAGGTTGAGATACAGCTTGTATTGGGTACATTACGATGTGAATTAAAGGTGGTAGTTGAGCCAAGATTAGGATTCATTCCTCGAATATATATTTGAGAGAGCACTCGGTTTTTCAGTGATATTAGGTTGACTAAGTCATTGGCCAACACAATAGACATATTTTCACGACCCGACCTCGGGCCCGCGACTGGTGCCTTACCCCGGGCACCCTAGTGATAAAACATCAGAGAAAAATCAGCGGAAATAAAAACTCAAAGATATGAACAATATGAAATAAGAAACAGGCTAACCAAAACGGTCACCTTTCTGCATATATATCAAAATCTGAACAGTTACATCTTTTACAAACTCGCCACAAAGATCTACAAACCTCTAAGAATGTAACAACAACTATGACGGGACAGGGCCCCGCCATACCCCTGAATGTACAAGTACCTATAATGACAGGGGACTATACCTAAAGATAAGCCTCCGGAGAAACGGACCTTCCCAAATGCAGAAATGTGATCCTAAGAGCGAGGATCAACAACTGGTGTACCTCTACCTGCGGCATGAACGCGCGGCCCAAGGAGGTCGATCTAACAGTACCAAGTATGTGGCGAAAATCTGTAATGAAATCATAACGATCTATATAAAGCGAGAGACATGTATGATAGCCAACTACGATTACCTGACATATAAGCGATCATGTCAGTCGTGGACTCACGCGCCAAAGTCATCACTCGATATAACCGTGGGTCTCACCCACAATATCAATCATGCGTGGAATTCCTTCCTCACGTCGGCGATTCTATGATATAACAACACCAAGGAGTACACATGAACACGAGGTCCCACTGTGTCGCAAAGAACCGTGCGGGCAAATCACGAAGGCATAGCTACGAGAACCAACTGCGTCATCAATCGACCGGGAGCAAGTACGAAAGTCAACTACGGATACCTCTGGTACCAACAATACTATATAAGCGTATCCGAAGGCGACCGCGAGGCAAGTCTGGCCGACTACCGGATACCAACCACGCCACGTGGTGACTCGAGATATGAGATCCGTGCCACTCTCGCTTTAAAATCCAGCTGAAACTCGATTTTTGGTTTTCAATCGGAGTGCCATGACCCATTTGCATTTATTAATTAAAACCACTGAAGAACACCAATAAGATATGTGTGTGATGACAATTTTCATACTTACACGTGTAAAATTGGATCTTAAGCTCAATTGCCCGCATTCACCCAGATTTTAATAGGTTTGGGCATTAATATATTATTAAATGAATTAAATTTAGGCTAAGTTTGAGCTAGCCCAACTTAACTAATTTATCTTGAACAACACAAATCAACGCATTACATTAACACAAAGTAATTCATCTACTATTTTATTGTTTATTCAAGTCTTCTATTTCATATTTTTTTACTTTTATAAAAAAATTATTAAAAATATGAATTTTTTTTCTTATCTCCTCCCTCTACCCCATCCACCTCATGCCCTACCACAACCTCAATTTTTTTACCTACCCCACCTCCCCCTCCCTCCTTCCTACCACATTCTCAAATTTCTATTTTTTATTTTTTCACCCCCCCAACCCATCGTATTCTATTTCATATTTTTTGTTACTTTTATGAAAAAAATATATATGAAATTTTATCTTACATCCGCCCTACTCCCTCCCTCCACCACCCGCCCTACCCCAATCTCAATTTTTTTTTTTTTTACTTTTATAAAAAAATTAGAAAAATATGAATTTTTTTCTTACCCTCATACCCACATCTACCCCTTATCCACACCTACAGCTTCCACCCTACCCACACCTACCCCCTCCACTTCATCCTCAAATTTTTATTTCATATTTTTTTTACTTTTATTAAAAATATGTAATTTTTTATTACCTTCCCTACCTCTCTAACCCCCACCTACCCCATCCCGCCCCCACTCATACTCAAATTTCTATTTCATATTTTTTGTTACTTTTATAAAAATAAAAATAAAAAATATGAAATTTTATCTTACCTCCCCCTCCCCCCCCTACCCCGATCTCAAATTTCTATTTTTTTTAATCTTTTTTTTATAAATTATAAAAATATGAATTTTTTTCTTATCTCATACTCACACCTACCCCATCCACCCTACCCACTCCACCCCCACCCCATCCTCAAATTCCTATTTCATATTTTTTGTTAGTTTTATAAAAATAAAAATAAAAAACGAAAATTTTTTGTTCCTCCCCCTACTCCCCTGCCCTACCCCGCCCTACCTCAATCTCAAATTTATATTTTATATTTTTTTACTTTTATAAACAATTTATAAAAAATATGAAATGTTTTCTTACCGCCCCCACCTCACCCTCATTCCTCGCGTGAATTACATAAATAAAGAATCATCCTTTTCGTATACATTTCATAGACCTCCCTATTAGCCTACTAATAAAGAAAGTAAAGCACTAATCTTTTCTCAAATTTCTATTTCATATTTTTTTTGTTTTTATAAATAATGAAAAAATTCTTTAAAACATTATTCTTATTTTAAAAATTAAGATATGAAAAAATCAAATATCATACAAAATCAAATAAATTATAGAAGGTAAGTTTGAAATTTGTAAAAATAATGAGTTAAGTTGGGCAAATTGGGTTATGACCCGTCATTTAGCTCATCTTGACCCGCCCATCTTAGCTCATGTAAGCTTTGGGTGAGTTGGGCATTGACTCATCTACAACTGCAGTCCATCTTGACCCGTCCAACTTCAGCCCCAGCGGTCCATCTGTCACCTCTAATTACAAGTTGTTCATGAAAGATTATGTTGCGTATAAAATTAAAAAATACAAACAAAAAGAATTACACCCACTTGGTCATTTTTTTATATGTATATATATTGAAATACCCAGACTTACAATTTGATTCCTTAGAGAAATGAATACGTTTTAAACGTTTAGAATTCACATGTGATTATCTTCTTGCAATCTACATTGAGTTTAGAGCAAATCACATAAATACACCATATCTTTAAAATACCTTGTTCTCTCTCTATCCCAAATGTTGCTTCCCATTTATCAATTTTCATGCTTCACATATTTTTTGGTGGTTCTAAAAACTTAAACATAAAAACACCAAATAAAAGACATATTTCAATTATAAACTTTGAAACTTAGTTAGTCATAAGTTACTAATTCAAATCAAACGAAACGTCAATTAAAAATTCATATATAAATCTAATTAAAGAGGTATCATAAAAAGAATATATGAAATATAAAAAATGGAGAAGAAAATAGTATAATAAACACTAAAAGTATATTTATGTCCTACAGACAATCTGTAATAGGACAAATGAACTTTACACACATTCGTATTATTATTAATGGAGATTAATATTTTGACATTTGCAATTATTGAATTATTAGTTGATTGTTTATGATATTCTATAATATGCATTCCTAGAGGTTACGTTGTTATTAATAGTATGAGATATTAATATTATAATGTAACTCTTAAAATAGTCTCGACTAATGATCATCGAGAATGGGATATCGATGATATGTGATAAGTCGACATGTGGTCTGCATCACATCCTTAGAGGATGTAGTATGTCTCACTTGCTACGAGTAACAAATACTTGTGATGGACAAATGGATACTTTGAAAGTATTGGTATACCCTGCTAATATACTGTTTGTTATACATGTCTAAAGTATGATCAGCGTGTGGAGATAGAAGTCCTTAGATTTGAGGTTGATACGCGCCTTGTCTACAGAGTATGTACTTTGATATTGTCCTAAGCTCAAATGTCTTATAGGTTGAGATACAGCTTGTATTGGGTACATTACGATGTGAATTAAAGGTGGTAGTTGAGCCAAGATTATGATTCATTCCTCGAATATATATTTGAGAGAGCACTCGGTTTTTCAGTGATATTAGGTTGACTAAGTCATTGGCCAACACAATAGACATATTTTCACGACCCGACCTCGGGCATCAGTGCCTTACCCCGGGCACCCTAGTGATAAAACATCAGAGAAAAATCAGCGGAAATAAAAACTCAAAGATATGAACAATATGAAATAAGAAACATGCTAACCAAAACGGTCACCTTTCTGCATATATATCAAAATCTGAACAGTTACATCTTTTACAAACTCTGCCCACAACAGTACTACAAACCTCTAAGAATGTAACAACAACTATGACGGGACAGGGCCCCGCCATACCCCTGAATGTACAAGTACCTATAATGACAGGGGACTATACCTAAAGATAAGCCTCCGGAGAAACGGACCTTCCCAAATGCAGAAATGTGATCCTAAGAGCGAGGATCAACAACTGGTGTACCTCTACCTGCGGCATGAACGCAGCCCCCCGAAGGAGGTCGATGGCAACAGTACAGTATGTGGCGAAAATCAGTAATGAAATCATAACGATCTATATAAAGCGAGAGACATGTATGATAGCCAAACTACGATACAACATATAGCGATCGTGTCAAGTCAGGGACTCACGCCCTCAAAGTCATCACTCCAATATAACCATGGGTCTCACACCCACAATATCAATCATGCCCGTGGAATTCCTTCCTCACTGTCGGCATTCTATGATATAACAACACCAAGGAGTACACATGAACACCAGGTCCCACCTGTGTCATAAGAACCGACGGGCAAGTAATGCGAAGGCATAGCTACGAACCCGACTGCATCAACTGACCGGAGCAAGTACGAAAGTCAACTACCAGATACCTACCGTACCAACAATACTATATAACTGTATCACGAAGCTGACACGAGGCAAGTACGAAAGCCGACTACCAGATACCAACCACGCCACGTAGCTGACTCCGGAGATATGAGATCCGTGCCAGCTCTCCTGTTTAAAATCCAACTGAAACCTGATTTTTTTGGTTTTCAATCGGAGTGCCATGACCCATTTGCATTTATTAATTAAAACCACTGAAGAACACCAATAAGATATGTGTGTGATGACAATTTTCATACTTACACGTGTAAAATTGGATCTTAAGCTCAATTGCCCGCATTCACCCAGATTTTAATAGGTTTGGGCATTAATATATTATTAAATGAATTAAATTTAGGCTAAGTTTGAGCTAGCACAACTTAACTAATTTATCTTGAACAACACAAATCAACGCATTACATTAACACAAAGTAATTCATCTACTATTTTATTGTTTATTCAAGTCTTCTATTTCATATTTTTTTACTTTTATAAAAAAATTATTAAAAATATGAATTTTTTTTCTTATCTCCTCCCTCTACCCCATCCACCTCATGCCCTACCACAACCTCAATTTTTTTACCTACCCCACCTCCCCCTCCCTCCTTCCTACCACATTCTCAAATTTCTATTTTTTATTTTTTCACCCCCCCAACCCATCGTATTCTATTTCATATTTTTGTTACTTTTATGAAAAAATATATATGAAATTTTATCTTACATCCGCCCTACTCCTCCCTCCACCACCCGCCTACCCCAATCTCAATTTTTTTTTTTTTACTTTTATAAAAATTAGAAAAATATGAATTTTTCTTACCCTCATACCCACATCTACCCTTATCCACACTCTGACTTCCACCTACCCACACCTACCCCCTCCACTTCATCCTCAAATTTTTATTTCATATTTTTTTTACTTTTATTAAAAATATGTAATTTTTTATTACCTTCCCTACCTCTCTAACCCCCACCTACCCCATCCCGCCACCACTCATACTCAAATTTCTATTTCATATTTTTTGTTACTTTTATAAAAATAAAAATAAAAATATGAAATTTTATCTTACCTCCCCCTCCCCCCCCTACCCCGATCTCAAATTTCTATTTTTTTTAATCTTTTTTTTATAAATTATAAAAATATGAATTTTTTTCTTCTCTCATACTCACACCTACCCCATCCACCCTACCCCCTCCCCCCCCCCCCCCTCCGCAAATTACTATTTAATAATTTTTGTTGGTTTTATAAAAAAAAAAAAAAAAAAAGAAAAATTTTTGTTCCTCCCTACTCCCGCCTACCGCCTACCTACCTCTCAATTTATATTTTATATTTTTTTACTTTTATAAACAATTTATAAAAAATATGAAATGTTTTCTTACCGCCCCCACCTCACCCTCATTCCTCGCGTGAATTACATAAATAAAGAATCATCCTTTTCGTATACATTTCATAGACCTCCCTATTAGCCTACTAATAAAGAAAGTAAAGCACTAATCTTTTCTCAAATTTCTATTTCATATTTTTTTTGTTTTTATAAATAATTAAAAAATTCTTTAAAACATTATTCTTATTTTAAAAATTAAGATATGAAAAAATCAAATATCATACAAAATCAAATAAATTATAGAAGGTAAGTTTGAAATTTGTAAAAATAATGAGTTAAGTTGGGCAAATTGGGTTATGACCCGTCATTTAGCTCATCTTGACCCGCCCATCTTAGCTCATGTAAGCTTTGGGTGAGTTGGGCATTGACTCATCTACAATGATCCATCTTGACCGCCCAACTTCAATTTTGTGATCCATCTCACCTCTAATTACAAGTTGTTCATGAAAGATTATGTTGCGTATAAAATTAAAAAATACAAACAAAAAGAATTACACCCACTTGGTCATTTTTTTATATGTATATATATTGAAATACCCAGACTTACAATTTGATTTCGTAGAGAAATGAATACGTTTTAAACGTTTAGAATTCACATGTGATTATCTTCTTGCAATCTACATTGAGTTTAGAGCAAATCACATAAATACACCATATCTTTAAAATACCTTGTTCTCTCTCTATCCCAAATGTTGCTTCCCATTTATCAATTTTCATGCTTCACATATTTTTTGGTGGTTCTAAAAACTTAAACATAAAAACACCAAATAAAAGACATATTTCAATTATAAACTTTGAAACTTAGTTAGTCATAAGTTACTAATTCAAATCAAACGAAACGTCAATTAAAAATTCATATATAAATCTAATTAAAGAGGTATCATAAAAAGAATATATGAAATATAAAAAATGGAGAAGAAAATAGTATAATAAACACTAAAAGTATATTTATGTCCTACAGACAATCTGTAATAGGACAAATGAACTTTACACACATTCGTATTATTATTAATGGAGATTAATATTTTGACATTTGCAATTATTGAATTATTAGTTGATTGTTTATGATATTCTATAATATGCATTCCTAGAGGTTACGTTGTTATTAATAGTATGAGATATTAATATTATAATGTAACTCTTAAAATAGTCTCGACTAATGATCATCGAGAATGAGATATCGATGATATGTGATAAGTCGACATGTGGTCTGCATCACATCCTTAGAGGATGTAGTATGTCTCACTTGCTACGAGTAACAAATACTTGTGATGGACAAATGGATACTTTGAAAGTATTGGTATACCCTGCTAATATACTGTTTGTTATACATGTCTAAAGTATGATCAGCGTGTGGAGATAGAAGTCCTTAGATTTGAGGTTGATACGCACCTTGTCTACAGAGTATGTACTTTGATATTGTCCTAAGCTCAAATTCCTTATAGGTTGAGATACAGCTTGTATTGGGTACATTACGATGTGGATTAAAGGTGGTAGTTGAGCCAAGATTAGGATTCATTTCCTCGAATATATATTCGAGAGAGCACTCGGTTTTTCAGTGATATTAGGTTGACTAAGTTGTTGGCCAACACAATAGACATATCTAGGATATAGTCTTGTTGTCAACCAATATAGATGAGATATAATGATCAATTTGGATAGACACTTGGCAAATCCTAAGCTTGATCGAGTGTGTCGTGAATGAAAGGATTTTATCTTCCCATATAGAAGTTCAGTTTACCGAATTCGTGTAAATACACTTCACATGTTGAGTTCGTCTACCGACGCCGTCTAGGAGTTCTGTGTAGATCCTAATATGATTAGTGTCGATATGTGAAGGTCTGTAGGGTAATACTATGCCAATTGTTCCTTCGATCTAAGGATGTAATAAGAGAATATAAATGTTCAATTTATGATCGAGACATTCGAATGAATAATGATTATTTAATTAATTCGAAATTGGATTTCAGATTTAATTAAAATAAAAATGAGACAACTTACCACACTGGACGTCGAGGTCGCACTTTGAAATCTGGTCGCGGCCGAGACACGGTCGCAGAGTCGCCAGCGATGGGCAATCTGACCGACCCATTCGCGTTTTACGGGCACGTGAAACCCTAGTTGCGTTTCAATACACAATTCATTTTATGCCATACTAAGTCTTAGAGACATAAAATTAAAATTCTCTCGAACCTCTACCAAATTTCCTAGTTGTTCGAATGAGGTATACATCGGATTTCTAGGAACTTGCAATCGAGGATCAGTTGCGTGCGCACCCTCGGATTACTAAAACACTCCAGATTTATTCAAATCGTAAGTGTTCTTTCGATGTATTACGGTTATATATACATGTTATGATTTACATGTATTCTTAAATTTATACATAATCATTCTATATTTCGTCGTTTATTGGGTTTGAAACACAAAATTTCAAATTTTACTCCGTACACGAACCCGACAAAATCCTATAGTGTTATCAGAGTATGGGATATTGTGTGTGATTATGTAGTAATCGTTAATAATAATATGGGTTAGAATTTGTTTAAATCTGAATTTTATGTCTTTTGAAGCTTGAAAACCTAATATCTTAAGAGTGCATAATCCTTGTCTCCCGAACTATTAAACAATGATTAATCGAGGAAGTCATTCCGATCTAACTCTTCTAAGTCGATGTGCGTAACTGGTTCATTACGAACATGGTGCACTAAAGTGAAGAACGAGAAGGGATTAGATGATGGTCGATGAACGTGTTGTTTGATAGTGAAGGGTAACGATGATGAATCTGCAAATCTGACCCTAAACAAATTTTAGGATTTCGGAAATGCAGATTTTATGTTTCTAAGACGGAGGCGCCGTGATTCCATGGTGGAGCACCTCTGTCACGACCCGAACCCGGGCCCGTGACTGGTGCCTTACCCGGGCACCCAAGTAGACATACATCAGAGTAACCAGCGGAATATAAAACAAGACATGAAACAATATGAAGTGAGAAATAGTTTTTCCGAGAAAAGTTGCCTTTCGGCATATATATACATAAACTTGAACAGTTACATCCCTTTTACAAACTCTGCCCACAACAGTACTACAGACCTCTAAGAATGTTATAACAACAACGACGGGACAGGGCCCCGCCATACCCCTGAATGTAAGTACTACAACAGGGACTATACGAAAGATAAGCCTCGAGAAAGCGGAGCTTCCCAAACGCAACTGTGATCCTAAGAGCGAGGATCAACAAATGGTGTACCTCTACTGCGGCATGACGCGGCCCGAAGGAGGTCGATAACAATGTACCAAGTATGTGAAACTGAAAATACTGTAAATGAAATCATAATAGTCTATATAAAACAGAAGACATATATGATAACCAATTTACGACACACGTATATGTGATCGTATCAAGTCGGGGACTCGCACCCTTAAAGTCATCACTCAAATATAACTATGGGTCTCATGCCCACAATATCAATCATGCGTGGAATTCCTTCCTCGCCGCGATCCATGATATAAAAACACCCAGGAATACATGAACACCGAGTCCCACTGTGTCATAATAAAACCGTACGGGGTAAGTAAGAAGGCATAACCGACTACTAGAACCCACCGTACCAACAATGCTATCAAACTGCATCACGAGGTCTTTCTAGACCGCTACATGATCGAAGCTGGCCACTCGCCCTCAGTATCAATG
Source organism: Przewalskia tangutica (assembly GCA_029844215.1). Classification (NCBI taxonomy): domain Eukaryota; kingdom Viridiplantae; phylum Streptophyta; class Magnoliopsida; order Solanales; family Solanaceae; genus Przewalskia; species Przewalskia tangutica. The sequence continues at coordinate 112,251,985 of CM056727.1, forward strand.
TGCGCGTCTAATCCTGGAACTTACCGCGACTCGCGATAGGCCACACATAGGCGCATGAGGTATTCTCGCGTCGGGGCAGCTAACCCGCGGCATCCTCCCGGACTCTCGTAGTCCGCGTGGCCACATAGACGCGTGAGGTAATTACCCCGCACACACTGGAACTCGTAGCTCGCATAGGTCCCTGGACCCGCGTGAGGCATCCTCGCGACGGAGGCGACAACCCGTTATATCATGTCAAGAGGTGAGTGGTACAATACTAACATAACGGCTTATCGTTAAACAACATAAGCACAATCAAGGGAAACCCCTTTACACAAATATCACAAGACACTAACATACGTAGCATCCTAACATGTTTACTTATCAAACCAACAAGAAAGTATTACAAGACTATCACAAACCAACATAGTCAAGTTATTCACACAAGGTACTTTCTACTTTATGCCAACAAGTTCGGGTTTTTATCCCCAAAGTACTTCATACATTAATTCTTTAAAAACCAAGTACTCATTGCTCACGAATGAGGTTTCACACTTTTTAACAAAATTCATATCAATTCAATTAAGTCAAGTCTCTTATCTTTTAAGATCAAGTCTCTTAACTTCTAAAATCAATAACCCATTCTTTTCCAAAAGTTCAAGTTGCATAATTTCAAATACTCAAGTCTCTTATTTTCAAAAGATTCATAGATCATAGTTTTAAACATTTAACAACGTAATCTCCTTTTTAAAACAATTTGAGTAACATATGACTTATGTGTGAGTAGGTTATTCTTGTTTATAACAATTTTATTAAAGCAGCCATGATCTAGGAAATGTAATACAATTTTGTCTTATCTTAGCTTCTATGCAGATGGAGGTTTCTACTGGTTTTAATAATACTTAATTAGTCAATACATTTTCCTTTATTAGCGCTGCAGTGGTTTGTTCGATACTTATTCTCATTTCCGCAATCAATATAAGGCTTTCATAAACAATTAAGTAAATCGTTCCTTTTATCTCTTTTAAGTCATTATACCTAACTTCCCATAAAGCTAGTATAACTCTTAAGCTTTTAAAATCAAGTATTACTCTTCTTTCAAAAAGGATTCTTAATTCTTTTGAAATACTTCAAGATTCTTATTATTTAAAACTCAAGTCAAAAGACATCGAAGTAAAACCACGTTCAGTTAACATACGTACGTCTACCGTACTATATATATTCTTTTAAAATATCATGCTCAAGAGGATAGGAAGAATCACATACCTCCTCGGCGAAATCCACCTGCCAAGTCGAATATGTCGCGCGCAGAGTATCAACCTATAATAGTCAAATACGTCTATCAACGTCTGAACTACTCGTAGAATATTCTAAGCGAAGGTTCTTATTGTACGGAAAATCGGGCAAAGACTTCCTACCAGTCAAAATACAAGTCTCATCAGTAATACAGTCCTATGTAATTACAGTTCAATTCTCTTCTCTTATACCATCCTTCTATACATCTTATACCCAATTCTAAACTTCTACAATATGTAATCTCCAATTACAATAGAAGGATAAGATTATTTACCTCGTTAAGCCCAAAATTATCCAAGTTTAAATGTCGATCCTGAACAACGTTTAGCTCCTAATCCGTGCGCTCCAATTCGCTCCAAGAAACCCTTAGAAGTTCTACACAACTTCTACTTAATACTTCAACCACTATGAAGATTTTTCCCTAGGGTTTCGTTTTGTGACTAAAGAAAGTATAGTAGTATTTCCGGGCTCTTAGTATTGAAATAACTTTGGAATACTACAAGGTATTTGGGCTAAGGTATTTTGGAATTGTAACAATACTTGGAGAATACTTTTCTACCAAGGGGTATTTCACGAGAACTATCAAGAGATGGGGTACTTGGTAGGGCCTTCCGAGGAGGGTGGTTTGGACGAGAGCTTCAAGAGGGAGGGGGAAGGATTTTAAGACTTAGAATTTATTTAAGGGATGAAGAAATCCTTCAACTAAGGGGGGGGTATTTATAGGACTACCAAGGGCCAAGATTAAGGCAAGTGGAGGGTGGGGATTTGGGCAAGCGTAACCTTATCCATCTACTCCAAAAATATCACAAAATATCCTACCTAACCTTGACCAATGTTCAAGGCCTTTTTCTTGACAAAAACGTGCCAAACAATTGCCCACAATGCCGTCCACTTGAGGGTGACAAGTGTCGCCCTCTCGTTGGTCCAAAATATTTCATCTCTCGGAAAAATCCGCAAAAATAATAAATGTCGCAACCGTAATTTTCCCTTCGCAAGGTTCGGAAAACTTTTCGTCGGAAAACAATTCTTTTCGTTAGTTGTGCACAATTTTGTCCCTTATGCCTAATTAAGGCTTAAACTTTTGTACGTACGCCCTCACGTACATACTCTGGAAATATGGGGTCTAACATTCTCCCCTCCTTAGAAACATTCGTCCCGAATGTTCCTTTTCAAGACAGATAACGATGAAGTTCCTTTTAACTTAACAAGTTGTCGATGCCACACATGGCCACAAAACAACACACGCGCAAATACTGAAATCTAAGTCCACGAGGAATCACCTCTATCATCACAAAAGCTCCCACTTCAAGGCTAAAAGATACTCCCTTCGCACCTTTACTTCACAAAAGTAATGATCACTTTTATTCTCTTACTCGTCGTACCCTCCTAGTACACTCGAACACTTCCTAAATAAACTTACCACCTCTCTGTTATTGCTTCAGTTTCCAAAATCTCGGGGTTACTATCTCCAACTTGGTCATCATTGACTGGGGACACTCTGGATGGATCTCCGATACTTTTCTGAATATAGCAACATGAAAGACCGGACGTACTGCCTCCTAAGTCGGACGACAAATGCTAACATATAGGCAACCTGGCCTATTCTTCACATGATCTGAAAAGGCCCAAAGTAACCCGGGCTAAGTTTCCCCTGCTTTCCAAATCTCGTCACGCCCTTTCGGGGTGGTACCTTCAAGAAAACCCACCGTCAATCTGAACTCCAAGTGTCGACGTCGATTATCCGCATGACTTCTGCTGACTCTGAGCTGCCAATAACCTCTCCTGGATAAGCTTCACCTTATCCGATGCCTGCTGTGTCAAGTTTGGACCAACTATCTGAATCTTGCCAACATCGAACCAATCGACCGGCAACCTACACTACCGCCTATACAAGGCTTCATAAGGCACCCTCCGAATACTGAAATGGTAGCTATAATGATACTCACCCAATCAAGAGGCACATAATCCTTGCTGCCACCCCTGAAATCAAAACACCGGCCCGAGGGTGAATGCAATACTGAGACTCTCCTGAGTTCCTAACCTTGCCTGGTAAAACCTCCATAAAAAGAAATAGTCGTAAACTGGGCTCCACTGCATGTCATAAAGTAAAAGTAGGAACCCCGTGCAGTCTTACAACCTTCCTGATATATAACATCTCGCATAACCCTCTGCCGAGTACACAGTTCTGACTGAAAGACAAGATGGGCTGACCTCATCGGCCCGACTACTGGTCGAATGCATCCACGAACGCGTACGATGGTTAACTAAACTTGGGCCTAACACCCTCGTGACCCTATCACAAAGCGGGACCACCACAATTTTTCCTTACTTCAAACCGGGATGCGGGTTGACCCGCAATGCCTCAACCCGACCCATTTATCGCGCCAAGCTCTTGTTCCCCGATCCGGAACAATCTTACCATCGAGTCACGAAAACCTAGTGGTCTTCTTAGTTCAACTACCCTCTTTCATTTCACACTACTCAGGGACTTATCACACAAATATATCTCACGTATACTATGCACTCCGATAAGGGTCGAACATAAAAAAATAAATCTTTTACTCAAGATGGCCTCGCCTCTAAGGTCTCCACGTATAAAACTCTAAGACTCACACTTTCCTTATCCCCAATCTTACCCTTTTAACTAACCATGATTTCTAATCACAATTAACACAATGCTATCTGAACATAACACTTAAGATATACTCATCTTATCACACATACTAATCTCTAGAGGGTTAAGGATATACCTGTATCTACTGCTTCACTCCCCTTTGTCGTTCTAATCAATCCTGCTCTGTTGGGCGCATAGCTAGGGAAGGTGATGAACTAGCCACTGATCCTGAAGGCTAAGTCTCTACATCCGCGTCACCTCTGGTCGGACAATTTCTCGCAAAATGGCCCTGCTGGCCGCAAGCATAACAAGTTGTCGAAGAAGTACGACACTCCCCACAATGACACCTACCACAATGGCCACACCGAGGTGGGGGTGGCCTCCTCTGGCTAACACCCCTTCCTCTCCGAACCACTGAATCATGACTAATCGCGGTGAGTCCTCCTACTTGCATCCCTCCTACTTGAACATTCTTTCGTCACATGGCCCTGACGGCCGCAGGTAAAACAAGTGTTGACACCCAATTTTGTCCATCCCCCATAAATAAATTACCAATAAATTAAACAATTTTCTTTTTTAGAACCGCAATTTTACATCGCAAAATACACATAATAAGTAAGTTTTAATGACGGTCCCGCATTATAAAATATTAAGCACTAATTAATTAGCTGGCCCACATTTATTATTATAATAATAGCTTAGACTAATAAAACACCTAATAATTTAATCACAATTTAAATAATTTATCTACCATTAATTAAATAATACACCTAATACCCAAAACTCTACCCAACCCAAAAAACTAAACCCATTATCGTTCACTTCCCCTCTTGATTTAGCCCAACCCAGTACCCCACTTAAACAAACTGGCCCAACGCCCCTGGCCCAAACCCGCGACCAGCAGCCCATAAGAAATAACACAGAGGCACCAAATTTCATTTCCGCCGTCTCCATCGCCTCCTTCGTAAAAAAACCTAAAGAACGAAACCTAACTCTCGCCGTCCGTACGCGACAACGAACAAGATCCTCGCCGGATTTTTCGGCGAGTCAACAGTATTGCCATTCTGTACCCTTCTATATCGCGCAGGCATCCCAAAATCTTTTCCTCAAATCACGCCCCGAATCAAACCTTCCTTTCTGTTTCAAACCTTACCAATTAATCCTCGAATCAGTACGAAAATGGCAACAAAATCTCGTTCTTGCCATAACTATCACCATATCAAAATGAATCCCTAAAACCGCGTCAAAATCAGTACGAATTGTCCCCTTTAATCCGTCCTAAACTTACCATAAAACGAAGCCCAACTAGGAGCTATAAATACCAATCCATCGATCAGTCATCGAAAAAAATCATCGAGAACACAGACAGCATTGTGTTTAAACTCCTCTCTTTTTCATTCAATTTATTACTACTTAAATCTGCAAACCAGTCCTTCACGAATTTCTCTTGACGATTCGGGAAAACCTTTGTCGTCGCCTCAGTTCGCTACCCACAAAATGTCCGAAACCTACTCCTTTCTTACTGTTTAGTTACTTAATTGATAGTATGTGTTTTCTGCATGATAGGATTATATGTATTCTTTATCAAATCTATTTGACTTAACTCAGTTTAGCCGCTGTTTCTTTTTTTTCCAGTTGTGGCTTTCGATTTTTGTGGTGTCGATTCTGTTCTTGAGCATGCGTGTGTGTGTTCGATAGTATTTTCTGTGGGTATGATTGAGAGTATAACGTTTGTATAAGGGTTGCGGATCCATTTTGTTGGTTATATGCTGATGTTCAGTTAAATGTTGATTTGGATATTTTGTTTCTGCATATTTTAGGACACAAGATTGCGCATGTTCCTGTGAACATTCAGATACATGTCTAGTATTGTGTTGCGTGAGATTTTCTGTGCTATCTCAGGGTATTTGTAGTTTGTTAAATGAATAATACAATATTGATCACAATCTGTCACATTTAAAAAATCTGTTTGTTAACTCATCCAATTGAATGAAATAATCTGTCCTGTTATGTATAATCTAATATTTCTAAGGAGTCTTCTAGCTATTTATGTATGTTGGCTATATCTAATAAGTCATTATGCCTCACATATCCTACTAATGAATTCCAATCCGGCAGTTTTAAGTTTGTCCTATATTTACCTAAACTATTGGTCATGGAAAATATCTCCCCCCCTGTATTTCCCTTTCGAATTCTGCCAATCCAGTGTGTCAATAAACACGCATCACAATAAAAAATATAACAGTTGACATATCTGTCCCACTGCTTGATGCTCCGTACTTCCCTTTATATGTTGTCTTGTTTATATCGCATTAGTATCATTTAGTGTATATGGGTTGTATACCTCCCATGGTTTAAGTGTATGTCTTGCGGGTATCCATCCTTATATGGCTAAATATATTAGAGGTATTTTCGTATAAGTGGGTCTGTTTGGGGTGATAATGTTGACATCCTGAAACCTGAAAAAATAAAAAAAATAAAAAAGACATCTGATGTCATTGGGCCTGAATCACGTTTGCTGCATACTGGGCCCATCACTTAAATAATACCTCAAAGTGTTCATCTGCTGGTAGAATCCCGTATCTTTATCACCTCATGTTAATACTGGCCATGTGTGCACTTGTATGTTTAATTTAACATTCCACCTGTTTCGTATATAGAGTTTATATTATTTACTAATCCTTTTCTTTCTTATTTTTACATGACATGCATCGGGAGAATAATCAAGAGTCTCGATATGAGACTCATCATGACTTCCATATCGCCAACCACACTTCCGCCGCAGGGCTTCCAAACAGCTATAGGATAGATGGTGTCACCATCCGTTCTAGACGTTGCAACAACTCCAATCTCACTCCTCCTTTTGCTTATTTATGCATTTATTTATTTGTTTATTTATTTACTATCGTCGTATTTATTAACCTTGTAATTAATAGGATAATTAACTCTACTAGTCTCTGAATACTTTGGAAGGGGTAGTTTAAAGATAAATTCATCCTTTACTTAGTCTAGGCTCATCATATAAATCTAAATCTAAGATAATTAATCCTAGCTATGCTTTAGTAATGTAGTTAACATATTCCTCCATATTTAATTCTTAAACTTTCTCATCAACTCTTCATAAATATCATAGGAAGTAATTTTCGCATACACGTATAAAAAATATTTCATAATTAACTTTTCATATAAGAATCTTAAATATACTAATAGGAGTAATTTATCATTTTCTTACTTTTGTCAAATAAAACAATTTCATGTCTTATAAATGCATGATCAACTTTTTTTTGTATATTTTCGTGAGTCTTATAAGACCCGTTTAGTTATCAACATATATTCTTTAGATATTTGCCACACCCCTTTTACTTAAATAATCTTTTTTTTTAAAACATACATCCCTTAGCCAAATAAAATTAACCTATGTTTGAACGGACAACCGCAAGTTAGCGGATCCTTTAGGGTGCCTGACCCCTTCCCTTTAGGATAATAAAGAACTCTTGCCCAGAATCTCATCAAGTTTAACAGACCTTTAAATGGAGTTAATGCTGACTTTAATTGGTTAGCATTTAGGTGTCCTAATTCACCCAAATAATTAGGTGGCGACTCCCTTAACATTTTAAACATTTTATTTTTACATTTTTGGGGAGGATAACCATTCCGTCGCGCATTCAAGCCCGAGAGTTCAAAATCGGGTGCGACAGCATGGCGACTCCACTGGGGATATTTAGGTTCTTAACCATAACAAACATAGGTTAATTATTGTGCTTCATTTTTTCTTTCTTTATTTTTTATTTATTTATTTTATTTGCTTAATTTGCTTATTTTGTGTTTCACACTTATTTGCTTTTATGTTTTGCCTAAACTATTTTGCTTTACATATAAATATTTGCATATTGTTTTAACTGCTATTTGTTACTGCTTTTCTTAAACTGGCATTCCGCTCATACTTCCTCCCTTATGGAAAATTCACACTATCACACACAACACGCGGGTGTGCTTTGCGCACCTGCAAATTTCTTTCAAACACCCAAATTTAAGAGAGTTGGTAGTTTGCGCGGAGAATCCGGTCCAACCGGTGGTCGCGTAGCCTTCTCACTCGAGTAGTCCCCTCGGGAACCTTGCGTCTAGTAAGCCAAATCTTAGCAAACTTAAGATAGAGCTATACCACCCTTTATTTTAAGGCATGCATGCATTTACCTTAGGTGGGTCGGTCTTTGGTATCGACACCACAATTAGGAAGACACCAAACTTGTCGATGGGTTTCTCAACCCAACGACCAACCAGCATATTATGTGTTGCACAATCATGATAGATTTATCCAAGCCAAAAGACATGCCCAAAGATGGAAATGTAAGTTTATTATTATTTATTGTTTTTCAGCATTTGTATCATAACATGGATCATATAAGAATGGTTAGCGGAGTTCCTAATAAGCTAAGAGTATGGTGGGAGGATTTCGACATCAGCAGTCAGACGATGATTAGGAAGAAGTTGGGGTGTCTCATCTCACTATTTGGTATTTCGCCAGATCCGCATTTGATCCGAGCTTTAATCCAGTTTTGGGATCCAGACCGAGTCGTTTTCAAATTCAAGGATTTCGAAATAACTCCTACATTGGAAGAAGTGCATTATTTCACCAGCCTAGTTTACCAAGGTAGAAGACAGATTATTCCCAACAGCCAATCAGGGAAGAAATTCCTCCGCCACATGGGTCTTAAGAATACTAAGGAATTGCGTTGCTTCGAGAACAACTGGGTGTCTCTTGACTATCTTTACGAGAGGTATGGGCATAATAACGCTTACAAGACATGCAAAACAGAATTCTCATGCACTCTACGCCATTGGCAAAACAGGCGTCCTATTGCATTCCGCCGCTCTACTTGGCACCTTGATTTTTCCTCTTGAGTATGGCAGATAAGTACTTGCATATGTTCGTGGCGGATCACTTTTCGAGGAATTGACGACATACAACCCACTTTGGTTTCTATGATTTTGGCGAGAAATATTCGAGCTCTTGGGAAATGCAAAGAGGCGGACAAACTTCTTTGAAGGTTGCAATCTTATCTTACAAATGTGGGCCATGGAGCATTTTTACCAACGGTCAAATATGACAGACGTTTGTTTGGTAGCATCTTACAAGATCGGCGGCTTCATGATAGGGCGAAGCGGTTTGTGTCGCGGTCGGCACAAAGATTGGTGCAAGTTTTTGACATCCGCGCGAGGATCAGATCGGTGGAAATATCCCTTACTCCTCGCTGTTTGGAGCCTTTATACGCTGTAAGAATTATACTATATTGAGCTTATTGGTTTAAAGTGGTGCAACCGTGCGCTCCCTACGCGATTTTCCGACAATTCGCCAAGAGCGGATAATCCGCTCCGATCGACATACGGAGTCTCAGAAGTCACATTTGGACCAAACTTTATCGTGCCCCGAACTATACAAATTTTGAGAGAATGGGACGACATTAACAAGGTAAACATCGGAGATGAACAAGCAGGATGCACATCCGAGTATCAGACATGGTTGCAAGAGGATCACATCAGCACAACCTACAGCCCAAAAGGAGAGCAAGGTTTCGAGGACGTGGGCGCGAGCAATAGGATGAATGATTGTCTACTCAAAGAAAAGGTCATCACCCCAGACATGTGGGTCCTAATGCACGATGCAGTACAATACTTGGAACAGACAGGGGCTATACCAAAGAAGACCTAAGTTTCACTATCACATCGACAACATAGTTATTTAGTTTGAGATTTTCATTGTTTTTCTTATAAAGTGTCATTTCAATTAGCTTTATTTCCAATAAAGGCATTCCAATACAATGGCTTGGATACATCTAACGTGACTTTGCATATATGACGCTTAGGACTACCTCTAGCATAATAGAGGCCCCTTGCATATTAGGACACGCTTTAATCTACTCTATTTGTTGAAGCTTTATTACATGCCCATATGTTCTGCTATTCTGTTTGATGCTAACACATGTTTTGGACAAAAGGATTTTTGCTGTACTACTCCCCTTATCGACTGGTTTGTGTTGGCAAGCACTGGCGGAGCACCCATATTTCACAAGATCTAAAGCACGAGCAACAAAAATGAATGATTCAGGGGCAAACGAACAGGATGGCTTGGGACTCATTGTCGTTCAACGAGAGAAACCAGAAACATCAGAAAGGGGAAATGCTCCATATTCTGACGAATATCTTGCTCAAGTACTGCAGCAAATGGCGGTCATGCAAGCAGAAATGGATAGACTCCGAGAAATTACTAAGCTATCCATAAGCCTCAACACACAACTACCCACACTTCCTGATTCACCGTCTTTTCGACGCCATCCCCAACACCCAACAGATAACCCACAACCTCCCAATCCACGATACAACAACACGCCTCCTCATAACCCACAGCCCCCAAATCCACAACACAACAAAACACCTCCTCGTAACCCACAGACCATAAATGACCCTAACCCGCACACACCTCAGCCCCAGATGATACAAGCCACCTTACCCGCCCAAGACAACCAACCTACTCAACCCGCACCGATGACATACCATAATAAACAATACGGATCACCCGTATATGTGACCCATGCCCCACATCTCACACCCATACCTATACCTTCCCTGGAGTTTGCTCGATACGAAGAGATGGAGAAGAGGACAAGAGCTGGGATAGATGAAAACATGGCCAGAGAAATCCACGATTTGAAGAAAGCTTTTAAGAACCTTCAGATGGACAAGGGTCGAGGATTAAGTCACGAGGATTTATGCATGCATCCCGACGTCGAACTGCCCATCGGATACAAGGTACCAAAGTTTGACATGTTTTATGGCAAAAGTAATCCTCGTGCACACTTGAGGTCCTATTGCGACAAGTTAGTGGGTGTGGGAAGGGATCAATCGATCATCATGAAGTTGTTTATTAGGAGCTTGACTGGAGAAGCCTTGGATTGGTATACTAGCCAGGATCCAAGAAAGTGGCGTAGTTGGGGGGCGATGGCACAGGACTTTGTGGACAGGTTCAGGTTTAATACGGATAATGTCCTGGACAGATTCTATATCATGAAATTGGAGAAAAAGTCAATAGAAACCTTTAGGGAATATGCGATGAGGTGGAGATCCAGGCGGCGAAGGTCCGACCTATGGAAGAAAGTGAAATGACAACACTTTGTTTGTACAATCCTAAAGGACCCAGCGTACTATGAGAGGTTGATCGGCGTTATTGGGCAATTTTTACAAGTAGTAAAAATGGGAGATTTTGTGGAAGAGGGACTAAGAGCAGTAGGATCACGAATGCGTTGCTTTGCAACAAGCAAAGCAATACAATCGAGTCGATGGGAGGGATGAATAAGAAGAAAAAGGATGGAGCGACCCTATCATGGCGGTGCAACAACACAAAGCGAATCGAGCCACGACATACCAACTGACCCCAAACATACCAACCCCAACATACCAAACCCCACATTCCAAAACCCTCCCTATGACCATTTTAGCCAAAATACTTCCACATACCATCAACCTCACCCATCTACACCACCCCACCCAATATCTGACCGCGCGGGCGTTCGCCACACAAATTCCTCACAATACCGACCAGCATACCCACCCCACAACAATACCACACAAAACACACCTGACCACGAACCACGAGAGGAGGCCCACAAAATCATACACCGTTGGTGAACCATACTCCCAACTATATGAAAGACTAAGGCGTTGGTTTTATACGGTAGATCCATGGCAAAATCCCAATCCACTCCCACCATGGCATGATGAGAATAAGCATTGTGCATACCACTCTGGAGCATCAGGGCACAATACAGATGGTTGTTATGCATTGAAAAAGCAATTGAGGAACTAATCAAAGAAGGAGCTATTCGGTTGAAAGAGCCCTCCCCAATGTCAACAACAATCTCGCCAAATCACGACAATCTTTGGCGTGCACATGATCACCTTTGATGATGTATGCGATATGGAAGGACCATCGTACCAATCGAGAGAAGGAGGCGGGGATCTTTGCACATTGCCCGTGTGATTCTCGCCAAGGCGGTAGCGTTGGAAGTAGAGTTGAGCCGTCATAAGCCGCTAATGTCAGTATTAGTACCAGGATGGAGCTATTCGATCAAGCAACATAATGAGGGTAAACAGAAACAGGTGGTAGAAGTTGTTGCAGCGGGGGTGACGAGGTCCGGACAACGTTACTCATCTGTAGAAGTATCGCGAAAGACACCAGAAAAAGGCGTGACCGAAACCGTAAGTAGAGGAATTTTGGAGAAGGATGCCTACGGAGACTATTCCATTGTAGAGCGGTTGAGTAAAACACGGACAAATCTCTCTATTGTCACTGTTGATGAATTAGTGAACCGAACCTCTTTGATGGAGGTTTTGAAAGAGGCTCATGTGCCAGCCGAGACTGCTGATGAGAACTTTTCAGCACTGATCGGGCAAATTAAAGAGGTGCAAAAGATAATTTTCCATGAGAATGAATTGCCTCCTGAAGGTCGGGGTCATAATAAGGCATTGAACATAACAGTCAAGTGTGCTAATAAGTTTATCTCTCGAGTCTTGATTGATGGAGGGTCAGCTGTTAATGTATGCCCTTTGAATACTCTTCGAACTTTAGGAGTCAACATTGGGAAACTCCGTGAGAGCTACACAAGGGTAAAAGGTTTCGATGGGACCCTGAGGAGCGTCGCAGCGAGGCCCGATTTGACACTACAGATCGGGCCCGCAGAGTTCGAGATAGAATTCCAGGTATTGGACATATCCACATGCTACAATTTGTTACTCGGTAGACCTTGGATCCACGTGGTAGGAGCCGTCCCTTCCACTTTGCATCAAGTTTTGAAATTCATCTGGAATCATCATGAAGTTGTGGTTGAGGGAGACAAGGACAACACTGCTAACACCAAAGGGGCAATTCCAGTCATCGAGAGTATGGAAAAACTGGATGGATCTGTCTACCACATGAACAAGATCGTAGACGTTAGCAAGGCTAAAGGAATGCAACTGCCTCGCACTCCCAAAATGGTGGCCCGATAGATGCTAAGAAATGGTTTCGAGCCAGGCCGTGGACTTGGACCAAAACTAGGAGGAATCACAGAGCCGATTCACCTGCCGGAGAAGAAGGACACTTTTGGCCTCGGATATCAGCCCACTGCCGAGGAGATGATGTTATTTGATCACAGAAGGAAGGGTGAGTCTCATCTTCCAAGACCTGTTCCACCCCTGAATCATTCATTCGTCAAAGCATACCCTGCTCAGCTACCAGAAGAGGAGGATGCAGACATTCTTGCGGAGGGACTTCAAGGCCTTTTCATTTCTGAGGAAGAAGCAGAGTGTCATGCGATTTTGGAAGACTACGGATGACTGGACCATTTGGAGTGCAGAGCCGTGAGATGTCTTGAGCAAGCTGGACTGTACCCAACATTTTTTCATGAGTCTGGGTAGAATTAATAATTGGACGTTTTAAACAATTCAATTCGTATTTTTCTGAATTATGGGACACAGTTTTATGAGCTTATTTCCCTTTTGAAGTTTTAATAACAAGTTATGTTTTAATCAACACTCTTTATTCCCTTTCTTTCAGCATACAAAATAATATACTTGTCGATAATGAAAATGTGACATGTTATGAAACAAGAGAACAAAGTCAGAACAGCGAAAATGATCCAACAGAACCCGAAGGAAATTTTCCGTTAGAGGAATTAACGGAAGAGTTAGGAAGGTTCGAGGATAAGCCGAAACCAAATCTGGATGAAACAGAGACAGTAAACCTAGGAGATGATAAAGTTGTAAAGGAGACAAGGATCAGCGTTCACTTGAATACCGCACAGAAAGAAGATCTGGTGGCCCTATTGAAGCAGTATATCGACATATTCGCTTGGTCTTATGATGATATGTCAGGTCTAAGCACAGACATCGTTTCTCATAAGTTTCCAATTGAACCATCATGCCTGCCAGTGAAGCAAAAACCAAGGAAAATCAAGCCGGATCAGAGTTTGAAAGTCAAGGAGGAGATCTCCAAACAATTGGACGCAAATGTCATTCGGGTAGCAAGATACCCTACTTGGTTAGCCAACATTGTGCCAGTAACAAAGAAGGATGGTAAGATACGAGTTTGTGTCGATTACAGGGATCTCAACAAGGCAAGCCCTAAAGATGATTTTCCCCTTCCAAACATTCATTTACTCATCGACAATTGTGCGAAGCATGAATTACAATCATTTGTCGATTGTTTCGCTGGGTACCATCAAATCTTAATGAACGAAGAAGATGCAGAAGATCGCGTTCATACTCAGTGGGGTATATTATTATCGAGTCATGTCATTTGGACTTAAAAACGCAGGTGCCACTTACATGAGAGCCATGACTACCATTTTTCATGATATGATCCATAAGGAAATTGAAGTTTACGTGAATGACGTCATTATCAAGTCACGGAGGGCTACGGACCATCTGGTCCATCTGAAGAAGTTTTTTGAACGATTGAGGCAATATAATCTGAAGTTGAATCCGGCAAAGTGTGCCTTCGGCGTCCCAGCGGGAAAATTGCTGGGTTTCATTGTGAGCAGAAGGGGAATAGAGTTGGATCCTTCGAAAATAAAGGCCATTCAGGGACTACCTCCTCCGAAAAATCGCAAGGAAGTGATGAGTTTTCTCGGTCGTTTGAATTATATCAGCAGGTTCATAGCACAATCAACAGTGATATGCGAACCGATATTCAAGTTGTTAAAGAAGGACGCTGCCACTAAATGGACATTGGAGTGCCAACAAGCCCTTGACAAAATCAAAGTATCATCGTCCAATCCGGTCTTGGTGCCTCCGTAACAGGAGGCCTTTGTCGTTATACTTATCCGTATTGGAAAATGCGTTGGATGTGTGTTAGGACAACATGATGAGGCGGGAAGGAAGGAACAAACAATATACTACTTGAGTAAAAGTTCACGCCTTATGAAGCTCGTTACAATCTTTGAACGCACGTGTTGTGCCTTGACTTGGGTCGCACAACAATTCAGGCATTATTTATCCGCGTACACCACCTACCTCATTTCGAGGATGGACCCACTCAAGTATATCTTTCAGAAGCCTATGCCTACTGGAAAACTTGCAAAATGGCAGATCCTCTTAAGTGAATTCGACATCGTATACGTCACCCAAAAGGCAGTCAAAGGGCAAGCATTAGCAGATCATCTTGCGGAGAATCCGGTAGACGAGGAATATATCCCCTTGCGGACCTACTTTCCAGACGAAGAAGTGATGTTTATAGGAGAAGACATCCTAGAAGAATATCCGGGCTGGAGAATGTTCTTCGATGGCGCCGCGAATTTCAAAGGAGTAGGTATCGGAGCAGTTTTGGTATCAGAAACAGGACAACACTACCCGATATCGGCAAAGCTCAGATTCCCGTGCACCAATAATATGTCAGAATATGAAGCTTGCATACTAGGACTCCGAATGGCTATTGACATGAACATACAAGAGTTGCTGGTCATAGGGGATTCAGACCTGTTGATTCACCAAGTGCAAGGCGAATGGGCCACCAAGAATAGGAAGATACTTCCTTACCTACACTGTGTGAAAGAATTGCGCAAAAGGTTCGTTAAGATAGAATTCAGGCATACTCTAAGGGCTCAAAATGAGTTTGCAGACGCTCTAGCGACTTTGTCCTCCATGATTCAACATCTAGACAAGATCTATATTGACCCAATCAAAGTAGATGTGCTAGAGCAGCCAGCCTATTGTTCTCAGATAGATGAAGAATCAGAGAGCAAACCTTGGTATGACGAAATCAAGAGGTATCTCGAGGCAGGTAAGTACCCGGAAGGCACGACCAACATACAAAAGAAGACTCTTCGGAGGTTAGCAAACCATTTCTTCCTGAGCGGCGAGGTCCTTTATCGGAGAACTCAGGATTTGGGTTTGTTAAGATGTGTTGACACTCAAGAAGCAAACAAGTTATTAGAAGAGACACACGGAGGTATGTGCGGACCCCACATGAACTGTTTCATGCTAGCAAAGAAGATACTACGGGGAGGTTACTTCTGGATGACGATGGAAACAGATTGCATCAGTTTCGTGCGAAAGTGCCATCAATGCCAGATCCATGGCGACTTGATTCACGTGCCACCAAATGAACTCAATGTCACTAGTTCCCCATGGCCATTCGCAGCTTGGGGCATGGACATCATCGGTCCTATCGAGCCGGCAGCGTCAAATGGACACAGGTTTATCCTGGTGGCGATCGATTACTTTACAAAATGGGTAGAAGCATCATCATACAAGTCTGTGACCAAGAAAGTAGTAGTGGACTTTGTTCATCACAACATCATCTGTCGGTTCGGAATTCCAGAATCAATCATAACCGACAATGGGTCCAATCTCAACAGTGGTCTGATGAAGGAAATGTGTGAGAAGTTCAGGATCACTCATCGCAACTCAACTCCATATCGACCACAAATGAATGGAGCAGTTGAAGCGGCCAACAAGAACATCAAGAGGATACTGAGGAAGATGATAGATAACTACAAGCATTGGCCTGAAAATTTGCCTTTCGCCCTCTTGGGTTACCGTACTACAATCCGGACCTCCACAGGAGCAACACCGTATCTCTTGGTTTATGGAACAGAAGTTGTGCTGCCAGCGGAGGTGGAAATACCGTCTTTGAGAATCATCCAGGAAGCCGAACTAAATGAAGCCAAATGGATACAGAGTAGGTACGAACAATTGATGCTTATTGATGAGAAACGAATGAATGCAGTCTGTCACGGACAACTTTACCAGAACAGAATGGCCAGAGCTTTTAATAAGAAGGTACGACCAAGAAACTTCCAACCGGGACAGCTGGTGCTGAAACGTATATTCCCTAATCAAAGTGAGGCGAAAGGGAAATTCGCGCCCAATTGGCAAGGGCCTTACATGGTTCACCGAGTGCTTACAGGAGGGGCCCTCATCTTAGCTGAAATGGATGGCGAAGTGTGGCCGAGAGCCATCAACGCAGATGCAGTGAAGAGATACTATATTTAGAGTGCTTTATTTTCCATGTAATCACTTTGCCTGTAATATGAACTACGTGTGACCTGATTCCTTGGCGGATACGTAGGCGGCCACGTCGGCCTCTGTCCCATATTTAAATTTTTTAAAATCTTGTCTGTATGAACTACGTTTGACCTGATTCCCTTGGCGGGATACGTAGGCGGCCATATCGGCCTCGGTCCCATTTCTAGAAAAGCCAAAGTACTTTGCTTGTAATATGAACTACGTTTGACCTGATTCCCTTGGCGGGATACGTAGGCGGCCATATCGGCCTCGGTCCCATTTCTAGAAAAGCCTAACTACTTTGCTTGTAATATGAACTACGTTTGACCTGATTCCCTTGGCGGGATACGTAGGCGGCCATATCGGCCTCGGTCCCATTTCTAGAAAAGCCTAATTACTTTGCTTGTAATCGGAACTACGTGTGACCTGATTCCTTGGCGGATACGTAGGCGGCCACGTCGGCCTCGGTCCCATATTTAAATTTTTTAAAATCTTGTCTGTATGAACTACGTTTGACCTGATTCCCTTGGCGGGATACGTAGGCGGCCATATCGGCCTCGGTCCCATTTCTAGAAAAGCCTAATTACTTTGCTTGTAATCTGAACTACGTTTGACCTGATTCCCTTGGCGGGATACGTAGGCGGCCATATCGGCCTCGGTCCCATTTCTAGAAAAGCCTAATTACTTTGCTTGTAATCGGAACTACGTGTGACCTGATTCCTTGGCGGATACGTAGGCGGCCACGTCGGCCTCGGTCCCATATTTAAAAATTTTAAAATCTTGTCTGTAACGAACTACGTTCGACCTGATTCCCTTAACGGATACGTAGGCGGCCTACATCGGCCTCAGTCACACCATTAGGAAATCTTCGTTTTGTCAATTGACAGTTTTGTGAATTGTACTCAGTCCTGTCATACACACGAGACAAACCTACGACATATATCCGACCTAGTTTCGTCAGTCAAAACTGGGACAATTTATTTTTTAAGGATTTCGCCACGAAAAGACACCGACTAATATGATTCCATATGCTCGAAAGATCGACATAAACTGGGACAATTTTAAGGGTTTTACTACAAATGACATCAATGGGCATGGTTAATTTACGCAAAGGGTTCCATGTCCCAAAACTGGGACAAATTTTAAAAGAGAGCCTGACGGTAGCGGAACACCGAAAGTATGGGAGAATATACCGCCGATTTCGGATAAGGAAGTTCGCTTTGTTTCACAACATGTCACTATTCAAATATCGACATAATTTCCTACTAGCATATATAAGTATATTTTCTCAAGATAGAATATTTTTTCAACACATGTTTTGACCAAGACTCGAAATCAGACAGGGGTTACACGTCCAGACAAGACAACGCGTACAAGTATCAAGAGCCAACACAAATCGGCCGACCCCCTCCCCGAACTCACAATTTTTTTTTGAGTGAATTTTGCAGGACAACAGGAACAAGGAGGACAACAACAGTCCAATACAACAGATTCGCTCACGAAGTCCATCTGTAACAAGTCTACATCAAATACATCTCACAAAAGCCACATCTTCTTTACTCAGGCTACATCATTTACACTTTAATTATTTCATCTAGCTTTGATTATGCATAACACAACTCCATATGTAGAACAATTTTTATCTATGCCCTAGAAGGCGTCATTTGCATTTCGTCCATACAACGTTAACATCCGTCATCTCGCCTATACAACGGCGAACACTGCGTCGTCTATACAACGAACATTTGCATTTCGTTTATACAACGATTTAACATCTGCATTTCGTCCATACAACGATTTAACACTGCATTCGTCTATACAACGAACATTTGCATTTCGTCTATACAACGATTTAACATCTGCATTTCGTCCATACAACGATTTATCGCATTTCGTTTGGCCCATACAACGATTTAACATCTGCATCTCGTCCATACAACGACGAACATCTGCATCTCGTCCATACAACGACGAACATCTGTATTTCGTCCATACAACGACGAACATCTGCATCTCGTCCATACAATGACGAACATCTGCATCTCGTCCATACAACGACGAACATCTGCATTTCGTCCATACAACGACGAACATTTGCATCTCGTCCATACAACGACGAACATCTGCATCTCGTCCATACAACGACGAACATCTGCATCTCATCTATACAACGACGAACATCTGCATCTCGTCTATACAACGACGAACATATGCATTTCAACGACGAACACCTGCATCTCGTCTATACAACGACGAACATTTGCATTTCGTCTATACAACGACGAATATCTGCATTTCGTCTATACAACGACGAACATCTGCATTTCGTCCATACAACGACGAACATCTGCATTTCGTCCATACAACGACGAACATCTGCATCTCATCTATACAACGACGAACATCTGCATCTCGTCTATACAACGACGAACATTTGCATTTCGTCCATACAACGACGAACATTTGCATCTCGTCCATACAACGACGAACATCTGCATCTCATCTATACAACGACGAACATCTACATCTCGTCCATACAACGACGGACATCTGCATCTCGCCACTACAAGACGGCGTATCGTCACACCATTTCATTATATAGTATATACAATCTGACTACAACCACAACACAAATTCACATTCTTACATTGTTTTGTTTTGACAGTTATGCACTAATGCCTCTATCTTAGCTTCAATCTACAGGAACATTTACAAGTCGCAAAGGCGAACCTGGCGTGGACCTACTCTCTTACGAATCGAGGTAATTTGTTGGGAGCAAGACTTTCCAACAAAAGGCAAAAGTGGACCCGAACATCGACCTACTCTCTCCCAACATTCTAGCACCACAATAACTCATAGTCGCCATAGCTTGACACTGGGACAGATTTTAAATCCGCGTCGGCCCCACCCTTAGTTTTCAGACACCAGCAACACTTTGTTCCAATTCCAATGACCCAGACAAAATTGGCTATAAGTCAACGTCTTTGTCTGGAGATTCTTTCAGCTTCCCCATACAAAGAGGGACAACTGTTGACACCCAATTTTGTCCATCCCCCATAAATAAATTACCAATAAATTAAACAATTTTCTTTTTTAGAACCGCA
This sequence comes from Przewalskia tangutica, assembly GCA_029844215.1. Taxonomy (NCBI): domain Eukaryota; kingdom Viridiplantae; phylum Streptophyta; class Magnoliopsida; order Solanales; family Solanaceae; genus Przewalskia; species Przewalskia tangutica. Next base: position 112,272,016 of record CM056727.1, read on the forward strand.
ATTTTACATCGCAAAATACACATAATAAGTAAGTTTTAATGACGATCCCGCATTATAAAATATTAAGCACTAATTAATTAGCTGACCCACATTTATTATTATAATAATAGCTTAGACTAATAAAACACCTAATAATTTAATCACAATTTAAATAATTTATCTATCATTAATTAAATAATACACCTAATACCCAAAACTCTACCCAACCCAAAAAACTAAACCCATTATCGTTCACTTCCCCTCTTGATTTAGCCCAACCCAGTACCCCACTTAAACAAACTGGCCCAACGCCCCTGGCCCAAACCCGCGACCAGCAGCCCATAAGAAATAACGCAGAGGCACCCAACCCTCATTTCCCTTCGTCTCCATCGCCCCCTCCTTCAGAAAAAAACCTAAAGAACGAAACCCTAACTCCCTCGTCCATGCCGCCGACAGCGAACAAGATCCTCGCCGGATTTTTCGGCGAGTCAACAGTATTGCCATTCTGTACCCTTCCATATCGCGCAGGCATCCCAAAACCTTTTCCTCAAATCACGCCCCGAATCAAACCTTCCTTTCTGTTTCAAACCTTACCAATTAATCCTCGAATCAATACGAAAATGGCAACAAAATCTCGTGTTTGCCATAACTATCACCATATCAAAATGAATCCCTAAAACCGCGTCAAAATCAGTACGAATTGTCCCCTTTAATCCGTCCTAAACTTACCATAAAACGAAGCCCAACTAGGAGCTATAAAAACCAATCCATCGATCAGTCATCGAAAAAAAACCATCGAGAACACAGACAACATTGTGTTTAAACTCCTCTCTTTTTCATTCAATTTATTACTACTTAAATCTGCAAACCAGTCCTTCACGAATTTCTCTTGACGATTCGGGAAAACCTTTGTCGTCGCCTCAGTTCGCTACCCACAAAAGGTCTGAAACCTACTCCTTTCTTACTGTTTAGTTACTTAATTGATAGTATGTGTTTTCTGCATGATAGGATTATATGTATTCTTTATCAAATCTATTTGACTTAACTCAGTTTAGCATTGTTTCTTTTTTCAGTTGTGGCATTCGATTTTTGTGGTGTCGATTCTGTTCTTGAGCATGTGTGTGTGTGTTCGATAGTATTTTCTGTGGGTATGATTGAGAGTATAACGTTTGTATAAGGGTTGCGGATCCATTTTGTTGGTTATATGCTGATGTTCAGTTAAATGTTGATTTGGATATTTTGTTTCTGCATATTTTAGGACACAAGATTGCGCATGTTCCTGTGAACATTCAGATACATGTCTAGTATTGTGTTGCGTGGGATTTTCTGTGCTATCTCAGGGTATTTGTAGTTTGTTAAATGAATAATACAATATTGATCACAATCTGTCACATTTAAAAAATCTGTTTGTTAACTCATCCAATTGAATGAAATAATCTGTCCTGTTATGTATAATCTAATATTTCTAAGGAGTCTTCTAGCTATTTATGTATGTTGGCTATATCTAATAAGCCATTATGCCTCACATATCCTACTAATGAATTCCAATCCGGCAGTTTTAAGTTTGTCCTATATTTACCTAAACTATTGGTCATGGAAAATATCTCCCCCCCTGTATTTCCCTTTCGAATTCTGCCAATCCAGTGTGTCAATAACCACGCATCACAATAAAAAATATAACAGTTGACATATCTGTCCCACTGCTTGATGCTCCGTACTTCCCTTTATCTGTTGTCTTGTTTATATCGCATTAGTATCATTCAGTGTATATGGATTGTATACCTCCCATGGTTTAAGTGTATGTCTTGCGGGTATCCATCCTTATATGGCTAAATATACTAGAGGTATTTTCGTATAAGTGGGTCTGTTTGGGGTGATAATGTTGACATCCTGAAACCTGGAAAAAAAAAAAGACATCTGATGTCATTGGGCCTGAATCACGTTTGCTGCATACTGGGACCATCATTTAAATAATACCTCAAAGTGTTCATCTGCTGGTAGAATCCCGTATCTGTATCGCCTCATGTTAATACTGGCCATGTGTGTACTTGTATGTTTAATTTAACATTCCACCTGTTTCGTATATAGAGTTTATATTATTTACTAATCCTTTTCTTTCTTATTTTTACATGACATGCATCGGGAGAATAATCAAGAGTCTCGATATGAGACTCATCATGACTTCCATACCGCCAACCATACTTCCGCCGCAGGGCTTCCAAACAGCTATAGGATAGATGGTGTCACCATCCGTTCTAGACGTTGCAACAACTCCAATCTCACTCCTCCTTTTGCTTATTTATGCATTTATTTATTTGTTTATTTATTTACTATCGTCGTATTTATTAACCTTGTAATTAATAGGATAATTAACTCTACTAGTCTATGAATACTTTGGAAGGGGTAGTTTAAAGATAAATTCATCCTTTACTTAGTCTAGGCTCATCATATAAATCTAAATCTAAGATAATTAATCCTAGCTATGCTTTAGTCATGTAGTTAACATATTCCTCCATATTTAATTCTTAAACTTTCTCATCAACTCTTCATAAATATCATAGGAAGTAATTTTCGCATACACGTATAAAAAATATTTCATAATTAACTTTTCATATAAGAATCTTAAATATACTAATAGGAGTAATTTATCATTTTCTTACTTTTGTCAAATAAAACAATTTCATGTCTTATAAATGCATAATCAACTTTTTTTTTGTATATTTTCGTGAGTCTTATAAGACCCGTTTAGTTATCAACATATATTATTTAGATATTTGCCACACCCCTTTTACTTAAATAATCTTTTTTTTTTAAAACATACATCCCTTAGCCAAATAAAATTAACCTATGTTTGAACGGACAACCGCAAGTTAGCGGATCCTTTAGGGTGCCTGACCCCTTCCCTTTAGGATAATAAAGAACCCTTGCCCAGAATTTCATCAAGTTTAGCAGACCTTTAAATGGAGTTAATGTTGACTTTAATTGGTTAGCATTTAGGTGTCCTAATTCACCCAAATAATTAGGTGGCGACTCCCTTAACATTTTAAACATTTTATTTTTACATTTTTGGGGAGGATAACCATTCCGTCGCGCATTCAAGCCCGAGAGTTCAAAATCGGGTGCGACAACAAGCACCAACGAAAAGACGACATTCCCCGGGATGACGCCTGCCACACTGTGAACACTGAGGGAAAACTGAATCCGGCTGGCTGGAACCTACGTGTATCTGTGAACCAGAAGCCCTGGAGCTCTGACCAACTCCTACATACCCCGAACGTCCCCGAACCCCCGGAGGACCACTGCATCGGCGGAGGTGCATATGCGATCTTCTTTGAGGTGATTCGCCTCGAAAGTTACCAAAGGACCCTGCTGATCTGGCCCTCTTCTGCTTATCTTGGTTAACCCGTCGATCCCTACGTTTCTCGGCCTGCTGCGCATAAGCCCGTACGCAGGACATGCTCATGCCTGACTGAAGAGCTACTCTTACACAACCCTCATTTAGATATTCATCAAGACCCGCGATAAATCGGTACATAATATACTCTCTGGTTGCTAACTCCCTAGCTAATGTGGTCGTCTCTTTGCAATACATACTGCATGCATCGTGGTCGTGGGCGAAGGTCAGATATCATGGCCGCAGAGGCTGCGCCTTGTGCTAAACTCTGCTGAAATTGGCGACGCCGCAGAACTCCCGAATGAAGCATCACCTCGGGTGATGATTGGGCGATGCCTCGTAACCCTCGTGCTCTACTCGCGGCTCCTTTGCGCCGCTCTTCGGGCGGGTTGCCTTACGCGGAGGCATAACTGTAAAGGAAAGAATTACGTTAGAGGGGTCCAACTTATAACACAGCTCTAAGGCACGATCTCGGAGTGAGAAGAATGGAAACCAATCTTAAATATCCTATAGCCTCCTGATTATTGGTGTTGTGCACACACCGATAATCAAGAACTTACTAGATACGATGCGTAGACACTTTCAGAGGATCAATCGCTCTGATACCACTTTTGTCACGACCGAACCGGGCGTGGTCGTGCCTTACCCGGTACCCAGTAGACATACATCGAGTAACGGCGGAATATAAAACAAGACATGAAACAATATGAAGTGAAAGCAGTTTTTACGAGAAAAGTTGCCTTTGGCATATATATACATAAACTTGAGCGATTACATCCCTTTTACAAACCACGCCACAGCGATACTACGGACTCTAAGAATGTTATAACAACAACGGCAGACAGGGCCGCCATACCCCGAATGTAAGTACCTACAACAGGGGACTATACGAAAGATAAGCCTCCGGAGAAACGGAGCTTCCCAACGCTGAACTGTGATCCTAAGAGCGAGGATCAACAACTGGTGTACCTCTACTACGGCATGACGCGGCCGAAGGAGGTCGATAACAGTACCAAGTATGTGGCGAAAATATTGTAAATGAAATCATAATAGTCTATATAAAGCGAAGACATATATGATAACCAATTTCGACACACCATATATAGCGATCATGTCAAGTCGGGGACTCACACCCAAAGTCATCACTCAAATATAACTATGGGTCTCATGCCCACAATATCAATCATGCGGTGGAATTGCTTCCTCACGCCGGTCCATGATATAAAAACACCCAAGGAATACATGAACACGGGTCCACTGTGTCATAATAAAACCGTGCGGGGTAAGTAAGAAGGCATAGCCGACTACTAGAACCCACCGTACCAACAATGCTATCAAGCGCATCACGAGGTCTTTCTAGACCGCCACGTGATCGGCGGCCACTCGCCCTCGGTATCGATGTGCGCGTCTAATCTCGGAACTTACCGCGACTCGCGTAGGCCACACATAGGCCCGCATGAGGTATTCTCGCATCGGGCAGCTAACCCGCGGCATCCTCACGGACTCGTAGTCCGCATGGCCACATCGACCGCGTGAGGTAATTACCCGCACACTAACACGGAACTCGTAGCTCGCATAGGTCCTCGGACCCGCATGAGGCATCCTCCGCGTCGAGGGCAGCTTAACCCCGGTATATCATGTCAAGAGGTGAGTGGTACAATACTAACATAACGGCTTATCGTTAAACAACATAAGCACAATCAAGGGAAACCCCTTTACACAAACATCACAAGACACTAACATACGTAGCATCCTAACATGTTTACTTATCAAACCAACAAGAAAGTATTACAAGACTATCACAAACCAACATAGTCAAGTTATTCACACAAGGTACTTTCTATTTTATGCCAACAAGTTCGGGTTTTTATCCCCAAAGTACTTCATACATTAATTCTTTAAAAACCAAGTACTCATTGCTCACGAATGAGGTTTCACATTTTTTAACAAAATTCATATTAAGTCAATTAAGTCAAGTCTCTTAAGTCAAGTCTCTTATCTTTTAAGATCAAGTCTCTTAACTTCTAAAATCAATAACCCATTCTTTTCCAAAAGTTCAAGTTGCATAATTTCAAATACTCAAGTCTCTTATTTTCAAAAAATTCATAGATCATAGTTTTAAACATTTAACAACGTAATCTCCTTTTTAAATCAATTTGAGTAACATATGCCTTATGTGTGAGTAGGTTATTCTTGTTTATAACAATCTTATTAAAGCAGCCATGATCTAGAAAATGTAATACAATTTTGTCTTATCTTAGCTTCTATGCAGATGGAGGTTTCTACTGGTTTTAATAATACTTAATTAGTCAATACATTTTCCTTTATTAGCGCTGCAGTGGTTTGTTCGATACTTATTCTCATTTCCGCAATCAATATAAGGCTTTCATAAACAATTAAGTAAACCGTTCCTTTTATCTCTCTTAAGTCGTTATACCTAACTTCCCATAAAGCTAGTATAACTCTTAAACTTTTAAAACCAAGTATTACTCTTCTTTCAAAAAGGATTCTTAATTCTTTTGAAATACTTCAAGATTCTTATTATTTAAAACTCAAGTCAAAAGACATTGAAGTAAAACCACGTTCAGTTAACATACGTACGTCTACCGTACTATATATATTCTTTTAAAATATCATGCTCAAGAGGATAGGAAGAATCACATACCTCCTCGGCGAAATCCACCTGCCAAGTCGAATATGTCGCGCAGAGTATCAACCTATAATAGTCAAATACGCCTATCAACGCCTATACTACTCAGTAGAATATTCTAAGCGAAGGTTCTTATTGCTACGGAAAATCGCAAAGACTTCCTAGTCAAAATATACAGTGCATCAGAATACGGTCCTATGTAATTACAATTCTCTTCTCTTATAACATCCTTCTATACATCTTATACCCAATTCTAAACTTCTACAATATGTAATCTCCAATTACAATAGAAGGATAAGATTATTTACCTCGTTAAGCCCAAAATTATCCAAGTTTAAATGTCGATCCTGAACAACGTTTAGCTCCTAATCCGTGCGCTCCAATTCGCTCCAAGAAACCCTTAGAAGTTCTACACAACTTATACTTAATACTTCAACCACTATGAAGATTTTTCCCTAGGGTTTCGTTTTGTGACTAAAGAAAGTATAGTAGTATTTCCGGGCTCTTAGTATTGAAATAACTTTGGAATACTACAAGGTATTTGGGCTAAGGTATTTTGGAATTGTAACAATACTTGGAGAATACTTTTCTACCAGGGGGGGGGGGGGTATTTCACGAGAAATAACAAGAGAGGTACTTGGTAGGGCCTTCTCGAGGGAGGGTGGTTTGACGAGAGCTTGAGAGGAGGGGAAAGATTTTTAGACTTAGAATTTATTTAAGGGATGTAGAAATCCTTCAACTAAGGGGGGGGGGGGGGTATTTATAGGACTACCAAGGGCCAAGATTAAGGCAAGTGGAGGGCAAGTGAAGGGTGGGGATTTGGGCAAGTGTAACCTTATCCATCTACTCCAAAAATATCACAAAATATCCTACCTAACCTTGACCAATGTTCAAGGCGTTTTTCTTGACAAAAACGTGCCAAACAATTGCCCACAATGTCGTCCACTTGAGGGTGACAAGTGTCGCCCTCTCGTTGGTCCAAAATATTTCATCTCTCAGAAAAATCCGCAAAAATAATAAATGTCATAGTAATTTTCCGCCGCAGTTCGGAAAACTTTTAGTCGGAAAACAATTCTTTTAGTTAGTTGTGCACAATTTCGTCCCTTATGCCTAATTAAGGCTTAAACTTTTATGCGTCGCCTCACGTACATACTGCGGAAATACTGGTCTAACATTCTCCCTTAGAAACATTCGTCGAATGTTCTTCTCAAACGAATAACGATGAAGTTCCTTTTAACTTAACAAGTTGCCGATGCCACACATGGCCACAAAATAACACACGCGCAAATACTGAAATCTAAGTCCACGAGGAATCACCTCTATCATCACAAAAGCTCCCACTTCAAGGCTAAAAGATACTCCCTTCGCACCTTTACTTCACAAAAGTAATGATCACTTCTATTCTCTTACTCGTCGTACCCTCGCACTTCGAACACTTCCTAAATAAACTTACCACCTCTCTGTTATTGCTTCAGTTTCCAAAATCTCGGGGTTACTATCTCCAACTTGGTCATCATTGACTGGGGACACTCTGGATGGATCTCCGATACTTTTCCGAATATAGCAACATGAAAGACCGGACGTACTGCCTCCTAAGTCGGACGACAAATGCTAACATATAGGCAACCTGGCCTATTATTCACATGATCTGAAAAGGCCCAAAGTAACCCGGGCTAAGTTTCCCCTGCTTTCCAAATCTCGTCACGCCCTTTCGGGGTGGTACCTTCAAGAAAACCAACCGTCAATCTGAACTCCAAGTGTCGACGTCGATTATCCGCATGACTTCTGCTGACTCTGAGCTGCCAATAACCTCTCCTGGATAAGCTTCACCTTATCCGCTTCCTGCTGTGTCAAGTTTGGACCAACTATCTGAATCTTGCCAACATCGAACCAATCGACCGGCAACCTACACTACCGCCTATACAAGGCTTCATAAGGCACCCTCCGAATACTGAAATGGTAGCTATAATGATACTCACCCAATCAAGAGGCACATAATCCTTGCTGCCACCCCTGAAATCAAAACACCGGCCCGAGGGTGAATGCAATACTGAGACTCTCCTGAGTTCCTAACCTTGCCTGGTAAAACCTCCATAAAAAGAAATAGCCGTAAACTGGGCTCCACTGCCTGTCATAAAGTAAAAGTAGGAACCCCGTGCAGTCTTACAACCTTCCTGATATATAACATCTCGCATAACCTCACCGAGTATACGATTCATCGAAAGACAAGATGGTGACCTCATCGGCGACTCTTCGGTCGAATGCATCCACGAACGCGTACGATGGTTAACTAAACTTGGGCCTAACACCCTCGTGACCCTATCACAAAGCGGGACCACCACAATTTTTCCTTACTTCGGCCGCGGGTTGACCGCACCGCCTCAACCCGACCCATTTATCGCGCCAAGCTCTTGTTCCCCGATCCGGAACAATCTCACCATCGAGTCACGAAAACCTAGTGGTCTTCTTAGTTCAACTACCCTCTTTCATTTCACACTACTCAGGGACTTATCACACAAATATATCTCACGTATACTATGCACTCCGATAAGGGTCGAACACAAAAAAAAAAAAATTACTCAAGATGGCCTCGCCTCTAAGGTTTCCACGTATAAAACTCTAAGGCTCACACTTTCCCTATCCCCAATCTTACCCTTTTAACTAACCATGATTTCTAATCACAATTAACACAATGCTATCTGAACATAACACTTAAGATATACTCATCTTATCACACATACTAATCTCTGAGGTTAAGGATATACTGTATCTCTTCGCTTCACTTTGTCGTTCTAATCAATCCACTGTTGGCGCATAGCTAGGAAGGTGATGAACTAGCCACCGATCTGAAGGTGAGTCTCTACATCGCGCCACTGGTCGGACAATTTCTCGCAAAATGGCCTGCTGTCGCAAGCATAACAAGTCGAAGAAGTACGACACTCCCACAAAGACACCTACCACAACGGCGCGAGGTGGGGTGGCCTCTCTGCTAACACCCTTCCTCTCCGAACCATCGAATCGCAACTAATCTGCGGTGAGTCCTCCTACTTGCATCCTCCTACTTGAACATTCTTTCGTCCACATGGCCCTAACGCCGCAGTAAAACAAGCACCAACGAAAGAGCGACATTCCCGGGATGACGCACGCCACACTATGAACACCGAGGAAAATCGAATCGGTGGCGGAACCCACGTGTATCGTGAACGGAAGCCACGGAGCTCGACCAACTCCTGCATACCGAGCGTCACGAACCCCGGAGGACCACTCTGCTGTGGCGGAGGTGCATATCGATCTCTTCGAGGTGATTCGCCTCGAAAGTTACCAAAGGACCACTGCGATCCGGCCTCTTCGCTTATCTTGGTTAACCGGCGATCCTACGTTTCTCGGCCTCGTGCATAAGCCCGCACGCAGCCATGCTCATGCTCGATCAAGAGCTACTCTTACACAACCTCCTTTAGATATTCATCAAGACCGCGATAAATCGGTACATAATATACTCTGGTTGCTAACTCCTAGCTAGTAAAGGTCGTCTCTTTGCAATACATACCGCTCTCTTGGTCGTGGCGAAGGTCCAGATATCATGGCGCAGATGAATCGCTGCATTGTGCTAAACTCTGCTGGGGCTGGCGATGTCGCAGAACTCCGCGAATGAAGCACCACCTCAGGTGATGATTGGGCCTGCGCCCTCGTAACCCTTTGTGCTCTACTCGCAGCTCGCCGTGCCTTGCCATTCGGGCGGGTTACTGGCGGAGGCATAGCGGTAAGGGAAAGAATTACGTTAGAGGGTCCAACTTATAACACTCTAAGGCACGATCTCGAGTGAGAAGAATGGAAACCAATCCTAAATATCCTATAGCCTCACGATTATTGGTGTGGTGCACAACACACCGATAATCAAGACTTACTAGATACGATGCGTAGACACTTTCCGAGGATTAATCGCTCGATACCACTTTTGTCACGACCGAACCGGGCGTGATCGGTGCCTACGGGCACCCAGTAGACATACATCGAGTAACAATGGAATATAAAACAAGACATGAAACAATATGAAATGAGAAAGCTTTTTTGAGAAAAGTTGCCTTTCGGCATATATATACATAAACTTGAGCAGTTACATCCCTTTTACAAACCACGCCACAAGATTACTGGACCTCTAAGAATGTTATAACAACACCGACGCAGGGCTTCGCCATACCCACGAATGTAAGTACCTACAACAGGGACTATACGAAAGATAAGCCTCGGAGAAACGGAGCTTCCTAAACGAACCGTGATCTCAAGAGCGAGGATCAACAAGCGGTGTACTCTACTGCGGCATGAACGCAGCCCGAAGAGGTCGATTACAACGGTACCAAGTATGTGGCGAAAATCACGTAAATGAAATCATAATAGTCTATATAAAGCGGAAGACATATATGATAACCAATTTACGACACACCATATGTAGCGTCATGTCAAGTCGGGGACTCACCCAAAGTCATCACTCAAATATAACTATGGGTCTCATGCCCACAATATCAATCATGCGTGGAATTGCTTCCTCACCGGCGATCCATGATATAAAACACCCAAGGAATACATGAACACGGTCCACTGTGTCATAATAAAACCGTCTGGGGTAAGTAAGAAGGCATAGCCGACTACTGGCCACCGTACCAACAATGCTATCAAAGCGCATCACGAGGTCTTTCTAAACCGCCACATGATCGGCCGCCACTCGCCCTCGATGTCAATGCGCGTCTAATCTGGAACTTACCGCGACTCGCGATAGGCCACATAGGCCGCGTGAGGTATTCGCCGCATCGGGGCAGCTAACTCGCGACATCCTCACGGACTCTCGTGGTCGCGTACGGCCACATCGACGCGTGAGGTAATTACCGCACACTAACACGGAACTCGTAGCTCCGCATAGGTCCCCTGGACCCGCATGAGGCATCCCTCGCATCGGGGGGCAGCTTAACCCCCGGTATATCATGTCAAGAGGTGAGTGGTACAATACTAACATAACGGCTTATCGTTAAACAACATAAGCACAATCAAGGGAAACCCCTTTACACAAACATCACAAGACACTAACATACGTAGCATCCTAACATGTTTACTTATCAAACCAACAAGAAAGTATTACAAGGCTATCACAAACCAACATAGTCAAGTTATTCACACAAGGTACTTTCTATTTTATGCCAACAAGTTCGGGTTTTTATCCCCAAAGTACTTCATACATTAATTCTTTAAAAACCAAGTACTCATTGCTCACGAATGAGGTTTCACACTTTTTAACAAAATTCATATCAAGTCAATTAAGTCAAGTCTCTTATCTTTTAAGATCAAGTCTCTTAACTTCTAAAATCAATAACCCATTCTTTTCCAAAAGTTCAAGTTGCATAATTTCAAATACTCAAGTCTCTTATTTTCAAAAGATTCATAGATCATAGTTTTAAACATTTAACAACGTAATCTCCTTTTTAAATCAATTTGAGTAACATATGCCTTATGTGTGAGTAGGTTATTCTTGTTTATAACAATCTTATTAAAGCAGCCATGATCTAGGAAATGTAATACAATTTTGTCTTATCTTAGCTTACATGCGGATGGAGGTTTCTCTGGTTTTAATAATACTTAATTAGTCAATACATTTTCCTTTATTAAGCTGCATGATGGTTTGTTCGATACTTATTCTCATTTCCATAATCAATATAAGGCTTTCATAAACAATTAAGTAAACTGTTCCTTTTATCTCTCTTAAGTCGTTATACCTAACTTCCCATAAAGCTAGTATAACTCTTAAGCTTTTAAAACCAAGTATTACTCTTTCTTTCAAAAAGGATTCTTAATTCTTTTGAAATACTTCAAGATTCTTATTATTTAAAACTCAAGTCAAAAGACATCGAAGTAAAACAATGTTCAGTTAACATACGTACGTCTACCGTACTATATATATTCTTTTAAAATATCATGCTCGAGAGGATAGGAAGAATCACATACCTCGCCGTGAAATCCACCGCCAAGTCGAATATGTCGCGCGTAGAGTATCAACCTATAATAGTCGAATACGTCTATCAACGTCTAGACTACTCTGTAGAATATTCTAAGCAGAAGGTTCTTATTGCTACGGAAAATCGGGCGACTTCCTGGCCGTCAAAATACACAAGTCTCTATGTCTGATCATGTAATTCTGATTCAATTCTCTTCTCTTATACCATCCTTCATACATCTTATACCCAATTCTAAACTTCTACAATATGTAATCTCGATTAAAATAGAAGGATAAGATTATTTACCTCGTTAAGCCCAAAATTATCCAAGTTTAAATGTCGATCTGAACAACGTTTAGCTCTGTCAAATGCGCTCAATTCGCTCCAAGAAACCCTTAGAAGTTCTACACAACTTCTACTTAATACTTCAACCACTATGAAGATTTTTCCTAGGGTTTCGTTTTGTGACTAAAGAAAGTATAGTAGTATTTCCTGCTCTTAGTATTGAAATAACTTTGGAATACTACAAGGTATTTGGGCTAAGGTATTTTGGAATTGTAACAATACTTGGAGAATACTTTTCTACCAAGGGGGTATTTCACGAGAACTATCAAGAGATGGGGTACTTGGTAGGGCCTTCTCGAGGAGGGTGGTTTGGGCGAGAGCTTGAGAGGAGGAAGGATTTTAAGACTTAGAATTTATTTAAGGGATGAAGAAATCCTTCAACTAAGGGGTATTTATAGGACTACCAAGGGCGAGATTAAGGCAAGTGGAGGGCAAGTGGAGGTGGGGATTTGGGCAAGTGTAACCTTATCCATCTACTTCAAAAATATCACAAAATATCCTACCTAACCTTGACCAATGTTCAAGGCCTTTTCTTGACAAAAGCGTGCCAAACAATTGCCCACAATGCCGTCCTCTTGAGGGTGACAAGTGTCGCCCTCTCGTTGGTCCAAAATATTTCATCTCTCGAAAAAATCCGCAAAAATAATAAATGTCGCAACCGTAATTTTCCCTTCGCAAGGTTCGGAAAACTTTTCGTCGGAAAATAATTCTTTTCGTTAGTTGTGCACAATTTCGTCCCTTATGCCTAATTAAGGCTTAAACTTTTGTACGTACGCCCTCACGTACATACTCTGGAAATACGGGGTCTAACAACCGCAATGCCACCTATGGTTTTAGTAGCGGCGTCACGACTCCACAATAGAGCAACGCTACGCCACCTAGGGTTTGGTGAGGCATTGCGGCTCCGCTCATCTCGAAAGCTTAAAATAAATTTTTGAATCAATGCCACTAGGGCACCGCAGCGCCGAGGCTCCAAAAATAAAAAAATTGAAATCAGAAACTGAAGTTTTAAATGTTTCAGATTCTGATTCTGAAGTTTAAAGTTTCAGAATCTGAAATTTAATTTTTTCAAATACGAAGATTTGGTCCTTTGGGGTAAATCTGTAATTAAAATAAGTTTCTGAAAATAATTTTGGTCTTTGGCGCCGAATCTGAAATTATTTTGAATTCTGAAAATTATAGACAGGTCCCTGAAATTTGAAAATATTTTATGAAATTAAAATTGGATTTTCTGAATTTAAAGGGGATCAAAATTAAAATTTTAAATTCTTGAGAGACTAAACTGTAAATTCTGAAAATCTAAAATTTACAGAAGTATCCTGAAATTAGTTTTTAAAATCAGAAAATGTTTAAAGGACTATTTGTATTAGACTTAAATTTTAGAGTTTAAACAAATTAACTCATGATTATTATTAATTGTATATTATCGAATAATATATGAAATATATGTTAAGTGTTTAAATGTGTACATTTAATTATTAGAATAATGTATGCTATAACTGTCTAGGTAGGCGGCACCCTATAATTGATCAAAACATCTTAAATCATGTCTATTGGGTTGATGGTTCCTAACTAAATGTGTTTTAGAAATTGCATGATTAAATGTCGTATTGGATATGACACAAATTGTTGATCTTGGTTAAAATTTCCGAAACTAAAATGTTCCCAAAATTTTAAAATACAAGTCTAAATTATAATGTGTCGTCCATTATAATTGTTAGAGTACAAAAAAAAAATCGGCGATACGAGTATTTATGCTAAAGCATTTGCTCTAAGTCTACGAGGACTCAGACTCTTTCATAGATGTGTTTTAAATGTAAAGGTAAATGATAAACTTTTGTGGGTATTACACCAAAGTGTTTTCTCACAGGTCAAATTTACTTAGATACATAAACGCAATTGTGTAATGTGGTTGACTTGCTTAGACAAATTGTGGCGCCAAAGTGTCGGACTAATCTAAGGAAACAAGATTAAATATAATATTTTGATCAACCAAGAGTTGCAAATAAGTTTTGCAATTGGTTTAGAACCTATCAAGATGTAATATTGAAGTTATCAGCCAAAGCAAACGCGGAGATAACATAGGCTTGGATCTTGGCCCATTATGACCTTAAATTAATATAGGTCCGTATTCTACCATGGGGTCGTGGAAGTATGTTAAAATAGTGGGAGCTAATTAAACAAAAGGTCATGTTGATTAGCCTAAATGAATGTGTGTAATAGGAAATAATTTTGAGTTTAATTTCCTATTTATCTAACTCTTTAGATTATCAAAATATTGAGCCTATCGTTGAAAATGTTGATGGAAATGAACAAACTCACTGGACCCAACTATCTAGACTAGCTTAGGAATCTGAGAATTTTCCTAAGGCAAGAAAAGATTGAATACGTGTTGAACAATGTATTCCCCACAATTCATGTCGAGGATTCTGCAGAATATGTCACATTTGATAAGGTGGTCTACTAGAAGTACCTAGATGGCGCCATTTCAGTACAATGCGTAATGTTGTCTTCCATCTCAGTGGAGCTTCAGAGACAACACGAGAACATGGGTCCTAACGAGATGCTCAAACATTGAAGAGTCTCTATGACTCTCAGTCCCAGACTATGGAATATGAGTTGTTAATATAACTCTTCAAGTGTAAGCTAATTGAAAGGGCCCAAGTGTCTCAGCATGTGTTGAAGATGATAGGGCTGATAGAAAGGCTAGCCTCGATAGGTATAAAGATGCAGAATAACGTTCCACCCTCATCCTGAACTTTCTCCCTCGTTCGTTCGAGAATTTTATTGTAAACTACAATATGAACAGAATGAAGGCGAGTCTGCCGGAGCTGCACAACATGCTCAAGACATTTGAATCTTCAACTACCAAAGGCAAAGTTGTGCTCATGGTGAGCTCTTCTAGCCGGTCCAAGCCGAAAGGTAAGGAATGGCAAAAGATGAAGGGCAAAGCAGGCTCTGTGCCCTCAACTATGAAGCCTAAGGGAGGTGTGAAGAAGAAGAAGGTGATCCCGACTAAGGATGTATGCCTCAACTGTAACAAGATGGGACATTGGAAGAAGGATTATACTTGTAACGCCCCGAACCCGGGCCCGTTACTGGTGCCTTACCCCGGGCACCCTAGTGATACAACATCAGAGAAAACCAGCGGAAAATAAAACACGAGTCATGAAACGAGAGATATAATAAATAAACAGGCCAACCAAAAGCGATTGCCTTGTATATACATAAAAACCCAAGCGATTATCCTCGGCCACACTTGTGGCGATTACTGCACCTTAAGATTTACAACAACTATGACGGACAGGGGCCGCCATACCACGAATGTACAAGAACCTACTGACTCGGAAACATACAAAGATAAGCCTCGAAGGAACGGAGCTTTCAACACGCTGAAATGAGATCTGGAGGCGGGGATCCACGGCCGATGTACCTCTACTGCGGCGTGACGCGACCCGAAGAATCGGTCACAACAGTACAGTATGTGAAATCACAAATCGTAAATGAAATCATAATAGCTTAAAAAGCGGGAGACATGTATGATAACCAAAATACAAGACGCAACATAAGCGATCAAGTCGAGGACTCACGCCTCAAAGTCACCGCTCAAATATAACTATGGGTCTCACGCCCGCACATCCATCATGTTCGCATCGTGGACGCGTGCCCGGAATCTGCATCGGTGTAGACATGTCCGTGATGCAACAATAATAACAAGGTCGCGTGGCCACGTGCCGGAATCTGCATCGGTGTAGCATGTCCGTGTTGCGACAATAATAACAAGGCGCGTGGCCACGTACCGGAATCTTGCGCCGGTGTAGACATGCCCGTGTAACCTCGATAACAATATCTTTGGGTGGTCAACCCGCCGCGTAGCCACGTGCCGAATCTGCGTCGGTGTAGACACGTCCATGTTGCGATAATAACCATATATCGGGTAATCAACCCGACGCGTGGCGCGTGCCGGAATCTGCGTCGGTGTAGACATGTCCATGTGACATCAACAACAAGCGGTAATCAAAATGGAAACATACCGTGGAATTCTCCTTCCGGCTGCCCGGCCGCGTCCAAGTAAGTTCTCAACAAGTCAACCGGCCCTCTATCGAGACACGGTAACACAGAAATATCACACTTGCACAACAAAGGCTATCATCACAAGCATAGGCAAGTTTCACAACAACAAGCATAGGCAAGTTTCACAACAACAAGCATAGGCAAGTTTCACAACAACTCAAGGTACTTTCATTTTATGCCAAAGTCGGGTTTTAACCCCAAAGTACTACATACGTTAAGTTCTTTTAAAAGAGATCCATTACTTTTATAAAAGTCACGATACGTAGCCTTAGAATGACCAACCCACATTCCTTTCCAAAATCAAGTAACAACATTCTTTTCCTAAGTTCGGTTTGCCTAGTTTGATTACTCAAGCTTCTCATTTTCAAATGGTTTCATAGTTCATAAACTTAATCACTTGATTTCTTTTTAGAACAATTGAGTAATATATGTCTCAGCGTGAGAGTAGGTTATTCTTGTTTACAACATTCTTATTACAGTGACCATGATCTAGAAAATGTAATATCATTTTGTCTCATCTTAGTTTCTATGCGGATGGAGGTTTCTTTGGTTTTAATACGATACATCATTATTCAATACATTTTCCTTTATTAACGCATTTGCGTGATGTCCTGTCGATACACATTCGATTTAGAAATCGTAAAACATTATCCCTTTAAATAAAACCAAGTACTCATTACTCACGAATGAGGTTTCACACAAACATTCACTTTAAAACAAATAAGTTAAGTCTCTTATCTTATAAGATCAAGTCTCTTAACTTCTAACATGAAGAAACCATTCTTAAGCCGTTATACCTAACTTCCCATAAAGCTAGTATAACTCTTAAGTTTTCAAAACACAATACTACACTTCGCTCAAAACGATTCATAAATCTTTTGAAATACTTCAAGTTTTATTATAACGCCCCGCCGCTTATAAATCAAATCGATTATCTTTTAAAAACCACAACCCATTTTCTTACCTACATAAAGTCGTTATAACCAACTTCCCATAAAGCCGTTATAACCCTTTATGTTTACGACAATCAAATATAATTAACACGTATGCGTCTACCGTACTACATAGTTCACACATATCATGCTAGAAGAGATAGGAAGAGGTTCACATACCTCGCGGCGGTTGTCGACTAATAGCAAAACGCCCAAGTACCTCAACCGTCGGCTACTCCTTAGTCCGGAAGATTACGTCACACGTAGCACTTCAACCTATAAGGCCACGCCTTTATTAACATTTAGATCTCATCGTAGAACATTCTAGAAAATTCCAAAGACCTCCCACAACAGCGTAAATCTCTCCTCTATCGAGGTAGCTACGAAGCCAACCGGGGTTATACATCTAACCTAGCAGTACAATTCTACTCCGGTACTACTACACAAGTCTAATGTCTGACCCTATGTAATTACTGTTCGATTCGGTCGATTCTTGGGCTTAAGTCGCGAGACATTGCTGTAAGTATTATTCGAGCTTAAGTCGCAAGACATTGCCGATAACTACGTTCGAGACTATATATAGTATACAACAACTATATATTCAACATTTATGTAATTTCCAATTACAATAGAGGACAAGATAATTACCTCGATAAGCCCAAAATTATCCTAGTTTAAAGTCGCTCCGAGCAAGGTTTAGCTCAACTCAGTGCGCTCAACCCGCTCCAAACTACCCTTAGAAGTTCTAACCAACTTCTACTTACAACTTCAACAACGGGTGAAGATTTCCTTAGGGTTTCGTTTTGGTGGTGAGGGAAAGTATAACGGTATTTTACGGGCTTGTATAAGTGTAACCTTGGGAATACTACAAGGTATTTGGGCCAAGGTATTTGGACATTATAACAATACTAGGGAGTATTTCTATACCACAACAAGGGGTATTTATACGAGACAACTAGGCTAGTGGGGTACCCTCGCCAAAGCTTCACAAAAGGGGGTGTGCTCTCGGCAGGCCTTTCTCAAGGGGAGGGCTTTGGGACGAAAGCAACACAAGAGGAGGAGTAGTTTGAGACTTAGATAGATTGCTCAAGTTTAGGATGAAGAATGTCTTCAACTAGAGGGGTATTTATAGGTCAAGTGAAGGCCAACCAATGGCCAAGATGAAGACAAGTGCATAGCAAGTGTAAGGCCAAGATTTAGCCATGTGCTACCTTATCCATCTACCACAACTTGCACAAAATATCCTACCAACTAAAGTAGCCCCAAATCGTCCCAATTGGTCGAGCCTTCGATGTGAGGGTGACACATGTCACCCTCCGTTGATCCAAAATGTTTCGTCTCTCGGAAAAATCCGCAAAATTATAAATGACATAGCGGAATTTTCCTACGAAAGTGGAAACGTTTCGTCGAAAAACGACTCTTTTCGGCACTTGTGTACAAATTCGAACCTTGTCTAGTCTTTAAGGCTAAAATTTTTATACGTACGCCCTCACGTACATACTCTGGAAATACGGGGTATAACAATACTACACCAGGAGGAGGAAAAACACCATGTGCTTCTACCTGCGGTGACAGTGTCACGACCACGGCCCGGGCGTGGTGGTGCCTTACCGGGCACCCTAGTGACACAACATCAGTAATCACGAACATAAAACATATACATGAAACAAGTGAAGTACAAAGCGATGTCGAGAAAACTTGCCTTTCGGCATATATAAATAACAACTTTTACAATGAGCAGTTTAATCCTTTTACCAACCACGCCACAACGGGACTACGGACCTCTAAGAAATGATACGACATGATGGCGGGGCGGGGCCGCCGTACCACGAACGTAAACACCTACAACAACGGGGACTATACGAGATAAGCCTCGAGAAACGGAGCTTCCCATGGTGACTGTGACCAAGAGCGAGGATCAACGGCGGTGTACGCTTTACTGCGGCATGACGCGGCCCGAGAGGTCGATCTGACAGTGCAAGTATGCGGCTGAAAATACATCGTAAATGAAATCATAGCGATCATATAAAGCGGGAGACATGTATGATAACCGAACTACGATTTACAACAAAGCGATCATGTCAAATCGGGGACTCGCCTCAAGTCATCACTCGAAGTATAACAATGGGTCTCGGGCCCACAACATCAATCATGCGTGGAATACCTTCGCCGCCTGCTGCGATCATGATATAAAAGCACCAAGGAACACATATGAACACGGGTCCCACTGTGTCATCATAAAGCTGTGCGGGGTAAATGCGAAGGCATAGCCGACTACTAAAACCACGGTACCAACAAGGTCATGAATCGTATCATAAGATCTGTCTAGGCGTCACATGATCAAAGCCGCCACTTGCCCACGATATCGATACGCGTCTAACCTGGAACTCCGCAGACTCGCGTAGGCCAATCTCATCGGCCCGCATGAGGTATTCCCGCATCGAGGGTAGCTACTCCCGGCAACGTCACGACTTCGCGATCCGCGTGGCCATGGACCGCGTGCCCATAAGGGCGCGATACTAACACGGAACTCGTAGTTCGCGATAGGCCGGGACTGCGTGAGGTATTCTCGAATCATAGGTCCATCGACCCGCTGAGTCTACCGCGTCGGAGGCGACTTAACCCGGAATCATCTCGAGATGAGTGATGTAAAATACTAACACAACGACTTATCGTTAAGCAACATAAGCAACGAAGGAAACCCTTTACACAACATCACAAGATACTAACACACGTAGCATCCTAGCATGTTTACTTATCAATCAACAAGAAAGTATTACCAGGCTATCACAACCAACACAATCAAGTTATACACACAAGGTACTTTCTACTATATGCTAACAAGTTCGGTTTTATCCCCAAAGTACTTCATCGTTAACTCTTTAAAGATACGTTACTTTCACGATGTCACACAATACGTAGTATAAATAGAGTGACTATCCTTTTAAAGTAAATCAATTACTTCTCTTTGTAAAATCAAGTAGCAACATTCTTTTCCAATGATCAAGTTTGCCTAATTTCCAATGTTCAAGTTTCTCATTTTAGAAAGGTTTCGTAGTTCATAGTCTTATTCAATTAAGAATATAATTCTCCTTTAAATTATCTGAGAAACATAAGTCTTATGTGAGTAGGATATTCTTGTTTATAACAATCTTATTACAGCAGCCATGATCTAGGAATATCATTTTGTCTCATCTTAGCTTCTATGCAGATGGAAGTTTCTACTGGTTTTAATAATACTTAATCTGTCAAAACATTTCCTTTTATTAACGCTGCAGTGGTTTGTCGATACACATTCTGATTTCCAAAATCAGTAAAACATTCTTAAGACGTTATACCTAACTTTCCATAAAGCTAGTATAACTCTTAAGTTTTCAAAACAAATCAAGTATTACTTCTCTCAAAATGATTCAAAACTCTTTTGAAATACTTCAAGTTCTTTATTAACACATAACAAGCCAGTTATAGTTCAAATCAGTTACCTTTTAAAAACCACATGTATTTTCTTACCAACATAAAGCCGTTATAACCAACTTCCCATAAAGCCGTTATAACACTTTATGTTTTACACCAATCAAATACATTTAGTACATGTACGTCTACCGTACTACATAGTTCACACATATCATGCTAGAAGAGATAGGAAGAGGTTCACATACCTCGCGGCAGTATCGACTAATAGCAAAACGCTCAAGTACTCCCAACCGCTACTCCTTAAGCCAAGTAGAACGCCACACGTAGTACTTGACCTATAAGGCCACGCGCTTTATTAACATCGTAGAACATTCTACGAAAATTGGCGACACCTCCACGCGGCGTAAATCTCCTCTCTATCGAGGCGGCTACCAAGCCAACCGGGGTTATACATCTAACCCGAACGGTACAATTCTACTATACCGTAATACTACACAAGTCTACCGTAATACGGTCTATGTAATTACGATTCGATTCGATTCCTTATTCTTGGGCTTAAGTCAAAAGACATTGCCAACAACTACGTTCGATTACATATATAGTATACTTCACTATATATTCTAACAACATGTAATATCCAATTACAATAGGGGACAAGATAATTACCTCGATAAGCCCATAATTATCCGAGTTTAAAGTCGATCCTTAGCAATGTTTCGCTCTACACCGGTGCTCGTCGCTCCAAACAACCCTTAGAAGTTCTAACCAACTTCTACAAAGCACTCCAACTAACCATGGAGATTTTCCTTAGGGTTTCGGTTTTGTAGACGGGAAGTATGATAGTATTTACGGGCTTTTCGTATAGATATAACCTTAGAATACTACAAGGTATAAGGCTAAGGTATTTGGGCATTATAACAATACTTTTGAGAGTATTTCTCAACGAGGGGTACCCACGAGAACACCCAGGTAGGGGGTGCTCTCGTAGAAGGCCTACTAGGAAGGAGAGGTGCTCGGCCACAAGGCCACATGAAAGGGGAGGGAGGCTCTTGGGCGAGAGTCAACAAGAGGAGGAGAGGGTTCTCAAGACTTAGAGATTTGAGGATGAAGAAGTCTTCAAAGGGAGGGGTATTTATAGGGTAAGCAAAGGCCAACCAAGGGCCAAGATCTAGCCAAGTGCTATGCAAGTGTAGGGCCAAGATGTGCCCAAGTGCCCCTAGTCCCTACTCCACAAATCCTCACAAAATATCTCACCAACTTGACCCTTCAAACGTCGAGGTGGCGTCGACTCCACTGACTTGAGGGTGACAAGTGTCGCCTCTCGTTGGTCCAAAACATTTCATCTCTCGGAAAAATCCGCAAAAATAAGAAAAGACCTAGCCGGAATTTTCCCTCGCAAGTTATGTAAAGCGTTTAGTCGAAAAGCGACTCTGTCGGCTTGTGCCCAAATGTCATTCGGCGAGCCACGCAGGGGTGACACGTGTCACCCTCCTAATGCCCCAAAATAAAACATCTTCCGAAAAAATCCACAAACGCCAAAATCTCGAAAACAAACAGGGCCCCACAAAACCGTAAATTTCTCAGTGGGCCCACGTGACCATTTCAGAAAATAAAATTCCATATTTTTCTAATATTCCAGGAAGTCCGAATACCAAATCTGGGAATCCAATTCCCATTAACGAACCTTTTTCCTTCACAAAAACCGGAAACTTTTCCGTGGAAAAATTACCTCTTTCTTCCTTTCCAATCTTTCTGTCGTATTCTCGTACGTACGCCCTCGCATACATACCCAGGAACTACGGGGTATAACATTCTTCCCCCCTTAGAAACATTCGTCGCGAATGTTCATTCTTAGTCTCAAAACATCGTGCGCCAAGATAGTCTTCACTTATACTTACGAAACAATCCGCCATACACGGCGCGAGAAAATACCTGCGCAACATACTTATATCCAAGTCTACGAGGAAACACCTCTAACATCACCACAAATACTCTTTTGTCACTTTGCCGCGAGCATAGCTCCGACGACCCAACAAATGGTGCCATGATCAACTGCGATCACTTGAAACCCTGCTCGAACCACATTTCGTTTACGATCGCTTTAGTTTCCAAAACTCGGGGTTACTATCTCTTTACGTGGGCATCATTAGCGGGAACATTCGGATGGATCTTGATACTTTCCGAACATAACAATCTGAAAGATCGGACGTCCCGCCTCCTAAGTCGGACGGCAAAAGCTAACATATAGCAACGGCCTATTCTTCACATGAACTCTTAAAGGCCCAAGTAACTCGGGCTAAGTTCCTTCATTTCCAAAACTCGTCACACCTGTCCGGTGGTACTTTCAGAAGACCGACCGTCGGCACGAACTCTGGCGTCGTCGCGATTATCCGCACGATTCCTACAGCTGCCGGAACTTCTAGATGAGCTTTCCTATCCACGGTCTGTGGAACAAGCTGAACCAATGCGAACCTTGCCAACATCGAACCAATCGGCCGAACTTACACTTCCGCCCCTACAAGGCTTCATAAGGCGACCTCAGAACGAAATGGTAGCTAAACGCTCCTCCACGGGGAGACAACAATCTTCACAACTACCCCGATTCCAGCATCGGCGGGGCGAATGCGGTCTGAGACTCACTGAGTCCTTAACCTGCTGGTAAAACTTCCGAAACAAAACAGCCGTAACACGGGCTCCACTGCGCCATAAGGTGAAGGTAGGCACCGTGCAGCCTTACAACCTTTCGATAAATCAACAACTGCGAGTGAACGGTCCGGCCGAAGAACACGATGGGCTGCCCCCATCGACCGACCGGTCGACGCATCCACGAACTCGACTGGTTAACTAAACTTGGGCCTAACACCTCGTGACCCTTCCAGGCGGGACCACCACAACCGGACACCACCAAACATGCCGCGGGTTGACGCGGCGTGGCCTCAACAGGCCGGCAAGCGCAAAATACTATCTCCCCGAAGGAACAATCTCTCAAAACACGTTACGAAAACCTAGCGGTCTTCTTAGCTCAACTACCCTCTTTCCTTCCACACTACTCAGGGACTTATCCCACGAACATAGCTCACGTGCACTATGCACTCCTATAAGGGTCAAACATAATATCGTCTTTTACTCGAGATGGCCTTACCTCTAAGGTCTCTACGCGTAAAACTCTAAGGCTCACACTTTCTCTATCCCCCAACATCTTACTCGGTTAAACAACCATGATTTCTAATCACAACTAACATACTGCTACCAGAACATAGCACTTAAGGTATACTCACCTTATCACATAAACAAAATTCTAGAGGGTTTAGGATATGCTGCGTCATCGCTTCACTCCCTATGTCGTTCTAATCGAACCTGCCCCGTACGGCGCATAGTTAAGGAAGGTGACGAACTACCCACCGGTACTGAAGACAAAATCCTTCTACTAGGTCACCTATTCGACATATGGCCCTGACGGCCACAGGTACAACAAGTATCAATCTAAAAAGACGACATTCCCCGGGATGACGTCATCGCCTGATGAATCGAAAACCACAGGTCGACCCGACTCCTGCATACCCCGAACGTACTGAATCTCGTGGGGGACCTCTTTGCACTGGCGGATGTGCATAATCTAATCTGGCGGTGGCGACTTGCCTCGAAGTTACCAAAGGACCTAGCCGCTCTGGCCCCTTCGATGTCATTCGTTAACGTCGATCTACGTTTCTCGACTGCGCGTATAAGCCCGTTCATAGGCCATGCTCACGCCTAGCTGAAGAATTACTCTTGTACAACCCTCTCTTTAGATAGTCATCAAGACTCGCGGTACATCGGTATTTTCTCTGGTAGCCACATCCATAGCTAGTAACAGGGTCGTCTCTCTGCAATCTATATTCTCTGTTCCCAATCGTGGAACTGAAGGTTCAAATATTATGGCGCGATGAGGCTGCGCCGTGCTAAACTCACGGGGCTAGTGGCGTCGCAGAAATCCCGAATGAAGCACCATCCAAGGTGATAATTGGGCTTGTGCCCACGACCCTCCGAACTCAACTCGCAGCTCGCCATTGCCGCGCCTCCCGGGCGGGTTGCCTACGCGGAGGCATAACGATAAGGGAAAGAATTTCGTCAGAGGGTCCAACTTTCAACACCGCTCTAAGGCACGATCTCAGAGTGAGAAGAATAGAAACCATCCTAAATATCCTATAGCCTCCTGATTATTGGCGTGGTGCACAACACACCGATAATCAAGACTCTACTGGATACGGCCTGTAGACACTTTCCGAGGATTAATCGCTCGATACCACTTTTGTCACGACCCGGCGGGCGTGGTGGTGCCTACCGGGCACCCTAGTGACACAACATCGAGTAATCGTGGAACATAAAACATATACATGAAACAAGTGAAGTACAAAGCGATGTCGAGGAAAACTTGCCTTTCGGCATATATAAATAACAACTTTTACAATGAGCAGTTTAATCCTTTTTACCAACCCTGCCCACAACAGTACTACAGACCTCTAAGATATGATACGACAACAATGGCGGGACAGGGCCCCGCCATACCCCTGACCGTAAGCACCTACAAAAACAGGGGACTATACCAACATAAGCCTCCGGAGAAACGGAGCTTCCATGGTGAATCTGTGACCACTAGAGCGAGGATCAACGGCGGTGTACCTTTACTGCGGCATGAACGCGGCCCCAAGGAGGTCGATAACAGTGCAAGTATGCGAAATCGAAAATACATATCGTAAATGAAATCATAGCGATCATATAAAGCGAGACATGTATGATAACCGAACTACGATTTACAACAAAGCGATCATGTCAAATCGGGACTCACGCCTCAAGTCATCACTCAAGTATAACAATGGGTCTCGGGCCCACAACATCAATCATGCGTGGAATACCTTCGCCACCGGCGATCTATGATATAAAAGCACCAAGGAACACATATGAACACGGGTCCCACTGTGTCATCATAAAGCTGTGCGGGGTAAATGCGAAGGCATAGCCGACTACTAAAAACCCACGGTACCAACAAGGTCATGAATCAGTATCATAAGATCTGTCTAGACCGTCACATGATCAAAGCCGCCACTTGCCCGCGATGTCGATATGCGCGTCTAACCTCGAACTCCGCGACTCCGCGTAGGCCAATCTCATCGGCCCGCATGAGGTATTCCCGCATCGGTAGCTACTCCCGGTGGCGTCACGACTTCGCGATCCGCGTAGCGCGTGGACCGCATGCCCATAAAGGCGCATACTAACACGGAACTCGTAGTTCGCGATAGGCCGGGACTGCGTGAGGTATTCTCGAATCATAGGTCCATCGACCCGCTGAGTCTACCCCGCGTCGGAGCGGCTTAACCCGGAATCATCTCAAGAGATGAGTGATGTAAAATACTAACACAACGACTTATCGTTAAGCAACATAAGCACAAAGGAAACCCCTTTACACAACTTCACATGATACTAACACACGTAGCATCCTATCTTTTTTACTTATCAATCAACAAGACAGTATTAGCAGGCTATCTCAACCATCACAATCAAGTTATACACAGAAGGTACTTTGTACTATATGCTAACAAGTTCGGGGTTTTATCCGCAAAGTACTTCATCGTTAACTCTTTAAAAGATCGTTACTTTCACAATGTCACACAATACGTAGTATAAATAGAGTGACTATCCTTTTAAAGTAAATCAATTACTTCTCTTTGTAAAATCAAGTAGCAACATTCTTTTCCAATGATCAAGTTTGCCTAATTTCCAATGTTCAAGTTTCTCATTTTAGAAAGGTTTCGTAGTTCATAGTCTTATTCAATTAAGAATATAATTCTCCTTTAAATTATCTGAGAAACATAAGTCTTATGTGAGTAGGATATTCTTGTTTATAACAATCTTATTACAGCAACCATGATCTAGGAATATCATTTTGTCTCATCTTAGCTTACATGCGGATGGAAGTTTCTACTGGTTTTAATAATACTTAATCTGTCAAAACATTTCCTTTTATTAACGCTGCGGTGGTTTGTCGATACATTACGATTTCCAAAATCATAAAACATTCTTAAGACGTTATACCTAACTTTCCATAAAGCTAGTATAACTCTTAAGTTTTCAAAACAAATCAAGTATTACTTCTCTCTCAAAATGATTCAAAACTCTTTTGAAATACTTCAAGTTCTTTATTAACACATAACAAGCGCTTATAGTTCAAATCGATTTACCTTTTAAAAACCACATGTATTTTCTTACCAACATAAAGCCGTTATAACCAACTTCCCATAAAGCGTTATAACACTTTATGTTTTACACCAATCAAATACATTTAGTACATGCGTCTCATCTTACATAGTTCACACATATCATGCTAGAAGAGATAGGAAGAGGTTCACATACCTCGCGACGAGTATCGACTAATAACAAAACGCTCAAGTACTCCCAACCGGCTACTCCTTAAGCCAAGTAGACGCGCCACACGTAGTACTTGACCTATAAGGCCACGGCGCTTATTAACATCGTAGAACATTCTCAGAAAATTCTGACACCTCCCCCACACGGCGTAAATCTCCTCCTCTATCGAGGCTACCAAGCCAACCGGGGTTATACATCTAACCCGACGGGTACAATTCTACTATACCGTAATACTACACAAGTCTCATGTCTGATGCCCTATGTAATTACTGATTCGATTCGATTCCTTATTCTTGGGCTTAAGTCAAAAGACATTGCCAACAACTACGTTGATTCTATATATAGTATACTTCAACTATATATTCTAACAACATGTAATATCCAATTACAATAGGGGGACAAGATAATTACCTCGATAAGCCCATAATTATCCGAGTTTAAAGTCGATCCTTAGCAATGTTTCGCTTCTACACCGGGTGCTCCGTCCCGCTCTAAACAACCCTTAGAAGTTCTAACCAACTTCTACAAAGCACTCCAACTAACCATGGAGATTTTTCCTTAGGGTTTCGGTTTTGTGGTGACGGGAAGTATGATAGTATTTACGGGCTTTCGTATAGATATAACCTTAGAATACTACAAGGTATAAGGCTAAGGTATTTGGGCATTATAACAATACTTTTGAGAGTATTTCTCAACCAAGGGGTACCCGAGAACACCCAGGTAGGGGTGCTCTCGTAGAAGGGCCTACTAGGAAGGGAGAGGGTGCTCTCGGCCACAAGGCCACATGAAAGGGGAGGGAGGCTCTTGGACGAGAGTCAACAAGAGGAGGAGAGGGTTCTCAAGACTTAGAGATTTGAGGATGAAGAAGTCTTCAAAGGGAGGGTATTTATAGGGTAAGCAAAGGCCAACCAAGGGCAAGATCTAGCCAAGTGCTATGCAAGTGTAGGGCCAAGATGTGCCCAGTGCCCTAGTCCCTACTCCACAAATCCTCACAAAATATCTCACTTGACCCTGGCGTCAAGGGTGGTAGTCGACTCCGCTGACTCGAGGGTGACAAGTGTCGCCCTCTCGTTGGTCCAAAACATTTCATCTATCGGAAAAATCCGCAAAAATAAGAAAAGACATAGCCGAATTTTCCCTCGCAAGTTATGTAAAGCGTTTAGTCGAAAACGACTCTAATCGGACTGTGCCCAAATGTCATTCGGCGAGCCACGCAGGGGTGACACGTGTCACCCTCCTAATGGCCCAAAATAAAACATCTTAGAAAATATCCACAATGGCCAAAATCTAGAAAACAAAGTGGGCCCACAAAACCGTAAATTTCTCCGTGGGCCCACGTGACCATTTCCGAAAATAAAATTCCATATTTTTCTAATATTCCAGGAAGTCCGAATACCAAATCTGGGAATCCAATTCCCATTAACGAACCTTTTTCCTTCACAAAAACCGGAAACTTTTCCGTGGAAAAATTACCTCTTTCTTCCTTTCCAATCTTTCTGTCGTATTCTCGTACGTACGCCCTCGCATACATACCCAGGAACTACGGGGTATAACACAAGGTATGTACGTCATTGAAATAAATATGTCTATAAACAACTCTCATTCCTGGGTATTGAATACTGCTTGTGGCTCACATTTGTACAAATGTGCAAGGGCTAACTGACAACAGGAAGGTTGGACCTACGCGTTAGAAATTGAGCACGAGTAGATGTTGAACATGTAGGAACTTATAGATTAAATTTACCTTATGGCTATTGTTTAGTGTTGAATTATTGTTACTATGTACCCTCGTTAACGAGGAATATCATTTCTATCCCTATTTGGACATGAAGGGTTTTTCCTCATTTATTTATAATGGCAGTAAAGTACTTTCTTTTGATAATGTTATATATGGAATTACTCCTCTTGTGGATGTATTATATACACTAAACTGTAGTCGAGAAATATTCAATGTACAAAATAAACGAGCTAAGAAAAGTAATAGAAACTCTACCTAACTATGGCATTGTAGACTTGGTCATATCAATGAAACAAGGATAGAAAGGTTGAGGAAGAAGCAACTACCTCGAACCATTTGACTTGGAGTCTTATGGTAACTGTGAATCATGTTTGAAAGGTAAGATGACCAACAATTCACTTTCTGAGAAAGGTGTGTGAGCCAAGGAGGTGTTTGAGTTGGTTTATACTGACGTATGTGGACCATTCTTGACTCAAGCTAAGGGAGGTTTCCCTTACTTCATTACTTTTACTGACGACTTGACAAGGTAAGATATGTGTATCTTATGAAACACAAATCTGAGGCCTTCGAAAAGTCCAAGGAGTACAAGTCTGAAGTGGAGAAACAACTCGCAACAAGTATCAAGACCCTTCGATCTGATCGAGAAGGTGAATACTTGAGCAAGGAGTTTCTAGATTACTTAAAGCTACATGGATTCCATTCAAAATGGACACCTCCTAGAACACCACAGATGAATGATTTTGCCAAAAGGAGAAACCGAACTTTATTGGATATGGTTCAATCCATAATGAGATTCTCAGCTCTACTGACATAGTTTTGGGGACATGCTATACAAACCTCAATATATTTTATGAACAGGGTTCCTTCCAAGTCAGTAGAAAAGACACCCTACGAGATATTGTGTGGCAAGAAGCCAACTCTTAAACATATAAGACCCTGGGGGTGGCCTTGCATATGTTAAGAAGATGCTCACTGAAAAGTTGGAATCCAAAAGTGAGAAATGTTACTTCGTGCGGTATCCAAAGGAAACTAAGGGATACTACTTCTATCTTTCTGGAGAACATAAAGTCATTTTTTCCAGGAACACAACTTTTCTTGAAGAAGAATATATCTACAAATAACAGATTTGCACAACGATAGAACTTGAAGAAATTCAAGAACCATGAGATAATATAGAGGTTGAATCTTTGTCGAATGACTAAGGTAAGAATTCAGTAGGAGTATTTGGCAAAGATTGGGTACTTCGAGTACGCCCTTCGGTCAGTGGGAGTGTTACGAAGAACAATGCAGAAATTCAAGATCCTCATACACAGCCCTTGGGAGTAGATGCAATGGTTGCACCTCCTCTCATTCAGTAAATACATGAAAATGACATTTCTGAAAGCTCTCGAGTTGGTGGATTAACCAACACACAAGAACCCTCTCATAGTCAGAATATATCAAGCACTGAACTACAAAACAATCAACTCCGTAGGTCCACTAGGACTCATCGTCCTCCAGAAAGACTAAATCTATTTGTGGAAATACATAGTGAGATAGATATTACCGATAACGATGAGCCTATGACCTATACCGAAGCAATGTTAGACATTGATTCGAAGATATGACAAGAAACCATGAAATCCGAGATGGAATCTATGTACATCAATCAAGTGTGGAACTTGTTTGATTTACCAGTTGGGGTTACACTCATAGGATGCAATGGGTCTTCAAGAAGAAGATTGATGCATTTGGCAAGGTACATACTTATAAAGTAAGGTTGGTGGCTAAAGGTTATAATCAGTGGCCTAGGGTCTATTATGATGAAACGTTTTCATCTGATGCTAAGATTAAGTCCATTCGGATTTTGCTTGCAATAGCTGCATATTATGATTATGACATTTGGCAGATGGACGTCAAAACCGCTTTCCTCAATGGTAATCTAGTTGAGGAAGTATATATGAAACAACCTGAGGGTTTTCATCTGAGTCCAAGCCAAATGATGTATGCAAGCTACATTAGTCTATTTATGGGCTTAAGCAAGCCTCGAGGAGTTGGAACATTTGCTTCGACAAGGCTATCAAGTCATTTGATTTCGTCAGAAGCAAATATGATCATTGTGTTTATAGTAAATGCAAGGATGGGAGTATTGTATTTATTATAATTATATATGTGGACGACATATTGATAATGGGAGACATCAGACTCTCTTGCAGTTAGTCAAGAAATGGTTGTCCAGTACCTTCATGATGAAGGATTTAGGTGAAGTCTGCTACATTCTGGGAATTAGGATCTATAGAGATAGACCTAATAGATTGTTGGGGCTATCACAGTCAGTCTACATAGATAAAGTGCTTAGACGTTTTTCTATGGAAAATTCCAAAAAAGGTGATCTACCTATGGGTCAAGGCATCAAGTTATCTAAGAAGGATAGTCCTTCTAATGTTGTAGAACTTGAGCTCATGAAGAGGATCACATATGCTTAGGCTATAAGATCAATCATGTATGTCATGACTTGTACTAGGCTAGATGTGGCCTTTGTACTTAGTATGACTTGCAAATTTCAGCAGAATCCTGAGGATGAGTAATGGAAAGCAGTCAAGAGTATTCTTAAGTATCTTAGACGAACTAAAGATTACTTCTTGGTCTCTGATGGGGAAGAAAAGCTAGCTACTACTGGGTACACTGATGCTAGCTTCCAGACAGATATTGATGACTTCAAATCTCAGTCTGGTTACACGTTCATTTTCAATGGTGGAGCAGTGAGCTGAAAAAGTTCCAAACAAGTTACAACTGCTGATTCGACAATTGAAGCTGAGTACATTGCTGGATCGGAAGCTGATAAAGAAGTTGTCGCGATTTCTGAGTTCCTGAAGGAACTAGGGGTAGTTCCGAGTGCTAGTTGTCCAATAACTATTTATTGTGATAACACTGGTGCGATTGCATAGGCTAAGGAGATAAGATAACCAAACAGAAACAAGCATGTACCAATGAAGTACCACATACTCAGAGAGATGGTGGAGACTAAAGAGATTAGATTAGACCATGTTCCCACAGATGATAATCTAGCTGACCCATTCACTAAACCATTAAGCTTAGTTAAGCATACTGGTCATTTTGAGAATATGGGCATTAGATATATTGGAGATTATCTCTAGGCCAAGTGGGAGATTGCAAGTATATTTATATCCTAGAGACAATTTGTATTAGGACAAATGAACTTTACACACATTTGTATTATTATTAATGGATATTAATATTTTGACATTTGCAATTATTGAATTATTAGTTGATTGTTTATGATATTCTATAATATTTATCCCTAGAGGTTACGTTGTTATTAATAGTGTGAGATATTAATATTATAATGTAACTCTTAAAATAGCCTCGACTAATGATCATCGAGAATGGGATATCGATGATATGTGATAAGTCGACATGTGGTATGCATCACATCCTTAGAGGATGTAGTATATCTCACCTCCTATGAGTAACGAATACTCGTGATGGACACATGAATACTTTGGAAATATTGATATACCCTGCTGATATACTATTTGTATACATGTCTAAAGTATGATTAGAGTGTGGGAGATAGAAGTCCTTAGATTTGAGGTCGATACGCACCTTGTCTACAAAGTAATATACTTTGATCCTGTCCTAAGCTCAAATGTCTTATAGGTTGAGATACGACTTGTATTGAGTACATTACGATGTGGATTAAAGGTGGTAGTTGAGCCAAGATTAGGATTCATTCATCGAATGTATATTTGAGAGAGCACTCAGTTTTCCAATGATATTAGGTTGACTAAGTCATTGGCCAATGCAATAGACATATCTAGGATATGGTCTTGTTGTCAAGCAATATATATGAGATATAATGATCAAGCCATTTGGATAGACACTTGGAAAATCCTAAGCTTGATCGAGTCTGTCGTGAATGAAAGGATTTTATCTCCACATAGAGGTTCAGTTTACTGGATTCGTGTAAATACACTTCACATATTGAGTTCATCTACCGGCGCCGTCTAGGAGTTCCGTGTAGACCCTAATATGATTAGTGTCGATATGTGAAGGCATGTAGGGTAATATTATGCCAATTGTTCCTTCGATCTAAGGATGTAATGAGATAATATAAATGTTCGATTTATGATCGAGACATTCGAATGAATAATGATTATTTAATTAAGTCGAAATTGGATTTCGAATTTAATTAAAATGAAATGAGACAACGTACCACACTGGACGTCGAGGGTTGCGACACCTGAAATATAGGGCCGCGGCGCCATAGGGCCGCGGAGCCTGAGACATGAAGGCCGCGACGCCTCCTTTTTGAGTCGCAACATCGCCAAGGCAGTGGGCCAGTCTGACTGAACGCAACTATAAATATGGGGGCTTATTCATTATTCAATACACAATTCATTTTATATCATTCTAAGTCTTAGACATAGAATCAAAATTATCTCGAACCTCTGCCGAACATGACGACCGAAAGAGAGAAAAGACATTAGGAGTTCCCATCTCTTCCACTTTATCTCCTTATTGGATTGGTAGGTACATTCCTCTTAAATAAGGACATTCTGATCGACCCGATTGGCTCTCGTTCTAGTTTGGCGGAAAGGTGAAAAGAATTTCCTAGTTGTTCGAAGGAGGTATACATCGGAGTTCTAGGAACTTGCAATCGAGGATCAATTGCGTGCGCACCATCGGATTACTAAAAGACTCCAGATTTATTCAAACTGTAAGTGTTCTTTCGATGCATTACGGTTATATATACATGTTATGATTTACATGTGTTCTTAAATTGTTACATAATCATTCTACAGTTCGTCGTTTGTTGGATTTGAAATACAAATTTTTAAATTTCGCTGCGTACACGAACCCGACAAAACCCTACAAATACATC
Source organism: Przewalskia tangutica (assembly GCA_029844215.1). Lineage (NCBI taxonomy): Eukaryota > Viridiplantae > Streptophyta > Magnoliopsida > Solanales > Solanaceae > Przewalskia > Przewalskia tangutica. The sequence continues at coordinate 112,305,810 of CM056727.1, forward strand.
ATTTCTACGGGTTTAACCATTATAAATAGAAATGCATAATTTTCAAAGATCTTGTCGACATTCACTCCGCAAGTCGATCGCCGTTCAAAAGCCTTCTTAGAGCCAAACCAAAGCATGACAATATATATAGTAGTTAAAATGAAACAATGTTACTACTTTAATTATGGAATGAAAGGGATAATATTGAGTCGGAATCTCATAGAATAAAATATATAATTTATATAAGTAAAAATAAAGGAATGTCAAAGGTATCTTAAATTATAAATTAACTATTTTAAGGTTATGGACATGAAAATCATGGGAGTTATGAACATTATTAAAAGCAAAAACTAAAGAGGTGTGTGAGTAATAAAGATGATATTTTTGAAAGAACATAAATGAAAAAAGAACACACACATAAAATAACCAAAATTGTAATCTTTTTAGATAAAATGAGAAGACGAAACTGCAAAAGTGATGTAAAAAGTACAAATAACCATTGCTTTTCTGAGTTTCTCCTAGCCTCATTTTTTTTGATAGTCCAGATTTCCAGGCTTGCGCCTGACTACTTTATTGATATTACCCAGACGTTCTAGAGGTAATAGCACCGATCATTCAACACTATTACCAGTAAATCGCGGGATGTGCTCCGGTGGCCAGTTTCTGGGACCGTACAACTGATCAATGAGACAAGGTCCAATTCCCCAACATGCAGAGTTACTAGTTGTTGCGCGGAAGTGCTAGTGAATTTTTTCGTGTTTGCGGAGAATCGAATCCACGATGTCCATGCCAGAGCGCCTTATAGCGCACAGGCTTTGCCACTGAATTATGCCCCGGAGGACTCCTAACCTCATTTCTGTCGTTACATTTTTTAAAATACTTGTTTTCTTTCTCTCATTTCTTCCTTCCTACTCACGAAATTCATAAAGATAAAAAGAAAAAAATTCCTACACAATCTAGTCTGAAGAAAAATAGAATCATCTCACAAATGTAGACTCAAAATAAACTTTGATAATTTTATTATTTTTGCCAAACACAGTAAAACTCGGAAAGAAATATCCCTTGATTATTTTTATTAATGAAAGAGATATATATACAATTTACATATTTCTATAATAGGAAAATCCTATTATACTCCTAAAACCTTATTCTATTTGGAGACTAACTATACAATTATGGTAAGAGTACAATACTAATTACAATTATGGTACACTAATTATTACCATAAACCGTGACAATATTTCCTAAGGTCGAGAGCATCACTTCGGCCATATACACTAAACCGTATTGAATATACATACAATATATACATGTATATCGTGTATATTATATGTGTATTTAACACACACCCGCAGTCATAACGGACGGTCTTCGAATGCTGAGACTGTCTCTAAAAGCTTCAAAAAGGACCGAGGGAAGATCCTTTGTAAAGATTTCTGCAATTTGATATATGAAAGAGACATGACAGACGCGTACTTGTCCACGGGCTACCTTTTCTCGAACAAAGTGAATGTCCATCTCGATATGTTTAGTGCGTTGGTGCTAAACCGGATTACTAGAAAGGTAGATGACACTAACATTATCACAATAAACTAAGGTAGCTTTTTGAATAGGACAATGAAGTTCTAAAAGAAGATTACGTAACTAACATAATTCAGATAGGGGTGAGCGGGTTCGAGTACCTTAACCTTTTTGAACTATCCGAACCCTACCCAGTAAAAGATCGGTTCCTAAATTTATTACCCGGAATTTATCCATAGCAATCATTACCGGAACATACCCGGACCCTGCGATTCCGGATAGATTCCCGGGTACCCTATAAATTTTTGTCAACTTGTCTTATAATTTAAGGCAACATGGTACTAAATTGATGTTTAGGTTGGGAGTAGTGGAGAAAAGAATCTCATATCAATTTAAGTTCCTTCTACATTGTGCATGTGTAATATCAATTTGAATATGTTTGCTGAGCGGAAGGTTGTGGTGCAGTTGTTCATGAGGATTCATTGTTTCCTCTAGGCATTTTACTGAACCCATGTTTTCCTTTATAAGTTCCTTCTACATTGTACATGTGTAATATTTCATAACCCCATTTATTAGTTGACTTTTACAAATTTCTCATTTTTAGTTTTGTAAGTTATGCTGATTTACAGGTGCAGTCGTCGCAAATTTATGAGATTTAGTGGATGGCCAATTAATGACACAATGATGGAGTAATGATGAAGTAGTCATTGGCGTTGCTTTACTTCTTCTGGTAAATGATCATCGTCACAATTATTTCTTAAAATTTCTAGTAAATATTAAGTTAAAAATATATAATTTCATAATTTTAGAAAATTAATGAATCTATATCGAGGCGTTGCTTTACTTCTTCTTGCTTGTGTAAAAAGAAAAAAAAAACTTTTTTCTAATTCTTTATATAAAGAAAATAGAAGATCAGTTATAAATTTGATATTCTCATTAAAAAAGTAAAAATATTTAATATTTCATAGGTTTCGGGTATCGGTTCCGAGTCTGGGTACCTTGTCTCTATTTGCCGGAATCGGACCCGACATTGATCGGTTCCTAATTTTACTACCCGAACCCTATCCGTTATTATAATACATCTACCCGGAACCTAGCCGTTAGTGTCTGTTCCGATCGGTAACTGGGTACCATGTACCCGTGCTCACCCCTAGATTCAGAGACCATATTGGCTACCCCTCGATACTCGGTCTCTACACTAGAGCGGGACAATGTCAACTGACGCTTTGAAAACCATGAGACCAAGTTATTGTAGGGTTTTGTCGGGTTTATTCATGCAACGGAATTTGAAAATTTATGTTTCAAATCCGACGAGCGGTCAAACTGTTGGATGATTATATAATGAAAAACACATAAGAAACTGTAATACATCGATAGTGTTACACCTCGTAAGTTTAAGACAAGGATTAAGAACGTCATTAAGGATTAAGATTCAATTTTTGAATTTAAGTATATTCTTACGTGTGGGTACAGAATAATTTTCGGTAATAACGTATGTGGCGCCGGAAATTTCTTTAATAATAATGGTTTATCTATATGCATGAATCCCGTCATGGATTAGTAAGGTATATGAGCTACGACGATAAGAATTTAAGGCAACGAGGGTTGAGATTAAATTAAGATTTACTACTTGGGGTTGTTTCTAACTAAGAGGGCATTAAAAGGGGCCAAAGTGTAAAATTTTAAAGCTATTTTCAGATTTTAAATTAAAACACCCCAAACCCTTTTTCATTTCAATTTCAATTCCATTCTTAAACACTAACTCTCATCTATTTCCTCTCAAATCCAAATCCGAAATTAACCTCAATCCCATAGTCAAATTAGGTTCTTACTTCTCTTCTTCCTAGCCTAATTCCTCTACAATTACAAGCTTAAGAAATCACCCAAAAACAGTGGCAAAAAAATGTGCCATCGCGAGAGTCAGAGCCCAGAAATTTCGAATTTTTGGATGAAATTTTCGAAGGAAAACATGTATAAATGATGGGTTGACATTATGGAATGATTGCATGTTGAATTGGAGTTAAAAAAAATGAAGAATTGGGCAAGAAAAGGACCAAAACAGTGGCATTTTTCGCTGGGACAGTGATCAGATTTTCGGGACTGCTGGACAGATTTTTAGTCAAATTGGGAAGGGAATATATCCTATCATATTAGAAGTTTTTGGGTGTTTCAAAAATCTAAAATTAAGTTCGTCGAGTCTAGTTTCCAACGCAACAAACCTCTCGTCGATAGGACACTGTAGTAGAGAGTTATCGACGTTACAAGTTCAGCTGACGAAGTAGTGGCTAAAAATCGGAACTGTTTTGGGGATTAAATTAAGGTATGAAAATTCTTCTTTCTATGCTATAATCAAAGTTGCATATTGTTGTAGTTGAAATAATGGACTTGTGTTAGGAAGAAATCTTGAATTTAGACAATGCATGTGGAATTTGGATGTTGAACCGAAATTGGACTATTGTGGGCATGCGTTGGATTTGTATGTTGTGTTGTAAATTCCATTACTAATTGCGTGTTAAAAATGGAATAAATTGTGAAAATTTAATATGTGTTCATTATATGGAGTTGTTGGAAAATAAGTTGGATTATTTATTAAGGAAAGAGTAAATGGTTGCATGTTAAATGGCCTAAAACTCATGAATAACTTTCGGACATTGTGCGATCCTTTACGGGCTGTTTTGGTGCCATATAATCGTTGTTGCTATTATTGACATCGTCACTAATTGTGTGTTAACAATTGAAATAAGCATTGGTACTTGGTGATGTAATTAGTTATATAAGGTGACGCGAGACGAAATGGATTTAAGAAACCAAGAAAGAAATTATGAAATCTTTTTAGACATTGTCGTAACATTTTAAGTATTGAATGAATATGGTAAATAGGTACGATAATCACCTTGATGATTTAAATTATTGTCTTTCATAAGTAACGAGAAAGGGGTTATATGACGACGTATATGCGGTATATGGAGCCTAGTTAAATTACATATTGAAATGGTTGGATTGTTGGTTTGAATTGGATTGTTAGTTGGAATTGAATTGCTGGCTGATTTGGATTTCATATAACTTACATTAGAAAATCAAAATTGACGAGCGTGTTATTCCTTATTATAGGTTGAAGTACTAGAAGAGGCATACCTTAATATCGAGTTGATTAGTTCGCCTAAGAGGTATGTGAGACCTTTCCTTCTTTCTTTTGGCATGATTTTTTTTATGAAAGTACGGCGGACGTACTTAACTCCTACCAGTTCAGTTTTAAAAATGATTATTTACTAGTGATTATGATTTCAGTAACAGAGTTTATGGTAATAATTTTATTGAGAGTCACATAATGATTTTAATTGCATTCAGTTGCTCATGATATCTACTCGTGCTAAGTGTTACTATTTCACTCCACTGAGTCCCGGGCCAGGTCATGTTCGTGCGTAGCCTTGCATCATTCATCGAGTCCCTCACTAGAGGGCCGAGACACGTATATATATATATATATATATATATATATATATATATATATATTACATCGAGTTCCTCCATGTAGGTAGAGACACGTTACGCAGCAGATACAGATTCCATCGAGTCCTCCATGTAAGTCGAGACATGTTATACGCTTTTATATACGCATACATGAGAATGATCATTTATGATACACTAAAAATGATAAGATTTTCAGACATGATTCTCAATATTATGAAATTAGATGAGTACAGTTTCAGTATATTATGTTTTACATACTCGACATTATTTCAGATCGACCTCTCTGAGAATTTGCATTGCCGCGAGTTCAGTGTTGAATAGGTGACCCTCGGCCTAGGATTTCATACAACAGATTGGAGAGCTCCTTTGTTCGGAGCGGCTATTTTGGTCAGACTTTTATCTTTCGGACTTATGCATATTTTGGGCACGACGGGTCCCGTCGCCATATGTCAGTATTGCACTCTTAGAGATCCGTAGACAGTTGTGGGATGGATGTTTGTACCTTGTTTTTGGGTTTTTTAATGTTGTTATCTAGTGGCAGCCTTGCCGGCTTGCTTATTTTGATTATGCCTTTGTGCACGTGATGTTGGTGGGTGACAGCCTAGTCGGCTAGCCTATTATGATTTGTTGTTTTGTTGTTGTTTTGGCAGCCTTGTCGGCTCGCCCATTTTAGGGATATGTTGTAAAAGCAACGTTGTGCTGCCGAAATTTCTATAAATCTCTGTATTAGATAAATTAAGAGTGACAGGTCAGCAAGGACGTCCAATTAGGACGCTTAGTCGCGGCCCGTCGGGTCGGGTCGTGACAGAAGTGGTATCAGAGCAGTTAGTCCTCGGAATGTCTACAGACCGTGTCTAGTAGAGTCTTGTGTATGGGTATGTTGTGCACCATACCTATACGCAGGAGGCTGCCGGACATTTAGGATTGGTTTCTACTCTTTCATCTCGTAGATCGTGCAATAGAGCTATGTCATTAGGATAACCCCCCTCTTTCTAATAATTATTGTGGTTGCAGCTATGTTTCGAAAGACAACGACAGTGGCTCGGAAGGGAAAATCAGAGTTATTCGGACTTGACTTGGTGCGTCAAGTCATAAGGGAAGTGAAAGAGTTTGAAGAGAAGTATGATGACCAGGTTTGGAGGTACTAGGTCCACGTCAGGTAAGGTAACTCTTCAGAATCTTCTATATACTGAATAAGGGATGGTATCGTCAAGGATTGGGACCAGGAGCAATGTCCGAGGTTACGTATATATACTAGAATATGTTGGAATTATGAAAAGTACGACAAGTAAGAAATAAGTGAATAAGTGTTAAAAGAAGTGGATTTGCTTACAATTACGAGTAGTGAAAAGATCCCTTTCAGACCATGAATGAGGTGTCGACTTGTGAAATGAATTGCAGTAGTCTCTATCTTACGAATTGGTATTCAGTTATGCTACGTTATCTGCTCTATAGTTACGGAGATTGAATTTTTCCTTCCAAAGATAGAAAATGAAGCTTACCTACTATTTTCTCCTTCATACCTTTAATTAAATGTTGAGCTCTAATTGTTAGAATTTGTGACGATTTTATGATATACCATGTTGCTGGACTATGTGAAGGTAGGAAACTGCAAAAGAACATTGTTCTCAGGTAAGAATAAGAAGAGGCTATTACTTCTGGAATAATAAGATTAATATAAGAATGAAAGCATTTTCTTATTTTGGACCGAATGCTGGGAAGTATTGGACATATGGATTAATTGAGTTTCTTTCGCAAATGACTTAGAACTTGGGAATGATGAGCATCCAATTAGTGTATAGTTGTGTCAAGAACTTTAAATATTGTAACCTTTGGAGTTCATATTTTCAGTTAAGAAGTTATTTGAAGGATTGGTAATCGAGGTATGTATTTGTGCACAGTTTCAACGCATTAGTTCACGCAGAATGCTAAGATGAAGCTATTTGGTCTAGTGGAACCAAAGGTTAAAATATAGAAGAAGCTCATAATACCTCGCTTAATTTGTGTAGGGGGTGACCTTCTAAGTACTAATCTTACCGAGCATCCAAATGGAGGAATATGGTTATGGTGGAAGCCTCATCTCTATGAAGTAGATATTAAGTTGTACAGAATAATTGATATCTTTGGGGGTAACACATAGGGTACAAAGAAAAGTTTTCATGTAACCTTGGTGTATCGTTTAATGATGTGGCTCTTAAAGAAAAGCGTGGTTAGACATTGGAAGAGTGAAGTGTCGTCGCTAAAGGCGAGATAAGGGGTTTTAAGCAGTATGTAGCAAATTATGGTGAAATAAGTGGCATGCAAGGTGTATAGCAGCACTTACTAATCAAGAATGAGTTGATAACCTACATGCTTCTAAGGTGTTTTCAAGAAACCAGGTCTATATGAACATTCTCTTGGGTTAATTGGATGAGAAGTAGGCATAAAGACTTAGTATAAGTTCAGATACTTTAATAGGTGAAGGTTTAATTGTTACACCCCGTAGTTCGGGTCATGCTTAAGGGGACGTACGAAAGGAGTTAAGTTTTAAATTTTTGAAAGATAGGTCGACAGAATGTTTCGGACGGGTTTTTAGTCAACTTTGAGGCGGTTTGTGTCCAGTTTCATTAAGAGTTCCTAGGTGTTTCAAAGGCCTAGTACATAGTTCGTTGAGTCTAGTTTCCAACGCAACCAACCGTTCGTCGATAGGACATCGGAGTAGAAAGTTATGAGAGTTACAAGTTCAGGGCGCAGTCGCGCGGAAAAGCTTATTCGCTCGGGGCCTGCGCGGCCGCGGATCTGAGGGCGCGCGAGGCGGAGATTGCAGAGCCGCGGCGCCAGAATCTGGCCGCCGGAAATCTTGAGAGTCTCGGATGTTTCAGTGGTGAGGGAAAAATCAGAACTGTTTTGTTTTAAAAAAGGCCATGGGAGGGTGACAAGTGTCCCCCCCCCCATCTGATTTTTGCATGTCCTATTTATTGACCAAGTCTTGAAGACTTGGTCATTCTTCAAAGCTCCATCTTCTCTCTAAAAAGGTTTTTCCTTCTCTCTAGAAATTCAAGAAGAAACCTAAGCCTAGAGAAATTCTGAAAAGGTGGAAAGAAGGAAACATGTTGACAAGCTTGTAGGAGGTTTGTGAAGGTGATTGTGGAAAGAAGACAAATGGATTTTTGTTGGACTAATTTGGGGTAAGCTCTAAGGTAACAATCTCTTCTCTTGTGCTAGTAAATTGTGTTGCATGTGTGGAAGAAAGGACTTATAGTTGTCAATATTGCCTTTAGATGTATTGCATGTAGAAATTGGATAAGAATTTGGATTGAAAAGGAATTGGATAAGAATTTATGTGGTTATACCTCAAAATTGCCAAATTGGACCTTGTAGTTTGTATTAGTTGTTATGTATTGTGGGACAGAATTTTACACGTCCAAGTTAGGCGTGTAATCCCCTTTGTATTGATTGGATTGTTGATCCTTAAAGATGGCATGTTTGGTTATTGAATTCGGCCTTGAAAAATGTGGCAAAGTATATAGAAACAAAGGAAGTGCTGTCCAATTTTCCGTAGGAATAAGGGACTTTTCAATTAGAATGTTCTACGTTGAAGATAGAGGCTAATGGACGTATGATGGTCATTATAGGTTAAACATACTACGTGCGGCATATTGGACTTGAAAGGTGGATTGACCCGAAGAGGTATGTGGAACTTTCCTATCTCTTGAGCATGAATAATTGCACTTATATAGTACGGTAGACATACAAGACTTTGATATCCCTTACTTGTTTTAAGAATTGCCAAGTTGGGGGAGTAAGGGGATTAACTCACTTCTTTAAAAAGTATTAAGGATGTCCTAAGTTTTCAAAGTTAAGGGACTTGAAGTGTTTTAAGTATACGATACTTGTTTCGTTTTAAAAGTATAAGTCCCTTGGATTTAGGGAAATGTATTTGACTAATGTATAAAGTTAATATAACGACTTTATGGGAAGTTGGTTATATTAGCTTTATGGAAGGTTAACAGAAGAAAGATTTACTCTAAGTAAAATAAGTACGGATAAATGATTTGGATTTGTGAAAGGAAAATTGATTTTAAGGCATTAATTGCCTAAAGTTTTAAAGGAAATGAAGTCACTTGATTTAGAAGCCTATGATATTTCTAAAAGAAAATGTGACTTGTCTTGAAAAGTAGTCGTGACTTGATACTACGGTTATTAGTATCTTGGAAGTTTTACATAAAAAAGAGTCATTTCTTAAAAGGTTAGAGGTACGTGGTATTTGGGTTGAATTCCCGGATTTTCTCTTAAATGACATGTTAGTGCCTTCAGTAAACTAAAATGAGAGGATAGATTAATAATGTTAATAAGAAGTTAGGGGATTTCTTAACTTGCTTATGTTATGATAAGCCGGTAGCGCTTATGTTATGTATGATAGCCGGTTGTGCTAGTTTATGTATTCTTACGGGGTAGACCCCGGGTTATTCTTGTTATTTCCTTTGGACATCGTGCGATGGATGGTCGCGGGTATGCGTCCATTAGGATGATTACTACGTATTCCATGGATTTGCTACCCATGATGCGAGTGCGACGCTTGTACTCATGCGGGCCCACCGGGTCCATGCGGGTGAAATAGTCCCATGCGGGTGAAATAGTCTCATGCGAGGCGGATGACCTCATGCGGGTCCACATGACCTATGCGGGTGAAATAGTCCCAGGAGTAGGATTGCTTATTGATACTACGGGCGGGCGACCCTGTTTTATGTACTGACCCCCTTCCTCGGGGGCTGCGTTCATGCCGCAGGCAGGGGTAAGCAGGTGGTGGATCCTCATTCTTAGGATCTTTGCTCAGGTGTCAGAAGCTCCACTTCTCCGGAGGCTTGACTTTTGGTACGGTTCTCCCTGATGTTGTAGATATTATGTATATTCAGGGGTATGACGGGGCCCTGTCCCGTCGTAGTGGTTACACACTCTCAGAGGCCTGTAGTCCTGTTATAAATTGGGTTGTTAAGGATGTAACTGTTCAGTTTTGTTATATTTGTGTTTACGGGAAGGTAGCCATTTTGGGTTAGCTTGTTTCATATTGTATATGGTTTCTTGTTATGAGTTTACTTATTTGGTTTTCTCGATGTTGTATCACGGGGTGCGGGTTAAGGCACGATCCACGGTCGAGTCGGTCGTGACATGAATCCTGAATTTCTACAGACCATAATAGAAGGATGGAAAACAGATAAGAGCGGTACAAAGATATAGATGAATTCAACGAAGTGATAATAGATATTCAGTGTGATGTAGCCAAAGTGACAAATGTTGACGCAGCCAAAGACACCACTGAGGTAGTAAGTCCAACGAAAGGATAAAACAAATGTCACTTGAGGAGACAAACTGTTACACCCCGTACTTACAGGACATGTTTTAAGAACGTAAGTAAGAACTCACAAGTGATAAGATTTGAGACTTGTAAGAATTTTATCGGAATTATGAAATTGTCGGAAAACGTATTATTGTGACGAATGGGAGGGTGACACGTGTCACCCCCCCCTTAGATGATGCCTTGGACGATTTTTGCAAGGGCTAAAGGGTCATTGGACCTTTGTTGGCAAGACAAGTCTTGCAACTTGAAAGCTTGACATGTTTGACTTAGTCAAGGGGACAATTAGTCTTGGTATTTGTTAGACCTCATCCTAGCCAACCATTTGTGCACACCTTGACCCCTCCATGTCCCTATATAATACTAGTAGCAAGACAAGAGTTCCACACTTAGCTAAAATTCACAAAAAAATTGTAGAACAAGAGAGGGAGGCTCACGGGTTGGGCATCCATAAGAGGGAAAAAAATTTGTTTGTTGTCCAATAATCTTCCCACTTTAAACCAAGGTTCCTAAGTGTATTGTGAGTATATCTCAATAGAAAAATCCCGGAAAAAGAGAGTTTTCGTATTAGTCGCAAGGTGAAAACCTAATGACTTTTCTAGGTTTTGGTTGGAAGTTTGAAGGAAAATTGTTGGTATGGTTCTAAGGGTCTCAAGTAGCGGATTGAAGTATCTTGGAGAGTCTCTAAGTTGCTAAGGAACGACTTCGGATTTGAAGATTGGATTGAGATTCGTTGAGGTATAATCTTGTTCTTTGAAAGTGTTACAAGATTATATATTTTTATTGTTGTTGTTAGCTTTACGTGTTGCTAGCATGAAGTTGATATGTAGAAATTTATAAGGACTGTGGATTGATTGTAAGCCTTGGAAATCCGGAATGTAATGTAAGCCATGTTAAGTTGGATTTCAATTTAGTCGTTATTAGAATCGTCGCATGTTATTGATTTGAAGATTGTGGTAGTTTTAATCAAATGCGACTTGATATCATGTTATGTTAACAATTTGGATTGAAATGGAAATTTGATAAGAATTAGTATTGTTGAACTCAGGTGGCGAATTTGGACTTGTAGTTTGTATTAGTTTGTTATTCATTTATATTAGACTACCTTCTAAATTGTGAGCCAAATGGAAATTTAATTATTCATTTGTACTGGACTACCTTCTATATTGTTGTGAGCCAATTGGGGCTATTTGGTTATTGTATTCGGCCTTGAAAAAGGTGGCAAAGTAAGTAAAAACAAAGGAGGTCTTTGTCAGATTTTCCGTAGAATTTAGCGACTTAGCACCTAGAATATTCTATTATGAAGTAAGAGGTTAATGGACGTATGGTGACCATTATAGGTTGATGTACTAAGTATAGCGTATCCTACTTGAAGAATGGAATAGCTCGAGGTTGAAGTACTTTGGAGCATTTTGCTCTTTGTCGACAATCGTCGCGAGGTATGTGAACCTCTACTTTCTTTGGCATGATCCTACGTATGAAATATCCATGTGATAGTATTTCAAGATTCCTTCTACTCTTAGAAGTTAAGAGGTATTTACATTGTTGAATCTAAGTTAAAAGTATGTTTAAATTGTCCTAAGTCCTTACTAGGTCTTATGGGAGCCGTTAGTAAGAATGGTTAGGAAATTATGAGATTTGATTTAAAGGCTATGTGTCTTGATTTGTTTAAAGTAAGTAAGTTGATTTTTATGTTTGAAAATGACTTGAATTTATATGTGAAAAGGGGATTGGTTTTAAAAGTGTAGATGACATGATTTTACAAGTATAAGTAAATGGACTTTAAAGAATGTATGTTATGAAGTTTTAAGACTATGAACTTTGATTTTCTTTAAAGGATTATGAAACTTTATTTTTCAAGTTATGGGACTTGATTTCTAAAGTATAAGCGACATGATTTGAAAGAGTGTATGCTCACGAGGTGTTAAGGCTATAAGCCTTGATTTTATAAGTGGAAATGGCTTAATTTTACAAAGTATGGCTTCTTAATTTATTTCAAAAGTTAAGAAGATGGTTTCCAAAAGAGTATGTGACTTGAGCTTTAAAAGAAAGGAGGTCTATGATTCTTTTTAAGTATGTATGTATGTAGTATTTTTGGATCTAGTTTTCCTAATGTTGTAAGAATAAAAGTGTCTTAAGTTCTCTAAAATGAAAGGTTGTTATAATAGCTTTATGGGAAGTTGTTATGACGACTTAAGAAGAAGTGAAAAGATGGTTTGAAAATGTTATGTAAGGAAAATACAGAGCCTACAAATAGGCGGATTACGTTATGAAATACACCGAGCCTACAAATAGGCGGATTACGTTATGAAATACAGAGCCTACAAATAGGCGGATTACGTTATGAGATACAGAGCCTACATAGGCGGATTACGCCATATTACCCCGAGCCTTCACATAGGCGGGTTCGTCATCTTACGAGCCCCAGGCGGGCGGATTATGTTATATGATTCCACGATGCACGAGGCCCGGCGGGCGGATTATGTTATATGATTCCACGATGCAAGGCCCGGGCGGGCGGATTATGTTATATGATTCCACAAGACACCGAGCCCGCGGCGGGCGGATTATGTTATATGATTCCGATGCAAGGCCGCGGCGGGCGGATTATGTTATATGATTCCACAAGACAGGCGCGGCGGGCGGATTATGTTATATGATTCCACAAGACAGAGCGCACAGCGGGCGGATTATGTTATATGATTCCACAAGACCGCGAGCCACAAAGGGCGGATTATGTTATATGATTCCACAAGACACCGAGCCCCAAAGCGGGCGGATTATGTTATATGATTCCACAAGATAATCGAGCCCCGGCGGGCGGATTATGTCACATGATTCATCAAGACACCGTGTCCATAAATGGGCGGATTATGTTATGTAAGATATGTAAGTTATGTGAAAAGGCTCGATTAAACTCTTAAGTATGTATGTAGGAATATGTTGTTAAATCTTATTGAAAGGAGGAAAGGAGCAGTTAATATATGATTGATTTCGGAGTTAAAATGACATTCTTTTATACGAGATATGATTTGGTTATTGCATTTTATTTACATTTCCATACTCAAATTTTTGTTATCGACCCTTCGGAAGTGCGTTCATGCCCGCAGTGATAGGTACACGTTGGTGATCCTTGCTTTTAGGATCTCTGTTGATTTTGGAAAGAAGCTCCTTTCACTCGGAGGCTTATCTTTTGGTACGGTTTCACGATGTGGTAGACTTATGTACATTCGTGGGTATGGCGGGCCACATCGCATGATTTTAAATTCTTAAGTGCAGTAGTCACGTGTGGTGGGTCGGTTTGTAAAAAGAAAGGGTGTAAGCTTCTTTGTTGTTATGTATATGTATATGTGTCCAGGAAGGTAGCCTTATCGGCTAGCCTGTGGTTTAATTTCTCGTTATTTTATTTTATAAGTTTCATGTATGTTCCGCTGCTATTCTCTGACGTATACCTGAACAGGGTGCCCAGGTAGGGCACCAATCGCGGGCCCGGGGTCGGGTCGTGACACAAACGGTAATAATGCAAAAAAAGGAGGAACAAGGAGATACCGGGGAAGAATATGGTAATAAATAGAATAAGGAAGATGATGATGGTAAGGTGGTAGAAGTAAAACAGCTCATTAAGGACCCACAATTGATAGAAGAATCAAAAGCAACTCTTACTACTAAAGAACATGTTGAAGGAGCTTTTGTAGCAGCAAAAGTTATTGAGGAGCGGAATGTTGACAAGAGTTAGGAGGTGTGTACCAATGGTAACAACTCTAATAATAGTAACGCAGTAATATTAAAGGAAGATGGGATAATGATGTCCAATGTGGAGCAGAATATGGCAGTGGAAGCGACTATGTCTATCCTAAATATAGTAATCAGCAGAGAAACTTAATCAGAGATAATATGAGGGATGATTAACATGACAAACTTAAGGACTAACTGGTGAAGGATTTACATGAACTAGGTAGATATACTATGGTATATGCAAAGAGTGATGCATTGGGAAGGTTGTCTCTGGGATAGTTTATACTATATTGTCGACTATATGCAGGATCCTTGGCTAGTTAGTGGGGATTTCAATGTTATTATAAATGGAAGGAAGACAATAGGAGATCTTCATATATATCCTGCAGAGCGTGAGGATTTTTGCATTTTGAACTAATTCATGTGAAATGTTTGAAATTGAATTTAAAGGAAGTCCTTTTAAGTAGTGGAATGAAAGAACCGATAGTGACTGTACTTTTAAGAGGTTCGATAGGATGTTGGCAAACATTTATTTTAGCTTGGGTTGGACAGAATATGAAGCATTTTTTTAGGCGCTAAATCAAAATTGGAACACTGTTGTTGATTAAGATGATTTCGTTTCTTTTATACCGAAACTGAAGAATGTCAAGACTGCCCTATTATTATGGAGTAAGGAAACTTTTGGAGATGTTTTTAAGAAACTAAGTTTTAGGGAGGATATTGTAAGATTTAAAGAGGAGTTGTTTGAAGAATTTCCAACAAAAGCAAATGGAATGATTTTACAAGGAGTTAAGGCAGACTTTGAAAGAGTATGAAGAAGCTTCTGGCCATTTGATCAATAAAAGGAGAGTTCTATTTATATGCATGCTAAGACTCCTAGTAACTTGATTAAGCAAGGAAAATGTATTGCTGGTTTCACAAATGGAACATTTCCATTCATGTATTTAGGATGTCCAGTACTACATGTTAGAAAGAGGAAGATAGACTATGCTGAATTAATTAAGAAGATTAAAGACAAGTTACAGGCTTGGGAAGTGTCACGACCTGACCTCGGCGCGGTACCTGCAGGGCACCTGTCGGTATACATCGAGAGAATAGCGTGAACATACATAACACCTAACTTATAATAAGGTAAACATCATCGGCGGTAAATGAGGCGCCGCCTCATAAAATAACTTAATCGAAAGTGAAACAGTACAACTTATTCTTACAGCCCAAACCACAAACGTGACCACAGACCACTAGGAACAACAACTGTGGCGGGACAGGGCCCCGCCATACCCCCTGAATGTACAAAAGTCTATAACCTCAGGGAAACATACCAAAAGACAAAGCCTCCGGGGAGATGGAGCTTTCCAAGAAATGAACGGTGATCCTAAGAGTGCGGATCAGCAAGCTACGTATCTCGACTGCGGCGTGAACGGCCCCGAAGGAGGTCGATCAACAGTACCAAGTATGTGGGCGAAAATCGTAATAAAATCATAATAGTATATGTAAAGCAGGAGACATGTATGATAACCAAACTACAGTACACAACATATACGCAACCATGTCAAGTCAGGGACTCATGCCCTCTAAGTCATCACTCAAATACAACCATAGGTCATACCCCATAATATCAATCATGCGTGGAATTCCTTCCTCACCGTGATCTATGATATAACAACACTAAGGAGTACACATGAACACTAGATCCCACCTGTATCATAAGAACCGTACGAGGCAAGTACGAAGGCATAGCTACCAGATCCACCCTGCATCACGTCTCTGACCGGGGCAAGTACGAGGGCTAACTACTAGATCCACCCTGCATCAGTAGACCTCATGGAGAGCTAATCCATGGAATAATACTGTCAACAGGGAACGAACCCTCATCATGGCCGCATACCCGTGGAATCCTCCATCACTGACGGTACGTCCAAGTAAACTCATAACTACATGCTTTTAATTCGAATTGCAATACCATGCCTTTACATAAACCAAGAGAACCCTTATTTAAGCAAGCCAAAGTACTTATCAAGGCACACATATAATAATTCTCAATTAAACAAGCCAAAGTACTATCAAGACACAAATAGAATAATTCTCTTTTAACAAGCCAAAGTACTACGTACGTACATTCTTTTCAAAAGATTCCTTTTTATGTAAACTCCAAGATACTAACACCCGTAGTATCAAAGCGTGTCTATTTTTCAAAGTAAGTTACTACACCTTTAGAAAACTCATTTCAAAGCTTGAAACCAAGTAACTTCAATTTTTCACAATTTATACAACTTATGCCCCTTAATCGAATTAGACAACCTTCTTAACCTTCCATAAAGTTATTATAACCAATTTCCCATAAATCCGTTATACTAACTTTATGCTTTAGAAATTTAAGACATTCTTATCCTTTTATAAGGCCGTTATAACTAACTTCCCATAAAGCCGTTATAACTCCTTATAAACCATTTCATTTGTTTACCAACCAAGAGACTTATACTTCAAACAAATTTACACAATTTCAAAATACTACAAGCCTCTTATCTTTTAGAATAATTCAATACTCAATACTTTCACACCAAGTACTCTATACTTCTTTATGTCAAGAAATCCTTGTCTACCTTATTTAGGATAAACCACTCCTCAAGAACAAGCGGGTTAACTTCTTAACCCAACCAACTTAGACATTTTCTTAAAACAAGTCAAGTATAACAAAAGGATTTACTTCATTTAAAACACGTACGTCTACCGTACTACATAGTTATAACTACTCATGCTCAAGAGATAAGAAAGTTTCCACATACCTCTTCGGTCAATCCACTTTCTAAGCCCAAACTACCGCAAGTAATATGTCAACCTATAATAACCATGATACGTTTATTAACCTCTAGTTTCAATGTAGAAATAATCTAAGTTCAAAGCCACTAAATTCTATGGAAAATTTGGCAGCATTTCCTTTGTTTCTACATACTATGCCACCTTTCTCAAGACCGAATTCAACATCCAAACGCCACATTTAAGGCTCAACAATCCAAACATTTCAAAGGGGATTACACACCTAAACTTGGGTGTGTAAAATTCTGCCCCATAAGGTACAACAACTCACTTAGCAATTCTAAGGTAGTTTTTAGGCTACAACATGCTCAAAATATCTTCTTAACCAATTCCTTCACATTCAAACCATATTTCTTACATGCAATGACTCTAAGTGCATTACTTACTACTACAAATCCCTTCTTCTTCACATGCAACATTAATACTAGCTACAAGAGAAGAAATGTTACCTTTGGAGCTTTAGCCAAAACTATTCCAACAACTTTGCTAGCCTCCTTTCCAAGAACACCACCACAATGATTCCTACAAGCTAGCCACAAGCTTCCTTCCTGTCCTTAACTTTTGGATATTTCCTTGCTTGAATTCCTCTTCGAATTTTAGACAGAAGTGGGACCTTAAGATTAGAGAGAGCTAGGGATAGAAAGATGAACAAGACTTAAAGACAATGTCAATATAAGACATGCAAGAAATCAGATGGGGGGGACACTTGTCACCCTCCCATGGCCTTTTTAAAAGAAGAAAATCAGATTTCCTCAGTTTTTCGCGAGATTCCGCGTGGCTGAAACTCTGCGGACTTCCGGAACTTCGGCGCGCACCTTCCGGCGCGCGGCTCAGTAACCAGCGACCCTCGGTATATTCGGCGCGCGCCGCTTTGTCCGAAGCACATTTCTGTCCGACTGCGCACTGAACTTGTAACTCCCATAACTTCCTACTCCGACGTCCTATCGACGAACGGTTGGTTGCGTTGGAAACTAGACTCAACGACCTACGTGCTAGGCCTTTAAACCACTTAAGAACTCTCAATGTACCGGGTCATAACCCGACTAAAGGTTGACTAAAACCCGTCCGAACAATTCGTCAACCTTTCTTTCGAAAAGTTTAAGTCTTACTCCCTTTCGTACGCTCTCATACGCGTGACCTGAACTACGGGGTGTAACATTCTCCCCTCCTTAGAAACATTCGTCCCCGAATGTTCTTTTGGAGCCAATCTACTATTCCTCGGTACATCCTCGTACTTTACACTAATGGAACTTCATTACGCCACCTATGACCCTAAGATATCGCACACGCATACCCATTCCTCACAAGTCAAACAGAAAACGAACCCAAAAATATGAACCATTACTACTTACTCCCATTCATGGCCTAACGGGATTGCCTGTTCGTATCCACCAACTTATTCTAACACATGTACATAATCTCAATATCCTCTGTTCATAACACTAAATCATACAACAATCCTATCATGCATGCTAATCTCTAAAGGGTCAAAGATATACCTGTAACTATTGCTTCACATACCCCTTGTCGTTCTAATCATGATCACGCCTGCGCGCATAACAAAAGAAGCGATAAACGATCGGCGATTCCGAAGGTGAATCTCTACATCCGTGCTATCTCTGGTGGACGGTTCCTCGCATAATGGCCTGCATCGCATGAATAGCAATTACCCAAACTAGCACGACACTCCCATAATGGGTCTACCACATCGGCTACACCGGTAGAGGTGGCTTCCTCGGACTAACACCCTACTCTCGAAAAACCTGAACCGCGGAGCCTGTCGCTCCCGAATCTCGAGCGTCACGAAGGCGTGGTGGAGTACTCCATGTTGCTGAGCGCATAACGCTCTTTATTCTTTGGCGGTCCGCCTTGAAAACTGCCCTGAGATCCTGCTGTCACGGCCTCTTGGTGGCTCGAGTCAAGCCGACCCTCCCTTTCTCTGTCCTCTATCCCCTGCGCATATGCCTGCATCCTGGAAATATCCATACATGGCTGAAGAGCCACTCCCAAGCATGCAGTAAGCATATGACGGTCTAGTCCCATCACATAGCGATGAACTGCATGCGCCGTATCATTACAATAGTGTGCGATACGGCCAATGAGTCAAACTTGATCGTACTCACGATGGTCCTCCCATTCTGCCTCAAGGTCAAGAATCTATCCACTCGGGCTCTCCTCAACTCAGAGGCAAGAAGTGATCCAGGAAGGCCTCTGTGAACTCCTCCCAAACAGCTGGAAGAGCACCCTCCCCTCTAGACAATTCCCATGACTCAAACCAGTTCAACGCAATATTGCGTAACCGGTAAGAAGCTAACACAACGGACTCTGTCTCCGAGGCCCTAAGCACCTGCGTGGTCCGCCGCACCTGTCGAATAAACTCCTGAGGATCCTCCTCAGACCTCGAACCATAGAACTCGGGTGGATTACAACTCAGAAAGTCCCGAATCCTTAAACTGTCGACCCTAGGGTTAGCCACGGCCGCGGCGGTCTTTGCCATGCCACGATGCTAGTCAACAACCTGACCGCTCTCCGTAATCCCTATACTGCCCCTGTGCGGGCTGGAGGCTCGGTGCGGAACCTCTGAGCTCGCCGCTCTCGGCTCTCTATCTGCGGCGTAGCTGAACTCGCCGACCCGCCTACTACCTCAGGCATAGTCTGTGCCCGAGTCCTGGTAACTCTTTGCGTACCACTAGAAGCTCCTGCTGCTGCCTTGCCTTCTGGGCTCTGGTCGCCTTCCGTGGAGGCATAACTGTTACACAAGGATAGGTCAGAGAGGACTCAACCTACTATGACAACTCTACTGCACGATCTCAAAGAGAGAATGGAAACCAATCCTAAATGTCCTGCGACCTCACGATTATAGATGTGGTGCCTGACACCGATAATCAAGACTCTACTAGACACGGTGCGTAGACACTTTCCGAGGACTAAGCGCTCGATACCACTTATGTCACGACCGACCGGGCGCGGTCGTACCTACCGGGGCACCCTGTCAGGTATACATCAGAGAATAGCAGCGGAACATACATAACACCTAACTTATAATAAGGTAAACATCACTGGCCAGCCGACAAGGCCGCCTCTCATAAAATAACTTAATCGAAAGTGAAACAGTACAACTTATTCTTACAGCCCAAACCACAAACGTGACCACAGACTTCTAGGAACAACAACTGTGGCGGGACAGGGCCCCGCCATACCCCCTGAATGTACAAAAGTCTATAACCTCAGGGAAACATACCAAAAGACAAAGCCTCCGGAGAGATGGAGCTTTCCAAGAAATGAACGGTGATCCTAAGAGTGCGGATCAGCAAGCTACGTATCTCGACCTGCGGCATGAACGCAGCCCCCCGAAGGAGGTCAGTACAACAGGTACCAAGTATGTGGAACTGAAAATACTGTAATAAAATCATAATAGTATATGTAAAGCAGGAGACATGTATGATAACCAAACTACAGTACACAACATATACGCAACCATGTCAAGTCAGGGACTCACGCCCTCTAAGTCATCACTCAAATACAACCATAGGTCTCATGCCCATAATATCAATCATGCCCGTGGAATTCCTTCCTCACTGCCGGCAGTCTATGATGAAACAACACTAAGAAATACACATGAACACTAGATCCCACCTGTGTCATAAGAACCGTACGAGGCAAGTACGAAGGCATAGCTACCAGATCCACCCTGCATCACGTCTCTGACCGGGGAAAGTACGAGGGCTAACTACTAGATCCACCCTGCATCAGTAAACCTCATGTAGAGCTAATCCATGGAATAATACTGTCAACAGGGAACGAACCCTCATCATGGCCGCATACCCGTGGAATCCTCCATCACTGACGGTACGTCCAAGTAAACTAATAACTACATGCTTTTAATTCGAATTGCAATACCATGCCTTTACATAAACCAAGAGAACCCTTATTTAAGCAAGCCAAAGTACTTATCAAGGCACACATAGAATAATTCTCAATTAAACAAGCCAAAGTACTATCAAGACACAAATAGAATAATTCTCTTTTAACAAGCCAAAGTACTACGTACGTACATTCTTTTCAAAGATTCCTTTTTATGTAAACTCCAAGATACTAACACCCGTAGTATCAAAGCGTGTCTATTTTTCAAAGTAAGTTACTACACCTTTAGAAAACTCATTTCAAAGCTTGAAACCAAGTAACTTCAATTTTTCACAATTTAGACAACTTATGCCCCTTAATCGAATTAGACAACCTTCTTAACCTTCCATAAAGTTATTATAACCAACTTCCCATAAAGCTGTTATACTAACTTTTTGCTTTAGAAATTTAAGACATTCTTATCCTTTTATAAGGCCGTTATAACTAACTTCCCATAAGCCGTTATAACTCCTTATAAACCATTTCGTTTGTTTACCAACCAAGAGACTTATACTTCAAACAAATTTACACAATTTCAAAATACTACAAGCCTCTTATCTTTTAGAATAATTCAATACTCAATACTTTCACACCAAGTACTCTATACTTCTTTATGTCAAGAAATCCATGTCTACCTTATTTAGGATAAACCACTCCTCAAGAACAAGCGGGTTAACTTCTTAACCCAACCAACTTAGACATTTTCTTAAAACAAGTCAAGTATAACAAAAGGATTTACTTCATTTAAAACACGTACGTCTACCGTACTACATAGTTATAACTACTCATGCTCAAGAGATAAGAAAGTTTCCACATACCTCTTCGGTCAATCCACTTGCTAAGTGATGCGCGTTAAGATGCACACACTTTAAACGCAAGTGCACGTTATCGTATCAAGTAGTATAGTCTTAGATAAGACCGAATATCGTCCTCTAGGATTAGGGTTCAAGTACCAATTATCTATTTTCTAGTATCTATTTGGTGAATTATTGAGTGATTGGTTGTTTATGACTAAGAATTATAAAAGCTATTTAAAGTATAAAGATTTACTTCAGGAGTGATGAAAATAGGGCTTCTATGTATCCTCACTATCCGCTTATGCTACTTACTAATGCATTACTTATGGTATTCTTCTTTTGGAGAAAGCAGGTTTACGAAATCGTTTTATACTCCAGTTAGGGTTATATAAACACTCAAACCCAGTATCGTTCCTTACCTACCTTTCGGTGATAAGGGTAACTTTATAGGAGGATTAAGAACAAAAACCTAGTTGACCGTCACGCACAATGCGCAAAATTAGGGTTGTTAAGCCTCTCATCAACGCTACATAACTAATTGAGGTATTTTCATCCCCAATTCAAGAATGTCTACCCAACTTACAGCATATTCACAATCCCCCATTTTCAGAATCTGATTAGAAATCATATAGTGATAATTAGTTGTCAATTAATTACCAAGAATTCAACTCAATTATTGGATAGATCTCTCAATAAGAAAAACAACCATAAGCATGCATTAATTTATAGCATAAGTTTCAAGCAATTCAACATAGAAAGCCCTATAAGAGAATTAGTTCCTAGCCATTGACATGACAAGAACTAATTCCATGTTCATCATACAAAACTGAAATAAAGTAAAGAAAAGGAAAAGAAATTACTAAATTAATGGTATCCAATCTCCAAGCAAAAGTCTTGAGTTGTGCAAGAAGGGGAACCCTTAAAAACTGCCTAGGGTTCTCCTTTTATAGGCTGAAAACCGCCTCAACTTTTCCCTGCAGGCCTGGCCCAAAATCCGTCTAAAAACCTATTTTTTTCGCGTCGGCGCCGCGGCCCTGCAGACAGGCGCCGCGGCGCCGGAAGTTCTGCAATCCGTCGGGTGTTTTGGCGCCGCCTATCTATCTGGCATGCGAGCGGGCACTGTATCTTCTGTAGCTCCTCGGATGTTTAGGCGCCGCGGCCCTGCATCTGCTGTCTGAGGGCGCCGCGGCGCTGAGTCTTCTGCCTCTCTGAATAGTGGGCGCCGCGGCCCCTGCTTTTGGCTGCAGGAGGCGCCGCGGCGCTGGTCTGGATTTCGCCCTCGTTCGCCACTTTCTCTGTTTTCGGCTCTGGCATCTCCTCTTTTTGCTCCTTTTCCGCCATTTGGCCATTTTAACCACTTTGACTCAAAAGAAAGAAAAACTATCCTAATACGACACTTATATGTGCAAAACGGGACAAAAGACTAACTAAAACTGACTCAAAAGGTGTATATAAAATACACCGATCAAATACCCCCAAACTTAACCTTTGCTCGCCCTCGAGCAAAGATAGAAAGAAATAAAATAAAAGACTCAAAGAAACGAAAAATAAAAGACTCCCTGTCATTAATCACTTTTGCTGCATAAATGTTAACTAGAAAAACATGAAGGTTAGCAGAATAATATGCAGGAACATATAGCATGAAATTTTCAGCACACTAAACACATGAAGCTAAATATTTCGCAAACTCATATTCATCATGCTTAATGGAAGTCAATATACTAAATCATGCATATAAATTCAAGAATTCCTATGGCATGCTTACTTGCTATTCTCCACTAATTCTGGATATTCATAAAAGAGATCTTCAGGACTTTAAGGGTTGTAATGTAGGCTTAGGTAGGGGTTGGTAAAAATAGGCATTTAGGCTCATTTTTCTGTACCATAAGCTCTTTGGCTTTTCAATTTTTCCCTTTTTCTTTTGATTCTTTCCTTCACTTCAATTCTATTCTTCCCCTCTTTTGTTTTGGGAGAGTGAAGTGTATTATACTAATAGGCACCCCCAAACTTAGGCTTTTGCCTCTTTCTTATTACTTTTTCATTGGGGTGCATCAACTTGTTCACTCTTTTTGTTTCTTCTTTTTAACACAATGTACTCCACTATTTCATATTTTCACTTATGGCACAATTTGTGGGAATATAGGGTGTCAAAGAAGAAGTTTCAAATTTAGGCTCAATGGGGCTGACTAGGGATATTTTTAAAGTATAGGATAGAAAAGAATGGTAAGAATTGACTATCAAAGAAATGCCTGAGTCATCTCCCTAACATGCATATCCTAACTATTTCGCCTCAAATAGCAAGCAATCATAACACATAAGCATTTATCATTTAGTATGCATAATTTAAGCAAGAAACTCCAAATAGACAGATTCTGTGAGTTTT
Organism: Przewalskia tangutica; assembly: GCA_029844215.1. Classification (NCBI taxonomy): domain Eukaryota; kingdom Viridiplantae; phylum Streptophyta; class Magnoliopsida; order Solanales; family Solanaceae; genus Przewalskia; species Przewalskia tangutica. The sequence goes on from CM056727.1 coordinate 112,329,751, forward strand.
TGGCATATCTAACCTAAGTGTTTAGATAGTTGCTTCAATTCCTTTACATTATTCCACCTTACTTCACTAGGTGTTTCTAGCAACTACAGCATACATGATTTTTGACAGGCAATTATGACTCAAAAAAAGAAAAAATTTTGGTGACTCAAAATAAACATAAAACAAATAAAAAGACTTAAATAAAACATACATTGACACACAAATAAAACACCCCCAAACTTAAATCACACATTGTCCCCAATGTGTGCAAGACTCAAAGAAAATAAAAGAAAAAACACTTACAACTTTGGCTAAAATGGTGGTGGTGGCAGTGGATAATGCATCGACCATTGGTTGAACAAGGCACTCAGCTCGTCGATTTACTGCCTTGTTTCTTGCTGTCCTTGTACTACTGTTTGCAATGTCTGCATCATCTCCCTCTGATGTTGGTACAATTGCCCCATTGTGGGCTCTGAGGGTTCTGCTCTTGTGATTGGCCGGTGGCTGGGTCCTGCCTCATATTGAGCCCCTATTTCAGGCTCATCTTCATCCATGGCGGCCTCTGCTGCTGCTGCTGCTGCTGGTGGTTGTACTCTCCGTCTGGCTGCTGGGGGGCTTGGGTCTGGGAAAGAGTGCACTATCCCATAGGACACTGGCAGTTGGTTTCTTTCATGAGTATCTGTGGGTAGTTGTGGGACCGCACTCATGTGGCATAGACTGGTAATAAGCGAGTCGTGTCCCAATCCACCTGTTGTCACCAACCTGCTAATTTCTTCAATGCTCTGCACTATTTCTTTCCCCACATCAATTGTCAGCCCCCTCATAATTCCATAAATCAACTTAATCCTATCTTCTGGCACTCTGGTGAAGTGCGTGGATGGAATCATGCGGGCACTGACAAAATACAGCCAAGCCTTGGCTGCCTTGTTGAATTGGCACCTGCTCAGTGCTCTAGATCCATTTCTTCCTATCTCAAAAGCGACCGGGGTAGCTTACTGTGTCTGCGACGGCATTCCAGTTGATGTTGTTGGTGCTCCTAGCCCATGTTCTAAAATGGTTCCAATCACTACTTTCTTCAACATCAACTGTTTCCACTTGTGCATTTACAGCTTCTGCTGTCACAGACACATAAACTCCCCTTACAAAGCACCCCCTTTCCACTCTCTCTGGAAAGTTCGCATAAAATTTACGCACCATTGTTGTGTTTACTGGTGCTATCTTCGCCGGATTGACAAATCTCTTCCACCCCCTTAGCTCAATCATAGCCCGGATGGGCTCATAAACGTCTTCTTCCCCATATGACCCCCTCTGGTAGTCCATTCCCCTTTCTGGTATTAGGGGTCTGGTATCAAGCTTTTTGTATCTTTGGTAGGCTTGGTAGCTCACAAACCTATTTTCGTCGTATTGTGGGGTTGGGGTGGATGTGGAGCCTCTTCTCTTCCTGGTGGCCATGGTTTAAAATAGTTTCTGGATCTTTCAATTTAGTGGCACAAATGACTCCTACACAATCTACAACTAGCAGCGAACACAACACCCCCAAACTTCAACTTTTCTACTCAATACCCACAACCTCCTCTTCTACTCTTTTCTCCAACTTCACACTCACTTTTCGGCACCCAAACTACTCCAACTACAATACTCCTCCAAACTACTACCTCCTATGACTTCAGTAAAAGGATTCAAGAACAAAGAAAGGAATTACCTTTTTATGAGAGCTTCAAGCTGTTCTTGTTTCAATTGGTAGGTTGAGGGTATGGAATGGAGCTTCGTTGTTTGAGATAGTTGGGGGTTTTGAGGAATTTAAGAGTGTAGGTTGTGGTTGGGTTGGATTTGTGGAGGTTTTTGTGGGCAAATTTCTGGAATTTCGTGGGTTTTTGGAGAGGGAAAGTTAGGTTTTTGAAGTTGGAATTGGGGAAAATCTGATTTTTGGGCGTTTTAAGTTTCTGGATTCCCGGCGCCACCTGCTTTTAGCGCGCGGCTAATCATCTGCGCTCTTTCGGGACTTTCTGCGTCGCGGCCATTCTGGCGCGCGGCGCTTAATCTTCAGCACCGCTTCAGTTATTTTGGCGCGGCATACTTGGCGCGCGGCCGCTTCGGCAAGCGTTTCGGAATTCTACCGCGGCCTGCTCCCGAGCGCGGCTCTTAAACTTCAGTGCACATTCGATTCTTTTCGCGCGGCCTGCTCTTGAGCCGCGGCGCTTACCCGCTTTTCTGGAAATCCTTGCTTTTCTTCAGTTTATTTCCCTGTACCTGTCAATCACAGCTCAAACACAAGACCCCAAGACCGTGAGACTGTTCTTAGACAAAAATAAAATAAACTAAAGGCAGAAATTAAAATAACATAATTGAAAACGTTGGGTTGCCTCCCAACAAGCGCTGTCTTTAACGTCTTTTAGCCGGACGCAATTAACCTTTCCGAGTGCCCATTGGATTCTTCTGCGAACTGCTTGCAATCCGCAGTTTTATTGTTGTAGGTTTCAGTTTCCCTACAACCATTTGTTCAAACAGGGGCCTCAAACATACAAGTATCCCCCAAGCACACAAGATGAGTTTGTCTTTTAGGCTTCTTATTGTGTAGGAAACCGTGAAATTCTCTACATCTCTTGACTCTGGGGGTTGCCCTTTATGGTATGCAATTCCTAATTGGGAGTCATTCGTGATAGCTGGTGGTGTTTCTTCTGTGATAGGTGCAAGAAAAAGAATTTCCACAGAATCCAAGAAGGTGAATAATTGGATTTCTGCAATCTTTTCCTTCTCTACACCAACTATCTCACCAGATTCCTCAATAGTTGGGTGTGATTCAGGCTCCTCAACTTGTTGTTCGCTGTTGAATATGATCGCGAGTTCTGCTATTTGCGTTTCCAACTTCTTTATGGCCAACCTCATTTCGTCCATGAACTGAGCTTGAGATTTAGTGAGGCTGAGTATGGTTTCTCGCAATTCCTCCCTCTCTTCCTCTATGGTTGGAGCTCGATCATATTGACAGTAGTAATCCATATCTTCAGGATCCCTGAGATGCATCAAAACCAACAAAGGATCACGGCACCCTTATTTTCACACAATAAATACATAAAACAAACAAAATTAGAAAAACTATACATAAAACCAAATTAGAAATTAAAAATAGATAAATTTGATATTGAACTATGCCTAATCCCCGGCAACGGCGCCAAAAACTTGATGCGCGTTAAGATGCACACACTTTAAACGCAAGTGCACGTTATCGTATCAAGTAGTATAGTCTTAGATAAGACCGAATATCGTCCTCTAGGATTAGAGTTCAAGTACCAATTATCTATTTTCTAGTATCTATTTGGTGAATTATTGAGTGATTGGTTGTTTATGACTAAGAATTATAAAAGCTATTTAAAGTATAAAGATTTACTTCAGGAGTGATGAGAATAGGGCTTCTATGTATCCTCACTATCCGCTTATGCTACTTACTAATGCATTACTTATGGTATTCTTCTTTTTGGAGAAAGCAGGTTTACGAAATCGTTTTATACTCCCGTTAGGGTTATATAAACACTCAACCCCAGTATCGTTCCTTACCTACCTTTCGGTGATAAGGGTAACTTTATAGGAGGATTAAGAACAAAAACCTAGTTGACCGTCACGCCTGATGCAAAATTAGGGTTGTTAAGCCTCTCATCAACGCTACATAACTAATTGAGGTATTTTCATCCCCAATTCAAGAATGTCTACCCAACTTACAGCATATTCACAATCCCCCATTTTCAGAATCTGATTAGAAATCATATAGTGATAATTAGTTGTCAATTAATTACCAAGAATTCAACTCAATTATTGGATAGATCTCTCAATAAGAAAAACAACCATAAGCATGCATTAATTTATAGCATAAGTTTCAAGCAATTCAACATAGAAAGCCCTATAAGAGAATTAGTTCCTAGCCATTGACATGACAAGAACTAATTCCATGTTCATCATACAAAACTGAAATCAAGTAAAGAAAAGGAAAAGAAATTACTAAATTAATGGTATCCAATCTCCAAGCAAAAGTCTTGAGTTGTGCAAGAAGGGGAACCCTTAAAAACTGCCTAGGGTTCTCCTTTTATAGGCTGAAAACCGCCTCAACTTTTCCCTGCAGGCCTGGCCCAAAATCCGTCTGAAAACCTATTTTTCGCGTCGGCCGCGGCCTGAGACAGCGCGCGCCGGAAGTTTGCAATCCGTCGGGTGTTTTGGCGCCGCGCTATCTCTGGCTGCGAGGCGCGCGTACTGTATCTTCTGTAGCTCCTCGGATGTTTAGCGCGCGACCTGCATCTGCTGTCGAGCGCGCCGCCAGTCTTCGCCTCTCGAATAGTGGGCGCGCGCCCACTTTTGGCTGCGAGGCGCGCGCCGTATGGATTTCGCCCTCGTTCGTCACTTTCTCTGTTTTCGGCTCTGGCATCTCCTCTTTTGACCTCTTTTTGCTCCTTTTCCGCCATTTGGCCATTTTAACCACTTTGACTCAAAAGAAAGAAAAACTATCCTAATACGACACTTATATGTGCAAAACGGGCCAAAAGACTAACTAAAACTGACTCAAAAGGTGTATATAAAATACACCGATCACTAAGCCCAAACTACCGCAAGTAATATGTCAACCTATAATAACCATGATACGTTTATTAACCTCTAGTTTCAATGTAGAAATAATCTAAGTTCAAAGCCACTAAATTCTATGTAAAATTGGGCAGCATTTCCTTTGTTTCTACATACTATGCCACATTTCTCAAGGCCGAATTCAACATCCAAACGCCACATTTAAGGCTCAACAATCCAAACATTTCAAAGGGGATTACACACCTAAACTTGGGTGTGTAAAATTCTGCCCCATAAGGTACAACAACTCACTTAGCAATTCTAAGGTAGTTTTTAGGCTACAACATGCTCAAAATATCTTCTTAACCAATTCCTTCACATTCAAACCATATTTCTTACATGCAATGACTCTAAGTGCATTACTTACTACTACAAATCCCTTCTTCTTCACATGCAACATTAATACTAGCTACAAGAGAAGAAATGTTACCTTTAGAGCTTTAGCCAAAACTATTCCAACAACTTTGCTAGCCCCCTTTCCAAGAACACCACCACAATGATTCCTACAAGCTAGCCACAAGCTTCCTTCCTGTCCTTAACTTTTCAGATTTTTCCTTAGGCTTGAATTCCTCTTGGAATTTTACAGAGAAGTGGGAGCTTAAGCTTAGAGAGAGAGAGGGATTGAAAGATGACCAAGTCTTCAAGACTTGGTCAATATAAGACATGCAAGAAATCAGATGGGGGGGGGGGGGACACTTGTCACCCTCCCATGGCCTTTTTAAAAGAAGAAAATCAGATTTCCTCAGTTTTTCCGCCAGGATTCCCGCCTCGGCGCCGCGGCCCTGCAGCCGGCGCCGCGACGCTGAAACTTCTGCGGACTTTCGGAACTTCCGGCGCCGCAGCCCTGCTTCCCGGCGCCGCGGCTCTGTAACTTCAGCGACCCCTCAGTATATTCGGCGCCGCTGCCCTGCATTCGGCGCCGCGGCCCTGCATTCGGCGCCGCGGCCCTGTCGCCTTTGTCCGAAGCACATTTCTGTCTGACTGCGCACTGAACTTGTAACTCCCATAACTTCCTACTCCGACGTCCTATCGACGAACGGTTGGTTGCGTTGGAAACTAGACTCAACGACCTACGCGCTAGGCCTTTAAACTACTTAAGAACTCTCAATGTACCGGGTCATAACCCGACTCAAAGTTGACTAAAACCCGTCCGAACAATTCGTCAACCTTTCTTTCGAAAATTTTAAGTCTTACTCCCTTTCGTACGCTCTCATACGCGTGACCTGAACTACGGGGTGTAACAGGAAGAAAAATTATTATCACCATGAGGTAAAGCAGTGTTGATTACTAGTGTGTCACAAGTGTGCCTATACACATACTGCATGCTATAAGACTTGCAAAATGTGTGATCAAAGATATACATACAAATAGTTGTAATTTTCTTCTGGTGTATAGTGAGGATGATGTTAAGGCTAAGCATTGGTTTACATGGTTAAAATGTACTTGTCTAAGGATGATAGTGGATTGGGATTCAGACCTCATTTTGGATATATTAAATGCATTGTGTAAAAAGCTATGATGGAAATCTAAGACCACCAACTCTCTATGGGTTGACTTTTTAGGGATATGTACTCTGAAGCATTACCCTCAATATGTGCAACGGGAAGGCGGTTCTCAGGCCTTGAAAATGGTTGTTGAGGTAAATGATAACATTGAACAAAAAATATGATGGGAAATAAAGAGTGGGACCGCTAACATTTGGTTTGATAATCGGACCAGATTGGAAACATTACACCATGTACTACTATCATATTTTCTTAGTGATGAAGGGGTGAAAGATGTCAAGAACTACTACGTGGGGATTGATGAGATTTGTCAAAGCTAGGACATTATCTACCCGATGACATTGTCTCACATGTCACTACATACTTGATATATACATAATCCTTGGTGGATAATGACAAGTTCTAGTAAATTTATTGTGTCAAGTGCATGAGATTTGTTAAGATAAAAATTATATCCTCTTGATGTATATAAGTAAAGGTGGGTAAAAAAAAGAAAAGGGTGTGTGTCATTCAAGATATATTTCTTCCTATGGACGATGTGGAAATTAAAATTCCAGTGGATAAAGTGTTGCATAATATTGGAATTAATATAGTATCAAGATGCTGTTGATATAATGTCTTACATCAAGGAATGAGAGATCACTTGTTTCGTACAAGGGAGTTGTCAAATCTATATGGAGCTATGTTAACAATGTATCGGGTATACACATGAATTGTCGACATGTTAAGCATGCAATACAGATTTGGGAGAAACGTTACATACCATTATAAATTGAAGCAGATGTACAATGTAGTACCAGCCGGAATATTGTGACAAATTCAAAAATAGAGGAATATAGCACCGCATACAGACTCTTTAACTTTGTTCAAGGTATTACATAAGATTCAGTTGAATATTCACAAGTAATTTGGTTCCTTGACTATTTTGAATTGGTGAATTGCATGTGTGTTATATTGTGGCCCTGTGAGGCATCTGTTGGTTTGTTGGATACAGGTGGATAGACATAGTTATAAAGGAGACTCTGCCGATATTTTTCTCGCATAAGACTTGTAATGAACATTCGAGGACGAATGTTTCTAAGGGGGGAAGAATGTTACACCTCGTAAGTTTAAGACAGGGATTAAGAACGTCATTAAGGATTAAGATTCAATTTTTGAATTTAAGTATATTCTTACGTGTGGGTACGGAATAATTTTCGGTAATAACGTATGTGGCGCCGAAAATTTCTTTAATAATAATAGTTTATCTATATGCATGAATTCCGTCATGGATTAGTAAGGTATATGAGATACGACGGTAAGAATTTAAGGCAACGAGGGTTGAGATTAAATTAAGATTTACTACTTGGGGTTGTTTCTAACTAAGAGGGCATTAAAAGGGGCCAAAGTGTAAAATTTTAAAGCTATTTTCAGATTTTAAATTAAAACACCCCAAACCCTTTTTCATTTCAATTTCAATTCCATTCTTAAACACTAACTCTCACCTATTTCCTCTCAAATCCAAATCCGAAATTAACCTCAATCCCATAGTCAAATTAGGTTCTTACTTCTCTTCTTCCTAGCCTAATTCCTCTACAATTACAAGCTTAAGAAATCACCCAAAAACAGTGGCAAAAAAACGTGCCACTGCCGAGAGTTGTAGCCCAGAAATTTCGAATTTTTGGATGAAATTTTCGAAGGAAAACATGTATAAATGATGGGTTGACATTATGGAATGATTGCATGTTGAATTGGAGTTAAAAAATGAAGAATTGGGCAAGAAAAGGACCAAAACAGTGGCATTTTTCGCTGGGACAGTGAGCAGATTTTCGGGACTGCTGGACAGATTTTTAGTCAAATTTGGAAGGGAATATCTCCTAGCATATTAAGAGTTTTTGGGTGTTTCAAAAGCCTAAATTAAGTTCGTCGAGTCTAGTTTCCAACGCAACAAACCTCTCGTCGATAGGACACTGGAGTAGAGAGTTATCGACGTTACAAGTTCAGCTGACGAAGCAGTGGCTAAAAATCGGGACTGTTTTGGGGATTAAATTAAGGTATGAAAATTCTTCTTTCTATGCTATAATCAAAGTTGCATATTGTTGTAGTTGAAGTAATGGACTTGTGTTAGGAAGAAATCTTGAATTTAGACAATGCATGTGGAATTTGGATGTTGAACCGAAATTGGACTATTTTGGGCATGCGTTGGATTTGTATGTTGTGTTGTAAATTCCATTACTAATTGTGTGTTAAAAATGGAATAACTTGTGAAGATTTAAGATGTGTTCATTATATGGAGTTGTTGGAAAATAAGTTGGATTATTTATTAAGGAAAGAGTAAATGGTTGCATGTTAAATGGCCTAAAACTCATGAATAACTTTCGAACATTGTGCGACCCTTTACGGACTGTTTTGGTGCCATATAAGTCACTAATTGTGTGTTAACAATTGAAAGAAGCATTGGTACTTGGTGATGTAATTAGTTATATAAGGTGACGCGAGCTGAAATTGATTTAAGAAACCAAGAAAGGAATTATGAAATCTTTTTAGACATTGTTGTAACATTTTAAATATTGAATGAATATGGTAAATAGGTACGATAATCACCTTGATGATTTAAATTATTGTCTTTCATAAGTAACGATGCGGTATATGAAGCCTAGTTAGATTACATATTGAAATGGTTGGATTGTTGGTTTGAATTGGATTGTTAGTTGGAGTTGAATTGCTGGCTGATTTGGATTGTTGGAAAATTGTGGATACGCACATAAATAAAGGAAATGCTACCCAAATTTTTATAGAAATAAGGGAGCCGTTATTCATATAACTTACATTAGAAAATCAAAATTGACGAGCGTGTTATTCCTTATTATAGGTTGAAGTACTAGACGAGACATACCTTAATATCGAGTTGATTAGTTCGCCTAAGAGGTATGTGAGACATTTCCTTCTTTCTTTTGGCATGATTTTTTTTATGAAAGTACGGCGGACGTACTTAACTCCTACCAGTTCAGTTTTAAAAATGATTATTTACTAGTGATTATGATTTCAGTAACAGAGTTTATTGTAATAATTTTATTGAGAGTCACATAATGATTTTAATTGCATTCAGTTGCTCATGATATCTACTCGTGCTAAGTGTTACTATTTCACTCCACTGAGTCGGGCAGTCATGTTATGCGCATCCATGAATCATTCATCGAGTCACTCACTAGAGGGCTGAGACATGTTATATATATATATATATATATATATATATATATATAGAGATTACATCGAGTTCCTCCATGTAGGTCGAGACACGTTCTGTAGCAGATCTGATTCCATCGAGTCCTCCAGTAGAGGCGAGACATGTTATCTGCTTTTATATCTGCATGAGCATGATGATTTATGATTCAGTAAACATGATATGATTTTCAGACATGATTCTCAATTTTATGAAATTTGATGACTTCAGTTTCAGTATTTTATGTTTTACATACTCAGTATATTATTTCGTACTGATCCCCCTCTTCTGGGGGGCTGCATTCATGCCCGCAGGTTCAGGTGTTCAGATAGGTGACCCTCCGGTCTAGGATTTCTGTACAACAGTTGGAGAGCTCCTTTGTTCCGGAGCCAGCTATTTTGGTACAGACTTTTATCTTTCAGACTTATGCATATTTTGGGCACGACGGGGTCCTGTCCCGTCATATGTCAGTATTGCACTCTTATAGGTCCGTAGACAGTTGTGGGCTGGATGTTTGTACCTTGTTTTTGGGTTTTTTAATGTTGTTATCTAGTGGCAGCCTTGCCGGCTTGCTTATTTTGATTATGCCTTTGTGCACGTGATGTTGGTGGGTGGCAGCCTAGTCGGCTAGCCTATTATGATTTGTTGTTTTGTTGTTGTTTTGGCAGCCTTGTCGGCTCGCCCATTTTAGGGATATGTTGTAAAAGCAACGTTGTGCTGCCGAAATTTCTATAAATCTCTATATTAGATAAATTAAGAGTGACAAGTCAGCAAGGACGTCCAATTACGACGCTTAGTCGCGGCCCATCGGGTCGGGTCGTGACAGATAGATTACTTATAGTTTGCTAAATCTGAAATCTTCAAGCTTTGTGTGTAATCCGAGGGTGAGCACACAAGGTTCCTCGATTTACAAGTTTAAGACTTCGATGTAATTTCTCTTTTGGAAAGCTAGGAAATCTAGCAGAGTTTCAGCAGAGTTTAATTCAAGTGAATTCAGTGTATAAAATCCTTGGTTAATCCCTCTATTTATAGCTACAGGATCAGCTAGGGTTCCCCAAGTGGGACATGCTCAGAAACCGAAACAGATTGGGTCACTCGGACCCACTGGACACATGGCGTCGCAACGCTGGTCCAATTCTGCTTCGTTTCTATTTTATTCTAATGTCTCGATTATAAACCAAACATATATAATCTCTATGATTACATACTTGAATCGACAGAACAATTGACTTAGTGTTACCCTACAGGCCTTCACATATCGACACTAATATCATTAGGGTCTACACGGAACTCCTAGACGACGTCGGAAGACGAACTCAAAATGTGAAGTATAGTTACACGAAACAATTTCTATGTGGGTAGATATAATCAATTCATTCACGACACACTCGATCAAACTAAGGATCTGCCAAGTGTCTATCCAAATGGTTTGATCAATATATCTCATCTATATTAGCCGACAACAAGACCATATCATAAATATGTTACTGCGTTGGCCAACGACTTAGTCAACCTAATACCATATGAGAATCTGAGTGTTCTCTCGAAGATACATTCGAGGAATGAATCCTAATCTTGGCTCAACTACCATCTTTAATCCACTTCGCAATGTACCCAAAATAAGTCGCGTCTCAACCTATAAGGCATTTGAGCTTAGGACAGGATCAAAGTACATTACTCCGTAAACAATGTGGTATAGACTTCAAGTCTAAGGACTTCTATCTCCCACACTCCGATGACACTTTAGACATATATAAAACAAACAGTGCATCAACAGGGTATACCAATACTTCTACAAGTATCCATGTGGCCATCACGAGTTGTCATAACTCGTAGCAGGTGAGACATACTACATCCCTAAGGATATGATGCAGACCACATGTCGACGTATCACATATCATCGATATTCCATTCTCGATGATCATTAGTCGAGACAGTGTAAGATTTTATGTTATAATATTAATATCTCACGTTATTAATAACCACGTAACTTCTAGAGATACATTTATAGAATATTATAAACAATCAACTAATAATCCAACAAATGCAAATGCCATAATATTAATCTTCGTTAATATAAATATGAATGTGTATTAAGTATATTTATCCTAATACAGATTGTCTCTAGGACACACATACACTTTCAATCTCCCACTTGGCCTAGAGACAATCACCAACATATCTAATACTCATGTTCTCAAAATGATCATTATGCTTAACCAAGCTTAATGGGTAAATGGGTCTGCTAGAATATTGTCTGTGGGAACATAATGTAATCTAATATCTTCAGCCTCCACAATCTCTCTGAGAATGTGATACTTTCTTGGTACATGTTTGTTTCTGTTTGTTGATCTTGGTTCCTTTGCCTGTGCAATTGCACCAGTGTTGTCACAATAAATAGTTATTGGACAACTAGCACTCGGAATAACCCCTAGTTCCTGCAGGAATTCAGAAATCGCGACAGCTTCTTTAGCAGCTTCCAATCCAGCAATGTACTCTGCTTCAGTAGTCGAATCAACAGTTGTAGTTTGTCTGAAACTCTTCCAACTCACTGCTCCACCATTGAAAACGAACGTGTAACCAGACCGAGATTTGAAGTCATCAACATCTGTCTGGAAGCTAGCATCAGTGTAACCAGTAGCAACTAGTTTTTCATCACAACCATAGACCAAGAAGTAATCTTTAGTATGTCTGAGAAACTTAAGAATACTTTTGACTGCCTTCCAGTGTTCATCGCCAGGATTCTGCTGGAACTTGAAAGTCATGCTAAGTGGAAAGGTCACAGCTGGCCTAGTACAAGTCATGACATACATGATCGATCCTATAGCTGAAACATATGTGATCGTCTTCATGCGCTCAAGTTCTACAACACTAGAAGGGCAATCCTTCTTAGATAACTTGATGCCTTGACCCATTGGAAGACCGCCTTTCTTAGAATTCTCCATATAAAAACATCTAAGCACTTTGTGTATGTAGACCGATTGTGACAGCCGAAACAATCTATTAGGTCTATCTCTATGGACCCTAATTCCCAGAATGTAGCAGGTTTCACCTAAGTCCTTCATCACGAAAGTATTGGACAACCATTCCTTAACTGACTGCATGAGAGTCTTATTGTCTCTCATTATCAATATGTCATCAACATATATAACAATGAAGACAATACCCTCATCCTTGCGTTTGCTATAAACACAAGGATCTTCCTTGCTTCTGACGAAATCAAATGACTTGATAGCCTTGTCAAAATAAATGTTCCAACTCCTAGAGGCTTTCTTAAGTCCATAAATAGACTTCTGTAGCTTGCACACAACATTTGGTCTGGACTCGGATGAAAAACCCTCAGGTTATTTCATATACACTTCCTCAATTAGATTACCATTAAGGAATGCAGTTCTGACGTCCATCGGCCAAATGTCATAGTCATAGTATGCAGCTATAGCAAGCAAAATCTGAATAGATTTTATCTTAGCAACTTGTGAAAAGGTTTCATCATAATCCACACCAGGACGCTGATCAAAACCTTTAGCCACCAATCTAGCTTTATAAGTCTGAACCTTGCCAAATACATCAAACTTCTTCTTGAAGACCCATTTACATCTTATGGGTTTAACCCTATTCGAAAAATCAACCAAGTTCCACACGCGAGTGATATACATAGATTCCATTTTGGATTTCATGGCTTCTTGTCATCTCTTCGAATCAATGTCCACCATTGCTTCGTTGTAGGTTGTAGGCTCATCATCATCTAGAATATCTATCTCACTATGTGTTTCCATAAGTAGATTTTGTCTTTCTGGAGGACGATGAGTTCTAGTCGACCTACAAAGTTGATTGTTTTGTAGTTCGATTCTAGATATGTTCTGACTGTGAGAAGGTTCTTATGTGTTGGTTGATACACCAACATGAGATCATTCAGGAATATCATTTTCATGTTTAACCTGAATAGGAGGAGGTGCAATCACTGCACTTGATACCAAGGTCTGTGTAGGAGGATCTTGCATTTCTTCATCATTTCTCGTAACACTCCTACTGGCCGAAGGGCGTACTGTAAGTACCCAATCTTCGCCAAAAGCTCCCACTGAATTCTTGCCTTGATCATTCGGCAATGATTCATCCGCTATGTTGCTTTGTTCTTGAATTTCTTCAAGTTCTATCTCTGTGCAACTCTCTTCCTTGTAGACATATTCTTCTTTAAGGAAAGTTGCATTCCTAGAAACAATGATCTATGTTCTCTAGGAAGATAGAAATAGTATCCCCTAGTTTCCTTGGGATACCCTACAAAGTAAAATTTCTCACTCTTGAATTCCAACTTATCAGTGAGTATCTTCTTGACATATGCAGGGCCTCACATGTCTAAGAGCTGGCTTCTTGCCACACCATACCTCATATGACTTCTTTTCAACTGATTTAGAAGGAACTATGTTTAGAACATAAATGGAGGTTTGTATAGCATATCCCCAAAGGTATGTAGGCAAAGCTGAAAAGCTCATCATGGATCGAACCATATCAAGTAGGATTCAGTTTCTTCTCTCGGCAACACCATTCATCTGTGGTGTTCCAGGAGGTCTCCATTCTAAATGAACTCCGTGTAGCTTCAAGTAATCTAGAAATTATTTACTTAAGTATTCACATCCTCGATCAGATCGAAGAGTCTTGATACTCTTTACGAGTTGTTTCTCCACTTCACACTTGTACTCCCTAAGCTTTTCGAAAGCCTCAGATTTGTGTTTCATAAGATACACATATCTATACCTCGTCAAGTTGTCTATAAAAGTGATGAAGTAAGGGAAACCTCCTCTAGCTTGAGTCGAAAATGGGCCACATACATCGGTATGTACCAACTCAAGCACATCCTTGGCTTGTATCCCCTTTTCAGAAAGAGGTTTATTGGTCATCTTACCTTTCAAACAGGATTCACAATTACAATAAGATTGTAAGTCAAATGGTTCGAGGTAGTTAAGTTTCCTCCACTGTTCTATCCTTGTTTGATTGATATGGCCAAGTCTACAATGCCACAGGTAGGTAGAATTTATTTTACTTATTTTAACTCGTTTGTTTTGTACATTGAAAATTTCTTTTATTTCAATGATGTACATACCTTATCCACTAGAGGTAGAAGCATCTGGTGTTTTCCCTCCTAGTGCAGTGCAATCCTTTCTTCCAATGCCCCTTCCTATTACAGTTGTGGCATACATCCTTGGCCGGAATCACATTTCTTTCTTCACACCTCCTTAGCTTCACAACGGTGAGGCGCGGCGGTGCGTTGCCTTCTGTCATTCCTTACCTTTTGAATTGGGCCGGCTAGAGGAGCTCATCATGAGCACAACTTTGCTCTTGGAAGTTGAAGATTCAAAGGTCTTTATCATGTCATGAAGTTTCGGCTGACTCACCTTTGTTTCGTTCATATTGTATTATACAATAAAATTCATGAACGAACGAGGGAGAGAGTTCAGGATAAGAGTGGAAGCGACGTTATTCTGCAGCCTTATACCAATCGAGGTCAGCCTTTCTATCAGTCCAATCATCTTCAACACATGATGAGACACTTGGCTCCCTTCACTTAGCTTACACTTGAAGAGTTTCTATCAACAACTCATATTCCATAGTTTGGGACTGAGAGTCATAGAGTCTCTTCAAGTGTTCGAGCATTTTGTTAGGGACCATGTTCTCATGTTGTCTCTGTGGTTCCACTGACATGGAAGACAACATGACGCATCATGCTGAAGTGGCGTCATCTAGGTTCTTATGGTAGGCTACCTTATCAAATGTGACATATTCTGCAGAATCCTCGACAAGGACTGTGGGGAATAATTTGTCCAATACATTTTCTATCTTTTCTTGCCTTAGGACAATTCTTAGATTTCTTTGGCCAGTCTAGATAGTTTGGTCCGGTGAGTTTGTTCATTTCAATGATAGGCTCGACATTTTAAAGTTTTGAAGATTTAGATAGATGGGAAACTACAATCAAAATTTATTTTCCCTTTTATACACATTCATTTTGGACTAATCAAACATGACATTTTGTTTAATTAGCTCCCACTATTTTAGCATACTTCTACGACCCCAAGGTAGAATACGGACCTAAAATCATTACACGACTGTGTTTATGTACCTAAGTAAACTTGACCTTTGCGAGCAAACACTTTGGTGTAAATATCCACAAAAGTTTATCATCTACTTTTACGTTTAACACATCTATGAAAGGGTCTGAGTCCTCGTAGACTTAGAGCAAATGCTTTGGCATAAATACTCGTATCGCCGAAAAGGATTTGCACCCTAACAATTATAATGGACGACGCGTTTTAATTTTAGACTTGTATTTAAGTTTGGGGAACATTTTTCAGTTTTCGGGGATTTCTACCAAGATCAACATACATGTCATATATCATACGACATCCTATCATGCAATTTCCAAAACACATTTAGATGGAAAACCATCAACCCAATATGCATGATATAAGATGGTTCTAATCAACTACTGTGCGCCGCCTACCCAGACAGTTATTGCGGTCATTTATGTAAATCAATTACTGGGCGCCGCCTACCCAGATAATAATAGCGGACACTATGCTAATAATTTAAATTCTTACATTTAAAACACTTAGCACATTTGTATATTATACAATAATATACTATTAATGATAATCATGAGTCTATTTGTCTAAACTCTAAAATCTATGTCTATGCCAAATAGTCCCTAAACATTTTCTGATTTCAAAATTCTGATTTTCAGGAATTCTGTAAACTTTTAAAATTTATAATTTAGTCCCTCAAGAATTTAAAATTCAATTTGAACCCTATTAAATTCAGAAAATGCAATTTTAACTCTCAGAAAATATTTTCAGGTTTCAGGGACGTATTTGTAATTTCCAAATTTTAAATTCCAATTTTCAGAAACTTTATTTAATTACAGATCTACCCGAAAGAACCAAATATGTCCAATTAAAAGGTTTTAATTTTAGATTCCGAAACTCTTAAAATTTCAGAATCAGAATCTGAATATTTAATACAAAAGTTACTGATTCCGAAAAGTTTTTTTTTTTGAAAAAATCACCGTCGGCGCCGCGGCCCAATATGGTGGCGCCGCGACGCTTGACAGGCAGTAATCAAAATTGTGAAAAACTTTTCTCAACGCCGCTTCAGAGGCAGTAACCAAAATTCTAAAAAAAATTGTCAGCGCTGCGACCCTAACAGGTGGCGCCGCGGCGTCTCAGAGGCAGTATGTCCAAAATTTTACTTTAAGCTTTCTGGATGAACAGCACCGCGGCGCCTCTGGCGTCATCAAGGCAGCGTCGCGCCCCTCTATCGTGGAGCCGCGACGCTCTATCGTGGAGCCGCGGCGCCGCCACCAAACCCTAGTAGGCGCAGCGGCTCCTCAAACCCAGAAATGCAAATACTGAAATTTCGAAGCTCAAAAACTAGTTCAGGGTCAGATTTTCAGATTTATCCTCGTATCCCCTTCACCATCAAACAACACGTTCATCGACCATCATCCAATCCCTTCTCGTTCTTCGTCTCAATGCACCATGTTCTAAATGAACCGGATTACGCATATCAACTTGGAAGAGTTAGATCGGAATGACTTCCTCAATTACATCATTGTTTTAACAGATCCGGGTGCAAGAATTATGTGTTTTAAAGATTTAGGATTTTAAAGTTTCTAAACGACATAAAATAGATCTAGACAAATCATAACTCATATTATCATTAACATTCATCATATAATCACACAAAACAATCCAGAATCTGATACCACTGTAGAATTTTGTCGGGTTAGTACACGCAGCGAAATTTGAAAATTTATGTTTCAAACCCGACGAGCGGTCAAACGGTAGGATGATTATATAATGAAAAACACATAAGAAGCTATAATACATCGATATATTACTTATAGTTTGCGAAATCTGGAATATTCAAGCTTTGTGTGTAATCAGAGGGTGAGCACACAAATGTTCCTCGATTTGCAAGTTCAAGACTTCGATGTAATTTCTCTTTTGAAAAGCTAGGAAATCCAGCAGAGTTTCAGCAAAGTTTAATTCAAGTGAATTCAGTGTATAAAATCCTTGGATAAGCCCCTTATTTATAGCTGCAGGATCAGCTAGGGTTCTCGAGTGGGCCAAGCTCAGAAATAGAAACAGAATTGG
This sequence comes from Przewalskia tangutica, assembly GCA_029844215.1. Classification (NCBI taxonomy): domain Eukaryota; kingdom Viridiplantae; phylum Streptophyta; class Magnoliopsida; order Solanales; family Solanaceae; genus Przewalskia; species Przewalskia tangutica. The sequence continues at coordinate 112,347,186 of CM056727.1, forward strand.
GTCACTCAGACCCCCTGGACACGTGGCGTCATGGCTCTGCATAAGTGGCGCCGCGGCCCTGGGTCTTACGCACCGCGGCCCTGATCCAATTCTTCATCGTTTCTATTTTATTTGAATGTCTCGATTATAAACCGAACATATATATTCTATCTAATTACATCCTTGAATCGACAGAACAATTGACTTAGTGTTACCCTACAGGCCTTCACATATCAACACAAATATCATTAGGGTCTACACGGAACTCCTAGATGGCGTCGCAAGACGAACTCAATATGTGAAGTATAGTTACACGAAACCTGTGAATTGAACCTCTATGTGAGTAGATAAAATACCTTCATTCACGACACACTCGATCAAGCTTAGGATTTGCCAAGTGTCTATCCAAATGGCTTGATCAATATATCTCATCTATATTAGCTGACAACAAGACCATATCATAAATATGCCTACTGCGTTGGCCAATGACTTAGTCAACCTAATACCATATGAGAATCTGAGTGTTCTCTAGAAGATACATTCGAGGAATGAATCCTAATCTTGGCTCAACTACCAACTTTAATCCACTTCGCAATGTACCCAAAACAAGCCGCGTCTCAACCTATAAGACATTTGAGCTTAGGACATGATCAAAGTACATTACTCCGTAAAACAATGTGGTATCGACCTCATGTCTAAGGACTTCTATCTCCCACACTCCGATGACACTTTAGACATATATAAAACAAACAGTGCATCAACAGGGTATACCAATACTTCTACAAGTATCCATGTGACCATCACGAGTTGTCATAACTTGTAGCAGGTGAGACATACTACATCCCTAAGGATATGATGCAGACCACATGTCGACGTATCACATATCATCGATATCTCATTCTCGATGATCATTAGTCGAAGCAGTTTAAGAGTTTACGTTATAATATTAATCTCTCACATTATTAATAACCACGTAACTTCTAAGAATGTATTTATAGAATATTATAAACAATCAACTAATAATCCAATAAATGCAAATGTCATAATATTAATCTCCATTAATATAAATATAAATGTGTATAAAGTACATTTGTCCTAATACATATTGTATCTAGGACACACATATACTTTCAGTTATTACCAAAAAACATACAATAGCCAGACGTAGACCTTCTGGTGTCCGGACAGTCACCCCAATCAGCATCATCTGTATACGAGACAATCTTCCTTCCTACTCAAGAAATTCATAAAGATAAAAAGAAAAAAAATCCTACACAATCTAGTATGAAGAAAAAAAGAATCATCTCACAAATGTAGACTCAAAATAAACTTTGATAATTTTATTATTTTTGCCAAACACAGTAAAACACAAATGAGAGACATCACAAAGTTTTTTTAACTTTCCACTAAATCTAAAGTACATTAAAGTTTTTTTACACGAAAAAAGTATATAGTTTACTAATTAATTAAGTTTCTTAATAGAAAAAGTTTAGAAAATGGCAAATCGTAGAACCTACACAGAAGACAAAAATATAAGTAAAATGAATTAGAGACACTTACTTATAGCTTACCGAGTCCAATAAAAATTTGTAGAAAGAGCCTCTTAGCGCATAGCATCTTCCGCGTTTCTGCAATTACCTAAAGCCAAGGGCAGGGTTGATTTACCAGTAGAGTACATTATTCAAAAAAACTGACCCAAAATATACAAATCAACAGTTTGATGCTATAACAGTTAGTTTGCATGGAGTAAACGGAAGACAGGAGACCTTTTTTCAATCCTGCAAATTCTTATGCAAGTTAAGAAATACGCACGAGACAATGAAAACAAAAACGAAATAGAAGAAAAAATTTTGGTCTTACATGGATGATAATGAAATTGTAGAGTTAAGAATGAGGTAATATTTCAGCATAATTAAGAGAATTAAAGAAATGATTTTGCAGTTTTTCTTATCATAACATTTAATGTCATTAAGAGAGTTAAAATTGATAAAGTTGATGTCATGTGATCAGGAGATCATTGGTTCAAGCCGTGGAAACAGCCTCTGACAGAAATGCAAGGTAAGACTGCATACAACATACCCTTGTGGTCCGGCCCTTCCCCGGACCCCGTGTATAGCGGGAGCTTAGTGCATCAGACTGCCTTTTTTATGAGAGTTATATGAGTGACTTTTGAGTTTTTTTAAATAGCGTATAATAAATAGAAAAATAGAAAAAAATGCCCAAAAAAAGGAGAAAAAATAATTGTGTTTCTTGGCCATATAGAGGTGTCACATAGGATTGTCTATTCCTAGCTATATATTATATATAGATTAATTTAAAATCGAAGCCATTGCCATTGCGATGAAACATAATTTAGGAGTGGCAAATGAGTCGTTTGAGCTGAAATTGGACGAGTCAAGATGGACTAAGATGAGTTGGATCAAGATGACTAAATGATGGGTCATAGCCCAACTTAACACACTTTTCAAATATTTTGAGAAACTAAAAATAAAAATTTTAAAAAAGAGTTAATCATATTTTGTAGCTTTTACACTTCTGAACTGAGGGAAATTTATAAGCTCAGTTTGGACTCATTTGATGGCTCAATTTTGTTAAAGTTTGCTGGATAAAAAACACTCGAGAAGAGGAAGAGAAAATGAAGAGGTTTGAGAGAAGAAGAAGAAGAAGAAGGAAGCTAAGAACGTGAGAGGATATTTTGGGAGCTGAAAATAAGCTCTTCTGCAGTTCTGTATTATTTCCTCTAATTGAATACTACAACATTACCCCTATTTATAATAACTAATTTGCAGAAATAACCATTGCAGAAATAACCACTAACTAACCAAAATAACCACTAACTAACCACATATATATACAATGTATATATGTTGTATACTTCAACACCCCTCAAGCTAGACACTGAAAACAACGATTTCAGTCCTAACTTGGAAGCAATACTAGACAACAGTTGCTTTTGCATCCAGAAACCTCGTTAATTTTAGCAGCAGATGTAACAATTCCAGCAGCTGCAGCAAATTCCAGCTCTGCCCAGCAACAATATATCACCAACAGCCACAAACAAGCTTTCAAATATCAGCAGCAGTAACACCTGCTGCACCAGCAAAATCAGCTGCAGTAAAAACAACTTGAATAACATCTTAGCAATGACAATAACGACAGTAAACATCTCGACCATAGCACAGTTCAGCTCCTGCACGAGCTTGACCTTTTCCACTGAGTAGTTGCTTGTTTTAGTCTTCTGTCTTTGATCATAGAATGGAAATACCTATTGTTATCATCCCCTAACTTCAACCATGTAAACTTTGCTGCTGTAAATACAATTCTGCTAAATAGGAAGATTGTTTGAACTTAGCATACTTCTCTCTTTCTGTTGCAAGCATACTCCTCTCCTTCTGTTGCAAGTCCTGGTACAAAGACCTATCCTCATCAGCTTCCTTCACTAGGTTCCTTTGCAGGGAAATGATTACTGTCCCCTTCGACACACCAGTAACGTCACCAGTGAGCAATAAACCAGCAAATTTTCCTTAGCACAGTGAGCAGCACACCTTTCCTCAGCACAGTGGGCAGCACACCAGCAAAAAACCAGTAGCTGCAGCATTAACCTTTTCAAGTAGGAGCTTTCAACTCCCACAACAACAACGAATAACCTCTCGTTCTCTAGTCTCACTCGGACTAGAGAATCCCTCGATTCTCCTTATGTAAAAACGACGGCAAAAACCCCTCGTTCTCTAGTCTCATTCGGACTAGAGAATCTCTCGATTTTCATCACGCCAACTATTTTAATATGCGGCAAGAACCCCTCGTTCTCTAGTCTGGCTTGGACTAGAGAATCCCTCGATCCTCATCACGTAATCTCACTCAATCCATATTGTATTCGACGAAGTATCCCTCAATTATTAGTCTATTTGTCGCTAAGAACTCTTCGATCCTCCTATCGATATACATTTCATACTCTATGATCTTCTTAACCATAGAAATCCATTAATATCCCTAGCATGAGTTGCAATAACAACATCTACACCAATTGCTCACCTGAAACAATCACACCAGCAGCAGATATAAGCAGCTGCCACCTTCAGCAGTAGCTACACCAGCAGCAGTGGCTCACTGCATTTTCATCAACAGTAGCAACGAAACACTAATACCACCACACGAATAGAAACTAACACAAAAAAATCAGCCAGAGTAGAAGCAGCAACAACCTGCCAACACAACAACGACGAACTCGACAATTTTTCTCCAATTTGTCAAGTCACCAACACAAATACAACTCTAACAACACAGAATCAATACTGAACAGAAAACAACATCACAACAACTATCAACAACAACACAACAGGCTGCTTCATTCACCAACAACAGTCCAACACGAATCCAACACGGTTCAACTTCACCAACACAGAACTATTACGAAAATAAAATTGAATTTCTAAAAACTCACGGAGCATACATATTCATGACGATCTTCATCGTCGCAACTATAGACAAAGGCGGAGTGTATCCGCACAAATAGATAACATATCCATACGACTCGATCGACAAAGACGATAATAGAAAATACCTCAATCTTTGATTCTCTATTTTCCCGAAAAATTGCAATCGCGATTTCTTTTTTAATCCTCAATTGCTGCGAGTCGAGTCGATAGAAATTGTTGTCCAATCGGTCTATTCTGAATCAGATCGATTCTGAATTTTAACTGATGTCCTCTCGATCGATTCTGAATCTGTTTCTTCTGAATCTGTTTCTTCTGAACCAGTTTCTTTAATTTCTCTCCTCTCAATTGATTCTGAATTCCTCCTCTGTATACTCTATTAGCTCATTCGATTTCGCGATTCTGTTTTTCAGAACTGGAAACCGCAATTCTCAGAATCGATTCCAATGTCACTGATCTTCCTCCAGTTTCAGTTTCTTCAATTCAGTTCATTCGCATCGATTTCTTCGATCAATTTCAATTTCTTCTTCGATTTTGATTTTCTAATTTTTAGAAATTTCTATATGTTTCTTCGATCGATTGCGCGATATGAAGGTCCTACGAATCGGTAGGCTTTGATACCATGTTAAAGTTTGTTGGATCAAAAACACACGAGAAGAGGAAGAGAAAATGAAGAGGTTTGAGAGAAGAAGAAGAAGAAGAAGCTAAGAACGTGAGAGGATATTTTGGGAGCTGAAAATAAGCTCTTCTGCAGTTCTGTATTATTTCCTCTAATTGAATACTACAACTATTACCCCTATTTATAATAACTAATTTGCAGAAATAACCATTGCAGAAATAACCACTAACAAACCACTAACTAACCACATATATATACAATGTATATATGTGGTATACTTTAACAAGTTTGGGCTGATGATTTGTGATTGGTCAACTTGGGCTAGTCCAACTCAGCTCATTTTCAAAATTACTCTAGCTCAAACTCATTAAAGCTTGAGCGGATTGACTGATTTTTAGTTAATTTTATCACCCTTAAAGGAGAAATTGACATCTCGATACAAGTACTACATAATATTAGCAAATATTTAACCCAAAACGTTTAGCATATTTTAAACCTTAAAAAATTTGACACTAAGTAACCAATTAAAAAAAGATGTGGCTTAATTTTAGGGATGCACATATTCTTATCCCTTTTTAAACGCGTATACCTAAAGAACTAAAGAATAGTAACCACTTTCAATTCCCCTAAATATGGAGAGTTGCTTCTACCACACAAAATCCCCTTTATTCTCTAATATATACAATTTGTTGGGGATGTACATATGTACACTATCATATATGTATACAAATCAGACGGTGTATACAATATGTCTATGCAAACTTAACTAAAATCAAAATAAAAATCAACTGCATTCAACAAACTTACAGATGTATACACAACTACTTTTTAAGAAAATCAATATATGTATACATTAGGTGTGTACTGTACGGTTTTGTTGGGTTCAAAACATATAAGTAAGACACATCGAAAGTTTAAAATTTTATTTACTTACCCCAACAATGTCTTCTGGCATGGTTATATGACAATCAAAACCTGTAAAGTAAAACTTAAACAAGAACACTTACAAGTTATATAATTTGGAATCTTTACTGAGGGCGAACACGCGAGTGTGACCCTATAGGCCTTCATATATTGCACTAATCCAATTAAGGTATATACAGAACTCCTAGAATGCGTCGTACGACGAACTCAATATGTGAAGTACATTTACATGAATCCAACAAACATAACATTTATGTGAGATGATAAATTCTTTTCATTCGCGACACACTCGATCAAGCTTAGGATTTGCCATGTGTCTATCCAAATGGCTTGATCATTTTATCTCATATGTATTAGTCGACAAGTAGACCATATTCTAAATATGTCTCTTGCATTGACCAATGACTTGGTCGACCTAATATCGCTGAGAAGTTGAGTGCTCTCTCGAATATCTAATCGAGGAATGAATCCTATTATTGGCTCAACTACCACCTTAGTTTACATCATAATGCACCCAACACAACCCGTATCTTATCCTATAAGGAGTTAAGCTTAAGACAGGGTCAAAGTATATTACTCTGTAAGCAATGTGCGTATTGACCTCAAGTGAAATGACATTTATCTCTCACATGCTGATAACATTCTAGACATGTACAACAAATAGTTTCTCAGTAGGGTATACCGATATTATTCAAAAGTATTTATGTGTCCATCACTAGTAACCATTACTCGTAGCAGGTGAGACATACTACATTTTCCAAGAATGTGATGCAAACCACATGTCGACTTATAACATATCATCGATATCTCAATCTCGATGATCACTAGTCGAAACTATTTTGAGAGTTACGCTTTATCATCAATATCTCACTTTATTAATGACAACATAAGCTCAAGAGATGCATATTAATGAATAATTATAAATAATTCAATAATTGTAAATGCCATAAATATATTAATCTTATTAATAAAATGACTGTGTTCAAGTACATATGTCCCTAATAATGATTGTCTCTAGGACATACATACTTTAAATCTCTCACTTGGCCTAGAGCCAATCTCCAATGTATCTAATACCCATATTTTTTTAAATGACCATTATGCTTAACTAAGCTTAATGATTTAGTAAATGAGTCATCTAGATTATCATCTGTGGGAACATAGTCTAATTTTATTTCTTTAGCTTCCACCATCTCCTTGAGTATGTGGTATTTCCTTGGTACATTTTGTTTCTATTTGTTGATCTTGGTTCCTTAGCTTGCGCAATCGCACCAGTGTTGTCACAATAAATCGTTATTAGACAAATGACACTTGGAACAACCCCTAGTTCCTTCAGGAGCTCATATATCGCGACAACTTCTTTACCAGCTTCCGATCTAGCAATGTACTCGGCTTCAGTTGTCGAATCAGCAGTTGTTGCTTGCTTGGAACTTTTCCAATTTATTGCTCCACTATTGAAAATGAAGGTATATCTAGACTGAGACTTGAAGTCATCAAGATCTGTCTGGAAGCTTGCATCAGTGTACCCGGTATCCACTAGCTTCTCTTGTCCACTATAGACTAAGAAATATTATTTAGTTCGTCTAAGATACTTAAGAATACTCTTGACTGATTTCCAGTATTCTTTCCCAGATCTGCTGGAATTTGTAAGTCATAATAAGTGCATAGGCCACATCTAGTCTCGTACAGGTCATGATATACATGATTGCTCCTATAGTTGAAGCATATGAGATTCTCTTCATGCGTTCAAGTTCTGCAATAGTAGAAAGGCTATCCTTCTTTGATAACTTGATGTCTTGACCCATAGAGAGACCTCCCTTCTTGGAGTTTTCCATAGAGAATCGTCTTAGCACTTTGTCTATGTATATGGACTGTGACAGCCTCAACAATCTATTAGGTCTATCTCTATAGATCCTAATTCCAAGAATATAGCAGGCTTCACCCAAGTCCTTCATCATGAAGGTGCTAGATAATCATTCCTTGACTGATTGCATGAGACTCTTATTGTCTTCCATCATTAATATGTCATCTACATATATAACAATGAAGATAATAATTCATTCTTTGCACTTACTATAAACGCATGGATATTCTTTGCTTCTAACAAAGTCAAACGATTTGACTGTTTTGTCAAAGTAAATATTCCAACTCCTTGAGGCTTTTTTAAGTCCAATACTTCCTTGAGCTTAGTCTTGGATGTAAAACCCTCAGGTTGTATCATATACACCTCCTCAATTAGGTTACCATTAAGGAAAGCAGTTTTAACATCCATTTGCCAAATGTCATAATCATAATATGCGACTATCGCAAGCGAAATTCGAATGGACTTAATTTTTGCAACAGGTGAAAATGTTTCATCATAATCGACCCCAGTAAGTTGATTATAACCTTTAGCCATCAATCTTGCCTTATAAGTTTGTACCTTGCCATATGCATCAATCTTCTTCTTGAAGACTCATTTACACCCTATGGGTCTAGCCCCTGTTAACAAATCAACCAAGTTCCAAACTTTATTTACGTACATCGAGTTCATCTCAGATTTCATGGCTTCTTGCTATCTCTGTGAATCAATGTCTAACATAGCTTTGCTGTAGGTTGTAGGTTCATTGTCATCACGAATATCTATCTCATTGTGTGTTTCAATAAGAAGATTAAGTCTTTCAGGCGGATGATGAGTCCTAGTGGACCTACGGAGTTAATTATTCTACATTTCAGTGTTTGTTGCATTCTGATTGTGAGAAGGTCTTTGTGTGCTGGACAATCCACCACATTGAAAGCTTTCAGGAATGTCATTTTCATGTATTTCCTAAATGAAATGATGTACAACCATTGTATCATATTCCATTGGTTATGTATGAGAGCCTTGCATTTATGCACTATCTCTCATAGCACTCCCACTGGCTGAAGGCGTACTCTAAGTACCCAATCTTCATCAAATACTCCCATTGAATCCTTGTATAGGTCATTCGACAAGGGTTCAACTTCTGTGTTATCTTGTGGTTCTTAAATTTCTTCAAGTTCTATCTCATTGCAGCTCTGTTCCTTGTAGACATTGTCTTCTTCAAGGAAAGTTGCATTTCAGGAAACAATGACCTTATGTTCTCTAGGAAGATAGAAATAGTATCACTTAGTTTCCTTTGAATACCCCACAAAATAATATTTCTCACTGTCAGTAAATATCTTCTTTACATATGCAGGGCACCCCAGGATCGCATGTGTTGGCTTCTTTCCATTTTATATCTCATATGGAGTTTTCTCTACTGACTTTGAAGGAACCATGTTCAGAATATAAATTGAGCTTTGCAATGCATAGCCCCAAAGGTATGTTGGTAGAGCTGAGAAACTCATCATGGATCTAACCATATCGAATAAGGTTCGATTTCTCCTTTCAGCAACACAATTCATTTGTGGCATTCCAGGAGGTGTCCATTGTGATAGGACTCCATGAAGCTTCAAGTAATCCAGAAATTCTTTACCTAAGTACTCACCTTCTCGATCTAATCAAAGGGTCTTGATACTTGTTTCAAGTTGCTTCTCTACTTCTGACTTGTACTCCTTGAATTTTTCAAAGTCTTCAGACTTGTGTTTCATAAGATACACATGTCTAAACCTTGTGAAATAGTCTGTAAAAGTGATGAAGTAAGGGAAGCCTCCCTTAGCTTGAGTTGAAAATAGCCCATATACATCAGTATTGACCAACTCAAGCACCTCTTTGGCTCGCACACTCTTCCCAGAAAGTGGCTTGTTGGTCATCTTTCCTCTCAAGCAAGATTCATAGTTACCATAGGACTCCAAGTCAAATGGTTTCAGGTAGTCTAACTTCCTTAATCTCGCTATCCTTGATTCATTGATGTGACCAAGTCTACAATGCCATAAGTAGGTGGGGTTTCTTGGATTACTTATCTTAGCTCATTTATTTTGCACATTAAAAATTTCATGACTATAGTTTAGAATATACAAACCACCCACAAGCTGAGCATTTCCACAAACAAAACTATTTTAAAAGACAATACATAACTGCCATTGACAATAAATGAGAAAAAACCCTTAATGTCTATGTCACGCCCCAAATCCCGGGCCCGTGACTGGTGCCCCTACCTGGGCACCCTTCTACCCATACAACATAAATAAACCGCGGAAGATAAATAACACTCATTTTTTTTTAAAACAAAGGCAAGGCCGAAAAGTCTTCCGTATAAATATAAATCACCCGAAAGGGTCTACGCTGTACAACAATGTAAATACAACTTACACGATCCGGCCACATATGAATCTGGACCTGCAGAAGGTGACAACAACTATGACGGGACAAGGCCCCGCCGTACCCCTGAATATACCTAGCCATAATGACAAACTCCGGAACTTGGAGCCATCTCAAAATGCTGAACCATGATCCTAAGCTCGCGGATCCACAACTGTGTACCTAAACCTGCGGACATGAACGCATCCCCCCGAAGGAGGTCGATAACAAAAGTGCGAATATGGAGCGAAATAAGTCTGATAAACAAATCATAATCGTACAAAAGAATGACAGGCAAGTATAAAAGGGTACATACGGATCCTCGTGTCATTACCATCTCGTGAACTTAATCGTACCTTATTATCTTTTCCCATTTTTCAATAAACGTTATAGTCACTTTCTTACGTACATACTTAGGAAAATCGTCAAGTTCATTACCATATAACTTACTTACCTTGCATAACATAATCCGGCCCTTTATGGAGGGGCCTTTATCTGCCGCCTGATAACTGGGACGCGATAAAGTCACATAAGTCCGCCCGTAAAGGTATCTTGCCGGCCCATTCACGAGACGCGATAATGTCATATAGTGCGCCCATAAAGGTATCTTGCGGCCCATTTCGGGACGCGATAATATCATATAGTGCGCCCATAAGGTATACTGCGGCCCATTTCGGGGCGCGATAAAATCACATAATGTCACGACCCGTTCGGGCGTGATCGTGCCTGCAGGGCACCCAGTAGTCATTCATCGAGTAATCGGCGGAAATATAAAGCAAGACATAAACGATTTATAAAGTAAGACACGCTTTATGTGAGAAAGTATCGCCTTTCGGCGTATATATAATCATGGTTTAGCGATTACATCAACCTTAAATACAACATGACTCTGACCTCTGAGAAATATACAACTATGGCGACGGGGCCGCCATACCTCGATCTGTACAAAACTATCTACAACAGGAGATCATACCAAAAGTAGAGCCTCGGAAGAGATGGAGCTCCCGACACCAACGTAGAGATCCTAAGATGCGGATCTAGCACTTGCCCTTACGTGGCATGAACGCAGCCCGAAGGAGAGTCGAGACAACAGTACTAAGTATGTGAAAGCGTAAAGTACTTAAATGAAATCATAACACTTTTTAAAACCGGTTTACAAATATGTATGAAGAAATCAAGAAACCGCATAGTGCCACATCACAAACAAGAGCAACAATAGGTAAGCGTAATAGGTCTTTTCTAGGTGCGAATGATTGAGCGGGGCCACTCGCCCGTATTATCATTCTGCAAGCCTAATCACGGACTCCGAGTCGCATAGGCCACTCACGTGGGCGCGTGAGGTATAACCCGCATCGGCGGTAGCTACTCTCGGCATCGTCCCGGACTCATTGTCGCATGGCGCATAGACCGCGTGAGGCATAACCCGCATACTAACACGGAACTCGTAGCTCGCGCATAGGCCCCTCGGACGCGTGAGGTATTCTCGAATCATGGTCCTGGATCGCTGAGTCTACCGCGTCGGAGGCGACTTAACCCGGTATCATCTCGAGGTGAGTGATAGTATACTAACATAACAACTTATCTTTAAACAACATAAGCACAACAAGGATACTCACCTATACAAGCGTTACAAGATACTAACACGTAGCATCATATCATGTCTACTTATCAAACCATCTTATTATTCTTTTCACAATATAAGTCATTATAAACACATAGGCAAACTTGTTTCTTTTATCAATCTTAAGTGGTTATACTTACTTCCCATAAAGCTAGTATAACTCTTAAGCTTCATTTTAAAAACCAATTAGTTCTCTTACATTAATATGATTGATAGTCTTTTGAAATGTTTTGATTCTTTATTATTGGGCTTAAGCGTGAGGCATTCTTAGTAAGTATTATCGGGCTTAAGCGGTGAGGCATTGCGTAAGTATTATTCGGGCTTAAGTCAAAGACATTGCCATAGTTATTATTCGATTAACACGTATGCGTCTAGTACTATATATATTGTAAAATATCATGCTTTAGGAAGAATCACATACCTTCCGTGAAAACCACCGCCAAGTTGAATATGTCGCGCAGAGAGTCGACTATAATAGTCACAGATATCTATCAAAAGACTACTCAAGGTCATTCTAAGCAGAGGTTCACAATTACATGGAATGTTGGGTAGCACTTCCCTACCGGTGAGCTATATAAGTCTCTTGTGAAAGCAGTCTATGTAAATCTGATTTGATTATTCATCTTTCAAACCCTTCTACATGTGGTAACGATTCAATTCTATTCGTGATATTCTTCTAAGTGATTAATACTTATTCTTATACTTCTACGATATGCATTCTCTAATACAAAGAGGTTAGGATTATTACCTCGGTAAGCCCAATAATATCCTAGAAAAGTCGCGCTGAGCAAGGTTTTGTTATACCGTATTTCAGTATGTATGCGTGGGGCGTCGTAGAAAATTTGAACTTGAGAAAGTGGCTTGGCCGAAATTTATTTGTGCACAACACCGGTTAGAGTCGTTTTTAAATGAAGCGTTTTCCTGACTTTCGTAGGGAATTTCGGCTATGTCATTTTTAATTTTTGCGGATTTTTAGAGAGGCGAAACATTATGGACCAACAAGAGGTGACACTTGTCACCTCTCATTGGAACACTTGGCGGAAATTGTGTTGGCGAAAGTGTGGCTTTTGTGGTCAAGGGTTGGTAGGATATTTTTGTGTTAGTTGGCTAGTGTGCACTTGGCAAGATCTTGGCCCTACACTTGCTATGCACTTGGCAAGATCTTGGCCATTGGTTGGCCTTGGCTTACACTATAAATACCCACTTAGGATGACTTATTCATCCATTCCAAATTTTTCCTAAGTGTTAAATCCCTCCCTCTCCCCTCTTGTTTGACTCTCGTCCAAGAACCCCCCCCCCCCTAGCCTAGTGTTTTCGTATAAATACCCCCCCTCTCTTGGTAGAAATACTCTCAAAAGTATTGTTATAATGCCCAAATTACCTTAGCCATATACCTTGTTGTATTCTAAGGTTATACTATCTGAAAAGCCAGAAAATACTATTATACTTCAGTCGATCCACAAAACCAAAACCCTAGGAAAATCTCCATAGTCCGTTGGAGTATTGTGTAGAAGTTGGTTAGAACTTCTAAGGGTGGTTTAGAGCGGGTTGGGCGCTCGAGTTGGAGCTAAGCGATTGCCCGTGATCGACTTTAAGCTAGGATAATTATGGGCTTATCGAGGTAATTATCTTGTCCCTCTATTGTAATTGGAAATTACATGTTGTTAGATTATATAGTTGAAGTATCGTATATAAAGCGAGCGTAGTTATCGTGATGTCTTTTGACTTAAGCTGAATAAAACTTACGGCAATGTCTTTGCGACTTAAGCACAATTTAAAGAAGAATCTTGAGCTGTAATTACATAGGGTGTATTCTGATAGACTTGTGTAGTAATCTTGTGGAGTAGAATTGTACAGTTAGGGTTAGATGTATAACCCCTGGTTGGCTTGGTAGCGGTCTCGATAGAGGAGGAGATTTCTGTGATTGCGGGGAGGTCTTTGCCAGAAATTTATGTAGAAAGTTCTACGATGAGACCTAAATGTTAATAAGCGCCTTGTGGCCTTATAGGTGGAAGTACTACGTGTGGCGCGATCTGCTTGGCTTAAGGAGTAGCCGACGGTTGGAGCGTTTTGCTATTAGTCGATACTCGTCGCGAGGTATGTGAACCTCTTCCTATCTCTTCTAGCATGATATGTGTGAACTATGTAGTACGGTAGACGTACATGTGCTAAATGTATTTGATTGATTTAAAACATAAAGTGTTATAACGGCTTTATGGGAAGTTGGTTATAACAGCTTTATGTTGGTAAGAAAATACATGTGGTTTTAAAAGGTAACTGATTTGAACTATAACTGGCTTGTTATGTGTTAATAAAGAACTTGAAGTATTTCAAAAGATTTTGAATCATTTTGAAAGAAGAAGTAATACTTGGTTTGTGAAAACTTAAGAGTTATACTAGCTTTATGGGAAGTTAGGTATAACGGCTTAAGAATGTTTCTTGATTTGAATCGAGAATGTGTATCGACATACCAACTGCGGCGTTAATAAAAGGAAATGCTTTTGACTAATTAAGTATTATTAAAACCAGAGAAACTTCCATCTGCATAGAAGCTAAGATGAGACAAAATGATATTTCTAGATCATGGTTTCTTGTAATAAGATTGTTATAAACAAGAATATCCTACTCATATGAGACTTATGTTTTGAGGATAGTTTTAAGGAGAATTATATTCTCAAATGAATAAGACTATGAACTACTGAAACCTTTCTAAAATGAGAAACTTGAACATTGGAAATTAGGCAAACTTGATCATTGGAAAGAATGTTGCTACTTGATTTTACAAAGAGAAGTAATTGATTTACTTTAAAAGGATAGTCACTCTTTTTATACTACGGGTATTGTGTGACATTGTGAAAGTAACGTATCTTTTAAAGAGTTAATGTATGAAGTACTTTGGGGATAAAACCCGATCTTGTTAATCATATAGTAGAAGGTACCTTGTGTGAACAACTTGATTGTATTGGTTTGTGATAGCCTTGTAATACTTTCTTGATTGCTTTGATAAGTAAGCGTGTTGGGATGCTACGTGTGTTAGTATCTTGTGATGTTTATGCGAAGGGTTTTCCTTGATTGTGCTTATTAACTATCGATCGTTATGATAGTATTGTGGCATTCATCTCTTGAGATGATTCCGGGTTAGCGCCCTCCGTCTGGGGTAGACTCGGTGGTCGATGGACCTATGATTCGAGAATACCTCATGCAGTCCCGGGCTATCGCGAGCTACGAGTTCGAGTTAGTATCGTCCTTTATGGGCATGCGGTCCATGTAGCCATGCGGTGCGAAGTCGGGGCGATCCGGGAGTAGCTACCCTCGATGCGGGAATACCTCATGCGGGCGATGAGATTGGCCTATGCGGCTGCGGGAGTTCGAGGTTAGACGCGTACGGTGATCTGCGGGCAAGTGGCGGCTTTGATCTGTGGCGGTTTAGGCAGATCTTATGATCTGATTCATGACCTTGTTGTGCTGTGGGTTTTTAGTAGTCGGCTATGCCTTCGTACTTACCCGTCTGATTTTATTATGACACAGGTGGGACACGGTGTTCATGTGTGTTCCTTGGTGCTTTTATATCATAGGATTGCGGTGAGGAAGGTATTCCACGGGCATGATTGATGTTGTGGGCACGAGACCCATTGTTATACTTGAGTGATGACTTGAGGCGTGAGTCACGACTTGACATGGCTTTGTTGTAAAGCGTAGTTTGGTTATCATACATGTCTCTGCTTTATATGATCGCTATGATTTCATTTACGATATGTATTTTGATTTCACATACTAATTTTTGTTATCGACCTCCTTGAGGCTGCGTTCATGCCGAGTTGAGGTACACGATCGTTGATCCTCGCTCTTAGGGTCACGATTCGGCGTGTGGGAAGCTCCGTTCCTCGGATGCTTATCATGGTATAGTCCTGTTGTTGTTGTAGTGCTTACATTCAGGGTATGGCGGGAACTGTCCGCCATTGTTGTCGTATCATTTCTTAGAGGTGCGTAATCTTGTTGTGGCGGGTTTGTAAAAGGATTAAAGCATTCATTTGTAAAAGTTGTTATTTATATATCTTAGAAAGCGCAAGTTTTCCTCAGTTCTTGTTTTGTACTTCACTTGTTTCGTATGCGTGTTTTATGTTCGTGATTACTCGATGTTGTGTCACTAGGGTGCGGGGTAAGGCACGATCCACGGGCAGGTTCGGTCGTGACAAAAGTGGTATCGAGGCGATTAATCCTCGGAAAGTGTCTCTGGCCGTATCGATAGAGTCTTGATTATCGTGTGTTGTGCACCATCAATAATCGAGGAGGCTATAGGATATTTTAGGATTGGTTTCTATTCTTCTCACTCTGAGATCGTGCCTTAGAGGCGTGTTGTAAGTTGGACCCTCTAACGTATTTCTTTCCACCGCCGATATGCCTCGCGTGAAGCAACCGAGCCCGGGAGGAAGCGGCCGAGGAGGCTGCGAGTAAATCTGAGAGGGTGGCGAGGGCCGAGCCCAATTATTACCTAGGGTAGTGCTTCATTCGGGATTTCTGACGCCACTAGTTTAAGAAGTTTGGCGCGCGGCGATCCTGCTGCGGCCATGATATATGAACCTTGGTTCCACGGCCAGAGCGAGCATTTAGATTGCAAAGGCGACCTGTTGCTAGCTATAGATTTGGCTACGAGAGTATACCGATGTCTGCGAGTCTTGAGGACTATCTAAAGAGGTTGTGCAAGTAATTCTTGATTAGGCTTGAGCATGGCACGTATGCGGGCTTATGCGCGTGGCCGAGGCGATGTAGAAATCGGCGAGTTAACGAAGGACACGAGAAGAGGGCGAGCGGCAAGGTCCTTTAGTAACTTTCGGCGAGTCACCTCGCGTGGATCAGATTATGCACCTCGCCCGGTGCGAGTGGTCTTCGGAGTTCAGGACATTCGGGGTATCACGGGAGTTGGTTAGAACTCCGGGCTTAGGTTCCGATGTGACGAGCGTCATCCGGGAATGTCATCTTTTAGGTTGGTACTTGTTGTACTATGACCGTCAGTGCAGTGTCGAAGAGTGTCCTTGTAGGAGGACTTAGCCGAGGATCGATGGGTAGTCGTCACCCTTAGTTATCGCCTGCAGGCGGGTTTGATTTGAGCGATTAAGGGAGTGAAGCAGTAGATATAGATATATCTTTAACCCTCTAGAGATCAGTATATGTGATAAGGTGAGTATACCTTAGGTGCTATGTTCTGATAGCAGTGTGTTAGTTGTGATTTGAAATCATGGTTGTTTAACCGAGTAAGGTTTTGGGGATAGAGAAGGTGTGAGCCTTAGAGCTTTTACGTAGAGACCTTAGAGGTGAGGCCATCTCGAGAAAGGTGTAGTGTTATGTTTGACCTGCTCGGAGTGCATAGTGCACGTGAGTTATGGTTGGGATAGGTCCCAGTAGTGTGGAATGAAAGGGGTAGTTGAGCTAAGAAGACCGCTAGGTTTCGTAGCGTGATTAGTGAGGCTGTTCGAATCGGGGAACTAGTGTTGTGCTCGTTGTGGTCGGATTGAGGCCGTGATGCGGGTCAACCGCGGCTGTTTGGTGGTGGGGTCGGTTGTGGTGGTCGCCTTGTGGTAAGTCACGAGGGTGTTAGGCCCATATTCGATTAACGGCGTCTGAGTTCGTGGATCGTTCGGCCGGTGGTGGGTCGATGGGGGCAGCCCATCGTGTTCTTCGTTCGGGACCGTTTACTCGGCTGTGTTGAGTTATCTGAAGGGTTGAAAGGCTGCACGGGGTGCCTACCTTTACCTTATGTCAGACAGTGAAGCCCAGGTTGTGGTTATTTTCGTTTTCTAAAAAGTTTACGAGCGGGGTTAAGAACTCGGTGAGTCTCGAGAATCGCGTTCGCCTCGGGCGGTCGTGGATTTGAGGGTAGTTGTGAGGATTGTTGTCTCTGTGGAGGTAGTGTTTGATCTACCATTTCGGTGTTCGGATATCGCCTTATGAAGCCTTGTAAGAGGCGGAAGTGTAAGTTCTTTGGTCGATTGGTTCGAGGTTGGCAAGGTTGACGGTTAGTTCGGGCTTGTTCCAGTGGTGTGGATAGTGAAGCTTGTCTAGAAGAAGTTACGCAGCTCGGGGTGTGCGGATAATTGGTGGCGACGCTTAGAGTTGAGTTGACGGTCGATCTTCTTGAAAGTACCACCGGGTTTGGGTGTGACGAGTTTTGGAAAGCAGAGGAACTTAGCGAGTTACTTTGGGCCTTTGTGAGTTCATGTGAAGGATAGGCGGGTTGCCTATATGTTAGCATTTGCCGTCCGGCGTGGGAAGCGATCGTCGGTCTTGCGTATTGTGATGTTCGGGAAAAGTATCGGAGATCCATCGAGTGTTCCCACTTAATGATGACCACGTTAGAGATAGTAACCCGAGTTTTAGATCGGCCGTATCGAATGTGGTAAGAGTTTGAGTGTACGACATCCTCGGGATCATGGCGGCCGGTACCATTTGTTGGGTCGTCGGGCAAGGCTCGCGACAAAGTGACAAAGTGGTATCTGACGAGTAAAGAGAGAAGCGAGCATGTATGGCGAGCATAGATGTGATCATTTCTTTTGTAGAGAGAAGGTGCGAAGGAAGTATATTTTAGACCACGGAGAGAGGTGGTTGTGGTGATGTTAGAGGTGTTTCTCGTGGACTTGGATGGGTATTTGTGCGGTTGTTTCTATGGCCATGTGTGGCAAGGATTGTTCTCGTAAGTATAGTAGTGAAGAATATCTTGGCGCGTTTGTTTTGAGACTTAGAAGGAACATTCGGACGAATGTTTCTAAGAGGAGAATGTTATACCGTATTTCGGAGTATGCGTGGGGCGTGCGTAGAAAATTTGAACTTGAGAAAGTGGCTTGGCCGAAATTTATTTGTGCACAACACCGGTTAGAGTCGTTTTTCGTGAAACATTTTCCATGATTTCGTAGGGAATTTAGGCTATGTCATTTTTAATTTTTGCGGATTTTTAGAGAGGCGAAACATTATGGACCAAGAGGGTGACACTTGTCACCTCTCATTGGAACTTGGGCGGAAATTGTGTTGGCGAAAGTGTGGCTTTTGTGGTCAAGGGTTGGTAGGATATTTTTGTGTTAGTTGGCTAGTGTGCACTTGGCAAGATCTTGGCCTACACTTGCTATGCACTTGGCAAGATCTTGGCCATTGGTTGGCCTTGGCTTACACTATAAATACCCCCTTAGGATGACTTCTTCATCCATTCCAAATATTTCCTAAGTGTTAAATCCCTCCTCTCCCTCTTGTTTGACTCTCGTCCAAGAACCCCCTAGCCTAGTGTTTCGTATAAATACCCCCCTCTTGGTAGAAATACTCTCAAAAGTATTGTTATAATGCCCAAATTACCTTAGCCATATACCTTGTTGTATTCTAAGGTTATACCTATCTGAAAAGCCCGAAAATACTATTATACTTCCCGTACCACAAAACCAAAACCCTAGGAAAATCTCCATAGTCCGTTGGAGTATTGTGTAGAAGTTGGTTAGAACTTCTAAGGGTGGTTTAGAGCGGTTGAGCGCTCGAGTTGAGCTAAGCGATTGCCCAGATCGACTTTAAGCTAGGATAATTATGGGCTTATCGAGGTAATTATCTTGTCCTCTATTGTAATTGGAAATTACATGTTGTTAGATTATATAGTTGAAGTATCGTATATAAACTGAACGTAGTTATCGGCAATGTCTTTTGACTTAAGCTGAATAAAACTTACGGCAATGTCTTGCGACTTAAGCTGAATTTAAAGAAGAATCTTGAATCAGAATTACATAGGATCAGTACATGGAGACTTGTGTAGTAATCTTGTGGAGTAGAATTGTACGTTAGGGTTAGATGTATAACCCCTCGGTTGGCTTGGTGGCCGGTCTCGATAGAGAGAGATTTACGCGATTGCGGGGAGGTGCCGAAATTTCAGAGAAAGTTCTACGATGAGACCTAAATGTTAATAAGCGCCTTGTGGCCTTATAGGTGGAAGTACTACGTGTGGCGCGATCCGCTTGGCTTAAGGAGTAGCGACGGTTGGAGCGTTTTGCTATTAGTCGATACTCGTCGCGAGGTATGTGAACCTCTTCCTATCTCTTCTAGCATGATATGTGTGAACTATGTAGTAATGCGGTGAGCACACGTGCTAAATGTATTTGATTGATTTAAAACATAAAGTGTTATAACGGCTTTATGGGAAGTTAGTTATAACGACTTTATGTTGGTAAGAAAATACATGTGGTTTTAAAAGGTAAATCGATTTGAACTATAAGCGGCTTGTTATGTGTTAATAAAGAACTTGAAGTATTTCAAAAGATTTTGAATCATTTTGAAAGAAGAAGTAATACTTGGTTTGTGAAAACTTAAGAGTTATACTAGCTTTATGGGAAGTTAGGTATAACGCTTAAGAATGTTTCTTGATTTGAAATCGAATGTGTATCGACATACCACCGCGGCGTTAATAAAAGGAAATGCTTTTGACTAATTAAGTATTATTAAAACCAAGAGAAACTTCCATCTGCATAGAAGCTAAGATGAGACAAAATGATATTTCCTAGATCACGGTCTTTGTAATAAGATTGTTATAAACAAGAATATCCTACTCACATATGAGACTTATGTTTTTCAGATAGTTTTAAGGAGAATTATATTCTCAAATGAATAAGACTATGAACTACGAAACCTTTCTAAAATGAGAAACTTGAACATTGGAAATTAGGCAAACTTGATCATTGGAAAAGAATGTTGCTACTTGATTTTACAAAGAGAAGTAATTGATTTACTTTAAAAGGATAGTCACTCTTTTTATACTACGGGTATTGTGTGACATTGTGAAAGTAACGTATCTTTTAAAGAGTTAATGTATGAAGTACTTTGGGGATAAAAACCCGATCTTGTTAATCATATAGTAGAAGGTACCTTGTGTGAACAACTTGATTGTATTGGTTTGTGATAGCCTTGTAATACTTTCTTGATTGCTTTGATAAGTAAACGTGTTGGGATGCTACGTGTGTTAGTATCTTGTGATGTTTATGCGAAGGGGTTTCCCTTGATTGTGCTTATTAACTATCAGTCGTTATGATAGTATTGTGGCATTCATCTCTTGAGATGATTCCGGTTGTCGCCTCCGACGCGGTAGACTCGGCGTCGATGGACCTATGATTCGAGAATACCTCACGCAGTCCCGGCCTATGCGAGCTACGAGTTCCGTGTTAGTATCGTCCTTTATGGGCATGCGTCCATGTGGCCATGCGGATCGCGAAGTCGGGGCGATGCCGGGAGTAGCTACCCTCGATGCGGGAATACCTCATGCGGCCGATGAGATTGGCCTACGCGGAGTGCGGAGTTCGAGGTTAGACGCGTGCATTGATATCTGGGCAAGTGGCGGCTTTGATCTTGTGACGGTATAGACAGATCTTATTATACAGTTCATGTCCTTGTTGGTACTGTGGGTTTTTAGTAGTCGGCTATGCCTTCGTACTTACCCTGCATTTTATTATGACCACGTGGGACACTGGTGTTCATGTGTTCCTTGGTGCTTTTATATCATATCGCCGGCTGGCGGTGAGGAAGGTATTCCACGCATGATTGATGTTGTGGGCACGAGACCCATTGTTATACTTGAGTGATGACTTGAGGCGTGAGTCACGACTTGACATGATCGCTTTGTTGAAATCGTAGTTTGGTTATCATACATGTCTCTCGCTTTATATGATCGCTATGATTTCATTTACTGATGTATTTTCGATTTCACATACTTGCACTGTTATCGACCTCCTTCGGGGCTGCGTTCATGCCGCAGTTGAGGTACACCGCCGTTGATCCTCGCTCTTGGTCACGATTCAGCGTGTGGAAGCTCCGTTCCTCCGGATGCTTATCATGGTATAGTCCTCGTTGTTGTAGGTGCTTACATTCGTGGGTATGGCGGGCCCGCCCCGCCATTGTTGTCGTATCATTTCTTAGAATCGCAATCTTGTTGTGGCGGGGTTTGTAAAAGGATTAAACTGTTCATTTGTAAAAGTTGTTATTTATATATGCCGAAAGGCAAGTTTTCCTCGACATCGCTTTGTACTTCACTTGTTTCATGTACGTGTTTTATGTTCATTGATTACTCGATGTTGTGTCACTAGGGTGCGGGGTAGGCACGACCACGCCCGGTTCGGTCGTGACAAAAGTGGTATCGAGCGATTAATCCTCGGAAAGTGTCTACGCACCGTATCGATGAGAGTCTTGATTATCGTGTGTTGTGCACCACATCAATAATCAGGAGGCTATAGGATATTTTAGGATTGGTTTCTATTCTTCTCACTCTGAGATCGTGCCTTAGAGCTGTGTTGTAAGTTGGACCCTCTAACGTATTTCTTTCCCTTACCGATATGCCTCCGCGTAGAGCAACCCGAGCCCAGGAGGGAAAGGCAGCCGAGGGAGCTGCGAGTAGAGTACAGAGGGTGGCGAGGGCACAGGCCCAATTATTACCTAGGGTAGTGCTTCATTCGGGGATTTCTGCGACGTCACTAGCCCCAGCAGAGTTTGGCACGGCAGCGGCAGTCCCTACTGCGGCCATGATATATGAACCTTCAGTTCCACGACCGGGAACAGAGCATTTAGATTGCAAAGAGGCGACCAGCGTGCTCGCTATAGATTTGGCTACCAGAGAGTATACCGATGTACCGCGAGTCTTGAGGACTATCTAAAAGAGGGTTGTGCAAGAGTAATTCTTCAGTTAGGCTTGAGCATGGCCTGTGTACGGGCTTATGCGCAGCAGGCCGAGACGTGTAGAAATCGACAGGTTAACGAAGGACACCAGAAGAGGGCCAGAGCAGCAAGGTCCTTTAGTAACTTTCGAGGCGAGTCACCTCACCAGCAGATCAGATTATGCACCTCCGCCAGTGCAGAGTGGTCTTCCACAGAGTTCGTGACATTCGGGGTATGCAGAGTTGGTTAGAACCTGTGGCTTCGGTTCACGCAGTGTGACGTCATCCCGGGGAATGTCATCTTTTAGGTTGGTACTTGTTGTACCTATGACCGTCAGGGTCTGGTGTCGAAGAGTGTCCTTGTAGGAGGACTTAGCCTTCAGGATCGATGGGTAGTCGTCACCTTCCTTAGTTATGCGCCCTACGGGGCAGGTTTGATTTGAACGATTAAGGGGAGTGAAGCAGTAGATATAGATATATCTTTAACCCTCTAGAGATCAGTATATGTGATAAGGTGAGTATACCTTAGGTGCTATGTTCTGATAGCAGTGTGTTAGTTGTGATTTGAAATCATGGTTGTTTAACCGAGTAAGATTTTGGGGGATAGAGAAGGTGTGAGCCTTAGAGCTTTTTACGTAGAGACCTTAGAGGTGAGGCCATCTCGAGAAAAGGTGTAGTGTTATGTTTGACCCTTATCGGAGTGCATAGTGCACGTGAGTTATGGTTGGATAGGTCCCAGTAGTGTGGAATGAAAGGGGTAGTTGAGCTAAGAAGACCGCTAGGTTTTCGTAACGTGATTAGTGAGACCGTTCGAATCGGGAACTAGTGTTGTGCTCGTTGACGGGTCGGATTGAGGCCACGATGCGGGTCAACCCGCGGCTGTTTAGTGCGGGTCGGTTGTGGTGGTCCCGCTTGTGGTAGGTCACGAGGGTGTTAGGCCCATGTTCGCTAACCAAGACTGAGTTCGTGGATGCGTTCGACCGGTGGTCGGGTCGATGGGGCAGCCCATCGTGTTCTTCGTTCGACCGCGTTTACGGCCGTGTTAAGTTATCCGAAGGGTTGAAAGGTCGCACGGTGCCTACCTTTACCTTATGTCGCAGTGAAGCCCGGTTGTGGTTATTTTCGTTTTCAAAAGTTTACGAGCAGGTTCTTCAATTCGTCCAAATGGGCGATTCAAGTCCACTAATGGGAGGGTGCCAAGTGTTGCCTCCCGTTGGTCCAAAATGTTTCGCCTCTCGAAAAATCCGCAAAAATAAGAAATGGCATAGCGGAATTTACTCATTTAAAGGCGTGGGAAACGTTTAGTGAAACGATTCTTTTAGTGAGTTGTGTACAAATAAAAACGTCGAAGGCTTATCTTTAAGGCTAGACTTTCGACGTATTCCCTTACGTACATACTGCCGAAATACGGGTATAACATTCTCCCTTAGAAACATTCGTCCGAATGTTCCTTCCCAAGATTATCGAAGAAGCTTAAGCTTGTAAATGCCACACACGCCACGAGCAACACTTAGGCGTAAACGATAACGAAAATTTACAAGTAGGAAAGTGAATTTACTCGAGGTGTGGGAATAGGTGAGGATACTCCGTCTCATGTCCCTCCGGCCCCACGCCATCTCCTCCCGAGCTCGTTCCGCCACAAGACTTTGACGGCCACGCCCGTCCGCAGACGCCTAACTCGACGATCGACTATCGCTATGGGAATCTCTCATACGATAACCCCCGGTCACCGACATCGTCAATCGGGTGTACCTTAGATGGATCTCGATACATCTCTCAAAGATAGATACGTGAAAACCGGATGCACCGCCTCGATCGGACGGCAGATCCAACTCATAGGCAACCTTGCCTACCTGCGACAATCAAAGCGGCTAATGTACTGGGCCGAAGTTTCCTTCTTCCGAATCTCATCACACCTTCATGGGTGACACCTTTAGGAAAACCCAATCATGAACCTCGAACTCAAGATGCCGACGACGATGATCTGCATCGACTTGCCGACTCGAGAGCCATCGATAGCCGCCTCGGATAAGCTTCACCTTATCCATCGTCGTACCAAATCTGGTCCCACTAGCCGCCGCCCACATCGAACCAACTTATAGGCGATCGCACTTCTCCCATACAAGGCCTCATAAGGCGCCATCGAATCTGAGTGGTAGCTATTATTATATGCGAACTCAACTAGAGGCAAATGATCCTCCCAACTACCATCGTCAATAACACAGCTCGCACATATCCTCAAGAGTGCGGATAGTGCGCTCTGTCCGTCGATGCATGCGTGGATGAAAAGCGACTCGGGCTCACTGCCCCTAAACCCTCTCGAAGGATCTCGAAGTTAGCCGAACCGGCTCCCATGCGATATGATCAAGTAGGGACTCCATACATCGACGATCTCTCGGATGTAAAGTGCGCATAATCCTCGGTGAAAAGTCGTCTGACGGAAGAAAGTGGGCTGATTTCACACCGTCGGCGATAACCCATATAGAATCATGTCTCCTCCGAGTGCGAGGTAATCACGTGATGAAATCCATGTTGATTACCTCCCACTTCCGTGTCGATCTCAATCGTCGCAACAAACCACCGTGCCTCTGGTGCTC
This sequence comes from Przewalskia tangutica, assembly GCA_029844215.1. Classification (NCBI taxonomy): domain Eukaryota; kingdom Viridiplantae; phylum Streptophyta; class Magnoliopsida; order Solanales; family Solanaceae; genus Przewalskia; species Przewalskia tangutica. The sequence goes on from CM056727.1 coordinate 112,372,260, forward strand.
TACCTTCACTGCCGACAACACGGCACCGAGCTACGAACTCGCAACGTCCTCTTCGCCATCCCACCAATACACGATCTAAGGTCGTGGTACATCTTGGTCGACCCGGATGGATAGAGTAACGCGCGTGTGTGCTTCCCAAGAACTGCTGCCAAGTCCTCAAACATCCGAACACGATGCGCCTCAAACCTTAGCACCCCATCAGTGCTACCTCAAAGGACCCTTGCCCTCACGAAGAGTCAGATCACGATATCGAATCAAAGCCGATCCTCGAATCGTTGCCTCTTCACCTCTCGACGATGGAAGACTCGGCAACCTCACGAACTCTAACCCCATCGCTATCGTAATCAATCAAGCGGACACGAAGGCTCGCTAATCGATGCAAATCACGAACCATGTCCTCCTCTCTAGCCGCACATCCGATAGGCTCCCATCGACCTACGACTAAGCATACGCCACAACATGGCCTTCCCGGTGGTACGGATATCAACATCGTAATCCTTAAGCAACTCTAACCACCGTCTCTGCCGTAAGTTCACTCCTGGTGAAGATATCCGAGGCTCTTGTGGTCTGTATAAATATCCACGTGAACCCCATACAAATAGTGCCTCAAGATCTTAAAAGCTTGAATCACTGCGACTCAAATCATGGGTGGGGTAGTTCTCTCGTGTTTCTTCATTTGTCGGGATGCATATGCTATAACCCCGCCATGCTGCATCAACACACATCCCAACCCGATGCCCGACGATCACAATACACGACATAACCATCTGACCTGCGAAGAGTAAGAACGAGGCGCCGTCTCTCTTCAAAGAATCGAAACCTCGCCACAAGCATCACCATCAAACTTGGCCGCTTTACGAGTCACCTAGTCAATGGTGCGAGATAGAAGCAAACTTCTACGAACCGCCGATAATATCTGCAAGGCCCGAAAATCGCGAACCTGCGCCGAGTAAGAGGTCAGGCCAAGTCTCGATCGCCGATCTTGCCGATCAACTCGAATGCCATCGGCCGACAATATGCCCAAGAAACGCCACTAAAGTCAACCAAAACTCACATTTGGAAAACTTGGCGATAATCGCTGCCTCGAGAATCACAAGACAGCCTCTCAAATGCTCGCGTGCTCCCCGCCTGAGCGAGAATAAACCAAGATATCATCAATGAACACTATCACAAGCGTGTCCAAAAATGGTTTGAACACTCGGTTCATCAAATCCATGAATACCGCGAGCATTGGTCAACCCAAAAGACATGACCACGAACTCATAATGCCTGCATGGTCCGAATGCGATCTAGGGACATCCACCTCTCGACACGAACGATGATAGCGAACGCAGATCAATCTTGGAGAAACATCTCGCGCCGCAATCGGTCGAACAAATCATCAATCACGGAAGGGTATACATTCTTAATGGTCACCTTGTTCACCGTAATCAACACACATGCGCAGCTGGCCCCGCCCTTCTTCTTCACGAACACACGGCGCCCGGGAAACATCGGGCCTAATGAAGCCCTTTCTCCAAAGAAATCCTCACTGGTCCTTGACTCTCTCAACTCGGCGGTGCCATTACGTATGGCGGAATGGAAATAGCCGAGTATCCGCAATATGTCAATACAAAACTCAATCTCCTCTCGGAGGATACCCGAGGTCATCCGGGAACACGTCTGGGAAATCGTGACTACGGAGGCGATCAAAATCTGGTACCGCGACCTCGATATCAAACACTCGAACTAGATGGTAGATATACCCTTCGCACCATCTTCCTAGCCTTGAGGTAGGAAATAAACCTACCGCCGGCGATCTGGTGCTCCTCCCACTCAATAACCGCCTCGTGAAACCGGAACTGCATTACTCTCTCTCTCTCGGTCTACATTGGCATAGCAAGAAGCTAGCCAATCCGTCCCCATAATCACGTCGTCAATCATCTCCAACTCTATCAAGTCGGCGGTCCGACGATGTAAATGGTCACAGACAAGCCCTATATACCCGCCGAGCTACCACCGAATCACCCATCGCGTAGCTACCTCGAAAGGGTCTATGGACTCGTGCTCTATCCCTATCCTACTAGCAACAAGGGAGATATATAGACAGAGTAGAACCGGATCTATCAAAGCATACACATCAAACCCAGAACCGATAAGGTACGTGGCGACATCGGTGAGGCCTCACGATCTGGCTTTGGACAAAACATAGATGCGGTTCGAGGACCGCGAAGTGGGACGAGCCACGACCTGCCGCGACCTGGCGACCCATGAACACCACGCCTCGGCGAGTAATCGTAGGAGATGATGAAGCGGCAAGAACACAGGCCGAGCCCTACCACCGCCCCGCTGGCCTGACAAGCCGCAGAAAGTGACCTGCTGCCACAATCAGAACAAGCTCCAAAAGTAGTACCACACTTCCCGTAATGGGATCCACCGACGGCCACACCTGGGGTGGTCCGATCGCCGCACTTCGCTACTCGACATCTCAAGCCACGGCCCGCCGCCTCAAAACTCGCCGTGGCCGAGGACGGTGCAGAGTGCTCAGCCGGGCCGTGGTGCGAATCAGGCGCTTCTTGAGGCCGCCACCACGATAACCACCGGAAGACCCTCCGCCCGGCGCCTTTCTTCTCGCATCGCCCACTCGCCGACCTCTGCGCTCGCATCCAAGGGCGTGAGCTGCGTGCGGTAATGTCCATACATACCGAGAGAAACCCCGCACATGACTTCGCCATATAGTCGTCTAGCGGTGACATAGCGGTGCACCCTATCCTCCATATTCGCTACCAATCTTTGGGACATATCGGGCCAATGAATCAAACTCGACATTGTACTCACGACAAGGTCGTCCTCGCCTCAAGTAAAAATCTATCACCGCGCCTCCTCATCCGCGAGGCAAGAAGTGAGTGAGAAAGCCTCTGAGAACTCATCCCAAGTAGCTGGGGACGCGTGCTCTCCCCGGGATAACTCCCATGAATCAAACCAATCGACTGCGGTATCACGCAGCCTATGTGAACCAAAGATCACGGACTCGGTCTCCGACGCCCTGATCACTCTCAAAATCCTCTGAAGCTGACGGATGAACTCCTGCGGATCATCCTCCGGCCTCGACCCATAAAACTCCGGCGGGCTACAACTCGAAGTCTCGTAGCCTCAAACTCTCTCGCCTCGTGAACAACGGTACGATCGAGCCGAGTTGAACTGAATCGCCGATCCGGCCTCTCTCAGATCGGGCCTGAACTTTAGCCAAAAGTGGGCATCTCTCAGTACCCTAACCTCCGCCTGTGCCGCGGGACGGGAGGTGTGGTACTGTGGTCTCGCTGGCCGTGGCGGCGTCATAGAACTCGCCGCCTCTCGGTATAGATCGGGCACGAGCCCTCGTGACTCTGGGTGTCTCGCTAGCGACTCCTCGCCGCCTTGCCATTCGGGACCGGGTTGCCTTACGTGAGGCATAACGATTCTGAGGAAAGGAATACGTTAGAGGGTCCAACCTATAACACGACTCTAAAGCACGATCTCGAATGAGAAGAATGGAAACCAATCCTAAATATCCTATAGCCTCACGATTATTGGTGTGGTGCACAACACACCGATAATCAAGACTCTACTAGATACGGTCGTAGACACTTTCCGAGGATTAAGCGCTCGATACCACTTTTGTCACGACCGTTCGCCCGTGGATCGTGCCTTACCGGCACCCAAGTAGTCATTCATCGAGTAATCCGGAAATATAAAGCAAGACATGAAACAGCTTTATAAAGTAAGACACGCTTTATGTGAGAGTATCGCTTTTCAAGATATATATAATCATGGTTTAGCGATACATCCGACAATCGCATAACATGACTACATACCTCTAAGGAAATATACAACTATGGCGGACAGGGCCGCCATACCACGATCGCATAAAACTATCTACAACAGGAGATCATACCAAAAGTAGAGCCTCGGAAGAGATGGAGCTCCCGACACCAACGTAGATCCTAAGGATGCGGATCTAGCACTGCTTGCCCTTACTGCGGCATGAACGCAGCCCGAAGGAGGTCGAGACAACAGTACTAAGTATGTGAAATCGTAAAGTACTTAAATGAAATCATAACACTTTTAAAACCAGTTTACAAATATGTATGAAGAAATCAAGGAAACCGCATATAGTGCCACATCACAAACAAGAGCAACAATAGGTAAACTGTAGGTCTTTTCTAGGCCGCGAATGATTGAAGCGGGCCACTCGCCCGATATCATTCTCGCAAGCCTAATCGACTCGAGTCCGCATAGGCCACTCACGGGCCCGCATGAGGTATAACCCCGCATCGAGGGTAGCTACTCCTGCATCGCCCCGACTCATTGTCCGCACGGCCACATGCACCGCGTGAGGCATAACCCCGCATACTAACACGAACTCGTAGCTCGCATAGGCCCCCGACCCGCGTGAGGTATTCTCGAATCATGGTCCTGCATCGCTAAGTCTACCCCGTCGGAGGCGCTTTAACCCGTATCAACTCAAGAGGTGGTGATAGTATACTAACATAACAACTTATCTTTAAACAACATAAGCACAACAAGGATACTCACCTATACAAACGTTACAAGATACTAACACACATAGCATCATATCATGTCTACTTATCAAACCATCTTATTATTCTTTTCACAATATAAGTGCATTATAAACACATAGGCAAACTTGTTTCTTTTATCAATCTTAAGTGGTTATACTTACTTCCCATAAAGCTAGTATAACTCTTAAGCTTCGCTTTAAAACCAATTAGTTCTCTTACATTAATATGATTGGTAGTCTTTTGAAATGTTTTGATTCTTTATTATTCAGCTTAAGCGTGAGGCATTCCGTAAGTATTATTCGAGCTTAAGCGTGAGGCATTGCCGTAAGTATTATTCAGGCTTAAGTCAAAGACATTGCCGTAGTTATTATTCAGTTAACACATGTACGTCTACAGTACTATATATATTGTAAAATATCATGCTTTAGGAAGAATCACATACCTTCTCAGCGAAAACCACCTGCCAAGTTGAATATGTCGCGCGCAGAGAGTCAGCCTATAATAGTCACAGATATCTATCAAAAGACTACTCTGAAGGTCATTCTAAACAGAGGGTTCACAATTCTATGGAATGTGGCAGCACTTCCTACCCTGAGCTATATAAGTCTCATCAGGAAAACAAATTCCTATGTAAGTACAGTTTGATTATTCATCTTTCAAACCCTTCTACTGGGTAACAGCTCAATTCTATTCTGTGATATTCTTCTAAGTGATTAATACTTATTCTTATACTTCTACGGATGCATTCTCTAATACAAAAGAGGGTTAGGATTATTACCTGTAAGCCCAATAATATCCTAGAAAAGTCGCTACTGAGCAAGGTTTTGCTCTAAGTTGTATGCTCCAGAACCTTAGAAGTTCTTCACAACTTCTACTAAGTACTAAGGTATTTGGGCTAGGTATTTTGGGCATTATAACGATACAAGAAGGTAACTTTTCTACCAAGGGAGGGGGTAGATTTTGGCTAGGCTAGGGGCCTCGGCCAAACTACTAGGCTAGGGGGTATTCGCCGAGGGCCTTCACAAGTGGGAGGAGGTGTTTTGGACGAAAAGACTACAAAGGAGAGGAGAGGATTTTTCAAGACTTGGAAGATTTGTGGATGAAGAACTCTTCATCTCTAAGGGGGTATTTATAGGTCAAGAAGTGGCCAACCAATGGCCAAGATTAAGACAAGTGCAAGGCAAGTGTAGGGTGAGGATTAACTAAACACAAATATCCTACCAACCTCGACTTGTGCACAAGGCACAAAAACGCGTGCCAAGGGTTCTTCAATTCGTCCAAATGGGCGATTCAAGTCCACTAATGGGAGGGTACCAAGTGTTGCCCTCCCGTTGGTCCAAAATGTTTCGCCTCTCGGAAAAATCCGCAAAATAAGAAATGGCATAGCCGAATTTACTCTACGAAAGTGTGGAAACGTTTGGAAAAACGATTCTTTTAGTGAGTTGTGTACAAATAAAAACGTCCAAGGCTTATCTTTAAGGCTAGACTTTCGCACGTATTCCTCACGCATATACCGGAAATACGGGTATAACACATAAGTGCGCCCATAAATGTATCTTGCCTACCATTCTCGGGACACGATAATGTCATATAGTGCGCCATAAAGGTATATTGCGGCCCATTTCTCGACGCGATAATGTCATATAGTCCGCCATAAAGGTATCTTGCCCGCCCATTTCGGGACGCGATAATGTCATATAAAATGGGAATCTAACCCAACGCATTACGCACTCGCTCCTTTTAAAATGACTCTTTTTCAAATAAAACTTCCAAGATACTAACAACCGTAGTATCAAGTCATATCTGCTTTTCAAGACAAGTCACAATACCTTTTAGAAATACATTTACCGGCTTCTAAATCAAGTGACTTCTTTCTTAAAAACCTTAAGCAATTGGTACCTTTAAAACAATTTGCCCTTCTTTATTTCAAGTCATTTCTTTGCTTACATTACTGAAGAAAACCATTCTTTTAATCTTCCATAAAGTTTTTATAACCAACATCCCATAAAGCCGTTATAACTCTTTATGTCTTAGACAAATTCATTCCTTTTATAACCAAGTGACTTATAATTTCAAATCAAATCACATAGCTTTCAAAATACTTCAAGTCTCTTAACTTTTAAGAAAACAAGTTTCTTAACTTTAGAATGGCAGAAATCAATATTTTCCAAATCAAGTATTCTATACTTTTAAATCAATTCATTTCTTCCTTTAAGAATCAAGTCTCATAACTTGAAAAATAAAGTCCCTTAACCTTTTAAAAATTTGAGGTTCATAGTCTTAAAACTTCATACGTAAATTCTTATAAATTAAGTAACATATACCTTGGTGCGTTGTGAATAAGTTATACTTATTTATAACGATCTTAATCAAGTAGCCATGATCTAGAAAATGTAATACAATTTTGTCTTATCTTAGCTTCTATGCAGATGGAGAATTCTACTCATTTTAACTTAATTGATTGTCATTACATTTTCCTTTATTAACGTTGCAGTGGCTTGTTCGATACTTATTCTCATTTGTGCCGTAACTTAGCCAAGTCAACTTGGCTCCAAATATCTCCTAACGACTCTTACCAACATCCTCCATAAGACTTGGTAAGAACTTAGGATAACTTAGACATAACCTTTACGTAGAGTAAATCAACATACATACCTCTTAACTTCTAAGAGTAGAAGGAATCATGAAATAGTACCACATGTATATTCCATATATAGAATCATGTCAAAAGAAGGAAGAGGTTCACATACCTCGCGACGATTATCGATAATTAGCAAAATGCTCCGAAGTACTTCAACCTTGATAGCTATTCCATCCTCCAAGTAGAATTCGCTATACTTAGTACTTCAACCTATAATGGCCATAACACTTCTATCAACTACAAGCTATCAAGTGTAGGACTTATACCAAATAATGGCCCTCTAATTCTACGGAAAATTGGGCAGCACTTCCTTTGTTTCTACGTACTTTTCCACTTTTTCCAAGGCCCGTATTCATCAACCAATGAGCCACATTTAAGGAACAACCAACAGTTAGCCAAAGGGGATTACACGCCTAACTAGACGTGTAAAATTCTGCCCCACAGTTATACAAAACAGTCCACAAATCAGCCCATAAAAACAGTCCGCAATCCAACCATAACGAGGGTAAAATGTGAGGCCTTTTAACGTCTTTCCACACCCTTATTCCCTTAGGACTTTCATTAGAAACTACTACACTTAAACATGCATAACAACAACTAAATTTCCAGCATTAATACCTCAAAACAGTCCACTAAACGACACAACAACGTCTAACGATTTTGGGCGGTCGCCACAACAACTACAACCCGATAACTCGTTCCTTAATCCATTTTATTCCAATTCGAGTTCCAAAACTTCTACATAAGTTATAACAACTTATTAACAACAATATTATCCATTATAACATGCAATAGGTGAAGATAACAACGACAATAACTAACGAATTCCATTTGCACCAAATCTGTCCCAAATCGGTTTTAGCCCCAAAAATGGCTCAAACGCTTTTTATTCTTCATTATTTTCTAACACAAGTTCATACATACATAATAACAATAAGTAATATCCAATTACTTTAAAAGAAGATGGACTTTTACCTTATTTTTTGCCCAAAAACGCCCCAAAACAGTCCGGTCTTTATTGGTGCGCAGTTTTCGTTTCGCTCCACTTCTTCAAGTTCCAATCACATATATGTACCCCCTACAACCTTAGGAGTAACTTCTCTTTGAATCTCACTTCCAAAAAGTCGACGGAACCCCTAGGGTTTTGGCATCAACTTTCGATCAATACAAGTAAAAACGTGTAGAATATTAATCTAGGCTTAGCACTTGGTTTAAGGGCTTAATCTTAGAGAAATAAATTGATCAACAATGGTTGTTCTTAGCAAAGGGGCTCTCGAAATTATGGAGCTAAAGGGGAGAAGATGAGAGCTTATTTTTTGGTCTAAGTGTAAAGTGATCCAAGTCTTGCAAGACTTGGATATGTATAGCCAAGTGGAGTGGGACCCATGTCCACTTGTCCCCTCTCAAAATATCTAATTTGTTGTCATCTTAGCAAGACAAGTGGAGGGTGCCAAGTGTCGCCTCCGATTGGTCCAAAATATTATAATTTTTGAAGGTCCATGAAATTGTGAAATTCTCGGCGGACCCCATATTATCAATTCCAACACCTTATAATCCAATACTAAGTCCATAAATCCAATTAGAAGTATTATACTCCAAGTTAATAATTTTTCCGTCGTCGCACTTTTTCCGAAATTTTCCTTAAGAAAATGTAATTATTCTTTCCTTCCAAAATTCAAATCTTAAATCCTTAATCACGTTCTTAATTAGTAGCCCTGATATTACGGGGTGTAACATCCTTCCCCCCTTAGAAACATTCGTCCTCGAATGTTCATCTAAGGTCTCAATAGTTAGCTAGTATTCCACGATTCTCGATTATTCCATGTCCCAATCTTACATTATCCCTCCCCTCATACGGGTAAGATAGTTACTCATAATCTCAATATCATAGTTTCTCATAATCTCAATATCATGTTGTCCTAATCACAACAACCATATTTACTCTATAAAAATATTATTCGTGCATCTCACTTAAGCATACAACACATCTTAATCTAATAACATGGTATTTCCATAAGTCAATTAAACCTGATCTTTCAAGAGTCTATCACAATATTAGTTAGTTTATTACCTCTTGACTATTCCAAATAAGTACATATATAAAGCCTAGGTGTGGATTCAATAAAGCTTTCACACCTTCCAAGTAATTATTAAGGCTTAACCAACTCATGGTAACTCATAATCATTCTAGGCAACGCACATATGACCCCAAATAAATATGCTCGTACAGATACACATCATCATTATACCAACTGTACAATAGTTTTACCAACTTGGATACGAAGTCCATATAATCATTTCTGGGTCACTGTTGCCTTTCTCATATCTGCATTCAAAATAACACGTTAGAGAGAGACTACCCTAACAACACAGCTCTATCGCACGATCTCGAGTGAGAAGAAGGAAACCAATCCTAAATGTACTATAGCCTCGTTTATAGATGTAGTGCACAACACATCGATAAACAAGACTCTACTATACAGTGCAGTCATGCGAGGACTAATCGCTCGATACCACTCTGCCAAGCCCCAAATCCGGGCTCGTGATGGTGCCTACAGGCACCATACCCATACAACATAAATAAACCGCGGAAGATAAATAACACTCATTTTTTTAAAACAAAGGCAAGGCGAAAAGGCTTCGTATAAATATAAATCACGAAAGGGTCTACGCTGTACAACAATGTAAATACAACTTACACCAGTCCACCCACATATGAATACAGACCTCTAAGAAGGTGACAACAACTATGACGGGACAAGGCCCCGCCGTACCCCTGAATATACCTAGCCATAATGACAAACTCCGGAACTTGGAGCCATCTCAAAATGTTGAACCATGATCCTAAGCTCGCGGATCCACAACTGTGTACCTAAACCTGCGGACATGACGCGGCCCCCGAAGTCGATCTGGTGCAGAATATGGAACAGAAATAAGGTACAGTAAACAAATCATAACTGTACAAAAGAATGACAGAGACAAGTATAAAAAGGGTACATACTAGATCCTACCGTGTCATTACCATCTCGTGAACTTAATCGTACCTTATTATATTTTCCCATTTTTCAATAAAAGTTATAGTCACTTTCTTACGTACATACTTAGGAAAATCGTCAAGTTCATTACCATATAACTTACTTACCTTGCATAACATAATCCGACCCTTTATGGAGGGACGCCTAAACCGCCGGCCCAACTGGGGGCGATAAAGTCACATAAGTGCGCCCGTAAGGTATCTTGCCGGCCCATTCACGGACGCGATAATGTCATATAGTACGCCCGTAAAGGTATCTCGCGGCCCATTTACGGGGCGCGATAATGTCATATAGTCTGCCCGTAAAGGTATCTTGCCCGACCCATTTACGGGACGCGATAAAGTCACATATGCGCCCGTAAGGTATCTTGCGGCCCATTCTCGGGGCGATAATGTCATATAGTCTGCCCATAAAGGTATATTGCCCGGCCCATTTCTGGGACGCGATAATGTCATATAGTCTGCCCATAAAGGTATACTGCCCGGCCCATTTCTGGGACGCGATAATGTCATATAAAATCCGGGAATCTAACCCAACGTACTACGTATCTCTGCTCCTTTTAAAAATGACTCTTTTTCAAATAAAACTTCCAAGATACTAACAACCGTAGTATCAAGTCATATCTGCTTTTCAAGACAAGTCACAATACCTTTTAGAAATACATTTACCGGCTTCTAAATCAAGTGACTTCTTTCTTAAAAACCTTAAGCAATTGGTACCTTTAAAACAATTTGCCCTTCTTTATTTCAAGTCATTTCTTTGCTTACATTACTGAAGAAACTCATTCTTTTAATCTTCCATAAAGTTGTTATAACCAACTTCCCATAAAGCCGTTATAACTCTTTATGTCTTAGACAAATTCATTCCTTTTATAACCAAGAGACTTATACTTTCAAATCAAATCACATAGCTTTCAAAATACTTCAAGTCTCTTAACTTTTAAGAAAACAAGTTTCTTAACTTTAGAATGGCAGAAATCAATATTTTCCAAATCAAGTATTCTATACTTTTAAATCAATTCATTTCTTCCTTTAAGAATCAAGTCCCATAACTTGAAAAATAAAGTCCCTTAACCTTTTAAAAATTTGAGGTTCATAGTCTTAAAACTTCATACGTAAATTCTTATAAATTAAGTAACATATACCTTGGTGCGTTGTGAATACGTTATACTTATTTATAACGATCTTAATCAAGTAGCCATGATCTAGAAAATGTAATACAATTTTGTCTTATCTTAGCTTCTATGCAGATGGAGAATTCTACTCATTTTAACTTAATTGATTGTCATTGCATTTTCCTTTATTGACGCTGCAGTGGCTTGTTCGATACTTATTCTCATTTGTGCCGTAACTTAGCCAAGTCAACTTGGCTCCAAATATCTCCTAACGACTCTTACCAACATCCCCCATAAGACTTGGTAAGAACTTAGGATAACTTAGACATAACCTTTACGTAGAGTAAATCAACATACATACCTCTTAACTTCTAAGAGTAGAAAGAATCATGAAATAGTACCACATGTATATTCCATATATAGAATCATGTCAAAAGAAGGAAGAGGTTCACATACCTCGCGACGATTATCGACAATTAGCAAAATGCTCCGAAGTACTTCAACCTTGATAGCTATTCCATCCTCCAAGTAGAATTCGCTATACTTAGTACTTCAACCTATAATGGTCATAGCACTTCTATCAACTACAAGCTATCAAGTGTAGGACTTATACCAAATAATGGCCCTCTAATTCTACGGAAAATTGGGCAGCACTTCCTTTGTTTCTACGTACTTTTCCACCTTTTCCAAGGCCCGTATTCATCAACCAATAAGCCACATTTAAGACACAACCAACAGTTAGCCAAAGGGGATTACACGCCTAACTAGACGTGTAAAATTCTGCCCCACAATTATACAAAACAGTCCACAAATCAGCCCATAAAAACAGTCCGCAATCCAACCATAACGAGGGTAAAATGTGAGACCTTTTAACGTCTTTCCACACCCTTATTCCCTTAGGACTTTCATTAGCAACTACTACTCTTAAACATGCATAACAACAACTAAATTTCCAGCATTTAATACCTCAAAACAGTCCACTAAACGACATAACAACGTCTAACAGTTTTGGGCAGTTTCTCGGCCACAACAACTACAACCCGATAACTCGTTCCTCAATCCATTTTATTCCAATTCGAGTTCCAAAACTTCTACATAAGTTATAAAAACTTATTAACAACAATATTATCCATTATAACATGCAATAGGTGAAGATAACAACGACAATAACCAACGAATTCCATTTGCACCAAATCTGTCCCAAATCGGTTTTAGCCCAAAAAATGGCTCAAACGCTTTTTATTCTTCATTATTTTCTAACACAAGTTCATACATACATAATAACAATAAGTAATATCCAATTACTTTAAAAGAAGATGGACTTTTACCTCATTTTTTGCCCAAAAACGCCCCAAAACAGTCCGGTCTTTATTGGTGCGTGATTTCGTTTCTCCACTTCTTCAAGTTCCAATCACATATATGTACCCCCTACAACCTTAGGAGTAACTTCTCTTTGAATCTCACTTCCAAAAAGTCGACGGAACCCCTAGGGTTTTGGCATCAACTTTCGGTCAATACAAGTAAAAACGTGTAGAATATTAATCTAGGCTTAGCACTTGGTTTAAGGGCTTAATCTTAGATAAATAAATTGATCAACAATGGTTGTTCGTAGCCAAGGGGCTCTCGAAATTATGGAGCTAAAGGGGAGAAGATGAGAGCTTATTTTTTGGTCTAAGTGTAAAGTGATCCAAGTCTTAAAAGACTTGGATATGTATAGCCAAGTGGAGTGGGACCCATGTCCACTTGTCCCCTCTCAAAATATCTAATTTGTTGTCATCTTAGCAAGACAAGTGGAGGGGTGCCAAGTGTCGCCCTCCGATTGGTCCAAAATATTATAATTTTTCGAAGGTCCCCGCGAAATTGTGAAATTCTCGGCGGACCCCATATTATCAATTCCAACACCTTATAATCCAATACTAAGTCCATAAATCCAATTAGAAGTATTATACTCCAAGTTAATAATTTTTCCGTAAATCGCACTTTTAGAAATTTTCCTTAAGAAAATGTAATTATTCTTTCCTTCCAAAATTCAAATCTTAAATCCTTAATCACGTTCTTAATTAGTAGCCCTGGTATTACGGGGTGTAACAGTCTAACACTGGGATATAAATAATATTCCTCGTCAATGAGAGAACAAAATAACAATTATTTAGTTCTAAACAAAAGCCTGAAGGTAATTCTAGTCTATAAGTTCTCACGCGTTCAACATCCACTCGTGCTCCATTTCTAACGCGTAGGTCTACCTCTCATGGTCCAACATTTCTGTTGTCAATCAGACCCTACACATTATTATAAATATGTGAGCCACAAGTGGTATCCAATACCCAGCATTGAGAGTTACTTATAGACATATTTATTTCAATGACAAACATACATTGTCCGGTAGAGCTAGAAACACCTAGTGTTTTGCCTCCTCCTGGAGTTGTGCAGTCCTTCTTCCAATGCCCCTTCTTCTTGCAGTTGAGGCACACATCCATAACTATATTTGCCTTCTTCTGAACACCTCCTCTAGGTTTCAAAACTGTGGGTGCAACAACTGTCTTACCTTCTTCTTCCGCATGCTCTTACGCTTGGGTTTGAACTTGCTAGATGAGCCCACCATGAGCACAACTTTTTCTTTAGAGGTAGATAATTTAAAGGTCTTCAACATATTGTGAAACTCTGGAAGACTCGCCTTGGTCCCATTCATATTGAAGTTCATAATAAAATTCTCAAATGAACCAAGAAGCGAATTCAGGATTAGGCTGACAGAGATATTTATAGGCAAGCTCGTTCCAATCGAAGCCAACATTTCTATCAACCCAATCATCTTCAGAACATGCGTTGACACTTGACCTCCTTCGTTCAGCTTACACTTGAACATGTCTCTCAACAGTTCATACTTCATTGTTTGAGACTGTGAGTCATAAAGACTCTTCAAGTATTCTAGTATTTCGTTGGGGCTCATATTTTCATGTTGCCTCTCTAACTCCACAGTCACGGAGGACAACATTACACACTGTGCTGATGTAGTATCGTCCAGATGTTTCTAATAAGCCACCTTGTCAAATAGGGCATACTCAACAGGGTTTTCTGCAGGGACTGTGGGGAACACTGTGTATAACACATACTCAATTCTTTCTAGTCTTAACACCAATCGCAGATTTATCAATCAATCAGGGTAATTAGCTCCAGTCAACTTGTTTGTCTCGACCAACATTTTCAGCGATAGATTCGACATTTTATATAATTTGAAGAAATAGATAGACTTAAAACTAACCTCTAATATAATTTATATTGAACACATTCGTTAACTAATTAACATGACTTTTAGTTTAATTAGCTCCCACTATTTTAACATATTCTTCGACCCATGAAAGAATACAGGCTCATATCAAATATGATCATAATGGGTCAAGATCCAGGTTCATGATATCTCCGCATTTGATGTGGTTGATAACTTCAACAACACAACCTGGTTGGTCTCCAAACCAATTACAAACAATTTGTAACTCTTGTTTGATCAAATGGTCCAAAAAATCGATCTGCGTCCCTCGGCTTGTCCGACGCTGTGGCGCCAAGACATCTTAGCAAGTCAACCACATTATGCGACTGCAATTATGCATCTAAGTGAGTTTTGCCTTATAGAGCAAACGCTATGGTGTAAATACTCATGAAGGTTTATCACCCACTTCTACATTTCACATGTATCTATGAAAGAGTCTGAGTCCTCGTAGACTTAGAGCAAATGCTGTGGCATAAATACTCATCTCGTCAAAAAGAATTTTCACTACAATCGATTATAACAGACAACGCGCTCATTTTAAATGAGACTTGTATTAAATTTTGGGAAACATTTTAATTTAGGGTTTTAACCAAGATCAACTCTAGCATGCTATATCAAATAAAAAATCTTAACTATCATGCAAAGTCAACTAAGCACATATTGGGTACCGTCTTCCCAAGCATGATATTAAGCAGTTTAAATACATACTAGGTGCTGCCTACCCAGACAATTATTTGCAGACACTATTCTAGTAAGTTAAATGACAAACATATTGACATTTAACACATAACAATATACTTATCAAATAATATACTATATAATAATAATCGTGGGTTAAACATTATGAACTCTGGATGTTTTTTTTTTGTTTTTTGAACAGGTGGTTCCGCGACGCTAGTCATTAGGGCTGCGTCGCGATCGAGCGAAGCCTTCGCTTACAATACATTATCGTCACGACCCGATTAGCCCGTGGATCGTGCCTACCGGGCACCCTAGTGATACAACATCAGAGTAATCAGCGGAACATAAAACGATACAAGACATATTATGAAATATGAAACAATAATCTGAGAAAAACTTGCCTTTCGGCATATATATAAATGACAACTTTTTCAACATGAGCAGTTTAATCCTTTTTACAAACCACCGCCCAGCGATTACAGACCTCTAAGAATGATATGACAACAATGGCGGGACGGGGCCCGCCAAACCACGAATGCAAACACTTACTACGACGGGGACTATACCTGATAAGCCTCGAGAAACGGAGCTTCCCAATCAAACGCTGACCACGAGAGCTAGGATCAACGAATGGTGTACCTCAACTGCGGCATGACGCGGCCCCGGGCGAGGTCGAGATGCAGAGTATGTGAAACAAAAAAATCGTAAATGAAATCATAACTCTATAAAGCAGAGACATGTATGATAAGCAAACTACGATTCACAACAAATAGCGATCATGTCAAGTCGGGGACTCACGCCTCAAAGTTATCACAATAAAACCGTGCGGGGCAAATGCGAAGGCATAGCCGACTACTAAGACCCACGATGCCAAAATACCACAAGGCGTATCCGAGGTCTTTCTAGACCGCACCATGATCGAAGGCGGCCACTCGCGCAATATCAATGTGCGTGTCTATCCACGAACTCGCGACTCGCATAGGTCACACACGGACCCGCGTGAGGTATTCCTCGAATCATGGTCCTGCATCGCTGAGGTATACCCGCGTCGAAGGTAGCTAACCCTCGGTATCCGCTAGGCTCCGCAACCCGCATAGTCTCAAAAGACCGCATAGTCTCAGCAGGACCGCATAGGAATCCCGCGTCGGGCTAAACACCGGAATGATCAATCCCGAGCTACGCGCTCCGCGTAGTCACGAGGACCGCGTAGGCCGTAAAGACCGCATCGGGTGGCAAGCCCTCGGTATAATAAGTCAAAGGGTATGTGATACAATAATAGTACAACGCTTAACGTTTAACAACGTAAGCACAACAAGAATGACCCCTTTACATCACGATCACACAAGATACTAACACACGTAGCATCCTAACATTTTCACTTATCACATCAACAAGAAAGTATTTACAAGGCTATCTCAAACCAACACAATCAAGTTATTCACACAAGGTACTTTAAGCTAACAAGTTCGTATCTTCCCAAAAAGTACTTCATACATTAAATCTTTTAAAAGATCCGTTGCTTTCACATAAGTCACCCAATACGTAGTATAAAATAGAGTATTGTCTTTTAAATAAACCAAAACACTTACCTTTGTAAAATCAAGTAACAACATTATTTTCCAAGCGTCCAAGTTTGCCTAATTTCAAATGTTCACGTTTCTTATTTTAGAAAGGTTTCGTAGTTCATAGTCTTATTCATTTAAGAATATAATTCTCTTTTAAACAATCTGAGAAACATAAGTCTTATCTGAGTAGGATATTCTTGTTTATAACAATCTTATTACAATGTAGTGATCTAGGAAATATCATTTTGTCTCATCTTAGCTTCATGCAGATGGAAGTTTCTCTGGTTTTAATAATACTTAATTAGTCAAAACATTTCCTTTCATTAACGCTGCGATGGTTTGTTGATACACATTCGATTTCGAAATCAAGAAACATTCTTAAGCCGTTATACCTAACTTCATAAAGCTAGTATAACTCTTAAGTTTTTCAAAACCAAGTATTACTTCTTCTTTCAAAATGATTCAAAATCTTTTGAAATACTTCAAGTTCTTTATTAACACATAACAAGCCGCTTATAGTTCAAATCGATTACCTTTTAAAGACCACAAGTATTTTCTTACCAACATAAAGTTGTTATAACCAACTTCCCATAAAGTCGTTATAACACTTTATGTTTTAAATCAATCAAATCGTTTAGCACGTACGCCTAACGCATACATAGTTCACACATATCATGCTAGAAGAGATAGGAAGAGGTTCACATACCTCGCGGCGAGTATCGACTAATAGCAAAACGCTCAAGTACTTCCAATTGTCGGCTACTCCTGCCAAGTAGAACGCGCCACACGTAGTACTTGACCTATAAGGCCACGGCGCTTATTAACATCAAGATCTTATCGTAGAACATTCTACGAGAAAATTCGGCACCTCCCCACATGGATAAATCTCCTCTCTCTGCGGGCGGCTACCAAGCCAACCGGGGGTTATACATCTAACCCGACGGTACAATTCTACTCACAAGACTACTACACAAGTCTCATGTCTGATTCGATTGATTCTTGAGCTTAAGTCAAAAGACATTGCCAACTAACCACGTTGATTCTATAAATAGTAAACTTCAACTATATATTCTAACAACATGTAATTACCAATTACAATATAGGGACAAGATATTTACCTCGATAAGACAATAATTATCCGAGTTTAATCTCGATCCTTATCAAAGTTTCGCTCCTAATCGGTGCTCCAACCCGCTCAAACAACCCTTAGAAGTTCTAACCAACTTCTACATAGTACTCAACTAACTATGGAGGTTTTCCTTAGGGTTTCGGTTTTTGTGGCTAAAGGAAGTATAATCGTATTTTCTGGGCTTTTGTATAAGTGTAACCTTGGGAATACTACAAGGTATTTGGACATTATAACAATACTAGGAGAGTATTTCTATACCACAACAAGGGGTCTTATACGAAAACAACTAAGCTAGGGGTACCACTGGCCAAGGCACCACAGGGAGGAGGCTCTGCCACAAGGCCACTCAAAGGGGAGGGGTGTTGGGCGAACACAACACAAGAGGAGGGAGGATTTTAGGCTTGGAAGGTTTCATTTTACGGATGAAGAGTTCATCAACATAAGGGGTATTTATAGCAAAACCAAAGGCCAACCAATGGCCAAGATCTAGCCAAGTGCAAGGCAAGTGTAAGGCCAAGATCAAGCCAAGTGCACCCTAACCCTACTCCACAAAACATGGCACAAAACAAGCCAC
This sequence comes from Przewalskia tangutica, assembly GCA_029844215.1. Taxonomy (NCBI): domain Eukaryota; kingdom Viridiplantae; phylum Streptophyta; class Magnoliopsida; order Solanales; family Solanaceae; genus Przewalskia; species Przewalskia tangutica. The sequence continues at coordinate 112,390,805 of CM056727.1, forward strand.
AAAACAAGGCCAAAACAAGGCACAAAACCATGAACCAATCGGCGAGGCCAAGCCTCCTCTTTATCAGTCGATGAGGGTGACAAGTGTCACCCTCCGTTAATCCAAAATGTTTCGTCTCTCGGAAAAATCCGCAAAAATAAAAATGACATAGCGGAAATTCCCTACGAAAGTGAAAGCGTTTCAGCAAAAACGACTCTAATCGGGTGTTGTGTACAAAAATAATTCGCCAAGCCTATTCTCAAGTTCGAAATTTCCTACGCACGTCCTGCGTACATACTGAAATACGGTATAACATTCTCCCCTCCTTAGAAACATTCGTCCCGAATGTTCCTTCTAAGTCTCAAAACAAACGTGCGCCAGTATAGTCTTCACTACTATACTTACGAGAATCAATCCTGCCACACCTGGCCACAGAAACAACTTGCGCAAAAATGCTTACATCCAAGTCCACGAGGAAACACCTCTAATCATCACCACAAAACACTTCTCACCGGGGTCTAAAATATACTTCCTTCGCACCTTCTCTTTACAAAAGAAATGATCACATCTATGCTCGCCATACATGCTCGCTTCTCTCTTTACTCGTCGTAGATACCGCTTTGTCACTTTGCCTGAGGCATTAACCTTCTCAGGCGACCCAACAAATGGTACCACTTTTGTCACTTTGTCGTGAGCCTTGCTCCGACGACCCAACAAATGGTACCGGCTCGCGATCCTCGAGGATGTCGTACTCGAACTCTTACCACGTTCGACATCGCTTCATTTCCAAAACTCGGGGTTACTATCTCTAACGTGGTCATCATTAATTGGGAACACACTGGATGGCTCTCTGATACTTTCCCGAATATAACAATACGAAAGACCGGACGTACTGCCTCCTAAGTCGGACGGCAAATGCTAACATATAGGCAACCTGGCCTATCCTTCACATGAACTCAAAAAGCCCAAAGTAACTCGGGCTAAGTTTCCTCTGTTTTCCAAAACTCGTCACACCCTAACCGGGGTGGTACTTTCAGAAGACCGTGGCCAACTCGAACTCTAAGCGTCGTTGCCGATTATCCGCACGATTCCTCCGAGTGCCGAACTTCTTCTAGACAAGCTTCTCACTATCCATAGTCTGCCGGAACAAGCTCAACCAATGCGAACCTTGCCAACATCGAACCAATCGGCCGCAACTTTACACTTCCGCCTACAAGGCTTCAAAAGGTGACATCCGAACACTGAAATGGTAGCTTAAACACTACCTCCACAGGAGACAACAATCTCCACAACTATCCCTGAAATCCAAACACTGGCCCGAGGGCGAATGCGATTCTGAGACTCACTGAGTTCTTAACACATGCTTGGTAAAACTTCCAGAACAAAATAGCCGTAACTGGCTCCACTGCATCATAAGGTGAAGGTAGGCACCGTGCAGCCTTACAACCTTTCGGATAACTCAACACGCCGGTAAACGGTCCCGACAAGAACACGATGGGCTGCCCCATCGCCCGACCATCGGTCGAACGCATCCACGAACTTCGTCTGGTTAACTAAACTTGGGCCTAACACCCTCACAACCCTAACACAAGGCGGGACCACCAAAACCTGACCCCACCGCCATACATGCCGCGGGTTGACCGCAATCGTGGCCTCAACCCGACCCAACGCGCACAATACTAGCTCCCGATCCGAACAATCTCACCAATCACGTTTCGAAAACCTAGCGGTCTTCTTAGCTCAACTACCCCCTTTCATTTCACACTACTTAGGGACCTATCCCAAACATAGCTCACGTGCACTATGCACTCCGATAAGGATCAACATAACACTACACCTTTACTCGAGATGGCCTTACCTCTAAGGTCTCTACGTATAAAACTCTAAGGCTCACACCTTCTCTATCCCCCAAATCTTACTTGGTTAACTAACCAAGATTTCTAATCACAATATTAACATACTGCTATCAAAACATAGCACTTATGATATACCCTTCTTATTACACATACTGAACTCTAGAGGGTTAGAGATATATCTATATCTCGCTTCACTCCTTAGTCGTTCTAATCAAACTCGCCCGTAGGCGCATGGCGAGGAGATGACACACTACCCACCGATCCTGAAGGCTAAGTCCTCCTACAAGGACACTTTTCGACACCAGACCCTGACGGTCATAGGTACAACAAGTACCAACAAAAAAAAACGACATTCCCCGGGACGACGTCTGTCACACTGTGAACCGGAAGTCCTGGAGTTCTGACCAACTCCTGCATACCCCGAACGTCCTGAACTCCGTGGAAGACCACTCTGCACTGGCGGAGGTGCATAATCTAATCTGGTGAGGCGACTCGCCTAAAGTTACCAAAGGACCTCGCGCTCGCCTCTTCTCGCCCTTTGTTAACCCGTCGATCTCTATGTTTCGGCACGATGTGCATAAGCCCGCATACGTGCCATGCTCGCTTCAATCAAGAACTTACTCTTGCACAACCTTCTCGTTGATATTCATCAAGACTCGCGATACATCGGTATACTCTCTGGTAGCCAAATCCATAGCTAGTAATAGGGTCGCCTCTTTGCAATCCATATTCTATGTTCCTGGTCGTGGAACTGAAGGTTCAAATATCATGGCCGCAGTAGGAACTGCCGCCGCCGTGCTAAACTTTACTGGGGCTAGTGACGTCGCAGAAATCCCCGAATGAAGCATTACCCTAGGTAATGATTGGGCCTGTGCCCACGTAACCCTCTGAACTCTACTCGCAGCTCCCTCGGCTGCCTTGCCCTCCTGGGCCCGGGTTTGCCCTACGCGGAGGCATAACGATAAGGGAAAGAAATACGTCAGAGGGTCTAACTTACAACACAGCTCTAAGGCACGATCTCAGAGTGAGAAGAATAGAAACCACTCCTAAATATTCTATAGCCTCCTGATTATTGATGTGGTGCACACACCGATAATCAAGACTCATCGATACGGCTCGTAGACACTTTCCGAGGATTAATCGCTTCGATACCACTTTTGTCACGACCGATTCGGGCGTGATCGTGCCTTACCCGGGCACCCTAGTGATACAACATCGAGTAATCGTGAACATAAATGATACAAGACATATTATGAAATATGAAACAATAACTGAGAAAACTTGCCTTTCGGCATATATATAAATGACAACTTTTTCAACATGACAGTTTAATCCTTTTTACAAACCGCCACAACAAGATTACTGCACTCTAAGAATGATATGACAACAATGGCGGGACAGGGCCCGCCAAACCCACGAATGCAAACACTTACTACGACAGGACTATACCACGATAAGCCTCGAGAAACGGAGCTTCCCAACGTCTGGCGTGACCACGAGCTAGGATCAACGAATGGTGTACCTCAACTGCGGCATGAACGCAGCCCGAAGGAGGTCGATAACAAAAATTTAGTATGTGAAACAAAAAAATATTGTAAATGAAATCATAATATCTATAAAGCAGAGACATGTATGATAAGCAAACTACGCTCACAACAAATAAGCAAATATGTCAAGTCGTGGACTCACGCCTCAAAGTTATCACAATAAAACCGTGACGGGCAAGTACGAAGGCATAGCCGACTACTAAGACCCACAGCACCAAAATACCACAAGTCTGATCCCGAGGTCTTTCTAGACCGCACCACATGATCGGCCGCCACTCGCCCGCAATATCAATGCGTGTCTATCCTCGAACTCTCGCAGCCCGCATAGGTCACACACGGACCCGCATGAGGTATTCCTCGAATCACGGTCCTGCATCACCGAGGTATACCCCGCATCGGCGGCTAACCTCGGTATCCGCCAGGCTCCCGCAACCCGCATAGTCTCAAAAGACCGCATAGTCTCAACAGCCGCATAGGAATCCCCGATCGTGCTAAACACCGGAATGATCAATCCCGAGCTACCGCGACTCGCATAGTCACGAGGACCGCATAGCCGAAAGACCCGCATCAAGGGTGGCAAGCCCTGTATAATAAGTCAAAGGGGTATGTGATACAATAATAGTACAACGCTTAACGCTTAACAACGTAAGCACAACAAGAATGACCCCCTTACATCACGATCACACAAGATACTAACACACGTAGCATCCTAACATTTTCACTTATCACATCAACAAGAAAGTATTTACAAGGCTATCTCAAACCAACACAATCAAGTTATTCACACAAGGTACTTTAAGCTAACAAGTTCGGGTATCTTCCCCTAAAGTACTTCATACATTAAATCTTTTAAAAGATCCGTTGCTTTCACATAAGTCACCCAATACCCGTAGTATAAAATAGAGTGACTGTCTTTTTAAATAAACCAAAACACTTACCTTTGTAAAATCAAGTAACAACATTATTTTCCAAACGTCCAAGTTTGCCTAATTTCAAATGTTCACGCTTTCTTATTTTAGAAAGGTTTCAGAGTTCATAGTCTTATTCATTTAAGAATATAATTCTTTTAAACAACTGAGAAACATAAGTCTTATATGTGAGTAGGATATTCTTGTTTATAACAATCTTATTACAACAGCCGTGATCTAGGAAATATCATTTTGTCTCATCTTAGCTTCTATGCAGATGGAAGTTTCTACTGGTTTTAATAATACTTAATTAGTCAAAACATTTCCTTTCATTAACGCCGCAGTTGGTTTGTTGATACATTCTCGATTTCAAATCAAGAAACATTCTTAAGCCGTTATACCTAACTTCTCATAAAGCTAGTATAACTCTTAAGTTTTTCAAAACCAAGTATTACTTCTTCTTTCAAAATGATTCAAAATCTTTTGAAATACTTCAAGTTCTTTATTAACACATAACAAGCCGCTTATAGTTCAAATCGATTACCTTTTAAAGACCACAAGTATTTTCTTACCAACATAAAGTCGTTATAACCAACTTCCCATAAAGTCGTTATAACACTTTATGTTTTAAATCAATCAAATACGTTTAGCACATGACGCCTAACGCACTACATAGTTCACACATATCATGCTAGAAGAGATAGGAAGAGGTTCACATACCTCGCGACGAGTATCGACTAATAGCAAAACGCCCAAGTACTTCCAATTGTCGGCTACTCCTAAGCCAAGTAGAACGCGCCACACGTAGTACTTCAACCTATAAGGCCACAAGGCGCTTATTAACATCAAGATCTTATCGTAGAACATTCTACGTAAAATTCAAGAACATTCCCGCAACAAACAGTAAATCTCCTCCTCTAACTGGCCGCTACCAAGCCAACCAGTGGGGTTATACATCTAACCCGAACGGTACAATTCTACTCCACAAGACTACTACACAAGTCATCAGAATACGCCTGATTCGCTTCTTCAGCTTAAGTCAAAAGACATTGCCAACTAACCACGCTCGATTCTATATATAGTATACTTCAACTATATATTCTAACAACATGTAATTTCCAATTACAATAGAGGACAAGATATTTACCTCGATAAGCCCATAATTATCCGAGTTTAATGTCGATCCTTAGCAAAGTTTCGCTCCTACTCCGGGTGCTCCAACCCGCTCCAAACAACCCTTAGAAGTTCTAACCAACTTCTACATAGTACTCCAACTAACTATGGAGGTTTTCCTTAGGGTTTCGGTTTTTGTGGCTAAAGGAAGTATAATCGTATTTTCTGGGCTTTTGTATAAGTGTAACCTTGGGAATACTACAAGGTATTTGGACATTATAACAATACTAGGAGAGTATTTCTATACCACAACAAGGGGTATTATACGAAAACAACTAGGCTAGTGGGGTACCCCACGCAAAGGCACCACAAAGGGAGTGAGGCTCTCGCCACAAGGCCACTCAAAGGGGGGGTGTTGACGAACACAACACAAGAGGAGGAGGAGGGATGTTAGGCTTGGAAGGTTTCATTTGTGGATGAAGAGTTCATCAACATAAGGGGGGTATTTATAGCAAAACCAAAGGCCAACCAATGGCCAAGATCTAGCCAAGTGCAAGGCAAGTGTAAGGCCAAGATCAAGCCAAGTGCACCCTAACCCCTACTCCACAAAACATGGCACAAAACAAGCCACAAAACAAGGCCAAAACAAGGCACAAAACCATGAACCAATCGGCCAAGGCCAAGCCTCCTCTTTACCGTCCAATGAGGGTGACAAGTGTCACCCTCCCGTTGGTCCAAAAATGTTTCGCCTTCTAAAAATCCGCAAAAATAAAAATGACATAGCCGGAAATTCCCTACGAAAGTCGTGGAAAACGCTTTAAAAAAACGACTCTAATCGGGTGTTGTGTACAAAAATAATTCGGCCAAGCCTATTCTCAAGTTCGAAATTTCCTACGTACGTCCCTGCGTACATACTCTGGAAATACGGGGTATAACATTAGCGCCGTCGCGATGTTCCACCATAGAGTTGTGGCGCCTACTGTCCACTAAGTCCAGAATTTTAAAATGAAGCTTTTAATCACGGATCTCAGACAGGAGCTGCGGCTCCTACCTGTCACCGTGACAGGCGTCGCGGTCCCGCCTTAAAACCCTAGCAGGCGCCGTGGTGCCGACGTCCTGATAGAACGTATCAGTGTAGATTTTCTAAAAATCGTCCAAACCCTAATTTCAATTTAGGGATCAAATCACAGATCCTTTATCATCACCCACTATGATCAATAATTCACATATTGACCATTATCCATTCCTACTTGTTCTTCACCGTGCTTTATGTTCGTAATGAACCGGTTATCTGCACTTTGACTTAGTCCGAGTTAGAATTCCTCGATTTAGCATAGTTGATAGTGTAGGGTGACATCAAAAGTTTACTGTTCAGTCAAGATATGTAGGATTTCAAGAAGCCTTTTTTAATTCAGTTTGAAAACGAATTTTATGTTTAACCCATATTATTATTTTATTCAATTGTTATATAATCATTGAACCAGCCTGTTCTCTAATACCGCTGTAGGGTTTTGTTGGGTTCAAAACAAATAAGCAAGGCACTTACTTACCTCAACAATACCTTCTGGTATGGTTATATGACAATCAAAACATGTAAAGTAAACAAAAACACTTACAGGTTATATAATCTGAAATCTTTACTAAGGGCGAACACATGATTGTTCCCTTCGATTGCAAACACCTTGCTATAATGTATTCCTCTGTCAAGAAAGCCAGGAATCTTGGCAGAGGTTTGAGAAATTTTATTCTAAACTCTAAGTCTAGAATTGTTTAATAGAATCATTAGTATAATATCAGTGAGGTTAGTGCTGTATATATAGTTAATTTTAGGTCAAAATCGAATTACTATTGGGCTATAAGCCTGGCCCAAAAACTGAAGTGCAGTAGGCCATTCTGACTGGGCCCACTGCCAGGTCGACGCTGCGACTCAGCCTAGTAGGCGCCGCGACGCCTTACGTCTCGTTTCGTTAATATATATTCAACACGTTTAATTAAGTGCAAAATTCAATTTTGACTTAATTAAATAATTTCCATCAAATAGAAATTACCTCATAGTTATTATCAATTTAAATATCTCTATTCCAAATCGAATATTTAAACAATAAGTAATTTAGATAAACGATAAAGTTACTAATTTATTTATTAAATTTTAATTAATAGAAAATATATTCTTATGATTTTTTTCTTTTGAAATAAAATAAAACTTGTATTTAATTTTGACTTTATCTTTTGTATTTTTTTTAATAAAAATTAACTTGATATATACCATGTACGGAGAGAGTTGTATTTTTCTTGAAAGAATAAACCATTTCTCTATATGCCATGTTAGTAGATTGTATATAATATATATCATCTCAGTATATTTTTATACCACGATAGTATCATGGAGTATTGTTGAAGAGTGTTTGAAGGACTGCACCAATTCTACATGATATCATCTCATTATATTTTTATACCATGATGGTATCATGAAGGACTGAGGACTTCAGTTGTCCTTCATGATACCATCATGGTATATACCATCTTAGTATATTTTTATACAATGATGGTATCATAGAGGACTAATGAAAATTGTTTCATTGGAGGACTGAAACAGTCTTGCATGATACTATCTCAATATATTTTTATATCATGACGGTATCATGGAGGACTGAGGACTGTTTCATTCAAGGACTTCAACAGTCCTTCATGATATCATCATGGTATATATCATGTGTGTCATTCATTCATGATACCTTGTTAGTATATGATATATACCATATGGATATCATAGATGATTGAGTTGCGTTTTTATTAAAAGAATGAACCAATCATCTATGAGACACTCTCAATATATAAAATATACCATGTGGGTATCATAAATGACTGATTAATATCTTTTTGAAGGAATGAATCAATCTCCTATGATACAATGTTAGTATATAATATATACCATTTGGGTATTATAGATGATTGAGCTGTGTTTTAATTGAAGGGATGAATCAGTTTTCTATGATACTTTGTTCGTATGTGATATATATAAGGTTAGTATCATAGAGGACTGAGTGCTTTTCTTGAAGGAGTCACAATTCAACGCATGATACCCTCTCAGTATATGATAATATATTGTAACAATATATTTCAACTGCTATGGATTTGATATACTATATGCTAGAATAAATTATTTTTTGAGATAATAAAAAATAAAATAAATAGAAAAGATAATAAACCAGTTATAATTTTTATTGAAAAAGATAAAGGAGCCAAAAGGTTTGTAGAATCGAATTATGAAAAAAAAACTTTTAAAAAATAAAAATAGCAAAAAGATGAATGAAATTAGATTATGCTAAAATAAGTTGTTTTGAGATTAAGAAAAAAATAAAAAATATGTAATATATCAGTTATATTATTTATTTATATAAAAAATGAGTCAAAGGGTGTGTAGAATTAGATTATGAAATAATAGGAAATAAAGAAAAATATTTTAAAAAATTAAATAAAATTAAAAATGGAGAAAAATAAATTTTTGATTTTCTATATTTAGACTAGTGTAGTACCTGCGCGATGCACATAATATAGTAGAGAAAAGAAATTATTAGCACACATGCACAATAAGCAAAAGTTGCAACTCCATGAATTTTTGCTAACTCTTTTGCTACATTTGAATTTTTGCACAATGTTTCTAACTGTATGATGAAATAAATCATGAATATAGCTTTGTGGTTTTTGCTCTTGACGATTTTGTCGAAATTCAAACTGGTTCTGTCCTCATAACCAAATCTCCAAATGCAGCTTCTGATTTATTTACAACAACAACATACTTAGAGATGAATCAAGTTCACTTAGACAAACATAGTTCCTCCTGCAGGTATGATGATTAAAAAAAGGCTAGAGTATTATTGGCATTAGAAAGAATAACAGGTGTTAGTTTTGATGATTGACAAAGAGATTGCACAAGGTGAATGAACTAGGTCCATAGTCTTGATCCGTCAAAGAGATGACTCAACTACAAACAATTCAATATAGAATAAAATGAGTATGCAAACATGTTATATCTCAAACAGTTAGGTGTAGTGGATGAATAAACAAGGAGTGATGAGAAACAGACACAGAGCAACACATGATAAATGAAGCAGGTCTGTCAACATATTCCATCAAACATCTCAGAAGCATGTAAAAGCTAGATTCAGAATGTATGAGAGGTGATTGATGGAATGAGTATTTGAATATATTCCAGTTTAGACAATCGAAATATTTAGAGGCTAGAGTACCAGGTGCTTGAACCAGGTCCAAGAACATGTACAAGACAAATCCTGCAGCAAATATAATTTGTGTTTTTATTATAAAGACTGACGTACAAGGCAGCAAGATTCCGTGAATTGTATTTATCATGATTTCATGCCATACTTATCAAGATATTTTAGAGTCCTACAAGTGATTTTTAGGTAAATAGTAAAATCTATGGGATAAATTAATTTTTAGCTAAACAACAAAATCAATGCATATATAATTTGAAACATGAAATGATTTATGTAAGATAAAACTGTGCATAGTTCAAATAAATAAAAATAATTATAAAATAATTAAGATACCTAAACCAAAAAGAAGTTCAAAGTGCTAGTAATATATTTTTATAAGAATTATCGGTCGGAGTTTTATTAACACAATAAAAACCCTCGTATAGCCTAAAAGGACCACAAATTAAGAAGTCGAGATTTTCCTCTTTTTTTTTTTGGGTTTTCCATCCGTGTCAGACACCCGCATTGGAGCCCAACTATATTCAATTCACCTCATAGGGCTCATTCGGTGGGATCGCTCCTTACCAAGAATTTTTCCGTACATATGGTTCAAACTCGAGACCTTTAATTAAGGATAGAGCAACTTCATTCACTGCCTCACATCCTTTGATGGTCGAGACTTTCCTAGTGTAATTGAAATTGCTTGAAAATTAATACTCCTAACTTAAAATGGAGTTGAAAGTACAAGTTTTATAACAAAAGAAACGTATTCTATGTGAATTGAAAACTGCAGGTATTCTAGAATCAAAAGGAATTAAAGTCAAAGTTATAAATAATAGGAAATGAATTAATATATACTATTTATAAATAATAACATTATAATTATTTGGCTATTTTGTCTAATATCAATTTTATTTATAAAGGGTATAAAAGGGAATAATATTTCGCTAATGGCCTTTTTGTGCTTTTAGAATAAAATATAGATTTTTTTCTTCTTCTTCCAGGAACCTTTAGAATCATATTGGTAATACTAATATTAGGTTAATTACCATTTAAGTTGGTTGTATAAATAAAATTTAAAGTCTTAATATGGAAACCAATAGTCAATTAGGTCGATGGTAGTAACAAACAATCCTTTATATATATGAACCCTATTTTTAGTTGCCGTCTTCATTCCGTCTCCAATCGTAAAGAGTAATTACATTATCATAGTTTTCTTCTTTTTGGTTGAAAACTCCTCATAAACTAGTCTGCTTATTTGCTTTCCAAAGCCTTACATGACAATGGATGGTCTTCAGGTATATATATACATGTTCTTCAGTTATTAAAGTCTAATTGCTACGAATTCTTCTACATTCTATGTTTCTCTTGCCATTATCAATTTCAGTTTTGCAAGTATTTTACATTTCGATAAATTCTAAACTATATAATATTACCCACGCAACAATGATTTTCTGTTTTTTTTTGTAAATGCAAAAGTCTAACGGGAAGCCAGTGCCTGCACCACCAGGACCAGGGGAAGTGGTTGTACCACCAAGTCGCCACCTTAACGACCCTTATTACCGTCATCCACCGCCACCGCAACAACACCACATGAGAAATTATAATTGGGATGACTTGGAGAGACTTTCAAGAATGCGTCGCTTGAGAAACATTGAGATGGAACAGTCACGGACTTATAGGATTAACTTTCGTGACTATGCTGATGATTATTATTACAATAACAATTACTATGATCCCCGTGCACCACCACCACCTATGCCACAATCAATGCCGGCCCCAGCACCTCTACCGGAATATCGTGAACCGGTCCATCCACCGCCACCGCTGCCGATGAATTACCCACCCAGCTACTTTAGTGATGATAATCTTCAGGGATGTGCAATCATGTGAGGAAGTTCAACAATATTATTGGTGTTGCTACACTAGATACCATTTAGCTACTTTTAGTTTCTCGTTCGCAATTGTTTGTTTTAGTCTCTTTCTGGCTGCTTTGGCTTATACAAAACTACACAGTAATTACTAGTTATAATAATCATCTTCTTGGATTATTAAGAGGCTTTCATGTTCGAGTTATTTTAGTTATGAAGCCAAATGAATTTCTATTGTAGGACTTGGAGCACATCAGACTTTAATTTTAAAATAAAAATAGTTGTTGAATTTTGTATGTCCCCTTTTCATACACATAAAGGAGAAGAGTTATCATAGGTTGATGGCCAGCATAAAACCAATCGACTTGTAATACCATCACAATACAAATTACGTCCACCTCCCTATTAAAGAAATTTTAGCATCACTCAATAACATAAATAAGATCCATATTAAAATATAATTACGATAAAGATTGGAAGACTTATCTAGAAATTGAATGAGGAAAGATTTGATTTGTGGAAATTTTTCCGATGATCTTCTCATTTCACTGTACATTTCTTTTGTAGTATTTCAATTGTAAATATTAGTTTAGGAGACTTAATTATGAGTTTCTCCACTGCGGAAGAAGATCTACAGCCACCACAACTCGTGTAACCGATAGTAGGATCCTCACGAAGCAGATGAATTGTCACACCCCAACCTTGGGAGATGTAGCCGGCACTCGGTGCCTTACTGGCCCGAGCGAACCATGTCTAAAGTCATACTCCAAACATATTTAAAGTCTGGGCCGACAAGGCCGTGACATAACCAATTCGTAAACAGAACAATTACTACTCGTATAGGGCTAACAAGGCCACAAAATGACCATTGCAAAGTCGTCTGAAGATATAACCGGAAGAGATGGACAACCCAAAACATATATACGTACATACGACCGACAAGGCCACAATACGGTTAAGTGACCAACAAAAAGGCCTGTAAGGCCATACATGACTGATATATACGCCACCCAAGTCTACAATTCTCTAAGAGTAATGTATCTTATAAAAAGGTCGGGACAGGACCCCGCCGTACCCAAAATGCATATATACATAAGTCTCATAGTATACCGACACCCTACAACAACTCCGGTAAAAACCAAGTGTGTTACACCACCGCTGAGCTGGATATCCTACTGATGAGGTCCGTCAATCAGTCTACCTGGACCTGCGGGCATGAGACACAGAGCCCACAACAAAGGGACGTTAGTATGAAAGAATGTACTAGTATGTATGATAGATAAAACATAAGTAAGACATCAATGAAAAAGAGACTATAAGAATCAACCTGTAACCCGAAAATGCCACTGTGGACCATGATATGCATAAATATAATATAATCGTGTCTATAACATCGTAGGCCTATATGGGCAATATCATCTTTACACCTCGATGATATAGACCTCTGTGGGAAACATCATCATTATCACAACAAGCTGATTAGTGGTGTTATACATATATTGATCTTGTATATAACGTCGTAGGCCTCTGTGGGTAATAGAGATCCATAATAAATATATATATTCATGCATGCGGACCATAATAAATATTCTAAGTTTGTCGGAGTGACATAAGGTCGTTACTGTCATGCCCTAAACCTGACTCTAGACGTAACATACATCTGATGCTATGAACAACGCTGAAAGTACCTTATAAAACATTTAAACAATAATTCTAAATCATTATGTATTTATAACAAGTCGTAAAACGTTTAAACATGATCATGCTCAACTTAATAAAATCAGCGGAAGTCTAATATAGATATTAAATCATAAAACGTAACAAAGCCTCATCAAATCATATGAGATATTAAACATCTACCCAAAAGCTGACAACTATATATGGAGCTTCTAAGATAAACAAATGAGTATCTAAATTCGGGACGCAACCCGAAAACGAAAATAAATAGACAATAAAAAAGGACATGTGTCCCACGATCAAGCATGTGGGCTCACCAACAAGTCTGGAAAGAAGCAAGTTCTCCTACTCTGTACGCGTATTATGAACCTGCTCTTCTTTGTTACCTAACATACCATCAAAAATAACAATGGTATGCCTGAGTACTGGGTACTTAGTTAGTGTTTAAGGGGCAACTGTTAACAAATCCAAAATAAGATAGTAAAATCAGTAAAACAGTATTAATGAAAATAATTCGAAATCCAAAGTTAGAGTATGGTATCAAACTTAGTAAAATTAAACAAAAGCAACCAATAACGAAGGATATATCAAGTTAAAATCATTAAATATTTACTAGATTAAGTCTTTTGCTTACGAACCCAAAATCATCAACAAGCCAACTTATGGGCAACCAAAGAATTAACATATGTCAACTCATGGGCGAGCGACCATTGGATGCTCCGGGACTTTATTCTACAGATTCTAATCATCCTCTAGACTAGCACAACAATAGATACATCCGGATACATACCTCAGAGGTCAATCATCCTCTGGAATGACACAACAATACTCACAAGTGATAAGTTAGCATCCATAACGGCTAATCGTCATCTGGACTAGCACAACTGTCCATACATGCCCAAACACAAACAAGTATAAGTCATGACATGTTAGCCAAATTCACTTCTCAAGACATCTTCTAAATAATAGAGGTATTTCAAGTCTTAGATCAGTTTAGAGAGATTTTTCAAATTCAAGAAATATCATTCAATGGTGAAACATGTTAAAACCTTTAACCTTTAGAAAATAATTTCAATTCTCCCAAAACGGGGTAAAACAAGTTCAATCAAAGTAGTATATTACGTAAAAGGTTCGATAAAGGATTGACCCTACACACACATGACCTTTTCTAAAAATCATCTTCCAACCGAAAATAAGTTTAATGAAGAACAACCACAAAATAAGGGTTTCACGTATACAAACAATCAAAGAAGATTTTTTTAAATCTAGACATACTTTAAAAGATAATTTTTAAAACATAGACATACCTCAATTCCAGTTCAAATGTATTCCTCCAAGTTCAACAATCATTATAAAATTAATTAGGATGATAAAGATTAAAACTTTTAACCTTTTTCATGGAATTCCCACCCTTTTGGGAAACTAGGGTTTTTAAGTCAACATTCATATTCTTCCTTTCATATGATTTACCCATGGATTCTAATCACTTGTAATGGCCACACTAATCTCAATCCATTCAATAAACACCATTAGAGGTCAAGGATCTTTCATTTATTGAGATTCCCCAAAAGCGCTCTTCAATTGCTCTTCATTTGATTCTCAAGAATCTATGGATTGAAATGATAATGTAGTGTTAATCCTTGTTATTTTGATATGGTTAAATTATAGGATGTTTAGGAACTCACTTTGTAGGGTTTCAAGAAGTACTAGGGTCGTTTCTCCTCAAAAAGCCAACCAAGAATGAAGTGTGATTGAAAAGATCAACAAAAAACACGTTCTTATACAATTTCAACGAAGTTGGAAATGTTATGCATCATATGGGGTCGCGTTCGGAGTTTACGACTTCATTTTGGTCACACACGCGGACCAACAACATTTGAAAATCGTCCTAAAATGCGAGTGAGTATGCTGCATCGCATTCTGAGTATTGGGTCGCATTCTGAGTTTGCGGCCGCATACTAGTCGGCGTTTCAGACAGTTTTAGTAAAATTGGTATAACGTTTTGCTCAAAACTCCGATTCAACTTCACCTTATATAATTGTAAAGGGCTAAAGATTTCATGTTTTAAGTTTTCTCCAATTCCTAACAAATCTTCACGTAAACAGGCTGACAATCAGGACAACCAAAAACTTAGTTGATTCTATCGAATCTTATGCACCCCACTATTCATATTAATTTTTAAATAACTATTTTTACCCAAACTCATCTTGATAAGACTTAATATGTATAGTGTTTCATATTAACACTTGTTTAACACGTTCACACCTAATCCAGGTTTACGAAGTGTTACATTATCCCCCTCTCAGGATCATTCATCCTCGAATGAGAGTCATGGCCTAATATTTTCACTAAACCTCAAACTTTCAAAATTAACAGAGTTTCTTTGCAAATAGAGCTATTCCCCGAAGAACAAATATCATCTAACAACCCAACAATAATGATGCGCTCCTCACATGAACTCCCACAACTATATCACTCAAGCCTATGCATGCGATAAGGAACGAGTGAGGGTATTACGGCCTGAGTGTCATTAACAACAACTAGATGGTAATTTCACCCCATCGAGATCATCTTACGAGCCTTAAGATAAGAAATAAATCTACACCGAGGCTTAGCCATATCACCCTTCCATCCGATAACAGATTCATCAGGAAATTCAAGACTAACTATTTCGAATCGGCAAGCCAGAGCTTCATAACACATGGAAAGCCAGTCTATCCCCATAATCATACCAAAGCTCACCATTATAATTCAATTAAATTAGACGTAGTCTCGGGACTCTTAAATAAACTACACATGAGACTCTTAACTATAACCACACAACTTTTAGAGATTCTAGAAGTAATAATGACGACACTAGCATGGGTGTTCATAGAAAATGGTTCTAACAATGGTTTAGGTTCCACATTAAAAACAAGGGCAAATTATGGAGTTACATGAGAAAAAGTCAAATCTGAATCGATAAGCGAATACACTTTAATAGAACAAATAGCTAGCATACCCGTGACCAGCGTCAGAGGCTTCAGCTACCTCCCTATGAGTCAAAACATAAACTCGAGTTTGTCCCCCATTAACGATATTAGGAATCGATTTACCAGTCCCATTACCCAGTCCCATTACCCTGAGCATTGGGAGTGTTGTTAGAATTACCATTATATGGATTATTCCTCTAGACAAAAAAGTTAGCCATTTTACGTAGCCACTTCTTGCAATCTTTCTTGATATGACCCCTTATACCACAATGATGACACACACGATCCTCATATCTAGATGAATATCGATCTCAACCCTGAGAATACCTATTTCGGTTATCGCTCATCCACCCCTATCCACCTGATGGGACACCAACATTAGACTGATCAGGTGCATTATACTGAAACTACCCGCAGATTGGGCCTTTTTACTTTGTTCCCTTTCTAACCTCACTTCACCATTCCAGTTCTCTTGTTGTTCAGTGAACTCAACCAATGATGCAAATATACTAGTATGAGACATAATAGAATCAACACAATGAGACTTAATAAGTGGCGTCAGACCATGCACAAATTTGGTTAACTTATATTTCTCAGCCCGAATCATGTACATATGGTATCTTTCCAGATGGGTAAACTTCAAACTATATTCACGAACAGAAATAATGCCCTACTCGATTTGCTCAAACTTAGTAGCTAAAGCAAACAACTCCTCATCAGACAAAAACCTCTCCAAAAATGCCCCCTTAAATTTAGGCCAAATAGGAGCCGGAGCATTGATACCTCGCTCAGCATCCCACATTTCAAACTAAGCATGAGTAACATCCTTCAACTGATATGCTGCAAATTCCACAACTTTATAATCATGGGCATTCATTGCCCTTATGTCCTTGAAAGTCTCATCCATAAAGTACTGGGCATAATATTCTTCTCACAAACCAAAGAACTTGGGAAGATTCATCCCCAAAAAGTGCTCAAGTCTTCCTCATCCACCAAGTGTCAGATTTGCACCCATATTGTTGTTGAGATGCCACCATAGTGGTGAGCATCTGGATTATAGCCTGTATCGATCCGATATCTGTTACACCTTCAACAAGGGTTATAGGGGAAAATGGAGCAGGAAGTAGAGCTTGGTTTCCCGGTGCCATAATCAACCTCAACATTGACCTCAATAGTGGCGGGGTTAGGGAACTTGGCGGGTCCCAAATGATGAACTCGAAGCAATATTGATTCCTAGATTAGATGCTCCCGTACGAGTTAATATTTATGTGAGGCACGAATTAACAAATGCATCAGGATGAACCTAAAGGAAGTTTAAGCTCTACAGCATAATCTAGAATCAAGAAGAATGAGAAACACCTATAAATGTCCTGATAGACTTTCAATCATACAGTTAATCATGCTACATGAGGAAGACTCTACTAGACACAGCTTCACAGAAATAGACACATCCTAGGACACATCTAAACCTAGGCTTTGATACTAAGCTTTTCATGCCCCAAACCCAACCCTAGATATAATAGGTATATTGTCACGACCCGAACTCGGGCCCGTGACTGGTGCCTTACCCCGGGCACCCTAGTGATACAACATCAGAGTAATCAGCGGAACATAAAACAAGACATGAAAATATTAAGAAGTAAGAAACAGTAATCGGAGAAAACTTGCCTTACGGCATATATATAAATCAATTTTAAAACCGAACATATCCCATTACACCTCGCCACAACAGCATTTCATGCACTCTAAGAATGATACGACAACAATGGGACAGGCCCCGCCATACCTCGAATGTAAATACCTACAACGACAGGACTATACCACCGATAAGCCTCCGAGAAACGGAGCTTCCCATACGCTGAACCGTGACCCGAGAACTAGGATCAACGATCGTGTACCTCAACTCGCAGATGAACGCAGCTTCAAGGAGGTCGATAACAGTACCAAGTATGTGAAACTGTAAAGTACTTAAATGAAAACATATCATTTTAAAATCAGTTTTTGCAAGTATGTATGAAACAACCAAGGTAACCGCACATAGTGCCATATCATAAACAAGAGCAACAATAGGTAAATCAGAATGTGTCTTTTCTAGGTCGCGAATGATCAAGCAGGCCAATGCCCGTAGTATCACCATGCAAGCCTAATCTCGACTCGTAGTCCGCATAGGCCACTCATATAGGCCCGCATAGTGGTATGTAACCCCGCATCGAGGGTAGCTACTCCTGCATCGCCCCGACTCGTAGTCCGCACGCCACATGCATCGCATGAGGTATAACCCCGCATCACTAACCGAACTCCGTAGCTCGCATAGGTCCTCGACCCGCATGAGGTATTCTCGAATCACGGTCCTGCATCACCGAGTCTACCCCAGACGGAGGCGCCAACCCCTGTAATATGTCAAGAGCGAGTGATATTATACTAACATAATAGCTTATCGTTAAACAACATAAGCACAACAAGAATACTCTCTACACAAACGTTACAAGACACTAACACACGTAGCATCCTAACATGTTTACTTATCAAATCAACAAGGTATTACAAGGCTATCACAAACCAAAGACAATCAAGTTATACACACAAGGTACATTCTAATATATGATTAACTGTGCCTGCATCTATTCCCAAAGTACTTCATACATTATCTTTTAAAAGATACGTTACGCTTACAAAAGTCACACAATACGTAGTATATGAAAATAGAGTGATTATCTTTCAAGTAAATCAAAACACTTCTCTTCAGAAATCAAGTAACAACATTCTTTTCAAATGTTTCAAGTTTGCCTAATTTCAATTACTCAAGTTTCTCATTTTCGAAAGGTTTCGTAGTTCATAATTTTAATCACTTAATGATATAATTCTCCTTTAAAAGCAATTTGAGAAACATATGTCTGATACGTGAGTAGGTTATTCTTATTTATAACAATCTTATTTAAGCAGCCATGATCTAGGAAATGTAACATCATTTTGTCTCATCTTAGTTTTTATGCAGATGGAAGTTTCTACTGGTTTTAATAATACTTAATCTGTCAAAACATTTCCTTTTATTAACGCTGCAGTGGTTTGTCGATACACATTCTGATTTCCAACTCAAGAAACATTCTTAAGCCGTTATACCTAACTTTCCATAAAGCTAGTATAACTCTTAAGTTTTCAAAAACTAAGTATTACTCTTGTTTCAAAATGATTCAAAAGTCTTTTGAAATACTTCAAGTTCTTTATTATCACATAACCAACCAGTTATAGTTCAAATCAGTTACCTTTTAAAAACCACAAGTATTTTCTTACCTACATAAAGCTGTTATAACCAACTTCCCATAAAGCCGTTATAACACTTTATGTTTTAGACCAATCAAATACATTTAACACACGACGCTCATCGCATTACATAGTTACACACATATCATGCTAGAAGAGATAGGAAGAGGTTCACATACCTCGACGATTATCGACTAATAGCAAAACGCCCAAGTACCTCAAACCGCGGCTACTCCTTAAGCCAAGTAGATCGCGCCACGCATAGTACTTCCACCTATAAGGCCACAAGGCGCTTTATTAACATTTAGGTCTCTTCAGAACATTCTACGTAAAATTCAAGAAGACTTCTCCCTCCCCGCAACAGCGTAAATCTCCTCCTCTAACTGGCCGGCTACCAAGCCAACCGTGGGGTTATACGCCTAAACCGGACGTGCACAATTCTATCTCACGTAAAAGTTACACAAGTCTCATCGTAATACACCCTATGTAATTACTGATTCAAAGACGCTTCTTTCAAAAGGTTTCTTATTATTCAGCTTAAGTCGCGAGACATCGCTGTAAGTATTATTCAGCTTAAGTCCAAAGACATTGCCGATAACTACGCTCAGTTCTATATATAGTATACTTCAACTATATATTCTAACAGTCATGTAATTTCCAATTACAATAGGGGGACAAGATAATTACCTCGATAAGCCCATAATTATCCAAGTATAAAGTCGATCCCGGGCATCGCTTAGCTCCAACTCGTGCGCCCAACCCGCCTCCAAACTACCCTTAGAAGTTCTAACCAACTTCTACATACTACTCCAACTAACCATGGAGATTTTCCTTAGGGTTTGGTTTGGTGACCGACGGAAATATAATAGTATTACTGGCTTTTCAGATAGTATAACCTTAGAATACTATAAGGTATACTGCTAAGGTAATTTGGGCATTATAACAATACTTTTGAGAGTATCACTATACCACAAAAAAAGGGGTATTATACGAAAACAACTAGGCTAGTGGGTACCCCACGCTAGCACCACAAGGAGAGTGTGTACTTTCTACGCCAACCCCACTAGTGGGGTACTCTCGGCAGTGGGATGGGCTCTCGCCAAGAGGGCCTCACAAGGGGGAGGACGAGAACACCACTCAAAGGGAGGAGGATTTTAACACTTAGGAAATTTTAGGAATGGATGAAGAAGTCTTCCAAAGGGGTATTTATAGTTCAGCAAAGGCCAACCAATGGCCAAGATCATGCCAAGTGCACCTTATCCATCTACCACCAAAATATCCTACCTACTACTTGACAAAACCCACCCATTTCGCCCACCCTTGACCGCCCAAGTCCTTCCAATGAGAGGTGACAAGTGTCGCCTCTTGTTGGTCCAAAATGTTTCGCCTCTCGGAAAAATCCGCAAAAATTAAAAATGACATAGCCGGAATTTTCCTACGAAAGTCGTGGAAACGCTTTTAAAAAAACGACTCTAACCGTGTCAGGCACAAAAATAATTCGCCAAGCCTTATTTAAAAGTTCAAATTTTTCTACGCACGCCCCACGCATATACTGGAAATACGGTATAACATTCTCCTTCCTTAGAAACATTCGTCCCGAATGTTCTTTCTAAGTCTCAAACAAACATGCGCCAAGAGTCTTCACTACTATACTTATCTCAACAATCTCGCCACAACCGCCACAACAACACTCGCAAAAAATACTTACATCCAAGTCCACGGCGAAACACCTCTAACATCACAAACGCCTCATCCAAGGGTCTAAAATATAATTCCTTCGCACTTTCTCCATACAAAAGAAATGGTCACATCTCTCGCCGCAATACATGCTCGCTTCCTTTACTCGCCGTGATACCACTTTTGTCACTTTGCCGCGAGGTTCTAGTGTCACCCGCGACCCAACAAATGGTACCGATCGCATGCGATCCCCGAGGTCGCCGTGACACTCGAACTCTTACCACATTTCGACATCGCTTCGCTTCCAAAACTCGGGTTACTATCTCTAACGTGGTCATCATTAATCGGGAACACTCGACGGATCTCCGATACTTTCCGATCATAATAATAAAGACCGGACGTATTGCCTCCTAAGTCGAACGGCAAAAGCTAACATATAGGCAACCCGCCTATTCTTCACATGAACTCGTGCGGCCCAAAGTAACTCGCTAAGTTCCTCTCGCTTTTCCAAAACTCGTCACACCCAACCCGGTGGTACTTTCAAGAAGACCGACCACAACTCAACTCTAAGCGTGCCGCCGATTATCCGCACGATTTCTCCGAGCCGCCGTAACCTCTTCTAGACAAGCTTTACCCTATCCATACCACTGGAACAAGCTCAACCAACTATCTCAATCTTGTCAACATCGAACCAATCGATCGCGACTTACACATCCTCCCCTACAAGGCTTCATAAGGCGACATCCGAACACCGAAATGGTAGCTTAAACACTCCTCCACAGAGACAACAATCCCTACAACTACCCCAAATCCACACACCGCCCGAGGGCGAACGCGATTCGAGACTCACCGAAGTTCTTAACCCCGCTGGTAAAACTTCCCAAACAAAAACAGCTGCACTGGCTCCACTGTCATAAGGTGAAGGTAGGCACCCTGCAGCCTTACAACCTTTACGATAAATCAACACCGCCGAGTAAACGGTCTTTGCTAAGACAAGACGGCCGACTCCTCGCCCGACCATCGGTCGAACGATCCACGAACTCAGACAAATGTTAACTAAACTGGGCCTAACACCCTCATAACCCTAACCCAAAGCGGATCACCACAACTGACCCCACCACCATACAGGTCGCGGGTTGACCCGCAACATGGCCTCAACCCGACCCGGCAACGCGCAAGACACTAGCTCCCCGAACCGGAAAACTCTCACTAATCACGTTACGAAAACCTAGCGGTATTCTTAGCTCAACTACCCTCATTCATTCCACACTACTCAGGGACTTATCCCACAAACATAGCTCACGTGCACTATGCACTCTTATAAGGGTCAAACATAAACATACGTCTTTTACTCGAGATGGCCTTACCTCTAAGGTCTCTACGATAAAGCTCTCAGGCTCACACTTCCTCTATCCCCCAAATCTTACTCGGTTAACTAACCATGATTTCTAATCACAATTAACACACTGCTATCAGAACATAGCACTTAAGATATACTCATCTTATCACACAATACCAATCTCTAGAGGGTTAAGGATATACTTGTATCTACTGCTCCACTCCCTTAAGTCGTTCTAATCAAACTCGCCTGTAGGCGATAGCTGGGAAGGTGACGACTACCCATCGATCCTCAAGGCTAAGTCCTCCTACAAGGACACTCTTTCGACATCGACTCGACGGCCGTAGTAAAACAAGTACTAACTAAAAGATGACATTCCCGACGACGTCACACATCGTGAACACCGGGAAAACTGAATCCCGGGCCGGAACCTACGCAGAGCCGTGGAACCTAAGCTCGAGCTCGACCAACTCCTCGATACCCCAACGCCCCGAACCCCGCGAGGACCTTTCGCATCGCGATGTGCATAATCTAATCACGCGAGGTGACTCGACTCGAAAGTTACCAAAGCGACCTTGCCGCTCGCCTTCTTCGCCCTTCGTTAACCCGCGATCTCTACGCTTTCTTGGCTCAGGCACAAGCCCGCATCGTGCCATGCTCAAGCTTCAATCAAGAATTACTCTTGCACAACCCTTTCTAAGATATTCATCAAGACTCGCAGACATCGGTATACTCTCCGTAGCCAAATCCATAGCTAGTAACAGGTTGTCTTTCGCAATCTATATTCTCTGCTTCCTGGCCGTGAACGAAGGTTCAAATGTCATGGCCGCAGTAGGAATCGCCGCCGTGCTAAACTCACTGGGCCGCGACGAGCATAACTCCCGAACGAAGCACCTAACTCGTGTGATGGTTGGGCTCGTGCCTCAGAACCTCTCTCAGACTTACTCAGCCTCCTCGGCCGCTTTGCCTCCGGGCCCGGTTGCCCACGCGAGGCATAGCGGTAAGGGAAAGAAATACGTTAGAGGTACAACTTACAACACACTCTAAGGCACGATCTCAGAGTGAGAAGAATAGAAACCAATCCTAAATATCCTATAGCCTCACGATTATTGTGGTGCACAACACACCGATAATCAAGACTTACTAGATACGGCTCAGAGACACTTTCCGAGGATTAATCGCTCGATACCACTTTTGTCACGACTAACTCGCCCGTGGATCGTGTCTTACCCTGCACCCTAGTGATACAACATCGAGTAATCAACTAACATAAAACAAGACATGAAAATATTAAGAAGTAAGAAATAGTAATTTGAGAAAACTTGCTTACGCATATATATAAATCAATTTTAAACCGAATGCTATATCCCATTACACTCGCCACAACAAGATTATGCACTTAAGAATGATACGACAACAATGGCGGACAGGCCCCGCCATACCCCGAATGTAAATACCTACAACGCATGCGGACTATACCATCGATAAGCCTCCGAGAAACGGAGCTTCCCATACGCCAATCGTGACCCCGAGAACTAGATCAACGATCGTGTACCTTCAACTCGCGATGAACGCACTTCAAGGAGGTCCGCATAACAGTACCAAGTATGTGAAATCAGAAAGTACTTAAATGAAAACATATCATTTTAAAATCAGTTTTTGCAAGATGTATGAAACAACCAAGGTAACCGCATAGTGCCATATCATAAACAAGAGCAACAATAGGTAAATCAGTAATGTGTCTTTTCTAGGTCGCGAATGATCAAGCAGGCCAATTGCCCGTAGTATCACCATGCAAGCCTAACTCGACTCAGAGTCCGCATAGGCCACTCATATAGGCCCGCATAGGTATGTAACCCCGCATCGAGGGTAGCTACTCCTGCATCGCCCCGACTCGTAGTCCGCATGGCCACATAGACCGCATGAGGTATAACCCCGCATCACTAACCCGAACTCCGTAGCTCGCATAGGTCCCTTGACCCGCATGAGGTATTCTCGAATCACGGTCCTGCATCACCGAGTCTACCCCGCATCGGAGGCGCTTAACCCCGTGAATATGTCAAGAGCGAGTGATATTATACTAACATAACAGCTTATCGTTAAACAACATAAGCACAACAAGAATACTCTCTTACACAAACGTTATAAGACACTAACACACGTAGCATCCTAACATGTTTACTTATCAAATCAACGAAGGTATTACAAGGCTATCACAAACCAAAGACAATCAAGTTATACACACAAGGTACATTCTAATATATGATTAACTGTGTCGGTATCTATTCCCAAAGTACTTCATACATTATCTTTTAAAAGATACGTTACGCTTACAAAAGTCACACAATACCCGTAGTATATGAAAATAGAGTGATTATCTTTCAAGTAAATCAAAACACTTCTCTTCAGAAAATCAAGTAACAACATTCTTTTCAAATGTTTCAAGTTTGCCTAATTTCAATTACTCAAGTTTCTCATTTTGAAAGGTTTCAGTAGTTCATAATTTTAATCACTTAATGATATAATTCTCCTTTAAAAGCAATTTGAGAAACATATGTCTGATACGTGAGTAGGTTATTCTTGTTTATAACAATCTTATTTAAGCAGCCATGATCTAGGAAATGTAACATAATTTTGTCTCATCTTAGTTTTTATGCAGATGGAAGTTTCTACTGGTTTTAATAATACTTAATCACAAACATTTCCTTTATTAACGCCGCAGTTGGTTTGTCGATACACATTCTCGATTTCCGAACTCAAGAAACATTCTTAAGCCGTTATACCTAACTTTCCATAAAGCTAGTATAACTCTTAAGTTTTCAAAAACTAAGTATTACTCTTCTTTCAAAATGATTCAAAAGTCTTTTGAAATACTTCAAGTTCTTTATTATCACATAACCACCGCTTATAGTTCAAATCATTACCTTTTAAAACCACAAGTATTTTCTTACCTACATAAAGTCGTTATAACCAACTTCCCATAAAGCCGTTATAACACTTTATGTTTTAGACCAATCAAATACATTTAACACACGACGCCTATCGCATCACATAGTTACACACATATCATGCTAGAAGAGATAGGAAGAGGTTCACATACCTCGTGACGATTATCGACTAATAGCAAAACGCCCAAGTACCTCAAACCGCCGCTACTCCTTAAGCCAAGTAGATCGCGCCACGCATAGTACTTCCACCTATAAGGCCACAAGGCACTTATTAACATTTAGGTCTCTTCAGAGAACATTCTACGTAAAATTCAAGAAGACTCTCCCTCCCCGCAACAACAGAAATCTCATCCTCTAACTGGGCCGCTACCAAGCCAACCGGTGGTTATACATCTAAACCGACGTGCACAATTCTATCTCACGAAAAGCTACACAAGTCCATCAGAATACACTATATAATTACTGTTCAACACTCTTCTTTCAAAAGGTTTCTTATTATTCAGCTTAAGTCGCGAGACATCGCTGTAAGTATTATTCAGCTTAAGTCCAAAGACATTGCCGATAACTACGCTCGATTCTATATATAGTATACTTCAACTATATATTCTAACAACATGTAATTTCCAATTACAATAGGGACAAGATAATTACCTCGATAAGCCCATAATTATCCAAGTATAAAGTCGATCCGGGCAACGTTTAGCTCCAACTCAGGCGCCCAACCCGCTCCAAACTACCCTTAGAAGTTCTAACCAACTTCTACATACTACTCCAACTAACCATGGAGATTTTCCTTTTGGTTTGGGTTTGGTGACCGACGGAAGTATAATAGTATTACGGGGCTTTTCGTATAGGTATAACCTTAGAATACTATAAGGTATACGGCTAAGGTAATTTGGACATTATAACAATACTTTTGAGAGTATCACTATACCACAAAAAAAAAAAGGGTATTATACGAAAACAACTAGGCTAGTGGGTACCCTACTGCTAGCACCACAAGGAGTGGTAATTTCTACCAACCCCACTGTGGGTACTCTCGCCATGGGGATGGGCTCTCGGCCAAGAGGGCCTCACAAGGGGGAGGACGAGAACACCACTCAAAGGGAGGGATGATTTTAACACTTAGGAAATTTTAGGAATGGATGAAGAAGTCTTCCAAAGGGGGGGTATTTATAGGTCTAGAAAAGGCCAACCAATGGCCAAGATCATGCCAAGTGCACCTTATCCATCTACCACCAAAATATCCTACCTACTACTTGACAAAAACCCACCCATTTCGTCCACCCTTGACCGCCCAAGTCCTTCCAATGAGAGGGTGACAAGTGTCGCCCTCTTGTTGGCCCAAAATTTTTCGTCTCTCTGAAAAATCCACAAAATTTAAAAATGACATCGCCGGATTTTTCCTACGAAAGTCAGGAAACGCTTCATTTAAAAACGACTCTAACCGGGTGTTGTGCACAAAAATAATTCGGCCAAGCCTTATTTAAAAGTTCAAATTTTTCTATGTACGTCCTTACGTACATACTCTGGAAATACGGGGTATAACATATATGATGCTATGAACAACACCGAAAACACCTTATAAAATATTTAAACAGTAATTCTAATTCGTTATCTATTTATAACAAGTTGTATAAAGTTTAAACATGATCATGCTTAACTTAATAAAAAGCGAAAGTCTAATATAGATATTAAATCATAAAACATAACAAAGCCTCATCAAATCATATGAGACATTAAACATCTACCCAAAAACTGACAGCTATAAATGGAGCTTCTAAGATACACAAATAAGTATCTAAATTCGGGACGCAATCCAAAAACTAAAATAAATAGACAATAAAGATAGGACAGGTGTCCCACAAACAAGCATGTGGGATCACCAACAAGTCTGGAAAGCAGCAAGTTCTCCTACTCCGTACGTGTATCACGAACCTATTCTTCTTCGTTACCTAACATACCATAAAAAACAACAACGATATTCCTAAGTATTGGGAACTCAGTGAGTGTTTTAGGGACAATAGATAACAAAGCCAAAATAAGATAGTAAAATCAGTAAAACTGTATTAATGAAAACAATTCAAAATCAAAAGTTAGAGGATGACAACCAATAATCAAGGATACATCACGTTAAACTCATTAAGTGTTTACCATATTAAGTCTTTTACTTAGAAAATACATTCAATCATCCCAAAATGGGGAAAAAAGTTTAATAAAGTAGTATGCTACGTAAAAGGTTTGATATGGGCTTGACCCTACAAAGACATGACTTTGTCTAAAAATCATCTTCCAACTGAAAATAAGTTTAACGAAGAACAACCACCAAACAAGGGTTTTGCGTATACAAACAATCAAAGAAGATTTTTGAAATCTAGACATACTTTAAAGGATAATTTTTAAAACATAGACATACCTCAATTCCCTTTCAAATGTATTCCTCCATGTTCAACAATTATTCTACGATTAATTAGGATGATAAAGATTAGAACTTTAAATTTGTTTCCTGGAATTCTCACCCTTTTCGAATACTAGAGTTTTAAGTTAACATTCATATTCTTCTTTTTATATGATTTACCCATGGATTCTAATCACTTGTAAAATCCCACACTAGTCTCAATCCATTCAATAAACACCGTTAGAGGTCAAGGATCTTTCATTTATTGAGATTCCCGCAAAAGCGCTCTTCAATTGCTCTTCATTTGATTCTCAAGAATCTATGGATTGAAATGATAATGTAGTGTTAATCCTTGTTATTTTTATATGGTTAAATCATAGGATGGTTAGGAACTCACTTTGTAGGGTTTGAAGAAGTTCAAGGGTCTTTTCTCCTCAAAAATCCAGCCAAGAATGAAGTGGGATTGAAAATTACAACAAAAACTCGTTCTTATACAATTTCTGTGAAGTTGGGAATGTTACGCAGCATATGCGGTCACATTCTGAGTTTGTGGACACACTTTGGTCTCATACGTGGACCGAAAACATTGGAAAATTGTCCAGAAATGCAGAGTGAGTATGTTGCACTGCATTCTGAGTATGCGGTCACATTCTGAGTTTGCAGCTGCATTCTGGTCGCATTCTAGCCGACGTCTCAGACAAGCTTTGGTAAGATGGGCATAATGTTTCTCTGACACCTCCGATTGAGCACCACCTTATGTGGTTGTATATGTAATTCATAGTGCTACAACTTTCATGCCTTAAGTTTTCTGAAATTCCTAAGGGAACTTCACATAAATAGGCTTACAATTAGGACTATCGAAAACATAGATGATTATATTGAATCGTATGCACCGCACTATTTGTGTTGATCTTAAAACAAACAGTTTCACCCAAAATCACCTCGATAGGACTTCATATGTCTAAAATATCATATTAATACTAATTTAACACATGCACACCTAATCCAGATTTTTGTAGTGTTACAGTTACACCTCCGACTATCGTTATATAGCTAACATGTTATCAGATGTCGTGAAACCAATAAGGAACATGGAATAAAATTTAAGGAGGGATAAATCTATGATTCAAAAAGTACTCTTGACAAGAGATAACCATGTTTCAATAAGAATTTCATACAGTGAAATACATTAGCACATCTAATTTAAGAATAAAGTCATTTTGGAGGGACATTCGTTTATATTAGGGTCTTGCCAAAAGAAATTAATGATAACCTCAATATACCTTAATGTCGACACTCTATCAAATAATACCAGACTCAACCTTCTCTTTGCATTGATTTCCACAATAAAGAATAGTAATACTAGTGTTAACAAGTTAATATCAAAGGATCAACAAACTCGTTCTATGACTATTTTACGACACTTCTTCATCATTCTTTCTACCTTTAAAATTCCGTATCATCAACCTCAAACTTCATTATCATCCTGAATCCAACACTTCAACCTCATAGGAACACCATTTCACAAGCATCAACTAACAACACAACAAAATCCTTATGATTCATGACCCTCGTCTTGTAAATCCTTAACAATCGATATCGTAAAGATTAGATAAAGTAGCACACATGAGGAACAGAAAATTTCATACCTCTATCACCAAGATTCAGCGTTAGGACACACCTACTCTTTTTGGAGACTTTCAAATAATAGCAGCAACGAGAAGAATGGAAGTAGAACAAGTACCACGAATTTCCTGATGAGAGAACTATGTTGATTTCTTTCGAAACTCGAATCGAATGGTTAGGGAACCTATAGATAACTTTGAGAGAGAGTATGGACTGCTATGCGGTCTTGGAAGTGTGAAAATGATGATAAAATTGACCTTGGTTGGTTAAATAAAGTTACCACCACCTCAATTTAGCTCACTGGCTCGCTGAGATAAGACCAAAGTGATATACAACCTTGCAATGGAGCTTACTCGGTGAGCTCCTGCTTCTGTCTGGACAGTTCATTATAAAATACTCTTCCCTACTCCGATGTCATATTCATGAATATTGGAATGTAGACCCGTTGAACTTGAACTTAGATAGGAAAATCACCCCATAACTCGTTCTATACTTGGAGATATAGCTATCGAAAGTTAGGTGAAAAATCATGTCCAAAATTCCGCCTACCTTTCTCCGAGTTTCGACAAACATAATTTCATTGATTCGTTGAACCTTCAAACCTTACGGTACTTACTTAACACTTCCTTAGAACTGTGACACTCCGTATTTTTACGCTAGTTTGTGTCATGGGTAAAGTAACATAAACCCGGAGATGTTAAGATCCCTCACATAGATAACAAAGGTTTATAACAGTTTTTTTAAAGAGCTTACATAAGGATTTGAGGTTAAACGAATCAAAGAAAATAAATTTTATTGATGTTCAGATTAATGAACAAGTTATGCGGGCCATATAAAATTTCAGTCATACTCATGTATGCAAATTTAGATCTTGGTGTATAAAAGGATGAAGTCCCAAAATAATTTAGGACTTAATGAGCATGACGACGATGACTAAAAATAATATTTTGAGGTACTAAAAGGGGCTATAGACTAGTGTTATATCATATTATAGTGATAAAGAGTATAAGAAGTGTGTTAAAAATGATTATTATTTAAGTGAATTGAGATCGAGAAATTAATTAACATAATTTAGTAAATATTATGTGGACACAATGTCCACGTGTAGATTTGGTAAGTGGATAGCAAGTGAAATATGTGTATACACATAAGGTTAAGGTGGAATCATTAAGTGGTTAGTATTAATGATCTTGGTCTATAAGTGACTCGTGTAAAGGAAGTGGGGTGGCATTTAATCATATTCTATTTCATAGAGAAGGAATTTGATATATTTAAAGGTGCAGCGACGTTCTCTTATTAGGAGGCTATACATATAGTATTTTTTGTCATATGTTACTTGGAGAATTTCTAATTAGGGGCAGTAACATCCTTTATGATAAATAAGACTAATTACGCAACACGTCTCTTTAGAAATTATACAAAGTATGATCAACCAACAAACCACATTTAAGGCACAACAAAACAACAACCAAAAGGGATTACACGCCAACTTGACGTGTAAAATTCTGCCCCATAATCATACCAAAACAGTCCACAAAACAACCCCTTAAAACAGCCCATAACCAACTATAACGAGGGTGGAATGTGAGGCCTTTCGACGCCTTTCCACACCCTTATTCCTTCAGGACTTTCATTAGTAATCTACTACATTAAACATGCATATTGGTGGCTGAATTTCCATCATTCTAACACCCCAAAACAGTCCCTAAAACTGCACAATAACGCCTCACAGTTTCATGCAGTTTTTCGGCCAAGAGATAATGACATTATAAAACAGATAAATTGTCAGGAAAACACAGATGTCTATGAGCATTTTCGAACGAACCATAAGTTCAACGAGATAGGTAAAGTAATGGGTTTACAGCTTAACGATATCAAGGAAATCTTTTTCTAAAACGCCATTAATAGAAAGTCATAGCCATGAGGCCAGTAAAGGAATTTGAATCTAAGTATAATTACCAAGTTTTGATATAGTAACGTCAAGGATTGGAACCAAGAGCAATATATATTCGACCGAAATCAATGTTGTTTCATATGTTCTGTACCGGTTCCCATTCAAAAAGAATTGAAGTATTCTTCAGAGTGAAGTAAAGTAATAAACAATTCGAAAGAGGACAATTGTGATACCCCAACATTAGGGTGTGTGGATGGCACCCGGTGTCCTAGGGACCGAGTGTACCACTCATGATATCTGTAACATATTCAAAAATAAATGGGCCGACAAGGTCCCTAACGAATGATTCTATGGTCTAAAAGACGTGATCACCTGAACACAGAAAAATCCCAACATACCTATATATAAAATAAGGCCGATAAGGTCACACAAGACTTCTATATACAAGACAACTGTCTAAAATCTATATCGACAATATCTGATCAGGACAGGGCTCCACCATACCCAACTATGCACATATATACAATCACCATACCTATCAGCTCACTAAATAATACTGGAAGAAATGAGCATGACAATGTTTAGATGAGTCGAGTCACCTACTGTAAGGTATCATCCGTATTTCTATCTGTACTTGAGGGAATGAAATGCAGCACGCCAAAAAGTGGTCGTCAGTACGAAAGATGTACTAAATATGTAAGTCTGAAACTGTAAATAAATGCAATACTGTGAATGAATCATAAGACTGAAACTGTAACTGAGTGCCAGACTATAATAGCGTCATGGAAAATAAATCTTTACTCGGGATGCCTCTATGGGCAAGGGATATGCATAATTTACTTTAAAATTCTTTGTATACGTATAGAAGTATATATATACCACACATCGGGGCTACTTTGCCATCATTACACTTCTGTTTGGGGCTGTCATCATAAACTTCTCAACTGTAGTGGTGTGCATATCTAATTTCCTACCCGGTCCACTGTAGCGCAGTGTAGTGTAGTACAATAGATAAATATATATAAAATGCATACAATGACTCTAAAGGGCCTTATGAATCCTATTAGAGTGATTAAGTGTAGTTATCCTCCAACTATCATTATAAAATTGTATCTGTATCAATAAGATAAGATCAACGAAGCCATAAGTAGACACAAGACTCGAGTTACTATCAAGTCGAGGACAATGCTCCTGAAACAAAACAATAGGATTCATTAGCCATAATAATATGATACGAAAGTAATCATAAGCTTAAATATTAAGAATAAAGTTTCTTTTGAAGGGACGTCATTATGGTAACGCTTATTCGTAGATCATGCCAAAAAAAAAAGTGAGCCTTAACATACCTTGTTGACGATCAATACAACTCCTATGGCTTCCCGTTTTTCCAACCTAATCCATAAATACAATCCATATCAAAATTCTTTCAGGAGTTTCAAGAACTAGTTATTGTGATATTCCGTTGAGCACTTAGCGTGCTTACTTTATTCCAGTTTAATTCATAGACACTTGAGTCATTCATACCTTCTTCACATTATCCATAACTCCATCAAGACTACAATAAGCATATCCCATACGATATAGTCATAGTTAACTCAAAAACTTCTTTAAAACCTTCCAACAATCAACATAACAACTTATCATGATCAACTATAGAGTTGTCTCAATTTCTCCATGGATTAATTTACCATAAGATCACTTTTAAGATATGAGAGCTTAATAACACTTAAGAACATCAAGAATCATACCTTAATCAGGAGTAGCAACTAAAAATTCAAGCGTATCTTTGCTCTTGCCATCCTTGATCACTATATCTTACCATACAAGTGTTATCTTCGACAAAACAAGCTTTAGGTGTTGAAATATGATGTGATTACATAGTAATCACTCTTAGACCTTGGAAGAATGTCTAGGGAGATTTTTGGGTATAGGGAAAGATTTGGGTCGAAATCAGGGTTAACAATGTGAGCCACTACTTAAATAGCCTATACTGGTCGGCCACCGCCATGTATATGTGATGGCATATGCGATTGCACATGCCATGTGAAGACGCATATCTAAGGGCAATGAGCTGTCCTAATTCTTTGGATCAAATACGCCCCATTCACTGAGGCAGAATCCATCCGAAATACGAAATGCTCTAGCATATCGGCCGATCTTCGTAAAATATTACCGAGATGTCATTTATTTGATCCCAATGATATATGACCATCCTTAGACCTCTAAACACCTATTTATGCCATAATAGACCCTCAGAATGGGGCTCGAGTGGTTGGAGCTCAATTTGATTAACCATGCATGAACGACGACGTAACTCAGAATCTTGTAGATATATCTCCAGTACTTGTCCTAAGGCCTTCATTATCATTGTCACGACCACCCCGATCGCGATCGTGCCCTACTCCGGGCACCCTTAGTATACATCGAGATAATCACGAACATACATGAAACTTATAAAATAAAACAAATGTATAAAACAACAGTTAGCCGACAGTGGCCACCTTCCCGACATACATATATACAACCAAGCAGCTGCCTCCTTTTCTTTACAAATTGACCCACAATGTGTGACTACTGCACTCTAAGAGTT
Organism: Przewalskia tangutica; assembly: GCA_029844215.1. Lineage (NCBI taxonomy): Eukaryota > Viridiplantae > Streptophyta > Magnoliopsida > Solanales > Solanaceae > Przewalskia > Przewalskia tangutica. Next base: position 112,424,678 of record CM056727.1, read on the forward strand.
TTAACATAACATCTATGGACAGGGCCCCGCCATACCACGAATATACATGAATCTACTACTGTGGAAAACTGCATCAAGAGATAAAGCCTCCGAGCAAATGGAGCTTTTTCCCCAAAATCAACCGAGATCCTAAGAGCAAGGATCACCAACCAGGTACCTAAACTGCGGGCATGAACGCAGCCCTGGGGTCGATAACAAAAATTTAATATGGAATGTAAATAACGTCAAGAAATGTGATCATAACCGTAAAAAAGAATGACAAAGACAAGTATAAAACAATACATACCAGATCCTGCCGTGTCATTACCAATTATGAACTTAATCGCACCTTATTATCTTTTCCATTCTTAATAAAAGTTACACCACATTCTTACGCACATTATTAGAAAAGAATCATTAAGTTCATTACTATATAACTCACTTATCTTTCATAAGTATAATCCGCTTCTTGGAGGGGCACCTATACTACCCGGCCCAATTTAGGACGCGATCAAGGTCACATAGTCTGCCCGTAAAGGTATACTGCCCGGCCCATTCCTGGGTCGATAATGTCATATAGTCTGCGTGAAGGTATCCGCCTCGCCCATTCTCGGTCGATAATGTCATATAGTCCGCCTGCAAAGGTATAACGCCCGCCCATTCTCGGATCGATAATGTCATATACCGCCTGAAAGGTATACCGCCGCCCATTCCTGGGTCGATAATGTCATATAGTCTGCCCGTAAAGGTATACTGCCCGGCCCATTCCTGGGTCGATAATGTCATATAGTCTGCCCGTAAAGGTATACTGCCCGGCCCATTCCTGGGTCGATAATGTCATCTAAAATCCGGGAATTTAACCCAACGTACTACGCGCCTCTACTCCTTTAGAAAGACTCTTTTTCAATTACAACTTCCTGATACTAACAACTATAGTATCAAGTCCTATCCGTCTTTCAAGACAAGTCACAATACATTTTTAGAAATACAATTACCGACTTCTAAAATATGTGACTCCTTTCTTAAAAACCCTAAGCAACTGGTACCTCAAAAACAGTTTGCCCTTCCTTATTTCAAATCATTTCTTTGCTTACATTACTGAAGAAAACCATTCTTTTAACCTTCCATAAAGCCGTTATAACCAACTTCCCATAAAGCCGTTATAACCCTTTATGGTTTTAGACCAACTCATTCCTTTTATAACCAAGAGACTTCTACTTTTTGAAACCAAGTATTAAATACTTTCAAATCAATTCTCTTAACTTTCAAAAATACAATTAGTCTCTTAACCTTTAGAACTCAAGTGACTCCTTTTATTATAAAACCTTAGGCAATTGATGCCTTAAAAAAATCAAGTTGCCTTTTCACTAAAATCAAGTCATTTATCTTTCCATAAAGCAAATATAACTAACTTCCCATAAGGTCGTTATATTCACTTTATGCCTTAGCCATAAACAATTTCCTATCCAAGGACTTATACGCTTAAAACGAACAAGTATCACATACTTTTAAAACTCTTCAAGTCCCTTAACTTTAAAATCCACTTAAGACATCCTTACTATTTTCAAAGAAGTGAGTTAATCTCTAACCCACGACTTGGCATTACATAAGACAAGTAAAGAATGTCATAGTCTTCAGACGCTCACTGCACTACACACGTGCAACTAGTCATGCTCAAAAATAGGAAAAGTTCTACATAGAGTAGGTCACACAACTACCTCTTGACTTCTAAGAGTAACAGGACATGAAAAGATACCACGGTATATTCCATACATATAATCATGCCAAAGGAAGGAAGAGGTTCACATACCGCGACGATTGTCGACAAGTAGCAAAATGCTCCAAAGTACTTCAACCTCGAGCTATTCCATTCTCCAAGTAGATACGCCATACTTAGTACTTCAACCTATAACGGTCACAATATGTCCATTAACCTCTTACTTCATACGTAGAATATTATTCTAAGTGCTAAGTCACTAATTCTACGGAAAATCGGACAGCACCTCCTTTGTTTCTACTAACTTTGCCACCTTTTTCAAGGCCGAATACAATAACCAAACAGCCCCAATTGGCTCACCACAATCAATAAGGTAGTACAAAACAAATGAATAACAACTACTAGTCCAATTTTCGGCCATAATGAATACAACAATATCAATTCTTATCCAATTTCCATTTCCATCCAAGTTATTAGCCTTATATGATATCAAGTCGCAAACGATTATAACTACTATAATCTTCAAGTATGTAACATGCGACGATTCTAATAAACGACTAAATCGTAATCCAACTTCACAAGGCTTACTATACATTTCGGATTTTTAAGGCTACAAGCAATCCATAATACTAATCAAACTTCAATATAACAACTTCATGCTAGCAACAACAATAACATTATATAATCTTGTAACACTTTAATCGACAAGATTATACCTCAATGACTCTTAATCCAACTCCAATCCGAAGTCGCTCCTTAGAAGATTAGAACCTCTCCAAGACACTTCAATCCGCTTGTTGAGACCCTTAGAACAACACCAACAATCTTCCTTCAAATCTCCAAACAAAACCTAGAAAGTCCTTTAGGGTTTCGTTTTGCGACTAACCCGTAAACTACCTTTTTCCAAGATTTTTCTATTGAGATAAGCTTACACTACCCTCAAGAACCTTGGTTAAAAGTGTGGGGCTTAAAGAACGAGGAACGAAATTTTTTTCTTTCTTTCTCCTTGTGAACCCGAGAGCATGCCCTAAGTGTTCTTCAAATTTTTTGTGAATTTGGCTAAGTGTTAGTCAAGTCTTGCACTACTAGTATTATATAGTGTATTGGAGGGTCATGATACACACAAATGGGTGGTCTAGATAAGCTCCTAGCAAATATCAAGCTATTGTGGGTCCTTTGACTTGGTCAAGATTGTCAAGCTCACACTTGCAAGACTTTGTCATTTCAAGACTATGGTCAATGACCATTTTAGCCTTGACATTTCGTCCAAGGCATTCACTAAGGGGGGGTGACACGTGTCGCCCTCCCATTCGTCACAATGGTACGTTTTCCGACAATTTCATAATTAGATAAATTTTTACAAGTCTCAAAATCTTAACATTATGAGTTCTTACGTACTTTCTTAAAACATGTCCTGTAAATACGGGGTGTAACATTCTTCCCCCCTTAGAAACATTCGTCCTCGAATGTTCTTTCGGAGTCAAACTTAAAATCAACAACATAGTTTCCTTTCACCACCCCCGACATACCAACAATGCCACACATGGCCTTAATACCTCGCACACACAGATCTGTCCATCATAAGCCCAAAAAGGGATTATCTTTTCGTACTTCCAACTCCTCCTAACATATACATAGTCTCAATATAATCTGTTCATAAAACTTAAACATACCATAACTTATTGTTATACCCCGTATTTCCAGAGTATGTACGTAAGGACGTACGTAGAAAATTTGAAACTTGTACTAAGGCTTGGCCGAATTAATTTTGTTCACGACACCCGTTTAGAGTCGTTTCGACTAAACGCTTTCACTTTCGTAGGGGAATTTCCGGCTATGTCATTTCTAATTTTTGCGGATTTTTCCGAGAGACGAAACATTTTGGACCAACGGGAGGGCGACACTTGGCACCCTCCAATTGGTGGACTTGAACGTCCATTTGGACGAATTGGACAAAGAGGAGCACGTTTTTGGTGCCTTGGAAAAGTCAAGGAGTTGGTAGGATATTTGTGTTGGTAAATCCTAGCCCTACACTTGCCTAACACATGGATTGATCTTGGCCTTTGGTTGGCCATCCCTTGACCTATAAATACACCTTAAGGTTGAAGACTTCTTCATCCAAAAATGCCTAAGTCTTGTGAGCTCTTCCTCCCTCCCTTCACCTTGTTCTCGCCCTTTCTCTGGCCGAGAGCCCTCCCTCGAGTTGGCCTTGTGGCGAGACTTCACCCCCCTCCTTGTGGTGTTGTTCTCGTATAATGTACCCCCCCCTTTGTGGTGTAGAAATACTCTCAAAAGTATTGTTATAATGCCCAAATTACCTTAGCCATATACCTTGTTGTATTCTAAGGTTATACCTATACGAAAAGCCCGAAAATACTATTATACTTCCCACGGTACAAAACCGAAACCCTAGGAAAATCTCCATAGTCCGTTGAGTATTGTGTAGTTGGTTAGAACTTCTAAGGGTGGTTTAGAGCGGGTTGGAGCGCTTCGGAGTTGGAGCTAAACGATTGCCTGGATCGACTTTAAGCTAGGATAATTATGGGCTTATCGAGGTAATTATCTTGTCCCTCTATTGTAATTGGAAATTACATGATTTCTTGAATATATAGTTGAAGTATACTATATAATAGAACTGAACGTAGTTATCGGCAATGTCTTGCGACTTAAGCCTGAATTTAAAAAAGAGTAATCGAATCTGTAATTACATAGGTTGTCAGACACAGTAGACTTGTGTAGTAGTACCATGGAGTAGAGTTGTACCCGTTAGGGTTAGATGTATAACCCCCCCCCTGGTTGGCTTGGTAGCCGGCCTCGATAGAGAAGGAGATTTACGCTGTTGCGGGGGGGGGGGGGGAGGTGCTGCCGAATTTTTCGGTAGAATGTTCTACGAAGAGACCTAATGTTAATAAGCGCCTTGTGGCCTTATAGGTGGGAGTACTACGTGTGGCGCGATCTGCTTGGCTTAAGGAGTAGCCGACGGTTGGAGCGTTTTTGCTATTAGTCGATACTCGTCGCGAGGTATGTGAACCTCTTCCTATCTCTTCTAGCATGATATGTGTGAACTATGTAGTACGGTAGACGTACGTGTGCTAAATGTATTTGATTGGTGTAAAACATAAAGTGTTATAACGGCTTTATGGGAAGTTGGTTATAACAGCTTTATGTTGGTTAGAAAATACATGTGGGTTTTAAAAGGTAACTGATTTGAACTATAACTGGCTTGTTATGTGTTAATAAAGAACTTGAAGTATTTCAAAAGATTTTTGAATCATTTTGAAAGAAGAAGTAATACTTGGTTTTTGAAAACTTAAGAGTTATACTAGCTTTATGGGAGGTTAGGTATAACGGCTTAAGAATGTTTTACTGATTTCGGAAATCAGAATGTGTATCGACAAACCACTGCAGCGTTAATAAAAGGAAATGTTCTGACTAATTAAGTATTAATAAAACCATTAGAAACTTCCATCACCATAGAAACTAAGATGAGACAAAATGATATATCCTAGATCATGGTCATTGTAATAAGATTGTTATAAACAAGAATATCCTACTCACATGTAAGGCTTAGGTTTCTCATTGTTTAAATGAGAATTATATTCTTAAATGAATAAGATTATGAACTACTAAAACGTTCTAAAATGAGAAACTTGAACATTGGAAATTAGGCAAACTTAAACATTGGAAAAGAATGTTGCTACTTGATTTTACAAAGAGGAGTAATTGATTTACTTTAAAAAGATAATCACTCTATGTTCATATACTACTGGTATTGTGTGGTTTTGTGAAGTAACGATCTTGTAAAGATTTAATGTATGAAGTGCTTTGGGGATAGGTACGAACTTGTTAGTAGAAAGTACCTTGTGTGAATAACTTGATTGTATTGGTTTGTGATAGCCTTGTAATACTTTCTTGTTGACTTGATAAGTAAGCATGTTAGGATGCTACGTGTGTTAGTATCTTGTGATTATTATGTGAGGGGGTCACCTCGTTGTGCTTACGTTGTTAAACGTTAAGCGGTTATCGTTATTGTATCACATACCCTCGACTTATTATACCGAGGGCTTGCCACCCTTGATGCTGGTCTTTACGGCCTACGCGTCCTCGTGACTACGCGAGCGGTAGCTCGAGGATTTGATCATTCCGGTGTTTAGCCCGACGCGGGGATTCCTATGCGGTCTGCTGAGACTATGCGGTCTTTTGAGACTATGCGGTTGCGGAGCCTAGGCAGATACCGAGGTTGGTCGCCTTCGACGCGGGTATACCTCAGCGATGCAGGACCACGATTCGAGGAATACCTCATGCGGGTCCGTGTGTGACCTATGCGGAGTGCGAGAGTTCCAGGAATAGACGCGCGACATTGATATTGCGCGCAGTGGCCGCCGATCATGGTGCGGTCAGAAAGACCTCGGATACGCTTTGTGGTATTTTTGGTACCGTGGGTCTTAGTAGTCGGCTATGCCTTCGCACTTGCCGTGCACGGTTTTATTGTGATAACTTTGGGCGTGAGTCACGACTTGACATGATCGCTTATTTGTTGTGGATCGTAGTTTGCTTATCATACATGTCTCTCGCTTTATAGACTATTATGATTTCATTTACGATTTTTAGTTTCACATACTCTGCACTGCCAGATCGACCTCCTTCGGGGCCGCGTCATGCCGCAGGTTGAGGTACACCAGTCGTTGATCCTAGCTCTCGGGGTCACGCCAGTTGGCGTTTGGGAAGCTCCGCTTCTCGGAGGCTTATCAGTGGTATAGTCCTGTCAGAGTGAGTGTTTACATTCGGGGTTTGGCGGGCCCGTCCCGCCATAGTTATCGTATCATTTCAGAGGTCCGTAGTAATCGCTGTGGGCGGTGGTTTGTAAAAGGATTAAGTCGCTCATTTGTAAAAGAGTTGATGGTTATATATATGCCGAAAGGCAAGTTTTCTGCATCATTGTTTCATATTTCGTTATCTCATGTTGTTGTTTTATGTTCCATTGATTACTCGATGTTGTGTCACTAGGGTGCCCGGTAAGGCACCATCCACGCCCGCCGGTCGTGATAAAGTGGTATCGAGCGATTAATCCTCGGAAAGTGTCTACGCACCGTATCCAAGAAGTCTTGATTATCGGTGTGCACCACACCAATAATCGTGAGGCTATAGGATATTTAGGATTGGTTTCTATTCTTCTCACTCGAGATCGTGCCTTAGAGTCGTGTTGTAAGTTGGACCCTCCGACGAAATTCTTTCCCTATCGTTATGCGTCCGCGTAGGCAACCCGCCCAGGAGGCAAGCGCCGGCGAGCCGCGAGTAGAATTCGTGAGGGTTACGTGGCACAGCCCAATCATTACCTAGGTAATGCTTCATTCGGGATTTCGCGACGCCACTAGCCCCAAAGTTTAGCACGGCGCGATTCCTACTGCGGCCATGACATTTGAACCTTTAGTTCCACGACCGGGAACAGTGAAATTAGATTGCAAGAAGGCGACCCTGTTACTAGCTATGGATTTGGCTACCAGAGAGTACCGATGTATCGCGAGTCTTGATGACTACCTAAGAGGCGGTGCAAAAGAGTAATCCTTCAGTTAGGCTTGAGCATGGCCTGTGTACGGGCTTATGCGCAGCAGGCCGAGAAACATAGAGATCGACGGGTTAACCAAGGACAGCAGAAGAGGGCCAGAGCAGCAAGGTCCTTTGGTAACTTTCGAGGCGAGTCGCCTCACCAGCAGATTAGATTATGCACCTCCACCAGTGCAGAGTGGTCTTCCACGGATTTCAGGACGTTCGGAGTATGCAGGAGTTGGTCAGAACCCGTGGCTTCCGTTCACAGATGCATGCACGCCATCCCGGGAATGTCGTCTTTTAGTTGGTACTTGTTGTACCTGCGGCCGTCAGGACCATGTGTCGAGAGAGTGACCTAGTAGGAGGACTTTGCCTTCAGTACCGGTGGGTAGTTCGTCACCTTCCTTAAGCTATGCGCCCTACGGGGCAGGTTTGATTAGAACGACTAAGGGGAATGAAACAGTAGTTACAGATAGATCTTTAACCCTCTAGAGTTCAGTATGTGTGATAAGATGGGTATATCATAAGTGCTATGTTTTGATAGCAGAGTGTTAATGTTGTGATTAGAAATCTTGGTTAGCTAACCAAGTAAGATTTGGGGGATAGAAAAGTGTGAACCTTAGAGTTTTATACGTAGAGACCTTAGAGGTAAGGCCATCTCGATGTAAAGGTGTAGTGTTGTGTTTGATCCTTATTGGAGTGCATAGTGCACGTGAGCTACGTTTGGATAGGTCCTGGTAGTGTGAAATGAAAGGGTAGTTGAGCTAAGAAGACCGCTAGGTTTTCGTAACGTGTTTAGTGAGATTGTTCGGATCGGGAGCTAGTATTTGCGTGTTCACGGGTCGGGTTGGGGCCGTGCTTGGGTCAACCCGCGTAGGTTTGGTGGTGTGGTCAGTTTGTGGTGGTCCCGCCGTGTTAAGGTTACGAGGGTGTTAGGCCCAAGTTTAGTTAACCAGACGTGCATGCGTGGATGCGTTCGACCAGTGGTCGGGCCGATGGGGGCAGCCCATCGTGTTCTTCGGTCGGGACCGTTCACTCGGCAGTGATGATTTATCAGAAGAGGTTGTAAGGTTGCACGGGGTGCCTACCTTTACCTTATGGCGCATGGAGCCAGTGTTACGGCTGTTTTTGTTTCGAAGTTTTACCAAGCATGTGCTAAGAACTCAGGTGAGTCTCAGAATCGCATTCGCCCCCGGGCCAGTGTGTGGACTTCAGGGGTAGTTGTGGTGACTGTTGTCTCCTGTAGAGGGAGCGTTTAAGCTACCATTTCAGTGTTCGATGTCGCATGAAGCCTTGTAAGGGCGGAAGTGTAAGTCACGGTCGATTGGTTCGATGTTGGCAAGGTTCGCATAGTGCAGCTTGTTCCAGCAGATCGTGGATAGTGAAGCTTGGCTAGAAGAGGTTCCGCACCGGAGATATCGTGCGGATAAGCGCGACGACGCCAGAGTTCGAGTTGACGGTCGGTCTTCTTGAAGGTACCACCCTGATTAGGTGTGACGAATTTTGGGAAACAGAGGAACTTAGCCCGAGTTACTTGGGCCTTTGTGAGTTCATGTGAAGAATAGGCCAGTTGCCTATATGTTAGCATTTGTCGTCCGACTTAGGAGGCGGACGTCCGGTCTTCGCTTTGTTATATTCGGAAAGTATCGAAGATCCATCCAGTGTTCCCGATTAATGATGACCACGTTAGAGATAGTAACCCGAAGTTTTGAATCAAGCGATGCTCGTAAATATGGTAAGAGTTCGAGTGTACGGCCTCGTGGATCGCAGCGGCCGGTACCATTTGTTGGGTCGTCGGAGCAAGGCTCGCGACAAAGTGACAAAGTGGTATCATTTGGTGATGTTAGAGGTGTTTCCTCGTGGACTTGGATGTAAGTTTTTATGTGCGCGGGTGTTTCTGTGGCCAGATGTGGCATGATTGTGCTCGTAATTATAGTTGTGGATCGCGCGCGCGCTTGTTTTGAGACTTAGAAGGAACATTCGACGAATGTTTCTGGCGAGGGAGAATGTTATACCGTATTTCCGCAGTATGTACGTGGGACGACGTAGAAAATTTGAAACTTGTACTAAGGCTTGGCGAATTAATTTTGTTCACGACACCCGTTTAGAGTCGTTTTTCGACTAAACGTTTTCCACTTTTCGTAGGGAATTTCCGCTATGTCATTTCTAATTTTTGCGGATTTTTCCGAGAGGCGAAACATTTTGGACCAACGGAGGGCGACACTTGGCACCTCCAATTGGTGGACTCAACGCCCATTTGGACGAATTGGACAAAGAGGAGCACGCTTTTGGTGCCTTGGAAAAGTCAAGGAGTTGGTAGGATATTTGTGTTGGTAAATCCTAGCCCTACACTTGCCTAACACACGGATTGATCTTGCCTTTGGTTGCCATCCCTTGACCTATAAATACCCCTAAGGTTGAAGACTTCTTCATCCAAAAATGCCTAAGTCTTGTGAGCTCTTCCTCCTCCCTTCACCTTGTTCTCGCCCTTTCCCCTCGCCGAGAGCCCTCCTCTGAGTTGGCCTTGTGGCGAGACTTCACCCTCCTTGTGGTGTTGTTCTCGTATAATGTACCCCCTGTGGTGTAGAAATACTCTCAAAAGTATTGTTATAATGCCCAAATTACCTTAGCCATATACCTTGTTGTATTCTAAGGTTATACCTATCTGAAAAGCCCGTAAAATACTATTATACTTCCCGTCAGTACAAAACCGAAACCCTAGGAAAATCTCCATAGTCAGTTGGAGTATTGTGTAGAAGTTGGTTAGAACTTCTAAGGGTGGTTTAGAGCGGTTGAGCGCTCGGAGTCGAGCTAAACGATTGCCCGGATCGACTTTAAGCTAGGATAATTATGGGCTTATCGAGGTAATTATCTTGTCCTCTATTGTAATTGGAAATTACATGATTTCTTGAATATATAGTTGAAGTATACTATATAATAGAATCGAACGTAGTTATCGGCAATGTCTTGCGACTTAAGCCCGAATTTAAAAGAGTACCGAATCAGAATTACATAGGGTCAGACATGAGACTTGTGTAGTAGTACCATGGAGTAGAGTTGTACCGTTAGGTTAGATGTATAACCCCTTGGTTGGCTTGGTAGCCGCCGATAGAGAGGAGATTTACGCCATGTTGCGGAGAGTCTTTGCGAATTTTCGGTAGAATGTTCTACGAAGAGACCTAATGTTAATAAGCGTCACTGTGGCCTTATAGGTGGGAGTACTACGTGTGGCGCGACCGCTTGGCTTAAGGAGTAGCCGACGGTTGAGCGTTTTGCTATTAGTCGATACTCGCGAGGTATGTGAACCTCTTCCTATCTCTTCTAGCATGATATGTGTGAACTATGTAGTGCGGTAGACGCATACGTGCTAAATGTATTTGATTGGTGTAAAACATAAAGTGTTATAACGGCTTTATGGGAAGTTGGTTATAACAGCTTTATGTTGGTTAGAAAATACATGTGGTTTTTAAAAGGTAACTGATTTGAACTATAACTGGCTTGTTATGTGTTAATAAAGAACTTGAAGTATTTCAAAAGATTTTTGAATCATTTTGAAAGAAGAAGTAATACTTGGTTTTTGAAAACTTAAGAGTTATACTAGCTTTATGGGAGGTTAGGTATAACGGCTTAAGAATGTTTTATCGATTTGAAATCGAATGTATCGACAAACCACCGCAGTTAATAAAAGGAAATGTTCGACTAATTAAGTATTAATAAAACCAGAGAAACTTCCATCCGCATAGAAACTAAGATGAGACAAAATGATATTTCCTATATCATGTCTTATGTAATAAGATTGTTATAAACAAGAATATCCTACTCACATGTAAGGCTTAGGTTTCTCAGATTGTTTAAAGGAGAATTATATTCTTAAATGAATAAGATTATGAACTACGAAACCGTTCTAAAATGAGAAACTTGAACATTGGAAATTAGGCAAACTTAAACATTGGAAAAGAATGTTGCTACTTGATTTTACAAAGAGGAGTAATTGATTTACTTTAAAAAGATAATCACTCTATGTTCATATACTACTGGTATTGTGTGGTTTTTCACAAGTAACGTATCTTGTAAAGATTTAATGTATGAAGTGCTTTGGGGATAGGTACCCGAACTTGTTAGTAGAAAGTACCTTGTGTGAATAACTTGATTGTATTGGTTTGTGATAGCCTTGTAATACTTTCTTGTTGACTTGATAAGTAAGCATGTTAGGATGCTACGTGTGTTAGTATCTTGTGATTATTATGTGAGTGGTCACTCGCAGGTGCTTACGTTGTTAAACGTTAAGCCCGTTGTACTGTTATTGTATCACATACCCCCTTGACTTATTATACCGAGGGCTTGCCACCCTTGATGCGGGTCTTTACGGCCTATGCGGTCCTCGTGACTATGCGGAGTGCGGTAGCTCCAGGATTTGATCATTCCGGGTGTTTAGCCTGATGCGGGGGATTCCCTATGCGGTCTGGCTGAGACTATGCGGTCTTTTGAGACTATGCGGTTGCGGGAGCCTGTGCAGATACCGGTGGTCACGCCTTCGACGCGGGTATACCTCAGCGATGCGGGACCATGATTCGAGGAATACCTCACGCGGTCCGTGTGTGACCTATGCGAGTCGCGAGAGTTCCAGAATAGACGCGCACATTGATATTGCGGGCGAGTGGCCGCCTTCGACATGTGGTGCGGTCTAGAAAGACCTCGGATACGATTTGTGGTATTTTTGGCATCGCTGGTCTTAGTAGTCGGCTATGCCTTCGCACTTGCCCCGCACGGTTTTATTGTGATAACTTTGAGGCGTGAGTCACGACTTGACATGATCGCTTATTTGTTGTGGATGTAGTTTGCTTATCATACATGTCTCTGCTTTATAGACTATTATGATTTCATTTACTGATTTTTAGTTTCACATACTCCTGCACTGTCAGATCGACCTCTTCGGGCCGCTCACGCCGCAGTCGAGGTACACGCGCCGTTGATCCTAGCTCGTGGTCACGCCAGCGTTGGGAAGCTCCGCTTCTCCGAGGCTTATCAGCCGTATAGTCCTCGTCAGAGCGAGTGTTTACATTCGTGGGTTTGGGGCCCCGTCCCGCCATAGTTGTCGATCATTTCTTAGAGGTCTGTAGTAATCACTGTGGCGTGGTTTGTAAAAAGGATTAAGCTGTTCATTTGTAAAAGAGTTGATGGTTATATATATGCCGAAAGGCAAGTTTTCACAGATCATTGTTTCATATTTCTGTTATCTCATGTTGTTGTTTTATGTTCCGCTGATTACTCTGATATTGTGTCACTAGGGTGCCCGGGGTAAGGCACCAGTCACGGGCCCAGTTTCGGGTCGTGATACTTATCATGTAAACAAGTTTCTAAAGGCCAAAGACATACCTGAAATCATATAGGCGGTTCAAGGACCGCTAAAACTGGGAACTCCCACCACGACCTCTGCCACGGCCTGTCGGTGCATGAACATCCTGCCTAGCTATTGAAGGCGAAGAACCCGCAATCGATCCAAAGAGTCGTGTTGTCCCACCAGGACCCCCTCTATAAGGACACTCTCTTAACATATGGCCTAGACGACCACAAGAAAAACAAGCACCCGTACCGGCGCGACATACCCCAGAATGTAACCTACCACACTGGGCACATTGAGGAAAAGGTGGCCTCGATCGACCGAACCCCATCTCCCGAGACTCAAGCTCTAGAGACTGACCGCCTCGCATTCCCGGGTTGTGAAAACCCCGCTGAAAATGTGGAGGAGCACTCGGCCGGGCCGCAATGTCGACCTAGTTCACTGAGGCCGCCCGCCAAAATCGCCCGAGACCTGTTGTCTCGCCTCTTGGCCGGCTCGAGTCAACTGATCCTCCTCTCTATCCTCTATCCTCGCGCATAGGCTCGCATCCTAGCAATGTCCATACCGGGTGAAGAGCCACCCCAAGCATGCAGAATCATACGACGGCCTAGCCCCATCACATAACGATGAACTCTATCCGCCATGCTAGCCACTATGGTGTGCGCATGCTCGCCAAGGAGTCAAACTCGTGCTATACTCCCGATAGTCCTACCATTACGTCTCAAGGTCAAAAATCTATCTACGCGGCCCTCCTCATCTCGTGAGGCAAAAGTGATCCATAAAGGCCTCGTGAACTCCTCCCAAACACCGGAAGAGCATCATCCCCTCTCGCCAAGACTCCATGACTCAAACCAGTTCAACGCAATATCGCAGAACCCAAGAGAGGCTAGTATAATGCACTGTCTCCAAGCCTTAAGAACTCGTGATAGTCCGTGTAGCTGCCGAACGAACTCTGCGGATCTTCCTCGCACTCGAACCATAAAACTCGGGCGGATGACAACCTAAAATCCGGATCCGCAAACCGCCGCTTAGGGTTAGCTACCGCTCCGCTTGCCACGCCTACCACTATGTCGCCAATAGTCCGATCGTTCTCCATAATCCCTATACTCGCCTCGGCCGAGGAACTGAGGCAGATGCACGAACCTTCGGCGCCATCGCCGCTCTCGCCTTCTATCGCCGGCGTGGTGAACTCGCCGCCCGCCTACTACCCTGTGCATAACTGTGTCCGAGTCACGTAACCCTCACAGCACTCTAGCGCCTCCCGCCGCCGCTTTGCCCTTCTGGCCCCGGTCGCCTCCGGCGAGGCATAATCGTTTCATAAGAATAGGTCGAGAGGATTCAACCTAATAAGACACTTTCATCCGCACGATCTTAGAGAGGGAAGAATGGAAACTAATCCTAAAATGTCTGCAGCCTCACGATTATAGATGTGGTGCACAACACACCGATAATCAAGACTTACTAGACACGGTGCGTAGACACTTTCCGAGGACTAATCGCTGCGATACCACTTTTGTCACGACTCGACCCGGATCGCGATCGGTGCCCTACCCGGCACTTTACAGTATACATCGAGATAATCGTGGAACATACATGAAACTTATAAAATAAAACAATGTATAAAACAACAAAGTTAGCCGATAGGGCCACCTTCCTGGACATACATATATACAACCGAAGCAGTTGCCTCCTTTTCTTTACAAATTGACCCACAATGTGTGACTACAGACCTCTAAGAGTTTTAACATAACATCTGTGGCGGGACAGGGCCCCGCCATACCCCTGAATATACATGAATCTACTACTTCAGGGAAAACCGTACCAAGAGATAAAGCCTCCGGAGCAAATGGAGCTTTTTCCCCAAAAACTGAACCGAGATCCTAAGAGCAAGGATCACCAACCTGGGTACCTAAAACCTGCGGGCATGAACGCAGCCCGAAGAAGTCGATAACAGTGCAGAATATGGAGCAGAAATAACGTCTGATGCGGTCATGCGTACAAAAGAATGACAAAGACAAGTATAAAACAATACATACGGATCTGCGGTGTCATTACCACTTATGAACTTAATCGCACCTTATTATCTTTTCCATTCTTAATAAAAGTTCTGACCACATTCTTACGTACATTATTAGAAAAGAATCATTAAGTTCATTACTATATAACTCACTTATCTTTCATAAGTATAATCCGCCCTGGGAGGGCACCTATACTACCCCAATTTAGACGCGATCAAGGTCACATAGTGCGCGTAAAGGTATCTTGCCGGCCCATTCCTCGGGTCGATAATGTCATATAGTCCGCGTAAGGTATCTTGCCGGCCCATTCTCGGGTCGATAATGTCATATAGTCTGCGCGTAAGGTATCTTGCCCGCCGTTCTGGATCGATAATGTCATATAGTCGCGCGTAAGGTATCTCGCCCGCCATTCACGGGTCGATAATGTCATATAGTGCGCGTAAGGTATCTTGCGGCCCGTTCTCGGTCGATAATGTCATATAGTCCGCGTAAAGGTATCTTGCCCGCCCGTTCTCGGTCGATAATGTCATCTAAAATCGAATTTAACCCAACGTACTCACGCGCTTCTACTCCTTTAGAAAGACTCTTTTCAATTACAACTTCCCAGATACTAACAACTATAGTATCAAGTCCTATCCGTCTTTCAAGACAAGTCACAATACATTTTTAGAAATACAATTACCGACTTCTAAAATAAGTGACTCCTTTCTTAAAAACCCTAAGCAACTGGTACCTCAAAAACAGTTTGCCCTTCCTTATTTCAAATCATTTCTTTGCTTACATTCTTGAAAACCATTCTTTTAACCTTCCATAAAGCCGTTATAACCAACTTCCCATAAAGCCGTTATAACCCTTTATGGTTTTAGACCAACTCATTCCTTTTATAACCAAGAGACTTCTACTTTTTGAAACCAAGTATTAAATACTTTCAAATCAATTCTCTTAACTTTCAAAAATACAATTAGTCTCTTAACCTTTAGAACTCAAGTGACTCCTTTTATTATAAAACCTTAGGCAATTGATGCCTTAAAAAAATCAAGTTGCCTTTTCACTAAAATCAAGTCATTTATCTTTCCATAAAGCAAATATAACTAACTTCCCATAAGGCCGTTATATTCACTTTATGCCTTAGCCATAAACAATTTCCTATCCAAGGGACTTATACGTTTAAAACGGAACAAGTATCACATACTTTTAAAACTCTTCAAGTCCCTTAACTTTAAAATCCACTTAAGACATCCTTACTATTTTCAAAGAAGTGAGTTAATCTCCTAACCCACCTGACTTGGCATTACATAAGACAAGTAAAGAATGTCATAGTCTTGTACGTCTACCGTACTACATACGTGCAACTAGTCATGCTCAAAAATAGGAAAAGTTCTACATAGAGTAGGTCACACAACTACCTCTTGACTTCTAAGAGTAACAGGGACATGAAAAGATACCACAGGTATATTCCATACATATAATCATGCCAAAGGAAGGAAGAGGTTCACATACCTCGCGACGATTGTCGACAAGTAGCAAAATGCTCCAAAGTACTTCAACCTTGAGCTATTCCATTCTCCAAGTAGGATACGCCATACTTAGTACTTCAACCTATAACGGTCACAATATGTCCATTAACCTCTTACTTCATACGTAGAATATTATTCTAAGTGCTAAGTCACTAATTCTACGGAAAATCGGACAGCACCTCCTTTGTTTCTACTAACTTTGCCACCTTTTTCAAGGCCGAATACAATAACCAAACAGCCCCAATTGGCTCACCACAATCAATAAGGTAGTACAAAACAAATGAATAACAACTACTAGTCCAATTTTCGGCCATAATGAATACAACAATACCAATTCTTATCCAATTTCCATTTCCATCCAAGTTATTAGCCTTATATGATATCAAGTCGCAAACGATTATAACTACTATAATCTTCAAGTATGTAACATGCGACGATTCTAATAAACGACTAAATCGTAATCCAACTTCACAAGGCTTACTATACATTTCGGATTTTTAAGGCTACAAGCAATCCATAATACTAATCAAACTTCAATATAACAACTTCACGCTAGCAACAACAATAACATTATATAATTCAGAACAGTTTAATCGACAAGATTATACCTCAATGACTCTTAATCCAACTCCAATCCGAAGTCGCTCCTTAGAAGATTAGAACCTCTCCAAGACACTTCAATCCGCTTGTTGAGACCCTTAGAACAACACCAACAATCTTCCTTCAAATCTCCAACAAAACCTAGAAAGTCCTTTGGGTTTCGTTTGCGACTAACCCAAACTACATTTTCCAAGATTTTTCTATTGAGATAAGCTTACACTACCCTCAAGAACCTTGGTTAAAAGTGTGGGGCTTAAAGAACGAGGAACGAAATTTTTTTCTTTCTTTCTCCTTGTGAACCCGAGAGCATGCCCTAAGTGTTCTTCAAATTTTTTGTGAATTTGGCTAAGTGTTAGTCAAGTCTTGCACTACTAGTATTATATAGTGTATTGGAGGGTCATGATACACACAAATGGGTGGTCTAGATAAGCTCAGCAAATATCAAGCTATTGTGGGTCCTTTGACTTGGTCAAGATTGTCAAGCTCACACTTGCAAGACTTTGTCATTTCAAGACTATGGTCATGACCATTTTAGCCTTGACATTTCGTCCAAGGCATTCAATAAGGCGGGGTGACACGTGTCGCCCTCCCATTCGTCACAATGGTACGTTTTCCTACAATTTCATAATTCCGATAAATTTTTACAATTCTCAAAATCTTAACATTATGAGTTCTTACGTACTTTCTTAAAACATGTCCTGTAAATACGGGTGTAACATTCTTCCCCTTAGAAACATTCGTCCTCGAATGTTCTTTCGAGTCAAACTTAAAATCAACAACATAGTTTCCTTTCACCACCCCGACATACCAACAATGACACTCATGGCCTTAATACCTCACACTCACATATATGTCCATCATAAGCCCAAAAAGGGATTATCTTTTCGTACTTCCAACTCCTCCTAACATATACATAGTCTCAATATAATCTGTTCATAAAACTTAAACATACCATAACTTATCATGTAAACAAGTTTCTAAAGGCCAAAGACATACACGAAATCATATAGGCGGTTCAAGGACCGCTAAGCGGAACTCCACCACGACCTCTGCCACGCGGCATATCGGTGCATGAACATCCTGCCTAGCTATTGAAGGCGAAGAACCCGCAACTGATCCAGTAGACTGTGTTGTCCCACCAGGACCCCCTCTATAAGGACACTCTCTTAACATATGGCCTAGACGACCACAAGAAAAACAAGCACCCGTACCGGCGCGACATACCCCAGAATGTAACCTACCACACTAGGCGCATTGAGGCACAGGTGGCCTCGATCGATCGAACCCCATCTCCCGAGACTCAAGCTCTAGAGACCTGACCGGCCCCTGCATTCCCGGGGTTGTGAAAACCCCTGCTGGAAAATGTGGAGGAGCACTCGGTGCTGGCTGCAATGTCGACCTAGTCTGCTGTTGAGGTCGCCTCAGCTCGCCTCGAGACCACGTTGTCTTGGCCTCTTGGTGGCGAGTCAATCTGATCCTCCTCTCTCTATCCTCTATCCCTGCGCATAGGCTGCATCCAGCAATGTCCATACCGGTGAAGAGCCACCCCAAGCATGCAAGAATCATATGGCGGTCTAGCCCCATCACATAACGATGAACTCTATCCGCCATGCTAGCCACTATGGTGTGCGCATGCACGCCAAGGAGTCAAACTCGTGCTATACTCCCGATAGTCCTACCATTCTCTCAAGGTCAAAAATCTATCTACGCGGGCCCTCCTCATCTCAGGAGGCAAAATGTGATCCATAAAGGCCTCTGTGCACTCCGCCCAAACACCGGAAGAGCATCATCCCTTTCGTCAAGACGTGACTCAAACCGGTTCAACGCAATATATCGTAACGGTAAGAGGCTAGTATAATGAACTCTGTCTCCAAGCCTTAAGAACTCGCATAGTCCGCAGCTGCCGAGCGAACTCCTGCGGATCTTCCTCGGACCTCGAACCATAAAACTCGGGCGGATGACAACCTGAGAAAATCCGGATCCATGGCCGGCTCTGGTTAGCTACTACTCTGTCGGTTTGCCGCCTACCACTATGTCGGTCAATAGTCCGATCTGTTCTCCATAATCCCATACTCGCCTGGTGAGGAAGGCTGAGGCTGCAGAACCTCTGCGCCATCGCTCTCGGCTCCTCTATCTTTGGCGTGGTGAACTCATTGCCGCCTACTACCCTGGCATAATCGTGTCCGAGTCCCGGTAACCTCTGCGTGCCTCTAGCGACTCCTCTTTGCCCTTGCCCGGGCCTGAGTCCGCCAGGAGGCATAATCGTTTCATAAGAATAGGTCGGAGAGGATTCAACCTAATAAGGCACTCTCCGCACGATCTTAGAGAGGAAGAATGGAAACCAATCCTAAAATGTCCTGCGACCTCACGATTATAGATGTGGTGCACAACACACCGATAATCAAGACTCTACTAGACACGATGCCCAGACACTTTCCGAGGACTAATCGCTCGATACCACTTTTGTCACGACCCGACCGGGGCGCTGGTGCCCTACACAGGCACCCTTACAGTATACATCGAGAGATAATCAGCGAACATACATGAAACTTATAAAATAAAACAACAAGTAAAACAACAGGTTAGCCGATAGGGCCACCTTCCTGGACATACATATATACAACCGAAGCAGTTGCCTTCTTTTCTTTACAAATTGACCCACAATGTGTGACTACAGACCTCTAAGAGTTTTAACATAACATCTGTGGCGGGACAGGCCCGCCATACCACGAATATACATGAATCTACTACTGTGGAAAACCGTACCAAGAGATAAAGCCTCGGAGCAAATGGAGCTTTTTCCCCAAAATCGAACCGAGATCCTAAGAGCAAGGATCACCAACAGGTACCTAAAACTCGGGCATGAACGCGGCCCGAAGAAGTCGATAACAGTGCGAATATGGAATGAAATAACGTCAAGAAATGTGATCATAACCGTACAAAGAATGACAAAGACAAGTATAAAACAATACATACGGATCCTCGCCGTGTCATTACCACTTATGAACTTAATCGCACCTTATTATCTTTTCCATTCTTAATAAAAGTTACAGCCACATTCTTACGTACATTATTAGAAAAAGAATCATTAAGTTCATTACTATATAACTCACTTATCTTTCATAAGTATAATCCGGCCCTTTAAGGAGGGGCACCTATACTACCCGATTTAGACGCGATCAAGGTCACATAGTGCGCGTAAGGTATACGCCCGCCCATTCTCGGTCGATAATGTCATATAGTCGCGTAAAGGTATCGCCGGACCATTCTGGTCGATAATGTCATATAGTCTGCCCGTAAAGGTATACCGCCCGGCCCATTCCTGGGTCGATAATGTCATATAGTCTGCCCGTAAAGGTATACTGCCCGGCCCATTCCTGGGTCGATAATGTCATATAGTCTGCCCGTAAAGGTATACTGCCCGGCCCATTCCTGGGTCGATAATGTCATATAGTCTGCCCGTAAAGGTATACTGCCCGGCCCATTCCTGGGTCGATAATGTCATCTAAAATCCGGGAATTTAACCCAACGTACTACGCGCCTCTACTCCTTTAGAAAGACTCTTTTTCAATTACAACTTCCCAGATACTAACAACTATAGTATCAAGTCCTATCCGTCTTTCAAGACAAGTCACAATACATTTTTAGAAATACAATTACCGACTTCTAAAATAAGTGACTCCTTTCTTAAAAACCCTAAGCAACTGGTACCTCAAAAACAGTTTGCCCTTCCTTATTTCAAATCATTTCTTTGCTTACATTACTGAAGAAAACCATTCTTTTAACCTTCCATAAAGCCGTTATAACCAACTTCCCATAAAGCCGTTATAACCCTTTATGGTTTTAGACCAACTCATTCCTTTTATAACCAAGAGACTTCTACTTTTTGAAACCAAGTATTAAATACTTTCAAATCAATTCTCTTAACTTTCAAAAATACAATTAGTCTCTTAACCTTTAGAACTCAAGTGACTCCTTTTATTATAAAACCTTAGGCAATTGATGCCTTAAAATCAAGTTGCCTTTTCACTAAAATCAAGTCATTTATCTTTCCATAAAGCAAATATAACTAACTTCCCATAAGGCCGTTATATTCACTTTATGCCTTAGCCATAAACAATTTCCTATCCAAGGGACTTATACGTTTAAAACGGAACAAGTATCACATACTTTTAAAACTCTTCAAGTCCCTTAACTTTAAAATCCACTTAAGACATCCTTACTATTTTCAAAGAAGTGAGTTAATCTCCTAACCCACCTGACTTGGCATTACATAAGACAAGTAAAGAATGTCATAGTCTTGTACGTCTACCGTACTACATACGTGCAACTAGTCATGCTCAAAAATAGGAAAAGTTCTACATAGAGTAGGTCACACAACTACCTCTTGACTTCTAAGAGTAACAGGGACATGAAAAGATACCACAGGTATATTCCATACATATAATCATGCCAAAGGAAGGAAGAGGTTCACATACCTCGCGACGATTGTCGACAAGTAGCAAAATGCTCCAAAGTACTTCAACCTTGAGCTATTCCATTCTCCAAGTAGGATACGCCATACTTAGTACTTCAACCTATAACGGTCACAATATGTCCATTAACCTCTTACTTCATACGTAGAATATTATTCTAAGTGCTAAGTCACTAATTCTACGGAAAATCGGACAAAGACCTCCTTTGTTTCTACTAACTTTGCCACCTTTTTCAAGGCCGAATACAATAACCAAACAGCCCCAATTGGCTCACCACAATCAATAAGGTAGTACAAAACAAATGAATAACAACTACTAGTCCAATTTTCGGCCATAATGAATACAACAATACCAATTCTTATCCAATTTCCATTTCCATCCAAGTTATTAGCCTTATATGATATCAAGTCGCAAACGATTATAACTACTATAATCTTCAAGTATGTAACATCACGATTCTAATAAACGACTAAATCGTAATCCAACTTCACAAGGCTTACTATACATTTCGGATTTTTAAGGCTACAAGCAATCCATAATACTAATCAAACTTCAATATAACAACTTCATGCTAGCAACAACAATAACATTATATAATCTTGTAACACTTTAATCGACAAGATTATACCTCAATGACTCTTAATCCAACTCCAATCCGAAGTCGCTCCTTAGAAGATTAGAACCTCTCCAAGACACTTCAATCCGCTTGTTGAGACCCTTAGAACAACACCAACAATCTTCCTTCAAATCTCCAAACAAAACCTAGAAAGTCCTTTAGGGTTTCGTTTTGCGACTAACCCGTAAACTACCTTTTTCCAAGATTTTTCTATTGAGATAAGCTTACACTACCCTCAAGAACCTTGGTTAAAAGTGTGGGGCTTAAAGAACGAGGAACGAAATTTTTTTCTTTCTTTCTCCTTGTGAACCCGAGAGCATGCCCTAAGTGTTCTTCAAATTTTTTGTGAATTTGGCTAAGTGTTAGTCAAGTCTTGCACTACTAGTATTATATAGTGTATTGGAGGGTCATGATACACACAAATGGGTGGTCTAGATAAGCTCCTAGCAAATATCAAGCTATTGTGGGTCCTTTGACTTGGTCAAGATTGTCAAGCTCACACTTGCAAGACTTTGTCATTTCAAGACTATGGTCAATGACCATTTTAGCCTTGACATTTCGTCCAAGGCATTCACTAAGGGGGGGTGACACGTGTCGCCCTCCCATTAAATCGATAATGCGTTTTCCGACAATTTCATAATTCCGATAAATTTTTTACAAGTCTCAAAATCTTAACATTATGAGTTCTTACGTACTTTCTTAAAACATGTCCTGTAAATACGGGGTGTAACAATCATTTTATGAGCATCATAACTCTTTTCATATTACATCGACTTGATACGACACACTTAACATAAGGATTATGAACACGAAGGACTTCGCGGATGTTAAACTCTCACGATATGAATGTAAGGATGGGTGATATTTGGTAAGTGGCTCGAGTGTTGGTGATATTCAGGTCGACCCGAAAATGGGAATTAAAGTGGGCTGTCGGGTGGGGGCGTTGTAGTGTGGTGTTTGGTGGCTGTTTTGGATAGTTGTATAAAGAATTTAGTCAAGGAATTTTATGGAGCTGTTGTGGACACATTAAAGGTTGTTTTGATGGTTGGGCTTTAGTGGTTTGATGATGGAAATGTGATGTAATGGAAATGAACCAGTCAGGTTATCGATAAGGTGTGTTTTGTAGATTGTTTGTGGTTACTGGACTTGGACATATATTTGTGGGTAGTTTCGGTGAAAGACCTTTGTTGGGGGTGTTGGTGAAGTTTTGTGGGATGTGGCGGTTGAAGGAATATGGTGGTTTGGGCGAGGAATGAACACGTGATGCTAGGTGAAATCTCGGGTACAATCCATGCAAGGACGATCGATATGTCAAGGATAGAGACACGGGGGTTTTAATGCCAAGGTTGATACCAAAATGAAGGTGACCAATTCAACAAGGTCTAGTCCGAGGTTCCTAAGTACAAGACCGTGATCAAGCCAAGTAAGGGTGGTCAAAAAACTTTAGAGATAGACCCAAGGTTTAGGCTAGGTTGGATTACACAAGTTCCAACATTCTCTTGCAACCAAGGGGGTTCCTTAAGCTTGGGTTTAGTTAAGTCAAAAGTCTTAACCAAACATACGCTGAAGGGAAACATTATCTTGGGTTTAACGAGGTAACACAGTGCTAACTTCAACTTACTCTAAGGGGTTGTCTCACACAAGAATCAAAGGCTCACACAAGGACCAACTAATGTATACAACACACAAGTTGAATACCTTAGCTTTTGAGTAAAACTCACTTTTTATATTTCATCAACTCTTTGCCTATTTACAATGTCCTAAGGGTTCTATTTATAGTGGTACATGGACTATTCTAGAAGACAAATTAAAGGACGTAAAACTACAAGCCAATCGGCCGAATGGGAACAAGGGAAGGGAATCAGTTGGCTTGGGAACTAAGTTGGTTTTCGGCCATGGTGAAGACAATGGGAAAGGGTTTGGATTTTCTTGGAGACAAATTTGAACTCAAACTCCTTCACACCTCATTGTGGCATCCAAGTAGAATAGTGGATGGATTTGGCTTCTCAATACTTCATATTCTTGGACCTAGTTTAGAAGCTTCCATTCCTTGCACCAAGGAGTGGTTCTCAGCCACCTCTTCATTTCCCCTATGCTGAGCTTGACTTGTTCTTGAATGGTCTTCTTTTTCTTGCCACCTTGTTGGCCAAGTCACCTCTTGTCTGTGCCAACTTCGCACTTTCGACCATATCACCTTCCTCGGCATTCTCATCTTATTGATTGTGTCCTAAAGCAAGCTAAGGGCTATTACATAGTTTTATTATTTACTAATAAGAGCGAAAAGCTAAGAAATAAAAATAAGCTAAAAGTAAACAACATGGTCTCAGTCAAGACCAACAAGAAAGCCGAATAAAATGACTTCTTCTTCAACTCTTCAAGTACAATCTTTAATCCCACTCCACAAACTATACCATATTAGGCTTCTAAGTGTAGATTGACGGGCCATCGTTGTCATTCTTAGTAAAGCTCCTATCGACTCATGTTGAGAATTTAAGTTCGTGCGATTTCTTTCATCAATCTCCCTTTCTTTGAAATAATTTGCCCTCAAATATGTGACATTTAAATGTGGTAATAAGCCTTCAACAACAAGTGTTGACCTGCCACTTTCATCATTGGATAAGTTCAGAAGTTTTATTGTGGATGCCTTCCTCGAAACTTGCCAAATAAGGATCCGAATACAAGATAAATGGTTTTTACTTCAGATGATGCCCATGTTGGATCACGGATCCCATAAGACATGATGCCTTTCTATAGGTAGAAAAATAACATCATTCACCACTCAATTTTGTTCTAGGTAATGCGATGGATCCTATGCCTTGAGTCAAGCTGACACCCATGCCAATTCTAGTATCGCGTTCAACTTCAAATAACATGTTATAATTCGGCAAAGGGGCAGCAGGAGTATCAATATCTCGAATGAAATGACGAGGGGGAGAACTCACACAATGGCAACTTCTTGCACTCGTAGGCTTGGACCAAATCCAGATAGTTTCCATCGTGCATGGATTCTCGTACGTACCCATGAATGATTGGTCAACCAAAAGAAATGTAATTTGTGCACACCACTCACGAAATATCTTAGGACCTTCTTTGGATACATAGTTACCACACAAGCATACTCCTTTAACTCGCCACATAAGTTCACAATATTTGTTGTCTCATTTGTCTTATGGCAAGCAACAAAGCGGACCATCTTTACAAATCTATCCACGACTATCATGAAAGAGTTGTTGCCCCGTTGTGCTTGCGGAATTCGCAAAAGAGTATTCGACCTTTGGTGGGAAAAACCTTTGGTCCTTTGACCAGTGGAACATTCATCCACCATTCCTTGCATATCCTCGAACTTGGGACCTTGTTCAAGGAGCTCCTTTAGCACTTCCAATACCATTGACATTGATTCAAGCATGGTCAATATCATGTGCATTTGAAGAAGTATACCCGCCACTATTATGGGTTTGTCATTTTCATGTATTGTGGAGGATGTGGGAGCTTGTAAGTATGCTACACAATTATTAAGCCTCGGATTCACCTTCTTTTGCACCACATAATATTCTGAGTCGTATGTAGAATAAGGAAGTCGTGTATCACACAATCTCTTATTAGAGGGATTCATAGATTCTTGGTTTTGAAGTAAGATGACTCCAATGTCACACTCAATTTTAATATTCGGAATAAGGACAGTAGGGGCCCAAAATTTTGAGTGAATTGACGAGGAAAGGAAGTTGAATCACGAAAACATTTTGCCATACTTCGATTTGATGGTTCGGGCAAATTCCGGAAGGTTACTACCGTGGATGGAATATCATAAACGTCGTCGGATGATGTGATGTAGCCCATAGGTGGTTGTATCACCTTGTGTATGTAACATACAAGAAGCTTTGAAACATTTCTCAACCCAAATGGCATCACAAGACATTCGGACAAGCCATTCTTGGTGTTGGATTCCAACTTCTATTCACCTTTTTCTCGGGTCTTCATGTATTGGTAGTCGCATCTTAAATCTATCTTGATGAACAATTTGGCTCCACTTAATTCATCAAAAAGATCTTTCAACCTCAACATAGAAAGTTTGTTCCCAATGATGAAGTTGTCGACCTCTCGACTTTCAACACACGTGTGCCAAGTTTTATTTTTATTTGGCACCATCAAGATCGCTGCCTTGTTCGGATTGTGGATATAAGCTTGATGATTAAGTAATGAACTTATTTGAAATAAACCAAGAGTAGGTTCAATACTTTCCACCGTTGGTGACCCAGTTGCAAGCTCGTCCGCATATACAACGTCCAAGGACTCCTTCAAGTCGGCATCTCTAGCACTCCCATTCTTAAGTTCTTTCTCTATCTCCGGTGCATCAAATAATGGGGTCTCGGTTTCCTCTTGTTCGTCAGGTGGTATGGGTTCCATAATAGCCAGGGAAAACCACACTTACGATACTCTTCTCTAAGAACGACTCGGGAATTAGGACATTCACTTACAAAGTGTCCAAACTCTTGACATTGGAAGCATTTATTTTTCCTTTTATCTATCCCTTTTGTAGCCTCTTCACGTTCTTGGGTATACAATGGCTTAGTGGAATAAGTACTTCCTTTTTTTATCCTTCTTTTCAATTTTTTTCCGATACAAGGGGTTGGGAAAAGAGGTACCACCCTTTGCGTTATCATTAGTGTGCTTCAAGTAGGGCCTTACATGGGACATATTTCTTTTCAAGCTTTGTACTGTCTTGCACAACCCTTGACTTTGACATTTTTGTTCACATCATGCCTCGAAAATTCTTCTTTCAAGACTTGCACATGTTTCGCAAACACGTCTTTTACGAGCCTCATTAACTCTTCTTTGTTTACATGAGCCATAAGAGTGAGACGGGATGGCCTCGCTCTAATACCAATCTGATGCAAGTAAGAAGGTGTGCTGTTTGGTAAGTAGGTCGAGTGTTGGGTGATAGTTGGGTCAACCCAAAAATGGGACTCAAAGTGGGCTGTCGGGTGGGGCGTTACTGCCGGGCAGTATGGTGTTTGGTGGAGGTTTGGGGTAGTTGTATAGGGAATTGGGTCAAGGAATTTTATGGAGCTATTATGGACACGTTAAGGTTTGTTTTTATGGTCGGACTTTGGTGTTTTAATGATGGCAAGGCAATGGAACAGAACTGAACCAGTGAGGTTATCGGTAAGGTGTGTTTTGTGGACTATTTGTGGTTATCGGACTTGGACGTGTATTTGTGGGTAGTTTCGGTAAAGGAATTTTGGTGGGGGTGTTTGTGAAGTATTGTGGGATGTGGAAGTGGAAGGAATATGGTAGTTTAGGAGAGGAATGAAGATGAGATACTAGGTATAATATCGGGTACAATCCAAGCAAGGATGGTCGATATGTCAAGGATAGAGACACCGGGGTTTTAATGGCCCAGTCGACACCAAGATGAAGGTGACCAATTCAACAAGGTCTAGTCCGATGTTGCTAAGTACAAGGCCGTGATCAAGACAAGTAAGGGTGGTCGAAAAACCTTAGAGATAGACCCAAGGCTTAGGCTAGGTTGGATCACACAAGTTCCAATGTTCGCTTGCAACCAAGGGGGTTCCTTAAGCTTGAATTTAGTTAAGTCACAAAGTCTTAACAAAACTTACACCAAAGGGAAACCTTAGCTTGGTTTTTACTAGGTCATATAGTCCTAGATTCAACTTACACTAAGGGATTGGCTCTCACAAGAACCAAAGGCCCACACAAGGACCAACTAATGTATACAACACACAAGTTGAATACCTTAGCTTTTGAGTAAAACTTACTATGTATATTTCATCAACACTCTGCCTATTTATAATTTACTAAGGTTTATATTTATAGTGGTACATGGACTATTCTATAAGACAAATTAAAGGACGAAAAACTACAAGCCAATCGGCCAAATGGGAACAAAGGAAAGGAATCGGTTGGCTTGGGAACCAAGTTGGTTTTCGACTGTGGTGAATAAAATGGGAAAGGGTTTGGATTTCATTGGAGACAAAGTTGGACTTAAACTCCATTACACCTGTTTGTGGCATCCAAGTAGAAGAGTGGATGAATTTGACTTCTCAAGACTTCATCTTCTTGGAACTAGTTTGGAAGATTCTATTCCTTGCACCAATGAGTGGTTCTCGACCACCTATTCATCTCCCCCAGGTGGAGCTTGACTTGTTTTTGAATGGTATTCTTGGAAGCTTCTTGTCTTTTTCACGTTGTCGGCCAAGTCACCTCTTATCCATGCCATCTTGGCACTTTCGGACATGTCACCTTCCTCGACATTCTCATCTTATTGATTGTGTCCTAAAGCAAGATAAGGGTTATTACATGGTATTATGTCCTAGTAAGATCTAAAAGCTAAACTAAGAAATAAATACAAGGTAAAAGAAAACAACACATTCTCGGCCAATACCAATAAGAAGGCCAAATAAAATGTCTTATTCTTCAACTCTTCAAGTCCATTATTTAATCCCACTCCACAATCCACACCATATTAGGCGTCTAAGTATAGATTAATGGGCCATCATTGGCATTCTTAGTAAATATCCTATCGACTCATGTTGAGTGTTTAAGTTCGTGGGATTTCTTCCATAATGTTATATATTCTTTGGCTCATATGCGCCCTCTTCAGTGAGGCAGAATCCATCCACAATGCGAAATGCTCTAGCATATCAGTCGATCTTCGTCAAATATTATCGAGATGTGATTCCTTTGATCCCAATGATATATAACCATCCTTAGATGTCTCAACACCTATTTATGACATAATAGACCCTCAGAATGGGGCGCAAATCGTTGGAGCTCAATTTGATTAACCATGCTCTTAAACATGCATGAACAATGGCGTAACTCAGAATCTTGTAGATATATCTCCAGTTCTTGTCCCAAGGCCTTCATTATCCTTTTATGAGAATCATAACTCTTTTCATATTACATCGACTTGACATGACACACTCAACGTAAGGATTATGAACATGAAGGACTTCGTAGATGTTAAACTCTCACGATCTCCTCGGGTATTAACTCGATCATCTCAAAATCTTCCCCAAGGGAAACTTCTTCTTGTCTTGGATTCCCTATCTTAGTGAATATTTGATGAAAAAAATTATGGGGTGTAAAATCCTTCCCCACTTAAGAACATTCATCGTTTAATGTTGAGGCATTACTATTCAGGTACAAAAAGTTTCATATTCTATGGAAATTTTGGCAAGGTCTCCTTTATACATTGGACTATTTCAACCCGTCATGTGGTCGGCTATCGATACTATTGCCTCATGGGGTTACACAAGAAATATTGGTATATAATCGACCCCTTATGGTCGTATCTCTCATTTTACTTATCCTTAATATATTCGCACCATTGAACTTCGACCATTGAGTTAGTTCCTTCCTTTGCTTTACGATGACAACTTGTATATATACAATATTACACCTTGAGAGGCTTCATGGGGATGGAGTATGGTCTTAACTTGGCATTTAACGAGAAATAAGGAATACAATAATAGCAATGGAGCTACTTCCATCAACAGATAAATGATAGATGAATAGAATAGTTCTTTTGACATTTCTTTTGAAAACAATAAATACTTTGGAGCACAAGTAGGGTTATACTGAAAGGTTGCGTTACAATGGTTATCAAAGACCGGCGTTCTTTGAAAAAAATTAGGATCTTTCACACTCATTTCTCCTTGTATCTTTCTTTTGCATTTCTCTTCGTACATTCCTTTCTTACTTTTTTCATATTATCACATTCATTGGCGTAAATTTATTGGCAACACTGCTGGCCTTGAGATTTCCTTTATTCAACAAGTTGTTTTCTAATTCTACATCCATTTTGTTATGGCAACCTCTGAAGTGGATTTCCAACAAACGTTCTTAGTATTGAAACGTATTCCTTGGTCGGTTTTACAATCCTTCACCAAGTTGTTCACAAATGTCCCAAACTATGTTCTCTTTTTCCATTCAAATTTCATCCTACTTTTGTTGCCGATTCTTCTCAATCATCCCGTCATTAATCTGAGCCCTTTCCCAAATACCGTTTCTTCGAGTTACTTCTTTTTTGTTATTCAGTGAGAGTCTTGTTCACCTCTCATACATGACGCCTTATACATCGACCAGATAATCTTTTGCACAATAGATGTCATTCCTTAAACGATTATACCTAATCCTTTCAAAGACATATATGTCTATCCATCACATGTGTCTGGTGGTTCTAAGCCTTAGTAAAGGTGCGGTTAACCATTGACATCCAAACCCTTCTCCGAACTAGTTTCTCAAAAGTAGTTGGTCGTAAATGGAGCGCTTGTATAATGGCTTGAGATAACTTCGGGGAACAACAATCTCTCTAATGTAAATTGTTGTCAAATTGTTGATTATATCAGCAGTCTTGGCTATTATGATTCCATCTAATGAGTTAGTTATGTGTTGATCTTTCTGATCAGAATAGCTTACAATGATAGTGAGATGTTTCCTTAACGATTTTTGTACCATACTCGGCTTGGACTACTTTGAGATTGAGTTGAAGATTGTTATGGAAGACCTCTTGGCCGGTAAAGGTAAGGTTTTACCCCTTTTATGTGTCCTTTAGTTAATTTTAACTTGGCTGGTTGATTGATAGAGGCAACTTGAGAATTTTGGGAGTTTGATGAATATGATCTTGGAGAAACATCTCTTTTCCAGTAGTCCTTCGTTAATTCTTCCAACTTCTAGCGCACGTCTTCTTATGTGTTGTCGACCCACATACTAATTTTTCGGTCACAATGGGATTCTTATTTCTTACTTTATTCCATGTTGAAATACCTATCAATGGACTCTAAATAGGATTTTTTCTTAGCATTCCTCAAGTCCCTAATGAAAAGAATGGTTCATTTGCATTCTATTTCAGGGAATTATCATCTGTTGGCTTCTAGTACAACTGGCTACATCTTACCAGTTTGGGTAGACTCTTTTCTTTGGCCCTTCTAATAACCATTTTCCCAACGATACATGACCCTATCATTAATATTCTCCTCATCCATTATGTCAGAACTTCATATTTCTTATAACGTTTCAACCGAATATTCCATAAATAGTGCTATCAAATCTGACATAAGCTCATCATCCTTTAGTCTCTTTCTATGTTTATTCAAGTATCTTTTGTCGACTTGCATCATTTCCTCTTTGATTGCCTTGCAGTCCCTCTTTATTTGTATTTTAGAATCAAGACATCCTTTCACACTCGACATCTCTTCCCACACTCGACCTTATCTCTTAGGCACCCGCTGTCTTTACTTATCCTGGACCTTCATCTCCCTGGGATCAACATTTATTTCATACTAGGAGTGCAATACTTGACCCTTTTAATTTTGAGATTTGCTATTCACCATCTTTAATTATCCTTTCACGGGGTATGTCTTATATTCTTTACTTGGAGAAAAAACTTTGACATAATTATAATGTTCTTCAGTATTGTCCATGATAAGGGTCATCCTACCCTTTTCGCATTGAAATATTCATGTCTGCAAGGCATCTATACGCGAGATTCATCGCGATTACCATATCTGAGTTAATGTTTTCATCTTTGTGGCTTGGCCCATGTTTCTTTTGCACCCCACATCATTAGTTATCACCCATCCCATGGAGTTTCCGGTCAATTTGATAAATCCAAAGTTCACTATTATCCGCTCACTCTTATCCTTGCTTATTCGTCATTATTACCACTTACTTATTTCCCAACGTCCTGCTGGTATTCGGGGAAAAATTAGTATTTAACATAACCAATTTCCAATTGTAATTTAGTTCCAATTTACTATTTACTCAGGCTTCTTCCCTTAATGGGTATTAGCTCTTCTCTTGGTCCTCCACTCAATCCTCTAACCTTTACATTTCCAATCTAAGTCCCTTTAAGTATCCCTTGACTTGATTTACTCCTTGTACCTATCACTTCTGAGCATCTGGGTGTTATTCCCATGGCTGGGGTATCTACATACTATTTATCTGTCATGTCCTTATTTTCAAAGTGCTCATATTGTCGATGATCCTTCCCTAATGTTATTATCGATACTATTTCCATTAAAATCTTTCGACCCGTCTGTCTTTACGGGGAATATCATGTGGCCTTCATACTTTATCATAATATTTCGCTTGCACCTGTTAATCGTATGTCCCCCCTTATAGTCATCATTTTGCCCCATCATAACCTTTATCATAAGCTGTCATCAGTACACTATTCTTGCCTGCTCCACTTATAACTTCGCAGCATAGGATTCGAAAACCTTGTCTTTTACCGCCACCAACATACATATTTACTAATTGTAAGGAAGTTATGCCTTTTACCTCTAACCAACCATACTCATCTTGTCTCTCAAAATTCATAAACGATTCAGTTTTTGTGAAGAAGTTAGGGTTTCTACGTTGGGCTTGCCGTTTCGCGCCACCTTTCCTTTAACTATTCCCTAAAGCGAGCATTATGTAACTTAACTCCAGAAATACATTCTCCTTATTAATCTTTTGGGTCCCCTTAATTTCTTGGGTCCATGATTATTATTTAACTCACGCATTCCCGACATTCTCACGTTCAAGGGAAGTGAGCCGCTAAGTGACAAAGAACATTTTCAAAAACATCCCAAATCCTCTGCCATCCTTGTTTTCCTTTCCGTGTCTTTTGATCTTATGTCAACTTTCCCCTTCTCACCCAAAAACTGAGATTATCATACAATCATCATATGATTTATCATCACGAATTGGAAGTTTGTCTAGTGTCGTTCAAAAATATACCACACATCTCGGCACTTGATCGGATTGGAGGGCTCCATAGCCTCTTTGTTTACAATATGCATTCATAATGTTTCCACTTGGACCAGAATGTTCCTCTATAGTTGACATCATTATATCCACAACTCTTTCTTATCAGAATATCTCACCTCACGAGTAGTTTAGAAAATCGATTCCAAAATGGTATCACTCTTCTATAGTATAAAACAAATCCATAATATACAGTTAGAAGGTAGGGGAATGAGTAATAAAATAAGCGGTGTACCTGCGCTCATCTGACCTCCTCGGGTAGCATCAGAACTCGAGGCTACATTCTCGCTCTCTTTTTTCTTCCTGTAAGCCTAACTGGGACATTCTCGTATCTTATGTCTCCGATTTCTACATTAATAGAAAACTCATATTCTCCTACGACACGGTCCAACATACATCCATCCACACTTCTTACAACATGGTTTAGACAACCCCACTCAGTCTAAACCACTCCTATTTTGATCCTGAGATATCCAGGGTTGTGACCTCTGCCTCGGCCTTACCCGAGAACGTTGATCGTACTTGACATGCCATGACACTCCATCATGCTGGTCAGATATATGCAATCCTCCCTCATTCTATCCTCCCCGATGATCACCAGCCACCTTAGGTCTCTTAGTCCTTTGTTTCCCTCTAATTGAGTTAGACCTATCGAACACCAACTATCTCCGGTCAACAAGCTCCCTGGGTTGTGAACTTCCTACCCCTTCCAGGGGTCTACCACTATTAATCACACCAAGATGGTATCGTGCCTGAGAGGCAACCAACTAGGTCAATACCTGAACCACCCTCCTAACCTCGTCATTAGATGGTGCTGGAGGTATATCTAACGCTATTTCTGACGGTGCGAGAGTCTCCCTCGGCGCTCCTGATCATATTTGGGTCGAAGACTGGTGTGGAAGTAATCTGTTCGTATCTTCTGACGGGTCTGTCTCAATATAAGGTGTATCTCTCGATTAATACATTGTTGAAATCGTAAACACGAAAAGGTTAGGAATAAGATACTTACAACTCGGCTCTAGTGCACAATCTAGATCAAGAAAGAAGGAAACCATCCTAAATGTCATGTAGTCTCCTGATTATAAGTGTGGCGTGCAACACACCCATAAGGAAGACTCTACTAGACACGACTTATAGGCATCCCTATGACTGACCTGCTCTGATACCATGTTTGTCGCACCCCAACCTTGGGGTGTATGAATGGCACTCGATTCCCTAGGGCTCGAGTGTACCAATCATGATATCTGAAATATATTCAACAATACATGGGCAGACAAGGCCCCTAACGAATGATTCTCTGGTCTAAAAGACGTGATCACCTGAACACAGAAAAGGCCCAACATACCTATGTATACAACAAGGCCGACAAGGCAGCACAAGACTTCTATATGTAAGACATTTATCTAAAAGTCTCTAGAGAGTATATCAACAACATCTGGTTGGGACATGGCCCCGTCATACCCAACTATGCACATATATACAATCACCATACCTATCAGCTAACTAAATAACTTCAGAAGAAAGGACCGTGAGAACCTTCAACTGAGTCGAGTCACCTACAGTGAGGTATCATCTGTATCCATATATATACCTCAGGAATGAAATGCAACACCCCAGCAAGTGGTCGTCAGTACAAAAGATGTACTGAATATGTAAGGCTGAAACTATAAATAAATGCAATATTGTGAATGAAACATAAGACTGAAACTGTAACTGAGTGCAAGACTATAATAGAGTCGTGGAAAATAAACCTTTACTCTAGATGCCTCTTTGGGAAAGGGATATGCATAATTTACTTTAAAACTCTTTGTATACGTATAGAAGTATATACATATCGGGGCTACTTTGTCATCATTACGTCGCTATTTAGGGCTCTCATCATAAATTTATCAACTGTAGTGGTGTGCACATATAAGTGCCTACCCGACCCACTGTAGCGCAGTGCAGTGTCAGTCTTCCATTACAGACACCTCCACAGAGAGCACAGACGCCATTCCAGACAAAGGAACATACCCAGTTCCTTTCCCAAAAATCCCAGATGGCTTCCATGCTAGCTGCAGCAAAAACCCCGGAAGAGATAGAGGCAATATTCCAAAAATTTGCAACATCCTCATCCAAACAAGACTCTTCAAACGATGAGGAAGAACCCGGAATTGAAAATGCAAATATCCCTATTTTTGGCAACAGTGGATTCTAGATGCTGCCAAAATACCGAAAATCCCGGAGGAATAATTGACAAACAAATTGACCGAAATTTGCGGAGACAAATCTCAGTGCTCCAAATAGTGACGCGGATGAATAGTGACGCGGATGAATATTGACGCGGATGAATAGTGACGCGGATGAATAGTTAATTTACTAAAATATCCTTGTAATAGTGAATTCCCACTTTGTAATTCTCTTATAAATAGAGAACCCCTCTCCCTTAGTTTCACAAGTTATTTTTTTCTGATAGTTTCTCTCTCTTAGTTTAGATTGCTCTTCCTTCTCTCTAGAAGTTGAAGATCATCAAAGTTCTTCCCCTTAGTGGGAATCAGTTACAAAAAATTATCCAATTCACAAGTTCATAAGACCTCGGAGAGTCTATGAACTAATTATCCAATTCCTTACCCGAAAATTTACCCAGAAATTATCCAATTTACCCAGAAATTATCTAATTGACATGATTCAGTTCATCCACTGATTCATAACGAAATTATCCAAATACTCCGTTACAAAATTATCCTCTTTGTAAGTATTTTAAAGTTTTGAATAAAATTCACGTTTTATAATTTTAATTATCTTGCAACATGGTTGGTTCTACCACCTACTGCAATTAAATTCACGTCTTTAAATTTATTTAAATTCTGCATATGGTTGACCGAGCCACCTCAATTAAATTCAATCTTTAAATTCCTGCACTTTTAATTATTAAATTCCTGCCGAAGAAGATGATTGAGAGTTATAAGAATTAGTTCTGGCTAAAAACGGATCCATGTATGGTTTTGTGATTTTATAAAAGTAATCTCTATTTACCTTTTGTAAGATTAATTATCAACCTACTATTCAAAAACGTATATATTGATTTCTTCGGAATTTATTATCTTCTTTGAATCCATGGAAGAAGATGATTCCAAAAACATAAGAAGTAATTCTATTGAGAGAGTGGTTTCAAGTGTGTGGAATTCCAAGTATGTGGATTCCCAGTTCGAAGACCCTTACCTTCCTACAATCCAGATGCGCACAGTATAACAATGGGTTCTTGTCGGTCCTACACACGGGACTTATCGTGACCTCGCTACGATCGCACGACTAAACATGATTTAACCAACTCGGAAGGCTCAGCCGTAGCCAAGTTTATCGGGGAAAACGAACAAAGGAGCACTGATCGTGAGTTTACCAATTGCTCAGAAACCATTTCTCTTTCTGAGTTTACCCTTTATGGCTTTGATACCAAGTTAGCCGAGGATCTAAAGGGATAATAAATAGGAAGCAAAAGACATATAAAAGATCGAATAATATAAAGATAAGTAAAAATACGGCAGGTAAATAGAGAAAAGCTAACTTAGCTAAGGTTCCTCATGAAGGAAGCCATAAGCATAAGGATCTGCAGGAATTTAATAATTAAAAGTGCAGGAATTTAAAGACTGAATTTAATTGAGGTGGCTCGGCCAACCATATGCAGAATTTAAATAAATGTAAAGACGTAAATTTAATTGCAGTAGGTGGTAGAACCAACCATGTTGCAAGATAATTATAATTTAAAAACTTGAATTTTATTCAAAACTTTAAAGTACTTACAAAGAGGATAATTGGATAATTTCGTTATGAATCAGTGGATGAACTGAATCATGTCAATTGGATAATTTTCTGGGTAAATTGGATAATTTCTGGGTATGTTGGATAATTTCTGGGTATGAATCAGTTGATGAACTGAATCATGTGAATTGGATAATTTCTGGGTAAATTATCGGGTAAGGAACGGAATATTAGTTAAATAGACTCCCCAAGGTCTTATGAACTTATGAATTTGGATAAGAACTTTGATGATCTTCAAACTTCTAGAGAGAAGGAAGAGCAATCTAAACTAAGAGAGAGAAACTATCAGAAAAATAACTTGTGAAACTAAGGGAGAGGGGTTCTCTATTTATAAGAGAATTACAAAGTGGGAATTTACTATTCATCCGTGTCACTATTCATCCGCGTCACTATTCATCCGCGTCACTATTCACCCGCGTCACTATTCATCCGCGTCACTATTCATCCGCATTACTATTTGGAGCACTGAGATTTGTCGTTAATTGTGTCTCCGCAAATTTCGGTCAATTTGTCTGTCAATTATTCCTCCGAGATTTTCGGTATTTTGGCAGCATCTAGAATCCATTGTTGCCAAAAATAGGGATATTTGCATTTTCAATTCCGGGTTCTTCCTCATCGTTTGAAGAGTCCTGTTTGGATGAGGATGGTGCAAATTTTTGGAATATTGCCTGTATCTCTTCCGGGGTTTTTGCTGCAGCTAGCATGGAAGCCATCTGGGATTTTTGGGAAAGGAACTGGGTATGTTCCTTTGTCTGGAATGGCGTCTGTGCTCTCTGTAATGAAATTGGTTTATTATCATCTAGCCATTGTTGAACATTTGGGGGTGAGAGGCTCCTAGGTATTTTAAAACTGTCCCACCATCTAATTTTAAATCTCCTTCGGATGACTGGAATTTTGTCATCTGAATAATCTACGAACCAGGTGAATACCCATGGTAGATGGAATTTTGTGTGGAAAAGGTGCAATGGTATAAATCTTTTTTCTTCTTCTGAGGGAGTAAATTGGGATTTGAAGAGGCTAAAAGATTTAATAATTTCAGGTTTTTGTATCTCAAGTGTAGATCCGAATTGTTCCCACCATGAATTCCACCAAGTAGGAAATCATAAGCATCACATGAAGTATCAAAATGGAAAAGCCAAGTATGCGATAATTTTGAATTTTGAATTAAAAAGGAATTAAACCAAGCTTGTTGGTAGTCCCAGTAATTAAAGGGAATATCAAAAAAGGGTTCATTTTTGTGTGAATTTGGAAAATTAATTAGTTTTGACAAGTCATTCCCCCAATGAATTGGAGCAATTACTCGGAGTATTTTGCAGATCGAATAAGAGGGATCTGGATTGTTATTGAAAAAAATAATTTTTGTTGTGGCTGATCCTGTTATGTCAAGGATAGCCTGGTAAAAGTATGGGGTTTTTAAATCGTCCCATGATTTATAAAACCATTTTGGTCCAAAATAATTTTGTAGTGCCAAAAAAAGGTCTTTATCAAAGTATCCTTTTTCGAGAGTTATAATTTTTTGAAAAAATGATTTTATGAAAAATTCAGGAGCTGATTTTTTGGGTACTTGTGGTGTCACAAGTTGATTTTTGGAAAATTGTTTTTGAGAAAGGTTTTTTGAAAATTCATCCTTCTCGATTTTTAAAAATTCTTTTTGAGAAAGGGTTTTTGAAGATTCTCCTTTCTCGATTTTTGTTTTAATTTTAGAGGGTTTTTCCTCTATCATTTCTTCTTTGAATTTGAAGTTGCCTTAGTGCCTTCTGTAATTCTGGTGATTTTGTAAGGAGCTGGAAGATATTTTCAGCGGTTAATTCTTCTGTGGTTTTTGCTGGTGACTTCTGCACAGATTCTGTGCTGCTGGAATTTATTTGTTCTTCTACCATAACTGCATCATACCGTGACATTGGTTTTTCCGGGATTTTTCTTTTCTGCTTTCACCGTTTGGTATTTGTATTTTGGGGTTTTTGGGTGCCATGGAATTTTCTTCATGTTGTTGTGGTGTAGTAGTGGTATTTATAGGAGGAAGGGTTTCTTCTTTTCTTTTCACGAGCAAGGATCCACATACTGCCTGTATACAGTATTGTCCACATTCACGCATATCTTTTCTCGATATTTTGTGATTGTAGGCTATACACCTGTTATTCGGGAAATGATAGGACATTTTGAAATAATCACGGACTGTGATTTGGAAAAATTCTTTAAATATTAATTTAGAGAAAACTAATTTTGATGCAAGGTTTTTAAAAT
Organism: Przewalskia tangutica; assembly: GCA_029844215.1. Lineage (NCBI taxonomy): Eukaryota > Viridiplantae > Streptophyta > Magnoliopsida > Solanales > Solanaceae > Przewalskia > Przewalskia tangutica. Next base: position 112,463,303 of record CM056727.1, read on the forward strand.
ATGCATGATTTGTAAATTCATTTTTGAAGAGGGTATTTGATAATATCAAAATTGGTTTTCAATTCCTGTAAATATAATTTTTCCTTTTGTATTGAACAGGTTTTTATAAGATTGAGATCTTTTGTTTTCGGTGTTGTCATGAACTGGAATTTTAGTATTTTATTTTTGAAATTAAAGGATTGATTTATTACTCACTTCATAAGGAGTGATTAAATTCATAAATGGTGTTCCTAGTATTATGGTATTGTGAATTTCTTTTACCAGGACAAATGATGTTGTTATTGAAGTTCCATCATTTATAATTGATGCCTTGATTTTGTAATTAATTTCTAATTTAGAATTATTAGCAGTTGCTAACGAGTCCTGTGTCTTTTTAAGGAATATTTCCTGATATACCTGCTTTTTATGCGCTTAAGTCCGCTCTCGTGTCATAGAGGGCAACAATTGTTATTTTGAAATTGTCTGAAAATTTTAATGTTATTTTAATTAAATATTTCTTCGTTGTTATTTGTCTTAACACTGTCAGAAAATCTTCTGGGATTTCTTCTAGATTTTCTATTTGATTATTATTTTCGGGATCATCTGAATCAGATGAGTCATTATCTTCTGGAACGGAGTTTTGTTTTGCTTTGTTCGAAAGTAGGATTTTAATTAATTCCGAATCTTTTTGTTGTTTTTCTTTTAATTCTTTTACTTCTAATTTTACTTGAATTACTTGTTTTTGTAATTCGTGAATTGTTATTTCTTTAATTTTCTTACCTTTCTAGGATTTTTGTCAAATCGTATTTTCCGGAAGTACTAGTAATACATTGTTTTTGTTTCAACCTTTTAGGGTAAAGGTTTTAAGGAGTTTATTCAGATATTCTTTTTGGTGTTGGGTATCTATGTATTTAATCATATCTACCATAAATTCTTGATCTTTAGTTAATACACATATTCGCTTTCCTTTAACCTTTCAGTTTATCCGCTTGAACTACTCGTGAGTAATTCGTCTACTTGGAGGGGTTTATTGTCTTCTGATGAAAGAGAGAAATAGTCAGGGTCTGACTGATTTGCTTCTGAATCAGAGGAATCAAGTAGTAGATTAGATATTTTCTTTGTAGTATTTTCATCGAGATTTAATTCTTGTAATTTTTATTCATTCTACAAAGATTTTGATGTATGTCCTTTCTTATTACATTTGTAACAAGTTATGTTTCTGTATTTTGAATTGAAATTTGTTCTTGTGTTTCTATTATTTTTATAACGATTATTTTTATAAGGATTCTTATAATAATCATTATTATTTTTGTAATCTTTTAATATTTTTTTGGAAGGTTTTTCCATTGAAAAACTACAATTTCCCTCGCAGCTTTTGGTATTTTCTATGGTTGTTGGTTCGAATTGTTTACAAAATATTCCTAATTCACATTTTGTTCTTTTTAATTCTTTTTTGAGGTGTTTTTGTATTTTTAGATCCTGACAGATTTTTAATCCTTCTTGTTGAGTTATACAGACTAATTCTCCGTATGTAAACTTATCGTAAGGTATAATTTGTTTTCCACAATTTTCTTTTATTTTATTCCTAACTTTTTCTCCCAAGAGGCTTGGTAGTCCGGCTAAGAACTTTTCTTTCCATAATGGTTGACCAGAGTCTTCTCTAATCATTATTCTAGTTAAGAAGGTATTTTTATACCATTGGAAATCGCTTTATTTTTTGCATTTTAAATTTGAAAGTAATTCAGCATTTTTATTTTTAAGATGTGTAGAATCACCTATGAAATTTAAAGATATTGTCGAGATCAATGTTGATATCTGATCTTGTATAGGTTATCCTAGATCATTAATATTGGTAATCCTTCTTCATCGCTTTTATGGCATTTAGAATAATTTCTTTTGTTGGTCGGTGAGATAATGATCCCACCATCCTTTTAATTGCCACGAGAATCTCGCGATCGCCAGCTTCGCAGAGGTTTTATCGAGGACTTCTTTTGCGTTTGGTAGGCATTTCTCGCCATTGTCATTTGTTGAGAAAAGCGAGGATATTGTATTGATCATTCCATCAAGGTTCCAATCGTAAATTGAAGCGGCATTGTAACGGATTGAGCTAGGGTTTGATTATTCCTAGATCTGGAGCAGGGATTATTTGTAACCCTGGAGCTATTTGAATTCCTTGAACGGGTTGTTGTTCCCAATTCATATTGTTGATGAGGGGTTTTCCTAATTGTTCTGATGTACCACTGCTATCGGAGTTATGTGTTAACATTGTTACACTGTTCTCGATAGTGGATGATTTTGTTTTAAGGAAGGGAAAATTTATGGAGTTTTGAGAGGAATATATCTCAAACCATTTGAAGAAAGGAATATTAATCTTATTATCTTGGACAAATTCGTAGAATTCATTTTGTATTTGTTTTCTTGAATTAAGGAAATTTTTAAAGAACCAAATTCTTTTTTGTGAATTATGTTCTTGATAAAATTCTTTTTGTAGTAGTTTTTTATCTACTTGGAATTCTTTCTCTAGAACCTTAATTTCATTTGCTAATTCATTATGGGTTATTGAAGAGTATGTTGGACTAGTAGGTTCTTCGTCGTCCATCTTTTCTCTAACCACGGGATTTACGTATATTGGTCTGGGTATTTGGTTTGTGTAATCTACGTTTGTCAGATTTGGTAGATCTGATGTAGAATACCTAGGTTTAATTTTGACCGGTGTATTTGTTATCAAGGAATTTGTGAGACTCTTCCTAAGTCTAGTGGTCTCTTCGAATCGGTGTCTTCATATCTATTGCTTCATAGATCTTCTTAAAATGAGGCTAACCCTACCATCTTGGTATTGTGTAATTTCTCTAAGATGAGTATTTGGTTGCTCGATTCTAAGGGTTCGTGTTTGCTACGCCTTCCAGGTCCATTCATCCGTAGGTAATATCTTTCCATCTAATGGGTCGTGGTACTACCGTGTTAGATTTGGAAAGGTCTGCTTGTAGAAGAAGGTTTCACCTTTCTTACTATGGTATCTCGACTTTTGTTGCAAAAGCGTAAGTCATAGCTTTGTAGTGAATTCGAAAATTAATGCTACAGAATAGATCCTTCAAGCATTTGGTAATTATGTGTCTTGATTTGTAAGACGAGGATTTTTGGATATTTTTATCATTCAAAGAAACTGAAAAGTTTGGGTAACAATCAAAAGAGATTGGTCCTGTGCAGAGACTGGACTCAACCGAACTTAACAAGGAATCTTCGAAATTTGTGAATCTTGCATCTCTTAAGATAGCAATGATTGAGGTGTTTAATCCTTCTTTAGTAAGGGGTTTTATCCCTACTTGGACTAAACCAATGTGAATGTATTTGTAATTTCTTTCTCTATGCTTTTTCAAGGATGTTTGAGAAAGTAATTGAATTGTCTCAAAAGGTTTTGTTAATTGAATATCTCTTTCTTCTGTCTTGATTGTGAAATCAGTTTTGAAGAATTGATATTTGGAATTTTTGTAAATTTGATCTCTATTGACTTTTGGGATTTCCCAACTGTCAATTGATTTTTCGAAATCGTGTATAACGATCTCTTCAGAATTGATAATCTTCTTTGACTCAAAAGAAGAATATGATTGAGAGTTATAAGAATTAGTTCTGGCTAAAAACGGATCCATGTATGGTTTTGTGATTTTATAAAAGTAATCTCTATTTACCTTTTGTAAGATTAATTATCAACCTACTATTCAAAAACGTATATATCGATTTCTTCGGAATTTATTATCTTCTTTGAATCCATGGAAGAAGATGATTCCAAAAACATAAGAAGTAATTCTATTGAGAGAGTGGTTTCAAGTGTGTGGAATTCCAAGTATGTGGATTCCCAGTTCGAAGACCCTTACCTTCCTACAATCCAGATGCGCACAGTATAACAATGGGTTCTTGTCGGCCCTACACACGGGGACTTACTGTGACCCTGCGTTCTGATCGCACGACTAAACAGGATTTAACCAACTCGGAAGGCTCAGCCGTAGCCAAGTTTATCGGGGAAAACGAACAAAGGAGCACCTGATCAGGAGTTTACCACCTGTTCGGTAAACCATTTCTCTTTCTAGAGTTTACCCTTTATGGCTCTGATACCAAGTTAGGCCGAGGATCTAAAGACAAATAAATTGGTGTACAAATACACTCAATACGTCTACTGCTCAAATTTGAGTCAGACGAACGAATCCCCATAAAAATTTGACAAAATTACTTCAGTTATGGACAACTCCCACAATGATGTTAAGGGATTCCAGATTGATATAAAATTCCTTCATGAAGAATTTTATGAGAAACAAAACCTTGAAAAAAGGATTTGGTTCTTTAAAAACTTCTTAAATACACGAAAACAAATTCAAGAAAAATTCTATGATTACATAAAAAAGAATGAAATTAATATTCTTTTCTTTGATTGGTTTGCAATATACTCTTCCCAAAATTCTCTAGAATTCCCTTTTCCTAAATCACTAAATCCCATAACAACTAGGAACAAGACACAAGAATGGGAGACCATAGCCAATTCTAGAAAAATCCAATCCAATCACCCCCCTCTACAGGGAATCAAACTTGACGTCCATGGGACCTCCATAGACGCATTTCCTTTTAAAACTCATTCAGAAGATGAGAGAACAAATACAAAAAACGTCTTTGCACAAAATAACTTTACCAACATTAATTTAAATACCATAGGAAAACAATTAGACAGAATAGAAAATTACATAAAAACCCATCCTGTAGTTACTATAGGTTCTTCAGAATCACCTAAGGAAACAAATTTGAAAAGTCCGATCTTTAAACCATTCCAAATATCCAAGGATAGTGTTAAAGATATCAGACAAAGTAAGTCTGAATTCGTTCAGGCCTTACAAGACCAATTAAACAAAATTGGAACATCTAGTAGTTCTAACACAGAATTCATTATCCCGGATACACCACAATCCATCGAAAAAAGGTGTGAAACTTTAATACATAATTCAAATAACAATAATGTTTTACAACAATTCCAGGATGAAATAAATCCTAAAAAAGACATTTCCAAATACAAACAAAATTCAAAGTACTGTAAAATGAAATTACATAATTCTGACACCAGGATTAAACCTAGTGTTCTCCTTCAAACAGCTGAATTGGTCACGGCTAGTTCATCTGAAATAATCAAAAGTGTGTGTGTGTTAGACAATGATAAAAAAGTAACAACAAAACAAGAATTACAAAAAGAAATAAAAGAAGTAAAAATAGAGATAAAAGAATTAAAAGAAAAATAGAAACAAGATTCTAAATTAATAAAAATAATCCTTTCAAAACCAACATCACAAAACTCTAAATCCAATTCAGAAAACCCCATAGAGTCAAAAGGCCTAGAAGAAGTCCCAAAAGATTTCCTTAATGTCCTAAGACAAATCACATCAAAAAGATACCTAATAAAAATTACTCTTAAATTCTTGGATAACTTTAAAATCCAAACAATTGCACTTTTTGATACGGGTGCAGATTTAAACCTAATAAAAATAGACATAGTACCAGAAAAGTTTAGGGAAAAAACTAGTGAAAGAGTAAAAGCCGCTAATAACACCAAAATCAGAATTAATTCAAAAACCAGTGCGACAATTGAAAATGATGGAGTTTCTATAGCAACACCGTTTGTTTTAACAGATGACATACACAGTTCCGTCATCTTAGGAACACCATTCATAAATCTCATCACTCCTTACAAAATAGATAGCGATTTCGTATCCTTTAAATTTAATAAAAAGAAATTAATTCCATTTCATAACAAAACCAAAAACAAGAAATTTAAACATAATTAGAACCTGTTCGGTACATGAAGATGGTATAAACGCAAAAATACAAGGAAAAATATACCACCTACAAGAACTGAAAAAAGAAGTTTCAGTTAATAGATTAAATACACAATTAGAGATACCCGATGTTAAAAGACAAATTTCCAAACTCCAAAAAACATTCGAAACTGAGATATGTTCCGAAATTCCAAATGCCTTTTGGAACAGAAAACAACACATAGTAGATCTTCCTTATGAAAAGGATTTTGATGAAAGACAAATTCCGACAAAAGCAAGACCCATTCAAATGAATAGCGACCTTGAACAACATTGCAGAAAAGAAATACAGGATCTTGAAAATAAAAAATTAATTTCCAAATCTCGATCCTCGAGTCATGCTTTCTATGTAAACAAAAATACGAAATAGAAAGAGGAATTCCTAGATTAGTGATAAATTATAAACCCTAAATACAATTTCAAATGGATTAGATACCCAATCCCAAACAAAAGAAACTTGTTACAAAAACTCCACTGCTTTAATATTCTCAAAATTTGACATGAAATCGTTTTTGGCGATCGATTTGCGAAAGATCGTTATAAAACCGCCTTTACGGTACCCTTTGGGCAATACGAATGGAACGTAATGCCTTTTGGTTTAAAAAATGCACCTTCAGAATTCCAACGAATAATGAATGACATTTTCAATGATCATTCCAAATTTTGCATGGTCTATATTGATGATGTTTTAATCTTCTCAGATTCCATAGAAGAACATTTCAAACATCTCAAAACATTCTTTTATGTTACCAAGAAAAATGGATTGGTAGTTTCCAAGTCGAAAATGAACCTGTTTCAGACTAGAATAAGATTTCTAGGACATTATCTATCCCAAGGTGAAATTACCCCCATAGAAAGGTCCTTAGAATTCGCAAACAAATTCCCTGACAAAATCCTCGACAAAACTCAGTTGCAAAGATTCTTAGGCAGCTTAAATTATGTTTTAGATTTTTGTCTGGAGATCAATAAGATGGCAAAACCACTCCATGATAGACTAAAGAAAAATCCGACTCCATGGACTAACGACCATACTATTTGTATCCAGAAAATCAAGAAAAAGGTACTAGAAATACCGTGTCTTCATTTAGCAAATCCCCAACTACCTAAAGTAGTAGAAATAGATGCCTCAGACTTAGGATACGGAGGAATCTTAAAACAAAATTCAGAGGGAAAAGAATGTATAGTCCAGTACACCTCTTCCCATTGGAATCATACCCAGAAATTATCCAATTTACCCAGAAATTATCCAATTGACATGATTCAGTTCATCCACTGATTCATAACGAAATTATCCAAATACTCCGTTACAAAATTATCCTCTTTGTAAGTATTTTAAAGTTTTGAATAAAATTCACGTTTTATAATTTTAATTATCTTGCAACATGGTTGGTTCTACCACCTACTGCAATTAAATTCACGTCTTTAAATTTATTTAAATTCTGCATATGGTTGGCCGAGCCACCTCAATTAAATTCAGTCTTTAAATTCCTGCACTTTTAATTATTAAATTCCTGCAGATCCTTATGCTTATGGCTTCCTTCATGAGGAACCTTAGCTAAGTTAGATCCTCGGCCTAACTTGGTATCAAAGCCATAAAGGGTAAACTCTAGAAAGAGAAATGGTTTACCGAACAGGTGGTAAACTCCTGATCAGGTGCTCCTTTGTTCGTTTTCCCCGATAAACTTGGCTACGGCTGAGCCTTTCGAGTTGGTTAAATCCTGTTTAGTCGTGCGATCAGAACGCAGGGTCACAGTAAGTCCCCGTGTGTAGGGCCGACAAGAACCCATTGTTATACTGTGCGCATCTGGATTGTAGGAAGGTAAGGGTCTTCGAACTGGGAATCCACATACTTGGAATTCCACACACTTGAAACCACTCTCTCAATTGAATTACTTCTTATGTTTTTGGAATCATCTTCTTCCATGGATTCAAAGAAGATAATAAATTCCGAAGAAATCGATATATACATTTTTGAATAGTAGATTGATAATTAATCATACATAAGGTAAATAGAGATTACTTTTATAAAATCACAAAACCATACATGGATCCATTTTTAGCCAGAACTAATTCTTATAACTCTCAATCATCTTCTTCTTTTGAATCAAAGAAGATTATCAATTCTGAGAGATCGTTATACACGATTTCGAAAAATCAATTGACAATTGGGAAATCCCAAAAGTCAATAGAGATCAAATTTACAAAAAAATCCAAATATCAATTCTTCAAAACTGATTTCACAATCAAGACAGAAGAAAGAGATATCCAATTAACAAAACCTTTTGAAACTATTCAATTACTTTCTCAAACATCCTTGAAAAAGCATAGAGAAAGAAATTACAAATACATTCACATTGGTTTAGTCCAAGTAGGGATAAAACCCCTTACTAAAGAAGGATTAAACACCTCAATCCTTGCTATCTTAAGAGATGCAAGATTCACAAATTTCGAAGATTCCTTGTTAAGTTCGGTTGAGTCCATCTTCAGACAGGACCAATCTCTTTTGATTGTTACCCAAACTTTTCAGTTTCTTTGAATGATAAAAATATCCAAAAATCCCTCGTCTTACAAATCAAGACACATAATTACCAAATGCTTGAAGGATCTATTCCTGTAGCATTAATTTTCAGAATTCACTACAAAGCTATGACTTCTGCTTTTGCAACAAAAGTCAGATATCATAGTAAGAAAGGTGAAACCCTTCTTCTACAAACAGACCTTTCCAAATCTAACACGGTAGTACCACGACCCATTAGATGGAAAGATATTACCCTACCAGATGAATGGACCCTGGAAGGCGTAGCAAAACCTGAACCCTTAGAATCTGAGCAACCAAATACCCATCTTAGAGAAATCTTATACCCCGTAGTTTTGACCCTACGTATGAGAGCGTACGAAAGCATGTAAGACTTAAAATTTTCAAAGGATAGGTTGACGGATTATTCCGAACGGGTTTTAGTCAGCTTTGAGGCGGGTTATGACCCGATGCATTGAGAGTTCCTAAGTGTTTCAAAGGCCTAGGGCGTAGTTCGTAGAGTCTATATTCCAACGCAACCAACCGTTCGTCGATAGGACGTCGGAGTAGAAAGTTATGAGAGTTACAAGTTCAGTGCGCAGTCGGACAAAAATGTGTTTCGGACAAAGGCGACAGGGCCGCGGCGCCGGATGCAGGGCCGCGGCGCCTAAAGTACTGAGGGGCCGCTGAAGTTGCAGTGCCGCGGTGGCAGCAGGCCGCTACCAAAGTTCGCAGAGGTTGCGAGGTTTCAGCATGGCCGAGGCGGGATTTTGGGCGGAAAAACTTAGGAAAAGTCAGATTTTTCTTTTAAAAGACCTTGGGAGGGTGACAAGTGTCCCTCCCCCCCATCTGATTTCTTGCATGCAATATATTGACCAAGTCTTGAAGACTTGGTCATCTTCCAATTTCTCTCTCTCTCTAAAGCTTAAGCTCCTCCTTCTCTCTAAAATCCCAAGAGACATTCTAGCCTTAGGAAAAATCTGAAAAAGGTAAGAGTAAGAGGGAAGCTTGTGGCTAGCTTGTGAAGGTTGTTGTGGTGGTGTTCTTGAAAAGGAAGCTAGCAAGTGGTTGGAAAAATTCGGCTAAAGCTTTAAGGTAACATTTCTTCCTTTAGAATTAGCTTCTAGTATTGCATGTTAAGAAGAAAGAACTTGTGGTAGTAAATAATGCGCTTAGACTCATTGCATGTAAGAACTATGGTTTGAATGTGAAGGAATTGGTTAAGAAGATATTATGAGCATGTTGTAGCCTAAAAACTACCTTAGAATTGTTAAGTGAATTGTTGTACCTTGTGGGGCAGAATTTTACACACCCAAGTTTAGGTGTGTAATCCCCTTTGAAATGTTGGATTGATGGAGCCTTAAATGTGGCGTTTGGATGATAAATTCGGCCTTGTGAAAGGTGGCAAAGTATGTAGAAACAAAGGAAATGCTGCCCAATTTTCCATAGAGTTTAGTGGCTTTGAGTTTAGATTATTCTACATTGAAATTAGAGGTTAATAAACGTATCATGGTTATTTTAGGTTGACATATTACTTGCGGTAGTTTGGACTTAGCAAGTGGATTGATCAAAAAGGTATGTGAAGTTTTCCTATCTCTTGAGCATGAATAGATGAAACTATGTAGTACGGTAGACGTACAAGATTTGGTATTCTTACTTGTTTTAAGTATATAATGACTTGTTTCGTTTTAAGAATGTATAAGTCCCTTAGTTAGGGGAAAAGTATGATTTTACTAAAGTATAGGGTTAATATAACAACTTTATGGGAAGTTGGTTTATTAGCTTCATAAAAAGTTAAAGAGAAGAGATTTACTCTAAGTAAGATAAGTATATGAAGAGGCAAATTGGTTTTAAGGCATCAATTGCCCAAGAGTTTTATGTATAAAGATGAGTCATTTTTTTAAAAGATTGAAGCATGTAGTACTTGGGTTAAACTCCCGGTGTTCTTTTATTAAAGATATGATTAAGTGCTTTAAGTAAACTAAAATGAGAGGGTATATGAACAAGACTAATAAGAAGTTATAAGTTTTCTTAACTTATTTATGATTATGATATGATGACAGTTTGAGCTAGGGTAAGAGTATATCTGAGGGGCAAGCCCCAAGATCGTTATACCACCTACCTGTGGTAAGAGTATGTCCGAGGTCAAGCCCCAAGATCGCCATACCACCTTCTTCATGTAAGGGTATATCCGGCGGGCAAGCCCAAGATCGTTATACCACCGCTTGTAAGAGTATATCCGGCGGGCAAGCCCCAAGATCGTTATACCATCCGCTTGGTAAGAGTATATCCGGCGGGAAAGTCCCCAAGATCATTATACCACCGCCCGCGTGGATTTGCTACCCACGACGCGAGGAATACCTCACGCGAGTCCTTATGGGCTTATGCGGGTGAAATAGTCCCACGCGCGGTACACCATGCGAGGAATACCTCACGCGGTCCACAGACCTATGCGGTGAAATAGTCCGCGAGTAGGGTGCTTATTGATACTACTGCAGGTACCTGCTTTGATCCTAAGGCCCCTATTTTATGCAGTATTATATATATATACTTGTCACTCTCATTGTTAGTAAGGCACAGTAAAAGGTGTTTGATTTTCTTCCATGACTCCAGCTTACCTTTAGACTTATGATATCATCATTACAGTATTTTCTAGCTTTACATACTTGGTACATATTGTATACTGACCCCCTTCCTCGGGGGCTGCGTTCATGCCGCAGGTAAGGGTAAGCAGATTGAGGATCCTCGTTCTTAGAATCACTATTCCGGTGTCAGAAGCTCCATTCCTCCGGAAGCTTGTTTATTGGTACGAATATTCCCTGATGCTATAGGTATATTGTACATTCAGGGGTATGACGGGGCCCTGTCCCGCCACAGTTGTTATCTGTAGAGGTTTGTGGTCACATATATGTTTTGGGCTATAAGAACCAGTTGTATTGCTATACTTTTGTTTAAGTATGTTTTATGGAAGGCAGCTTTATCGGCTGACCAGTGACGTTTACCCTTTTTATAAGTTATGTGTTATGTATGTTCCGCTGCTATTCTCTGACATATACCGATGGTACCCTGCAGGTACGACCGCGACCGAGGTTGGGTCGTGACAAAAGTGGTATCAGAGCAGTTAGTCCTCGGGAAGTGTCCATGCATCGTGTCTAGTAGAGTCTTGATTATCGGTGTGCGCACCACATCTATAATCGTGAGGCCGCAGGATATTTAGGATTGGTTTCATTCTTTCACTCTAAGATCGTGCAATAGAGCTGAGTTATAGGTTGAACCTCCTCTGATGTTTTCCCCTTTATGTATCGATTATGCCCACGCAGGCAACCACGGCCCGTGGCGGCAAGGCGGTGAGGTGCTGCTAATGGGACACGGAGAGTCACGAGGGCACAGGCCCAGTCCTTACCAGAGATGATGTTTAGGGCTGCGAGTTCCACGTCGTCGCCAGCCTCAGCAGAGTTCGAGGCAGCGGACGCGGCATCGAGACCGCTGCACGAGCCTCCACCCCACACCGTGGTCCGAGTACGAGATGTAGGGAACATATTCTTGCCATCGATCAAAGATAGTGTGGCAGCGACAGGAGCAGGCGGCCAACCCTAGGGCCGACAGTTTACGGATTCGGGATTTCTTGGGTTGTCACCCACCCGAGTTCTATGGTTCGAGATTTGAGAAGGATCCGCAGGAGTTTGTCCTAGCTACAATGACCATGCAGTCCTTAGGCATCGGGATCGAGTGCGTTATACTAGCTTACCGTTACGCGATATTGCGTTGAACCGGTTTGAGTCATGGGTATTGTCGAGGGTGAGGATGCTCTTCCGGTGATTGGGAGGAGTTCACAGAGGCGTTCCTAGACCACTTCTTGCCTCCTGAGGTGAGGAGAGCCCGCAGAGATAGGTTCTTGACCTTGAGACAGACGGAGGACTATCGTGAGTACACTGAGTTCGACTCGGCCGAATAAGCGCACACCATAGTAAATGACATGGCGCATGTGGTTCATCGATATGTGATGGGTTAGACCGTCATATGATTACATCGACTGGTGGCTCTCTTCACCGTGGATGGATATTGCCAGACGCAGCGCATACACAGAGATCGAGGACAGAGAGGCAGGATCAGCTAGATTTGGGCCAGCCCAAGAGGCCGTGACAGCAGTTCTCGTGGCGATTTGAGGCGCACCTCAACAGCAGACTAGGTCCACCTTCCAGCTAGTACAGAGTGCTCCTTCTCAGTTTTCCGGCAGAGGTCCGATCGCCAGGTTATTCAGAGCGTCGTGGCTCAGGACTTCGTGTTTTAGGAGGCAGAGACCAAAGACTAATCGAGACCACCTACCTCTCTGTGTTCGACGCGGTAGGTCTCATCCGGCGAGTGCCGTATGGGTTCGGAGCATGCTATTCTTGTGATACGGGGCCATCTCAAGAAGGATTGTCCGCCCCAGCGGCGAGAGCATTTCGGTTCAGCGACGGATCTGTTGGGATCTTCATCTTCGATGGTTAGACGCCGGAGGCGTGGTACTTATGGACCAGCAGCCGCGCAGAGGTCGTGGTAGGGTTCGATTCTAGCGGTCCTCGTAACCTCATATATGCTATGTCCAAATGACAGACTGCGAGGCGCCCCGGATGTCGCCACAGTACATTATTGGTTTCTCACGTGATGTATATGCTTTGATAGATCCAGTTCTACCTTGTCCTACATATCTCCTCATATTGCCAAGAGAATAGGGATAGAGAGCCCGAGTCCATAAGACCTTTTGAGGTGGCTACACCATTAGGTGATTCGGTGGTAGCCGAAATGGTGTATAAGACTTGCCACGTGACTATAGATAGTCGCCGACTTCAGCCGACTTGATAGAGTTGGATATGATGACTTTGATGTGATTATGGGTATGGATTGGCTAGCATCTTGCTATGCCAACGTGGATCAGAGAGAGATTAGTTCGGTTCAGCTTCTGGTGAGCTTGCTATCAGTGGAAGGAATATCGCATCGCCGAGGTAAGTTTATTTCTTACCTCAATGCTAGGAAGATGGTGCGGGGTATATCTATCATATGGTTCGTATTCGACATCGAGGCCGAGGTACCGACCTTGACCGATCCGCCGTTAGGGAGTTTTCGACGTATTCCCGCACGAAGCTTCCGGCATCCTCCTGAGAGGGAGATTGAGTTTTGCATTTATTTGGCGCCAGATACTCGACCGATATCTATTCCGCCATACAGGATGGCACCTGCCGAGTTGAAGGAGTTGAAGGACCAGTTGAAAGATTTGCTGGAGAAAGGCTTTATTAGGCCAAGTGTTTCTCCCCGGGAGCACCTGTTATTTGTAAAGAAGAAGGATGGACGCCAGCGTATGTGTATTGATTAAAGGTGAACAAGGTAACTATCAAGAATGTATCCTCCCCGTGATTGACGATTTGTTTGACCGGGTGGTGCAAAGTGTTTTTCCAAGATAGACCTGCGGTCTGGTTATCATCAGGTGCTAGTTAGAGAGATAGATATCCCAAAGACTGCATTCAGGACCCGGTATGGGCACTATGAGTTAAGGGTGATGTCTTTCGGGTTGACCAACGCCCCAGCAGTATTCATGGATTTGATGAATAGGGTGTTCGTGCCATTCTTGGATATGTTCGTTATAGTGTTTATTGATGATATCTTGGTGTATTCGCACGCAGAGCGAGAGCATACAGATCATTTGGCGACGGTATCGGAGTCCTCCGAGACCGCAACAGATGCCAAGTTCTCGAAGCGCGAGTTCGTCAGCGCTGGCTTTCTTAGGACATGTTATCGGGCCGATGGTATTCGGTTGATACAAATAAGATTGAAGTTAGCCAAGACTTGCCTGCACTCCACTACACCGACGGAGTGCGCAGCCTTTTGGGCCTGCAGGTTATTATCGGAGGTTTGTAGATAAGTTTGCTTCTATTTCTGCACCTTTGACTAAGCTGACTCAGAAGGCAGCTATGTTCCGGTGGACGGATACTTGTGAGGAAAGTTTCCAGTTACTAAAGGAGAAGTTGACGACCGCCCCAGTTCTTACTCTTCCGCAGGGCTTAGATGGATATATGGTTTCATCGTGACGCCAGTGTCGGGCTTGGTGCGCGTCCGATGCAAAGACGACAGAGTTATAGCTTATGATCTCAAAGCTCGTGAAGTATGAGAAGAACTATCCCACACATGACTTGAGTTAGCAGTGATTCATGCCTCAAGATCCGGAGACATTATTTATATGGAGTTCATGTGACATTTACACGCACCACAAGAGTCTCCAGACATCTTCACCGGAGGAGCCGAACTTGCGCAGAGACGCGGTCGGAGCTACTTAAGGATTACGATGTTGATATTCGTACCACCCAGAAAGGCCAATGTAGTTGCAGATGCCCTTAGTCGCAGATCGATGGGTAGTCCGTGCGATGTTCACCGCAGAAAAGGGATATGGTCCGAGAGTTACATCGCCAGCGAGCCTCGGGGTTCGCTTTGGTTGATTCTGTTAGTGACGGAATTCGGGTTCGAGAGGTTGTAGTCTTCCATCGCCGAGGAGGTGAAGAGGCGGCGTGATGAGGATCCGATTTTGGTACGCATCGAGACGCAGCTCTCCGTATGAGAAGAGTATATTTGAGGTAGCGCACGGGGTGCTAAGATTCGAGGGTCGGTTGTGTTCCCGATGTGATAGGACTTCGCCGCAGATTTCGTGAGGCACACGGTGCTCGTTATTCTATTCATCCGGTCGACTAAGATGTATCATGACCTCGACGCGTGTATTGGTGGATGGCCTTAAGCGGACGCCATGAGTTCGCGGCACGCGCGAATTGTCGCCAGTTAAGATTGAACACCGAAGCGGTGGTCATTGCAGTTATTGATATTCGACTTGGAAGTGGGAGGTGATAAATATGGATTTTATTATAGGCTACCTACCACTCAGAGGAAGCATGATTCCATTTGGGTGATTGTCGACAGACTGACGAAATCAGCCCATTTTCTTCCGGTCAGAACGACGTTCTCAGCTGAGGACTATGCCAGACTATATATTAGAGAGATTGTGAGATTGCACGGAGTCCCGGTGTCGATTATATCAGATAGAGGAGCCCGCTTCTCGGCTAACTTCGGAGGTCTTTTCGTAAGGGATTAGGACACAGTGAGTCTCGACGACGCTTCATCCTCGCATCGACGGACAGCCGAGCGCACTATCCGCATACACTCGAGGATATGCCGCGCTTGTGTTATTGATTTCGTGGGTAGCCGAGGATCATTTGCCTCGTGGAGTTTGCTTACAACAATGGCTACCATTTCAAGATTCGACGGGCGCCTTATGAGTCCTTATATGAGGAAGTGCAGTCACCGATATCTGGTTCGAGGTGGGAGAAGTTCGATTAGTCGGGCCGCACTTAGTTCACAGCGCGGATAAGGTGAAGCTTATCCAGGAGCGGTTGTTGGCAGCTCAGAGTCGGCAGAAGTCGTATGCAGATCATCGGCGTCGACACTTGGAATTTGAGATAGATGATTGGGTTTTTCTAAAGGTATCGCCTATGAAGAGCGTGATGAGATTTGGAAAGAAGGGGAAGCTTAGCCCAAGGTACATTGGGCCGTATCAGATTGTCTGTAGGGTAGGCAGGGTTGCCTATGAGTTAGATCTGCCGTCCGATTTGGAGGCGGTACATCCAGTTTTCCATGTGTCCATGTTGCGGAAATGTATTGGAGATCCATCTAGAGTGCACCCGATTCATGATGTCCAAGTGACAGAGGAGTTATCGTATGAGGAGAGTCCCATAGCGATACTCGATCGTCAGGTTAGACGACTTCGGACGAAAGACGTGGCTTCCGTCAAGGTCCTATGGCGGAACGAGAACATGGAGGAAATGACGTGGGAAGCAGAGGATGACATGATGAAGAAGTACCCTCACCTATTTCCTATACCTCCAGGTAACCCACTTTCCTGCTTGTTAGTTTTGATTTAGCATTTACGCTTCAGTATGTTGTGGCTCGTGGAGCTTCTTTATTTGCAAAAGAACAGTTAAGAGGGTCTATGTCGATGTTGTGATTTGAGTAAGCCTAGAAGGAACATTCGGGATGAATGTTTCTAAGGGGGGGAGAATGTTATACCCCATAGTTTTGACCCTACGTATGAGAGCGTACGAAAGCATGTAAGACTTAAAATTTTCAAAGGATAGGTTGACGGATTATTCCGAACGGGTTTTAGTCATCTTTGAGGCGGGTTATGACCCGATGCATTGAGAGTTCCTAAGTGTTTCAAAGGCCTAGGGCGTAGTTCGTGGAGTCTAGATTCCAACGCAACCAACCGTTCGTCGATAGGACGTCGGAGTAGAAAGTTATGAGAGTTACAAGTTCGGCGTGATCGGACAGAAATGTGTTTCGGACAAAGCGCGGCGCGGCGCCGGATGCAGGCATGGCGCCTAAAGTCGAGGGCCACTGAAGTTGCAGCGCCGCGGCGCCAGGGCAGCAGGGTCGCGGCGCCGAAAGTTCAGAGAGGCTGCGGAGGTTTCAGTGCCGCGGCGGGATTTTGGGCGGAAAAACTTAGGAAAAGTCAGATTTTTCTTTTAAAAGACCTTGGGAGGGTGACAAGTGTCCCCCCCATCTGATTTCTTGCATGCAATATATTGACCAAGTCTTGAAGACTTGGTCATCTTCCAATTTCTCTCTCTCTCTAAAGCTTAAGCTCCTCCTTCTCTCTAAAATCCCAAGAGACATTCTAGCCTTAGGAAAAATCTGAAAAAGGTAAGAGTAAGAGGGAAGCTTGTGGCTAGCTTGTGAAGGTTGTTGTGGTGGTGTTCTTGAAAAGGAAGCTAGCAAGTGGTTGGAAAAATTCGGCTAAAGCTTTAAGGTAACATTTCTTCCTTTAGAATTAGTTTCAAGTGTTGCATGTTAAGAAGAAAGAACTTGTGGTAGTAAATAATGCTCTTAGACTCATTGCATGTAAGAACTATGGTTTGAATGTGAAGGAATTGGTTAAGAAGATATTATGAGCATGTTGTAGCCTAAAAACTACCTTAGAATTGTTAAGTGAATTGTTGTACCTTGTGGGGCAGAATTTTACACACCCAAGTTTAGGTGTGTAATCCCCTTTGAAATGTTGGATTGTTGGAGCCTTAAATGTGGCGTTTGGATGATAAATTCGGCCTTGTGAAAGGTGACAAAGTATGTAGAAACAAAGGAAATGCTGCCCAATTTTCCATAGAGTTTAGTGGCTTTGAGTTTAGATTATTCTACATTGAAATTAGAGGTTAATAAACGTATCATGGTTATTTTAGGTTGACATATTACTTGCGGTAGTTTGGACTTAGCAAGTGGATTGATCAAAAAGGTATGTGAAGTTTTCCTATCTCTTGAGCATGAATAGATGAAACTATGTAGTACGGTAGACGTACAAGATTTGGTATTCTTACTTGTTTTAAGTATATAATGACTTGTTTCGTTTTAAGAATGTATACGTCTCTTAGTTAGGGGAAAAGTATGATTTTACTAAAGTATAGGGTTAATATAACAACTTTATGGGAAGTTGGTTTATTAGCTTCATAAAAAGTTAAAGAGAAGAGATTTACTCTAAGTAAGATAAGTATATGAAGAGGCAAATTGGTTTTAAGGCATCAATTGCCCAAGAGTTTTATGTATAAAGAAGAGTCATTTTTTTTAAAAGAGTTGAAGCATATAGTACTTGGGTTAAACTCCCGGTGTTCTTTTATTAAAGATATTATTAAGTGCCTTAAGTAAACTAAAATGAGAGGGTATATGAACAAGACTAATAAGAAGTTATAAGTTTTCTTAACTTATTTATGATTATGATATGATGACAGTTTGAGCTAGGGTAAGAGTATATCTGAGGGGCAAGCCCCAAGATCGTTATACCACCTACTCCAGGGTAAGAGTATGTCTGAGGGGCAAGCCCCAAGATCGTCATACCACCTTCTTCAGTGTAAGAGTATATCTGAGGGGCAAGCCCCAAGATCGTTATACCACCGCTTGAAGATAAGAGTATATCCGGCGGCAAGCCCAAGATCGTTATACCATCCGCCTGTGGTAAGAGTATATCTGAGAGGAAAGTCCCCAAGATCGTTATACCACCTGTTTCGTGGATTTGCTACCCACGATGCGAGGAATACCTCATGCGAGTCCTTATGGGCTTACGCGGGTGAAATAGTCTCACGCGGTAGTCTGACCTATGCGAGGAATACCTCATGCGGGTCCACAGGACCTATGCGGGTGAAATAGTCCCAGGAGTAGGGGTGCTTATTGATACTACGGGCGAGGTACCCTGTTTTGATCCTAAGGCCCCTATTTTATGCAGTATTATATATATATATACTTGTCACTCTCATTGTTAGTAAGGCACAGTAAAAGGTATTTGATTTTCTTCCATGACTCCAGCTTACTTTTAGACTTATGATATCATTATTACAGTATTTTCCAGCTTTACATACTTGGTACATATTGTAATCGACCCCTTCCTGGCTGCGTTATCTGCGGTAAGGGTAAGCATATTGAGGATCCTCGTTCTTAGAATCACTATTCCGGTGTCAGAAGCTCCATTCCTCCGGAAGCTTGTTTATTGGTACGAATATTCCACGATCTATAGGTATATTGTACATTCGTGGTATGGCGGGGCCTGTCCGCCACGTTGTTATCTGTAAGTGCGTGGTCACATATATGTTTTGGGCTATAAGAACCAGTTGTATTACTATACTTTTGTTTAAGTATGTTTTATGGAAGACAGCTTTATCGGCTGGCCAGTGACGTTACCCTTTTTATAAGTTATGTGTTATGTATGTTCATTGCTATTCTCTCGACATATACGACGTGGTACCGGTAAGTACGATCGCGACCCCGGGGTTGGGTCGTGACAAGAAATTACCCAATACCAAGATGGTAGGGTTATCCTCTCATTTTTAAGAAGATCTATGAGCAATAGATATGAAGACACCAGTTCCGAAGAGACCCTAGACTTAGGAAGAGTCTCACAAATTCCTTCAATAACAAATACACCGGTCAAAATTAAACCTAGGTATTCTACATCAGATCTACCAAACTGACAAACGTAGATTACACAAACCAAATACCCAGACCAATATACGTAAATCCCGTGGTTAGAGAAAAGATGTTCGACGAAGAACCTACTAGTCCAACATACTCTTCAATAACCCACAATGAATTAGCAAATGAAATTAAGGTTCTAGAGAAAGAATTCCAAGTAGATAAAACACTACTACAAAAGGAATTCTATCAAGAACATAATTCACAAAAAAGAATTTGGTTCTTCAAAAATTTCCTTAATTCAAGAAAACAAATACAAAAAGAATTCTACGAATTTGTCCAAGATAATAAAATTAATATTCCGTTCGTTAAATGGTTTGAGATATATTCCTCTCAAAACTCCATAAATTTTCCCTTCCTTAAAACAAAATCCTCCACTATCGAAAACAGTGTAACAATGTTAACACATAACTCCGATAGCAGCGATACATTAGAAAAATTAGGAAAACCCCTAGTCAATAATATGAATTGGGAACAACAACCAGTTCAAGAAATTCAAATAGCTCCAGGGTTACAAATAATCCCTGCTCCGGATCTAGGAATAATCAAACCCCTAGCTCAATCCCGTTACAATGTCGCTTCAATTTACGATTGGAACCTTGATGGAATGACTGAATACAATATCCTCAGTTTTCTCCAACAAATGACAATGGCAGCAAATGCCTACCAAACGCAAAAAGAAGTCCTCGATAAAACCTCTGCAGAACTGCTGATCGCAGGATTCTCAGGGCAATTAAAAGGATGGTGGGATCATTATCTCACTGACCAACAAAAAGAAAATATTCTAAATGCCATAAAAACTGATGAAGAAGGATTACCAATATTAACAGATCTAGGAGAACCTATACAAGATGCAGTATCAACATTGATACTGACAATATCTTTAAATTTCATAGGTGATTCTACACATCTTAAAAATAAAAATGCTGAATTACTTTCAAATTTAAAATGCAAAAAATTAAGCGATTTCCAATGGTATAAAAATACCTTCTTAACTAGAATAATGATTAGAGAAGACTCTGGTCAACCATTCTGGAAAGAAAAGTTCTTAGCCGGACTACCAAGTCTCTTGGGAGAAAAAGTTAGGAATAAAATAAAAGAAAATTGTGGAAAACAAATTATACCTTACGATGAGTTTACATACGGAGAATTAGTCTGTATAACTCAACAAGAAGGATTAAAAATCTGTCAGGATCTAAAAATACAAAAATACCTCAAAAAGAATTAAAAAGAACAAAATGTGAATTAGGAACATTTTGTAAACAATTCGAACCAACAACCATAGAAAATACCAAAAGCTGCGAGGGAAATTGTAGTTTTTCAATGGAAAAACCTTCCAAAAAAATATTAAAAGATTACAAAAATAATAATGATTATTATAAGAATCCTTATAAAAATAATCGTTATAAAAATAATAGAAACACAAGAACAAATTTCAATTCAAAATACAGAAACATAACTTGTTACAAATGTAATAAGAAAGGACATACATCAAAATACTGTAGAATGAATAAAAAATTACAAGAATTAAATCTCGATGAAAATACTACAAAGAAAATATCTAATCTACTACTTGATTCCTCTGATTCAGAAGCAAATCAGTCAGACCCTGACTATTTCTCTCTTTCATCAGAAGACAATAAACCCCTCCAAGTAGACGAATTACTCACGAGTAGTTCAACAGATAAATCTGAAAAGGTTAAAGGAAAACGAATATGTGTATTAACTAAAGATCAAGAATTTATGGTAGATATGATTAAATACATAGATACCCAACACCAAAAAGAATATCTGAATAAACTCATTAAAACTTTTACCCCAGAAAAGGTTGAAACAAAAAACAATGTATTACCTAGTACTTCCAGAAAATACGATTTGACAAAAATCCTAGAAAGGGGTAAGAAAATTAAAGAAATAACAATTCACGAATTACAAAAACAAGTAATTCAAGTAAAATTAGAAGTAAAAGAATTAAAAGAAAAACAACAAAAAGATTCGGAATTAATTAAAATCCTACTTTCGAACAAAGCAAAACAAAACTCCGTTCCAGAAGATAATGACTCATCTGATTCAGATGATCCCGAAAATAATAATCAAATAGAAAATCTAGAAGAAATCCCAGAAGATTTTCTGACAGTGTTAAGACAAATAACAACGAAGAAATATTTAATTAAAATAACATTAAAATTTTCAGACAATTTCAAAATAACAATTGTTGCCCTCTATGACACAGGAACATACCCAGTTCCTTTCCCAAAAATCCCAGATGGCTTCCATGCTAGCTGCAGCAAAAACCCCGGAAGAGATACAGGCAATATTCCAAAAATTTGCACCATCCTCATCCAAACAAGACTCTTCAAACGATGAGGAAGAACCCGGAATTGAAAATGCAAATATCCCTATTTTTGGCAACAGTGGATTCTAGATGCTGTCAAAATACCGAAAATCCCGGAGGAATAATTGACAGACAAATTGACCGAAATTTGCGGAGACAAATCTCAGTGCTCCAAATAGTGACGCGGATGAATAGTGACGCGGATGAATAGTGACGCGAATGAATAGTGACACGGATGAATAGTTAATTTACTAAAATATCCTTGTAATAGTGAATTCCCACTTTGTAATTCTCTTATAAATAGAGAACCCCTCTCCCTTAGTTTCACAAGTTATTTTTTTCTGATAGTTTCTCTCTCTTAGTTTAGATTGATCTTCCTTCTCTCTAGAAGTTGAAGATCATCAAAGTTCTTCCCCTTAATGGGAATCAGTTACAAAAAATTATCCAATTCACAAGTTCATAAGACCTCGGGGAGTCTATGAACTAATTTTCCAATTCCTTACCCGAAAATTTACCCAGAAATTATCCAATTTACCCAGAAATTATCCAATTGACATGATTCAGTTCATCCACTGATTCATAACGAAATTATCCAAATACTCCGTTACAAAATTATCCTCTTTCTCAGAATAAATACACATATATATATATATAAATAAAATGCATGCATGACTCTAAAGGGCCTTATGAATCTTATTAAAGTGACCCATTGTCGTTATCCTCCGACTATTATTATGAAATTGTGTTTTTATCAATGAGATAAGATCAATGAAGCCATAAGTAGGCACAAGACTCAAGTTACTATCAAGTCGAGGACAATGTCCCGAAACAGAACAATAGGAGTCATTAGCCATAACAATATGATATGAAAGTAATCATAAGCTTAAACTTTAAGAATAAAGTTCCTTTTGAAGGGATGTCGTTATGGTTACACTTATTCGTAAATCATGCCAAAAAAATGAAAGAGTGAGCCTTAACATACCTTATTGATAACCAATACAACTCCTATGGATTCCCGCTTATCTTTCGAATTCCAACCTAAGCCATAAGAATAATTCATATGAAAATTCATTCAAGAGTTTCAAGAACTAGTTATTGTGATATTCCGTTGAGCACTTAGCATGCATACTTTATTCTATTTTAATACATAGACACTTAAGTCATTCATAACTTCTTCACATTATCCATAACACCACAAATACTACAATAATCATATCCCATGAGATCTAGTCAAAGTTAACTCAAAAACTTCTTTAAAACCATCAAACAATCAACACAACATCTTATCATGATCAACTATAAAGTTGTCTTAAATTCTCCATGGATTAATTTACCATAACATAACTTTTAATATTGGAGAGCTTAATAACAAGAAGAATCATACCTTAATTAGGAGTAACAACTCGAAATCCAAGCTTATCTTTACTCTTGCCATCCTAGATCACTATATCTTACCATACAAGTGTTATCTTCAACAAAACATGCTTTATGTGTTGAAATATGATGAGATTACATAGTAATCACTCTTTTATATTGGGAGAATGTTTAGGGAGGGTTTGGAGGTCTTAGGGGGAGATTTGGGTCGAAATGAGGGTTAAAAAGGTGAGCTACTGCTTAAATAGCCCAAGTTGGTCGGTCACCGCCCTTGACATGTGATGGCATATGAGGTCGCACATGCCATATGTGGCCGCATATCCAAAGTCATATCAGGTAATAGTTTGCTTTACAGGAACCATTTTTCGCGAGGAAAAAGAAGGTTCCAATGAGTCCGAGGAAAAAAGTGAGCTAGCCTAATTCCTTTGGCTTATATCGCCCCCTTCTGCGAGATAGATCCTATCCGCGATGCGAAATGCTCTAGCATAGAACAAAGAAAGGCAGGATGAACTTTCAGGAGTGCCAATCAACCGAGCCACCAGGTTTGAGAATAAGGTGGGATTCCTGGATCTAGTGGCCGGTGAATCTAAGGTCGATTTGACTCGAATCCTGCACCTGATCTTCCAATCATATATAACCATCCTTAGACCTTACAAATACCCATTTATGCCGTAAAATACCCTCTGAATAGGGCTCGAGTCCTCAAAACCATGTACTTAAATGTACACGAACGACGGTGTAACTTAGAATCTTGTAGATATATCTCCAGTTCTTGGCCCAAGGCCTTCATTATACTTTTACGAGAATCATAACTCTTTTCATATTACAACAACTTGATATGACACACTCAACATAAGGAATGCGAATACAAAGGATTTCATGGCTTTTAAATTCTGACGAGCTCATCGGCTATTAACTCGATCATCTCAAAAGCTTCCCCAATGGATACTTTTTATTGTCTTGGGTTCTTATCTTAGGGCATATTTGATGAATAAAATTATGGAGTGTAACAACAACAAAGGTAAGATGTTATTAGAAGGACTAGCTCGTCGTAGTCATTCGAAGATTGAATCAAGAATAACGCATAGAGAAGGTTGTTCGCATATTATAATAAACAGTTTGGTTTTAAAGGTATGTAATGGATATCCCTTCTTAATGTGGCATGATTCAGTACCTAAATTGGTTCTCGTATAAGTTGTATAAAATAAGTATCCATAATGAGCTTGTGTCTAGTATTTAGAGATCACTCAGATGCTATTGTTTCTCCCTTGTCGGAAGTAGTTTCTACCTTAGAGCATAATTCTACTTATTAGTTGCGTATATATAGATCTTACGGACTCAGTCCTTAGTTGACGATGGTTGTTTACTGCTTTAAGCTATATTAGATTGTTTTGCACCTTGTTGCTTATTCCACAGAGCTTATAGAAGGCCTAGTACATCGCATGCTTATTCCACAGAGCCTTGTTATGTCATAGTACGTTATATTTATCCCAGAGAGCTTCGCTACGACCTGGTACATTGCATACACTACATATGCCCTCAGTGGCCCGGTGTGATTTATGATATTCCCATAGAGCCTCATTAAGACATGGTACGCTAAACTTCCCAGAGAGCCTCGTTAAGGCTTGTTATGTTATATTTATAAACTGAGCCTCGTTAAGGCTTGTTATGTTATATTTATAAACTGAGCCTCGTTAAGGCTTGTTATGTTATATTTATAAACTGAGCCTCGATAGGGTCTGGTACGTTGTTGTATTACTATATAATTCTAGTAGGGAATAGGTAGGTATATCCGCATATTTCCCTTCTATCTCTCTGACATGTTTAGCTATTATGCTTACACTTTCATTTCATTTTTACAATTATTTAGTTGCCTTACACATTCACTACATCTATTTGTATTGATACTGTCACGACCCGAACCCGGGCCCGTGACTGGTGCCTAACCCCGGGCACCCTAGTGAGACAACATCAGAGTAATCAGCGGAACATAACACAACAACATGAAATAACAAGAAGCGTACAACAGTTATCTTTAGAAAACTTGCCTTTCGGCATAAATAATAATAACAACTCTTTCAAAATGAACAGTTTAATCCTTTCTTTACAAACCCTGCCCACAACAGTACTACAGACCTCTAAGAAATGATACGACAACAATGGCGGGACAGGGCCCCGCCAAACCCCTGAATGTAAACACTTACTACGACAGGGGACTATACCACTGATAAGCCTCCGGAGAAACGGAGCTTCCCAACGCTGGAAGCGTGACCACGAGCTAGGATCAACGGCGGTGTACCTCAACTGCGGCATGAACGCGGCCCGAAGAGGTCGATAACAGTGCAGAGGTATGTGAAACTAAAAAATACTGTAAATGAAATCATAATAGTCTATAAAGCAGGAGACATGTATGATAAGCAAACTACAGTTCACAACAAATAAGCAGTCATGTCAAGTCAGGGACTCACGCCCTCAAAGTTATCACAATAAAACCGTACGGGGCAAGTACGAAGGCATAGCCGACTACTAAGACCCACAGTACCAAAAATACCACAAACTGTATCCCGAGGTCTTTCTAGACCGCACCACGTAATCGAAGGCGGCCATTCGCGCAATATCAATGTCGCGCGTCTATCCACGGAACTCTCGCGACTCCGCATAGGTCACACACGGACCCGCATGAGGTATTCCTCGAATCATGGTCCTGCATCGCCGAGGTATACCCGCGTCGGCGGCTAACCCTCGGTATCCGCCTAGGCTCCCGACCGCATAGTCTCAAAAGACCGCATAGTCTCAGCGGACGCATAGGAATCCCGCGTCGGGCTAAACACCGGAATGATCAATCTCGGAGCTCTGCGCTCCGCGTAGTCACGAGGACCGCATAGGCCGTAAAGACCGCGTCGGTGGCAAGCCCTCGGTATAATAAGTCAAAGGGGTATGTGATATAATAATAGTACAACGGGCTTAACGTTTAACAACGTAAGCACAACAAGAATGACCCCCTTACATCACGATCACACAAGATACTAACACACGTAGCATCCTAACATTTTCACTTATCACATCAACAAGAAAGTATTTACAAGGCTATCTCAAACCAGCACAATCAAGTTATTCACACAAGGTACTTTAAGCTAACAAGTTCGGGTATCTACCCCTAAAGTACTTCATACATTAAATCTTTTAAAAGATCCGTTGCTTTCACATAAGTCACACTGATACAGTAGTATAAAATAGAGTGGTATCTTTTTAAATAAACCAAAACACTTACCTTTGTAAAATCAAGTAACAACATTATTTTCCAAACGTCCAAGTTTGCCTAATTTCCAATGTTCACGTTTCTTATTTTAGAAAGGTTTCGTAGTTCATAGTCTTATTCATTTAAGAATATAAATCTCTTTTAAACAATCTGAGAAACATGAGTCTTATATGTGAGTAGGATATTCTTGTTTATAACAATCTTATTACAGCAGCCGTGATCTAGGAAATATCATTTTGTCTCATCTTAGCTTCTATGCAGATGGAAGTTTCTACTGGTTTTAATAATACTTAATTAGTCAAAACATTTCCTTTATTAACGCTGCAGTTGGTTTGTCGATACACATTCGATTTCCAAATCAAGAAACATTCTTAAGCCGTTATACCTAACTTCCCATAAAGCTAGTATAACTCTTAAGTTTTTCAAAACCAAGTATTACTTCTTCTTTCAAAATGATTCAAAAATCTTTTGAAATACTTCAAGTTCTTTATTAACACATAACAAGCCAGTTATAGTTCAAATCAGTTACCTTTTTAAAACCACAAAGTATTTTCTTACCTACATAAAGCTGTTATAACCAACTTCCCATAAAGCCGTTATAACACTTTATATTTTAAACCAATCAAATACTTTTAACACGTATGACGTCTACCGTACTACATAGTTATACATATCATGCTAGAAGAGATAGGAAGAGGTTCACATACCTCGCGACGAGTATCGACTAATAGCAAAACGCCCAAGTACTTCCAACCGCGGCTACTCCTAAGCCAAGTAGATCGCGCCACACGTAGTACTTCAACCTATAAGGCCACAAGGCGCTATTAACATTTAGATCTCATCAGAGAACATTCTACCGAAAATTCGCAAAGACTCTCCCGCAACAAACAGAATCTCCTCCTCTATCGAGGCCGCTACCAAGCCAACGGGGGTTGCACGCCTAACCTGACGTGTACAATTCTACTCACAAAGAATACTACACAAGCTTCATGTAATACACCCTATGTAATTACTGATTTCACTTCTTAAAATTCAGGCTTAAGTCGCAAGACATTGCCGTAAGTATTATTCAGGCTTAAGTCAAAAGACATTGCCGATAACTACGTTCAGTTCTATATATAGTATACTTCAACTATATATTCCTACAATATGTAATTTCCAATTACAATAGAGGGACAAGATAATTACCTCGATAAGCCCATAATTATCCAAGTAAAAAGTCGATCCTGGGCAATCGTTTAGCTCCAACTCCGAGCGCTCCAACCCGCTCTAAACCACCCTTAGAAGTTCTAACCAACTTCTACACAATACTCCAACGGACTATGGAGATTTTCCTAGGGTTTCGGTTTTGTGACAGACGGGAGGTGTAATAGTATTTCTGGGCTTTTCGTATAGGTATAACCTTAGAATACTACAAGGTATACGGCTAAGGTAATTTGGGCATTATAACAATACTTTTGAGAGTATTTCTACCAAGAGGGGGGTATTATACGAAAACAACTAGGCTAGGGGGGGTGTACACCCCTCGGCCTACCCCACTAGGGGGGGTACTCTCGGCCAAGAGGGGAGAGGGCTCTCGGCCACAAGGCCTCACAGGGGAAGGACGAGAACCATGGAAGGAGGGGAGGAAAGCTTTCAAGACTTAGAGATTTTTAGGATGAAGAAGTCTTCAAACTTAGGGGGTATTTATAGGTCAAGCCAAGGCCAACCAATGGCCAAGATTATGCCAAGTGCATAGCAAGTGTAGGGTCAAGATCATGCCAAGTGCACCTTATCCATCTACCATAAAAATATCCTACCAACTACTTGACAAAACCCACCCAAGTCGTCCACTTTCCCGCCACCAATGAGAGGGTGCCAAGTGGCGCCCTCTTGTTGGTCCAAAATGTTTCGTCTCTCGGAAAAATCCGCAAAAATTAAAAATGACATAGCCGGAAATTCACCTACGAAAGTCGTGGAAAACGTTTATTTAAAAACGACTCTAAGCGTGTTGTGAACAAAATTAATTCGCCAAGCCTTAGTACAAGTTTCAAATTTTCACGCACGCCCCACGTACATACTCTGGAAATACGGGGTATAACATTCTCCCCTCCTTAGAAACATTCGTCCCGAATGTTCCTTCTAAGTCTCAAAACAAACGCGCGCAGATAGTCCTCACCGCTATACTTATTTAAAACAATCCTCCCACGCATGGCCACGGAACCAACTTGCGCAATATACTTACCTCCAAGTCCACGAGGAAACACCTCTAACATCACCACAAACACCTCTCTCCGGGGTCTAAAATATACTTCCTTCGCACCTTCTCTTTACAAAAGAAATGATACCACTTTTGTCACTTTGCGCGAGGTTCACTCCGCGACCCAACAAATGGTACCGGCTGCATGCGATCCCCGAGGCGACGTGACACTCGAACTCTTACCACATTTAAATCGCTTCATTTCCAAAACTCGGTTACTATCTCTAACGTGGTCATCATTAACTGGAACACTGATGGATCTCGATACTTTCCGAACATAATAATATGAAAGACCGGACGTCGCCTCCTAAGTCGGACGACAAAAGCTAACATATAGGCACCTCGCCTATCCTTCACATGAACTCAAAGGGCCCAAAGTAACACGCTAAGTTCCTTTGTTATACCAAAACTCGTCACACCCTAACCACGATCTACCGGAACAAGCTGAACCAACTATCTCGAACGCCAACATCGAACCAATCGACCAAGAACTTACACTTCCGCCTTACAAGGCTTCATAAGGCGACATCCGAACACCGAAATGGTAGCTTAAACACTACCTCCACAGAGACAACAATCCCCACAACTATCCCCGAAATCCAAACACCGCCCGAGGCGAACGCGGTTCTGAGACTCACGCGAGTTCTTAACACATGCTTGGCAAAACTTCCAGAACAACAACATTTCTACCTGGCTCCATCTGTCATCATAAGGTGAAGGTAGGCACCCCGTGCAGCCTTACAACCTTTCAGATAACTCAACACAGCCGAGTAAACGGTCCTGACCGAAGAACACGATGGGCTGCCCCCATCGACCTGACCACTAGTCGAACGCATCCACGAACTCGTACGCTGGTTAACTAACTTGGGCCTAACACCCTCACAACCCTAACACAAGGCGGGACCACCACAACCTGACCCCACCACCAAACCTACCGCGGGTTGACCCGCAACGTGGCCTCAACCCGACCCGGCAACGCGCACAACATCCGGCTCCCGATTCGAACAATCTCACAAATCACGTTTGAAAACCTAGCGTCTTCTTAGCTCAATTACCCCTTTCATTCCACACTACTGGGACCTATCCCAAACATAACTCACGTGCACTATGCACTTCCGATAAGGGTCAAACATAACACTACACCTTTCTCGAGATGGCCTCACCTCTAAGGTCTCTACGTAAAAGCTCTAAGGCTCACACCTTTCTATCCCCAAAATCTTACTCGGTTAAACAACCATGATCTAATCACGACTAACACACGCTATCGTAACATAGCACTTAAGGTATACTCACCTTATCACACATACCGATCTCTAGAGGTTAAAGATATATCTATATCTACTACACTCTTAGTCGCTCAAATCAAACTCGCCTGTAGGCTTATAGGAAGATGACGAACTACCCACCAATCCTGAAGGCTAAGTCCTCCTACAAGGACACTCTCTCGACACATGGCCCTGACGGCCGCAGGTACAACAAGTACCAAACTAAAAGACGACATTCCCCGGGATGACGCCTGTCACACTGTGAACCGGAAGCCCTGGAGTTCTGACCAACTCCTGCATACTCCGAACGTCCTGATATCCGTGGAAGACCACTCTGCACTGGCGGAGGTGCATATCAAATCTGCTGGTGAGGCGACTTGCCTCGAAAGTTACCAAAGGACCTTGCTGCTCTGGCCCTCCTCTGCTGTCCTTCGTTAACCCGTCGATCTCTAAGCTTCTCGGCCTGCTGCGCATAAGCCCGTACACAGGCCATGCTCAAGCCCAACTGAAGAATTACTCTTGTACAACCCTTTTTTAGATAGTCATCAAGACTCGCGGACATCCAGATACTCTCCGTAGTCAAATCCATAGTTAGTAATGTGGTCGCCTTGAAATCTATATTCTCTGTTCCTGGCCGTGGAACCGAAGGTTCAAATATCATGGCCGCAGAGAATCGGCCGCTGCAGCTAAACTCACGGGGCTAGTGACGTCGCAGAACTCCCGAATGAAGCACCACCCAAGGTGATAATTGGGCTGTGCCCACGTAACCCTCAGACTTTACTCGCAGCCTCCTCGCCTTTGCCTCACGCCGGGTTGCCTCACGCGAGGCATAGCGGTAGTGGAAAGAAATACGTTAGAGGTCCAACTTACAACATACTCTAAGGCACGATCTCGAGTGAGAAGAATAGAAACCAATCCTAAATGTCCTGCGGCCTCCGATTATAGATGTGGTGCACAACACATCGATAATCAAGACTCTACTAGACACGATGCAGACACTTTCCGAGGACTAATCGCTCGATACCACTTTGTAATCAGGCCGGCCGCTCGAGGCATTAACCTTCTCAGCGACTACAAAGTGTACCGGTCGCTTGCGATCCCCGAGGCATGCCCAACGCCCTTCTCGGATGTGCCATACGGAGAGCCACGGTCGGCTCGTTTCGAGTGAGAGGCTCGCCTCTTATACGCCACTCGGCCGAGGTCAAGACAACAGTACGAGTATGTGAAACTAAAAATATCAGAAATGAAATCATAATAGTCTATAAAGCAGAGACATGTATGATAAGCAAACTACGATCACAACAAATAAGCGAATATGTCAAGTCGTGACTCACGCCTCAAAGTTATCACAATAAAACCGCAGACGGCAAGTACGAAGGCATAGCCGACTACTAAGACCCACGCACCAAAAATACCACAAATCGTATCCCGAGGTCTTTCTAGACCGCACCACATGATCGAAGGCCGCCATTCGCCCGCAATATCAATGCGCGTCTATCCACGAACTCTCGCAGCCCGCATAGGTCACACACGGACCCGCATGAGGTATTCCTCGAATCATGGTCCTGCATCACCGAGGTATACCCCGCGATCGGGCGGCTAACCTCGGTATCCGCCTAGGCTCCCGCAACCCGCATAGTCTCAAAAGACCGCATAGTCTCAACAGACCGCATAGGAATCCCGCGTCGGGCTAAACACCCGAATGATCAATCCTGAGCTACCAGACTCGCATAGTCACGAGGACCGCATAGCCGTAAAGACCCGCATCAAGGGTGGCAAGCCCTCGGTATAATAAGTCAAAGGGGTATGTGATATAATAACAGTACAACGGCTTAACGTTTAACAACATAAGCACAACAAGAATGACCCCTTACATCACGATCACACAAGATACTAACACACGTAGATCCTAACATTTTCACTTATCACATCAACAAGAAAGTATTTACAAGGCTATCTCAAACCAAACACAATCAAGTTATTCACACAAGGTACTTTAAGCTAACAAGTTCGGGTATCTACCCCTAAAGTACTTCATACATTAAATCTTTTAAAAGATCCGTTGCTTTCACATAAGTCACACAATACCCGTAGTATAAAATAGAGTGACTGTCTTTTTAAATAAACCAAAACACTTACCTTTGTAAAATCAAGTAACAACATTATTTTCCAAACGTCCAAGTTTGCCTAATTTCCAATGTTCACGTTTCTTATTTTAGAAAGGTTTCGTAGTTCATAGTCTTATTCATTTAAGAATATAAATCTCTTTTAAACAATCTGAGAAACATGAGTCTTATATGTGAGTAGGATATTCTTGTTTATAACAATCTTATTACAGCAGCCGTGATCTAGGAAATATCATTTTGTCTCATCTTAGCTTCTATGCAGATGGAAGTTTCTACTGGTTTTAATAATACTTAATTAGTCAAAACATTTCCTTTTATTAACGCTGCAGTGGTTTGTCGATACACATTCGATTCAAATCAAGAAACATTCTTAAGCCGTTATACCTAACTTCCCATAAAGCTAGTATAACTCTTAAGTTTTTCAAAACCAAGTATTACTTCTTCTTTCAAAATGATTCAAAAATCTTTTGAAATACTTCAAGTTCTTTATTAACACATAACAAGCCAGTTATAGTTCAAATCGATACCTTTTAAAACCACAAAGTATTTTCTTACCTACATAAAGTCGTTATAACTAACTTCCCATAAAGCCGTTATAACACTTTATATTTTAAACCAATCAAATACTTTTAACATACGACGCTCACCGTACTACATAGTTATACACATATCATGCTAGAAGAGATAGGAAGAGGTTCACATACCTCGCGACAGTATCGACTAATAGCAAAACGCTCAAGTACTTCCAACCGTCGCTACTCCTTAAGCCAAGTAGATCGCGCCACACGTAGTACTTCAACCTATAAGGCCACAAGGCGCTTTATTAACATTTAGATCTCATCGAGAACATTCTACGAAAATTCGCAAAGACTTCCCCCAACAGCAGTAACTCTCCTCCTCTATCGAGGCCGCCACCAAGCCAACCAGTGGGGGTTTGCACGCCTAACCTGACGTGTACAATTCTACTCACAGAATACTACATGCTTCATCTGAATACCCTATGTAATTACGATTCACCACTTCTTAAAATTCAGCTTAAGTCGCAAGACATTGTCGTAAGTATTATTCAGAGCTTAAGTCAAAAGACATTGCCGATAACTACGTTGATTCTATATATAGTATACTTCAACTATATATTCCTACAATATGTAATTTCCAATTACAATAGAGGACAAGATAATTACCTCGATAAGCCCATAATTATCCAAGTAAAAGTCGATCCCGGCAATCGTTAGCTCCAACTCCGAGCGCCCAACCCGCTCTAAACCACCCTTAGAAGTTCTAACCAACTTCTACACAATACTCCAACTGACTATGGAGATTTTCCTAGGGTTTCGGTTTTGTGACAGACGGGAGGTGTAATAGTATTTCGGGCTTTTCAGATAGGTATAACCTTAGAATACTACAAGGTATACGGCTAAGGTAATTTGGGCATTATAACAATACTTTTGAGAGTATTTCTACCAAGAGGGGGTATTATACAAAACAACTAGGCTAGTGGGTGTACACCCTACTACCCCACTCAGGGGTACTCTCGCCAAGAGGGGAGAGGGCTCTGGCTACAAGGCCTTACAAAGGGGAAGGACGAGAACCATAAGGAAGGGAGGGGAGGAAAGCTTTCAAGACTTAGAGATTTTAGGATGAAGAAGTCTTCAAACTTGGGGTATTTATAGTCAAGCCAAGGCCAACCAATGGCCAAGATTATGCCAAGTGCATAGCAAGTGTAGGGTCAAGATCATGCCAAGTGCACCTTATCCATCTACCATAAAAATATCCTACCAACTACTTGACAAAACCCACCCAAGTCGTCCACTTTCCCGCCACCAATGAGAGGGTGCCAAGTGGCGCCCTCTTGTTGGTCCAAAATGTTTCGTCTCTCGGAAAAATCCGCAAAAATTAAAAATGACATAGCCGGAAATTCCCCTACGAAAGCTGTGAAAACGTTTCGTCGAAAAACGACTCTAAACGGGTGTTGTGAACAAAATTAATTCGGCCAAGCCTTAGTACAAGTTTCAAATTTTCTACGTACGTCCTTACGTACATACTCTGGAAATACGGGGTATAACAGATACCCTTTGTTGGGGGTGCTACATTTCATGCGTGTAGGTCTTGAGAGACAGATAGATAGGCCTCCTCAATAAGAGTTGTGGAGCTCTTCTTGATTGGTAAGCTCCATGTCATTCGTAGATGCCAGGTCTAGAGTATTGATATATATATAGAGATGATGGGTAGACTAGGGCCCTGTCCTGACCATAGTACAATCGTATTCTCTTTAGAGGCATGTAGATGTGTCATGTGTGCATAGTACATTAGTGTCACACCCGTGAATTGGTCCATGTGAAGTTCGATGTGAGCTAAGGCACGGATCGAGATAAAGATGGGTCATATCGACATACATTTCGTATATACGAGTTAAGGTATAATGCGAAGGAACAAAAGGGTCAACAAAAGTTATAGGATAAGGTTCAGAGATAGGGAAACAATTGAGGAGCATTACAAGAGGTTACAACACATGCAAAGGATCAACAACATTCGACAAAGGTGCACATTGGTGTTGGGTGTCCAAAGAAGTGTTACGCGTGTTAAAAAGACATGTGCAGATCACATGACATCTAGACATGTGCTAGGCACATGACAAGTGGTATCAATACTTACATTAATGCATTCTCCAAGTTTAGCTAAAAATTCACAACGGATAATTGACTAAGTCCGAGGTAAGAACAAGGAGCCGAGCAAAGGGGACATAAGTTAGTGCTTGCAAATTGTGGCTAAGTGATGATGTGTGGGTGCAGGATACAGGGAAGGTGTTCCGGAGTTCCTTATGGTTCATATGGGTCAGCTAGATCATGAGTTGAAGTGATGCTAAGGGTTAGACCGAACCATATAAACGTGGCAAGCCAAAGGCGCAAGGTTGACTAAGTCCAACTTTAATGCGAGTCAGATATGGGTCGCGTTGAAGCATCGGGTAGCTTGGGGCAGGTTCGTGGATCACCCTACATGCCTCTAGGACACGTGGCAAGCGATATGAGCTGAATTGGTTGCGCATTGAAATGGATAAGCTTCAAGGACTCAACACGGGCAGAATGGTTCAACCGAAGTTTCGGATTTCGTGCAACTGTGGTATGTGGTAAGCTAGACATATTGCGGGTGGTGTAGATGATGTGTAAGTCATGTGGGACATGACTAGGACGTTGTGGGACCAGTACAAGTCGAATGGGAAGGCTGAAGGGGTCAACAATACACGTGGCTTGAAGAAAGGAAGACATGGGCGGAATTGACCAAGTCTTGAGGATAGTGTGGTCGTGTGATGTGTATGTGTAGGTGTAATGGACGAAGCTTGAGGATGTGTGTTACCACATCCATTTCCTTTACACGTTCCCCTTTGTAAGGCATGTTATGCCACTCCCCTCCCCCTATAAGTAGAATAAGTTAATAGAACTTATTCACGACACTAGAATCTGAAATTCCTTATTCTGAGAGTAAGCTAAGTGTTGAGCTTCGAGTGTTTAAAACTTAAGAACAATGTGTGTTCTTGTGAGTGTGGTTCCGAGAGCTTAAACTAAATAGTGTGTGAGACTAGGTTAGTTTGAGGGATTTCAAGTGTTAGACGTCTAGTTCTAACACTTCATTGTATTTGCCGAGAGGCGTTCCTTTATTTTTGAGTTGAAATAAAATTAAAGGTTGGGCTGCTTTAGCCCATAAACTCTTGGTGCATTGTATTGTGGCTATACTTGTCATCATAAACCTCCTCTTAGTTTTTGTAATAAGCTTCCGCAGTGCTACGTTCTTTTGTCTTGAAAGGAAAAAGTGTTTCTCTTGGGTTGGCAAAAGTTCTTACCAACTGCCATCACGCCTTTTGTGTGCGAAAAATTTACTTAGCATACCGGGATTGTGAAAATTAGCATGGTGGACCTGTTGGCCCTTGTATATATATTTTGGGTTTACTGTTGTAGACATCTATGGTGTCCTTGTCGACCTAGAGTATGATGTCCTTGTCGGCCTAGAGTATGATTAGTGTACAAATTGCTTTTAAAGCTCCAGAGCTCATGAGTTACAAATGTTACTCTCGGGGTCAAGTAAGGCACCGGGTGCCAGCCACACCCCTCAGGTTAGGGGTGTGACGAACTTGGTATCTAAGCAGGTCGTGTCTTAAGGAGTCTACAAGTCGTGTCTAGTAGAGTTTTTTTTATGAATGTGTTGTGCACCACATTTATAAATAGGAGGCTGCAAGGCATTTTAGGATTGGTTACTCTTCTTTCTGATTCCAGATCGTGCAAAAGAGCTGAGTCGTAGTAACTCAATTCCCTCTCCTGCTTGTGTGGGAGATCTCTAACAGAGTATGTATGCACTAAAGGTGCGAGTACTATACTAAAGATTCTAAGCGTGAGAATTTGTATCAACCGTATATAGAGAATGTAATAAAAGCATAGAAAGGTAAAATACGAGTTTTTAATGTAATAGAAGTAAAGTGAAAGAGGTACGAACTACCTGAATACAAAAGATAGTGAAGTAGTTGGCATTAAGATAAAGCGACATAAGTGTGGTTATCCCACATTCAGTAGTGGTAGAATTATAGTTAGTAGCATCTAATCCAGCTTATGATTTACATATGTCGAAAGACGTAGTCTTAGAAA
Organism: Przewalskia tangutica; assembly: GCA_029844215.1. Lineage (NCBI taxonomy): Eukaryota > Viridiplantae > Streptophyta > Magnoliopsida > Solanales > Solanaceae > Przewalskia > Przewalskia tangutica. The sequence continues at coordinate 112,499,906 of CM056727.1, forward strand.
TGAGTGAGAATTTAGGATCTAGTAAGGGATTGAGTAATCCTTAGCGTTGGACAAATTGTATTTAATCCAAATACAATTTCCATAAAACCTTGGTTATGTGTTCTTCGACAACTCTTAGGCATAACTAATTCTCTAAACTTTTCTTATACAGAAAACTTTATATGAATTAGTATCACAAACTTTCAAACCTTACGTTCCTTAATCTATAAGATATACAATCAATAACATCATCCAATTCAAATCATAATTAGAGTAAAACAGTCCAACAATTCATATTACGAAAGTTTCACAATTTTGTGAAGTTTTGATCATGAATTTTTTTCATAACTTCCTCCAAATTGACAAAAATCATAATCATAATACGAGAAAGAACTTATGAATGGATACGGGAGTATTAGTTCCATGTTGAAAACTTATCACCCTACATAGATGGCGAGAATTTGAGGGCAAATTATTTTAAAGAATGAGAGATTGATGAAAGAAAGGCCATGATCTTAAGCTCCCAACATCAGCCGAAAGGAGAATTGCTAGGAGTGCCAAAGATTACCAATTATCCTATAGTGATATGCATAACATGGCAAGTAAAATGAAGTGTAGAATATTGGAATTGAAGATTCGAGAAGAAGACATTTTATTTTCGGCCTTTTATGTAGGTCTTGGCCGAGACCATTATTTTTTAGCTTATTTTAATTTATAGTTTAATTATTAGCTCTTCTTAGGACATAATTAATATGTCATGTAATGGGATAGGATGGATAGGCCATGTAATAAGGTGACTAGGCCAAGAATGTCTTCCAAGAAGATGACTAGACCGTGTAAGAAGATTGGGTGACAAGGACAAGAATCATCTAGAAGAAGAGGCTTCTAAAGAGATAATTCATGAACTAACAAGTTCATGTACTTAACTACTTAGAAGACACAAAGAATGGCCTAGGGAATGTGAAAGATTGGCCGAGCAACATCCCATTCCTTTCGGCCAAAGTATATGCTCAAGATTGAAACTTCTAAACGTATCCCAAGGAAGTGTTTCATGAATTAACTAGTTCATGCATGGTTAACACAAAAGGATTGCCTAGAAAGCATGAAAAGTTGGATTCATCCCTTTCCCCCAAGTTAAGTCAAACCCCTTCCCACTTGTTCCCATATGGCCGAGAGTGCCATGTGGTTTTTGTCCATTAAGTTGTCTTCTAGAAGAGTCTATGTACTAGTATAAACAGGACGATGTAAAAAGATGTTGAAGATTTTTGAAAATTATTTGAGTTTCTCATTTTCTAAGTATTTTAACTTTTGTGTTGTTATCCTTAGCTGGTCCTTTTCTGGGCCATCGATCCCTTTGTGGGTCAAACCTTTGGTGCAAGTTTGGTTAGAACTATTGTGATCTAGCTAAACCCAAGCTAAGGCTTCCGTTGGTGTAAGTTTAGTTAGAACTTTTGTTATCTAACTACGTCCAAGGCAAAGGTCCCCTTTGGTGCAAGTTAAAAGTTGGAACTTTTGTGATCCAACCAAACCAAAACCAAGGGCCTATCCGGTTACTCATCACAAGGTTATCTGCCACCCTCACTTGGTTTGTTCTCAAAATTGTACTTAGCAACCTCGGTCAAGTCTTTGTCCAATTGGCCTACCTCACTTGGTGTCGACCCGAGCTTGACCATAGCAACGTCGCATCCCTATCCTTCTTTATTTCGACCGACCCTCACTTGGTTTATACTCGGGCTTGCACTTAGCAACCTCATGTCCATTCTTTATGCAAACAACCATATTCCTTTCACCATCATACACCATAACATTTTCCAAACACCCACACCAAAGAACATTAACCGAAACCACCCATACATATCCGTACGCAAAACACCTATTACTGAGAACCTCACTATCCAACCAGTTTCTCCCACCTTTCCACCATACAACCACCCAATCCCGACCACAAACACAACCCTCAACTTATATAGAACAACCCCTCTAAATGCCTTAACCCAACTCCACCCCAAACTCGGCAAAATAAAAATAAACTTTTTACCTATTTGGCCACTTATGCTATTGCATATGGTGGAAGTGAGGTGGATGAATGGTGGATTTGACTTGTGGTTTAATCCACGAGGCGGAATGGCATATGTGACGTGAAACGTTGTATCGCCCGATTTTCATCAAACTTTGTCGAGATATGATTCATTTGATCCCAATGACTTATAACTATCCATAGAACTTCTTAACATCCATTTATGTCATATGTGACCCTCGAAATGGCGGTCAGATCACCGAAGCTCAATTTGATTAATCATACCTTAAAGCGTGCACGTACAACAAACGTAACTCAGAATCTTGTAGATATACTTCTCATATTGATCTAATGCCTTCCTTACCCATTTTCATGGGCATCATACTCCTTTCATATTACATCGGCTTAACACAACATACTCAATATAATAATTTCAAGCACGGAGTGTGTAACGACTCTTTAAACTATTATGGCTTTTTAGGTTATAACTCGACCATTCCTTAATTCTTCTAATGGAATCCCTTTTTCTTATCTTAGGCTTCCTAACTAAAGTTATACTCGATATGTGAAATTACGAAGTGTAACAGGGTGATCATCCTTACGACCGTGTATTCTCCCAGCGACTTTCTTAGTGGCAGCGGGGTAGAATAACCCAGATCTGACCAGTATTAATTCAGCCCAAACTTGAAGGCTTTGCATTCCTCAATGACGTTCACAAGTACCCCTGAATGGTACAAGCAAATCTCCCTCCTTGAATTAATGGAGAAGGGTTTCCAAGTATATTTGATTGGTCGAACCTTATCGGTGCGAGCTAAGATGAAGAAGAGGTATGCGTACGAGTTTTCAAATACTGTGAAGTCGTAGCGCCAAATTATGTTTCAATGGTGATTCCTTCACTAAGCATCATGGGGTCATATACTAGTAGGGAGTGTGTGCCCCACAGGTTACGAATGACCTTCTCATCAATCAATTTAATAATTCTCTTTTTAAAGGTCACACACTGATCTATGTTGTGACTGATCTGATTCTTATGGAAGAGACACCTCTTATGAGAATGGATGGGTGCACATGTTGGGAGGATGTCGGAGCTAACACATACTGATCTGGAGGCTTTTAATCCATCATACGCTTCGATATTTCGCATAAGCCTGGGTGCAATTCTGAAAAGCGAAGTGCGAGCTTTGGGATAATCGCAAACAACATAGGAGATGACATATGAGGAGGCATTTTTGGCTTCTTGTAGTAGTTAACATCCTAATCAGCATTTAGGGTTCCTCCTTCAGGAAGCCCACTCGATTCCCCATACGATATTTGATCCTTCTCGGGCAACTCTAATTCCTGATGTAACGACTCGTCTGGTTGTTTTTAGCTAAAGAACATTATTTGCCTACTTTACCTTTCCCGTGATCTCTGTGTAGGGTTGTGATACATGGGGATGGGTGGCATATATCATGAGATCCATTTTTAAGAATTTCATATGAAAAAGCTCAATCCTGAAAACTTAAAGTTGGTTAGTTTGACTCAAAGTTAACTTTTGGATAGATGAGTTTGTTTCTGCGTTCCATCTATTTCGGTACTTCTAGATGGTCATTTATGACTTAGTCGAGTCATTGGTCCACTTTCTGAGGTAATCAGATGTATTTTGTGGTCTTATTTGTAAAGTTTGGATTTTTGGTTTATTCAGAATGATTCTTTAGAAAAGTATGTCTTATCTTGGTGATATGTGAAATCTTAGGGTGCCTGCGAGTTTGTCGCACTGGTTACTATAGACGAGCATATCTAGTTTGCATCTGGGGGATTCTGGGAGTATTCCGGGTGTTGAATGGAGGATTTGACTGTTTTCCCTTTTGATGATGTTTGGTGTCCACTGCGGCAGCACCAGCATTTTCTTCGGGGGGTCTCCTCGGCGAGAGGTCGGCTCATCGAAGTAGAATTTGGGATTCGGGGGAGTTCCGCCATAGCAGAGTCGGATCCGTCGTGGCAAAGGGTGAGGTGTCAAGCGATTCTCACCCAGCGAAACGCTTTCCGCTTTCCGCTGGGGTGGATCACAATTCAAGTGTCCTATAAATATTTCTAGGTTAGAATTTTCTTTCTCAAAATAGTCTATCTTGATATCAGCGACGTTAGGAAGAAAAACCAGAGCCTTAAGAGCAATTTCAGCCCATTGATAAGAGTTTCTGTTACACCTCGTGGTTTTAAGACGATAATTAAGAACGTCATTAAGAATAAAGATTCAAATTTTGGAAATTAAGTATATTCTTACATGTTAATACGGAATAATTTTGGCAACGACGAGTGTGACGTCGAAAATTTCCTTAATAATAGTAGTATATGTATATAAGTTACGATAACGAGAATACGAGGCGTATTGGAATTTTCGGGAATTAAAGGATGCGGGAGTTAAGATTTAAATTAAATGGATTCAAGATTTATCAATTGGGGAACTTGGGGACAAAAGTGTAAATACCCCAAATCAGATTTTTTTTTCTTTAGTAGCCTAAAAGACCCTCATTTGTTCATTCAAACTTCCAAGAACACAAAGAAAGAAAAATTTCTCCCTTCTCCTTCTCTAGACCAGCCGAGAATCCCCACCCCATTGCCTAACATAGTTCAAGGTTTTCTTCTTTTCTTTCTCCTCTTCGTAGGCTACGTTTTCACCACGAACTAGAGGCGAAAATTGGAACCAAAACAGTGCCCAAATCGGGACTGCCTGGACCGAAAGTTGAGCAATTTTTCGTCAAGTTTCGGACAAGTTTTTTTGAAGAAAAACATGTAAGGATGTTGGTCTAACATTGTAGAATGCTTGCATGTTGGATTGGAGTTGAAGAAGTGAAAATTTGGACAAGAATTTGATGGAAGTTGGGACAAAAATCGGGATTTTGGGGCAGAATTTTAGTAAACTTTGGAGGGATATATCTCCTCGTATATTATGAGTTTTTGGGTGTTTCAAAAGCCTAAAATGAAGTTCGTCGAGTCTAGTTTCGTAAGAAACAAACAACTCGTCGATAGGACATCGGAGTAGAGAGTTATGGACGTTACAAGTTCAGTTGACGAAATAGTGACTAAAAATCGGGACTGTTTTGGGGATTTAATTAAGGTATGAAAATTCTTCAATCTATGCTATAATTGAAGTTGCATGTTGTTGTAGTTGAAGTATTGGGTTATGGTCGATAATTGCATGTTGGGAATTGGAAGGAAAGCTTAATGTTAATGCACTTGTGATATGGAATTGTTGATAGAGAAGTTGGATTAAGAAGTAAGAAAAAGAATTAGAGAATTGTAACATGTTAGGGCCAACTTTTATGAAATTGTTGAGCATGATTGTACCGATTTAAAGGTCGTTCTTGTTAGATTATAATATAAGTTATGAAATTATAAATACGTTGCGATGATCGTCAATACATATCTTAAAAGAGGTTAAAAGTAATATATTGAATACTAGAAGACTTGAGCTCTTGTTACTAATTGTTAGACTTGGTGGATTGCCTTAATGGACTATTTTCTTATTATGAATTAAGAGTTGGTGGAATATGATAGATAGGTGGTTTAATCACCTAAATTGTTGTTGGGATTAAATTCCATAAATGTGGGAAGAAAGGTTGTATAGATGATATGTGTCAAGTATATAGGCTATTATGGTCATACTCTTAAGTAATGACTTATTGATTGGTTGGTTGGATTGTTGGCTGAATTGGATTGTTGGTTGGAGTTGAATTGTTGGCTGATTTGGATTGTTGGAAAATTGTGGATACGCACATAAACAAAGGAAATGCTGCCCAAATTTTTATAGAAATAAGGGAGCCGTTATTCATATAACTTACATTAAAAAAATCAAAATTGACGAGCGTGTTATTCCTTATTATAGGTTGAAGTACTAGACGAGACATACCTTAATATCGAGTTGATTAGTTCGCCTAAGAGGTATGTGAGACCTTTCCTTCTTTCTTTTGGCATGATTTTTATGAAAGTACGGCGGACGTACTTAACTCCTACCAGTTCAGTTTTAAAAATGATTGTTTACTAGTGATTATGATTTCAGTAACAGAGTTTATGGTAATAATTTTATTGAGAGTCACATAATGATTTTAATTGCATACAGTTGCTCATGATATCTACTCGTGCTAAGTGTTACTATTTCACTCCACTGAGTCCCGGGCCAGATCATGTTCGTGCGCAGCCATGCATCATTCATCGAGTCCCTCACTAGAGGGCCGAGACACGTTATATATATGCAGATTACATCGAGTCCCTCCTTAGAGGGACGAGACACGTTACGCGCGCAAATACAGATTCCATCGAGTCCCTCCATAGAGGGCCGAGATATGTTATACAGTTTTATATACAGACATGAGCATGATGTTTTATGATTCAGCATACATGATATGATTTTCAGACAAGATTATCAGTTTTATGAAATTTGATGACTCTCTGTTTTACTTGGTACAGTTGTTATTCAGTTTTTAGTATTTTATATTTTACATACTCAGTACATTATTTTGTACTGACCCCCCTTTCCTCGGGGGGCTGCGTTCATGTCCACAGGTTCAGGTGTTCAGATAGGCGACCCTCTAGTCTAGGATTTCTGTACAACAGTTGGAGAGCTCCTTTGTTCCGGGGCCAGCTATTTTGGTACAGACCTTTATCTTTCAGACTTATGCATATTTTGGGCACGATGGGGTCATATCCCGTCATATGTCAGTATTACACTCTTAGAGGTCTGTAGACAGTTGTGGGTTGGGCGTTTGTACCTTGTTTTGGGTTTTGATGTTATTATCTCGTGGCAGCCTTGCCGGCTTGCTTATTTTGATTATGTCTTTGTGCACGTAATGTTGGTTAGTGGCAGCCTAGTCGGCTAGCCTATTATGACTGTTGTTTTGTTGTTGTTTTGGCAGCCTTGTCGGCTAGCCCATTTTAGGAAAATGTTGTAAAAGCAGCGTTGTGCTGCCGAAATTTCTATAGATCTTTGTATTAGATGGATTAAGAGTGACAGGTCAGTAATGACGTCCAATTAGGACGTTAGTCGCGGCCCTCCGGGTTGGGTCGTGACAAAACTGGTATCAGAGCAGTTAGTCCTCGGAATGTCTACAGACCGTGTCTAGTAGAGTCTTGTGTATGAGTATGTTGTGCACCATACTTATACGCAGGAGGCTGCCGGACATTTATGATTGGTTTCTACTCTTTTATCTCGTAGATCGTGCAATAGAGCTATGTCATTAGGATAACCCCCCTCTTCCTAATAATTATTGTGGTTGCAGTTATGTTCCAAAAGACAGTGACAGTGGCTCGGATGGGAAAATCAGAGTAAATCGGACTTGACTTGGTGCGTCAAGCCATAAGGGAAGTGAAAGAGTTTGAGTAGAAGTATGATGACCAGGTTTGGAGATACTAGGTCAACGTCAGGTAAGGTAACTATTCAGAATCTTTTACGTACCAATTAAGAGAATAAGTTAACAATTCATCATTTAAGGGATGGTATCATCAGGGTTGAGCAGTGTCCGAGGTTACGTATGTATACTAGAATATGTTGGAATTATGGATAGTACGACAAGTAAGAAATGAATTGTTTATAATTACGAATAGTGAAGAGATCCCTTTCAGACCATGAATGAGGTTTTGACTTGTGAAATAAATTGCAGTAGCCTTTATCTTACGAATTGGTACTCTGTTATGCTACGTTATCTGCTCTATAGTTGCAGAGATTGAACTTTTCCTTCCAAAGATAGAAAATGAAGCTTACCTATTCTTTTCTCCTTCATACCTCTAATTAAATTTTGAGCGCTAATTGTTAGAATCTGTGACTGTTTTATGGTATACCATGTTGTTTGACTATGTGAAGGTAGGGAACTGCAAAAGAATATTGTTCCCATGTAAGAATGAGAAGGGGCTATTACTTCTGGAATAATAAGATTGATATATAAGGATGAAAGCATTTTTCTTACTTTGGATCGAATGTTGGGAAGTATTGGACATAGGGATTAATTGAGTTTCTTTCGCAAATGACTTAGAACTTGGGAATGATGAGCATCCTATTAGTGTATAGTTGTGTCAAGCATTTTAAATATTGTAACCTCTGGAGTTCATATTTTCGGTTAAGAAGTTATTTGAAGGATTGGTAACCGAAGTATGTATTTGTGCACAGTTTCAATGCATTGGTTCACGCAGAATGCTAAGATGATGTTATTTGATCTCTTGGAAGCCTCATCTCGACGAGGTAGATATTAAAAGCTATACATAATAGTTGGAACACTGCGGGGTGACATAGGGGTATAAATAAAAGTTCTCATATGACCTTGGTGAATGCGTTTAATGATGTGGCTCTTAAAAAGGAATTGTGGATAGATATTGTAAGGTTACATGGCCAGATACAAGGACCATAGGCAATAATGAGTGAATTCAACTGGGCATTAAAATGGAATAGAAGAGTGAAGTGTCATGTCGCTAAGACTGAGATAAGGGGTTTTAAGCAGTATGTAGCAGATTATGGTGAAATGAGTGGCATGCAAGGTGTATAGCAGCACTTACTAATCAAGAATGAGTTGATAACCTACATGCTTCTAAGGTGTTTTCAAGAAACCAGGTCTATATGAACATTCTCTTGGGTTAATTGGATGAGAAGTAGGCATAAAGACTTAGTATACGTTCAAATACTTTAATAGGTGAAGGTTGAATCCTGAATTTCTACAGACCATAATAGAAGGATGGAAAACAGATAAGAGAGGTACAAAGATATAGATGAATTCAACGAAGTGATAATAGATATTCAGTGTGATGTAGCCAAAGTGACAAATGTTGACGCAGCCAAAGACACCACTGAGTTAGTAAGACCAACGAGAGGATAAAACAAATGTCACTTGATGAGACAAACGGTAATAATGCAAATAAGAAGGAACAAAGAGATACTGGGAAAGAATGTGGTAATAAATAGAACAAGAAAGATGATGGTAAGGTGGTAGAAGTAAAACATCTCATTAAGGACCCACAATTGATAGAAGAATCAAAAGCAACTCTTACTACTAAAGAACAGGTTGAATGAGCTTTTGTAGCAGCAAAAGTTATTGAAGAGCGGAATGTTGACAAGAGTCAGGAGGTGTGTACCAATGATAACAACTCTAATAATAGTAACGCAGTAATATTAAAGGAAGATGGGATAATGATGTCCAATGTGGAGCAGAATATGGCAGTGGAAGCGGCTATGTCTATCCTAAATATATTGATCAACAGAGAAACTTAATCAGAGATAATATGAGGGATGATTAACATGACAAACTTAAGGACTCACTGGTGAAGAAGTTACATGAACTAGGTAGATATACTATGGTATATGCAAAGAGTGATGCATTGGGAAGGTTGTCTCTGGGATAGTTTATACTATATTGTCGACGATATGAGGGATCCTTGACTAGTTAGTGGGGATTTCAATGTTGTTATAAATGGAAGAGAGACAATAGGTGGTCTTCATATATATCTGGTTGAAATTGAATTTAAAGGGAGTCTTTTTAAGTAATGGAATGAAAGAGCCGATAATGACTGTACTTTTAAGAGGTTCGATAGAATGTTGGCAAACATTTATTTTAGCTTGGTATGGACAAGTGGAAGTGGAACACGTAATAAGAACAAGTTTAGACCATGCCCCTTAGTTGTTAACTTAGGGTGGTCAATCTATGCATGTGAGTAGACCATTTAGATTCCTTAAGTTTTGGACAGAATATGAAGCATTCTTTTAAGCACTAAATCAAAATTGAGACACTGTTGTTGATTGAGATGATTTCGTTTCTTTTATACCGAAACTGAAGAATGTCAAGACTGCCCTATTATTATGGAGTAAGGAAACTTTTGGAGATATTTTTTTTAAGAAACTAAGTTTTAGGGAGGATATTGTTAGATTTAAAGAGGAGTTTTGAAGAATTTCCAACAGAAGCAAATAGAATGATTTTACAAAGAGTTAAGGCAGACTTCGAAAGAGTATGAAGAAGTTTCTGGCCATTTGATCAATAAAGAGAGTTCTGTTTATATGCATGCTAAGACTCCTAGTAACTTGATTCAGCAAGTAAAAGGTATTACTGGTTTCACAAAGGGAACATTTCTATTTATGTATTTAGGATGTCCAGTATTACATGTTAGAAAGAGGAAGATAGACTATGCTGAATTAATTAAGAAGATTAAAGACAAGTTACAGGCTTGGGAAGAAAAATTATTGTCACCATGAGGTAAAGCAGTGTTGATTTCTAGTGTGTTACAAAGGGTGCCTATACACATACTGCCTGCTATAAGACTTGCAAAATGTGTGATCAAAGATATATATACAAATAGTTGTAATTTTCTTCTGGTGTATAGTAAGGATGATGTTAAGGCTAAGCACTGGTTTACATGGTTAAAATGTACTTGCCTAAGGATGATAGTGGATTGGGATTCAGACCTCATTTTGGATATATTAAATGCATTGTGTAAAAAGCTATGATGGAAATCTAAGACCACCAACTCTCTCTGGGTTAACTTTCTAGGGAACATGTACTTTGAAGCATTACCCTCAATATGTGCAACGGGAATATGATTCCCATGCCTTGGAGATGGGTGTGGAGGTAAAGGATGACATTAAACAAGGAATTTGGTGGGAAAACAAAGAGTGGTTGAATTGATAATCGTACCAAATTGGTAACATTACACGATGTAATACTATCAGAGTTTTCAAGAAAGAGTGGAAGAGGTCAAAGAACTGCTACGTGGGGATTGATGAGGTTTGTCAAGACTAGGGTAGTATCTACCAGATGACATTGTCTCACGTGTCACTACATACTTGATATATACCAGGTAGATAATCCTTGGTGGATAAGGATAAGTTCTAGTAAATTTACTGTGCCAAGTGTATGAGATTTGTTAATATAAAGATCATATTCTTCTGGTGTATATAAGTAACTATGGGTTAAAAGAGTGTCATACAAGATATAATTCTTCCTATGGACGAAGTGAAAATTTAAAATTTCAAGTGGATAAAGTGTTGCAAAAGATTGGACTTAATATAGTATCAAGATGATGCTGATAAAATGTTTTTTTACATCAAAGAATGATAGATCACTTGTTTCGTACAAGGGAGTTGTCAAATCTATATGGAGCTATGTTAACAATGCAACGGGTATACACATGAATTGTCGTTATGTTAAGCATGCAGTACAGATTTGGGGAAACATTACATACCATTATAAATTGAAGCAGGTGTACAATGTAGTACAAGTTGGAATATTGTGGCAAATTTGAAAATAGAGGAATATAGCACCGCATAGAGACGCTTTAACTTTGTTCAAGGTATTACATAAAATTCAGTTGAATATTCACAGGTAATTTGGTTCCTTCCTTAACTATTTTGAATTGGTGAATTGCATGTGTGTTATATTGTGGCCCTGTGTGGCATTTGTTGGTTGCTGATATGGAGGGATAGACATAGTTATAAAGGAGACTCTGCAGAAAATTTTCTAGCATAATACTTGTTATGAACATTCGAGGACGAATGTTTCTAAGGGGGGAAGAATGTTACACCTCGTGGTTTTAAGACGATAATTAAGAACGTCATTAAGAATAAAGATTCAAATTTTGGAAATTAAGTATATTCTTACATGTTAATACGGAATAATTTTGGCAACGACGAGTGTGACGTCGAAAATTTCCTTAATAATAGTAGTATATGTATATAAGTTACGATAACGAGAATACGAGGCGTATTGGAATTTTCGGGAATTAAAGGATGCGGGAGTTAAGATTTAAATTAAATGGATTCAAGATTTATCAATTGGGGAACTTGGGGACAAAAGTGTAAATACCCCAAATCGGATTTTTTTTTCTTTAGTAGCCTAAAAGACCCTCATTTGTTCATTCAAACTTCCAAGAACACAAAGAAAGAAAAATTTCTCCATTCTCCTTCTCTAGACCAGCCGAGAATCCCCACCCCATTGCCTAACATAGTTCAAGGTTTTCTTCTTTTCTTTCTCCTCTTCGTAGGCTACGTTTTCACCACGAACTAGAGGCGAAAATTGGAACCAAAAAAGGCCCAAATCGGGTGCACTGGACCAAAGTTGAGCAATTTTTTCAAGTTTTCACACGACCCGACCGATCGCGATCGTGCCCTACAGGCACCCTTACGTAAACATCGAGAGAAAATCAGCGGAACATACACGAAACTTAAAAATAAAACATCGTAAGTAAAACAACAAGGTTAGCCGATGTAGGCTACCTTCCGAACATATATAAAAACAATCAAGCGATTGCCTCCTTTCTTTTTACAAACTGACCCACAATATGTGACTACAGACCTCTAAGAGTTTTAACAACCACTGTGGCGGGACAGGGCCCCGCCATACCCCTGAATGAACATAAACGTGACAACTCCGGAACACTGGAGCCATCTCAACTTGTTGAACCGGGATCCTAAGCTCGCGGATCCACAACTGTGTACCTAAACCTGCGGGCATTTAACGCGGCCGCAAGGTCGATAACAACAGTGCGAATGGAGCAGAATATAACGTCTGATAAACAAATCATAATCGTACAAAGAATGACAAGGACAAGTATAAAAATACATATCGATCCTGCCGTGTCATTACCACTTATGAACTTAATCGTACCTTATTATCCTTTCCATTCCCAATAAAAGTTATAGTCACATTCTTACGTACATTATTAGAAAAAGAATCATTAAGTTCATTACCATATAACTTACTTATCTTTCATAACATAGTCCGGCCCACTACGGAGGGACACATATACTACCCGGCCCAATCTGGGACGCGATCAAGTCACACTAATATCAAAGCATGCCCGTGGAATCCCCAATCATCGGCGACTATTAGTGTAAAATATAACCATGTGACGCGCGTGGCATCCCACCTCACCGTCGGCGTACATACACAATACATATATATATATCCGCCGTGGAATCCCACATCACCGCCGATCCAGGTATAATAATACACCAATAGGCATACATGAACACCAAGTCCCACCGGTGGTATAGCGTCTTGGGGTCTACCCTCACTTATACTCTTACCCGAGAAGGTGGTAAGCGGGTGGTATAACATCTTGGGGTCTACCTCACTTATACTCTTACCGGAGAAGGTGATATAACGTCTTGGGGCTTGCCGCCATTTATACTCTTACCTATCTCGTTTGGCCACAAACAACACATAAATCGGGTGGTACAGTGTCTTGGGGTTTACCCTCACTTATACTCTTACCAGGAGGTGGTATAACGTCTTGGGCTTGCCTCATTTATACTCTTACCCTATCTCGACCGACCATCAAACAAGACATAAGCACTACCATGTCTTTTATAAAATCCGAATTTAACCCAAGTGCTACAAATAACGGAAGCATACGTGGAATCCTACATCACCGTCGATGCGTCCAAGTAACTTATAACAAAACAGCCCCCTCCAACCGAGTCGCGTGATCGTAATAAAACATAATACTTGCACTCAAAGGCTATCACCAAAGACACATAGGCTAATTCTCAATTAACAAGCCAAAGTACTTATCAGGGCACAAATAGAATAATTCTCATTTAACAAGCCAAAGTACTTATCAGGGCACAAATAGAATAATTCTCATTTAACAAGCCAAAGTACTTATCGGGGCACAAATAGAATAATTCTCATTTAACAAGCCAAAGTACTTATCGGGCACAAATAGAATAATTCTCATTTAACAAGCCAAAGTACTTATCGGGCACAAATAGAATAATTCTCATTTAACAAGCCAAAGTACTTATCGGGCACAAATAAAATAATTCTCATTTAACAAGCCAAAGTACTTATCGGGCACAAATAGAATAATTCTCATTTAACAAGCCAAAGTACTAATCAAGGCATCACATAGAATTATTCTCAATTAAACAGCCAAAGTACTACGTGCGACATTCTTTTCAAAGACTCTTTCCAAATAAAACTTCCCGATACTAACAACCGTAGTATCAAGTCCTATTCACCTTTCAATACACGTCACAATACCTTTTTAGAAAATACAATTACCGGCTTCTAAATCAAGTGACTTCCTTATTTAAAACCTTAAGCAATTGGTACCTTTAAAACAATTTGCCCTTCCTTAACACAAGTTATTTCTTTGCTTACTCTATTAGAGAAAACCATTCTCTTAACCTTCCATAAAGTCGTTATAACCGACTTCCCATAAAGCCGTTATAACCCTTTATGGTTTAGACCAACACGTTCATTTTATAACCAAGAGACTTCTACTTTTTGAAACCAAGTATTAAATACTTTCAAATAAATTCTCATACTTTCAAATAAATTCTCATAACTTTCAAAAATACAAATAGTCTCTTAACCCTTAGAAAACATGTGACTCCTTTTATTATAAAACCTTAGGCAATTAATGCCTTAAAACAAGTGGCCTTTTCACTAAAATCAAATCACTTATCTTTCCATAAAGCAAATATAACTAACTTCTCATAAAGCCGTTATATTCACTTTATACCTTAGCCCAAAAACAATTTCCTATCCAAGGGACTTATACGTTTAAAACGGAACAAGTATCACATACTTTAAAACTCTTCAAGTCCCTTAACTTTAATAACACTTAAGACATCCTTTATACTTTCAAAGAAGTGAGTTAATCTCCCAACTCACCCGACTTGGCTATTCACAAACTAGTAAAGGATATCAAGGTGTTGTACGTCTACCGTACTACATACGTGCAACTAGTCATGCTCAAAGATAGGAAAAGTTCTACATAGAGTAGATCACACAACTACCTCTTAACTTCTAAGAGTAACAGGAAACATGAAATGATACCACCGGTATATTCCATACATAGAATCATGCAAAGGAAGGAAGAGGTTCACATACCTCGACGATTGTCGACAAATAGCAAAATGCTCCAAAGTACTCCAACCTTGATAGCTATTCCACTCTCCAAGTAGGATACGCTATACTTAGTACTTCAACCTATAATGGTCACAATATGTCCATTAACCTTTCACTTCTAACGTAGAATATTTTAGGTGCTAAGTCGCTAAATTCTACGGAAAATCGGACAGCACCTCCTTTGTTTCTACTCACTTTGCCACCTTTTTCAAGGCCGAATACAATAACCAAACAGCCCCAATTGGCTCACAACAATATAGAAGGTATTCCAATACAATGAATAACTAAACATGACCCCAATTGGCTCACAATTTAGAAAGTAGTCCAATACAAATGAATAACAAACTAAAAGTCCAAATTCGCCACCTTGAGTTCAACCATACCAATTCTTATCAAATTTCCATTTCAACCCAAATTGGTAGCATAACATGATATCAAGTCGCATTTGATTATAACAATCCATAATCTCTAAGTAGGTAACATGCGACGATTTCTAATAAACGACGATTAGTAATCCAATTTTCAAGTGGCTTATATAACATTTGAATTTAGCTACAAGCACTCCATAATACTTATAAACTTCTACATATCAACTTCATGCTATCAACATGTAAAGCTAACAACACAAAATAAATATATAACCTTGTAACATCTTAAAGGACAAGATTATACCTTAACGATTCTCAATCCAATCTTCAATCAAGTCGTTCCTTAGCAACTTAGAGACTCTCCAAGATACTTCAATCCGCTACTTGAGACCCTTAGAACCACACCAACAACTTTCCTTCAACTTACAATCCAAAACCTAGAAAGCCACTAGATTTTCACTTTGCGACTAATACGAAAACTCTCTTTTTCCGGGATTTTTCTATTGAGATACACTTACATAACACTCATGAACCTTGGTTTAAAATGGGGATCTAAAAGAACAAGGAACAAAGATTTTTCTTATTTCTTGTTGGTGAAGTCGAGAGCTCACTAGTTTGCTCATCCAATTTCTTGCAAATTTTGGCTAAGTGTGGGACTAGTTTCACTACTAGTATACATATATAACATAATGGAGGGTTAAGATAGGAACAATTGGGTGGTTTGGATGATCTCTCATTAAATATCAAGCCTTGTGGGCCCTTGACCAAGTCAACATTCTCATGCTACACAAGTTGCAAGACTTGTCTTGCAACAAAGGTCCAATGACTCCCTTGCCCTTGCACATTTCGACCAAGGCATCACATAAGGGGGGGTGACACGTGTCGCCCTCCCGTTCGTCATAGCAATACGTTTTCCGACAATTTCATAATTCCGATAAAATTTTACAAGTCTCATATCTTGATACCTCTGAGTTCTTACGTACGTTCTTAAAACATGTCCTGTAATTACGGGGTGTAACAGTTTCGGACAAGTTTTTTTGAAGAAAAACATGTAAGGATGTTGGTCTAACATTGTAGAATGCTTTCATGTTGGATTGGAGTTGAAGAAGTGAAAATTTGGACAAGAATTTGATGGAAGTTGGGACAAAAATCGGGATTTTGGGGCAGAATGTTAGTCAACTTTTGAGGGATATATCTCCTCGTATATTAGGAGTTTTTGGGTGTTTCAAAAGCCTAAAATGAAGTTCGGCGAGTCTAGTTTCCAAAGAAACAAACCACTCGTCGATAGGACATCGGAGTAGGGAGTTATGGACGTTACAAGTTCAGTTGACGAAGCAGTGACTAAAATCGGGACTGTTTTGGGGATTTAATTAAGGTATGAAAATTCTTCAATCTATGCTATAATTGAAGTTGCATGTTGTTGTAGTTGAAGTATTGGGTTATGGTCGATAATTGCATGTTGGGAATTGGAAGGAAAGCTTAATGTTAATGCACTTGTGATATGGAATTGTTGATAGAGAAGTTGGATTAAGAAGTAAGAAAAAGAATTAGAGAATTGTAACATGTTAGGGCCAACTTTTATGAAATTGTTGAGCATGATAGTCCCGATTTAAAGGTCGTTCTTGTTAGATTATAATATAAGTTATGAAATTATAAATACGTTGCGATGATCGTCAATACATATCTTAAAAGAGGTTAAAAGTAATATATTGAATACTAGAAGACTTGAGCTCTTGTTACTAATTGTTAGACTTGGTGGATTGCCTTAATGGACTATTTTCTTATTATGAATTAAGAGTTGGTGGAATATGATAGATAGGTGGTTTAATCACCTAAATTGTTGTTGGGATTAAATTCCATAAAGGTGGGAAGAAAGGTTGTATAGATGATATGTGTCAAGTATATAGGCTATTATGGTCATACTCTTAAGTAATGACTTATTGATTGGTTGGTTGGATTGTTGGCTGAATTGGATTGTTGGTTGGAGTTGAATTGTTGGCTGATTTGGATTGTTGGAAAATTGTGGATACGCACATAAACAAAGGAAATGCTGCCCAAATTTTTATAGAAATAAGGGAGTCGTTATTCATATAACTTACATTAAAAAAAAATCAAAATTGACGAGCATGGTATTCCTTATTATAGGTTGAAGTACTAGACGAGGCATACCTTAATATCGAGTTGATTAGTTCGCCTAAGAGGTATGTGAGACCTTTCCTTCTTTCTTTTGGCATGATTTTTATGAAAGTACGGCGGACGTACTTAACTCCTACCGATTCGATTTAAAAATGATTGTTTACTAGTGATTATGATTTGATACTTGAGTTTATGGTAATAATTTTATTGAGAGTCACATAATGATTTTAATTGCATACAGTTGCTCATGATATCTACTCGTGCTAAGTGTTACTATTTCACTCCACTGAGTCCCGGGCCAGATCATGTTCGTGCGCAGCCATGCATCATTCATCGAGTCCCTCACTAGAGGGCCGAGACACGTTATATATATATATATATATATATATACATATTACATCGAGTCCCTCCTTAGAGGGCCGAGACACGTTCTGCAGCAGAATCTGATTCCATCGAGTCCTCCACAGAGGCGAGACATGTTATCTGATTTTATATACTGATACGAGCATGATGATTTATGATTCAAAGATACATGATATGATTTTAGACAAGATTCTCGATTTTATGAAATTTGATGACTCTGTTTTACTTGGTACGATTGTTATTGATTTTGATATTTTATGTTTTACATACTCGACATTATTTCAATCGACCCACTCTCCTGCGTTAAATGCCGCGAGTTCAGTGTTGAATAGGTGACCCTCGGTCTAGGATTTCAGACAACGATTGGAGAACTCCTTTGTTCCGGGCGGCTATTTTGGTACATACCTTTATCTTTCAGACTTATGCATATTTTGGGCACGACGGGGTCTGTCGTCGTATATGTCGATATTACACTCTTAGAAGTGCAGCGATTGTGGGTTGGGCGTTTGTACCTTGTTTTGGATTTTGATGTTATTATCTCGTGGCAGCCTTGCCGGCTTGCTTATTTTGATTATGCCTTTTGTGCACGTGATGTTGGTTGGTGGCGGCTAGTGGCTAGCCTATTATTATGGTATTGTTTTGTTGTTGTTTTGGCGGCCAGCTAGCCATTTTAGAAATGTTGTAAGCGGCGTTGTCTTTGCCGAAATTTCTATAAATCTCTGTATTAGATGGATTAAGAGTGACATGTCAGTAATGACGTCCAATTAGGACGTTAGTCGCGGCCCGTCGGGTTGGGTCGTGACAGTTTCCTTCATTATTTGGTTTACATTTATGATTCTAAGGTTATAAATGGTGGTTTAGCATATTATTTAAGATGGGGAAGATAAGTTATGCATGTTGTGAGAATAAAAGAGTTGTATGGTAGATTTTAAGGGAGGTTTATGGATTTAAATGTGATATTATTGTGAATTAGGATTGGGTAATGTTAGATTATCATGTTTTTAAGCTTAATTTGATTATAGAAGTTTATTTTCTAAAAGAGGGAAAATCTAGAGTTTCAAATTGGAACTTTTCGATTATTGTTCAATTGGAGGTTCAATTGTGTTTAGATTTTCAATTAATTTAAGGATATGATTACCTAGTATGTAATCATGGTTTTGTGTAATAAAGTTCGAGTCTTGGTAACGTGATCCCGGGTATTTAAAGTCTTGTTTTTGTTGTGTTAGCTTTATATTAATGATGTAATATGCGTGAATAAACTTCGATTATCATGAGGCACAAAGGAAGGGCAAGGCTATTGCAGAGTCTTGATTTTATTGCGCACATGTTCGACACATTTCAATCAAACAGGGACACTAAAGGACATTCATAACATATGTGACATACTTTGAAAGAAACAACATTTTTATGCCTTTAAATTAAGTCAACTAAACCTAAATCCTAGGTGACAAGATTCCTAGGTCAAAATAACTTCACCTCCAAATCACTATATCAAAACACATCACTTTAGATCTATTCACATTCAATTTTAGCCTTAGAAGACCTTAGATTCACTTCAAACATGCCCTAAGCAAGCTTCTAATATATCAATCAGTTTACATAACTAGGTGTAACAACTTATTTAATTACTTCAATTCATTCTAAATCCATATTAAGGTTATTCTTTTACCATTTTTTTATCTTATATCTCCAGTTAACCACACAGGTAAGTAAACTAGCAGTTGTATCCTTCAAAAGCTAATCACATACATAGAGCTTATTAAAACAAGACATTTTCTTCCATTTTTAGACTACAAAATGGTCCCAGTGTGGTTATAACAGTGTTTTAAAACTAAACCATGGTTATTCTTGGTTAAACCAGTTGACTAAGCTAATGATCAACACTCATTATGTCATTTAATGGTTAAACTAGTAACGAGATGAGAGATATCACTAATACATATTTTTCGAGCAATTATTGTAACTTAAATAGTTTACCCACAGCAAAAACAAACTTCAATCTAATAAACTAGGCATCATATTAACTTAACTAGTCTACACATAGCTAAAACAAACTTCAAACTAACATATTAGGCAAAAATGTTACAATGAACTTGAATAACCTTGTGTAGAGACAGCCGAAGGGTCGAATGGAGACTTGAATCTTCACTCGAAGCCTCGACACTCATAAATCACACAAAAAAGGTTTTAGATTGTAATGACCAATTAATCCAATTCTGGGTTCCACCAAAGGATTTGGATCCCAACATAAGCAAAATTAGTCGGATTTAACTCAAATATGGCTCTCAAAAAAATGAATGCTAATGATTCGAATTCTGAACCGGGGACCTTTTAAAATGAAGGGATGTGGTTGTTAATTTATACTATTGTTGAAACCCTAGCAAATCTCAATGGATTGATGTGGGAGAACAAGGAATTGGGGGGGAATTCCCTCCAAAGTTCTCAGCCAATCGAAATGCATAGTTTGAAAATCAATAAGACAAAATCAATTAAAACGATCACAGAAAAAGAAAAGAGAATAGATGGATGACCTCACCTTGTGGGGGTGGGGTTACATTGGCATGGAGGTGAAGGGTAAGGGCCATTAATGTCCTTACCTGATTCGGTCATACCAACAACTGAGAAAGAACCGAACTCTGCTCCTTTGCTATTTCAGGCATCGGAGACGACGACAACAACAACAACAACAACAAACAAGTAGGGTTGAGATGAGACCCAAATCGTGAAAGGTGTAAAATTAAAAAGGCAAGGCATTGACCTTTGTCGGCTTAAGATACGAATTGGGCTGAGTTTGGGCCCCTTTAACATTCCTTTGTCCGGTTCGGTCCGGTCCGATTTTTCGGTCCGGATCGACTTTTTTGCAGCTCTAGTATCCACCGCCTAGACCTTTGGGTTATAGTAGATGACCATTACTTTATATTAAATTAGTTAAGACAATTAGCTTACCACCCAACAATTCTTCATAGTTGGAAACGTACCAATTAGGATCCTTATATGATTTAAATCGATAATTTTACCCCTTCTTTCCTTATATAAGTTCACATTTGGATACTCAGAATAAAATCAATGTTGCTCGACCATGTTCTTCATATGTTAAAAAGCAATCACTACCTATTATGGAAGGAAATAAAGAAGATCAAGTATATATTTTCAAGTTCGACGAACATTTAAGTTCAGATTTGGAGTTCAGCACTCTTGGCATAGTGTGGATTTTGCAAAGGTATAGTTAGCTAGGAGATCACGTTTTGCTCATCATAATCATTCGAATGTTTAATCGAGGTATGTGAAGGCAATTTTTTTTTTTTTTTTGGCATGTTCCATGAAATGAAATATTACCATGGTGTTGCTCCATAACTTATTCTACTCCTAGAAATTACGAAATATCATGTTATTGATTCCTATGCTGAGAGCATGTCTAAATTGTTTCTAAATCCTTAAAGAGGCATATGAAAAAAGATGATAATGATATTCATAATGTCGTCAAAAATACAATTGTAATATGTCACCTGTTGAAATTGGAATATGGTGTTGTCATTTATGCATTTTCATTTGCATTGCATTCGCATATTACCCTGGACCACTTGTGTTATGCACATTACTATATGGTAAATATTGTATATATGTAGGGGATATGGGGAAAGGGAAAGGCGTTATATTCGCACACCACCTGCAACTGGTACAAATTATCACAAAAGAGCCCTAAGAGGAAACATATCATTCCTGTGTGGCCTAAATTGATGTCTGTGTGGCCAAGACGATATGATATGAATGCTTGTGTGACCAATATAACCAGATGCCCACAGAGGTGGTTATGGGTAAGATGCATGTGTGGCCGTAGTATACCGCATGTGCATCATGCATGACATTTATATATATTATGCCCACAGAGGCTGTTATGAAAGGAAAAACGTCTGTGTGGTCATCAGTATACTGCATTGGTATTGCATAACATTTAGACATATGTACTAGCGCCCTCAGAGGTATGTACGGTTGGTCAGTGTTTCTGTTTCAGATTATGATATATCTTGGCTATGTTATTCTTATGTCTGACATAATCGCGACATCACAGATCGACGCTCTTTGTTGGCGATTGCGTTTACGCTCGCAGTTCGATAAAGATAGTGATGGTTCACGCTGATAGGTTGCTGGTTCAGCTGATGTTGGAGCACTCTATTTATTTCAGAGTTGCAGTCTAGCTTGGTATGATATTATGATGTCGTATACTGTTTAGAGGCTTATAGACAGGTGTCCTGTGAATAATGGTTTTGTATGGCCGTGTCGGCCTTGGTATGGGTATGTATATGTATATGTATATGTATATGTATAAGTCAGTTTTCTGATCAAGAGATTTCATAATCTTTTTCAGTTTAGTCCGAGCTTATTGTGATTATATATTGAGGATGTGATTTGGGGTACCCGGCGGGTGGGATCCGGGCGTCCGTCACGGCCCTCCGGTTTGGGTCGTGACAAACTTGGTATCCAAGCATGTCTGTCCTAGGGAGTCTACAAGTCGTGTCTAGTAGAGTCTTGTGTATGAGTATGTTGTGCACCATACTTACACGCAGGAGACTGCTTGACATTTAGGGATGGTTTCCATTCTTTCATCTCGTAAATTGTGCAATAGAGTCGAGTCCTAAGAATTCGAGTTTAACTCGTTCCTTATGCGATTTTAGTAATAACGATTGCCAAAGAAATGACTTCGGTTAGTTGATACTCGTAGCCAGTAAATGGGCGATTTATACCCAGATGATTGGTACGCCAGAAGGGGCAGTATTATTGTTAAAATTCAATATTATGAGAAGTTATCTCATTCATACATGGAATAAGGAAAGGGTAATGCGAGCCGGAAAGGAAAAATGTTTGTTTTGGGATATCACGATAACCAGGTGGTGCCAGTAAGAACATTTAATTGTAGAAGATAGTCCACATAAAAGCCAGTTCTGGTTCTGAAGAAATTAGGGTGCCATGTTTGTCCATTGCTCCTCTAAAAGATAGTGCTAATTTGGAAACATGAAAGAGGAAACGGTACAATTGATAACGAGGATTCATAATTTACGACAGAGTTTGGATATGTGTCGGATAATGTGAGTTATAATATTATATTGGATGGATTGTGTAAGAAGGGTAACAGTCTGGTCCCGAATAGGAATACGTATAATATTTAGTACAGGGGTATTGTAAGATGGAGTGGATAAAGGATGTCGTGCAAGTTGTTGATTTTATGGCGTAGAACAACATTTTGCCTGATGATTGGACTTATAATATGTTGATTGATGGTATGTGTAACGAGGAAAAAAATGGTGGATGAGGCATTTAAGATTCAGGACGAGATGGTAAGATTGAAATGGTGCCTGATGTGAAAACTTATAATATCCTGGGCAATGGGGGTATTGATAATATGAGAAGTTCATTTGATCTGATAGAAGAGATGAATAATAATGGGATCAAATGTAGTGAAGTTACGTATAATACATTAATTAAATAGGATTGCAAGGAAGAGTTTAAATTCTCAGGGGTGTTAATTACTATAAGGTTAATATGTTGGATCAAGATGGTCAGTTCATTCATTGTCAAGTAGTTAGTAGAGATCAAACAATGAACTGCTTGTTAACAGTGATAAATGCCTTTAATACAACTGAGCAAATGAGGACATTATAGCACCAGTTGGGAATTCTATCTCAATAGAAAAATAAATCTTGATTGCTTGAGGGTGATTTCAATGATATCCTCTCCATACAAGATAGATTGAATGGTGCCCCAGTAACAAGAATGGAAATAAGATATTTTTCTGATTGTGTTCAAACTTTGCACCTTAATGAGTTGAATTAGAGAGGTAAATATTATTCTTGATCAAAGAGGATATTTGTGAAGCAGTGAAGAAATAGAGAAGATGCTCAATGATATTAATTGTACAGCTGTAACTAGTCTCCCAAAGGTGTCGAATCCCTATAATATTATAGAATATAGATACATTGCTTGTTGTATAGTTCTCTATAAGATAATTGAAAAGATACTGGTTAAAAGAAATCAGAAAGTAATTTTCTGTGTGATATCTGAAACTCAAGCTAGATTCATTTCAGGTAGGAAAGTTACAGATAATGTCATATTAGCTCATGAACTGGTCAATGGTTATAACGGGAAAGATGTATCTCCTAGATGTATGATTAATATGGACATTCAGAAAGCCCATGACATAGTGGATTAGTTATCTTTAGAGCAAATGTTAGAAGGTCTTGGTTTCCCTCTGGAAGATTCACTAGATGGATAATGGAATGAGTCAAAACGGTGAATTATTCCATGGTGAGCTCACTAAGCCTTTTAATGATGCAAGGGATTTAAGGTAAGGAGACCAAACATCTCCATTTTTATTTGCAGTGGTCATGGAATATTTGAGTAGAAATTTGGGTGAGTCCAAAACAGTAAAGGCTTTCAAGCATTACCCTAAATGTAAGAAGTTGAATATCACCCATATGAGCTTTGCAGATGACTTACTACTCTTTACAAGGGGTGATCAACATCGTCATAGCTGCTTCTGGACTCGAGGCAGACATGAATAAGAGTGCAGTCTATTATGGTGGTGTAGGTAGCAATACTCAACTCCAAATTCAGCAAACTCTAGGATATAGTCTAGAAACACTCCCTTTTAGACACTTAGGTATTTCTTTGGAAACCAAAAAGCTCAGTGTGACCTAGGGCTGGCCAGTGGGCCGGGCCGACCCGAACCCATCCCGGTCCCGACCCGACCCCGACCCTGACACGACCCCGGTAAAAAAAAAAAAAAAGCGGCACCGGGGCTCGAACCGGGGCGGGACAGGGTATGGTCCCGCCCGACCCGACCCCGCCAGGCCCCGATCCCGCCCCTATCCGCCCCGCTGCGAGAAAATAGCCGTTGTCTAACGACCATTTTACATTTTGGCCGTTAGACAACGACCATTTTTTGCTTCCCCCCTACCCCCTTTATATTTATTTTTAACCCCTAAGTTATTATATTTACACTTTAACCCAATTTTCCAACTATAAATACCTCATTTCCTCCTCTTATTATTTTCACAAATCTTTCTACTATCTAATCTCTCAATCAATCAATCTCTATTCTCTATACAATATTGTCTACTACATATTCAATCTATTTATTAATTTGAGATTTGGGAGTGAAGTTGACAACTAGCTTGAGGATTATCTATCGAGCAAAGTTTCAATTTTCAACCTCTCGATTACACGTCGACTCTACGTCGGCGTTTGGTACATTCGTTCTCTCATTAAATTATTATTTTGGTTTTATTTCATTTAGCACATTTAATTTCATTATCTTTAAGTCTTTAACTATTTATTACCATGAAAAGAGTAAAAAGTGTTTTTGGCAAGTCTTACAGTAGAGAGTGTATGAGGCAAGTACTTCTTCTAGTATTCCTAGACAAGATGATTTTATAGATCCTGAACTGTTTCCTGAAATACCATATGATCTTGACACAAATGATTATCCTCAAATTGAAGAAGATTTTAATTTAGATGACACTCTAGATGATGATACACCTACTAATGAAGATGATGATACACCCACTAGTGAAATGCCTCCTATACCCCCTACTATGAGACGAGGTCCGGAAAAACGACCATTAAAATCAGTTGTATGGAAATATTTTGACAGGGACGTACCGAATCAAGTAGTTGTATGTAAAACTTGTAAAAATGTTTATTCTTTTAAAACTGGACAAGGTCATGGTGGGACGGGGGGTTTAGGAAGACACCTATTGCAAAAACACAAAGTCTTGCATGCCCAATACATGATTGGAAAAAATGGTGAGCAAGCGTCATCT
This sequence comes from Przewalskia tangutica, assembly GCA_029844215.1. Classification (NCBI taxonomy): domain Eukaryota; kingdom Viridiplantae; phylum Streptophyta; class Magnoliopsida; order Solanales; family Solanaceae; genus Przewalskia; species Przewalskia tangutica. Next base: position 112,525,452 of record CM056727.1, read on the forward strand.
CTGTTACACCCCGTAAGTCCAGGACATGTATAAGAGAATGTACGTAAGGAAACAAGACTTGGAAATTAGTACGACAGGAAGAATTATTTTTCCGACGGAAAATCTTCCGAACGTCGGAAAGGAAAAATGTTCGTTGTTGAGAATTGGATTCTCCAAATGCATTATTTGAAGAGTATGGAACTTTTAACCTTATGGAAATTTATTTTTACGGATTTGGTCACGTGGGGCCCACCCGAGGAATTTTACATTTTTGTGGGGCCCACGAGGGTTACGGAATTTTATGGACGAATGAGAGGGCGACACGTGGCACCCCCTCCATGATGTTGGACGAAATATTGCAAGGGTGTTATGGTCATTTGACCTATGTAGATGATAAGTCTTCTAAGCTTGATTTTGTTGACTAGTCAACTTGTCCACATAGGCTTAATCCTTGTGATCTTCATCTAAGCCACACAATTGTTATAATCTTGGCCCTCCAATGTGTTATATAAGTATACTAGTAGTGCAAGACTTGAGCATTCTATACTTAGTGAAATTTTTCAAGAACTAGTCTTGTTCAAGAATGTTGCTCTCGGCTTAGTCCATTCCTCCACAAGAAAATTTTTAGTTTGTGATCCATTAGCCACAAGACTTTAACCCAATGTCCCCAAGGGTATTGTAAGGTTATCTCAATAGAAATATTTCGGAAAAAACGCATTTTTACGTTAGTCGCAAGGCGGAAACTAAGGGAGTTCTTCAACTTTGAAGTTAGAACTTGAAGGATGGGTTCTTCATAGGCCTCTAAGGAGTGCTTGGAGCGGATTGGAACCTAAGGAAAGGAGTTAAGAATTGCTAAGGCGCGACTTTGAATCTTGGAAATTTTAAGGGCTTGGAAAGGTATAATCTTGTCGTTTTAGTAATTAAGTTTACTTATCATTGTAGCTATGGATATTAGCAAGCATGAGTTATATTTTATGAAGTTGGATTAGTGTATTGGCTATTGGAACCCTAATCCGAAAACTAGCATGTTTAGCCTTAAGATTACATTTCAAGTTGATTATTAGTTAAGTCGTCGCATGTTGTATAAAGAAGGAAATTGTAGTTGTTGAAGTTGTCTATGACTAAATAACATGTTGACCTAAGAACTTGGAATTTGGAAAAGGATTGGAAAAGACTTAGTGTTGTTGGTTGTAAGTTGGCCGAGAATGGCTTTAATTATGGAACTACTGTGTATTAATTGTGGTGCGGAATTTTACACGTATTGTAGGCGTGTAATCCCCTGTTTGGTTGTTGTTTGGAGCCTTAAATGTGGCGTGTTGGTTATTGTATTCGATCCTTGAAAAGGTGGCAAAGTGAGTAGAAACAAAGGAAGTGCTGCCCGATTTTCCGTAGAATTAGAGACAGTATACTTAGTATTATTCTACGTTAGAGACTATAATTTGATAGTCTTGTTGTGAACATTATAGGTTGACACTTCTACGTGCAGCGTATTCGGCAGCTTGTGGACATTAGCCAGAAAGGTATGTGAACTATCTCCTTCTAGCATGATTCCTTAAGATAAAGAAAGTCGTCCTACTCCTTAAATGATCCATTCCTTGGTTGTATTTGGATTGCCTAAAATAGAATTTGTTACGTGTACTTCTTGATTGTACTTTGATGTTTGAATTGTAAGTTGTATAATCCATTGCCTTAAGTGAAGTTGGATTCTTAAAAGTGAAAGTATTTTACTTAAAGTACATAGAGTCTTGAAAAGGAAATGGTTTCCAAATCTTTTGGGCTAGTGCCTTAGTTCCAAAATCCTAAAGGTCATTATAATGACTTTAGGGGAGTCAAATGAGTGATTTACTTAATTGTTTAAAAGAGGAGAAATGACATGATTTAAGAGAAGTAACTTGTCTTAAAGATGTGAGTTACTTGAGGTTTAAAAGTAGAAAAAACTTGTTTTCTATATATTAAGAGACTTGAAGTGTTTTGAAAGTTGAGCACTTGATTTGTAAGTATGTGATACTTGGTTTTAATAGTATAAGTCTCTTGGTTATAAAAGGAATGGATATGTCTAAAACCATAAAGGGTTATAACGGCTTTATGAGAAGTTGGTTATAACGGCTTTATGGAAGGTTTAGAAAGTTGTCTATTTGGATTAATCGGCATAAGTTGCCTAGTTTGTGAAAATTTGAAGTTACTTGGTTTCAAGCTTTGAAATGAGTTTCAAAAAGTATAGTAACTTACTTTGAAGAATAGACACGCCTTGATACTACGGGTGTTAGTATCTTGGGATTTTACATAAAAAGGAGTCTTTTGAAAAGAATGTACGTACGTAGTACTTTGACTTGATAAATTGAGAATTAGTCTAAGTGTGCCTTGATAAGTACTTTGGCTTGTTAAATGAGAATTATTCTATTTGTACCTTGATAAGTACTTTGGCTTGTTAAATGAGAATTATTTTATTTGTGCCTTGATAAGTATTTTGGCTTGTTAAATGAGAATTATTCTATTTGTGCCTTGATAAGTACTTTGGCTTGTTAAATGAGAATTATTCTATTTGTGCCTTGATAAGTACTTTGGCTTGTTAAATGAGAATTATTCTATTTGTGCCTTGGTAAGTACTTTGGCTTGTTAAATGAGAATTATCCTATTTGTGCCTTGATAAGTACTTTGGCTGGATTAATTGAGAATTTGTCTAAGTGTGCCTTGATAAGGACTTTGGCTTGTTTAATTGAGGATTGCCTATGTGTGCTGGTAATATCCGATCGTGTGCTATTGGTATATCAGTCGTTTCGGGGTCATTCCCCGGGTTTGTGGCATTTGGATATTCCGTGGATTTGCTACCCACGATGCGAGGAATACCTCATGCGAGTCCGTAAGGGCTTATGCGGGTGAAATAGTCCCATGCGGGCGGGTCCAGCCTATGCGAGGAATACCTCGCGAGTCCGTAAGGGCTTACGCGGGTGAAATAGTCCCGCGAGGAATACCTCACGCGGGTCCACGTGACCTATGCGGTGAAATAGTCCCGGAGAAGGATTGCTAAATGATCTGCGGGCGGGTGGTCCTGCTTTGATCGTGAGCTTCCTATTTTATATTGTAAGGATACTACTGTTTACTCTCATTGTTAGTAAGGCACAGTGTGTTGTAATTTGATTATCATATATGTCCCCGGATTTGTTTGTGTCACCCTATGGTCATGCTTTTACGATGTGGGATTCCGGGGCATGAGACCACGAGGTATTTAGGACACAGGTGGGACTTGGTGTTCATGTATCCTTATTGGTGTTATTATATCAATGCCTGACCGCAGTGAGGAAGGATTCCACGGGCATGATTGATATTATGGGCGTGAGACCCATAGTTATATTTGAGTAGTGACTTTGAGGGCCTGCGTCCCTGACTTGATATGACTGCTTATGTGTTATGTACTGTAGGTTGGCTATCATACATGTCTCCTGTTTTGTTTAGACTGTTATGATTTTATTACAGTACTTACTGTTCACATACTTGGTACATTCTTCGTACTGACCTCCTTCGGGGGGTTGCGTTCATGCCGCAGGTGTAGGTACGCTGTTTGGTGATCGGCAGGTGTAGGATCCTGCTCAGGGTTTTTGGATAGCTCCCTCTGTCCAAGAGTTTATCTTTTTGGTATATATCGTTGATCTGAGCTTTGTACAGATTTTGGGCTGGCGGGGCCTTGTCCCGTCATATTTCAGTTTAACTCCTAGAGGTCTGTATTCATATGTGGGATTGGACTCATGTACGGTGTAGTGTCTTTTGTTTATGTATATATGGCAGCCTTGTCGGCTTTGCCCTTGCACGTACGGTTGCTTTAAAAGAAAAAAAATGAGGTGTTATTTAATTTCCGCAGTTTACTTGTATTGTTAAGGTAGAAGGGTGCCCAGTTAGGGCACCAGTCACGTGCCCGGGGTTCGGGGTGTGACAATCTCAATCGGGACAAGGTTCACATAATGTTCCGGACAAAGTACATGATCAAATTAACCCTATGACGGGGGGAGTTGTAGGCCCTAAATACGATAAACATAAAGATAGGGAAGCACTAGCAAAATTAGTTGCTGTGGAGGGTTTGCCTTTTTCATTTCCTGAATCTCCTGGTTTTATTCATTATATTAGAGATATGTATAATCCTGCTTATAAAGGTTTTCCTAGATCAACTGTTAAAAGAGATGTATTTAAATTTGCACATGAATATCAACAGTATTTACGTTATGCATTATATCATTTAAATTGCAAAGTCGCTCTAACTTCTGATATAGGTCGTAGTACTAACATCCATGATTATTTAACGGTAACCTGTCATTGGATAGATTATAAATGGTCTATGCAAAAACGTATTTTAGCATATAGATATATAGATAGTAGGCACACTGGTGAGTTTATTTCAGAAAATATTTATTCAGTCTGCGATTATTACGGAATAACTGATAAAGTTATGAGTATTACATTAGATAATGCATCTTCTAACAATTCTGCTATTAGTATTTTAAGAGATGTTTTAACTCCGTCTTTTCAAAACATTTTCATATCAAATGAAAATGTCATATTTATAACTTAGTTGTAAAGGATGTTCTTTCACTTTTTCAAGATATTCTTGAAAAAATACAATTTGCTATTCACTTTATTTTTAAAAATAACAGAATTCAACAGAGAAAAGAATATAAAAAAACTTGTCACGATTGTGGACTATCTTACAGAAAAATTCCCGAAGAAGTACCAACTAGGTGGAATTCTTTATATGACCAACTAGTTGTTGCTTATGACTATAGAAAACCTATCACTTTATTTTTTAACGCCCATAATCAAAATCCAAATGATATGATTGTGGATAATGATTGAGACAAAATTAGAGAACTTATTGTATTTCTAGAAAATTTTCAACGAGCAACAAAATAATTTTCTACTTTATATTATCATACTATTTCAACTATGTTGTTTTATATAGCTATAATATTTTTACTTCTTAAAGAATATATGGAAAAACCTGCTTATAAGGCAGCTATTAAAAAATGTTTATGAAATTAAAGAAATATTTTATTCCTATTCCCCCTATTTATATTATTGGTGTTGTATTAAACCCGACTATTAAAGTAGAGGGTTGTAAAAGTCTTATTGAAAATATTTATACCTGTATGGACGTACTACCACCTCCAACTCCCAAAAATTTAAATGTTGAGCCACCTATTGAACTAACGCTAGAAGAAGTGTTGAATAGCGTAGAAGATGAATGCAAAAAGTATTTGGCATTACCGAAGAAAGTGCTAGTAACCAACCGACTTTTGTACCATCTTCTTCTTCAACACAACCTAAAAAAAGACATGTTGTTTCTGGGGCTAGTATTAATTCTATTGAAAGCCTCAGAAATAGAATGTGCGGTGGTAACAGTGCTAACCAAATTAGCGAGTTCGATGTTTTTGTTTTGCAGGGTAATTTACCTTACCAAGCAGTTATCAATGAAGAAGGAAAGGAAGACTTGCTGAAATATTGGATGCAGAATGAGAAGACATTTTCGACACTTTCAATGATGGCCCGAGATATTTTGAACATTCTGCGCCATCAATCGCTTCGAAAGCGCTTTTTCTGCACGCAGATTTCAAATAGGAGAGCACAGACACTCATTAGCCGGAGACAGCTTGGAGATGGCGGTACTATTCAGAGATTGGATACGAGCGGAGCGAAGGAGGTGCGGTCAACCAGAGATTAACGAAGAAGAAGACGACAACTACAACAACATTTTATCTGAAGGCATGAGTAGCGACGTGGAACAATTTGACCAAGATATACCAATTCCAACCGAAGAACCACAAGAAATTATAAAGAAACTAGAAAAAATATTTTCAAATTGGTAATTTATTTCATTGCAATTTTTTAATTTTTCTATGTCTTTTGCAATTTTTTTCAACAACAGTACACTACAATGTTGTAATTTTGAATCTTGTATATTTCAATGAAATAATTAATAATATAAGAGGCACAAAAACAGCCTTGGGATGTTTTTTTTACACTCTTCTTGTCTTTGTTTAATTATTTAGTTTATACTTTATAGTTTATGACTTTATACTTTATAAATATATTATATATATTAGTATAATACTATAATTATAATACTATAAGTCTATAATATTATAGTATATGTATATGACTATATGACAAGTATATGTTAATGTTACTTTGTTAGTAATTTAGTATTTTTTATTTAGTGAAAAAATTAAAAAAAACCCCGTCGACGTCCGTCAGGCCCTGCCAGCGGGCCAACGGACCGGGGCGGATCGACCTGCGGTATGGTCCCGCGACCCGACCCCACCAGGCCCGCCTACCGACCCGCCTCTTCTCCGCCCGACCCGATGGGCGGCCCGGCTGGTCGATCTAGTGTGACCCAATGGCAACCATTAGTGAAGAAAAAAATTGTGGCAATAATTTCCTCTTGGACAGCTAAAAAAAGGTTATCTATGCAGACAGGATTCAACTGGTATAATCAGTCATATTTGGGGTTCAAGCATACTGGGTACAAATGTTCATTATTCCAGCAAAGGTAATGAAATTTATTGAAGCTTATTGTAGAAGTTATATCTTTACAGGAACCAATACCATTACAAGGAAGACTCTGATATCTTGGGGCAAGATGTGTACTCCAAAAGCAACAGAAGGCTAAACCTTACAAATCTTAAGTTGTGGAATAAAGTTATCATAACTAAAATATGTTGGGATCTAGCTAGAAAATATCAAGAACCAAGAGTTAGAGCTGATGAATATACCAAAATATGCAAGTTGGATAGTAAAGAAGATTATTAGTGCCAATGATCATTTACAGCAACATCAACTGTCATTAGTACCAAACACATCCTGATCAAACAGACATATCTTAAATTACTTGGTGATCTACCTAAAGTGCATTGGAAAGGCCTTGTTTGTCACAATTCTGCTAGACCTAAAACATTGTTCACTTTTCGGATACAACTACATGGTAGACTACTTACAGCTGCTCATTTGATGCATTGGAGAATACAAGTAAAGACTACAATACATATTCAAACAGAAGGAGCTTAACTTGAGACAAAGAAGATGGCTTGAGTTATTGAAGCATTATGATGTGGACATCTTATATCACCCTGGTAAAGCTAATGTGGTAACAGATGCACTTAGCCGTAAATCACTGGTCAGCTCGATGCCAGCACAAGTCAAAAGGAAGGAGTTGGTAAAAGAGCTCAATCAATTAGCTAGTTTGGGAATCCGACTAGTGGGTTCGGAGGAGGGTGATTTTGTGATTCAGAACATGTCAGAATCACCCCTCATATCAGAAATTAAGGAACATCAATGGGAAGACCCTAGTTTGAAGAAGATAAGAGAAGACATTCACCAGAAGAAAACCACGACCTTTGATATTGATGAACATGGAACTCTCAGGCACCAAGGTCGTCTATGTGTTCAAAATGTAGAAGGATTATGTAATAGAATTATGACGGATATTCATTCTTCACGATATTCTATTCATCCAGGATCAACTAAAATGTACCATGATATCAATAGTATATATTTGTGGAACGACATGAAGAGGAACGTGACAGAGTTCGTAGCTCAATATCCCAATTGTCAACAGGTAAAAATAGAGCACCAAAAGCCCAGTGGCTTGACTCAGAACATCGAAATTCCTATGTGGAAGTGGGAAATGATTAATATGGATTTCATTACGGGATTACCTCGTTCTTTTCGTAATTTGATTCCATTTGGGTGATCGTTAATAGACTGACTAAATCATCTCATTTCTTACCGGTGAAAGTTATCTACACAACCGAGGACTACGCGAAGTTATATATTAAAGAGATTGTTCGACTTCATGTTGTGCATATTTCTATTATATCTGACCGAGGTGCTCAGTTTACAGCTAACATCTGGAAGTCTTTTCAGAAAGGGTTAGGCACCCGAGTTAATTTAAGTACGACTTTCCATCCACAGACAGACGGTCAGGCCGAGCGAACGATTCAGACACTCGAGGACATGTTACGAACATGTATTGGAGATCCTTCTCGGATTGTACCAATAGAGGATGTGCACGTTATAGAGAATCTATCATATGAAGAAATTCCTGTTGTTATCCTAGATCGACAAGTCCGCAAGCTGAGGACTAAAGAGATAGCTTATGTGAAGGTCTTGTGGTGAAATAAGAATGTGGAAGAGATGACGTGGGATGCGGAAGGAGAAATGATGTATAAATATCCACACTTATTCCAGACCAACACTGTGGTTCCAGGAGAAGCATGAGGTAAAACATTGATTCCTAAGATTGGAATCAATGTTTGAAGACCATGAGAGGTCTGATTTGGTGGTATATGTTATATGTACCCAAACCATTCGAGGACGAATGTTTCTAAGGAGGGAAGGATGTAATGACTCGTAATTTTGGATAATGATTTGATCACATAAATAAAGGAAATAGACTCGAGTGTTGGAAAATTTTTGTTATATTTACGTATGCTAATAAGGAAATTAGTATACAAAAGGATGTGATTCCCAGATAATTTTGGATGTAATAAGTGTGACGATGGAAATTGAAAATAAGAGCTGTATATCCCAGAGATTATGGTCTAGTGTCATATTACAAGATTATGACATTGAGGATAAGAGGATTTTATAAGTCATGGGGATTTGAGTGAATTGAGATCAGAATTAATTATGTGAGTAATTGATTAATTATTGGATTTTTAGGGTGTGATTAACAAACAAGTTAAGGGATTAATATTAGATGAATATCGTCCACCCATGTGACAACGATTAGAAAGACCAAGAATGACTATGCTTAATGGATAAGATATTCTAGAATTGTTTACACGTGTATTCATCAATGCATGGGTAAGTGGCTATCTTCATTTAATGACTTTAGTCCTTGGAAGTCAAAAACATTTTTCATTAACTGCAAATCATAGTATCCACCACCTAGACCTTTGGGTTATAGTAGATGACCATTAGTTTATATTAAATTAGTTAAGACAATTAGCTTACCACCCAACAATTCTTCATAGTGGGAAACATACCAATTAGGATCCTTATATGATTTAAACCGATAATTTTACCCCTTCTTTCCTTATATAAGTTCACATTTGGATACTCAGAATAAAATCAATGTTGCTCGACCATGTTCTTCATATGTTAAAAAGCAATCACTACCTATTATGGAAGGAAATAAAGAAGATCAAGTATATATTTTCAAGTTCGACGAACATTTAAGTTCAGATTTGGAGTTCAGCACTCTTGGCATAGTGTGGATTTTGCAAAGGTATAGTTAGCTAGGAGATCACGTTTTGCTCATCATAATCATTCGAATGTTTAATCGAGGTATGCGAAGGCAAATTATTTCTTTCTTTTGGCATGTTCCATGAAATGAAATATTACCATGGTGTTGCTCCATAACTTATTCTACTCCTAGAAATTAAAAAATATCATGCTATTAATTGCTATGTTGAAAGCATGTCTAAATTGTTTCTAAGTCCTTAAAGAGGCATATAAAAAAAGATGATAATGATATTCATAGTGTCGTCAAAGGTACAAATGTAATATGTCACCTGTTGAAATTGGAATATAGTGTTGTCATTCATGCATTTTCATTTGCATTGCATTCGCATATTACCCTGGACCACTTGTGTTATGCACATTACTATATGGTAAATATATATATATATATATATATATATATATATATGTAGGGGATATGGGGAAAAGGAAAGGCGTTGGCATAGTGTGGAATTTGCAAAGGTATAGTTAGCTAGGAGATCACGTTTTGCTCATCATAATCATTCGAATGTTTAATCGAGGTATGTGAAGTCAAATTATTTCTTTCTTTTGGCATGTTCCATGAATTAAATATTATCGTGGTGTTGCTCCATAACTAATTCTACTCCTAGAAATTAAGAAATATCATGTTATTGATTCATATGCTGAAAGCATGTCTAAATTATTTCTAAGTCCTTAAAGAGGCATATGAAAAAAATGATAATGATATTCATAGTGTCGTCAAAGGTACAAAGGTAATATGTCACCTGTTGAAATTGAAATATGGTGTTGTCATTCATGCATTTTCATTTGCATTGCATTCACATATTACCCTGGACCACTTGTGTTATGCACATTACTAAATGGTAAATATTATATATATATATATATATATATATATATATATATATATATATATATGTAGGGGATATGGGGAAAAGGAAAGGCGTTATATACGCACACCACCTACAGCTGGTACAGATTATCACAAAAGAGCCCTAAGAGGCCATATATCGTGCATGTGTGGCCTAAATGGATGCCTGTGTGGCCAAGACGATGATATGAATGCTTATGTGGCCAATATAACCATATGCCCACATGGGTGGTTATGGGTAAGATGCCCGTGTGACCGTAGTATACCGCATGTACATCATGCATGACATTTATATATATTATGCCCACATAGGCTGTTATGAAAGGAAAGACGCCTGTGTGGTCATCAGTATACTGCATTGGTGTTGTATAACATTTAGAAATATGTACTAGGGCCCTCAGAGGCATGTACTGTGGTCAGTGTTTCTGTTTCAGATTATGATATATCTTGGCTATGTTATTCTTATGTCTGGCATACTCAGTACATCAGTCGTACTGACGTTCCCTTTGCTGGGGGACGCTGTGTTTCATGCCCGCATATTTAGTAAATATACTGATGGTTCACGCTGATAGGTTGCTGGTTCAATGTTGGAGCACTCTATTTGTTCCAGAGTTGCAGTCTAGTCTTGATATGATATTCTGATGTTGTATACTGTTTAGAGGCTTGTACACATGTGTCATGTGGATAAAGGTTTTGTATGGTCGTGTCGGCCTTGCTATAGGTATGTATATGTATATGTATAAGTCAGTTTTCTGATCAAGAGCTTTCATAATCTTTTCAGCTTAGTCTAAGCTTATTGTGATTATATGTTGAGGATGTGATTTGGGGTACCCGGCGGGTGGGATGCGGGCGCCCGTCACAGCCCTCCGATTTGGGTCGTGACATTTTTAATTAAACAACTTCCCGATTTTGACAGAGTAAAAATATTAATTTCTTTAAATTGAGGATTTAAGACAATTAATTCAACAATTATCTTTAAAATTTTCTAAAAATTAAAACTAATGATAAAAATATTTTCAAAATGTGAAATGATATATAATAAATATATTAGATGATATTTTGTCAAATAAAATGATAAAAAAAAATCGAATAATTTTGTAAAACCATATCCGTCTTGTAAAAAGTATATTTCACTATGTCTGTGGCTCGGAAATTTTGAATAATTGAATTTTTTTATTGAAGGGTAAAAATTAGGTGTCCGCAACGATAAGAGACCATTGTTAAGCTTACGGAAGCTAGAATTCAACACAAATGAGCGACTAGCTCATCTACGAAAATTTAGATAACACCTCCCCTTATTCTTTTCAGTTTCCTCAAATAAAAAAATAAGACCAACATGTCCAGCATACCAATAAATATATATACATTAATATCCAACCTTATATCCATCACAATACATCACAAAACAATCCACACCATCTTACACAACAACTAGCTATCTAGCAATCTAAAAATGTACGACGAACGTCCATCCCACTACCCTACCATTATGCAGCGTTTCTCCAGCCCCTTTATCATTCGAAATACCATAAAATAGTAGAACAAGAGACAACCTAATAAAAACATGAAACAACCCACAAAACAGTCAAAAACAGTCTGCTACAAGTTAAACAATTCGAACTCACGGCTTCCAATCACCGTCTCGTGAGTTCTCACTATTATTAAACGAATTTCTCAACTTTTCCAATAGAAAAAAGAGGATGAAAGAGGGAAGCATCTTACCTTTGAGTAGAATCGCTTTCTTCACTAAGACTCTTTAAGATTGGAGGTAATCTTCTAACTTGAGCATGAAAAATAAGATGGTTTACTTGAGGATTCGTTAGGATTTGGGGCTGACCTTCTTGGAGAGAGCTTACATGGCTTCTCTTAAGTTGTAAGCTTGAAAATATAAGATGAAAGATGACGTAAATTATCCCCTAATAGGGTCCTTGGTCGAACAGCATTGGTTGCCCCTTTAAGGCAACTATATCAATTCATTTAGCAAGTTTTTGATGCACCTCCTTGTCACCTACTTGCTTAATTAGTAGGTGTCATTGTTGGTCCCTCTTCTTTTGCCATGTGTCACGTCCTTGCATAATAATTAAGACATGTGTCATGTAGCTAAATCAAGTAGGACGGATAAGCAAGTAGCTCAATTTTATTTGCCCGAAATCTTATTTCTCACATCTAAGTGCATTAGTCAACCTCAACTTAGTCATACATATATTGAATACAAATACGACATGTTACATTCTTTCTTTCCAAGTCTTAATCACCTTAACCAGTGTAGAGGGATTTCACTCTCTCAAAGCTTACGTTAGATAACTTACAATAGCAATGACGTACAAAGTATGGGGTGTAAAAACTACAATGACAACGTGACCACCATTCACGAAAAACCAAAAGAAGATAGAAAGCAGCATCATAAGGATCCTACTTATCGGTACTAAAGGGAAAGTCCAGTACAAATGACTTAACAATATTTGAGGTGAAGGGGAAAATGAAGCATTAGCACACACAAGCAGAGTAAGAACTATGAAGTCAATTTGCAACAAGGGTTTACCCCCGTCATAAAATGAGAACTTTATTTTGATGACCGTTGATGGATTCGTGAACACAACATCAGGACCAATTTCATGATCGAAAATCATGTGACAATGCATATTAAAGGGGAGAAATATAAGTAGTCCCATTACGGTTCTCCCACTAGATCTATGGCTCAGACACTCAAAGATATATTACAAGCATGAATGGCAAATGTTAAAACGGACACTAATCATGACATTGAGATTGTCAGACACTAGATTCGAAGACACTAGATTCGACAGAGGTGTTTAGTTTTTAGCTAACGGCCCAACCAAATGTACTAATCAGATGCTTGAGGATATATAACAAGCTTGTGTATATTAGACTTTGAAGATGAATAGGATAACCACTTGTTGCATATCCACTTTAACCACGATTCTAACAGTAAAATGGGACCTCATGAGGTAGTATATGGTCATAGATGTAGATCATCAATCGGAGAGTTTGAAGTTGAGGAGGTAGAGTAATTTAGTCCACCAAGCAGTCGAGAAGGTAAGTCAATTCAAAAGTGATTGCGGACAACTCAAAGTTAACATAAATCCTATTTAGATGTTCGGCGTCGTAAATTAAGGTTAGAGGTAGGTGACTGGGTATTCCTTATGATCTCGCCTATAAAAGGCATCATGTGGGTTTATAAGGAAGATAAGATAAGTCCACGACTTATCGGTCCATATAAAATCATTTGACGAATTGGTCAAATAACTTACTAATTGAAGCTACCATCAAAGTTAGAGTTCGTGGACCAATATTTCATGTATCTATGTTATGAAAGTGCATCGAAGACCCTTCTCAGGTTATCCTGGTTGATGGTGCTTAGACAACAAAATATGTATCATACGAAGGAGTGTCAGTTATCAGCCCGTAAGTTGAAAAATAAAGATGTGGCTTCTGTGTGAGTTGTGAAGAAGTAATAATACCAAAGAATTAGCATGGGAAACCGAACAAGGAAATGAAGTCCAAATATCCCTACCTACTCCAGAGCAAAGAAAATAGTTGAACTAAAGGAGTACAATGAACAACAGGAGCGAAACCAAGCCTATAAGGTAAAAGTCAGCTTGTAAATATTTCACTCGATATAGAAGGTCTGATACATATGTATGATGTTTGTAGATACCTATGAGGTATGCAGGTTGGATTTTTGTTGGTTACAGGTTTGGATAGTGTCCAGTTTATAGAGGAGGCTTTACTGAAATTCTCGTAGAACGCTTAGAAAGTTAATCTCCCCATTTACGCTCTATATTCGAGGAAAAATGTTCTTAAGTGGGGATGTTACAACCCGTTTTTTCAGACATCGACATAAGTTATGTCAATGAAAATTCAAAGAACGATGTTATTTCTAAGATTATAAGTGTTTAAGACCATGGATAGTATGTGTTAGAGGTTAAATGAATAAAAGCGAGTGAACTTCCACAAAATTTCCAACTTATTGAGTGACTTACGATCCGTACATTGGAGGTACGGGCTGATGTTATGACCCATACTTTTGGGTAATAGTGGGAGTTATTAACATGATAAGAAGGTCATTTCATGAGGTATTTGAATAGTATAATAGTCATATGTTAAGTGTTGAATTCAAGCTAGTTGTAAAACAAAAGCCGACAAAAGTTATCGCACGTTGCGTTCATAATTCTACTGAAATTTAGGTTAGATGTCACTAAGTGTTCCTCCTAATATACTTGGAGTTACGGGGTGATACATCCACTAAATAGAAGGTATACAAGTCTAGTTTCTAATGCATTAAACCATTTGTCAATACGACGCCGAAGTAGACAGATATTCACGTTTTTGCGAGACTGCTTAGGCAGCTCAATTTGGGGATCCACTTGAGGTGGTGGAAATATATTTTTAAGTATATAAACGGTGTTTTTTTTGTAGATTTCATTTTCCAGACCCAAAATCCTCCCAATCACTCTCCTAAGGGTTCTACACCATATAATAACAACTAAGGTAAAACAACGCAAATCCAACGTTAGGAATTTTGTGGTGCTTATGGACTGTTCTTCTTCTTCGTGCGACTGATTAGGAGGATTGTTCATGTTGAAGTACGCTCGTGTAAGGGTATTTATAAGGTGTTTGAGGTAAACTTTCACCTCTTCTTCCTATGTTAGAGCTTATATATGTTTTGTCAAGGTTGTGGAAGTTAGAACTTGTGAGATATTGAGGGAGAAAGCATGTTTGAGTTGCGGTAACTTGTTGAACTGATTTGGAGGTATTATTATGGTGCTTGAAGCTGAAAATTCATGAAATAACCTATATATATTTGGTTGTTGTTGTTATCATATTTTAAAGTAAGAAGAAAGATTGAAGTAATAGTTGTTAATCGTAATCCGAGCTTGCCGCTCATTGTGTCCTTAAGTTATTAAGGAACTGGTTATATGCTTCATAATTGCTGGGATGCTATTATGTCATCTATAAACTTGATGGAAGTTAAATAAATACAGGAGATGTTGCTCGTTTTATTGTAGGATGAAGTTTATTATTCGGGATACGATATGTTCATAAATCGCTTGTAATGTGACGTTAGTATCATTTTACTTGTTATAGACGAAAGAGAAGTGAGTTAAGCTTAGTTTGTTGGTTGAGCAGGAGATTACAAGGTATTTTTAGATTCATTCCTTTCCTTGTTTTGCACGAATCTAAATGAAACGAAATGTAACAAACGTCCCCTAAAAAATGACTCTACTCTTTTAATGTTAGAGATGTATATGTTCTTGTTTCCTTGAGATGTGAAATGATTCATGTTATGTTGATGTTCTTCTGATTCTTATTGTATCATAGGCTAACAAGTTAGTTCCTATAATGTATTCAGAGGTTTACTGACCTTACATCACTTCGAAGGGCTCAGAATGTCTTCTAATGTCCTTCATGCATGTATATATATATATATATGTATATTTTTACAATAGAGTTATATAGGCAAATAAAACACGAGCACTGATCAGTTGGTGAGATATGATGATGATGTTGCCCACAGTGGCTGAAAATTTCTTATATATACGTATATATTATATGTATGTATATCATGTGTCCTTTTTTCATTGAATATGTACATGTTGGCCTCATCAACATTTGTAATATTCAGAATAAGGTTAACGAGTAATGTATGTTGGTGCTCAACAAGTAAGGCCCGGGTGTCGGTCTTGCCCCTTCATCTTGAGGTGTGACAATAAATCACTCCTTCGCAAAATCAATTTTCAAATATGAAATTTTATATAAAATCACCTTAAATCTTCTCCAAATATCCTAAAATTTGAGGTTTTAGACTCCTCAAAAAATCTCTAAATATCCAAAACACCCACTTAAAACAAATTACTCTTTTGTAAATTCATTTTTTCAAGCTCGAAGTTCAAAATTTAACAATGGTTATAAATGGAGTATATTTTAGATGTATGAGGTAAGAATATGGGAATAAGTTGGAACTTACGTAATTAGATAATGAGAGAGAGGAATGTTCTCTTCTCTCTCCTACAAATTCCATGCAAACCCTAACCTAACCCTACCTAAAGAAAACATGGCCGTACCGACCACAGCCCAGCGGCTGGCCAGCTTCTAGCTTTAAACTCCATCACTCAACTCCCTCCCCTAATCCTACTGACTTCCACCACAAACTCACAAAAAACCCCGCAAACTGAGATGAACCCAAACCCTATTACTCCCTCTTTCTCTAACTATGTTAAGACTTTAACGTCACATCAGGTGGAGAAACAACTATGTGATCCCATTCCTATGAAAGCTATATCGTACGTATATGGCATGCCAATACTAAGATGGTCATAGGCAGAGGTAAAACGAATGGAGATTATAGAGAACCTACAATATGCAATTATCGGGAAATTTTCTCATGGATGGCTGATCTTAAAGAACTGAGAACTATTATCTCGGCACAACGTGGTGCAAAAAGTGAATGCAAAATAGGGTTCTTTAGAAACAGACATGTGTTGATCAGATGTACAATATTTGAGGATTTCCTCACCATTATGTCAAAGGGTGCTTATTACCTAACCTACTACCATTTTTCTTTGTTAAGGAGTCACTACTTTCACTAGCAGTTGTTGTTGGTATTCCTTTGCAATTGGACATGGCAACGATCAATAAAACTAGACCTAGTTGTGCTAGAGTAAAAGTGAAAGTAGATCTTTTGGGAGATTTTCCAAAGTATGTTCTACTGGAAATTGAAGATGAGAAGACTAAGAAGATTAGACAGTTGAAGGTGAAGATTCAATATGACTTTCTTCCGAAATATTGTACTGAATGCAAAAAGCAAGGTCACTCTACTGAAAAATATCATATTATTCATCCAGACTTATTTAGGGAGACTGGTGAGGGTGTAACAAAGGAGATTCTTGATGCTGCTGATGATACTAATAGTGACAATAATACAAGAAAGGAGAAGAGAAATACAATAGCTCCTCATAGGTATAATGGCAGAAGATTTCCTATTTATAAATATTTACCTAAAGTTTTGTCAAATGGGAAGGTGGTTGAATATCCAGAGGTAAAATAGAAAGAGGTAAAGAAAAACAACAATGGAGGAAAGGGAGGCATCAATAAATAACCAAGTTCCAATGTAGAAGTTGCTAATAAATTTGATGTCCTAAATAATGCTAAAGAAGAAAAATCACAGGAGGAACATCTACTCAACAAAGTGCAGGAAAAGGATACCAATAAAGAATTCCAAAGTAATGATATAATTTAAGTGGAGAAGGAGAATGTAGTAAATGAAGAAGTGAAAAAACAAGGATATATCACCATCCAAAGGTTGGAAGGTTAGCATTGAAAGAAGGTGATCAAAGAAAATGATAACAGGATGGATGATGTCAATGGTAAGCAGGAGAGTACTAAGACTTAGGTGGAACAGAGTTTTGGTGACCATTCAGGAGAGCTGCAAGTTTTTGTGGTCTCCCCTACAAAATCATGGAATGATATAATGGATGTGGAAGAGAAGGAATATGTTATTAACAAAGATCAAGAGGTAGTTCAAATGGGAAAAAGAAGAAGATAGAATGAAGAATCATCATCAAAGGAGAAATGTCTTAGTGTTGAGACAAAAGAAGGCCAGGAGGTTTGTAATGTTCAAGGTATCAGTGAACTGGAAGATAGCATTACATCTGTGGGAGTTGGGCTTAAGTCAAGTATATTTAATTACCAATGAGTGATGATAAATATTTAGTGGAGGATGATACAACATGGAAGGAGGGTCTCGACTCAGGTGTTGAACCAGTATTACATGTTGATCACATTGAGGATCCAGTGAGTGTTGGTTAAGATATTGCAGTGGATGATGATAATTAGGAAAGGAGGGCCATGGCTCAAGTGTTGAACCATCATTTCATATTGATCATATTGATGTTGTAGTGAGTGATGGTAAAAAAATTATAGAAGAAGATCGGGTTTTGAAGTATGAGTAGATTCATGATCTAACAGTTGATAGTGAAAAGAGTCATCTGTAGAAGGCCATAGTAGTCCTGTCATTCCAGTAGACAAGGATGAGGTGATTGATAGTGTTATGGATGTGTTAGAGGAAGAAGTAGAGATTACTTCTAATGACTTTGTCATCAGTAACTCAGGTAAACAACTCGGGACTGTGGTATAGAGGGAGTAAAAACTGCAGTGTTCAGTCTTAATGATAGTAGTGTTAGTGGTCCTGATGTGTTTTCAGGCTCATTTTATCAATCATGTTGGAATATCATAGGTGATGATGTATTCAATATGGTCACTGCATTTTTCCAAGGGCACACTCTCCCTAAATCTATTACTCATACAAATCTTATGTTACTACCTATGAAATATTTAGTGCAGAATTACTCAGATCTTAGACCTATAAGTCTTTTATTAATAAGGTGATTTCAAAGGAAGTACATGACAAATTAGTAGACGTCTTGCCTGATTTTATTTTTGCTAACCAAGCAGGATTTGTGAAGGGAATGATCATCATTGAGAATGTGCTTTTACCTCAGAATATTGTCACAAACATCAGGAAGAGAGGAAAACTAACAAATGTGGTTATTAAACTAGGTATGGCTAAGGCATATGATAGAGTTTCATGGTTGTACTTAGTTAAAATTTTAAGCAAAATGGGCTTTTCAGGTCAGTTCACTGATATGATTTGGAGACTCATTGCCAATAATTAGTATTTCATATTGTTAAATAGGAAAACTACAAGATTTTTTCACTCAACAAGAGGAGTCAAGCAGGGATGCAATTAATATTTTGGTCAATCGTTGAATAATCCTCAGTCACCAACTTTATTTGTCATAGTAGCAGAAGTTCTGTATAGAGCTCTAAATGCAGTGTTTGAAAACAATAGTTATATAGGTTATGGGATGCCAATATGGAGCTATAATATCAATCATCTTGCATATGCAGATGAAATAATTATCTTTGCTTTTGTTGATAAGCAATCTTTACAAATGATCATGAATATTCTTCATAAGTATGAGGTTGTATCTGGTCAACTTATTAATAGGGGAAAGAGTACTTTTTTACATGTATCATAAGGCAGCAACTACTTTGGTTTAGGAGGTAGAACACATTTGGGATGTCCAATATTTCATTCAAGGAAGAAGAAGATATATTACAATGAGTTGGTCCAGAAGGTAAATAATAAGTTGTAAAACTGGAAAGGAAGATTGTTATCTTATGGAGGAACAGCAGTTCTGATAAGTAGTGTTTTACAAAACATACCTATTTACATTTTGTCTGTTGTTGTTCCTACAAAGTTCGCCATTAATGAGTTGCACAAGATATTTGCAAGGTTCTTCTGGAGCAATAAGTAAGAGGGTAAGAGCAGACATTGGGCATCATGGGAACATATCTGTCTACCAAAAGAAGAAGGAGGGCTTGGATTCAGATCCTTATTTAATGTTTCACAGGCTTTATTTGCCAAACTCTGGTGGAGGTTCAGGACTACTAATTCTCTATGGTTAACCTTGATATGGAACAAATATTGTAAGAAGCTTAAGCCTACCAAAGTTCATTGGAGAGAAGGTTCACAAGTTTGGAAGAAGATGTTAAAGGCTAGAGACAAGGTAGATAAGTTTATATACTGGGAGCCTGGAAATGGTCTATGTGATGTATGGGAGGACAACTGGACTATGCTTGGTCTTATTAGTCAGAGTTGTGAGGAAAGTTTTGAGATAGATTATAATATAGAGGAGTTGTTTTTCTTTATGACACTAGATGGTTGGGATTTCTCAAACATGCAAACTTCACTGCCAGGTAACATTGTGGAGCATAGGGTTGTTACCTAGCCGAACCCTACCGAATAATACAGATGTTCGATTCGATTCGAAAATATTCGAATTAGGTTCGATTCGAACTCGTCGAATCTTAAAAATTAAAGCTCGATTCGGGTTCGACAGTATTTTTGAGCAGTTAAAGTTCGATCCGATTCGGCAAATCGGATCGAATATTCGACAAATCGGATCGGACCGAATATTCGGTTCGATTTGGGCCGAATCAAAATCTAAGGTTCGGCCCTATATTTGATGCAACGAACCGAACTCAAATCGAGCTTTTTCGAGCTGAATTTTGTGAATCGAATCGAATAGTTTGGCTCACTCACAACCCTAGTGGAGCATGTGAGATCTGATGTGAGCATTCTGGGACAATCAGAAGAAAAGGAGAAATCTTGGTGGTTACTCAATAGCATAGGCAGGTTCACTGTAGGAAGTGCATGGAATATAATGAGATAGAAAGTTGAGCCATCAATTTTCTTTCCAAGACTTTGGATGAAAAGAGTTCCATTCAAAATAATTTCTTTCTGTGGAGTCTATGGAAGTTCAAACTACATGTTAATGAAATTTTGAAGAGAATGAAGATTTCCATTTAGGTGTAGGTGTTGTGTTCAGTATCATCATGAAGAGACAATGCAACATTTATTCTTAAATGGGGAGTTTGCAGCTTCAACATGGCAATATTACACAGATGCAATAGGGATTATAAGGCCTTCAATTCAAATACATCAAACAGTTGTGAAGTGGTGGAATTCACAGAGTTACCCTAAACTTAATGCAGTTCCAACCTTTATATGTTGGTTCTTATGGAAGAGAATAAACACCATAATGCATGGGGTAAGATGAGTAAGCAGAAGGTCATTCATGAGATCAATTATAACCTGCATAATTTGGTCTATACTCTATATCCTTGGTTGAAAAATGTACCTTATAGTTGGCCTCATATGGTATAGTATTTAGAGAGTTATGAGCAAAGGATACACTACAAGAAAAATAATTTATGGTGACAATCAGAGTGTGTGTGACGGTTTTTGCAACTGACAAATTTTTTTCTGACTTTTTGGTCAACAGACACTTATGACATAAGTGTGACCGTTATATAAACTATCATAAATTATACACACATATGATAGTTATTTGCACCGTCACATATTGTGTGACGATTTTTTTGGAGTTGACCGTAAATATCCGAATCATTTTTCTTTCTTTTTTTAATTGGCACATAGGCCCATACCCGACCCAACTCGTAAATTTGGCCCATTGATGGGTTGAATGATTTTTGGGACTTTTAGTATAAACCAACGGAGAAAATAAAGTTAAATTAAGAATTTCATATAAATATAGTTCAAGTGAAGTAACAATATTGAATATCCGGTATGGTAACTTCATTTTTACATTTTTTAAAAATGAATTCTGTCCTTAAAGGGCATTTATTGATAAATAAAATACAAAAATAATGGACAAGTGTCCTAGTCCAAAAATAGAAAAGGAAACAAAATAAAATATGTGGGCGATATCATTTGTTGCCCTAAAAACTCACGGTGCTTTCTCTCTCTAACTCAAGTTGCATAGAAACATATATCAGTTTTTATAAATTAAGAAAGACAATTATCTAATTAATCATCCAAATGATTTATTATTAAATGAATTAATGTTTAGCTCCGTAAAATTAAGAAAATTGAGTTAATTAAATAGAATGTAATTATGTATGATTATAAATGTATCATCTTTACGGTGTGAAGTTTTCATTTTTATGATTTATTTATGTGTATTGTGTTGTACAAGTGATCGTAAAAGTTTCATCTTTATAATGCATATGTTGTGTATTTACTGTAAAGGTTGCCTATATAAGATGTGGGATGCTAATATTTGCTGCTAAATATGTTTTTATTGAAGGAAGTAAATCTATAGAATTATAATGACTTATAGGCGCAACATAACAACGCGAGCAAAGCTTCTTTATCAGCAACAAAGAGTTACCCCTGCATTTTCTTACTTTCAAATGGGCCAAATGACGTTGTGAGGAAATTCAAGGAGTATAACGTTCATGGATTTAAGTTTCGTACTGTGAGGAAGGAGAAAGGATTGAGAACATAAAATAATGGTGTTGTTATGTCTGTTGTTACCAAGAGATTTTCAAGTGGTAGGAAATCTATTAACATTCAAGTGATGATATGTACTATGGTAAATTGGTTAAAATCATAGAGTTAAATTATTATGGTAAGTTAAAGGTTGTGTTATTTACATGTATTTGGGTAGACACTACACTTAACAAGAAAATCAAGATACATCAACTTAGGATAACAAGTGTAAACTTTTCTCATTTGATACACACTGGTGCGAAAGAAACAAATGAACCATTTATACTTGCAACTGATGCTATAATGGTGTACTATGTTGATGATCCAATTGATGAAAGTTGTTGTTTTGTTTGTCATGTGAAGCCTAGAGACATATATGATATGGGAGATGTGAATTCTATGAATTTAGGGGATCCAACAATTACAGGGTTTGTACAGGATCAACTTTGATTTCAATAGTCTTGGAAGAAACACAAGTGGGGATTTGAGGTTTCTTGATTTCCTTATTAACTGTACAAGTCTGCATAATGGATTGCCTACAAGTTTAGGACAATTGCAGGATTTGTCACTACATAATGGATTGGTTAGGTGACTGAAATTGAGATACAAGGACTATGGGCTATCAGTGAAGACAAGGCTCATAGGATTGATGGTTATAATTCATGCTTCTTCAAAAAAGTATAGAAATTGATAAAACCAAATGTTGTTGATGCTGTGAAGGAATTTTTCACAACAGGTAACTATATCAACTATGATATTAGAACATCTAGGGAGATTTGAAGGTATATGTGAATATTAGGACAAGTATTTTTCAGTATTAGGATGGAAAAGATGATTATTTTTTCCTGAATGCTGTTACAACACCAGAGCACCCTTTGATTGTGCTTACAATAATAATTTTACATAAAACTAAGTTGGCCCATATTGTGTGCTATATCTGGATAGAGCATCTATATATCCTTCAGCAATGTGGAGACACAGATTCATGGATTACCAGTACATTCCTTCAAAATAAATAAGCAAGTACAGCTGATCAAGCATCATAAACTCTATTTTGTGTATTTTTTTATTAGTTAAACATCATTTGCAACTTTGGATAATGTAAGTTCAACATCATTTCATTAAAGACCTCATGAATGATTTATCTCTGCTGAAAAAAAATGTAAGTATCTAACATTATTTCTTGTTTATGTACTTTTATGTATATACTTTAATTGATCTTTATTCTGTATTGTAATTGATCTAATGTGTTGGATTACATTTGAATGTAGTTACATTAGAATGACCTAATTATGATTCGAAAATTTAATTGATCTCTATTGTGTTTAACGGTACAATGGAAAAGAAATATTTTCACATCATGAGCTTGATGAGGTCCGGATTGATGGCGCATCATTTTTCAAAGATTCTCCGTACTACAGAAGTTGTGCCACCTTTATGATGGATAATATTTGTACTTTGGTCGTTTAGAGGAATATTACATTGTTTTGGTTACATTTGATAAATTTGTAAGTGTTTCAATTTATGTATTAGAACAATTTGATTAATTAGTTAAATTAGTTACAATATGCTTATTTTCACACCAATTTAATTATTATTGAAATTTAAATAAAATAATTCAAATTTATTTAAATTAAATTAATTTAAAATAAAAATGCGCCAAATTATTTTCCTGCGAAATGGTTTTTTAATTTTAAATGAAATTAACTAAAATTCAAATTTATTTTAAAAAATTCCCACCAAAAATAAATATTAAATTAATAATATTAAAAAATTGTGCCACCAAAAATATTAAAATACCCGAAAAAATTTAAATAAAATTCGGGAAATAGTCAAGTCAAAGATAAAATGTATGACGGTTTATGCCTGTCACATATCTATCCGTGGCACTGACTACAATGACACTTACAAAAATCGTCATTCACCCCTTCATAGTTTTTAACCGTCATCGTAGGTCATTTTTCTTGTAGTGATATGATATAGGTTGGTGCAGTGGAACTATCCTCCTATAGGGTGGTATAAATGCAATACTAATAAAGCTTCAAGAGGTAATCCAGGTCCAAGCTCTGCAGATATAATATATGTAAGTGCAAGAAGGCTCTCAAACATAACTAACATTCACGTAGAAGCATTGGCTATTGTTGATAGTTTAGAATATCGTGTCAAGGTTCACTTGACGCCTATAGTGATATAAACTGACTCACTTACCATGGTTAACATCATACAAGGTGCTTGGGAGATACCATGGAAAGTTAGTATGGAGGTGAAAAGGAACAAACACTAGAGGGACAGAAACCAAGTGCAGTTTGCTCACATCTTTAGGGAAGGCAATGCACTTGCAGATTTATTAGCTAACCAAATTTTTTATTTTGCAGGTACACTTCCAAGTTCATAATTTTCAGGAGTAAACAGTAGAAGCAAGAAGAATATTAAACATAGATAAATCCATGATCCCTTGCTTCAGATGCAAACCATATAAATGCAGAAAACCAGACTAAATAGCAATATCAGTACCATTAGGAACTCAACCACTTCAAGGTGGTTGATCACACAAAATTCAGAATTTCAAGTACAAAAATCAGCAGAGGAAAAGCTGGAAAGCTAGAGTGAGCAGAAATTGTTTAGCTATCTAAGGGAGTCCTTGTTAGTGTGTGGTATTAACAGTAATGTTCAAGTTGCTAACATGACTTCATTAGCTAGTTGAACAAGGTGCTTAATCACAACAGATAATAGATCTTCAGCTACACAGAATAAGGAATTCACAGGTTCAGTATACAGAAGCAGAACAGTCAACAACAACATGATATGCAAACATACTTTTGCTTGAATGATTCTTAAAGATGTGATATCATGAAACCTGGTGAGAGCTTGAGGTGACTGATAGTGGCATCAATCCAAAGCAGAAGATTATTTTCAGCATCACATGGAGTTGTTGAGTTCTACATATTTGTTCTTTTTGTAGGATTCTAGTATATAGATTATTTCAATGGTTGTTTTTACTCTAGTTTGTTTTCTTTGCTGTTTGACTTCATTCCTTCTGTAAATATTTTGATTTTTTTTTGGAATAAAACATCACTAGCACCATGCTAGGTTGTTTTGCTTAAAAATCATAATAAGTTAAGAAAGGTAAATATAATTTTATATTTTTATGTTGGTTTATTTTATTATTTATTACTTTGGACCAAATCATATTTCTTACAATTTGGGGGCTGGTTTGGAAACTTAGATAGGTTATTATATTATTATTGGACGTAAACTTAGATAGGCTGACTTGAGAGTTGTTTGAATGTGAGATAATGTCACGGCCCAATTTATCGCACCGTGATGGCACTAACCACAAAGATCAGTAAGCCAACCACAACTAGTTAATACATATTAATTAGAGGAATAAAGTGCAGAACTAGTTAAAGCAAATCAATTTAAGTCTTAATAAGATCTCATGATTTAAATAGTACGAAAATACTAAAAATTCTCCAAGATTGGTGTCACTTAGTAGAAGAGTTACTAGATAAGTAAATAAAAAGTCTGGATAAAACACCAGAATATTATCTAGAATAAGAAAGACAAAAAAGTAAAGTAGAAGGAGAATCCGGTGCTACGGATAATCAAGTAGCTCACTCCGGGTCATCTGAATCAACTCCTTAATCGACTTGATAATTGTAAGGTGAATGGAACTAGGAATAAAACCTGTACACAAAACGGTACAACATGTGTAGCGGATGTACATAAACAACGGGTACTCAACAACATCGTCAATCGACCCTAGATAAAATAAAAACGATGATTGATCGTAGGAATACCACTTCTATACTAAACCGTTATTAGTCTGAAATATCAATAAGTCAATTAATCCAAAACACAATCCTAAGTGTAAAAATCCTCTAACTGATCATATTTATCTCAAAATAGTTAAATAGCATATAAAGTGGGAAACTACACAACTTGAGCAAATAAAGCAACAAGGAATTATAAAGTGAATGATATGAAATGCTATGCAATGCAATAACAAATCGTGATCCATGGGGGACTCGCAAGGTCCATATACAACCCGAAATCATTTCCCTTCGGGTTCGTTAGCCATTTCTAGGCTTCACAATACATGTCTCTAGCCACTCGACTCATAATTATCGCATCACTCTGTCCAGAACTATTTTCCCTCCGACCCACATATGTAATCTCAAATGTACAATGCATGAGATATCAAGCATTAATATGACATGCACAATAATAAGAAGCTAAGATATGTAATAAAGACTCAATCTTTCATCAACAAAAGCCATAAAAATCTTTCATCACAGTAAAGTTATCATATTTAGCTTCTTTTCACCTTTAACGAGTATTTAGAAGCGATGAGTAGCACAATATTAGATAAGGCAATATATACTCATAAAGACTAAAAAGTACGGGCTTCATAACCTAATCACAGATCCATAGGTGTTACACCCCGTAATTCCAGGACATGTATAAGAGAATAGACGCGAGAACTCAAGACTTGAAAATTGGTACGAAAGAAAGAATTGTTTTTCTGAAGGAAAACCTTCCGAACGTCGGAAAGGAAAAATGTTCGTTGATGAGAATTAGATTCTCAAAATGCATTATTTGAGGAGTATGGAATTTATTAACATTATGGAATTTATTTTTACGGATTTGATCACGTAGGGCCCACCCAAAAATTTTTATGTTTTGTGGGGCCCACGAGGGTTGCGAAATTTTATGGACGAATGGGATGGCGACACGTGTCTCCCCCCCCCCCCCCCCAACATAGGCTTGCACGAAATTGGACCATGGTTAATGGTCAAGTGACCAAGGTTAGTAGTCAAGTGGATGATCAAGTCTTGACAAGCCTAGCTTGAGATAATTGACCAAGTCAATGAGCCACTTGACTAGATATTTAATCCTCTTCATCCAAACCCCACAAGTGTTATAATCTTGACCATCCATTGTATTATATATACTACACTAGTAGCAAGACTTAGTCTTCAACACTTAGAAAAATTTCACATTGTTCTTGTCCATAAGATAGCTCTCGGGTTTAGTACAATTTCCACACAAAATTTTTGCAATTGTGGTTAATTATTCACAAGACTTTAACCCAAGGTTCCTAGGGGTATTGTAAGGATATCTCAATAGAAAGATCTCGGAAAAACGACGTTTTCACGTTAGTCGCAAGGCGAAAACCTAAGTCGTTTTATAAGTTTTGATTGGAAATGGAAGAGAAGTTGTTTGTGAACTTCTAAGGGCTTCAAATAGAGGATTGGAGCGTGAAGGAAAGGAGCTAAGTGCTAAGGAGCGACTTTGAATCTTGGAATTTTATAAGGGTTTATCAAGGTAACAATCTTGTCGTTTTAGTGATTAAAGATTATTTATTGTTGTAGTTATGGATATTAGCAAGCATGAGGTTTATATTATGAAGTTTGATAAGTGTTATGGATATTGGAACACTAATCCGAAACTAGCATGTTTAGCCTTTGGGATTACAATTCAATTTGGTTATTAGTTTAGTCGTCGCATGTTATATAAAGAAGGAATTGTAGTTGTTAAAGTTGTTTACGACTATATAACATGTTAGACTTAACAACTTGGATTGAAAAAAAATTGGGAAGGACTTAGGAGTTGTTATATTGGTGGTTGAATGCCCTTATAAGTGTTGGATTGTTTTATATGAATTGTGGGGCAGAATTTTACACGTATTGTAAAACGTGTAATCCCCTTTAATTGGTTGATGTATTGAGCCTTAAATGTCGCATGTTGGTTATTGATTTACGGGCCTTGAAAATGGTGGAAAAGTACGTAGAAACAAAGGAGGTGCTGCCCAATTTTCCGTAGAATAAGAGACTGCATACTTAGTATCATTCTACGTTAGAACTAGAAGTTGATAGTCGTGTTGTGGCCATTATAGGTTGACAATTCTACGTGTGGCGTATTAGACTTAGCTTGTGGATTAAGCCGAAAAGGTATGTGAACCATCTCCTCTTCTTCTAGCATGATTCCTTATGATAAAGAAAGTAAATCCTACTCCTTAAATGATCCACTCCTTGATTGTACTTGGATTGCCTAATATAGAAGTTGTTCTATATACTTCCTTGATTGTACTTTGGATGTTTAAATTGGAAGTTGTTACAATCCATTCCCTTATTCAAGTTTGGATTTTCAAAAGTGAAAGTGTTTTACTTGAAGTACTTAGAGTCTTAAAAAGGAAGTGGTTCATAATCTTTTGGATAGTGCCTTAGTTCCAAAATCCAAAGGTTGTTATAACGGCTTTAGGGGAGTCAAATGAGTGATTTACTTAATTGATTTAAAAGAGGAGAAATGACGTGATTTAAAGAGAAGTAATTTGTTTTAAAGGTGTGAGTTACTTGAGATTTAAAAGTATAAGCTACTTGATTTCTAAAGTTAAGGGACTTGAAGTATTTTGAAAGTATATGATACTTGGTTTTAAAAGTATAAGTCTCTTGGTTATAAAAAAAATGAATTTGTCTAAAACCATAAAGGATTATAACGACTTTATGGGAAGTTAGTTATAACGGATTTATGGAATTAAGAGAATTGTCTATTTTGATTGATAGGTATGAGTTGCCTAGGTTGTGTAATTAGAAGTTACTTGGTTTCAAAGTCTTGAAATGAATTTCTAAAGGTGTAGTAACTTAATTTGAAAAATAGACATGTCTTGATACTACGGGTGTTAGTATCTTGGGGTTTTATATAAAAAAGAGTCTTTTGAAAAGAATGGACGTACGTAGTACTTTGGCTTGTTTAAATGAGAACTATTCTATTTGTGCCTTGATAGTACTTTGGCTTGTTTAAATGAGAATTATTCTATTTGTGCCTTGATAGTACTTTGGCTTGCTTAAATAAGGATCTCTCTTGGTTTGTGTACAAAAAAAAGAAGGCATGGTATTGTCTTGGTTTATGTAAAAAGGAAAGGCATGGTAATTGTCTTGGTTTGTGTAAAGGCATGGTATTGTCTTGGTTTATGTAAAAAGGAAAGGCATGGTGTTGTCTTGGTTTGCTAAAATGATGGTTATTTATTTTATAAATAAAGGTCAAGAATGGTTTGCTTGCATATGGGTTGCTCATATAGACATTCGTGCAAGTGTCGTATTTCCACATCTCCGCGTCCCTCCATAAAGGACCGACAACTTGGTTCAAGAGATATCATGGAGTAGCTCTCCATGGTGGTGAGTGGTACACACTCACGGCGGGTCGGATAGACTCGGGCGGGTTAAATTCTCGGGATATATATAAGCCATGGATTAGCTATCCGTGATGCGAGTATCGTGTACCGATGACTCATTGCGGGTCCACATGACCTATGCAGGTGAAATAGTCCCTTGCGGGTGAAATAGTCCTATAATAGGTTGCATTATAACACAGAGGGTGGTTGACCCTGACACGGCCTTCATGTTTTGAAACGGTAATGATTTCAATAATGAAAGGGTGCAGTGTGTTTATGACTTAAAAGTGGAACAGTTAATCTCATTGTTAAAGGCATAACTTAAAAAGGTAAAAATGATTGCATTACTCTCATGATTGTTGTCGCGCCCGTTTTTGACCTCGGGATTTGAACGGTATCCGCAACGTTGCTCTTTGGCGCGGTTCCCTAGATGGAGCAATAATGCTGATTTTGAGGAGTCGCCACCTAATTAATTAAGTGAATTAGGACACTTGATTTATTGCAATAAAAATACTGCAATTAATCTTCATTTAATGGTCTGCGAAATTAATGAGATTTTGGATGAGGGTTCTTTATTATCCTAAAGGGAAGGGGTTAGGCATCCTTTAAGATCCGCTAACTTGCGGTTATCCGTTCAAACCTAGGTTAATTATATATTGACTTTTATTCTACCTATTCTAAGCATTTTTACATAATTTACAATTAAAATAAAATGCAATACAGAATAATAAAACTAAAATTAAATGCGACATAAGATAAAACTGTCACGACCCGAAACTGGGCCCGTGACTGGTGCCTTACCCCGGGCACCCTAGTGACACAACATCAGAGTAATCAGCGGAACATAAAACATATACATGAAACAAGTGAAGTACAAAGCGATGTCGAGGAAAACTTGCCTTTTGGCATATATAAATAACAACTTTTACAAATGAGCAGTTTAATCTTTTTCACAAACCACGCTTGCAGCAAGATTACTACGGACCTCTAAGAAATGATACGACAACAATGGCGGGGCGGGGCCGCCATACCCCGAATGTAAACACCTACAACAGGGGACTATACGCGATAAGCCTCGAGAAACGGAGCTTTCCCAATCTTTGGCGTGACCTAGAGCGAGGATCGATGGCGGTGTACCTTTACTGCGGCATGAACGCGGCCCGAAGGAGGTCGACAACAGTGCAGAGTATGTGGCGAAAATAAATCGTAAATGAAATCATAGTAGTCTATATAAAGCGGGAGACATGTATGATAACCAACTACGATTCCTGACATAGAAGCGATCGTGTCAAGTCGTGGACTCACGCCACAAAGTCATCCTCATGCGTGGAACTCCTTCCTCATTGGCGATCTAGGTACAAATCATGTGATATGTATAACGTGTCTCGGCCCGTCTTATGGACCCAATATAGAAAATGGTGGAATACATTCCGGTTCATCCACGAACCGTGTAGTCAGTGGAATACATTCGGATGAACCGTAGTCAAGTGAAATACATTCCGGATGAACCGGTCCTCAAGTGAAATACATTCCGGATGAACGGTCCTCAAGTGAAATACATTCCGGATGAACCGGTCCTCAAGTGAAATACATTCCGGATGAACCGGTCCTCAAGTGAAATACATTCCGGATGAACCGTGTCGAGTGAAATACATTCCGGATGAACCGGTAATCAAGTGATATACATTCGGATGACCGGTAGTCAAGTGATATACATTCGGATGAACCGGTGATCGAGTAGAACACGATCTTTACAACAAGGCTATCACACGTAACATGGTCAAGTTTCATAACAACAAGTATAAGCAAGTTACACACGACTCAAGGTACTTTCATTTTATATCAAAGTCCGGATTTTAACCTTAAAAGTACTACGTCCGTTAAATTCCTTTTAAGATCCATTCCTTTTACAAAGGTCACCCGATACGTAGTATAAGATTTGAGTGACTAACATTGTTAAGTAAACCAAAATGCTTTCCTTTGTAAAATCAAGTGACAACCTTATTTTCCAAACGTTGAGTTGCCTAATTTCAATGCTCAAGTTTCATTTTAGAAAAAGGTTTCGTAGTTCATAGTTTTAAATCCTTTAAAGCATAATTCTCCTTTAAACGCGTTTTGAGAAACCTATGTCTTATAAGTGAGTAGGTATTCTTGTTTATAATCAATCTTATTAAGCGACCATGATCTAGGAAATGTAATATCATTTTGTCTCATCTTAGCTTATGCGGATGGAGGTTTCTACTGGTTTTAATAATACTTCTTTAGTCAATACATTTTCCTTTTATTAACGCTGCAGTGGTTTGTCGATACACATTCTGATTTCCGAAATCAGTAAAACATTCTTAAGCCGTTATACCTAACTTCCCATAAAGCTAGTATAACTCTTAAGCTTTCAAAACCCAAGTAATACTCATTCTTTCAAAACGATTCATAGATCTTTTGAAATGCTTCAAGTTCTTTATTAACACATATCAAGCCAGTTATTATTCAAATCAGTTACCTTTTTTAAAACCCACAAAGTATGTGCTTATCCACATAAAGCTATTATAACCAACTTCCCATAAAGCCGTTATAACACTTTATGTTTTAAATCAATCAAATACATTTAGCACATGTACGTCTACCGTACTACATAGTTCACACATATCATGCTAGAAGAGATAGGAAGAGGTCCACATACCTCGCGACGAGTATCGACTAATAGCAAAACGCTCCAAGTACTTCCAAACGTCGGCTACTCCTTAAGCCAAGTAGATCGCGCCATACGTAGTACTTCAACCTATAAGGCCATAAGGCGCTTATTAACATCTAGATCTTATCGTAGATCATTCTACGTAAAATTCGGCAAGACTCCCCGCCACAACAGAAATCTCCTCTCTATCGAGGCCGCTATCAAGCCAACCGAGGGTTCTACACGCCTAACCGGGCGTGTACAATTCTACCCACGGTACCACTACACAAGTCTCAGAATACACCCTATGTAATTACGATTCGAGCTTTCTTATTCTTCAGCTTAAGTCAAAAGACATTGCCAACTAACTACGTTGATCTATATATAGTATACTTCAACTATATATTCTAACAACATGTAATATCCAATTACAATAGGGACAAGATAATTACCTCGATAAGCCCATAATTATCCGAGTTAAAAGTCGATCCTTAGCAATGTTTCGCTCCTACTCCGGGTGCTCCAACCCGCTCCAAATAACCCTTAGAAGTTCTACTCAACTTCTTAATAATACTCCAACCAACAATGGAGATTTTCCTTAGGGTTTCGTTTAGTGACTGAAGGAAGGTATAATAGTATTTCGGCTTTTCAGATAGTATAACCTTAGAATACTACAAGTTATAAGGCTAGGTTATAAGGGCATTATAACAATACTTTGGAGAGTATTTCTATACCACAAAGGGGGGTATTAAACGAAAACAACTAGGCTAGGGGGTGTATACCTCGCCTACCCACTGTGGGGTACTCTCGGCGAGGGAGGGTACACTCTCGGCTAGCACCCCACAGAGGGTGCTCTCACCGAACTCACACAAAGGGAGGAGAAGGCTCTCAAGACTAAGGCATTTTGGATGCAGAAGTATTCAACCCATGGGGGGTATTTATAGGTCAAGGGATGGCCAACCAAAGGCCAAGATCAAACCGTGTGTTAGGCAAGTGTAGGGCTAGGATTTACCAAACACAAATATCCTACCAACCCTTGACTTTTCAAAGGCACAAAAAACGTGCTCCACCCTTGTCAAATTCGTCCCAAGGACGTTTCAAGTCCACCAATGAGAGGTGCCAGTGGCGCCTCTTGTTGGTCCAAAATGTTTCGTCTCTCTAAAAATCCGCAAAAATTAAAAATGACATAGCCGGAAATTCCCTACGAAAGTCGTGGAAAACGTTTCCGAAAAACGACTCCAAACGGGTGTTGTGAACAAACATTAATTCGCCAAGCCTTACTTGAAGTTCGAATTTCCTACGCACGCCCTCGCGTACATACTGGAAATACGGGTATAACATTCTCCTTCCTTAGAAACATTCGTCGAATGTTCCTTCTAAGTCTCACAACAACGCCGCCAAGATAGTCTTCACTACTATACTTACGAGAACAAACCTGCCACACATGGCCACAGAAACAACTGCGCACAATACTTACATCTAAGTCCACGAGGAAACACCTCTAACATCACCACAAATAATACTACTTTGTCACTTTGTCTGAGATACCACTTTGTCACTTTGTCGCGAGCCTTGCTCCGACGACCCAACAAATGGTACCGGTCGCCATGATCACCGTTCGTGACACTCGAATTATTACCACCTTTCGACATCGCTTTAGTATCCAAAACTCGGTTACTATCTCTAACGTGGCCATCATTAATCGGGAACATTCGATGGATCTTCGATACTTTCCGAACATAACAATACGAAGACCGGACGCCCTTCCTCCTAAGTCGGACGGCAAATGCTAACATATAGGCAACCCGCCTATTCTTCACATGAACTCACAAAGGCCCAAAGTAACTCGCTAAGTTCCTCGCTTTTTCCACAACTCGTCACACCCTAACCGGTGGTACCTTCAAGAGACCGACCGTCAACTGAACTCTAAGCCGCCGCCGATTATCCGCACGATATCTCTCGAGCCGCGGAACCTCTTCTAGACAAGCTTCACCACCCACAATTTCTTGGAACAAGCTGAACCAACTATCTCGAACCTTGCCAACATCGAACCAATCGACCGACAACTTACACTTCGCCCCTACAAGGTTTCAAAAGGCGACATCCGAACACCGAATGGTAGCTTAAACACTCTCCACAGAGACAACAATCCCTACAACTACCACGAAATCCAACATCGCCCGAGGGCGAATGCGATCTCGAGACTCACCGAGTTCTTAATCTTGCTCGTAAAACTTCGAAACAAAAATAGCCGTAACTGGCTCCACTGTCATAAGGTGAAGGTAGGCACCGTGCAGCCTTACAACCTTTCGATAAATCAACACCGCCGAGTGAATGGTCTCGATCAAGAACACGATGGGCTGCCCCATCGCCCGACCATCGGTCGAACGCATCCACGAACTCGCACTGGTTAACTAAACTTGGGCCTAACACCTCACAACCCTAACACAAGCGCGACCACCACAACCTGACCCCACCACCAAACCTACCGCGGGTTGACCCGCAACGGCCTCAACCCGACCCGCAACGCCGCACAATACTAGCTCCAAGGAACAATCTCACTAAACACGTTACGAAAACCTAGCGTCTTCTTAGCTCAACTACCCTCTTTCATCCCACACTACTCGTGGACTTATCTCACAACCA
Source organism: Przewalskia tangutica (assembly GCA_029844215.1). Lineage (NCBI taxonomy): Eukaryota > Viridiplantae > Streptophyta > Magnoliopsida > Solanales > Solanaceae > Przewalskia > Przewalskia tangutica. The sequence goes on from CM056727.1 coordinate 112,559,944, forward strand.
TCGCTCACGCACTAGGCACCCCGATAAGGATCAACATACCCATCGTCTTTTACTCTAGATGACCTTACCTCTAAGGTCTCTACGTAACAAAACTCTAAGGTTCACACCTTCTATTCCCGAATCTTACTTGGTTAACTAACCAACACACCGCTATCGAACATAGCACTTAAGGTATACTCACCTTATCACATAAACAAAACTCAGAGGGTTAAAGATATATCTATATCTACCGCTTCACTCCTTAGTCGTTCTAAACAAACTCGCCTGTAGGGCGATAGCTAAGGAAGATGACAAACTACCCACCGATCTCAAGGCTAAGTCCTCCTACAAGGACACTCTTCGACACTGCACTCGACGGTCATAGGTACAACAAGTACCAACTAAAGACGACATTCCGGGATGACGTGCATCACATTGGAACGGAAGCCCCGGAGTTCGACCAACTCCTTCATAACCCGAACGCCCCGAACCCCGTGGAAGACCACTCGTGACCGTGGATGTGCATAACCTATTCACGCGAGGCGACTCGCCTCGAAAGTTACCAAAGGACTCGCCGCTCGCCCTCTTCGCTTTCCTTCGTTAACCCGTCAATCTCTACGTTCCTCGGCCTGCTGCGCATAAGCCCGTACACAGGCCATGCTCAAGCCTAACTGAAGGATTACTCTTGCACAATCTTCTCTTAGGTAGTCATCAAGACTTGCGATACAACGGTATACTCTCCGTAGCCAAATCCATAGCTAGTAAATGTGGTTGCCTCTTTGCAATCCATACTCTGCTCTCGGTCGCGAACTGGTTCAAATATCATGGCCGCAGCAGTAGGAATCGCCGCCGCCGCTTAAACTCTGCTGGGCTAGTGACGTCGCAGAAATCCCCGAATGAAGCATTACCCTAGGTAATGATTGGCCTGTGCCCACGTAACCCTCTGAACTCTACTCGCAGCTCCCTCGGCTGCCTTGCCCTCCTGGGCCCGGGTTGCCCTACGCGGAGGCATAATGATAAGGGAAAGAATTTCATCAGAGGGTCCAACTTACAACTCAGCTCTAAGGCACGATCTCAGAGTGAGAAGAATAGAAACCAATCCTAAATATCCTATAGCCTCCTCGATTATTGGCGGTGCACAACACACCGATAATCAAGACTTCATCGGATACGGTGCCTCAGACACTTTCCGAGGATTAATCGCTCACGATACCACTTTTGTCACGACCAAATCGGGCGGATCGTGCCTTACCCCGGGCACCCTAGTGACACAACATCAGAGTAATCAGCGGAACATAAAACATATACATGAAACAAGTGAAGTACAAAACAGTAATCTGAGGAAAACTTGCCTTTTGGCATATATAAATAACAACTTTTACAAATGAACAGTTTAATCCTTTTCACAAACCCCGCCACGCATAAGATTACTGCACTTCTAAGAAATGATACGATAACAATGGCGGACAGTGGCCCGCCATACCCCGAATGTAAACACCTACAACAACAGGACTATACCATCGATAAGCCTCCGAGAAACGGAGCTTTCCCAAATGCCGAATCGTGACCCTAAGAGCGAGGATCAATGATCGGTGTACCTTTACTCGCGCATGAACGCAGCCCCGGGCGAGGTCAGATAACAGTACCGAGTATGTGAAATCGAAAATAAATCAGTAAATGAAATCATAGTAGTCTATATAAAGCAGAGACATGATGATAACCAAACTACGATTCACAACATAGAAGCGATATGTCAAGTCGGGACTCACGCCTAAAAGTCATCCTCATGCCTGGAACTCCTTCCTCATCGCCAGCCTAGGTACAAATCATGTGATATGTATACAGTCTCGCCCGCCTTATGGACCCAATATAGAAAATGGTGGAATACATTCTGCTCATCCCAACCAGAGTCGAGTGGAATACATTCGGATGAACCAGAGTCAAGTGAAATACATTCGGATGAACCTGGTCCTCAAGTGAAATACATTCCGGATGAACCTGGCCTCAAGTGAAATACATTCCGGATGAACCGGCCCTCAAGTGAAATACATTCGGATGAACCTGGCCCTCGTGAAATACATTCCGGATGAACGTAATCGAGTGAAATACATTCGGATGAACCCAGAATCAAGTGATATACATTCCCTGATGACCCAGAGTCAAGTGATATACATTCGGATGAACCGGTAGTCGAGTAGAACACGATTTACACAACAAGGCTATCACACGTAACATGGTCAAGTTTCATAACAACAAGTATAAGCAAGTTACACACGACTCAAGGTACTTTCATTTTATATCAAAGTCCGATTTTAACCTTAAAGTACTACGTCCGTTAAATTCCTTTTAAGATCCATTCCTTTACAAAGGTCACCCGATACCGTAGTATAAGATTTGAGTGACTAACATTGTTAAGTAAACCAAAATGCTTTCCTTTGTAAAATCAAGTGACAACCTTATTTTCCAAACGTTCAAGTTGCCTAATTTCAATGCTCAAGTTTCTCATTTTAGAAAAAGGTTTCAGTAGTTCATAGTTTTAAATCCTTTAAAGCATAATTCTCCTTTAAACGCTTTGAGAAACCTATGTCTTATAAGTGAGTAGGTATTCTTGTTTATAATCAATCTTATTAAGCACCATGATCTAGGAAATGTAATATCATTTTGTCTCATCTTAGCTTCATGCGGATGGAGGTTTCTACCGGTTTTAATAATACTTCTTTAGTCAATACATTTTCCTTTTATTAACGCTGCAGTGGTTTGTCGATACACATTCCGATTTCAAATCAAGAAACATTCTTAAGCCGTTATACCTAACTTCCCATAAAGCTAGTATAACTCTTAAGCTTTCAAAACCCAAGTAATACTCATTCTTTCAAAACGATTCATAGATCTTTTGAAATGCTTCAAGTTCTTTATTAACACATATCAAGCCGTTATTATTCAAATCGATTACCTTTTTAAAACCCACAAAGTATGCTTATCCACATAAAGCTATTATAACCAACTTCCCATAAAGCCGTTATAACACTTTATGTTTTAAATCAATCAAATACATTTAGCACATGACGCTCACCGCACTACATAGTTCACACATATCATGCTAGAAGAGATAGGAAGAGGTCCACATACCTCGCGACGAGTATCGACTAATAGCAAAACGCCCAAGTACTTCCAAACGTCGCTACTCCTTGCCAAGTAGATCGCGCCACACGTAGTACTTCAACCTATAAGGCCATAAGGCGCTTTATTAACATCTAGATCTTATCGTAGATCATTCTACGTAAAATTCGCAAAGACCTCCCCGCCACAACAGAAATCTCCTCCTCTATCGAGGCCGCCATCAAGCCAACCGGGGTTCTACACGCCTAACCGGACGTGTACAATTCTACTCCACGCACCACTACACAAGTTCATCAGAATACACCCATGTAATTACGATTCGATTCTTTATTCTTCATGCTTAAGTCAAAAGACATTGCCAACTAACTACGTTCAGTTCTATATATAGTATACTTCAACTATATATTCTAACAACATGTAATATCCAATTACAATAGGGGGACAAGATAATTACCTCGATAAGCCCATAATTATCCGAGTTAAAAGTCGATCCTTAGCAATGTTTCGCTCTACTCCGGTGCTCCAACCCGCTCCAAATAACCCTTAGAAGTTCTACTCAACTTCTTAATAATACTCCAACCAACAATGGAGATTTTCCTTAGGGTTTCGTTTAGTGACCAAGGAAGGTATAATAGTATTTGGGCTTTTCAGATAGGTATAACCTTAGAATAATACAAGGTATAAGGCTAAGGTATAAGGGCATTATAACAATACTTTGAGAGTATTTCTATACCACAAAGGGGGTATTATACGAAAACAACTAGGCTAGGGGTGTATACTTCTACCCCACTGTGGGTACTCTCGCAGGGGAGGGTACACTCTGGCTAGCACCCCTAGAGTGGGGTGCTCTACCGAACTCACACAGAGGAGGAGAAGGATATCAAGACTTATGCATTTTGGATGAAGAAGTCTTCAACCTTAAGGGGGTATTTATAGGTCAAGGGATGGCCAACCAAAGGCCAAGATCAAACCATGTGTTAGGCAAGTGTAGGGCTAGGATTTACCAAACACAAATATCCTACCAACCCTTGACTTTTCAAAGGCACAAAAAACGTGCTCCACCCTTGTCCAATTCGTCCTAAGGTCGTTTGAAGTCCACCAATGAGAGGGTGCCAATTGGCGACCTCTTGTTGGTCCAAAATGTTTCGTCTCTCTAAAAATCCGCAAAAATTAAAAATGACATAGCGGAAATTCCCTACGAAAGTCGTGGAAAACGTTTCGTCGAAAAACGACTCCAAACGGGTGTTGTGAACAAACATTAATTCGGCCAAGCCTTACTTGAAGTTCGAAATTTCCTACGTACGTCCTCGCGTACATACTCTGGAAATACGGGGTATAACAAAAACTCCGGGACATCTTTTAGCCTTTTTAGGCCTTCTGCACAAGATGATCTCCGGGTACCTGCATAAACACTTAGTAAAAGTGTTAGTAATAAAATAAACAATTTTAAAAGCAATAACAAGAATTAATAAGTAAAGCCAAAAAATAAATCCGTCTTTTGTACGGGAGGCCTTGGAAATCAGACGGAGATTCATTCATCGGTCATTATTGCTAGAAACAATAAAATAAATAAAACCTTCGGATCCGCGCCAAAACAGTAATAGTTTTAAACACAGAGGGCTCAACTATATAAAAATAAGGTGGGACAGCCTAAACAAGTGCGGCTGCGAGAATTCGCTCTGCCAGCGCATATTGGTTATCCGGTGTAAGTGGAAGAAATCATCATTGCCCAGAAAGCTTCATTTATTTTATTTTCCGTCTTTGCAACTGTGGAGGCCTCAAAAATCGACGGATAACTTTTTCATTGGCCATCAAGTGTAGTATCTGTTCAAAATCAGTGTGTAGCATCAATTCCAATCAATTAAATAAAATAATGGGGGGGGGGGGGCATAATCGTCAAAAAAATCAGTTCGAAACTCAACGGACAGTAAGTAGTTCGCAGCAAAACAGTGAACAATAATGGTCTGCAGAACAGTGGAAACCACAACAACATAGCAACGAAAATGGTCCAAAATTAGCCCAGAAAATAGCAAAACCAGTAGCGGTTCAATGGCAATATCACAACGGCAGTGGTTCACCGAAAAACCACCATTAACCGGAAAATTCAGAGTGTCGCCGGAGCGACATAAATCAGTCTAATAGCACAAGTAGACAACATGTCTAAAAATAAAGCCAACAGAAGTCGAAAATCAGTCTGGTTAACCAAAACAGCTACCAAAAGACATAGCCAAACAGAGGTCGTCGTTTGAAACTCCGGTTAAATGAAACAAAACTAAGAATCAGCCCATTAATACATAAAATATAGCAACAAAGCTTAAGAACAAAAATTGTGTCGCCGGAAATGTCAACTTGATTCAGTAGCAAGATGGGACGACGACATCACTTCTACGGCGAGGTACGCCGGAGCGACGCCGCCCTGGTGGTTACATCTCAAACAGACAGATCGGTATAACAACAGTGGGTCGTCAAAACGCATGCAAAATCGTGAATGAGGAGACATGAAAACAGTGGTGGTGGTTTATGGCTGCTCCGGTTCATCGGAGCTAGAGCTCACCGAGCAGCGTGCGATGTGAGAGTAAAGGGGTGAGGGGTTCGATGATAAAAATGAGTGATGGTGAGGTTATAAGATGGAGAGGAGGGTAGAGGTGTGTATCGAGAGGAGAGAGGGATGTTGCGACTGGGCTTGAGAGGGTGAGGGAGGGAAAATCTTGCGGCTGATGGGTGTGTTGGGCAGCTGCCCTCTTTTAATGGGGGGTAAGGTTTTATTTATAGGGGTATTTAGGTTTAGGGTTTTGGGTATTGGATATTGTGTATTGGAGGGAAAAGATGAAAGGTGTAATGGGCTTCATTTTTGGGTCTCAGTTTGGGCTTTGGTTTTCATGATTGACTGATCCATATCAGGCTCTCTGATCGATGATTTGACAAAAATGCGAAACGGGTTCATTATTTAAAAGAAAAAATTATTTAAAAGATGCAAAATTATTAAAATGCAAATGCCGATGCAATAATAATAAAAATACAATATTTAACAAATATTTAATGCCTAATTAAAAGTAAAGACGGGATGTCAATTAATTATTTAAAAAGATGCAAAATTAGTAAAATAAAATGATCGCGCAACAATAATAACATAATATTTGAAAATGTTTAATACCTAATTAAAGTAAAAACATGATGCCAATTTACAAAAAATAAAACAACATAGAATGTTAGGTAAAAAATATACAAAAATGCCAAAAAATGGTGATTAAAATGTGGTGTCCTAAAATGCTTAAAATTGCAAGAAATGACTAAAAGATGGGTCAAAATTGGGTGTCAACAATTGCAAGGTTCCGTGTGCTTATTGATGTTATATTATATCACAGACTTCCGACAGTGAGGAAGGATTACACGGGCATGATTGATATTATGGGCGTGAGACCCATGGTTATATTTGAGTAATGACTTTGAGGGCATGCGTCCCTGATTTGACATGATCGCTATGTATTGTATCGTAGTTTGGTTATCATATATGTCTCTGCTTTGTATGATCGTTATGATTTCATTACTGATTTTCGGGCCACATACTTGGTACATTCTTCGTACTGACCTCCTTCGGGGGGCTGCATTCATGCCGCAGGTTTAGGTAGCAGTTTGGTGATCTGCAGGTGTAGGACCCTTGCTCAGAGTTTTTGGATAGCTCCATCTGTTCAGGAGTTTATCATTTTGGTATAGATCCTTCAGTACAGGCTTTTGTACAGTTATGGGTACGGCGGGGCCTTGTCCCGTCATATTTCAGTAAAACTCTTAGAGGTCTGTATTCATATGTGGGGTTGGACTCGTGTACAGTGTAGTGCCTTTTTATTATGTATATTATATGGCAGCCTTGTCGGCTTTGCCCTTGCATGTTCGTAGGTTTTAAAAAAAACGAGGTGTTATTTAATTCCGCAGTTTAATTGTGTTATTAAAGTAGGAGGGTGCCCAGGTAGGGCACCAGTCACGAGCCCGGAGTTCGGGGCGTGACAATAGAATCGTACTATCTAACAGCTAGTGCACAAAGCATGACATTCACTATATAATTTAAAGTACAAGTACCCATAACATATCATCGGTACCTGGTACAAGCACTCATCACCTCACAAGTATCGTGACCCACTTATTATCCCTATTACACCCTCTTATTTAGTTTATTTGACCAACCACAACGCTTTAAATAAGGTATAAGATTTGAACTTGCCTGGAATAGAAGCGTGATAGTTACAACAAAGCTTCTCCCTTTCGTAACACCTCAAAATAGTCTAAATCTATTCAACTATGAAAAGTATGTTAACATACAATTCTAATGACATCCATATTGCTATATGAAAGTTTCGGGCTAAAAAAGTCACCCAAAATAGGATATCGAGTTTCGAAGGGAAAAACGAGAAATCGATCCCAAAAATAGATTACCCAAGGTTTATGGAGTCTAAATACCAAATATTAGCTCAATCCAACAACAAATCCATGATCAATTAGAGAAAACTCTATATTTAACCTAGGGTTCATAAACCCATAAAACCCTCATCCTAAAATCATGATCTCTAGCATGCAATCCTTAATAATCGAAGATATAATTGTATTAGGATGATAAAAAGCTTACCCAAATAAAGATTCTTGCAAAAACTCTCAAACTCCACCTTAGACCGAGCTCTCAAGTCCAAAAAAATGAATAATGAAATATTTAAGTTTGAAATAGGGATTTTAATGAACTACCCAACAATTTTCGCAAAAGCGGTCCAATCCTTGCGTCTACAGGCTCGTTTCTGTGGACTTAATCTCGCAGATGCGAGGCATACTCATCTGGCCCATCAACGCAGATGCATCCCTTTTATGCAAAAGTGGCTCTACCCCTATGGTCCAAATCATACAGAAGCGAGCCAGACCTTACAAGGCCAATCTCGCACCTGCGGCTCCGCAGGTGCGATCCCAGGCTCGTATATACGAGACACCAGAACCAACAATCCAAAACTTCGATTCAACCACGAAAATTTATTTGATACTTCTCGAATACAAACCAAATATGCAAACCACTCCTAAAATGTTCAACAGACTTGCTCGCATACTCAAAATGCTCATACGTGGTCATGTTAACCCGATGTTGACTATGATCAACTTCAAATCCCTTAATTTGCTAGAATTCCAACCAAGTGTCCAAAATATACCTTAGTCCCTCGGGACCGAACTAATGACTCGACTAAATCATAAATGACATTAGACTAAATGAAATTAATGAAACTTTGAAAAAGACTCAAATGCCATCTATGTTGACTTTAGTCAACCAAAACTCTTCTTCTAACTTGAGACTTTCTAAAATCCATATTCTTATCCGAACCTTACCCAAATCTCTCGAGACTCATTCCAACCATCCACCTAAGTCAAAAATCATGTTCTGAAGCTAACAAAACCATCAAAATTTGATTCCAAGTGCCTCTTCTCAAAAATCAACTCTTAGTCAAACTTTCTAAACATAAGACTTCAGTTTTCAAAACTTGTGATTTTCTTCCATTATTTTATCCGATTGCCTAAGGAATCGCGTCACCCATCCCCGCAAGTCAAAAACATCAAATCAAAGCTAGGGGAAAGGACACTTACGGAAAAACAAGCAAAATATCCAAAATGACCTAACAGGTAGTTACATCATCCACCACTTAAACACTTGTTCGTCCTCGAACATAAAAGAAAAAGAAAGTAGCAGAATCGCCGAAAAGTTGAGGGTATCTACTCCACATATCTGATTTGGTCTCCCAAGTAGAAGTGCCAAATGTATGAAAACCCCAATTTTCGCAGAAAAAGAAACTTTTAGTTCGAGTCAAATATTTTTGCCGGACGAACAAAAAACGACGATTTTAATTTCTTTTTCCTCAAAAATGAATGTTCTCGTGAGTGCCGAGAGGCCGTTCATAACACGAGCCTAAGATGTGGTCAAAACGATAAAAGATGTGAAAATAATTGCCTCTTTCATTTACTATTTCACCCCTTTCAATCTCAATTTGTCTTTGATTGTTTGATTGAATTTGTCAATCCAATGTCTGTTAATATATGAAAATCAAGCAATCGCTGAGAACAAAATAAACTGTTAGTCAGAAAGTAATTTTGACGTTCGTAACTAATGTGAAGGATTACGTCCCTTCAAATAAAAATGTTACGGCCCTTCAAATAAAAGTTTTTTTTAATAAATAGGAATTTATATAATTTTATGGGTATTGAAGTTATTTATAGGGATATTTAGGTAATTTAACTTTTGACATAAGGGCTTCCCACTTTTAATACAGATAGATAGATAAATAGATAGATAGATAGATAGATAGATAGATAGATAGACAGACAGATAGATAGATATTTAGACATAGTTAATATTATGTACGGTAATTGTTTTTAGTTATTTTGTACCCCTTCCGTCTTAAATTGTTTGTCGTGGTTACTAAAAATAGTTATCTCAAATTATTTGTCGTTTAGAAGTTCAAGTCATAATTAATTGTTTTTTCTCCATTTTACCCTTTTACAATAATGAAGATGACACATAAATATGGTGAACAATTAATGGACATAGATTATAACTTAGAAATAAATATGGGTAAAGTAGGTCAAATATCTCTCCTAATTAATATTTCTTAAGGAACGTATAAATAAAAAAAGCGTCAAATAATTTAACACGGAGGGAACATAAAGTTTAGCACAACAAGTAGGGTGTTTGGTTATCATTTTACAGTTCTCATAATAAAATAAAAACTACAAGGATGCATTAACATAAAAGCATGAAAATTAAAGAGTTGTTAGAGAGCTTGGGGTAGGTCTGTTAGAGACAATCTAGTATCATCAATGAACAAACACAATAATAGAATAACAATTCTATTGAAATTGAAATCAACAATAAGAAATACTTCAAAAAAATTGAACAACAAACACTAACTTGATGTCGATAGAGGCCTGCTTCAGCAGTGTCCTAAGACATAAATTCTCCCCATTTTATCTAGAGGATACAACTATCTTGATGAATGTTCTAGCACAAGAATTTCACCTCTGGCGAATTTACTTTATGTGTTTTTCAGAAAGTTATTTAAGAAGAAGAAGCAACAATCTTAAATCATTAATTGTGTTAAATGAATGATTGTAATGTGTTGTATATCTTCTTCAATAAAGTCAACAACTTTATATAGCAGCAATATCTGAACAGATATAATCATTCATTCCAAGATTTGTAATTATTCTGAAAAGTTACAATTTTTGGTTTGAAAAATCTGACCGTTTGTCCCCAACGCCGCGACTCTAAGCCCTCGGCGCCGCGACCCTGAATCCCTGTCAGAGCTCTCTGGAGTTTTGGCCCCGTGGCGCTGCTTCCCAGCGCCGTGGCGCTTTTGACGGGAAGCTTTCACTGTTCCATTACGCCAAAAAATTGCAATGCTTATTTTGATCACTTGTTTCTTCTTATTCCATACAAGTTCCAACAATACTCCACATTTTTTATTCAAACATCAACAATACCCCACATTTGGATAGAAAATAAGATAATGAAGAACTTATCGTCATTTCTGAAAAACTCGATATGACATGCATCGAAAAAGGTATCTTTTGGACTTGAACCGTTCGTAGTGAATACCTATCAGATCTACTTTGTGAAATAGTGGATGAAATATCTTGAACTATTCACGTTTTGTAGTAAATCAAGACAACAAGTATCACACATATCATATCAACATATTTCAATTCTTACGGTAGTGTTCATTTCGGTCGTGAACAACTCCTTCTTCATAAGATTTTCTAGAGAACGTAGCCATATCGGTTCCCACATATGCGACCCCACATCAATCTCATATAGGTAATAATAAACAAGAATAGTCCGTACTATCTCACCATAATGGTTTTTTGTATTATTAAGAATAATATTCATCCCTTAATCATCAACGGATTAACACACTTAGTTCACCATAGGAATGAGCATATGTGTGTTTTCTATGCTCCTTGAGTCTTCCACAATTAGTTTTCCTATTGAACCTAAACCATGGGATCTCCAATTATGATAGGTTAGGTTGCCGCCAAGTAATGACTCATTGTATTGGCTTTAAGTCCATTTCCCTCGATGTAAATACGACTTGCTCTCTGTTAAGGCCTTTTGTCAAAGGACATGCTATATTGTCCTTTGATTTCACATAAAATAATGTCATTCTTCAGCAAGCTTCGTATTGTATTATGACGTCGCCTTATATTCCTCGATTTGTCATTGTATATTTGATTCTTTATCCTCATCAGGGCAGCCATACTATCACAATGTATGCAAATGGTTGTCACAGGCTTTGTCCACAACGGAATACCTTCTAGGAAGTTTCAGAGCCACTCTGCCTCTTCGACAACTTTGTCCAAGGCTACAAACTCTGCTTCTATAGTTGATCACGTATTCACCGTTTGCTTTGATGATTTCCAAGATACCGACGCTCTACTAAGTATAAATACATAACAACTTGTGGACTTGATTTCCGATGGTTGGAAATCCAATTAGCATCACAATATACTTCTAAAAATGAGGATATGTGTATAATGCAACTCATAGTTCATTGTATGCTTTAGATATCGGAGTGCCCTAGTTAGTGCAAACCAATGATCCTTTCCAGGATTATGTGAGTATCGACTAAGTCGACTCACTGTATATGCTAAGTCCGATCGTGTACAATTCACTATATACATCAAGCTTCCAAGAATTTGTGTATATTCCAGTTGAGACACACTTTCACCTTGATTCTTCTTAAGGTGAGTAGCGAGATCAAATGGCGTAACAGCCGGTCGATCATCATAGTGTCCAAACTTTCTTAGAACCTTCTCAACATAATGGGATTGAGTTAGTATGTAACCATCAAAGAAATCTACACCTTCTTTTTGACGAAACCCTTTGGCTACTATACGAGTTTTATATTTTTCTATAGTACCATCAGACCTTAGTTTCCGTTTGAAAATCCATTTATGGCCTATTGATTTTTCCCGGAGGGAGATCAACCAATATCCATGTATTATTTTACACAATGGATTCTACCTCACTTTGGATAACATCCTTCCAATAAGGTGCTTCGGATGATTCCATACCAGCCCTATATTTTTGAGGTTCTCCATCAACAGAAAAGTTCATGAAATCCGGTCCAAATTTGGCAGTTTTCACACGTTTACTTCTCCTTGGTTTAGAATTTTCTTTTTGAACAGATGAAGTAAGATTGTCATCATTTTGTGTGTTTTGTTTTGACACATCTTGAGGCAGTGTCATCTTCTTATGATTAAGAACACTTTTATCCTTGTCTTTGTAAGGAAAAATATCCTAAAAAAATACTGGTTCATCAGATTCCATAAGTGTGTTTTTGTGAATACTTTCAACATCAGAATCATACACCAAAAACTTATATGCTGCACTATTATTGGCAAAACCAATATATATGCAATCCACCATTTTTTGTCCAAGTTTAGTTTTCTATGGTAAAGGAACTTGAACTTTCGCTAGGCAACCCCACACTTTCATCATTTTGAAAGTAGATCATATTCCTTTCCACAATTCATAACGAGATTGGTCATTTTTCTTATGAGGAATCTTGTTTAGTATCATATTTGCAGTAAGTAAAGCCTCTCCTCATAGGCTAAGAGGTGCACCCGAACTAACCAACATTGAGTTTATCATATTCTTCAATGTTCTATTCTTACGTTCGACAACTCCATTTTATTTTGGAGTATATGGTGCAGTGGTTTGATGAACTATACCATGAGTAGAACAAAATTTGTTGGACTCATTTGATTGATATTCACCACCTCTATCAGACCTTAGAATTTTAATTCTTTGTCAAGTTGGTTTTCCACTTCTGTTTTGTATGTTTTAAACATGTTCAAAGCCTCATATTTGGTATGTATTAAGTATACATAATAAAATTTACTGCAATCATCTATGAATGATATATAATAGTTCTTTCCTCCATGAGATGGGGTTGCTCAGTAATCACACAAATCACTATGAATTAAACCAAGTACTTCATTCAATTTCACTACATATTTATAAGGATGACTTGCATATTTTGATTCTATGCAAACTCCACACTTAGTCATTTTGTTCATAGAGAATTTTGGCAACATGCCTAACTTTATCATTCTTTATAAAGAGCGATAATTAACATGGCCTAATCATGAATGCCATAAGGAAGGAGAATCAACCATATACATAGAAGCAGTGCTAGTGTCTGCATTTTCATTAATAATGACAATTGTCTTAGTAGGTACAACATATAGTTTGAAGATCCCCTCACTTAGGTAACTGTTAGGCGTATTTTGTACACGTTTTTTGAGTCATTTTTAGTTAGTATTTTTCCCATTTCTGTTTAAATAAGTGTAGTGTTAGAGTCGTTTTCCTTTCTTTTGAGTCACAGCGGTTCAAAAAGGTAAAATGGCGAAAAAGAGCGAAAAGTGGGCATAAAAAAAGGGTCCCGAGGAAGCAAAAGGTTGAAAATTGGAGATTCGGACGAAGACAAAGCAGCACCGCGGCGCCCAGCAGCAGGACCGCGGTGCTAGAAGATCAGAGAACCCGCAGGACTTTCGGCACCACGGTGCCATTCTGCAGAACCGTGGTGCCGATGCGGGAAATTCAGAATCCAAAGTAAATTTGGCCAAAGGAAAAAGGGTCCAGAGGGCACGAAATTTGCAACATACTTAAGCCCTAGGGATTATTCTATTGAAGGGGGTCGGACATTCTATCACAGAACACAATTGAAGACAAATTGGAGGCTACCATTGGAGACCTAGTTCTAACTACTTTTTCTTTCCTTAGTTTTCAATTCAGTTTATGTTGATATTTGTATTAGTTCTTAGCGTGACTATGGCTAGGAGCTAAACACTTTATTAGAGTTTTTCTATTGAATCGCTTGAACCTCTATTTCATGAATTATGCATTAGTTTGATTTCTTCTTCCCTTGATTAAGATCTATTCAATATTGGTGTGAATGTTTGATAGTTAACTGACCATTCATTATCATAATCTATATGATTTCGAATCAAGAACCGAGAAGAGATATTTGGATATGCTATAATTGAATAGACATAGGTTAAAATCGCGGACGAAAGTACCCCGATACTTGTGTAGAATTATAGGTTATTGTTCTTAATCCTCATATGTGATAAATTCTATCATAGAAATATAGAAGAGTTCTGCACTGGGTTGATCGATTATATATCCTAACCGGAATATAATACAGTCTAGTTAACCGCTATCTTAACGTAGAAGAAGAAGTCATTCTAGTTGCATTAGGGATTGAAAAGAGTGGATAGTCGAGGATATTGGAAGCCCTAATTCCTTCTTAACTGATTAAACCTCAACAATTTAGTTTACTTCTTGCAATTATTCTAGTAGTTAGATAAAAACCCAAATCAATTATCGTTTGCCAAAAAGATAATCTAGAATAGATGTTCGATAATTATAAACCAGTATCTGTGAATAATAAACTTCGTCTTACAAGACTATATTACTTGTAACGATACGTACATTTGCGTGAGCACGTGGAAATTGCATAACAAGTTTTTGGCGCCGTTGCTGGGGACTGTTGTACTTATAATATCGAACCATTTATTCTTACTTTCTAATTTGGTCGCTCCTTCTAACTTGTTCTGAGAGCATCTTTTTATCAATTTTTTGTTGTTTTTATAATTTTGCAGGTAACGTCAAGTGTAGGTACTTGGACTATCACTATCAGGGGCTGCAGGACTATGACCTTTTTCCACCGCAGCGATTTAGACCACAGGCGCCGCAAGAGGAGCGAAATGAGCTGCAGGAAGCCTTACTCAGGCTCACCGAGTGTCAGAATCCTCAAGGCCTAACTTATCCACCATAGAATCAGGCTCCATCAGGAGATCTAGATAACATGGGAGCAGTTCTTTGGGCACTCCCAAACGCCCAAAATCAGTTCATGATGGAAACAAGATCATCCATCAGGAATCTAGAGATGCAGTTGGGGCAGCTAGCTAGCAAGCTGAGAAACGGTATGCAAGGGAAACACCATAGCAATACTGGTGCAAACCCACAATAACAGTGCCAAGCAATTGATTTGAGAAGTGGCAAACAAGCGGAGACATGTTCATCCCCAATATGTCCAGAAAAAGAGGGTGAACCCAATGAGGTGAAAGAGTCAGAGGATGCAGTAATCATATAAGATCTTCCTGTGGACCAAAGATCACCAACACCGCAGGTGAAGATACCATATCCTCAAAGATTTAGAAAACATTCTCTTGACAATCAGTTTTCTAAGTTTCTGGATGTCTTTAAAAAACTGCACATCAACATTCTATTTGCTGAAGCCTTAGAACAAATGCCAAGTTATGTGAAGTTCATGAAGGAGATCCTCTATAAAAATAGGAGGTTAGAGGAGTATGAAACAGTGGCGTTGACTGAGGAATGCATTGCCATCCTACAGAGAAAGTTACTTCAGAAGTTGAAAGATCCGGGAAGCTTCACCATCCCTTGCACTATAGGGAAGTTTGAATGTCAGCAGGTTCTATGTGATCTGGGGGCATGTATAAATTTGATGTCCTATTCTGTGTTCTGCAAACTTGGAGTGGGGGAATCAAGACCTACAACCATAACCTTACAACTAGTAGATCGCTCCATCATCCACCCTAGAGGAATAATCGAGGATGTGTTGGTTAAGGTGGACAAGTTTATCTTCCCCGCTGATTTCATCATCCTGGACATGGAAAAAAAATGAGGAAATGCCCATCATTCTTGGCAGACCATTCTTAGACACGGGACATACACTCATTGATGTTCAGAAAGGTGAGTTGAGACTTCGTGTTCAGGGAGAAGAAGTGATTTTCAATGTATTCAAGGCAGCAACCTACCTAAGGGAAAGTGATAATTGTTATGCTATTAATGTGGTTGATAAATCAGTTTCTGAAAATGGGTTCAGGAGTGTGGATGCTCTTGAAGTAGTGATGACACAATGGGAAGAGGATAGTGGTAATAACATAGAATTGATGGAGTATGCGAATTGGTTGGATTCCCATGAGCTCTGTTATAAAAGAAAATATAAGGAGCTAGGAACCATGCCAGAGAGACCAGTGTCATCCACAGAACAAGCTCCAGAACAAGAGTTGAAGAATCTGCCAGATTATTTGCACTATTAATATCTAGGTGAGAACCACTCCTTACCAGTGATCGTATCATGTCATCTATCCAAAGTGGAGGTTGAAAAATTGTTGAGAGTATTGAGGGCTCACAAGCTCGCGATTGGGTGGAAACTGGCAGACATTATAGGGATAAGTCCTTCTACAGTAATGCACAAAGTTCGTCTAGAAGATAAGAGTAGACCCTCCATTGAGGCACAGAGGAGACTAAATCCAACTATGAAAGGGGTGGTGAGAAAAGAAATCTTGAAATGGCTCGATGTTGGGGTGATTTATCCTATCTCTGACAGTGCATGGGTAAGCCTTGTGTAAATGGTACCCAAGAAAGGTGGCATGATTGTGGTGACTAACGAAAAGAATGAGCTTATTCCATCCAGCAACTACAGGGTGGAGAATGTGTATTGACTACCGCAAGTTGAACAAAGCAACCAGGAAGGATCATTTTCCTTTGCCTTTTCTTGACCAAATGCTTGAAAGGCCTGCAGGACACAACTACTATTGCTTCCTGAATGGTTATTCAGAGTATCATCAAATTGCCATCTCTCCAGAATATCAGGAGAAGACAACCTTCACATACCCCTTTGGCACGTTTGCTTTCAGGAGAATGCCATTTGGGCTTTGCAATGCACCCGCCACTTTTCAGCATTGTATGATGACTGTCTTTTCTGACATGGTGGAGAGGACCATAGAAATATTCATGGATGATTTTTTTATTTTTGGGTCATCCTTTGATGAATGCTTAAAGCATTTAGAAGCAGTGTTTCAGCGGTGCAAAGACTCGAATATGGTGCTGAACTGGGAGAAGTGTCACTTTATGGTGCAGGAAGGTATCGTTCTTGGCCACAAGATTTACATCTAAGGCATTGAGGTAGACAAGGCTAAGGTTTCAGTGATCGAAAATCTGCCACCTCCAATATCGGTAAAAGGGATCAGAAGTTTCCTTGGGCACGCTGGTTTCTACTAAAGATTCATCCAGGACTTCTCAAAGATCTCTAAACCTATGTCCACTTTGTTGATGAGTGGGGTTGCTTTTGAATTCAATGAAGAATGTTTGACTGCCTTTCAGACACTTAAGGAGAGGCTAACCTCAACTCCTATAGTAACTGCACCTGACTGGACACTCCCATTTGAATTGATGTGCGACGCAAGTGACTACGCAGTGGGAGTAGTTCTTGGACAGGGAGTTGACAAGGTATTCAGGTCAATTTACTATGCTATCAAAACCCTCAATGATGCTCAGCTGAATTATGCGACGACAGAGAAAGAGCTGCTAGCCATAGTATACGCATTTGAAAAATTCAGGACATACCTCATTGGGGATAAGGTGATAGTGTACACTGACCACTCAGCCATTAAGTATTTGATGACTAAGAAGGATGCAAAACTTCGGCTTATACGATGGGTGCTGCTACTACAAGAATTTGACTTGGAGATCCGCGATAAAAAGGGGACTGAGAGCGTGGTTGCAGACCACTTGTCAAGGCTTGAAGTGGAAGAGAGCCAGAACACCAAGGATGTGCAAATAAATGACTACTTCCCAGACGAGCAACTATTTCAGGTAAGTACCAGTGTAAATTTACCTTGGTTCGCTGACTTTGTTAATTTTATTGCAGCAAAAGTATTGCCTTCAGGAATGACAAGGCAGCAGGTGAAAAAGTTCTATTCAGAGGTAAAACATTACTACTTGGAGGAGCCCATTCTCTACAAGCACTGTGCTGATCAAGTCATAAGGCGGTGCGTACCGAGGATGAAATGCACTAAATTCTCACTCATTGTCACACCTTGCAATGTGGTGGACATTTTGGAGCATCACATACAACAACCAAGGTATTGCAAAGTGGATTCTATTGGTCAACCCTATTCAATGATGCAAACACATTCGTAAGGGGTTGTGATCATTGCCAAAGAACTGAGAACATGTCAAGGCGAAATGAATGCCCCTAACTGGGATCTTAGAAGTGGAGCTGTTTGACGTATGGGGATTGATTTCATGGGCCCGTTCCCAATGTCCTTTGGGAACCAATACATTCTTCTCGCAGTGGATTATGTGTCCAAATGGGTCGACAGTGGCTACGAAAGAGAATGTTAGTAAAAATGTCTTGAAATTCCTCCAAAAAAACATATTCACAAGGTTTGGCACTCCAAGAGCCCTCATCAGCGATGAAGGAAGTCATTTTTGCAACAAGCAGCTTGACACCTTGCTGGAGCGTTACGGAGTCTACCACCGTACTGGCTTTACCATATCACCCTTAAGCAAATGGGCAGGCTGAAATTTTGAATAGAGCAGTGAAAAGAATACTAGAGAAGACAGTGGATGGCTCAAGGAAGAATTGATCTACTGTTAGGCGTATTTTGTATACGCTTTATGAGTCATTTTAGTTAGTATTTTACTTGTTTTTGTTGTGTTTAGTATAGTATTAGGTTCCTTTTTCTTTCTTTTGAGTCACAGCGGTTCAAAAAGATAAAATGGCGAAAAGGAATGAAAAGTGGGCATAAAAGGAGGTCCCGAGGCAGAAAGAGGTTAAAAATTGATAATCGGACGAAGTCAAAGCAGCAACGCGATGCCTGTAAGCGAACAGCGGTTCGGAAGATCGAGACCCAGGGACTTTTGGCCGGGGTGCCATTCGCATAAAATCGCGATGCCATATTTATCGCGGTGCGGGACTTTCGACGCATGGTGCCATCTGAGATCAGCGGTGCCGAGGCGCAAATTTTCAGATCCGAGTTAGAATTGGCCAAGGGCAAAAGGGTCCATAGGGCACGAATTTGCAACATATTTAAGCACTAGGGATTAGTTTAGGAGAGAGGAGTTCATTCTATCACACAATACAACTCAGGACAATGATTGAGCCTACAATTGGAGACTTAGTTCTATGCAATTTTTCTTTCTTTCTTTTTATTTCAGTTTATGTATGGATTTTGTGTTAGTTCTTAGCATGACTATGACTAGGAGCTAAACACTTTATTAGGGCTTTCCTTATGAATCGCTTGAAACTTTATTTCATGACTTAATGCAATAGTTTGATTTCTTCTTCACTTGTTAAGATTTATTCAATAATTGGTATGAATGATTGATAGTTAATTAATCACTAATTATCATAATTTATATGATTTCGAATCAAGAACCGAAAGGAGAGATTTGGATATGCTGTAATTGAATAGATATAGGTTAAAATCGTGGACGAAAGTACCCCGATACTTGTGTAGCATTATAGGTTACTGTTCTTAATCCTCCTATGTGGTAAATCCTATCATAGAAATATAGAAAGGTTCTGCACTGGAGTTGAGTGATTATATATCTTTACCAGAATATAAGACAGTCTAGTTAACCGTTATCTTAACGTAGAAGAAGAATCCATTCTAGTTGCATTAAGGATTGAATATAGTGGATAGTCGAGGATTTTAGAAGCCCTAATTACTTCATAACTGATCACAACCTAAATAGTTTAGTTAATTCTTGCAATTATTCTAGTAGTTAAACAAAAATCAAACTCAATTATCGATTGCCAAATAGATAACATAAAATAGATGAACGGTACTTAGTAACCAGTCTCTAAGGACGATATTCGGTCAAATCAGACTATATTACTTGTGAACGATACGTACACTTGCGTTGATAATACGGAAATATCCTAACATGTTTTTGGCGCCGTTGCCGGGGACTGACGTACTTTTAATATCGAACAATCTATTTTTCTTTCTACTTTGGCTTATTTTTATTTTCTTTTTACTATTAGAACCATGTTGCCTTGATTTGTTTGTTGATTTTGGTCTTTTTCAGGGATTTAGTGCATGCGTAGAAGGAGAGGAGCAGATACACTTGTTCCCTTCAACCCTGAAATTGTGAAAACGTGCAAGCAAAACATGCGAAATAAAAGGATAGTTGATTCAGTGACCATGGAAAACCAACCACCGAATCAGAATGGGGCAAACAACGAGGTTCATGAACATGTAGAGGAGCCAATACCGGTCCCAGTAAAAAGAAGCTTGGAAGATTATGTTCTGCCCTCGGTCACTGGTGCACAGACATCCATCAGGCTCCCTGCAATAGGAGCAAACAAATTTGAGATCAAGCCAGTCATCCTGAGCATGGCCCAAAACACAGTACAATTTGGGGGATTTCCATCTGAAGACCCCCACATGCACATTGCCAACTTTCTGGAGTTGTATGCCACTTTCAAGTACATATGGTGTTACTGATGATGTCATTAGACTGAGGCTTTTCTCATTCTCACTTAGGGACAGAGCCAAGAGCTGGTTGAACTCACTACCTGCCAACTCCGTCACCACCTGTCATGATCTAGCACAAAAGTTTATTGCAAAGTTCTTCCCTCCTTCAAAAGCGACAAAGTTAAGGGGAGAGCTAAACAATTACTACCATGTGGATGGTGAGTCACTTTATGATGTCTGGGAGCGATTTAAGGATCGACAAAGGAAATTCCCACATCATGGCATAGAGAAGTGGATGTTAGTCCATATTTTTTATAATGGGATGAGTGGTACTACTTGTACCATCATTGATGCTGCAGCAGGGGGAGCCTTTATGAGAAAGAGTGTCAATGAGGCACATGAGTTACTGAAAGATATGGTTGCCAACAATCATCAAGGGGCAGACGACAGGTCAGTGAATAGCAGGAATACTTTGGGCATACATGAGTTAGATGCCATCACTGCCCTGAATGCACAGGTGGCCCTTCTGACAAAACAGCTGCAACAGAACACTATGTCTGTGAATGCAATCCAGATGTCGGTAAATTTTGAGATTTATGGTGGACCGCATTCCTTTGACAGATGCACAACGGTGGACCCTAATAATGTGTCAATAGAGCAGGTTCAGTTAGTTGGGAACTTTCAGCGGCCTTATAATTCCAACACATACAATCCAGGGTGGAGAAATCACCCTATCTTTTCATGGAGGAACGGCCAGGCTCAGCAGCAACCATATCAGGGTTATTACCAGAACCAGCAAGCACAGAATCAGGCTACATCATCCCAACATTTTAGAACACCTACATAACAGGAGAAGTCTGATGAGTTGAGGGCTGCATTGCTTACACTCACAAATTCACAGAATTAGTTCATGTCTGAAACCAGGTCATCTCTCAGGAACCTGGAAACGCAGGTTAGGCAACTAGCAAAGATGGTAACCAACAGGCCGCAGGGTACTCTCCCAAGCAATACAGAGGTCAATCCAAAATAGCAGTGTCAGGCAGTGTTGTTAAGGAGTGGAAAGCAGTTAGAGCAGGTTGCTCCCCAACCCACAGTGGTTCATGAGAAAAGGGGTGAGAAAGCAGTTGAGGAAGGAAAGGAGGGTGTCACTGAGGACCACCCTACAGCTGAAAAAGCTTCACCAGCACCCTTGAGGGAATACACTGATAGAATCCCTTACCCTCAGAGGCTCCAAAAGAAGGCCATAGACAAGCAGTTCGCCAAGTTCTTGGAGGTGTTTAAGAAGTTGTACATTAATATTCCCTTCATTGAGGCGTTAGAACAAATGTCTGCATACTTCAAATTCATGAAGGAGATACTTGGAAAGAAGAGAAGGTTGGCGGATTATGAGACTGTAGCGCTGACAGAGAAGTGCAGCGCCATCTTACAAAAGAAATTGCCTCCTAAGTTGAAAGATCCAGGAAGCTTCACCCTGCCCTGCACTATTGGCAAGGTAACATGCAACAGGACACTTTGTGACTTAGGCGCTTGTATCAACCTCATGCCTCTGTCTGTGTTCAAAAGATTGAGTTTGGGAGAACCCGAACCAACCACAGTTAATCTGCAGCTGGCTGACCGAACCGTGGTGCACCCCAGAGGCATAGTTGAAGATGTGCTTGTCAATGTGGGAAAGTTCTTCTTCCCAGCAGACTTCCTCATTCTTGACATGGAGGAAGATGATGAAATACCCATCATTTTGGGGAGACCATTTCTTGCAACGGGAAGAGCTCTAATTGATGTGGAGAAGAGGGAATTGAGACTAAGGGTTCAGGAAGAAGATATGGTATTCTGGGTGTTCAAATCCACCATTGAGTCCCATGATATAAACAAGTGTTTCGCAGTAAGCACAACTGACACAGCAGATCAGCAAGAACAGACAAAAACTTTGGAGATCATTCCTACAGCTGTGAGCCCACAGACTAGTTTGAAAGATGAAACAAAAATGGATGAAATGGAAGCTGTCAAACAGGTAAATCCTACTGAATCCAATACTGTGAAAAAGAAAAATAGAGTGAGGAAGAGGAGAGTGATTTTGAAGTGGATAGGTTGTGGGGTTAATTTACCCCAATGATTTGAATGATGAACCTACGTCCGGCCAAAAGACGTTAAAGACAACGCTACTTGGGAGGCAACACAATGTTTAAATTATGCAATTTAGTTTAAATAGAACAATGTCACTTTTGGTATGTTTGTTGTGTTGTGATGCCAGGTGAAGGAATCAGAGAATGAGCATGAAGAAAATGGTGGAAAACATGGAGTCGAGTCGGCACTGCGGTGCCAATCTATAGGACAGCGGTGCCGAATGTTCAGAGAGGCCCCAGTACATTAGGCACCGCGGTGCCACTATGCAGAACTGTAGTGCCGATTAGCGATTTCCGAAAAATAAAAAGGCCCTGAATCGCCAAATCTCCTCCCACAGATATCGTCTCAGTGCAATATATGCCGCCACCACCACCATTTTGAACCGTTGTATGTCTGTAAGTCGTCCATGTTTAATTTTTGAGTAGTTACACATTTAGGACAATGTGTCAGTTAAGTTTGGTGGGGGGGGGGGGGGGTACCTTATGTTTTTTTGTCTTTGTTTTGTGTCTTTTATTGTGTTTTGTTTTGTGTCTTTTATTGTGTTTTGTTTTGTGTCTTTTATTGTGTCCATATGAGTCAATTTTTTTTTACGATCATGCATGTTGTAGTTGCTGAAAACGCCTAGTAAGTTAAGTGGAATAATGTAATGAAATTAGAAGCTAAAATTTGTGTGCTCAAGTTAGATATGCCAAAAATTCATGAAAATCTGATTATTTGAGATATTTGTGTTTAGCTATTGCGTTGTCAATTGAAAAATATCTATGAAGTCTGCTTGCTTGTTATTTGAGGCAAAATAGTTAGGACGTACATGTTTAGGGAGATGACTCAGACATTTCTTTGTTAGCCTTCTTACCTTTCATTACCTACCTTGCAGTAAATTGTATCCATAGTCAGCCTCTTTGAGCCTAAAATAAGTTATTTCTTTGACGCCCTATGATTCTCTTATGCCATAAGCAGTAATTGAAAATTGGGATGAAAAATAGTGAAAAAGAAATACCAAAAGAGAATGAAAAAAAATTGATGCACCCCAATAAAAAATAATGTAAAAGCTTAAGTTTGGGGGTGTCTATGTGAATGTGTTTCACACTCTCAAAAAGAGAAAAGGAGAGTGATAGGTATGAACTGAAAAAGAATACCAAAAAGAATGACAAAATGGTTGAATGATAAAAACGTTTATGGTACGTAAATTGAGCCTAAATACCTACTCTTACCTACCCCTGCCTACATTACAACCCTGAAAAATCCTGAAGATCTCTAAAATGTATGTCTATGATTAGTGGAGAATAGCAAATAAACAGGCCCATAGAACTAAATGAAATTTACATGCATAGGGTAGGTGTTCATATTTCCATTGAGTGTGATTGAAATGAATTTGCGAAATATCTGACTTGAAATTTTAGATTGCTATATTCATGCTATATGTTCCAACATATTATCCCACTGACTTTCATGTGTTTCTAAGTAACCTTGTGCAGCTGCTTGATTTGAGTCTTTGAGTCTTTTCAATTTTATTTCTTTGTTTTTGTTTTCTGCTTTACTCGAGGGCGAACAAAGTTTAAGTTTGGGGGTTTGTTAGGCGTATTTTGTATACGCTTTTTGAGTCATTTTTAGTTAGTATTTTACTTGTTTTTGTTGTGTTTAGTACAGTATTAGGTTCCTTTTTCTTTCTTTTGAGTCACCGCGGTTCAAAAAAGCAAAATGACGAAAAAGACCGAAAAGTGGACATAAAAGGAGGTCCCGGGGCAGAAAGAGGTTGAAAATGATAATTCGGACGAAGGCAAAGCAGCACCGCGGTGCCCAGAAGCAGAACCGCAGTTCCAGAAGATCAAAGACCACACAGGACTTTTGGCACCGGAGTGCCATTTAGAAAGAACCGCGGTGCCATATTTACTGTCAGGCTGCAGGATTTTCGACACCGCGGTGCCACTCTGCAGGACCGCGGTGCCGAGGTGCAAATTTTCAGATCCGAGTTAGAATTGACCAAGGGCAGAAGGGTCCATAGGGCACGAATTTGCAACATATTTAAGCCCTAGGGATTAGTTTAGGAGAGAGGAGTTCATTCTATCACACAATACAACTCAAGGTAAGGATTGAGGCTACAATTGGAGACTTAGTTCTACGTAATTTTTCTTTCTTTATTTTTAATTCAGTTTATGTATGGATTTTGTGTTAGTTCTTAGCGTGCCTATGACTAGGAGCTAAACACTTTATTAGGGCTTTCCTTATGAATCGCTTGAAACTTTATTTCATGACTTAATGCAGTAGTTTGATTTCTTCTTCACTTGTTAAGATTTATTCAATAATTGGTATGAATACTTGATAGTTAATTGATCACTAATTATCATAATCTATATGATTTCGAATCAAGAACAGAAATGAGAGATTTGGATATGTTGTAATTGAATAGACATATGTTAAAATCGTGGACGAAAGTACCCCGATACTTGTGTAGCATTATAGGTTACTGTTCTTAATCCTCCTATGTGGTAAATCCTATCATAGAAATATAGAAGAGTTTTGAACTGGAGTTGAGTGATTATATATCCTAACCGGAATATAAGACAGTCTAGTTAACCGTTATCTTAACGTAGAAGAAGAAGTCATTCTAGTTGCATTAAGGATTGACTAGAGTGGATAGTCGAGGATTTTGGAAGCCATAATTCCTTTATAACTGATCACAACTTAAATAGTTTACTTAATTCTTGCAATTATTCTAGTAATTAAAAAAAAATCAAACTCAATTATCGATTGCCAAATAGATAACATAAAATAGATGAACGGTACTTAGAAACCAGTCTATGGGGACGATATTCGGTCTTATCAGACTATATTAATTGTGAACGATTCGTACACTTATGTTGAGCATACAGAAATATCCTAACATCTACAAAGCTGGATGATGCACTCTGGGCCTATAGGACAACTTTCAAAACTCCCATTGGAATGTCACCGTACATGATGGTCTTTGGGAAGGCATGTCATCTACCGGTGGAGTTGGAACACAGGGCAGACTGGGCAATGAAGAAGCTGAACATCGATGCCAGAGCAGCCGGGCAGAAGAGGCTGCTGCAACTAAATGAGCTAGATGAATTTTGGAACAACGCCTATGAGAATGCAAAAATCTACAATGAGAGAGTCAAGGCAAGACATGGCATGACAAGAACTTGGTCCGTAAAGAGATACAACCCGGGCTACAAGTACTCCTATTGAATTCAAGGCTGAGATTGTTCCTAGGCAAGTTGAATTCTAGATGGTCAGGGCCATTTGTTGTGGAAAAAGTGTTCCCCTATGATGCAGTCGAAGTGAAAGGAAAAGAGGGCGCACCATTCAAAATGAACGGACATAGAGTGAAACCATACTTGTTGAATGACATGGAACAAATCAACTCTGTGATCCGTTTCAAGTCACAATAAAGAGGAACCGACGTCCGGCTAAAAGACGTTAAAGACAACGCTACTTGGGAGGCTACCCAACATCTTAGGAAATTTGTTAATCTCATTCTTGAACGGTCTCACAATCGTGTACTGCCAGGTAAACCATGATGCAATATCCGCCGCCACTTCCACCATCTTGAGTCGTTGTATGTCAGTAAGTCGTCCCTTTTTAATTGTTGAGTCGTTACACATTTGGGACAATGTGTCGTTCAAGTTTGGGGGGGATACTTATTTTATTTGTGTGTTTTTAATTTTTGAGTCGTCGTTTTGATTGAGTTTTTTTGTCTTTTATTGTTTCTATATGAGTCAATTTTTTTTATGATCATGCATGTTGTAGTTGCTGAAAACGCCTAGTGAATTAAGCGGGATAATATTATGGAATTAGAAGCTAAAATCTGTGTGCTTAAGTTAGATATGCCAAAAATTCATGAAAATTTAATTATTTGGGATAGTTGTGCTTAGCCTATGTGTTGTCAGTTATGGAAAGAAAGGTTGAAAATGTCTAGAAAATATGATTGCTTGTTATTTGAGGCGAAATATTTAAGATGTACATGTTTAGGGAGATGATTCAGACATTTCTTTGATAGCCCTTCTGACCATTCATTACCTACCCTGACATAAATTGTATCCTTAGTCAGCCCCGTCGAGCCTAAAATAATATCTTTGTTTGACACCCTATGATTTCATGTTTGTTCCATAAGTGATAATTGAAGATTCTTGAAATAAAAGAAATGTTGAAAAAGAGATAAAAAGAGGATGAAAATTTGATGCACCCCAATGAAAAATATGCAAATAAGTTCGGGGGTGCTTGTTATAATGTGTCTCATTCTCTCAAAAGAAATGAGGGGAGATGATAGGTATGAGACTAAAAAGAAAGTCAAAAAGAAGGAAGAAGAAGTTGAATGAAAATAGCCTATTGTACATATTTTGAGCCTAAAATGCCTATTTTTACCTACCTCTGCCTAAGCCTACATTACAACCCTTGAAAGTCCTGATGATCTTTAATATGTATTTCTATGATTAGTGGAGAATAGCAAATAAATGTGTCTATAGCATTTTGGGAAAGATGGAATGAAATTGACATGCATAGGTTAGGTGTTTGTACTTTCATTGATTATGATTGAAATAAATTTGCGAAATATCTGACTTGAAATTCTAGATTGTTAAATTCATGCTTTTCTAAGTAACCTTGTGCAGCTGCTTGATTAGAATTTTTTGAGTCAGTTTTCTTTCTGTTTCTTTGATTTTGTTTTGATCTTTGCTCGAGGGCGAGCAAAGGTTAAGTTTGGGGTATTTGTTAGGCGTATTTTGTATATATTTTTTGAGTCATTTTAGTTAGTATTTTCCCCATTTCCGTTTAAATAAGTGTAGTGTTAGGGTCGTTTTCCTTTGGAGTCACAGCGGTTCAAAAAGACAAAATGGCAAAAAGGAGCGAAAAGTGGGCATAAAAAGAGGGTCCCGAGGCAGGAAAAGGTTGAAAATTTGAGATTCAGATGAAGGCAAAGCAGCACCACGGCGCCCAGCAACAGGACCGCGGTGTCAGAAGATCAGAGAACCCGAAGTACTTTCGGCACCACGGTGCCATTCTGCATAACCGCGGTGCCGATGCGGGAAATTCAGAATCCGAAGTAAATTTGGTCAATGGCAGAAGGGTCCAGAGGACACGAAATTTGCAACATACTTAAGCCCTAGGGATTATTCTATTGAAGGGGGTCGGACATTCTATCACAGAACACAATTGAAGACAAATTGAAGGCTACCATTGGAGACCAGGTTCTAAGTACTCTTTCTTTCTTTAGTTTTCAATTCAGTTTATGTTGATATTTGTATTAGTTCTTAGCGTGAATATGGCTAGGAGCTAAGCACTTTATTAGGGCTTTCCTATTGAATCGTTTGAACCTTTATTTCATGAATTAATGCATTAGTTTGATTTCTTCTTCACTTGATTAAGATTTATTCAATATTGGTATGAATGTTTGATAGTTAACTGGCCATTAATTATCATAATCTATATGATTTGGAATCAAGAACCGAGAGGAGAGATTTGAATATGTTGTAATTGAATATACATAGGTTAAAATCGCGGACGAAAGTACCCCGATACTTGTGTAGCATTATAGGTTATTGTTCTTAATCCTCATATGTGGTAAATCTTATCATAGAAATATAGAAGGGTTCTGCACTGGGGTTGAGCAATTATATATCCTAACCGAAATATAAGACAATCTAGTTAACTGTTATCTTAACGTAGAAGAAGTCATTCTAGTTGCATTAGGTATTGAAAAGAGTGGATAGTCGAGGATATTGGAAGCCCTAATTCCTTCATAACTGATTAAACCTCAACAATTTAGTTTACTTCTTGCAATTATTCTAGTAGTTAGATGAAAACCCAAATCAATTATCGTTTGCTAAATAGATAACCTAGAATAGATGTTCGGTAATTAGAAACCAGTCTCTGTGGACGATAAACTCGGTCATACAAGACTATATTACTTGTAATGATACGTACACTTGCATTAGCACGTGGAAATCTCCTAACAGTAACCCTTCCCTACATACATCTACCTTTGGTGAGTACAAATTTGTCAGATTCAAATACAATCTTAAAGCCCTTTTTACGAAGAACAAGACCAGAAATTAAATTCTTACAAATTTCAGGCAGGGGCAACACATTAGTGAGCACAAGATCATTCCCGGAAGTGAGTTTTAAAATCACCTTCCCTTTTCCTTCAACTTTTACAGCAGCGGCATTTCCCACGAACAATGGTTCTCCATCCTTGATGGCCTAGTAGGATGAAAATATGTCCTTTTCAGAACATATATGCATAGAGGCACCCGTATCCATCCACCAATCGGTTGAATTTATAACCATATTTGCTTTAGCATCAACAACACCAATGAATTGGTTTTTAGTTTCAGCACGGTTGGATTGGTTGACATTACTCGAACCTCCAACACCACCACCTCTACTCTTGCGAAGGCGACAATCTTTTACTCTATGCCCAGGTTTCCCGCACACCCAACATGTGATTTCTTGAACCCATTGGTCTTTTATGGGGTGAGTGCATTCCTCCCGACTGTAAAAGATGGCTTGACACCAACAAACTTGCCCTTGCCTTTCTGAAACTTGGCCTTAGATGGATTTTCTTCAACCATATTTGCATTAGGCTCCAAGGAAACAACATCAACCTTTTCATTCTTCCGGTTGTACTCTTCAACTCGAATTTTAAGAATCAATTGCTCAAAATTCATTTCCTCGGTTAGATGCTTAAGATAAACTTTAAAATCCTTCAACGAAGGAGGTAATTTCTCAATAATAGCACCAACAAGGAAATTCAGGTTAAGACCCATACCTTCAACCTCTAATTCATGAACAATGACTTGGAGTTTCTCAACTTGCTTGACAACAGACTTGACATCGCTCATCTTAAAGTTCAGAAACTTTTCGATGACGAACTTCTTCGAACAAACAATCTCAGTTTTGTACTTGTTCTCCAGTGACTGCCACAACTCCCGTGCTGTTCTAAACGTGGAGTAGATATCATAGAGAGAATCATCAAAGGCATTGAGAATATAGTTTCTGCAAATAAACTCTTGACTCTCCCAAGTCTGAATAGCCTTGAGATTTTTAGCCTTCGCTTCGAGCATTCTCCCCTTCTCCTTCTGGCAATGCCATTGGAGCCTCAACAGTCAACACGTTTGCCACATGAAGAGTTGTCAAATAGAACAACATCTTTTGTTGCCAGCGTTTGAAATCAGAACCTTTGAATGTCTCAGGTTTCACAACATGGTTTTTCACCGTTGACGATTCAGATTGATCCATCTTTGCAAATCAGGAAAGTGATTCTTTGAAAATTTTGCAAACAATCAGAAAAATAAATTTTCTAAATTTAATTCTTAGATTGTTAGAGCTAATCTAGTATCATCAATGAACAAACACAATAATAGAATAACAACTCTATTGAAATTGAAATCAACAATAAGAAATACTTCAAATTGAACAAACAAACACTAACTTGATGTCGATAGAGGCCTGCTTCAGCAGTGTCCTAAGACAGAAATTCGCCCCCACTTGTGATGTAGTTTTACGGACGTCTATCTAGAGGATACAACTATCTTGATGAAAGTTCTAGAACAAGAATTTCACCTCTGGCGAATTTACTTTATGTGTTTTTCAGAAAGCTATTTAAGAAGAAGAAGAAGAAGAAGAAGAAGCAACAATCTAGGAAAGACAATCATATGTGGCATCTCTCTATGGCCAAGAATCTTATTTATATTTTTTAGATTTTTATAATATTTTTAATTATTTTAATTTAAAAAACATCTTCATAACTCACACCCCTTCATCTTCATAACTTCTACTCTTAATTAGTATTAGTAATTAATTTGATAATTTCTAATTTAATGTACAAGTTATAACACCTAATAAAAATCACATCAATATGGTATTTTTCATTCCAATAAATGAAGAGTATTGTAGAATAGACGAGAAGATCAAAAGTTAGAGAAGAAAAGATAGATTATCTTCTATTTTGTTGTGAATTGCTTGGAGAATGAAGTATTCTGATCCACTGTTACTGAAGGGAGAAGGTGACCATCCTGAAAAGGAATATTACTACAGTAAAATCTTTATAAATTAATAATGTTGGGATCATGAAGTTTTATTAATTTATAGAGATATTAATTAATTAATAAATTAATAATTATTAATTTATAGAGTGATTTTAATTAATTGATAAATTAATAATTATTAATTTATAGAGTGAGTTTAGTTTTTTTTTAAATAAATTTTAAATTACTAACTTAGAGGAAGCAACCACTGAAGAAAACATTCATGAACTTGAGGGAATGATTGGTCAGTTTGGTTATCGCAATCAAATGAATGTCAATCAAATATTCGATTATCCAGGTGAAAACAATGAATGCTCACAAGTCCAAAGTTTAGAAGAAATTGTGGAGAGTGACATAGAAAATTCAATTGAGGATGAAGCTGAGGATGATTCGGTACCTTTGGAACCAGTCACAAGAAAGGAATCAATTATAGCATCAACCACTCTTTACAATTTTTTGTTACAATTTGACAAGGGTACACCAGAACTTTTGAATGCACTGAGAATAGTTAGAGATGAAATTCAACTAGATTTAAATTTCAAGAAAAAATAAAATACTATAGTCATATTTTGCTAAATTATCCTAAGTATATATCTTTATATACTTGGCATATGTATTTGAGAAATTATTAATTTATAGAGATAATAAAATAATATATTTATAAAGGGTTGTTCTAAAAAATTATTATCTTATTAATTTATTAAAATTGATCATTTTTTGAACTGGCCCAAGTCGAGATCAGACGAAATTATTATTTTAAAGAGATTATTAATTTATCGAGTATTAATTTATGAAGGTTTTACTGTATATGTACAAGACTCCTGAAAGTTCATTGAATCTTAGTATCTTACACATCTCTGGCTGATTAATATTATGTTTATCCAGTTTAAAATCAGGTGGATTTATTTTGTGTCCCATAATTCCCCACTATTATACATATCATGATACGTCATAGCTGTAAAAAAAATCAATCTTTTGCTTTTTCATGTTCACATATAGTAAATTAATAGGATTGCTTCATATTTGACAGGAATTTAGGCGCTAGGGTGCCTCTCGAAGGGCCGCGGCGCTAAATGACGTTTGTGTTCCAGTGATTCACTGGGAATGAAGCGCCGCCGCGGCGCTTGGCTTCCAGAAGTTGTGACGGGAGACGAAAAGACATGACTCTTGGGCTGGTTTTGAGGCATTAAACCTCCATTACTTCCCAAATGAATTCAGCCATTATTTGGCTGAATTATAACTCCATATTCAAGGTCATTACATGGTCATTCAAAGTCATTACTTGGCTAATTGGATGGTCATCTTCTCAACACTATAAAATGATGCATTTGGCTCATTTGCAAGAATACACTCAACACTTAACAATTTCAGAAAATTGTCTTCCTCTCTAGCAATATTCATACTCACAAAGATCTTTCTTCCTAAGAGAACACTTGAGTCACTTTTGCTCACTTGTTTGATTGTTGTTTTATCTTGGGAGATAAGTTGTCATTACACCGTTAAAAGGAATATATGAGGCAATATTATCTTAAGGATAGATTGAAAATTCAATCGACTCAACAAGCCAATTTCTTTGTTTATTTCCAAATTTGTAACTTTTTGTTGTTGTTGTTCTCTTTCCCATTTCCTTGTTACCACACATTTTACCCACAAACTTAAGATAATATTCGCTGATTCAACAACAACATGACTGGACAAGAGCAATTGAACTCTGGAAATTCCTCCACTGCTCAAGACAATCCTAATGCCTTCACCGCCGCCACTCAAGGCGACAACACTGCTTCAACACCCGCTGGTTTCCACCATGAACGTCCCGAGAAGTTCATGAGTGCACACTTCAAGCGATGGCATCAAAAGATGTTGTTCTTTCTGACGGTTATGGGAATGTCATGTTTCTTAACCGAAGACCCTCCACAAGTGGAAATGGCGGGAAGGCCCCAAGGTATCCATGTCATTAACGGCATGAAGATGGTTCGCAATGCATGGAATCATAGTGATTTCATGTGCAGGAACTATATTCTGAATAGTTTGTCTGATCCTTTGTACACGGTACATTGCACCGTTGGGTCTGCCAAGGAATTGTGGGACAAATTGCAAAAAAAAAGTATAACACCCAAGATGCGGGTGCCAAAAAGTTCGTCATTGGAAAATTTCTGAAATTTCAAATGGTGGACAACAAAATTGTGTCATCTCAAGTCCGGGAATTTCAAATGATTCTATATCACCTGGACTTGGAAGGATTGAAGTCCAACTAGCAATTCTTGGTTGGGGCGTTGATCGAGAAGCAGCCTCCCTCGTGGATCGAGTTCATGAATTACTTGAAACTCAAAACGAAGGAGATGACCTTAGACGAACTTATTGTCAAACTCCAGATCCAGGAGGACAATAAGAAGGCTATGCCAAAAGGGAAACAATCCGCTGAAGCTAAGGTGAATCTGGCAGAAGTCAATGGGAACCCAAGCAAAAAGCGAAATTTTTCCAGAAGGTTGGCAAGGCCCAAACAACTGAAAAGTTTAAGGGAACTTGCAACTATTGTGGTAAAGTTGGTCACATAGCCAAAGACTGCCGCAAGCTCAAACAAGATAAGGCCAAAGGCAAGGATAAGGAAAACATCATCGAAGACACGCTCCTAAACGATATGATTGAAAAATTCTCAGTAGTGGTGCTAGAAGCCAACCTTGTTGAGAATCCGACTCAATGGTGATTGGAAACGGGTGCTACCCGTAACATTTGTTCCAATAAAGACGCCTTATCCACATATACACCAGTCACATATAAGAAGTTATTCATGGACAACAATTCTTCTTCAGAGGTTGTTGGGGTAGGAAATGTAATCCTCAAGATGACGTCCGGAAAGGAGCTGATTCTGAAGGAAGTGATGCATGTCCCAGAAATTAGAAGAAATTTAATTTCTGGAGATTTATTAGTAAATGTCGGTTTTAGGCTAGTGCTAGAGGCTAATAAGTTTGTAATCACTAAAAACAGAACATTTGTAGGAATGGGCTTCGCATGTGAAAGTCTCCTTAAGGTTAATGCTACACCTGTAATGCCTTCTACTTAGGAAGGGGCTTCGCCTGTAAAGGCCTCCCTAAGGTGACTACTGCACCTGTAATGCCTTCTACTTAAAGTATCAATAAAATTGAGCCTTCTATTTACTTGTTTGAGTCTCCTAATTTATGGCACCATAGATTAGGACATGTTAACTATCAATCTATCCAAAGATTGGTAAAGTTAGAATCACTGCCGTCTATCAACATAAACCCTCAACGTAAGTGTGAGGTGTACGTAAAGGCAAAACTCTCCAAAAGTCCCTTTTAGATCCGTCGAAAGGGAAACCGCTCCTCTAAGAACTCATATATACCGATATATGAGATTTGAAGTTCGCTTGAACTAGAGGGGGGACAAGTACTTTGTGATGTTCTGAGATGATGGCACAAGGTTTTTCCACCTTTACTTACTTAAAAGTAAAGATGAAGCCTTTGAAGCGCTTACGCGCTACAAAGCAGAAGTTGAGAACTAACTAAGCAGATGGATCTATAAACAAGTACTTGGCTAGGTTGGTAGTCAAGGGCTATTGCCAAAAGGAGGGTCTTGATTACTTTGATACCTACTCACCGGTGTCTATGACATCCATACGTATGTTCATAGTTATCTCCGCCTTGCGGGATCTTGAAATACATCAAATGGATGTCAAGACAGCCTTCTTAAATGATGATTTGGAAGAAGAAATATATATGAACCAACCCGAGGGGTATGTGGTTCCAAGATAAGAGACAAAAGTTTGTCGGCTTATCAAATCGTTGTATGGACTGAAACAGGCCCCTAAACAATGGCATGAGAAGTTTGATAGTATCCTACTATCGAAAAGATTCGCCATTAACGGGTGTGAAAAGTGTGTTTACATGAAAGGAATGTCGATTCATTCATCATGATATGCCTCTCTATGTAGAAGACTTGTTGATCACTGAAAGCAGTCCTAGGATAATCCTAGAGACTAAGAACATGCTAAAACAATGTTTTGACATGAAAGATATGGGTATCGTAGATGTCATCTTAGGGATCAAGATTTCTAAGACATTTGATGGACTGATCTTGTATCAATCACTACATCGAGGACGTGCTGAAGAAATTTAGGATGTTCGACAGTTCACCGGTAACGACACCATTGGATATAAGTCAAAAGATTGACAAACATCTTGGTGTGCCCGTACGCCATGAATGATATGCACAGGTTATTGGCAGTCTGATGTATATCTGATGCGCGGTAAGATGCACACACTTTAAACGCAAGTGCACGTTATCGTATCAAGTAGTATAGTCTTTGATAAGACCGAATATCGTCCTCTGGGATTAGGGTTCAAGTACCAACTATCTATTTTCTAGTATCTATTTGGCAAATTGATAATTGATTTGGTTGTTTATAACTAAGAATTATGAAAACTATTTAAAGTATAAAGGTTTACTTCAGATGTGATGGGAATAGGGCTTCCATGTATCCTTACTATCCGCTTATGCTACTTACTAATGCATTAACTTATGGTATTCTTCTTTTGGAGAAAGCAGGTTCTGAAATCGTTTTATACTCCGTTAGGTTATATAAACACTCAACTGATGTCGCACCTTACCTACCTTTCGGTGATAAGGATAACTTTATAGGAGGATTAAGAACAAAAACCTAGTTGACCGTCACGCACAATGCGCAAAATTAGGGTTGTTAAGCCTCTCATCAACGCTACATAAATAATTGAGGTATTTTCATCCCCAATCCAAGAATGTCTACCCAACTTACAGCATATTCACAATCCCCCCTTTTCAGAATCTGATTAGAAATCATATAGTGATAATTAGTTGTCAATTAATTACCAAGAATTCAACTCAATTGTTGGATAGATCTCTCAATAAGAAAAATAACCATAAGCATGCATTAATTTATAACATAAGTTTCAAGAAATTCAACATAGAAAGCCCTATAAGAGAATTAGTTCCTAGCCATTGACATGACAAGAACTAATTCAAAGTTCATCATGCAAAACTGAAATAAATAACAAGAAAGGAAAAGAAATTACTAATCTATTGGTATCCAATCTCCAAGCAAAAGTCTTGTGTTGTGCAAGAAGGGGAACCCTCAAAAACTGTCTAGGGTTCTCCTTTTATAGGCTGCAAACCGCCTCCCTCTTTTCCTTCAGGCCTGGCCCAATTTTTCGTCAAAAGAACTAATTTTTCCGCGTCGGCGCCGCGGCCCTGCAGACAGGCGTCGCGGCGCCGGAAGTTCTGCAATCCGTCGGGTGTTTTGGCGCCGCGGCCGATATCTGGCATGCGAGCGCGCGGCCTGCATCTTCGTAGCTCTCCGGATGTTTAGCGCGCGCGGCCATTCTTTGTCGAGGCGCGCGCCGAGTCTTCTGCAGCCTCTCTGAATAGTGGGCGCCGCGCTTTTAGCTGCGAGGCGCGCTGGTCTGGATTTTAGCCTCGTTCGCCACTTTCTCTGTTTTCAGCTCTGGCATCTCCTCTTTTGCCCTCTTTTTGCTCCTTTTCCGTCATTTGGCCATTTTAACCACTTTGACTCAATAGAAAGAAAAACTATCCTAATACGACACTTATATGTGCAAAATGGGACAAAAGACTAACTAAAATTGACTCAAAAGGTGTATATAAAATACACCGATCAAATACCCCCAAACTTAACCTTTGCTCGCCCTCGAGCAAAGATAGAAAGAAATAAAATAAAAGACTCAAAGACAAAAAGTAAAGGACTCCCTGCCATTGATCACTTTTGCTGCATAAATGTTAACTAGAAAAACATGAAGGTTAGCAGAATAATATGCAGGAACATATAGCATGAAATTCTCAGCACACTAAACACATGAAGCTAAATATTTCGCAAACTCATATTCATCATGCTTAATGGAAGTCAATATACTAA
The DNA here is from genome assembly GCA_029844215.1 of Przewalskia tangutica. Taxonomy (NCBI): domain Eukaryota; kingdom Viridiplantae; phylum Streptophyta; class Magnoliopsida; order Solanales; family Solanaceae; genus Przewalskia; species Przewalskia tangutica. The sequence goes on from CM056727.1 coordinate 112,596,448, forward strand.
ATCATGCATATAAATTCAAGAATTCCTATGGCATGCTTACTTGCTATTCTCCACTAATTCTGGGTATGCATAAAAGAGATCTTCAGAACTTTAAGGGTTGTAATGTAGGCTTAGGTAGGGGTTGATAAAGATAGGCATTTAGGCTCATTTTTCTGTACCATAAGCTCTTTGGCTTTTCAATTTTCCCTTTTTTCTTTTGATTCTTTCCTTCACTTCAATTCTATCCCTCCCCTCTTTTATTTTGGGAGAGTGAAGTGTATTATACTAATAGGCACCCCCAAACTTAGGCTTTTGCCTCTTTCTTATTACTTTTTCATTGGGGTGCATCAAACTTGTTCACTCTTTTTGTTTCTTTATTTTTAACACAATGTACTCAACTATTTCATATTTTCACTTATGGCACAATTTGTGGGAATATAGGGTGTCAAAGAAGAAGTTTCAAATTTAGACTCAATGGGGCTGACTAGGGATATTTTTAAAGTACGGGATAGAAAAGAATGGTAAGAATTGGCTATCAAAGAAATATCTGAGTCAACTCCCTAACATGCATATCCTAACTATTTCGCCTCAAATAGCAAGCAGTCATAACACATAAGCATTTATCATTTAGCATGCATAACTCAAGCGAGAAACTCCAAATAGACAGATTCTGTGAGTTTTTGGCATATCTAACCTAAGTGTTTAGATAGTTGCTTCAATTCCTTTACATTATTCCACCTTACTTCACTAGGTGTTTCTAGCAACTACAGCATACATGATCTTTGACAGACAATTATGACTCAAAAAGAAAAAAAAAATTGGTGACTCAAAATAAACATAAAACAAATAAAAAGACTTAAATAAAACATAACATGACACACAAATAAAACACTCCCAAACTTAAATCACACATTGTCCCCAATGTGTGCAAGACTCAAAGAAAATAAAAGAAAAAGACACTTACAGACTTTGGCTAATATGGTGGTGGTGGCGGTGGATAATGCATCGACCATTGGTTGAACAAGGCACTCAGCTCGTCGATTTGTTGCCTCGTTTCTTGCTGTCCTTGTACTACTGTTTGCAGGGTCTGCATCATCCTTTGCTGATGTTGGTACAATTGCCCCATTGTGGGCTCTGAAGGTTCTACCCCTGTGGTTGGCCGGTGGCTAGGTCCTGCCTCATATTGAGCCCCTATTTCAGGCTCATCTTCATCCATGACGGCCTCTGCTGCTGCTGGTGGTGGTGGTTGTACTCTTCGTCTGGCTGCTGGGGGGCTGGGGTCTGGGAAAGAGTGCACTATCCCATAGGACACTGGCAGTTGGTTTCTTTCATGAGTATCCGTGGGTAGTTGTGGGACCGCACTCATGTGGCATAGACTGGTAATAAGTGAGTCGTGTCCCAATCCACCTGTTGTCACCAACCTGCTAATTTCTTCAATGCTCTGCACTATTTCTTTCCCCACATCAATTGTCAGCCCCCTCATAATTCCATAAATCAACTTAATCCTATCTTCTGGCACTCTGGTGAAGTGCGTGGATGGAATCATGCGGGCACTGACAAAATACAGCTAAGCCTTGGCTGCCTTGTTGAATTGGCACCTGCTCAGTGCTCTAGATCCATTTCTTCCAATCTCAAAAGCAGCTCCAGGGTAGCTGACGGTGTTTGCAACGGTATCCCAGTTGATGTTGTCGGTGCTCCTAGACCATGTTCTAAAATGGCTCTGATCACCAATTCCTCATTCAACATCAACCGTCTCCACTTGTGCATTTACAGCTTCTGCTGTCACAGACACATAAACTCCCCTTACAAAGCACCCCCTTTCCACTCTCTATGGAAAGTTCGCATAAAATTCACGCACCATTGTTGTGTTTACTGGTGTTATCTTCGCCGGATTGACAAATCTCTTCCACCCCCTTAGCTCAATCATAGCCCGGATGGGCTCATAAACGTCTTCCTCCCCATATGATTCCCTTTGGTAATCCATTCCCCTTTCTGGAATTACGGGTCTGGTATCAATCCTTTTGTATCTTTGGAAGGCTTGGTAACTGACAAACCTATTTTCGTCGTATTGTGGGGTTGGGGTGGATGTGGAGCCTCTTCTCTTCCTGGTGGCCATGGTTAAAATAGTTTCTGGAGCTTCTAATTTAGTGGCACAATGTCTCCTACACACTCAACACTAGCAGCGAACACAACACCCAAATTTCAACTTTTCTACTCAATACCCACAACCTCCTTTTCTACTTTTTTCTCCAAACTTCACAATCACTTTTCAGCACCCAAACTACTCCAACTACAATACTTCTCCAAACTACTACCTCCTATGACTTCAGTAAAAGGATTCAAGAACAAAGGAAGGGATTACCTTTTTATGAGAGCTTCAAGCTGTTCTTGTTTTAATTGGTAGGTTTAGGGTATGGAATGGGGCTTCGTTGTTTGAGATAGTTGGGGGTTTTGAGGAATTTAAGAGTGTAGGTTGTGGTTGGGTTGGATTTGTGGAGGTTTTGTGGGCAAATTTCTGGAATTTCGTGGGTTCTTGGAGAGGGAAAGTTAGGTTTTTGAAGTTGGAATTGGGGAAAATATGATTTTTGGGCGTTTTAAGTTTCGATTCCGCCGGCGGCCTGTTTTTAGCCGCGGCTAATCTCCTTCAAGGGGATTTTCTGCGCGCCATTTCTGAGCCATGCGCGGCTAAACTTGGCAATTTTTCTGGAATTTTGCCGCCGCCTCGCCTCGGCGCCGCTCTTAAACTTCGCGCTGTTCGCTTCTTTCGCGCCGCCTCGCTTCCTGAAAGCTACCCGCTCGAAATTCTTGCTTTTCTTGCTTTATTTCAGCACTACAATCACAAAGACAAACACAAGACCCAAGACCGAGATCGTTTCTTAGACAAAATAAAATAAACTAAAGACATAAATTAAAATAACATAATTGAAAACGTTGGGTTGCCTCCCAAGTAGCGCTGTCTTTAACGTCTTTTAGTCGGACGCGAATTCCTTAGCCTTAATAACCTTGGGGTGGATTAAGCCCCCAACCTATCCATTTCCTCCAAATTTGGCGTTTTCTTTTTCTTCTTTTCTTTTTAGCATTATCAGTAATAGGGAGTTCAGGAACACTTACCTCCCTTAGTGGCATTTCAGCAAACCATGCCTGCTTCCTTGGGCTCATCGCTCTTTGGTTGACTTGTATTGGCTCGCATGGGGGTTTGATGGTGCTGATTGCAAAGCACCCACTCATTGTTGGTGGCTCAATGACGTGTTTAAAAACTTTAAACACCATTTCTTCAGACTCCACCCTTAGTGTTAATTCTCCTCTTTCAACATTAATCAAAGCCCTTCCCGTTGCTAGGAATGGCCTCCCCAATATGATAGGTATTTCCGCATCTTCTTCCATATCAAGAATGAGGAAATCTGCAGGAAAGAAGAATTTTCCTACTTTCACAATTACGTCTTCAATCTTTCCTCGTGGATGAACCACTGTCCTGTCGGCCAGCTGTAGGCTTACTGTGGTTGGTTTGGCTTCACCCAACTCTAATCTTTTAAAAACTGATAAGGGCATCAGATTTATACTCGCCCCTAAATCACACAAGGCTCTGTTGCAAGTCACCCTGCCCACTGTGCAAGGTAGTGTAAAGCTTCCAGGATCCTTTAGCTTTGGTGGCAACTTCTTCTGCAAGATAGCACTACACTCTTCTGTTAGTGCTACTATTTCGTACTCTGCCAGCTTTTTCTTCTTCCCCAAAATCTCCTTCATAAACTTGAAATAGGAGGGCATCTGCTCTAATGCTTCTATGAAAGGTATGTTGATATGCAGCTTTCTGAATGTCTCCAAAAATTTGGAGAATTTTTTATCAACCGCCTTTCGCTGTAGTCTCTGGGGGAAAGGGATCTTCTCTTTATACTCCTTCTCTGGAGTTTTCTCTACTGTTGGGATAGGCTCAATCACCTTCTCTTTTTCTAACTCTGCTTTCTTCTCAACTACTGGCTGAGGTGGCTGTTGCTCCAACTGTCTTCCACTTCTCAACTGCATCGCTCGACATCGCTTCCTGATTTACCTCTGTATTGCTTGGCAATGTCCCCTGTGGCCTGATGTTTGCTTGCTTTGCTAGCTGACCCACTTGAGTTTCCAAGTTCCTGAATGAGGATCTAGCTTCGCATGAATCGGTGCAGGCATTGCAAGTCGCCATACCGCCACTTCATCCGCTTTTCTTTACGAATCGCATTGAATCGTTGATCTTTGTGGGGCTTGAATGAAGGGTTGCTGATTCCGGTTCACTGCCTGCATCGCCTGTATTGGTTCTCACGCTCGTATTGGTTCTGCTTTCTCGACATCGATTCTCGCTACCTCGTACCGATTCTGCGCCTCGGTCTCCTTTCCATGAGAAATTTGGGTGATTCCTCCATCCTGGATTATAAGTGTTGGAGTAGGGGCTGTTCTGTTGCCTTTGATAATTACCTACTACCTGACACTCTGCTTGCTCCATTGGTATGTTATTGGGATCAGCTGAGGGACACCTATCAAATGTATGTGGGCCACCACATATCTCACAACTTTTAGGCATCTGCACCGCATTCACTGACATCAGATGTTCTCGCAATTGTTTCGCTAGTGGCGGCCACTGGGCATTCAAGGCGCAAAGAATAACATCTATTTCGTGGACTCCCATCGTTTCTTCTCCCATTTGTCGACCTCTCTTCCGTGATACGGTTGTTAGTGGCCATATCTTCTAATAACTCATGAGCGCCGTGGGCTGTTTTCTCATGAATGCTCCACTGGCCTTTGCATCTATGATGGTTCTGGTTGTACTGCTCAGCCCGTTGTAGAAGATGTGGACCAAGTTCCACAACTCAATGCAATGGTGTGGGCGCTTTCTCTGTAGATCTTTGAACTTTTCCCAAGCTTCATATAAGGACTCTCCATCTGCTTGGTAGAAGTTGTTCAACTCCCCTCGCTTTCTCGCTTTACGGGGAAAGAACTTGGCTAGAAATTTATGTGCCAGCTCGTGCCATGTAAAAATCGAATCGGCTGGCAGGGAATTCAACCATACTTTTGCTCTATCCCTGAGTGAGAAGGGAAAGAGCCTCAACTCGACGCATCATCGAACGCCGTTATATCGAAAGTGGCACATAGCTCCAAGAAATTAGCTATGTGCATATGTGGATCCTCCGATGGCAGTCCTCCGAATTGCACTGTGTGCTGTACCATGCTCAGAATCGCCGGTTTTATTTCGAAATTGTTGGCTCTTATTGTAGGGAGCCTAATGCATGTCTGTGCTCCATTCACTCTTGGCAGCACATAATCTCCCAAACTTCTTTCTGGCTGGATTTGGACTCTCTCTTCCACGTCTATTGGCGCTTGCCTAGGTATTCCTGGATGGGGATGATTCTTTCCTAACCCTTCTCCCATCCCGTTGTTGTTCTGAACGCCGTTCATCTCTAACAAGGTTGCAATCCGCTGATTCTTTCGCATCGCTTGCGAGTTTTCTCAATTTCTGGATTGAAGGGAACAAGAGTATCTGCTCCTCTTCTCCTTCGCATAAACTGACTTCCTGAAATAGATCAAAAACAGACAACAAATCACGGCACCTCGAATTTTCAAAAGAAAATAAAATAAATAATTTAAAGAAAGAAAAAAAAAAACCAAATTAGAAATTAAAAATAGACAAATTTGATATTGAACTATGCCTAATCCCCGGCAACGGCGCCAAAAACTTGATGCGCGGTAAGATGCACACACTTTAAACGCAAGTGCACGTTATCGTATCAAGTAGTATAGTCTTTGATAAGACCGAATATCGTCCTCTGGGATTAGGGTTCAAGTACCAACTATCTATTTTCTAGTATCTATTTGGCAAATTGATAATTGATTTGGTTGTTTATAACTAAGAATTATGAAAACTATTTAAAGTATAAAGGTTTACTTCAGATGTGATGGGAATAGGGCTTCCATGTATCCTTACTATCCGCTTATGCTACTTACTAATGCATTAACTTATGGTATTCTTCTTTTGGAGAAAGCAGGTTTACGAAATCGTTTTATACTCCCGTTAGGGTTATATAAACACTCAACCTCAAAGATCGCACCTTACCTACCTTTCTGATAAGGATAACTTTATAGGAGGATTAAGAACAAAACCTAGTTGATCGTCACGCACAATGCGCAAAAATTAGGGTTGTTAAGCCTCTCATCAACGCTTACATAAATAATTGAGGTATTTTCATCCCCAATCCAAGAATGTCTACCCAACTTACAAAGATATTCACAATCCCCATTTTCGTAACTGATTAGAAATCATATAGTGATAATTAGTTGTCAATTAATTACCAAGAATTCAACTCAATTATTGGATAGATCTCTCAATAAGAAAAATAACCATAAGCATGCATTAATTTATAACATAAGTTTCAAGAAATTCAACATAGAAAGCCTATAAGAGAATTAGTTCCTAGCCATTGACATGACAAGAACTAATTCAAAGTTCATCATGCAAAATGAAATAAATAACAAGAAAGGAAAAGAAATTACTAATCTATTGGTATCCAATCTCCAAGCAAAGTCTTGTGTTGTGCAAGAAGGGAACCTCAAAACCGCCTAGGGTTCTCCTTTATAGCCGCAAACCGCCTCTCTTTTCCTTCAGCTCGAGTTTTTCGTCAAAAGACCTAATTTTCAGCGTGCGTCGCGCGAAGTTAATCCGTCGGTGTTTTGGCGCCGCGCCCGATATCTGGCATGCGAGAGCCGGCTGCATCTTCAGTAGCCTCGGATGTTTAGCGCGCCGCGCCCGCATTTGCCGTTCGAGGCGCGCGCGCCGAGTCTTCGCAGCCTCTTCGAATAGTGGCGCCGCGCTCGCTGATCGCAGGAGGCCATGGCTGTCCGATTTTAGCCTCGTTCGCAACTTTCTCTGTTTTCAGCTCTGGCATCTCCTCTTTTTGCTCCTTTTCCGCCATTTGGCCATTTTAACCACTTTGACTCAATAGAAAGAAAAACTATCCTAATACGACACTTATATGTGCAAAATGGGACAAAAGACTAACTAAAATTGACTCAAAAGGTGTATATAAAATACACCGATCAATATCACAAACTGCACTCGACCTGATATCTCTTATGCAGTCAATAAATTGGTTAGGTTCACCTGTAATCCGAGTGAGGATCACTGGAAAGCGTTGAATCGGGTACTATGATTCCTGAAATTCACGCTAAAGTTCGGGTTACACTATTCAAGATATTCAGCTGTACTAGAGGGGTACAGTGATGCAAACTGTATATCTGATAGTGAAGATATCAAGTCCACCAGCGGATATATTTTTACAATCGGTGGTGGAGATGTGTCTTGAAAATCCTCTAGGCAACCCCTTAATGCCTGATCCACGATGGAATTGGAATTTATCGTTTTAGACAAAGTGAGAGAAGAAGTTGAGTGGCTTCATGGTTTCTTAGAGGATGTCCCATGTTGGGATAAATCTGTGTCTTCTGTAATGATCCACTGCGACAGTCAGTCGACTCTAGGAAGGGCACAAAGTTCTATGTACAACAACAAGTCTCGTCACATTCGACGGAGACATGAGTCTGTTAGACAGTTGATCACCTCGAGTGTTATTTCCATTGATTACGTAAAATCTAAGGAAAACATCACATATCCCTTGACGAAGGGAATACCCAGAGATTAGATGTTCTGCCTGTCTAGGAGAATGGGCTTAAAACCCAATCAATAAGAACTGATACGGTGGATACCCAACCTTACCGACTGGAGATCCCAGAAAGTAGGTTCAATGGGAAAACTAAATCGTAAAGGTTCAGTTGAGCGCTTCGGAGGAAGCAAGAGCACTTCGGATAATAATTTCTTCTTAAGAAACATAATTCAATGTCGTTTCTGTGATAGACATAAAGTGCTACCTGTAGAGGGGTAAAGGATAAGTTTTCAAATCTTTAATGATCCTAAAAAAAGAGGTTAGGTTGGGGAAACTTTTAATGGTTCCTAACACTTATGTAGTGGGATATTACAGGATACCTTATAGGAGACCACTTATTTAAGTGTGAGTACAGGCCGCCTTAAATGAAAGCACTTAAGAATCCAAGAGTGTCCACGGCCCATGACGGACAAAACATTTAAGAAAGATAAAGTAAGGAAAATTGTTGCGTTGGTACCATTGTCTTGGTTTACACTAAACACTGACGGTTCAAGACATCACGTTCACCGCGCAGTAAGTAAGTCGGATGGTATTCTACTATGGAAGGTTCAGAGCTACATCTACCTCTTCAGATGCAACATCGATTCGCCGGATGATTACTAGAAAGGCACCATGTGCGTGCGCCAAAATCTCTTCCAAGAGGGGATTGTTGGAAATTTATTAAACGTGAAATAAAGTTAATCCTATTAATTATGACTCGAACAATTGGGCCTCCGGTTCGGAAATATTGTATCCACACACGTGTACATATTGTGCCAATGATCATAATTTTCTTAATGAAAGAGATATTGGTACGTATATGAATTGTTTGAGACGTAAGATAATAGATAGTTATTGGCCAATGACAATGATTTCACGTTGTTCAATGAAGGAAGACGTGTACAATGTATTAAAAGATGAAACGACTCTTAAATCGCCGCGGAGCCGGAAGGGTTGCGGCGCTGGTAGCGCCGCGGTGCCACCTCCCTGAGTCGCAGCGCCTACTACGGGCTTTTAGTTACGGGATTGAGGCAAGCTACTGGAATTTAGGCGTCGGGGCGCCACCCGAAGGGCCGCGGCGCTAAATGACGTTTGTGTTCCAGTGATTCACTGGGCATGAAACGTCCCGGCGCCTCCCAGTGAGGGTCGCGACGCTTGGCTTCCAGAAGCTTCGATGGGAGACGAAAAGACATGACTCTTGGGCTGGTTTTGAGGAATTAAACCTCCATTACTTTCCAAATGAATTCAACCATTATTTGGCTGAATTATAACTCCATATTAAAGGCCATTACTTGGGTAATTGGAGGGTCATCTTATCAACACTATAATATGATGTTTTTGGCTCATTTGCAAGAACACATTCAACACTTAACAATTTTAGAAAATTGGCTTCCTCTCTAGCAATATTCATACTCTCAAAGATATTTCTTCCTAAGCGAACACTTGAGTCTCATTTGCTCACTTGTTTGATTGTTGTTTTAGCTTGGGAGATAAGTTTTCATTACACCGTTAAAAGAAATATACGGGGCAATATTATCTTAAGGATAGATTGAAAATTCAATCGACTCAACAAGACAATTTCTTTGTTTATTTCCATATTTCTAACTCTTTGTTGTTGTTCTCTTTCCCATTTTCTTGTTACCACACATTTTACCCACACTTTTTTTATTATTAAGTATAAATGTACAGGTCATGTTTTGATTTTACTTTTTTTGATTTTTTTTTTTTGGAAAATCTCTGACTTGACTTTATAAACTTGTATGTTTAGATTATAATATAAAAGAAAAATTAAAGATATCTTTAGTATTTGAAAAGATCCTACTACTCTTTTATTATACCTGAGAAGTTTTAATTTTTCTATTGATCTCAACATATTGATTAAGAGCAATAGATATAAAATACATTTTATTACATTATATTCATCTTTCTTTTTACGTCATCAGATTTAATTATTTTTAAATCGGTGTTCACTAAAATTAAGACACTTAAAATAAAATGTAGGTAGCGGTATTTTGTAAATTGACCTACGTATTTCACGACAGCGTAACACACAGTCAATTCAAAAGCACAAAATGAAGAAAATGTTGATGGAGAAGGAACTATTCTCATGTCAGGTACTCAAATATTTATTTTATCAAGTGAGTGAGTGTCTTGGTACTTTTATTATATGAATATCTTTTAGAAAGTTTAATGTTTTCACCCTTTAAATTATTATGTTATAGAACTTCTATTGTTGATCTTCTTTTTCAGTTTGTTCGTGACACAAAATTGTTAAGAAATATTTTTTTCTATTTCCCCCCATTAATATATGTGTTATGCTAAAAAAATTCAAAAGTCACTCCTTAACTCTTTTAATTATGATTAATTGCGATATGTTTAAAAAGTGTTAAATGAAGAAAACCTTTAGGAAAATGAATGATCGGAAGGACTTCTTTCCCTATTTAAGGTGTTTACACATAAGAACTTTCAAAATTAAAGTGAAAATATTTTTTCTATGTATTTGTCTTTTTACATTTCGTTCATATTTAACTCTATATGAGAAGAAGATGAACACAGAATTGCATAACAACATCTACAAATTGTTTGAAACTAGATTCTACATGGCAATTAACAAACATGAAGAAAGAAAATCGACTTCCTCATCTTTTTAATGTTCCATGCATTATTATTCTTTGCAAATTTAGATGTTCGGCTTAAAGAAACTCATTTTTTACAATAGCTATATTGTATCATACATAATCTTGTGTGGTAGCATAGTTATTTAGGTGCTCCAATGGTCTAATTTTGATTACATATAATTGACAGTCAATACTAAGCTTAACATTCTTTGTATGTGTGTAATTAAAGAGGATAGCTTAACATTCTTTGTATGTGTGCAATTAAAGAGAATACTACTTAGATTTCAACAATATAAGAGGGTTACAACTTTCAACTATTTTATCTCTTCTTTCATGAAGTTGTATTTTCCTTCTTGACATGGCACAATCAACCCAAAAAGATTATTATTTGTATAACTTTCCTTATGATCATTTTCAATGATGTTCCATCTTATAATTATATAATTTGTTAATAAGGAAAAGAAATTAGGATCTAAGTAAAACAAATTATCTCATTTATCTCGACATAATTTATTGATAAAGGATGATATACACATACAAACTGTGTATATGATATGTCAGTTGTTGTGTATTATTTTACCATATTTGTAGAATTCTTGTACAAGGGTTATCTCCCCGCAATTTCGCTACCCTCTCTGACCGACGGCCACCCTAATTCTCTTATTGTCCATTATTTATGTCTACCTCAAAGAACATGTTTCATCATGCCCTTATAGCCTCCAACATCAAGAACCACATCCCCATTATTCTTGAGATGTAAAATGTCCAATACGCGGCGTGGGCAGAATTATTTAAGGTTCACGCACGCTCGCATCAAGTTCTTCATCACATCATCCCCTCGGTAACAGGCAAGAAGAAGGTGCCAACCCCTGAGGATGACCATGCGTTATGGAAAACCCTTGATGCTACCGTTCTCAAGTAGATTTATTTCATTATCTGTACAGACCTCTTGCAGACGATTATTGAACCTAATGCCACGACGATGGAAACTTGGAATAGGGTGCGTGATATTTAACAAGATAACAAAAAAATTTGTGTTGTCACTATTGATCAGGAATTTTTTCATGTCAACATGGAAGATTTTCCGAATGTCTCAGCCTATTGTAAAAGGATGAAGGAATTGGCGGATCAACTCAAAAACATTGGTGCTCCCGTCACCAATGATCATCTTGTTCTTCAGATGGTTGCAGGCCTATTTGAGGCCTATAATGGCATAGGACGCTTCTTCATCAAAGTAATCCTCTCCCACCATTCTACCAGGCACGTTCCATGCTCACTTTAGAAGAGGCCGGCTTGGATAAAAAGGCGGACCAGAGCAAATTCCATCATGATATTCCATCATGATGATGGCCACATCAGTCGACCCTCACTCGTTCTCAGCAAATTATAGTCAAAACTGTAACAACGGTGGCGGCAAAAAGGGTCAAAATTGGAAAAATTGGGGCAAGAATTGTGGTGGCTACCGCGGCAGTGGTGGTGGTCGGAACAGTGGCGACAGTGGGGCGACTGGGCCGCAGAACCACTGGCTGCATCCTTGGGCCAACTGGCCATGGGGCTAGGCTAGTGGCCCAACTCGTCTTACCCGTTGACGGTTCCAGCTCTTTGGGCCTAGTCCAAAATTCTTCTAGGCCCAACTTTTCGGTCCAATTCTAGAATGCAACAACACGACGTGGTGGGTCGTGGTAGCAGGCTTCACTGCTGCAGGCCCAACAACAGTTCTGACGCTCATAGATATCGAGGCCACAATGCATACATTTGGATTGAATCTCCCTGACGCAAATTGGTATATGCACACCGGTGCCACACCTCACATGACATCCGCACTATGTAATCTCTCGTCTTATTTCAATTTGAGCAACAATCGTGGTATAACTGTTGATAATGATCATTCAATTTCAATTAGTGGTTATGGTCACACAAATTTGTCTCCCCTGTATCCAGCTCTAGTATTAAAAATATTCTTCATGCCCCTCACTTAATTAAAAATTTAGTGTTTGTCCAAAAATTCACAACTGATAATTGGGTCTCTGTTAATTTTGACCCTTTTGGATTTTCTGTGAAGGATTTCAAGACGGGGTTACCTCTAATGAGATGTAATAGTAGGGGAGATATTTATCCAATCACCACCACCACCATTTCCACTAGTCAAGTCACACCTTCAACGTTTGCCACTCTTGCTCCTTCTTTGTGGCATACACATTTTGGTCATCCGGGGTTGTCTATTATTTTTTCTCTGCAAAATAATAATTGTATTGATTGACACGTACCCCAATATGTCCTTCTTTTCCACTAGAGAAACATGTTATATTACCTTTTTTAGCTTCTACTTCTAGTACGTCGATGCCTTTTGACATTATTCATAATGATTTATGGACATCTCTCGTTTTAAGTTTTTTGGGCCATCATTATTATGTTTTATTCTTGGATGATTATTCTAATTTTTTTGGACTTTTCCTTTGGTAAAAATCTCAAGTTTTTCCACATTCTTAAAAATTAGAGCTTTCATTCGTATCCAATTTGAACGGAAAATTAAAAACATTCAATGTGATAATGGTAGAAAATATGATAATGGGTCATTTCGGAAATTTTGTGACACTCATGGCATATTTTTTCGATTTTCATGTCCGCATACGTCCTCACAAATGGGAAGATAGAAAGAAAAAATCGTATCATTAATAATATTGTTTGTACCTTACTAGCCCATGCTTCCTTACCTCCGTTTTTTTGGCATAATGCTTTACAAATGGCTACCTACCTCCTTAACATACTCCCTAACAAAGGCTTAGCATATCAATTCCCACATAAAATTCTTTACTGTTATACCCCGTAGTTCTGACCCTACGTATGAGAGCGTACGAAAGCATGTAAGACTTAAAATTTTTAAAGGATAGGTTGACGGATGGTTCCGGACGGGTTTTTAGTCAACTTGGAAGCGGGTTATGACCCGGTACATTGAGAGTTCCTAAGTGTTTCAAAGGCCCAGGGCGTAGTTCGTTGAGTCTAGATTCCAACGCAACCAACCGTTCGTCGATAGGACGTCGGAGTAGAAAGTTATGGGAGTTACAAGTTCAGTGCGCAGATGGACAGAAATGCGTTTCAGGCAAAGGCAACAGGGCCGCGGCGCCGGATGCAGGGCCGCGGCGCCGAAAGTGCTGAGGGGTCGCTGAAGTTGCAGCCACGCGCCAGACAACAGCGCGCACACGGAAGTTCGAGAGGCGGAGGTTTCAGCGCCGCGCCGAGGCGGGATTTTGGGCGAAAAACTTAGGAAAGTCGATTTCTCTTTAAAAGGCCATGGGAGGGTGACAAGTGTCCCCATCTGATGTTTCTTGCATGTCTTATATTGACCAAGTCTTGAAGACTTGGTCATCTTTCAAACCTCTCTCTCTAAATTAGCTCCTCCTTCTCTCTACATTTCCAAGAGAAATTCTAGCCTTAGGAAAAATCTAAAAAGTTAAGAACAAGAAAGAAGCTTGTGGCTAGCTTGTTGGTGTTGTTGTGGTGGTGTTCTTGGCAAGGAAGCTAGCAAAATATTTGGAATAAATTTGGCTAAAGCTCTAAGGTAATGATTCTTCCTTTATAATTAATTTTTAGTGTTGCATGTTAAGAAGAAAGAACTTGTGGTAGTAAATAATGCTCTTAGAGTCATTGCATGCAAGAAATGTGGTTTGGATATGAAAAAATTGGTTAAGAAGATATTATGAGCATGTTGTAGCCTAAAAACTACTTTAGAATTGTTAAGTGAATTGTTGTACCTTTTGGGGCAGAATTTTACACACCCAAGTTTAGGTGTGTAATCCCCTTTGATATGTTTGGATTGTTGAGCCTTAAATGTGGCATTTGGATGTTGAATTCGGCCTTGAGAAAGGTGGCAAAGTATGTAGAAACAAAGGAAATCTTGCGCCAATTTTTCCATAGAATTAGGCGCATTGCACTTAGATTATTTCTACATTAAAATTAGAGGTTAATAAACGCACTATGGTTATTATAGGTTGACATATTACTTGCGGTAGTTGGACTTAGCAAGTGGATTGACCGAAGAGGTATGTGGAACTTTCCTATCTCTTGAGCATGAGTAGTTGTACTGTGTAGTACGGAGACGACAAGATTTGATATCTTTCACTTGTTTTAAAGTATATGATACTTGTTTCATTTCAAAAGTATAAGTCCTTGGATTTAGGAAAATGTATTTGACAAAGGGATAACGCTAATATAATGACTTTATGGGAAGTTGGTTATATTAGTTTTCTTGAAAGTTTCACAAGGAAAGGTTTACTCTAATTAAAACAAGTGCGTAAAGGATTTGAAACTAAGAAAGTTGAATTGATTTTTAGGCATTGGTTGCCTAAGGTTTTAAAGGAAATGAAGTCACTTGATTTAGAAGTCTATTATATTTCTAAAAGGAAATGTGACTTGTCTTGAAAAGAAATCGTAACTTGATACTATGGTGATTAGTATCTTGGAATTTTTGTATAAAAAGAGTTATTTCTTAAAAAGTTAGAAGTACATGGTACTTGAGTTGAATTTCCGGATTTTCTATTAAAAGACATGTTAGTGCCTTAGGATACTAAAATGAGAGGATATATTAATAATGTTAATAAGAAGTTAGGGGATTTCTTAACTTGCTTATGTTATGATAAGTCGGTAGTGCTTATGTTATGATAGGCCGGTAGTGCTTATGTTGTGATATGATAGGCCGGTAGTGCTTATGTATGATATGATAGGCCGGTAGTGCTTATGTATGATATGATAGGCCGGTAGTGCTTATGTTATGTATGATAGCCGGATGAGCTATGTTATATACTTATATTATTACGGGGTAAACCCCGGGTTATTATTTATGCCATTGATTTGCTACCCATGATGCGAGTGCGACGCTTGCACTCACGGATCGGACGCGGGATCCATGCGGGTGAAATAGTCCCACGCGAGTACGGCGATGGTACTCATGCGGGTCCACGGGATCCATGCGGGTGAAATAGTCTCACGCGGGTGAAATAGTCCCACGAGGCGGATGACCTCATGCGGGTCCACAGACCCGTGCGGGTGAAATAGTCCCGAGTAGGATTGCTCAATGATACTACAGGCGAGGTACCTGTTTTGATCCTGAGCCTCCTATTTTTATGCTATAAGATTTATACCTGTTACTCTCATTGTTAGTAAGGCACAGTGCAAGGAAATTGATTTCTATCTATGACTCCAGCTTATTTTTGACTTATGATATTACTACAGTATTTTCCAGTTTCGCATATTTGGTACATGTTGTACTGACCTCCTTCGGGCCGCGTCACGCCGCAGTTGAGGTTCATAACTTGCGATCCGCACTCTTAGGATCATTGTTCGGTTCTCAAGGCTCCATTTCTCGGAGGCTTCGCTTTGGTACGGCCTCTCGAGGTTGTAGACTTTTGTACATTCAGGGGGTATGGCGGGCCCCTGTCCCGTCATAGCGTTTATACCTTCTTAGAGGCTTGTAGTCCTGTCATGAATTGGGATGTAAGGATGTAACTGTTCGTTTTATTATATTTAGAGGTAGCCACTTTGGGTTAGCCTGTTTTATATTCTTATATGGTTCTTGTTTGTGAGTTTATTTCCGCTGGTTTTTCTCTGATGTTGTATCACAAGGGTGCCCGGGGTAAGGCACCGGTCACGGATCCGGGGTCGGGTCGTGACATTTACAATAAAGATCCCTCGTATTCCCAGCTTAGGGTATTTGGGTGTTTATGCTATCCATTTTTCCCGTCTACTACAATTAACAAACTTCAAGCATGTTCTACCGCTTGTATGTTTTTGGGTTATCCTTCTAATCATCGTGGTTATAAATGTTTTGATTTATCCTCTAATAAAATTATAATTAGTTGTCATGTTATTTTTGATGAACCCCAATTTCCATTTGCCAAATTGTCTAGTTCCGTGTCTAGTTCGTATATTCTTTTTGCACCATATATTATCCACCATTTATCCGAGTTGTCCCGTGACCCAAATCCGCCAAGAGCAAAGGCGCCATCGCCCAAATTTTCCCAAACATCGAATCTCACAGCCCAACTTCTCCCACTGACCCCGTAATGTCTCGATCCAGTATCGGTCCACATATTCTCGGTATTGTTTCCAATCTCGATCCAGTTTCTGGTTCCGATTCTCGATCCAGTCCCGACCCAAATTCTGGACCAAATATTTCTTTTCCCCTTCCAGTTTTCAGCCACACGTTATTGGGCCAGCATGCCCACTACCTGCTGGTCATACCACTACCAACCCAAGAGTTAGCCAAATCCCGTCCAATTCTATTTTGCATCAAGGGTCCGTTACTCGTAGCCAACGAGGTATTTTTAAATCAAAATAACATTTTAATCTTACTTCTAATGTCACTAAATCACACCTAACACGTAACCCAGTGTCTTCCCTTCATGATCCGAATTGAAAAATGGTTATGGATGACGAATATAATGCTCTTATTGAAAATAAGACGTTGGAGTTGGTTCCCCATCCGCCTGGTGTGAATATTATTCATTCTATGTGAATTTTTACTCATAAAAAAAACTCTGATGGTTCTTTTGAGAGGCATAAGGCCCGTCTGGTAGGTTATGGTAAAACACAACAGGTTGACGTAGATTCTGGAGAGACATTTAGTTTGGTGGTCAAACCGACAACCATTCACATTACGCTTAGTCTAGCTCTCTCGAAAGCATGACTCATTCACCAGCTGGATGTGAAAAATATTTTTTTGCACTGTAATCTTTAGGAGACGGTGTACATGTATCAGCACTTGGGTTTTAAGGACCTCAATTATCCTCACCATGTCTGTTTGATGAAGAAATCATTGTATGGGCTTAAGCAGACCCCATGTGCTTGATATAAGAGGTTTGTCGATTATGTGTTTACTATTGGGGTTTCTCACAACATGTCTGATCATTCTCTGTTCATCTATCATCGTGCTACTTCTCTAGCATAAATTTTGTTATATATGGATGATATGATTTTGACTGCCTCCTCTGATAGCTTCTGCAAGTCTATCATGTCCCTTCTCAGTTCAGAATTTGTTATGAAAGACTTGGGGCCCTTGAGTTAATTTTTGGGTATAGCTGTCACTCGTCATGCAGGTGGTCTATTTTTATCACCGAAGAAGTATGCGACTGAGATAATTGAGAGAGTTGGCATGTCGTATTGCAAGTCCTCTTATACTCCGGTTGATACCAAACTGAGGCTGAGTGTTACTTCTAGCACACCATATGAGGATCCCACCCACTATCGTAATCTTGCAGGAGCTCTTCAGTATCTTACTTCCACGAGACCAGATATTATTTATGCATGATCCGCGGATTGAGCACATGCATGTGCTCAAACGTATTATACGATACATACAAGGCACACTTGATTATGAATTACATTTATGTTCATCCTTCATCTCTACTCTCGTGTCATATACAGATGTTGATTGGGGTGGATGTTCATATATCAGACGTTCAACATCTGGCATATTGTATGTTTCTTGGTGATAACTTGGTCTCTTGGTCGACAAAACGTCAGGCTACTTTATCGCGATCTAGTGTGGAGGTCGAGTATCAAGGAGTAGCCAATGTGATGTCTGAGTCATGTAGGCTGCAATTTTTTTTATTAGAGCTTCACTTTTCTATTCAGAAAGCTACCTTGGTCTACTGTGATAATGTTAGTGTCGTCTATCTCTCTGGAAATCCGGCTCAACATCACCACCCTAAACATATCGAGATGGATATTCACTTTGTTCGTGAAAAGATAGCTCGCGGGCAAGTACGTGTCTTGCATGTCCCTTCAAGGTACCAAATTGCTAACATCTTTACTAAGGGTCTTCCCTTGGTCCTGTTTGAAGATTCTAGGGACAGTCTCAGCGTACGACAACCGTCCGCTATGACTATGGAGTGTGATAAAGGACGATATACACTGACAAACCGTGTATATCATATGTCGGTTGTTGTGTATTATTTTACCATATTTGTAGAGTCCTTGTACAAGTGTAATTATGGTATTAGTCTTGTATTAAGAAAAACTATTAAAATTATAGTAGGAAAATGTAGAGTTTTTTTTCCATATTTAGGAGTTGTATATTTGTATATATAGACCTCTTCATTAATAAAAATAATGCAGGAATTATTCTTTTTCATTTATGAAAGATAATTTTTAAATTTATTACCGGTCAAATTCACTAGTGAATTCGAAACACTGATAATAATTGGAAAGTCGTGGAATCCAAATTTAAACTTAAGAGCAGTGAATTCGTAATTTTAATCAGTCCATTAATCTTTTAATGATTTATTTTGAATTAGATTATACTCTTAGAGTATGAAAGGGGGAAAGACAGACACTTGCCTTACACAAGGACAATCTATTAATGAGATTCATTTTTGTCAGAAAAAATTATTGTTCGTAGGACTGCGGCGTGCATTGAAAGGACGCACAAAGTTGCAAAAATTAAACCATGTCGTTAATATGAATTTTAACATCACAATGGTGGGCATGATTGGTAGTACTAGAAAAGAATGACGAACACAAAAATACAATTGAGAAATGTTTGTGTTTCAATTTATACGATACAATTTTCTTTTTAGTTCATTCCAAAAAAATGATACATTTTTTTATTTTGCAACAATTTAACTTTAACCTTTATTTTTTACGTTTAACAGATTATCTATAACCACACAAATACATTTGACTTGTTTTAGACCATAAGATTCAAAAGTCTTTCTTTATTTCTTAAACTTCATGTCGAATAAAATTATATCACATAAATTAGACGGAGAGAGTAGTATCTGTTGGAAATTTGTTTATTAAACGTGAAAAAAATTAATTCTATTAATTATGACTCGAACAATTGGGGTCCCGCACGTCGGAAATATAATTTCCACACACGTGCACATAAAGTACCAATGATCGTAATTTCCTTAATGGAAGAGATATTAATACGTATATGAATTGTTTGAGACGTAAGATAATAGATGATTATTGTCCAAATGACAATTGTTTCACGTTGGTAAATGAAAGAAAGACGTGTACAATGTGTAAAAGATGAAACGAGTCTAAAAAATGTCGCGGCGCCTCCCTACAGGGCCACGGCGCTGCGGACTTTTCAGACCGTTGGAGAAGAACGAAGACTGATTTTTGGGCTGACTTTGGAGCATTAATTCTCCATTATTTGGCTCATGAATTCAACTATTATTTGGCTGAATTGTAACTCCACATTCAAGGCTATTACATGATCTTTATTGATCATTACTAGACTATGTGGAAGGTCATCTTCTTCACACTATAAAATGAAGCCTTGGGCTCATTTGAAAAACACACCTTACACTTAACAATTTCAGAAATTGTCTTCCTCTCTTGCAATCTCCACACTCAAATATCTTTCTTTCTAAGCGAACACTTAAGTCTCATTTGCTCACTTGTTTGATTGTTGTTTTATCTTGGGAGATAAGTTGTCATTACACCGTCGAAAGGAATATACGGGGCAATATTATCTTAAGGATAGATTGAAAATTCAATCGATTCAGCAAGCCAATTTATTTGTTGATTTTCCATATTTATAACACTTTTGTTGTTGTTGTTACATTCTCATTTCATTGTTACTACACTTTTCTTCTCACAAGCTTCAGATAATATTCGTTGCTTTCAACAACAACATGTCTGCTGAAGATCAATTCAACGCTATGAACAACGCCACTGCTCAAGACAATACTAATGCCTTCACTTCCGCCACTCAAGGCGATGACGTTGCCTACAACCCAACTAATCCAGGCATTTCCAATGCCTTCCAAACTGCTGGTTTTGACACAACTAGTGTCAACACTGTTTTTTGGCACAACCAGTGCCTCCACTGCTGCTCTGGACACTTATAGTGCCTATGCTACTGCCCAAGGCGTCCAGAACACCTATGCTCATGTTAGAGGTGTTCCCAACGCCTTTGAAACTGTTCAAGGGGGCGTCACTGCTCCAACACCCACTGGTTTTCACCATGAGCGTCCGGAAAAATTCATGGGTGCTCACTTTAAGCGATGACATCAAAAGATGTTATTTTTCCTAACGGTTATGAGAATGTCACGTTTCTTAACCGAAGACCCTCCACTAATTGGGGAAGACGTGGACCCTCAGCCAGATTTGGCAGAAGGGGGCCAAGGTAACCATGTCGCTGACGACATGCGGATGGTTCGCGAAGCATGGAAACATAGTGATTTCATGTGTAAGAACTATATTTTAAACAGTTTGTCTGATTCCCTCTATACGGTATATTGTACCGTTGAAACTGCCAAGCAGTTGTGAGACAAACTACAAAAGAAATATAACACCCAAGATGCGGCGGGTAATAAAAAGTTCATCATTGAGAAATTTCTGAAGTTTCAAATGGTGGGCAACAAGAGTGTGTCATCCCAAGTACAGAAATTTCAAATGATTCTACATCACCTGGATTTGGAAGGATTGAAGCCCAACGAGCAATTCTTGATTGGGGCATTGATCGAGAAGCTGCCCCCTTCGTGGACTGAGTTCATGAATTACTTGAAACTCAAAATGAAGGAGATGACCTTAGATGAACTTATTGTCAAACTACAGATTCAAGAGGACAATAAGAAAAGGTCATGCCAAAGGGGAAACAACCCGCTGAGGCTAAGCCAAACCTGGTGGAAGCCAAAGGGAACCAAAGCAAAAAAGTGGAAGTTCCAGAAAGATGGTAAGGCCCAAACAACTAAAAAATTCAAGGGAAAATGCCACCATTGTGGTAAAGTTGGTCACATGGCCAAGGACTGTCGCAAGCTCAAAAGCGAGAATAAAGAGAAGGCCAAAGGCAAAGCCAAGACTAACATCGTCGAAGACATGCTCGTAGACGATATGATAGAGGAGTTCTCAGCGATGGTACTTGAAGCTAAACTCGTTGAGAATCCGATGCAGTGGTGGTTGGACACAGGTGCTACCCGTCACATTTGTTCCAATAGAAACGCCTTCTCCACTTATACACCAGTCACAGATAAGAAGTTGTTCATGGGCAACAATTCTTCTTCCGAGGTGCTGGGGGTAGGAAAGGTAGTCCTCAAGATGACGTCTGAAAAGGAGCTGACTCTAAAGGAAGTGATGCATGTCCCGAAAATTCAAAGAAATTTAATTTCTGGACCTGTGTTGGTCAATGTTGGTTTTAGGCTAGTATTAGAGGCTAACAAGTTTGTAATCACGAAAAATGAAACTTTTGTAGGTAGGCGCTTCGTCTGTGAAGGCCTCTTTAAAGTTAATGATGCATTTGTAATGGCTTCTACTTCCACTATCAATAAAATTGAGTCTTCTACTTATTTGATTGAGTCATCTAATTTATGGCATCATAGATTATGACATGTTAACTATCAATCTATTCAAATGTTGGTAAAGTTGGAATTACTGTCGTCTATCAACATAAACCCTCAACATATAAGTGTGAGGTGAGTGTACATGCAAAACTTTCCAAGAGTCCCTTTAGATCCATCGAAAGGGAAATCGCTCCTCTAGAACTCATACACACTAATATATGTGATTTGAAGTTCTCTCAAACTAGAGGGAGGAACAAGTATTTTGTGACTTTCATAGATGATGACACAAGGTATTGTTACATTTACTTACTAAAAAGTAAAGATGAAGCCTTTGAAACGTTCAAACGTTACAAAGCTGAAGTTGAGAACCAACTAAGTGGACGGATTAAAAAAATCTGTAGCGATAGAGGGGGAAAATATGTAGCTCCATTTGAAGAATATTGCACCCAATCGGGTATAGTTCATCAAACAACGACTCCTTACTCACCTCAATCAAACGGTGTTGCTGAACGCAAGAACCGAATGCTAAAGGAAATGATGAATGTTTTACTTATCAATTCGAGCCTCCCTCAAAATATGTGGGGAGAAGTTGTCCTTACCGCGAATATGATTCTTAATAGAGTCCCTCACAAGGGTAAGGACAAGACTCCATACGAGCTATGGAAAGGGGAAAAACCTACCTACAAATATTTGAAGGTATGGGGTTGTCTGGCCAAGGTAAAAGTACCTACGCCAAAACAGGTCAAGATTTGACCTAAGACTGTGGATTGCATATTCATCGGATATGCCAATAACAGTAGTGTTTATCGCTTCCTAGTGCATAAGTTAGATGTACTGGACATTTATGAAGGTACGATCATGGAATCAAGGAACATGTGGTTCTTTGAAGACACGTTCCAGAGAAGGAAAATAACATAACCTCTCGCAAACGAAGTTATGAACAAACCTCTGAAGATCTAGAAGTCGCTGACTACCCAGATCCAAACGGTTCAGATCTAGTGAATTCTGAAGTGGCTGATTATCCTGAATCCAGTATTCCAGATTCTCCGGACTTGAAATATTCAGAGATGGAACCAAGACGAAGCAAAAGGGCCCGGAAGGAAAAATCCTTCAGTACAGACTTTGAAGCTTATTTGGTTCAGGACTAATCACGGACAATCGTCGAAGCATTGTCAACTCCAGAAGCACCGCTCTAGAAGGAAACTTTAGAAAGTGAAATAGAGTTCATCCTGCACAACCACACTTGGGAGTTGGCTGAAATTCCTCTGGGACACAAACCTTTGGGTTGTAAGTGCATCCTTAAACGGAAGTTAAAGGCAGATGGATCTATCGATAAATACAAGGCTAGGCTGATAGTCAAGGGCTATCGCCAAAATGAGGTCCTTGATTATTTCGACAACTACGTTCCGGTGTTCAGAATGATATCCATACGTATGTTCATAGTTATCGCCGCATTGCGGGACCTTAAAATACATCAAATGGATGTCAAGACAGCCTTCCTAAATGGTGAATTGGAAGAGAAAATATATATGGACCAACCCGAGGGGTATGTGGTTCCAGGACAAGAGACAAAAGTGTGTCGGCTTGTCAAATCATTGTACGGGCTGAAACAGGCCCCTAAACAATGACACGAGAAATTTGATAGTACCCTACAATCAAAAGGGTCGCCATTAATAGATGTGAAAAATGTGTCTACATGAAAGGAAATGTCGAATCTTTCGTCATGATATGCCTTTATGTAGATGACTTGTTGATCACTGGAAGCAGTCTTGGGATAATCCTACAGACTAAGAACATGCTAAAATCATGTCTTGTTTTGACATGAAAGATATGGGCATCGCAAATGTCATCTTAGGGATCATGATCTCTAAGACATCTGACGGACTGGTATTGTCTCAATCTCACTACATCGAGGATGTACTGAAGAAATTTGAGATGTTCGACATTTCACCGGTAACAACAAGATATAAGTCAAAAGATTGACAAACATCTTGGTGTGCCCGTATGCCATGAGTGGTATGCACAGGTGATTGGTAGTCTGATGTATATCACAAACTGCACTTGACCTGATATCGCTCATGCAGTCAATACATTGGCTAGGTTCACCCGTAATCCAAGTGTGGATCACTGGAAAGCGTTGAATAGGGTACTACTCTTCCTGAAGCTCACGCTAAATTTTGGGTTACACTATTCGAGATATCCAGTTGTACTGGAGGAGTACAATGATGCAAACTAGCTATCTGATAGCGACGACATCAAGTCCACCAGCGGATATATTTTTACAATATGTGGTGGAACTGTGTCTTGGAAATCCTCTAGGCAAACACTTATTGCCCGATCCACGATGAAGTCGAAATTTATCGCTTTAGACAATACGGGAGAAGAAGCTGAGTGGCTTCATGGTTTTCTAGAGGATGTCCCATGTTGGGATAAACCTGCGTCTTATGTAATTATCCACTGCGAGAGTCAGTCGGCTCTAGGAAGGGCGCGAAGTTAAATGTACAACGACAAGTCTCATCATATTCAACGGAGACATATATGCGTTAGCGGTGATCACCTCGTGTTATTTCCATCGACACGAAAATCTAAGGAAAAATCGCAGATCCTCGACGGGCGGAATACCCAGAGATCGATGTTATTTCGCTTCATCGAATGAGCCTAAAACCCAATCAATAAGAACCGATATAGTAGACACCCAACCTTACAGACTGGAGATCCCAAGAATAAGGTTCAATGAGAAAACTAAACTGTAAAAGGTTCAGTTGAGCGCTTCAGTGGAAGCAAGAGCACTTCAGATAATGATTTTTTCTTAAGAAACATAATCCAAAGTCGTTCCCGGGATAGACATAAAGTGCAACTTGTAGAGGGGTAAAGGATAAATTTTCAAACCTTTAACGATCCTCAATAATTGAGGTTAGGTTGGGGAAACTTTTAATGGTTCCTAACGCTTGTGTAGCGGGGTATTGCATGATACCTTGTATGAGACCACTTATTTAAGTGTGAGGACAGGTCACCTCAAATGAATGCACTTAAGAATCCAAGTGTGTCCACGGCCCACAACGGACAAAAACATAAAGAATGATTGAGTAAGAAAAGTGTTGTGTGGGTACCATTGTCTTGGCATATACTAAATACTGACGGTTCAAGACATCACGTTCACCGCGCAGTAAATATGTTCGATGGTATTCTACTATGGAAGGTTCAAAGCTACGACTACCTCTCCATATGCAACATCGATCCGACGAATGATTGCGAGAAAGACACCATGTGCGTGCGCCAAAATCTCTTCCAAGAGGGGATTGTTGGAAATTTGTTTATTAAACGTGAAATAAAGTTAATCCTATTAATTATGACTCAAACAATTGGGGCCCCGCACGTCGAAAATATTGTTTCCACACACGTGCACATAAAATACCAAGGATCGTAATTTTCTTAATGTAAGAGATATTGGTACGTATACGAATTGTTTGAGACGTAAGATAATAGATGATTATTGGCCAAATGACAATGGTTTCACGTTGGTAAACGAAAGGAAGACGTGTACAATGTGTAAAAGATGAAACGAGTTTGAAAAATGCCGCGGCGCATAGGTCGCATACTACGAAGTTTCGTGTAACGCGACGCCACCGAGGTTCGCGTGGGACGTTCGCATCACAGTGTAAGAAAACAGCGATTTTGGGCTGACTTTGGAGCATTAATTCTTCATTATTTGGCTCATGAATTCAGCCATTATTTGGCTGAATTGTAACTCCACATTCAAGGATATTACATGGTCTTTATTGATCATTACTAGGCTATGTGAAAGGTCATCTTCTCCACACTATAAAATGGTGCCTTGAGCTCATTTGCAAAACACACCTTACACTTAACAATTTCATAATTGTCTTTCTCTCTTGCAATCTCCAAACACTCAAAGATCTTTCTTTCTAAGCGAACACTTGAGTCTCCTTTGCTCACTTGTTTGATTGTTGTTTTATCTTGAGAGATAAATTGTCATTACACCGTCGAAATGAATATACGAAACAATATTATCTTAAGGATAAATTGAAAATTCAATCGACTCAGCAAGCCAATTTATTTGTTGATTTTTTTGCATGAAATTGATTGTTATAAGTGAATCTCATTTATACAAGAAAAGTTTCCAGTATGGTGGTAAAAATTGTTTTAGGCCATGAGTTTGACGTGTGAGCATATTTTGAATTTCATTGTCTCCAATCGTGCCTCGGCCAATACGGTTAAGTCACGCTGGCTCCAATCACCTTTATTTTTGTTTTTGTTTTCTGTTTGAGAGAAAATTGATTGAATACTTTTTATCAAAAACATTGTGGGACATCATCATAATTAGAAGTGAACTAATTAGTTAGTAGGTGACCGAGCATTAAACTGCGATCTACACTGACACATACTTAAAACCAACTTCTACAAGAGTTAGATACATGGTCCAGTGTCTAATTTATTTCTGTAGCCCACAAAATAGCAAGCTACTAGTTCTTTAAGCCTATAAAACCAACCATTTCTTTTTCTGCCAGGACAACAAAATTGGAACAATGGGTACCCTCCCTGAACTTGATGACCAAATTTTCAACACCATAAACCCTTTGGATCCTGAAGAATTCAGAAGGCAAGGTCACAAGATTGTGAATTTCCTTGCTGATTACTATCAAAACATTGAAAAATATCCAGTTCGTAGCCAAGTCAATCCAGGCTATCTTCATAAACTTGTACCACATTCTGCACCTAATAACCCCGAGTCGCTCGAAAAAATTCTGCAAGATGTCAAAAGGGATATTATTCCAGGGATAACTCATTGGCAAAGTCCTAATTTTTTTGCTTATTTTCCTTCTTCAGGAAGTACAGCTGGATTCCTAGGTGAAATGTTAAGTGTTGGATTTAATGTAGTAGGGTTTAATTGGATATCATCACCTGCTGCAACTGAACTTGAGAGCATTGTGATGGATTGGTTTGGGAAAATGCTAAATCTTCCCAATTATTTCCTATTCTGTGGTGGTGGTGGAGGTGTACTACAAGGTACAACTTGTGAAGCCATGTTGTGCACTATAGTCGCTGCTAGAGACCAAATGCTGAGAAAAAATGGTAGACAGGATTTTGGCAAATTGGTGGTTTATGCATCTGATCAGACACATTTTTCTCTCAAGAAGGCTGCCCACATAGCTGGGATAGACCCCGATAATTTTCGACTT
Source organism: Przewalskia tangutica (assembly GCA_029844215.1). Lineage (NCBI taxonomy): Eukaryota > Viridiplantae > Streptophyta > Magnoliopsida > Solanales > Solanaceae > Przewalskia > Przewalskia tangutica. Next base: position 112,623,192 of record CM056727.1, read on the forward strand.
ATCCCAACAACAAAGTCTGATGAGTATGCCCTATGCCCAAAATCGCTAAGTTTAGCAATCTTGAATGACATAAAAGAAGGAAAGGTTCCCTTATTCTTGTGCGCGACAATTGGGACAACTTCAACAACTTCTATTGATCCATTGCGTGGGCTCTGTGAAATTGCTAAGGAATTTGATATTTGGGTACATGTGGATGCAGCCTATGCAGGAAGTGCTTGCATTTGCCCCGAGTTTCAGCACTTTCTTGATGGTGTTGAAAATGCAAATTCGTTCAGTCTCAATGCGCACAAATGGTTCTTTTCCACTTTGGATTGTTGCTGCCTTTGGGTGAAGGATCCAAGTACACTTACAAAAGCGTTATCCACTAATCCTGAATGCTTAAGAAACAAGGCCACAGAGTTAAATCAAGTGATTGATTATAAGGACTGGCAAATTGCATTGAGCAGGAGATTTAGAGCATTGAAGCTATGGTTAGTTTTGAGAAGTTATGGGGTAACTAATCTCAGAAACTTGATAAGAAGTCACGTGAACATGGCTAAGCATTTTGAAGGGCTTATAGCTATGGACACAAGGTTTGAAATCTTTGTGCCTAGAAAGTTTGCTATGGTGTGTTTTAGAATTTCCTCGTCAGTAGTAATAAGTCGAGTTGATCATGATGAGGAACAAGTGAACAAGTTTAATACTAAGTTGGTGGAGTCTATTAATTCATCTGGCCAACTCTATTTGACTCATGCAGTTGTTGGAGGCACTTATATTATCCGATTTGCCATTGGTGCTTCTCTTACAGATTATAGGCATGTTGACATAGCTTGGAAAGTGATACAAGACCATGCCAACGCCCTGCTAAATCAACGCTCTGTCTAATTTCTATGATAAATAACCTATCAGTATAGGTTATTTATTCAAAAACTAGGGTGAACTTTACGACTTTCGTTTTTTAAGATTCCAATGTGAAGGGAAAAAAGCTTGGTTGAGTTTTGAGGCATGTATGCGGTGGTCGACAGTCGACACCTTATTGGAACAGTTATGTGTAATAAATATTTACTCTTGTAATATTGCGTTTGTTGGAAATTTACCTAGCGGAATTGAGTTTATCCCGTCCTTAATGACTTGAACACATGAGGCCCCGCATGTTGGAAATGTTATTTTCATACACATACATACGTCGTACAACGTCTAAGTAAATTTCGCGTAGTGAAAGAGATGTTGGTACACATGTTAAGTGTTCTTAAGTTATGTAAGAATGGACGATTAATTGGTTAAATTGACGAGTCTCCCACGACGGTATGAGAAAAGAAAAAATGTGCAAAATACGGAAAATTGGGGAAGATCTGCGACGCCTTAACAGGGCCGCGACACCGAGCCTCGACGGGCCAGCGCCGCGGCGGTAGCTCGAAGTTTGGTTCTGCCTATTTTGCTCTGAGGCGGCGCGGCGCTACGCGTACATTGAACTCGGAAAATCAAAGGATTTTCTGAATTGTAAACTCATTTTCAATGCCATGAATCAGCCAACTCTTAGCATGATCAAGATGACCTTTGATGAGTTCTATGCAACCTCATTTAGTGCATTCACATGACATGTGAATGACCACATTTACACCTATAAATAGAGATCTCAAACTTCAGATTTAAAACATCAACTTAAGATCCAAAATCTGAAAACACTTGAGAGTCTCTCCTTCTTTCTCTAGCAATCTTGAGTTCTTATTTCTTCTAAAGGATTCACAAGTATTGGCTTGCACTTGTGAAAGTATTGTTGTTTTATCTTGGGAGACTATTATCTACTCTCCGTAAGCCATTATATACGGGGTAATTTTGTCTTAAAGAGATAGTGTCATCACTCGACTCAGCAAACGTTGCTACCATTGTTTCTTGTCTAACCTTTCAGTTCTTCCATCCCTGTTCACACACATAAACTTCAACAGTTTAAGGCAAAATTATATTGTGAAGAACTAAAGATGGTGAATGGAAAAGATCCAGTCTCTGCGTCTACTCATGCCACTTCCTCTGGCACTGCTACTCCAGGAACCGCTACTGCCCCGGTAGCTGGTTTCAATTTTGGAACCATTGAAAACGCCATGCTTCCTCCCAATTTTCAACCTGAACGTCCAAAGAAGTTTTCGGGTGCTAATTTCATATGGTGGCAGCAGAAAATGTTGTTTTACCTCACCGTGTTGTGTATGGCTAGATACCTAACTTAAGATCCGCATGCTAATGGAGATGAGATGGACACTCAAGCCGATAACACGGTTGAGGTGGGCCAACGTACCCAGGTTGTCAATGTCCTGGTGATGAAGTTTGACACTTGGAGTCAAAATGACTTCATGTGAAGGAGTTATATCCTGAATTGTCTATGCGATCCGCTCTACACGGTATACTGTGCAACAAATACCGCTAAGGAGTTGCGGGATAAATTGCATAAGAAATACAATGCCATGATGTTGGCGCTAAGAAGTTTATTATCGGGAAATTTCTAAAATTTCAGATGGTGAATGACAAGTCTGTCATGTCACAAGTTTAAGAGTTTCAGTTGATTATTCATGATCTGGAACTAGAAGGCATTAAGCCTAACGAAGCATTTTTTGTTGCTTCTCTAATTAAAAAACCGCCTCCCTCGTGGAGTGAGTTAATGAGCTATCTCAAGCTCAAATCCAAGGAGATGCCTTTTGAAGAACTTGTTATCAAGCTCCATATCTATGAGTATAACAAGAAGACCTTATCTAAAGGCAAATAATCCGCCGAGGTCAAGGTGAACTTGGTTGAATCCAAAGGCAATCCGAGTAAGAAACGAAAGTTTATGAAAGATGGTAAGAGTCAGGCAGCCGAAAAGTTCAAAGGCAACTGCCATCACTGTGGCAAGGCTGGTCATATGATTAAAGACTGCCCCAAACTTAAGCGCGAGCAGCAAGAGAAGGCTAAGGAGAAAGGCAAGATGAAAGCCAAGGCGGACGTCATTGCTGACAAGAATATCAATGACATGATTGAAGACTTCTCAGTCGTGGTGCTAGAAGCAAACTTGGTGGAGAACCCCAAGAAGTAGTGGTTAGATACGGGTGCCACTCGTCATATATGCTTCGAAAGGAATGGTTTCTCCACCTACATTGCAGTTGCTGACAAGAAGCTCTATATGGGCAACAACGTTTCTTCTGATGTGTTAGGAGAAGGCATAGTGGTGCTCAAGATGACTTCCGGCAAGGATCTCAAGCTGAAGAATGTGATGCATATTCCGGACATCCGGAAAAATCTGATCTCTGGAACAATGTTAGTGCATGCTGGATTTCGAATAGTGTTTGAATCCAACAAATTTGTAATTACTAAGAATGACATCTTTGTAGGAAGAGGATTCGACTGTGAAGTCCTCTTTAAATTAAATGTCATGTATGTAATCCGCAATATTAATGAAAATGCAAATGTTTTTCCTTACTTGCTTGAGTCGTCCAATCTATAACATCATAGATTAGGACACGTAAACTATCAATCAATTCAACAATTGGTAAAGTTGGATGTATTTCCATCTGACGCTATAAACCCTCAATCCAAATGTAAGGGGTATATGTAGAAGCAAAACTTACCAAGTCGTCTTTTCGTTCAGTGGAACGAGATACCACTCCTCTAGAACTCATTCACACGGACATCTGTGACTTAAAGTTCGCTTAAACTAGAAGGGGGAACAAGTACTTTGTGACCATCATTGACAATAGCACAAGGTATCGTTACCTTTACTTACTTAATAGTAAAGACAAAACGTTTGATGTCTTTAATCACTATAAAGCTGAGTTTGAAAATCAATTGAGCCTACGAGTTAAAGCAATTCGTAGCGATATAGGGGGAGAGTATATAGCTCTATTTGAGGAATAATGTTCCCAATCCGGCATAATTCATCAAATGACTGCACCGTACTCTCATCAATCAAACGATGTTACTGAACGCAAGAACCGTACACTGAATGAAATGATGAACGCCCTGCTTCTCAATTTCGTACTTGGACAAAACATGTTGTTACACCCCGTAATTACAGGACATGTTTTAAGAACGTACGTAAGAACTCAGAGGTATCAAGATATGAGACTTGTAAAATTTTATCGGAATTATGAAATTGTCGAAAAACGTATTGCTATGACGAACGGGAGGGCGACACGTGTCACCCCCCCTTATGTGATGCCTTGGTCGAAATGTGCAAGGGCAAGGGAGTCATTGAACCTTTGTTGCAAGACAAGTCTTGCAACTTGTGTAGCATGAGAATGTTGACTTGGTCAAGGGCCCACAAGGCTTGATATTTAATGAGAGATCATCCAAACCACCCAATTGTTCCTATCTTAACCCTCCATTATGTTATATATGTATACTAGTAGTGAAACTAGTCCCACACTTAGCCAAAATTTGCAAGAAATTGGATGAGCAAACTAGTGAGCTCTCGGCTTCACCAACAAGAAATAAGAAAAATCTTTGTTCCTTGTTCTTTTAGATCCCCATTTTAAACCAAGGTTCATGAGTGTTATGTAAGTGTATCTCAATAGAAAATCCCTAAAAAGAGAGTTTTCGTATTAGTCGCAAAGTGAAAACCTAGTGGCTTTCTAGGTTTTGGATTGTAAGTTGAAGGAAAGTTGTTGGTGTGGATCTAAGGGTCTCAAGTAGCGGAATGAAGTATCTTGGAGAGTCTCTAAGTTGCTAAGGAACGACTTGGATTGAAGATTGGATTGAGAATCGTTAAGGTATAATCTTGTCCTTTAAGATGTTACAAGGTTATATATTTATTTTGTGTTGTTAGCTTTACATGTTGATAGCATGAAGTTGATATGTAGAAGTTTATAAGTATTATGGAGTGCTTGTAGCTAAATTCGAAATGTTATATAAGCCACTTAAAAATTGGATTACTAATCGTCGCTTATTAGAAATCGTCGCATGTTACCTACTTAGAGATTATGGATTGTTATAATCAAATGCGACTTGATATCATGTTATGCTACCAATTTGGGTTGAAATGGAAATTTGATAAGAATTGGTATGGTTGAACTCAAGGTGGCCGAATTTGGACTTTTAGTTTGTTATTCATTTGTATTGGACTACTTTCTAAATCAGGAGCCAATTGGGCATTTAGTTATTCATTGTATTGGAATACCTTCTATATTGTTGAGCCAATTGGGCTGTTTGGTTATTGTATTCGCCTTGAAAAAGGTGGCAAAGTGAGTAGAAACAAAGGAGGTCTTTGTCAGATTTTCCGTAGAATTTAGCGACTTAGCACCTAAAATATTCTACGTTAGAAGTGAAAGGTTAATGGACATATTGTGACCATTATAGGTTGAAGTACTAAGTATAGCGTATCCTACTTGGAGAGTGGAATAGCTATCAAGGTTGGAGTACTTTGGAGCATTTTGCTATTTGTCGACAATCGTCGCGAGTATGTGAACCTCTTCCTTCCTTTGGCATGATTCTATGTATGGAATATACCGGTGGTATCATTTCATGTTTCCTGTTACTCTTAGAAGTTAAGAGGTAGTTGTGTGATCTACTCTATGTAGAACTTTTCCTATCTTTGAGCATGACTAGTTGCACGTATGTAGTACGGTAGACGTACAACACCTTGATATCCTTTACTAGTTTGTGAATAGCCAAGTCGGGTGAGTTGGAGATTAACTCACTTCTTTGAAAGTATAAAGGATGTCTTAAGTGTTATTAAAGTTAAGGACTTGAAGAGTTTTAAAGTATGTGATACTTGTTCCGCTTTAAACGTATAAGTCCTTGGATAGGAAATTGTTTTGGGCTAAGGTATAAAGTGAATATAACGGCTTTATGGGAAGTTAGTTATATTTGCTTTATGGAAAGATAAGTGATTTGATTTTAGTGAAAAGGCCACTTGTTTTAAGGCATTAATTGCCTAAGGTTTTATAATAAAAGCGAGTCACTTGTTTTCTAAGGGTTAAGAGACTATTTGTATTTTTGAAAGTTATGAGAATTTATTTGAAAGTATTTAATACTTGGTTTCAAAAAGTAGAAGTCTCTTGGTTATAAAATGAACGTGTTGGTCTAAACTATAAAGGGTTATAACGGCTTTATGGGAAGTCGTTATAACGCTTTATGGAAGGTTAAGAGAATGGTTTTCTAATAGAGTAAGCAAAGAAATAACTTGTGTTAAGGAAGGGCAAATTGTTTTAAAGGTACCAATTGCTTAAGGTTTTAAATAAGAAGTCACTTGATTTAGAAGTGGTAATTGTATTTTCTAAAAGGTATTGTGACGTGTCTTGAAAGGTGAATAGGACTTGATACTACGGTTGTTAGTATCAGGGAAGTTTTATTTGGAAATGAGTCTTTTGAAAAGAATGTACGTACGTAGTACTTTGGCCTGTTTAATTGAGAATAATTCTATGTGATGCCTTGATTAGTACTTTGGCTTGTTAAATGAGAATTATTCTATTTGTGCCCCGATAAGTACTTTGGCTTGTTAAATGAGAATTATTCTATTTGTGCCCCGATAAGTACTTTGGCTTGTTAAATGAGAATTATTCTATTTGTGCCCCGATAAGTACTTTGGCTTGTTAAATGAGAATTATTCTATTTGTGCCCCGATAAGTACTTTGGCTTGTTAAATGAGAATTATTCTATTTGTGCCCCGATAAGTACTTTGGCTTGTTAAATGAGAATTATTCTATTTGTGCCCTGATAAGTACTTTGGCTTGTTAATTGAGAATTAGCCTATGTGTGCTGGTGATAGCCTTGAGTGCAAGTATTATGTTTTATTACGATGCCGCGACTCTCGGAGGTCACTGTTTTGTTATAAGTTACTTGACGCGTCGACAGATGATGTGGATTCCACGGTATGCTTCCGTTATTTGTAGCACTTGGGTTAAATTCGGATTTTATAAAAGACATGGTAGTGCTTATGTCTTGTTTGATGGTCATCGAGATAGGTAAGAGTATAAATAAGGGGCAAGCCCCAAGACGTTATACCACCTCCGTGGTAAGAGTATAAGTGAGGTAAACCCCAAGACTGTACCACCCTTTTATGTGTTGTTGACGACCGGCCGAGATAGGGTAAGAGTATAAATGGCGGGCAAGCCCCAAGACGTTATACCACCTTCTCCGGGGTAAGAGTATAAGTGAGGGTAGACCCCAAGATGCTATACCACCCGCTTACCACCTTCTCCGTGGTAAGAGTATAAGTGGTGGTACCCCAAGACGCTATACCACCGGTGGGACTTGTGTTCATGTATGCCTATTGGTGTATTATTATACCCGGATCGCTTCGGTGATGTGGGATTCCACGCGGGATATATATATATGTATTGTGTATGCGGTACGCCGACTGAGGTGGGATGCCACGCGCGTCACATGGTTATATTTTACACTAATAGTCACGATGATGACGGGGATTCCACGCATGCTTTGATATTAGTGTGACTTGATCGCCCCGCATCGGGTCGTAGTATACGTGTCCCTCCGTAGTGGCCGGACTATGTTATGAAAGATAAGTAAGTTATATGGTAATGAACTTAATGATTCTTTTTCTAATAATGCACGTAAGAATGTGACTATAACTTTTATCGGGAATGGAAAGGATAATAAGGTACGATTAAGTTCATAAGTGGTAATGACACTACAGATCCGTATGTATTTTTATACTTGTCCTTGTCATTCTTTTGTACGATTATGATTTGTTTATCAGACGTTATATTCTGCTCCACATTCTGCACTGTTGTTATCGATTTCTTCGGCCGCGTCATGCCCGCAGTTTAGGTACACGATTGTGGATCCGCGAGCTAGGATCCCGCTCAAAGAGTTGAGACGGCTCGGTGTTCCGAGTTGTCACGTTTATGTTCATTCGTGGTATGGCGGCCCGCCCCGCCACGATGGTTGTTAAAACTCTAGAGGTGCAGAGTCACATATTGTGGGTCGGTTTGTAAAAGAAAGGAGGCAAATCGCTTGGTTGTTTTTATATATGTTAAGAAGGTAGTACATCGGCTAACCTATTGCTTTACTTACGATGTTTTATTTTTAAGTTTCGTGTATGTTCGCTGATTTTCTCTCGATGTTTATTCGTAGCGGTGCCCGTAGGGCACCCGCATTCCCGGCCTGGTCGTGACAAAAGTGGTATCGAGCGATTAGTCCTCGGAAAGTGTCTACGCACCGTGTCTAGTAAGTCTTGATTATCGGTGTGTTGTGCACCACATCTATAATCGTGAGGTTGCAGGACATTTAGGATTGGTTTCATTCTTCTCACTCGAGATCGCGCGAAAAGAGGCGTTGTTAGTGGTCGTTCCTCCCTAACGAGTTATGTTGATCGCAGCCACGAGAAAGCGCAATGACCCGACCGAAGGACTATGTGGATTGCGTATCCGTTGGTAATGATTGTAGTATAGTTGGTATGGTGATATACATCTATACGGAGTTATGCAGTGTCGCACGCGTGTTGCCTAGAATGATTTTAGATTACCAGAATCGTAAAGACTAACTAGATACCAGGGAAGGTATGGAATAGTTAATGAATTTACGCCAAGGTCTTATGTTTTAGTTAAGGTAATTGGTAAAGGATGAGATGTCTGATAGGGTAGAGAACCCTAAAGAAGCCATGTTAACGAACCTAACTAATGTCATGTTAATAGATTAAGCCGCGTAGTAAGCTTAAGAGAATTATACGGATGAGGTCCGGATAGAGTAAGTAATGGTTGTTGTGATCGAGACAACATGGTTATGGTTTTATGAGATGTTTTTGTATCTTGCCATCGGGGATGGTAAGGTAGGCGTGGAGCATGGAAATTGCGAGCCTAAGAATATTGATTATCGCCGACCTTCGGTATATAAGGTTTTCTCCGCAATAAGATTTTAAGTCGGACCAAGGATAAGAGTTAAGGCGACGCTTAGCTCCGCCGGAGACTGTTACGGTCTCCCATGGCCCGGAATGGAGTGGGATCTGGTAGTAGTTCCGCCACGCGATTGGTCACGGCGCGCAAGGCCCAAGTTTAGTTAAATGTTTTACGGGTTCGTGGACGCTGCTCCACCTAACCAGTCATGAAAGCGGAAATGACCTTATATTGTTTCATAGAGTGACTCCAAAGATTAGAGGCCGAATAGGTATGGAAGTTATGTATGTATGTTAGAAGGAGTTGGAAGTACGAAAAGGTAACCTCTTTTGGGCTTGTGATGACGTACGCGTGTACGCGTATTAGGACCATGTGTGGCATTGTTGGTATGTCGGGGTTGTGAAAGGGAACTATGTCGCTAATTATAAGTTTGACTCCGAAAGAACATTCGGGGATGAATGTTTCTAAGGGGGGAAGAATGTTACACCCCGTAATTACAGAACATGTTTTAAGAACGTACGTAAGAACTCGGAGGTATCAAGATACGACTTGTAAAATTTTATCTAATTATGAAATTGTCGAAAACGTATTGCTATTTAACGGGAGGCGACACGTGTCACCCCCTTATGTGATGCCTTGGTCGAAATGTGCGGCAAGTGCGGAGTCATCGACCTTTTGCAAGACAAGTCTTGCAACTTGTGTACATGAGAATGTTGACTTGGTCCGGCGGCCCACAAGGCTTGATATTTAATGAGAGATCATCCAAACCACCCAATTGTTCCTATCTTAACCCTCCATTATGTTATATATGTATACTAGTAGTGAAACTAGTCCCACACTTAGCCAAAATTTGCAAGAAATTGATGAGCAAACTAGTGAGCTCTCGCTTCACCAACAAGAAATAAGAAAAATCTTTGTTCCTTGTTCTTTAGATCCCCATTTTAAACCAAGGTTCATGAGTGTTATGTAAGTGTATCTCAAAAGAAAAATCCCGGAAAAAGAGAGTTTTCGTATTAGTCGCAAAGTGAAAACATAGTGGCTTTCTAGGTTTTGGATTGTAAGTTGAAGGAAAGTTGTTGGTGTGGTTCTAAGGGTCTCAAGTAGCGGATTGAAGTATCTTGGAGAGTCTCTAAGTTGCTAAGGAACGACTTCGATTCAAGATCGATTGAGAATCGTTAAGGTATAATCTTGTCCTTTAAGATGTTACAAGGTTATATATTTATTTTGTGTTGTTAGCTTTACATGTTGATAGCATGAAGTTGATATGTAGAAGTTTATAAGTATTATGGAGTGCTTGTAGCTAAATTCGAAATGTTATATAAGCCACTTGAAAATTGGATTACTAATTGGTCGTTTATTAGAAATCGTCGACTGTTACCTACTTAGAGATTATGGATTGTTATAATCAAATGCTACTTTATATCATGTTATGCTACCAATTTGGGTTGAAATGGAAATTTGATAAGAATTGGTATGGTTGAACTCAAGGTGGCCGAATTTGGACTTTTAGTTTGTTATTCATTTGTATTGGACTACTTTCTAAATTGTGAGCCAATTGGGGCTGTTTAGTTATTCATTGTATTGAATACCTTCTATATTGTTGTGAGCCAATCGGGGCTGTTTGGTTATTGTATTCGCCTTGAAAAAGGTGGCAAAGTGAGTAGAAACAAAGGAGGTCTTGTTCGATTTTCCGTAGAATTTAGCGACTTAGCACCTAAAATATTCTACGTTAAGTGAAAGGTTAATGGACATATTGTGACCATTATAGTCAAGTACTAAGTATAGCGTATCCTACTTGGAGAGTGGAATAGCTATCAAGGTTGGAGTACTTTGGAGCATTTTGCTATTTGTCGACAATCGTCGCGAGGTATGTGAACCTCTTCCTTCCTTTGGCATGATTCTATATATGGAATATACCGGTGGTATCATTTCATGTTTCCTGTTACTCTTAGAAGTTAAGAGGTAGTTGTGTGATCTACTCTATGTAGAACTTTTCCTATCTTTGAGCATGACTAGTTGCACGTATGTAGTACGGTAGACGTACAACACCTTGATATCCTTTACTAGTTTGTGAATAGCCAAGTCGGGTGAGTTGGGAGATTAACTCACTTCTTTGAAAGTATAAAGGATGTCTTAAGTGTTATTAAAGTTAAGGGACTTGAAGAGTTTTAAAGTATGTGATACTTGTTCCGTTTTAAACGTATAAGTCCCTTGGATAGGAAATTGTTTTTGGGCTAAGGTATAAAGTGAATATAACGGCTTTATGTGAAGTTAGTTATATTTGCTTTATGGAAAGATAAGTGATTTGATTTTAGTGAAAAGGCCACTTGTTTTAAGGCATTAATTGCCTAAGGTTTTATAATAAAATGAGTCACTTGTTTTCTAAGGGTTAAGAGACTATTTGTATTTTTGAAAGTTATGAGAATTTATTTGAAAGTATTTAATACTTGGTTTCAAAAGTAAGTCTCTCGTTATAAAATGAACGTGTTGTCTAAACCATAAAGCGGTTATAACGCTTTATGGGAAGCGGCTATAACGCTTTATGGAAGGTTAAGAGAATGGTTTTCTCTAATAGAGTAAGCAAAGAAATAACTTGTGTTAAGGAAGGGCAAATTATTTTAAAGGTACCAATTGCTTAAGGTTTTAAATAAGGAAGTCACTTGATTTAGAAGCTGGTAATTGTATTTTCTAAAAGGTATTGTGACGTGTCTTGAAAGGTGACAGGACTTGATACTACGGTTGTTAGTATCGTGAAGTTTTATTTGGAAAGCGAGTCTTTGAAAAGAATGCACGCACGTAGTACTTTGGCCCGCTTAATTGAGAATAATTCTACGTGATGCCTTGATTAGTACTTTGGCTTGTTAAATGAGAATTATTCTATTTGTGCCCGATAAGTACTTTGGCTTGTTAAATGAGAATTATTCTATTTGTGCCCGATAAGTACATTGGCTTGTTAAATGAGAATTCTTCTATTTGTGCCCCGATAAGTACTTTGGCTTGTTAAATGAGAATTATTCCATTTGTGCCCCGATAAGTACTTTGGCTTGTTAAATGAGAATTATTCTATTTCAGGCCCGATAAGTACTTTGGCTTGTTAAATGAGAATTATTCTATTTGTGCCTCGATAAGTACTTTGGCTTGTTAATTGAGAATTAGCCTATGGCCGGGTGATAGCCTTCGAGTGCAAGTATTATGTTTTATTACGACGCCGCGACTTCTGGCCGAGGGCCTACTGCTTTTGTTATAAGTTACTTGACGCATCGAAGCGATGTGGATTCCACGTATGCTTCCGCTATTTGTAGCACTTGGGTTAAATTCTGATTTTATAAAAGACACGGTAGTGCTTATGTCTTGTTTGATGGTCACGAGATAGGTAAGAGTATAAATGGCGGGCAAGCCCCAAGACGTTATACCACCTCCTCCGTGGTAAGAGTATAAGTGGCGGTAAACCCCAAGACGCTGTACCACCCGCGATGTGTTGTTTGACGACCTGGCCGAGATAGTGGTAAAGAGTATAAACGGCGGGCAAGCCCCAAGACGTTATACCACCTTCTCCAGGTAAGAGTATAAGTGGCGGGTAGACCCCAAGACGCTATACCACCCGCTTTACCACCTTCTCCGTGGTAAGAGTATAAGTGAGGGTAGACCCTCAAGACGCTATACCACCGTGGGACTTGGTGTTCATGTATGCCTATTGGTGTATTATTATACCGGATCGTACAGTGATGTGGGATTCCACGCAGATATATATATATGTATTGTGTACGCCGACGGTGAGGTGGGATGCCACGCGCCATCACATGGTTATATTTTACACTAATAGTCGCCGACGTGATGGGGATTCCACGCATGCTTTGATATTAGTGTGATTTGATCGCGTCCCCATTGGGTCGGTAGTATATGTGTCCCTCCGTAATGGGCCTGACTATGTTATGAAAGATAAGTAAGTTATATGGTAATGAACTTAATGATTCTTTTCTAATAATGTACGTAAGAACGTGACTATAACTTTTATTGGGAATGGAAAGGATAATAAGGTACGATTAAGTTCATAAGTGGTAATGACACGGCAGGATCCGTATGTATTTTTATACTTGTCCTTGTCATTCTTTTGTACGCTTATGATTTGTTTATCAGACGTTATATTCGCTCCACATTCTGCACTGTTGATCGAATTCTTCGGCGGGTCGCGTCATGCCCGCAGTTTAGGTACACAAACAGGATCCGCGAGCTTAGGATCCCGCTCAAAGAGTTGAGACGGCTCCTGTTCCGAGTTGTCACGTTTATGTTCATTCGTGGTATGGCGGGCCCCGTCCCCGCCATGGGTTGTTAAAACTCAAGAGGTCCGTAGTCACATATCGTGGGTCGCTTTGTAAAAGAAAGCGAGGCAATCGCTTGGTTGTTTTTATATATGTTCGGAAGGTAGCTACTTCCGCTAACTCGTTGCTTTTACTTACGATGTTTTATTTTTAAGTTTCGTGTATGTTCCGCTGATTTTCTCTCGATGTTTACTCGTAGCGGTGCCTGTAGGGCACTGCCGCGATCCCGGTCGGGTCGTGACAAAAGTGGTATCGAGCGCTTAGTCCTCTGAAAGTGTCTACGCATCGCGTCTAGTAGTCTTGATTATCGGTGTTGCGCACCACATCTATAATCGTGAGGTCGCAGGACATTTAGGATTGGTTTCATTCTTCTCACTCGAGATCGTGCGATAGAGTTGGTTGTAGTGGTCGCTCCTCCCTAACGAGTTATGTTGATTGCAGCTCACGAGAAGCGCAAAGAGCCGACCCAAGGACTATGTGGATCGCGTATCCAGGTTGGTAATGATTGTAGTATAGTTGGTATGGTGATATACATCTATACGGAGTTATGCAGTGTCGACGCGTGTTGCCTAGAATGATTTTAGATTACCGTGAATCGTAAAGACTAACTAGATACGGAAGGTATGGAATAGTTAATGAATTTTCGCCAAGGTCTTATGTTTTATTTAAGGTAATCGGGAAAGGATTTAGTCGTCTGACAGGTAGTGAACCCGAAGCCATGTTAAGAACCTAACTGAATGTCATGTTAATAGATTGTCGCGTAGTAAGCTTAAGAGAATTATACTGGATGAGGTCCGGATAGAGTAAGTAATGGTTGTTGTGATCGAGACAACATGGTTATGGTTTTATGAGATGTTTTTGTACCTTGCCATCGGGACCGTAAGGTAGGCGTGGAGCATGGAAATTGCGAGCCTAAGAATATTGATTATCGCCGAGACCTTCGGTATATAAGGTTTTCTCCGCAATAAGATTTTAAGTCGGACTCAAGGATAAGAGTTAAGTGCGACGCCAGTGGGCCGAGGACTGCACGTCTCCCCATGGCCCGGAAATGGAGTGGGATCAGTTGGTAGTAGTTCCGCCACGCGATGGTCACGAGGCGCAAGCGGCCAAGTTTAGTTAAATGTTTTACTGTTCGTGGACGCTGCTCCACCTAACCAGTCGCGAAAGCCGAAATGACCTTATATTGTTTCACAGAGTGACTCCAAAGATTAGAGGCCGAATAGGTATGGAAGTTATGTATGTATGTTAGAAGGAGTTGGAAGTACGAAAATGTAACCTCTTTTGGGCTTGTGATGGATCGCATGCGGTACAAGCGTATTAGGACCACGTGTGGCATTGTTGGTATGTCGGGGTTGTGAAAGGAACTATGTCGCTAATTATAAGTTTGACTCAAAAGAACATTCGAGGACGAATGTTTCTGCGGGGAAGAATGTTACACCCTGTAATTACAGGACATGTTTTAAAAACGTACGTAAGAACTCAGAGGTATCAAGATACGAGACTTGTAAAATTTTATCTAATTATGAAATTGTCGGAAACGATTGCATGATTTAACGGAGGGCGACACGTGTCACCCCCTTATGTGATGCCTTGGTCGAAATGTGCAAGGCGCGGAGTCATCGACCTTTGTTGCAAGACAAGTCTTGCAACTTGTAGCATGAGAATGTTGACTTGGTCAAGGGCCACAAGGCTTGATATTTAATGAGAGATCATCCAAACCACCCAATTGTTCCTATCTTAACCTCCATTATGTTATATATGTATACTAGTAGTGAAACTAGTCCCACACTTAGCCAAAATTTGCAAGAAATTGGATGAGCAAACTAGTGAGCTCTCGGCCACCAACAAGAAATAAGAAAAATCTTTGTTCCTTGTTCTTTAGATCCCCATTTTAAACCAAGGTTCATGAGTGTTATGTAAGTGTATCTCAATAGAAAATCCGGAAAAAGAGAGTTTTCAGATTAGTCGCAAAGTGAAAACATAGTGGCTTTCTAGGTTTTGGATTGTAAGTCAAGGAAAGTTGTTGGTGTGGTTCTAAGGGTCTCAAGTAATGGACAAGTATCTTGGAGAGTCTCTAAGTTGCTAAGGAACGACTTGGATTGAAGATCGATTGAGAATCGTTAAGGTATAATCTTGTCCTTTAAGATGTTACAAGGTTATATATTTATTTTGTGTTGTTAGCTTTACATGTTGATAGCATGAAGTTGATATGTAAGTTTATAAGTATTATGGAGTGCTTGTAGCTAAATTCGAAATGTTATATAAGCCACTTGAAAATTGGATTACTAATCGTCGTTTATTAGAAATCGCCGACGTTACCTACTTAGAGATTATGGATTGTTATAATCAAACGCGACTTGATATCATGTTATGCTACCAATTTGGGTTGAAATGGAAATTTGATAAGAATTGGTATGGTTGAACTCAAGGTGGCCGAATTTGGACTTTTAGTTTGTTATTCATTCAGATTGGACTACTTTCTAAATTGTGAGCCAATCGGGTCATTTAGTTATTCATTGTATTGAATACCTTCTATATTGTTGTGAGCCAATTGGGGCTGTTTGGTTATTGTATTCGGCCTTGAAAAAGGTGGCAAAGTGAGTAGAAACAAAGGAGGTCTTTGTCGATTTTCCGTAGAATTTAGCGACTTAGCACCTAAAATATTCTACGTTAGAAGTGAAAGGTTAATGGACATATGTGACCATTATAGGTTGAAGTACTAAGTATAGCGTATCCTACTGGAGAGTGGAATAGCTATCAAGGTTGGAGTACTTTGGAGCATTTTGCTATTTGTCGACAATCGCGAGGTATGTGAACCTCTTCCTTCCTTTGGCATGATTCTATGTATGGAATATACCGTGGTATCATTTCATGTTTCGTTACTCTTAGAAGTTAAGAGGTAGTTGTGTGATCTACTCTATGTAGAACTTTTCCTATCTTTGAGCATGACTAGTCAGACGTATGTAGTACGCAGAGACGTCAACACCTTGATATCCTTTACTAGTTTGTGAATAGCCAAGTCGGGTGAGTCGAGATTAACTCACTTCTTTGAAAATATAAAGGATGTCTTAAGTGTTATTAAAGTTAAGGGACTCAAGAGTTTTAAAGTATGTGATACTTGTTCCGCTTTAAACGTATAAGTCCCTCGATAGGAAATTGTTTTGGGCTAAGGTATAAAGTGAATATAACGGCTTTATGGGAAGTTAGTTATATTTGCTTTATGGAAAGATAAGTGATTTGATTTTAGTGAAAAGGCCACTTGTTTTAAGGCATTAATTGCCTAAGGTTTTATAATAAAAGGAGTCACTTGTTTTCTAAGGGTTAAGAGACTATTTGTATTTTTGAAAGTTATGAGAATTTATTTGAAAGTATTTAATACTTGGTTTCAAAAGTAGAAGTCTCTTGTTATAAAATGAACGTGTTGGTCTAAACTAAAGGGTTATAACGGCTTTATGGGAAGCGGTTATAACGGCTTTATGGAAGGTTAAGAGAATGGTTTTCTAATAGAGTAAGCAAAGAAATAACTTGTGTTAAGGAAGGACAAATTGTTTTAAAGGTACCAATTGCTTAAGGTTTTAAATAAGGAAGTCACTTGATTTAGAAGCCGGTAATTGTATTTTCTAAAAAGGTATTGTGACGTGTCTTGAAAGGTGAATAGGACTTGATACTACGGTTGTTAGTATCGGGGAAGTTTTATTTGGAAAGGAGTCTTTTGAAAAGAATGTACGTACGTAGTACTTTGGCCTGTTTAATTGAGAATAATTCTATGTGATGCCTTGATTAGTACTTTGGCTTGTTAAATGAGAATTATTCTATTTGTGCCCCGATAAGTACTTTGGCTTGTTAAATGAGAATTATTCTATTTGTGCCCCGATAAGTACTTTGGCTTGTTAAATGAGAATTATTCTATTTGTGCCCCGATAAGTACTTTGGCTTGTTAAATGAGAATTATTCTATTTGTGCCCTGATAAGTACTTTGGCTTGTTAAATGAGAATTATTCTATTTGTGCCCCGATAAGTACTTTGGCTTGTTAAATGAGAATTATTCTATTTGTGCCCTAATAAGTACTTTGGCTTGTTAATTGAGAATTAGCCTATGTGTACTGGTGATAGCCTTTGAGTGCAAGTATTATGTTTTATTACGATGCCGCGACTCTCGGTTGGAGGTCGATCGCTTTGTTATAAGTTACTTGACGCATCGACGGTGATGTAGGATTCCACGGTATGCTTCCGTTATTTGTAGCACTTGGGTTAAATTCGGATTTTATAAAAGACATGGTAGTGCTTATGTCTTGTTTGATGGTCACGAGATAGGGTAAGAGTATAAATGGCGGGCAAGCCCCAAGACGTTATACCACCTCCTCCGTGGTAAGAGTATAAGTGAGGTAAACCCCAAGACTGCACCACCGCTTTATGTGTTGTCGACGACCGGCCGAGATAGTGGTAAGAGTATAAATGGCGGCAAGCCCCAAGACGTTATACCACCTTCTCCGTGGTAAGAGTATAAGTGGGTAGACCCCAAGATGCTATACCACCGCTTTACCACCTTCTCCAGGTAAGAGTATAAGTGAGGTAGACCTCAAGACGCTTATACCACCGTGGGACTTGGTGTTCATGTATGCCTATTGGTGTATTATTATACCGGATCGCTTGCAGTGATGTGGGATTCCACGCGGGATATATATATGTATTGTGTATGTGTACGCCGAATGAGGTGGGATGCCACGCGCGCCACATGGTTATATTTTACACTAATAGCCGATGGTGATGGGGATTCCACGCATGCTTTGATATTAGTGTGATTTGATCGCGTCCCGCATCGGGTAGTATATGTGTCCTCCGTAGTGGGCGGACTATGTTATGAAAGATAAGTAAGTTATATGGTAATGAACTTAATGATTCTTTTCTAATAATGTACGTAAGAACGTGACTATAACTTTTATCGGGAATGGAAAGGATAATAAGGTACGATTAAGTTCATGTTGGTAATGACACGGCAGATCCGTATGTATTTTTATACTTGTCCTTGTCATTCTTTTGTACGATTATGATTTGTTTATCAGACGTTATATTCTGCTCCACATTCGCACTGTTGTTATCGACTTCTTCGGGCCGCTCATGCCCGCAGTTTAGGTACACAATTGGATCCGCGAGCTAGATCCCTGCTCAAAGAGTTGAGATGGCTCCAGTGTTCCGAGTTGTCACATTTATGTTCATTCAGGTATGGCGGGCCCCGTCCCGCCACGATGGTTGTTAAAACTCAGAGGTCCGTAGTCACATATTGTGGGTCAGTTTGTAAAAGAAAGGAGACAACTGCTTCGGTTGTTTTTATATATGTTCAGGAAGGTAGCCCTATCGGCTAACCTGTTGTTTTTACTTACGATGTTTTATTTTTAAGTTTCGTGTATGTCCGCTGATTTTCTCTGATGTTTACTCGTAGTGGTGCCTGTGTAGGGCACCGGGCCGCGTCCCGGTCGGGTCGTGACACGTGTGGGGATAGACAGTTCTTACTGCTAATATGATTCTTAATAGAGTCCCTCACAAAGGCAAGGAGAAAACTCCATACGAACTATGGAATGGTAATACACCCTCTTACAAATACTTAAGAGTATGAGGTTGTTTGGCTAAGGTCGAGTGATGCGCGTTAAGATGCACACACTCAAACGCAAGTGCACGTTATCGTATCAAGTAGTATAGTCTTAGATAAGACCGAATATCGTCCTCTGGGATTAGGGTTCAAGTACCAACTATCTATTTTCTAGTATCTATTTGGCGAATTGATAATTGATTTGGTTGTTTATAACTACGAATTATAAAAGCTATTCAATTATAAAGGTTTACTTCAGTTGTGATGAGAATAAGGCTTCTATGTATCCTCACTATCCGCTTATGCTACTTGCTAATGCATTACTTATGGTATTCTTCTTTTGGAGAAAGCAGGTTTACGAAATCGTTTTATACTCCCGTTAGGGTTATATAAACACTCAACCCCAGTATCGTTCCTTACCTAACTTTCGCTGATAAGGGTAACTTTATAGGAGGATTAAGAACAAAAACCTAGTTGACCGTCACGCACAATGCGCAAAATTAGGGTTGTTAAGCCTCTCATCAACGCTACATACTAATTGAGGTATTTTCATCCCCAATTCAAGAATGTCTACATACTGGTCGTCCAGTAGCTCAAAGTTTGGTTTTTCCTATTTTGTGTCGAGGCGCCGCGGTGCTACGCGTACAGTGAACTCGGAAAATCAAACGATTTTCTAAATTGTGAACTCATTTTCAAGGCCATGAATCATCAAACTCTTGGCATGATCAAGATGAAATTTGATGAGTTCTATGCAACCCCATTTAGTGCATTCACATGACATGTGATTGACCGCATTTGCACCTATAAATATAGATCTCAAACTTCAGATTTAAAATATCAACTCAAGATCCAAAATCTAAAAACACTTGAGAGTCTATCCTTCTTCCTCTAGCAATCTTGAGTTCTTGCTTCTTCTAAAGGATTCACAAGTGTTGGATTGCACTTGTGAAAGTATTGATGTTTTATATTGGGAGGCTATGACCCACTTTCCGTAAGCCATTATATATGGGTGTAATTTTGTTTTAAAGAGAAAGTGACATCACCCGACTCAGCAAACGTTGCTACCTTTTTTCTTGTCTAACCTTTCAGTTCTTCCATCCTTGTTCACACACATAAACTTCAACAACGTTTACATAGGAAATACGTTTTACAACAATTCAGCACCATGATAACTACTTTAAAATGAGTTAATTTCTCATAGGTCACTAAGCTAATACTAATATTTATCTCGTCACTAAACTAATACTCCCTCTGTTCCACAATCGATGATTGTCTAGGAATAAAGTGTTTTATTAAGGGATTGTGATAGTTTACTAATATACCCTACAATTATTAAAAGCTAATCAATCATTAAAAGCAAATCAATCATTACATATTTATCTCATAAAAAATACTTTCAAAGTAGGGGTAAAATGGAGAAAATGAGATTAAAAGTACATTGAAATTGCAAACAATCAACTATTGTGAAAAAGTAAACATTTCCTATACAATCATCTATTTTGGAACGGGGGAGTAATATTTATCTCAGAAAATTGCTCAACTTTATTTCGTAATACAAAAGTCAATCAACTAATGATAATTATCTCAGAAAGTCACTAAACTTTATTTTGTAACAATAAAGTGACTCAACTATTATCCTTTCACCTACAGAGTCACTCAACTATTGTTATTTCACATACAAGGGTAGAATCATCCATGGAATACAATACGTTTACATTTTATGGTACTTGGAACATGCCAAAAGAAGTAAGGATTAGCCTTAACATACATGGATTCAAATATTTGTACGATTACAATGAGTCGTAGACGCCTAATCTTAAACGTCCGTACGAGCTCGTAGAAAATTCTAGACGGATCTTATCCTGGTTGCCCTATTTAGCGCATACTTTGTCGTGAAGAAACCTCAATTTTCTTAGAAATCGTGTCGAGTGAATTGAAACTTGAAATTGATCTTGCTGCACCTCATGACTTACTAAAAAAAGAAAGATAAGAACAAAGATCCTTAATTTCTTCTCAACGTAGTTGCTGCCAAACGATGCTCAAGGACTATTGTATGATTGACTTAATTAAGGACTTGCTGCACTTTGTTGAATTTGGTAGAAGGAAGAAATATCCAGCCCCTTTTTGTTTTCCATCATTATGTAGTATAAACTAAGTGTATACATAAATATAAACGTTCAACACCACTTTTTGCTTTTCAAAATATAATGAAATTAAATATATATATATAGAGGTATGTGGAATATTAAAGGTCATGTCCCCCACTTGGGGCTGCCCAAGTGTGTCACATGTGCCCAAGTGTGACACATGTGTAATTTTGTGTGAAACAATATAAAAAATTTGAAGTTCATATGAAAAATCAAGAAACTGAACCAAATACCAAAAAGTTGAATGAAACGATTGGTCTAGAGGTCAGTTTGTCAAAATGTTTTTGGTAGAATAGATACTTTTATATATATATATTAGGTAACCATTACATGAGTGTTCATAATACATAAGTTACCTAGTTTAGCAAGACTACTACAAGCATTACTAGATACTTTTCCATCGAGAGAGTTTCTTATGCATATTGTCAATAATAAATTGGAAATCCGTTGCTTTAGGGTTGTTATTAGTGATGGGAAAGACAAGATATCTACCAAAATTTATCATAAAAGCTTTTTCAAGGTCAATTTTGATCATAAGTTTACCCACATTGCTTTTAGACTTGTTGAAATGGTTCATAATTTCCTGAATGACGATAGCATTATCAGCCGATCTCCTCCCTCTAAGAAAACTAAATTGGAATGGGCCAATGAGCTTTGTAAGCACATGTTTAATATGATTAACTATAATCTTAGTAATGACCTTGTAAATGATATTGCATAATCTTAATAATGACCTTGTAAATGATATTTCATAAACCTATAGGTCGATAGTTCTTAAGGTGATTTGCATTAGAGACTTTGGGAATTAAACAAAGGAAGGTTCTATTAATGGTAGGGGGATGGTGCTAGTAGCAAAACTATCATGACAAAATTGTAACACCGACTTTCCTACAATTTTCTATTACTTTTGGTAAAAAGGTGGAAACCATCAGGACCTCGAGCCTTAAAAGGCTTGAAAGAATAGATAGCCTTAATACTATGAAATAAATATTTTACTAAGTAAGCCATTTCTAAAATTCCACTTATATTATTAATAAATCACAAGTATAAAACTAAAACATATATTAATATTTTATAAGAATAAAGACATTGACAAAAATTATATTCTATCAAATTTTAATTTTTCCAACCTATTATCACGAGTACGATTTTTTTGTACTACAAATTCTCAAAATGGGAAGGATAACTTTTTTTTTATGAGAAAATAATTTCTACACTTATAGTAACTAAAATCTCATTTATAAACTTCCTCATGTCACACATATAACATAAAGACGTATTCAAGAAGTAGAAACAATAATAACTATAAAAAATCATTTTTATCAAATTTTTACTAAAATGTTTCACTTTAAAGAAATATACCATATAAAAATAATATATAAATGTTTCAAAATTTACCAAACTTACGGGTTAAGAATTTATTTCGAGTAACTTTTACACACCTTAGCATCGAAATGTGGAGTGTTACAAAACATCTGTAGAACGTACGTGATCTTGAGAAACCCGAATAATGAAGACAATAAGGTATGTAGGGCTTACTCTCCTTTCCTTCTGCATAATCGATATAGAAACGACACTTACGAAATGTTTTTCAATAAATACTCTACTCTTAGAGAATGTACTTATGATTCGACCTGTCGATTGATTGTTGTACTTACCTGTCCTTTGTTGAGATTACTTTCCACATTATATCAAATCACTCCTAACTTGATGTAACAAGGTCGTTTGTTGATTTCTTGAAGGCTAAATTAATAGTAGATTTTATGATTCTTGTTGATTCACATAAAAAATAAAGATGATATGTTATTTGCATAATGATGGTTGGAGGTGTAACGACCTTGTCACTCCGGTGGGTTCAAAAGAGTATTCCATGTTCTTTGAAAGGTCTTCACATGTATGTATTATATACCTATATTGCCCACAGATGCCTATGACGTTATACCTGTAGCTTATACAAGTACGATATTGATACTATTATCCACAGAGGCCTATGACGTTATATACGTGATATACTATATAAAAGATATTGCCCATAGAGCCCTCCGATATTATATACGTGATTATATATCCTTTTTATATAGTATGATCCGCAGTAACACTTCTGAGTTAGAGGTTGTATCTTTTGGGTTTTCCCTTGCTTATTGTTGCCCTTACTTACATTTACTTATGCATTACATATTCAATATATTTTTTCATACTTATGTTCTCTTGATGGGGCGCTGTGTTTCATGCTTACAGGATAGGTAGATAGACAGACACACATCCACAGTAGGTTACTCAGTTCAGTAGTTCGTCTTCGCACTCCTCTTCTTTCGAAGTTGTTATATATAGAGAGTGATAGGCTATACTGCTTATGTTTATTGTTATTTTGGGTATGGCGGGATTCTATCCTGACCTGGTGACATATAGTACTCTTAGAGGCTCGTATGCTGATGGTCGTTGTATATTTATTTCGTATGGCCTTGTCGACCTATATATTAGATATCGGTGCTCTTGTTAGGGCTTTATCGGCCCGGTTTATGGTTCCTATATATCTATTAGTTAGTTTTCTTATGTTACAGGTTGTTCTACTCGTTCTTCTATTGTATTATTATTCTAAGGCTTTGTCGGCCCAACCGGTAATGTTTATGGTTATCTAGATGACCAACCTTATATAACCCTTATTTTTCACTCCCGTAACTCCTATACAGCCCCTTAAGCTATCCCAAGGGTCTCTAAAGGTTCCATAGCCATCCAAGCATATTTTGGAAGTAAATAATGTCACTCTCTCGAGACTTGGTTGTGAAGTTGGAAACTTGCTAGCCTTCCTCTTCTCTTTTCTCTTGTAAACTTGCTAGCCTTCCTCTTCTCTTTTCTCTTGTTGTGAAGTTAGAGACTTGGTTTGTTGGAAGTAAGGTGTGCTTAAGGATGGTTTGTGGTATCTAAGGTAAGGTTTAACCCTTTCTCTATGTATTCGAGGTTATCTACATTATATCTAGTTGATTGGAAGCTAAACTTGTGCGATTGAGTTTGAGAACCCATAGTTGTAGATTGCTGGGCTGTTTTGATTGTTCTTGGACTAATTTGTGGATTATAAATCATTAAGAAGAGTTTGATTATATTGTTAGTGATGTTCTAAAGGTGTAGGAATGGAAGGAGAAAAGATAGTGAAATGTTAATTGTTGTTATGAGGCAAGCTTGTCGCTCAATTTAGCGTAATTTAGCTTTCTCATAGCTGAAGATGGTTTCGTTGTTGTGTTTGTTAATTTGCACGACCTACTATCTACCTTAAGCATCACCCCATTTTCTCCTATGTATATAATATATTACTCTACCTGTTCTAATATAGAGGTTCGCAAAATAAAATACAGAACAATAAAGTAATGACACAGTGATTTTTATGTGGACACCACCCGACTCACAAAGGTAATAAAAACCACGACATACACCTATGTAGGATTTACACCCCAACTTCACTACAATGATGAGACCATGCAAATTCAAGTTACAACCTTGTAACCTAGGAACTAACTCTAATTCATATCTTTCTAATCAACCTTTGAGTAGGGAGCAACCTTCAAGTTAAACTCTAATTTTAAGTTGAATTTACAATGGTTTTGTATCTAACTGTATGATTCTAATACAGTGGATAAAATTACAACTCGATAAATACCTAATACATAAATCTAGACTCAAGAATTGTAAACATATTATCTGTAGCACAACTTCTCCAATCTTGCTTTGTTGTATTAGGGTGACACTTCTTGAATTAGAATCTCTGTTTAGCATAAGGAGTTTTCTCTAAATATATTATGATACCTCTCTTTGAGTGCACAAAGTTCTTCACGGTATGACTTGATATTTATAACAACTATCTTTCTCAATAGCGGCTGACCTAAACCTTATTTGATATGGCACATAAGATTTGATGTTGATTAGAATTAGCACACCTTCTCATATATTTAGTTTCCTTGTAGGACTATGAAATATCTTGTTAAGTATGATGTGAGATCCTGATTTATATTGGATAGAATCTTGTAGCCTAGGAAACCAAGTCTTTCCATAAAGTCACACAAATCTTAGTTGTTGCATGATTTATTTTGAACATGTTGTTGGACATGGTTCAACTACTTGGTACTTCCAATTTCTAAGTCTTCTGACTGTTCTGAGTTGGAACATCTTCAAATACTTGTTCCATAGACCTCTTCTCATTCATACATCATCTGACCCTGACATGTTTATGGAACATGTTGATACACATGTTTCATATATGATGTGTAGCTTGTCACGACCCGAACCCGGGCCCGTGACTGGTGCCTTACCCCGGGCACCCAAGTAGACATACATCAGAGTAATCAGCGGAACATAAAGACAATACATGAAACCAGTGTAATAAGACAGTGAAATAAGAAGACAGGCTAACCAAAAACGGTTACCTTCAGTATATATAAAAATAGCAACTTTTTCAACATGAACAGTTTAATCCTTTTTACAAACCCTGCCCACAACAGTACTACAGACCTCTCAGAATGACACGACAACAATGGCGGGACAGGGCCCCGCCAAACCCCTGAATGTAAACACTTACGACGACAGGGGACTATACCACTGATAAGCCTCCGGAGAAACGGAGCTTCCCAAACGTCAAACTGCGTGACTCGAGAGCTAGGATCAACGATCGGTGTACCTCAACTGCGGCATGAACGCACTTCAAGCGAGGTCGATAACAGTGCAGAGTATGTGAAATGAAAATACATCGTAAATGAAATCATAGCGATCATATAAAGCAGAGACATGTATGATAACCAAACTACGATTTACAACAAAGCGATATGTCGTTAGGGACTCACGCCTCAAGTCATCACTCAAGTATAACAATGGGTCTCGTGCCCACGACATCAATCATGCGTGGAATACCTTCCTCACCGGCAGCCTATGATATGAAAGCACCAAGGAACACACTGAACACCAGTCCCACTGTGTCATAATAAAATCAGACGGTAAGTACGAAGGCATAGCCGACTACTAAAACCCACAGTACCAACAAGGTCGCGAATCAGATCATAAGATCTGTCTAGACCGTCACATGATCAAAGCCGCCACTTGCCCGCAGATATCGATGTACGCGTCTAACCACGAACTCCCGCACCCGCATAGGCCAATCTCATCGCCCGCATGAGGCATTCCCGCATCGAGGGTAGCTACTCCCGCATCGCCCCGACTTCGCACCGCGTAGCCACAAGGACCGCGTGCCCGTAAAGGACGACACTAACACCGAACTCGTAGTTCGCGCATAGCCCGGGACTGCGTGAGGTATTCTCGAATCATAGTCCATCGACCGCTCGAGTCTACCCCAGACGGAGGCGCAACCGGAATCATCTCAAGAGATGAATGCCACAATACTATCATAACGATCGATAGTTAATAAGCACAATCCGCGGAAACCCTTCACACAAACATCACAAGATACTAACACACGTAGATCCCAACACGTTTACTTATCAACGCAATCAAGAAAGTATTACAAGGCTATCACAAACCAATACAATCAAGTTGTTCACACAAGGTACCTTCTACTATATGATTAACAAAATCGGGTTTTTATCCCCAAAGTACTTCATACATTAACTCTTTAACAGATCGTTAATTTCACAATGTCACACAATACCCGTAGTATAAAATAGAGTGACTATCCTTTTAAAGTAAATCAATTACTTCTCTTTGTAAAATCAAGTAGCAACATTCTTTCCAATGATCAAGTTTGCCTAATTTCCAATGTTCAAGTTTCTCATTTTAGAAAGGTTTCAGTAGTTCATAGTCTTATTCATTTGAGAATATAATTCTCCTTAAAACTATCCGAGAAACATAAGTCTTATATGTGAGTAGGATATTCTTGTTTATAACAATCTTATTACAATGACCATGATCTAGGAAATATCATTTTGTCTCATCTTAGCTTCATGCATGGAAGTTTCTCTGGTTTTAATAATACTTAATTAGTCAAAACATTTCCTTTTATTAACGCCGATGGTTTGTCGATACACATTCCGATTTCAAATCAAGAAACATTCTTAAGCCGTTATACCTAACTTCCCATAAAGCTAGTATAACTCTTAAGTTTTTCAAAACCAAGTATATTACTTCTTCTTTCAAAATGATTCAAAAATCTTTTGAAATACTTCAAGTTCTTTATTAACACATAACAAGCCGCTTATAGTTCAAATCGATTACCTTTTAAAAACCACGTGTATTTTCTTACCAACATAAAGTCGTTATAACCAACTTCCCATAAAGCCGTTATAACACTTTATGTTTTAAATCAATCAAATACATTTAGCACACGTACGCTCACCGTACTACATAGTTCACACATATCATGCTAGAAGAGATAGAAAGAGGTTCACATACCTCGCGACGAGTATCGACTAATAGCAAAACGCTCAAGTACTTCCAACCGTCGGCTACTCCTTACGCCAAGTAGATCGCGCCACACGTAGTACTTCAACCTATAAGGCCACAAGGCGCGCTTATTAGTGCTTAGATCCGCCAGAGAACATTCTACGTAAAATTCGGCAAAGACTCTCCCGCAACAGCGTAAATCTCCTCCTTTATCGAGGCCGCCATCAAGCCAACGAGGGGTTATGCATCTAACCCTAACGGTACAATTCTACTCCACTGCACTACTTACACAAGTCTCTTGTAATACAACCCTATGTAATTACTGATCAAGATTCTTCTTTAAATTGGGCTTAAGTCGCAAGACATTGCGTAAGTATTATTCAGCTTAAGTCAAAAGACATTGCCGATAACTACGCTCGCCTATATATAGTATACTTCAACTATATATTCTACAAATCATGTAATTTCCAATTACAATAGGGGGACAAGATAATTACCTTGATAAGCCCATAATTATCCAAGTAAAAAGTCGATCCTGGGCAATCGTTTAACTCCAACTCCGTGCGCTCCAACCCGCTCCAAACAACCCTTAGAAGTTCTAACCAACTTCTACTTACTACTCCAACTAACCATGGAGATTTTCCTAGGGTTTCGGTTTTGTGACCGACGGAAGTATAATAGTATTTACGGCTTTTGTATAGGTATAACCTTAGAATACTACAAGGTATATGGCTAAGGTAATTTGGGCATTATAACAATACTTTTGAGAGTATTTCTACCAAGAGAGGGGTATTTATACGAAAACACTAGGCAGTGGGGTACCACGCCACACCCCAGGGGAGAGGGGAGGCTCTACCATAAAGGCCTATCTAGGGAGGGGCTCTTGGACGAGAGTCAAACAAGAGGGAGAGGAGGGATTTAACACTTAGGAAATATTTGGAATGGATGAAGAAGTCATCCTAAGTGGTATTTATAGTGTAAGCCAAGGCCAACCAATGGCCAAGATCTTGCCAAGTGCATAGCAAGTGTAGGCCAAGATCTTGCCAAGTGCACACTAGCCAACTAACACAAAAATATCCTACCAACCCTTGACCACAAAAGCCACACTTTCGCCAACACAATTTCCGCCTGAGGTGTTCAATGAGAGGTGACAAGTGTCACCCTCTTGTTGGTCCATAATGTTTCGTCTCTCGGAAAAATCCGCAAAAATTAAAAATGACATAGCGGAAATTCCCTACGAAAGTCGTGGAAAGCGTTTCGTTAAAAACGACTCTAACCGTGTTATGCACAAATAAAATTCGCCAAGCCACTTTCTCAAGTTCAAATTTTCTACGCACGCCCCACGCACATACTGAAATACGGTATAACATTCTCCTCTCCTTAGAAACATTCGTCCGAATGTTCCTTCTAAGTCTCAAACAGACGCGCGCCAAGATAGTCTTCACTACTATACTTACGAAACAAACACGCCACATCCGCCACGAAACACCCAAGCAAAAATACCTCCATCTAAGTCCACGAGAACACCTCTATCATAACCACAAACACTTCTAACATCACCTATGCCGCCATACTGTGCTCGCTTCTCTCTTTACTCGTCGTAGATACCACTTTGTCACTTTGTCGCGAGCCTTGCTCCGACGACTAACAAATGGTACCTGCCGCGATCCCGAGGATGTCGTACACTCGAACTCTCACCACATTCGACACGGCCGCTTTCCCAAAACTCGGTTACTATCTCTAACGTGGTCATCATTAGCGGGAACACTCGATGGATCTCCGATACTTTCCCGATCATAACAAACGATCGACGGCCGCCTCCTAAGTCGGACGGCAAGAATGCTAACATATAGGCAACCCGCCTATTCTTCACATGAACTCAAAAGGGCCCAAAGTAACTCTGCTAAGTCCTCTCGTATTCCAAACTCACACCCAACCCGGTGGTACCTTCAAGACCGACCACAACTCGAACTCTGGCGTCGCCGATTATCCGCACAATTCCTCCGAGCTGCGAACTTCTTCTAGACAAAGCCAGACTATCCACATCACCGGAACAAGCTGAACCAACTAATCGAACCTTGCCAACATCGAACCAATCGATCGACAACTTACACTTCCGCCTCTTACAAGGCTTCATAAGGCGATATCCGAACACCGAAATGGTAGATCAAACACTACCTCCACAGAGACAACAATCCCCAACGACTACCTCAAATCCACGACCGGCCCGGTGGCGAATGCGGTCTGAGACTCACTGAGTTCTTAACCTGCTCGTAAACTTTTAGAAGGCGAAAAATAGCCACAACTGGGCTTCACTGCGACATAAGGTGAAGGTAGGCACCCTGCAGCTTACAACCTTTACGATAAAACAATCGCTAAGTAAGCGATCTTTGCTAGAAGACAAGGCGGTGACCTCCTCGGTCCGACCATCGGGTCGAATCGTCCACGAACTCGTCTGTTAATCCGAACATGGGCCTAACACCTCGTGACCTACCACAAGCGGGACCACCACAACTGACCCCACCACCAAACCTGCCGCGGGTTGACCCGCAACGTGGCCTCAACCCGACCCGGCAACGCGCATCATACTAGCTCCCCGAACCGGAACAATCTCACTAATCACGTTACGAAAACCTAGCGGTCTTCTTAGCTCAACTACCCTCTTTCATTCCACACTACTAGGGACCTGTCCCAACATAACTCACGTGCACTATGCACTCCGATAAGGGTCAAACATAACACTACACCCTTTTTCCTCGAGATGGCCTCACCTCTAAGGTCTCTACGTATAAAGCTCTAAGGCTCACACTTTCTCTATCCCCCAAAATCTTACTCGGTTAAACAACCATGATTTCAAATCACAACTAACACATCGCTATCGTAACATAGCACCTAAGGTATACTCACCTTATCACCTATACAAAACTCTAGAGGGTTAAGGATAGATCTATATCTACTGCTTCACTCCTTAGTCGTTCTAATCAAACCTGCCCCGTAGGGCGCATAGCTGAGGGAGATGACAAACTACCCACCGATCCTGAAGGCTAAGTCCTCCTACAAGGACACTCTCGACACTGCACTGACGGCCATAGTACAACAAGTACCAACCTAAAAGATGACATTCCCGGGATGACGTCATCACATTTGTGAACGGAAGCCACGGAGTTCGACCAACTCTGCACACCCCGAACGTCACGAAATTTGTAAGACCACTGCTGCTGGCGAGGTGCATATCTAACTCGCCGTGGAGGCGACTCGCCGAAAGTTACCAAAGGACCTTGCCGCTCGCCCTCTTCTACCGCCCTTTGTTAACGTCGATCTCTACGTCGCTCTGGCCGCGATAAGCCCGCATACGTGCCATGCTCAAGCCTAATCAAGAATTATTCTTGCACAACCTCTTATAGATAGTCCTCAAGACTCGCGGACATCGGTATACTCTCGGTAGCCAAATCTATAGCTAATAACAGGTTGCCTCTTTGCAATCTATATTCACCGTTCGGCCGTGGAATCAAGGTTCAAATATCATGGTCGCGAGGAGCTGCTGCCGCGTGCTAAACTCTTTGGGGCTAGTGACGCCGCAGAACTCCCGAATGGCGCCACCCAAGGTGATAATGGGCTGTGCCCACGTAACCCTCTCACTTTACTCGCAGCCTCCCGCTTTGCCTCACGGGCGGGTTGCCTACGCGAGGCATAACGATAGGGAAAGAATTTCGTCGAGGGTCCAACTTACAACACAACTCTAAGGCACGATCTCAGAGTGAGAAGAATAGAAACCAATCCTAAATATCCTATAGCCTCACGATTATTGGTGTGCACAACACACCGATAATCAAGACTTCATCGATACGGTGCAGAGACACTTTCCGAGGATTAATCGCTCGATACCACTTTTGTCACGACCAACCGGGCGTGGATCGTGCCTTACCGGGCACCCAAGTAGACATACATCGAGTAATCAGAACATAAAGACAATACATGAAACGATTGTAATAAGGCGGTGAAATAAGAAGACAAAGCAACCAAAAACGGTTACCTTCAAGATATATAAAAATAGCAACTTTTTCAACATGAAGTTTAATCTTTTTACAAACCCCGCCACAACAGATTACTGCACCTCGTAATGACACGACAACAATGGCGGACGGGGCCCGCCAAACCCCGAATGTAAACACTTACGACGACAGGGACTATACCACCGATAAGCCTCGGAGAAGCGGAGCTTCCCAAACGTAAATCGTGACCGAGAGCTAGGATCAACGGCGGTGTACCTCAACTGCGGCATGAACGCACTTCGGCGAGGTCGATAACAAAAATGCAGTATGTGAACGAAAATACATATCAGAAATGAAATCATAGCGATCATATAAAGCGGGAGACATGTATGATAACCAAACTACGATTTACAACAGCGATCATGTCGAGTTAGGGACTCACGCCTCAAGTCATCACTCAAGTATAACAATGGGTCTCGTGCCCACGACATCAATCATGCGTGGAATACCTTCCTCACCGCCGGCCTCATGATATGAAAGCACCAAGGAACACACCAACACGGGTCCCACTGTGTCATAATAAAATCAGACGGTAAGTGCGAAGGCATAGCCGATTACTAAAACCCACGCATCAACAAGGTCATGAATCGTATCATAAGATCTGTCTAGACCGTCACATGATCAAAGCCGCCACTTGCCCGCATGATCATGTACGCTGCCTAACCACGAACTCCCGCAGCCCGCGTAGGCCAATCTCATCGCCCGCATGAGGCATTCCCGCATCGAGGGTAGCTACTCCCAAGATCGCCCCGACTTCGCACCGCATGGCCACGCGACCGCATGCCCATAAAGGACGACACTAACACGAACTCGTAGTTCCGCATAGCCCGGGACTGCGTGAGGTATTCTCGAATCATAGGTCCATCGACCGCTGAGTCTACCCCGCATCGGAGGGCGACTTAACCCGGAATCATCTCAAGAGATGAATGCCACAATACTATCATAACGACCGATAGTTAATAAGCACAATCAAGGAAACCCTTCACACAAACATCACAAGATACTAACACACGTAGATCCCAACACGTTTACTTATCAACGCAATCAAGAAAGTATTACAAGGCTATCACAAACCAATACAATCAAGTTGTTCACACAAGGTACCTTCTACTATATGATTAACAAAATCGGTTTTTATCCCCAAAGTACTTCATACATTAACTCTTTAACAGAATCGTTAATTTCACAATGTCACACAATACGTAGTATAAAATAGAGTGACTATCCTTTTAAAGTAAATCAATTACTTCTCTTTGTAAAATCAAGTAGCAACATTCTTTCCAATGATCAAGTTTGCCTAATTTCCAATGTTCAAGTTTCTCATTTTAGAAAGGTTTAGTAGTTCATAGTCTTATTCATTTGAGAATATAATTCTCCTTAAAACTATCCGAGAAACATAAGTCTTATATGTGAGTAGGATATTCTTGTTTATAACAATCTTATTACAATGACCATGATCTAGGAAATATCATTTTGTCTCATCTTAGCTTCTATGCGGATGGAAGTTTCTCGGTTTTAATAATACTTAATTAGTCAAAACATTTCCTTTTATTAACGCCGCAGTGGTTTGTCGATACACATTCGATTTCAAATCAAGAAAACATTCTTAAGCCGTTATACCTAACTTCCCATAAAGCTAGTATAACTCTTAAGTTTTTCAAAACCAAGTATATTACTTCTTCTTCAAAATGATTCAAAAATCTTTTGAAATACTTCAAGTTCTTTATTAACACATAACAAGCCGCTTATAGTTCAAATCGATTACCTTTTAAAACCACATGTATTTTCTTACCAACATAAAGCTGTTATAACCAACTTCCCATAAAGCCGTTATAACACTTTATGTATTAAATCAATCAAATACATTTAGCACATGAACTTCTACCGTACTACATACATCACACATATCATGCTAGAAGAGATAGAAAGAGGTTCACATACCGCGACGAGTATCGACTAATAGCAAAACGCTCAAGTACTTCCAACCGTCGGCTACTCTCACGCCAAGTAGATCGCGCCACACGTAGTACTTCAACCTATAAGGCCACAAGGCGCTTATTAGTGCTTAGATCCCCAGTAGAACATTCTACGAAAATTCGCAAAGACCTCCCGCAAC
Source organism: Przewalskia tangutica (assembly GCA_029844215.1). Taxonomy (NCBI): domain Eukaryota; kingdom Viridiplantae; phylum Streptophyta; class Magnoliopsida; order Solanales; family Solanaceae; genus Przewalskia; species Przewalskia tangutica. Next base: position 112,656,586 of record CM056727.1, read on the forward strand.
AGCGTAAATCTCCTCCTTTATCGAGGCCGGCTATCAAGCCAACCAGGGGGGGGGTTATGCATCTAACCCTAACGGGTACAATTCTACTCCACGGTACTACTACACAAGTCTACTGTAATACAACCCTATGTAATTACAGTTCAGTATTCTTCTTTAAATTCAGGCTTAAGTCGCAAGACATTGCCGTAAGTATTATTCAGGCTTAAGTCAAAAGACATTGCCGATAACTACGTTCAGTTCTATATATAGTATACTTCAACTATATATTCTACAAATCATGTAATTTCCAATTACAATAGGGGGACAAGATAATTACCTTGATAAGCCCATAATTATCCAAGTAAAAAGTCGATCCTGGGCAATCGTTTAGCTCCAACTCCGTGCGCTCCAACCCGCTCCAAACAACCCTTAGAAGTTCTAACCAACTTCTACTTACTACTCCAACTAACCATGGAGATTTTCCTAGGGTTTCGGTTTTGTGACTGACGGGAAGTATAATAGTATTTCTGGGCTTTTGTATAGGTATAACCTTAGAATACTACAAGGTATATGGCTAAGGTAATTTGGGCATTATAACAATACTTTTGAGAGTATTTCTACCAAGAGAGGGGGGGTATTTATACGAAAACACTAGGCTAGGGGTACCCACGCCACACCCCAAAGGGAGAGGAGGCTCTCGCCGTAAAGGCCTATCTAGGAGGGGGCTCTTGGACGAGAGTCAAACAAGAGGGGAGAGGGAGGGATTTAACACTTAGGAAATATTTGGAATGGATGAAGAAGTCATCCTAAGGGGGGTATTTATAGTGTAAGCCAAGGCCAACCAATGGCCAAGATCTTGCCAAGTGCATAGCAAGTGTAGGGCCAAGATCTTGCCAAGTGCACACTAGCCAACTAACACAAAAATATCCTACCAACCCTTGACCACAAAAGCCACACTTTCGGCCAACACAATTTCCGCCAATGAGAGGGTGACAAGTGTCACCCTCTTGTTGGTCCATAATGTTTCGTCTCTCGGAAAAATCCGCAAAAATTAAAAATGACATAGCCGGAAATTCCCCTACGAAAGCTGTGAAAACGTTTCGTCGAAAAACGACTCTAACCGGGTGTTATGCACAAATAAAATTCGGCCAAGCCACTTTCTCAAGTTCAAATTTTCTACGTACGTCCTTACGTACATACTCTGGAAATACGGGGTATAACATAGCTCTATGTCTATTTCTTCTAAGCTTGATTCATTCATTCAACTCTGTACTCCTGATGATCTCTTCACCTCTTCTCTTGATATTCCTTTCTACCATGTAGCACATTAAACCATTGCACCTGCTGGCTCTTTGAGATAGGATGATAGAACTTTATTCATGCTACCTCTATCTATCATGATATTCTCTATAGCTTCGAACTCGTTTACATTCTCTTATGTGATGAAACAAGGTCATAGACCCGATTCACTTAACTACTCCACATTTTCTCCTCACAATCTCCTCACTTATAGGTCATTCAGTCCTTGCACCTGATGACCTGGTTTTGTATTGACACATATATTTACAATCTGTGTTCATGTGGCTGCGTCTGTCTCTGCTGCTTCTTTGCAATGCATCTTCAGTTCTCATTCGAGTTATTTATCTCTCCTTCCTTTGTGAACGTATGTACTTATAACTACTATATGATAAGTACATGGACCTGATACTGATTCGTTCACTTCATTGCAACCTTTATTTGCAATATAACATGTCTTTGTACTTGTTTAGTTTAACCTGTGCGTTCTTGCTATTCTGTGTTTAGCTTTAGTTCGCTTATCATAAAGCTAGCTTGGTTTATGCACCTTGAATATTTATTTTGTCAATCATCAAAACTACTTGGTCCATTTCAGATGTCTTGATGACAACAAATACTCATTCTTTGATGATGACAAACCCCTTATTTTTCACGTCAGGAGTAACCTATTCCATATACTCACAACATCGAGTTTGGATTAAGATTAAACCATCATGTTAGCACAAGAGTCATAAAGCAAGTAAGCACAATGATCAATATTTCCCATTTTGGCATCTTTTAAAAGTTAACTCAGATTGTAGTTAGTAACTAATGATAGATATTGAACTCATGAACATACGGGCTATCACATATACGCAAAACAGGAACCAGTCACTCTGTTAAGAAAACAACATTCGTATCACAAATAAGACACTACTTTGTGGAATATGCAATAGTTATTTTCATTAACTTCAATCAGTACAATTCAAATCCTTGTTTACATCCATATACAACAGATCAATTCGACAGACATAGAACTAGACTCTAGAAGGTATAATGGATAAAATTAGGGAGAACCTAGTCACTATACTAGTGAATGTGACCAATGTGGAGGTTTCACCCTAGGTCTAATATCTGGAGGTTTTTGGCTAAGGGGTGCGGATTGACTATGGTAGAAATGGGAGGATATCTGTTCATTGACTATTTCCTTGTAATCACCTTCTGATTCAACCCATTCTCTTGGATAGATCTATGTCTATTACCCCAAGAAGATCCACCATCCTCTAACCAGCTTTGCCCATGAGGACCAAGATCCGGGATGTTCTTCTTTCTTAGAAGATTGAGGATTATTCTCTGTTTCAACCTTTCATACTTCTCCATAAACTCTGATGTCTCCAGAGCTCTTCTTTGCAATGATCTAGATGCATCGCTTTGAGATGAGCGATCAGTGTCAACCAACTCATTTTCTTGAGGAGTTGTTGTATCACTTACTTCCTCTATACTCACCCCTATTTTGAGATATCTAAAATATTTCCCCTTTTTATGAGCCCCACTTAATTTATTTTCTCCTTTCCAATTGGTTTATGCATTCATATAAAGAGAAGATATGTGTTTGTGAGGGTATGGTACAAAGCATAGTCTGATTTTATGATATTAAGGAAGTGTGTGGCAGAGAGAGACTGATCAGAACCTAAAAAAGAATCAGACATATTCTTCACTATATTGGTTCCGTTATGAGATGAGGTGAATGTGATTTTGAGGAGTGGTGACTGGTTTATATAGGGGTGAAAAGGATAACTAAAGTGTCTTTTTTTGGGAGGAGCAAGATTTAACTGGGATGGGAAGAACATGTTGTCCAAGTTGTTCCATGATCTGAGTATATAAATTGAGTAGGGAAAGAAATACATACCTAAAGCATTGACTAACCATATGCACTTGTTGATTCAAGGCATGTTTATGTGACAGCCATCATGTTGATTTTCAAGAGACCATGAATCTAGTTTGGCATAGGACATACAATTAAATGTACAAGATTGACTAAAATATCTTAGTTACCACACTGTCTGAGAAAACCTTCCTATCCAATTTTAGGGAACATATATGCAACTTTAATCATCCCTAATACTATCACAATTATTGCATACCATCTAGAAAAGCCTTTTCAATTTAACTAGTCAAGAATTTATCAACCCCAGATCCTTGGTTTCAGCCATAACCCAATCTAGACAGAGAACAAAATCATGACCATATATTTTCCCTCTTTGTGGAGAATGCCTTCTCAAGGTCTTGCTTCTTCTCTGATTCAGAATCTCAGTTCGATTCTTTGGAATAGACCTCATTGATCATCTTTCTTCACTTGAGGGAAAAAGTTTTTGAACCTGTTGTTGACACCTAATTTTTACCTTTCAATACTCTTATTTAATTATTCAAAGTTCCCGAATCATGAGCGGAGTGAAATATGCATGTTACAAATTAAAAATTTGGCAAATACATGTGGCCTAAATTCTTATATAGCCCGATTCAGTCAAAGAACAAGTCACCTGATTCCCGAAACTGGGGATATGTAGTCGGACTCAATACCAGAGAGCCGATCACATTCCAACAAGAGTCATTTTAAAAATTTTGTTTTGTTTCATTCTCTTTGTGTCGAACTACAGGTGGCATAAATTCTCATATAGGCTGAGATGTGTAGGAAAGCCAAAAACTGAGGCCCGACCACAATTCTAGAAAATTGCATAAACAAACCGAGAAGCATTTTGTTTGGTCGGTAAAAATTAGGTTTGTCAAATTTCGTTATTCATGGATGGTCCCTCCATCCTCGAACAATGAAGAGACAGTTGTTCACACCTAATTTTTACCCTCCAATACTCTTATTTAATTATTCAAAGTTCCTGAATCATGAGCGGAGTGAATATGCATGTTACGAATCAAAAATAATTTTATAGAATTATTCCAGTGATGTTTTGCCATTTCATATGGAAAAATATCATAAAGTATAATATTGTATATCATCTGCATATTTTAAGAAATATTTATCAATTTTTGAATTAAGGAAGAAAATTATCTAATTAATTATCTCAATTGACTATTATAAATTGATCAATATTTTACTCAGCAAAGTTAAGGAAATTGAATTATTTAAATAGAGTGTCAAATAACATCACATGTTATTCAACTTTTAAAGGATTTTATATTTTATGAATTTTATTTAAAGACAAGTTTTAATTTTAGCTCTCATTATTTTTAACTAGTCATTTTGTCTCCCATTACCCAACCCCTTTCAAAATGGCCAAAATATTGAGCCTTACTCGTTCTTATCCAGCCGAGCCCAGTCAAAAAGGAACTTGACCCGACCTAATTCACAGTTAAAGGAGTATAACACCCCCATATTACCCTCTCATTTCCTTACGCAAAGGGGTTAAGAAAACCGTGGCCTCCACCCTGCTCTCTCTTTCATTGTCGACATCACCATTGCTATTTTTGGCAATGATTCAGTGCACATATATATATTTACAAGAGCGTGTGTGGATATTTCCGACAAGGGTCTTAATGAACCTTGTCTTCTCCTTCCTTTTTCCACCAGCATATGTAATACCCCTACCCCCTTTCCTTCCTCCTCTATGAGTCCTAATGAGAGTTGTCTAATCTAAGACCGAAAGCATGAATTTCTATTGGCCAATTTCTTTTCCTTTGCAAAAATAAATCAAAATCATTATCCCACATCATATTTGGACTTACTATTTGGGAATTTTGGGTATTATAAAAGGTACCCTTCCCCTCAGTCAAAAAGAACAGAAAAAGCCTTGAATAGTGGTAAATCCCAATGTTTGAGCAAAAGACTCATATTTTGAGCATTTTGAAACTGTAGAACATTTTATATGGTTTCAATAGTCTAAAGTTAACCCAATGGGGTTTGGTCTAGTGGATAAAAACTGGCTAGAACCACAGGGAGGTCAAGGGTTCGACCCTCCATCAGAAAGAATCCTCGGGAGAGCATTCCAGAACAATGACGGCTCGGAGTGGTAGCCCACTCACTACCATTGTAAAGAATCCCTTGGGGAGAGCTTTCTGAAAACATCGACCCGGCTCGGAGTGGTAGCCCACTCACTACCATTTTATGTAATTAAAAAAGAAAAATAGTCTAAAGTTTGTTTTTTTGTTGTGTGGTCTGAGTTAGTTGATTTGGAGGAGAAGCTTTCCACTTTGGATCTCAGTTCACGACTACACGAAAAAAAGGTAAACTCAAATTTCTCTCAAATTTCATTTTATTTACATTCTATGTGTGTTTATTGCAAATTTAATTTTCTTTGATTACTTTAGAGTTTTTAATTTGGTTAGTGTAATTTAGTTTAGTCATATGATGGATTGAAGTATGTAGGTTAAGTTTCAGCATTTGCATAGGATTATGAGGTTGATTAGTGGAATATTGTGTGATGTTAACTTGTTTTTTTTACCATTTATGCCTATGTATGATATGTTAGGAACTATGTGATGTGTAGGCTCTCTCAATGCTTGCTTAGTAGAGATTATCATGTATATGTGTTTAGCATGATATGATGCCTCTTGGTAGTCGAAACATAAGTATGTGACTGTAATTGTTCCCTTATTACATATTTTGAGATTATATTAGTAATGACAACATAGTTTTAGTTACCCATGTGAACTTAGATACATGTTTATAGCCTGTTTACACACTCTCTATGACAAAATGAAGAGTACAAAATACGTTTGGCTTTTAATTTTTGCTATCCTATCTATATAAAACTTGTGTATTTAAGTTCGAGATAAGGAAGCATTGTGTATTCTGGATCCTTGTTGATTGGCTATAGATATTGAAGCACTCCAATCTTGTTTGAATTTTCCCTAACTGGTTCATCATCCTGATAAATGTCCAGTTTGTTGGTTAACTGTGGTATAATATTGATTTGACTTAGGATCTTCTTGACAATAATCTTGACTATACTATACTCTGTTTGAAGTGTCATTATCCCTGTACAACATGAATATGTTTATGTATGCTTAGTTTAACCTAAACACTCCCGCATTGTTAAAATTATGTATTTGAAAGGTTACTTGGTCATTCCTCTTTGTCCACATGTCCATTGGATTGGTTGTATTTTCCTTGTCCGTTCAAATGTCAAAGCATGTCCACATTAGTATGTCATGTTCTAAGTTATCTTGTATCATTCCATGTCGGCTAATGTCACGACCCGTTCCGGGGCCCGTGACTGGTGCCTTACCCCGGGCACCCTAGTGATACAACATCAGAGAAAAACCAGCGGAAATAAAAACTTAAGCACTTAAATAGACATGGATCAAGATAAAGAAAATAGGCCAACCAAAACGGTTGCCTTTCAACATATATATATGTATAGACATTTGAACAGCATAATCCTTACAACCCCGCCACAACAAAGGCTCTGCACTCTAAGATTTTTACAATAACTATGACGGACAAGGCCCCGCCATACCACGAATGTACAAGAACTCTGGACTCGGGTAACATACCAAAGATAAGCCTCAGAAGGAACGGAGCTTCCCAATATCTTTGAAAGGTGATCCTATAAGCGGGATCGACAATGATGTAACTCTACTGCGGCATGAACGCAGCCCAAGGAGGTCGATAACAGTACCAAGTATGTGAAATCAGAAATATCAGAAATGAAATCATAGCGATCTATATAAAGCAGAGACATGTATGATAACCAAACTACTGACACCACATATAAACAAATATATCAAATCGTGGACTCACGCCTCCAAATCATCACTCGTGCGTGGAATTCCTTCCTCATCACGGCGATCATGATATAACAACACCAAGGAGTATATGTGAACACCGTGTCCCACTGTGTCAATAAAACCGTGACGGGCAAGTATAACTACGATCCGACCGTACCAATATCGCATAACCATATCATGAAGGCGACACGTGGCAAGTGCACTAGCCTCCACGGATCCACTGCGCCACGTGGCCGACGGGGCAAGTGAAGCGGCCAAGCACCCGATCACAACCGTAAGTCACGGCTCATCCAAACACCGACTCGCGAAGGCGACACGCGTGGCAAGTACACTAGCCTCCACGAGATCCACTGCGCCACGTGGGCGACGGGGCAAGTGAATCGCCAGCACCCGATCACAACCGTAAGTCACGATACTTCGCCGCCGGCACGCGCGTGGCAATAACCTATACCAGATCCACTGCGTCACGTGGCGGCGGGGGCAAGTAAACAGGCTACGCACCCGATCACAACCGTAAGTCATGATACTTCGCCATAACCATAATGGTCACATGTCCACAGAATCCATCAACAGTGTGGACACCCGATCACAACAGTAAGTCACGAAGCTCCATCCAAACACTGACTCGCGAAGCTGACACGTGGCAAGTACACTAGCCTCCACCAGATCCACCTGCGTCACGTAGCTGACGGGGGCAAGTGAATCGGCCAGGCACCCGATCACAACCGTAAGTCACGATACTTCGCCGCGAAGCTGACACGTGGCAGGTGCAATAACCTATACCAGATCCACCTGCGTCACGTAGCTGACGGGGGCAAGTAAACAGGCTACGCACCCGATCACAACCGTAAGTCACGATACTTCGCCATAACCATAATGGTCACATGTCCACAGAATCCATCAACAGTGTGGACATGCCCACGTAACAATGCTACTGGAAGCATACCCGTGGAATCTCCCGTCACTGCCGGTACGTCCAAGTAAGTTCTCAACAAGTCAATCGGCCCTCCATTGAGAGACGCGGTAGTATAGAAACACAATTTTTGCACAACAAAGACTATCACCATAAGCATAGGCAAGTTACACAACACCAAACATAGGTAAGTTACACGACAACAAGCATAGGCAAGTTATACATAACTCAAGGTACTTTCATTTTATGTCAAAGTCCGGGTTTTAACCCTAAAGTACTACGTACGTTAAATTCCTTTTAAAGAGATCCATTCCTTTTATAAAAGTCACCCGATACCCGTAGTATAAAATAGAGTGACTCATATTTTTAGGTAAACCAAAACACTTCCCTTTTCAACCACATTCTTCTCCCTAAGGTTCCAGTTTGCCTAATTTCAATTACTCAAGTCTCTTTATTTTAGAAAAGTTTCATAGTTCAATGTCTTAATCTCTTTTAAAACAATTGAGTAACATATGCCATAGGCGTGAGCAGTTTATTCTTGTTTATAACCATTTATTAAAGCAGCCATGATCTAGAAAATGTAATATCATTTTGTCTCATCTTAGCTTCTATGCAGATGGAGGTTTCTACTGGTTTTAATACAATACTTCATTATTCAATACATTTTCCTTTATTAACGCTGCAATGGTTTGTCGATACTCATTCTGATTTCCGAAATCAGTAAAACATTATTCCTTTTAAAACCAAGTACTCATTACTCACGAATGAGGTTTCACACTTTTAACAAACTTCATATCAATACAATTAAGTCAAGTCTCTTATCTTTTAAGATTAAGTCTCTTAACTTCTAAAAATCAGTAAACCATTCTTTTTATCTCTCTTAGGACGTTATACCTAACTTCCCATAAAGCTAGTATAACTCTTACGTTTTCAAAATCAAGTATTACTCTTCTTTCAAAAAGGTTTCTTATTTCTTTTGAAATACTTCAAGATTCTTCTTATTCAGGCTTAAGTCAAAAGACATTGCCGTAACACTACATTCGCTAACACACGACGTCTACCGTACTATATATATATTCCTTTTAAAATATTTCAAGGTTCTTATTATTCAGGGCTTAAGTCAAAAGACATTGCTGCATAACTATATTCGGTTAGCACACGACGTCTACCATATTATATATACATATTATTCAGCTTAAGTCAAAAGACATTGCCACACGACGCTCACCGTACTATATGTATTCTTTTAAAATACTTCATGCTCAAGAGTATAGGAAGAATCACATACCTCGCGACGATTATCGACTATAAGCAAAACGCCCACGCTATAACCCGACTAGCCTTGTCCACCTTCTAAGTAGCACATGCTACTTGCGTAACATTCAACCAATAAAGGTTATCGACCATCAGAATACAAATTCTATGTAAATACAGTTGAATCTTCTACTCTAATATACTTCTGATGTGATTTCAGTTCAAGTCTATTCTGTAATATCCTTTTATTACAGTTCAATTCTCTTCTATGAATCTTATATTCATTTCAATTCAACTACAGTATGTAATTTCCAATTACACTAGAAGGATAGGATTATTTACCTCGATGAGCCCAAAATTATCCAAGTTTAACGTCGATCCTGAGCAACGTTTAGCTCCTACTCCGAGTGCTCCAATCCGCTCCAAACAACCCTTAGAAGTTCTACGCAACTTCTACTTAACACTTCAACCGACTATGAAGGTTTTCCTTAGGGTTTCGTTTTGTGGCTAAAGGAAGTATAATAGTATTTCCGGGCTCTACGTATAGAGGTAACTTTGGAAAGTACTACAAGGTATTTGGGCTAAGGTATTTGGGCAATATAACAATACTAGGAGATTATTTCTATACCACAAAGGGGGGTATTATACGAAAACAACTATAGGGGGGGGGGGTAGGTTTCGGCCAAGGGGCCTCTCAAAGGGGGAGGGGGTGTGGTGGACGAAACTCAAGAGGGAGGGAGTAGTTTGAGACTTAGAAAGATTGCTCAAGTTTGGATGAAGAAAGTCTTCAACTTAGAGGGGTATTTATAGGTCAAGTAATGGCCAACCAATGGCCAAGATCAAGCCAAGTGCCATGCAAGTGTAGGGCTAGATTTCAACCATGTGGACCTTATCCATCTACCACAACAACTTGCACAAAATATCCTACCAACTCCCAAGGCCCCATTTCGTCCACTTTGCCGTTCCTAAGCTTCCAATGTGAGGGTGACACATGTCACCCTCCCGTTGGTCCAAAATGTTTCGTCTCTCGGAAAAATCCGCAAAAATTAAAAATGACATAGCCGTATTTTTCCCTTCGCAAGTTTAGTAAAACGTTTCGTCGAAAAACGACTCCTTTCGGCACTTGTGTACAAAATTCGAAACTTGCCAAATCTTAAGGCTTAAATTTTCTACGTACGTCCTTACGTACATATTCTGGAAATACGGGGTATAACATTCTCCCCTCCTTAGAAACATTCGTCCCGAATGTTCCTTCTCAAGACGGACAACGATGAAGTTCTTCTTAACAAGTTGCCAATGCCACACCTGGCCACAAAATAACACACGTTCTCTTCCTTCCTTACTCGTCGTACCCTTCTCGAACACTTGAACTCTTTTAGTATACGTACCACACTTTAGTCATCGCTTTAGTTTCCAAAACTTTGGAGTCACCACCTCCAAACTTGGTCTTTTTACTAGCCTCAATCTCCCTTAAGGCTATTCCCGGCCTTCACGATCCGCTTCTGGTCGAACATATCCACGAACTCATACAATGGTCATCTAAACTTGGGCCTAGCACCCTTGTGACCCCACCACCTGGCGGGACCACCCAGAGCTGACCCCACCTCGAAACAGGCCGCGGGTTGGCCCGCAACATGGCCCCAACCCGACCCACTTAACGCATCAAGCTCTTGTTCCCCGATCCGGAACAATCTTACCTATACAGGTCATGAAAGCTACCACTTCCATTTCACACTACCCAGGGACTTATCACACAATACATTCTAGGCATAAAATGCACTCTGACAAGGATCACTTGCAAAATCTTGTACTCAAGACGGCCTTACATCTAAGGTCTCAACTGTAATATTCTAAGGTTCATCATTTTCTCACCCCCCAGGCTTACCCTTTCTCACTAACCAGGTTTCTAAATCACATTTTAGCACAAAGCTATCCGAACATAACACTAAACACATCATCAATACATACAAAACTCTAGAGGGTTAAGGATATACCTGAAAATAGGCGGTTCAGAGGACCGCTAAAACTGGGAACTTCCACCACGACCTCTACCGTGGCCCGCCGGTGTATGAACATCCTGCCTAGCTATGGAAGGTGAAGAACCCGCAAATCGCTTCTAGTAGTCAGTGCTATCCCACCATGCTACTCGGTCTGACAGTCTTCGTCAAATGGCCCGCCGGCCGCAAGTATAGCAATCTCCCAAACCAAGACGACATTCCCTATGGGCTTTACCACAACGGCCACACCGAGATACGGGCGCCTCATCCGCGAACACTTCTACTCCCGAAAATCTGAAACTGGGAGCCACGACCGCCTCGAAAATCCCGGCGTCCCGGCTGTGGAGGACCACTCAGATCGGGCGGAGGTACATAACTAGTTCGCTGTTGAGGCGGTCCGCCTCGAAAGTCACCAAAGGACCTGCTGTTCGCCTCTTCGCCGATCTTCGTCATTCCGCCGATTTCTCCGCCTCACATCCAAGTGCATAAGCTGCGTGCGGCAATGTCCATGCCCACCAAGAGCTACACGAACAACTCTCGCTAGGTAATCATCGAGCCTCAGAACATATCGGTGCACTCGATCCTCCATACTAGCTACTAACGCGGACGTCGCCAATGAGTCGAACTCACATTGTACTCGAACCGCATCCGCTTCGCCGCAACACCAAAAATCTGCTACCGAGCCCTCCTCATCTGTGGAAGCAAGAAGCGTGCAAGAAATGCCTCTGAGAACTCGTCCCATAAAGCTGGAAGTGCATTCTCTCCCCGGGACAGCTCCCACGAATCAAACCAGTCGACTACGGTATCACGCAGCCGATGCGAACCTAGGACCACCGACTCGGTCTCCGATGCCTTGATCACTCTCATGATCCGTCAGAATCGCCGGATGAACTCCTGCGGATCATCCTCAGGCCTCGACCCATAAAACTCTGGCGGGTTACATCTCAGAAAATCTCGTAGCCTCAAACTATCTCGATCTAGTGAACCATCTGGTGCATCGAACTGCTGGCCCACTTATCCTCAAGTATGGCCACAACTCTGGCCATTAACTGGGCCCACTCCTTGTAACTCATCTCTTCTCGCCTGCATCGGGATGGAGGCTCGTGCATGTAGTCTCGTAGAGATCGCCGCGCTTTACTCGCAGACTCCTCGCCGCTTTGCCCTTCGCCCGGCCGTTGCCTTGCGAGGCATAATCGTAAAAACGGTACGTCGAGGGTCCAACTTATCACACTCTAAGGCACGATCTCGTAATGAGAAGAATGGAAACCAATCCTAAATGTCTCGCAGCCTCGATTATAGATGTGGTGCACAACACACCGATAATCAAGACTCTACTAGACACGATGCAGACACTTTCCGAGGATTAACTGCTTTGATACCACTTTTGTCACGACCCGTTCCGGGGCCCGTGACTGGTGCCTTACCCCGGGCACCCTAGTGATACAACATCAGAGAAAAACCAGCGGAAATAAAAACTTAAGCACTTAAATAGACATGGATCAAGATAAAGAAAATAGGCCAACCAAAACGGTTGCCTTTCAACATATATATATGTATAGACATTTGAGCGATAATCCTTACAACCCCGCCACAACAAAGGACATCTATAATATTTTTACAATAACTATGACGACAGGCCCCGCCATACCCCGAATGTACAAGAACTCTGCACTGTGGTAACATACCAAAGATAAGCCTCCAAGGAACGGAGCTTCCCAATATCTCGAAAGATGATCCTATAAGCGGGGATCGGCGGTACTGATGTAACTCACTGCGCAGATGAACGCACTTCGAAGGAGGTCGACAACAGTACCAAGTATGTGAAATCAGAAATATCAGAATGAAATCATAGCGATCCATATAAAGCAGAGACATGTATGATAACCAAACTACTGACACCACATATAAACAAATATATCAAATCGTGGACTCACGCCTCCAAATCATCACTGTGCGTGGAATTCCTTCCTCACCGCCGATACCTATGATATAACAACACCAAGGAGTATATGTGAACACGTGTCCCACCTGGTCAATAAAACCGCACGGCAAGTATAACTACCGATCCGACCGCTCAATAATATCGCATAACCATATCACGAAGGCGACACGTGGCAAGTGCACTAGCCTCCACCGATCCACCGCCACGTATGACGGGGCAAGTGAATCGCCAGCACCGATCACAACCGTAAGTCACGAAGCTCTCCATCCAAACACCGAAGGCGACACGTGGCAAGTACACTAGCCTCCACCAGATCCACCGCGCCACGTGTCGACGGGGCAAGTGAATCGCCGTGCACCGATCACAACCGTAAGTCACGATACTTCGCCGGGTCGACACGTGGCAAGTGCAATAACCTATACCAGATCCACCTGCGTCACGTAGCTGACGGGGGCAAGTAAACAGGCTACGCACCCGATCACAACCGTAAGTCACGATACTTCGCCATAACCATAATGGTCACATGTCCACAGAATCCATCAACAGTGTGGACATGCCCACGTAACAATGCTACTGGAAGCATACCCGTGGAATCTCCCGTCACTGCCGGTACGTCCAAGTAAGTTCTCAACAAGTCAATCGGCCCTCCATTGAGAGACGCGGTAGTATAGAAACACAATTTTTGCACAACAAAGACTATCACCATAAGCATAGGCAAGTTACACAACACCAAACATAGGTAAGTTACACGACAACAAGCATAGGCAAGTTATACATAACTCAAGGTACTTTCATTTTATGTCAAAGTCCGGGTTTTAACCCTAAAGTACTACGTACGTTAAATTCCTTTTAAAGAGATCCATTCCTTTTATAAAAGTCACCCGATACCCGTAGTATAAAATAGAGTGACTCATATTTTTAGGTAAACCAAAACACTTCCCTTTCAACCACATTCTTCTCCCTAAGGTTCCAGTTTGCCTAATTTCAATTACTCAAGTCTCTTTATTTTAGAAAAGTTTCATAGTTCAATGTCTTAATCTCTTTTAAAACAATTGAGTAACATATGCCATAGGCGTGAGCAGTTTATTCTTGTTTATAACCATTTATTAAAGCAGCCATGATCTAGAAAATGTAATATCATTTTGTCTCATCTTAGCTTCTATGCAGATGGAGGTTTCTACTGGTTTTAATACAATACTTCATTATTCAATACATTTTCCTTTATTAACGCTGCAATGGTTTGTCGATACTCATTCGATTCAAATCAAGAAACATTATTCCTTTTAAAACCAAGTACTCATTACTCACGAATGAGGTTTCACACTTTTAACAAACTTCATATCAATACAATTAAGTCAAGTCTCTTATCTTTTAAGATTAAGTCTCTTAACTTCTAAAAATCAGTAAACCATTCTTTTTATCTCTCTTAGGACGTTATACCTAACTTCCCATAAAGCTAGTATAACTCTTACGTTTTCAAAATCAAGTATTACTCTTCTTTCAAAAAGGTTTCTTATTTCTTTTGAAATACTTCAAGATTCTTCTTATTAGGGCTTAAGTCAAAAGACATTGCCGTAACACTACATTCGATTAACACACGACGTCTACCGTACTATATATATATTCCTTTAAAATATTTCAAGGTTCTTATTATTCGGGCTTAAGTCAAAAGACATTGCCGTACAACTATATTCGCTAGCACACGACGCCTACCATATTATATATACATATTATTCAGCTTAAGTCAAAAGACATTGCCACACGACGTCACCGTACTATATGTATTCTTTTAAAATACTTCATGCTCAAGAGTATAGGAAGAATCACATACCTCGCGACGATTATCGACTATAAGCAAAACGCCCATCGCTATAACCCGCTAGCCTTGTCCACCTTCTAAGTAGCACATGCTACTTGCGGAACATTCAACCAATAAAGGTTATCACCATCAGAAATACAAATTCTATGTAAATACAATTGAATCTTCTACTCTAATATACTGATGTGATTTGGTTCAAGTCTATTCTGTAATATCCTTTTATTACAGTTCAATTCTCTTCTATGAATCTTATATTCATTTCAATTCAACTACAGTATGTAATTTCCAATTACACTAGAAGGATAGGATTATTTACCTCGATGAGCCCAAAATTATCCAAGTTTAACGTCGATCCTGAGCAACGTTTAGCTCCTACTCCGAGTGCTCCAATCCGCTCCAAACAACCCTTAGAAGTTCTACGCAACTTACTTAACACTTCAACCGACTATGAAGGTTTTCCTTAGGGTTTCGTTTTGTGGCTAAAGGAAGTATAATAGTATTTCCGGGCTCTACGTATAGAGGTAACTTTGGAAAGTACTACAAGGTATTTGGGCTAAGGTATTTGGGCATTATAACAATACTAGGAGATTATTTCTATACCACAAAGGGGGGTATTATACGAAACAACTATAGGGGTAGGTTTCGCCAAGGGCCTCTCGAAGGGAGGGGTGTGGTGGACGAAACTCAAGAGGGAGGGAGTAGTTTGAGACTTAGAAAGATTGCTCAAGTTTGGATGAAGAAAGTCTTCAACTTAGAGGGGTATTTATAGGTCAAGTAATGGCCAACCAATGGCCAAGATCAAGCCAAGTGCCATGCAAGTGTAGGGCTAGATTTCAACCATGTGGACCTTATCCATCTACCACAACAACTTGCACAAAATATCCTACCAACTCCCAAGGCCCCATTTCGTCCACTTTGCCGTCCCTAAGCTTCCAATGTGAGGGTGACACATGTCACCCTCCCGTTGGTCCAAAATTTTTCGTCTCTCGGAAAAATCCGCAAAAATTAAAAATGACATAGCCGTATTTTTCCCTTCGCAAGTTTAGTAAAACGTTTCGTCGAAAAACGACTCCTTTCGGCACTTGTGTACAAAATTTGAAACTTGCCAAATCTTAAGGCTTAAATTTTCTACGTACGTCCTTACGTACATACTCTGGAATACGGGGTATAACAGCTAAGTTGCTGAATACTATCAATACTGGTATTTTGTACCTATTTGAACTAGCTTGTGCCATGTTGAAGTTATTACATATTTGCATCCCATGTTTAACTCACAATAATGTTCATGTAGTAGCATGTATAGGGGATGATTTGGTGCTAGAACTGTTTAAGTGAGTAGAAGTTCTCGATATATGATTTGAATAAGTATTACTTAGGAAGAAATGTCTTGCCCCTTGTAAAGTTGTGCATCCATTCCTAGACTACCTGTTTAAGAGTCTGTGTCTGTTACACCCCGGAATTACAAGACATGTATACGGGAATAGACGTGAGAATACGAGACTTAAAAGTTTGATCGCAAGAAAGAATTGTTTCCCAAAGGAAAAAATCTTCCGAACCTCGGGAAGGAAAAATATTTGTCGGTAAGAATTGGCTTCTCAGAATTGTTATTTGAGACTGATGGAATTTATCGGAACTATGGAATTTCATTTTCGGATTTGGACACGTAGGGCCCACCCGAGAAATCTTACGTTTTGTGGGGCCCACAAGATTTTCGATATTTTGACCAATTATGGAAATTTCGGGAAACGAAATTTTATGGTCGAATGGGAGGACGACACGTGTCACCCCCCCCCCCCCCCCACATGGCTTGATCGATTTTGTGGACCAAGGTTAAGTGGTAAAGTGACCAAGGTTAAGTGGTCAAGTGACCAAGGTTAGTAGTCAAGTGGATGACAAGCTTGAGATAATTGACTAAGTCAATGAGCCCACTTGACTAGATATTTAGATTTCTTCATCCAAGCCACACAAATGTTTTAATCTAGGCCCTCCATTGTGTTATATATTCATCCTAGTAGCAAGACTTATCTCAACACTTAGAAAAAATTTGAGAAAACTTGAGCAAGTGAAGAGAGATCTCGGGTTCATGCCTAATCCCATACAAAATAATTTCGTTTGTGGTTCATAATTCACAATACTTTAACCCAAGGTTCCTAGGGGTATTATAAGGATATCTCAATAGAAAGATCCCGGAAAAACGACGTTTTCACATTAGTCGCAAGATGAAAACCTAAGTTATTTTCATAAGTTTTGATTGGAAATGGAAGGGATGTTGTTTGTGAATTTCTAAGGGATTCAAATAGCGGATTGGAGCGTGAAGGAAAGGAGCTAAGATTGCTAAGGAGCGACTTTGAATCTTGGAGTTATTTTGGGCTTATCAAGGTAACAATCTTGTCGTTTTAATGATCGAAGATTACTTATTGTTGTAGTTATGGATATAAACAAGCATGAGATATATATTATGAAGATTGATAAGTGTTATGGATATTGGAACCACTAATCCGAAACTAGCATGTTTAGCCTTTGAGATTGGAATTCAATTTGGTTACTAGTTTAGTCGTCGCATGTTATATAAAGAAGGAATTGTAGTTGTGAAAGTTGTTTACGACTCTATAACATGTTAGACTTAACAACTTGGATTGAAAAAGAATTGGGAAGAACTTAGGATTTGTTATTATGGTGGCCGAATGCCCTTATAAATGTTGGACTGTTTTATATGAATTGTGGGGTAGAATTTTACACGTATTGTAAGGCGTGTAATCCCCTTTGATTGGTTGATATGTTGAGCCTCAAATGTGGCATGTTGGTTGTTGATTTCGGGCCTTGAAAAAGGTGGAAAAGTACGTAGAAACAAAGGAAGTGATGCCCAATTTTCCGTAGAATAAGAGACCTTATACTTAGTATCATTCTACGTTAGAAACTAGAAGTTGATAGTCGTGTTGTGGCCATTATAGGTTGCAAATTCGACGTTCGGCGTATTCGACTTAGCTTGTGGATTAAGCCGAAAAGGTATGTGAACCATCTCCTCTTCTTCTAGCATGATTCCTTATGGTAAAGTAAGTAAATCCTACTCCTTAAATGATCTACTCCTTGATTGTACCTTGGAAGTGGTTTCCTAATCTCTTGGATAGTGTATTAGTTCCAAAACCTAAAGGTTGTTATAATAGCTTTATGGGAAGTTAGTTATAACGGTTTTAGGGGAGTCAAATGAGTGATTTACTTAATTGATTTAAAAGAGGAGAAATGACATGATTTAAAGAGAAGTAACTTGTTTTAAAGGTGTGAGTTACTTGGGATTTAAAAGTAAAAGCTACTTGATTTCAAAACCTTGAATTGATGTTTTAAAAGTGTAGTTTGATTTGAAAAATGGAAGTGGCTTGATACTACGAGTGTTAGTGTATTAGGGGTCATAAATGAATTTGGCTTCATTGTAGTACATAAAAGAAGTGACTAGAGTATAAATAGTGTAAGCCACTTAATTTGAAGAATATGCAACTTGATGTTGCAAGGCTCCGCCTTGGGATTTTATGAAAAAGGTAAAGAACGTGCGGCGGACGTACGTAGTACTTTGAATTGCTTAAATGAGAATTATTCTATTTGTGCCTTGATAGTACTTTGGCTTGCTTAAATGAGAAATATTCTATTTGTGCCTTGATAGTACTTTGGCTTGCTTAAATGAGAATTATTCTATTTGTGCCTTGATAGTACTTTGGCTTGCTTAAATGAGAATTACTCTTAGTTTGTTAAAAAGGAAGGCATGGTAATTGTCTTGGTTTGTGTAAAAATGAAAGGCATGGTATTGTCTTGATTTGTGTAAAAAGGAAGGCATGGTAATTGTCTTGGTTTGTGTAAAAAGGAAAGGCATGGTATTGTCTTGGTTTGTGTAAAAAAGAAAGGCATGGTATTATCTTGGTTTGCTAAAATGATGGTTTATTCATTTTATAAATAAAGGTCAAGAATGGTTTGCTTGTATATGGGTTGCTCATATTGACATTCGTGCAAATGTCGTATTTCCACATCTCCACGTCCCTCCATAAAGGGCCTGCAACTTGGTTCTAGAGATATCCATGGAGTAGCTCCCCATGGTGTGAGTGGTACACACTCACGGCGAGTCGAATAGACTCGGGCGGGTTAAATTCCCGGGATATAAGCGATGGATTAGCTATCTGTGATGCGAGTATCGTGTACCGATGACTCATTGCAGGTCTACATGACCTATGCGGGTGAAATAGTCTCTTGCGGGTGAAATAGTCCTATGATAGGTTGCATAATAATACAGGGGGGTTTGTAACGACCCGTTCCGGGCCCCGTTACTGGTGCCTTACCCCGGGCACCCTAGTGATACAACATCAGAGAAAACCAGCGGAAAATAAAACATGAGTCATGAAACAAGAGATATAATAATAAACAGGCCAACCAAAACGGTTGCCTTCAAAGATATACATAAAACACGAACAGTTTAATCCTTTACAACCCCGCCCACAACAAGATTTCTGCACTTAAGATTTACAACGACTATGACGGACAGGCCCCGCCATACCACGAATGTACAAGAACCTACAACTCGTGGAACACATACCAAAAGATAAGCCTCCAAGAAACGGAGCTTCCCAATATCTGAATCGTGATCCTAAGGCGGGGATCCACGCATCGATGTACTTCTACTCGCAGATGAACGCAGCCTCCCAAGGAGGTCAAGACAAGTACCAAGTATGTGAAATCAAAAATATCGTAATGAAATCATACTAGTCTATATAAAGCAGAGACATGTATGATAACCAAACTACGATTCACAACATAAAAGCAATATATCGAGTGACTCACGCCTCAAGTCATCACTCAAATATAACTATGGGTCTCACGCCCACAACATCAATCATGTTCGCATCACGGCGCGTGCCCCCTTCTCGTGCATCGGTGTAGACATGTCCATGATGCAACAATAATACCAATGCCCCACGGCCACATGCCGAATTCTACCTCGGTGTAGACACGTCCATGTGACATCAACAATAATATCGGGTGATCAACCCCGCCGCACGGCCACATGCCCCGAATTCTACCTCGGTGTAGACATGTCCATGTAACCACAATAACAATATATCGGGTAATCAACCCGACCGCACGGCCGCATGCCCCGACTGCAGACGGCAGACATGTCCACGTGACATCAACAACAAGACAAGAATCAAAATGGAAACATACCCGTGGAATTCTCCATCACCGCCAAGACGTCCAAGTAAGTTCTCGACAAGTCGACCACCTCTATCGAGACGGCAGAATACGTAAATACCACACTTGCACAACAAAGGCTATCATCACAAGCATAGGCAAGTTTCACAACAACAAGCATAGGCAAGTTTCACAACAACAAGCATAGGCAAGTTTCACACAACTCAAAGTACTTTCATTTTATGCCAAAGTCGGGTTTTTAACCCCAAAGTACTACATCGTTAAGTTCTTTTAAAAGAGGTCCATTTCTTTTATAAAAGTCACCCGATACCCGTAGTATTAGAATGACCAACCCACCTTCCTTTTCAAAACCAAGTAACAACATTCTTTTCCTAAGTTCCGGTTTGCCTAGTTTCATTACTCAAGCTTCTCATTTTCAAATGGTTTCATAGTTCCCAAACTTAATCACTTGATTCCTTTTAGAACAATTGAGTAACATATGTCATATATGTGAGTAGTTTATTCTTGTTTATAACGATCTTATTACAACAGCATGATCTAGAAAATGTAATATCATTTTGTCTTATCTTAGCTTCATGCAGATGGAGGTTTCTACCGGTTTTAATACAACACATCATTATTCAATACATTTTCCTTTATTAACGCTGCAGGGTGCTGTCGATACACATTCGATTCCCAAATCAAGAAACATTATCCCTTTAAAACCAAGTACTCATTACTCACGAATGAGGTTTCACACAAACATCCACATTAAAACAAATAAGTTAAGTCTCTTATCTTATAAGATCAAGTCTCTTAACTTCTAACATCAAGAAACCATTTTCACTTACATAAGGTCGTTATAACTAACTTCCCATAAAGCTATTATAACACCCTATGTTTTAAACCAACCAAATCACTTAGCACATGACGTCTACCGTACTACATAGTTCACAACAATCATGCTAGAAAAGATAGGAAGAGGTTCACATACCTCGCGACGATTTATCGACAATAAGCAAAATGCTCCAAGTACTACAACCTTGCTAGCCCTTTCCACTCTCGAGTAATACGCTACTCTTAGTACTTTCACCTATAAAGGTCACAAACGTCTATTAACCCCAAAACACAAGTTTCTATCTTTCTATAGAAAATTGAAGACCTCCCCGCAACAACAGAAATCTCCTCCTCTATCGAGGCGGCTACCAAGCCAACCAGTGGGGTTTACACGCCTAACCTGACGTGTACAATTCTACACAAGTCTATCGCAATACCCCTATGTAAATACAAATTCGGTTCTTTATTCTTCAGCTTAAGTCAAAAGACATTGCCGAATACTAAGTATAGTTCCATATATAGTATACTTCAACTATATATTCTAACAAACATGTAATTTCCAATTACAATAGAGGACAAGATAATTACCTCGACAAGCCCAAAATTATCCAAGTTATAATGTCGATCCCGAGCAAGGTTTAGCTCCCACTTGCGCCCAAACCACTCCAAACAACCCTTAGAAGTTCTAACTAACTTCTACTCAAATACTTCAACCAACTATGAAGATTTCCTTGGGTTTCGGTTTGAGACTAAAAGGACAAAAGGTAGTATTTCCTGACTTCACGAAAGAGGTATCTTTGGAATACTACAAGGTACAAGGCTAAGGTATTTTGGGCATTATAACAATACTAGAGAAGTATTTCAATACCACGCTGAGGGGTATTATACGAAAACAACTAGGCTAGGTGGTACCCACTGGCTAGCACCACAGGGGAGGGGGACTCTACCAAAGGCCTTTACTAGGGAGTGGGGCTCTTGGGCGAGAGTCAAACAACAGGAGAGGAAGGATAGCAAGACTTGGAACATTTTGGATGAATGAAGTCTTGGCCATGGTATTTATAAGAAACCAAAAGCCAACCAATGGCCAAGATCAAGCCATGTGCAAGGCAAGTGTAAGGCCAAGATCAAGCCAAGTGCACCCTAGACCCTACTCCTTAAAACCCTCACAAATATCTACACAAATATCTACCACAACTTGCCCCCTCAAATCGGCCAAGTGCCGCCCCACATGCTTCCATTGTGAGGGTGACACATGTCACCCTCCCGTTGGTCCAAAATGTTTCGTCTCTCGGAAAAATCCGCAAAAATACAAAACGACATAGCCGGAATTTTCCTTCGCAGTTACGCAAAACGTTTCGCAAAAACGACTTAACCAAGGTTGTGCACAAATGTAAAATCGCCAAGGTGCCACATGGGGTGACATGTCGCCCCGATTCGCTTCGAATATTTCGTCTTAGAAAATATCCAAATTAATGGAAATCTCAAAAACAAAGCGGCCCTACAAAATCAGAATTTCTCCGTGGGCCCACGTGACCATTTCCAAAATAAAATCTCAAAATTCTAATATAATCTATGAAGTCCAAATACCAAACTGGGAATCCAATTCCCATTAACGAACCTTTTCTTCACAAAAACCGGAAACTTTTCCCGAAAACTCACATCTTTCTTTCTTTTCAAAATTTCGCCGCACTCTCGCACGCACGTCCTCACATACATACCTGCAACTACGGGTATAACATTCTCCTCCTTAGAAACATTCGTCCCGAATGTTCCTTCTCAAGACGGATATCGATGAAGTTCCTCCAACAAGTTGCCAACGCCACGCCACGCGAGATAACACACGTTATCTTCCTCCCTTACTCGTTGTACTTCTCGAACACCGAACTCTCCCAAGACATACCATACTTCACCATTACTTCCGCTCTCAAAATCTGCGGAGTCACTACCTCCAAACTTGGTCATCTTACTAACCTCAAACTTCCTTAAGGCCATTCCCGCTTACGAACCGCTCGTCGAACGCGCCCACGAACTCATACGATGATCATACAAACTGGGCCTAGCATCCTCGTGACCCTACCACTGGCGACCACCTAACTGACCCCACCCCAAACCGGTTACGGTTGACCCGCAAATGGTCCTCAACCCGACCCCCAACCGCGCCAAACTCTTGTTCCCCGATCCGGAACAATCTTACTAATTCACATCAGGAAAGCTACCACTTCCATCTCACACTACCCACGGACTTATCACACAAATAAATCCCACGTATACCACTACTCTGATAAGGGTCAAACATAAAATAAATCTTTAATCTCAAGACGACCTTACCCCTAAGGTCTCAGTCGTGACATAGTCTAAGGTTCACACTTACCATGCCCTCATACGTAACCTCCCAACTAAACATGTTTTCAAACTCACAATTAACACAACGCTTATTCGTACATAGAACACAATAATGAGACCATCATAACAAGCATACCAAAACTCTAGAGGGTTAAGGATAAACCTGAAGCTACCGCTCCACTCTAATCATAGTTCGCCTGCAGGCGCATAATCGTAGGCGCGATGAACCACCATCGATCCGGAGGGTCGAGTCGTAACATCCGTGCTACCCTCGCCTGACAGCTCGCAAATGGCCCCGCTGCCGCAAAAATAACAAGCTCCCCGCACCACGACACTTCCCGAAATGCGGTCTACCACATCGACCACACCGAGGTAGGGTGACCGATCCGCCAACACCCTTACTTCCCTAGAAACTCAACCTCGAGCCCCGACCGCTCCGAATACTCAAGGTTGTGGAGGACCACTCGACCGGGCGGAGGTACAAAACTAGTATCTTCGAGGCGGTCCGCCTCGAAGTCACCAGGACCTCGTTGTTCGCCCTCTTCTCGCGATCTTGGTCATTCCGCGACCTCCGTGCCTCACATCCCAGTCATGAGCTGCGTGCGGCAATGTCCATGCCTACCGGGCTACTCTGAACATGCCTCGACATGTAATCATCGAGCCTCAGAACATATCGATGCACTCGATCCTCCATACTAGCTACCAACGCTGACGCATCGCCAATGAGTCGAACTCACATTGTACTCCCAACCGCACGCCCGCTCGTCTAAGCATCAAAAATCGTTTACCGCGTTCTCCTCATCTGCGGAGGCAAGAAGTGCGTGAGGAAAGCCCCAAAACTCATCCCATACCGCTGAGTGCATGCTCTCCCGAAAGCTCCTATGAATCAAACCAATCGATCGCGGTATCACGCACCGATGCGAACCAAAGGTCACAGACTCGGTCAAGCCTTGATCACCCGCATGATCCGTCAGAATCGCCGGATGAACTCTGCGGATCATCCTCGTGCCTCGACCCATAAAACTGGCGGGCTAACTCGGGAAGTCCGTAGCCTCAAACTATTCGCTCAGCGAACCATCAGCATCGAATCGAATCACCTGATTCAAATTTATCCTCATATCGGCCATGACCACGCCAAAGAATCGCCATCTCTTGTAACCCATCTCCTCCGCCTGCATCGTGGGATCGAGGCTCAGTATCGCGGTCTCGCGGCCATTGCCGCGCCTAACCTCGCTGGGCCGTGGCGGCGCTACAAAACCCGCGTCAAGCACAACCTCGTGCATCGCCTGGCTCATGCCTCGCATTCTCTCAGATCTCACTAGCGGCACTCGGCCGCTTTGCCCTCCTGGCTCGTTGCACTGCGCGAGGCATAATCGTAAAACGAGATACGTCGGAGGGTCCAACTTACAACACACTCTAAGGCACGATCTCGAATGAGAAGAATGGAAACCAATCCTAAATGTCCTATAGCCTCACGATTATAGATGTGGTGCACAACACACCGATAATCAAGACTCTACTAGACACGGTCTCAGACACTTTCCGAGGATTAATCGCTTCGATACCACTTTTGTAACGACTGCCTGCCTCAAGCATCGTGCCTTACCCGGCACCCTAGTGATACAACATCGAGAAAACCAAATGGAAAATAAAACATGAGTCATGAAACAAGAGATATAATAATAAACAAAGCAACCAAAACGGTTGCCTTCAAAGATATACATAAAACACGAACAGCTTAATCCTTTACAACCCCGCCACAACAAAGATTCTGCACTTAAGATTTACAACGACTATGACGGACAGGCCCCGCCATACCACGAATGTACAAGAACCTACAACTCAGTGGAACACATACTAAAAGATAAGCCTCAAGAAACGGAGCTTCCCAATATCTGAATCGTGATCCTAAGAGCGGGATCCACGGCCGATGTACCTCTACTGCAGATGAACGCACTTCAAGGAGGTCAAGATAACAGTACCAAGTATGTGAAATCAGAAAATATCAGAATGAAATCATACTAGTCTATATAAAGCAGAGACATGTATGATAACCAAACTACGATTCACAACATAAAAGCAAATATATCCATGTGGACTCACGCCTCAAGTCATCACTCAAATATAACTATGGGTCTCACGCCCACAACATCAATCATGTTCGCATCGGCCGCATGCCCGGACTCGCATCGGTAGACATGTCCATGATGCAACAATAATACCAATGCCCCATGGCCACATGCCGGAATTCTACCTGCAGTGAACACGCCCGTGTGACATCAACAATAATATCTTGGGTGATCAACCCGCCGCACGGCCACATGCCCCGAATTTACCTCGGTGTAGACATGTCCATGTAACCACAATAACAATATATCGGGTAATCAACCCGACCGCACGGCCGCATGCCCCGAATCGCAGACGTGTAGACATGTCCATGTGACATCAACAACAAGACAAGAATCAAAATGGAAACATACCCGTGGAATTCTCCATCACCGCCAAAGACGCCCAAGTAAGTTCTCGACAAGTCGACCGCCTCTATCGAGAGACGCAGAATACGTAAATACCACACTTGCACAACAAAGGCTATCATCACAAGCATAGGCAAGTTTCACAACAACAAGCATAGGCAAGTTTCACAACAACAAGCATAGGCAAGTTTCACACAACTCAAAGTACTTTCATTTTATGCCAAAGTCCGGTTTTTAACCCCAAAGTACTACATACGTTAAGTTCTTTTAAAAGAGATCCATTTCTTTATAAAAGTCACCCGATACCGTAGTATTAGAATGACCAACCCACCTTCCTTTTCAAAACCAAGTAACAACATTCTTTTCCTAAGTTCCGCTTGCCTAGTTTCAATTACTCAAGCTTCTCATTTTCAAATGGTTTCATAGTTCCCAAACTTAATCACTGATTCCTTTTAGAACAATTGAGTAACATATGTCATATATGTGAGTAGTTTATTCTTGTTTATAACGATCTTATTACAAAGACCATGATCTAGAAAATGTAATATCATTTTGTCTTATCTTAGCTTCATGCAGATGGAGGTTTCTACTGGTTTTAATACAACACATCATTATTCAATACATTTTCCTTTATTAACGCTGCAGTGGTGCTGTCGATACACATTCGATTCGAAATCAAGAAACATTATCCCTTTAAAACCAAGTACTCATTACTCACGAATGAGGTTTCACACAAACATCCACATTAAAACAAATAAGTTAAGTCTCTTATCTTATAAGATCAAGTCTCTTAACTTCTAACATCAAGAAACCATTTTCACTTACATAAGGTCGTTATAACTAACTTCCCATAAAGCTATTATAACACCCTATGTTTTAAACCAACCAAATCACTTAGCACACGTACGCCTACCGTACTACATAGTTCACAACAATCATGCTAGAAAAGATAGGAAGAGGTTCACATACCTCGCGACGATTTATCGACAATAAGCAAAATGCTCCAAGTACTACAACCTTGCTAGCCCTTTCCACTCCTCGAGTAGAATACGCTACTCTTAGTACTTTCACCTATAAAGGTCACAAACGTCTATTAACCCCAAAACACAAGTTTCTATCTTTCTATAGAAAATTCAAAGACCTCCCCGCAACGGCAGAAATCTCCTCCTCTATCGAGGCGGCTACCAAGCCAACCAGTGGGGTTTACACGCCTAACCTGACGTGTACAATTCTACACAAGTCCATCGCAATACACCCCTATGTAAATACGATTCGGTTCTTTATTCTTCAGCTTAAGTCAAAAGACATTGCGAATACTAAGTATAGTTCCATATATAGTATACTTCAACTATATATTCTAACAAACATGTAATTTCCAATTACAATAGAGGACAAGATAATTACCTCGACAAGCCCAAAATTATCCAAGTTATAATGTCGATCTGAGCAAGGTTTAGCTCCACTCATGCGCCCAAACCACTCCAAACAACCCTTAGAAGTTCTAACCAACTTACTCAAATACTTCAACCAACTATGAAGATTTCCTTAGGTTTTGGTTTGAGACTAAAAGGACAAAAGGTAGTATTTCAGGACTCTACGTAAAGAGGTATCTTTGGAATACTACAAGGTACAAGGCTAAGGTATTTTGGGCATTATAACAATACTAGGAGAAGTATTTCAATACCACAAGGATGGGTATTATACGAAAAACAACTAGCAGTGGGGTACCCCACTGCTAGCACCACAGGGGAGGGGACTCTCTACCAAAGGCCTTTACTAGGGAGTGGGGGCTCTGGACGAGAGTCAAACAAGAGGAGAGGGAAGGATAGCAAGACTTGGAACATTTTGATGAATGAAGTCTGCCAAGGGTATTTATAGCAAACCAAAAGCCAACCAATGGCCAAGATCAAGCCATGTGCAAGGCAAGTGTAAGGCCAAGATCAAGCCAAGTGCACCCTAGACCCTACTCCTTAAAACCTCACAAATATCTACACAAATATCTACCACAACTCCCTCAAATCGGCCAAGTCGCACATCTTCCGTTGTGGGTGACACTTGTCACCCTCCCGTTGTTCAAAAATGTTTCGTCTCTCGTAAAAATCCGAAAAAATACAAAACGACATAGCCGGATTTTTCCCTTCGCAATTTACGCAAAACGTTTCGTCTAAAAACGACTCTAACCGGGTGTTGTGCACAAATGTAAAATCGGCCAAGGGTGCCACATGGGGGTGACACGTGTCGCCCGATTCGCCAGAATATTTCGTCTTAGAAAATATCCAAATTACCGGAAATCTCAAAACAAAGCGGCTTTACAAAATCAGAATTTCTCCGTGGGCCCCACGTGACCATTTCCAAAATAAAATCTCAAAATTCTAATATAATCTATGAAGTCCAAATACCAAACTGGGAATCCAATTCCCATTAACGAACCTTTTCTTCACAAAAACCGAAACTTTTCCGAAAACTCACATCTTTCTTTCTTTCAAAATTTACGCACTTCGCACGCATGCGTCCTCACATACATACCCTGCAACTACGGGGTATAACAGGGTTGACCCTGGCACTGGCACGACCTTCATGTTTTGAAACGGTAGTGATTTCATTAATGAAAGGGTGCAGTGTATTTATGACTTAAAGTGGAACAGTTAATCTCATTGTTAAAGACATAACTTAAAAGGTAAAAAGGATTGCATTACTCTCATGTTTGCAAGGTTCAGTGTGCTGTTGTTGTTGCGTTATCATACTTGCTTCCTGTTATATGTGGACTGTGTGATCTCTTTTCTGATCTTATTGTTTCATATACTTGGTACATTCTTGTCTTGACCCCCTTTCTCGGAAGTGCGTTCAATCCGCGAGTTTAGGTACCTGATTCGGTGATCTGAAAGTGTAGGGCCCTTGCTCAGAGTTTTTGGATAGCTCCATCTGTTCAAGAGCTTATCATTTTGGTATAGATCCTTCAGTACATGCTTTTGTACAGATATGGGTACGGCGGGGCCTTGTCCCGTCATAGTTCAGTAAAACTCTTAGAGATCTGTATTCATATGTGGGATTGGACTTGAGTACAGTGTAGTGCTTTTTGATTATGTATATTATATGGCAGCCTTGTCGTCTCTGCCCCTGCATGTTCGTTGGTTTTTTTTAAAAAATGAGATGTTATTTAGTCCCGTGGTTTACTTGTGTTAGTTAGGTAGGAAGGTGCCCAGGTAGGACACCAGTCACGGGCCCGGGGTTCGGATCGTGATAGAGTGGTATCAGAGCAGTCAGTCCTCGGAATGTCTACAGACCGTGTCTAGTAGAGTCTTGAATATCGGTGTGTTGCGCGCCACACCCATAAACAGGACGCTACAGGACATTTAGGATTTGGTTTCTATTATTCTTACTCTGATATCGTGTCATAGAGCTGTGTTGTTAAGATAATCCCTCTCTGGCGTATTATTGTGTTCTGATTATGTCTCGAGGAGGGCAACGATCTTGAAGGGCAAAACAAGAGCTTGAGAGCTACGGTCGGACTCGGAGAGTTGATAGGCTCATACCTGATATACCGGATATTGCCGCGATCGGCGAAGTTCTTCGCGCGAGTTTTGAGGCCCCAGCACCAGAGCCTCCAGTTTCTCAGTTAGGGGAAGACTATAGGGTCATAAGGGAAGCAATTATGTTATTGACCAAGATAGCGGTGATACAGTTTCATCAGAAAGAGGTTATTCGGTCAGTACAGACAGGTGTACAGAGAGTAGAGGGCCAACGCGGAAATCAACGTAAGAGGGCTAGATCGGTTGGTTATCCCGGTGAGTTGTTGGACGAGCAGCTTCAGCAGCGAGTGAGATATTCGTCCCAGCCTACCCAGGACATACCCCCGCAGCTCACAGGTGGGATATTGGACCCCACAAGGTATTTAGGAGTCGGTCCGAGCTCCAGGGTTCGAGGTTTTCAGAGAAGTAGAGGATTTTCTCAGTCGAGGCCACTTATTCCTCAGTGTTTCCGATGTAGTAAGCGTCATTTGGGGAAATGCCGTTTTGGCACAAGTGTTTGTTATTATTGTGACCGTCCGGGCCATAAGCAGTGGGAATGTCCTTTTAGAAATAGCACTGGTGTGGTGGCTCAACCTATGAGGTCGGTGGTTGGTTCCTTTTCCTCCACAATGCGCCTGGGAGGGTATTCACGCCACACCGTGGTAGAGGTCAGGGTGGAGTTTATAGTTCTGGCGGTCCTTCGAATAGCATAGATGACGTGGCTACTGGGCAGGATCAGGAGGAAACATCGCATGGGGTTACAGGTATATTTTGATTCTTTTGAATCATGCATGCATTGATGGATTCAGATTCCACCCTAGCGTATATTTTTCCCTTTGTTGCTAGTAGTTGTAAATTTATAGCACCACCTGAGGTAGAGATACATTGATTAGTAAGGTGAAGAGTGAAAAATGTTGACAAGAATGATAAAGTGAACTGAGACTATAGTTGTGTAGGGTTCACAAGTTGTAATTACCCCATAACAGTGTAAAGGCCGATAGTGGAGGATGTACAATAGAAATACTTCGGCCTAGGTGACGAACCTCTAGTGAATGGGAGGATAGGGTAAGAAGTTCCTTGAGATAGGAGAGAGGTTTATTTCAGACTAAGAATAAGAGTTAAGTGTGACGATGAGTCGGTTTGTGGACCAAATTCAGGTCAACCGGTAGTATGGAATGGGGTGATGCCAGTTGGAAATGGTCCCGCTATGTGATAGGGTCACGAGGACGCGAGACCCAAGTCTAGTTAATCATTGTACGAGTTCGTGGACGCGTTCCACCAGAACCAAGTCGTGAGGGCCGAGAAGAGCCTTAACGGAAATTCAAGCAACATAATGGCCAAGTTTGGATAGTAACTCCAAGGATTGGGGAACTGAAACAATATTTGAAATTTTGTATGTATGCTCAAATAAGTTAGGGAGTACGAGAAAGGATGACAAGTAAGAAAAGGAAGGAACAAGGGTTAAAAGAACTATAGTGGTTATAGTTATGAGTAATGAAGGTGCGTGTCACGACCCGACCACTGGGCGCGATCGGTACTCTACCGGTACCGCATCGTATATGTCGAGAATAGCAATGAACATACATAACACATAACTTATAAAAAGGTAAACATCACTGGCCAGCCGATAAGGTTGCCTTCTATAAAACATCCTTAAACAAAAGTATAGTAGTACAACTGGTTCTTATAGCCCAAAACACATAGGTGACCACAGACCTCTAAAGATAACAACCGTGGCGCGACAGGGCCCCGCCATACCCCTGAATGTACAAAATACCTATAGCATCAGGGAATATCCGTACCAATAAACAAGCTTCCGGAGGAATGAACCTTCTGACACCGGAATAGTGATCTTAAGAACGAGGATCCACAATCTGCTTACCCTTACCTGCGGCATGAACGCAGCCCCCGAGGAAGAGGGTCAGTACATAATATGTACCAAGTATGTAAAGCTGGAAAATAATGTAATAATGATATCATAAGTCTAAAAGTAAGCTGGAGTCATAGAAGAAAATCAAAATACCTTTTACTGTGCCTTACTAACAATGAGAGTGACAAGTATATATATATAATACTGCATAAAATAGGGGCCTTAGGATCAAAACAGGGTACCTCGCCCGTAGTATCAATAAGCACCCCTACTCCTGGGACTATTTCACCCGCATAGGTCCTGTGGACCGCATGAGGTATTCCTCGCATAGGTTGTACCCGCCCGCATGGGACTATTTCACCCGCATAAGCCCATAAGGACTCGCATGAGGTATTCCTCGCATCATGGGTAGCAAATCCACGGAACAGGTGGTATAACGATCTTGGGGACTTACCTCGATATACTCTACCCCGGCGATGGTATAACGATCTTGGGACTTTCCTCGATATACTCTTACATCAAGGCGGTTGGTATAACGATCTTGGGGCTTGCCTCGATATACTCTTACATCGAAGAAGGTGGTATGACGATCTTGGGCTTGCCTCAGACATACTCTTACCCTGGAGAAGGTGGTATAACGATCTTGGGGCTTGCCCCTCAGATATACTCTTACCCTAGCTCAAACTGTCATCATATATAATCATAAATAAGTTAAGAAAACTTATAACCTCTTATTAGTCTTGTTCATATACCCACTCATTTTAGTTTACTTAAGGCACTTAATCATATCTTTAATAAAGGAAAAACCGGGAGTTTAACCCAAGTACTATATACTTCAATTCTTTTAAAAGTGACTCTTATTTATACATAAAAACCCTTAGGCAATTGATGCCTTAAAACCAATTTGCCTCTTCATATACTTATCTTACTTTAGAGTACATCTCTTCTCATTAACCTTTTATGAAGCTAATAAACCAACTTCCCATAAAGTTGTTATATTAACTCTATACTTTAGTAAAATCATACTTTTCCCCTAACCAAGGGACTTATGCATTCTTAAAACGAAACAAGTCATTATATACTTAAAACAAGTAGGAATACCAAATCTTGTACGTCTACCGTACTACATAGTTTCATCTATTCATGCTCAAGAGATAGGAAAGCTTCACATACCTTTTTGATCAATCCACTTGCTAAGTCCAAACTACCGCAAGTAATATGTCAACCTAAAATAACCATGATACGTTTATTAACCTCTAATTTCAATGTAGAATAATCCAAATTCAAAGCCACTAAATTCTATGGAAAATTGGGCAGCATTTCCTTTGTTTCTACTCACTTTGCCACCTTTCTCAAGGCCGAATTTATCATCCAAACGCCACATTTAAGGCTCAACAATCCAACATTTCAAAGGGGATTACACACCTAACTTGGGTGTGTAAAATTCTGCCCCACAAGGTACAACAATTCACTTAACAATTCTAAGGTAGTTTTTAGGCTACAACATGCTCATAATATCTTCTTAACCAATTCCTTCACATTCAAACCATAGTTCTTACATGCAATGAGTCTAAGAGCATTATTTACTACCACAAGTTCTTTCTTCTTAACATGCAACACTAAAAACTAATTATAAAGGAGGAACCATTACCTTAGAGCTTTAGCCAAATTTATTCCAACAATTTTGCTAGCCTCCTTTCCAAGAATACCACCACAACAACCTTCACAAGCTAGCCACAAGTTTCCTTCTTGCCTTTTACTTTTTCAGATTTCTCCTAAGGCTAAAATAGCTCTTGGAATTTTAGAGAGAAGTGGGAGCTTAAGCTTTAGAGAGAGAGAGAAATTGGAAGATGACATTAGCGACCCTAATGTCTTTTAATATATTGCATACAAGAAATCAGATGGGGTGGGACACTTTTCACCCTCCCAAGGTCTTTTAAAAGAAAAATCTGACTTTTCCTAAGTTTTTCCGCCCAAAAATCCCGCCTCGGCCGCGCTCACCTGGCCATGGCAATAAACCCCGCCACCTCTCTCAGATTTCGCTGCCTCGCTTGTCCCGGGCCGCGCGCTGTGGCCCTGCTGTCCCAGCCATGCGCTGCAACTTTAGCGACCCTCAAGATTTCTGCGCGCCCCGCCGCTTTTTCCGAAACACATTTTTGTCCGACTGCGCACTGAACTTGTAACTCTCATAACTTTCTACTCCGACGTCCTATCGACGAACGGTTGGTTGCGTTGGAATCTAGACTAAACGAACTATGCCCCAGGACTTTGAAACACTTAGGAACTGTTACACCCCGTAAATTCTAATATAAGATAAGTTGACGCATGTATTGAACGGATTTTGAGTCTACTTTGGAGTGTTGTACCCCAGTTTTAAGAATTGAGGGGTGTTTACCAAGCCTAGTATAAAGTTGGATGAGTCTAGTTTCCAACGCAACAAACCGCTCGTCGATTGGACATCGGAGCGGAGGGGTATGGGCGTTAGAAGTTCAGTGGACAGGCGTGGGGGGAAAGATTTTAGAATCAGGCGTCGCAGCGCCGTTAGCAGGGCCGCGACGCCACTAATCCTGAATATTCTCTGAGGTTACATCGCCGCGCGCGGCGGTGGCCGCGCGCCGAGGCGGAATTTTTCCGCGCCGTACAAAACAGGGGATATTTTCGAAAAAAACTTATGGGAGGGTGACAAGTGTCCCTCCCATCTTGTTGACCAAGAAAAGGGCCCTATTTTAGGACCAAGTCTTGAAAGACTTGGTCATTTCACCTTAAGGACTCTAAAGAGCTTCTCTCTCTCTTTTCTCTCAAGGTTTTGAAGGGAGCTTAGCCTAGAGGGTTTTGTTGGAGCGGCGGTAAGAAGGCAAAGTGTTGATAAGCTTGTGGGAAGCTCACGAGGACGAGTTTGGCGGGAAAAGGAGTTGAAGAAAGAGGGCTTTAGTGTGCTAATCCAAAAGGTAAAAGATTTCCTCTTCTCTTGGAATTAACAATAATCCTTGTTATAGTTGATATTGACCAAGTGAATCATGTTTTAGATTGATATGAATTATAGGTTTTGATAGCCATTTGAATTGTGAAATACAAAGGAAATCGATAGTTATAGTTGTAGCATGCTATATAAATGGAAAGTTAAGGTTGTCAAAGTTGGTTATGGCTATATAACTTGTGAAGGCAACTTTGTGGATGAAAAAGACTTGTTGTGGTTATATATGTAGTCAAAATGGCCGTTAACATTGGATTGTTGTATATGAATTGTGGGGCGGAATTTTATACGTCTTGTAAGGCGTATAATCCCCTTTTTGACTAATGATATGTTGAGCCTTAAATGTGGCATGTTGGTTATTGTATTCGGCCTTGAAAAAGGTGGCAAAGTAAGTAGAAACAAAGGAGGTGCTGTCCGATTTTCCGTAGAACTTAGTGACCTTACACTTGTAATATTCTACGTTTGAAGTAAGACGTTAATAGACGTATTGTGGATATTATAGGTTGACATACTACGGGAGGGATATTGTACTTGGCAAGTGGTTGACCCGAAGAGGTATGTAGAATTTTTCCTATCTTTTGAGCATGACTAGTCAGACGATATAGTAATGCAGACGACATGACCTTGATATCCTTTACTAGTTTTATGAATAGCTGTCGGGTGAGTTAGTAGAATAACTCACTTCTTGAAAGTATTAAGGATGTCTAATGTTTTATTAAAGTTAAGGGACTTGAAGAGTTTTAAAGTATGTGATACTTGTTCCGTTTTAAACGTATAAGTCCCTTGGATAGGAAATTGTTTATGACTAAGGTATAAAGCGAATGTAACGACTTTATGGGGAGTTGGTTATATTTGCTTTATGGAAAGATAAATGACTTAACTTTAATGAAAAGGAAATTTGATTTTTAAGGCATCAATTGCCTAAGGTTTATAATAAAAGGAGTCACTTGATTTTGAAACCTAACTTTATGTTTAATGGTATTGTGACTTGTCTTGAAAAGAAATTTTGACTTGATACTACGGTTTATAGTATCTTGGAAGTTTGATATGAAAATGAGTCATTTTGAAAAGGTTAGAAGTACGTAGTACTTTGGGTTAAACTCCCGGTTTTATTATAACATATTAGTGCCTTAAGTGAACAAGAATGAGAGTGTAGATGAATAAGACTAATAAGAAGTTAGGGGGATTCTAACTTGCTTATTTATTGTATGACTTCCGGTTTGAGATAGGGTAATAGTATAAGTGAGGGGCAGACCCCCAAGACGTTATACCACCTTCTCCAGGATAAGAGTATAAATGAGGGGTAAACCCCCAAGACGTTATACCACCTGTATTATTACCTTCTTCAGGGTAAGAGTATAAATGAGGGGCAAACCCCCAAGATGTTATACCACCTCGCCAGTGGTAAGAGTATAAATGGCGGTAAGAACCCCAAGACGTTATACCACTGCTTTCTGGGTTCGCTACCCATGATTTGATTGGGAGTCTCCTATTGTGATGTTGTACGTATTTCCCTTGATTTTACTCTCATTGTTAGTAAGGCACTGTGTACTGTAATTTTGTTATCATACATGTCTCCGGCTTTGTTTTAAACTTGTGTTGTAATTACAGTACTTTCCAGTTTTACATACTTAGTACATATTGTGTACTGACCCCCTTCCTCGGGGGCTGCGTTCATGCCGCAGGAAAGGGTAAGTGTTATACCCCGTAGTTCCAGGGTATATAGGTGAGGATGTACGTGCGAGAATACGACAGAAATTTTGGAAAGAAAGAAAGATGTGATTTTTCGACGGAAAAGTTTCCGGGTTTTGTGAAGGAAAAAGGTTCGTTGATGGGAATTGGATTCCCAGATTTGGTATTTGGGCTTCTTGAATTATATTAGAATTATGGAATTTTATTTCCGGAATTGGTCACGTGGGGCCCACGGGAGAAATTTACTGATTTGTGGGGGCCCACTTTGTTTTGAGATTTTTGCCTTTATGGATATTTCTAAGATGAAATATTTTGATTGTAGGAGGCGACACGTGTCACCCCTAGGTGGCCTCATGGCGAAATTTGCTAACAAGTGGCAAGACAAGTGGCCTTGTCTTGCTAGATATTTTGTGGACAAGTGGCCAAGTCTTGCTAGATATTTTGTGTGGACAAGTGGCTTGTGGGACCCACACACACTTGTCCCCAATCTCAACCACACACTTGCCTTCATCCTAGCCCTTGGTTGTCCTATATATGCACCCTTAGTTGATGAAAAATTCCACACTTAACCATTTCAAGACAAGAAATTCCCTCCCTCCTCCCTTGACCTTGCTCTCGTTTTTGAGCCCATTTCTTGACCTAAATTTGTCCAACAATTCTTAAACTCTCAAGTGTTCTTCCCTAAGGTGTTAGGAAGATTGTGTACCAAGAGTTGGAAAAGATTTCACACCCCTAACCTATTGTTCATGCCTTGGCCGAAACTTACTAGTTGGAAACCCTAAGTGTTCTTCACTTTTGGAGTTGGTTCTTGAAGAGAAGTTGGTTAGGAGCTTCTATGGGTTGCTTGTAGCGGATTGGAACGGAAAGATTTGGAGCTAAGACTTGCTTGGAGCGACATTAAGTTCTTGGATAATTTTGGGCTATTTGAGGTAGTAAACCTTAACCTCTTTGTGAATTGGTCATTATACATATATTATAAGTATATTATGGAGTATATAAAATATGGAGTAAAGTTTGGAAAAGTTGGATCTTGTTAACTTGTTAAAAGAAAGGATTGGCCGTTTGCCATTAAAATGGTAAAAACGTATCTTACTTGTGAAGAATTAAGTAACAAAGTAACAAAAACTAATATTAAGAGGGAATATAATTTGGATGACTAATGAAGTAATTGGATAAGTAAAATGGACAAAGTTGGCCAAGGACCCCAACTTAAGGATCAGATTTACTTTGGATCAGATTTACTTTGGACAGTATTTACTTTTGACTGTATTTACTTTGGACTGTATTTACATTTCTGTTAAGTGGAAGATTTTTCAATCGCGTTCCGTTTTGGCGTGTGATCCCCTTTTTAATTATTGTATTGTTATGAAGTCGTGATAGTAAACCGTTACCGTTTGGGGCGCGTAATCCCCTTCTTTTACTTGTTGTTATTATGAAGGCGTGATAGTAAACCGCGTTACCGTTGGGCGTGTAATCCCCTTCTTTATGTTGTTTAATTATTACGCCTTATATATATATGGTATATATATTACTGTTATTCGCCTTGGAGAAAGATGGAAAAGTGAGTAAAACGGGAAGTCTTTTAGAATTTTCCGTAGAATTAGAGGGCTTTTATTGGTATAAGTCTTCAATGGTAAGAAAGGTTTGATAGAAGTACTATGACCATTTTAGGAGTGGAGTACTACGTGTGGCGTGATCTACTTGGCTTAAGGAGTAGCCGACGGGTTGAAGTACTTGGAGCGTTTTGCTATTTGTCGATAATCGTCGCGAGGTATGTGAACCTCTTCCTATCTTTTCTAGCATGATTGTTGTGAACTATGTAGTACGGTAGACGTACATGTGATAAGTGATTTGGTTGGTTTAAAACATAGGGTTTTATGAATATATACAGAAGGCAACTGTTTTGGTTGGCCTGTTTATTTATCATGTCTCTTGTTTCATGTTTATGTTTTTATTTCCGCTGATTCTCTCTGATGTTGTATCACGAGGTGCCCGGTAAGGCACGATCACGCCCCGGTCGGTCGTGACAAAAGTGGTATCGTGAGCGATTAGTCCTCGGAAAGTGTCTACGCATCGTGTCAGTAGTAGTCTTGATTATCGGTGTGTTGTGCACCACATCTATAATCGAGGCCGCAGGACATTTAGGATTGGTTTCTATTCTTCTCACTCTGAGATCGTGCCTTAGAGCTGTGTTATAAGTTGGACTCCCTCTGACGTATTCTTATGTGCCAGTTATGCCTCCACGCAAGGCAATCGGGGCCCGTGGCGGCGCAGCCTAGGGAGCCGTGAGTAGAGCACGGAGGGTTACCGGCAGAGGCCCGATCGTTACACCGAGATAGTGCTTCCGACGGCGAAGTTTGCGGCGCCGCCACGGGCAGAGTTTAGAGCCGCAGCGATGGCTGCCGAGACTACAATACCGAGCCTCCACCCACACCGAAGATGAGATGGGTACAAGGAGATGGTTCGCCATCGCCGTGGTCGTGGCCGATATGAGAGAGGCCGACGCAGCAGCCCCAGTCCAGAGCACCCGTAGTTCACCCCGAGCGCAGTTTGAGACTACGGACTTTCTCGAGTCAGAGCCCGCCGATGTTCTATGGATCGAGAGTCAAGATGACCACTAAGGAGTTTATCAAGCCTACTGCCGATCATGAGAGTGATCGAGTCTCGAGGCGTAGTCGGTGGTATTGGTTCGCATCACCGCGTGATCCGCAGCCGATCGTTTGATTCATGGAAGCCCCGAGGGGAACATGCGCTCCAGCAGTTTGGGGCGAGTTCTCAAGGGCATTTCTTGCACATTTCTTGCCTCCACAGATGAGAGGGCTCGGGCCAGCATTTTTGACGTTATGCGCATCGGGCGCATTAGGGAGTACAACATGGAGTTTGACTCGTTGGCTCGGTATGTCCCCGCCTTAGTGACCGATATGGAGGGCGAGTGCACCGCCACGCCACCGGCTCGATGATTACTTGGCGAGGCTTGTTCGGGTGTAGCTCTTCACCGCATGGACATTGCCCGCATGCAGCTCATGCACTTGGATGTGAGGCACGAGAGGTCGACGGAATGGCCGGTATCAGAAGTTAAGGCGAACAGCAGGGTCCTTGGTAACTTGCGAGGCGGACGCCTCGGCGAGCTAGTTATGCACCTTCGCCAAGATGCAGTGGTCCTCCGCGCCTTTAGGACGTTCGGTATTCGAGCCGGTCGTGGCTCCAGGCTTCAGTTCACAGATATACGTGAGTTCTAGCCAGGATTCATGTCCCCTCGGTGCACGATGTGGCGGCGTCATCGGGAATGTCGTCTTTTATCGACGCTTGTTTCACTGCGCCGCCGTGGCCATGTGACGAGAGAATGTGCTTATAGGAGGGTACCGGCAAGATGACGCAGCCTCACCGGTTGATGCGTGTTCATCGCCTTCATACTGCATGCGCCTGCAGGTGCAGCCTATGATTAGAGTGAAGCGGTAGATACAGGTATATCCTTAACCCTCGAGAGTTTTGTTTGCGCGATATGATGATCTTATTATTGTGTGCTATACAGATAGCATTGTGTTAAGTATAACTTAGAGAACATGACTAGTTGAAGAGGTAAGTTTGGGGTCATGGAAGGTGTGAACCTTAGAATATTATAAGTGGAGACCTTAGATGCGAGGCCGTCTTGAGTAAAAGATTTATTTACGATTGACCT
Organism: Przewalskia tangutica; assembly: GCA_029844215.1. NCBI lineage: Eukaryota > Viridiplantae > Streptophyta > Magnoliopsida > Solanales > Solanaceae > Przewalskia > Przewalskia tangutica. The sequence continues at coordinate 112,696,054 of CM056727.1, forward strand.
TTGTCGGAGTGCATAGTATACGAGGGGTAAAAATTGTGTGATAAGTCCCCGAGTGGTGGAATTATATAAGGATAGTTATGATAAGACCACTAGGTTTGCGTAACTTGATTAGTAAGATTGTTCGGATCGGGAACAAGAGTTTGGCGCGCAAATGGGTCGGGTTGAGGCAAGGTTGCGTGTCAACCCGCACCGGCTTTGGGGGGTCGATTCGAGGTGATCCCGCGTGGTAGGTCACGAGGGTGCTAGGCCCAGTTTAGGTAACCATCGTACGGGTTCGTGGATGCGTTCGACCAGAATCGGATCGTGAAGGCCGGGAATGGCCTTAGAGTAAATTGAAGCTAGTGGGAACTGTTGTGAGATTAGAAATAATTCCTCGTTGGCTTGGATTTGAGTTTTGCGCACATGTTATATTCTGGCCATTGGTGGCATGATCGGTTTTGTAAGTATAGTAGTGAAGACTATACCGACGCAAGTACGTTTGGAGACTTAGAAGGAACATTCGGGACGAATGTTTCTGGGGGAAGAATGTTATACCGTAGTTCCGTGGTATATAGGTGAGGATGTGCGTGCGAGAATACGGCGAAATTTTGGAAAGAAAGAAAGATGTGATTTTTCGACTAAAAGTTTCCGGGTTTTGTGAAGGAAAAGGTTCGTTGATGGGAATTGGATTCCCATTTGGTATTTGGGCTTCTTGAATTATATTAGAATTATGGAATTTTATTTCGGAATTGGTCACGTGGGCCCACTGAGAAATTTACTGGCTTTTGTGGGCCCACTTTGTTTTCGAGATTTTTGCCTTTATGGATATTTTGGAAGATGAAATATTTTGATGCAGTAGGAGGCGACACGTGTCACCCTAGGTGGCCTCATGGCCGAAATTTGCTAACAAGTGGCAAGACAAGTGGCCTTGTCTTGCTAGATATTTTGTGTGACAAGTGGCCAAGTCTTGCTAGATATTTTGTGTGGACAAGTGGCTTGTGGGACCCACACACACTTGTCCCCAATCTCAACCACACACTTGCCTTCATCCTAGCCCTTGGTTGTCCTATATATGTGTCACACTGCCCGGGGGCGTGGATCGTGCCTTACGGCACCCAAGTAGTCATACATCAGTAATCACGGAAATATAAAGCAAGACATGAAACAGATTTATAAAATAAGACACGCTTTATGTGAGAAAACATCGCTTTCGCATATATATATATCATGGTTTAGCGATTACATCCGACATCTGCATAACATGACTACTGCACTTAAGGAAATATACAACTATGGCGGGACAGGGCCCGCCATACCGATCAGATAAAACTATCTACAACAGTGGAGATCATACCAAAAGTAGAGCCTCGGAAGAGATGGAGCTCCCGACACCAACGTAGAGATCCTAAGGATGCGGATCTAGCACTGCCGCCTTACTGCGGCATGAACGCAGCCCGGGCGAGGTCAAGACAACAGTACTAAGTATGCGAAATCAGAAAATACTTAAATGAAAACATATCATTTTAAAACCGGTTTACAAATATGTGTGAAAAACCAAGGAAACCGCACGTAGTGCCACATCACAAACAAGAGCAACAATAGGTAATCGTAATAGGTCTTGTCTAGGCCGCGAATGATCAAACAGGCCACTCGCCATATCATCATTCCCGCAAGCCTAACTCGACTCGAGTCCGCATAGGCCACTCACGTGGGCCCGCATGAGGTATAACCCGCATCGAGGGTAGCTACTCGCATCGCCCCGAACTCGTTGTCCGCATGGCCACATAGACCGCATGAGGTATAACCCCGCATACTAACACGGAACTCTCGTAGCTCCGCATAGGCCCTCGACCCGCATGAGGTATTCTCGAATCACGGTCCTGCATCGCCCGAGTCTACCTCGCGACGGAGGCGCTTTAACCCCAGATCATCTCAAGAGGTGAGTGATAGTATACTAACATAACAACTTATCTTTAAACAACATAAGCACAACAAGGATACTCACCTATACAAACGTTACACGATACTAACACACATAGCATCATATCATGTCTACTTATCAAACCATCTTTATTATTCTTTTCACAATATAAGTCTGTTATAAACACATAGGCAAACTTGTTTCTTTTATAAATCTTAAGTGGTTATACTTACTTCCCATAAAGCTAGTATAACTCTTAAGCTTCTGTTTTAAAAACCAATTAGTTCTCTTCTGTTAATATGATTCAGTAGTCTTTTGAAATGTTTTCAGTTCTTTATTATTCAGGCTTAAGCCGTGAGGCATTGCCGTAAGTATTATTCAGGCTTAAGCCGTGAGGCATTGCCGTAAGTATTATTCAGGCTTAAGCCGTGAGGCATTGCCGTAATTATATTGTAAAATATCATGCTTTAGGAAGAATCACATACCTTCTCAAATAAAAACCACCGCCAAGTCAATATGTCACACAGAGTCACCTATAATAGTCACAGATATCTATTAAAGACTACTCAAGGTCATTCTAAAGAGAGGGTTCTTCATTCTACGGTTAGTCGGGCAGCACTTCCATACCGGGTGAGCTATATAAGTCTTCTGTGTAAACTGTCCTATGTAAGTATATTTGGATTATTCTTCTTTTAAACCCTTCTTTGTGGTAACAGTTCAATTCTATTCGTGATATTCTTCTAAGTGATTAATACTTATTCTTATACTTCTACAGATGCATTCTCTAATACAAAAGAGGGTTAGGATTATTACCCTGTAAGCCCAAGAATATCCTAGAAAAGTCGCACTGAGCAAGGTTTTGCTCTAAGTTGTATGCTCCAAGAACCCTAGAAGTTCTTCACAACTTCTACTAAGTACTAAGGTATTTGGGCTAGGTATTTTGGGCATTATAACGATACAAGAAGGTAACTTTTCTACCAAGGGAGGGGGTAGATTTTTGGCTAGGCTAGGGGGTATTCGCCAAGGCCACTTAGGCTAGAGGGGAAGAGGGCTTGGACGAAATGGCTAACAAGGGAGAAGGGAGGATTTTCAAGACTTGAAAGTAATTTGTGGATGAAGAACTCTTCATCTTAAGGGGGTATTTATAGGTCAAGAAGTGGCCAACCAATGGCCAAGATTTAGACAAGTGCAAGGCAAGTGTAGGGTGAGGATTAACTATACACAAATATCCTACCAACTCCTCGACTTGTGCACAAGGCACAAAAACGTGCTCTCCTAGTCCAAATCGTCCAAATGGACGATTTCAAGTCCATCAATTGGAGGGTGACAAGTGTCGCCTCCCGCTGGTCCAAAATGTTTCGTCTCTGGAAAAATCCGCAAAAATTAGAAATGGCATAGCCGGAATTTATCCTACGAAAGTCGTGGAAACGTTTCGTCGGAAAAACGATTCTTTTAGTGAGTTGTGTACAAATAAAAACGCCCAAGGCTTATCTTTAAGGCTAGATTTCGACGTATTCCCTTACGCATACTCCGAAATACGGTATAACTTTCTCCCTTAGAAACATTCGTCCCGAATGTTCCTTCCCAAGACGATTATCGAAGAAGCTTAAACAGCTTGTAAATGCCACACACGCCACAGAGTAACACTTAGGCGTAAACGATAACGAAAATTTACAAGTAGGAAAGTGAATTTACCCGGAGGTGGGAATAGGTGAGGATACTTCCGCCTCATGTCCTCCTCGGCTTCCCACGCCATCTCCTCCCGAGCTCGTTCCGCCACAAGACTTTGTGGAAGCCACGCCCTCGTCCGCAGACGCCTAACTCGACGATCGACTATCGCTATGGGAATCTCTCATACGATAACCCCTGGCCACTGGACATCGTCAACGGGTGTACCTAGATGGATCCCCGATACATCTCCTCAAAGATAGATACGTGAAAAACGGATGCACCGCTCCAGACGGACGGCAGATCCAACTCATGTGCAACCTTGCCTACCTCGCGACAATCAAACGCCCAATGTAACTAGGGTCGAGTTTCCTTCTTCCCGAATCTCATCACACCTTCATGGGTGACACCTTTAGAAAACCCAATCATGAACCTCGAACTCAAGATGCCGACGACGATGATCTGCATACGACTGCATCGACTCGAGCCAATAGCCGCCTCGATAAGCTTCACCTTATCCATCGCTGCTGTATCAACCGTCCCACTAGCCGCCCCGCCCACATCGAACCAACCTATAGGCGACCGCACTTCCTCCCATACAAGGCCTCATAAGGCGCCATCCGAATCTTTGGAGTGGTAGCTATTATTATACGCGAACTCAACTAGAGGCAAATGATCCTCCCAACTACCATCGGTCAATAACACAAAGCTCGCAGATATCCTCGCAGTGCGGATAGTGCGCTCGCTCGCCCGTCTGCTCTGCGTGGATGAAATGCGACTGAGCTCACCGGCCCCTAAACCCTCGAAGGACCTCCGAAGTTAGCCGTAAACCGGGCTCCTGCTCGATATGATCGGTAGGGACTCCATGCACCGACGATCTCTGATGTAAAGTGCGCATAATCCTCACCAGAAAAGTCGCCCCGACGGAAGAAAGTGGGCTGATTTCACACCGTCGACGATAACCCATATAGAATCATGTCTCCTCCGAGTGCGAGGTAATCCCGTGATGAAGTCCATGTTGATTACCTCCCACTTCCAGTCGGGATCTCTATCGCTCAGAATAAACCACCGTGCCTCGTGCTCTACCTTCACCGCCGACAACACGCATCGAGCTACGAACTCGCAACGCCCCTCTTCAAGCCATCCCACCAATACAGATCTAAGGCGTCGTGGTACATCTTGGTCGACCGGATGGATAGAGTAACGCGCTACGTGTGCTTCCCCAAGAACTCGCTGCGAAGTCCTCAAACATCCGAATACACACCGCCCTCAAACCTTAGCACCCCATCGTGCTACTCAAAAGGACCCTTGCCTCACGAAGAGTCAGATCACGATATCGAATCAAAGCCGGATCCTCGAATCGTTGCCTCTTCACCTCCTCGACGATGGAAGACTCGCAACCTCACGAACTCTAACCCCACCGCTATCGTAATCAATCAAACGGACACCAAGGCTCGCTAATCGATGCAAATCACGAACCATGTCCCTCCTCTCTAGCCGCACATCCGATAGGCTCCCATCGACCTACGACTCAAGAGCATACGCCACAACATCGCCTTCCCGTGGTACAGATATCAACATCGTAATCCTTAAGCAACTCTAACCACCGCTCGCCGTAAGTTCGGCTCCTCCGCTGAAGATATACCGGAGGCTCTTGTGGTCTGTATAAATATCCACGTGAACCCCATACAAATAGTGCCTCCAGATCTTCAAAGCGTGAATCACTACCGCTAACTCCAAATCATGGGGGTAGTTCCTCTCGTGTTTCCTCACCGTCGGGATGCATATGCTATAACCCCGCCATGCCGCATCAACACACATCCCAACCCGATGCCCGACGCATCACAATACACGACATAACCATCCGACCTCCGGAAGAGTAAGAACGGGGCGGCCGCCGCCTCTTTTCAAAGAATCGAAACCCCGCCACAAGCATCACCATCGAACTTGGCCGCTTCTCGAGTCACCCTAGTCAATGGTGCGTAGATAGAAGCAAACTTCTACGAACCGATAATATCCTCGCAAGGCCCGTAAAATCGCGAACCTCGCCGAGTAGTAGGTTCAGGCCAAGTCCCGATCGCTTCGATCTTGGCCAGATCAACTCGAATGCCATCAGCCCGGCAATATGCCCAAGAAACGCCATCAAGTCAACCAAAACTCACATTTGGAAAACTTGGCGTATAATCGCTGGTCTCGAGAATCGGCAAGACAGCCTCAAATGCTCCGCATGCTCCTCGCTCCGAGCGAATAAACCAAGATATCATCAATGAACACTATCACAAACGTGTCCAAAATGGTTTGAATACTCGGTTCATCAAATCCATGAATACCGCCGAGCATTGGTCAACCCAAAAGACATGACCTCGAACTCATAATGCCCGCATCGGGTCCGAATGCGATCTAGGGACATCCACCTCTCTCGACACGAACTCGATGATAGCGAACGCAGATCAATCTTGGAGAAACATCTCGCGCTCGCAACCGGTCGAACAAATCATCAATCCCGGAAGGGTATCTGTTCTTAATGGTCACCTTGTTCACCGTCGTAATCAACACACATGCGCAGCTGCCCCGCCCTTCTTCTTCACGAACAATACGCGCTTCGTGGGAAACACTGGGCCTAATGAAGCCCTCTTCTCCAAAGAAATCCTCACCTGGTCCTTCACTCTCTCAACTCGGCGGTGCCATTCGTATGGCGGAATGGAAATAGGCCGAGTATCCGCAATATGTCAATACAAAACTCAATCTCCTCTCGGGAGGGATACCCGGAGGTCATCCGGGAACACGTCTGGGAACTCACGACTACGGAATCGATCAAAAATCGTACCGCACCTCGATCAAACACTCGAACTAGATGGTAGATATACCCTTCGCACCATCTTCCTAGCCTTGAGGTAGGAAATAAACCTACCCCTCGGCGATACCGTGCTCCTCCCACTCAACAACCGGCCTCAGAAACTGAACTGCATTACTTTCTCTCGGTCTACATTGGCATAGCATGAAGCTAGCCAATCCATCCCCATAATCACGTCGAAGTCAATCATCTCCAACTCTATCAAGTCGGCTGTGGTCCGACGATCAGAATGGTCACAGACAAGCCCTATATACCCGCCGAGCTACCACCGAATCACCCATCGCGTAGCTACCTCGAGTGGTCTATGGACTCGTGCTCTATCCCTATCCTACTAGCAACAAGGGGAGATATATAGGACGAGTAGAACCGGATCTATCAAGGCATAAACATCCAACCCGAACCGATAAGGTACACGCGACGACATCGTGCGAGGCCTCACGATCCCGCTTACCGGACAAAGCATAGATGCGTTCGAGGACCGCTAGAATCGACCCGAGCCACGACCGCCGCGACCGCTGACCCATATGAACCACGCCTCCGGGCGAGTAATCGTAGGAGATGATGAAGCGCAACGAACTCGAAGGCCGAGCCCTACCACCGCCACGCCCGGTCGGACAATCCGCAAAGTGACCTGCTGGCTACAATCAGAATAAGCTCCAAAAGTAGTACCACACTTCCCGTAATGGGATCCACCGATCGCCACACCGGGTGGTCCCGATCGCCGCACTCTCGCTACTCGACGCTCAAGCCCTGGGCCCTGGCCCTCGAAAACTCGGGCCAGGCCGAGGACGGTGCGCAGAGTGCTCAGCCGTGGTGGTGCGAATCTAGATCGCTGCCGAGGCCGCCACCACGATAACCACCGAAGACCTCCCGCCCCGCCTTCTTCGCCTGGCTCGCCCACTGCCGACCTGCGCTCCTCGCATCCAAGGGCGTGAGCTCGCACGCGGGTAATATCCATACCGGCCGAGAGAAACCCCGCACATGACTTCGGCCATAGTCGTCAGCCCTGACATAACGGTGCACCCTATCCTCCATATCGCTACTAATGCCGGGACATATCGAGCCAATGAATCAAACTCGACATTGTACTCCCGACAAGGCCGTCCTCTCGCCGCAAGAAAAATCTATCACCCGCGCCTCCTCATCTGTGGAGGCAAGAAGTGAGTGAGGAAAGCCTCTGAGAACTCATCCCAAGTAGCTGGGGACGCGTGCTCTCCCCGGGATAACTCCCATGAATCAAACCAATCGAATGCGGTATCACGCAGCCTATGTGAACCAAAGATCACGGACTCGGTCTCCGACGCCCTGATCACTCTCAAAATCCTAAGAAGCTTACTTATGAACTCCAGCGGATCATCCTCAGGCCTCGACCCATAAAACACAGGCGGGATACAAATAAAGAAGTCTCGTAGCAACAAACTCTCTCGCCTGGGTGAACAACGGCACGATCGAGCCGAGCTGAACTGAACCGCCAGATCCAGCCTTCTCATCGTGTCGGGCCACAACTTTAGCCAAAAGTCGGGCCATCTCGCGTACCCTAACTCCTCCGCCCAGCCGTGGGACGGAGGTGTGGGTACTGTGGTCTCGCTGGCTGGCGGCGTCATAGAACTCGCCGTCTCGTATAGACCGGGGCTCGAGCCTCGTGACTCGGGTGTCTCGCTAGCCTCCTACGCTTTGCCCTTCTCGGGCGGGTTGCCTTACGAGGCATAATCAGCATGTGAAAGGAATACGTTAGAGGGGTCCAACCTATAACACTGACTCTAAAGCACGATCTCGAATGAGAAGAATGGAAACCAATCCTAAATATCCTATAGCCTCACGATTATTGGTGTGGTGCACAACACACCGATAATCAAGACTCTACTAGATACGGTCGTAGACACTTTCCGAGGATTAATCGCTCGATACCACTTTTGTCACGACTGCCCGGCCCGTGATCGTGCCTACCGGCACCCAAGTAGTCATACATCGAGTAATCACGGAAATATAAAGCAAGACATGAAACAGCTTTATAAAATAAGACACGCTTTATGTGAGAAAACATCGCTTTCTAAGATATATATATATCATGGTTTAGCTACATCCGACATCGCATAACATGACTACTGCACTTCTAAGGAAATATACAACTATGGCGGACAGGGCCCGCCATACCTCGATCGCATAAAACTATCTACAACAGGAGATCATACCAAAAGTAGAGCCTCGGAAGAGATGGAGCTCCCGACACCAACGTAGAGATCCTAAGGATGCGGATCTAGCACTGCTGCCTTACCTGCGGCATGAACGCAGCCCGAAGGAGGTCGATAACAGTACTAAGTATGCGAAATCAGAAATACTTAAATGAAAACATATCATTTTAAAACCGGTTTACAAATATGTGTGAAACAACCAAGGAAACCGCACGTAGTGCCACATCACAAACAAGAGCAACAATAGGTAATCGTAATAGGTCTTGTCTAGGCCGCGAATGATCAAACAGGCCACTCGCCATATCATCATTCTCGCAAGCCTAATCTGACTCTGAGTCCGCATAGGCCACTCACGGGCCCGCATGAGGTATAACCGCATCGAGGGTAGCTACTCTCGCATCGCCCCGACTCGTTGTCGCATGGACACATAGACCGCATGAGGTATAACCCCGCATACTAACTCGAACTCTCGTAGCTCCGCATAGGCCCTCGACCCGCATGAGGTATTCTCGAATCATGGTCCCAGACCGCCTGAGTCTACCCCGCATCGGAGGGCAGCTTAACCCCCTGTATCATCTCAAGAGGTGAGTGATAGTATACTAACATAACAACTTATCTTTAAACAACATAAGCACAACAAGGATACTCACCTATACAAACGTTACGATACTAACACACATAGCATCATATCATGTCTACTTATCAAACCATCTTTATTATTCTTTTCACAATATAAGTCCGTTATAAACACATAGGCAAACTTGTTTCTTTTATAAATCTTAAGTGGTTATACTTACTTCCCATAAAGCTAGTATAACTCTTAAGCTTCGCTTTAAAACCAATTAGTTCTCTTCATTAATATGATTCAGAGTCTTTTGAAATGTTTTGATTCTTTATTATTCAAAGCTTAAGCGTGAGGCATCGCGTAAGTATTATTCAGCTTAAGCGTGAGGCATTGCCGTAAGTATTATTCAGCTTAAGCCGTGAGGCATTGCCGTAGTTATATTGTAAAATATCATGCTTTAGGAAGAATCACATACATTCTCAAATAAAACCACCGCCAAGTCAATATGTCGCGCAGAGAGTCACCTATAATAGTCACGGATATCTATTAAAGACTACTCAAGGTCATTCTAAACAGAGGGTTCATAATTCTACGGTAAGTCGGGCAGCACTTCCCTACCCGGTGAGCTATATAAGTCTACTGTGAAAACAGTCCTATGTAAGTACAGTTTGATTATTCTTCTTTTAAACCCTTCTACTGTGGTAACAGTTCAATTCTATTCTGTGATATTCTTCTAAGTGATTAATACTTATTCTTATACTTCTACAGTATGCATTCTCTAATACAAAAGAGGGTTAGGATTATTACCTCGGTAAGCCCAAGAATATCCTAGAAAAGTCGCTACTGAGCAAGGTTTTGCTCTAAGTTGTATGCTCCAGAACCCTAGAAGTTCTTCACAACTTCTACTAAGTACTAAGGTATTTGGGCTAGGGTATTTTGGGCATTATAACGATACAAGAAGGTAACTTTTCTACCAAGGGAGGGGGGTAGATTTTTGGCTAGGCTAGGGGGGGAAGAGGGCTTGGACGAAATGGCTAACAAGGGAGAAGGGAGGATTTTCAAGACTTGGAAAGTAATTTGTGGATGAAGAACTCTTCATCTTAAGGGGGGTATTTATAGGTCAAGAAGTGGCCAACCAATGGCCAAGATTTAGACAAGTGCAAGGCAAGTGTAGGGTGAGGATTAACTATACACAAATATCCTACCAACTCCTTGACTTGTGCACAAGGCACAAAAAACGTGCTCCTCCTAGTCCAAATCGTCCAAATGGACGATTTCAAGTCCATCAATTGGAGGGTGACAAGTGTCGCCCTCCCGTTGGTCCAAAATGTTTCGTCTCTCGGAAAAATCCGCAAAAATTAGAAATGGCATAGCCGGAATTTACCCTACGAAAGCTGTGGAAACGTTTCGTCGAAAAACGATTCTTTTAGTGAGTTGTGTACAAATAAAAACGTCCAAGGCTTATCTTTAAGGCTAGACTTTCGTACGTATTCCCTTACGTACATACTCTGGAAATACGGGGTATAACAATATGCACCCTTAGTTGATGAAAACTTCCACACTTAACCATTTCAAGACAAGAAATTCCCTCCCTTCTCCCTTGACCTTGCTCTCGTTTTTGAGCCCATCTCTTGACCTAAATTTGTCCAACAATTCTTAAACTCTCAAGTGTTCTTCCCTAAGGTGTTAGGAAGATTGTGTACCAAGAGTTGGAAAAGATTTCACACCCCTAACCAATTGTTCATGCCTTGGCCGAAACTTACTAGTTGGAAACCCTAAGTGTTCTTCACTTTTTGGAGTTGGTTCTTGAAGAGAAGTTGGTTAGGAGCTTCTATGGGTTGCTTGTAGCGGATTGGAACGGAAAGATTTGGAGCTAAGACTTGCTTGGAGCGACATTAAGTTCTTGGATAATTTTGGGCTATTTGAGGTAGTAAACCTTAACCTCTTTGTGAATTGGTCATTATACATATATTATAAGTATATTATGGAGTATATAAAATATGGAGTAAAGTTTGGAAAAGTTGGATCTTGTTAACTTGTTAAAAGAAAGGATTGGCCGTTTGCCATTAAAATGGTAAAAACGTATCTTACTTGTGAAGAAGTAATTAACAAAGTAACTATAACTTATATTAAGATGGAATATAAGTTGGATGACTAATGAAGTAATTGGATAAGTAAAATGGACAAAGTTGGCCAAGGACCCCAACTTAAGGACTGTATTTACTTTGACATGATTTACTTTGATCGATTTACTTGGACTGTATTTACATTTCTGTTAAGGGGAAGATTGTTCAATCGTGTTCCGTTTGGGCGTGTGATCCCCTTTTTAATTATTGTATTGTTATGAAGGCGTGATAGTAAACCGCGTTACCGTTTGGGCGCGTAATCCCCTTCTTTTACTTGTTGTTATTATGAAGGCGTGATAGTAAACCGCGTTACCGTTTGGGCGTGTAATCCCCTTCTTTATGTTGTTTAATTATTACGCCTTATATATATATGGTATATATATTACGGTTATTCGGGCCTTGGAGAAAGATGGAAAAGTGAGTCAAAGCGGAAGTCTTTTAGAATTTTCCGTAGAATTAGAGGGCTTTTTATTGGTATAAGTCTTCAATGGTAAGAAAGGTTTGATAGAAGTACTATGACCATTTTAGGAGTGGAGTACTACGTGTGGCGTGATCTACTTGGCTTAAGGAGTAGCCGACGGGTTGAAGTACTTGGAGCGTTTTGCTATTTGTCGATAATCGTCGCGAGGTATGTGAACCTCTTCCTATCTTTTCTAGCATGATTGTTGTGAACTATGTAGTACGGTAGACGTACATGTGCTAAGTGATTTGGTTGGTTTAAAACATAGGGTTTTATGAATATATACAGAAGGCAACTGTTTTGGTTGGCCTGTTTATTTATCATGTCTCTTGTTTCATGTTTATGTTTTTATTTCCGCTGATTCTCTCTGATGTTGTATCACGAGGGTGCCCGGGGTAAGGCACGACCACGCCCCGGTCGGTCGTGACAAGAAGTGGTGGATCCACATTCTTAGGATCACTTATCGACGTCGAAGCTCCATTTATCCGAGGCTTGTCTCTTTCGTACGATCTTTTCCCCGTGTTGTAGATTTATGTACATTCAGGGGTATGGCGGGGCCCTGTCCCGCCACAGTTATTATTCCTAGAGTTCTGTATTCACATTTGTGGTTGGGTCAGAAGAACCGATTATGCAGTTGTACTTTTAAGTATGTTTATATTATGGAAGACACTTATCGGCCAGCACGAGATGTTATTGTTTTCACATGTGTTTATGTGTATGTTCATTGCTATTCTTTGACGTATACCGAACAGGTGCCTGTAGGGCGCTACCGCGACCAGTGGTCGGTCGTGACAAAAGTGGTATCGTGAGCGATTAGTCCTCGAAAGTGTCTACTGCGTGTCTAGTAGTCTTGATTATCGGTGTGTTGGCACCACATCTATAATCGTGAGGTCGCAGGACATTTAGGATTGGTTTCCATTCTTCTCTCTATGATCGTGCAAGAGAGTCGTCTTATTAGGATGAATCCTCTCGACCTAGTCTTATGAAATGATATGCCTCCACGGAAGCGACTGGGCCCAGAAGGGCAAGGCAGCAGCAGGAGCTGCTAGCGGTACTCAGAGGGTTACACGGACTCAGGCACAGACTATACCTGAGGTAGTAGGCGGGTCGGCGAGTTCAGCCACGCCGACAGTATTAGAGGAGCCGAGAGCGGCAGTAGCTCCAGAGGTTCCTGCGAGCCTCGATTCCGCACCGGCCGAGTATAGAGACTACGGGAACAGATCCTTATTGACCAAGATAGTAGTCTGACAACAGCGATGAGTAGGCACCACCCTAGGCAGCGGTTTCATGGATTAGGGATTTTCTGGGTTGTCATCCACCTGAGTTTTATGGTTCGAGGTCGGATGAGGATCCGCAGGAGTTCATTCGGCAGCTACAGCGGACCATGCAGGTTCTTAGGGCTTCAGAGACAGAGTCTGTTACGCTAGCCTCCTACCGGTTGCGCGATATTGCGTTGAACTGGTTTGAGTCGTGGTTGCTTTCGAGAGGTGATGATGCTCTTCCAGCTGTTTGGGAGGAGTTTACAGAGGCCTTCATGGTTCACTTTTTGCCTCCTGAGATGAGGAGAGCCCGGGTAGACAGATTCTTGACCTTGAGGCAGAACGGGAGGACTGTCAGGGAGTATAGCTTGGAGTTTGACTCCTTGGCCAGACATGCGCATACTATTGTAGCTGACATGGCGGATAGGGTTCATCGTTATGTGATGGGGCTTGACCGTCATATGATTACCGCATGCTTGGGTGTGGCTCTTCAGCCCGGTATGGACATCGCCAGGATGCAGGCCTATGCGCAGGGGATCGAGGATAGAGAGAGGGAGGACCAGATTGACTCAGGCCAGCCCAAGAGGCGGTGACATCGTGGTCGCAGGCGATTTGAGGCGACAAATTTCGGCAGCATCAGTCCACTTTCCAGCCAGCACAGAGTGCTCCTTCACGGTTTTCTGGCAAGAGGTCTGATCAGCCAGGTCATTCAGGAGCAGGTCAGGGCTCCGGGACTTCGGGATTTCAGGGAGGCAGGAACCGTCACCGATCGGGACCACCCACACCTCAGTGTGCTCGATGCGGTAGGTTCCACCAGGGCGAGTGTCGCAGAGCTTCGGGAGCTTGTTACTCGTGTGGCCAGCAGGGCCATTTGAGGAGAGATTGTCCGTCTAGAGGCGGCGTGAGTGGTACGGTGCAGCCGACAGGATCTGTTGCTGGGTCTTCTTCTCCTTCTGTGGTTATGCGCCCCGGAGGGCAGGGTACTCATGGAGCGGCAGGCCGCGGTAGAGGTCGTGGTGGTGGTTCCAGTTCTAGCGGTCCCCAGAACCGCATATATTCATTAGCCAGCCGCCAGGATCAGGAGGCTTCCCCTGACGTCGTCACAGGTACATTATTGATTTCATGCTGTGACGTTTATGCTTTGATAGATCCAGGTTCTACCTTGTCCTATGTGTCCCCTCTTATTGCGGGTAGAATCGGGATAGAGCCGGAGTCGATAGAGCCTTTTGAGGTAGCTACGCCTATGGGAGATTCGGTGTTAGCTGAGCGGGTGTACAGAGGTTGTCCGGTTTATATTTACAGTCGTCAGACCCTTGCAGACTTGATAGAGCTGGAGATGACAGATTTTGATGTCATTATGGGTATGGACTGGTTGGCTTCTTGTTATGCCAACGTCGACTGTAGGGACAGGTTGGTTCGGTTCCAGTTTCCTGGCGAGCCAGTTATCGAGTGGAAGGGCAACACAGCGTCGCCGAGGGGTAGGTTTATTTCTTACCTCAAGGCTAGGAAGATGGTGCGAAGCGGTACATCTATCATCCGTTCGCATTTGATACATAGCCGAGGTGCGGTTCTTGATCGCACTGGTTAGGAGTTTCGGATGTGTTCCCAGATGATCTTCCGGTTATCCCTCCTGAGAGGGAGATTGAGTTTTGTATTGACACGTTGCGGACACTCGCCTATTTCCATTCCGCCATACGTAACGGCACCGCCGAGTTAAGGAGTGAAGGACCAGTGAAAGATTTGGCCGAAAAGGCTTTATCAGGCCTAGTGTATCTCCCTGGGGAGTGCCGGTCTTGTTCGTAAAGAAGAAGGATGGGACGCTGCGTATGTGTGTTGATTACAGGCAGCTGAATAAGGTAACCATCAAGAATAGGTACCCCCTCCCCCGGATTGATGATTTGTTTGACCAGCTGTAGGGTGCGAGGTGTTTCTCAAAGATAGACTGCAGTCCGTTATCATCAGGTTCGAGTTCGAGAGGCAGACATCCCAAAGACTGCATTCAGGACCCGGTATGGGCACTATGAGTTTAGGGTTATGTCTTTCGGTTTGACCAACGCTCCAGCGGTATTTATGGATTTGATGAACCGGGTGTTCAAGTCATTTTTGGATACATTTGTGATTGTATTCATTGATGACATCCTGGTTTATTCGCGGACAGAGCAGGAGCATGCAGATCACTCGGCGATCAGATTGGGGTTCTCCGGAGCCGGCAGTTGTTCGCCAAGTTCTCCAAGTGTGAGTTTTGGTTGGCCTCAGTGGCATTCCTGGGGCATATTATTGGGGCTGATGGTGTTCGCGTGGATACGACAAAGATTGAGGCAGTCAAGTCTTGGCCGAGACCTACTACTCCGACCGAGGTGCGCAGTTTCTTAGGACTGGCAGGGTATTATCGTAGGTTTGTGGAGCAGTTTGCTTCGATTTCAGCACCGTTGACTAGGCTGACTCAGAAGGCAGCCAAGTTCCGATGACGAGGCTTTGCGGGGTTTCGATTCTTGAAGGAGAGGTTGACTACAACCCCAGTTCTTACTCTTCCTGAGGGGTTAGACATGTACGTGATCTATTGTGATGCCTCGGGTATCGGGCTAGGTGTGTTTTGATGCAAAGACGGCAAGGGTTATAGCCTATGCTTCGGCGATGGGAAGCATGAGAGGAATTACCCTACCCATGACTTAGAGTTGGCCGCAGTTATTCATGCCTTGAAGATTTGGAGATATTATTTGTATGGGGTTCATGTGGATATTTATACAGACCACAAGAGCCTCCAGTATATCTTCAGGCATAGGGAGCTGAACTTGAGACAGAGACGGTGGTTAGAGTTGCTGAAAGACTATGATGTTGATATTCTATACCATCCGGGGAAAGCCAACGTAGTTGCTGATGCCTTGAGTCGTAGATCGATGGGAGCTCGCCGAGGTACACCGAGAGGCGATACGGTCCGTCAGATCCACCAGTTAGCGAGCCTTGGGGTTCGTTTGATCGATACCGACGATAGCGGGGTGCGGGTTCGCGAGGTTGCCGAGTCTTCCATTGTTGATGAGGTAAAGAGGAGACAGTTTGAGGACCCTGTGTTGGTATGGTATCGAGTTGCAGCTCCTCGGGAGGGGAAGAGTCTATTCGAGGTAGAGCCTGATGGGGTGCTGAGATTTGAGGGTCGGTTGTGTGTTCCCGATGTGTCAGGACTTCGTCAGCAGATTCTAGGGGAGGCACACAGTGCTCGTTATTCTATTCATCCGGGGTCGACCAAGATGTACCACGACCTCAGATGTTTGTATTGGTGGGATGGCCTGAAGAGGGACGTGGCAGGTTTTGTTGCACAGTGTCCTAATTTCCAACAGGTCAAGGTCGAGCACCAGAGGCCCAACGGATTATTACAGTCTATTGAGATTCCGACTTGGAAGTGGGAGGTGATCAACATGGACTTTGTTACAGGGTTACCTCGTACTCAGAGGAAGTACGACTCCATTTGGGTTATTGTTGACAGGCTGACGAAATCAGCCCATTTCCTTCCGGTCAGGACGACGTTTTGGTGAGACTATGCGGATTGTACATCGAGAGTTTGTGAGGCCGCACGGTGTCGGTGTCGATTATATCCGATAGGGAGCCCGCCACGCTAACTTGGAGGTCTTTCCGAAGGGTTTAGGACACAGTGAGTCTCGAGACATCATTTCATCCTCGGTCGACAGGCGCAGAGCGTACTATCCAGACACTTGAGGATATGCTGCGAGCCTGCGTGATTGATTTCAGGGGTAGCTGGGAGGATCATTTGCCTCTTGTGGAGTTTTCTTATAACAACAGCTACCATTCCAGTATACAGATGGCGCCATACGAGGCTTTATATGGGCGGAAATTGTTACAACCCGTATTTACAGGACATGTTTTAAGAACGTACGTAAGAACTCACATTGTTAAGATTTGAGACTTGTAAAAATTTATCGGAAATTTGAAATTTGTCGGAAAACGAATTATTGCATTTAGCGGGAGGGCGACACGTGTCACCCCCCCCCCTTAATGGACATGGACGAAATTTCATGGGTGGAATGGTCATTTGACCATAATTTATGATGAAGTCTTGCAAGGCTTAGAGCTTGACAACATTGACCAAGTCAATGACCCCACTTAGCTTGATATTTAATTAAAATGCATCCAAGCCACCCATTTGTTTTAATCTTGACCCTTCCTTGTGTTATTTAAGTATACTAGTAGCAAGACTTTGTCATTCTACACTTAGAGAAAAAAATTGAAAAAACTTGTTCTTGCTCTTAAGGGAGCTCACGGCTTTGAGGATTTTCAAGAAGGAAAATTGCCAATTTTTGTCCAATAAGCTCCACACTTTAAACCAAGGTTCATGAGGGTGTTGTAAGTGTATCTCAATAGAAAAATCTCGGAAAAAGATAGTTTTCGGGTTAGTCGCAAAGTGAAAACCTAGTTGCTTTCTAGGTTTTGGATTGGAAGTCAAGGAAATTGTTGGTGTTGTTCTAGGGGTCTCAACAAGCGGATTGAAGTGTCTTGGAGAGGTTCTAAACTACTAAGGAGCGATTTCGGATTTGGAAGTTAGATTGAGATTCGTGGAGGTATAATCTTGTTCTCTTTAAGTGTTACAAGATTATGTATTTTGTTGTTAGCCTTACATTTTACTAGCATGAAGTATATGTGTTGAAGTTTTATAAGTATTATGGATTGTTGTAGCCTAAAATCCGAAATGACATATAAGCCATGTTAAGTTGGATTACAATTTAATCGTTGTTAGAACCGTCGCATGTCATTGACTTAAGGATTATGGTTATTATAATCAAATGCGACTTGATATCATGTTATGCTACAAATTTGGGTTGAAATATAAATTGTGAGCCAATTGGGGCTGTTTAGTTAGTCATTTGTATTGACTACCGCTATATAAATTGTGAGCCAATTGGGCTGTTTGGTTATTGTATTCGACCTTGAAAAGGTGGCAAAGTAAGTAGAAACAAAGGAGGTCTTGTCCGATTCCCAGAATTTAGTGACTTAGCACCCAGGATATTCTACGTTGAAGTAAGAGGTTAATGGACATATTGTGACCATTATAGGTTGAAGTACTTTGGAGCATTTTGCTACTTGTCGACAATCGTCGCGAGGTATGTGAACCTCTTCCTTCCTTTGGCATGATTCTATGTATGGAATATACTTGTGGTATCATTTCATGTTTCCTTCTACTCTTAGAAGTTAAGAGGTAGTTGTGTGATCTACTCTATGTAGAACTTTTCCTATCTTTGAGCATGACTAGTTGCGCGTGTAGTACGAGACGTATAACACCTTGATATCCTTTACTAATTTTATGAATAGCCAAGTCGGGTGAGTTAGGAGATTAACTCACTTCTTTGAAAGAATAAAGGATGTCTTGAGTTTTATTAAGTTAAGGGACTTGAAGAGTTTTAAAGTATGTGATACTTGTTCCGTTTTAAACGTATAAGTCCCTTGGATAGGAAATTGTTTTTGGCTAAGGTATAAAGTGAATATAACGGCTTTATGGGAAGTTAGTTATATTTGCTTTATGGAAAGATAAATGACTTGATTTTAGTGAAAAGGCAACTTGTTTAAGGCATTAATTGCCTAAGGTGTTATATAAAATGAGTCGCTTGTTTTCTAAAGGTTAAGAGACTAGTAGTATTTTTGAAAGGTATGAGAATTGATTTGAAAGTATTTAATACTTGGTTTCAAAAAGTAGAAGTCTCTTGGTTATAAAAGGAACGTGTTGGTCTAAACCATAAAGGGTTATAACGGCTTTATGGGAAGTTGGTTATAACGGCTTTATGGAAGGTTAAGAGAATAGTTTTCTCTAATAAAGTAATCAAAGAAATAACTTGTATTAAGGAACGGCAAATTGGTTCAAAGGTACCAATTGCTTAAGGTTTTTAATAAAAGAAGTCACTTGATTTAGAAGTGTATTTGTATTTCTAAAAGGTATTGTGACTTGTCTTGAAAGGTGAATAGGACTTGATACTACTGTTAGTATCTTGGGCTTTACATAGAAAGGAGTCTTTTATAAAAGAATGTACGTACGTAGTACTTTGGCTTGATAAATTGAGAATTTGTCTAAGTGTGCCTTGATAAGTACTTTGACTTGTTAAAAGAGAATTATTCTATGTATACCTTGATTAGTACTTTGGCTTGATAAATTGATAATTTGTCTAAGTGTGCCTTGATAAGTACTTTGGCTTGTTAAATGAGAATTTATTCTATTTGTGCCTTGATAAGTACTTTGGCTTGTTAAATGAGAATTTATTCTATTTGTGCCCGGATAAGTACTTTGGCTTGTTAAATGAGAATTTATTCTATTTGTGCGGATAAGTACTTTGGCTTGTTAAATGAGAATTTATTCTATTTGTGCCTGATAAGTACTTTGGCTTGTTAAATGAGAATTTATTCTATTTGTGCGGATAAGTACTTTGGCTTGTTAAATGAGAATTTATTCTATTTGTGCGGATAAGTACTTTGGCTTGTTAAATGAGAATTTATTCTATTTGTGTCTGATAAGTACTTTGGCTTGTTAAATGAGAATTTATTCTATTTGTGCCCTGATAAGTACTTTGGCTCGTTAAATGAGAATTTATTCTATTTGTGCCCGATAAGTACTTTGGCTTGTTAAATGAGAATTTATTCTATTTGTGTCTGATAAGTACTTTGGCTTGTTAAATGAGAATTATCCTATGTGTGCCTTGATAAGTACTTTGGCTTGGTTAATTGAGAACTTGCCTATATGTACGGTAATAGCCTTTGAGTGCAAGTATTATGTTTTATTAAGTTGTCGCGACTCTGGTTGAAGGGTACCGTCTTGTTGTAAGTTACTGGGACGTACCGACAGTGATGTGGGATTCCACGGGTATGCTTCCGTTATTTGGAGTACTTGGGTTAAATTCCCGGATTTTTATAAAAAGACATGTTAGTGCTTATGTCTTGTTTGATGGTCGGTCGAAATAGGGTAAGAGTATAAATGAGGGGCAAGCCCCAAGACGTTGTACCACCTTCTCCAGGGTAAGAGTATAAGTGAGGGGTAAACCCCCAAGACGCTGTACCACCTGCTTTATGTGTTGATTGTCGGCCGGTTGAGATAGGGTAAGAGTATAAATGAGGGGCAAGCCCCAAGACGTTGTACCACCTTCTCCAGGGTAAGAGTATAAATGAGGGGCAAGCCCCAAGACGTTATACCCCCTGCTTTACCACCTTCTCCAGGGTAAGAGTATAAATGAGGGGCAAGCCCCAAGACGTTATACCACCTGTTTTGATTGATATTATGGGCGTGAGACCCATGGTTATGTTCTACACTTATAGCTGTCGACAGTGATGTGGGATTCCACGGGCAGGAGATATATGTAGGTATGGTGTATGTGTACGACAAATGGAGGGATGCCACGCGCGTCACATGGTTATGTTTTACACTTTTAGTCCGCCGACGGATTGGGGATTCTACGCATGCTTTGATATTAGTGTGACTTGATCGCGTCCCATTGGGTCGTAGTATAGGTGTCCCTCCTTAATGGGACGGAATATGTTATGAAAGATAAGTAAGTTAGATGGTAATTAACTTTATGATTCTTTTTCTATTAATGTAAGTAAGTATGTGACTATAACTTTTATTGGGAATGTTAAAGATAATAAGGTACGTTTAAGTTCATAAGTGATAATGACACTACAGATCCGTATGTATTTTTATACTTGTCCTTGTCATTCTTTTGTACATTGTGATCTTCATCAGACGTTATTTCTGTTCCATATTCGCACTGTTGTTATCGATTTCTTCGGGGCCGCGTCATGCCCGCAGTTTAGGTACACGATTGGATCCGCGAGCTTAGGATCCGGTTCAGAAGTTGAGATGGCTCCGGTGTTCGGAGTTGTCACGTTTATGTTTATTCGTGGCACGGCGGCCTTGTCCCGCCATGAGTTAGGTCAAAACTCTAGAGGTCCTGTAGTCACATATTGTGGGTCGATTTGTAAAGGAAAGCGAGGCAACCGTTTATGTGACAGACGTTGGAAGGTAGCACTATCGTCTATCCTGTTGTTTTATTACTGTTGTTTTTATTTTATAAGTTTCATGTATGTTCCGCTGATTTTCTCTGATGTTTACCTGTAAGGGTGCCCAGGTAGGGCACCAGTCGCGGTCCCGGGGTCGGGTCGTGACAAAAGTGGTATCAGAGCAGTTAGTCCTCGGAAAGTGTCTATGACCGGTGTCAGTAGAGTCTTGATTATCGGTGTGTTGTGCACCACATCTATAATCAGGAGGCTGCAGGACATTTAGGATTGGTTTCCATTCTTCTCACTCTGAGATCGTGCGATAGAGCTGTGTTGTTAGGGTCGTCCCTCCCTAACGAGTTATGTTGATTGCAGCTACGAGAAAGGCAAAGATGACCCAGAATGACTATGTGGATTGCGATCCGGTTGGTAATGATTACGATAGTTGGTATTGTGACATATATCTATACGGAGTTATTTACGAGGGTGAGACGCGTGTTGCCTAGAATGATTTTAGATTACCATGAATTGGTAAAGACTAACTAGATACCGGGAAGGTATGGAATAGTTAATGAATTTTCGCCAAGGTTTTGTGTTTTATTTCGAGATAATTGGGAAAGGATGAGCTGTCTGATAGGGTAGTGAACCCTTAAGAAGTCATAGTAAGGAACCTAACAGAATGTCATGTTAATAGATTAAGTCGCGTAGTAGGCTTAAGAGAATTGTACGATGAGGTCCGTATAGAGTAAGTGATGGTTGTTGTGATCGAGACAACATGGTTATGGTTTTATGAGAAGTTTTTGTACCACATCGGGGATTGATAAGGTAGGCTTGGAGCATGGAAAATGCGAGCCTAAGAATATTGATTACTGCCGAGACCTTAGGTATATAAGGCTTTCTCTGGCAATAAGATTTATTATAGACCAAGAATAAGAGTTAAGTGCGACGTTGAGTCGGGTTGAGGACCTGTTGCGGGTCTCCCCATGGCCTGGAATGGAGTGGGATCAGTTGGTAGCAGTTCCGCTACGTGACAGGGTCACGAGGGTGCAAGGCCCAAGTCTAGTTAATTGTTTTATGGGTTCGTGGACGCGTTCCACCGAACCAGGTCGTGAAAGCCGGAAATGGTCGTATATTGTCTTATAGAGTGACTCCAAAGATTAGAGGCCAAAATTGGTATGGAAGTTATGTATGTATGTTAGAAGGAGTTGGAAGTCAAAAGGTAATCTCTTTGGGCTTATGATGGACGGATATGCGTGTGGCGAGGTATTAGGGCCATGTGTGGCATTATTAGTATGTCGGGGTTGTGAAAGGAACTATGTCGCTAATTATAAAGATTGACTCGAAAGAACATTCGAGGGCGAATGTTTCTGGGGAAGAATGTTACACCTCGTATTTACAGACATGTTTTAAGAACGCACGTAAGAACTCACATTGTTAAGATTTGAGACTTGTAAAATTTATCGGAAATTTGAAATTTGTCGAAAACGAATTATTGATTTAACGGGAGGCGACACGTGTCACCCCTTAATGGACATGGACGAAATTTCATGGGTGGAATGGTCATTTGACCATAATTTATGATGAAGTCTTGCAAGGCTTAGAGCTTGACAACATTGACCAAGTCAATGACCCCACTTAGCTTGATATTTAATTAAAATGCATCCAAGCCACCCATTTGTCTTAATCTTGACCCTTCCTTGTGTTATTTAAGTATACTAGTAGCAAGACTTTGTCATTCTACACTTAGAGAAAAAATTGAAAAAACTTGTTCTTGCTCTTAAGGAGCTCACTTTGAGGATTTTCAAGAAGGAAAATTGCCAATTTTGTCCAATAAGCTCCACACTTTAAACCAAGGTTCATGAGGTGTTGTAAGTGTATCTCAATAGAAAATCTCGGAAAAGATAGTTTTGGGTTAGTCGAAAGTGAAAACCTAGTTGCTTTCTAGGTTTTGGATTGAAGCTTGAAGGAAATTGTTGGTGTTGTTCTAGGGTCTCAACAAGCGGATTGAAGTGTCTTGGAGAGGTTCTAAACTACTAAGGAGCGATTTCGGATTGGAAGTTAGATCGAGATTCATGAGGTATAATCTTGTTCTCTTTAAGTGTTACAAGATTATGTATTTTGTTGTTAGCCTTACATTTTACTAGCATGAAGTATATGTGTTGAAGTTTTATAAGTATTATGGATTGTTGTAGCCTAAAATCTGAAATGACATATAAGCCATGTTAAGTTGATTACAATTTAATCGTTGTTAGAACCGTCCGCATGTCATTGACTTAAGGATTATGGTTATTATAATCAAATGCGACTTGATATCATGTTATGCTACAAATTTGGGTTGAAATATAAATTGTGAGCCAATTGGGGCTGTTTAGTTAGTCATTTGTAGTTGACTACCTGCGATATAAATTGTGAGCCAATTGGTGCTGTTTGGTTATTGTATTCGACCTTTAAAAAGGTGTCAAAGTAAGTAGAAACAAAGGAGGTCTTGTCCGATTCTCGTAGAATTTAGTGACTTAGCACCTAGGATATTCTACGTTGAAGTAAGAGGTTAATGGACATATTGTGACCATTATAGGTTGAAGTACTTTGGAGCATTTTGCTACTTGTCGACAATCGTCGCGAGGTATGTGAACCTCTTCCTTCCTTTGGCATGATTCTATGTATGGAATATACTTGTGGTATCATTTCATGTTTCCTTCTACTCTTAGAAGTTAAGAGGTAGTTGTGTGATCTACTCTATGTAGAACTTTTCCTATCTTTGAGCATGACTAGTTGCAGTATGTAGTACGGTGAGACGTATAACACCTTGATATCCTTTACTAATTTTATGAATAGCCAAGTCGGGTGAGTTAGGAGATTAACTCACTTCTTTGAAAGAATAAAGGATGTCTTGAGTTTTATTAAGTTAAGGGACTTGAAGAGTTTTAAAGTATGTGATACTTGTTCCGCTTTTAAACGTATAAGTCCCTTGGATAGGAAATTGTTTTTGGCTAAGGTATAAAGTGAATATAACGGCTTTATGGGAAGTTAGTTATATTTGCTTTATGGAAAGATAAATGACTTGATTTTAGTGAAAAGGCAACTTGTTTTAAGGCATTAATTGCCTAAGGTGTTATATAAAATGAGTCGCTTGTTTTCTAAAGGTTAAGAGACTAGTAGTATTTTTGAAAGGTATGAGAATTGATTTGAAAGTATTTAATACTTGGTTTCAAAAGTAGAAGTCTCTTGGTTATAAAAGGAACGTGTTGTCTAAACCATAAAGGGTTATAACGGCTTTATGGGAAGTTGGTTATAACGGCTTTATGGAAGGTTAAGAGAATAGTTTTCTCTAATAAAGTAATCAAAGAAATAACTTGTATTAAGGAACGGCAAATTGGTTCAAAGGTACCAATTGCTTAAGGTTTTTAATAAAAAAGTCACTTGATTTAGAAGCGGTATTTGTATTTCTAAAAGGTATTGTGACTTGTCTTGAAAGGTGAATAGGACTTGATACTACGGTTGTTAGTATCTTGGGGCTTTACATAGAAAGGAGTCTTTTATAAAAGAATGTACGTACGTAGTACTTTGGCTTGATAAATTGAGAATTTGTCTAAGTGTGCATTGATAAGTACTTTGACTTGTTAAAAGAGAATTATTCTATGTATGCCTTGATTAGTACTTTGGCTTGATAAATTGATAATTTGTCTAAGTGTGCCTTGATAAGTACTTTGGCTTGTTAAATGAGAATTTATTCTATTTGTGCCTTGATAAGTACTTTGGCTTGTTAAATGAGAATTTATTCTATTTGTGCCCGGATAAGTACTTTGGCTTGTTAAATGAGAATTTATTCTATTTGTGCCCGGATAAGTACTTTGGCTTGTTAAATGAGAATTTATTCTATTTGTGCCCGGATAAGTACTTTGGCTTGTTAAATGAGAATTTATTCTATTTGTGCGGATAAGTACTTTGGCTTGTTAAATGAGAATTTATTCTATTTGTGCCCGGATAAGTACTTTGGCTTGTTAAATGAGAATTTATTCTATTTGTGCCCGGATAAGTACTTTGGCTTGTTAAATGAGAATTTATTCTATTTGTGTCCTGATAAGTACTTTGGCTTGTTAAATGAGAATTTATTCTATTTGTTCCCGGATAAGTACTTTGGCCTGTTAAATGAGAATTTATTCTATTTGTGCTCGGATAAGTACTTTGGCTTGTTAAATGAGAATTTATTCTATTTGTGTCCTGATAAGTACTTTGGCTTGTTAAATGAGAATTATCCTATGTGTGCCTTGATAAGTACTTTGGCTTGGTTAATTGAGAACTTGCCTATATGTGCTGGTAATAGCCTTTGAGTGCAAGTATTATGGTTTATTAAGTTCTTGGCTCTCGGTTGAAGGGTCTACCGTCTTGTTGTAAATCTTGGGACGCACTGACGGTGATGTGGGATTCCACGGGTATGCTTCCGTTATTTGGAGTACTTGGGTTAAATTCCCGGATTTTTATAAAAAGACATGTTAGTGCTTATGTCTTGTTTGATGGTCGGTCGAAATAGGGTAAGAGTATAAATGAGGGGCAAGCCCCAAGACGTTGTACCACCTTCTCCATGGTAAAAGTATAAGTGAGGGGTAAACCCCCAAGACGATGTACCACCTGCTTTATGTGTTGATTGTCGGCCGGTTGAGATAGGGTAAGAGTATAAATGAGGGGCAAGCCCCAAGACGTTGTACCACCTTCTCCAGGTAAGAGTATAAATGCGGCAAGCCCCAAGACGTTATACCCGCTTACCACCTTCTCCGTGGTAAGAGTATAAATGAGGCAAGCCCCAAGACGTTATACCACTGCTTTGATTGATATTATGGGCGTGAGACCCATGGTTATGTTCTACACTTATAGTCGCCGGTGATGCGGGATTCCACAGGCGGGAGATATAGGTATGGTGTATGTGTACGCCGACGGTGAGCGGGATGCCACGCGCGTCACATGGTTATGTTTTACACTTTTAGTTGTCGGCGATGATGGGATTCCACGGGCATGCTTTGATATTAGTGTGACTTGATCGCGTCCCGATCGGGTCGGTAGTATATGTGTCCCTCCGTAATGGGCGGACTATGTTATGAAAGATAAGTAAGTTATATGGTAATGAACTTAATGATTCTTTTTCTAATAATGCACGTAAGAATGTGACTATAACTTTTATTGGGAATGGAAAAGATAATAAGGTACGATTAAGTTCATAAGTGATAATGACACGCAGGATCCGGTATGTATTTTTATACTTGTCCTTGTCATTCTTTTGTACTGATTGTGATCTGCTTATCAGACGTTATTTCTGCTTCCATATTCGCACTGTTATCGACTTCTTCGGGCCGCGTTCATGCCCGCAGTTTAGGTATTACGATTGTGGATCCGCGAGCTTAGGATCCGGTTCAAAGAAGTTGAGATGGCTCCGTGTTCGGAGTTGTCACGTTTATGTTTATTGAAGTACGGCGGGGCCTTGTCCCGCCACGAGAGTTAGGTCAAAACTCTTAGGTCCAGTCACATATTGTGGGTCGATTTGTAAAGGAAAGGCAACTGTTTACGTTTATGTATGTACGTTCGGAAGGTAGCCTATCGGCTAACTCGTTGTTTTATTATCGTTGTTTTTATTTTATAAGTTTCATGTATGTTCCGCTGATTTTCTCCGATGTTTACTGTAAGGGTGCCTGTAGGGCACCGCCGCGTCCGGTCGGGTCGTGTGTAAATGCAGTCGCCGATTGTTGGTTCGACTTGGCGAGGTGCGATTAGTTGGCGGACTTGGTTCGAGGTTGTGGATAAAGTAAAGCTTATCCAGAGAGATCATAGCGGCTCGTAGTCGGCGAAGTCATACGCAGATAATCGGCGTCGGCATTTGGAGTTTCGCAGACGATTGGGTCTTCGAAGCGCCACCCATGGCGGTGTGATGAGATTCGGAAGAAGAAACTCACCAGGTACATCGGGCCCTACCAGATCGTCAGAAGAGTGGGCAAGGTTGCCTATGAGTTGGATCCGCCATCGAGTTAGGCGGTACATCCGGTCTTCCATGTTTCTATGTTGCGGAAGTGTATCGGTGATCCAGCAGGTTTTCCTACTAGTGAGGTCCAGTGACAGAGGGGTTATCGTATGAGAGAGTCCCATAGCGATACTCGATCGCCAGTCAGCGATCATGACCAACGATGTAGCTTCCACAAAGTCTGTGGAGAAATGATAACAGGGAGGAGATGACTGGGAAGCGGAGGAGGACGTGTTGAGGAAGTATCCTCACTTATTTCCTATACCTTGTGTAATTCTTTCCCTTACTTGTCAAGTTTTTATTGAAGCATTTGTTTTGTGTAAATGCTTTTATGTGGCCATGTGTGGCATTATTGGTATGTCGGGGTTGTGGAAGGAAACTATGTCGCAGTTTTAAGTGTGACTCCGAAAGAACATTCGGGGATGAATGTTTCTAAGGGGGGAAGAATGTTACACCCCGTAAATTCTAATATAAGATAAGTTGACGCATGTATTGAACGGATTTTGAGTCTACTTTGGAGTGTTGTACCCCAGTTTTAAGAATTGAGGGGTGTTTACCAAGCCTAGTATAAAGTTGGATGAGTCTAGTTTCCAACGCAACAAACCGCTCGTCGATTGGACATCGGAGCGGAGGGGTTTGGGCGTTAGAAGTTCAGTGGACAGGCGTGGGGGGAAAGATTTTAGAATCAGGCGTCGCAGCGCCGCGGCGCCATTAGCAGGGCCACGGCGCCACTAATCCTGAAAATTCTCTGAGGTTACATCGCCGAGGCGGGAATTTTTCCGCGGTCAGGGCTGAAAATAGGGGATATTTTCAAAAAAACTTATGGGAGGGTGACAAGTGTCCCTCCCATCTTGTTGACCAAGAAAAGGGCCCTATTTTAGGACCAAGTCTTGAAAGACTTGGTCATTGCACCTTAAGCACTCTAAAGAGCTTCTCTCTCTCTCTTTTCTCTCAAGGTTTTGAAGGGAGCTTAGCCTAGAGGGTTTTGTTGGAGCGGCGGTAAGAAGGCAAAGTGTTGATAAGCTTGTGGGAAGCTCACGAGGACGAGTTTGGCGGGAAAAGGAGTTGAAGAAAGAGGGCTTTAGTGTGCTAATCCAAAAGGTAAAAGATTTCCTCTTCTCTTGGAATTAACAATAATCCTTGTTATAGATGATATTGACCAAGTGAATCATGTTTTAGATTGATATGAATAATAGGTTTTGATAGCCATTTGAGTTGTGAAATACAAAGGAAATCGATAGTTATAGTTGTAGCATGCTATATAAATGGAAGGTTAAGGTTGTCAAAGTTGGTTATGGCTATATAACTTGTGAAGGCAACTTTGTGGGTGAAAAAGACTTGTTGTGGTTATATATGTAGTCAAAATGGCCGTTAACATTGGATTGTTGTATATGAATTGTGGGGCGTAATTTTATACGTCTTGTAAGGCGTATAATCCCTTTTTTTGACTAATGATATGTTGAGCCTTAAATGTGGCATGTTGGTTATTGTATTCGGCATTGAAAAAGGTGGCAAAGTAAGTAGAAACAAAGGAGGTGTTGTCCGATCTTCCGTAGAACTTAGTGACCTTACACTTGTAATATTCTACGTTTGAAGTAAGACGTTAATAGACGTATTGTGGATATTATAGGTTGACATACTACGGGAGGGATATTGTACTTGGCAAGTGGTTGACCCGAAGAGGTATGTAGAACTTTTCCTATCTTTTGAGCATGACTAGTTGTACGTATATAGTACGAAGCGACATGACCTTGATATCCTTTACTAGTTTTATGAATAGCCAAGCGGGTGAGTTAGTAGAATAACTCACTTCTTGAAAGTATTAAGGATGTCTAATGTTTTATTAAAGTTAAGGGACTTGAAGAGTTTTAAAGTATGTGATACTTGTTCCGTTTTAAACGTATAAGTCCCTTGGATAGGAAATTGTTTATGGCTAAGGTATAAAGCGAATGTAACGACTTTATGGGGAGTTGGTTATATTTGCTTTATGGAAAGATAAATGACTTAACTTTAATGAAAAGGCAATTTGATTTTTAAGGCATCAATTGCCTAAGGTTTATAATAAAAGGAGTTACTTGATTTTGAAACCTAACTTTATGTTTAATGGTATTGTGACTTGTCTTGAAAAGAAATTTTGACTTGATACTACGGTTTATAGTATCTTGGAAGTTTGATATGAAAATGAGTCATTTTGAAAAGGTTAGAAGTACGTAGTACTTTGGGTTAAACTCCCGGTTTTATTATAACATATTAGTGCCTTAAGTGAACAAGAATGAGAGTGTAGATGAATAAGACTAATAAGAAGTTAGGGGGATTCTAACTTGCTTATTTATTGTATGACTGTCGGTTTGAGATAGTGTTATACCCCGTATTTTCCAGAGTATGTACGTAAGGACGTACGTAGAGAAATTTGAACTTTAAAGTGGCTTGACCGATTTTATTTGTGCACAACACCCGGTTAGAGTCGTTTTTCGACGAAATGTTTTTCACAACTTGCGAAGGGAAAATTCCGGCTATGTCATTTCTAATTTTTGCGGATTTTTCCGAGAGACGAAACGTGTTGGACCAACGAGAGGGCGCCACTTGGCACCCTCTCATTGGCGGAAAAGTGGGGCGGATTTGGGACGATTTCCTTGACATTTTTGTCAAGTAGTAGGTAGGATATTTTGTGGTAGATGGATAAGGTGCACTTGGCATGATCTTGGCCCTACACTTGCACCACACTTGGCTTGATCTTGGCCATTGGTTAGCCATGTCTTGACCTATAAATACCCCTCCCCTTTGATGAACTTCTTCATCCAAAAATTGTGCTAAGTCTAAAATCCCTTCCCCCTCTCTTGTGGTGTTCGTCCAACACCCCCCTCCCCCCTTGGCCGAGAGTACCCCCCCCCTAGTGGGGTTGGCCGAGGGGTATACACCCCCCCTTGTGGTGTTGTCTCGTATAAATACCCCCCTCTTGGTAGAAATACTCTCAAAAGTATTGTTACTATACCCAAAATACCTTTGCCCTTATACCTTGTAGTATTCCAAGGTTATACTTATACGAAAAGCCCAGAAATACTATTATACTTCCCTTCAGTCACAACCGAAACCCTAAGGAAAATCTCCATAGTTAGTTGGAGTATTATGTGAAGTTGGTTAGAACTTCTAAGGGTGGTTTGGAGCAGTCGAGCGCACGGAGTCGAGCTAAACGTTGCCCAGATCGACTTTATACTTGGATAATTATGGGCTTATCGAGGTAATTATCTTGTCCCTATTGTAATTGGAAATTACATGTTGTTAGAATATATAGTTGAAGTATACTATATATAGAATCGAACGTAGTTATCGGCAATGTCTTTTGACTTAAGCAATAATAAGAAACCTTTTGAAGAAGAATACCGAATTGTAATTACATAGATCAGACATGAGACTTGTGTAGCTTTTATTTGGGGTATAATTGTGCACGTCCGGATTAGACGTATAACCCCTCGTTGGCTTGGTAGCCTACCGATAGAGAGAGGAGATTTACGTTGTTGGGGAGGTCTTGCCGAATTTTCTGTAGAATGTTCTACGAAGAGACCTAAATGTTAATAAGCGCCTTGTGGCCTTATAAGTGGAAGTACTATGCGTGGCGCGATCTACTTGGCTTAAGGAGTAGCCGGCGGTTTGAGGTACTTGGAGCATTTTGCTATTAGTCGATAATCGTCGCGAGGTATGTGAACCGCTTCCTATCTCTTCTAGCATGATATGTGTGTAACTATGTAGTATGGTAGACGTACATGTGTTAAATGTATTTGACTGGTCTAAAACATAAAGTGTTATAACGGCTTTATGGGAAGTTGGTTATAACAACTTTATGTATGTAAGAAAATACTTATGGTTTTTAAAAGGTAACTGATTTGAACTATAATCAATTTGGTTATGTGATAATAAAGAACTTGAAGTATTTCAAAAGATTTTGAATCATTTTGAAAGAAGAGTAATACTTAGTTTTTGAAAACTTAAGAGTTATACTAGCTTTATGGGAAGTTAGGTATAACGGCTTAAGAATGTTTTCTTGAGTTCGAAATCGAATGTGTATCGACAAACCACCGCGTTAATAAAAGGAAATGTTTTGACAGATTAAGTATTATTAAAACCAAGAGAAACTTCCATCCGCATGTAAGCTAAGATGAGACAAAATGATATTTCCTAGATCATGGCTGCTGTAATAAGATTGTTATAAACAAGAATATCCTACTCACATATAAGGCTTATGTTTCTCAGATGGTTTAAAAGAGAATTATATTCTTAAATGAATAAGACTATGAACTACGAAACCTTTCTAAAATAAGAAACGTGAACATTTGAAATTAGGCAAACTTGGACATTTGGAAAATAATGTTGTTACTTGATTTTACAAGGGTAAGTGTTTAGATTTACTTCAAAAGATAATCACTCTATTTTCATATACTACGGGTATTGTGTGGTTTTTGTGAAAGTAACGTATCTTTTAAAGAGTTAATGTATGAAGTACTTTGGGGATAAAAACCCGATCTTGCTAATCATATAGTAGAAAGTACCTTGTGTATATAACTTGATTATGTTGGTTTGTGATTGCCTTGTAATACTTTCTTGTTGATTTGTTAAGTAAACATGCTAGGATGCTACGTGTGATAGTATCTTGTGATGTTAGTGTAAAGGGGTTTCGATCGCGCTTTTAAAGTTGTTTGACTCTCACCGTTATGTTGGTATTGTACCACTCACCTTGACTTGTTTCGGAGGTTAAGCCGCCTCCACGCGGGTAGACTCAGCGATGCGGGACCATGATTCGAGAATACCACGCGGTCCGGGGATCCATGCGGAACTACGGAGTTCCGTGTTAGTTTGCGCCCTTGTGGTCACGCGGTTCGTGGGCTACGCGGATCGCGAGTCGGGGCGATCTTTGGGGAGCTACCCTCGACGCGAGGAATACCTCACGCGCCTATGAGGTTGGCCTATGCGAGTCGCGAGAGTTCGGGCTAGACGCGCACATCCGAGCATCGCGCGAGTGACTGAGTTTGATCATGTGACGGTCAGACAGATATCATGATACGATTTATGACCGTTAGTACGTAGGTGTTAGTAGTCGGTTATGCCTTCGCAGACTTACCTGTACTATTTTATTAGGACACAGTGGGACACGTGTTCATGTATTTCTTGGTGCTTTTATATCATAAATCACGCGTGAGGAAGGTATTCCACGGGCATGATTGATGTTATGGGCTTGAGACCCATAGTTATATTTGAGTGATGACTTTGAGGGCGTGAGTCCCTGACTTGACATGACTGCTTATTTAATTGTAAACTGTAGTTTGGTTATCATACATGTCTCCTGCTTTATAGACTATTATGATTTCATTTACTGATTTTCGCCACATACTTGGTACCAGATCGACCTCTTCGGGGCCGCGTTCACGCCGCAGTTGAGGTACACCGCCGTTGATCCTAGCTCTCGTGGTCACAGCGTTGGGAAGCTCCGTTTCTCCCGAGGCTTATCAGTGGTATAGTCCCCTGTCGTAGTAGGTGTTTACATTCAGGGGTTTGGCGGGGCCCTGTCCCGCCATTGTTGTCGTATCATTCTTAGAGGTCTGTAGTACTGTTGTGGGCAGAGTTGTAGAAAGGGATGTAACTGTTCAAATTGTTATATATTATGAAGGTAACCGTTTTTGGGTTAGCCTGCCTTCTTATTTCACTGTCTTATTGCATTGGTTTCATGTTATTGTTTTATGTTCCGCTGATTACTCTGATGTTGTATCACTAGGGTGCCCGGTAGCACTACCACGCCCGGTTCGGTCGTGACAGATAGGTAAGAGTATAAGTGGCGGCGCACTTCAAGACGCTATACCACCTTCTCCGTGATAAGAGTATAAATGAGGGTAAACCCCAAGACGTTATACCACTCAGATTATTACCTTCTTCGTGGTAAGAGTATAAATGAGGCAAACCCCAAGACGTTATACCACCCGCTGTGGTAAGAGTATAAATGAGGGGTAAGAACCCTAAGACGTTATACCACCTGTTTCTATGGGTTCGCTACCCATGATTTGATTGGGAGTCTCCTATTGTGATGTTGTACGTATTTCCCTTGATTTTACTCTCATTGTTAGTAAGGCACTGTGTACTGTAATTTTGTTATCATACATGTCTCCGGCTTTGTTTTAAACTTGTGTTGTAATTACAAGATTTTCCGCTTTACATACTTAGTACATATTGTGTCTCGACTTCTTCCTCGGGGGATGCGTTCATGCCGCAGGAAAGGGTAAGAAGGTGGTGGATCCACATTCTTAGGATCACTTATCAGACGTCAGAAGCTCCATTTATCCGGAGGCTTGTATATTTTTGGTACAGTCTTTTCCCTGATGTTGTAGATTTATGTACATTCAGGGGTATGGCGGGGCCCTGTCCCGCCACAGTTATTATTCCTAGAGGTCTGTATTCACATTTGTGGTTGGGCTGTAAGAACCGACATCTGATTGTACTTTTGAGTATGTTTATATTATGGAAGACGGCACTTGCCAGCCCGAGATGTTATTGTTTTCACGTGTTTATGTTGTGTATGTTCCGCCGCTATTCTCTCGATGTATACCGAACAGGTGCCCAGTAGTGGCGCCCGCGACCCGGTCGGGTCGCGTGACAGAACTCTCAATGTACCGGGTCATAACCCGCCTTAAAGTTGATTAAAACCCGTCCGGAATAATCCGTCAACCTATCCTTTGAAAATTTTAAGTCTTACATGCTTTCGTATGCTCTCTTACGTAGGGTCAGAACTACGGGGTATAACATTCTCCCCCCCCCCCCCCCCCTTAGAAACATTCGTCCCGAATGTTCCTTCTAGGCTTACTCAAATCACATCATCGACATAGACCCTTTTAACTATTCTTTTGCAAATAAAGAAGCTCCACGAGCCACAACATACTGAAGCGTAAGTGCTAAATCACAACTAACAAGCAGGAAAGTGGGTTACCTGGAGGTATAGGAAATAGGTGAGAGTACTTCTTCATCATGTCATCTTCTGCTTCCCACGTCATTTCCTCCATGTTCTCGTTCCGCCATAGGACCTTGACGGAAGCCACGTCTTTCGTCCGAAGTCATCTAACCTGACGATCGAGTATCGCTATGGGACTCTCCTCATACGATAACTCCTCTGTCACTTGGACATCATGAACTGGGTGCACTCTAGATGGATCTCCAATACATTTCTGCAACATGGACACATGGAAGACTGGATGTACCGCCTCCAAATCGGACGGCAGATCTAACTCATAGGCAACCCTGCCTACCCTACGGACAATCTGATACGGCCCAATGTACCTTGGGCTAAGCTTCCCCTTCTTTCCAAATCTCATCACGCCCTTCATGGGCGATACCTTTAGAAAAAGCCAATCATCTATCTCAAATTCCAAGTGTCGGCGCCGATGATCTGCATACGACTTCTGCCGACTCTGAGCTGCCAACAACCGCTCCTGGATAAGCTTCACCTTATCCACTGCATGTTGAACTAAGTTTGGCCCGACTAACTGAACTTCTCCCACCTCGAACCAGCCTATCGGTGACCTACACTTCCTCCCGTATAAGGCCTCATAAGGCGCCATCTGAATACCGGAATGGTAGCTGTTGTTGTAAGCAAACTCCACAAGAGGCAAATGATCCTCCCAGCTACCCCTGAAATCAATAACACAAGCTCGCAGCATATCCTCGTTGTCCGGATAGTGCGCCGCCCGTCTGGTCGGTCCGAGGATGAAACGCCGCATCGAGACTCACTGTGTCCCTAATCCCTTACGAAAAGACCTCCGAAGTTAGCCGAGAACTGCCTCTATCTCGATATAATCGACACCGACTCCGCGCCTCACAATCTCTCTAATATATAATCTGGCATAGTCCTCAGCTGAGAACGTCGTTCTAACCGGAAGAAAATGGGCTGATTTCGTCAGCCTGTCGACAATCACCCAAATGGAATCATGCTTCCTCTGAGTGGTAGGTAGCCCTGTAATAAAATCCATATTTATCACCTCCCACTTCCAAGTCGGAATATCAATAGCTCGCAATACCACCGCTTCGTGCTCAATCTTAACTCGCGACATCGCATCGCGCCACGAACTCCGCAACGTCCCGCTTAAGGCCATCCCACCAATACACGCATCTGAGGTCATGATACATCTTAGTCGACCCCGGATGAATAGAATAACGAGCATTGTGTGCCTCCCGAATCTGGCCGAAAGTCTCGCTACATCGGAACACACAACCGCCTCGAATCTTAGCACCCATCAGCGCTACCTCGAATAGACTCTTCTCCTTTTGAGAGCTGCATCTCTGCATCGCATCAAAATCGGATCCTCATATCGCCGCCTCTTCACCTCTTCGACGATAGAAGACTCGGCAACCTCTCGAACCCGAATTCCGTCACTAACATAATCAACCAAACGAACCCCAAGGCTCGCTAAATGATGTAACTCTCGGACCATATCCCTTTTTTCTGGCTGAACATCAGACAGACTACCCATCGATCTGTGACTAAGGGCATCTGCAACTACATTGGCCTTCCCTGGGTGGTACAGAATATCAACATCGTAATCCTTAAATAGCTCCAACCACCGTCTCGCCGCAAGTTCAACTCCTCCGTGAAGATGTGCCGGAGACTCTTGTGGTCTGTATAAATGTTCACATGAACTCCATATAAATAATGTCTCCAGATCTTCAAGGCATGAATCACTGCTGCCAACTCCAAGTCATGTGTGGATAGTTCTTCTCATGCTTCCTAAGCTGTCGAGATGCATAAGCTATAACTCGCTGCGTCCGCATCGACGCACTCCAAGCCCGACACCTGACGCGTCACAGTAAACCACATATCCATCTAAGCCCTCTGGAAGAGTAAGAACTGGGGCGGTCGTCAACTTCTCCTTTAGTAACTGGAAACTTTCCTCACAAGTATCCATCCACCGGAACATAGCTGCCTTCTGAGTCAGCTTAGTCAAAGGTGCTGAAATAGAAGCAAACTTCTCTACAAACCTCCGATAATAACCTGCAAGGCCCAAAGCGCGCACTCCGCTGTAGTGGTCCGCCAAGTATTGACTGCTTCAATCTTTGCTGTATCAACCCGAATACCATCGGGCCCGATAACATGTCCTAAGAAAGCCACTGAAGCCAGCCAAAACTCGCATTTCGAGAACTTGGCATACAACTGCCGATCCCTGAGGACTCCCAATACCGTCCTCAATGATCTGTATGGTCCTGCTCTGTGCGCTAATACACCAAGATATCATCAATGAACACTATAACGAACATATCCAAGAATGGCCTGAACACCCTAATCATCAAATCCATGAATACTGCTGGGGCGTTGGTCAGCCCGAAAGACATCACCCTGAACTCATAGTGCCCATACCGGGTCCTGAATGCAGTCTTTGGGATATCTATCTCTCTAACTCGCACCTGATGATAACCAGACCACAAGTCTATCTTGGAAAAACACTTTGCACCCTGCAACTGGTCAAACAAATCGTCGATCCTGGGAGGGATATCATTCTTCGACAGCTACCTTGTTCACCGTCGTAATCAATACACATACGCAGCGTCCCATCCTTCTTCTTTACAAATAACACTGGTGCTCCCCAGGGAGAAACACTTGGCCTAATAAAGCCTTTCTCCAGCAAATCTTTCAGTTGGTCCTTCAACTCCTTCAACTCGGCAGGTGCCATCCTGTATGGCGGAATAGATATCGGTCGAGTATCGGGCGCCAAATCAATGCAAAACTCAATCTCCCTCTCAAGTGACCAAGGTTAAGTGGTCAAGTGACCAAGGTTAGTAGTCAAGTGGATGACATGCTTGAGATAATTGACTAAGTCAATGAGCCCACTTGACTAGATATTTAGATTTATTCATCCAAGCCACACAAATGTTTTAATCTAGGCCCTCCATTGTGTTATATATTCATCCTAGTAGCAAGACTTATCTCAACACTTAGAAAAAATTTGAGAAAACTTGAGCAAGTGAAGAGAGCTCTCGGGTTCATGCCTAATCCCACACAAAAAAATTTCGGTTGTGGTTCATAATTCACAATACTTTAACCCAAGGTTCCTAGGTGTATTAAAAGGATATCTCAATAGAAAGATCCCGGAAAAACGACGTTTTCACATTAGTCGCAAGATGAAAACCTAAGTTGTTTTCATAAGTTTTGATTGGAAATGGAAGGGAAGTTGTTTGTGAACTTCTAAGGGCTTCAAATAGCGGATTGGAGCGTAAAGGAAAGGAGCTAAGATTTCTAAGGAGCGACTTTGAATCTTGGAGATATTTTGGCTTATCAAGGTAACAATCTTGTCGTTTTAATGATCGAAGATTACTTATTGTTGTAGTTATGGATATAAACAAGCATGAGATATATATTATGAAGATTGATAAGTGTTATGGATATTGGAACCACTAATCCGAAACTAGCATGTTTAGCCTTTGAGATTGGAATTCAATTTGGTTTTTAGTTTAGTCGTCGCATGTTATATAAAGAAGGAATTGTAGTTGTTAAAGTTGTTTACGACTATATAACATGTTAGACTTAACAACTTGGATTGAAAAAGAATTGGGAAGGACTTAGGATTTGTTATTATGGTGGCCGAAGGCCCTTATAAATGTTGGACTGTTTTATATGAATTGCGGGGTAGAATTTTACACGTATTATAAGGCGTGTAATCCCCTTTGATTGGTTGATATGTTGAGTCTTAAATGTGGCATGTTGGTTGTTGATTTTGGGCCTTGAAAAAGGTGGAAAAGTACGTAGAAACAAATGAAGTGATGCCCAATTTTCCGTAGAATAAGAGACCTTATACTTAGTATCATTCTACGTTAGAAACTAAAAGTTGATAGTCGTGTTGTGGCCATTATAGGTTGACAATTCTACGTGCGGCGTATTCGACTTAGCTTGTGGATTAAGCCGAAAAGGTATGTGAACCATCTCCTCTTCTTCTAGCATGATTCCTTATGGTAAAGTAAGTAAATCCTACTCCTTAAATGATCTACTCCTTGATTGTACCTTGGATGTTTAAATGAGAAGTTGTTATAATCCATTCCCCTGATAATATTTGGATTTTCAAAAGTGAAAGTTGTTTTACTTGAAGTACTTAGAGTCTTAAAAAGGAAGTGGTTTCCTAATCTCTTGGATAGTGCCTTAGTTCCAAAATCTAAAGGTTGTTATAATAGCTTTATGAGAAGTTAGTTATAACGGTTTTAGGGGAGTCAAATGAGTGATTTATTTAATTGATTTAAAAGAGGAGAAATGACATGATTTAAAGAGAAGTAACTTGTTTTAAAGGTGTGAGTTACTTGGGATTTAAAAGTAGAAGCTACTTGATTTCAAAACATTGAATTGATGTTTTAAAAGTGTAGTTTGATTTGAAAAATGGAAGTGGCTTGATACTACGAGTGTTAGTGTATTAGGGGTCATAAATGAATTTGGCCTCATTGTAGTACATAAAAGAAGTGACTAGAGTATAA
Source organism: Przewalskia tangutica (assembly GCA_029844215.1). Classification (NCBI taxonomy): domain Eukaryota; kingdom Viridiplantae; phylum Streptophyta; class Magnoliopsida; order Solanales; family Solanaceae; genus Przewalskia; species Przewalskia tangutica. The sequence continues at coordinate 112,734,552 of CM056727.1, forward strand.
ATAGTGTAAGCCACTTAATTTGAAGAATATGCAACTTGATGTTGCAAGGCTCCGCCTTGGGATTTTATGAAAAAGGTAAAGAACGTGTGGCGGACGTACGTAGTACTTTGACTTGCTTAAATGAGAATTATTCTATTTGTGCCTTGATAGTACTTTGACTTTCTTAAATGAGAATTATTCTATTTGTGCCTTGATAGTACTTTGGCTTGCTTAAATGAGAATTATTCTATTTGTGCCTTGATAGTACTTTGGCTTGCTTAAATGAGAATTACTCTTAGTTTGTTAAAAAGGAAGGCATGGTAATTGTCTTGGTTTGTGTAAAAAGGAAAGGCATGGTATTGTCTTGATTTGTGTTAAAAGGAAGGCATGGTAATTGTCTTGGTTTGTGTAAAAAGGAAAGGCATGGTATTGTCTTGGTTTGTGTAAAAAAGAAAGGCATGGTATTATCTTGGTTTGCTAAAATGATGGTTAATTCATTTTATAAATAAAGGTCAAGAATGGTTTGCTTGTATATGGGTTACTCATATTGACATTCGTGCAAATGTCGTATTTCTACATCTCCACGTCCCTCCATAAAGGGCCTGCAACTTTGTTCTAGAGATATCATGGAGTAGCTCCCCATGGTGTGATTGGTACACACTCACGGCGGGTCGAATAGACTCGTGCGGGTGAAATAGTCTTTTGCGGGTGAAATAGTCCTATGATAGATTGCATAATAATACAGAGGGTGGTTGACCCTGGCACTGGCACGACCTTCATATTTTGAAACGATAGTGATTTCATTAATGAAAGGGTGCAGTGTGTTTATGACTTAAAGTGGAACAGTTAATCTCATTGTTAAAGACATAACTTAAAAGGTAAAAAGGATTACATTACTCTCATGTTTGCAAGGTTCAGTGTGCTTTTGTTGTTGCGTTATCATACTTGCTTCCTGTTATATGTGGACTGTGTGATCTCTTTTACAGTACTTATTGTTTCATATACTTGGTACATTCTTCGTACTGACCCCCTTTCTCCGGGGGACTGCGTTCATGCCGCAGGTTTAGGTACACAGTTCGGTGATCTGCAAGTGTAGGACCCTTGCTCAGAGTTTTTGGATAACTCCATCTGTTCAGGAGCTTATCATTTTGGTATAGATCCTTCAGTACAGGCTTTTGTACAGTTATGGGTACGGCGGGGCCTTGTCCCGTCATAGTTCAGTAAAACTCTTAGAGGTCTGTATTCATATGTGGGATTGGACTCGTGTACAGTGTAGTGCATTTTGATTATGTATATTATATGGCAGCATTGTCGTCTCTGCCCCTGCATGTTCATTGGTTTTTTTTAAAAATGAGATGTTATTTAGTCCCGTGGTTTACTTATGTCAGTTAGGTAGGAGGGTGCCTGTAGGGTACCGCCACGGTCCGGTTCGGTCGTGATAGAGTGGTATCGTGAGCGATCCTCGAATGTTCATGCATCGTGTCTAGTAGAGTCTTGGTTATCGGTGTGTTGCGCGCCACACCCATAAACAGGAGGCTACAAGACATTTAGGATTTGGTTTCTATTCTTCTCACTCTGAGATCGTGCCATAGAGCTGTGTTATTAAGATAATCCCTCTCTGACGTATTATTGTGTTACAGCTATGTCTCCAAGGAGGGCAACATTCGCCCAGAAGGGCAAAACAGTAGCAGGAGATACCAGTCAGACTCAGAGAGTTGATAGGGCTCATGCCCAGGATATACTGGATATTGTGCCGCAGTCGGCGAGTTCTTCTGCGCCAGGTTTTGAGTCCCCAGCACCAGAGCCTCAAGTTTCTCAGTTAGGAGAAGACTATAGGGTCATAAGGGAAGCAGTTATGTTATTGACCAAGATAGCGGTGATACAGTTTCATCAGCAAGAGGTTATTCGGTCAGTACAGACAGGTGTACAGAGAGTAGAGGGCCAACGCGAAAATCAGCGTAAGAGGGCTAGACCGGTTGGTTATCCCGGTGAGTTTTTGGACGAGCAGCCTCAACAGCGAGTGAGATATTCGTCCCAGCCTACCCAGGACATACCCCCGCAGCTCACGGGTGGGAGATTGGACCCCACAAGGTATTTAAGAGCCGCTCCGAGCTCCAGGGTTCGAGGTTTTCAGAGAAGCAGAAGATTTTCTCAGTCGAGACCACTTATTCCTTAGTGTTTCTGATGTAGTAAGCGTCATTTGGGGAAATGCTTTTTTGGCACAGATGTTTGTTATTATTGTGACCGTCCGGGCCATAAGCAGTGGGAATGTCCTTTTAGAAGGAGCACTGGTGTGGTGGCTCATCCTATGAGGTCGGTGGTTGGTTCCTTTTCCTCCACACCGCTTCCTGCATGGGTATTGAATGTCACCATCGTGGTAGAGGTCGAGGTGGAGTTTATAGTTCGCGGTCCTTGAACCGCATAGATGACGTGGTTCATCAAGGTGATCAAGAGGAAACATCGCATGGGGTTACAGGTATATTTCGATTCTTTTGAATCATGCCTGCATTGATAGATTCAGATTCCACCCTAGCGTATATTTTTCCCTTTTTTGCTAGTAGTTGTAAATTGATAGCACCACCTGAGGTAGAGATACTTTGATTAGTAAGGTGAAGAGTGAAGAATGTTGACAAGAATGATAAAGTGAACTGAGACTATAGTTGTGTAGGGTTCACAAGTTGTAATTATCCCATAACAGTGTAAAGGTCGATAGTGGAGGATGTACAGTAGAAATACTTCGGCCTAGGTGACGAACCTCTAGTGAGTTGGAGGATAGGGTAAGAAGTACCTTGAGATAGGAGAGAGATTTATTTCAGACTAAGAATAAGAGTTAAGTGTGACGATGGGTCGGGTTGTGGACCAAATTCGGGTCAACCGGTAGTATGGAATGGGGTGATACCAGTTGGAAATGGTCCCGCAATGTGATAGGGTCACGAGGACGCGAGACCCAAGTCTAGTTAATCATTGTACGAGTTCGTGGACGCGTTCCACCAGAACCAAGTCGTGAGGGCCGAGAAGAGCCTTAACGGAAATTCAAGCAGCATAATGGCCAAGTTTGGATAGTAACTCCAAGGATTGGGGAACAGAAACAATATTAGAAATTTTGTACGTATGCTCAAATAAGTTAGGGAGTACGAGAAAGGATGACAAGTAAGAAAAGGAAGGAACACGGGTTAAAAGAACTATAGTGGTTATAGTTATGAGTAATGAAGGTGCGTAGATAAAATCTTTTTTTAGGCCATGTGTGGAGGTTAATAGTAATGATACACACGCCTTAGGTTCAGTAACACTGTCCATATGTGCTCGTGATTGAGATGCTACTAGTATTATAGTTTACACCGGTGGGTAAACTAAGCTAGGCAGATTTTAGGATCATGCCCCAACTAGTATTGTGACTAAGTGAGACAGAGTAGGGAAGTAGCATGAGGGGAAAACATCAGTTAGCTGAGTGGGAGTCCTACTGAAGGGTTCAGATAGTGATAGTCCCATGACTTAGAATACGACAGGGCCATCCCTACGGGAAAAAGAAAGGAACCTCTAAAAGATCCCATTTTTGAAAAGACTGTAACCTTCGAGTTTTTGTGAGAAGGGACCGCGGATGGAAGGTCCATTGATATGTATACATATGATATATGGTGGCCATGTGTGGCATCGTTGTTCTTGTGGAGTATTGATTGATAGACATAGTAAGGAGGCTCTGCCGGAGTTTGTATAGCTTGAAAACCGACTAAGAACATTCGGGGACGAATGTTTCTAAGGGGGGAAGAATGTTACACCCCGGAATTACAGGACATGTATATGGGAATAGACGTGAGAACACGAGACTTAAAAGTTTGAACGCAAGAAAGAATTGTTTCCCAAAGGAAAAAATCTTTCGAACCTCGGGAAGGAAAAATGTTTGTCGGTAAGAATTGGGTTCTCAGAATTGTTATTTGAGACTGATGGAATTTATCGGAACTATGGAATTTCATTTTCGGATTTGGACACGTAGGGCCCACCCGAGAAATCTTACGTTTTGTGGGGCCCACAAGGTTTCCGATATTTTGACCAATTATGGAAATTTCGGAAAATGAAATTTTATGGATGAATGGGAGGGCGACATGTGTCACCCCTCCCCCCACATGGGTTGATCGATTTTGTAGACCAAGGTTAAGTGGTCAAGTGACCAAGGTTAAATTGTCAAGTGACCAAAGTTAGTAGTCAAGTGGATGACAAACTTGAGATAATTGACTAAGTCAATGAGCCCACTTGACTAGATATTTAGATTTCTTTATCCAAGCCACACAAATGTTTTAATCTAGGCCCTCTATTGTGTTATATATTCATCCTAGTAGCAAGACTTATCTCAACACTTAGAAAAAAATTGAGAAAACTTGAGCAAGTGAAGAGAGCTCTCAGGTTCATGCCTAATCCCACACAAAAAAAATTCGTTTGTGGTTCATAATTCACAATACTTTAACCCAGGGTATTATAAGGATATCTCAATAGAAAGATCCCGGAAAAATGACGTTTTCACATTAGTCGCAAGATGAAAACCTAAGTTGTTTTCATAAGTTTTGATTGGAAATGGAAGGGAAGTTGTTTGTGAACTTCTAAGGGCTTCAAATAGCGGATTGGAGCGTGAAGGAAAGGAGCTAAGATTGCTAAGGAGCGACTTTGAATCTTGGAGTTATTTTGGCTTATCAAGGTAACAATCTTGTCGTTTTAATGATCGAAGATTACTTATTTTTGTAGTTATGGATATAAACAAGCATGAGATATATATTATGAAGATTGATAAGAGTTATGGATATTGGAACCACTAATCCGAAACTAGCATGTTTAGCCTTTGAGATTGGAATTCAATTTGATTATTAGTTTAGTCGTCGCATGTTATCTAAAGAAGGAATTGTAGTTGTTAAATTTGTTTACGACTATATAACTGTTATACCCCGTATTTCCAGAGTATGTACGTAAGGACGTACGTAGAGAATTTGAGCCTTAAGTTAGGCAAAGGACCGAATTTTGGGCACAAGTGCTGATTGGAGTCGTTTTTCGACGAAACGTTTCCACAGCTTACGTTGGGAAAATTCCGGCTATGTCATTTAGTATTTTTGCGGATTTTTCCGAGTGACTAAACATTTTTGGACCAACGGGAGGGTGACACTTGTCACCCTCATCGATTCGCCGCGTGGGCGGTCAAGGGTGGTTGGCCTTGGCCGATTGGTCCCTTAGTGTTATACCCCGTATTTCCAGAGTATGTATGCGAGGACGTACGTACGAGAATACGGTAGAAAGATTGGAAAGGAAGAAAGATGTGAGTTTTCGACGGAAAAGTTTCCGGTTATTTGTGAAGAAAAAGGTTCGTTAATGGGAATTGGATTCCCAGATTTGGTATTCGGACTTCCTGGAATATTAGAGAATTATGGAATTTTATTTTCGGAATGGTCACGTGGGCCCACGGAGAAATTTACGGTTTTGTGGGCCCACTTTGTTTTCGAGATTTTGGCCATTGTGGATATTTTTCGAAGACGCGTTTTGAGGGCGATAGGAGGGTGACACGTGTCACCCCGCCTGGTGGCTCGCCGGTTACATTTGGGCACAAGTGCCGACTAAGTCGCTTTCCGACGAAACGCTTTCCACCTTTCGTAGGGAAAATTCCGGCTATGTCCTTTTTATTTTTGGCGGATTTTTCCGAGAGACGAAACATTTTGGACCAACGGAGGGTGACATGTGTCACCTCACATCGAAGCTTGTGGCGTCAGTGGACGATCGTTCACGAATGGATTGATATTGTGGCTCACGTTTTTGGCCCTATTGGTTCCTTGTTTTGTGCCTTGTTTTGGCCTTGTTTTGTGGCTTGTCTTGTGCCATGTTTTGTGGAGTAGGGTTAGGGTGCACTTGGCTTGATCAAGGCGCCTTACACTTGCCTTGCACATGGCTTGATCTCGCCATTGGTTGGCATTTGGGTTTGCTATAAATACCCCCTTTGAAGACTTCATTCATCCACAAATGTTTCCAAGTCTTGAATCCTCCTCCTCTTGTTGACTCTCGCCCAAGAGCTCCTCTCCTCGAAAGTGGCCTTTGGCTGGTGAGGTCTCCTCCCCTCATGAGGTCTAGCTGGGTACCCCTAGCCTAGTTGTTTTCAGATAATACCCTTGTTGTGGTATAGAAATACTCCTAGTATTGTTATAATGCCCAAAATACCTTAGCCTTGTACCTTGTAGTATTCCAAAGATACCTCTTTACGTAGAGTCCGGAAATACTACCTTTTGTCTTTTTAGTCTCAAACCGAAACCCAAGGAAATCTTCATAGTTGGTCAAGTATGTGAGTAGAAGTTGGTTAGAACTTCTAAGGGTTGTTTGGAGTGGTTTGAGCGCACTGAGTGAGCTAAACCTTGCTCAGATCGACATTATAACTTGGATAATTTTGGGCTTATCGAGGTAATTATCTTGTTCTCTATTGTAATTGGAAATTACATGTTTGTTAGAGTATAGTCAAGTATACTATATATGGAACTACTTAGTATTCGCAATGTCTTTTGACTTAAGCTCAAGAATAAAGAACCGAATCGAATCAGATTTACATAGGATCAGTAAGGTAGACTTGTGTAGTATCGAGTAGAATTGTACACGTCCGGTAGGCGTGTAAACCCCCGTTGGCTGGGTAGCCTCGATAGAGAGAGATTTACGCTGTGGGGAGGTGTCGAATTTTCTATAGAAAGATAGAAACTTGTGTTTTGGGGTTAATAGACGTTTTGACCTTTATAGGTGAAAGTACTAAGAGTAGCGTATTCTACTCAAGGAGTGAAAGGGCTAGTGCGTTGTAGTACTTGGAGCATTTTGCTTATTGTCGATAAATCGTCGCGAGGTATGTGAACCTCTTCCTATCTTTTCTAGCATGATTGTTGTGAACTATGTAGTACGGTAGACGCATACGTGCTAAGTGATTTGGTTGGTTTAAAACATAGGGTGTTATAATAGCTTTATGGGAAGTTAGTTATAACGACCTTATGTAAGTGAAAATGGTTTACTGATGTTAGAAGTTAAGAGACTTGATCTTATAAGATAAGAGACTTAACTTATTTGTTTTAATGTGGATGTTTGTGTGAAACCTCATTCGTGAGTAATGAGTACTTGGTTTTAAAGGGATAATGTTTTACCGATTTCGAATCGTAATGTGTATCGACTGCACCACCGCTGCGTTAATAAAGGAAAATGTATTGAATAATGATGTTGTATTAAAACCAAGAGAAACCTCCATCCGCATGTAAGCTAAGATGAGACAAAATGATATTACATTTTCTAGATCATGGTCTTTGTAATAAGATCGTTATAAACAAGAATAAACTACTCACGATATGACATATGTTACTCAATTGTTCTAAAAAGGAATCAAGTGATTAAGTTTGGGGAACTATGAAACCATTTGAAAATGAGAAGCTTGAGTAATCAAACTAGGCAAACCGAACTTAGGAAAAGAATGTTGTTACTTGATTTTGAAAAGGAAGGTGGGTTGGTCATTCTAATACTACGGTATCGGGTGACTTTTATAAAAGTAATGGATCTCTTTAAAAGAACTTAACGTATGTAGTACTGGGGTTAAAACCCGACTTTGGCATAAAATGAAAGTACTTTGAGTCAGGTGAAACTTGCTATGCTTGTTGTTGTGAAACTTGCCTATGCTTGTGATGATAGCCTTTATTGTACAATCGTTGTGTTTCGTGTTACCGCTCTCGATAGAGGGTCGGTTGATCGTTGAGAACTTACTTGACGCGTGCCAGCGGAGAAATTCCACGCACGCCTCGTTGATAGTATTATTGTTGTTAATCGCTTTGGACATACCGACATCGATGCGTAGCGCACGTATGCTTCCATTTTGGTTAAGGTCTTGTGGTTAATCGCTGATATATCGACACGACGCGTGGCGCACGCATGTTTCATTTTGATTATCGCCAGTGATTTCCTTCGACATACCGACACGATGCGTAGCGCACGTATGCGTCCATTTGGAATGTTGTCTTATTTTTCCTTTGGACATACCGACACGACGCGTAGCGCACGTATGCGCCCATTTGGAATGTTGTCTTATTTTTCCTTCGACATACCGACACGACGCGTAGCGCACGTATGCTTCCATTTGGATTCCGTCTTGTTGTTGAGGTCACATGGACATGTCTACACCGATGCAGAATTCCGGCATGTGGCCGTGGGACATTGGTATTATTGTTGCATCATGGACATGTCTACACCGGCGCAAGATTCCGGTACGCGCCATAATGCGAACTCGATTGATGTTGTGGGCGTGAGACCCATAGTTATATCGGAGTGATGATCGCTTTATGTTGTGAATCGTAGTTTGGTTATCATACATGTCTCGCTTTATATAGACTAGTATGATTTCATTTACTGATTGCAGCTTCACATACTTGGTACTGTTCATCGACCTCCTCGGGCGCGCTCACGCCGCAGTAGAGGTACATCGGCCGTGGATCCCCGCTCTTAGGATCACGTCAACAGATTGGGAAGTTCCGCTTTCTGAGGCTTATCTTTTGTATGTGTTCCCGAGTTGTAGGTTCTTGTACATCTGTGGTATGGCGGCCCCGTCCGTCATAGTCGTCAGAAATCTTAAGGTCTGTAGTCTGTTGGGCAAGGTGGTTGTAAAGGATTAAACTGTTCAGGTTTTATGTATATACTGAAGGCAACTGTTTGGTTGGCCTGTTTATTTATGATATCTCTTGTTAAATGACTCATGTTTTATGTTCCGCTGATTTTCTCTGATGTATGTATCACTAGGGTGCCCAGGGTAAGGCACCAGTAACGGGCCCCGGAACGGGTCGTTACACTTAGTTTTGGCCTTGTTTTGTGCCATGTTTTGTGGAGTGTTTTGTGGAGTAGGGGTTAGGGTGCACTTGGCTTGATCTTGTCCTTACACTTGCTATACACTTGGAAGGATCTTGGCCCTTGGTTGGCCTTTGGTTTTGCTATAAATACCCCCTAAGCTTGAAGACTTCATTCATCCAAAAACTTCCAAGTCTTGAAACCCTCTCCTCCCTTCATGAGCTCTAAGTTCGAGAACCTTCCTCCCCTTCCTCATGGCCTTCGGTAGAGAACACCCCACCTCGGGGGTGTTCTCGTGATACCCCTTTTTGTGGTATTAAAATACTCTCCAAGTATTGTTTTAATGCCCAAAATACCTTAGCCTCAGACCTTGTAGTATTCCAAAGATACCTCTATACGTAGAGCCGGAAATACTACCTTTTGTCCCTTTAGTCTCAACCGAAACCCTAAGGAAATCTTCATTGATTGGTTGAAGTATTTAAGTAAGTTGGTTAGAACTTCTAAGGGTTGTTCGAGCGGTGGAGCACCGAGTCGAGCTAAACGCTAAGGATCGACATTTAACTTGGATAATTATGGGCTTATCGAGGTAATTATCTTGTCCTCTATTTGTAATTGGAAATTACATGTTGTTGAATATATAGTTGAAGTATACTATATATAGAATCGAACTTTGTATTTGGCAATATCTTTTGACTTAAGCCCAAGAGTAAAAAAGAATCGAATTGTATTTACATAGATCAGATTGCGTAGACTTGTGTAGTATTGCTGAGTAGAATTGTACACGCCCGGTTAGGCGTAAACCCCCGTCGCTTGGTAGCCACCTCGATAGAGGAGATTTACGCTGCCATGTGCGGTGAGGCTTGCGAATTTTCGTAGAGAGAAATGGAACCGTATGTTTATAAGTTAATAGACGTTTGTGACCTTTTTAGTGAAAGTACTAAGAGTAGCGATTCTACTTGAGAGTGGAAAGGGCTAGCCGGTTGTAGTACTTGGAGCATTTTGCTTATTGTCGATACTCGTCGCGAGGTATGTGAACCTCTTCCTATCTGTTCTAGCATGATATGTGTGTAACTATGTAGACGGTGGACATACAGTGCTAAGTGTATTTGTTTGTTTAAACATAAAGTGTTATAACGCTTTATGGGAAGTTGGTTATAACGACATTATGTAGGTAATAAAATGGTTTACTGATGTTAGAAGTTAAGAGACTTGATCTTATAAGATAAGAGACTTAACTTATTTGTTTTAATGTGGATGTTTGTGTGAAACCTCATTCGTGAGTAATGAGTACTTGGTTTTTAAAGGGATGATGTTTTACTGATTTCGGAAATCAGAATGTGTATCGACAGACCACTGCAGCGTTAATAAAGGAAAATGTATTGAATAATGATGTGTTGTATTAAAACCAAGAGAAACCTCCATCCGCATAGAAGCTAAGATGAGACAAAATTATATTACATTTTCTAGATCACGGTCATTGTAATAAGATCGTTATAAACAAGAATAAACTACTCACATATATGACATATGTTACTCAATTGTTTTAAAGGAGATTAAGACTATGAGTTATGAAACCTTTCTAAAATAAGTGACTTGAGCATTTGAAATTAGGCAAACTTGAACGTTTGGAAAATAATGTTGTTACTTGATTTTACAAAAGGGGAAGTGTCTTGTTTACTTAAAAAGATAGTCACGATTTTTATACTACGGGTTGTGTGACTTATGTGAAAGTACTTTGAGTTGTGTGAAACTTGCCTATGCTTGTGATTATAGCCTTTGTTGTACAAGTGTTGTATTTCTGTGTTACCGCGTCTCTCGAAAGAGGCGGTTGACTTGTCGAGAACTTACTTGACGTCGGCCGTGACGAGAATTCCACGTATGTTTCCATTTTGATTATCGTCTTGTTGTCGATGTTACATGGACATGTCTACACCGACGCAGACTCGGCACGTGGCTACGCGCGGGGTTGATCACCCAAAGATATTATTGTTGATGTCACATGGACGCGTCTACACCGGCGCAGTCCGGCACGTGGCCATGGGGCATTGGTATTATTGTTGCATCATAGACATGTCTACACCGTCGCAGAATTCCGGCACGCGCCGTGATGCGAACATGATTGATGTTGTGGGCGTGAGACCCATAGCGTTATATTTGAGTGATGACTTGAGGCGTGAGTCCTCGATCGACATGATCGCTTTATGTTGTGAATCGTAGTTTGGTTATCATACATGTCTCGCTTTATATAGACTAGTATGATTTCATTTACTGATTTTACGCTTTCACATACTTCGTACTGCCATCGACCTCCTTCGGCCGCGTTCACGCCGCAGTAGAGGTACATCGGCCGTGGATCCTCGCCTAGGATCTCGCCATTGTTGGGAAGCTCCGTTTCTCCCGAGGCTTATCTTTTGTATGTGTTCCCGAGTCAGAGTTCTTGTACATTCGGGGTATGCGGCCCTGTCCCGTCATAGTTGTTGTAAATCTTAAGTGCAGTAATCGCTGTGGGAAGGGTTTGTAAAAGGATTAAACTGTTCGTTTTGAAAAAGGTGTATATATATATGTTATTGGAAGGTAACCGGTGGGTTGGCCTGTTTTATGTTCATATATCTTGTTTCTTGTTTAAAGTTTTATATTCCGCTGGTTTTCTCTGATGTTGTATCACTAGGGTGCCCGGTAAGGCACTAGTCACGCCCTAATCGGTCGTGACAAAGTGGTATCGAGCGCTTAATCCTGGAAAGTGTCTACAGACCGTGTCTAGTAGTCTTGTTTATCTATGTTGTGCACCACATCTATAATCGTGAGGCTATAGGACATATAGATTGGTTTCCATTCTTCTCATTCCGAGATCGTGCCTTAGAGTCGTGTTGTAAGTTGGACCCTCCGACGTATCTCGCTTTACCGCTTATGCCTCCGCGAAGGCAACCAGAGCCCGTGGCGGCAAGGCATCCGAGGGTGCCGCTAGTGAGATACAGAGGAGTACGAGGGCGCAGCCCGGCCAAGACTGAGATTGTGCTCAGACGACGAGTTTCAGGACGCCGCCACCCCAAAGAAGTTTAGAGCGCAGCAGATGGTCGCTGAGACCACAAGACTGAGCCTCCATCCCCACACCGGAAGCGAGACGGGTACAAGGAAATGGCTCGCCGCTGGCGAGTCGTGGCGATATGAGGATAGGCCGGACGCAACAGCCTGGGCCTCGAGCACCATGGTTCACCCCGAGCGTATAGTTTGAGGCTACGGACTTTACGAGTTGTAGCCCGCCAGAGTTTTATGGGTCGAGGCTCGAGGATGATCCGCAGGAGTTCATCCGACGCCATACGATCACGCGGTGATCAAGGCTTCAGAGACCGAGTCTGTGACCTTTGGTTCGCATCGGCCGCGTGATACCGCAGTCGATTGGTTTGATTCATGGGAGCTTTCCCGGGGAGAGCATGCACCTCCAGCAGTATGGGATGAGTTTTCGGGGGCTTTCCTCACGCACTTGCCTCCGCAGATGAGGAGGCACGGGCGGCGATTTTTGATGCTTAGACAGAGAGCGCGTGCTCGGGAGTACAATGTGGAGTTCGACTCATCGGCGTGACGTCCCGGCGTTGGTAGCTAGTATGGAGGATCGAGTGCACCGATATGTTACAGTGGCTCGATGATTACATGTCGAGGCATGTTCAGAGTAGCTCTTCACCGGCATGGACATTGCCCGCACGCAGCTTACGACCAGGTGTGAGGAGCGGAAAAGTCGACGGACGGACCCAGATCAGCAGAAGAGGACCAGGACGGCGGGGTCTTTAGGTGACTGTCGAGGCGGACCGCCTCGGCAGCAGGCTAGTGTTGTACCTCCGCCAGAGCAGAGTGGTCCTCCACAACCTTCGCGAGCGGTCGAGCTCGAGGGGTTCTGTGTTTCGCGAGTAGGGTGTTGGCGACGCGGTCACCCCTACCCTGGTGGTCGATGTGGCGCACCGCATTTCGGGAGTGTCGTGGTGCCAAGGGAGCTTGTTATTTTTGGCGGCAGGCCATTTTGCAGGAACTGTCCGACCAAGGGTAGCACGGATGTTACGACTCACCCTAACGGATCGATGGTCGTTCATCGCCTTCATAGCATGCACTGGCAGGTGCCGATGATTAGAGTGGAGCGGTAGCTTCAGGTATATCCTTAACCCTGTTGAGTTTTTGTATGCTTGTTATGATGGTCTCGTTATTATGTGCTATGTACGAGTAGCGTTGTGTTAATTGTGAGTTAGAAAACATGCTTAGTTGGGAGGATAAGTATGGGCATGGTAAGTGTGAACCCTGGATCGTCACGATTGAGACCTTAGAGGTAAGGTCGTCTTGAGTAAGATTCGCTTTATGTTTGACCTTTATCGAGTGCGTAGTATACGTGGGTTTTATTTGAGTGATCAGTCCACGGGTAATGTGATATGGAAGTGGTAGCTTTCATGATGTGATTTAGCGTGATTGTTCCGTCGGGAACAAGGGCTTGACGCGACGCTGGTCGGGTTGAGGACGTGATACGGTCAACCCGAGTCTTGACAGGTGGGGTCGGCTCGGGTGGTCCCGCCAGTGGTAGGGTCACTAGGATGCTAGGCCCAAGTTTGTATGACCATCGTATGAGTTGGTGGATATGTTCGACCGAGCGGATCGCGAGGCGGAACGCCTTAGAAGATCGAAGTTAGTAAGATGACCAAGTTTGAGGTAGTGACTCGAGGGTTGGAAACGAAGCGTTGAAGTGTGGTACGGATACTAGAAAGAGTTTGAGTGTTCGAGAAGGTACAACAAGATAGGGAAAAGTGAACGCGTGATCGCTTTCTTCGGGGAAATGAAGGTGTGAAGGGAGTATATTTTAGACCTCAGGTAAGGGGTTTTTGTGATGATTAGTGGTGTTTCCTCGTTGACTTGGGTTTAAGTATTGGTGCGTTTGTTATTTTTATGGCCAGGTGTGGCATGATTGTTTTCGTGCGTATAGCAGTGAAGGCTATACTAGCACATGTTTGTGTTGAGACTTGAGAAGGAACATTCGGGACGAATGTTTCTAAGGAGGGGAGAATGTTATACCCCATATTTCCAGAGTATGTACGTAAGGACGTACGTAGAGAATTTGAGCCTTAAGTTAGGCAAAGGACCGAATTTTGGGCACAAATGCCGATTGAAGTCGTCAAGAAACGCTTTCCACCTTTACGCTGGGAAAATTCCGCTATGTCATTTAGTATTTTTATGGATTTTTCGAGTGACTAAACATTTTGGACCAACGAGGGTGACACTTGTCACCCTCATCGACGGCCGTGGGGCAAGGGTGGTTGGCCTTGGCCGATTGGTCCCTTAGTTTTGGCCTTGTTTTGTGCCATGTTTTGTGGAGTGTTTTGTGGAGTAGGGGTTAGGGTGCACTTGGCTTGATCTTGTCCTTACACTTGCTATACACTTGGAAGGATCTTGCCCTCGTTGGCCTTTGGTTTTGCTATAAATACCCTAAGTTTGAAGACTTCATCCATTCCAAAAACTTCCAAGTCTCAAACCCTCTCCTCCCCTTTGTGAGCTCTAAGTTCGAGAACCTTCCCCTCCCCTTCCTTGTGGCCTTCGGTAGGAACACCCCCACCTGGGTGTTCTCGTGTGATACCCTTTTGTGGTATTAAAATACTCCTCCAAGTATTGTTTTAATGCCTAAAATACCTTAGCCTTGTACCTTGTAGTATTCCAAAGATACCTCTATACGTAGAGCCCTAAATACTACCTTTGTCCCTTTAGTCTCAACCAAACCCTAAGGAAATCTTCATTGATTGGTTGAAGTATTTAAGTAGAAGTTGGTTAGAACTTCTAAGGGTTGTTTGGAGCGCGAGCACCGAGTCGAGCTAAACGCTAAGGATCGACATTTAACTTGGATAATTATGGGTTTATCGAGGTAATTATCTTGTCCTCTATTTGTAATTGGAAATTACATGTTGTTGAATATATAGTTGAAGTATACTATATATAGAATCAACTTTGTATTTGGCAATGTCTTTTGACTTAAGCCCAAGAGTAAAGAAAAGAATCGAATCAGATTTACATAGACCGTATTGCAAAGAGACTTGTGTAGTATTCCGAGTAGAATTGTACACGCCCGGTTAGGCGAACCCTCGTTGGCTTGGTAGCCGACTCGATAGAGAGGAGATTTACGCTGCCATGTGGGGAGGGCCGAATTTTCTGTAGAGAAATTGAACCGTATGTTTAAAGTTAATAGACGTTTGGGACCTTTTTAGGTGAAAGTACTAAGAGTAGTTTATTCTACTTGTGGAGTGGAAAGGGCTAGCCGTTGTAGTACTTGAGCATTTTGCTTATTGTCGATACTCGTCGCGAGGTATGTGAACCTCTTCCTATCCGTTCTAGCATGATATGTGTGTAACTATGTAGTACGGTGGACGACAAAGCTAAGTGTATTTGTTTGGTTTAAACATAAAGTGTTATAACGGCTTTATGGGAAGTTGGTTATAACAGCTTTATGTAGGTAAGAAAATGGTTTACTGATGTTAGAAGTTAAGAGACTTGATCTTATAAGATAAGAGACTTAACTTATTTGTTTTAATGTGGATGTTGTGTGAAACCTCATTCGTGAGTAATGAGTACTTGGTTTTTAAAGGGATAATGTTTTACTGATTTCTAAATCGTAATGTATCGACTGCACCACCGCAGCGTTAATAAAGGAAAATGTATTGAATAATGATGTTGTATTAAAACCATTAGAAACCTCCATCCGCATAAGCTAAGATGAGACAAAATGATATTACATTTTCTAGATCATGGCTGCTGTAATAAGATCGTTATAAACAAGAATAAACTACTCACATATATGACATATGTTACTCAATTGTTTTAAAGGAGATTAAGACTATGAGTTATGAAACCTTTCTAAAATAAGTGACTTGAGCATTTGAAATTAGGCAAACTTGAACGTTTGGAAAATAATGTTGTTACTTGATTTTACAAAAGGGGAAGTGTCTTGTTTACTTAAAAAGATAGTCACGATTTTTATACTACGTATTGTGTGACTTATGTGAAAGTACTTTGAGTTGTGTGAAACTTGCCTATGCTTGTGATGATAGCCTTTGTTGTACAAGTGTTGTATTTACGTGTTACCGCGTCTCGATAGAGGCCGGTTGACTTGTTGAGAACTTACTTGACGCGTCTTGGCGATGACGAGAATTCCACGGTATGTTTCCATTTTGATTCTCGTCTTGTTGTCGATGTTACATGGACATGTCTACACCGATGCAGACTCCGGGGCATGTGGCTACGCGCAGGTTGATCACCCAAAGATATTATTGTTGATGTCACACGGACGTGTCACACCGGCGCAGACTC
Organism: Przewalskia tangutica; assembly: GCA_029844215.1. Classification (NCBI taxonomy): domain Eukaryota; kingdom Viridiplantae; phylum Streptophyta; class Magnoliopsida; order Solanales; family Solanaceae; genus Przewalskia; species Przewalskia tangutica. The sequence continues at coordinate 112,750,677 of CM056727.1, forward strand.
CGGCACGCGCACGGGCATTGGTATTATTGTTGCATCATGGACATGTCTACACCGGCGCAATTCCGGGGCACGCGCCACGATGCGAACATGATTGATGTTGTGGGCGTGAGACCCATAGTTATATTTGAGTGATGACTGAGGCGTGAGTCCTCGATCGACATGATCGCTTTATATTGTGAATCGTAGTTTGGTTATCATACATGTCTCCCGCTTTATATAGACTAGTATGATTTCATTTACTGATTTTACGCTTTCACATACTTGGTACTGTTAGATCGACCTCCTGGGGCCGCGTTCATGCCGCAGTAGGTACATCGGCCGTGGATCCTCGCCTAGATCTCACTTCGTTGGGGAAGCTCCGTTTCTCCGAGGCTTATCTTTTGTATGTGTTCCCCGAGTTGTAGGTTCTTGTACATCTGTGGTACGGGCCCCGTCCCGTCATAGTTGTTGTAAATCTTAGGTCCGTAGTAATCGTTGTGTGGTTTGTAAAAGGATTAAACTGTTCGTTTTGAAAAAGTTGTATATATATATGTTATTGGAAGGTAACCGTTGGGTTGGCCTGTTTTATGATCATATATCTTGTTTCTTGTTTAAAGTTTTATTTTCCGCTGGTTTTCTCTGATGTTGTATCACTAGGGTGCCCGGGGTAAGGCACCAGTCACGGGCCCGGAATCGGGTCGTGACAATAACATGCTAGACTTAACAACTTGGATTGAAAAAGAATTGGTAAGGACTTAGGATTTGTTATTATGGTGGCCGAATGCCCTTATAAATGTTGGACTATTTTATATGAATTGTGGGGTAGAATTTTACACGTATTGTAAGGCGTGTAATCCCCTTTGATTGGTTGATATGTTGAGCCTTAAATGTGGCATGTTCGTTGTTGATTTTAGGCCTTGAAAAAGGTGGAAAGGTACGTAGAAACAAAGGAAGTGATGCCCAATTTTCCGTAGAATAAGAGACATTATACTTAGTATCATTCTACGTTAGAAACTAGAAGTTGATAGTCGTGTTGTGGCCATTATAGGTTGACAATTCTACGTGCGGCGTATTCGACTTAGCTTGTGGATTAAGCCGAAAATGTATGTGAACCATCTCCTCTTCTTCTAGCATGATTCCTTATGGTAAAGTAAGTAAATACTACTCCTTAAATGATCTACTCCTTGATTGTACCTTGGATGTTTAAATGAGAAGTTGTTATAATCCATTCCCTTGATAATATTTGGATTTTCAAAAGTGAAAGTTGTTTTACTTGAAGTACTTAGAGTCTTAAAAAGGAAGTGGTTTCCTAATCTCTTGGATAGTTCCTTAGTTCCAAAACCTAAAGGTTGTTATAATAGCTTTATGGGAAGTTAGTTATTACGTCTTTAGGGGAGTCAAATGAGTGATTTACTTAATTGATTTAAAAGAGGAGAAATGACATGATTTAAAGAGAAGTAACTTATTTTAAAGGTGTGAGTTACTTGGGATTTAAAAGTAGAAGCTACTTGATTTCAAAACCTTGAATTGAAGTTTTAAAAGTGTAGTTTGATTTGAAAAATAGAAGTGGCTTGATACTACGAGTGTTAGTGTATTAGGGGTCATAAATGAATTTGGCTTCATTGTAGTACATAAAAGAAGTGACTAGAGTATAAAGTGTTACACCCCGTAGTTCAGGTCAGGCTTTAGAGAACATACGAAAGGAATTAGGACTTAAATTTTAGGATGATGGGTTGACGGAATGTTTCGGACGGGTTGTTAGTCAACTTTGAGGCGGTTTATGTCCCGTTACATTGAGAGTTCCTAGGTGTTTCAAAGGCCTAGTACATAGTTTGTTGAGTCTAGTTTCCAACGCAACCAACCGTTCGTTGATAGGACATCGGAGTAGAAAGTTATGGGAGTTACAAGTTCGTGAGTGCAATGAGCGTAAAAGCAACATCGGCCGTGGCCACGCCATGTGCGGATGCAGGGCCGCGGTGGTGGATAAGCTGGTTAATCAGTGAAGTTGCAGCGTCGCGGTGCCGGGAAGCAGGGCCGCGGCGCCGGAAGCATCAAGAGTCTCGACAGCCCAGCCACGCCGCCGCAGTGCCGCGCGCCGAGGCGGTTCGCGAGGTGGGTGAAAAAATCAGAACTGTTTTGTTTTAAAAGAGGCCATGGGTGGGTTCCAAGTGTCCCCCCCCCCCCCCCCCATCTGATTTTTGCATGTCCTATTTATTGACCAAGTCTTGAAGACTTGGTCATTCTTCAAAGCTCCTTCTTCTCTCTAAAAAGGTTCCTCATTCTCTCTAAAATCTCTCTCCCTTCTCTCTAGAAATTCAAGAAGAAACCAAGGCCTAGAGGAAAATTTCAGAAAGGTGGCAAGAAGGAAACTTGTTGGCAAGCTTGTAGGAGTGTTTGTGGAGGTGATTGTGGAAAGAAGACAAGTGAAAGTTGTTGGATTAATTTGGGTAAGCTCTAAGGTAACAATCTCTTCTTTATTCTTGAGTAAATTGTGTTGTATGTGAGGAAGAAAAGACTTGTAGTGGACAATATTGCCTTTAGGAATATCGCATGTAGGAATAACGATTTGGATTTGAAAGGATTAGATAAGGATGTTATGTGAGCATGTTGTAGCCAACATACTACCTTAAATGTATTGAATTAGTTGATATGTATTGTGGGGCAGAATTTTACACGCCCAAGATTAGGCGTGTAATCCCCTTTGTATTGTTGGATTATTGGGCCTTAAGTGGCGTTTGGATATTGAATTTGAGCCTTGGAAAGGTGGAAAAGTACGTAGAAACAATGGAAGTGCTGTCCAATTTTTCGTAGAATAAGGAACTTTATGCTAGAATATTCGACGAAGAAGTTTAGACGTTAATAGAAGTATTTAATTATTATAGGTTGATACTCTACGCGCGGCATATTCGACTTGGCAAGTGGACTTAGCCGAGGAGGTATGTGATTCTTCCTATCCTCTTGAGCATGATATTTGTAAAATATATAGTACGGTAGACGTACGTGTTTCACTAAATTTGGTTGCACCTTGAGGTCTTTTGACTTGAGTCCAAAATGTTAAAAATCTTGAAATACTTCAAAAAGAATTATGAACCATTATTTTAAAAGGAAATTAATACTTGGGTTTAAAAGAATAAGTTTCCTTTGGTTTTCCAAACAAGTGTGGATGTTTTGAGTTATTACAAAGTTTAAGTGTTATACTAGCATTATGGGAAGTTAGTCATAACGACTTAAGAAAGATAAAAAGAATGGTTTACTTACTCGCTTGATAGTAGCCTTGTAATGATTTCTAAATGTGTAGTAAGTTCGCTTGATAAGTAAATATGTTGTGATACTACGGGTGTTAGTGTCTTGAGATTTGTTGTGGTAAGGGGGTTTCTCTTATTGTGCTTATGTTGTTTACGATGAGCCGGTTGTGCTTGTGTTATATCACTTACCCCCCTGACTTGTTAAGTTACCGCGGGTCAGCTACCCCCGATGCGAGGAGTACCTCATGCGGTTCCATGCGACCTATGCGGACTACGGTAGTCCAGGAATCACTCCGGGTGTGTTACGCCGATGCGAGGAATACCTCATGCGGTCCAAGTGGCCATGTGGACTGCGGGAATCCAGGAAAATGCCGCGGGTTAGCTACACCCGATGCGAGGAGTACCTCATGCGGGCCCAGGTGGCCTATGCGGGCTACAGAAGTCCAGGATTAGGCTCGCGTAATGATACCATGGACGAATGGCCCTGCTTCGATCATTAGCGGCTTAGGAAAGACCGGTTACGTTACACCTAATTGTTCTTGCTTATGTTGTGGCACCATGTGCGGTTAATTGGCTTTTCATACATATCTGTGGATTTTGGTTTGGAAATGTTATGATTTCATTACAGTATTTTCAGTTTCACATACTTGGTACATGTTATCGACCTCCCGGGCCGCGTTCATGCCGCAGTCGAGGTACATCGGTTGTTGATCCTCGCTCTTAGGATCACCGCTCGCTTGGGAAGCCCCGCTTTCTCGGAGGCTTATCTTTTGGTATGTTTTCTGTCATTGTAGATTCAGTACATTCAGGGGTATGACGGGGCCCTGTCCCGTCATAGTTGTTACAACTCTTAGAGGTCTGTAGTCCTGTTGTAATTGGGTTTCGTAAAGGATGTAACTGTTCAGTTTTGTTATGTATAGTTACCGAAAGGTAACCATTTTGGGTTAGCCTGTTTCTTAATTTATATTGTTTCATGTTTATGAGTTACTTCCGCTGGTTTTTCTCTGATGTTGTATCACTAGGGTGTCCGGGGTAAGGCACCAGTCACGGCCCGAGGTCAGGTCGTGACAAAAGTGGTATCAGAGCAGTTAATCCTCGGGAAGGGTCTACAGGCCGTATCTAGTAGAGTCTTGATTATCGGTGTGTTGTGCACCACATCTATAATCAGGAGGCTACATGATATTTAGGATTGGTTTCCATTCTTTCACTCTAAGATCGTGCAATAGAGCTGTGTTATAGGTTGAACTTCCTCTGACATATTTTTATGTATCAGTTATGCCTCCACGCAAGGCAACCGCGGCCCAGAAGGGCAAGGCAGCTGAGGGAGCTGCTAGTAGGACACAGAGGGTTACGAGGGCACAGGCCCAGTCCTTACCTGAGGTGATGTTTCGGACGGCGAGTTCCACGACGTCGCCAGCCCCAGCAGAGTTTGGAGCAGCAGCAGCGGCTACTGAGACCGCGGTACCTGAGCCTCCAGTTACACAGCCTGGAGCAGAGGATATGGGCTACAAGGAGATGGCCCAGTTATTAGCCAGGATCGTGGCAAGGCAGGAGGACAGACGGGAGACAGCGGTTCCGGTTGTACCCGTAGTTCACCCCAGATCTGATAGCTTGAGACTTCGGGACTTTTTGAGTTGCAGCCCACCAGAGTTCTATGGGTCGAGGCCTGAGGATGATCCTCAGGAGTTTATCCGACAGTTACAGCGGATCATGAGAGTGATCAAGGCCTCGGAGACAGAGTCGGTAGTATTGGGTTCACATCGGCTGCGTGATACTGCAGTTGACTGGTTTGATTCATGGGAACTGTCCCGGGGGGAGCATGCGCTTCCAGCTGTTTGGGACGAGTTCTCAGAGGCGTTTCTTAGCCATTTCTTGCCTCCGCAGATGAGGAGAGCTCGGGCCGATAGATTTCTGACGTTGAGACAGAGCGGGCGGACGGTCCGGGAGTACAACGTGGAGTTTGACTCGTTGGCTCGGTACGTCCCCGCTTTAGTGGCAGACATGGAGGACAGAGTGCACCGCTATGTCACAGGGCTCGATGATTACTTAGCAGAGAGTTGCACGGGAGTAGCTCTTCAGCCGGGCATGAACATTGCTCGCATGCAGGCTTATGCACTTGGGTGTGAGGAACGTAGGGGCCGACGGATTGATAGATATCAGCAGAAGAGGGTCAGGACAGCAGGGTCCTCTGGTAGTTTTCGAGGTAGACAACCTCAAGAGATCGGTTTGCACCTCACCGGTTGAGCGCCTCTACCGTCTTACAGGCGTTCAAGGTATTCAGGCGGTCGGGGCCCTGTGGCTTCAGCTTCAGAAAGCGAGGATGCTACCGACGAGACCACCCCCTCGGTGTGGCCGATGTGGTAGATCCCATTTCGAGTCAGGTAATATCTGGGGCCTTGCTACACTTCAGGCCGCAAGGTCATATTTCGAGGGACTGTCCACTGCAGGCGCGCAGATGGTGGTTCAGCCTCTGTGGTCATTCGTCGTCTTCATCTCCTACTTACTCACCCCGAGGCAATGTGCTCCGGGCCGCCAGGTCGCGCAGAGGTCGTGGCGTGGTCCTGGCCGGCAGATCGTAACCGCATTTATGCTATGTCCATGTTATACCGTATTTCGCAGTATGTACGTAAGGGAATACGCATAAAAGGTTAGCCTTAAAAGCTAGGCTCGACGAAAATAATTGGGCACAACTCACAAACGAATAGTTTTCCGACTAAACGCTTCCACGGCTTCGTAGGATAAATTCCGCTATGTCATTTCTAATTTTTGGATTTTTCCGAGAGACGTAACACTTTGGACCAACGAGAGGCGACACTTGCCACCCTCTCATTGGTGGACTTGTCACGCAATAGGGCGAATGGATGACCATCCTTGTCATAAAGTTGGTTAGATATTTTGTGTGCAAGTTGGCTAGGTACACTTGCCCTAATCTTGACCTTACACTTGCCTAGCACTTGGCTAAATCTTGGCCATTGGTTGGCCATGTCTTGACCTATAAATACCCCTCTTGAGATGAAGAGTTCTTCATCCACAAAAGCTTTCCAAGTCTAAAATCCTTCCCTCTCCCTTTGTAAACAATTCGTCCAACACCCCCCCCTCCCCTTGAGAAGCTTGGCCGAGGCTACCCCACCCCCTAGCCTAGCCGAAACCTACCCCCCCTCCCTTGGTAGAAAAGTTGCCTTCTAGTATTGTTATAATGCCCAATTTAACCTAGCCCAAATCCCTTAGTACTTAGTAGAAGTTGTGGGAAACTTCTAAGGATTCTTGAGCGCTGAGCTTTGGATTAGGAGCTAAACCTCGCCAGATCGACTTTTACTTGGATATTATTGGGCTTATCGAGGTAAATAATCCTAACCTCTTTTGTAATTAGAGAATGCATATTGTAGAAGTATTGAAATAAGTATAAATACTTAGAAGGTTATTAAGGAATAGAATTGAATCAGAACACCTTAGAAGGGTATAAAAGAAGAATATACGAATGTATTTACATGGATTGTTTCATGAGACTTATATAGCTCACCGGGTAGGTCAGGCTGCCCGACTTTCCGTAGAATTGAGGACCCTCTGTTTAGAATGACCTACTGCAATAGTCTAGACTTTAATAGATGTCTGTGACTATTATAGTCGATTCTCTCATACGCCACATACTCGACTTGGCAGGTGGATTTCGCCGAGAAGGTATGTGATTCTTCCTATACTCCTGAGCATGATATTTTAAGTATATATAGTACGGCAGACGTACATATGATAATCGGCAATGTCTTTTGACTTAAGCCTGAATAATAAGGACCTTGAAGTATGTCAAAAGAATAATGAATCATTTTAACAGAAGAGTAATAGTTGGTGTTAAAACAAAAGCTTAAGAGTTATACTAGCTTTATGGGAAGTAGGTATAACAACCTAAGAATGATAAAAGGAATTGTTTACTTGTTTGTTTATAAAAGCCTTGTATTGTTTTCTGTTAAGTGTAGTAAGATTGGCTGATAGGTAGACATACTATGATGCTGCATGTGTTAAATGCCTTGTAATGTGTGAAAGGGGGTCATTCTTCACGGCTTACGTTGCTAACGGTAAGTCCGTTGATCGTATTGTATCACCTACCCTCGACTTGTTATACCGGTGGCTTGCCACCCTCGACGCGGTCTATACGCCTATGCGGTCTATGAGACTATGCGGAGTCGCGTATGCTCGTGATTGATCATTCGGGTGTTTAGCCCGACGCGGATGCCCTATGCGATCCACGGGACTACGCGGTTTGAGGCTATGCGGATCGCGAAGTCCGCGAGGTACCGGGCTAGCTACCCCGATGCGGGAATACCTACGCGGTGCTGTGTGACCTATGCGGATCGCGGAAGTCGAGACTAGGCACGCAGAATGATACTATGGGCGGTTGGCCTTGCTTCGATCATTCGCGCCTAGACTAGACTGCATGCTTTTCCTATTCTCGTTATTGTTGTGATGTGGCACTATGTGCAATTGAACGGAATGTATTTGTGAAAAGGTTTTAAATACCTTGATTTCATTTAAAGTACTTTATAGTTTCACATACTTGGTACCTGTTGTACTGACCTCCTTCGGGGGGCTGCGTTCATGCCGCAGGTTCTAGAGGAAAGCAGGTGCTAGATCCACATCCTTAGGATCTCTACGTTGGTGTCAGGAGCTCCACTCTCTCCGGAGGCTCTACTTTTGGGTATGATCTCCCTGTTGTAGATAGTTGTGTACAGTCAGGGTATGGCGGGGCCCTGTCCCGCCATAGTTGTTATTTCCTTAGAGGTCTGTAGTCATGTTGTACAGTTGGGATGTAACTGCAAAAACTTGGTTTATGTATATATGCCGAAAGGCAACCTTTTTCATAAGATAAAATGTTCTAGTTATATCATGTTTCATGTCTTATTTTATATTTCCGCTGATTGTTCTCTGATGTATGACTACTTGGGTGCCCGGGTAAGGCACCAGTCACGGGCCCCGGAACGGGTCGTGACAAAAGTGGTATCAGAGCAGTTAATCCTCGGAAAATGTCTACAGACCGTATCTAGTAGAGTCTTGATTATCGGTGTGTTGTGCACCACACCAATAATCAGGAGGCTATAGGATATTTAGGATTGGTTTCCATTCTTCTCACTCTGAGATCGTGCTTTAGAGCTGTGTTATAGGTTGGACCCCTCTAACGCATTCCTTTCCTGTAACAGATATGCCTCCACGTAAGGCAACCCGGGCCCAGAAGGGCAAGGCAGCCGAGGGAGCTGCTAGTGTGACACCCAGAGTCACGAGGGCTCGTGCCCGCCTATACCCGAGACGGCGAGTTCCATGACGCCGCCCCAAAGAGACCACGCACCCACACCTCCCCGTCCCACACCGGCGGAGGAGTTAGGGTACAAGGAGACGGCCCAGCCTTTTGGCTAAAGTCAGGCCCGACACGGAGAGAGGCCGACGCGGCGATTCCAGCTCAGCTCGATCGCACCCGTAGTGCACCCGAGGCGAGATAGTTTGAGACTACGGATTTCCTTAGTTGTAGCCCGCGAGTTTTATGGGTCGAGGCGGAGGATGATCCGCAGGAGTTCATCCGTCACCGCAGAGGATTACGCGGTGATCGTGGCTTGTAGACCGAGTCCGGACGTTGGTTTGCATCGGCCGCGCGTGATACCGCAGCCGATTGGTTTGATTCATGGAGCTTTCGGGAGAGCATGCACTCCAGCAGTATGGGATGAGTTTTGAGGCTTTTCTCACACACTTCTTGCCTCCGCAGATGGCGAGGGCACGACCGACAGATGTTTGTTACCGAGGCGGGAGGACGCACGCGATTAGAGAGTACAATGTCGAGTTTGATTCATTGGCTCGATATGTTCCTCGCACCGTAGCAGATATGGAGGACCGTGCATCGCTACGCCACCGCTAGACGACTATATGGCCGAAGTCTTGTGCGGGTGTGTCCTTCACCTGTATGGACATTACCCGTATGCAGCTCATGCATTGGGATGCGGCGAGCGTAGAGACCGCCGTAGACCGATATCGCCAGAAAGAAGGCCAGGCGGCCGGTTCTTTTGGTGGTTCTCGTGTGGGCGGCATCGCCAGAAGTCCAGATTTGCACCACACCGCTCGAGCACTCCTACATCATTTTCGATACAGAGCGCCTGGGCGGTCGAGGCCCGTGACTTCGGATTTCGAGGTAACAGGGTGCTAACTGCTCGAGGTCTGCTCGGTGTGCCCGTTGTGGTAGATTCCATTCGGGAGCTGTTATGCTACTACGGAACTTGCCATACTTGGCCGCAGGTCATTTCGCGAGTTTGCCCGGCCGGCGTGGCTGGGGTAGGCCCACTTATAGTGGTCTGCGCTTCTTCATCCCCGACAGATTACTCGCCTTGAGGCGGTACTCGAGATCGGCAGGTCGCGCAGGTCGTGGCGCAGTTCGATTCTAGCGGTCCTCGAACCGCATTTATGCTTTGTCCACCGACAGATCGGGAGGCCTCACCGATGTCGCCACGGTACCTTATCGATTCGGGTTTGATGTATATGCTTTGATAGATCCGGTTCTACTCCCTATATATCTCCCCTTGCTAGTAGGATAGGGATAGAGCACGAGTCCATAGACCTTTCGAGGTAGCTACGCCGTGGGTGATTCGGTGGTAACTCGGCGGGTATATAGAGCTTGTCTGTGACCATTTACGTCGTCGACTTGCCGACTTGATAGAGTTGAGATGATCGACTTCGACGCGTGATCATGAGGATGGATTGGCTAGCTTCTGCTACGCCAATGTAGACCGCAGAGAGAGTAATGCGGTTCCAGTTTCTGGCGAGCCGGTTGTTGAGTGGGAGGAGCACGGTATCGCCGAGGTAGGTTTATTTCCTACCTCGAGGCCGTGAAGATGGTGCGAAGGGGTATATCTACCATCTCGTTCGGGTGTTTGATCTCTGAAGGCGCGGTACAGATTTTGATCGGGCCAGAGTCGAGAGTTCCCAGACGTGTTTCAGACGACCTCCGTATCCTCCCGAGAGGAGATCGAGTTTTGTATAGATGTCTTGCGGACACACTCGCCTATTTCCATTCCGCCATACGGGATGGCACTGCCGAGTTGAGAGAGTTGAAGGAGCACCGAGTGATTTGTTGGAGAAGCGGTTTCATCGACCTAGTGTTTCTCCCAGGGCGCGGTATTGTTCGTGAAGAAGAAGGGCGACGCTGCGCATGTGTGTTGATTACAGGCAGCTGAACAAGGTGACCATTAAGAACAGATACCCTCTTCCCAGGATTGATGATTTGTTCGATCAGTTGCATGGCGCGAGATGTTTTTCCAAGATTGATCTACGATCGGGCTATCATCGAGTTCGAGTTAGAGAGTGGATGTCCCTAGGATCGCATTCGGACCCGCACGCATTATGAGTTCAGTTCATGTCTTTTGGGTTGACCAATGCTCGTGGTATTCATGGAGTTGATGAACCGAGTGTTCAAACCATTTTTGGACACGTTTGTGATAGTGTTCATTGATGATATCTTGGTTTATTCTCGCCAGAGCGGAGCACGCGAGCATTTGAGGATCAGGCCGATTCTCCCGATCAAGAATGTATGAAGTTTTCCAAATGTGAGTTTTGGTTGACTTCGTGGCTTTTCTTGGGCACATTGCCGGGCTGATGGCATTCGAGTGGATACGCCAAGATCGAGGCGACAGACTTGGCCTAGACCTACTACTCCGGCAGAGGTTCGCAGCTCGGGCCTTGCAGGATATTATCGGCGGTTCGTAGAAGTTTGCTTCTATCTCTCGCACCATTGACTAGGCCGACTCGTAAGCGGCTAAGTTTGATGGACTGATGCGTGTGGCGGGGTTTCCGTTGCTAAAGGAGGCGACGACCGCCCGTTCTTACTCTTCCGAGGTCGGATGGTTACGTAGTGGATTGTGATGCGTCAGCATCGGGTTGGGATGTGTGTTGATGCAGCAGGGCAGAGTTATAGCATACGCATCCCGACAGCTTAAGATACACGAGAGGAACTACCCCACCCATGATTTGGAGCTGGCAGCGGTGATTCACGCCAAGATCCGGAGGCACTATTTGTATGGGGTTCACGTGGATATTTATACGGACCACAAGAGCCTCGGTATATCTTCACCAGAGGAGCCGAACTCACGCAGAGACGGTGGTTAGAGTTGCTTAAGGACTATGACGTCGATATACTGTCCCACCCGGGGAAGGCCAACGTTGTGGCGAATGCTCTTAGTCGTAGTCGATGGGAGTCTATCGAGGTGCAAACGCAGAGAGGGGGCATGGTTCGTGATTTGCATCGATTAGCGAGCCTTGGTGTCCGCTTTGATTGATTACGATAGCGATGGGGTTAGAGTTCGTGAGGTTGCCGAGTCTTCCATCGTCGGCGAGGTGAAGAGGCAACAGTTCGAGGATCCGGTTTTGGCACGTTATCGCGATCTGACTCTTCGTGAGGCAAGCGGTCCTTTTGAGGTAGCACCGATGGTACTAAGGTTTGAGGGCAGGTTGTGTGTTCCGGATGTTTGAGGACTTGGCAGCAGGTTCTTGGGGAAGCACACGCTAAGCGTTACTCTATCCATCCGTGGTCGACCAAGATGTACCACGACCTTAGATCCGTGTATTGGTGGGATGGTTTGAAGAGGACGTTGCGAGTTCGTAGCTCGGCCCGTGTTGTCGCAGTGAAGGTAGAGCACCGAGAGGCCCGGTGGTTTGTTACTGCATTTATAGAGATCCCGACCGGAAGTGGGAGGTGATCAACATGGACTTCATCACGCGATTGCCTCGCACTCAGAGGAGACATGATTCTATATGGGTTATCGTCGACAGGCTGACGAAATCAGCCCACTTTCTTCCCGTCAGGACGACTTTCTCGGCTGAGGATTATGCCAGACTTTACATCCGAGAGATCGTCAGACTGCATGGAGTCCATATTTCGATCATATCGCATGCAGGAGCCCGCCACGCTAACTTCCGGAGGTCCTTCCGAGGGTTTAGGACGCAGTGAGCCCGAGTAATCGCATTTCATCCACGAACAAGCGGACAGCAGAGCGCACTATCCGCACTCTTGAGGATATCGCGCGAGCCCGTGTTATCGACTTCGTGGTAGCCGGAGGATCACTTGCCGGTAGAGTTCGCGATAATAACAGCTACCACTCTAGCATTCAGATGGCGCCGTATGAGGCTTTGTATGGGAGGAAGTGCAGATCGCCGATAGCATGGTTCGATGTGGGCGAGGTACAGTTAGTGGGACCAGACTTGGTGCAGCAGGCAGTGGATAAGGTGAAGCTTATCCGAGAGCGGCTATTGACAGCTCAGAGTCGACAGAAGTCGTATGCAGATCATCGACGTCGACATCTGGAGTTCGCAGTTGATGATTGGGTTTTCCTGAAGGTGTCACCCACGGCGGTGTGATGAGATTCGGAAGAAGGAAAACTCACCAAGGTACATTGGGCCGCTTTGATTGTCCGCAGGTAGGCAAGGTTGCCTATGAGTTGGATCTGCCGTCCGATCCGAGGCGGTGCATCCGGTTTTTCACGTATCTACGCCGGCGAGATGTATCGGATCCATCTGTGGTACACCCGATTGACGATGTCCAGTGACCGAGGGGTTATCGTATGAGGAGATTCCCATAGCGATAGTCGATCGTCGAGTTAGGCGTCTGCGACCAAGGACGTGGCTTCCACAAAGTCTTGTGGCGAACGAGCTCGGAGGAGATGACGTGGGAAGCCGAGGATGGCATGAGGCGAAGTATCTCACCTATTCCCACACCTCCGTAATTCACTTTCCTACTTGTAAATTTTCGTTATCGTTTTGCCTAAGTTGTTTTGTGGCCGTGTGTGGCATTTGCAAATCGCTTAAGTTATGAAGAACCTTATCGTTATCTGCTTGGGAAGGAACATTCGACGAATGTTTCTGGCGAGGGGAGAATGTTATACCCGTATTTCCAGTATGTACGTAAGGGAATACGCATAAAAGGTTAGCCTTAAAAGCTAGGCTTGACGAAAATAATTGGGCACAACTCACAAAGCGAATAGTTTTCCGACCAAACGTTTCACGACTTTCGTAGGATAAATTCCGCTATGCCATTTCTAATTTTTATGGATTTTTCCGAGAGACGTAACACTTTGGACCAACGAGAGGCGACACTTGCCACCCTCTCATGGTGGACTTGTCACGCAATAGGGCGAATGGATGACCATCCTTGTCATAAAGTTGGTTAGATATTTTGTGCAAGTTGGCTAGGTACACTTGCCCTAATCTTGACCTTACACTTGCCTAGCACTTACAAATCTTGCCATTGGTTGGCCATGTCTTGACCTATAAATACCCTCTTGAGATGAAGAGTTCTTCATCCACAAAAGCTTTCCAAGTCTAAAATCCTTCCTCTCCCTTTGTAAACAATTCGTCCAACACCCCCTCCCTCGGAAGCTTGCCGAGGCTACCCCACCCCTAGCCTAGCCGAAACCTACCCCTCCCTTGGTAGAAAAGTTGCCTTCTAGTATTGTTATAATGCCCAATTTAACCTAGCCCAAATCCCTTAGTACTTAGTAGAAGTTGTGGGAAACTTCTAAGGATTCTTGAGCGCTGGAGCTTTGGATTAGAGCTAAACCTCGCCAGATCGACTTTTTACTTGGATATTATTGGGCTTATCGAGGTAAATAATCCTAACCCTCTTTTGTAATTAGAGACTGCATATTGTAGAAGTATTGAAATAAGTATAAATACATAGAAGGTTATTAAGGAATAGAATTGAACTGTAACACCTTAGAAGGGTATAAAAGAAGAATATCTTAATCAGATTTACATAGGGTGTTTTCACAAGACTTATATAGCTCACCGGTAGGGTTGTCTGCCGACTTTCCGTAGAATTGAGGACCCTCTGTTTAGAATGACCTCTGAATAGTCTAGACTTTGATAGATGTCGTGACTATTATAGTCGATTCTCTCAAGGCGACATACTCGACTTGGCGGTGGATTTCGCGAGAAGGTATGTGATTCTTCCTATACTCCCGAGCATGATATTTTAAGTATATATAGTGCAGACGTACATATGATAATCGGCAATGTCTTTTGACTTAAGCTGAATAATAAGGACCTTGAAGTATGTCAAAAGAATAATGAATCATTTTAACAGAAGAGTAATAGTTGGTGTTAAAACAAAAGCTTAAGAGTTATACTAGCTTTATGGGAAGTAGGTATAACAACCTAAGAATGATAAAAGGAACTGTTTACTTGTTTGTTTATAAAAGCCTTGTATTGCTTTCTGTTAAGTGTAGTAAGATTGTGTGATAAGTAGACATACTATGATGCCGCATGTGTTAAATGCCTTGTAATGTGTGAAAGGGGTCATTCTTGCCGCTTACGTTGCTAACCTGGTAAGTCCGTTGTATCGTTATTGTATCACCTACCCTTCGACTTGTTATACCGAGGGCTTGCCACTCGATGCGGTCTATACGCCTACGCGGTCTATGAGACTACGCGAGTCGCGGTATGCTCCGGATTGATCATTCGGGTGTTTAGCCCGACGCGGATGCCCTATGCGGTCCATGGGACTACGCGGTCTTTTGAGGCTACGCGGATCGCGAAGTCCGCGAGGTACCGGCTAGCTACCCCGACGCGGGAATACCTCACGCGGTCTGTGTGACCTATGCGATCGCGAAAGTCCAGACTAGGCACGCACGATACTATGGGCGGTTGGCCTTGCTTCGATCATTCGCGCCTAGACTAGACTGCATTCGCTTTTCCTATTATCGTTATTGTTGTGATGTGGCACTATGTGCAATTGAATCGAATGTATTTGTGAAAAGGTTTTAAATACCTTGATTTCATTTAAAGTACTTTATAGTTTCACATACTTGGTACTGTTGTAATCTTGACCTCTTCGGGGCCGCGTTCATGCCGCAGTTCTAGAGGAAAGCTAGATCCACATCCTTAGGATCTCTACGTTGGTGTGAGCTCCACTCTCTCGGAGGCTCTACTTTGGGTATGATCTCCTGTTGTAGATAGTTGTGTCGATCAGGTGTATGGCGGCCCCGTCCCGCCATAGTTGTTATTTCCAGAGTGCAGTAGTCATGCATACTGGGATGTAATCGCAAAACTTGGTTTATGTATATATGCCGAAAGGCAACCTTTTTCATCAGATAAAATGTTCTAGTTATATCATGTTTCATGTCTTGTTTTATATTTCCGCTGATTGTTCTCTGATGTATGACTACTTGGGTGCCCGGGTAAGGCACGATCCACGCCCCGAACGTCGCGATACCCAAATTGTCAGACCGTGCGAGGCATCACCAGATGTCGTCACAGGTACATTATTGGTTTCATGTTGTGATGTATATGCTTTGATAGATTCAGGTTCTACCTTGTCCTATATATCCCCTCATATTGCTGGTAGAATAGGGGTAGAGCCCGAGTCCATAAAACCTTTTGAGGTGGCTACGCCAGTAGGTGATTCGGTGGTAGCTAAGAGAGTATATAAGGCTTGCCCAGTGACTATATACAGTCGTCAGACCCTAGCCGACTTGATAGAGTTGGATATGACGGACTTCGATGTGATTATGGGTATGGATTGGCTAGCGTCTTGCTATGCCAATGTGGACTGCAGAGAGAGGTTGGTACGGTTCCAGTTTCCTGGTGAGCCGGTTATCGAGTGGAAGGGGGATACTGCGTCGCCGAGGGGTAGATTTATTTCTTACCTCAAGGCTAGGAAGATGGTGCAGAAAGGGTATATTTACCATATGGTTCGGGTATTCGATACTGAGGCCAAGATACCAGACCTTCAATCAGTTCCGGTTGTCAGAGAGTTTCCAGACGTATTCCCAGACGATCTCGGTATCCTCCCGAGAGGAGATTGAGTTTTGCATTGATATGTCGCGGACACTCTACCGATATCTATTCCACCATACAGATGGCACCCGAGTTAAGTGGAGTTGAAGGACCACCAAAGATTTGCCGGAAAAGGCTTTATCAGCCTAGTGTTTCTCCCGGGAGCGCCGGTGTTATTTGTAAAGAAGAAGGATGGACGCCAGCGTATGTGTGTTGATTACGGTGAATAAGGTAACTATCAAGAACAGATATCCTCCCGTGATTGATGATTTGTTTGACCGGGCCAGGTGCGAGGTGTTTCTCCAAGATAGACTGCACCGTTACCATCAAAGTGCGAGTTAGAGAGGCAGATATCCCAAAGACTGCATTCAGGACCCGGTATGGGCACTATGAGTTCAGGGTGATGTCCTTCGGGTTGACCAACGCCCCAGCAATATTCATCGATTTGATGAACAGGGTGTTCAAGCCATTCTTGGATATGTTCGTTATAGTATTCATTGATGACATCCTAGTGTATTCGCGCACAGAACAGGAGCATGCAGATCACTTGAGGGTAGTATTGGGAGTCCTCAGGGACCGGCAGTTGTATGCCAAGTTCTCGAAATGCGAGTTTTGGTTGGCTTCAGTGGCTTTCTTAGGGCATGTTATCGGGGCCGATGGTATTCGGGTTGATACAACAAAGATTGAGGCAGTCAAGACTTGGCCTAGACCCACTACACCAACGGAGGTGCGCAGCTTTTTGGGCCTTGTGGGTTATTATCGGAGATTTGTGGAGAAGTTTGCTTCCATTTCAGCACCTTTGACTAGGCTAACTCAGAAAGCAGCTATGTTCCGGTGGACGGATACTTCTGAGGAGAGTTTCCAGTTACTGAAGGAGAAGTTGACAACCGCCACAGTTCTTACTCTTTCAGAGGGTTTAGACGGGTATGTGGTTTATTGTGATGCGTCGGGAGTCAGGCTTGGGTGCGCGCTGATGCAGCACGGCAAAGTTATAGCTTACGCATCTCGACAGCTCAGGAAGCATGAGAAGAACTATCCCACACATGACTTAGAGTTGGCAGCAAATTCATGCCTTGAAGATCTGGAGACATTATTTATATGGAGTTCATGTGGATATTTACACCGACCACAAGAGTTCATGATATCTTCACTGCAGGAGCTGAACTTGCGGCAGAGACGGTGGTTAGAGCTACTTAAGGATTATGATGTCGATATCTTATACCACCCAGGGAAGGCCAATGTAGTTGCAGATGCCCTTAGTCGCAGGTCGATGGGTAGTCTGTCAGGTGTGCCGCCGGAGAAGAGGGGCATGGTCCGCGAGTTACACCAGCTAGCAAGCCTTGGGGTCCGATTGGTTGGTTCTGGTAGTAGTGGGGTTCGGGTTCGAGAGGTTGTCGAGTCTTCCATCGTCGAGGAGGTGAAGAGGCAGCAGTATGAGGATCCGATTACGGTACGATATCGAGATACGGCTCTTCGGGAAGAGAAGAGTCTATTTGAGGTAGCGCCTGATGGGGTGCTAAGGTTTGAGGGCAGGTTATGTGTTCCCGATGTAGCAGGACTTCGTCAGCAGATTCTGGGGGAGGCGCACAGTGCTAGTTACTCTATTCATCCGGGGTCGACTAAGATGTACCATGACCTCAGGTGTATATATTGGTGGGACGGCCTGAAGAGGGACGTTGCGAAGTTTGTGGCACAGTGTCCGAACTATCAGCAAGTCAAGGTGGAGCACCAGAAGCCTGGTGGGTTGTTGCAGATGATAGAGATTCCGACATGGAAGTGGGAGGTGATCAATATGGACTTTATTACGGGGTTACCTCACACTCAGATGAAGCATGATTCCATCTGGGTTATTATCGACAGGTTAACGAAATCAGCCCATTTTCTTCCAGTCAGGACGACTTTTTCGACCGAGGATTATGCTAGATTATATATCCGAGAGATTGTGAGACTGCACGGAGTTCCTATATCGATCATTTCGCATGGAGCCCGGTTCCACGCTAACTTCTGGAGGTCTTTCCAGGAGGGATTAGGGACACAAGTGAGTCTCAAGATCGCTGCTTTCATCCTCGCATCGATCGATGTGTCGAGCGCATCATCCAGACGGCGAGGATATGCTAAGGGCCTGTGTTATTGATTTCAGGGGTAGCTGGGAGGGTCATTTACCTCTTGTGGAGTTTGCATATAACAACAGCTACCATTCTAGTATCCAGATGGCGCCTTATAAGGCTTTATACGGGATGAAGTGCAGGTCACCGATAGGCTGGTTTGAGGTGGGAGAAGTTCGATTAATGACGACTTGATTCAAGAAATGGATAAGGTGAAGCTTATCCAGAGCGTTATTGTCACCGTGAGTCGCAAGTCGATGCATATCATCAGCGTCGACACTTAGAGTTTGAGGTGGATGATTGGGTCTTCCTGAAAGTATCACCCATGAAGGGAGTAATGAGGTTTGGAAAGAAAGGGAAACTTAGCCCAAGGTACATTGGGCCTTATCAGATTGTCCGTAGGGTAGACAAGGTTGCCTATGAGTTGGATCTGCCGTCCGATCTGGAGGCAGTACATCCAGTCTTTCATGTGTCTATGTTGCGGAAGTGTATTAAAGATCCATCTAGGGTGCACCCGATTGGTGATATCCAGGTGACAGAGGGGCTATCATATGAGGAGAGTCCATAGCGATACTCGATCGTCAGGTTAGGCGACTACAGACGAAGGATGTGGCTTCCGTCAAGGTCTTATGGCGGAATGAGAACAGGGAAGAAATGACATGGGAAGTAGAAGAGGACATGATGAAGAAGTATCCTCACTTGTTCCCTACACCTCTAGGTAACCCACTTTCCTGCTTATTAGTTTAATTCGGTGTATATGCTTAAGTATTGTTGTGGTCATATAGAGCGTCTTTATTTGCGAGAAGAATAGTTAAGAGGGTCTATGTCGATATTGTGATTTGAGTAAGCCTAGAAGGAACATTCAGGACGAATGTTTCTAAGGGGGGGAGAATGTTACACCCCGTAGTTCAGGTCAGGCTTTAGAGAACATACGAAAGGAATTGAGACTTAAATTTTAGGATGATGGGTTGACGGAATGTTTCGGACGGGTTGTTAGTAAACTTTGAGGCGGTTTATGTCCCGTTACATTGAGAGTTCCAAGGTGTTTCAAAGGCCTAGTACATAGTTCGTTGAGTCTAGTTTCCAACGCAACCAACCGTTCGTCGATAGGACATCGGAGTAGAAAGTTATGGAAGTTACTTGTCACGACCCGTTCCGGGGCCCGTGACTGGTGCCTTACCGGGGCACCCAAGTAGTCATACATCAGAGTAACCAGCGGAATATAAAACAAGACAGGAAACAGTTTATAAAATAAGACACGCTTTATTCAAGAAAAGCTTGCCTTTCGCATAATATAAATAACTCAAGTTTTGCTTACATCCCAACTGCATAATAGTACTACTGCACTCTGGGAAGTAAACAACTATGGCGACGGGCCCGCCATACCGATCATACAAAACTATCTACAATACAGGGAGATCATACCCAAAAGTAGAGCCTCCGGAGAAGATGGAGCTCCTGACACCAACGCAAAGATCCTAAGGATGTGGATCTAGCACCTGCTTGCCCTTACCTGCGGCATGAACGCAGCCCCCCGAAGGAGGTCAGTACAACAGGTACTAAGTATGCGAAACTGTAAAATACTTAAATGAAAACATATCATTTAAAAACCAGTTTACAAATATGTGTGAAACAACCAAGGAAACCGCACGTAGTGCCACATCACAAACAAGAGCGACAATAGGTAACTGTAATAAGTCTTGTCTAGGCTGCGAATGATCGAAACAGGGCCACTCGCCCCCATCATCATTCTGCAAGCCTAATCCTGGACTCCCGGAGTCCGCATAGGCCACTCACATGGGCCCGCATGAGGTATAACCCCGCATCGAGGGTAGCTACTCCTCGGCATCGTCCTGGACTCGCTGTCCGCATGGCCACATAGACCGCATGAGGCATAACCCCGCATACTAACCTGGAACTCTCGTAGCTCCGCATAGGCCCCCTGGACCCGCATGAGGTATTCTCGAATCATGGTCCCAGACCGCCTGAGTCTACCCCGCATCGGAGGGCAGCTTAACCCCCGGTATCATCTCAAGAGGTGAGTGATAGTATACTAACATAACAACTTATCTTTAAACAACATAAGCACAACAAGGATACTCACCTATACAAACGTTACAAGATACTAACACACATAGCATCATATCATGTCTATTTATCAAACCATCTTTATTATTCTTTTCACAATACAAGTCTGTTATAAACACATAGGCAAACTTGTTTCTTTTATAAATCTTAAGTGGTTATACTTACTTCCCATAAAGCTAGTATAACTCTTAAGCTTCTGTTTTAAAAACCAATTAGTTCTCTTACGATAATATGATTCAAGAGTCTTTTGAAATGGTTTGAGCTTCTTATTAGTCAGGCTTAAGCCGTGAGGCATTGCCGTAAGTATTATTCAGGCTTAAGTCAAAGACATTGCCGTAGTTATTATTCAGTTAACACATGTACGTCTACCGTACTATATATATATTGTAAAATATCATGCTTTAGAGGAATCACATACCTTCTCAAATAAAACCACCGCCAAGTTGAATATGTCGCGTGCAGAGTCACCTATAATAGTCACGCACATCTATCAAAGACTACTCAAGGTCATTCTAAACAGAGGGTTCACAATTCTATGGAAAGTTGGGCAGCACTTCCCTACCCGTGAGCTATATGAGTTCATCGTGAAAACAAATTCCTATGTGAGTCTGATTCAATTATTCTTCTTTAAACCCTTCATCGTGATAACACCAATTCTATTCTTTAATACTCTTCTAAGTATTTATACTTATTCTTATACTTCTACAAAGATATACTCTAATTAAAAAGAAGGGTAAGTTTATTTACCTCGGTAAGCCCAAAAATATCCTAGATAAAAGTCGCACTGAGCAAGGTTTAGCTCCTAAGTCAGACATCCGATAGCTCCATGAAACCTTAGAAGTTCTTCACAACTTCTACTAAGTACAAAGGGATTTGGGCTAGGTATTTTGGGCATTATAACAATACTAGAAGGTAACTTTTCTACCAAGGGAGGGGTAGATTTCTGCTAGGCTAGGGGTGGGGTAGCCTCGCCAAGCTTCTCGGAGGGGTGTTGGACGAATTGCTTACAAAGGAGAGGAAGGATTTTTAGACTTGAAAGCTTTGTGGATGAAGAACTCTTCATCTCTAAGGGGTATTTATAGGTCAAGAGGTGGCCAACCAATGGCCAAGATTAAGACAAGTGCAAGGCAAGTGTAGGGTGAGGATTAACTAAACACAAATATCCTACCAACTCCTTGACTTTGTGCAAGGCACAAAACGTGCAAACTTCATCCAATTCGTCCCACGGGCGATCTAAGTCCACCAATTGGAGGGTGCCAAGTGTCGCCTCCCGTTGGTCCAAAATGTTTCGCCTCTGGAAAAATCCGCAAAAATACTAAATGACATAGCCGGAATTTTCCCTACGAAGTCGTGGGAAACGTTTCGCGGAAAACGATTCTTTAATCGAGTTGCACAATTTGAACTTGGCCTAATATTTAAGGCTAAACTTTGACGTATTCCCTTACGCATACTGCGAAATACGGGGTATAACATTCTCCCCTCCTTAGAAACATTCGTCCCGAATGTTCCTTCTCAAGACAGTTATCGAAGAAGCTTAAACAGTTTGTAAGTGCCACACATGGCCACAAAAATAACACTTAGGCATAAATGATAATGGAAATTTACAAGTAGGAAAGTGAATTACCTGGAGGTGTGGGGAATAGGTGAGGATACTTCTGCCTCATGTCTTCCTCGGCTTCCCACGTCATCTCCTCCCTGAGCTCGTTCCGCCACAAGACTTTGACGGAAGCCACGTCCTTCGTCCGCAGACGCCTAACCTGACGATCGACTATCGCTATGGGAATCTCCTCATACGATAACCCCTCGGTCACCTGGACATCGTCAATCGGGTGTACCCTAGATGGATCCCCGATACATCTTCTCAAAGATAGATACGTGAAAACCGGATGCACCGCCTCCGATCGGACGGCAGATCCAACTCGTAGGCAACCTTGCCTACCTCGCGACAATCAAACGCCCAATGTACCTGGCCGAAGTTTCCCTTTCTTCCCGAATCTCATCACACCCTTCATGGGTGACACCTTTAGGAAAACCCAATCATGAACCTCGAACTCAAGATGCCGACGACGATGATCCGCATACGACTTCTGTCGACTCTGAGCTGTCAATAGCCACTCTCGGATAAGCTTCACCTTATCCATCGTCACTGCACCAACTGGTCCCACTAGCTGCACCTCGCCCACATCGAACCAACCTATAGGTGATCTGCACTTCCTCCCATACAAGGCCTAATAAGGCGCCATCTGAATACTGGAGTGGTAGCTATTATTGTATGCGAACTCAACTAGAGGCAAATGATCCTCCCAACTACCATCGGTCAATAACACAGCTCGCAAAGATATCCTCGAAGTGCGGATAATGCGCTCGCCTGTCCGTCATGCATGGATGAAATGCGACTGTGCTCACTGCGTCCCTAAACCCTCTCGGAAGGACCTCCGAAGTTAGCCGTAAACCGGGCTCTGCATGCGATATGATCGAAATATGGACTCCATGCACCGGCGATCTCTGATGTAAAGTTCGGCATAATCCTCACCAAAAAGTCGTGGGATGGGAAGAAAGTGGGCTGATTTCGCCACTGTCGACGATAACCCAAATAGAATCATGTCTCCTCCGAGTGCGAGGTAATCCCGTGATGAAGTCCATGTTGATTACCTCCCACTTCCGTGTCGATCTCTATCGCCGCAACAAACCACCGTGCCTCGTGCTCTACCTTCACCTGCTGACAACACGGGCACTGAGCTACGAACTCTGCAACGTCCCTCTTCAAGCCATCCCACCAATACACAGATCTAAGGTCGTGGTACATCTTGGTCGACCCCGGATGGATGGAGTAACGCGCGCTGTGTGCTTCCCCAAGAACTCGCCAAGTCTGAAACATCCGGAACACACACCTGCCCTCAAACCTTAGCACCCCATCGTGCTACCTCAAGGACCGCTTGCCTCACGAAGAGATGTATCACGATATCGAATCAAAGCCGGATCCTCGAATCGCTGCCTCTTCACCTCCTCGACGATGGAAGACTCGGCAACCTCACGAACTCTAACCCCACCGCTATCGAATCAATCAAGCGGACACCAAGGCTCGCTAACCGATGCAAATCACGAACCATGTCCTCCTCTCTAGCCGCACATCCGATAGGCTCCCATCGACCTACGACTAAGGCATACGCCACAACATTGGCCTTCCGGTGGTACAGATATCAACATCGTAATCCTTAAGCAACTCTAACCACCGTCTCGCCGTAAGTTCGGCTCCTCCGGTGAAGATATCTGGAGGCTCTTGTGGTGCGTAAAAATATCCACGTGAACCCCATACAAATAGTGCCTCAGATCTTCAAAGCGTGAATCACACCGCCAACTCTAAATCATGGGTGGGTAGTTCCTCTCGTGTTTCTTCACTGCCGGGATGCATATGCTATAACTCGCCATGCCGCATCAACACACATCCCAACCCGATGCCCGACGCATCACAATACACGACATAACCATCCGGACCTCCGGAAGAGTAAGAACGGGGCGGCCGATCCTCTTTCAAGAATCGAAACCCCGCCACAAGCATCACCATCGAAACTTGGTCGCTTCGAGTCACCTAGTCAATGGTGCGTAGATAGAAGCAAACTTCTCCACGAACCGATAATAACTCGCAAGGCCCGAAAATCGCGAACCTGCTTGAGTAGTATGTCTAGGCCAAGTCCCGATCGCTTCGATTCGCCGTATCCACTCGAATGCCATCACCCATAATATGCCCAAGAAACGCCATCAAGTTAACCAAAACTCACATTTGGAAAACTTGGCGCATAATCGCCGGTCTGAGAAGCACAAGACAGCCTCAAATGCTCGCATGCCTCGCTTCTGGCGAGAATAAACCAAGATATCATCAATGAACACTATCACAAGCGTGTCCAAAATGGTTTGAACACTCGGTCATCAAATCCATGAATACCGCGAGCATTGGTCAACCCAAAAGACATGACCACGAACTCATAATGCGTATCGTCCGGAATGCGATCCTCGGGACATCCACCTCTCGACTACTTTGATGATAGCCCGACCAGATCAATCTTGAGAAACACCTCGCTCGCAAATCGGGTCGAACAAATCATCAATCCCGGGAAGGGGGTATTCGTTTTAATGGTCACCTTGTTCACCGTCGTAGTCAACACACATGCGCAGCTGGCCCCGCCCTTCTTCTTCACGAACAATACTGGCGCTTCGGGGAGAAACACTAGGTCTGATAAAACCCTTCTCCAGCAAATCCCTAAGCTGGTCCTTCAACTCTCTCAACTCGGCAGGTGCCATTCTGTATGGCGGAATGGAAATAGGCCGAGTGTCTGGCAATACATCTATACAAAACTCGATCTCCCTCTCAGGAGGGATACCCGGGAGGTCATCTGGAAACACGTCTGGGAACTCGTGACTCATCGAATCGAAAATCTGTACCGCGGCCTTCAAGATCAAACACGAACGAGATGGTAGATATACCCCTTCTGCACCATCTTCCTAGCCTTGAGGTAGGAAATAAACCTACCTCTCGGCGATACCGTGTTCCCCTCCCACTCGACAACCGGCTCCTCAGGAAACTGGAACCGTACTACTCTCTCTCGGCAGTCTACATTGGCGTAGCAAGAAGCTAGCCAATCCATCCCCATAATCACGTCGAAGTCAATCATCTCCAGCTCTATCAAGTCGGCTAGGTCCGACGATCGTAAATGGTCACAGACAAGCTCTATATACCCGCCGAGCTACCACCGAATCACCCATTTGGCGTAGCTACCTCGAAAGGGTCTATGGACACGGGCTCTATCCCTATCCTACTAGCAACAAGGGAGATATATAGGGCGAGTAGAACCGGATCTATCAAAGCATGCACATCAAACCCGAACCGATAAGGTACCGTGGCGACATCGGTGAGGCCTCACGATCTGTCGGTGGACAAAGCATAAATGCGCTCGAGGACCGCTAGAATCGACCCGAGCCACGACCGCCGACTGGCCGCTGGTCCACGAGTACCTTCTCCGGCGAGTAAATCGCGAGGATGAAGAAGCGCAGCACTGCATGGCGTAGGCCCTACCACCGCCGCCGCCGGACAAACTCGCGAAATGACCTGCCGCCACACGCGTAGCAAGCTCCCGAGTCTGACTCCCGAATGGTATCTACCACAACGGCACATCGGGCGGACCTCGAGCAGTTAGCACCCGCTACCCGAAATCGAAGTCCTCGGGCCCCGACCGCCCCGACCGCTCTGGTATCAGAAGATGTAGGAGCGCTCTGCGCATTGTGGTGCACCGACTTCACGATGCCGCCACCGAGAACCACCAAAAGAACCGGCCGTCGCCTTCTTCGCTGATATCGCTCTACCCGGCGGTCTCTACGCTCCTCGCATCCTAGTGCATGAGCCTGCATCCGGGTAATTTCCATGCCTGGCTGAAGGGACACACCCGCACAAGACTCGCCATGTAATCATCGAGCCCAGTGACATAGCGATGCACGGCCTCCATATCTGCTACCGGCGAGGACATATCGAGCCAAAGAATCAAACTCGACATTGTACTCCTCACCGCAAGGCCCTCCTCGTCTCAAGAACAAGAATCTATCGGCTCGTGCCCTCCTCATCTGCGGAGGCAAGAAGTGTGTGAGAAAAGCCTCTCAAAACTCATCCCATCTGCTGGAGTGCATGCTCTCCGGGAAAGCTCCTATGAATCAAACCAATCGATCGCGGTATCACGCACGACGCGAACCGAATGTCACAGACTCGCCTCAAGCCACGATCACCCACATAATCCTCTGCGGTGACGGATGAACTCCTGCGATCATCCTCGGCCTCGACCCATAAAACTCGCGGGCTACAACTAAGGAAATCCGTAGTCTCAAACTATTCGCCTCAGTGCACTACGCGCGACGAGCCGAGGCTGAATCGCGATCCGGCCTCTCCGTGTCGACGGCCACAACTTTAGCGAAAGTCGGGCCATCTCCTTGTACCCTAACTCTCCGCCCAGCCGTGGGACGGGAGGTGTGGGTGCTGTGGTCTCTGGGGCCGGCGGCATCATAGAACTCGCCGTCTACGTATAGACCGGGCACGAGCCCTCGTGACTCGGGTGTCCTTCTAGCGACTCCGCCGCCTTGCCCTTCGGGCCCGGTTGCCTTACGTGGAGGCATAATCGCATAGAAAGGAATACGTTAGAGGGTCCAACCTATAACACTTTCTAAAGCACGATCTCGGAATGAGAAGAATGGAAACCAATCCTAAATATCCTATAGCCTCACGATTATTGGTGTGGTGCACAACACACCGATAATCAAGACTTACTAGATACGGCCTGTAGACACTTTCCGAGGATTAATCGCTCGATACCACTTTTGTCACGACTGCCCGGTTCGTGGATCGTGCCTTACCGGGCACCCAAGTAGTCATACATCGAGTAACCGGAATATAAAACAAGACAGAAAGCTTTATAAAATAAGACACGCTTTATCTCAAGAAAAGCTTGCCTTCGGCATAATATAAATAACTCAAGTTTTGCGATACATCCCAACTGCATAATAGTACTACTGCACTCTAAGGAAGTAAACAACTATGGCGGACGGGGCCGCCATACCTCGATGCATAAAACTATCTACAATACAGGGAGATCATACCCAAAAGTAGAGCCTCCGGAGA
This sequence comes from Przewalskia tangutica, assembly GCA_029844215.1. Taxonomy (NCBI): domain Eukaryota; kingdom Viridiplantae; phylum Streptophyta; class Magnoliopsida; order Solanales; family Solanaceae; genus Przewalskia; species Przewalskia tangutica. The sequence goes on from CM056727.1 coordinate 112,777,547, forward strand.
AGATGGAGCTCCTGACACCAACGCAAAGATCCTAAGGATATGGATCTAGCACCTGCTTGCCCTTACCTGCGGCATGAACGCAGCCCCCCGAAGGAGGTCAGTACAACAGGTACCAAGTATGTGAAACTATAAAGTACTTAAATGAAATCAAAGTATTTAAAACCTTTTCACAAATACAATCAGTTCAATTGCACATAGTGCCACATCACAAACAACAACGATAATAGAAAAGCAGAACATGTCTATTCTAGGCCGCGAATGATGAAGCAAGGCCAATCGCCCATAGTATCATTCTCGTGCCTAGTCACGGACTTCCGCGGCCGCATAGGTCCCACACAGACCGCATGAGATATTTCTCGATCGGGGCAGCCAACCCCGGATCCGCCTAGGCTCCCGCAGCCGCATAGCCTCAAAAGACCGCATAGTCTCAGCAGACCGCGTAAGAGTCCCCGCGTCGGGCTAAACGCCGGAATGATCAATCTCGAGCATACCGCTGCTCCGCATAGTCTCACAGACCGCATAGGCCGTATAGACCGCGTCAAGGGCAAGCCGCGTATAACGATCGAGGGTAGGTGATACAATATGACAATGGACTTACCGGTTAGCAACGTAAGCACAAAGAAGAATGACCCTTACACAAGCATTACAAGACACTAGCACGGTAGCATCATAACATGTCTACTTATCAAACAATCTTACTACACTTAAGAAATCAATACAAGGCTTTTATAAACAAACAAGTAAGCATTCCTTTTTATCTTTCTTAAGTTGTTATACCTAACTTCCCATAAAGCTAGTATAACTCTTAAGCTTTTGTTTTAAAAACCAAATATTTATCTTCTGTTAAAAATGATTCAGTATTCTTTTGAAATGCTTTCAGTTCTTTGTTATTCAGGCTTAAGCCGTTAGGCATTGCCGTAAGTATTATTCAGGCTTAAGCCGTGAGGCATTGCCGTAAGTATTATTCAGTTAACACATGTACGTCTACCGTACTATATATATATTGTAAAATATCATGCTTTAGGAGGAATCACATACCTTCTCAGCGAAAACCACCTGCCAAGTTGAATATGTCGCGCGCAGAGAGTCAGCCTATAATAGTCACAGACATCTATCAAAGACTACTCTGAAGGTCATTCTAAACAGAGGGTTCACAATTCTATGGAAAGTTGGGCAGCACTTCCCTACCCGGTGAGCTATATGAGTCTACTGTGAAAACAGTCCTATGTGAGTACAGTTCAATTATTCTTCTTTTAAACCCTTCTACTGTGATAACAGTCCAATTCTATTCTTTAATACTCTTCTAAGTATTTATACTTATTCTTATACTTCTACAGTATATACTCTCTAATTAAAAAAAGAAGGGTAAGTTTATTTACCTCGGTAAGCCCAAAAATATCCTAGATAAAAGTCGCGCCTGAGCAAGGTTTAGCTCCTAAGTTGTACGCTCCGATAGCTCCAAGGAAACCTTAGAAGTTCTTCACAACTTCTACTAAGTACAAAGGGATTTGGGCTAGGGTATTTTGGGCATTATAACAATACTAGAAGGTAACTTTTCTACCAAGGGAGGGTAGATTTGGCTAGGCTAGGGGTGGGGTAGCCTCGGCCAAGCTTCTCAAGGGGAGGGGTGTTGGACGAATTGCTTACAAAGGGAGAGGGAAGGATTTTTTTAGACTTGGAAAGCTTTGTGGATGAAGAACTCTTCATCTCTAAGGGGGTATTTATAGGTCAAGAGGTGGCCAACCAATGGCCAAGATTAAGACAAGTGCAAGGCAAGTGTAGGGTGAGGATTAACTAAACACAAATAGCCTACCAACTCCTTGACTTTGTGCAAGGCACAAAAACGTGCCAAACTTCATCCAATTCGTCCCATGGACGATTCAAGTCCACCAATTGGAGGGTGCCAAGTGTCGCCCTCCCGTTGGTCCAAAATGTTTCGTCTCTCGGAAAAATCCGCAAAAATACTAAATGACATAGCCGGAATTTTCCCTACGAAAGCTGTGGAAACGTTTCGTCGGAAAACGATTCTTTAATCGAGTTGTGCACAATTTCGAACTTGGCCTAATCTTTAAGGCTAAACTTTTGTACGTATTCCCTTACGTACATACTCTGGAAATACGGGGTATAACATTACTTCAGTGCGCAGTCGAGCAGAAAAGCAACATCGGTCAGGGGCCACAGCACCGCGGTGCCGGATAAGCTGGTTAATCACTGAAGTTGCAGCACCGCGACGCCGGGAAGCAGGGCCGCGGCGCCGGAAGTACTGAAGAGTCTCGGATGTTTCAGCGCGCCGCGGCCGCAGTGGTCGCGCGCCGAGGCGGTTCTGCGGTGGGGAAAAATCAGAACTGTTTTGTTTTAAAAGAGGCCATGGGTGGGTGACAAGTGTCCCCCCCATCTGATTTTTGCATGTCCTATTTATTGACCAAGTCTTGAAGACTTGGTCATTCTTCAAAGCTCCTTCTTCTCTCTAAAAAGGTTCCTCCTTCTCTCTAAAATCCCTCTCCCTTCTCTCTAGAAATTCAAGAAGAAACCAAGGCCTATAGGAAAATTTCAGAAAGGTGGCAAGAAGGAAACTTTTGGCAAGCTTGTAGGAGTGTTTGTGGAGGTGATTGTGGAAAGAAGACAAGTGAAAGTTGCTGGATTAATTTGGGTAAGCTCTAAGGTAACAATCTCTTCTTTATTCTTGAGTAAATTGTGTTGCATGTGAGGAAGAAAAGACTTGTAGTGGACAATATTGCCTTTTAGGAATATCGCATGTAGGAATAACGATTTGGATTTGAAAGGATTAGATAAGGATGTTATGTGAGCATGTTGTAGCCAACATACTACCTTAAATGTATTGAATTAGTTGATATGTATTGTGGGGCAGAATTTTACACGCCCAAGATTAGGCGTGTAATCCCCTTTGTATTGTTGGATTATTGGGCCTTAAGTGGCGTTTGGATATTGAATTCGAGCCTTGGAAAGGTGGAAAAGTACGTAGAAACAAAGAAAGTGTTGTTCAATTTTCCGTAGAATAAGGAACTTTATGCTAGAATATTCGACGAAGAAGTTTAGACGTTAATAGAAGTATTTAATTATTATAGGTTGATACTCTACGCGCGGCATATTCGACTTGGCAAGTGGACTTAGCCGAGGAGGTATGTGATTCTTCCTATCCTCTTGAGCATGATATTTGTAAAATATATAGTACGGTAGACGTACGTGTTTCACTAAATTTGGTTGCACCTTGAGGTCTTTTGACTTGAGTCCAAAATGTTAAAAATCTTGAAATACTTCAAAAAGAATTATGAACCATTATTTTAAAAGGAAATTAATACTTGGGTTTAAAAGAATAAGTTTCCTTTGGTTTTCCAAACAAGTGTGGATGTTTTGAGTTATTACAAAGTTTAAGTGTTATACTAGCTTTATGGGAAGTTAGTCATAATGACTTAAGAAAGATAAAAAGAATGGTTTACTTACTCGCTTGATAGTAGCCTTGTAATTATTTCTGAATGTGTGGTAAGTTGGCTTGATAAGTAAATATGTTGTGATACTACGGGTGTTAGTGTCTTGAGATTTGTTGTGGTAAGGGGGTTTCTCTTATTGTGCTTATGTTGTTTACGATGAGCCGATTGTGCTTGTGTTATATCACTTACCCCCCTGACTTGTTAAGTTACCGCGGGTTAGCTACCCCCAATGCGAGGAGTACCTCATGCGGGTCCATGTGACCTATGCGGACTACGGTAGTCCAGGAATCACTCCGGGTGTGTTACGCCGATGCGAGGAATACCTCATGCGGTCCAAGTGGCCATGCGGACTGCGGGAGTCCAGGAAAATTCTGCGGGTTAGCTACCCCCGATGCGAGGAGTACCTCATGCGGGCCCAGGTGGCCTATGCGGACTATGGAAGTCCAGGATTAGGCTCGCGTAATGATATCATGGACGAATGACCCTGCTTCGATCATTAGCGGCCTAGGAAAGACCGATTACGTTACACCTAATTGTTATTGCTTATGTTGTGGCACCATGTGCGGTTAATTGGCTTTTCATACATATCTGTGGATTTTGGTTTGGAAATGTTATGATTTCATTCTGATATTTTGATTTCACATATTTGGTACTGTTATCTTGACCTCGCTTGAAGTGCGTTCATCCGCGGTCGAGTACATCGGTTGTTGATCCTCGCTCTTGGGATCAGATTACGCTATTGGTAAGCCCCGTTTCTCCGGAGGCTTATCTTTTGGTATGTTTTCCTGTCATTGTAGATTCAGGTACATTCAGGGGTATGACGGGGCCCTGTCCCGTCATAGTTGTTACAACTCTTAGAGGTCTGTAGTCCTGTTGTAATTGGGTTTCGTAAAGGATGTAACTATTCAGTTTTATTATGTATAGTTACCGAAAGGTAACCATTTTGGGTTAGCCTGTTTCTTAATTTATATTGTTTCATGTTTATGAGTTACTTCCGCTGGTTTTTCTCTGATGTTGTATCATTAGGGTGCCCGGGGTAAGACACCAGTCACGGGCCCGAGGTCGGGTCGTGACATAAATAGTGTAAGCCACTTAATTTGAAGAATATGCAACTTGATGTTGCAAGGCTAGGGCCTTGGGATTTTATGAAAAAGGTAAAGAACGTGCGGCAGACGTACGTAGTACTTTGGCTTGCTTAAATGAGAATTATTCTATTTGTGCCTTGATAGTACTTTGGCTTGCTTAAATGAGAATTATTCTATTTGTGCCTTGATAGTACTTTGGCTTGCTTAAATGAGAATTATTCTATTTGTGCCTTGATAGTACTTTGGCTTGCTTAAATGAAAATTACTCTTAGTTTGTTAAAAAGAAAGGCATGGTAATTGTCTTGGTTTGTGTAAAAAGGAAAGGCATGGTATTGTCTTGGTTTGTGTAAAAAGGAAAGGCATGGTATTGTCTTGGTTTGTGTAAAAAGGAAAGGCATGGTAATTGTCTTGGTTTGTGTAAAAAGGAAAGGCATGGTATTGTCTTGGTTTGCTAAAATGATGGTTTATTTATTTTATAAATAAAGGTCAAGAATGGTTTGCTTGTATATGGGTTGCTCATATAGACATTCGTGCAAGTGTCGTATTTCCACATCTCTGCGTCCCTCCATAAAGGGCCGACAACTTGGTTCAAGAGATATCATGGAGTAGCTCCCCATGGTGTGAGTGGTACACACTCACGGCGGGTCGGATAGACTCGGACAGGTTAAATTCCCGGGATATAAGTCATGGATTAGATATTCGTGATGCGAGTATCTTGTACCGATGACTCATTGCGGGTCTATATGACATATGCGGGTGAAATAGTCCCTTGTCGGTGAAATAGTCCTATGATAGGTTGCATAATAATACAGAAGGTGGTTGACCCTGGCACTGGCACGACCTTCATGTTTTGAAACGGTAGTGATTTCATTAATGAAAGGGTGCAGTATGTTTATGACTTAAAGTGGAACAGTTAATCTAATTGTTAAAGACATAACTTAAAAGGTAAAAAGGATTGCATTACTCTCATGTTTGCAAGGTTCAGTGTGTTGTTGTTGTTGCGTTATCATACTTGCTTCCTGTTATATGTGGACTGTGTGATCTCTTTTACAGTACTTATTGTTTCATATACTTGGTACATTCTTGTCGACCCGCTTTCTCCGGGCTGCGTTCATCTGCGAGTTTAGGTACAGTTCGGTGATCTGCAAGTGTAGGACCACTTGCTCGAGTTTTGAATAGCTCCGTCATTGGGAGCTTATCATTTTGGTATAGATCCTTGATCTGAGCTTTATGCGATTATAGATGCAGGCGGGGCCTTGTCCCGTCATAGTTCAGTAAAACTCTTAGAGGTCTGTATTCATATGTGGGATTGGACTCGTGTACAGTGTAGTGCTTTTTGATTATGTATATTATATGGCACCCTTGTCGGCTCTGCCCCTGCATGTTCATTGGTTTTAAAAAAAAATGAGATGTTATTTAGTCCCGTGGTTTACTTGTGTCAGTTAGGTAGGATGGTGCCCAGGTAGGGAACCAGTCATGGGCCCGGGGTTCGGGGCATGATAGAGTCTTTCCCTTGGTTCATAACTCACATTGTGTAACCATGTTGAGTATGTGTATGTTGGAAAATAGCCATGACTTTGTTGTGTTGCACTGCCCTGTTCTTTTTTTAGTATCTTGTTGAGGTGTTAAGTTATTCTGGGTCAGTCCCTTACCTTGTTAGCTTTGTGTGAATCTAAAAGAAGTGTTGAGACCCCATTTTCCGGCCTTTTATTTAAAGCATGTACCCCTTCATGTTGCTTAAAGAGAGAAATTTGGATCTGTTTTGCATAAGAAGTTAATGTATGGACTTGGTGTTTTTTCTATGTCTTCTACACATGAGTGTAAGCTGAATTCTCCTTCTAAGTGAGTGTCTAAATCATAAGGTCATGAGGCATGCTATATAACTTAACATCTTTATTTTGGCCCTTTACATGTTAGTATGTTCTATTTATTTATTTTTGTCCAAGGTTTAAGACTGAGTATGTTGATATGTGTTTTTGGCTTGTTACCTGTGTGACTCATATTGAGGTGTTTTTGTATCTCCTCCTGTATATCTAAACCTGCTCAACCCACCCTGGCTCTGAACTCCCTTTCTTTGTCTCATCAATAACGGGATAAATGGCCTAGGTTTTTGGGGGACTCAACAGATATCCTCTGTGATTCTATTAGAAAATAAGGTTTTATAAATGATGTGTTTAACTATGGATTTTCAAAGTGCTTTTCTATTATTATGAGATTTCAAAGTAGATTTCTAAGATTATGATATTATTCTGACAAAGATTATAGACTAGAAGGGGTTTAACTAACCATGTTGATTTCGAAGTTTTCTCAAAAGAAGATTTCTATTGAATTTTTTGATATCCCGAATGGTTACAATAAGGTTTTTTATATAGATAACCTCGACTTGCTACAGTAGTATTACAATTATTGCTACAGTAGTCGGCTGCGTTACTGTTTGCTATAGTAAATGACTTGTCTGCCATAATTGTTTTTGTCAGAAATTGCTTCCAGCTGTCCGTTCTTCATGATTTGTAGAGAGTTGTCTTCTTGCAATTTTTCAAGGGTGTCATTTTCATGGGTCTTCTTGTTGTATTTTTCTACAAATGTCTTTGTCTTCATTTCTTTTTCTCCATTTCTTGGATAATAATTGTAGTATGATTTAGTAACATGGGTCTTTCGTAGTTAAACTACATTGGGCTGTGATATATTGGGCTTCATGTAATTACATGATCCCTGTTATAGTATCATTGGCTTGATGTAGTTAAAACTATATTGGGCCTTAAAAAGGATTTGAAGATACTTCACTTTTGATAACATGAGTAGTATTGGTTACACCTTTAGCATTGATTATGTGTTTTTTCCTTTGCCTTGTTAGGGGTTGGTAATGCTCAAAAGTCTCCTTAGCATGTTTATGCTTTACATTTATTATCCTGTCATGCATATTGTTAGTTCTAGGGTATTGAGATATTATGTCATTGTTGTAATAAAGGGTGATAAGTTCTTCTACTTCTCCTCCCTTTGTAGTTCCGATAACACAGACTTTTCTTGCCTTTAACATATCTTCTATTTTTTATTTCAAAGTTGATAATCCAATAGCTCTGTTGGCACACAGCCAATATTGGAATTGTGCAAGGGTGCATGGTATATTCTTTTTTAAAGCTTCATCATTGATCGGTGTATTTTATATACACCTTTTGAGTCATTTTTAGTTAGTCTTTTGCCCATTTTTGTACAAATACGTGTCGTCTTAGAATATATTTTCTTTCTTTTGAGTCATAATGGTTTAAAGTGGCTCATTGGCGAAAATGAGCAAAAAGAGGGCAGAAACAGAGGTTCCAGAGCTCAAAAAGCTAGAAAGTTGGCGAACCGGGCAAGAAAGCAGCGGCGTGGCCTCGGCCAGCACGTCGAGCTCACGGCGCCCAAAATACAAAGAACTGCAGGAGTTTAGCGCGCTGATTCTGGTGCATGGCCGAGGCGGGAATTCTGTCAAATTCGAATGGGAATGGGCCAAGGCCTAGAAGGAAAAGTTGGGAAACGTTTTGGAGGCTATAAAAAGCAGTTTTTAGGTCAGATTAAGGGTTCCAAACCTGGCCAATTCATCACAAACTTGGAGATCAAGATTGGAGACTACTTTTGTGTAATTTCTTTATTCTTTGTTTTATTTCTTTGTAGTTTATGTTGGATATTAGTTTAGTTCTTGACATGTCTATGGCTAGGAACTAACTTAATTTAGGGCTTTCCATATCAAATCACTTGAAACTCATTCTTATGAATTAATGCATGCTTTGGTTTCTTCTTATCATTGTTGAGATTTATTCAATATTTGTCTTGAATGTTTGGTAATTAATTGATCACTAATTATCATAATCTATATGATTTCTAATCGAAAGGGGAGATTGTAAATATGCTATAGTTGAATAAACATAGGTTAAATCGTGGACTAAAGTACTCCGATACTTGTGTAGCTTAATAGGTTATTACTCTTAATCCTCCTTTATTGTCAATCTTATCACCGAAAGGTAGAAGGGTTCTATATTGGGTTGAGTGTTTATATTAGCTTAACAGGATTATAAAACGGCTTAGTTAACCTGCTGTCTCAAAATAGAAGAAGAACCATAATTAATTGCATTAACAAGTAAGATGAGCGGATAGTTGAGGAGATTTGGAAGCCCTGTTTCCACCATATCTGAAGTAAAATAAAGTAATTTAGTTAACATTCATAAGTATAGTTATAAACAATTCATCAATCATCGGTTACCAAATAGATACCATAGAATAGAGTTTGAGAATTGGACACTAATCCCTGAGGACGATAACTCGGTCTTCTAGACTATATTACTTGTCACGACACGTGCACTTGCGTTAGTGTGTGCATAAATCGCGCATCAAGTTTTTGGCGTCGTTGCCGGGGATTGGCGTAGTTAAATATCATTTTATCTATTCTTAATTTCTAATTTGGTTTTTATTTTATTTTTTTTATTTTTATTACTATATCTTTCTCTTTTATTCGTGAAACCCGTGCGCCGTGATCCGTTTGTTGATTTTGATCTGTTGCAGACATCTAGTTTATGCGAAGGAGAAGAGGAGCAGATACACTTGTTCCCTTCAACCCGGAGATTGAAAAGACTTGCAAACAGAACATGAGAAACCAACGAATTTTGGTCTTAATAGCAATGGGGGGCGTGCAGAACAACAATGAGATGAACGAAGGGTTAGGTGATCATCAACCTAACCAAAGGGTGCCCCGGAGATTGTCAATGGATGTGGAAGAGAGGTCAGTCAGTGAGAGAAGCTTGGGAGATTATGTGCTGCCAAGGGTGAATGGAGCACAAACTTGCATCAGGCTCCCAGTAATAGGAGCAAATAATTTCAAAATCTAGCCTGCGATCCTGAGTATGGTGCAGAATACTGTTCAATTCGGAGGGTTGCCATCGGAAGATCCTCACATGCACATAGCGAACTTCTTGGAGTTGTGTGCAACTTTCAAGTATAATGGCGTTACTAACGTCGCCATCCGATTGAGGCTCTTTCCCTTCTCACTCAGGGATAGAGCGAAAGTTTGGTTGAATTCCCTGCCTACAGATTCTATAATCACATGGCAGGAGTTGGCACAGAAGTTTTTAGCAAAGTTCTTTCCACCATCCAAAGCCGCGAAGCTGAGAGGGGAGTTGAACAATTTTTATCAAGCTGATGGAGAGTCACTCTATGAGGCTTGGGAGAGATTTAAAGATTTGCAAAGGAAGTGTCCACATCATAGCATTGAGCTGTTGAATTTGGTCCATATTTTCTACAATGGGCTAAGCGGGACCACAAGAACTATCATTGACGCAGCCGCAGGTGGAACTTTCATGAGGAAGAAGACACCTGCGAAGCCCATGATTTGTTAGAAGACATGGCCACCAATAATCATGTAACGAGGGCGAGAGGGTGAGTGGAAGAAGAGCAATAGGAGTTCATGAGATTGATGTCATCACAGCACTAAATGCACAAGTTGCTCTCTTGACCAAGCAACTGCAACAAAACACAGTGTCAGTGAATGTGGTTCAAATGTCATTGAGTTGTGAGATGTGTGGAGGTCCACATACCTTTGATAGGTGTCCATCAGCAGATCCCAACAACATCTCGATCGAGCAGCGAGAATGCAGCGGTGAGGAATTATCAAAGGCCCCAGAACAACCCCTATTCAAATACCTACAATCCAGGGTGGAGGATCACCCTAACTTTTCATGGAGGGGTGATCAATGGCAGCAAAACCAATTTCGAGGCCAATACCAAAATCAGCAACCATTCACTCAGGCCTCATCTTCACAACAATTCGATTGCACCCGCAAGAAAGCGGATGAGTTGAGAGCAGCCCTGTTGACACTCACCAACTCACAGACCCAGTTCATGGCAGAGACCAGATCCTCTATCAGGAATTTGGAGACGCACGTGGGACAACTAGCGAAAATGGCAAACAACAGGCCACAGGGCACTTTGCCTAGTTATACAGAGATGAACCCCAGAGAACAGTGCCAAGCGGTGCAGCTGAGGAATGGAAAATAGTTAGAACAACTTACACCCCAGCCTATAGTAGAACAGAGAGTAGATGCAGAGAGGGAAAGGGTTACTGAAGACCGCCCTATGTTAGAGAAAGTTCCAACAGTCCCAGTGAGGGAATACACTGAGAGGATTCCTTGCCCGCAGAGGATGCAAAGGAAAGTGGTTGATAAGCAATTCTCCAAGTTTTTGGAGGTATTCAGAAAGCTACACATTAACATTCCGTTCATTGAGGCATTGGAGCAAATGCCGACTTATTTTAAATTCATGAAGGAAATTCTTGGGAAGAAGAAGAAGAAGTTGGCGGAGTATGAGACGATGACACTGACAGAGGAATGCAGTTCCATCCTGCAGAAGAAATTGCCCCCCAAACTCAAGGATCCAGGGAGCTTCACATTACCTTGCACAGTTGGCAGGGTGACATGTAATATGGCCCTTTGTGATTTGGGGGCTAGCATAAACCTTATGCCCTTATCCGTTTTTAAGAGGTTGGGGTTGGGTGAGGCCAAACCAACCACTGTGAGCTTGCAATTAGCAGATAGGACAGTGGTGCATCCCAGGGGAACGATTGAAGATGTCTTAGTTAAAGTGGGAATATTCTTCTTTCCTGCGGACTTCCTCATCCTTGATATGGAGGAAGATGATGAGATCCCCATCATATTGGGAAGACCATTCTTGGAAGCAGGAGAGCCACGATTGATGTGGAGAAGAGGCGGTGACACTCAGTGGAGAATGAAGAGATGGTGTTCAAGGTGTTCAAACACATCATTGAACCCCGATCATGAGAAAGTGTTTGCGATTAGCTTTATCGGCACATCGGTTGAGCCAGCACAAGCCAAAGCAAGGGAAATAAGTCCGCCAAAACAGGTAAGCAACGCTAAACCTCCTTTTGAGAAAAAAGAGAAAAAGAAAAACAGAAGGCGGAAGCGAAAAATGTTGATGAAATGGATAGGTTGTGGGGTTAATCTACCGCATGCCTCTTGATAAGGAACTTGCGTCCGGCTAAAAGAATTTAAAGACAGCGCTACTTGGGAGGTAACCCAAGGTTATTTTATTTTATGTTAGTTTTTGCAATTTAGTTTTAATTAGAACAGTCTCACGGAAGGTCGTTTGCATGTTGTGATGACATGTACAGGGCTAAAAATTTGGAGGACGAAAACGGAGAGATCAAAGGAAAAGAAAAGAAAAAAAATCGGCTCAGCGCCACGGCGCGTGAGAGAGCCATGGCGCGGAAGTGCGAAGGCGCAAAAAGTTGTGTAGTGGCTGAAAAGTCCGTAAGAGCTCAAGTTTAGGCGCGGCTAAATCGAGCGCCACGTGAGAGAGTTGAGTCGCGAAGTTTGGGCGCGCGGCACCGATTCTGAGGCAGCGCGCGACGAAAAATCTGAATTTTAAAGGAGCCCTAATCCGATTTTCCTCTCTCCAAATCAAAACCCAAACCTTTCCTCTCTCCAAAACCCACGAAATTAACCCTTTTACCTAAAAAACTTCCACAAACTAAACTCAATCACAACCAAAGTACTTAATTTCCTTACACTCTTAACCATCTTAAACAACAACCCTCATTCCATTGCGTCAATACATCATTAGGAACAAGAAAATCTTGAAGAACACCGTCCAAGGTAACCTTTTGTCACGACCCGACCTCGGATCCGTGACTGGTGCCTTACTCCGGGCACCCTTGTGATACAACATCAGAGAAAACCAGCGGAAATAAACTCACAAACAAGAACCATATAAGATAAAATAGGCTAACCCAAAAATGGCTACCTTTCCGTAACGTAAATAAAACAGAACTGAACAGTTACATCCTTGATAACCCAATTTATAACCGGACTACAGGCCTCTAAGAATTTGTAACCACCATGACGGGACAGGGCCCCGTCATACCCCTGAATGTGCACAAAACCTACAACGTCAGGGAGAACTGTACCAAAAATCAAGTCAAGCCTCCGGAGTAATGGAGCTTCTGACACCTGAGCAAAGATCCCAAGAATGAGGATCCACCACCTGCTTACCCTTACCTGCGGCATGAACGCATCCCAGGAAGAATTCGATTACCTGATATGTACCAAGTATGTAAAACTGGAAAATACTGTAATAATATCATAAGTCAAAATAAGCTGGAGTCATAGACGAAAATCAATTTACCTTGCACTGTGCCTTACTAATAATGAGAGTAACAAGTATAAATCTTACTGCATAAAAATAGGAGGCTCATGATCAAAACAGGGTACCTCGCCCGTAGTATCATTAAACAATCCTACTCCTGGGACTATTTCACCCGCATGGGTCCTGTGGACCCGCATGAGGTCATCCGCCTAGTCATGGGACTATTTCACCCGCATGGGACTATTTCACCCGCATGGGACTATTTCACCCGCATGGATCCTGTGGACCCGCATGAGTACCATCGCCGTACTCGCATGAGACTATTTCACCCGCATGGATCACGTAGTCGGGATCGCGTAGTACAAGCGCCGCTTTCGCATCATGGGTAGCAAATCCATGGCATAAGTAATAATCCGGGGTTTACCCCGTAATAATATATATATATATATATATATAACATAGCTCATCCGGCTATCATACATAACATAAGCACTACCGGCCTATCATACATAACATAAGCACTACCGGCCTATCATACATAACATAAGCACTACCGGTTTATCATAACATAAGCAAGTTAAGAAATCCCCTAACTTCTTATTAACATTTTTAATATATCCTCTCATTTTAGTATACCTAAGGCACTAACATGTCTTTTAATAGAAAATCCGGGAATTCAACTCAAGTATCATGTACTTCCAACCTTTTAAGAAATAACTCTTTTTATACAAAAATTCCAAGATACTAATCACCATAGTATCAAGTTACGATTTCTTTTCAAGACAAGTCACATTTCCTTTTAGAAATATAATAGGCTTCTAAATCAAGTGACTTCATTTCCTTTTAAAACCTTAGGCAATTAATGCCTAAAAATCGATTCACCTTCCATAGTTTCAAATCCTTTACCCGTACTTGTTTTACTTAAAGTAAACCTTTCTTTGTTAACCTTTCAAAAGCTAATATAACCAACTTCCCACAAAGTCATTATATTTGCATTATTCCTTAGTCAAATATATTTTTTCCTAAATCCAAGGGACTTATACTTTTAAAATGAAACAAGTATCATATACTTTAAAACAAGTGAAAGATATCAAATCTTGTACGTCTACCGTACTACATAGATACAACTACTCATGCTCAAGAGATAGGAAAGTTCCACATACCTCTTCGGTTAATCCACTTGCTAAGTCTGAAATACCGCACGTAATATGTCAACCTATAATGACCATAATACGTTTATTAACCCCCAATTTCAATGTAGAAACTCCAAGTTCAAGTTACTAATTCTTAAGGAAATTTGGGCAGGACTTCCTTTGTTTCTACATATTTTGCCACCTTTTTCAAGGTCGAAATCAAAATCCAAACGCCACATTTAAGGCCCAACAATCCAACATTTCAAAGGGGATTACACACCTAAACCTAAATGTGTAAAATTCTGCCCCACAAGGTAAAACAACCAACTTAACAAGTCTAAGGTAGTTTTTAGGCTACAACTTGCTCACATAATCTTCTTAACCAATTCTTTCACATCCAAACCACATTTATTACATGCAACGAATCTAAGAGCATTATTTACTATAACAAGTTCCTTTTCCTTCACATGCAACATCAATAACTAGCTACAAGAGAGAATTGTTACCTTTAGAGCTTTAGCCAAAATTATTCCAACAATTTTGCTAGCCTCCTTTTCAAGAACACCACCACAACCACCCTTACAAGCTAGCCACAAGCTTCCTTCTTGTTCTTAACTTTTCAGATTTTTCTTAGGCTTTGAATTCCTCTTGGAATTCTAGAGAGAAGTGAGAGCTTTTGCGTAGAGAGAGAGATTTGAAAGATGACCAAGTCTTCAAGACTTGGTCAATATAAGGCATCTGACAATTCAGATGGGGACACTTTTCACCCACCCATGACCTCTTTTAAAACAAAGCAGTCTGAAATTTCCACTAACTCGCGAGAACCGCCTCGGCGCTGGCGCTGAAACCGCCGCCTTCTCAGGACTTTCCGGCGCCGCGGCCCTGTTTCTCGGCGCCGCGGCGCTGAAACTTCAGCGACCCCTCAGATCTTTCGACGCCGCGGCCCTGTTTCCTGGCGTCGCGGCCCTACAATCTCCCGCCTTGGCGCCGCGCACGCGTGGCGCGGCATCGCCATGGCGCTGCGGGCAGAGCCAGGCCGCGATCGGACCGAACTACGGGGTATAACATTCTCCCTCCCTTAGAAACATTCGTCCCGAATGTTCCTTCTAGGCTTACTCAAATCACAATCGACATAGACGCTCTTAACTACTCTTTTACAAATAAAGATGCTCCACGAGCCACAACAATACTCAAGCAAAATTTCCAAATGAAACTATCAAACAAGAAAGTAGGTTACCTGAAGGTATAGGAAATAAGTGAGGATACTTCTTCATCATGTCATCCTCTGCTTCCCACTTCATCTCCTCCTTGTTCTCGTTCCGCCATAATACTTTGACGGAAGCCACATCCTTTGTCCGAAGTCGCCTAACCTGACGATCGAGTATCGCTATGGGACTCTCCTCATACGATAACTCCTCTGTCACCTGGATATCATGAATCGGGTGCACTCTAGATGGGTCTCATATACATTTCCGCAACATAGATACGTGAAAAACTGGATGTACTGCCTCCAGATCGGACGGCAGGTCTAACTCATAGACAACCTTGCCTACTCTACGGATAATCTGATAAGGCCCAATGTACCTTGGGCTAAGTTTCTCCTTCTTCCCAAATCTCATCACACCCTTCATGGGTGATACCTTCAGGAAGACCCAATCATCTACCTCAAACTCCAAGTGTCGACGCCGATGATGATCGCGATACGACTTACGCCGACTCTGAGCTAACAATAACCGCTCCTGGATAAGCTTCACCTTATCCACCGCCTGCTGTACCAAGTCTGGCCCGACTAACTGAACTTCTCCCACCTCAAACCAACCTATCGGTGACCTACACTTCCTCCCGTATAAGGCCTCATAAGGCGTCATCTGGATACTAGAGTGGTAGCTGTTGTTATAAGAAAACTCCACAAGAGGCAAATGATCCTCCCAGCTACCCCTGAAATCAATAACACAAGCCCGCAGCATATCCTCAAGTGTCTGGATAGTGCGCTCGGCCTGTCCGTCGGTCTGAGGATG
The DNA here is from genome assembly GCA_029844215.1 of Przewalskia tangutica. Taxonomy (NCBI): domain Eukaryota; kingdom Viridiplantae; phylum Streptophyta; class Magnoliopsida; order Solanales; family Solanaceae; genus Przewalskia; species Przewalskia tangutica. The sequence continues at coordinate 112,793,359 of CM056727.1, forward strand.
AAACGCCGTACTGAGACTCACCTGTGTCCCTAATCCCTTCTGGAAAGACCTCCAGAAGTTAGCCGTAAACTGGGCTCCTCTGTCTGAAATAATCGATATAGGAACTCCGTGCAGTCTCACGATCTCTCTGATATATAGTCTAGCATAATCCTCGGCCGAAAAAGTCGTCCTGACTGGAAGAAAATGGGCTGATTTCGTCAGCCTGTCGACGATAACCCAAATGGAATCATGCTTCCTCTGAGTGGAAGGTAACCCTGTAATAAAATCCATATTTACCACCTCCCACTTCCAAGTCGGGATATCAATAGCCTGCAACAGTCCAGGCTTCGGTGCTCAACTTTAACTGCGACAATTGGACGCTGCGCCACGAACTCATGATGTCCCTTTTCATGCCATCCCACCAATACACGCATCGGAGGTCATGATACATCTTAGTCGACCGGATGAATAGAATAACGAGCACCGTGTGCCTCACGAAATCTGGCGGCGAAGTCCTGTCACATCGGGAACACACAACCGGCCCTCAAATCTTAGCACCCCATCCGGCGCTACCTCAAATAGACTCTTCTCTTTCTGACAAGCGGCATCTCGATACCGTACCATAATCGGATCCTCATATTGTCGCCTCTTCACCTCCTCGACGATGGAAGACTCGGCAACCTCTCGAACCCGAACTCCCTCACTATCAGAATCAACCAAACAAACCCCAAGGCTCGCTAGCTGATGTAACTCTCGGACCATATCCCTCTTCTCTGGCTGTACATCAGACAGACTACCCATCGATCTGCGACTAAGGGCATCCGCAACTACATTGGCCTTCCCTGGGTGGTATAGAATATCAACATCATAGTCCTTGAGTAACTCCAACCACCGTCTCTGTCGTAAGTTCAGCTCCCTCTAGCTGAAGATATACTGGAGACTCTTGTGGTCTGTGTAAATATCCACATGAACTCCATACAAATAGTGCCTTCAGATCTTCAAGGCATGAATCACTGCTGCCAACTCTAAGTCATGTGTGGGATAGTTCTTCTCATGCTTCCTAAGATGTCGAGATGCGTAAGCTATAACCTTGCGATCTTTGCATCGGACGCACCCAAACCCGACACCCGACGCATCACAATAAACCACATATCCGTCCAAACCCTCAGGAAGAGTAAGAACTGGGGCGGTCGTCAATTTCTCCTTCAGTGACTGAAAACTCTCCTCACAAGCATCCGTCCACTGGAATATAGCTGCTTTCTGAGTCAGCCTAGTCAAAGGCGCTGACATGGAAGCAAACTTCTCCACAAACCTCCGATAATAACCTGCAAGGCCCAAGGCTGCACTCAAGTCGGTGTAGTGGGTCAGGCCAAGTCTTGGCGCCTCGATCTTTCTTTGTATCAACCCGAATACCATCGGCCCCGATAACATGCCCTAAGAAAGCCACTGAAGCCAGCCAAAACTCGCATTTCGAGAACTTGGCATACAACTGCCGGTCCCTGAGGACTCCCAATACCGTCCTCAAATGATCTGTATGCTCCTGCTCTGTGCGCGAATACACCAAGATATCATCAATAAAAACTATAACGAACATATCCAAGAATGGCCTGAACACCTTATTCATCAAATCCATGAATATCGCTGGAGCGTTGGTCAATCCGAAAGACATCACCCTGAACTCATAGTGCCCATACCGGGTCCTGAATGCAGTCTTCGGGATATCCGCCTCTCTAACTCGTACCTGATGGTAACCAGATCGCAGGTCTATCTTGGAAAAGCATTTCGCACCCTGCAACTGGTCAAACAAATCATCAATCCTGGGGAGGGGATATCTGTTCTTGATAGTTACCTTGTTCAGCTACCTGTAATTAATACACATACGCAGCGTCCCATCCTTCTTCTTTACAAATAACACTGGCGCTCCCCAGGGAGAAACACTTGGCCTGATAAAGCCTTTCTCCAGAAAATCTTTCAGCTGGTCCTTCAATTCTTTCAACTCGGCAGGTGCCATCCTGTATGGCGGAATAGATATCGGTCGAGTGTCTGGCGCCAAATCAATGCAAAACTCAATCTCCTCCGGGAGGATGCGGAAGCTTCGTGCGGGAATACGTGCGGAAATTCCTAACAACCGGGCGTGAAGGTCGGTATCTCGACCTCAGTATCAAATACCCGAACAAAATGGTAAATACACCCCTTCCGCACCATCTTCCTAGCCTTGAGGTAAGAAATAAACCTACCCCTCGGTGATGCAGTATTCCATAACCGATGGCAGGCTCGGAAACTGGAACCGAACTAACCTTTCTCTACAGTCCACATTGGTATAGCAAGACGCTAGCCAATCCATACCCATAATCACATCAAAGTCCGTCATATCCAACTCTATCAAGTCGGCTAGAGTCTGACGACTGTATATAGTCACTGGGCAATCCTTATACACTCGCTCGGCCACCGAATCACTCTTTGGGGTAGCTACCTCAAAAGGTTTTATGGACTCGGGCTCATCCCTATTCTACCAAAGAATATGAGGAGATATATAGGATGTTATACCCGTAGTTCCGTGGTATGTATGCGAGGGCGTGCGTGCGAGAATCTGCAGAAAGATTGGAAGGAAGAAAGAGGCGATTTTCCACGGAAAAGTTTCGGTTTTGTGAAGGAAAAAGGTTCGTTAATGGGAATTGGATTCCCAGTTGGTATTCGGACTTCTGGAATATTAGAGAATTATGGAATTTTATTTTCGGAAATGGTCACGTGGGGCCCACGGGAGAAATGTACGGTTTTGTGGGGCCCACTTTGTTTTCGAGATTTTGGCCATTGTGGATATTTTCGGAAGATGTTTTATTTTGGGCCAATAGAAGGGTGACACGTGTCACCCCCGCCTAGGTGGCTTGGCCGATTGGCATTTGTGCACAACACCCGGTTAGAGTCGTTTTTAGACGAAACGTTTTACATAACTTGCGAAGGGAAAAATCCGGCGATGTGTTTTGTTTTTTTTTCGGATTTTTACGAGATAAGGGAAATTTTGGACCAACCAGAGGGCGGCACATGGCACCCTCATTGGTGGGCAAGGTGGGCGGTACTTGGACGAAATGGGGATGTCAAGTGGTAGATATTTTGGTAGATATTTGTGAGGGTTTTAAGGAGTAGGGACTAGGGGGCACTTGGGCATATCTTGGCCCTACACTTGTGTAGCACTTGGCTCAATCTTGGCCATTGGTTGGCCTTGGCTTGTGCTATAAATACCCCTCTCCCTTTGATGAATTCTTCATCCATTCCTAAATGTTTCTAAGTGTAAAATCCTCTCCCTCCCTTGTGTTGAGTTCGGCCAAGGGCCTCCCCCCCTTGTGGCCGAGAGCACCCCACTCTAGGGTGCTAGCCGAGTAGTGCCACTCCTAGAGTTGCTAGCAGTGGGTACCCACTAGCCTAGTTGTTTCGTATAATACCACTTTTTGTGTTGTAGAAATACTCTCAAAAGTATTGTTATAATGCCCAAATTACCTTATACAAATAACTTGTAGTATTCTAAGGTTATACCTATCTGGCAGGAAATACTATTATACTTCCCGTCAGTCACAAAACCGAAACCCTAGGAAAATCTCCATAGTCCGTTGGAGTATTATGTAGAAGTTGGTTAGAACTTCTAAGGGTGGTTTAGAGCGGGTTGGAGCGCTCGGAGTTGGAGCTAAACTTTGCTAAGGATAGACATTAAACTCGGATAATTATGGGCTTATCGAGGTAATTATCTTGCCCCCCTGTTGTAATTAGAAATTACATGTTGTTAGATTATATAGTTGAAGTATACTATATATAGTCTTGAACGTAGTTATCGTGATGTCTTTTGACTTAAGCTGAATAATACTTTCGGATGTCTTGCGACTTAAGCTGAATTTAAAGAAAATCTTGTTGTAATTACTTAGGGTGTATTCTGATGACTTGTGTAGTAGTGTAGTGGAGTAGAATTGTACAGTTAGGGTTAGATGTATAACCCCACGGTTGGCAGTAGCCGGCCCGTGAAGGAGGAGATTTCTGCTGTTGCGGGGAGAGTCTTTGAATTTTACGTAGAATGTTCTACGATAAGATCTTAATGTTAATAAAGCGCCTTGTGGCCTTATAGGTTGAAGTACTACGTGTGGCGCGTTACTTGGCTTTAGGAGTAGCGGCGGTTGGGAGTACTTGGGCGTTTTGCTATTAGTCGATACTCGTCGCGAGGTATGTGAACCTCTTCCTATCTCTTCTAGCATGATATGTGTGAACTATGTAGTGCGGTGAGCGTCATGTGCTAAATGTGTTTGAGTGGTTTAAAACATAAAGTGTTATAACGGCTTTATGGGAAGTTGGTTATATGACTTTATGTTAGTAAGAAAAATACATGTGGTTTTAAAAGGTAGCGATTTGAACTTTAAGCGGCTTGTTATATGATAAGAAAGAACTTGAAGTATTTCAAAAGATTTTGAATCATTTTGAAAGGAGAAGTAATACTTGGTGTTTGAAAACTTAAGAGTTATACTAGCTTTATGGGAAGTTAGGTATAACGGCTTAAGAATGCTTTCTTGATTTGGAAATCGGAATGTGTATCGACAAACCACTGCGGCGTTAATAAAAATGTTTTGAATAATTAAGTATTATTAAAACCAAAGAAACTTCCATCTGCATAGAAGCTAAGATGAGACAAAATGATATTTCCTAGATCATGGTCTTTGTAATAAGATTGTTATAAACAAGAATATCCTACTCATATAAGGCTTATGTTTCTCCGATTGTTTAAAAGAGAATTATATTCTTAAATGAATAAAACTATGAACTCTGAAACCTTTCTAAAATAAGAAACGTGAACATTTGATATTAGGCAAACTTGGGCGTTTGGAAAATAATGTTGTTACTTGATTTTACAAAGGTAAGAGTTTTAGTTTTCTTAAAAGGATAGTTACTCTATTTTATACTACGGGTATTGTGTGACTTATGTGAAAAGCAGATCTTTTAAAGATTTAATGTGTGAAGTACTTTGGGGTTAGATACAGAACTTGTTAGTAGAAAGTACCTTGTGTGAATACTCTATTGTATTGGTTCGTGATAGCCTTGTAAATACTTTCTTGTTGATTTGAGAAGTAAACATGTTGGGATGCTACGTGTGTTAGTGTCTTGTGATGTTAGTGTAAAGGGGTTTTCCTCATCGCGCTTAAAGTTGTTTGACTATCGGTAGTTATGTTGGTATTGTACCACTCGCACCTTGACTTGTGTTCGGGGTTAAGGCGCCTCCGTCTGGGGTAGACTTCGGTGATGCAGGACCATGATTCGAGAATACCTCATGCGGGTCGGGGATCCATGCGAGCTACGGGAGCTCGGGTTAGTGTCGCGGCCCTTGTGGTCATGCGGTCGCTTGTGGCCATGCGGACTGCGAGTCGGGGCGATCTTGGGAGTAGCTACCCTCGATGCGGGGTTATACCTCATGCGGGCCTATCGGCGGCCTATGCGGGCTGCGGAGTTCGAGGGCTAGACGCGCACATTTGATCTGCGGGCGAGTGACGGCTTTTATCATGTGGCGGTGCAGAGCGGATATCATGACCGACTTATGACCTTGTTAGTGCGTGGGTGTTAGTAGTCGGCTATGCCTTCGTACTTACCTGTCTGCGTTTTATTAGGACACGGTGGGACACGGTGTTCATGTGTATTCCTTGGTGCTTGTATATCATAAAGCTGCGGTGAGGAAGGTATTCCACGGGCACGATTGATGTGATGGGCGTGAGACCCGTTGTTAAATTAGTGATGGTGGAGGCGTGAGTCACGACTTGACATATCGCTTATTTATGGTGAGCGTAGTTTGGTTATCATACATGTCTCTGCTTTGTATAGACTACTATGATTTCATTCTGATTTATTTTTAGTTTCACATACAAATTTTTGTTATGCGACCTCCTTGGGGCTGCGTTCATCTGCAGTAAAGGTACACGATCGTTGATCCTCGCTCTTAGGGTCAGTTGACTTTAGGAAGCTCCGTTTCTCGGAGGCTTATCTTGGTATAGTCCTGTTGTTGTAGGTGCTTACATTCAGGGTATGGCGAGCCTGTCCGTCGTTGTTGTCGTATCATTTCTTAGAAGTGCATGAAATCTTGTTGTGGCGGGGTTTGTAAAGATTAAACTGTTCATTTGTAAAAGTGGTTATTTATATATCTTAGAAAGGCAAGTTTTCCCTCGATTCTTGTTTTGTACTTCACTTGTTCATGTATGTGTTTTATGTTCGCTGATTACTCGATGTTGTGTCACTAGGGTGCGGGGTAAGGCACGATCCACGGGCCGGGCAGTCGTGACAAAAGTGGTATCGAGCAGTTATCCTCGGAAAGTGTCTGAGACCGTATCGATGGAAGTCTTGATTATCGGTGTGTTGTGCACCACGCCAATAATCGAGGAGGCTATAGGATATTTAGGATTGGTTTCTATTCTTCTCACTGCAGTCGTGCCTTGAAGCTGTGTTTTAAGTTGGACCTCTAGCGTATTTCTTTCCACTACCGTTATGCCTCGCGTAGGCGGCCGGGCCCGGGGAGGGCAAAGCGGCCGAGGCTGCGAGTAGAATCTGAGGGTCACGAGGGCACGAGCCCAAATCATTACCTAGGGTAGTGCTTCGTTCGGGGATTTCTGCGGCGTCACTAGCCCAAATAGAGTTTAAGCGTGGCGGCGGCGATTCCTGCTGCGGCCATGATATGTGAACCAGTTCCACGGCAGGGAGCGAGAATATAGATTGCAAAGAGGCAACCACATTTACTAGCCATGGATTTGGCTACGGAGATTATCTGGGTGTACCACGAGTCTTGATGACTACCTAAGAAAGGGTTGTGCAAGAGTAATTCTTGATTGGGCTTGAGCATGGCGTATGCGGGCTTATGCGCAGCAGGCGAAAGCGTAGAGATCGACGGGTTAACCAAGGGCGAGAAGAGGGCGGGCGGAGGTCCGGTAACTTTCAAGGTGAGTATACCTTAAGTGCTATGTTACGATAGCGGTGTGTTAGTTGTGATTAGAAATCATGGTGGGTTAGCAGTAAGATTTTGGAGGATAGAAAGTGTGAGCCTTAGAGCTTTATACGCAAAGACCTTAGAGGTAAGGCCATCTCGGGTAGAGGCGTATGTTTATGTTTGACCCTTATAGGAGTGCATAGTGCACGTGGTGTGTTTGGGGATATGTCCTAAGTAGTGTGAAATGAAGAGGGTGGTTGAGCTAAGAAGACCGCTAGGTTTTAAATGCGTGTTTAGTAAGATTGTTCCTTGGGAGATGGTATTTGCGCCTTGCCGGTCGGGTTGAGGCTACGTGTGGGTCAACCGCGGCGGGTTTAATGGAAGTCGGTTGGGGTGGTCGCCTTGTGGTAGGTCGAGGGTGTTAGGCCCAAGTTTAGTTAACCAACGTCTGAGTTCGTGGATGCGTTCGGCCGGTGGTCGGGCGATGGGGCAGCCATCCGTGTTCTTGATCGGGACCGTTCACTTGGCGATGTTGATTTATCGAGAAAGGTTGTAAAGCTGCACGGGGTGCCTACCTTCACATTATGTCAGACAGTGGAGCCCAGGTTACGGCTGTTTTTGTTTCTGAAAGTCCTACCAGGCAGGGTTAAGAACTCAGGTGAGTCTCAGAATCGCATTCGCCCTCGGGCGGTCGTGGATTTGAGGTAGTTGTGAGGATTGTTGTCTCCTGTGGAGGAGGCGTTTGAGCTACCATTTCAGTGTTCGGATGTCGCCTTATGAAGCCTTGCAGGGGCGGAAGTGTAAGTTGCCGGTCGATTGGTTCGATGTTGGCAGGGTTCAGATAGTTGGTTGAGCTTGTTCCGGTATGTGGATAGTGAAGCTTGTCTAGAAGAAGTTACGGCGGCTCGGAGAATCGAGCGGATAATCGGCGACGACGCAGAGTTGAGTTGGTCGGTCTTCTTGAAAGTACCACCGGACGAGTGTGACGAGTTTTGGAAGCGAAGGAACTTAGCGAGTTACTTTGGGCCTTTGTGAGTTCATGTGAAGAATAGGCGGGTTGCCTATATGTTAGCATTTGCCGTCCGACTTAGGAGGAAGGGCGTCCGGTCTTCGTATTGTTATGTTCGGAAAGTATCGAAGATCCATCGAATGTTCGATTAATGATGACCTCGTTAGAGATAGTAACCGAGTTTTGGATACTAAAGCGATATCGAAATATGGTAAGAATTAGTGTCGGCGACCGGTGATCGCATGCAGCCCGGTACCATTTGTTGGGTCGTTGGAGCAAGGCTCGCGACAAAGTGACAAAAGTAGTATTATTTGTGGTGATGTTAGAGGTGTTTCCTCGTGGACTTGGATGTAGGTATTTTGCGTGGGTATTTCTGTGGCCAGCTGTGGCAGGATTGTTTCGTAAGTATAGTAGTGAAGACTATACTGGCACGCGTTCGTTTTGAGACTTAGAAGGAACATTCGGGACGAATGTTTCTAAGGGGGGAAGAATGTTATACCCCGTAGTTCCAGGGTATGTATGCGAGGACGTACGTACGAGAATACGACAGAAAGATTGGAAAGGAAGAAAGAGCTGATTTTTCCACGGAAAAGGTTCCGGTTTTTGTGAAGGAAAAAGGTTCGTTAATGGGAATTGGATTCCCAGTTTGGTATTCGGACTTCTGGAATATTAGAATTATGGAATTTTATTTTGGAAATGGTCACGTGGGGCCCGGGAGAAATTCTGGTTTTGTAGAACCACTTTGTTTTGAGATTTTGGCCATTGTGGATATTTTGGAAGATGTTTTATTTTGGGCCAATAGAAGGGTGACACGTGTCACCCCGCCAGTGGCTTGGCGATTGGCATTTGTGCACAACACCGGTTAGAGTCGTTTTTGGCGAAGCGTTTTATAACTTGCGAAGGAAAATTCGGCTATGTCTTTTCTTATTTTTGCGGATTTTTCCGAGAGGCGAAACATTTTGGACCAGAGAGGCGGCACTTGGCACCTCTCGTTGGTGGGCAAGGTGGGCGTACTTGGGCGAAATGGGGATGTCAGTGGTAGATATTTTGGTAGATATTTGTGAGGGTTTTAGGAGTAGGGACTAGGGGCACTTGGGCATATCTTGGCCTACACTTGTGTAACACTTGGCTCAATCTTGGCCGTTGGTTGGCCTTGGCTTCTTTATAAATACCCTCTCCCTTTGATGAATTCTTCATCCGTTCCTAAATGTTTCTAAGTGTAAAATCCTCTCCCTCATGTGTTGAGTTCGGCCAGGGCCTCCCCCTTGTGGCCGAGCACCCCACTCTAGGGGTGCTAGCCGAGTAGTGCCACTCCAGAGTTGCTAGCAGTGGGTACCCACACTAGCCTAGTTGTTTCGTATAATACCCACTTTTTGTGGTGTAGAAATACTCTCAAAAGTATTGTTATAATGCCCAAATTACCTTAGCCAAATACCTTGTAGTATTCTAAGGTTATACTATCTGAAAAGCAGGAAATACTATTATACTTCCGTCGGTCCACAAAACGAAACCACAGGAAAATCTCCATAGTCAGTTGGAGTATTATGTAGAAGTTGGTTAGAACTTCTAAGGGTGGTTTAGAGCGGGTTGGGCGCTCGGAGTTGAGCTAAACTTTGCTAAGGATAGACATTAAACTCGGATAATTATGGGCTTATCGAGGTAATTATCTTGCCCACTGTTGTAATTAGAAATTACATGTTGTTAGATTATATAGTTGAAGTATACTATATATAGTCTTGAACGTAGTTATCGTGATGTCTTTTGACTTAAGCTGAATAATACTTTCGGCAATGTCTTGCGACTTAAGCTGAATTTAAAGAAAATCTTGAGCTGTAATTACTTAGGGTTGTATTCTGATAGACTTGTGTAGTAGTGCAGTGGAGTAGAATTGTAGTTAGGGTTAGATGTATAACCCCGGTTGGCTTGGTAGCGGCCAGTGAAGGAGGAGATTTCTGTTGTTGCGGGGAGGTCTTCGAATTTTACGTAGAATGTTCTACGATAAGATCTTAATGTTAATAGCGCCTTGTGGCCTTATAGGTTGAAGTACTACGTGTGGCGCGTTACTTGGCTTTAGGAGTAGCGGCGGTTGGGAGTACTTGGGCGTTTGCTATTAGTCGATACTCGTCGCGAGGTATGTGAACCTCTTCCTATCTCTTCTAGCATGATATGTGTGAACTATGTAGTACGGTAGACGTCATGTGCTAAATGTGTTTGAGTGGTTTAAAACATAAAGTGTTATAACGGCTTTATGGGAAGTTGGTTATAACGACTTTATGTTAGTAAGAAAATACATGTGGTTTTAAAAGGTAGCGATTTGAACTTTAAGCGGCTTGTTATATGATAAGAAAGAACTTGAAGTATTTCAAAAGATTTTGAATCATTTTGAAAGGAAGTAATACTTGGTGTTTGAAAACTTAAGAGTTATACTAGCTTTATGGGAAGTTAGGTATAACGGCTTAAGAATGCTTTCTTGATTTGAAATCGAATGTGTATCGACAAACCATCTGCGGCGTTAATAAAAGGAAATGTTTTGAATAATTAAGTATTATTAAAACCGGTAGAAACTTCCATCTGCATAGAAGCTAAGATGAGACAAAATGATATTTCCTAGATCATGTTTCTTTGTAATAAGATTGTTATAAACAAGAATATCCTACTCACATATAAGGCTTATGTTTCTCCGATTGTTTAAAAGAGAATTATATTCTTAAATGAATAAAACTATGAACTCTGAAACCTTTCTAAAATAAGAAACGTGAACATTTGATATTAGGCAAACTTGGACGTTTGGAAAATAATGTTGTTACTTGATTTTACAAAGGTAAGAGTTTTGGTTTTCTTAAAAGGATAGTTACTCTATTTTATACTACGGGTATTGTGTGACTTATGTGAAAGAAACAGATCTTTTAAAGATTTAATGTGTGAAGTACTTTGGGGTTAGATACCCGAACTTGTTAGTAGAAAGTACCTTGTGTGAATACTCTATTGTATTGGTTCGTGATAGCCTTGTAAATACTTTCTTGTTGATTTGAGAAGTAAACATGTTGGGATGCTACGTGTGTTAGTGTCTTGTGATGTTAGTGTAAAGGGGTTTTCCTCGACTGCGCTTAAAGTTGTTTGACTATCAGCCGTTATGTTGGTATTGTACCACTCGCCTTGACTTGTGTTCGGGGTTAAGTCGCGCCTCCGTCGGGGGTAGACTCGGTGATGCAGGACCGTGATTCGAGAATACCTCATGCGGGTCGGGGATCCATGCGGAGCTACGGGAGCTCGAGTTAGTGTCGCGGCCCTTGTGGTCATGCGGTCCTTGTGGCGTGCGGTGCGAGTCGGGGCGATCGCCGGAGTAGCTACCCTCGATGCGGGGTTATACCTCATGCGGGCCTATCGGCGGCCTATGCGGGTGCGGAGAGTTCGGGGCTAGACGCGCACATTTGATCTGCGGGCGAGTGACGGCTTTTATCATGTGATGCAGAGCAGATATCATGACACGACTTATGACCTTGTTGGTGCTGTGGGTGTTAGTAGTCGGCTATGCCTTCGCATTTACCTGCACTGCTTTATTAGGACACGGTGGGACACGGTGTTCATGTATTCCTTGGTGCTTGTATATCATAAACTGCCGGCAGTTAGGAAGGTATTCCAAGGGCACGATTGATGTGATGGGCGTGAGACCCAGTGTTAAATTGAGTGATGGTGGGCGTGAGTCACGACTTGACATATTCGCTTATTTATGGTGAGCGTAGTTTGGTTATCATACATGTCTCTGCTTTGTATAGACTACTATGATTTCATTCTGATTTATTTTTAGTTTCACATACTAAATTTTTGTTGTCGACCTCGCCGGGGCTGCGTTCATCCGCGAGTAAAGGTACACCGATCGTTGATCCTCGCTCTTAGGGTCAGTTCGACTTTTAGGAAGCTCCGTTTCTCGGAGGCTTATCTTGGTATAGTCCTGTTGTTGTAGTGCTTACATTCAGGGGTATGACGGCCCTGTCCGTCGTTGTTGTCGTATCATTTCTTAGAAGTGCATGTCTTGTTGTGGCGGGGTTTGTAAAAGGATTAAAGCATTCATTTGTAAAAGTGGTTATTTATATATGCCGAAAGGCAAGTTTTCCCTCAGTTCTTGTTTTGTACTTCACTTGTTCATGTATGTGTTTTATGTTCCGCTGATTACTCTGATGTTGTGTCACTAGGGTGCCCGGGGTAAGGCACCAGTCACGGGCCCCGGAACGGGTCGTGACATAGGACAAGGTAGAACCTGGGTCTATCAAAGCATAAACATCACAGCAAGAAACCAACAATGTACCTGTGACGACATCAGGTGACGCCTCCTAGTCCTGGCGGCTGGACATAGCATAAATGCGGTTACGATGGCCTGGGCTGGAACCCTGCCACGACCCTGCGCGGCTGCTGGCCGTGAACACCACGCCTCGGCGCGCGCGACTCACGAAGATGAAGACCCGACAAGCGAACGGCGGTGAGCCATAGCATTTCCGCGCCTGGTCGACAATCTCTCTTCAAATGGCCTGCATCACAAGAGTAACAAGCTCCTGGAGGAACACGACACCCCCCATAATGGAAATCACCACATCGACCACACCGAGGCATAGGTGGCCTCATCTTGGAACTCGTCCTGCAGAGCGAAGCCACGGGACCTGTCCCGCCCTGAATACCTATCTGACCAGGAAGATGGTGGAGGAGCGCTCTGAACCGGCTGTGATGCAAATCCGGTCTGCTGCTGAGGCTGTCTACCTCGAGAACTACTATAGGACGCTGCTGTCACGCCTCTTCTCGATACCTATCAATCCGTCGGCCCCTGCGTTCCTCACACCCAAGTGCATAGGCCTGTATGCGGGCAATGTCCATGCCCGGCTGAAGAGCTACTCCCGTACAACTCTCTGCCAAATAGTCATCGAGCCCTGTGACGTAGCGGTGCACTCTGTCCTCCATATCTGCTACTAAAGTGGGCACATATCGAGCCAACGAGTCAAACTCTACGTTGTACTCGGTTTGTCCGCCCACTGTCTCAATGTCGAGAAATTTGTCGGCCGTGCTCTCTCAAATGCGGAGGCAAGAAATGACCAAGCGCCGTCGAGAACTCGTCCCATACTGGTGAGCGCATGCTCCCCGGACAGCTCGTGAATCAAACGATCAAGCTGCGGTATCACGCGGCCGATGCGAACTTCGGTATAACCGACTCGGTATCCGAGGCCTTGATCACCCTCATGATCCGCTGTAACTGTCGGATAAATTCCTGAGGATCATCCTCAGGCCTCGACCCATAGAACTCTGGTGGGCTGCAGCTCAAAAAGTCCTGAAGTCTCACGCTATCGGATGCAGGAGGGACCAGTGCAATGCCGGAACCGCGCCTCTGTCTGTCCTCGTGTAGCCACTATCACGGCGATAAGCGGGTCGTCTCTCAGAGCCTATATCCTGCTGCTCCAGTGTATAAGCTGGAGGCTCGTGTGCCGTAGTCTCGATGGCCGCTGCTTTGCTCGGTCTCTTTGGGGTTGACGACGTTGTGGAACTCGCCGCCCGAAACATTATCTCAGGTAAGGACTGGGCATGTTCCCGGGTAACCCTAGGTGTCCTACTAGTAGTTCCCTCTACTGTCTTGCCCTTCTGGGTCGCGGTTGTCTTGCGTGGAGGCATAACTGATACATAAAAATTTACGTCAGAGGAAATTCAACCTATAACACGGCTCTATTGCACGATCTTAGAGTGAAAGAAATGGAAACCAATCCTAAATATCATGTAGCCTCCTGATTATAGATGTGGTGCACAACACACCGATAATCAAGACTCTACTAGATACGGCTTGTAGACCCTTTCCGAGGATTAACTGCTCTGATACCACTTTTGTCACGACCCGACCTCGGATCGTGGTGGTGCCTTACCGGGCACCGCTTGTGATACAACATCGAGAAAACCAGTGAAATAAACTCACAAACAAGAACCATATAAGATAAAATAGGCTAACCCAAAAATGGCTACCTTTCCGTAACGTAAATAAAACAGAACTGAACAGTTACATCCTTGATAACCCAATTTATAACCGGACTACAGGCCTCTAAGAATTTGTAACCACCATGACGGGACAGGGCCCCGTCATACCCCTGAATGTACACAAAACCTACAACGTCGGGGAAGCCGTGCAAAATCAAGTCGAGCCTCGGAGTAATGGAGCTTCGACACTGAGCAAAGATCCCAAGAATGAGGATCCACCACACTTACCCTTACTGCGGCATGAACGCATCCCCAGGAAGGGGTCGATTACCTGATATGTACCAAGTATGTAAAACTGAAAAATACTGTAATAATATCATAAGTCAAAATAAGCTGGAGTCATAGACAAAAATCAATTTACCTTGCACTGTGCCTTACTAATAATGAGAGTAACAAGTATAAATCTTACTGCATAAAAATAGGAGGCTCATGATCAAAACATGGTACCTCGCCCGTAGTATCATTAAGCAATCCTACTCCTGGGACTATTTCACCCGCATGGGTCCTGTGGACCCACATGAGGTCATCCGCCTCGTCATGGGACTATTTCACCCGCATGGGACTATTTCACCCGCATGGATCCTGTGGACCCGCATGAGTATCATCGCCGTACTCGCATGAGACTATTTCACCCGCATGGATCATGTGGTCCGGATCCGCATGAGTACAAGCGCCGCACTCGCATCATGGGTAGCAAATCCATGGCATAAGTAATAATCCGGGGTTTACCCCGTAATAATATATATATATATATATATAACATAGCTTATCCGGCTATCATACATAACATAAGCACTCTGGCCTATCATACATAACATAAGCACTCTAGGCGATCATACATAACATAAGCACTACCGGCTTATCATAACATAAGCAAGTTAAGAAATCCCCTAACTTCTTATTAACATTTTTAATATATCCTCTCATTTTAGTATACCTAAGGTACTAACATGTCTTTTAATAGAAAATCCGGGAATTTAACCCAAGTATCATGTACTTCCAACCTTTTAAGAAATAACTCTTTTTATACAAAAATTCCAAGATACTAATCACCATAGTATCAAGTTACGATTTCTTTTCAAGACAAGTCACATTTCCTTTTAGAAATATAATAGGCTTCTAAATCAAGTGACTTCATTTCCTTTTTAAAACCTTAGGCAATTAATGCCTAAAAATTGATTCACCTTCCATAGTTTCAAATCTTTTACCCGTACTTGTTTTACTTAAAGTAAACCTTTCTTTGTTAACCTTTCAAAAGCTAATATAACCAACTTCCCATAAAGTCATTATATTTGCGTTATTCCTTAGTCAAATACATTTTTCCCTAAATCCAAGGGACTTATACTTTTAAAATGAAACAAGTATCATATACTTTAAAACAAGTGAAAGATATCAAATCTTGTACGTCTACCGTACTACATAGATACAACTACTCATGCTCAAGAGATAGGAAAGTTCCACATACCTCTTCGGTTAATCCACTTGCTAAGTCCGAAATACCGCACGTAATATGTCAACCTATAATGACCATAATACGTTTATTAACCCCCAATTTCAATGTAGAAACTCCAAGTTAAGTTACTAATTCTTAAGGAAATTTGGGCAGCACTTCCTTTGTTTCTACATATTTTGCCACCTTTTTCAAGGTCGAAATCAAAATCCAAACGCCACATTTAAGGCCCAACAATCCAACATTTCAAAGGGGATTACACACCTAAACTTAAATGTGTAAAATTCTGCCCCACAAGGTAAAACAACCAACTTAACAAGTCTAAGGTAGTTTTTAGGCTACAACATGCTCACATAATCTTCTTAACCAATTCTTTCACATCCAAACCACATTTCTTACATGCAACGAATATAAGAGCATTATTTACAATAACAAGTTCCTTTTCCTTCACATGCAACATCAATAACTAGCTACAAGAGAGAATTGTTACCTTTAGAGCTTTAGCCAAAATTATTCCAACAATTTTGCTAGCCTCCTTTTCAAGAACACCACCACAACCACCCTTACAAGCTAGACACAAGCTTCCTTCTTGTTCTTAACTTTTCAGATTTTTCTTAGGCTTTGAATTCCTCTTGGAATTCTAGAGAGAAGTGAGAGCTTTTGCTTAGAGAGAGAGAGAGATTTGAAAGATGACCAAGTCTTCAAGACTTGGTCAATATAAGGCATGCAACAATTTAGATGGGAGGGGGGACACTTGTCACCCACCCATGACCTCTTTTAAAACAAAACAGTGCAGAAATTTCCACTAACTCTCGCAGAACCCGCCTCGGCGCCGCGGCGCTGAAACTTCTGTCGCCTACCGGGACTTTCGGCGTGCGCGGCCATTTCTCGGCGCGCTGAAACTTCAGCGACCCCTCAGATCTTTCGACGCCGCGGCCCTGTTTCCTGGCGTCGCGGCCCTCTGATCTCGCGCGCGCGCGTACCCGTGGCCGCGGCGCTGAGGCCAGCGATCGGACCGAACTACGGGGTATAACACCTTTATCACTTTTCTTGAAATCTTCAATACAATCAGATGAGGTAATAGGTTTGGGGGGGTGCTTTATTGGTGGATGGTGTGTGGTGTGTTGAAGTTGGGTGTGAGATTTCGCGGAAGATTATACGAAGTGAGTGTGGGGTGTTGTACCGGAGCTTTGAGTGAAGTGTGGGGGTTGAAGAGTGTTGTATCTGCTGATTACACTGTGTGTTGATTGGTTTGATTGATAGTGTTGGGTAATATCACTGAAACAAAGGAAACGCTGCCGAATCTATCTAAAAATGTCTGCCAAGAAGAGGTGAGTTTCCACATCCACTTCCGTCCCTCAATATGATACTACTAGGTTTGTCAGCCAAAAAGCTGAAGATAGATATTACAAACTTAGTACTAGGCCCTTGATCCCTGAGAGAGGAATGGAGTACCAAAGGGGGTCATTTGAGGAGGGAGATACCTATGAGCCTATTCGGGCGATGACAGAGGTCATGGGGTGGAAGAGATTTGTTAACCCAGAAAGAATAGCACCGCATAACACTGTAATGGTGAAAGAATTTTATGCTAACTTTCCAGAGAGGGCAGATGGTAGATGCTTTGTGAGAGGACAGTATGTACATGTTACGGTCGAAGTGGTGAATGTGCTATTAAGAACAGCCGATGTTGAAGAAAGAGGTGACGATCGGAGCTATTTCAGAACTTGGTCTAGAGACACCGACAACATCGACTGGGATCTCGTCGCAAGTACATTATGCTACCCTGGGGCTGAGTATGATATTGCAAGAAATAGATCGAGAGGACTGAGCAGATGTCAGTTCAACAAAACAGCCAAGGGTTGGTTATATTTTGTCAGTTCCCGCCTAATTCCATCTATGCACTTCACCAGAGTGACAACAGATAGAATAAAAATGATATATGGAATCATGGTAGGGAAGACGGTTGACGTTGGAAAAGAAATATTGCAAAATATTGGAGAAACCAGTAGGTTGGTAACGACAGGTGGGTTGGGACATGGATCACTTATTAGCAGCTTATGCTCCAGACATGGAGTCCCAACCCTACCCACTGATACATATGAGAAGGGCCAACCTCCTGTGTCATATGGGATAGTACATGCCTTCCCAGAACCAATCCCTCCAGCAGCAGCACGAAGGAGACCAGCACCAGCAGCAGCAGAGGCTGTCATGGATGAAGATGAGCACGAGGCGAAGCTCGGCATGAGGCGGCGATCGGCAACCCTGAAATTAGAACCTCCGGTACCTTTAATGGAGCAGTTGCTCATGAACCAGAAGAGGATGATGCAGAACTTTGACATAATGATACAAGGTCAACAAGACCTAAGGCAAGGACAGCAAGAACTAAGGCAGGAGCAACAACAGTTGCACCAGAGATTTGATGAGATGAGTTCCTTGTTCAACCAGTGGTCTATGCATTATTCGCCGCCACCGCCACCACTTTAAACCAAGTCTGTAAGTTGTCCTGTTTTCTTTTATTTTTGAGTCTTGCACACATTTGGGACAATGTGTGATTTAAGTTTGGGGGGGTGTCTTGTTATTTTTGAGTCTTTTTTGATTTGTTTTGTGTATTTTTGAGTATTTTTTGAGTCATAATTTTTTTTAAGATCATGCATGATGTAGTTACTGGAATCGCCTAGTGAAGTAAGGTTGAATAATGTAATGGAATTAGAAGCAACCATTTAAACACTTAGGTTAGATATGCCAAAAAGTCATGAAATCTTACTATGTGGGGTATCTTGCTTGATTTGTGCATTGTTTATGATTAAACCTATGTGTATGTTTGCTTGCTATTTGAGGCGAAATAGTTAGGATATGCATGTTAGGGAGATGACTCATACATTTCTTTGTTAGCCCTTTCTTACCATTTTTGTCTATCTCTGACATTCAAATTATATCCCTAGTCAGCCCCTTTGAGCCTAAAAATAAGATTTTTCTTTGACACCCTATTCACTTGTGTCATAAGTGAAAAATTGAGGTGATTAGAATATAAAGTGTTAAAAAAAGACAAAAAAAAGTGAACAATTTTGATGCACCCCAATAAAAATAAAAAAAAATAGGCAAAAGCCTAAGTTTGGGGGTGCCGGCTATTCATAATACACTTCATTCTCTTAAAACAAAAGAGGGGAAAGATAGGTATGAAGTGAAGAAGAAAATCAAAAAAAAATGGAAGATTTAAAGCAAAAGAGCTTATGGTACGTAAATTGAGCCTAAATGCCTATTTTTACCTACTCATGCCTAAGCCTACATTACAACCCTGAAAAGCCCTGAAGATCTCTTACATGTGTATCCATGATTAGTGGATAATAGCAAGTAAACATGCCATAGAATTTTGAAATTGACATGCATAGTTAGGTATTCTTACTTTCATTGAGCATGATTAAAGTGAATTTGCGAAATATCTAACTTGATGTGTTTAGAATGCTAAAAATTCATGCTATATGTTCCTGCATATTATTCTGCTAACCTTCATGCTTTTCTAAGTGACAATTGTGCAGCAAGGTGATCAGTATCTTTGAGTCAGTCTATTTTCTTTTTCCTCGTGTTTTATTTCTTTCTTTTGATCTTTGCTCGAGGGCGAGCAAATGTTAAGTTTGGAGGTGTTTGATCGGTGTATTTTATATACATCTTTTGAGTCATTTTTAGTTAGTCTTTTGCCCATTTCTGTACAAATACGTGTCGTTTTAGGATAGATTTTCTTTCTTTTGAGTCATAATGGTTTAAAGTGGCTCATTGGCGAAAAGGAGCAAAAAGAGAGCAGAAACAGAGGTTCCAGAGCTCAAAAAGCTAGAAAGTTGGCGAACCGGGCAAGAAACAGGCGGCGCCCAAAATACAGAAGCTGAGGAGTTTAGCGACTGGCTGATTCTGAGCGCCGAGGCGGAAATTCTGTCAAATTCGAATGGGAATGGGCCAAGGCCTAGAAAGAAAAGTTGGGAAATGTTTTGGAGGCTATAAAAAGCAGTTTTTAGGTCAGATTAAGGGTTCCAAACCTGGCCAATTCATCACAAACTTGGAGATCAAGATTGGAGATTACTTTTGTGTAATTTCTTTATTCTTTGTTTTATTTCTTTGTAGTTTATGTTGGATATTAGTTTAGTTCTTGACATGTCTATGGCTAGGAACTAACTTAATTTAGGGCTTTCCATATCAAATCACTTGAAACTCATTCTTATGAATTAACGTGTTTTGGTTTCTTATCATTGTTGAGATTTATTCAATATTTGTCTTGAATGTTTGGTAATTAATTGATCACTAATTATCATAATCTATATGATTTCTAATCGAAAGCCGAAAGGGGATATTGTGAATATGCTATAGTTGAATAAACATAGGTTAAATCGTGGATGAAAGTACCCCGATACTTGTGTAGCTTAATAGGTTATTGCTCTTAATCCTCCTTTATAGTCAATCTTATCACCGAAAGGTAGAAGGGTTCTATATTGGGGTTGAGTGTTTATATTACCTTAACAGGATTATAAAACGGCTTAGTTAACCTGCTGTCTCAAAATAGAAGAAGAACCATAATTAATTGCATTAACAAGTAAGATGAGCGGATAGTTGAGGAGATTTGGAAGCTCTATTTCCACCATATCTGAAGTAAAACAAAGTAATTTAGTTAGCATTCATAAGTATAGTTATAAGCAATTCATCAATCATCGGTTACCAAATAGATACCATAGAATAGAGTTTGAGAATTGAACACTAATCCCTGAGGACGATAACTCGGTCTTCTAGACTATATTACTTGTCACGACACGTGCACTTGCGTTAGTGTGTGCATAAATCGCGCATCAATCATCTCCACTAATATTGTTATTTTTTCCAGTTTTGAAAAGTTGGCAGATTACTATAGGTTTGCCTGTCAAATCAATTGAGGCATAAAAAAATTATATACCATATGTTCCTTTTTCAAAGGAGTCCAGACTCTTGCAGATTCTACTATTACACTGGAAAGTTTAGAAATATTGTAAAAAAATTCATCAACTATTATTTTATCTATAAATCCATAAAAAATAGTTTTGTAACTATATCAGGATTGACACTTTCTCCACATAAAAATCTGGGATATTTGCTCAATTTTGCACTTCTTAAAATATGGGGGTTAGATTTATAGTCATAAAACTTATTAATTTGTTCGTACGCAATAATATTTATATCGCTATTGATATTTGGGAAGCTGAGGCTATTATGTAGGATGTCATTGTTGTAGGGTTGGACTTAAAGGATGCTGGGATTGTAGTAGGTTTTCGGTAATAGAGATAGGTGATTGTGATTTTTGCAAGGTTTTTAGGGTTTGTCTCGTATATCTTCTGTGAGTTGGTTCACAAGATGGGTGTTTTCTTGTAGTTTGATAGTAATGATTTCAGTATTTTATTTGATGATTTCTGTAACATGGGTAATATATTCATCTAGGTTATCAGTGTTGACTGACTGGTTGGGAACATCCCCGATCTGAATCATCAGTTGATGATACCCGGACCTCAAATCAATCTTCGAAAACATAAAAACACCCTGAAGTTGGTCGAATAGATCATCAATACGCATAATTAGATACTTGTTTCTAATAGTGACCTTGTTCAACTATCTATAATCAATGCATATAGACATATTGTCATCCTTTTTTTCACGAAGAAGACAAGAGCACCTCACAGAGATTCACTCGATCGAGTAAAGCCCTTACTCAAAAAATCCTGAAGTTGCTCCTTCAACCCTCTCAACTCTGTTGGACCCATATGCTACGGAAGAATAGAAATGGGTTGAGTACCCAGCTTGAGATCGATACAATGCTCCATCCCGAGAAAGTGCTACTGCTCTGGCTCTACTCCAGCCTCATATATGTGCTCTACCGTATCTATGCATAGTCGGTTCCGGAGCCTGTGCCTTATGTATCGCCATGTCGAAACAAAGGTTAGATACCAATTTGATTCAATGTAGCACGAAAGGAATGAATAAGGTGAATTTTCCTAAATATCGCATAGCCTCCCAAAGATAAGTACGGACGTCTCCACACCGATCCGCGATATTGTACTAGACATTGCTCTTGTACTTAAGACTGTTTAACTTAGGGTTCTGATACTAACTTTGTCACGACCTCTTTACAAGGATCGTAGTGTCACCTACATAATCCCACCATATAGGCGAACAACTCCCAAAAATCATAAACATGACAAAATTGGAAGAAACATAGTTCCACATAAGTCGTCTGATAATATATAATGAGAAATAAAAGATAAGTATGTCACAACCAAACATCCCCAAATGATCTAGTATGTAGGTACGAGAGCCCTAACAATCTGATACAAGTATGAGAAATCGGCACGCAGGCCAAAACCAAATACATAGTTTGAAACAAGTCTCCCAAGTGAAATAAAAGACTTTGATAAAGAAGAAACATCTAAGGGTATGCCCAAGATAGTATCCTTACCCTGAATATCGATAATCAGCTACTCAAACTTAGCCACGTGATCTTGAGCTGGTGGTCTGATATGTATCTGCATTAAGGAAAGATGCAACAAATGTAGCATGTGTACACATTGTACCCCCTTAGACATCATATGATGACAATGACAGAAGTACATAATCAGAGATAAATACCAAATTAACATGAAGTAATCCTATGCTACACAGTCCAATAATCAAAATAAAGTCACATAGTCCACATAAAGGTTCATAGAGTTCACATAATCCTTATTTCATTAAGAGTTCATACATATTCACATTATCCTATTTCCATGAGTTCTACAGTAACCCTAAGTATTTACAAGTATAACACTTCCATGTTTGGAACTTAGTCAAATCATCAACAATCACTTCAATACAGGATCAATAACATGACATATATGTATGATATGTATGCAATGCACATACATGGTACCTTTCCATCAATCAATATACACAGTTCACAGGAGTATCCATATGAAAGTGACCCATGGGGGACCAGCAAAGTTCATATACCCATCCGCTCCGGAATAACTCATCGGATCATGGATCCTAGCTCTTGGATGTATTAATATCATGTTGCAAGTGTGCAACTCCGAGCCATCCCCGCGTATCAATGTCATCTTAGTGTTGCCATAATCTCAACAATGTTCTTACATTTCTCGGTCCCTTGGACCTACAACATAATCATTCCACTCCAATATCATATTATAAGAACCATGAGTGTATGAATGCAGATGACATATATAAGGCAAGATACCATGAAACAATGAGATGCAACCATATAAGAGATGAAATATCTCATACTTCCAAGAATTCAATACACATACACAGTCCAAGTACAATTCAAGATATCATATTAAAAGCATGTGTGATGAGTAAACATATGAAATAACTATGGAAACAAGCCCAAATATTCAGCAGTTAGATCTAGCACGAGGCTGATTCCTTAAACCCCATTATCACAGTTTAACACCGGTACCCACTCAGACGTTTATTATAACCTCCTGAGTGGGACTCCCGAACACACCCAATACCCCTCAATATTTATAACTAATTAAATATTTCTATTGAAGTCTCAAAAAGCTAAATCGTAGCCTATCTCAAAGCTGAGATGGTGTGCTACACAATCAAGCCTTAATGATACCCTTGCCCCTCATATGCGCCTCACAACGATCGAAGTCTATTCACGCATATACTATTCATTAACACAAGCTTTCATAATACACAAGGATAAAGACCTTACAAACATGACTTGAACTACCAACTCGGGCCCATACCACCAAAACTTGAACTTTAATTGAACAATAATAAAAAAGCCCTAATTTGAAACCCTAGAATTTCTCCCCTTTTGAAAACAAGCTTCTGTAATCAAATTAATCTTAGAAACATGATTATCTATCATTACCCAATCCTAATTCACACTAATATCGCTTTTAGATCCACAAACCTCCATTAAAATAAACCATATAGCTCTCTTATTCTCATAAACACATGGAATCCATTTTCCCAACATAATAACATGCTAAACCACCATTAAGAGTTTATAAACATCACTTAAACTATAAAAGGGAAATAATCTATCACCTGAAGGCAAAAATGCTCCTACGGTTCTAAATATCCTTCGGAAGCACTAGTTTCGAGATTTCTGGTATAGTGGAATCGACTCCGCTAGAGCGGAACCTCTGCGGTGGAAAGCCCTTCGTTCGGGTAAGTTCTCTCGACACCTCCCCCCCTCGCCACGACGGACCTGATTCCAGGGCGGCGAAAACCTAAAATACCCAACCATCACTTCGGCGAGCCAACCTCGTGCCAAGGTGGACCCACCGGAGCGGATACTGGTCCCGCCGTGGAAGACACTAGACACCAGCAAAGGAAAAATCACCCAACACCTCTCTCAAATACATGAAACACTCATAGGACCATCTGGACACAAACAAGATATGCTCGTCTAAGGTATATAGTATTATGAACTCACTCGTACCATCATATTTCACAAATAACTGAGCTAAGGCATACTAAAAGATCTCCTGGGAAAACCAATAATCCAAATTTTACCAATAAAGCCACAAAACACTTCTGATTGCCTCGAGAAGCAAATAAATGACTCGACTAAGTCATAAATGATCATCCGGGACTACCGTAAGAGACAAAACCCGAAAGTGAACTCATCTAGCCAGAATCAACTTTGAGTCAAACTAACAAACTCTAAGATTCTGGACTTGGGCTTTTAATCCAAAACTCATACAAATAAACATCGGGATCCATGCCACCCATCTCCGAACCTCACAAACCCCACATAGAGACTATGGGAAGGGTCGAACAAGAAAATGAGGGTCTTTAGCAAAACCCCACATAGAGACTATGGAAAGGGTCAAACAAGAAAATGAGGGTCTTTAGCAAAAAACAATTGGATGGGGCATTACAGTTTTTCATTTTTTTAACCCAAGTTCAAGGTCCAATTTGCAATAGTCCATTTGTCACTCAGGCCCACCATTTGGATCCTTTAATCATCAACCTAATTTTAACTCTAAAGTCTAAAATCATTTTACTGCTTAGTCAAAAATTGGTTTTCACTTCCAACTTTAAATGTCCAAAATAGTTCATTTTTAATCCAAAACAGTCTTTTTATTCCAATTTCTCAATTTTAAAACAAACTTTGAAAAACTAATTTGGCGATCTAAACTAAACCATTTTATGTATCATTTGCCTATCCTAGATTCCAATCATAATATGTTTCAATAGTTGAATGTATGTTTATATAACAAGTACCAGTTGGCTATTGTTCAATAGTTGGACCTTTTTACAAATATTAACTTCCCTTTCATGTATTTTTCTCATCCGGCAATTTGGATTGGGCATCAACCCAATCAACAATATCGTGCAGGGATGACTCAATGAAGAATATGATGGGTCTAGTAAGGCACATTCCATGATGATGCAGCAGGAAGACAAACAAGGGGAAAATAAGGATACAAGTTAGACATACCCCAAACTTATCAAATTAACTATATTTATGAAAGTAAACAAAGCAAACAAATCCACCACAAACTTGTACTCAAACTCAAAATGACTGGCCTGCCCATGCCAGACAGTAGCACGTGAAGGAAATAAGAACCTATCAGACAGTGGGCCAAGCCCAAACTAAGCAACAACAGTTGAAGAAAAAGTGAAGATTGTAAACAATAGGCCCAACCCACCAAAGCATATTTAATATGACACTTAGAACGATGTATACATTCATATACTAGGTATATTCAGTATATCAAGGTTTATATTTATGTATACTCTTAATCACACATACATAAATGCACATGCAATATAGGATATGTAACCACTGCTCCAATTCACTTGCATTTTTAAGCATCTTAGAGTTAAAAACCAATCTATACAAAGATAGGAAATACACAGAGGCGAACTAATACAATAGAACACATATGCATGGTATGACATTGGTAGTCTATTATTATTTTAACCAAACTCTAGATGGCATGACATGTATACAAACTGACTAGAATAGGCCATGTTACATCCCAATAAGTTCTCAAATCATTTTCTCAAAGATGGTACTATCTTAGACAAATGCATGTATTCCAGAAGAATTCAGATTAGCACAATAAGCATGTGAGGTATTCAACAAGATACATATCCAATTTCAAGGCATTCTGCTTTTACTATGTCCTGATTATTTAGGCTAAAAGACCAACTAACAAACATCAACATTGACAAGTCATTACTTATCTTAGAAAGAGGTTAAATTTCACAACATAGGCATTCTTGATATATTCTAACCAGGTGTGACTCTTCACATACACCAAATAAGGACATAGAGGCCAAGATTGTGTAAGTAGAGTCTTAAAAAGGTTCAACATGTTTTATGTCATTACCGTAGCATTCAAATCAGTTTGGTCAATTAACTAGTCCTAGACTAAATACCCTTGGACATCACATTAACTAACAGACTATGATCTGGTTACTAACACAACAATCATTTCAAAATCAGTTAACCCAGTTACACATGACCAAAATAGGCCTCGAACTAGATGTTAAACTAACTAGACGACTTGAATATGCATAGAATTCAATTTTAAACTAACAGGTTAGACTTCTACTTACCCAACACACATAGACAACTAACAAATAGAGAAACAAAGTTAACTAAACATTTCATGCTAAATTATAAGCAACATAGTAATAAGTTTAATAACCTCTAATTTTCAAATATGGCTAATGATGTCTTAAATTAACATAATAAGTACTAGTAACCATCATTGTAAGCTCTAACAATATTTGAGACTAAATAAACACACTGGATATCAATTCAGGAAGCACAAACAAACATCATACCATTTACCAATTGTTCTAATGATCATAAGAAGTCATTAATCCTACTGAACATGTTTAATAACTACTATACAAGTCATAAATTAACCAAACACACTTAACAATTCATCTAACAACCTCAAACAATTCTTAAGATCAATTGAACATATTTTAAAACTAAACTAACAGACCTAAACAACAACTAAAACTAAGCTAAATGCATTTAATAAACACATAATCACATCATACAAATCACATAACACATATCATATTAGGATAATAGGTAGTCGAAGGTTGTCTTCAACTCTGGGGACCTCGAACTTGCAAATCCCACATGAAAAATAAAAGTTTTAGAACTGAAGGCTAATTTAAACTAATTATGGGTTCCAAAAAATGGTTTGGATCCCAACTTAAGCAAAATTAGCTAATTTAAACAATGTGAATGCCTTGAAATCAAGTTTTTCGAACTGTTAAAAATTAGAATAGGGGTTTGTATTTATAGGGGAAACAAAACCATAACTGAGACCCATAATATCGATGTGGCAGAACTCCCTTTAGAGGAAAAATCAACCCTAAAAATTCAATGACACTTACTTGCACATCCTTCTCAGATTCCTCCTTTTCATAATGTGAGTTAAAGTCTTCAATGGCCACAAGCGCAATGTGATCATTTTCACCTTATGATTTATCATCTGATCCCCATGAAGCCACCATAGTTGTTGGATCTTTCTTCTTTTCTTTCTCAACTCTATTTTCTTTCACTCAATTTCGCACAATGGACATTCTTTAATTGTGTGATCTATTTTATCACATTTAAGCACCCACTGAACTAAGACCTATCCGAGCGACTTCCCTTATCAGATGAACCTTTCCTTAAGGTGTTAACCTTGTTTAAAGAGTACGTGCTCTAATATTAATTTGCACGACCTACTATCTACCTTAAGAAGTAACAAATTTTCGCAAAAGGATAGAATATGTAAAAATCATGACCTACACCTCTGCAGGATTTATCCCTAACTCCACTACAACTACGAGCGTCTGCAAATTCAAGGTACCTTAGGAACTATTTGTAAAAGATATTGGTTTAAAGAATTAAAAGAGGGTAGAATGGTCATTTCATTGTAATTGTGTACTGTGGGTAGAATGGTCTTTTACATTGTAAATGTGTATTGTGGATATATATTTTACCTATATCTGCTCATATGTATTAATCTGAAATAATAAAAAAACAAGTAGAAAAACTTTTCTCACTCTCTTGAGATCGATCTCAATCTCTCTATCTCTCGTTCTTCCCTTCTTCCTCTCTAAGTGTGATGCTTCAATCACGTTCATTCTTCAATTCTTGACACTAATTCCTGTTTCAACATGGTATCAAAGCCAGTGAATACGGCGATTTGACTCTCAATCGATTTTTAGGGTTTCGCGGTCACGAACAGTTTTTCGATTGGATTTTTAGGGTTTTGCTTCTGCTGATTTTTCTTTACAAAGATACATGGAGGATTCTGTGAATTAAGGTGGTGCGACTGAAGATTATGTGAATTTCAACAAAGGATCTATAAATAGTTGCTGAAGTATGACACATGCAAAGTACGGAAAGAGGATCGAAGTTCACAAATCTACAGATCTTGTTGTCAAACTCAATTATCTGGTACAGGAAGTTAGATCGATCGATTTCTGATTATTCAACGGTTATTCTGTTATTTTTTTTTCTCTTTTTCGTTGATTTGTTGATTTCTATTGTTCTTGAGATCCAAGTATGGGAAGTACAGGAGAAGAACACTCTGGAGAGACAAGTACAACAGTGATTACTATCGATCATAATCATCCACTGTATTTATTTCCTTCAGATGCTCCTGGTTCCCTATCTGTTGGTATTGTCCTAAATGGAATGGACAATTACACGTTATGGAGTAGGGCTATGAAGCTGGCCTTATTAGGAAAGAATAAGTTAGGCTTCATCGATGGAAGTGTGCGAAAAGAAGACCTTCATGGAAATTTGACGCAAATATGGGAGCGATGTAATGCGATAGTTATGTCTTGGCTGATGGGAAACGTAAACAAGAACTTACTGACTGGAATGTTGTATAACTCTGATTCTTACACTATATGGGAAGAATTGAAAGAAAGGTTTGACAAAGTTAATAGTTCTAGAAACTTCCAACTACACAAGGAGATAGTTTCTATGCGACAGGGACAATTGTCAATGTCGTTGTATTACTCCAGGCTCAAAGAC
This sequence comes from Przewalskia tangutica, assembly GCA_029844215.1. NCBI lineage: Eukaryota > Viridiplantae > Streptophyta > Magnoliopsida > Solanales > Solanaceae > Przewalskia > Przewalskia tangutica. Next base: position 112,821,776 of record CM056727.1, read on the forward strand.
TTATGGGACGTGACTCCATCATACTAGTCCCGATCTTGTTGTCCAAAATCCAAAGAATTCGTAGATCACCTTCAGCACCAAAGGCTGTTGCAATTTCTAATGGGAGTAGATGATAGTTATAGCCAAGTAAGGAGCCAGATTCTTATGATGCAACCAGTGCCCACACTGAACTAGGTATATGCTATGATAAATCAAGAGGAAAGCCAGATGATGATGCTTGGAACCAATAGTAGGGCAATACATGAGTCAATGGAACTATCTGCCATGTTCACTTCTAAAACTGGAATCAACAGAGGAGGAAATGAAGCTGGAAAACAGAAGAAGAGCTACAATCCAAATGCTTTATGTGATCATTGCAGGATCAAAGGCCACTTCAAGGTGGAATGCTATCAGTTGATGAAATGCGACTATTGTAAGAAGACTGGACATGTAGAAGATGATTGCTACAGGCTACATGGCTATCCAGAAAACTTCAATAGTAAAGGAAAGAAAGCCTATGCAGTCACAGGGGGGAACATAGTTCATGAGGACACTGGACAGTATCAACATAACACTAGACAACACCAGGGCACCAGTATACCAAATTTCATTCAGCATACACAACCATTTACTCAATCACACACAAACCAGACACATAGCCGGAATGTCTTCTCCAGTTTCACAGATGCAGTACCATACGGCTTTACACCGCGGCAAAGATCGAAACTTCGCTATCTTTGACAGAGGAACTTCAGAATATCAATGCAAACATGGCAGGTAAGTATATCTCTGACTCAAGAGAACTGATAAAATGGATAGTAGACACAGGAGCCACTAACCACATGATCAATGATCATAGACACTTACGTAATAATGTGTTGACATAAGGATCAGGGAAGGTGCAGTTACCAACAGGAGATTCAGCCAAAATCTCAACTGTTGGGGAGTATCATTTGGGTGGAGGTGATGTACTTAAAGGAGTCTTATGTGTACCATCCTTCAAGTTTAATCTCTTGTCCATATAAAAAATGACTAAAGAACTAAACTGTAGTGTCATTTTTTCCCCACCTGTTGTGTCTTTCAGGACCTCTCATCTGGTAAGGTGAGGGGGATTGGTAATAAGGAGGATGGTTTGTATATACTCTCTCTGGATGTACAGAATAAAGGAAGAGAGTTGAGGAGATACATGTCTGCAGCCAAAGTTGATGCAACAACTTGGCATCAGAGACTTTGCCATGTGCCCATGACAGTCTTGAAGAAAATGGAGTTTTTTTAGAAAGAATGATCAGTTTGTCTTTAATAACTGTGAAATTTGTCCTTTAGCAAGACAAACTAGGCTCCCTTTTAATACCAGTCATAGTAGAGCTACTAAAGCATTTTAACTACTACACATGGATGTATGGGTCCTTACAAAGTTGCAAATGTCAATGGAATGAAATACTTTCTAACCATTGTGGATGATTACTCTAGATGGACCTGGATTTACTTAATGAGATTGAAATCTGATGTGTTCTCAATAATCAGGATTTTTTTTATTAAGGTTAACACACAATTTGAAGCTAAAGTTCAAAGGATTCTTTATTCACAATTGTAGTGGCCTGTTTTCACAGTTTGGTGTTGTTCATGAGAGCTCTTGTCCATATACACCACAACAAAATTGTATAGTGGAGAGGAAACATAGACATATCATTGAAACAGCTAGGGTCATTAAAATACAATGAGGGTTTCCAGAAAGGTTTTGGGGATTATGTGTGGAAAATACAGTTTACATACTTAACAGAATACCATCTACTGTTATAAAGAATAGATCCCCATTTGAGATGTTATATAATAGAACACCACAACTTGATCACCTAAGAGTGTTAGGATGTTTGTGTTTTGCAACTACTCTTCCTAAATATGACAAGTTTAGGCCTAGGGCTGTGAGATCTATATTTGTTGGTTATAGTTCCACTCAAAAGGGATACAAATTGTATAATATGGAAAACAATATCTTTTTTATTAGCAGGGATGTGCTGTTTATGGAGAAAAAATTTCCATTCAAAGGCAGCACTATTGAGGAGATTAGTCACATTACATCACAGGAGATGTTCTGTTATGAAGACTTGGTCTCTCAACAGAAGACCATTTTGCATTATGGTATCCAACAAACACCTGAGATAGTTCTACCTCTAATTCATGACCATGATCAGCTTCCAACAGAACCACCAGGGCATGACATTGCATTACCAACAGTTCCTGAGGGTACCAGAAAATCAGCAAGGATCAGCAGACCCCCCATATGGCATAAGGACTACATTACTACACATAGTTCATCTACTAGCCTGTACCCTATATCTGACAATTTTTCTTATATTGGTTTGTCAACAGGATATCAGAATTTTGTTGCCAAAGTCTCACATGACACAGAACCAACCAACTATTCAGTGGCAGCCAAAGACCAAAGGTGGGTTGAGGCAATGAAAGCAGAAATCAAGGCACTTGAAGAAAATGACACTTGGAAGTTGGTGACATTACCTAAAGGAAAGAAGGTCATTGAGTGTAGATGGGTGTACAAGATAAAGTACAAAGCAACTGGTGAAGTGGAAAGATTTAAAGCCAAACTAGTAGCAAAAGGATACAACCAGAAAGAGGGAATTGATTACCAAGAGACATTCTCACCAGTGGTGAAGATGGCCACTGTGAGAACTGTGATCTCCCTTGCATCATCAAGACAATGGACAATCCATCAAATGGATGTCTATAATGTCTTTTTGCAAGGAGATCTCTTTGAAGAAGTATATATGTAAATTCCAGATGGTTTTGATCTCAGTGATACAGGAAGAAAGAGACAGGTTTGCAGATTGTTGAAGTCTTTTTATGGCTTGAAGCAGGCATCAAGACAATGGAACATAAAGTTAACCACAGCTCTTGAATCCTCTGGTTTCAAACAAAGTATTAGAGATTATTCTCTATTCACTAAGCAACAAAATGGTAGCATTGTGATAATCTTGGTATATGTAGATGATCTATTAATTACGGGGAATGATTCAGCATTGATTCAAGACACCAAAGATACACTGCAGTCTGCTTTCAAGATTAAAAATCTGGGTGAGCTGAGATTTTTCCTTGGTATTGAGTTTGCAAGAAACTCACAAGGTATCCTTATGCATTAGAGAAAGTATTCCTTAGAGCTTATTTCAGACATGGGCCTTGCAGGTGCAAAGCCTACACATTCCCCCATGGACATGAATAAAAAGTTTACAACACTTGAGTTTGATGAACATGTGGCCTCAACAGCAGATTCAACAGGAACTAAACCATCCTGTAGTGATGATCTATTGAAGGATCCCAGTATTTTCAGGAGGCTGATTGGTCGACTATTGTATTTAACAACCACTAGACCAGATATCACATTTGCAGTGCACTGCCTAAGCCAATTTATGCATGCACCTAAAACGTCACATATGGAGGCTGGTCTAAGAATTGTCAAATATGTGAAGCAGGAACCAGGGCAAGGAATTTTGATGTCCAGTTCCAGTATACCTCAGCTCAAGGTGTTTTGTGATGCTGACTGGGGTTCTTGTGTGAACAGTCGAAGGTCAGTCACTGGTTACGTGGTGATGCATGACTCCTCACCTATCTCATGGAAATCAAAGAAGCAGGACACAGTTTCTCGAAGCTCTGCAGAGGCAGAATACAGGGCTATGGCAGCTTCAGTGGCAGAAGTGGTATGGCTCACAGGACTGTTTCAGGATCTTGGGGTTGAGATTCAGACACCAGTTTCAGTGTACACAGACAGCAAGTCTGCTATTCAGATTGTTGCAAATCCAGTCTTTCATGAGAGGACTAAACATATCGACATAGACTGTCATTTTATTCGGGAAAAGATACGAGCATGCCGCATCAACACAGTGTATCTACCTTCTGAACATCAACCTGCTAAATTACTTACCAAACCCCTTAGTCGACAACAACATGCAATTCTAGTTTTCAACCTAGGAATGAAAAATATTTTCATAACTCCTAGCTTGAGGGGGGTGTAAAAGATATTGGTTTAAAGAATTAAAAGAGGGTAGAATGGTCATTTCATTGTAATTGTGTACTGTGGGTAGAATGGTCTTTTACATTGTTAATGTGTATTGTGGATATATATTTTACCTATATCTGCCCATATGTATTAATCTGAAATAATAAAAAAACAAGTAGAAAAACTTTTCTCTCTCTCTTGAGATCGATCTCAATCTCTCTATCTCTCGTTCTTCCCTTCTTCCTCTCTAAGTGTGATGCTTCAATCACGTTCATTCTCCAATTCTTGACACTAATTCCTGTTTCAACACTATTCACAAAGAATATACTAGCCTAAAGTTACTAGGAAAAAAGTTGAGTATGTTATGTGTAGCTCTCTGTCTATTTCATCTGAGCTTTATTCATTCATTCAGCTTCCCCTTGATGATCTCTTCACTTCTTATCCTGTTCACTCCCTTCTACCATGTAGCACATTCAACCATCGCACATGTTGGCTCTTTGAGATATGACAATAGAACTTTATTATTGCTACATCTATCTATCATACTCTGTAGATTAAACTCTTTTACATTTTCTCCTATGATGGAACAAGCTCATAGACCCGGTTCACTTCACTACTACACCTTTTCTCCTTATAATCTCCTCACTCTTGGGTAATTCAGTCTCCGAACCTGATGACCTGGTATTGTTGTTACACCCCGTATTTACAGGACATGTTTTAAGAACGTACGTAAGAACTCACAAGTGTTAAGATTTGAGACTTGTAAAAATTTATCGAAATTATGGAATTGTCGAAAAATAAATTATTGTGACGAATGGGAGGGCGACACGTGTCACCCCCCTTAAATGAGCTTGGACGATTTCAACATGGACACAATGGTCATTTGACCCTTGTTAGGAAGACAAGTCTTGCAATGTAGTGAGCTTGACATAATTGACTTGGTCAATGGACCCACAAAGTCTTGATATTTAGTAAGACTTCATCCTAACCACCCAATTGTTCACATCTTGACCCTCCATGTTGCTATTTAATACTAGTAGTGCAAGACAAGCTTAACACTTAGCCAATTTTCACAAAAATTTGAAGAACACACAAGGCATGCTCTCGGGTTTGACTAGCTCTCTCTACAAAAAATTTTGTTTGTTGTCCATTAAGCTCCATACTTTAAACCAAGGTTCTTGAGGGTAGTGTAAGCGTATCTCAATAGAAAAATCTCGAAAAAAGATAGTTTTCGGGTTAGTCGCAAAGTGAAAACCTAGTTGCTTTCTAGGTTTTGGATTGGAAGTTTGAAGGAAAGTTGTTGGTGTGGTTCTAAGGGTCTCAAGTAGCGGATTGAAGAGTCTCTAAGTTGCTAAGGAGCGACTTCGGATTTGGAATTGGATTGAGATTCGTTGAGGTATAATCTTGTCTCTTAATTAGTGTTACAAGATTATATATATGTTGTTGTTGTTAGCTTTACGTGTTGATAGCATGAAGTTGATATGTTGAAGTTCATAAGTATTATGGATTGCTTGTAGCTTAAATCCGAAATGTTATATTAGCCACTTGAAGTTGGATTACTAATTGGTCGTTTATTAGAAATCGTCGCATGTTGGTTACTTGAGGATTATAGTGGTTATAATAAATTGCGACTTGATATCATGTTAGGCTAATAACTTGGATTGAAATGGAAATTGGATAAGAATTGATGTTGTAGTACTTCAAGTTGGCCGAAAATGTGCTAGTAGTTGTGGTAGTTTGTTATCTATTGTGGGGCGGAATTTTACACGTCTAGTAGGCGTGTAATCCCCTATTGTTGGTTGCATTGTTTGGGCCTTAAATGTGGCGTGTTTGGTTATTGTATTCGGCCTTGAAAAAGGTGGCATAGTAGTAGAAACAAAGGAGGTGCTGTCCGATTTTTCGTAGAATTTGGCGACTTAGCACTTGGAATATTCTACGTTTGAAGTAAGAGGTTAATGGACGTATTGTGACCATGATAGGTTAAAGAACTAAGTATAGCGTATCCTACTTGAAGAATGGAATAGCTCAAGGTTGAAGTACTTTGGAGCATTTTGCTACTTGTCGACAATCGTCGCGAGGTATGTGAACCTCTTCCTTCCTTTGGCATGATTCTATGTATGGAATATACTTGTGGTATCATTTCATGTTTCCTTATACTCTTAGAAGTTAAGAGGTAGTTGTGTGACTTACTTTATAAAGAATTTTTCCTATCCTTTGAGCATGACTAGTTGCACGTATGTAGTACGGTAGACGTACAACACCTTGATATCCTTTACTAGTTTTATAAATAGCCAAGTCGGGTGAGTTAGGAGATTTACTCACTTCTTTGAAAGAATAAAGGATGTTTTAAGTTTTATTAAGTTAAGGGACTTGAAGATTTTTTCAAAGTATGTGATACTTGTTCCGTTTTAAACGTATAAGTCCCTTGGATAGGAAATGGTATTTGGCTAAGGCATAAAGTGAATATAACGACTTTATGGGGAGTTGGTTATAATTGCTTTATGGAAAGATAAATGACTTGATTTTAGTGAAAAGGCAACTTGATTTTAAGGCATCAATTGCCTAAGGTTTTATAATAAAAGGAGTCACTTGAGTTCTAAAGGTTAAGAGACTAACTGTATTTTTGAAAGTTAAAAGATTTGATTTGAAAGTATATAATACTTGGTTTCAAAAAGTAGAAGTCTCTTGGTTATAAAAAGAATGAATTAGTTTAAGGCATAAAGTTAGTATGACGGCTTTATGGGAAGTTGATTATAATAACTTTATGGGAGGTTAAGAGAATGGTTTTCTTCAGTAACATAAACAAGAAATGATGTGAAATAAAGAATGGCAAATTATTTTAAAGGTACCAATTGCTTAAGGTTTATAAGAAAGAAGTCACTTGATTTAGAAGCCGGTATTGTATTTCTAAAAAGGTATTGTGACTTGTCCTGAAAGGTAGAGATGACTTGATACTACGGTTGTTAGTATCTGGGAAGTTTTATTTGAAAAAGAGTCTTTCTAAAGGAGTAGAGGTGCGTAGTACGTTGGGTTAAGTTTCGGGCGATATACCGCAGGCGGACTATATGACATTATCGACCGAGAGATGGGCAAAGATACCTTCTGCAGGCGGACTATATGACATTATCGACGAGAGATGGGCGGGCATTATACCTTCTGGGCGAACTATATGACATTATCGACCAGAGATGGGCGGGCGATATACCTACTGGCGAACTATATGACATTATCGACCCGAGAGATGGGTCGGGCGATACCTTTACGGGCAGACTATATGACATTATCGACCCAGAGATGGGCCGGGCAGTATACCTTTACGGGCAGACTATATGACATTATCGACCCAGAGATGGGCCGGGCAGTATACCTTTATGGGCAGACTATAGGACATTATCGCGTCCCAGAGATGGCGGACGATATACCTTTAGGCGAACTATGTGAATTTATCGCGTCCCGAGTTGGTAGGCGATAGGTGTCCCTCCGTAAAGGGTCGGACTAGGTTGTGTGAGGTAAGTAGGTTATATGGTAGTGAACTTGATGATTTTCAGAATTAATTACGTAAGTAAGTGACTATAACCTTTATTGAGAAATGGGAATAGATAATAAGGTACGATTAAGTTCACGAGGGGTAATGACATGGTAGGCTCAGGTATTTACTTCTTTACACTTACCTGTCATGCTTTTATCTTGATATGTTTTAATTGTTGTACCTTATTTCCGTTCCATATTGCACTGTTATCTTGACTTCCTTGAGCTGCGTTCATGCCCGCAGTTTTAGGTACCAGGTTGGTGATCCTTGCTCTTAGGATCTCGGTTGATTTTGGGAGAAAGCTCCATTTGCTCGAAGGCTTATCTCTTGATGCAGTTTTCCCGAGATTGTAGATTCATGTATATTGGGGTATGGCGGGGCCCCTGTCCCGCCATTGTTATGATAAAACTCTTAGAGTGCATGAAGTTACATATTGTGGGTCAGTTTGTAAAGGAAAGGAGGCAACTGTTTCGGTTATATATTATATGTCCAGGAAGGTAGCCCTATCGGCTAACCTGTTGTTTTACTTCTGTGGTATTAATTTATAAGTTTCATGTATGTTCCGCTGATTATCTCTGATGTGTACCTGTAAGGGTGCCCAGGTATGGCACGATCGCGGCCAGGTTGGGTCGTGACAAAAGTGGTATCGAAGCGATTAGTCCTCGGAAAGTGTCTACAGACCGTGTCTAGTAGAGTCTTGATTATCGGTGTGTTGTGCACCACATCTATAATCAGGAGGCTGCAAGACATTTAGGATTGGTTTCCATTCTTCTCTCTTTGAGATCGTGCAGTAGAGCCGTCATAGTAGGTTGAATCCTCTCTGACCCCTTCTTATGTAACAGTTATGCCTCCACGAAAGTCGACCAGGGCCCAGAAGGGCAAGGCAGCAGCAGGAGCTGCTAGCGGTACTCAGAAGGTTACTCGGACTCAGGCACAGACTATGCCTGAGGTAGTAGGCGGGTCGGCGAGTTCAGCCACGCCAGCAATATTAGAGGGGCCGAGGACGGCAGTAGCTCCTGAGGTTCCGGCACCAGCCTCGATCCCCAGCGGTGAGCCGAGTATAGAGACTACGAGGAGCAGATCGGTTATTGACGATATAGTAGCGGCGGCCGACAGAGCGGCGGCTAACCCTAGAAGGCCGGTTTGCGGATCCGAGATTTTCTGGGTTGTCATCCGCCCGAGTTTTATGGTTCGAGGTCTGAGGAGGATCCGCGGAGTTCATTCGGCAGCTACGGACTATGCGAGTTCTTAGGGCTTGTGAGATAGTGCATTATGCTAGCCTCTTCTTGGTTACGCGATATTGCGTTGAACCGGTTTGAGTCATGGGCGCGACGAGAGGATGATGCTCTTCCGTGTTTGGGAGGAGTTCACAGAGGCCTTTATGGATCACTTTTTGCCTCCTGAGATGAGGAGGGCCCGCGTAGATAGATTTTTGACCTTAAGGCAGAATGGGAGGACTATCAGGGAGTATAGCCTGGAGTTTGACTCCTTGGCCAGGCATGCGCACACCATTGTAGCTGACATGGCGGATAGAGTTCATCATTATGTGATGGGGCTAGACCGTCATATGATTACTGCATGCTTGGGGGTGGCTCTTCAGCCCGGTATGGACATTGCTAGGATGCAGGCCTATGCGAGGGATAGAGGATAGAGAGAGGAGGATCGATTGACTGAGCCAGCCAAGAGGCCGGGACAGCAGGTCTCGGGGCGATTTGAGGCGGACAACCTCGGCAGACTAGGTCTACATTGCAGCCAGCACCGAGTGCTCCTCCACAGTTTTCCGGCGGAGGGTTTTACAACCCCGGGAATGCAGGGGCCGGTCAGGTCTCTAGAGCTTCAGATCCTCAGGGAGATGGGGGTTCCAGTCAGTCGAGGCCACATGTGCCTCAATGCGCCCAGTGTGGTAGGTTACATTCTGGGGTATGTCGCGCCGGTACGGGTGCTTGTTTTTCTTGTGGTCGTCTAGGCCATATGTTAAGAGAGTGTCCTTATAGAGGGGGTCCTGGTGGGACAACACCGTCTACTGGATCAGTTGCAGGTTCTTCGCCTTCAATAGCTAAGCAGGAGGTTCATACACCAAGCGGGGCGTGGCGAGGTCGTGGTGGGAGTTCCCAGTTTTAGCGGTCCTTGAACCGCCTATATGATTTCAGGTATGTCTTTGGCCTTTAGAAACTTGTATGCATGATAAAGTTGTGGTATGTTTAAGTGTCATGAACAGATTATATTGAGATTGTGTATAAGTTAGAAGGAGTTGGAAGTACGAAAAGATAATCCCTTTTTGGGCTTATGATGGACAGTTATGCGTGTGCGAGGTATTAGGGCCATGTGTGGCATTTTTGGTATGTCGGGGTTGTGAAAGGAAACTATGTCGCTAATGGTAAGTTTGACTCCGAAAGAACATTCGGGGATGAATGTTTCTAAGGGGGGAAGAATGTTACACCCCGTATTTACAGGACATGTTTTAAGAACGTACGTAAGAACTCACAAGTGTTAAGATTTGAGACTTGTAAAAATTTATCGGAATTATGGAATTGTCGGAAAATAAATTATTGTGACGAATGGGAGGGCGACACGTGTCACCCCCTTAAGTGAGCTTGGACGATTTCAACATGGACACAAGGGTCATTTGACCCTTGTTAGGAAGACAAGTCTTGCAATGTAGTGAGCTTGACATAATTGACTTGGTCAATGGACCCACAAAGTCTTGATATTTAGTAAGACTTCATCCTAACCACCCAATTGTTCACATCTTGACCCTCCATGTTGCTATTCAATACTAGTAGTGCAAGACAAGCTTAACACTTAGCCAATTTTCACAAAAAATTGAAGAACACACAAGGCATGCTCTCGGGTTTGGCTAGCTCTCTCTACAAAAAATTTTGTTTGTTGTCCATTAAGCTCCACACTTTAAACCAAGGTTCTTGAGGGTAGTGTAAGCGTATCTCAATAGAAAAATCTCAAAAAAAGATAGTTTTCGGGTTAGTCGCAAAGTGAAAACCTAGTTGGTTTCTAGGTTTTGGATTGGAAGTTTGAAGGAAAGTTGTTGGTGTGGTTCTAAGGGTCTCAAGTAGCGGATTGAAGTGTCTTGAAGAGTCTCTAAGTTGCTAAGGAGCGACTTCGGATTTGGAATTGGATTGAGATTCGTTGAGGTATAATCTTGTCTCTTAATTAGTGTTACAAGATTATATATATGTTGTTGTTGTTAGCTTTACGTGTTGATAGCATGAAGTTGATATGTTGAAGTTCATAAGTATTATGGATTGCTTGTAGCTTAAATCCGAAATGTTATATTAGCCACTTGAAGTTGGATTACTAATTGGTCGTTTATTAGAAATCGTCGCATGTTGGTTACTTGAGGATAATAGTGGTTATAATCAATTGCGACTTGATATCATGTTAGGCTAATAACTTGGATTGAAATGGAAATTGGATAAGAATTGATGTTGTAGTACTTCAAGTTGGCCGAAAATGGGCTAGTAGTTGTGGTAGTTTGTTATCTATTGTGGGGCGGAATTTTACACGTCTAGTAGGCGTGTAATCCCCTATTGTTGGTTGCATTGTTTGGGCCTTAAATGTGGCGTGTTTGGTTATTGTATTCGGCCTTGAAAAAGGTGGCATAGTAGTAGAAACAAAGGAGGTGCTGTCCGATTTTTCGTAGAATTTGGCGACTTAGCACTTAGAATATTCTACGTTTGAAGTAAGAGGTTAATGGACGTATTGTGACCATGATAGGTTGAAGAACTAAGTATAGCGTATCCTACTTGAAGAATGGAATAGCTCAAGGTTGAAGTACTTTGGAGCATTTTGCTACTTGTCGACAATCGTCGCGAGGTATGTGAACCTCTTCCTTCATTTGGCATGTTTCTATGTATGGAATATACATGTGGTATCATTTCATGTTTCCTTATACTCTTAGAAGTTAAGAGGTAGTTGTGTGACTTACTTTATAAAGAATTTTTCCTATCCTTTGAGCATGACTAGTTGCACGTATGTAGTGCGGTGAGCGTCTGACACATTGATATCCTTTACTAGTTTTATAAATAGCCAAGTCGGGTGAGTTAGGAGATTTACTCACTTCTTTGAAATAATAAAGGATGTCTTAAGTTTTATTAAGTTAAGGGACTTGAAGATTTTTTTAAAGTATGTGATACTTGTTCCGTTTTAAACGTATAAGTCCCTTGGATAGGAAATGGTATTTGGCTAAGGCATAAAGTGAATATAACGACTTTATGGGGAGTTGGTTATAATTGCTTTATGGAAAGATAAATGACTTGATTTTAGTGAAAAGGCAACTTGATTTTAAGGCATCAATTGCCTAAGGTTTTATAATAAAAGGAGTCACTTGAGTTCTAAAGGTTAAGAGACTAACTGTATTTTTGAAAGTTAAAAGATTTGATTTGAAAGTATATAATACTTGGTTTCAAAAAGTAGAAGTCTCTTGGTTATAAAAAGAATGAATTAGTTTAAGGCATAAAGTTAGTATGGCGGCTTTATGGGAAGTTGGTTATAATAACTTTATGGGAGGTTAAGAGAATGGTTTTCTTGATAACATAAACAAGAAATGATGTGAAATAAAGAAGGCAAATTGTTTTAAAGGTACCAATTGCTTAAGGTTTATAAGAAAGAAGTCACTTGATTTAGAAGCGGTAATTGTATTTCTAAAAGGTATTGTGACTTGTCTGAAAGGTAGAGATGACTTGATACTACGGTTGTTAGTATCCAGGAAGTTTTATTTGAAAAAGAGTCTTTCTAAAGGAGTAGAGGTGCGTGATACGTTGGGTTAAGTTCAGGCGGTATACCTCAGGCGGACTATATGACATTATCGACCCGAGAGATGGGGCCAGGCGATACCTTTACGGGAAGACTATATGACATTATCGACCCGAGATGGGCCGGCGGTATACCTTACAGGCGAACTATATGACATTATCGACCCGAAGATGGGCGGGCGATATACCTTTGCAGGCGAACTATATGACATTATCGACGAGAGATGGGCGGGCGGTATACCTTACGGCGATCTATATGACATTATCGACCAGAGATGGGCGGCGATAAACGCTACAGGCGAACTATATGACATTATCGACCAGAGATGGGCGGCGGTATACCTTACGCGCACTATATGATATTATCGACCGAGATGGGCGGGCGTTATACCTTTATGGGCGCACTATAGGACATTATCGCGTCGAAGATGGGCGGACAGTATACCTTTGAGGCGGACTATGTGACTTTATCGCGTCCCAGTTGCGGCGGCGGTATAGGTGTCCTCCGTAAAGGGCCGGACTAGGTTGTGTAAGGTAAGTAGGTTATATGGTAGTGAACTTGATGATTTTCCGAAGTAAGTACGTAAGGAAGTGACTATAACCTTTATTGAGAAATGGGAAAAGATAATAAGGTACGATAAGTTCACGAGGGGGTAATGACATGGTAGGCTCAGGTATTTACTTGTTTTACATTTACCCCTGTCATGCTTTTATACTGATATGTTTTAATTGTTGTACCTTATTTTCATTCCATATTGATTTTTGTTATGCGACCCCGCCTGAAGTGCGTTAAATGCCCGCAGTTTAGGTACCAGGTTGGTGATCCTTACTCTTAGGATCTCGGTTGATTTTGGAGAAAACTCCATTTGCTCGGAGCTTATCTCTTGTGCACGGTTTTCCCTGAGATTGTAGATTCATGTATATTCAGGGGTTTGGCGGGGCCCTGTCCCGCCACAGTTGTTATGATAAAACTCTTAAAGGTCTGTAGTTACATATTGTGGGTCAGTTTGTAAAGGAAAGGAGGCAACTGCTTCGGTTATATATTATATGTCGGGAAGGTAGCCACATCGGCTAACTGTTGTTTTATACGTGGTATTAATTTATAAGTTTCATGTATGTTCATTGATTATCTACGATGTGTACTGTAAGGGTGCGGGTAGGGCACGATCGCGGAGGGTCGTGGTCGTGACAAAAGTGGTATCGAGCGCTTAGTCCTCGGAAAGTATCTATAGGCGTGTCTAGTAGAGTCTTGATTATCGGTGTGTTGTGCACCACATCTATAATCGGAGGCTGCAGACATTTAGGATTGGTTTCCATTCTTCTCTCTTTGAGATGGTGCGATGGCCGTCATAGTAGGTTGAATCCTCTCGACCCCTTCTTATGTAACGATTATGCCTCGCGGAAGCGGCCGGGGCGAAGGGCAAAGCGGCGGCGAGGCGCTAGCGGTACTCAGAAGGTTACTCGGACTCAGGCACGGACTATGCCTGAGGTAGTAGGCGGGTCGGCGAGTTCAGCCACGCCAGCAGTATTAGAGGCGAGCGGCGGTAGCTCACGAGGTTCGGCACGAGCCTCGGTCCCACGGCGAGCCGAGTATAGAGACTACGAGGAAGCGGTCGGTTATTGACCAGATATAATGCGAGCGGCAAGCGAGCGGCGGCTAACCCAAGTGGCAGTTTGCGGATCCGAGATTTTACAGGTTGTCATCCGCGAGTTTTATGGTTCGAGGTCCGGCGAGGATCCGCAGGAGTTCATTCGGCAGCCTACGGACTATGCAGTTCTTAGGGCTTGAGATCGAGTGCATTATGATAGCCTTCTATCGTTACGCGATATTGCGTTGAACTGGTTTGAGTCATGGGTGCTGACGAGAGGGCATGATGCTCTTCCAGCTGTTTGGGAGGATTTCACAGAGGCCTTTATGGATCACTTTTTTCCTCCTGAGATGAGGAGGGCCCGCGTAGATAGATTCTTGACCTTAAGGCAGAATGGGAGGACTATCAGGGAGTATATCCTGGAGTTTGACTCCTTGGCCAGGCATGCGCACACCATTGTAGCTGACATGACGGATAGAGTTCATCGTTATGTGATGGGGCTAGACCGTCATATGATTATCGTGATGCAGGGGTGGCTCTTCACCAGTATGGACATTGCTAGGATGCGAGCCTATGCGCAGGGATAGAGGATAGAGAGAGGAGGATCGATTGACTCAGCCACCAAGAGGCGGGGCAGCAGGTCTCAGGGCGATGAGGCGACAGCCTCGGCAGACTAGGTCTACATTGCAGCCAAAGACCGAGTGCTCCTCTGATTTTCCGGCGGGGTTTTACAACCCCGGAATGCGAGGGCCGGTCAGTCTCTAGAGCTTCAGATCCTCGGGAGATGGGGTTCGATCGATCGAGGCCACTGCGGCCTCAACGCGCTGATGTGGTAGGTTACATTCTGGGGTATGTCGCCGCACAGACGTGCTTGTTTTTCTTGTGGTCGTCTAGGCCATATGTTAAGATAGTGTCCTTATAGAGGGGGTCCTGGTGGGACAACACCGCTTCATCGGATCGGGCGAGTTCTTCGCCTTCAATAGCTAGGCAGGAGGTTCATACACCGACAGGCCGTGGCAGAGGTCGTGGTGGGAGTTCCCAGTTTTAGCGGTCCTTGAACCGCCTATATGATTTCAGGTATGTCTTTGGCCTTTAGAAACTTGTATGCATGATAAAGTTGTGGTATGTTTAAGTGTCATGAACAGATTATATTGAGACTGTGTATAAGTTAGAAGGAGTTGGAAGTACGAAAAGATAATCCCTTTTTGGGCTTATGATGGACAGATATGCGTGTGCGAGGTATTAGGGCCATGTGTGGCATTTTTGGTATGTCGGGGTTGTGAAAGGAAACTATGTCGCTAATGGTAAGTTTGACTCCGAAAGAACATTCGGGGACGAATGTTTCTAAGGGGGGAAGAATGTTACACCCCGTATTTACAGGACATGTTTTAAGAACGTACGTAAGAACTCACAAGTGTTAAGATTTGAGACTTGTAAAAATTTATCGGAATTATGGAATTGTCGGAAAACAAATTATTGTGACGAATGGGAGGGCGACACGTGTCACCCCCCTTAAGTGAGCTTGGACGATTTCAACATGGACACAAGGGTCATTTGACCCTTGTTAGGAAGACAAGTCTTGCAATGTAGTGAGCTTGACATAATTGACTTGGTCAATGGACCCACAAAGTCTTGATATTTAGTAAGACTTCATCCTAACCACCCAATTGTTCACATCTTGACCCTCCATGTTGCTATTCAATACTAGTAGTGCAAGACAAGCTTAACACTTAGCCAATTTTCACAAAAATTTGAAGAACACACAAGGCATGCTCTCGGGTTTGGCTAGCTCTCTCTACAAAAAATTTTGTTTGTTGTCCATTAAGCTCCACACTTTAAACCAAGGTTCTTGAGGGTAGTGTAAGTGTATCTCAATAGAAAAATCTCGAAAAAAGATAGTTTTCGGGTTAGTCGCAAAGTGAAAACCTAGTTGCTTTCTAGGTTTTGGATTGGAAGTTTGAAGGAAAGTTGTTGGTGTGGTTCTAAGGGTCTCAAGTAGCGGATTGAAGTGTCTTGAAGAGTCTCTAAGTTGCTAAGGAGCGACTTCGGATTTGGAATTGGATTGAGATTCGTTGAGGTATAATCTTGTCTCTTAATTAGTGTTACAAGATTATATATATGTTGTTGTTGTTAGCTTTACGTGTTGATAGCATGAAGTTGATATGTTAAAGTTCATAAGTATTATGGATTGCTTGTAGCTTAAATCTGAAATGTTATATTAGCCACTTGAAGTTGGATTACTAATTGGTCGTTTATTAGAAATCGTCGCATGTTGGTTACTTGAGGATTATAGTGGTTATAATCAATTGCGACTTGATATCATGTTAGGCTAATAACTTGGATTGAAATGGAAATTGGATAAGAATTGATGTTGTAGTACTTCAAGTTGGCCGAAAATGGGCTAGTAGTTGTGGTAGTTTGTTATCTATTGTGGGGCGGAATTTTACACGTCTAGTAGGCGTGTAATCCCCTATTGTTGGTTGCATTGTTTGGGCCTTAAATGTGGCGTGTTTGGTTATTGTATTCGGCCTTGAAAAAGGTGGCATAGTTGTTATACCCCGTATTTCCAGAGTATGTACGTATGGACGTACGTACGAAATTTGAGCCTTAAGTTAGGCATTGGAATCGAAATTTGGGCACAAGTGCCGAGTAGAGTTGTTTTCCGACGAAACGTTTCCACAGCTTTCGTAGGGAAAATTCCGGCTATGACATTTTTAATTTTTGCGGATTTTTCTGAGTGACGAAACATTTTGGACCAACGGGTGGGTGACATGTGTCACCCTCACATTGGAAGCAAGTGGGGTGCTTGGACGATTTGGGCGTCCAAGAGGCATTGGTTGGCCTTGGCCGATTGGCTCCCTCTTTTGGCCTAGTTTTGTGCCATGTTTTGTGGAGTGTTTTGTGGAGTAGGGGTTAGGGTGCACTTGGCTTGATCTTGGCCTTACACTTGCCTTGGCTAGATCTTGGCCATTGGTTGGCCTTTGGTTTTGCTATAAATACCCCTCTCTTTGAAGACTTCTTCATCCAAAACCTTCCAAGTCTTGAGTCCCTCTCCTCCTCTTTTCGTCCAAGAGCCCCCTCTCCCCTTGTGAAGGCCTTGGGCGAAACCTCCCTTTGTGAGCCTAAAGCCGAGAACACCCCCTCTTTTAGAGTGTTGTTCTCGTGTGATACCCCTTTTTGTGGTGTTGAAATACTCCTCCAAGTATTGTTATAATGCCCAAAATACCTTAGCCTTGTACCTTGTAGTATTCCAAAGATACCTCATACGTAGAGCCGGAAATACTACCTTTGTCCTTTTAGTCTCAAACCGAAACCCTAAGGAATCTTCATTGTTAGTTGAAGGATTTAAGTAGAAGTTGGATAGAACTTCTAAGGGTTGTTTGGAGCGGGATGGAGCACCCGGTGTTGGAGCTAAACGTTGCTAAGGATCGACATTTAACTTGGATAATTATGGGCTTATCGAGGTAATTATCTTGTCCCTCTGTTGTAATTGGGAATTACATGTTTGTTAGAATATATAGTTGAAGTATACTATATATGGAACTATACTTAGTATTCGGCAATGTCTTTTGACTTAAGCACAAGAATAAAGAAAATAAGCGAATCAGATTTACATAGGATTGTATTGCGCAGACTTGTGTAGTGTTCTTGAGTAGGATGGTACACGTCAGGTTAGGCGTGTAAACCCCCGGTTGGCTTAGTAGCCCTCGATAGAGAGGAGATTTACGCTGCCATGGGGAGGTGCTGCCGAATTTTCTGTAGAAAGTTAGAAACTTGTGTTTTGGGGCTAATAGACGTTTGTGACCTTTATAGGTGAAAGTACTAAGAGTAGCGTATTCTACTCGAGGAGTGGAAAGGGCTAGCAAGGTTGTAGTACTTGGAGCATTTTGCTTATTGTCGAAATCGTCGCGAGGTATGTGAACCTCTTCCTATCTCTTCTAGCATGATATGTGTGAACTATATAGTACGGTAGACGTACATGTGTTAACTGTGTTGATTGTTCTTAAAACATAAAGTGTTATAACGGCTTTATGGGAAGTTGGTTATAACAGCTTTATGTAGGTAAGAAAATACTTTGTGGATTTAAAAGGTAACTGATGTGAATTATAACTGGCTAGTTATAATAAAGAACTTGATGTATTTCAAAAGATTTATAAATCGTTTTGAAGGGAGAGTAACACTTGGTTTTAAAGGTTTTAAAAAGAGTTATACTAGCTTTATGGGGAGTTAGGTATAATGTCTTAAGAGAGGTAAAGAAAATGGTTTCTTGATGTTAGAAGTTAAGAGACTTGATCTTATAAGATAAGAGACTTAACTTATTTGTTTTAATGTGAATGTTTGTGTGAAACCTCATTCGTGAGTAATGAGTACCGGTTTTATTTAAAGGGATAATGTTTCCGATTTGGAAATCGAATGTGTATCGACAGCACCACTGCAGCGTTAATAAAGGAAAATGTATTGAATAATGATGTATCGTATTAAAACCGGTGAAACCTCCATCTGCATAGAAACTAAGATGAGACAAAATGATATTACATTTTCTAGATCATGGTCTTTGTAATAAGAATGTTGTAAACAAGAATAACCTACTCTCACGTGAGACATATATTACTCAATTGTTCTAAAAGGAATCAAGTGATTAAGTTTGGGAACTATGAAACCATTTGAAAATGAGAAGCTTGAGTAATTGAAACTAGGCAACCGGAACTTAGGAAAAGAATGTTGTTACTTGATTTTGAAAAGGAATGTGGGTTGGTCATTCTAATACTACGGGTATCGGGTGACTTTTATAAAAGTAATGGATCTCTTTTAAAAGAACTTAACGTATGTAGTACTTTGGGGTTAAAAACCCGGACTTTGGCATAAAATGAAAGTACTTTGAGTTGTGTGAAACTTGCCTATGCTTGTTGTTGTGAAACTTGCCTATGCTTGTTGTTGTGAAACTTGCCTATGCTTATTGTTGTGAAACTTGCCTATGCTTGTGATGATAGCCTTTGTTGTGCAAGTGTGGTATTTACGTTACCGCGTCTCGATAGAGGCGGATGACTTGTTGAGAACTTACTTGGACGTCTTTGGCGGTGATGGAGAATTCCACGTATGTTTCCATTTTTGATTCTTGTCTTGTTGTTGATGTCACATGGACATGTCTACACCGACGCAAGATTCCGGGGTACGTGGCTACGCGCGGGTTGACCACCCAAGATATTGTTATTGAGGTTACATGGGCATGTCTACACCGGCGCGATTCCGGTACGGCCACGCGCCTTGTTATTATTGTTGCATCATGGACATGTCTACACCGTCGCGATTCCGGGGCATGTGGCCATGATGCGAACATGATGGATGTGGTGGGCGTGAGACCCATAGTTATATTTAGTGGTGACTTTGAGGCGTGAGTCACGACTTGATCGCTTTTATGTTGCATCGTATTTTGGTTATCATACATGTCTCTCGCTTTATATAGATCGTTATGATTTAAGCTGCAGATATTCTGATTTCACATACTTGGTACTTGCCAGATCGACCTCCTTCGGGGCCGCTCATGCCGCAGTAGAGGTACATCGGCCGTGGATCCTCGCTCATAGGATCACGATCAACAGATTGGGAAGCTCCGCTTTCTCGGAGGCTTATCTTTTGGTATGTTTCCTCGAGTTGTAGGTTCTTGTACATTCGTGGTATGGCGGGCCCCGTCCGTCATAGTCGCTGTAAATCTTAGAGGTGCGTAGTAATCTTGTTGTGGCGGGGTTGTAAAAGGATTAAACTGCTCGTGTTTTATGTATATCAAGGCAATCGCTTTGGTTGGCCTGCTTATTATTATAACTATTGTTGCATGTCTAAGTTTTTATTTCATTGGTTTTTCTCTCGATGTTGTATCACTAGGGTGCCCGGTAAGGCACGATCACGCCCGAATTTCGGGTGTGACATAGTGGTATCGAGAGCGATTAGTCCTCGGAAAGTGTCTGCACCGTGTCTAGTAGTCTTGATTATCGGTGTGTTGCACCACATCTATAATCGTGAGGCTATAGGACATTTAGGATTGGTTTCATTCTTCTCATTCCGAGATCGTGCCTTAGAGTCGTGTTGTAAGTTGGACCCTCCGACGTATCTCGTTTTTACCGATTATGCCTCCGCGCAAGGCAACCAGAGCCTGGCGGCAAGGCAGAGGTGCTGCTAGTGAGATCTGAGGAGTACGAGGCGCAGCCCTGACAAGACTGAGGTCAGGCTTGACGGCGGGTTTTGTGACGCCGCCCCAAAGAAGTTTAGAGCCGCGGCCGTGGCCGATGAGACTACAAGACTGAGCCTCCATCCCCACACCGAGCAGGGAGATGGGTCGCGAGATGGCGATTATTGGCCGTGGTGGCCGATATGAGGACAGCCGATGCGGCAGTTCAGCTCCAAAGAAGACCGTGGTGCACGAGCGAATAGTTTGAGGCTACGATATTTTCTCGAGTTGTAGCCCGCGAGTTCTACGGTCGAGGCACGAGGATGATCCGCAGGAGTTCATCCGTCGATTCTGAGGATCACGCGGTGATCAAGGCTTCAGAGACCGAGTCCGTGACCGGTTGCATCGGCCGCGTGATACCGCAATCGATTGGTTTGATTCGTGGAGCTTTCCCGGGAGAGCATGCACCTCCAGCAGATGGAATGAGTTTTCGGGCTTTCTCACGCACTTCGCCTCCGCGGATGAGGGCACGCCGACAAATTTTTGTTCTCGAGGCAGAGGCGACCGTCGTGGAGTACAATGTCGAGTTTGATTCTTTGGCTCGATATGTCCTCGCGCTTGTTGCAGATATGGAGGATAGGTGCATCGCTACGTCACCGCTAGATGATTATATGGCCGAAGTCTTGTGCGGGTGTTTCTCTTCACCGCATGGACATTGCCCGCATTCGTGCTCATGCACTGGGTGCGGCGAGCGCAGAGATCGTCGGCAGACCGCCACAAGAAGGCCAAGACGGTCGGATATTTTGGCGACTTTCGAGGCGGACCGCCAAAGAAGACTAGTTATGTACTCCGCCATTGCAGAGTGGTCCTCCGCAGCCTTTCCGGGACCTCGGGATATTCGGGAGCGTCGTGGCTCCTGTGTTTGGGATGTTCGTGAGTAGGGTGTTGGCGATGCGATACCCCTACCTCGTGTGGTCGATGTGGTAGACCGCATTTCGGGAGTGTCGTAGTACGAAGGAGCTTGTTATTCTTGCGGCCAACAGGCCATATGACGAGAGACCGTCCGACTGTGTAGCGGGTAGATAGCACAGACTACTAGAGCGATTGCGCCACGGTAGGTCGCGGTGGAAGTTCGCTTTAGCGGTCCTCGAACCGCCTAGTTTCGTATATCCTTAACCACGTAGATACTTGTATGTATTGATGTTAATGATGTGTTAAGTGTTATGTTCGGATAGCCTTGTGCTATAGTGTGATTTAAAAATCTGGTTAGTGTGAGATGGAAGTAGCTTCCATGATGTGTTCCGTGTCGAGGAGCGGGAGTTGGCGCTATAGTTGGTCGGGTTGGGGCCATGTTGCGGGCCAACCCGCGTCCTGTTTCGAGGTAGGGTCAGCTCTGGGTGGTCCCGCCAGGTGGCAGGGTCACGAGGGTGCTAGGCCCAAGTTTAGATGACCATCGTATGAGTTCGTGGATACGTTCGACCAGAATCAGTTCGTGAAGGCCGGGAATGGCCTTAGGGGAAATCGAGGTTAGTGAGATGACCAAGTTTGGAGGTGGTGATTCCAAGGGTTGGAAACAGAAGCGTTGACAGAAGTGTGATACGGATACTAGAACGAGTTCGAGTGTTCGAGACGAGTACTACGAGAAAAAGGGAGAAGAGAACGTGTGTTTTGTGGCCAGGTGTGGCATGATCGTTTTCGTAAGTATAGCAGTGAAGACTATACTGGCACCTGTTTGTTTTGAGACTTAGAAGGAACATTCGGGACGAATGTTTCTAAGGGGGGAAGAATGTTATACCCCGTATTTCCAGAGTATGTACGTATGGACGTACGTACGAAATTTGAGCCTTAAGTTAGGCATTGGAATCGAAATTTGGGCACAAGTGCCGAGTAGAGTCGTTTTCCGACGAAACGTTTCCACAGCTTTCGTAGGGAAAATTCCGGCTATGACATTTTTAATTTTTGCGGATTTTTCCGAGTGACGAAACATTTTGGACCAACGGGAGGGTGACATGTGTCACCCTCACATTGGAAGCAAGTGGGGTGCTTGGACGATTTGGGCGTCCAAGAGGCATTGGTTGGCCTTGGCCGATTGGCTCCCTCTTTTGGCCTAGTTTTGTGCCATGTTTTGTGGAGTGTTTTGTGGAGTAGGGGTTAGGGTGCACTTGGCTTGATCTTGGCCTTACACTTGCCTTGCACTTGGCTAGATCTTGGCCATTGGTTGGCCTTTGGTTTTGCTATAAATACCCCCTCTCTTTGAAGACTTCTTCATCCAAAACCTTCCAAGTCTTGAGTCCCTCTCCCTCCCTCGTTTCGTCCAAGAGTCCCCTCTCCCCTTGTGAAGGCCTTGGGCCGAAACCCTCCCCCTTTGTGAGCCTAAAGCCGAGAACACCCCCCCTCTTTTAGAGTGTTGTTCTCGTGTGATACCCCCCCTTTTTGTGGTGTTGAAATACTCCTCCAAGTATTGTTATAATGCCCAAAATACCTTAGCCTTGTACCTTGTAGTATTCCAAAGATACCTCTATACGTAGAGCCCGGAAATACTACCTTTTGTCCTTTTTAGTCTCAAACCGAAACCCTAAGGAATCTTCATTGTTAGTTGAAGGATTTAAGTAGAAGTTGGATAGAACTTCTAAGGGTTGTTTGGAGCGGGATGGAGCACCCGGAGTTGGAGCTAAACGTTGCTAAGGATCGACATTTAACTTGGATAATTATGGGCTTATCGAGGTAATTATCTTGTCCCTCTGTTGTAATTGGAAATTACATGTTTGTTAGAATATATAGTTGAAGTATACTATATATGGAACTATACTTAGTATTCGGCAATGTCTTTTGACTTAAGCCTGAAGAATAAAGAAAAGAACTGAACTGTATTTACATAGGACTGTATTGCAGTAGACTTGTGTAGTGTTACTGAGTAGGATGGTACACGTCCGGTTAGACGTGTAAACCCCCAGTTGGCTTGGTAGCCTACCCGATAGAGAGGAGATTTACGCCATGTGGGGAGGTGTCGCGAATTTTACGTAGAAAGTTAGAAAGTTGTGTTTTGGGGCTAGTAGACGTTTGTGACCGTTATAGGTGAAAGTACTAAGAGTAGCGTATTCTACTCGAGGAGTGGAAAGGGCTAGTGCGTTGTAGTACTTGGAGCATTTTGCTTATTGTCGAAATCGTCGCGAGGTATGTGAACCTCTTCCTATCTCTTCTAGCATGATATGTGTGAACTATATAGTACGGTAGACGTACATGTGTTAACTGTGTTGATTGTTCTTAAAACATAAAGTGTTATAACGGCTTTATGGGAAGTTGGTTATAACAGCTTTATGTAGGTAAGAAAATACTTTGTGGATTTAAAAGGTAACTGATGTGAATTATAACTGGCTAGTTATAATAAAGAACTTGATGTATTTCAAAAGATTTATAAATCGTTTTGAAGGGAGAGTAACACTTGGTTTTAAAGGTTTTAAAAAGAGTTATACTAGCTTTATGGGGAGTTAGGTATAATGTCTTAAGAGAGGTAAAGAAAATGGTTTACTGATGTTAGAAGTTAAGAGACTTGATCTTATAAGATAAGAGACTTAACTTATTTGTTTTAATGTGAATGTTTGTGTGAAACCTCATTCGTGAGTAATGAGTACTGGTTTTATTTAAAGGGATAATGTTTCTTGATTTGGAAATCGTAATGTGTATCGACAGCACCACCGCGGCGTTAATAAAGGAAAATGTATTGAATAATGATGTATCGTATTAAAACCAAGAAACCTCCATCCGCATAGAAACTAAGATGAGACAAAATGATATTACATTTTCTAGATCATGGTCTTTGTAATAAGAATGTTGTAAACAAGAATAACCTACTCACGTGAGACATATATTACTCAATTGTTCTAAAAGGAATCAAGTGATTAAGTTTGGGAACTATGAAACCATTTGAAAATGAGAAGCTTGAGTAATTGAAACTAGGCAAACCGAACTTAGGAAAAGAATGTTGTTACTTGATTTTGAAAAGGAATGTGGGTTGGTCATTCTAATACTACTGTATCGGGTGACATTTATAAAATAAAAGGATCTCTTTTAAAAGAACTTAACGTATGTAGTACTTTGGGGTTAAAAACCCGGACTTTGGCATAAAATGAAAGTACTTTGAGTTGTGTGAAACTTGCCTATGCTTGTTGTTGTGAAACTTGCCTATGCTTGTTGTTGTGAAACTTGCCTATGCTTGTTGTTGTGAAACTTGCCTATGCTTGTGATGATAGCCTTTGTTGTGCAAGTGTGGTATTTCTGTGTTACCGCGTCTCTCGATAGAGGGCCGGATGACTTGTTGAGAACTTACTTGGACGTGCTGGCAGTGATGGAGAATTCCACGGGTATGTTTCCATTTTTGATTACTGTCTTGTTGTTGATGTCACATGGACATGTCTACACCGATGCAGTATTCCGGCACGTGTGGCCACGCGCGTGGTTGACCACCCAAGATATTGTTATTGAGGTTACATGGGCATGTCTACACCGTCACGATTCCGGCACGTGGCCACGCCTTGTTATTTTTGTTGCATCATGGACATGTCTACACAGATGCAGTATTCCGGGGGCATGTGGCCATGATGCGAACATGATGGATGTGGTGGGCGTGAGACCCATAGTTATATTTGAGTGGTGACTTTGAGGGCGTGAGTCCCTGACTTGACTGCTTTTATGTTGCGTACTGTATTTTGGTTATCATACATGTCTCCTGCTTTATATAGATCGTTATGATTTAAGCTGCAGATATTCTGATTTCACATACTTGGTACTGTTATCGACCTCCTTCGGGCCGCGTTCACGCCGCAGGTAGAGGTACATCGGCCGTGGATCCTCGCCATAGGATCACGATTAACAGATTGGGAAGCTCCGTTTCTCGAGGCTTATCTTTTGGTATGTGTTTCCCCGAGTTGTAGGTTCTTGTACATTCGGGGTATGGCGGGCCCTGTCCGTCATAGTCGTTGTAAATCTTAAGTGCAGTAATCTTGTTGTGGCGGGGTTGTAAAAGGATTAAACTGTTCAGGTTTTATGTATATACTGAAGGCAACTGTTTTGGTTGGCCTGTTTATTATTATAACTATTGTTGCATGTCTAAGTTTTTATTTCCGCTGGTTTTTCTCTGATGTTGTATCACTAGGGTGCCCGGGGTAAGGCACCAGTCACGGGCCCGAAATTCGGGGTGTGACAATAGTAGTAGAAACAAAGGAGGTGCTGTCCGATTTTTCGTAGAATTTGGCGACTTAGCACTTAGAATATTCTACGTTTGAAGTAAGAGGTTAATGGACGTATTGTGACCATGATAGGTTGAAGAACTAAGTATAGCGTATCCTACTTGAAGAATGGAATAGCTCAAGGTTGAAGTACTTTGGAGCATTTTGCTACTTGTCGACAATCGTCGCGAGGTATGTGAACCTCTTCCTTCATTTGGCATGATTCTATGTATGGAATATACCTGTGGTATCATTTCATGTTTCCTTATACTCTTAGAAGTTAAGAGGTAGTTGTGTGACTTACTTTATAAAGAATTTTTCCTATCCTTTGAGCATGACTAGTTGCACGTATGTAGTACGGTAGACGTACAACACCTTGATATCCTTTACTAGTTTTATAAATAGCCAAGTCGGGTGAGTTAGGAGATTTACTCACTTCTTTGAAAGAATAAAGGATGTTTTAAGTTTTATTAAGTTAAGGGACTTGAAGATTTTTTTAAAGTATGTGATACTTGTTCCGTTTTAAACGTATAAGTCCCTTGCATAGGAAATGGTATTTGGCTAAGGCATAAAGTGAATATAACGACTTTATGGGGAGTTGGTTATAATTGCTTTATGGAAAGATAAATGACTTGATTTTAGTGAAAAGGCAACTTGATTTTAAGGCATCAATTGCCTAAGGTTTTATAATAAAAGGAGTCACTTGAGTTCTAAAGGTTAAGAGACTAACTGTATTTTTGAAAGTTAAAAGATTTGATTTGAAAGTATATAATACTTGGTTTCAAAAAGTAGAAGTCTCTTGGTTATAAAAAGAATGAATTAGTTTAAGGCATAAAGTTAGTATGACGGCTTTATGGGAAGTTGGTTATAATAACTTTATGGGAGGTTAAGAGAATGGTTTTCTTCAGTAACATAAACAAGAAATGATGTGAAATAAAGAATGGCAAATTATTTTAAAGGTACCAATTGTTTAAGGTTTATAAGAAAGAAGTCACTTGATTTAGAAGCCGGTAATTGTATTTCTAAAAAAGTATTGTGACTTGTCCTGAAAGGTAGAGATGACTTGATACTACGGTTGTTAGTATCTGGGAAGTTTTATTTGAAAAAGAGCCTTTCTAAAGGAGTAGAGGTCCGTAGTACGTTGGGTTAAGTTCCCGGGCAGTATACCCTTACGGGCAGACTATATGACATTATCGACCCAGAGATGGGCCGGGCAGTATACCTTTACGGGCAGACTATATGACATTATCGACCCATAGATGGGCCGGGCAGTATACCCACGCGACTATATGACATTATCGACCCGCAGACGGGCCGGGCAAGATACGCTTTACGCGCACTATAAGACATTATCGACCCAGAGATGGGCCGGGCAGTATACATTTACGGGCAGACTATATGACATTATCGACCCAGATGGGCCGCGGTATACCTTTACGCGCACTATATGACATTATCGACCCGAGACGGGTCGGGCGATACCTTTACGCGCACTATATGATATTATCGACCTAGATGGGCCGGCAAGATACCTTTATGGGCGGACTATAGGACATTATCGCCCCGAGACGATGGGCCGGACAAGATACCTTTGTGGCGCACTATGTGACTTTATCGCCCCGTGTTGGGCAGGCAGTATAGGTGTCCCTCCGTAAAGGGGCGGACTAGGTTGTGTAAGTTACGTAGGTTATATGGTAGTGAACTTGATGATTTTCCGAAGTAAGAACGTAAGGAAGTGACTATAACCTTTATTGAGAAATGAGAAAAGATAATAAGGTACGATTAAGTTCACGAGGGGGTAATGACATGGTAGGCTCAGGTATTTACTTCTTTTACACTTACCCCTGTCATGCTTTTATACTGATATGTTTTAATTGTTGTACCTTATTTCCATTCCATATTCGACTGTTGTTATCGACTTCTTCGGGCCGCGTTCATGCCCGCAGTTTTAGGTACCTGGTTGGTGATCCTTGCTCTTAGGATCTCGGTTCAGTTTTTGGGAGAAAGCTCCATTTGCTCCGGAGGCTTATCTCTTGGTACGGTTTTCCCTGAGATTGTAGATTCATGTATATTCAGGGGTATGGCGGGGCCCTGTCCCACCACAGTTGTTATGATAAAACTCTTAGAGGTTTGTAGTTACATATTGTGGGTCAGTTTGTAAAGGAAAGGAGGCAACTGTTTCGGTTATATATTATATGTCCAGGAAGGTAGCCCTATCGGCTAACCTGTTGTTTTACTTCTGTGGTATTAATTTATAAGTTTCATGTATGTTCATTGATTATCTCTCGATGTACTGTAAGGGTGCCTGTGTAGGCACCGATGCCCGGGTCGGGTCGTGACAAAAGTGGTATCAGAGCAGTTAGTCCTCGGAAAGTGTCTACAGACGTGTCTAGTAGTCTTGATTATCGGTGTGTTGTGCACCACATCTATAATCGTGAGGTCGCAGGACATTTAGGATTGGTTTCATTCTTCTCTCTTTGAGATCGTGCGAGAGCCGTCATAGTAGGTTGAATCCTCTCGACCCTTCTTATGTAACGATTATGCCTCGCGGGCGGCCAGGGCCCAGAAGGGCAAGGCAGCAGCAGGAGCTGCTAGCGGTACTCAGAAGGTTACTCGGACTCAGGCACGGACAATGCCTGAGGTAGTAGGCGGGTCGGCGAGTTCAGCCACGCCAGCAGTATTAGAGTGGCCGAGGGCGGCAGTAGCTCCCGAGGTTCCGGCACCAGAGCCTCCATTCCCACAGCCAGGAGCTGAGTATAGAGACTACGGGGAGCAGATCAGGTTATTGACCAAGATAGCGAGCGGCAGCCGACAGGAGCGGCCTAACCCTAGAGGCGGCCATGGATCCGAGATTTTCAGGTTGTCATCCGCCCGAGTTTTATGGTTCGAGGTGCGAGGAGGATCCGCAGAGTTCATTCGCGGCTACGGACTATGCAGTTCTTAGGGCTTGAGATCGAGTGCATTATGTTAGCCTCTCACCGTTACGCGATATTGCGTTGAACTGGTTTGAGTCATGGGTGCTGACGAGAGGGGATGATGCTCTTCCAGCTGTTTGGGAGGAGTTCACAGAGGCCTTTATGGATCACTTTTTGCCTCCTGAGATGAGGAGGACCCGCGTAGATAGATTTTTGACCTTAAGGCAGAATGGGAGGACTATCAGGGAGTATAGCCTGGAGTTTGACTCCTTGGCCAGGCATGCGCACACCATTGTAGATGATATGGCGGATAGAGTTCATCGTTATGTGATGGGGCTAGACCGTCATATGATTACTGCATGCTTGGGGGTGGCTCTTCAGCCCGGTATGGACATTGCTAGGATGCAGGCCTATGCGCAGGGGATAGAGGATAGAGAGAGGAAGGATCAGATTGACTCAGCCGGCCCAAGAGGGCCGTGACCAGGTCTCGGGCGCTGAGGCGGACAGCCTCAGTAGCAGACTAGGTCTACATTGCAGCCAGCACCGAGTGCTCCTCCACAGTTTTCCGGCGGGGGGTTTTACACCCCCGGGAATGCAGGGGCCGGTCAGGTCTCTAGAGCTTCAGATCCTCAGGGAGATGGGGGTTCCAGTCAGTCGAGGCCACCTGAGCCTCAATGCGCCCAGTGTGGTAGGTTACATTCTGGGGTATGTCGCGCCGGTACGGGTGCTTGTTTTTCTTGTGGCCGTCTAGGCCATATGTTAAGAGAGTGTCCTTATAGAGGGGGTCCTGGTGGGACAACACCGCTTCATCGGATCGGGCCAGGTGTTCTTCGCCTTCAATAGCTAGGCGGAGGTTCATACACCGATGTGCCGCGCAGAGGTCGTGGAGTTCCAGCTTTAGCGGTCCTTGAACCGCCTATATGATTTCGTGTATGTCTTTGGCCTTTAGAAACTTGTATGCATGATAAAGTTGTGGTATGTTTAAGTGTCATGAGCAGTTATATTGAGGCGTGTATAAGTTAGAAGGAGTTGGAAGTACGAAAAGATAATCCCTTTTGGGCTTATGATGGGCGATTATGCGTGTGCGAGGTATTAGGGCCATGTGTGGCATTTTTGGTATGTCGGGGTTGTGAAAGGAAACTATGTCGCTAATGGTAAGTTTGACTCCGAAAGAACATTCGGGGACGAATGTTTCTAAAGGGGGGAAGAATGTTACACCGTATTTACAGACATGTTTTAAGAACGTACGTAAGAACTCACAAGTGTTAAGATTTGAGACTTGTAAAAATTTATCGGAATTATGGAATTGTCGGAAAACAAATTATTGTGACGAATGGGAGGGCGACACGTGTCACCCCCCTTAAGTGAGCTTGGACGATTTCAACATGGACACAAGGGTCATTTGACCCTTGTTAGGAAGACAAGTCTTGCAATGTAGTGAGCTTGACATAATTGACTTGGTCAATGGACCCACAAAGTCTTGATATTTAGTAAGACTTCATCCTAACCACCCAATTGTTCACATCTTGACCCTCCATGTTGCTATTCAATACTAGTAGTGCAAGACAAGCTTAACACTTAGCCAATTTTCACAAAAATTTGAAGAACACACAAGGCATGCTCTCGGGTTTGGCTAGCTCTCTCTACAAAAAATTTTGTTTGTTGTCCATTAAGCTCCACACTTTAAACCAAGGTTCTTGAGGGTAGTGTAAGCGTATCTCAATAGAAAATCTCGAAAAAAGATAGTTTTCGGGTTAGTCGCAAAGTGAAAACCTAGTTGCTTTCTAGGTTTTGGATTGGAAGTTTGAAGGAAAGTTGTTGGTGTGGTTCTAAGGGTCTCAAGTAGCGGATTGAAGAGTCTCTAAGTTGCTAAGGAGCGACTTCGGATTTGGAATTGGATTGAGATTCGTTGAGGTATAATCTTGTCTCTTAATTAGTGTTACAAGATTATATATATGTTGTTGTTGTTAGCTTTACGTGTTGATAGCATGAAGTTGATATGTTGAAGTTCATAAGTATTATGGATTGCTTGTAGCTTAAATCCGAAATGTTATATTAGCCACTTGAAGTTGGATTACTAATTGGTCGTTTATTAGAAATCGTCGCATGTTGGTTACTTGAGGAGTATAGTGGTTATAATCAATTGCGACTTGATATCATGTTAGGCTAATAACTTGGATTGAAATGGAAATTGGATAAGAATTGATGTTGTAGTACTTCAAGTTGGCCGAAAATGGGCTAGTAGTTGTGGTAGTTTGTTATCTATTGTGGGGCGGAATTTTACACGTCTAGTAGGCGTGTAATCCCCTATTGTTGGTTGCATTGTTTGGGCCTTAAATGTGGCGTGTTTGTTTATTATATTCGGCCTTGAAAAAGGTGGCATAGTAGTAGAAACAAAGGAGGTGTTGTCCGATTTTCCGTAGAATTTGGCGACTTAGCACTTAGAATATTCTACGTTTGAAGTAAGAGGTTAATGGACGTATTGTGACCATGATAGGTTGAAGAACTAAGTATAGCGTATCCTACTTGAAGAATGGAATAGCTCAAGGTTGAAGTACTTTGGAGCATTTTGCTACTTGTCGACAATCGTCGCGAGGTATGTGAACCTCTTCCTTCCTTTGGCATGATTCTATGTATGGAATATACCTGTGGTATCATTTCATGTTTCCTTATATTCTTAGAAGTTAAGAGGTAGTTGTGTGACTTACTTTATAAAGAATTTTTCCTATCCTTTGAGCATAACTAGTTGCACGTATGTAGTACGGTAGACGTACAACACATTGATATCCTTTACTAGTTTTATAAATAGCCAAGTCGGGTGAGTTAGGAGATTTACTCACTTCTTTGAAATAATAAAGGATGTCTTAAGTTTTATTAAGTTAAGGGACTTGAAGATTTTTTTAAAGTATGTGATACTTGTTCCGTTTTAAACGTATAAGTCCCTTGGATAGGAAATGGTATTTGGCTAAGGCATAAAGTGAATATAACGACTTTATGGGGAGTTGGTTATAATTGCTTTATGGAAAGATAAATGACTTGATTTTAGTGAAAAGGCAACTTGATTTTAAGGCATCAATTGCCTAAGGTTTTATAATAAAATGAGTCACTTGAGTTCTAAAGGTTAAGAGACTAACTGTATTTTTGAAAGTTAAAAGATTTGATTTGAAAGTATATAATACTTGGTTTCAAAAAGTAGAAGTCTCTTGGTTATAAAAAGAATGAATTAGTTTAAGGCATAAAGTTAGT
The DNA here is from genome assembly GCA_029844215.1 of Przewalskia tangutica. NCBI lineage: Eukaryota > Viridiplantae > Streptophyta > Magnoliopsida > Solanales > Solanaceae > Przewalskia > Przewalskia tangutica. The sequence goes on from CM056727.1 coordinate 112,853,200, forward strand.
ATGGCGGCTTTATGGGAAGTTGGTTATAATAACTTTATGGGAGGTTAAGAGAATGGTTTTCTTCAGTAACATAAACAAGAAATGATGTGAAATAAAGAAGGGCAAATTGTTTTAAAGGTACCAATTGCTTAAGGTTTATAAGAAAGAAGTCACTTGATTTAGAAGCCGGTAATTGTATTTCTAAAAAGGTATTGTGACTTGTCCTGAAAGGTAGAGATGACTTGATACTACGGTTGTTAGTATCTGGGAAGTTTTATTTGAAAAAGAGTCTTTCTAAAGGAGTAGAGGTGCGTAGTACGTTGGGTTAAGTTCCCGGGCAGTATACCTTTACGGGCAGACTATATGACATTATCGACCCAGAGACGGGCGCAAAGATACCTTTACGGGCAGACTATATGACATTATCGACCCAGAGATGGGCCGGGCAGTATACCTTTACGGGCAGACTATATGACATTATCGACCCAGAGATGGGCCGGACAGTATACCTTTACGGGCAGACTATATGACATTATCGACCCAGAGATGGGCCGGGCAAGATACCTTACTACGCACTATATGACATTATCGACCCGCAGACGGGCCGCAAAGTATACCTTACGCGCACTATATGACATTATCGACCCAGAGATGGGCCGGACAGTATACCTTTACGGGCAGACTATATGATATTATCGACCCCGAGATGGGCCGGGCATTATACCTTTAGGGGCAGACTATAGGACATTATCGCGTCCCAGAGATAGGCCGGACAGTATACCTTTAGGGGCAGACTATGTGACTTTATCGCGTCCCAGGTTGGGCCGGGCAGTATAGGTGTCCCTCCGTAAAGGGCCGGACTAGGTTGTGTAAGGTAAGTAGGTTATATGGTAGTGAACTTGATGATTTTCCGAAGTAAGTACGTAAGGAAGTGACTATAACCTTTATTGAGAAATGGGAAAAGATAATAAGGTACGATTAAGTTCACGAGGGGGTAATGACATGGTAGGCTCAGGTATTTACTTCTTTTACACTTACCCCTGTCATGCTTTTATACTGATATGTTTTAATTGTTGTACCTTATTTCCGTTCCATATTCTGCACTGTTGTTATCGACTTCTTCGAAGCTGCTCATGCCCGCAGTTTTAGGTACCTGTGTTGGTGATCCTTGCTCTTAGGATCTCGGTTGATGGGAGAAAGCTCCATTTGCTTGAGGCTTATCTCTTGTGCAGTTTTCCACGAGATTGTAGATTCATGTATATTCAGGGGTATGGCGGGGCCCGTCCCGCCACGCTTGTTATGATAAAACTCTTAGAGGTCTGTAGTTACATATTGTGGGTCAGTTTGTAAAGGAAAGGAGGCAACTGCTTCGGTTATATATTATATGTCCAGGAAGGTAGCCCTATCGGCTAACCTGTTGTTTTACTTCTGTGGTATTAATTTATAAGTTTCATGTATGTTCCGCTGATTATCTCTGATGTGTACCTGTAAGGGTGCCCAGGTAGGGCACCAGTCGCGGGCCTGGGGTCGGGTCGTGACAATTGTATTGACACATATATTTGCAATTTGTGTTCTTGTGTCAACATCTATCTCTACTGCTTCTTTGCAATGCCTCTTCAGTTTTTATTCGACTTATTCATTTCTACTTCCTTTGTGAACGTCATCACCTGTAACTGTGATAGAACACGTTCATGGACCCGATACTAATTAGTTCACTCCATTGCAACCTTTACTTATGATAGAACATGTCTTGGTTTATGCACCTTGCATATTTTACTTTGTCACTCATCAAAACTACTTGGCATATTTCAGATATCTTGATTCCAATAGTGTTGTTGTAGATTGAAGTGTTACACACTTTGAATACATCGCGGATAGTGTTAGTTGGATGACAAGAGGTATGTTAAGGCTATCCTTTCTTTATTTCTTTTGACATGACCCGATTAGAGAAAAATGTAAATTAACGCCCTAACTCTTGATAGATGAAAGTGTTCAAGTTCTTGTTTCTAATGAAATTTTATTTGAATCAAGTTTTTCCCTTGTCGGGAGCTTTTAGTATGATATACTTATTTGTACTTGTATAATGTTTAGTTTGTCTTGGTTTGTCATAAGACATTTAATGATATGTTAGCCACATAACAATAGTTAGAGGATATTGACCAGCTACGTTTCATCCTTTTATTTCATTCAGATTGTAATATGGCGACCTTGTCCGCCTAGATTTTTTGTGTGTCAGGCCACAGTATTGAACGCGGTATGCTCGGGCCAATAAGGTACAAAGTGGTGTCCACCCCCCTAAGGTTGAGATGTGACACCAGTCATCTCACCATCCAATAGGTCGGGATGTAGTAACTTTGTATCTGATAGCAGTAATGTATAGCTACATGCCTAATGTAAACAAAGTATGAATCTAATATGGATTCCCTAACAAGGGATAACTAGGATATCAGATGTCATCAATCATGGACTATGTCTGCGATCTAAACACTCTCACCTAATACAATAACAAACAACAAAATCCCACACTATGGGTCTGGGGAGGGTAGAGTGTACACAGACCTTACCTCTACCTTGGTAGGTAGAGCGGTTATTTCCGAGTGACCCTCGGCTCAAGACTAAGAAAAAGCACAAGTAAAGTAAGACAAACAAAGTGCGTAAGTCGTACAACGCATTCTGAAAAAAGATAAAGCAAAAGGAACCAATATCTAGTGCAAGTAAATAAGACAAACAAAATACACGTAGAAGCATAAATCAGACAACAAGGGACTATAAGGCAATATGATAGGCTAAGCAAGCCGACAATAATAATACTATAACTATCAGTTTGTAAGCTATGGTAGAATTATGTTGGACTACCTACTATCCTTCTACCATAATACGTGTTATCCATAACCCCCTATCTAAGGTCATGTCCTTAGTGAGTTTTGGGACGAGTTCTCAGAGGCGTTTCTTAACCATTTCTTGCCTCCGCGGATGAGGAGAGCTTGGGCCGATAGATTTCTGATGTTGAGACAGAGCAGGCGGACGGTCAAGGAGAGGCTCTAAGTTGGTAGGGAGCGACTTCGGATCTTGAAGTGGATTAAGGCTCGTTAAGGTAACAATTTTGTTCTCTTAAGTGTTATAAGATTACATATTGAGTTGTACATGCGTCATATCCCGCCTAATTTCTCCCCAATACTTTCTCGGCCTACCTCTACCCCTCATGTACCCATCCATAACCAACCTTTCACACCTCCGCACTGGGGCATTTATGACTCTCCTCTGCACGTATCTGAACCATCTCAACCTATCTTCTCGCATCTTATCCTCTTTGTATGTCGACACATCCATCTTAACATCCTTATCTCCGCAACTTTCATTTTTTGGGTGTGCGAAGTCTTGACCGGCTAACACTCCTCCCCATACAACATGATCGGTCTAACCACCACCTTATAGAACTTTCCTTTAAGTTTTGGTGGCAATAAAAATATTTTCAACAAGGGACAAACAATAGCGTTTGTGTGATGATTCAATAAGAGACATGAGCTCGTTATGAATACTTTGTTGTACAATCATGTGAATACCATTTTAGGTACAGGATCATGTCATAGAACGAAAGGATAGACATTACATACCTTTCATTTATCTACTTGTTGACACCACATACGCAATTTGTATGACACTTCACTCTACAATAACAACAATAATTATATTGTCAAGCTAAGTGAAAACTAGTATACAATACATCGAGCGATAAACTCGTTCTTATAATAATTACAAATACTTTTCTATCACATTCCTTCCATTTAAACACTCTTATCACAACCACAACTATATACTTAGTCATCTTCATAATTTCCAAGCCAGACAAGACCATGAACACACCTCAAAATAGTAAAACAATCAATAACCATAAAACCATGACTTTCGACCTTTACATCTCGGATTCTCAATATTACAACTTAGACATGGATTCTATAAGCATAAGAACATGAAGGAGAGGTGAAATCGTACCTCAAACATCAAGAATAGCTCGAGGTATAAGATTACTTCTCTTTAAAGAATCATTCATAACACCCATAAGATGGAGGGGAACAGTCTAACAAGTGCCACGAACTTCTCAACGTTAGTTTTACCTATCCCATCTTGGGATTTTCTTAGGAACCACATGGGAACAAATAAAGAGAGTTTGGGGGTGTTCTTTGATCTGATTTTGTTGAAATAACCCAACAAGGACCAAGAACCACATTTATAACAAGTGGATAAGGATGCACCGCCACAGTTTCACAGTGGCTTTCACACCTTGTGAAACTATTTTATGATGGGACTGCCATAGTGAAATGGTGTCACAGGACATAGATGCCACTATGAAACACCACTCAACTTCTATATTTCTTCCAAAGATCTATGGTGAGGCTTCCACCAATCTACGGGTTGTGAATCACTTTCACATTCTGTGAAATACCTTAATGATATCCGACTTTCAATGAACTTGCTTTCTTTGATTCTTTTAACCTATAACTCTTATGAAATATACATAACATTTGTTTAAACTCATTGTCTTCCAATTATTGGATCCTAACAACCCCATTCCTATGTTACTTTAGTTATGACACATACTGGCACAAAAACACGGGGCGTAACATACTCCCTCCTAAGGAACACTCGTCCTCGAATGTGGAGACATACATGGAGAAATATCAACTCTGAGTAGCTCGAATTTTTTTGATAGTGTTTCCTCTATATGTGTGACAATTCCAGAATCTGGCAAGCAGCTAAAATACCAATATAATTCCACCTAGGGCTACATAAATATCATCGATTGCATCTCAGTCCTCTCATGGCCATCTCACATTGATTAAAAGTATAATAACAAAAACTCACTCCAAGTATAAGTAACTCTGTCTCATGTGCCATCATGGCATCTCAACTCTGAATATCATCTAAGTATAATCTAGAATCAGTCGTAGTCTTTCATGACATAACTTTAAACAAAACACATTTTCAAATCGATTCATAATATTTGTGAACCTTTTATCTTGAACTAGCGAGTATATTAGATTTCATCTCCTCCTTGACTACCTATGTCATGTTTTTTATGTGTTTAAATTTTCATAAAACTTACACAGAAGCTACTTCTTTGGTTCTTAAGTTACAGACATGTCTATCAAGTATAATAACCAAGACTTTCTTATAGGACAAGTGCTAAAAAACATGAGCATCGTTAACTGATACAACTCTGTAGGGATCTCTAATACTCTTTTGTAACAAGTATATATGGGAAAATAGATGCACACACTCCAATTCTGAAGGCAACTTTAACTCATAGACTACCTGTCGTATTCTTTAAATAGTTTTGAATAGCCTAACATACCTTGGGCTAAGCTTGTCTTTCCTACCAAATCTTATTACGTCTTTCATTGGCGACACTTTAACTCTAAATCTCATCATCGCACATCGACATATGATTTATAACTATTCTAGGCTATCAACACTATCTCCTAAATGAGATTTACTTCCTCTACACTATGGTGGACCAGAATAGGTCGAAACAACTCCGATTCTTTTATAGCAAACCAACTGATAAGAGATTTGCACCCCCGGCCATAAAGGTCCTTATAAGGAACCATCGTGATATTAGAAAAATAATTGTTATTATATGAAAATTCAATAAGGGGTCATTGATCATCCCAACTTTCTTTAAGTCTAGTATACATGCTCGGATCATATCCTTCAGCGTTTGAATTGGGTGCTTGGCCTGGTCATCTATTTGGTGGTGAAAAGTTGTACTATGTCTCATATGTGCTCCAAACCCTTTCTGGGAAGATCTCCAGAAGTTTGTTGTAAACTAAGATCCTTTATTTGAGGTAATGTATATTAAAATGACATGAAGTTGCACAATTTCTTTAATATCAACTATGCATAATCCTTGGCCGTGTGAATGACTCTATCACCCAAAAATAGGTCAACTTCGTAAGTCTGTGGACCATCACTCATATGAAGTCATATTTCTGATAAGAGTCGGATGAACCCAAAATGCAATTTATGCTAGTCATCTTCCTTTTCTAGGTCGAAGTCTCTATATTTTGTACTAGCTTTCTGGCCTCTGATGCTCTATCTTTACTTACTGACAAGTGGGTCTCTGTGCCAAAACTAGGCAATATCCTTCTTTGTATTATTATACCAACATGCATCTCTGACATCATATTATATCTTTATCAACACAAGATGATTAGAATAGCGGGAATAATGTATCTCCACCATAATCTTGCCTCGTAGACTGGATATATTTGGGAAACACAATCGACCTCTATATCAAGAACCCTGTCTCACATAAGCTCATGCATTAGTTTTTTTTACCATTTAACTTCTTCTTTCAACAGCACTAACTCAGGATCCTCATGATGTCGTTTCTTTACCCTTATCACAAAGGATAATACTGCAACATTTAGTACTAGAACTTTACCATTATTGAAGTCCATAAGTTGACCTCCCAACTGTTAGATGTGTGAATAAAAAATGTGGGGTATTGTTGAAACTTGTGAAAGAAGAAGAGTAAAGTCATCAAAAATGACTTCAGCAAAAATTGGTCGAAGGTTCGAGGCGCTTGATGGCAGGGTTGAGGCTCTTAATTTCCAGTAAGTTACTGGAATTACCAAAGCGAATTAGGGCCGAGGCGCAAGTACCAAGGGTCGAAGCTCTTGATTGGAAGTAAACCACTGGAACTGAAAAATGAATTAGGGCCGGTGCGCTAGGGGCAAGATCCGAGGTGCTTCGCAACGGTAATTGTCAGATTTGAACCAAGAGTTGTGTCTCTTCACATAAGGTCACAACCTTTAGGTGAATGGATTCTTATGGTCGAATTTTATGCTTTATAAAGCACGTTGATCACTTGTTAGAAGATACACAACAAAATACACTTAACAATCAATCATTAAACTCAATTAATAATCTAAGATTGTTGATTGATCTTCATCATCTTCGCACAAGAATATTTCTGAAAAAACACATAAAGTAAATTCGCCAGAAGTGAAGTTCTTGTGCTAGAACTCTCACTTAGATAGTTGTATCCTCAAGGAATACGTTCGTAGAACTACAACACAAGTGGGAACGAATTTTTGTCTTAGGATATTGCATCAAGCAAGCCTCTATCTACACCAAATTAGTATGTGTTTAAGTATTTGTTGAACTTATTATTGTTGATTTAAAGTTATCTTGAATTACTTGAATTTTATTGTGCTTATTCATTGATGGGTATAGATTGACACTAACAATCTAAGACAAAAAATTCAGAAAACACATTTTCTGATTTGTTGAGTTTGCAAAAATTTACACCAAAGAATACTTTTTCCTGATTTGCAAATATGGATCAATCTGGATCATCAATGGTGAAAAACCATGTGGAGAAACCCGAGAAATTCAAGGGTTATGATTTCAAACGCTGACAACAAAAGATGTTATTTTATTTGACCACTCTTCATGTGGAAAAGGTACTGACTGCTGAGGCTCCAACGACATTGCCGGAAGGAGAAGGGGAGAATGTTCCTACTTATGTAGAGAGAGCCGAAAGGCTGAAGGCTATTAAAACTTGGTGGAGCCAAGAGTTTCTTTGCAAGAACTACATTCTCAACGCCTTGGATGATACTCTCTATGACATATACCCCATGTTCGGATCAGCACGGGAGTTATGGCAGTCATTGGAGAACAAGTACAAAATTGAGGTTGCTTGTTCTAAAAAGTTCGTCATCGGAAAGTTTCTCAACTTCAAGATAAGCGATGCAAAGGCAGTTGTCAAGCAAGTGGAGGAACTCCAAGTAATTGTTCATGAACTAGAGGTTGAAGGTATGAGCCTTAACCAATATTTCCTTGTTGGTGCTATTATTGAAAAATTACCTCCTTCTTGGAAGGATTGTAAGGTTCATTTGAAGCATATAACGAAGGAGATGAGTTTTGAGCAACTGGTTCTGAAAATTCGTGTTGAAGAGGACAACCGGAAGAATGAAAGGGCTGATGTTGTTTCATTGGAGCCTAATGCCAACATGGTAGAAGGCAATGCTTCCAAGGCCAAGTTTCAGAAAGGCAAGGGCAAATTTGTTGGTGCCAAGCCATCTTTTGCAACCGGGAGGAATGCACTAACCCCACAAAGGACCAATGCATTCAAGAAACCACAACTGAGACTATGTTGGGTATGTGGAAAACCTGGGCACATGGAAAAAGATTGTCGCCTTCATAAGAGTCAAGGTGGTGGTGTTGGAGGTTCGAGTAATGTCAACCAAACCAACCAGGGTAAAACTAAGAACCAATTTATTGATGTTGTTGCTGCACAAGCAAATTTGGTTACCAATTCAACCGATTGGTGGATGGACACATGTGCTACAATGCACGTATGTTCCGAAATGACATGTTTTCATCTTACCAAGCCATCAAGGATGGAGAACCAATGTTCATGGGAAATGCCGCTGCTGTGAAGGTAGAAGGGAAAGGAAAGGTGACATTGAGGCTCACTTACGGAAATGATCTTGTGCTCACAAATGTGTTGCACGTGCCTGAAATTTGTAAGAATCTGATTTCTGGGCCTGTTCTTAGTAACATAGGCTTCAAAATTGTAATAGAGTTTGACAAATTTGTACTCACCAAAGGTGGGATGTATGTAGGAAAGGGTTACCTCAGTGAGGGGCTCTTCAAACTAAGTATTGTACCTACTCAAACAGTTGCCATTATTAATGAAAATGTATGCGCTAGCTCTGTTTCTATGTATATGATTGATTCCCCTTCTTTATGACATTCTCGATTAGGTCATGTTAATTATCGTTTCTTATAAAGAATGGTAAAGATAGGCATGTTGTCAAAGTGTTCTATGAACAAAATGACTAAATGTGGGGTTTGCATAGAATCAAAATATGCAAGTCATCCTCATAAATCTGTTGTGAAATCAAATTAAGTGTTTGGTTTAACTCGTAGTGATTTGTGTGATTACCAAGCAACTTCTTCACTTGGAGGAAAGAATTATTACATATCATTTATTGATGATTGTAGTAAATTTTGTTATGTATACTTAATACATACCAAAGATGAGGCTTTGAACATGTTTCAAACATACAAAACAGAAGTGGAAAACCAACTTGACAAAAGAATTAAGATTCTAAGGTCAGACAGATGTGGTGAATATCAATCGAATGAGTTCAAAGAATTCAGTTCTACTCATGGTATAGTTCATCAAATCACTGCGCCATATACTCCAAAACAAAATGGAGTTGCCGAACGTAAGAATAGAACATTGAAAAATATGATAAACCCTATGTTGATTAGTTCGAGGGCACCCCTTAGTCTATGTGGTGAGGCATTAATTACTGCAAATATGATATTGAACAAAATTTCTCAAAAGAAAAATGATCAATCTCCTTATGAATTGTAGAAAGAAAGATTGTCTACTTTCAAAAGGATGAAAGTGTGGGGTTGTCTAGCGAAAGTTCAAGTTCCTTTACCAAAGATAACTAAACTTTGACCAAAAACGGCGGATTGCATATATATTGGTCATGCCAATAATAGTGCATCATATAAGTTTTTGATGTATCATTCCGATGTTGAAGGTATTCACAAAAACACACTTATGAAATCTGCGAAAGCAGAATTTTTTGAGGAGATTTTTCCTTACAAAAACAAGGATAAAAGTGTTCCTAATAATAAGAAGAGGACACTGCGTCAAAATGAGTCAAACCAAAATGATGATAATCTTACTTCATCGGTTCAAGAAGAAAATTCTAAACCAAGGAGAAGTAAACGTGGAAAAGTCGCCAAAGATTTTGGACCAGACTTTATGACCTTTTCTGTTGAAGGAGAACCTCAAACATATAAGGTTGCTATGGAATCATCTGAAGCGCCTTATTGGAAGGAGGCTATCCAAAGTGAGGTAGAATCCATTGTACAAAATAATACATGGAAATTGATTGATCTCCCTCCGGGACAAAAACCAATAGGCCATAAATGGATTTTCAAACGGAAACTAAGGCCTGATGGTACTATAGAAAAATACAAAGCATGTATAGTAGTCAAAGGGTTTAGACAAAGAAAGTGTTGATTTCTTTGATACCTACTCACCAGTATCTAGAATTACGTATATGAGGACGTTAATTGTTATAGCAGCGATTCACAATTTGGAAATACACCAAATGGATGTGAAGACTGCATTCCTAAATGGTGAACTAGATGAAGAAATATAAATGGAACAACCCGAAGGATTTGTTGTTAAAGGTCAAGAGAAGAAAGTCTGTAAATTGGTCAAATCATTATATGGACTTAAACAGGCTCCAAAACAGTGGCATGAAAAGTTTGATAATACATTATTATCAAATGATTCTGAAATAAATGAATGTGACAAATGTATCTACATTAAGGAGTGTAATAATGCATATGTCATTATATGTTTGTATATGGATGATATGTTAATTATGGGAACAAGTAAAGATGTAATAAACCTAACTAAGAAGATGTTGCATGCCGCTTTCGATATGAAAGATATGGGAATAGCGGATGTCATTCTTGGTATTAGAATTCAAAGGAATTATGAGGGTTATATATTAACTCAATCCCATTATATTGAAAAGGTCCTTAGAAAATTTGGACACTATGATGATAGACCGGTTGTTACTCCATTTGATCCTGCTAGTCACCTTAAGAAGCATGAAGGTGATAATAGTGTGTCTCAATTGGAGTATACACAAGTTCTTGAAAGCTTGATGTACATAATACGAGACCGAATTTAGCATATACAGTGAGTCGACTTAGTCGATATTCACATAATCCTGGAAATGATCATTGGGTTACACTAATAAGGGCACTACGATATCTAAAGCATACAATGAACTATGGATTGCATTATACAAAATATCCTCCCGTGTTAGAATGATATTGTGATGCTAATTGGATTTCCAACCATTCAGAAAGTAAGTCCACAAGTGGGTATGTATTTACACTTGGTGGAGCATCGGTATCTTGGAAATCATCAAAGCAAACAGTAAATACGAAATCAACTATGGAAGCAGAGTTTGTAGCCTTGGATAAAGCTGCCGAAGAGGCAAAATGACTAAGAAACTTCCAAGAAAGTATTCCATTGTGGACAAAGCCTGTGACAGCCATTTGCATACATTGTGATAGTATGGTTGCGCTGACGAGGGCAAAGAACCAAATATACAATGGCAAGTCAAGACATATAAGGCGACGTCATAATACAATACGAAGCTTGCTAAATAATAGAATTATTTTCATTGATTATGTAAAGTCAAAGGACAATATAACGGATCTTTTGACAAAAGTCCTTACAAGAGAGCAAGTCGTATTTACATCGAGGGGAATGGGCTTAAAGCTAATACAATGAGTTGTTAACTGGTGGAAACCTAACCTATCATAATTGGAGATCTCATGGTTTAGGTTCAATAGAAAAACTAGTTGGGGAAGACTCAAGGAGCATAAAACACACATATGCTCATTCCTATTGTGTACTAAGTGTGTTAATCCGTTTATGTTTTAAGCGATGAATATATTATTCTTAATAATACTCAAAAGCCTTTATGGTGGGATAGTACAGACTATTCTTGTTTGGTATTACCTATATGGGATTGATGTGGGGTCGCATCTGGGAGAACCGAGATGGCTACGTTCTCTAGAAATTCTCATGAAGAAGGAGTTGTTCATGACCAAAAAGAACACAACCGTAAGAATTGAAATGTGTTGATATGATGTGTGTGATGCTTGTTGTCTCGATTTACTATAAAACGTGAATAGTTCAAGACATTTCGTTCACTACTTCACAAGTAGATCCGATAGGTATTTACTACGAACGGTTCAAGTCCAAAAGACACCGTTTCTGATGCATGTCATATCGCGTTTGACAGAAAAATGACGATAAGTTCTTCTTTATCTTATTTTCTATCCACATGTGGGGTATTGTTAGATGTGTGAATAGAAAATGTAGGATATTGTTGGAACTTGTAAAAGAAGAAGAGTAAAGTGATAAAAATGACTTCGGCAAAAATTGACAAAAATTGGTCGAACGACCGAGACGCTTGATGACAGGGCCTAGGCTCTTAATTTCCAGTAAGTTACTGGAATTACCAAAGCGAATTAGGGCCGAGATGCAAGTACCAAGGTCCGAGGCTCTTGATTGGCAGTAAGCCACTGGAACTGAAAAATGAATTAGGGCTGGGGCGCTAGGGGCAAGAGCCGAGGTGCTTCGCAACGGTAATTTCCAGATTTGAACCAAAAGTTGTGTCTCTTCACATAAGGTCATACCCTTTAGGTGAAATGCTGCTTATGGTCGAATTTTATGTTTTATAAAGCATGTTGATCACTTGTTAGAAGATACACAACACAATACACTTAACAATCAATCATTAAACTCAATTAATGATCTAAGATTGTTGTTTGATCTTCATCTTCTTCCCATAAGAATATTTCTGAAAAGCACATAATGTAATTTCGCCAGAAGTGAAGTTTTTGTGCTAGAACTCTCACTTAGATAGTTGTATTCTCAAGGCAGACGTCCGTAGAACTACAGCACAAGTGAGGATTAATTTTTGTCTTAGGACACTGCATCAAGCAGACATCTATCTACACCAAGTTAGTATGTGTTTAAGTATTTGTTGAACTTATTATTGTTGATTTAAAGTTATCTTGAATTACTTGAATTTTATTATGCTTATTCATTGATGAGTCTAGATTGACACTAACACCAAGATGATGACTAATGTAGCTCTTTGGCTAGCTTTCTCTTCTTGGCCTCGACCTATATATCTCATCTTAGGTTACCTTGAAGGTTGTCACCTTATTCTACTGAACTTTCTCTTTAAACTATAATAGAACAAAATTTGTATCTTCTACTCCTTTACTTCCACCGCTAAGGGTGATACCATTTAATTCAGAATGGTGACTCTACTGTTATCTTAATCCAATAGTTGGACCCTCAAGATAGTTGATTGATGCAACTCTATATTCTTACTATTTTAGCACTTTTGTGGGATACTTCTAGCTTGTAGTCTAACTTTCCTAATCTTTTCCCTCTCATGGAGGACCATGTTCAACTATTTTGTCTTGGCTCATCTTTACTTACATTTCAATCCCAAGGACTTACATTTCAACTTTGTACTCTCGAGACTCGTCCTAAAAGACAATTTACTTCTGCTTGAAAATATACTGGAGGTTCTTATAGTTATAAATATGTCATGCCATATCTCAAATGTGTGCTTACTTTTTCCAACCCTAAGTCATGGTTCAGTAATTTTCCTCGACTTTCTCAATTGCCCTTAATTGTAAAAAATATCGTTCCCATATTAATCTTGTCACGTGCATTATGAATGCATTAACATATGTCAGTCTTCACCATGGAGTTTCTTACATACATAGCTTTAAGTATTACTCTAGATTGTCATTTGATTCTTTATTTTGTCGACATACTTAGCAATAAACTGTTGACGTGCTTTCTTCTTGGATACATATCCATATTCTGAAGGAATGGACATTATTGGTTAAATCTTTTGTAATCCTTGCTTTGAGTCAATATACACGGAGTAAATTCTCTCACCTTGTCTTATAGCTAATCATCATTGATTGATATACTTCCATAATGAATCTTCTCATTTTTGTTAAGATACAAGCCCATTATCATATATCATGTAAGATCTTAGGCCCTTTTAAATAGTCTGTAGTTATTTTTTACCGCTTCAACTTCCACCCTTATTCAGGTAGTATCAATTATGTGTCGTCTCACGGCTTATCTGGGTTTACATAAATACTCTTCTGATCGTTAACTAAACTTACCCTTAATCTATTAGCTTTGAATAGCCCCTACTGGGCCTATATAATTTTGTCTTTGTTTATACTTCAAGTTATTCTTTTCTGATCCTCATATGTATGGCTTCTCTTACCGTCGCTTAACTTCTCTGGCTAGGAGCTTGCTATTGTTTCTTTCTTAGCATTTATACCTAGAATTGTTCCATAGTCATAACACATCTATAAAATCTAGATAAACACAATCTCATTTGTCTTGAAACACTTTTTTGGAACCCCTCTTTCTAACCCAATAACTAAACAAACATGTGATTCTTGTCTCAATACATTATCATTCTACTTCCCTTTTAGGGAGGATGGACACACCTTGTGCATGCACTCAAGTATTTCTGATATTCAGCATCCGTAGAATTATTATCCTAAGCCACACCTAATTTTTGCCAATAAGATGAAACACGTCACTCTACATGTTCAATGTGCATCATATTCAGAATAGTAAGGACATATCACTTTTACGTGGAAACCACATATCTGACAAGGGCAGTAAAAATCATGACCTACACCTCTATAGAATTTATCCCCAACTCTACTAAAATGGTGAGCCTCTGCAAATTCAAGTTACAAACTCTATAACGTAGGATCTACATTCTAATTCCCATCTTACTAATCTACCCCGACTAGCAAGCAACCTTCAAGTTAAACTCTATCAAGATATTGAATTTACAACGTCTTTTATGCCTATTCTATTTGCTTCTATGAGAAGTGGATAAGGATATAATTTGATAAATAAAACCTAATATAAGATTTTAGACTTAAGAACTAGAAATCATTATTCAGTAGAGCAACTCATTCAATCTTTTTCATTGTATTAGGGTCACAACTCTAGAATCAGAAATCTCAATATCACATTTATAATTTTTCACTCAGTATTCTGAATTCTCTTTTTGTTAGTGCATAGCTTTCTTAATGTTGATACTTGGTATATATAGCAATAAAATTTCTTCTTTTCGGCTGACCTAAACCTTGTTTGATACATCTATCAAGGTAGAATAGGTTTTGAGGTTTATTGGGATTCTTACATCTCCTTGCATATTTAGTTTCCTTGTAGGACTCTTAAATATCTTGATAAGTATGGTCACAGATCTTGATAAATATCACATAAAATCCTGCAGCCTTAGACACCAAATCTTTTCGATAAAGACATAAATCCTAGTGAATTCAAGATCTGTTTGAAACATGATGTTGGACCTGGTTCAACTACCTGGTAATCTAGCCTCTGAGTCTTCTAAGCTGGAACATGTTCACATACTTGTTCCATAGAATTCTTCTCGTACATGCATCATCTAACTTTCACATACTTTTGAGATGTTGGATGGAACATGTTGACAAAACTGTTTCATGTGCTTTGTTTGCAACTCTTAAACTAATTTCTAAGCTCTATTCATTCAACTATGTATTGCATTTGCTCTCTGAAAGATGAAGGTCATTGACCTGGTTCATTCTCCAAATACATTCTCTTTGTCAATCATCAAAACTAACACTAGCCATTCTTGCTAATGCCAACAAATTCCTCCTTTTTGATCATGACAAACTCATTCTTGTGATACCACATGTTGTAACCACTCAATAACAAAAAAATTTGAATAAAACACTAGGATTAACCAGGTAAGCATTCACCCAAACATCATGAGCATCACTATTTCTTCACCTTTTGGCATCATTAAAAAGTCATATAAAAAATCTTCAAGTATTATCAATAGTAAGCTCATGGCCACTAAGGGTGTCACACACACATAGTAGAACCATTAGCTTAGTAGATAATCGCTGAGAATTGTAAGAACATAATGAACAAAGATATATAAGAAAGCAACAAGTTACTATTGTGATTAAGCAATACTACCATTGTCCACAAAAACAAACATACAAACTAGATTAAAAGAAATTCAAGATAAGGACCTAAGGAATTTTAGGAGGCAGTTTTAGAGGAGGAGGATGCATTCTTAGTGAGGGCCTCAACTAGAATTTTGATGGTTTTGGTATTGTCTTCCTTTTCCTTCTTAAGTATTGTTTGTTAGCGCAAAATCTTCCAATTGAGAACAGCATGCTCCTCATTGTACTTTAAATTTAGTAGGTCTATCTTCTCCTCATGCTTCTCTTGGATCCTTGCAATTTCATCTTTCTTTACATCAAGCTGTTCTTTCAAAACTTGTACCTCATCATCATTCCTAGCTAAAGTGGACTGTCAGGCTGTCTTAGCATTCCAATGATATCATTGGTCATTTGATATTGCCAAAATTTAACTAGCACCCTAAAATGCTCAAAGACCTCAGCCAACCAAAATCTATATGCTAGATTGTGACCTTTGTTATCTTGTAGAGAGATCATATACATATGTTATATCATAAGGCTGGACAGATTTATTTAAATAACAAAGTCAAAAAGCTCCATGATTGTCTTGTCCAAGAAGGTAGTTAGGATCATCTTGTCACGACTCGACCCCGGATCCGCGACTGGTGCCCTACCTGGCACCCTTACAGGTAACCATCAGAGAAAGTCAGTGGAACATACATAAAACACACAACTTAAATCAGTAAGAAGTAAACAACAGGCTAGCCGATAAGGCTGCCTTCCTAGATATATATATATAAATAGTCAAAAGAATTTACATCATTTTTATTTACAAACCGACCCACATACATGACTACAGACCTATAAGAATTTTAACATAACAAATGTGACGGGACAGGGCCACGCCATACCCCT
The DNA here is from genome assembly GCA_029844215.1 of Przewalskia tangutica. NCBI lineage: Eukaryota > Viridiplantae > Streptophyta > Magnoliopsida > Solanales > Solanaceae > Przewalskia > Przewalskia tangutica. The sequence goes on from CM056727.1 coordinate 112,869,703, forward strand.
GAATGTACCACAACCGACAATACCAGGGATCTGAACCAAGGGTAAGCCTCCGGAGTAATGGAGTTTCTCAACAGCTGAACAGTGATCCTAAGAGTGAGGATCAGCAACCTGTTTAACTCTACCTGCGGCATGAACGCAGCCCCCCGAGGAAAGGGGGTCAGTACAAAATATGTACCAACTATGTGAAACTGAAAGTACTGTAATGAAATCATAGAGTCTAAAATAAAGCTGGAGACAAGTATGATAACCAAACTAACAGTACACTGTGTCTTAATAATAATAAGAGTAAACAAGAGTATACTTTACTGCGTAAAAATAGGAAGCTCATGATCAAATCAGGGCCACCCGCCCGTAGTATCATTAAGCAATCCTACTCCTGGGACTATTTCACCTGCATAGGTCCTATGGACCCGCAATGGAGCAATTTGCTCCTCATGAGACTATTTCACCCGCATGGGACTATTTCACCCGCATGGGCCCGGTGGACCCGCAATGAGTACAAACGCCGCACTCGCATCGTGGGGAGCAAATCCACGGAATATGTAGTAACCCGGGGGTTTACCCTGCAAAATTTACATAACACTAGCACTTAAGGCTACCATAAATATCATAACATAAGCACAACCGGCTATCATAATATCATAAGCAAGTTAAGAAATTCCTTAACTTCTCATTAGACTTTAATTAGTATGCACTCTCATTTTATATAACGTAAGGCACTAACATGTCATGAAAAATCCGAAAATTTAACCCAAAGTACTACATACATTTATCCTTTTAAAAATGACTCTTTCTCGTATAAAACCCCCAAGATACTAACACCCGTAGTATCAAGACTTGTCCACTTTTCAAAACAAGTCACTACACCTTTAGAAATACATTTTTAGGCTTTTAAACCAAGTGACTTCTACTTTCAAAACTTAGGCAACTTATGCCTTTAAATCAAGTTGTCTTTCTTAAAACCAAGTCGTTTATCCTTGTTTAAATCATTTGAGTAAACCACTCATTTAACTTCCCATAAAGTCGTTATAATTAACTTCCCATAAAGCCATTATAACATTTTATGTCTTTCTAAACCAAGACAATTACGTTCCTCTTTGAAACCAATAGACTTATACTTTTGAAACCAAGTATCATATACTTTCAAATAAAGTTTCATAACTTTCAGAATACTTCAAGTTTCTTGACTTTAGAAATCAAGTCTCTTAACTTTAAAAATAGTTCAAGTAACCCATACTTTTCCAAATCAAGTATTCTATTCTTTTCAAGTCAAGTAATCTTTACATGTAACATCAAGTAACATATACTTTTAAAAACCGAGTTACTTCACTTTTCGAAATCAAGGCAAGGATACCGAACTGAAACCAATTTCACTTAAAATACATACGTCTACCGTACTATACCTTTGTAAATACTCATGCTCAAGAGATAGGGAAGAGTTCACATACCTCTCCGACTTAATCCACTTGCCAAGTTGAATATGCCGCACGTAGAATGTCAACCTATAATGACCATAATACGTCTATCAACTTCTAGCTTTCCAACGTAGAATATTCTAAGTGTAAAGCTTCCTATTCTACGGAAAATTGGGCAGCACTTCCTTTGTTTCTACGTACTTTTCCACCTTTTTCAAGGCCCGAAATCAATAACCAACATGCCATATTCAAGGCTCAACAATTCAGCTAACCAAAGGGGATTACACGCCTAACAGGACGTGTAAAATTATGCCCCACAATTAATATAAAAACTGTCTATATCCTTAAGGCAATTCTCGGCTCAAATGTGTAACAACATAAAGTTTATTCCAATTCCTTTTCAATCCAAATTGTTATTCTAACATGTTATATAGCCGCAATTGAGTATAACAACTATAATCCCTTCTTTCTATAACATGCGACGATCGTAACTAACAATTAAATTGAATTACAATCTTAATGACTAACATGAACTTTTTCGGATTTTAGGCTTCCAATATTCCATAACACTTATCAATCTTCATAATCTATATCTCATGATCATCTATCACTTTCATAACATGGAATCTTCAATTACAATAGTAAGACGAAGATTATTACCTCAATAAGCCCAAATTTAATCCAAGATTCAAAGTCGATCCTTAGCAACTTTAGCTCATCTTCTTTACGTTTCAATCCACTCCAAGTAACCCTTAGAATCTTATGAAGAACTCCTCTTCAAGTTCCAACTCCAACTATGAAAAACCCCTTAGGTTTTCATGTTGCGACTAACGTAAAAACGTATTTTTTTTCGTGATTTTTGTGTTGAGATATCCTTAGAATACCTTTAGGGACCTTGGGTTTGAATATTGGGATTTATGAAGCAAGATTGAAGAATTTTTGTGTCCAAAAGGAGCACAAAATCGAGAGCTCACTAAGGAGCACACAAAGTTTCTTGATTTTTTCTAAGTGTGGGATTTCTTGCTACTAGTAGTAGTATATATAAATAAATCAAGGGCTAGGATCAACACAAATATGTGGTTAAGATTCGGTCAATTATATCAAGTCAATCTTGACTACTTGACTTAGTCAATTCCTATCTTCATCCAACATAAGCATGTGGAGGGTGACACGTGTCGCCCTCCCATTGGTCCATAATATTTCGTTTCCCGAAATTTCCATAATTGGTCCAGAATATTGTAAACCTTATGGGCCCCACAAAAACGTAAAAATTTTCGGGTGGGCCCCACGTGAACAAGTCCGAAAATAATATTCCATAATTCCGATAAATCATCTAAGTCTCAAATAACAAATTTGAGAACCCAATTCTCATTAACAAACACTTCTCTTTCCCGAGGTTCGAAAGATTTTCCTTAAGAATAACGAATTCTTATTTCGTTCAAAAATTTTAAATTCCTACTTCCTTACGTACATTCTCTTAAACATGTTCTGGAATTACGGGGTGTAACATTCCCCCCCCCCTCCCCCCCCTTAGAAACATTCGTTCCCGAATGGTCTTTCGAGGTTCAATCTAGGAATATATCGGCATAGTCCCCTTTAACTACGCCCACATAATCACATATGCCACACATGACCACATAATAATACTTAGGAAAATATGTCAATTTAACATTGACAAGCAGGGAAGCGAATTTCCTGTAGGTGTAGAGAACAAGTGAGGGTACTTCTTCCTCATGTCCTTCTCGGCTCCCCCAATCATCTTCTCTTTCATTATCATTCTGCCACAAGACTTTGATGGAAGCCACGTCTCTTAGTCCGTAGTCGCCGGCGATCAAGTATCGCTATGGGACTCTCCTCAAACGATAACCCCTCTGTCACTTGAACATCACTAACCGGGAAAACTCTGGATGGGTCTCCGATACTCTTTCGTAACATAAAAACATGGAAGACCGGATGTGCTGCCTCCAAATCAGACATCAGATCTAACTTATAGGCAACCTTGCCTATTTTAAGGATAATCTGATAAGTCCCAATGTACCTTTTCCTGGATAAGCTTCATCTTATCCACAGTCTGCTGAATCAAATCTGGGCCAACTAACTGAACCTGGACAAATCAAACCAACCACTCGGCGACTTACACTTCTTTCCATAAAAAGCCTCATACAGGGCCATCTGAATACTAGAAGGGTATCTGTTATCGTACGTAACTCAACAAGAGGCAAATAATCCTCCCAGCCATCCCTGAAATCAATAACACATGCCCGCAACATATCCTCAAGTGTCTGGATAGTACGCTCTGCCTATCCGTCGGTCTGAGGGTGATATGCAGTATTGAGACTCACCTGTGTCTCTAATCCCTTCTGGAAAGACCTCCAGAAGTTAGCCGTAAACTGGGCTCATCTGTCTGTCATAATAAATGTAGGAACCCCGTGCAGTCTCAGAATCTTCCTGATTTATAATCTAGCATAATCCTCAGTCGAGTAAGTAGTCCTGACCGGAAGAAGAAAAAACAAAAAAAACAAATGGGTTGATCTCGTCGGCCTGTCTACTATAACCCACAAGGAGTCGCACTTACTCTGAGTACAATACAACCCTGTAACAAAATCCATATTAATCACCTCCCACAACCAAGTCGGGATCTCAATCGTCGATAATAGCCCACTGGGCTTCTGGTGCTCACCCTTGACCTGCTTCCAATTGGACACTGAGAAACAACTCTGCTACATTCCTCTTCAGGCCATCTTACCAATACATACATCTGAGGTCATGCTACATCTTATTCGACCCAGAATAAATAGAGTAAGGAGCACTGTGTGCCTCCCCTAAAACCTGCTGACGAAGTCTGCGGACCGGTACACGCACCGCCTCGTATCCTAGCACCCCATCAGGTACTATCTCATACAGGCTCTTCTCCTCTCGGAGAGCCATATCTCGATTCTGTATTAAAACTGGATCCTTATATTGTCGCATCTTCACCTCCTCGATGAGAGTAGACTCGGCAACCTCCCGGACCCGAACTCCGTTATCATCAGAAACAAACAATCGAACCCCTCGGCTCGCTAGCTGATGAATGTCACAGACTATGTCCTGTCTATCTAGCTGTCCATCTGGAATACTACCCATAGATCTATGACTAAGAGTATCCGCAGCTATATCGGCTTTCCCTTGGTGGTATAGGATATAACATCATAATCCTTGAGTAACTCTAACCACCGTCTCTGTTGCAAATTCAGCTGCCTCTATCTGAAGATATACCGGAGGCTCTTGTGGTATGCACAAATATCCACATGAAATCCATATAAGTAATGCCTCCAAATCTTCAAGGCATGCCTAACTGCCGCCAATTCAAATCGTGAGTAGCGTAATTCCTTTTGTGCTCCCGTAGCTGCCGGAAATCATAGGCTATAACCTTACCGTGCTGCATCAGCACGCAACCTAGCCCAACACTCAAAGTGTTACAATAATAACCTAACCTTCTAGTCCCTCAGGAGGGGTTAGAACTGTAGTCGTAGTCATCTGATCTTTCAATAACTGGCATATTTTCTCGCACTTCTGAAATATTCGGGCATGATACATCTTAATCATGATTCCTGTTTCCAGTCTTCTGTTGCAACTAAACTTGGCTACTATACTTAGATTCAAATTCCTTCACTTGCCTCATGGCTACGACTTTCTGCCGATCACAATCTATGGGGAGATTTCCTTGATCTCGTCAAGTAGTAATCCTATTATTCTTCCCAGCTCATAGAGCTTATAGTCCGGTGTTCAACCTCAATTCATGGTATTACATGATCCAATGGTTTGCCAAGATTTCTTATTTTGTCATGATTATGTCTCTCATCGATCGAGTGTCTGCTCGTCTTACCTTTATTTTCCATTTCATGTTGTCCTGGGGTCTCTTATCTCCCCGTATTTCCTTCTATCTTGATTCTTAATCATACAGGTTCATTCATGCGTATAACCCGCATTTGTATCCTTACGACACTTTTTCAACCATTTCCTCGTGTCGTCCTCAATTACCCCAACCCAATACCTTTCTAGGGTTATCTAAAATTATAACCTATTGCATAACGAGGCCAGAGACTTTACCAGTCCCATATCTATGGCCTAATAATATGGATACGCATAACTCTTAATAATACGTAAAACTATCCTTTTACGTAGGGGAGAGAGCTTATCTCCCTTTCATAATCTTAATCATCAAGCGCCACCTTATAATCGTATAGATTTTTAAGACCTAACAATGATATCTCCTGTTTTCTGCAGGCAGCACTCGTACTTATCTTATTCTTGCTTTGCGCATTTTTCCTGAAACCATTCGGAAGGTCGTGGCCCTGACTGCCAAACTAAACCAACTCCAAGTACCTCCAAGGGCACTTAACATAAGCTCCTTCAATGATCGTACGTTCTTATCTCCGTCTCTTAACGTTCAATATTCAAATCAATTACTTCAATGAAACAGGTCACATAGACTCCACAATTTATCATGTCAAAGAAGGAAGGAATAACTTACATATTACTAACACTTCCATTCCTTTCCAATCGATCACCGGATCAACGGGAACTGGAATCGAACCAATCTCTCTCTGCAGTCAACGTTGGCCTAACAAGAAGCCAACTAGTCCGTACCCATAATGACCTCAAATTCTGTCATTTCCAGCTCTACTAGGTCTGCTAGGGTATGATGATTGTATCATTGTTACACCCCGTAACTCCAGGACATGTTTAAGAGAATGTACGTAAGGAACTCAAGACTTGAATAGGGTACGAAAGGAAGAATTGTTTTTCCGACGGAAAATCTTCCGAACGTCGGAGAGGAGGAATGTTCGTTGGTGAGAATTAGATTCTCAAAATGCATTAATTGAAGAGTATGGAACTTATTAGCATTATGGAAATTTAATTTTACGGATTTGGTCATGTGGGGCCCACTCGAGGAATTTTACGTTTTGTGGGACCCACGAGGGTTACGGAATTTTATGGACGAATGGGAGGGCGACACGTGGCACCCCCCCACATTGGTCTTGGACGAATTGGAGCAAGGGTAAGATGGTCATTGACCAAGGTATAAGATTAGTCTTGCTAGCATGATATTATTGACCAAAGTCAACTTGTCCACTTGGCTATTTAATTAATGTTCTTCATCCTAGCCACACATTTGTTATAATCTTGACCCTTCATTATGTATTATATACACACTAGTGCAAGACCAAGTCTTCAAACACTTAGAACTATTTCAACATTTCTTGTTCTCTTAGTGAAGCTCACGGGTTCACCTAAATTCCCACACAAAAATTTTAGTTTGTGATCCATTATTCACAAGACTTAAACCCAAGGTCTCTAAGGGTATTGTAAGGATATCTCAATAGAAAGATTTCGGAAAAACGGCGTTTTCACGTTAGTCGCAAGGCGGAAACTTAAGGGGTTCTTCAACTTTGAAGTTGGAACTTGAAGATGGGTTCTTCATAGGCTTCTAAGGAGTGCTTGGAGCGGATTGGAACATAAGTAAAGGAGCTAAGAATTTCTAAGGAGCGACTTTGAATCTTGGAAAGATTAAGGGCTTGTAAAGGTATAATTCTTGTCGTTTTAGTAATTAAGATTACTTATTGTTGTAGCTATGGATATTAGCAAACATGATGTTTATATTATGAAGTTGATAAGTGTTAGGGATATTGGAACCCTAATCCGAAAACTAGCATGTTTAACCCTTAAGATTTCAATTCAAGTTGATTATTAGTTTAAGTCATCGCATGTTATATAAGGAAGGAATTATAGTTGTTTATGACTATATATCATGTTAGACCTAAGAATTTGGATTAAAAGAATTGGAAAAGACTTTGAGTTGTTGTTTATGTTAGCCGAGAATGGCTTTAATTATGGAACTAGTTTCGTATTAATTTGTGGGGCAAAATTTTACACGTCCTGTTAAGGCGTGTAATCCCCTTTGGTCAGCTGAATTGTTGGGCCTTAAATGTGGCATGTTTGGTTATTGTATTCGGCCTTGAAAAAGGTGGCAATGTATGTAGAAATAAAGGAAGTGATGTCCGATTTTCCGTAGAATTTAGTGACTTTGCACTTAGAATATTCTACGTTCGAAGCTAGAGGTTAATGGACGTATTATGTCCATTTTAGGTTGAAGTACTAAGTATAGCGGATCCTACTTGAAGGATGGAATAGCTATCAAGGTTGAAGTACTTCGGAGCATTTTGCTATTTGTCGATAATCGTCGCGAGGTATGTGAACCTCTTCCTTCTTTTGACATGATTCTATGTATGGAATATACATGTGGTATTATTTCATGATTCCTTCTACTCTTAGAAGTTAAGAGGTATGTATGTTGATTTACTCTACGTAAGGGTTATGTCTAAGTTATTCTAAGTTCTTACCAAGTCTTATGGGAGATGTTGGTAAGAGTCGTTAGGAGGTATTTTGGAGCCAAGTTGACTTGGCTAAGTTACGACACAAATGAGAATAAGTATCGAACAAGCCGCTGCAGCGTTAATAAAGGAAAATGTAATGACAATCAATTATGTTAAAATGAGTAGAATTCTCCATCTGCATAGAAACTAAGATACGACAAAATTGTATTACATTTTCTAGATCATGTCTACTTGAATAAGATCGTTATAAATAAGTATAACTTATTCACAACGCACCAATGTATATGTTACTTAACTTATAAGAATTTACGTATGAAGTTTTAAGACTATGGATCTCAAATTCTTAAAAGTTAAGGGACTTTATTTTTCAAGTTATGGGACTTGATTCTTAAAGGAAGAAATGAATTGATTTACAAGTATAGAATACTTGATTTGGAAAGACTTGATTTCTAAAGTTAAGAAACTTGTTTTCTTAAAAGTTAAGAGACTTGAAGTATTTTGAAAGCTATGTGATTTGATTTGAAAGTATAAGTCTCTTGGTTATAAAAGGAATGAATTTGTCTAAGACATAAAGAGTTATAATGACTTTATGGGAAGTTGGTTATAACAACTTTATGTAAGATTAAAAGAATGGTTTTCTTCAGTAATGTAAGCAAAGAAATGACTTGAAATAAAGAAGGGCAAATTGTTTTATGGTACCAATTGCTTAAGGTTTTAAAGAAAGAAGTCACGTGATTTAGAAGCCTATAATTGTATTTCTAAAAAGGTATTGTGACTTGTCTTGAAAAGTAAGTATGACTTGATACTACGGTTATTAGTATCTTGGAAGTTTTATTTGAAAAAGAGTCATTTTAAAGGAGTAGAGGTGCGTAGTACTTTGGGTTAAATTCCCGGATTTTTATGTGTGAAACGAAAGTGTCATGAGTTTATAAAAATGGAAGTCTAAAGGTTTTATGAACTTGCCTATGTTTGCTTGTGATAGCTTTGAGTGCAAGTATTATATGTTTACGTTGTCGTGACTCTCAGTTGGAGGGTCGGCTGTCTTGTTGTAAGTTTACTTGACGCGTCGACGGTGATGTGGATTCCACGTATTCTTCCATTATGATTGATCCTTGGACACGCTTATACGATGTGGGATTCCGGGCATGTGACCGGAGGCGGTTAGATTCTCGATTTGTTTTATTACCCATGGCCATGCTTATACGATGAGGATTCCGGCACGCGACCATGCATGACGACTATTACTCCACGGGCTAGCTCCCATGAAGACATGTACCACGATGAGGATTCCGGGCATGTTATATTATTACTCCATGGGCTAGCTCCCAGCGAAGACCGCACTCACGATGAGGATGCCGAGGCACGCGTTATGGCCATGCTTATACGATGAGGATTCCGGCATGCGCCACGTTATATATATATATATATATATATATATATATATATATATATATATGTTGTATATGTACGCCGCGGTGAGGTAGGATGCCACAGCGCCACGTCACGGTTATATGTTACACTTATGATGCCGGCGGTGATGGGGATTCCACGCACGCTTTGATATTTGTGTGACTTGATCACGTCCCGATCGGGTAGTATATGCGTCCCTCCATAAAGGGCCGGATTATGTTATGAAAGATAAGTAAGTTATATGGTAATGAACTTAATGATTTTTCCTAAGCATGTACGTAAGAAGGTGACTATAAATTTTATTGAAAAATAGGAAAAGATAATAAGGTACGATTAAGTTCACGAGATGGTAATGGCACGTAGGATCCGTATGTACCCTTTTATACTTGCCCTGTCATTCTTTTGTACGATTATGATTTGTTTATCAGACCTTATTTTCCGTTCCATATTCGGTACTGTTAGATCGACCTTCTGGGCTGCGTTCATGTCCGCAGGTTTAGGTACACAGTTGTGGATCCGCGAGCTTAGGATCATGATTCGGCATTTTGAGATGGCTCCAATGTTCCGAAGTTGTCATGGCTATGTACATTCAGGGGTACGGCGGGGCCTTGTCCCGTCATAGTATTTGTTCAAATCTTAGAGGTCTGTATTCATCTGTGGACTGGACTGGCTAGAGTTGTTTTTACATTGTTAAGTTGTAGACTTTTGGGTAATTTTTATGATTATGGCGGCCTTATCTGGCCTTGGATTTAAAAAAAGTGTGTTATTTATCTTCCGCATTTGTTATGTTGTATGATTAGAGGTGCCTGTAGGTACCGCCGTGGCCCGGTCCAGTCGTGATAAAAGTGGTATCGAGCGCTTAGTCTTGAATGTGTCTACGCACCGTGTCTAGTAGAGTCTTGATTATCGGTGTGTTGTGCACCACATCTATAATCGGAGGCCGCAGGACATTTAGGATTGGTTTCATTCTTCTCACTCGAGATCGTGCGATAGATTGTGTTGTTAGGGTCGTCTCTCCTAACGAGTTATGTTGATCAGCCACGAGAAAGCGCAAAGATGACCAGGAAGGACTATGTGGATTGCGTATCCGGTTGGTAATGATTATAGTATAGTTGGTATTGTGACATACATCTATACGGAGTTATGTATGAGGGTCGACGCGTGTTGCCTAGAATGATTTTAGATTACGAGAATTAGTAAAGACTAACTAGATCACGGGGAGGTATGGAGCGATTAATGAATTCTCGCCAAGGTCTTGTGTTTTATTTTGAGATAATTGGGAAAGGATGAGTCATGCGATAGGGCGTTGAACCCTTAAGAAGTCATGTTAAGAAACTTAATGGAATACCATGTTAATATATTAAGCTACGTGGTAGGCTTAAGAGAATTGTACGGATGAGGTCCAGATAGTAAGTAATGGTTGTTGTGATCAAGGCGACACGATTATGGTATTATGAGAAGTTGTTGTACTGCCATCGGGGATCGTAAGGTAGGCTTGGAGCATGGAAATTACGAGCCTAAGAATATTGATGACATTTGAGACCTTAGATGTACAAGGTCTTCTGTAGAAAATTTATTATAGACCAAGAATAAGAGTTAAGTGCGACGGTGGACGGCGAGGACCTATCATGGTCGCCCCATAGCCCGAAATGGAGTGGGATCAGTTGGTAGTAGTTCCGCTACGTGACAGGGTCACGAGGGTGCAAGGCCCAAGTCTAATTAATTGTTTTACGGGTTCGTGGACGCGTTCCACCGGAACCAGGTCGTGAGAGCCGGAAATGGCCTTATATTGTTTTAGAAAGTGACTCCAAAAGATTGGAGGCCAGAATCGGTATGGAAGTTATGTATGTATGCTAGTATGAGTTGGAAGTACGGAAAAAGTACGACCAGTGAGAAATGTAACAGCCAAGTGTAAAGGGATAGAGCTTGAATCCATAAGAACCTTTCGAGGTGACTACACCCGAAGTTGTTTGTGGTAATGAATGGGTATATGAGATTTGCCCGGTGATGATACAGTCGTCAGACCTTAGTAGACCTAGTAGAGATGATTATGATAGACTTTGAGGTCATTATGAGTATGGACTAGTTGGCTTTGTGAGTGCCAAGGTTGACATCTTAGGATAAGTATTGTTATGTGGCCATGGGTGGCATATGTAGTATGAAGGGTGCAATAAAAGGAGACTATGTCGCTATCTAATTAGATTGGACTCCGAAAGAACATTCGGGGACGAATGTTTCTAAGGGGGGAAGAATGTTACACCCCGTAACTCCAGGACATGTTTAAGAGAATGTACGTAAGGAACTCAAGACTTGAATAGGGTACGAAAGGAAGAATTGTTTTTCCGACGGAAAATCTTCCGAACGTCGGAGAGGAGAAATGTTCGTTGGTGAGAATTAGATTCTCAAAATGCATTAATTGAAGAGTATGGAATTTATTAGCATTATGGAAATTTAATTTTACGGATTTGGTCACGTGGGACCCACCCGAGGAATTTTACGTTTTGTGGGACCCACGAGGGTTACAGAATTTTATGGACGAATGGGAGGGCGACACGTGGCACCCCCCCACATTTGTCTTGGACGAATTGGAGCAAGGGTAAGATGGTCATTGACCAAGGTATAAGATTAGTCTTGCTAGCATGATATTATTGACCAAAGTCAACTTGTCCACTTGGCTATTTAATTAATGTTCTTCATCCTAGCCACACATTTGTTATAATCTTGACCCTTCATTGTGTTTTATATACACACTAATGCAAGACCAAGTCTTCAAACACTTAGAATTATTTCAACATTTCTTGTTCTCTTAGTGAAGCTCACAGGTTCACCTAAATTCCCACACAAAAATTTTAGTTTGTGATCCATTATTCACAAGACATAAACCCAAGGTCCCTAAGGGTATTGTAAGGATATCTCAATAGAAAGATTTCGGAAAAACGGCGTTTTCACGTTAGTCGCAAGGCGGAAACTTAAGGGGTTCTTCAACTTTGAAGTTGGAACTTGAAGATGGGTTCTTCATAGGCTTCTAAGGAGTGCTTGGAGCAGATTGGAACATAAGGAAATGAGCTAAGAATTTCTAAGGAGCGACTTTGAATCTTGGAAAGATTAAGGGCTTGTAAAGGTATAATTCTTGTCGTTTTAGTAATTAAGATTACATATTGTTGTAGCTATGGATATTAGCAAACATGATGTTTATATTATGAAGTTGATAAGTGTTAGGGATATTGGAACCCTAATCCGAAAACTAGCATGTTTAACCCTTAAGATTTCAATTCAAGTTGATTATTAGTTTAAGTCATCGCATGTTATATAAGGAAGGAATTATAGTTGTTTATGACTATATATCATGTTAGACCTAAGAATTTGGATTAAAAGAATTGGAAAAGACTTTGAGTTGTTGTTTATGTTAGCCGAGAATGGCTTTAATTATGGAACTAGTTTCGTATTAATTTGTGGGGCAAAATTTTACACGTCCTGTTAAGGCGTGTAATCCCCTTTGGTCAGCTGAATTGTTGGGCCTTAAATGTGGCATGTTTGGTTATTGTATTCGGCCTTGAAAAAGGTGGCAATGTATGTAGAAATAAAGGAAGTGATGTCCGATTTTCCGTAGAATTTAGTGACTTTGCACTTAGAATATTCTACGTTCGAAGCTAGAGGTTAATGGACGTATTATGGCCATTTTAGGTTGAAGTACTAAGTATAGCGGATCCTACTTGAAGGATGGAATAGCTATCAAGATTGAAGTACTTCGGAGCATTTTGCTATTTGTCGATAATCGTCGCGAGGTATGTGAACCTCTTCCTTCTTTTGACATGATTCTATGTATGGAATATACATGTGGTATTATTTCATGATTCCTTCTACTCTTAGAAGTTAAGAGGTATGTATGTTGATTTACTCTACGTAAGGGTTATGTCTAAGTTAGCCTAAGTTCTTACCAAGTCTTATGGGAGATGTTGGTAAGAGTCGTTAGGAGGTATTTCGGAGCCAAGTTGACTTGGCTAAGTTACGGCACAAATGAGAATAAGTATCGAACAAGCCGCTGCAGCGTTAATAAAGGAAAATGTAATGACAATCAATTATGTTAAAATGAGTAGAATTCTCCATCTGCATAGAAACTAAGATAAGACAAAATTGTATTACATTTTCTAGATCATGGCTACTTGAATAAGATCGTTATAAATAAGTATAACTTATTCACAACGCACCAATGTATATGTTACTTAACTTATAAGAATTTACGTATGAAGTTTTAAGACTATGGATCTCAAATTCTTAAAAGTTAAGGGACTTTATTTTTCAAGTTATGGGACTTGATTCTTAAAGGAAGAAATGAATTGATTTACAAGTATAGAATACTTGATTTTGAAAGACTTGATTTCTAAAGTTAAGAAACTTGTTTTCTTAAAAGTTAAGAGACTTGAAGTATTTTGAAAGCTATGTGATTTGATTTGAAAGTATAAGTCTCTTGGTTATAAAAGGAATGAATTTGTCTAAGAAATAAAGAGTTATAACGACTTTATGGGAAGTTGGTTATAACAACTTTATGGAAGATTAAAAGAATGGTTTTCTTCAGTAATGTAAGCAAAGAAATGACTTGAAATAAAGAAGGGCAAATTGTTTTATGGTACCAATTGCTTAAGGTTTTAAAGAAAGAAGTCACGTGATTTAGAAGCCTATGATTGTATTTCTAAAAAGGTATTGTGACTTGTCTTGAAAAGTAAGTATGACTTGATACTACGGTTATTAGTATCTTGGAAGTTTTATTTGAAAATGAGTCATTTTAAAGGAGTAGAGGTGCGTAGTACTTTGGGTTAAATTCCCGGATTTTTATGTGTGAAACGAAAGTGCCATGAGTTTATAAAAATGGAAGTCTAAAGGTTTTATGAACTTGCCTATGTTTGCTTGTGATAGCTTTGAGTGCAAGTATTATATGTTTACGTTGTCGTGACTCTCTGAGGGTCATTGTCTTGTTGTAAGTTTACTTGACGCATCGGCGATTATGTGGGATTCCACGTATGCTTCCATTATGATTGATCCTTGGACATGCTTATACGATGGGATTAGGCATGTGACCAGAGGCGAGTTAGATTCGGATTTGTTTTATTACCCATGGCCACGCTTATACGATGAGGATTCCGGCACGCGACCATGTGACGACTATTACTCCACGGGCTCCCCATGAAGACATGTACCCACGATGAGGATTCCGGGCATGTTATATTATTACTCCATGGGCTAGCTCCCACGAAGACTGCACCTACGATGAGGATGCCGAGGGCACGTTATGGCCACGCTTATACGATGAGGATTCCGGCATGCGCCACGTTATATATATATATATATATATATATATATATATATATATATATATATGTGTGTTGTATATATGTACGCCGATGAGGTAGGATGACACGCGCGTCACATGGTTATATGTTACACTTATGATCGTGGCAGTGATGGGGATTCCACGCACGCTTTGATATTAGTGTGATTTGATCGCGTCCCCGCATTGGGTCGTAGTATATGCGTCCCTCCATAAGTGGTCGGATTATGTTATGAAAGATAAGTAAGTTATATGGTAATGAACTTAATGATTTTTCTAAGCACGCACGTAAGAAGGTGACTATAACTTTTATTGAAAAATGGGAAAAGATAATAAGGTATGATTAAGTTCACGAGATGGTAATGGCACGGTAGGATCTGGTATGTACCCTTTTATACTTGCTCGTCATTCTTTTGTACAGCTTATGATTTGTTTATCAGACTTATTTTCCGTTCCATATTAAACTGTTGTTATCGACTTCTTCGGGGCCGCGTCATGTCCGCAGTTTAGGTACACATTGTGGATCCGCGAGCTTAGGATCTGATTCAAAGATTTGAGATGGCTCCAATGTTAGGAGTTCTCATGGCTATGTACATTCAAGTACGACGGGCCTTGTCGTTATAGTATTTGTTCAAATCTTAGAGGTCCGTATTCATCCGTAATGGACTGGCTAGAGTTGTTTTTTTACATTGTTAAGCAGTGTAGACCCTTTCGGGTAATTTTTATGATTATGGCAGCCTTATCGGCTTGGCCTTGGATTAAAAAAAAAAAGAAAAAAAATGTGTTATTTATCTTCCGCAGTTTGTTATGTTGTATGATTTGAAGGGTGCCCAGGTAGGGTACCAGTCGCGGCCCGGGGTCGGGTCGTGACAATCATCACCGGGCAATTCTTATATACCCGCTCAGCTACCACCCAATCACTCACGGGTGTTGCTACCTCGAAAGGTTCTTATGGATTCAGACTCTATTCTTTTACACTTGGTTGCTCCCTTTCCGTACTTCCAAACTTATTCTAACATACGTACATAACCTCCATACTGATTCTGACCTCCAAATTATCTCAAATTAGCACGTGAAACTTTGATGAGAATTCATTAAACTGTTTCATACCTTCCCGATATCTAATTAGTCCTTACCAATTCTTGGTAATCTATAATCATTCTAGGCAACACGCATCTGACCCTCATACATAAATCCGTATAGCTGTAAGTCATTATACCAACTATACAACAATTATTACCAACCTGGATACGCAATCCACATAATCCATCCTGGGTCACTGATGCCTTTCTCATAGCTGTAATCAACATAACTCGTTAGGGAGAGACGACCCTAACAACACAGCTCTAAGGAACGATCTCAGAATGAGAAGAATGGAAACCCATCCTAAATGTCCTATAGCCTCCTGATTATAGATGTGGTGCACAACACACCGATAATCAAGACTCTACTAGACACGGTCTGTAGACACTTTCCGAGGACTAACTGCTCTGATACCACTTTGTCACGACCCGAACCGGGGCCCGTGACTGGTGCCTTACCCCGGGCACCCTAGTGATACAACATCAGAGAAAATCAGCGGAACATAAAGCATAAATATGAAACAAGAGACATGATAAATAAAAGCAAATAGGCCAACCAAAACGGTTGCCTTCCAACATATATATATAAACATTTGAGCGAGCATAATCCTTACACTCGCCCACAACAAAGGCATGCACTCTAAGATTTATACAACAACTATGACGACAGTGGCCCCGCCATACCACGAACGCACAAGAACTTACGGACTCGTGGTAACATACCAAAGATAAGCCTCCGACGAAACGGAGCTTCCCAAAACGCTGAAATGAGATCCTAAACGCGGATCGACGGTAGATGTACTTCTACTCATGCAGATAAACGCAGCCCGGGCGAGGTCAAGATAACAGTACCAAGTATGTAAATCAGAAATATCAGAAATGAAATCATAATAGTCTATAAAAGCAGGAGACATGTATGATAACCAAACTACAGTACACACACATAACAGTTATATCAATTCAGGGTTTCACGCCCACAACATCAATCCCGCGTGAGTACCTTTCTCACCGTTCAGCCTATGATATGATAACAACAAGACAACAATCCAAATGGGAGCATACCCGTGCGCTACGCATCGTGTCAGTATGTCCAAAGGGAACAAATAAGACAACTTTCCAAATGGAAGCATACCCGTGCGCTACGCATCGTGTCAGTAGGTCCAAAGGGAAACAATAAGACAACATTCCAAATGGAAGCATACCCGTGCGCTACGCATCGTGTCAGTATGTCCAAAGGGAAACAATAAGACAACAAGGCGGTAATCAAAGTGGAAGCATACCCGTGCGCTACGCATCGTGTCAGTATGTCCAAAGCGATTAACAAAAGTAACACTATCAACAGGAACGTACCCGTGGAATTTATCCGTCACTGCCGATCACGTCCAAGTAAGTTCTCAATAAGTCAACCGACCCTCCATCGAGAGACGCGGTAGTATAGAAACACAATTCTTGCACAACAAAGGCTATCACAACAAGCATAGGCAAGTTTCACAACAACAAGCATAGGCAAGTTTCACAACAACAAGCATAGGCAAGTTTATACACAACTCGAAGTACTTTCATTTTATGCCCAAGTCCGGGTTTTAACCCTAAAGTACTACGTACGTTAAATTCCTTTTAAAGAGATCTATTCCTTTTATAAAAGTCACCCGATACCCGTAGTATAAAAATAGAGTGACTCATATCTTTTAAGTAGACCAAAACAACTTCCATACTTTCCTTTTTAAAACCAAATTAAGGCAACACTATGCCTTTTTTTTTTTAGACCAAAACACTTCTCTTTTTAAAGTCACGTTACCACATTAAAACCAATGATAAAACCCTCCTTTTGTTTTCATAAAGTCGTTATAACTATCTTCCTATAAAGCTGTTATAATACTTTATGTTTTAAACCAATTTAAGACAACACAATGCCTTTCTTTTCCCTAAAGTTCCAGTTTGCCTAATTTCAATTACGCAAGTCTCTTTTTAGAAAAGTTTCATAGTTCAATGTCTTAATCTCTTTTAAAACAATTGAGTAACATATGCCATAGGCGAGTAGGTTATTCTTGTTCATAATAAATCTTATTAAGCAGCCATGATCTAGGAAATGTAATATCATTTTGTCTCATCTTAGCTTCTATGCAGATGGAGGTTTCTACTGGTTTTAATAATACTTCATTATTCAATACATTTCCCTTTATTAGCGCTGCAGTGGATTGTCGATACTCATTATCATTTCCGACATCAGTAAAACATTATTCTTTAGAAACCAAGTACTCATTACTCACGAATGAGGTTTCATACATCTTACAACTTTCAAATCAATTCAATTAAGTTAAGTCTCTTATCTTATAAGATCAAGTCTCTTAACTTCTAAGATCAAATAGCCATTCTTTTTATCTCTTTTAGACGTTATACCTAACTTCCCATAAAGCTAGTATAACTCTTAAGTTCTCAAAACCAAGTATTACTCTTCTTAAAAAAAAAGGGGTTTCTTAAGGAAAGACTTCAAGTTCTTTATTATTATACATCAAGTCAGTTATAAGTCAAATCAGTTACTTTTTAACAATCACAAAGCACTTTCTTATATACATAAAGCTGTTATAATCAACTTCCCATAAAGCCGTTATAACCCTTTATGTTTTAAACCAATCAAATACATTTAACACATGTACGTCTACCGTACTACATAGTTATACACATATCATGCTAGAAAGATAGGAAGAGGTTCACATACCTCGCGACGATTATCGACTAATAGCAAAACGCTCCAAGTACCTCAAACCGTCGGCTACACCTTAAGCCAAGCAGATCACGCCACACGTAGTACTTCAACCTATAGAGGCCACAAGGCGCCTATTAACATCTTAGATCTCAATGTAGAATATTCTACGTAAAATTCAAGAAGACCTCCCCGCAACAACAGTAAATCTCCTCTCTATCGAGGCGCCACCCACCCAACCGTGGGGTTTACACATCTAACCTGGACGTGTACAACTCTACTACACATCAATGCTATACAAGTCTCATGTCTGAATACACCCTATGTAATTACATTCGATTCTCTCTTTAAATTCAGCTTAAGTCGCAAGACATTGCTGTAAGTATTATTCGAGCTTAAGTCAAAAGACATTGCCGCACAACTATGTTCACTTCTATATATAGTATACTTTAACTATATATTCCTACAACATGTAATTCCCAATTACAATGTAAGGTCAAGAGTGTTTACCTCGATAAGCCCAAAATTATCCAAGTTAAATGTCGATCCCGAACAACGTTTAGCTCCTACTCCGGCGCCCAATCCGCTCCAAACAACCCTTAGAAGTTCTTCGAACTTACTTAAACACTTCAACCGACTATGAAGGTTTTCCTTAGGGTTTCGTTTTGGATCGAGAGGGAAGTATAATAGTATTTTCTGGGCTTTTGTATAAGTGTAACCTTGGGAATACTACAAGGTATTTGGGCCAAGGTATTTGGGCATTATAACAATACTAGGAGAGTATTTGTATACCACAACAAGGGGTATTATACGAAAACAACTAGGCTAGGGGGGGTACCCCACGGCTAGCACCTCTAAGGAGTGGGTACCCACTAGCACCTCTGGGAGGGGATACTTTCGGCTAGTTAGGAGGGGCCTCGGCCGAACCACTTAGGCTATGGGGGAGAGGTGTTGGACGAAAAGCTCAAGGGAGAGGGGAGGATTTTTCAAGACTTAGAACAATTTAGGATGAAGAAGTTCATCAACTTAGAGGGGTATTTATAGGTCAAGCCATGGCCAACCAATGGCCAAGATCACTCCAAGTGTAAGGCAAGTGTAGGGCTAGATTTCAACCATGTGTACCTTATCCATCTACCACACAACTTGCACAAAATATCCTACCTACTACACAAGACCCAATCGTCCAAGCATTACCGTCCAAGCCTTCCAATGTGAGGGTGACACATGTCACCCTCCCGTTGGTCCAAAATGTTACGTCTCTCGGAAAAATCCGCAAAAATTATTATTGACATAGCCGGAATTTTCCCTACGAAAGCTGTGGAAACGTTTCGTCGAAAAACGACTCCTTTTGGTAGTTATGCACAAATTCGAACATATGCCTACTTTAAGGCTCAAATTGTATACGCATCAGAACGAATTCGGGCCCGCATCGTGCCTTATCCCGCACCCTAGTGATACAATCATCGAGAAAACCAGGAAAATAAAACTTAAACAAGAAGCAGATATATGAACATAAACAAAGCCAACCCAACGGTTACCTTCCAATAACATAATAAATACAAATATTTAAAAACCAACAGATTAATCCCTTTACAAACCCCGCCACAACAAGATCTACTGCACTTAAGATTTACAACAACTATGACGGACAGGGCCTCGCCATACCCCGAATGTACAAGAACCTACAACTCAGTGAACACATACCAAAAGATAAGCCTCGGAGAAACGGAGCTTCCCAAAACGCAATCGAGATCCTAAGAGCGAGGATCCACGGCCGATGTACTCTACTGCGGCATGAACGCAGCCCCAAGGAGGTCGATAACAGTACCAAGTATGTGAAATCAGAAAATATCAGAATGAAATCATACTAGTCTATATAAAGCGGAGACATGTATGATAACCAAACTACGATTCACAACATAAAAACAGCCATGTCGATCGAGGACTCACGCTCAAGTCATCACTCAAATATAACTATGGGTCTTACGCCCACAACATCAATCATGTTCGCATCATGGCGCATGCCCCGAATTCTGCAGACGGTGTAGACATGTCCATGATGCAACAATAATACCAATGCCCCACGGCCACATGCCGGAATTCTACCTGCAGTGACACGTCCACGTGACATCAACAATAATATCTTGTGATCAACCCCGCCGCACGCCACATGCCCGAATTCTACCGTGTAGACATGTCCATGTAACCACAATAACAATATATCGGTAATCAACCCGCCGCACGGCCGCATGCCGGAATCGTGACGGTGTAGACATGTCCATGTGACATCAACAACAAGACAAGAATCAAAATGGAAACATACCCGGAATTCTCCATCACCGCCAAAGACGCCCAAGTAAGTTCTCAACAAGTCGACCGCCTCTATCGAGACGCCAGAATACGTAAATACCACACTTGCACAACAAAGGCTATCATCACAAGCATAGGCAAGTTTCACAACAACAAGCATAGGCAAGTTTCACAACAACAAGCATAGGCAAGTTTCACACAACTCAAAGTACTTTCATTTTATGCCAAAGTCGGGTTTTTAACCCCAAAGTACTACATACGTTAAGTTCTTTAAAAAGAGATCCATTACTTTTATAAAAGTCACCCTATACCCATAGTATTAGAATGACCAACCCACATTCCTTTTCAAAATCAAGTAACAACATTCTTTTCCTAAGTTCCAGCTTTGCCTAGTTTCAATTACTCAAGCTTCTCATTTTCAAATGCTCAAGTCACTTATTTTAGAAAGGTTTCATAACTCATAGTCTTAATCTCTTTTAAAACAATTGAGTAACATATGTCATATATGAGTAGTTTATTCTTTGTTTATAACGATCTTATTACAAAGACCATGATCTAGAAAATGTAATATCATTTTGTCTCATCTTAGCTTCATGCAGATGGAGGTTTCTCTTGGTTTTAATACAACACATCATTATTCAATACATTTTCCTTTATTAACGCCGCAATGGTGCTGTCGATACACATTACGATTCCCAAATCAAGAAACATTATCCCTTTAAAACCAAGTACTCATTACTCACGAATGAGGTTTCACACAAACATCCACATTAAAACAAATAAGTTAAGTCTCTTATCTTATAAGATCAAGTCTCTTAACTTCTAACATCAAGAAACCATTTTCACTACATAAGGTAGTTATAAAAAACTTCAAATAAAGCTAATATAACAAACTATGTTTAAAACCAACAAAATCACTTAGCACTTGACGTCTACTGCACTACATAGTTCACAACAATCATGCTAGAAAAGATAGGAAGAGGTTCACATACCGCGACGATTTATCGACAATAAGCAA
Source organism: Przewalskia tangutica (assembly GCA_029844215.1). Classification (NCBI taxonomy): domain Eukaryota; kingdom Viridiplantae; phylum Streptophyta; class Magnoliopsida; order Solanales; family Solanaceae; genus Przewalskia; species Przewalskia tangutica. The sequence continues at coordinate 112,891,345 of CM056727.1, forward strand.
AACGCCCAAGTACTTCAACCCGTCGGCTACTCCTGCCAAGTAGATCACGCCACACGTAGTACTCCACTCCTAAAATGGTCATGGTACTCTATCAAACCTTTCTTATCATCAAGACTTATACCAATAAAAAGCCCTCAAAATCTACGGAAATTTCGCAAAGACTTCCGCTTATACTCACTTTTCCATTTTTTACAAAGGCCCGAATAACCGTAATATATATACAATATATATATATAAGGCTTAATAATTAAAAATCATAAAGAATTGGATTACACGCACAAACGGTAACGTTTTTTACTATCACGCCTCCATAACAACAATAAGTAAAAGAAGGGATTACGCGCCAACCGTAACGCGTTTACTATCACGCCTTCATAACAATACAATAATTAAAAAGGGATCACACGCCAAACTAACGCGATTGAAAAATCTTCCTTGAGAAATGTAAATAATGTAAACAAATTCAAAGTAAATACCAAAGTAAATACGAAGTTGGGGTCCTTGGCCAACTTTGTCCATTTTACTTATCCAATTTACTCATTAGTCATCCAACTTATATTTCCATTCTTAATATAAGTTATAGTTACTTTGTTATTAGCTTCTTAGCAAGTAAGATACGTTTTACCATTTTAATGGCAAACGGCCAATCCTTTCTTTTAACAAGTTAACAAGATCCAACTCTTCCAAACTTACTCCATATATTATATAATCCATAATATACTTATAATATATGTATAACAACCAATTCACAAAGAGGTTTAAGTTCCACTACCTCAAATAGCCCAAAATATCCAAGTTCTTAAAGTCGCTCCAAGCAAGTCTTAGCTCCAAATCTTTACGTTCCAATCGCTACAAGCAACCCATAGAAGCTCCTAACCAACTTCTCTTCAAGATTCAACTCCAAAAAGTGAAGAACACTTAGGGTTTCAAGATGACAACTTTCGCCAAGGCATCCCTTCAAGGCTAGGGGTGTGAAATCTTTTCCAACTCTTGGTACACAATCTTCCTAACACCTTAGGAAGAACACTTGAGAGTTTAAGAATTGTTGGACAAATTTTGCTCAAGAAATGGGGCAAAACCGAGAGCTCTAGGTCAAGGAGAAGGAGGGTTTTTCAAGTCTTCAAATGTCTAAGTGTGGAAGATTTCATCAACTAAGGTGCATATATAGACAACCAAGGATAGGATGAAGGCAAGTGTGTGGTTGAGATTGGGGACAAGTGTGGGTGGGACCCACAAGCCACTTGTCCACACAAAAATATCTAGCAAGACTTGCCACTGTCTTGCCACTTGTCTAGCTAATTTCGCCAAGGGCCACCTAGGGGTGACACGTGTCGCCTCCTACTGCCCAAAATATTTCATCTCGAAAATATCCATAATGGCCAAAATCTCAAAACTAAGCGGCCCCACAAAACCAGAATTTCACTCGTGGGCCCCACGTGACCATTTCCGAAAATAAAATTCCATAATTCTCAAATATTCTAAGAAGTCCGAATACCAAATCTGGGAATCCAATTCCCATTAACGAACCTTTTTCTTCACAAAAACCGGAAACTTTTCCGTCGAAAAATCACATCTTTCTTTCTTTCCAAAATTTCTGTCGTAATCTCGCACGTATATCCTCACCTATATACCTGAACTACGGGTATAACATTCTTCCTCTTAGAAACATTCGTCCCGAATGTTCATTCTAAGTCTCCAAACGCATTTGTGTCAGATAGTCTTCACTACTATACTTACAAAACCGATCATGCCACCAATGGCCAGAATATAACATGTGCGCAAAACTCAAATCCAAGCCAACGAGGAATCATTTCTAATCTTACAACAGCTCCCACTAGCTTCAATTTACTCTAAGGCCATTCCCGGCCTTCACGATCCGATTCTGGTTGAACGCATCCACGAACTCGTACGATGGTTACCTAAACTTGGGCCTAGCACCCTCGTGACCTACCACTGGCGGGACCACCTCGAACTGACCCCACCTCAATATGGGCTGCGGTTGACCCGCAAATGGCCTCAACCCGACTCCCTAAACGCGCCAACTCTTGTTCCCGATCCGAACAATATTACTAATTCTCGTCATTAAAGCTACCACTTCCATCTCATACTACCCATGTAATTATCCCACAATATTTCCCCGCATACCAAGTACATCGGCAAAGACCAACCGTAAAATCACCCACTCAAGACGGCCTCGCCTCTAAGGTCTCCACGTATAAAACTCTAAGGTTCACACTTTCCATGCCCCCACACTTATCCTTCCAACTAACCATGTTTTCTAACTTACAAACAACACAACGCTATCCTTAATTAGACACAATAATAAGATCATCATATCGCGCAAACCAAACTCTGCAGGGTTAAGGATATACCCGGCTACCGCCCACTCTAATCATAGGCACGCCGCAGGCGCATAATCGTAAGGCGATGAACCAGCCATCGATCCGTAGGTCGAGTCGTAACATCCGTGCTACCCTTGGTCGGACGGTTCTCGCAAATGGCCTCGCCGCCGCAAAAATAACAAGCTCCTGGCACCACGACACTCCCAAATGCGGTCTACCACATCGACCACACCGAGGTAGGGTGACCGCGATCCGCCAACACTTACTTCCTCGAAACACAACCTCGAGCCACGACCGCTCCCGAATACTCGAAGGTTGTGAGGACCACTCTGACCGGGCGGAGGTACAAAACTAGTATCTTCGAGGCGGTCCGCCGAAAGTCACCAAAGGACTCGTTGTTCGCCCTCTTCGCTGATTCTGGTCATTCCGTCGACCTCTCCGTGCCTCACATCGGTCGCATGAGCTCGCATGCGCAATGTCCATGCGGTGAAGAGCTACTCGAACATGCCTCGACATGTAATCATCGAGCCTCAGAACATATCGGTGCACTCGATCCTCCATACTAGCTACTAACGCTGACGCATCGCCAATGAGTCGAACTCACATTGTACTCCCGAACCGCACGCCCGCTCGTCTAAGCATCAAAAATCTGTCGCCCGCCTCTCATCTGCGGAGGCAAGAAGTGCGTGGAACGCCCAAAACTCATCCCATCTGCTGGAGGTGCATGCTCTCCCGAAAGCTCCTATGAATCAAACCAATCGATCATGTATCACGCGGCCGATGCGAACCAAAGGTCACGCACTCGGTCTCAAGCCTTGATCACCCGCATGATCCGTCAGAATCGCCGGATGAACTCCACGGATCATCCTCGTGCCTCGACCCATAAAACTCGCGGGCTACAACTCGAAAGTCCCGTAGCCTCAAACTATTCGCCGGGGTGAACCATCGGTGCTCGAATCGAATCGCCAGATCCGGCCTATCCTCATATCTGCCACGACCGCCAGAATCGGGCCATCTCTTATAACCCATCTCCTCCGCCTGCATCGTGGGACCGAGGCTCAGTATGCGGTCTCGGCAGCCTATTGCCGCGCTCTAACCTCTCGCTGGGCCGGGCGGCGTCACAAAACCCGCCGTCAAGCACAACCTCGTGTATCGGGCTGCGCCTCGCATTCTCTCAGATTCTCACTAGCGGTTCCTACTGTCTTGCCCTTCGTGGCTCGTTGCTTGGCGGAGGCATAATCGTAAAACGAGATACGTCGAGGGTCCAACTTACAACACGACTCTAAGGCACGATCTCGGAATGAGAAGAATGGAAACCAATCCTAAATGTCTCAGCCTCTCGATTATAGATGTGGTGCACAACACATCGATAATCAAGACTTACTAGACACGGTGCGTAGACACTTTCCGAGGATTAATCGCTCGATACCACTTTTGTAACGACTCGCCCGGCCCGTTCATCGTGCCTTATCCCGCACCCTAGTGATACAATCATCGAGAAAACCAGCGGAAAATAAAACTTAAACAAGAAGCAGATATATGAACATAAACAAAGCCAACCCAACTAAGTACCTTCCAATAACATAATAAATACAACTCTTTCAAAACGAGCTTTAATCCCTTTACAAACCCCGCCACAACAAAGATTACATGCACTCTAAGATTTACAACAACTATGACGGACAGTTCGCCATACCCTCGAATGTACAAGAACCTACAACTCAGTGGAACACATACCAAAAGATAAGCCTCGGAGAAACGGAGCTTCCCAAAACGAATCGAGATCCTAAGAGCGAGGATCCACGGCCGATGTACCTCTACTGCGCAGATGAACGCAGCCTCAAGGAGGTCGATAACAGTACCAAGTATGTGAAATCAGAAAATATCAGAATGAAATCATACTAGTCTATATAATGCAGTAGACATGTATGATAACCAAACTACAGTTAACAACATAAAAGCGATCATGTCGATCGTGGACTCACGCCCTCAAAGTCATCACTCAAATATAACTATGGGTCTTACGCCCACAACATCAATCATGTTCGCATCATGGCCGCATGCCCCCGGAATTCTGCATCGGTGTAGACATGTCCATGATGCAACAATAATACCAATGCCCCATGGCCACATGCCCCCAGAACTCTACCTCGGTAGACACGTCCATGTGACATCAACAATAATATCTTGGGTGATCAACCCCGCCGCACGGCCACATGCCCCTAATTCTACCTCGGTGTAGACATGTCAATGTAACCACAATAACAATATATCGGTAATCAACCCGCCGCACGGCCGCATGCCGGAATCATCGTGACGGCAGACACGTCCATGTGACATCAACAACAAGACAAGAATCAAAATGGAAACATACCCGTGGAATTCTCCATCACCGCCAAAGACGCCCAAGTAAGTTCTCAACAAGTCCGCCTACATCGAGAGACGGAACACGTAAATACCACACTGCACAACAAAGGCTATCATCACAAGCATAGGCAAGTTTCACAACAACAAGCATAGGCAAGTTTCACAACAACAAGCATAGGCAAGTTTCACACAACTCAAAGTACTTTCATTTTATGCCAAAGTCCGGTTTTAACCCCAAAGTACTACATACGTTAAGTTCTTTAAAAGAGATCCATTACTTTTATAAAAGTCACCCTATACCCATAGTATTAGAATGACCAACCCACATTCCTTTTCAAAATCAAGTAACAACATTCTTTTCCTAAGTTCGGTTGCCTAGTTTCAATTACTCAAGCTTCTCATTTTCAAATGCTCAAGTCACTTATTTTAGAAAGGTTTCATAACTCATAGTCTTAATCTCTTTTAAAACAATTGAGTAACATATGTCATATATGTGAGTAGTTTATTCTTTGTTTATAACGATCTTATTACAGCAACCATGATCTAGAAAATGTAATATCATTTTGTCTCATCTTAGCTTCTATGCAGATGGAGGTTTCTACTGGTTTTAATACAACACATCATTATTCAATACATTTTCCTTTATTAACGCTGCAATGGTCTGTCGATACACATTCTGATTCCCGAAATCAGTAAAACATTATCCCTTTAAAAACCAAGTACTCATTACTCACGAATGAGGTTTCACACAAACATCCACATTAAAACAAATAAGTTAAGTCTCTTATCTTATAAGATCAAGTCTCTTAACTTCTAACATCAGTAAACCATTTTCACCTACATAAGGTCGTTATAACTAACTTCCCATAAAGCTATTATAACACCCTATGTTTTAAACCAACCAAATCACTTAGCACTTGTACGTCTACCGTACTACATAGTTCACAACAATCATGCTAGAAAAGATAGGAAGAGGTTCACATACCTCACGACGATTTATCGACAATAAGCAAAACGCCCAAGTACTTCAACCCGCTACTACTCCTAAGCCAAGTAGATCACGCCACACGTAGTACTCCACTCCTAAAATGGTCATGGTACTCCTATCAAACCTTTCTTATCATTGAAGACTTATACCAATAAAAAGCCCTCAAAATCTACGGAAATTTCGGCAGCACTTCCCCCGTTTATACTCACTTTTCCATCTTTTACCAAGGCGAATAACAGTAATATATATACCATATATATATATAAGGCGTAATAATTAAACAACATAAAGAAGGGATTACACGCCCAAACGGTAACGCGTTTACTATCACGCCCATAACAACAATAAGTAAAAGAAGGGATTACGCGCCAACCGTAACGCGTTTACTATCACGCCTTCATAACAATACAATAATTAAAAAGGATCACACGCCCAAACGGAACGCGATTGAAAAATCTTCCCTTAATGTAAATGTAAATACCCAATGTAAATACAAATCCAAAGTAAATACAATCCTTAAGTTGGGGTCCTTGGCCAACTTTGTCCATTTTACTTATCCAATTTACTCATTAGTCATCCAACTTATATTTCCATTCTTAATATAAGTTATAGTTACTTTGTTATTAGCTTCTTAGCAAGTAAGATACGTTTTACCATTTTAATGGCAAACGGCCAACTTTTCTTTTAACAAGTTAACAAGATCCAACTCTTCCAAACTTACTCCATATATTATATAATCCATAATATACTTATAATATATGTATAACAACCAATTCACAAAGAGGTTTAAGTTCCACTACCTCAAATAGCCCAAAAATATCCAAGTTCTTAAAGTCGCCCAAGCAAGTCTTAGCTCCAAATATTTACTGCCCAATCCGCTACAAGCAACCCATAGAAGCTCCTAACCAACTTCTCTTCAAGATTCAACTCCAAAAAGTGAAGAACACTTAGGGTTTCAAGATGACAACTTTCGCCAAGGCATCCCTTCAAGGCTGGGGTGTGAAATCTTTTCCAACTCTTGGTACACAATCTTCCTAACACCTTAGGGAAGAACACTTGAGAGTTTAAGAATTGTTGGACAAATTTTGCTCAAGAAATGGGGCAAAACCGAGAGCTCTAGGTCGAGGGAGAAGGAGGGTTTTTCAAGTCTTCAAATGTCTAAGTGTGGAAGATTTCATCAACTAAGGGTGCATATATAGGACAACCAAGGGATAGGATGAAGGCAAGTGTGTGGTTGAGATTGGGGACAAGTGTGGGTGGGACCCACAAGCCACTTGTCCACACAAAATATCTAGCAAGACTTGCCACTTGTCTTGCCACTTGTCTAGCTAATTTCGGCCAAGGGCCACCTAGGGGTGACACGTGTCGCCTCCTACTCGCCCAAAATATTTCATCTCCGAAAATATCCATAATGGCCAAAATCTCAAAAACTAAGCGGCCCCACAAAACCAGAATTTCACTGTGGCCCCACGTGACCATTTCGGAAATAAAATTCCATAATTCTCAAATATTCTAAGAAGTCCGAATACCAAATCTGGGAATCCAATTCCCATTAACGAACCTTTTTCTTCACAAAAACCGGAAACTTTTCCGTCGAAAAATCACATCTTTCTTTCTTTCCAAAATTTCTGTCGTAATCTCGCACGTACATCCTCACCTATATACCCTGGAACTACGGGGTATAACACGTACGCCCTCACGTACATACTCTGGAAATACGGGGTATAACAGGGGTATTACAAAGCTCGGTATCAGAGCACTAGGTTCAAGTGTCTTAAAGAGTCTATGAAACTGTGTCCAGTGGGGTCCGTTTTATGTATGAGAGGGCCCTACACATGTAAACAGTTTGCCACCAATACATTTAGTATTGTGTCACTTCTTTCACATTTTAGATTGTGCAGTTAGAGTTATACCTTCAGGACATCCTTCTAACTCGTGCGTATTGTGTATTTTAGAGAATGCTTGCAAAAAGGAAATCAACTACAAGAAAGAGAATTGCTACCAACACTACTCGTGACGAAGATACTCAGGCAGGGAGCCAATTCGAGTACATCATCCCTACCCGATACCACAGGGCCTACAAAGATTCCAGTTCCGCCACCTAGTTCAACTGGCTCGGATGTTAGGGAAGCTATTCTGCTACTTAAGCCCAATACAAGCGATGACTCCATAACGATTGATCCCTCTATAGACTTTCCATAACCAATTGTACTTCCTCAATGCATACCAAGTAACCATGCAAACCATTAGAACTATCTGACTTGTTGTCATCTGAAGAATATCATTAATCTTACTTGCAATTTCTATGAGAACCAGTAGCATTGTCATACCTTCATTCTGAATCAAAGTATATCGAACCTCTATCAGTGGTTTACTAGAATACCATAAGTGTTATACCCCGTATTTCCAGAGTATGTATGTGAGGACGTACGTAGGAAAATGTAAGCCTTAAAGTTAGGCAAGGTTCGAATTTTGTTCACAACCCCCGAAAAGAATCGTTTTTCGACGAAACGTTTTACTAAACTTGCGAAGGGAAAATTACGGCTATGTCATTTCAAATTTTTGCGGATTTTTCCGAGAGATGAAACATTTTGGACCAACGGGAGGGTGACATGTGTCACCCTCACATTGGGCGTTGCTTTGGGGCGGATTGGACGAAATGGAGTCAAGGGGTTGGTAGGATATTTGTGATAGTTGGTGTGGTAGATGGATAAGGTACACATGGGTAAATCTTAACCCTACACTTGCCTTGCACTTGGCATGATCTTGGCCATTGGTTGGCCATTGCTTGACCTATAAATACCCCTCCCCTTTGAAGACTTCTTCATCCAAAAATCTCTAAGTCTTGAAAATCCCTCCCCCCCCTCTCTTGTAGTGTTTCTTCCAAACACTCCCCCTCCCCCTTTGAGAAGGCCTTTTGGCCGAGAGGTACCCCACCCCCTCCTAGTGGTGCTAGCCGAGGGGTACCCCCCCTACCTTGAGTTGTGTTCGTAAAATACACCCCCCACCTTGGTAGAAATACTCTCCAAGTATTGTTACTATTCCAAAATACCTTGGCCCATATACCTTGTAGTATTCCAAGGTTACACTTATACGAAAAGCCGTAAATACTATTATACTTCCTTCACCACAAAACACAAACCCTAAGGAAATCTCCATAGTTGGATGGAGTATTAAGAAGAAGCGTAGAACTTCTAAGGGTTGTTTGGAGCGGGTTGAGCACCGGAGTAGAGCTAAACGTTGCTCGGATCGACATTATAACTTGGATAATTTTGGGCTTATCGAGGTAAATACTCTTGACCTTCTATTGTAATTGGAAATTACATCGTAGGTGTATAGAAATGAATATAAGATTCATAGAAGAGAATTGAACTGTAATAGAAGGATATTACAGAAAAGACTTGAACTGAAATCACATCAGAAGAATAATCTACAGAGTAGTCTAGTCATTGATAGACTTGTTTAACCTTTATAGGTTGAAGTACTGCGAGTAGCGTATTCTACTCGGAGGGTGGAAAAGGCTAGCCGGACTACAGTACTTTGGAGTGTTTTGCTAATAGTCGATAATCGTCGCGAGGTATGTGATTCTTCCTATACTCTTGAGCATGATATTTTAAAGTATATATAGTACTAGTGACGTGCGTGTTAATCGAATAATAATTACGGCAATGTCTTTTGACTTAAGCTGAATAATAATTACGCAATGTCTTTTGACTTAAGCCTAAATAATCTTGAAGTATTTCAAAGAATCTTGAACCATTTTTAATGTAAGAGTAATACTTGGTTTTAAAAGCTTAAGAGTTATACTAGCTTTATGGGAAGTTAGGTATAACGGCTTAAGAAAGATAAAAATAAGGGTTTATTGACTTTAAGAAGATTAAGAGACTTAATCTTAAAAAGATAAGAGACTTGACTTGGTTAATTAATATGAGTTTTGTTAAAAAGTGTGAAACCTCATTCGTGAGTAATGAGTACTTGGTTTTTAAAGGAATAATGTTTTATCGATTTGAAATCGAATAAGTATCGAACAAACCACAGCAGCGCTAATAAAGGGAAATGTTTTGACTAATAAAGTATTATTAAAACCAGTAGAAACTTCCATCTGCATAGAAGCTAAGATGAGACAAAATGATATTACATTTCCTAGATCATGGCTGCTGTAAATAGATTGTTATGAACAAGAATAAACTACTCACACATAAGGTATATGTTTCTCAAATTGTTTTAAAGGATTAAAACTATGAACTACGAAACCTTTCGAAAAATGAGAAATCTGAACATTTGAAATTAGGCAAACTTGAACGTTTGGAAAATAATGTTGTTACTTGATTTTACAAAGATAAGTGTTTTGGTTTACTTCAAAAGATAGTCACTCTATTTTTATATACTACGAGTATTGTGTGACTATTTGTGAAAGAACAGATCTCTTAAAGAGTTAATGTATGAAGTACTTTGGGGATAAAAACCCGATCTTGTTAATCATATAGTAGAAAGTAACTTGTGTGAATAACTTGATTGTGTTGGTTTGTGATAGCCTTGTAATACTTTCTTGTTGATTTGATAAGTAAACATGCTAGGATGCTACGTGTGTTATTATATTGTGATATTTGTGTAAAGGGGTTTTCCCTCGATTGCGCTTAAGTTGTTTAACTATCAGCCGTTATGTTGGTATTGTACCACTCACCTTGACATCATCCCGGAGGTTAAGTCGCCTCCGTCGCGGGTAGACTCAAAGTGTCCAGGTGACCTATGATTCGAGAATACCTCACGCGGGTCCCGGCCTATGCGCGAGCTACGAGCTCCGAGTTAGTGTGCGCGCCTTTATGGTCACGCGGTCTATGTGGCCACGCGGATCGCGAGTCCAGCGGATGCCGGAGTAGCTACCGACGCGGGAATACCTCATGCGGGCCATTGGAGTGGCCTATGCGGAGCTGCGGGAAGTTCCAGGGCTAGACGCGCACATTAGATACTGCGGGCGAGTGGCCAGCTTTGATCATGTGACGGTCTAGACAGATCTCATGATACAGTTTATGACCTTGTTTGTACTGTGGGTTTTAGTAGTCGGCTATGCCTTCGTACTTACCCCGTACGGTTTTATGATGACACAGGTGGGACCTGGTGTTCATGTGTATTCCTTGGTGTTTTTATATCATGATCGCCAAGATGGAGAAGGTATTCCACGGGCATGATTGATGTTGTGGGCGTGAGACCCATTGTTATATTTGAGTGATGACTTTGAGGGCGTGAGTCCCTGACTTGACATGACTGCTTATTTATTGTGAACTGTAGTTTGGTTATCATACATGTCTCCTGCTTTATATAGACTACTATGATTTCATTTACAGTATTTTCGGGCCACATACTTGGTACTGTTGTAATCGACCTCCTGGGCCGCGTCATGCCGCAGTTGAGGTACACGAGTCGTTGATCCTAGCTCGTGGTCACGTCAGCCAGGGAAGCTCTGTTTCTCGAGGCTTATCACGTATAGTCCCCGCCGTAGTAGGTGCTTACATTCGTGGTATGGCGGGCCCTGTCCCGCCATTGTTGTCATGTCACTCTTAGGATCGTAGTACTGCAGGCGGAGCCGTAAAGGGATGTAACTGTTCGGATTTAAGTTTTATATATTATGCCGAAAGGCAAATTTTCTCAGATAACTGTTTTACACTTCTTGATATTTCATGTCTTGTTTTATGTTCCGCTGATTACTCTGATGTATGTCTACTTGGGTGCCCGGGGTAAGACACCAGTCACGGGCCCGGGTTCGGGTCGTGACAATAAGTCTTCCAGGAAACATTAACATGAGCCACCCGACCCCAAATGAACAAATCTGACTTAAAATAAGACCCTCAATTTCTAAATCATTGATAATCACGCAAGCTGATTCCAAATTAGCCCGTAAGCTTTCCATAATCATGATATGACCTCTCCCATCTCCTTTCTCATGAATAATCTATCACGTGCCATCGCCCACAACTTCAAAAGCTATATTTTACCCAAGTCATCAATTAATACTGATGAATAATACCCTTGATTGTAGTTTCCAAGTTTCTCAACTTCTACCCGATATGCAAGTCTGATAGAACTACAAAAACCCTAAATACATCAATTTTTCCTTTTACTTTCTCTAAACTCGCTCACACTCTAGACACCTTGTCAAATCTCTATCTATCATATCATCCAAATTACCAGCATTACTAATTTCTGACATATCAACCTTATCTTCTATTTACCTTTGATTGCGCAATTACTTCCAAGTCTTAGTACCTGAAATACTTATCCATGCTATCATTTAACAATGCCTCAACACTATCTACTACCTGTCGCCCAACACAAACATCATGAAATGTTCATCATAACACTTAGTCGATCATCGTGAACTTACTCTTTTGAGTGTACCAAACCATTCTACTCGGTCTGAATGATGCAAAGATAATGCCAACATAATCCATACCTAACCCAAGAGTTTTCCATTATTTCAAATCTGAATGTTTTCCCATCTCAAAGATACACCTTACTCAATCAAAATTAGATCTACTATGTATTTATCGAATTTCTTACATTTCCACCATTCATTCCAATTATGTTCACCACTAACTATCGATCATTACTCAAACCTTTAAACATAGAAGCTTCTCCTAACAATTCCGATAAATTCCATGTATCGTCCTTTATAAAATTCCTCGACTGGAAAAGATTAACCCGATCTGGTTACTTTGACCAACAATCATTTAGTACCCAAATAATAACCCGAACCATCACTAAACCAATCCATCATTCTTAAGTGATCCCTAATTACCGAACACACACTCCTGATAATATCCCCATATAGATTTATTGAAATACACTTGCCAAAAGTCATTGACCAAATTAATCATATTTCTCTACCAGTCCATGCATTCGCTGACCCGATGATCGATACCCGAAGCCTTTCACAACTAAAATTAGATCAAGTCATAATCAACTTATTACCATAATTATTTTGCTTAGACATAATTTTATTCGATGCATTCTTGTGAAAACCCAATCCCTACCTTATTTACTTAACCATGACGTATTCAATTAACTGCGCAATTTCCCTATCATTCGTTCACCTCCAAAGTCATTATACCAGTAATTGTTGAACTTCTCAAGTATCAATCTTTACATATCATGCCTATAAATCCCCTCCAAGAACTAAATGCAACACCCAGTAATCCCTTGATAGAACCTCACGTCATCCAGCGCTAAAGTCCTCATTATTGATCGATTACTGGCTCTCATTAGCCTACGATGAGTCCAACATACCAATGCATATATGACTTCTTACACTCACTCAATACTAAACAACGTGCGAATTAACTTACAGTTAAACAATCTCTTGGTTTCAATAACTCTCCTATCATCACTAACCTCGAAATGCCAAGTGAACCCACAAACACACTCTTAGGTAAAGAAATGTGACGGTCTATTCCATTAAGCTGCACTCATGACAAGTAACATTACCACCTGATCTCGAACAAATAATCATTCCTTGAAAGAACTCATAAACACTAATTCTACCCTGTTATTACAATTTTGCCAAATCATATACAATTTAACCCTTTATGACCTATATGACATCCTCCCTCATACATCATGCAACATAACCCATAAAGCACATCAAATATCAATGTTTTCCTTCATATAGCCTTGATTGGTCCATTCAATTTTGTTATACCCCGTAGTTCTGGCCATACGTATAGGAGCGTACGAAAGGGGTTAAGACTTAAAATTTTCGAAAGATAGGTTGTCGGATTGTTTCAGACGGGTTTTTAGTCAACTTTAAGGCGGGTTATGACCCATTAAGTTGAGAGTTCCTAGGTGTTTCAAAGGCCTAGTATGTAGTTCGTTGAGTCTAGTTTCCAACGCAACCAACCGTTCGTCGATAGGACCTCGGAGTAGAAAGTTATGGGAGTTACAAGTTCAGTGCGCAGTCGGACAGAAAAGTGTTACGGTCAGGAGCCACAGGGCCGCGGAACCGGAGGCAGGGCCGCGGCGCCGATTATTCTGAGGGGTCGCTGAAGTTGCAGGGCCGCGACGCCGGAGGGCAGGGCCGCGACGCCGGAATTTCCGAAAGTCCGCAGAAGTTTCAGCGCCGAGGCGGGTTTTCTGGCGGAAAACTTAGGAAAATCAGATTTCTTCTTTTAAAAAGGCCATGGGAGGGTGACAAGTGTCCCCCCATCTGATTTTTGCATGTCCCTTATATTGACCAAGTCTTGAAGACTTGGTCATCTTTCAAATCATTCTCTCTCTCTAAGCTAGAGCTCTCTCTTCTCTCTAAAATTCCAAGAGGAATTCAAAGCTTAAGGGAAAATCTGAAAAAGTGTGGCAAGAAGGAAGCTTGTGGCTAGCTTGTAGGTGTTATTATGGTGGTGTTCTTGGAAAGGAGGCTAGCAAAGTTGTTGGAATAATTTTGGCTAAAGCTCTAAGGTAACAATTCTTCTCTTGTAGCTAGTTATTGATGTTGCATGTGAAGAGGAAGGAACTTGTAGTAGTAAATAATGCTCCTAGATTCATTGCATGTAAGAAATAAGGTTTGGATATGAAATAATTGGTTAAGAAGATTATGTGAGCATGTTGTAGCCTAAAAACTACCTTAGACTTGTTAAGTTAGTTGTTTTACCTTGTGGGGCAGAATTTTACACACCCAAGTTTAGGTGTGTAATCCCCTTTGAAATGTTTGGATTGTTGGGCCTTAAATGTGGCGTTTGGATGTTGAATTCGGCCTTGAGAAAGGTGGCAAGTATGTAGAAACAAAGGAAATGCTGCCCAATTTTTCATAGAAAGTAGTGACTTGAACTTGGAAAATTCTATGTTGAAACTAGAAGTTAATAAACATATTATGGTCATTATAGGTTGACATACTACGTGCGATATTTTGGACTTAGGAAGTGGATTGAGCCGAAGAGGTATGTGAAAACTCTCTTATCTCTTGAGCATGAGTAGTTATATCTATATAGTACGGTAGACGTACGTGTTTTAAATGAAGTAAATCCTTTTGTTATACTTGACTTGTTTTAAGAAAATGTCTAAGTTGGTTGGGTTAAGAAGTTAACCCGACTGTTCTTGAGGAATGGTTTATCCTAAATAAGGTAGACAAGGATTTCTTGACATAAAGAAGTATAGAGTACTTGGTGTGAATGTATTGAGTATTGAATTATTCTAGGAATAAGAGGCTTAATTTTTGAGGTAAGAAACTTGTTTTGTAAAGATAAGAGGCTTGAAGTGTTTTGAAAATTGTGTAAATTTGTTTTGAAGTATAAGTCTCTTGGTTAATAAAAAGAACGAAACCGTTTGAGATATAAGCAGTTATAACGGCTTTATGGGAAGTTAGTTATAACGGCCTTATGAGAGAATAAGAATGTCTAAAGTTTTAAAAGCATAAAGTTAGTATAACGACTTTATGGGGAGTTGGTTATAATAACTTTATGGAAGGTTAAAGAGTGGGTTTTTCTTGAAAAAGGTAAACATAGATGCAAGAAATGAAAAGTCTAAAGAAGTTATAAGTTTACTTGGACGTACCGTCAGTGATGGAGGATTCCACGGGTATGCGGCCATGATGAGGGTTCGTTCCCTGTTGATAGTGTTATTCCATGGACTAGCTCTCCATGAGGTCTACTGATGCAGGGTGGATCTGGTAGATAGCCCTCGTACTTGCCCCGGTCAGCGACGTGATGCAGGGTGGATCTGGTAGTTGGCTGTCGTACTTGCCCCAGTCAGTGTTAGGACGAAGTCTCGTGATGCAGGGCGGATCTAATGGTTAGCCTGCGTACTTGCACCGGTCAGCGACATGATGTATGGTGGATCTGGTAGTTGGCTATCGTACTTGCCCCGGTCAGCTTCGTGATACAGGTATTTAGTATTGTTGGTACGGGCGGATCTGGTAGCTGGCTTTCGTACTTGCCCCGGTCAGTTGAGGACGCAGGGTGGATCTGGTAGCTATGCTTTCGTACTTGCCCCGTACGGTTCTTAGGACATAGGTGGGACCTGGTGTTCACGTGTACTCCTTAGTGTTGTTATATTATAGACTGCCGACAGTGAAGAAGGAATTCCACGGGCACGATTGATATTGTGGGCATGAGACCCATGGTTATATTTGAGTGACGACTTAGAGGGCGTGAGTCCCCGACTTGACATGGCTGCTTATATGTGGTGTACTGTAGTTTGGCTATCATACCTGTCTCCTGCTTTATATAGACTATTATGATTTCATTACCGTATTTTCAGTTTCACATACTTGGTAATTGTCAGATCGACCTTCGGGCCGCGTTCACGCCGCAGTTGAGGTACGTAACTTGCTGATCCGCACTCTTAGGATCACTGTTCAGTTCTTGGGAAGCTCCATTTCTCCGGAGGCTTTGTCTTTTGGTGTTATTCCCTGAGGTTGTAGACTTTTGTACATTCAGGGGGTATGGCGGGGCCCTGTCCCGTCACAATTGTTATTCCTAGAGGTCTGTAGTCACATTTGTGGTTTGGGCTGTAAAAACAAGTTGTACTGTTTTACATTTTTGATTAAGTATATCCTATGGAAGGCGGCCTTGTCGGCTTGCCGGTGATGTTTACTATTTACAGGTTTATGTGTTATGTATGTTCCGCTGCTATTCTCTGATGTGTACCTGACAGGGTGCCCCGGTAGGGCACCAGTCGCGGCCCCGGGGTCGGGTCGTGACAAAAGTGGTATCAGAGCAGTTAGTCCTCGGAAAGTGTCTACAGACCGTGTCTAGTAGAGTCTTGATTATCGGTGTGTTGTGCACCACATCTATAATCAGGAGGCTGCAGGACATTTAGGATTGGTTTCCATTCTTCTCTCTCTGAGATCGTGCAGTAGAGCTGTCATACTAGGTTGAATCCTCTCTGACCTCTTCTTATGTACCAGTTATGCCTCCACGCAAGGCAACCAGAGCCCAGAAGGGCAAGGCAGCTGAGGGAGCTGCAAGTCGGACGCAGAGGGTTACGGGGGCACAGGCCCAGTCCTTGCCGGAGGTGATGATTCAGACAGCGAGTTCCACGACGTCGCCAGTCCCAGCAGAGTTCGGAGCGGCAGCAGCGGCTACTAAGACCGCGGTACCGGAGCCTCCAGTTCCACAGCCGAGGGCAGAGTATGGGGATTACGGAGAACAGATCAGGTTGTTGACTAGCATTGTGGCAGGGCAGCACCGCCAGGGGCCGGTAGCTAACCCTAGAGCCGACAGTTTAAGGATTCGGGACTTTCTGAGTTGTGATCCACCCGAGTTCTATGGTTCGAGGTCTGAGGAGGATCCTCAGGAGTTCATTCGGCAAAGCGCGGACTATGCAGGTACTTAGGGCCTCGGAGACGGAGTCCGTTGTATTAGCCTCTTACCGGTTACGCGATATTGCGTTGAACTGGTTTGAGTCATGGGAGTTGTCTAGAGGGGTGGGTACTCCTCCAGCTGTTTGGGATGAGTTCACGGAAGCCTTCCTCGGTCACTTTTTGCCTCCTGAGACGAGGAGATCCCGCTTGGATAGGTTCTTGGCATTGAGGCAGAATGGGAGGACCATCAGGGAGTACAACCTGGAGTTTGATTCATTGGCCAGGTATGCGCCCACTATTGTGGCGGACATGGCGGACAGAGTTCACCACTATGTGATGAGGCTAGACCGTTATATGGTTACTGCATGTCTAGGAGTGGCTCTTCAGCCAGGGATGGATATTGCCAGGATGCAGGCGTATGCACAGGGGATTGAGGACAGGGAGAGTGAGGGCGGCCAGTCCACACCCAAGAGGCGGTGACGATGAGTTTCGGGATAGATTTGGGGTGGGCGGCCTCGCAGCAGACTAGGTCCACATTTCAGCCAGCACAGAGTGCTCCTTCTCGGTTTTCTGGAAGAAGGTCTGATCACCGTCATTCGGAGCAGTCGTGGCTCGAGGTTGAGTTTTCGAGAGTGGGGGTGTTAGTCTGAGGAAGCCACCTCTACCTCGGTGTAGTCGATGTGGTAGGACCCATTATGGGGAGTGTCGTGTTAGTTTGGGAGATTGCTTTACATGCGGCCAGCAGAGCCATTTTGCGTGGAACTGTCCGACCAGAAATAGCACGGATGTAGAGATTCAGCCTTCGGGATCAGTGGCTGGTTCATCGCCTTCTTTTGCTATGCGCCGTGCAGGACATGATCATGATTAGAGCGACAAGGGGGAAAGTGAAGCAATAGTTACAGGTATATCTTTGACCCTTTAGAGGTTAGTATGCATGATAGGATTGTTGTATGATTTAGTGTTATGAACAGAGGATATTGAGACCATGTACATGTGTTAGAATAAGTTGGTTGATACGATCGGGCAATCCCGTTAGGCCGTGAATGGGAGTAAGTGGTGATGGTTCGCACCTTGGGTTCGTTTTCCTGTTTGACTTACGATGAATGATTATGCGTGTGCGATATCTTAGGGTCACAAGTGGAATAGTAAGGTCCCATTAGGCGTGAAGTACGCGGATGTATCGAGGAAAATTAGATTGGCTCCAAAAAGAACATTCGGGGATGAATGTTTCTAAGTGGGGGAGAATGTTATACCCCGTAGTTCTGGCCATACGTATAGGAGCGTACGAAAGGGGTTAAGACTTAAAATTTTCGAAAGATAGGTTGTCGGATTGTTTCGGACGGGTTTTTAGTCAACTTTAAGGCGGGTTATGACCTGTTAAGTTGAGAGTTCCTAGGTGTTTCAAAGGCCTAGTGTGTATTACGTTGAGTCTAGTTTCCAACGCAACCAACCGTTCGTCGATAGGACCTCGGAGTAGAAAGTTATGGGAGTTACAAGTTCGGTCGTGATCGGACGTAAAAAGTGTTACGGTCGAGCTGTGGCCGCGGCGCCGGAGGCAGGGCCGCGGCGCCGGTTATTCTGAGGGGTCGCTGAAGTTGCAGCGCCGCGGCGCCGGAAGTTCCGAAAGTCCGCAGAAGTTTCAGCGCCGCGGCGCCGGCTGCAGGGCCGCGGCGCCGAGGCGGGTTTTCTGGCGGAAAAACTTAGGAAAATCAGATTTCTTCTTTTAAAAAGGCCATGGGAGGGTGACAAGTGTCCCCCCCCCATCTGATTTTTGCATGTCCCTTATATTGACCAAGTCTTGAAGACTTGGTCATCTTTCAAATCATTCTCTCTCTCTAAGCTAGAGCTCTCACTTCTCTCTAAAATTCCAAGAGGAATTCAAAGCTTAAGGAAAATCTGAAAAAGTGTGGCAAGAAGGAAGCTTGTGGCTAGCTTGTAGGTGTTATTGTGGTGGTGTTCTTGGAAAGGAGGCTAGCAAAGTTGTTGGAATAATTTTGGCTAAAGCTCTAAGGTAACAATTCTTCTCTTGTAGCTAGTTATTGATGTTGCATGTGAAGAGGAAGGAACTTGTAGTAGTAAATAATGCTCCCAGATTCATTGCATGTAAGAAATAAGGTTTGGATATGAAAGAATTGGTTAAGAAGATTATGTGAGCATGTTGTAGCCTAAAAACTACCTTAGACTTGTTAAGTTAGTTGTTTTACCTTGTGGGGCAGAATTTTACACACCCAAGTTTAGGTGTGTAATCCCCTTTGAAATGTTTGGATTGTTGGGCCTTAAATGTTGCGTTTGGATGTTGAATTCGGCCTTGAGAAAGGTGGCAAGTATGTAGAAACAAAGAAAATGCTGCCCAATTTTCCATAGAAAGTAGTGACTTGAACTTGGAAAATTCTATGTTGAAACTAGAAGTTAATAAACATATTATGGTCATTATAGGTTGACATATTACGTGCGGTATTTTGGACTTAGCAAGTGGATTGAGCCGAAGAGGTATGTGGAAACTTTCTTATCTCTTGAGCATGAGTAGTTATATCTATATAGTACGGTAGACGTACGTGTTTTAAATGAAGTAAATCCTTTTGTTATACTTGACTTGTTTTAAGAAAATGTCTAAGTTGGTTGGGTTAAGAAGTTAACCCGCTTGTTCTTGAGGAATGGTTTATCCTAAATAAGGTAGACAAGGATTTCTTGACATAAAGAAGTATAGAGTACTTGGTGTGAAAGTATTGAGTATTGAATTATTCTAGGAATAAGAGGCTTAATTTTTGAGGTAAGAAACTTGTTTTTTAAAGATAAGAGGCTTGAAGTGTTTTGAAAATTGTGTAAATTTGTTTTGAAGTATAAGTCTCTTGGTTAATAAAAAGAACGAAACCGTTTGAGATATAAGCAGTTATAACGGCTTTATGGGAAGTTAGTTATAACGGCCTTATGAGAGAATAAAAATCTAAAGTTTTAAAAGCATAAAGTTAGTATAACGGCTTTATGGGGAGTTGGTTATAATAACTTTATGGAAGGTTAAAGAGTGGGTTTTTCTTGAAAAAGGTAAACATAGATGCAAGAAATGAAAAGTCTAAAGAAGTTATAAGTTTACTTGGACGTACCGTCAGTGATGGAGGATTCCACGGGTATGCGGCCATGATGAGGGTTCGTTCCCTGTTGATAGTGTTATTCCATGGACTAGCTCTCCATGAGGTCTACTGATGCAGGGTGGATCTGGTAGCTAGCCCTCGTACTTGCCCCGGTCAGCGACGTGATGCAGGGTGGATCTGGTAGTTGGATTTCGTACTTGCCCCGGTCAGTGTTAGGACGAAGTCTCGTGATGCAGGGCGGATCTGGTGGTTAGCCTGCGTACTTTCCCCGGTCAGCGACGTGATGCAGGGTGGATCTGGTAGTTGGCTATCGTACTTGCCCCGGTCAGCTTCGTGATACAGGTATTTAGTATTGTTGGTGCACGCGGATTCGTAGTAGCTGCATTTGCCGGTCGATTGAGGACGCAGGTGGATTCGTAGCTATGCCTTCGCATTGCCCCCGCACGGTTCTTAGGACACAGTGGGACTCGTGTTCACGTGTACTCTTAGTGTTGTTATATTATAGATCGCCGTGAAGAAGGAATTCCACGGGCACGATTGATATTGTGGGCATGAGACCCATGGTTATATTTGAGTGACGACTTAGAGGGCGTGAGTCCCCGACTTGACATGGCTGCTTATATGTGGTGTACTGTAGTTTGGCTATCATACCTGTCTCCTGCTTTATATAGACTATTATGATTTCATTCTTTGATTTTCGGGCCACATACTTGGTACTGTTATCGACCTCCTTCGGGGGGCTGCGTTCATGCCGCAGGTTGAGGTACGTAGCTTGCTGATCCGCACTCTTAGGATCACTGTTCAGTTCTTGGGAAGCTCCATTTCTCCGGAGGCTTTGTCTTTTGGTATGATTCCCTGAGGTTGTAGACTTTTGTACATTCAGGGGGTATGGCGGGGCCCTGTCCCGTCACAGTTGTTATTCCTAGAGGTCTGTAGTCACATTTGTGGTTTGGGCTGTAAAAACAAGTTGTACTGTTTTACATTTTTGATTAAGTATATCCTATGGAAGCGCGCCTGTTTGGCTTGCTGATGTTTACTATTTACAGGTTTATGTGTTATGTATGTTCATTGCTATTCTCTCGATGTGTACTGATTGCAGGTACCTGCAGGGCACCGATGGCCCCGGTCGGTCGTGACAAATTTCTTTTTCTTGCATCTCTGAATTGTCATTCCTACTTTCCAAGGATATCACTGAACTAAGAAGTCACATCCATAACCCCAATCAACTGAACCTTCAAATCATAGTTGAAGACTGAACTTGGTCACACGTCTGATTATGGTAACATATCTCATACCCTATTGCGCGACATCATATCTAACGACTCACGAACAAATTAAAGAGCATGTTACCACCACTGGTGATAGAATAGGAAGAAGAAGTTCAAATACCAATTTAATTCGACTTAGCACAAAAGGAATGAAGAAAGAGAAGTTTCTTAAATGTCTCATAGCCCCTCGAAGATAAGTACAGATGTCTCTACACCGATCCGCAAGACTATACTAGACATTGCTCTTGTATATAAGATTGCTTAACTTAAAGTTCTGATACCAACTTTGTCACACCCCTTTCTAGGAATAATATTGGCACCTACATATTTCCACCGGTAGGAGAACCACTTCCCATAAAAAAATATGAATGAAATACGGAAATATAATCAAAATCAATGTGCCCCCAAAACTTGGTTCGTGATACAAGAGCACTAATGCGGGATACAATTCTGAATGAAGGCAATAAAGGCCAAAACTAAATAACATAAACCAAAATGTATAACTATGACTTTGAATCCAAATGTAATGACAGAGTAGAGTAAGAGAATAAGCATCCACGGTAAGCCGGAAGAAGCATCCTCACTTTGGAATGCAGAAATCCACCTATTCAAACTCACACTCGAGCTCGCAAACTAGTAGAGGGACATGTATCTGCATCAGAAAAGATGTAGCAACTATAACATGAGTATTCAACGTACACCCATAGATATAATAGGCCGACAATGACAAAAGATACATAACAAAGATAAACATCAACTTGACACTAGATAAGCCTATACTAGACAGTTCGGTAGCCCATAAGTCACGTTGTACACATCAATACCCTGATTCAGCAAGTCAGATTTGTCACATAATGTTCCAATCACAGCCAAGTACAATTAATCCATTAACATATACAAGGATCTTACTATCATAATACAGACCGACCTATACTCTCTCTTGTTCATGTCATATTCAATCTTAAACCAACATATCCGACATACCGCATCAATTAGCAAATAAAAACTTAAATCACAATAGCCTATTAAGAATACTTATCCATAGTGTTATAACTAAATTAGCCATGAAGACTTTAACACTCTTATTATCATTAGCCTTTGACTTAGTTAAGATTCTATACCAGTATCATCTGACACATATAGATAAATCATGTCTACTTTCTCAATAGAAACATGTATCACATGTTAGACTTGATACCTAATTACACGGTCAATTAGCAGACAACACATAATGCATATTTTCCCCTTGATCTAGATAGTAGTCCTGACAAATTGACATTTTCCGACCAGAGTAGTAGTAGACATCAAAACTTAGACTTACAAATTATAACCACAAAACGCATGCATATGTAATCAAGTCACAACTGACAACAAATTCAATGTTTATCCAAATGTTCATCGATCCAATTATCCAGGCATCCATAGAGATAATCTCAATCATAGTGACCATTCCAGTCAATTACAATCAATCCAATCTAAGTAATTCAGGGTTTCACTCAAATTCTAATCACCAATCCAAGTCATTTATCACACCACAAGTAATAAATATATGGATGGATGTATGAATGAGGATGTAATATATATGCAAGGTAACTTTCCATCAACCGATATACACACTTTAAAAGGTTATTCTATATAAAAGTGACTCGTGGGGGACCCATAAAGTTCATATACCCCTTCGCTCTGAAATAGCTCATCGGGTCACAGAGCCCTACTCTTGGATTTAATAATATCATATTGGAGGTGTGCAATTACGATCCCTAAATACCATATCTATTGCGGTGTGTAACACGAGCCATCTATAATATCATTATATCAATGTTGCCAAAATCGCATATGTGATTTTCCTTCCCGGTCTCTTGGACCCACAACATTTTCATACCACTCTCATATTAATATCATCAGAACCACGAGTGTATGAATGAAAATAACAATATAAGGTAAGAAATCAAAATGAATGAGATGAAACAAAGTATAGGGGATGAATAACACATGCTTTCAGTATTCAACAACAAGTAACCCAAGTACAATCAGGAAATCATATCAATAGTTCATCCATAATAATCCACGTATAATTAGGATATCATATCAATGCATGTGTGATGAATAAACACGACAATATCAAGTATGTCAACAAGCCAAAATAATGGCTACAAGCCCACATAACAGTAGTCGGAATCAGCTTAACGTTGATGCCCCAAATCACCCATCAACACAGTTCCACATTGGTACCCTCTCAACTGTCCATCATAACCGTCTAAGTGGGACCCCCAAAAACGCCCAATGCTCCTTAACATTTATAACCATTGTGTACTTCTATCAGAGTCACAAAATTTAAATTGTAGCCTGCCTCTGTGTGGAACAAGTGCGCCAATGATTAAACCCAGCGATAACATTGCCCTTCTTTCACGTGTCCTGATAGTCAAAGTCTATTTACGCATAGATTATTCATTAATATATAAGACTTACACAAAATAAGGACATAACATTTAGCAAAGCAATACCACAATATCGACCCGAGCCCACTTCACCAAAACCCAAACTTTAATACCTTAAAACCGGTATTACATACTAGGTAGTCATATCCTTACGTTAATTGAAAAACTATCCATAATTTAATCGAAAACTCCAATTTGAAACCCTAGAATTTTCTCCAAATTGAAAATAGGTTTAGACAACCAAATTAAGACTTACAACATAATAATCTAACATAATCCAATCCTAATTCATGATATTAACACAATTTGATCCATAAACCTCCGTTAAAATCTATAACTTAACGTTAGTCTCTTAAACATGCATAACTCATCTTTCCCAATTCATATTCATACTATATCACCATTAATGAAGAACTTAAAAGAATAAACTTAATCCATAAAGGAAGAATCACTTACCACAATGATGAATTTTCTCTTAAGTTTCTGAAAATTCTCTTATGACGACTCTAGTCTCGAAGTTTCTATTTTGGGGAAAGGATTATTGACCTAAAATCATTTATAGGCACCAGATACAATACTTCTGCTCTGGAAGAATCAAATCTTCTAGAGTGAATCTATTGCAGCAGACCAGAACCTTGCTGCGGCGGTGCACTTGATACCTCACCCATCGCCATGATTTAACATGACTCGTGGCAGCACTCACCGCGACTCTCAGCGAACATTGGTGTTAGCGGTGACACCAAAACCAAAGAAAAAATAACCAAAACTTTTATCCAACATTTGAAACACTTCCGAGACATCCAGACACAAACTAGACATGCTCGTCTAAGGTAAATAGTTCTACAAACTCACTCGTACCCTCAAATTTCACAAATAACCGAGCTAAGGCATACTTTTCTAAAGAATCGTCCAAGACATAGCAAAATCCAAACTTTACACATAAGTCCACAAAATATATCTGATTTCCCCTGGAAGCAAACCATTGACTAGAATAAGTCATAAATGACCCTCTAGAACTACCGGAAGTGACGGAACATGTAAATAAACCCATCTAGTCAAAAGTCAACTTAACCAATTATAAGTTTCTAAACTTTGGATTTTTTATCTGACTCATATAAATGGAACTAGAGATCCATGTCACCTCTCCCCATGCATCACAAACCTCACATACATTCTACATGAAGGGTAAAATAATCAATTAAGGGTCTTTAGGTAAAAATGACTGGGTTATTATAATTACTCTACTAGTCGGGCCAAGAACCAGGCTCTAAGAACCAACATGGTGTTTCATGTTGTCTGATGTAAGTAAGAAGGGGTGATGTTGTGTAAGTGGATTTGGGTTGGAGAATGTTCGGGTTGACCCGAAAATGAATGGCAAATGGTGTTCTCGGGTCTTTGGGTCACCGGGACAGTGGGGTATTTGATGGTGATTTCGGGAGAGGATAGTGGAAATCGGGATTAGGTGTTTTGATGGATGGTTGTATACATGTTGAGGGTAAGTATGATGGTTAGGCCTTGGTGGTTGAGTGGTGGCAGGTTGGGGAAATAAAACTGAAATAGTGTGGTTCCCGGGAGGTTGTGTTATACGAACTACTTGATGGTGTTTGGGTTGGACGGGTATTTGTATGTTGTTTTGGGAGATTTCCTTTAGTGGGTATGGTTATGAGATAATGAGGAAGGTAAGGGTAGTGATGAAAATAAAGGACTAAACTTAACTCCTTTTGTTAAGATGATATTCAACGGGTCGATGGTGAAGAAAATGTGTCATAGATCCTCGGTTAAGGGCCAAGAATTAGATGGAATATGGGGCGTATTAGAATCGATAAATTACAGTCTTAAAGTGATAAGTTTATTCGTCCATATATGTGGTCTTGGCCGAGACCGTGCACTATTTATTTATCTAGTCTTTACTTTCGGTTCAACTTAGAAGTATTATTAGGATGTCGTAAGGTTGATAAAACTCTTAGGTTAATTTAGGACATAGTTATTACTTGTAATGGGAGTAAGGAAGCCAAGAGGGGAAAATGCCAAAGTAGCATGTACACGGAAGCCTAAAGTCGAGAACCACCATGGCAAGGACAACAAGTGATATGGAAGACAAGATGGCAAGGACAACAAGTGACATGGAAGACAAGATGGCAAGGACAAGAACCTTACAAGAACAAGATAAGATTGGTCAAGCGGAGTTGGAAGGGTGGCCGAACAACCAAGGAAAAGAATGAAGTCTCCAAGATGATGATACCTTGAAATCACAAGAGTCATCTCGGCCAATACAACCTACATATGAAGAGGATGATGATTCATCAAGTCTCAAAACAAAACCAAGATCCTTTCACACGCCATTCGTCAATTCCAAAACCTCAACTTGTTCTTCATGCCAACAATGTTATACCCCGTAGTTTCAAGGTATGTATGCGAGGACGTACGTACGAGAATACGACATTGGAATTGGAATGGAAGAAAGAGGTGATTTTTCCACGGAAAAGTTTCCGGTTTTTGTGAAGGAAAAAGATTCGTTAATGGGAATTGGATTCCCAGATTTGGTATTCGGACTTCTTGGAATTTTAGAGAATTATGGAATTTTATTTTCGGAAATGGTCACGTGGGGCCCACGGGAGAAAATTTACGGTTTTGTGGGGCCCACTTTGTTTTCGAGATTTTGGCCATTGTGGATATTTTCGGAAGATGAAATATTTTGGACGAGTAGGAGGGCGACACGTGTCACCCCCCCCCTAGTTGGCTTGGACGAATTCCACTTTGTACACAACACCCGTTTAGAGTCGTGTTTGGACGAAACCGTTTAAACAACACGCGTAGGATAAATTACCGCTATGTCGGTTGTAATTTTTTCGGATTTTTTCGAGAGACGCAACACGGTGGACCAACCAGGCGACACTTGTCACCCTCTCTCATTGATGGATGTCACACGGCAATAGGGCCGATTGGGATGGCTTGTTTTGTCTTGGAGTTGGTAGGATATTTTGTGTGCAAGTTGGCCAAGGACACTTGCCTAAATCCTCACCCTACACTTGCCTTGCACTTGGCATAATCTTGGCCATTGGTTGGCCATGTCTTGACCTATAAATACCCCCCTTGTTGAAGAGTTATTTCATCCTAAATTGAGCAATCTATCTAAGTCTCAAATCCCTCCCTCTCCCTCTTGTTGTTTCGTCCAAACACACCCCTCCCCTTTTGAGAAGCCCTAGCCGAGAGCAACCCCCCCCCCTCTAAAGCTAGCCTAGCCGAAACACAACCCCCCCTCCCTTGGTAGAAAAGTTGTCTTCTAGTATCGTTATAATGCCCGAATTACCCTAGCCCAAATCCCTTAGTCCTTAGTAGAAGTTGTGAAGAACTTCTAAGGTTTTATTGGAGCTACCGGAGCGCACAACTTAGGAGCTAAACCTTGCTCAGGCGCGACTTTTATCTAGGATATTATTGGGCTTACCGAGGTAAATAACCTTATCCTCCTTTTGTAATTAGAATATATATACTGTAGAAGTATAGGAATAAGTATTAAATACTTAGAAGGATATTGCATAATAGAATTGAACTGTTATCACAGTAGAAGGGTTTAAAAGATGAATAATAGAATCAGATTTACATAGGATTGTTTCACGAGACTTGAGTAGCTCACCGGGTAGGGAAGTGCTGCCCAAATGACCATAGAATAACGAACCCTCTGCTTAGAACTTTGTACAAGATCACGGACGTTGATAGACGATTTGATCGTTATAGGTCGATACTCTGCGCGACATATTCAACTTGGCGGAGGTTTTCACGAGAAGGTATGTGATTCTTCCTAAAGCATGATATTTTACAATATATATAGTGCGGTAGACGCATACGTGTTAATCGAATAATAACTACGCAATGTCTTTGACTTAAGCTGAATAATACTTACGGAATGCCTCACGCTTAAGCTCGAATAATACTTGCGGAATGCCTCACGCTTAAGCTGAATAATAAAGAATCGAAAACATTTCAAAAGAATCTCAATCATTTTTAACGTAAGAGTAACACTTGGTTTTAAAAGTCAAGAGTTATACTAGCTTTATGGGAGGTTAGGTATAACGGCTTAAGAGTGATAAAAGAACGATTTATTGATTTAAGGAAATAAGAGACTTGACTTATTATACTAATATGAATTTTGTTAAAAGTGTGAAAACTCAATAGTGACTAATTAATATTTTTTGTTTTAAAAACGAATGATGTTTTACCAATCGTAATAAATGTCGAACAAACCACAGCTTAATAAAGGGAATTATTTTGACTAATAAGGTATTATTAAAACTAGTAGAAACTTCCATCTGCATAGGAGCTAAGATGAGACAAAAGGATATTACATTTACTAGATCATGGCTGCTGTAATAAGATTGTTACGAATAATAATAACCTACTCACACTTAGGGTATATGTTTCTCAAATTGTTTTAAAGGATTAAAAACTATGAACTACAAACCCTTTCGAAAATGAGAAACTTGAGTAATTGAAATTAGGCAAACTTGAACGTTAGGAAAAGAATGTTGTTACTTGATTTTACAAGGAGAAGTGTTTTAATGTACTTCAAAAGATAATTACTCTATTTTTATACTACGGGTATTGTGTGACTTTTGTAAAAGAAACGGATCTTTTAAAAGAGTAATACATGAAGTACTTTGGGGCTAACCACCCGAACTTGTTATCATAATATAGAAAGTACCTTGTGTGAATAACTTGATTGTATTGATTTGTGATAGTCTTGTAATATTTTCTTGTTGACTTGATAAGTAAACATGTTAGGATGCTACGTGAGTTAGTATCTTGTGATATTTGTGTAAAGGGGTTTTTCCTTGTTGTGCTTATGTTGTTTAGCAATAAGCGGTTATGTTGATATTATATCATTCATAACTCCGGGGGTTAAGCCGCCTCCGACGCGGGTAGACTCGCGGTCGATGGACATATGATACGAGAATTCCTTATGCGGTCTCAGATGGCCTATGCGGAATCGCGGAGTTCCAGTTAGTATCGCGCCTCGTGGTCATGCGTTCTTGTAGCCATGCGACGACGTGTTCAGACGCCGCCGGGAGTAGCTACCTCGATGCGGGTTATACCTCATGCGGCCTATCTGTTTGGCCTATGCGAGTCGCGGGAAGTTCCGTGACTAGATGCGCACATTAGATATCGCGCGAGTGGCGGCTTTGATCATGTGACGCCTGCAGATCTCATGATACAGTTTATGACCTTGTTGGTACTGTGGGTTTTAGTAGTCGGCTATGCCTTCGTACTTACCCCGTACGGTTCTATTGTGATGACTTTGAGGGCATGAGTCTCTGACTTGACATGACTGCTTATTTATTGTGAACTGTAGTTTTGGCTTATCATACCGCTCTCGCCTTATATAGACTACTATGATTTCATTTACGATTTTCGCCACATACTTGGTACTGTCAGATCGACCTCCTTCGGGAGCCGCTCATGCCGCAGTAAAGGTACTCCTACCGTTGATCCTCGTTCTTAGGATCACCGCTTGGGAAAGCTCCGCTTCTCGGAAGCTTAGCATTTTGGTATGGTCCTCGTCGTTGTAGATATTTGTATTCGGGGTATGGCGGGGCCCCGTCCCGCCTTGTTGTTTTAAACTCTGAGGTCTGTAGACTGTTGTAAGGTTGGGATGTAATCGCTCGTTTTGGGTTATTTATATACATTATGCCGAAAGGCAACTTTTTCCTAAAGCGTGTCTTACTTATCTTGCTTTCATATCTTGGTTGTTTTATATTCCGCTGGTTTTTCTCTGATGTATGACTACTTGGGTGCCCGGGTAAGGCACCAGTCACGGGCCCCGGAACGGGTCGTGACAAACAAGTCCTCTTCCATGTTCCCATTCGTCTGAAGTAATTATACTTGTTTCTGTTAATTTCTTTCTAGAATGGTCCTCACTCTACTATAAATAGGACCCTTAGGATGAATGTAAAAATGAGTTTTTGGAGTTTATATAAATATAACTTCAAGTTTTCAACGTGTGTGTTGAAGCTTGTTGATCCTTGTGTGGATCAAATTCCTTCGGTGCCAGTATAGACTAGGACTTACATCTACCCAAGCTTGAAGAACACCCTTGGTGGTACACGAAGGTTGATTCTTGTGTGAATCAACTTAGTCTAAGCCTCGAGAGCAACAAGGGCATAGATCACCCTCACTTGGCTTGTTCACGGGCATTGCAACTAGCAAACCCCGGTCTCGACCTTGTGGCATTGATAACCAAATCCTTGGTGTCGGTTCGGGAAATTAAATACCCGTTCCACGATTCTTGCACTCTTCTACTTTGTCTAACTAAGTCACTAAACAAATACCCAACCAAATCTGAAACCACACTTCACCCAAATAACCATTCTTCACCCGGTGACTTGTGTCCTATCTCCCGAATATCATCCTTAAACAACACCCTCAACCCTTCTACCTATATACTTCAGAACACTACATTATCAGTCACTTTAAATGCATTTAACTGAAAACATCTGCAAGTACCCATCCAAGCCCGATAACACAATAACCATCCACTTTAGTCACTTTCCGTAACCACACTGCCTCAATCCCATTCCCAAACTTAACTTACACCCAAATGCAATGTACGAAACACCTACTTGACCCTCACTTCATCCACTATCACTCCACAAAAAGCCTCAACCCGATTCCCGCTATAGCTTCCCAAAACCAACGCCCAACATCACAAAATATTCGACCACAACAACCAACCGAGTAACCCACTATTCTTGACTTGTTGCGGGACCTTTCCAACATCCAACTACCAATACCCAAAGATCTTATTAACCCTCATCCCCTCCAAAACCATTTCCCAAAACACTTTAAGCCGACTCCACCTATAGTCACCCGAAAGTGTCCCCATACACCACCCACACGCCTAAAACCGAGAACCAAATACAACCCCCTTTATTCCTCTTTTCGGGTCAACCCGAATATACCCAACACCCGACTCACTCACCTATCCAATCCACTCCTCATATCCATTAGGTAGTCAGTACATATTGTTTTAAGTGAGGGTTAAACACGAGTTGTAGGATATAAATTCGAGTTAAGGAATAAAGGATTTTGGCTAAGTGTTGGCTTGGTAGTTTCGGCTTGGATGTTTAGTAGTTATGGTTTTGGTAAGGTATGAAAGATATCCCCAAGGATAGAGATGTCACGACCCGACCCCGGGCCGCGACTGGTGCCCTACCTGGGCACCCTCACAGGTATACATCAGAGATAATCAGCGGAACATACATGAAACTTATAAAATAAGCAACAGGAGTAAAACAACAGGTTAGCCGATAGGGCTACCTTCCTGGACATAAATAAATACAACCGAAGCAGTTGCCTCCTTTCCT
The DNA here is from genome assembly GCA_029844215.1 of Przewalskia tangutica. Lineage (NCBI taxonomy): Eukaryota > Viridiplantae > Streptophyta > Magnoliopsida > Solanales > Solanaceae > Przewalskia > Przewalskia tangutica. The sequence goes on from CM056727.1 coordinate 112,922,485, forward strand.
TTACAAACTGACCCACAACGTTTGACTACGCACCTCAAGAGTGTTAACATAACATCCGACGACAAGGCCCCGCTGCACTTCGAATATACATAGCCATGACAACTCCTAACAGTGGAGCCATCTCAAAATTTGAACCAGATCCTAAGCTCGCGGATCCACAATCGTACCTAAACTGCGACATGAACGCACTTCGGCGAAGTCGATAACAAAAATCGAATATGGAATGTAAATAACGTGCAAAAATGATCATAACTGTACAAAAGAATGACAAGGACAAGTATAAAAATACATACCAGATCTTGTCGTGTCATTACCACTTATGAACTTAATTTCACATCAATATCTTTTTCCATTCCATTAAGAGTTATAACCATATCTTACGTACTTACTTAGGAGAAGTCATTAAGTTCATTTCTATCTAACTTACTTATCTTTCATAACATAGTCCGCCCACTCACGAGGGACACATATACTACCCTACCAAATCGACGCGATCAGTCACACCAATATCAAAGCATGCCCGTGGAATCCCCCATCACTGTCGACAGCTAAAAGTGTAAAACATAACCATGGGTCTCACGCCCATAAAATCAATCAAAACAGGTGGTATAACGTCTGGGGGCTTGCCCCTCATTTATACTCTTACCCTGGAGAAAGTGGTAAAGCAGGGGGTATAACGTCTTGGCTTGCCCTCATTTATACTCTTACCTGGAGAAGGTGGTATAACGTCTGGGCTTGCCCTCATTTATACTCTTACCCTATCTCGACCGGTCACAAATAACACATAAAGTGTGGTACGTCTGGGATTTACCCTCACTTATACTCTTACCCGAGAAGGTGGTATAACGTCTTGGGCTTGCCTCATTTATACTCTTACCCTAACTCAACCGGCCATCATACATAACATAAGCACTACCGACTTATCATACATAACATAAGCACTACCGGCTTATCATACATAACATAAGCACTACCGGCTTATCATACATAACATAAGCACTACCGGCTTATCATACATAACATAAGCAAGTTAAGAAATCCCCTAACTTCTTATTAGCTTGTTCATATACACTCATTTTTGTTTACTTAAGGCACTAACATGTCATTATAAAATCCGGGAATTTAACCCAACGTACTACGTGCCTCTACTCCTTTAAAATGATTCTCTTTCAAATAAAACTTCCAAGATACTAATAACCATAGTATCAAGTCATATCTACTTTTCACGACAAGTCACAATACTTTTTAGAAATACAATTATAGGCTTCTAAATCAAGTGACTTCTTTCTTTAAAACCTTAAGCAATTGGTACCTTTAAAACAATTTTGCCCTTCTTTATTTCAAATCATTACTTTGCTTACAATACTGAAGAAAACCATTCTTTTAAATCTTCCATAAAGTTGTTATAACCAACTTCCCATAAAGCCGTTATAACTCTTTATTTCTTAGATTTAATTCATTCATTTGATAACCAAGAAACTTATACTTCAATTCAAATCATATAGCTTTCAAAATACTTCAAGTCTCTTAACTTTTAGGAAAACCAGCTTTCTTAACTTAGAATGGCAAGAAATCAATACTTTCCAAATCAAGTATTCTATACTTTTAAATCAATTCATTTCTCCTTTAAGAATCAAGTCTCATAACTTGAAAAATAAAGTCCCTTAACCTTTTAACAATTTGAGGTCCATAGTCTTAAAACTTCATACGTAAATTCTTATAAATTAAGTAACATATACATGGTGCGTTGTGAATAAGTTATACTTATTTATAACTATCTTAATCAAGTAGCCATGATCTAGAAAATGTAATACAATTTTGTCTTATCTTAGCTTCTATGCAGATGGAGGATTTCTACTTGTTTTAACATATTGGATTGTCATTACATTTTCCTTTATTAACGCTGCAGTGGCTTGTTCGATACTTATTCTTATTCGTGCCGTAAATTAGCCAAGTCAACTTGGCTCCAAAATACCTCCTAACGACTCTTACCAACATCCCCCATAAGACTTGGTAAGAACTTAGGATAACTTATACATAACCTTTACGTAGAGTAAATCGACATACATACCTCTTAACTTCTAAGAGTAGAAGGAATCATGAAATAGTACTACATGTATATTCCATACATAGAATCATGTCAAAAGAAGGAAGAGGTTCACATACCTCGCGACGATTATCGACAACTAGCAAATAGCTCCAAAGTACTTCCACCTTGAGCTATTCCATTCTTCAAATAGGATACACTATACTTAGTACATCAACCTATAAGGGTCACCATACGTCCATTAACCTCTTACTTAATAATTAGAATATTCTATGTGCTAAGTCGCTAAATTGTACGGAAAATCTGACAACACCTCCTTTGTTTTTACTAACTTTGCCACCTTTTCAAGGCCGAATACAATAACCAAACAGCCTCAATTGGCTCACAACAATATAGATGGTATTCCAATGCAAATGAATAACTAAAACCCAATTGGCTCACAATTTAGAAAGTAGTTCAATACAAATGAATAACAAACTAAAAGTCCAAATTCGGCCACCTTGAGTTCAACCATACCAATTCTTATCAAATTTCCATTTCAATCCAAATTGGTAGCATAACATGATATCAAGTCGCATTTGATTATAACAATCCATAATCTCTAAGTAGGTAACATGCGACGATTTCTAATAAACGACCAATTAGTAATCCAATTTTCAAGTGGCTTATATAACATTTCGAATTTAGCTACAAGCACTCCAAAATACTTATAAACTTCAACTTAACCACTTCATGCTAGCAACATGTAAAGCTAACAATAACAATAAAAATAATCTTGTAACACTTTCAAAGAACAAGATTATACCTCAACGAATTGTAATCCAATCTTCAAAACCGAAGTTGCTCCTTAGCAACCTAGAGCCTCATCAAGACACCTCAATCCGCTCCTTGAGACCCTTAGAACAACACCAACAATTATCCTTCAAATCTTCAAACAAAACCTAGAAAGACCATTAGGTTTTCGTTTTGCGACTAACCCGTAAACCATCTTTTTCCAAGATTTTTCTATTGAGACATGCTTACAATACACTTAGGAACCTTGGTTTAAAGTGTGGAGCCTAAAGAACAAGGAACAAACATTTTTCTTTTCTTCCAAGAGTGGCGAGAGCAACCCTATGAGTTCTTCCAATTTGTGTGAAAATTTTCTAAGTGTGGGAACTAGTCTTGCTACTAGTATACATATATAACATAATGGAGGGTTAAGATAGGAACAATTGGGTGTCTTGGATAAGCTTTTAGTAAATATCAAGGCTAAGTGGGGTCATTGACTTAGTCAATTTTCTCATGCTACTACTTGCAAGACTAAATCATCCTACCAAAGGCCAAATGACCCGTGTGCCCATGCTTCAATTCGCCCAAGACAACATAAGGGGGTGACACGTGTCGCCTCCCATTCGGCCACAATAATACGTTTTCCGACAATTCCATAATTCCGTAAATTTTTTACAAGTCTCAAATTTTAACACTTGAAGTTCTTACGCACGTTCTAACACATGTCTTGTAAATACGGGGTGTAACATTCTTCCCCTTAGAAACATTCGCCCTCGAATGTTCTTTCGAGTCAATCTTTATAATTAGCGACATAGTTTCCTTTCACCACCTCACATACCAACCATGCCACACATGGCCCTAATACTCGCACACGCATATCCGCCCATCATATGCCCAAAAGAGATTACCTTTTTCGTACTTCCCACTCCTTCTAACATGCATACATAACTTCCATACCTATTCTGGCCTCTAATCTTTGGAGTCACTCTATGAAACAATATAAGGTCATTTCCGACTTTCACTATCTGGTTCCGGTGGAGCGTCCCGAACAGTAAAACAATTAACTAGACTTGGGCCTTGCGCGCCGTGACCGCCACGTGGCGGAACTACTACCAACCGATCCCACTCCATTCCGGGCCATGGGAGACCGTGCAGTCCTCACTGACCACCCGTCGCACTTAACTCTTATTCTTGGTCTATAATAAATCTTCTACCCGAGAAGACCTTGGCGAGAATTCATTAACTATTCCATACCTTCCCGGTATCTAGTTAGTCCTTACCACTCTTGGTAAATCTAAAACCATTCTAGGCAACCCATAAATGACCCTCATACATAACTCCGTATAGATGTATGTCCCAATACCAACTATACTATAATCATTACCAACCTGAATACGCAATCCACATAGTCCTTCCTGGGTCACTGCTGCCTATCTCGTAGCTGCAATCAACATAACTCGTTAGGGAGGGCGACCTAACAACACAACTCTATCGCACGATCTCGGTGAGAATAATGAAACCAATCCTAAATGTCCTGCGACCTCACGATTATAGATGTGGTGCACAACACATCGATAATCAAGACTCTACTAGAACGCGATGCAGACACTTTCCGAGGACTAAGCGCTCGATACCACTTTTGTCACGACCGAGCCGGGCGCGGCGGTGCCCTACAGGCACCTCACAGTATACATCGAGAGATAATCAGGAACATACATGAAACTTATAAAATAAGCAACAGAGTAAAACAACAAAGTTAGCCGATAGTGCTACCTTCCTGGACATAAATAAATACAACCGAATCTGTTGCATCCTTTTCTTTACAAACTGACCCACAACGTTTGACTACAGAACTCTAAGAGTGTTAACATAACATCTGACGGGACAAGGCCCCGCCGTACCCCTGAATATACATAGCCATGACAACTCCGGAACAGTGGAGCCATCTCAAAATGCTGAACCAGGATCCTAAGCTCGCGGATCCACAATCGTACCTAAACTGCGGACATGACGCCGGCCCAGAAGTCGCATAACAGTAAAGAATATGGAGCGTAAATAACGTCTGAAACAGATCATAATCGTACAAAAGAATGACAAGGACAAGTATAAAAATACATACGGATCTGCCGTGTCATTACCACTTATGAACTTAATTTCACATCAATATCTTTTTCCATTCCATTAAGAGTTATAGCCATATCTTACGTACTTACTTAGGAGAAGTCATTAAGTTCATTTCTATCTAACTTACTTATCTTTCATAACATAGTCCGGCCCACTACGGAGGGACACATATACTACCCGGCCCAAACTGGGACGCGATCAGTCACACCAATATCAAAGCATGCCCGTGGAATCCCCCATCACTGTCGACAGCTAAAAGTGTAAAACATAACCATGGGTCTCACGCCCATAAAATCAATCAAAACAGGTGGTATAACGCCCGGGCTTGCCTCATTTATACTCTTACCCTGGAGAAGGTGGTAAAGCAGGGGGTATAACGTCTTGGGGCTTGCCCCTCATTTATACTCTTACCCTGGAGAAGGTGGTATAACGTCTTGGGGATTGCCCCTCATTTATACTCTTACCCTATCTCGACCGGTCGTCAAATAACACATAAAGCAGGTGGTACAACGTCTTGGGGATTTACCCCTCACTTATACTCTTACCCTGGAGAAGGTGGTATAACGTCTTGGGGCTTGCCCCTCATTTATACTCTTACCCTAACTCAACCGGCCATCATACATAACATAAGCACTACCGACTTATCATACATAACATAAGCACTACCGGCTTATCATACATAACATAAGCACTACCGGCTTATCATACATAACATAAGCAAGTTAAGAAATCCCCTAACTTCTTATTAGCTTGTTCATATACACTCTCATTTTTGTTTACTTAAGGCACTAACATGTCATTACAAAATCCGGGAATTTAACCCAACGTACTACGTGCCTCTACTCCTTTAAAATGATTCTCTTTCAAATAAAACTTCCAAGATACTAATAACCGTAGTATCAAGTCATATCTACTTTTCACGACAAGTCACAATACTTTTTAGAAATACAATTATAGGCTTCTAAATCAAGTGACTTCTTTCTTTAAAACCTTAAGCAATTGGTACCTTTAAAACAATTTTGCCTTCTTTATTTCAAATCATTACTTTGCTTACAATCAAGAAAACCATTCTTTTAAATCTTCCATAAAGTTGTTATAACCAACTTCCCATAAAACCGTTATAACTCTTTATTTGGTAGACGAATTCAGTCATTTGATAACCAAGAAACTTATACTTCAATTCAAATCATATAGCTTTCAAAATACTTCAAGTCTCTTTACTTTTAGGACAACCAGTGTCTTACCTTAGAATGGCAAGAAATCAATACTTTCCAAATCAAGTATTCTATACTTTTAAATCAATTCATTTCTCCTTTAAGAATCAAGTCTCATAACTTGAAAAATAAAGTCCCTTAACCTTTTAACAATTTGAGGTCCATAGTCTTAAAACTTCATACGTAAATTCTTATAAATTAAGTAACATATACATGGTGCGTTGTGAATAAGTTATACTTATTTATAACTATCTTAATCAAGTAGCCATGATCTAGAAAATGTAATACAATTTTGTCTTATCTTAGCTTCTATGCAGATGGAGGATTTCTACTTGTTTTAACATAATGGATTGTCATTACATTTTCCTTTATTAACGCTGCAGTGGCTTGTTCGATACTTATTCTTATTCGTGCCGTAAATTAGCCAAGTCAACTTGGCTCCAAAATACCTCCTAACGACTCTTACCAACATCCCCCATAAGACTTGGTAAGAACTTAGGATAACTTATACATAACCTTTACGTAGAGTAAATCGACATACATACCTCTTAACTTCTAAGAGTAGAAGGAATCGTGAAATAGTACTACATGTATATTCCATACATAGAATCATGTCAAAAGAAGGAAGAGGTTCACATACCTCGCGACGATTATCGACAAGTAGCAAAAATCTCCAAAGTACTTCCACCTTGAGCTATTCCATTCTTCAAATAGGATACGCTATACTTAGTACATCAACCTATAAGGGTCACCATACGTCCATTAACCTCTTACTTCATACGTAGAATATTCTAGGTGCTAAGTCGCTAAATTCTACGGAAAATCGGACAAAGACTCCTTTGTTTTTACTAACTTTGCCACTTTTTCAAGGCGAATACAATAACCAAACAGCCTCAATTGGCTCACAACAATATAGATGGTATTCCAATGCAAATGAATAACTAAATGACCCCAATTGGCTCACAATTTAGAAAGTAGTTCAATACAAATGAATAACAAACTAAAAGTCCAAATTCGGCCACCTTGAGTTCAACCATACCAATTCTTATCAAATTTCCATTTCAATCCAAATTGGTAGCATAACATGATATCAAGTCGCATTTGATTATAACAATCCATAATCTCTAAGTAGGTAACATGCGACGATTTCTAATAAACGACCAATTAGTAATCCAATTTTCAAGTGGCTTATATAACATTTCGAATTTAGCTACAAGCACTCCAAAATACTTATAAACTTCAACTTAACCACTTCATGCTAGCAACATGTAAAGCTAACAATAACAATAAAAATAATCTTGTAACATTTTCAAAGAACAAGATTATACCTCAACGAATTGTAATCCAATCTTCAAAACCGAAGTTGCTCCTTAGCAACCTAGAGCCTCATCAAGACACCTCAATCCGCTCCTTGAGACCCTTAGAACAACACCAACAATTATCCTTCAAATCTTCAAACAAAACCTAGAAAGACCATTAGGTTTTCGTTTGCGACTAACAGTAAACCATCTTTTCCAAGATTTTTCTATTGAGACATGCTTACAATACACTTAGGAACCTTGGTTTAAAGTGTGGAGCCTAAAGAACAAGGAACAAACATTTTTCTTTTCTTCCAAGAGTGAAGCCGAGAGCAACCCTATGAGTTCTTCCAATTTGTGTGAAAATTTTCTAAGTGTGGGAACTAGTCTTGCTACTAGTATACATATATAACATAATGGAGGGTTAAGATAGGAACAATTGGGTGTCTTGGATAAGCTTTTAGTAAATATCAAGGCTAAGTGGGGTCATTGACTTAGTCAATTTTCTCATGCTACTACTTGCAAGACTAAATCATCCTACCAAAGGTCAAATGACCCTTGTGCCCATGCTTCAATTCGTCCAAGACAACATAAGGGGGGGGGTGACACGTGTCGCCCTCCCATTCGTCACAATAATACGTTTTCCGACAATTCCATAATTCCGTAAATTTTTTTACAAGTCTCAAATTTTAACACTTGCGAGTTCTTACGTACGTTCTTAACACATGTCTTGTAAATACGGGGTGTAACAAGAGACACGGAGGATTTATTTCCTGATCCGACACTAAGGATAGTGTGATCAATACCACAAGGTCAAGACTAGAGTTTGTTAAATGCAATGCCCGTGACTAGCCAAGTGAGGGTGATCGATGCCCTATTAGTAACCTAAAGCTTAGGCTAAGTTGGTCCATGAAGTTCCAACATTTTCTTACCACTAAGGGGGTTCTTTGAGTTCGGGAAATGGTTAAGTCACACAAGCTTAACCAAGTCTTACACTAAAGGGAAGGGTGACCCACACAGGATCGAATAAGTTTCAACACACAAGTTGAAGACTTAATCGTTATATTTATCTTTAAGTCAAAACATGTCTAAGTACAATAGCCTAAGGTCCTATTTATAGTATCATTAGGACCATTCTAGAAGGGAAGACAAATGGACACAATTACAAGGCCATCTCGGCCGAAATGGGAACAAGGGAAATGGGATTAGTTGTCTTGGAGATCAAGTCGACCCTTGGTTATGGTGAGATAAATGTTAAAGAGTTTGGCCTTTCTTTGGGCAGGGTAAATCTAAACCTCTTCACACTTTTATTGTAGAGGCCGAGTAGTACTTGAGTTTCCCTAGACTTTATCATCTTGGAACCAATTTAGAGACTTCCATTATATGTACCACTGCTTTGATCCTCAGCCAACCTTCAACCTTCGTAGTCCGAGCTTGAATTGTCTCCTCTATAGTTTTTTGTCCGTGCCACCTTGTTGTCCATATCATCCTTGTACTTGCCATGGTGTGTTCTTCTTACATTCTTCTTGACATTGTCCACTTGTAGGAAGAACTTTCAGCCTTGTCACCTTATTACATGTTCATTAAATGTGTCCTAATAAGAACTAAAATCTAAACTAAGAACTAAACGAACACTACAACCTAAAGGGAATGCATGGTCTCAACCAAGACTAACAAGAAGAGCGAAAATACAATATCTTCTTGACCTTTCACGTAACAACTCCAATTCCATTCCATTTTCCATGTCATATTAGACATGTAAGTGTTGGTTGATGGGTCACCGTTGACATTCTTAATAAAGCACTTCTCGACTCATGTTGAGAGTTCAAGTTCATGGGCTTTCTTCATCAACCTCCACATCTTTGAATGAATTCATCCATGAATTCGGAATGCCTAAATGCAGCAATGAACCTTCATAAAAAATTATTGCTCCAATATTTCCATGATTGGACAAGTCCAGAGGTTTCATTTTGTAAGAGCCTTCTCCTAAACCAGCCAAATACAAATCCAAATACAAGATAATTGGTTTTAACTTTTTATGATGTTCTGTTTTGATCTAGGGTTCCATAAGAGATGCTTTCTTGCCATACGTAGAAGGATGACACGAAGAGCGAAAATACAATATCTTTACTAACAAGAAGAGTGAAAATACAATGTCTTCTTGACCCTTCACGTAACAACTCCAATTCCATTCCATTTTTCATGTCATATTAGACATGTAAGTGTAGGTTTATGGGTCACCGTTGACATTATTAGTAAAGAACTTCTCGACTCATGTTGAGAGTTCAAGTTCATGGGCTTTCTTTCATCAACCTCACATCTTTGAATGAATTCATCCATAAATTCGGAATTCCTAAATGCAGCAATGAACCTTCATAAAAAATTATTGCTCCAATATTTCCATGATTGGACAAGTCCAGAGGTGTCACGCCCCGAACCCCGGGCCCGTGACTGGTGCCCTACCTGGACACCCTTCTACCTAACTGACACAAGTAAATCGCAGAACTAAATAACACCTCGTTTTTTTTCTTTAAACCAACAAACATGCAAAGGCAAAGCCGACAAGGCTGCCAAATAATATACATAATAAAAAAAGCACTACACTGTACATGAGTCCAATCCCACATATGAATACAGACCTCTAAGAGTTTTACTGAACTATGACGGGACAAGGCCCGCGTACCCATAAGCATACAAAGCACATCTTGAAGGATCTATACCAAAATGATAAATTCATGAACAGATGGATCTATCCAAAACTCGGAGCAGGGTCCTACACCTGCAGATCACCAAACTGCGTACCTAAACCTGCGGCATGAACGCAGCCCACCAAAGGAGGTCAGTACGAAGAATGTACCAAGTATGTGAAACAATAAGTATTGTAATGAAATCATAACAGTCTATACAAAACATGATACATGTATGATAGACAAACTACAGTACATAATACATAAGCAGTCATGTCAAATCAGGGACGCATTCCCTCAAAGTCATTACTCAAATATAACCCTGGGTCTCACGCCCATAATATCAATCATGCCCGTGGAATCCTTCCTCACCGTCGGCAGTCCATGATATAATATAACATCAATAATCACACTGAACCTTGCAATCATGAGAGTAATGCAATCATTTTTATCTTTTAAGTTATGCTTTTAACAATGAGACCAATTGTTCCACTTTAAGTCATAAACACACTGCACCCTTTCATTGATGAAATCACTACCATTTCAAAACATGAAGGTCGTGCCAGTGCCAGGGTCAACCACCCTCTGTGTTATAATGCAACCTATCATGAGACTATTTCACCCGCAATGGACTATTTTACCCGCTTAGGTCATATGGACCCGCAATGAGTCATCGGTACACGATACTCGCATCACGGATAGCTAATCCATGACTTATATATATCCCGGGAATTTAACCCGCCCGAGTCAAATACCGACCCGCCGTGAGTGTGTACCACTCACCACCATGAGGATCTACTCCATGGTATCCTTGAAACAAGTTGCCGGCCCTTTATTGAGGGACGCAGAGATGTGGAAATATGACACTTGCACGAATGTCTATATGAGCAACTCATATGCAAGCAAACCAAGACAATACCATGCCTTTACACACCAAGACAATACCATGCCTTTCCTTTTTACATAAACCAATACAATACCATGTCTTTACACAAACCAAGACAATACCATGACTTTCATTTTTACATAAACCAAGACAATACCATGCATTTACACAAACCAAGACAATATCATGCCTTTCTTTTTACATAAACCAAGACAATTACCATGCCTTCTTTTTACATAAACCAAGATAATTACCATGCCTTCTTTTTACAAATACCAAGAGAAATCTTTATTTAAGCAAGCCAAAGTACTATCAAGGCACAAATAGGATAATTCTCATTTAAACAAGTCAAAGTACTATCAAGACACAAAATGGAAAAATTCTCATTTAAACAAGCCAAAGTACTACGTACGTCCATTCTTTTCAAAAGACTCTTTTTTATATAAAACCCCAAGATACTAACACCCGTAGTATCAAGGCATGTCTATTTTTCAAAATAAGTTACTACACCTTTTAGAAATTCATTTCAAGGCTTTGAAACCAGGTAACTTCAATTTTCACAATCTAGGTAACTCATACCTATCTATCAAAATAGACAACTCTCTTAACCTTCCATAAAGCCGTTATAACTAACTTCCCATAAAGCCGTTATAACCCTTTATGATTTTAGACAAATTCATTCTTTTTATAACCAAGAGACTTATACTTTTAAAACCAAGTATCATATACTTTCAAATCAATTTTCTTAACTTTCAAAATACTTCAAGTCTCTTAACTTTAGAAATCAAGTTTCTTAACTTTAGAAATCAAGTTTCTTAACTTTAGAAATCAAGTAACTTATACTTTTAAATCTCAAGTAACTCACACCTTTAAAACAAGTTACTTCTCTTAAATCATGTCATTTCTCCTCTTTTAACTCAATTCAGTAAATCACTCATTTGACTCCCCTAAAGTCATTATAACAACCTTTAGGTTTTGGAACTAAGGCACTAGCCAAAAGATTTGGAAACCACTTCTTTTTCAAGACTCTATGTACTTCAAGTAAAATACTTTCACTTTTTGAAAATCCAAACTTCATCAAGGTAATGGATTATAACAACTTCCAATTTAAACATCCAAAGTACAATCAAGGAAGTATATAGAATAACTTCTATATTAGGCAATCCAAGTACAATCAAGGAATGGATCATTTAAGGAGTAGGACTTACTTTCTTTATCATAAGGAATCATGCTAGAAGAAGAGGAGATGGTTCACATACCTTTTTGGCTTAATCCACAAGCCAAGTCGAATACGCCACACGTAGAATTGTCAACCTATAATGGCCACAACATGATTATCAACTTCTAGTTTCTAACGTAGAATAATACTAAGTATACGGTCTCTTATTCTACGGAAAATTGGGCAGCACCTCCTTTGTTTCTACGTATTTTCCACCTTTTTCAAGGCCCGATAATCAATAACCAACATGCCACATTTAAGGATCAATACATCAACCAATCAAAGGGGATTACACGCCTTACAATACGTGTAAAATTCTGCCCCACAATTAATACCAACTAAGTCCATAATCAAAGCCATTCTCGGCTAACTTATACAACAACACAAAGTCCTTTCCAATTTTTTTTATCCAAGTTCCTAGGTCTAACATGTTATATAGTCGTAAACAACTTTAACAACTACAATTCCTTCTTTATCTAACATGCGACGACTAAACTAATAACCAAATTGAATTGTAATCTTAAGGGCTAAACATGCTAGTTTCGTATTAGGGTTCCAATATCCAATACACTTATCAAACTTCATAATATATACCTCATGCTTGCTAATATCCATAACTACAACAATAAGTAATCTTAATTACTAAAACGACAAGATTGTTACCTTTATAAGCCCTTATAAATTCCAAGATTCAAAGTCGCTCCTTAGCAATTCTTAGCTCCTTTCCTTTACGCTCCAATACGCTATTTGAAGCCTTTGGAAGTTCACAACCAACTTCTCTTCCATTTCCCATCCAAAACTATGAAAACGACTTAGGTTTTCGCCTTGCGACTAACGTGAAAATGTCGTTTTTCCGAGATCTTTCTATTGCGATATCCTTACAATACCCCTAGGGACCTTGGGTTAAAGTCTTGTGAATAATGAACCAAAATTGCAAAAAAAAATTGTGTGGGAATATGGTGAACCCGAGAGCTATCTAATGGACAAGAACAAGGTCTTGAAATTTTCTAAGTGTTGGAGCTAAGTCTTGCTACTAGTGTGTATATATAACACAATGGAGGGCTTAGATTACAACATGTGTGGCTAGGATGAAGAGTAATTAATATCATACAAGTGGCAAGTTAACTAAGTCAATTATCTCAAGCTTGAAGACTTGATCTTCTACATTGGTCAGTGACCAAAATACCCTTGTCTTAATTCGAGCAAGCCATGTGGGGGTGACACATGTCGCCCTCCCATTCGTCCATAAAATTTCGTAACCCTCGTGGGCCCCACAAAACATAAAATTTCTCGGGTGGGCCCCACGTGACCAAATCCGTAAAAATAAATTTTCATAATGTTAATAAGTTCCATACTCCTCAAATAATACATTTTGAGAATCCAATTCTCATCAACGAACATTTTTCCTTTCCGACGTTCGGAAGATTTTCCGTCGGAAAAAAAATTCTTCCTTTCGTACCCTTCTTCAAGTCTTGTGTTCTCGCGTCCATTCTCTTATACATGTCCTGGACTTACGTGGTGTAACAAGAGGTTTCATTTTGTAAGCGCCTTCTTCTAAACCAGCCAAATACGGATCCAAATACAAGACAATTGGTTTTAACTTTTTATGATGTTCAGTTTTGATCTAGGGTTCCATAAGAGATGCTTTCTTGCCATACGTAGAAGGATGACACGATGCACCACTCAACTTTGTGTTAGAGAAAAAGATGGCACGTGTGCTTATTGTATGTTTTATGCTTATTGACCTTTCCGGGCTTGACACAGATAGGACTGAAGCTTCACAAATCTTTTCCTTCAAGAATTCAAAGACTCTTATTGCTCCTTGGAACTATTTATATTCATCTTTCCTCATTAGTTCGTTGATAGGGGTATAAAGGGGTACAAAAATTTCGCATGTCATGATTAAAGAAAGAATGTTTTGTCTTGAATTGGGACGGGATCAACACCGATTCATCTAGCATCATGTTCTATTTTAATGGATGGCTTCACAATCAAAATAGGGGCTGTAAGGAGTCCTAAATCTCGAATGATATGAGAATAGGAGAAAACCAACTCATGATCTTGGGCAACAGTTGTGTTCTTGAACCAACCTCGGTTAATTCCTACTTCAGATGGAGTAGTGTGAAGGCCCTCGGGTAATGCCATGTAACCCGTAAATGGTTGTAGAAAATTGTTCCTGAAACTCACGGGAGATCTTGGAGTGTTACATGCTCCAAAATGGGATCACAAACCATTCAGACAAATCATGTTTGACATTGGAATCCAACTTCTTTTTACTTCCTTTTCGGGTCCTTATGTGATGGGGTCCATCTCTCAAATCTTCCTCGGGGAACAACTGCATTCTATTCCCTCAACGCAAGAGATCTCTAAATCTTTACATAGGCATTATGCACTTCGTAGTGAGGTCATCATCCTTTCGGTGACATGGAGGCCAAACTTCTTTCGGTACCAATAGTACAGGTGTTGTGTAGGGACTAAGGCATTTTCGGCTATGTTCTTTACCGACCAACTCTTGTTCTTTACATTCATAGTCTTAGTGAGTAGACAATGAGCTTCTTGAAAATAAATCAAGAGCAAGTTCACTATCTTTCATCGATGGTATTTTGGATGTAAGATCATTTCCACATTCCTTCACATCGTCATCTTCCAATGTAACTTCCACAATGTTTTCCATTTTCTCGTATGTCAATGAATCCATAGGACTCCCCTTCTTGGATTCTTGTTTTACTCTTCGTGCATAAAGTGGTAGGTCCTCGGCTTTACACTTCTTTGTATGTCGGATTCTCATATCCCTCACCTCACTAGGTGACATTGGCACTAGTCAAATTTTCTTATCATCTTTCGAAAAGAATAAGTATTCCTTCCTTCATCATGTTGTGCCTTCGTGTCAAGTTGTCATGGTTTACCCAATAAAATATGATATGCATTCATAGGGAGGATGTCACACCATACCTTATCATCACATGTTCCAATCCGAAAACTAACAAGAGTTTATTTCTTTCACGATCCGACCCGACAGGCCGCGACCCAGTGCCCTACCTGGGAACCCTTATACCCACATGTCACATATAATCAGACTCATACTAAGGGAAATATCGAAATCTGTAACCATATCAAAATAGGCAAGCCGACAAGGCTGTCACTATACATGGGAACATCCCAAAACGAAGTACAACAGTACAGCTGGCCAATACACATATACAATCCACACAAGTCCAAAATACATCTACCACCCACACTCGTCTACAGACCTCTAAGAGTATGATAGTGAAACATGACGGGATAGGGCCCCACCGTACCCCTGAATATACATAAGTCTATAAAAAAGGGTCTGTACCAAAATGACTTGGCTCCGGATCAATGGAGCTTTCCAAATAGCTGAACAGGAATCCTAGACTGGAGGATCACCAAACCGAATATATGTACTTGCAGGCATGAAATGCAACCCCCCGAGGAAAGGGGGTCATTTCGAACAGATGTACCAAGTATGTACAACAGAAAGTACAATAAAGAAGATCATAACTGGCCAAAAGATAACAGGAGACAAATATGATAACCAAAATACCAATACAACTGTGCCATATAAAAATGAGAGTCAACTGTACCATCACCATTTCTTCAACTTAAAATGACATGCATGCATTCTTTATAAGCTTGAAACCATCTTACTTACATGTTCTTCTTCCAAAATGTTCATCTCCAAAGCTAACGTTTTTTGGGCCATTCTCGGTCAGCATGTTACCATGATCCACTGTTTTGGGGAGTTACCATGGCTTGGAACTTTGTAGAGGAGTTTATTCTTGAAAGGGGAGTTGATTTGGTCTATAGCTTAGATATAGAGGTTAAGAAAAATCTATTTTTGGAAGAGGAGAGAATGGAGGAGGAGAAGGCTGATTTTCGAAAACAAGGGGAGGGGTGAGAGGGTCATGGGTATAAAGGTTGATTTAGTCTTCCATGTTGTGTGTTTTTGTCACTTGGAGGGCACAAGGTGCCACTTGTCTTGCCCACTAGTCCCCACTTTCATCCTCTACTAAAATTAATCCCATACTTAGTAAAAAAATCTGAAAATTTCGATAGACCCCCTATTCTCAATGTCAACATTTTATTTTACACAACATAGTCCTTAACCCCATTGGGAAATTTCAACCACTAGCATTAATTATCCTCGTCGCATTTGTTGTATCCAAAATTATTCCGTATTAGCATATGTAATTATACTTTTCTTCCAACACTCGAATCTTATTTTCTTAATTACGTTCTCAATTTTGTTACCTTAGAATTACGGGGTGTAACATCCTTCCCCCCTTAGAAATATTCGTCCTCAAATGTTCATAAAAGGTCTCATGCTATAAAAATTCCGACATAGTCTCTTCTATAAATACACTTGCCAACCTATATTCAGCAAACCTAAAGATGCCATACAGGGTCACAATAGATCACATATTTCATTCACCAATAAAAAATAGTCAAGTAAGGAATTGAATTACCTGCAGGCTTAGGGAACAAGTGAGGATACTTCTTCTTCATTTCATCTTCTGCTTCCCAAGTCATTTCTTCCCTATTATTATTTCGCCATAATACTTTGATGGAAGACACATCCTTAGTACATAACCTTCTCACCTGGCGATCAAGTATAGTTATGGGACTCTCCTCATAAGACAACTCCTCTGTCACCTGAACAACATCTACATGGAATACTCTAGAAGGATCACCAATACACTTACGTAGAACCGATACATGAAAGACTGGATGTACCACTTCCAAATCAGATGGTAAATCCAACTCATAGGTGACCTGCACTTCTTCCTATATAAGGCCTCGTACGGTGTCATCTGAATACTAGAATAGTAGCTATTATTATAGGCAAACTCAATGAGTGGTAAATGATCATCCCAGCTACCTCTGAAGTCAATAATACAGGCTCTCAACATATCCTCTAGTGTCTGAATAGTACGATCAGCCTGCCCATCAGTCTGATGATGAAATGTTATGCTAAGACTCACATGTGTCCCCAATCCCTTTTGGAACGATCTCCAAAAGTTAGCTGTAAATTGAGCTCCTCTATCAGATATAATAGATGTGGGAACCCCATGAAGTCTCACTATCTCCCTGATGTACAATCTCACATAGTCTTCAGCTAAGTAAATAGTCCTGACTGGAAGAAAATGGACTGATTTCGTCAGCTTATCCACAATAACCCATATAGAGTCATACTTCCGCTGAGTGCGAGGTAAGCCTGTAATAAAGTCTATATTAACCACTTTACATTTCCAGGTTGGGATCTCCATCTCCTGCAATAATCTACCAGGCTTCTGATGCTCGACCTTAACCTGTTGACAATTCGGGCACTGAGCAACAAACTCCGCTACATTTTTTTTCATGCCATCCCACCAATACAAGAATCTGAGGTCATGATACATCTTCGTTGATCCTAGATGAATAGAATAACGGGCATTGTATGCCTCTCCCATAACCTGGCATCGTAGCCCTGCAATATCAGGTACACACAATCTGATGCCATACCGTAGCACCCCATCAGGTGCAACCTCGAATAGGGTCTTCTCCTTTCGGAGAGATGTATCCCTATACTGTGCCAGAACAGGGTCCTCATACTGACGTCTCTTTACCTCTTCTATGATAGAGGACTCAGCAACTCCTTGAAGAAAAACTCCACTATCTCCAGAGTCAGCCATACGGACTCCAAGACTAGCTAGCTGGTATATCTCACGAACCATCTCCCTTCTTTCCGGTTGAACATCCGTCAAGCTATCGATAGATCTACGTCTAAGAGCATCTTCCACAACATTTGCTTTCCCGGGATGGTATAAAATATCAACATCATAATCCTTTAGTAACTCTAGCCACTGTCTCTGTCGTAAATTCAGCTCCTCTGCTTAAAGATATATTGGAGACTCTTGTGATCCGTATAAATATCAACATGAACTCCATATAAATAATGTCTCCATATCTTCAAGGCATGAATCACCACTGCTAACTCGAAATCATGAGTACAATAATTCTTTTCATGTTTCTGAGCTGTCGGGAGGCATAAGCTATAACCCTGCTATGCGGCATCAACACACAACCTAGTCCAATACCTGAAGCGTCACAATAAATGACATAACCATCTGGTCCCTCCGGAAGAGTCAGAACTGGCATCGTAGTCAACTTGTCTTTCAACAATTGGAAGCTTCGCTCACAAGCATCAGTCCATTGGAACTTAGCCGCCTTCTGAGTTAGCCTTGTTAAAAGCGCTGAAATCGAGGCAAACTTCTCTACGAATCTCCTGTAATATCCTGCTAGCCCCAGAAAACTGCGTACCTCAATAAGGGTTGTAGGTCTGGGCCAAGTCTTTACTGCCTCAATCTTCTGCGTATCCACCTGAATACCATCAGCTCTGATAATATGCCCCAAGAATGCTACCGAAGTCAACCAGAATTTGCACTTAGAAAATTTAGCATGCAACTGCTGGTGCTGGAGTACCTAAACTACCATTCTCAAATGGCCTGCATGCTTATCTTCTGAATGCAAATAAACCAGAATATCATCAATGAATACAATAACGAACATATCTAGGAATGGCTTGAATACCCGGTTCATCAAATCCATAAATATTACTGGAGCATTGGTCAGCCCAAAAGACATCACTCTAAATTCATAATGTCTGTATCGGGTCCTGAATGCTGTCTTAGGAATATCTGCCTCCTTTACCCGCACCTGATGATAACCTGACCGCAGGTCTATCTTCGAAAAACACTTAGCACCCTGCAACTGGTCAAATAAATCATCAATCCTAGGGAGGGGATACCTGTTCTTTATTGTTATCTTATTCAACTGCTTATAATCAATACACATCCGTAGCGACCCGTCTTTCTTACTCACGAATAGTACCGGTGCTCCCCAAGGTGATGTACTAGGTCTGATGAAGCCTTTTTTCAACAAGTCTCTCAGCTGCTCCTTTAATTCCTTCAGCTCCGCAGGTGCCATTCTATAAGGAGGAATAGATATGGGTTGGGTACCTGGAAGTACATCTATAGTGAGCTCTTCTTCCGTTCTGGAGGAAGACCTAGAAGGTCATTTGGGAATACATTTGGGAACTCAATAACTACCGGGACTGACTGAAGAGCCGGTACCTCCGCTTCCATATCATGCACTCGAACCAAATGATAAATATAACCCTTTCTAACCATCTTCCTTGCCTTGAGGTATGAAATAAACTTACCCCTCTGCAATGTTGTGTTCCCTTTCCATTCTATAATTGGCTCGCCTGAAAACTGAAATCGAACCATCTTCTCTCTACAATCGACATTAGCATAACAAGAAGTCAACCAATCCATACCCATAATAACATCAAAGTCAGTCATGTCTAACTCTATCAAATCTGCTATGGTACGACGACTATATATAACCACCGAACAATTTCTATATACATGCTTAGCTATGACGGAATCTCCTACCGGTGTAGCTACCTCAAATGGTTCTATTAAATCAGGTTCTATTCTGATTCTACTAGCAACAAAGGGGGATATATATGATAAGGTGGAACCTGGATCTATCAATGCATATACGTCTCGGAAAAAAATTGATAATATACCTGTAACCACATTTGGTGACGCCTCATGATCCTGCCTACTAGCCAAAGCATATATGCGGTTCAAGGGACCACTAGAACTGGAAACTCCGCCATGACCTCTACCACGACCTGCTGACATATGAACACCTTTCCCTGTGGGGCGCATAGCTATAGAAGAAGATAACCCAACAATCGACCCAGTAGGCTGAGCCATACCACTTGTACCACTTCTATAAGGACATTCTCTCATCATATTGCCTTGGCGACCGCAAGAAAAGCAAGCACTTTTAATAAAGCGGCATTCCCCAAAATAGGACCTACCACACCGAGAACACCAAGGCAAAGGTGGCCTCGATTGGCTGGAACCCCTGTTCATCTGTGAACCTGAAGCCCTAGAGCTCTGGCCAGCTCCTGAATACCAGGTGCGGTCAAATCTCCTACTCGTGGAGGTGCACTCTATGCTGGTTGGGAAGAATATCTAGTATGCTGCTGAGGCTGCCAACCTCGAAACTCACCAATATATCCAGCTGACCTAGCCCTCTTATGTTGTCCTCTATTGTGATCTCTATCTGGCTGACGTCCTCTGTGTCGATCCTCTACCCCCTGTGCATAGGCCTGTACTCGAGCAATATTCATACCTGGTTGAAGATCCACTGCCATACAACCATCGATCAAATAGCGATCCAGTCCCATCACATAAGGATGCACTCTATCCGCCATATCAGCTATGATAGTAGGTGCATATCTGGCCAATGAATCAAACTCCAGACTATACTCTCGAACGCTCCTGTCACCCTGCCTCAATTGTAAGAATCTATCAACTCTAGCTCTCTTCATCTCTGGAGCAGGAAGTGGCCAAGGAAGGCCTCTGTAAACTCATCCCATACTGCTGGAGGAGCACCCTCTAGATAACTCTCAAGACTCATACCAATTAACAGCCACATCCCGCAATCGATACGAAGCCAACTCAACAGACTCAGAAGCCTTGATTACCCTCAAGGTACGCTGTAGCTGCCGAATAATCTCCTGCGGATCATCCTCGGGCTTTGACCCGAAAAACTCTGGAGGATTACAACTCAAGAAGTCATGAATCCTCAAACTATCAGATCTATTGTCAACTCCGAGTCCATACGTGCGAGTCTGCCCTGCCACTAATCTGGTCAGCAGCTGAACTGCATCTCTCATGGCCTTATCCTCCGCCCCTGGCTGAGGAACTAGAGGCTCAGGTGCTGGGGCTTCGGGAGCTGGCGGTGATGCCACCCTCTGAACTGGAGCCTCTGCTACTCTAAGCTCCTCTAGAGGTGACGGTGTAGCAGAGCTCGCCGACTGGAGTACAATCTCAGGCATAGACTGGGCATGGGCCCTAGTTGTTATACCCCGTATTTCCAGAGTATGTACGTAAGGACGTACGTAGAAAATTTGAACTTGAGAAAGTGGCTTGGCCGAAATTATTTGTTCACAACACCCGATTAGAGTCGTTTTTAGACGAAACGTTTCCACAGCTTTCGTAGGGTAAAATACGGCTATGTCATTTCTAATTTTTGCGGATTTTTCCGAGAGACGGAATATTTTGGACCAACGAGAGGGCGACACTTGTCACCCTCAAGTTGGCGGTTTGCTTGGCCGAAAGTGGGACGTTTTGGCTAGCTTTCTTGGCCTTGTTTTGTGCCTTGTTTTGTGCCTTGTTTTGTGCCATGTTTTGTGGAGTAGGGATAGGGTGCACTTGGCTTGATCTTGGCCTTACACTTGCCTAACACATGGCTTGATCTTGTCCATTGGTTGGCCCTTGGCTTCCCTATAAATACCCCTCCCTTTGTTGAAGACTTCATCATCCAAATGTGTTCTAAGTCTTGAAATCCTTCCCCTCTCCTCTTGTTTGACTCGTCAAGAGCCCCCCTCCTAGCAAAGGCCCTTGGCCGAGAGACCCTCCCCTTTGAGTGGCCTTTGTGGCGTGAGCCTCCCCTCCCTTTGGGGTGCTAATGGGTACCCACCTAGTTGTTTCGTATAATACCCCCTCTTGGTAGAAATACTCTCAAAAGTATTGTTATAATGCCCAAAATACCTTAGCCTTTACCTTGTTGTATTCCAAAATTACCTCTATCGTAGAGCAGGAAATACTACCTTTTGTCCTTTTAGTCTCAAACCGAAACCCTAAGGAAATCTTCATTGTTGGTTGAAGTATTTAAGTAGAAGTTGGTTAGAACTTCTAAGGGTTGTTTGGAGCGGATTGGAGCGCACGGAGTAGGAGCTAAACCTTGCTCAGGATCGACATTATAACTTGGATAATTTTGGGCTTATCGAGGTAAATATCTTGACCTTCTATTATAATTGGAAATTGCATGTTGTTGGAATATATAGTTAAAGTATACTATATATAGAATTGAACATAGTTGTGCGGCAATGTCTTTTGACTTAAGCCTGAATTTAAAGAAGAGAAGCTGACGTAATTACATAGGGTGTATTCTGATGAGACTTGTGTAGCTTTTACGTGAGGTAGAATTGTACGGCCAGGTTAGGCGTGTTAACCCCACTGGTTGGCTTGATGGCGGCCTCGATAAAGGAGGAGATTTACGCTGTTTGCGGGGGAGGAGGCCGAATTTTTACGTAGAATGTTCTACGAAGGGATCTAAATGTTAATAAGCGCGCTTGTGGCCTTATAGGTTGAAGTACTACGTATGGCGCGATCTGCGGCTAAGGAGTAGCCAGCGGTTTGAAGTACTTGGGCGTTTTGCTATTAGTCGATACTCGTCGCGAGGTATGTGAACCTCTTCCTATCTCTTCTAGCATGATATGTGTGAACTATGTAGTACGGTGAGCGTCATGTGCTAAATGTATTTGATTGGTTTAAAACATAAAGTGTTATAACGGCTTTATGGGAAGTTGGTTATAACGACTTTATGTTGGTAAGAAGATACTTGTGGTTTTAAAAGGTAATCGGTTTGAACTATAAGCGGCTTGTTATGTGTTAATAAAGAACTTGAAGTATTTCAAAAGATTTTGAATCATTTTGAAAGAAGAAGTAATACTTGGTTTTGAAAACTTAAGAGTTATACTAGCTTTATGGGAAGTTAGGTATAACGGCTTAAGAATGGTTTCTTGATTTGAAATCAGAATGTGTATCGACAAACCAACTGCAGCGTTAATAAAGGAAATGTTTTGTGATTAAGTATTATTAAAACCAAGAGAAACTTCCATCTGCATAGAAGCTAAGATGAGACAAAATGATATTTCTAGATCATGGTCTTTGTAATAAGATTGTTATAAACAAGAATATCCTACTCACATATAAGACTTATGTTTCTCGGATAGTTTAAAAGAGAATTATATTCTTAAATGAATAAGACTATGAACTCTGAAACCTTTCTAAAATAAGAAACGTGAACATTTGAAATTAGGCAAACTTGGACGTTTGGAAAATAATGTCGTTACTTGATTTTACAAAGGTAAGTGTTTTGTTTTACTTAAAAGGATAATCACTCTATTTTCACATAACTACGGGTATTGTGTGACTTTTGTGAAAGTAACGTATCTTTTAAAGATTTAGTGTATGAAGTACTTTGGGGATAAAACCGAACTTGTTGACATATAGTAGAAAGTACCTTGTGTGTATAACTTGATTGTGTTGGTTTGTGATAGCCTTGTAAATACTTTCTTGTTGATTGATAAGTAAACATGCTAGGATGCTATGTGTGTTAGTATCTTGTGATGTTAGTGTAAAGGGTTTTCCTCATCGTGCTTAAAGTTGTTTGACTATCAGTAGTTATGTTGGTATTGTACCACTCACCTTGACTTATTTCCGGAGGTTGGCGCCTCCGTCGCGGGGTAGACTTCGGTGATGCAGGACCATGATTCGAGAATACCTCATGCGGGTCGAGGATCCATGCGGAACTACGGGAGTTCCGGTTAGTGTGCGGCCTTTATGGTCATGCGGTCTATGTGGCCATGCGATGCGAGTCGGGGCGATCTTGGGAGTAGCTACCCTCGATGCGGGGTTATACCTCTTGCGGGCCTATGAGGTTGGCCTATGCGGGCTGCGGAAAGTTCGAGGCTAGACGCGCACATTTGATCTGCGCGAGTGACGGCTTTGATCATGTGATGGTTCAGACAGATATCATGATACGATTTATGACCTTGTTAGTCCGTAGGTGTTAGTAGTCGGCTATGCCTTCATTGCCCACCTGTCTGTTTTATTTGGACACGGTGGGACACGGTGTTCATGTGTATTCCTTGGTGCTTTTCTATCATAGGCTGGCGGTGAGGAAGGTATTCCACGGGCATGATTGATGTTATGGGCTTGAGACCCATAGTTATATTCGAGTGATGACTTTGAGGCGTGAGTCACGACTTGACATGATCGCTTATTTATTGTGGAATCGTAGTTTGGTTATCATACATGTCTTATGCTTTATAGACTATTATGATTTCATTCTGATATTTTTAGTTTCACATACTAAATTGTTATCTTGACCTCCTTGAAGTGCGTTCATGCCGCAGTTGAGGTACACGATCGTTGATCCTAGCTCGAGTCACGATTTCAGCGTTTGGGAAGCTCCGTTCTCGGAGGCTTATCGATGGTATAGTCCGTGCGTCGTAAGTGTTTACATTCGGGGGTTTTGGCGGGCCCTGTCCGCCATTGTTGTCGTATCATTCTTAAGTGCATGTAATTGTGTGGCGGGGTTTGTAAAAAGGATTAAACTATTCATGTTGAAAGAGTTGTTATTTATATATATACTGAAGGTAACCGTTTTTGGTTAGCCTGTCTTCTTATTTCACTGTCTTATTACTTGGTTTCATGTATTGTCTTTATGTTCATTGATTACTCGATGTATGTCTACTTGGGTGCCGGGGTAAGGCACCATTCACGCCCGGGTTCGGTCGTGACAAATGTGGTATCGAGCGATTAATCCTCGGAAAGTGTCTGAGCCGTATCGATGAGTCTTGATTATCGGTGTGTTGTGCACCACACCAATAATCGAGGAGGCTATAGGGTATTTAGGATTGGTTTCTATTCTTCTCACTCTGAGATCGTGCCTTAGAGGCGTGTTGTAAGTTGGACCCTCGACGAAATTATTTCCTTATCGTTATGCCTCGCGTGGCAACCGGGCCGGGAGGCAAGGCGAGGAGGCTGCGAGTAGAGTTCGGAGGGTGGCGAGGGCACGCCCAATCATTACCTAGGGTAGTGCTTCATTCGGGAGTTCTGCGGCGTCACTAGCCCTGAGTTTTAGCAGCGGCGGCGTTCCTGCTGCGGCCACGATGTTTGGACCTTGATTCGCGGCCAGGAGCGAGAGTATAAAGTATACCGATGTACGCGAGTCTTGATGAATATCAACGAGAAGGTTGTGCGAGAGTAATTCTTCATTGAGCATGGCCTGTGTACGGGCTTATGCGCAACAGGCCAAGAAACGTAGAGATCAACGGGTTAACGAAGGGCGAGAAGAGGGCGAGTAGCAAGTCCTGGTAACTTTCGAGGCGAGTCACCTCACGGCAAATTGAATATGCGCATCCACGGTCAGTGGTCCTCCACAGGGTTCAGGACGTTCGGGGTATGCAGGAGTTGGTCAGAACTCCAGAGTTTTCGGGTCACAGCTACACGTATGGTTCCAGCCAGCCGGATTCAGTTTTCCCTCGGTGTTCACAGTGTGACAGACGTCATCCCGGGGAATGTCGTCTTTTATGTTGGTACTTGTTGTACCTGCGGCCGTCAGGGCCATGTGTCGAGAGAGTGTCCTTGTAGGAGGACTTAGCCTTCAGGATCGGTGGGTAGTTCGTCATCTTCCTTATGCGCCTACAGGCGAGTTGATTAGAACGACTAGGGGAGTGAAGCAGTAGATATAGATTATCCTTAACCCTCTAGAGATCTGTATGTGTGATAAGGTGAGTATACCTTAAGTGCTATGTTCTGATAGCAGTATGTTAGTTGTGATTAGAAATCATGGTGGGTTAACCGAGTAAGATTTTGGGGGATAGAGAAGGTGGGAGCCTTAGAGTTTTATACGTAGAGACCTTAGAGGTAAGGCCATCTCAAGTATAGGTGTAGTGTTATGTTTGATCCTTATCGGAGTGCATAGTGCACGTGAGCTATGTTTGTGGGATAAGTCCCTGAGTAGCGTGATTTGAAAGAGGGTAGTCGAGCTAGGAAGACCGCTAGGTTTTAAATAGCGTGATTTGTGAAATTGTTCGGATCGGGAACTAGTGTTTCTTGCGATGCGGGTAGGGTTGAGGCCATGTTGCGGGTCAACCCGCGGCCTGTTTGGTGGTGGGGTCGGTTGTGGTGGTCCCGCTTGTGGTAGTCACGAGGTGTTAGGCCCATGTTCGATTAACAGTCTGAGTTCGTGGACGATTCGACCGAGAGTCGGGCCAACGGGTCACCCATCGTGTCTTTCGATCGGGACCGTTGCTCGCGGTGATGTTATGTCGAGAGGTTGAAAGGCTGACGCAGGTGCCTACCTTCACCTTATGTCAGGCAGTGAAGCCCAGGTTGTGGCTATTTTCGTTTTTCTAAAAGTTTACCAGGCAGGGTTAGGAACTCAGGTGAGTCTCAGAATCGCATTCGCCCTCGGGCCAGTGGTTGGATTTCAGGGGTAGTTGTGGAGATTGTTGTCTCCTGTGGAGGGAGTGTTTAAGCTACCATTTCAGTATTCGGATGTCGCCTTATAAAGCCTTGTAGGGGCGGATGTGTAAGTCTTGCGGTCGAGTGGTTCGATGTTGGCAAGTTGAGCGATTGGTTGAGCTTGTTCCGGCAGATGGATAGTGAAGCTTGTCTAGAAGAAGTTACGGCGGCTCGGAGAAATCGTCGCGGATAATCGGCGGCGCTTAGAGTTCGAGTTGACGGTCGGTCTTCTTGAAAGTACCACCCCGGGTTGGGTGTGACGAGTTTTGGAATACAGAGGGAACTTAGCCCGAGTTACTTTGGGCCTTTGAGTTCATGTGAAGAATAGGCCAGGTTGCCTATATGTTAGCATTTGCCGTCCGACTTAGGAGGCAGTGCGTCCAGTCGTTCGTGCTATGTTCGAGAAGGAAATCGGAGATCCATCCAGAGTATTCCCGACTAATGATGACCAAGTTGAAGATGATAACCGAGTTTTGGAGGCGACGATGTCGAAATGTGGTAAGAGTTCGAGTGTACGACCTCGTGGATCGCATGTAGTCCGGTACCATTTGTTGGGTCGCCGGAGTGACACTAGAACCTCGCGGCAAAGTGACAAAAGTGGTATCGGGAAGAAGCGAGCATGTATGGCGAGCATAGATGTGACCATTTCTTTTGTTTGGAAAAAGTGTGGAGGAAGTATATTTTAGACCCCGGAGAGGTGTTTGTGGTGATGTTAGAGGTGATTCCTCGTGGACTTGGATGTAAGTATTTTGCGCAGTTGTTTCTGTGGCCATTTTGGCAGGATTGTTTCGTAAGTATAGTAGTGAAGACTATACTGGCGCACGTTTGTTTTGAGACTTAGAAGGAACATTCGGGACGAATGTTTCTAAGGAGGAGAATGTTATACCGTATTTCGGTATATGCGTGGGGCGTGCGTAGAAAATTTGAACTTGAGAAAGTGGCTTGGCGAAATTATTTGTTCACAACACCCGATTAGAGTCGTTTTTAAACGTTTCCTGACTTTCGTAGGGTAAAATACGGCTATGTCATTTCTAATTTTTGCGGATTTTTCCGAGAGGCGGAATATTTTGGACCAACGAGAGGCGACACTTGTCACCCTCAAGTTGGCGGTTTCTTGGCGAAAGTGGGACGTTTTGGCTAGCTTTCTTGGCCTTGTTTTGTGCCTTGTTTTGTGCCATGTTTTGTGGAGTAGGGATAGGGTGCACTTGGCTTGATCTTGGCCTTACACTTGCCTAACACATGGCTTGATCTTGTCCATTGGTTGTGCCCTCGCTTCCCTATAAATACCCTCCCTTTGTTGAAGACTTCATCATCCAAATGTGTTCTAAGTCTTGAAATCCTTCCCTCTCCTCTTGTTTGACTCTCGTCCAAGAGCCCCCTCCTAGCAAGGCCCTGGCAGAGACCCTCCCTTGGAGTGGCCTTTGTGGCGTTAGCCTCCCTCCCCTGGGGTGCTAAGCGTGGGGTACCCCACTAGCCTAGTTGTTTTCGTATAATACCCCTCTTGGTAGAAATACTCTCAAAAGTATTGTTATAATGCCCAAAATACCTTAGCCTTTACCTTGTTGTATTCCAAAAATTACCTCTATCGTAGAGCAGGAAATACTACATTTTGTCCTTTTAGTCTCAAACAAAACCTAAGGAAATCTTCATTGTTGGTTGAAGTATTTAAGTAGAAGTTGGTTAGAACTTCTAAGGGTCGTTTGGAGCGCACGGAGTAGGAGCTAAACCTTGCTCAGGATCGACATTATAACTTGGATAATTTTGGGCTTATCGAGGTAAATATCTTGACCTTCTATTGTAATTGGAAATTACATGTTGTTGGAATATATAGTTAAAGTATACTATATATAGAATTGAACATAGTTGTGCGGCAATGTCTTTTGACTTAAGCCTGAATTTAAAGAAGAGAACTGAACTGTAATTACATAGGACTGTATTACAGTAGACTTGTGTAGCTTTTCTGTGAGGTAGAATTGTACACGACCGGTTAGACGTGTTAACCCCCCCCCCCCTGGTTGGCTTGATAGCCGGCCTCGATAAAGGAGGAGATTTACGCTGTTGCGGGAAAGTCTTGCGAATTTTACGTAGAATGTTCTACGAAGGGATCTAAATGTTAATAAGCGCGCTTGTGGCCTTATAGGTTGAAGTACTACGTATGGCGCGATCTGCGGCTAAGGAGTAGCCGACGGTTTGAAAGTACTTGAGCGTTTTGCTATTAGTCGATACTCGTCGCGAGGTATGTGAACCTCTTCCTATCTCTTCTAGCATGATATGTGTGAACTATGTAGTACGGTGAGCGTCGTGTGCTAAATGTATTTGATTGGTTTAAAACATAAAGTGTTATAACGGCTTTATGGGAAGTTGGTTATAACGACTTTATGTTGGTAAGAAGATACTTGTGGTTTTAAAAGGTAGCGGTTTGAACTATAAGCGGCTTGTTATGTGTTAATAAAGAACTTGAAGTATTTCAAAAGATTTTGAATCATTTTGAAAGAAGAAGTAATACTTGGTTTTGAAAACTTAAGAGTTATACTAGCTTTATGGGAAGTTAGGTATAACGGCTTAAGAATGGTTTCTTGATTTGAATCGAGAATGTGTATCGACAAACCAACTGCAGCGTTAATAAAATGAAATGTTTTGTGATTAAGTATTATTAAAACCGTTAGAAACTTCCATCTGCATAGAAGCTAAGATGAGACAAAATGATATTTCCTAGATCATGGTCTTTGTAATAAGATTGTTATAAACAAGAATATCCTACTCACATATAAGACTTATGTTTCTCGATAGTTTAAAAGAGAATTATATTCTTAAATGAATAAGACTATGAACTCTGAAACCTTTCTAAAATAAGAAACGTGAACATTTGAAATTAGGCAAACTTGGACGTTTGGAAAATAATGTCGTTACTTGATTTTACAAAGGTAAGTGTTTTGTTTTACTTAAAAGGATAATCACTCTATTTTCACATAACTACGGGTATTGTGTGACTTTTGTGAAAGTAACGTATCTTTTAAAGATTTAGTGTATGAAGTACTTTGGGGATAAAACCCGAACTTGTTGACATATAGTAGAAAGTACCTTGTGTGTATAACTTGATTGTGTTGGTTTGTGATAGCCTTGTAAATACTTTCTTGTTGATTGATAAGTAAACATGCTAGGATGCTATGTGTGTTAGTATCTTGTGATGTTAGTGTAAAGGGGTTTTCCTCGTTGTGCTTAAAGTTGTTTGACTATCACCGTTATGTTGGTATTGTACCACTCACCTTGACTTATTTCGGAGGTTAAGCGCCTCCGTGCGGGGTAGACTCAGCGATGCAGGACCATGATTCGAGAATACCTCATGCGGGTCGGGGATCCATGCGGAACTACGGGAGTTCGGGTTAGTGTCGCGGCCTTTATGGTCATGCGGTCTATGTGGCCATGCGGACTGCGAGTCCAGGACAATGCCGGGGAGTAGCTACCCTCGATGCGGGGTTATACCTCTTGCGGGCCTATGAGGTTGGCCTATGCGGAGCTGCGGAAAGTTCGGGGCTAAGCGCGCATTTGATCTGCGAGGCGAGTGACCGGCTTTGATCATGTGACAGTGCAAGCAGATATCATGATCTGATTTATGACCTTGTTAGTCTTGTAGGTGTTAGTAGTCGGCTATGCCTTCACTTACCTGTCTTTGTTTTATTTGGACACAGGTGGGACCTGGTGTTCATGTGTATTCCTTGGTGCTTTTCTATCATAGACTGCCGGCAGTGAGGAAGGTATTCCACGGGCATGATTGATGTTATGGGCTTGAGACCCATAGTTATATTCGAGTGATGACTTTGAGGGCGTGAGTCACGACTTGACATATTCGCTTATTTATTGTGGCGTAGTTTGGTTATCATACATGTCTCCTGCTTTATAGACTATTATGATTTCATTTACAATATTTTTAGTTTCACATACTCGGTACCTGTTGTACTGACCTCCTTCGGGGGGCTGCGTTCATGCCGCAGGTTGAGGTACACCAGTCGTTGATCCTAGCTCTCGGTCACGATTTGCGTTTGGGAAGCTCCGTTCTCCGGAGGCTTATCAGTGGTATAGTCCCCTGTCGTCGTAAGTGTTTACATTCAGGGGTTTGGCGGGGCCCTGTCCCGCCATTGTTGTCGTATCATTCTTAGAGGTCTGTAGTACTGTTGTGGGCAGGGTTTGTAAAAAGGATTAAACTGTTCATGTTGAAAGAGTTGTTATTTATATATATACTGAAGGTAACCGTTTTTTGTTAGCCTGTCTTCTTATTTCACTGTCTTATTACACTGGTTTCATGTATTGTCTTTATGTTCCGCTGATTACTCTGATGTATGTCTACTTGGGTGCCCGGGGTAAGGCACCAGTCACGGGCCTGGGTTCGGGTCGTGACACTAGTAACTCTCCGGGTCTGACTAGTAGCTACTGATTTTCCCTTCTGGGAAGCTGTCGCTTTCTTTGGAGGCATCGCTGAAAACATAATAATTCATCAGAGAGGGATTATCCTAATAACATAGCTTTATTGCACGATCTACGAGATAAAAGAATAGAAACCAATCCTAAATGCCCGGCAGCCTCATGCGTATAAGTATGGTGCACAACATACCCATACATAAGACTTTACTAGACACTGTCTATAGACATTCCGAGGACGAACTGCTCTGATACCACTTTTGTCACGACCCGACGGGCCGCGACCCGGTGCCCTACCTGGACACCCTTATACCCACATGTCACATATAATCAGACTCATACTAAGGGAAATATCGAAATCTATAACCATATCAAAATAGGCAAGCCGACAAGGCTACCACTATACACGGGAACATCCCAAAATGAAGTACAACAGTACAGCTGACCAAAACACATATACAATCCACACAATTCCAAAACACATCTACCACTCTCACCTGTCTACAGACCTCTAAGAGTATGATAGTGAAACATGATGGGACAAGGCCCCGCCATACCCCTGAATATACATAAGTCTATAACAAAAGGGTTTGTACCTAAATGACTTGGCTCTGGATCAATGAAGCTCTCCAAATAGCTGAACAGGAATCCTAGACTGGAGGATCACCAAACCGAATATCTGTACCTGCGGGCATGAAACACAGACCCCCGAGGAAAGGAGGTCAGTACGAACAGATGTACCGAGTATGTAAAACAGAAAGTACAATAAAAAAGATCATAACTGGCCAAAATATAACAGGAGACAAGTATGATAACCAAAATACCAATACAACTGTGCCATATAAAAATGAGAGTCATATATGTCCATATCATATACCGTACCCGGCCCATTATGGGACTCGGTGAATGAAGTCATATACATATACATACCATACCCGGCCCCCTAGTGAGGGTCTCGGTGAAATCATATAATGTGCACATACCTTACCTGACCCATTATGGGACTCGGTAAAATCATGTGGATGTATGTCCACGTATATCGTACCCGGCCCATTCTGGGACTCGGTAAAATCATCATATATATACATACCCGGCCCGTGACTTGGTGAAATAATATAATCACATCACGCACGAATAGAATATCATGAGTAACCTTATACAAATTAAATCATCATCTGACTCTCAAGAATAAATAGAATGAACTATCACTTGTAAAATCAAAGGCAACTATTATATCAAATATCACTAGGAATTAGGATTCAATAGAATTATGTACGTCCGTCGTACACTCATTTTATATAAATCATGCCAAAAGAAGAAAGGATAGTTTCACATACCTTATTGTCGAACTTACCAACTCAATATTTAGAATACGTCTCAATTAGAGCTTCAACCTATAACAATAATAACATACCCGTCAACTCTATGATTACTAGGGTAAGTTATATACCAAATGATGACTCTCTTTTCATATAAAAATTTGGGCAACACTTCCCCTACTTATACTCACATCCATAACTTACAAACAAGGCCAACAATACCAATAACAAGATACAACTCAAGGATATACCAAAACAGCCCCAAATAATCCATATACGCCATCGTTATACCTTCTTTATCTTTACCTTCATGTAATATAACAACCACAACCACCAAGGTGATTAATACACCTATTTCTCATGTTAATACAGCCCCTTAATCCATATTAAAACAACCTTTAAAAACAGTCCATACTTCTAGCAACAATAAGAGTTAAACAACGACAACGAGAGATACAACAATGACAATGAGAGTGCAATGTGAAGCTTTTCTACACCTTTCTATACCTTAATTCCTTTAGGACATACATTAGCAATTACCACAATGTACATGCATATTGTAACTAAAATTTCCAGCATTCTAATTCAACAAAACATCTCCTAAATTCGACACAACAATGTCCAATAATTTCATGAAGGTCTCGGCCAACAACCATAATTCCATAACCCTTTTCATAATTCCTTAAAATCTAATTCACCTTTCAATACTTTCATATAAACCATTTCAACTTTAAATATCAAGGTTTCCTTCAATTTTAACATGCAATTAGTGACGATGATAACAACAACAATCAAATCCAATGTATACAAAAACAGTCCCAAAATCGGTAACAACAACCACATGCATTTTCTTACTTCCAATTTCTCTTAGCACAAGTTCATTTCTTCACTAAAACATCATTTAGCTCCAATTACCTAATGAGAAGAAAGAATGTTATCTTAACCTAAGCCAAAACAGTCCCTAAATCGGCCACTGCACCCACTAATTCACTTTGCACCAATTTTACCATTTTTTCAACTTAAAATGACATGCATGCATTCTTTATAAGCTTGAAACCATCTTACTTACATGTTCTTCCAAAATGTTCATCTCCAAAACTAAAGTTTCTTAGGCCATTCTCGACCAGCATGTTACCTTGACCCACTGTTTTGGGGAGTTACCATGGCTTAGAACTTTGTAGAGGAGTTTATTCTTGAAAGGGGAGTTGATTTGGTCTATAGCTTAGCTATGGAGGTTAAGAAAAATATGTTTTTGGAAGAGGAGAGAATGGAGGAGGAGAGAAGGCTGATTTTCGAAAACAAGGGGAGGGGTGAGAGGGTCATGGGTATAAGGGTTGATTTAGTCTTGCATGTTGTGTGTTTTTGCCACTTTTAGGGCACAAGGTGCCACTTGTCTTGCCCACTAGTCCCCACTTTCATCCTCTACTAAAATTAATCCCATACTTAGTAAAAAAATCTGAAAATTTCGATAGACCCCCTATTCTCAATGTCAACATTTTATTTTACACAACATAGTCCTTAACCCCATTGGAAAAATTCAACCACTAGTATTAATTCTCCTCGTCGCATTTGTTGTATCCAAAAAAATTATTTCGCATTAGCATATGTAATTATACTTCTCTTCCAACACTCGAATCTTATTTTCTTAATTACGTTCTCAATTTATTACCTTAGAATTATGGGGTGTAACAGTTTCACTACTCTTAGTCTTTCATCTTGGTTGAGCCATTGGAGATCATATGGCTTCGAATGATTGCATGTGGGTAATTGTAACTTGTCCACCATTTCCGCAGAGGTCAAGTTAACAATACTTCTCTCATCAATAATTACATTGCACACCTTGTCTTGTACTTTGCATAGAGTGTAGAATTGTTCACCTCGTGTCTCATCGTGTTCGTCAAGTTGAACACTTAACACATGTCGAAGAACTAAGTTTTCACACACCCCCGCAAGAGTAACATTCTACTACTCAATTTCTTGATCATACAATGAATTTCTAGAGGAGGTATTTCCTGTTTCCTCAACATGGTACAATGGGTTATTAAAAAGGATACGACTTTGTTTTTCTCCTCAAAACTCCTTGATTTCGGTCTTCTCCGTATCAATGGAATTCCCACAACCGTGGTATTATTTCTCATCATACCTTTGATTGTTTGGCATGACCATTGTATATGTATTGTTACTCACGGTACATTCCGCAAGTTTTCTTTTCCAAGTTTGCACTTGTTCCGTGATAATCTTTGATAGGACCCTCATAAGTTTGTTATTTACTTGTGCCATAGCATAAAATAGTGGGGCGGTATGGCCTTGATCTTATACCAATATGATGTAAGTCAGGAGGTGTGATGTGTTTTTAGTGGGTTTGAGGATGTTCGGGTTGACCCGAAATTGAATGGCAAAATGGGGTTCTTGGGTCACCGGGACACTGGGGGTTTGATGGTGATTTCGGGAGAGGATAGTGGGAATCAGGATTAGGGTTTTTGAGAAATGGTTTTATACATGTTTAGGGTAAGTGTGATGGTTGGGCCTTGGTGGTGGGGTGGTGGCAGGTTGGGGAAATAGAACCGAAACATTGTGGTTCCCGGGAGGTTGTGTTATACGACTACTTGATGGTTTTTGGGTTGGACATGTATTTGTAGGTTGTTTCAGAAGATGGAATATAGTGGGAATGATTATGATATATTGATGTAGGTAAGGGTAGTTGGGATATAGTGTTTTAAGAAAGGGTTGAACACGAGTTGTTGGATACAAACTCGAGTTAAAGAATGAGGGATTTTGTCTAAGTGTTGGCTTGGTTGTTTTAGTTTGGATGTTTCATAGTTGTGGTTTTGGTAAGGTATGAAAGATATGCCCAAGGATAGAGACACGGGGGATTTATTCCCGAGCCAACACCAAGGATAGTGTGATCAATACAACAAGGTCAAGACCGGGGTTTGTTAAATGCAATGCCCATGAACTAGCCAAGTAAGGGTGATTGATGCCCTTTTGGTAACCCAAAGATTAGGCTAAGTTGGTCCACACAGTTCCAACCTTTTCTTACCACTAAGGTGGTTCCACGAGTTTGGGAAATGGTTAAGTCACACAGTCTCAACCAAGTCTTACACTAAAGAGAGGGTTGACCCACAAAGGATCGAATAGGTTTCAACACACAAGTTGAAAACTTACACTTTATATTTATATTTAACTCAAAAAATTTCTAAGTACAATAGCCTAAGGTCTTATTTATAGTATCATTAGGAACATTCTAGAATGGAAGACAAATGGACACAATTACAAGGTCATCTCGGCCGAAATGGGAACAATGGAAATGGGATTAGTTGTCTTGGAGACCAAGTCGGCCCTTGGTTATGGTGAGCTCAATGAGAAAGAGTTTGGTCTTGCTTTGAGATAAGGGTAAATCCAAACCTCTTCACACATTCATTGTAGAGTCCGAGTAGTACTTAAGTTTCCTCAGACTTTATCATCTTGGAATCATTTTAGATACTTCCATTATATTTACCAATGCTTTGATCCTCGACCAACCTTCAATCTTTCTAGTTCGATCTTGACTTGTCTCCTCGGGAGTTTCTTGTCCGCACCACCTGTTGTCCATGTCATCCTTGTCCTTTCCATAGTGTGTTATTACATTCTTCTCGGCATTGTCCACTTGTAAGAAGAACTTTCGGCCTTGTCACCTTATTACATGGTTCATTAAATATGTCCTAATAAGAACTATAAGCTAAGCTAAGAACTAAAGGAAACTACAAGCTAAAAGGATGTATGGTCTCGGCCAAGACTAACAAGAAGCCGAAAATACAATGTCTTATTTACCCTTCACGTAACAACTACAATTCCATTCTATTTTCCATGCCATATTTGGCATGTAAGTATAGTTGATGCACCGTTGGCATTCTTAGTAAAGCTCTTCTCGACTCATGTTGAGAATTCAAGTTCGTGGGCTTTCTTTCATCATTGACAGTTATGCTATTTCTCTCCCTACATATATACATATATACATATATATTGTCATACAGATACACAACTTTACAGATTTTACACATGTTATATTGTTGCACCCCGTAATCCCAGGACATGTATATAAGAACATACGTATGAAATCAGGACGTTAAGATTTGAGGCTTGTAGAATTTATCGGAATTTTGGAAATGTCGGGAAACGAAATATTATGACGAATGGGAGGGTGACACGTGTCACCCCCCCCCCCTTGGTTGGTCTTGGTCGAAAGTGACCATGGATAGAAAGGTCATTTGACCAAAGTAAAGATGACCAAGTCTTGCAAGCTAAGAGCTTGAGTTTATTGACTAAGTCAACGAGCCCACTTGGCTTGATATTTAAATCCCATGCATCCAAGTCACCCAATTGTTCTAATTTTGACCCTCCATATTGTTATACAACCACACTAGTAGCAAGACAAGCTTCCCACACTTAGAATTTTTTTTCAAGAAACCTTGTTCATGCACAAAAGGCTCTCGGGTTCGCCCCTCTTTTCAAGACAATAATTTTCGTTTGTTGTTCAATAATCCCAATACTTTAAACCAAGGTTCCTAAGGGTATTGTAAGGGTATCTCAATATAAAGATCCCGGAAAAGTGTCGTTTTTGCATTAGTCGCAAGGTGAAAACCTAAGTCGTTTTCTTAGGTTTGGATTGGATATTGAAGAAAGTTGGTTGTGAACTTCTAAGGGCTTCAAGTGGCGGATTGGAGTGTCAAGGAGAGGCGCTAAGTTGCTAAGGAGCGACTTCGGATCTTGAAGACGGATTAAGGCTTGTCTAGGTAATAATCTTATTCTCTTAAGTGTTATATGATTTCATATTGTTGTAGTGATGATTATAAACAAGTATGAGATATGTATTGAAGATTTATAAGTGCTATGGATATTGGAATCCTAAGATCCGAAATGACCTTGTTAGCCATATGAAATTGAAATACAATTTGGTCGATAATTAGAATCGTCGCATGTTATCTAATTGAAGATTGTAGTTGTTATAATCAATTGCGGCTATATAACATGTTGGACTAAACAACATGGATTAAATAAGGAATTGGATAAGACTTTGTAGTATGATACATTATAGCCAAGAATGGCATGGAATTATTGGATTGTTTTGTATTATTGTGGGGCAAAATTTTACACGTCCTGTTAAGACGTGTAATCCCCTTTGGATAACTGAATTGTTGGGCCTTAAATGTGGCATGTTTGGTTATTGATTTTCGGGCCTTGAAAAAGGTGGAAAAGTACGTAGAAACAAAGGAAGTGCTGCCCGATTTTCCGTAGAATAAGAGACCTTACACTTAGTATGATTCTACGTTAAAAAGTGAGGAGTTGATAGACATGTTATGATTAATATAGGTTGAAGTACTACGAGTAGCGTATTCTACTTAAAGGATGGAATAACTATCAAGGTTGAAGTACTTTGGAGCATTTTGCTACTTGTCGATAATCGTCACGAGGTATGTGAACCTTTTCCTCTTTTTGGCATGATTCTATGTATGAAATATACATGTGGTGTTATTTCATGATTCCTTCTACTCTTAGAAGTTAAGAGGTGTGTATGTTGATTTAATCTATGTGAAAGTTATGTCTAAGTTATCCTAAGTTCTTACCAAGTCTTATGAGGGATGTTGGTAAGAGTCGTTAGGAAGTATTTGGAGTCGAGTTGACTTTGCTAAATTACTGCACGAATGAGAATAAGTATCGAACAAGCCATTGCAGCGTTAATAAAAGAAAATGTATCGACAATCAATTAAATTAAAATGAGTAGAATTCTCCATCTGCATAGAAGCTAAGATAAGACAAAATTGTATTACATTTTCTAGATAATGGATGCTTTAATAAGATCGTTATAAACAAGTATAACCTATTTACAACGCACAAAAGTATATGCTACTTAATTTAAAGAGTTTACGTTATGAAGTTTTAAGACTATGAACCTTAAATTCTTAAAAGGTTAAGAGACTTTATTTTTCAAGTTATGGGACTTGATTCTTAAAGGAAGGAATGACTTGATTTAAAAGTATAGAATACTTGATTTGAAAAGTATTGATTTCTTGATATTCTAAAGATAAGAGACTTAATTTCTAAAGTAAGAAACTTGATTTCTAAAGATAAGAGACTTGAAGTATTTTGAAAGTTATACAACTTAATTTGAAAGTATAAGTCTCTTGGTTATAAAAAGAATGAATTTGTCTAAACCATAAAGAGTTATAACGGCTTTATGGGAAGTTAGTTATAACGACTTTATGGAAGGTTAAGAGAGTTGTCTATTTTGATTGATAGGCATGAGTTGCCTAGGTTGTGAAATTGGAAGTTACTTGGTTTCAAAGTCTTGAAATGAATTTCTAAAGGTTTAGTAACTTAATTTGAAAAATAGACATGCCTTGATACTACGGGTGTTAGTATCTTGGGGTTTTATATGAAAAGGAGTCTTTTGAAAAGAATGGAAGTACGTAGTACTTTGGGTTAAATTCCCGGATTTTTATGTGAAACGAAAAGTGCCTTGAGTATATAAAATGAAAGTCTAAAGATTTTATGAACTTGCCTATGCTTGCTTGTGATAGCCTTGAGTGCAAGTATTATATGTTTACACTGCCGTGACTCTCAGTTGGAGGGTCGGCTGTCTTGTTGTGAATTTACTTGGATGTACCGACAGTGACGGAGGCTTCCACGGGTATGCTTCCATTGTGATTGATCCTTGGACATGTTTATACGATGTGGGATTCGGGGGCATGCGACCAGGAGGCGGGTTAGATTCTCGGATTTATTTTATTACCCCATGGTCATGCTTATATGATGAGGGATTCTGGGGCATGCGACCATGTTATATACGATTATTACTCCATGGACTAGCTCCCCATGAAGACATGTACCCGAGATGAGGGATTCCACGGGTATGTTATATACGATTATTACTGTTACACCCCGTAAGTACAGGACGTGTTTTAAGAACGTACGTAAGAATCCTAAATGTTAAGATTTGATACTAGTAAAAATTTATCGGAATTATGAAATTGTCGGAAAACAAAATATTGTGACGAATGGGAGGGAGACACGTGTCACCCCCCTTAAGTAGTCTTGGACGAAAATAACATGGGCAAAAGGGTCATTTGACCATTATTAAGATGACCAAGTCTTGCAAGTAGTAGAGCTTGATATATTTGACTTAGTCAATGGGGCCACTTAGCTTGATATTTAAAAGAATTTCATCCCAACCACACATATGTATTAATCTTGACACTACATGTTACTATATAGTAGTACTAGTAGTGAGACAAACATTCCATACTTAGAAAAAAATTCAAGAAATTGGATGAAACATTTGGGAGCTCTCGGGTTCAAGGAGAAAAAAAGAGAAAAAAATTTGTTTGTTGTCCAATAAGCTCCACACTTTAAACCAAGGTTCATGAGGGTATTGTAAGGGTATCTCAATAGAAAGATCCAGGAAAAATAGCATTTTCGTATCAGTCGCAAGGTGAAAACCTAGTTGCTTTCCTAGGTTTTGATTAGAAGATTAAAGGAAAGTTGTTTGTGATATTCTAAGGGTCTCAAGTGGCGGATTGAAGTGTCAAGAAGAGGCTCTAAGTTGCTAGGAAGATACTTCAGATTTGAAGTTGGACTAAGGCTCGTTGAGGTAACAATCTTGTTCTCTTAAAGTGTTACAAGATTATATATTGTTGTTAACCTTACATTTTTACTAGCATGGAGTATATGTGTTGAAGATTTATAAGTGATATGGATTGTTGTAGCCTAAAATCCAAAATGTCATATAAGCCATTTGAAGTTGGATTACAATTTGGTCGTTAATTAGAATCGTCGCATGTTACTTACTTGAAGATTGTAGTAGTTATAATCGATTGTGACTTGATATCATGTTATACTAACAACTTGGATTGAAAAGGAAATTGGATAAGAATTGGTGTTGTTGTATCTCAAGTTGCCGAATTTACCTTGTAGTTTGTACTAGTTTGATATCAATTGTGGGGCGGAATTTTACACGTCTTGTAGGCGTGTAATCCCCTATTGTTAACTAAATTGTTGGGCCTTAAATGTAGCATGTTTGGTTATTGAATTCGGGCCTTGAAAAAGGTGGTAAAGTATGTAGAAACAAAGGAAGTGTTGTCCGATTTTCCGTAGAATTTAGTGACTTTGCACTTATAATATTCTACGTTTGAAGTAAGAGGTTATTAGACGTATTATGGTCATTATAGGTTGACATACTACGGGCGGTATATTGGACTTGGCAAGTGGTTTGACCCGAAGAGGTATGTGGAACTTCCCTATCTCTTGAGCATGAATAGTTGTACTTATATAGTACGGTAGACGTACAAGACTTTGATATCCTTTACTTGTTTTAAGAATGTCCAAGTCGTTTGAGTTAGGAGATTAACTCACTTGTTTAAAAGTAGTAAGGATGTTGTAGTTTTCAAAGTTAAGGGACTTGAAGCGTTTTAAAGTATATGATACTTGTTTCGTTTTAAATATATAAGTCCCTTGGATATAGGAAAATGTAATTTACTAATGTATAAAGTTAATATAACGACTTTATGGGAAGTTGGTTATATTAGCTATATGGAAAGTAAAAAAAGAAAGATTTACTCTAAGTAAAACAAGTAAGGATAAATTATTTGAATTTATGAAAGGCAAATTGATTTTAAGGCATCAATTGCCTAAGGTTTTAAAAGAAAGGAAGTCACTTGATTTAGAAGCCTAAATTATATTTCTAAAAGGTATTGTGACTTGTCTTGAAAAGTAGTTGTGACTTGATACTATGGTTATTAGTATCTTGAAAGTTTTATATGAAATAGAGTCATATTAAAAAGATAGAAGTACGTAGTACTTTGGGTTAAATTCCCGGATTTTTAAAAATGACATGGTAGTGCCTTAAGTAAACTAAAATGAGAGGGTATAATAATAATGTTAATAAGAAGTTAGGGGATTTCTTAACTTGCCTATATTATGATAAGTCGGTAGCGCTTATGTTATGTATGATAGCCGGTTGTGCTAGTTTAAGTTATTCTTACGGGGGAAAGCCCCGGGTTACTACTAATTCCATGGATTTGCTACCCATGATGCGAGTGCGGCGTTTGTACTCATTGCGGGCCCACCGGGCCCAAGCGGGTGAAATAGTCCTGTGCGAGTGAAATAGTCCCATGCGGAGCGCATCGCTCCATTGCGGGTCCGTGGGACCTATGCGGGTGAAATAGTCCCAGGAGTAGGATTGCTTAATGATACTACGGGCGGATGACCCTACTTTGATCACGAGCCTCCTATTTTTATGCAGTAAAGTTTATACTTGTTACTTTCATTGTTAGTAAGGCACAGTGTACTGTAATTTGATTATCTTACATGTCTCCAGCTTTATTTAGACTTATGATATAATTACAGTATTTTTCCAGTTTTACATACTTGGTACATATTGTGTACTGACCCCCTTTCCTCAGGGGTTGCGTTCATGCCGCAGGTAGGGGTAAGCAGGTGGTGGATCCTCATTCTTAGGATCACTGATCAGGTGTCGGAAGCTCCATTTCTCCGGAGGCTTGCCTTTTTAGTACGGTTTTCCCTGATGTTGTGGATATTATGTACATTCAGGGGTATGGTGGGGCCCTGTCCACGCGATTAATTCATAAGTGCGTAGTCACATTTGTGGTTTGGGCCGTAAGAACAAAGTTATGCAGTTTTACTTTTGGTTATGTATATTTTATGGAAGCGGCCCTATCGGCTCTTTGTGATGATTATTGTCTAAACATGTTTATGTGTTGTGTATGTTCATTGCTATTCTCGATGTATACGAAAGGGTGCCTGGTAGGGCACGATCGCGGCTGGTGTCGGTCGTGACAAAAGTGGTATCGAGCGATTAGTCATCGGAAAGTGTCTGACCGTGTCTAGTAGAGTCTTGATTATCGGTGTGTTGTGCACCACATCTATAATCGAGGAGGCTGCGAGACATTTAGGATTGGTTTCCATCCTTCTCTCTAAGATCGTGCAATAGAGTTTCTTATTAGGTTGAATCCTCTCGACCTATTCTTATGTATCGATTATGCCTCGCGGAAGGCGGCCGGGGGCGAAGGGCAAAGCGGCAGAGGCGCTAGCGGTCTGTGAGAGGTTACTAGGACTCGAGCAGACTATGCACGAGGTTGTAGGTGGTCGGCGAGTTCACCACGTCAGCGATTTGAGGCCGAGGCGGCGGTAGCTCGAGAGGTTCGGTACACGAGCCTCGATTCGCGGCAGGTGAGTATAGAAATTACGAGGCGGTCCGGTTATTGACCAAAGATAGTAGCGAGGAAGAGCGACAGAGAAGGTAGCTAACCCTGAAGCGGTTTGCGGATTCGGGATTTTACGGGTTGTCATCCACGAGTTCTATGGTTAGTGCGAGGAGGATCCTCGGGAGTTTATTTGGCGATTCTGGACTATCACGGTGCTTAGGGCCTCGGAGGCAGTCGATTATGCTAGTCTCTACCGACACGCGATATTGCGTTGAACCGGTTTGAGTCATGGGAGCGTCGAGAGGTGAGGTGCTTTTCGGTGTTTGGGAGGAGTTCACGAGGCCTTCGGATCACATTTTGCCTCCCGAGATGAGAGAGCCGCGTGGATAGATTCTTGACCTTGAGGCGAGAATGGGAGGACTATCGCAGAGTCTGACCTAGAGTTTGACTCATTGGCGGTATCGCACACCATTGTACCGATATGGCGAGATAGAGTTCATCGCTATGTGATGGGGCTGAACCGTCATATGATTCTTGCATGCTTGGGGTGGCCGCTTGGCCGGTATGGATATTGCGGAGATGCAGCGTATGCGCGAGGGATAGAGGACGAGAGAGGAAGGATCAACTATACTCGAGCCACCCAAGAGGCGGGGCAGCAGGTCTCAGGCGATTTCGGCGGACAACCTCGGCAGCGAACTCGGTCCACATTTCGGCCAGCCTGAGTGCTCCTCCTCGATTTCGGCGGGAGGTTTGATCGGTCGGGTCATTCGAGGCGGGGCGGGCTCCAGGGCTTCGGGTTCCCAGAGGAACCAGAGTTCCAGTCAGATGAGGCCACCTATACCTCGGTGTGGTCGATGTGGTGATTGCCATCGTGGGGGGTGTCGTGTTCCTCCAGGAGCTTGTTACTCTTGTGGCCAACAGGGTTATTTGAAGAGAGATTGTCCGACCAGAGGCAGCATGGGTGGTATGGTTCAGCCGACAGGATCAGTTGTTGGATCTTCCTCTTCTTCTGTAGTTATGCGCCCAGAGGGCAGGGTGTTCACGGACCGGCAGGCCGCGGCAGAGGTCGTGGTGGGGGTCCCAGTTCTAGCGGTCCACAGAACCGCATATATTCCTTAGCCAGCCACGGGATCGTGAGGCTTCCGACATCGCGAGCACATTATGGGTGATGATGTTCAGTGGATCTGGCAATTGAGGCGATCAGTCTTGGCGAGACATACTACTCCGACCAAGTGCGCGGTTTCTTAGTAATTTGGCGAGTTATTATCGTAGGTTTGTGGAGCGATTTTCTTGATATCGGCCGTTGACTAGGCTGACTCAGAAGGCAGCTAAGTTCCAGTGGACAGAAGCTTGTGATAAGGGCTTCCAGTTACTGAAGGAAAAGTTGACGACGGCTCCAATTCTTACTCTTCCTGAGGGGTTAGAGGGATAAGTGATTTATTGTGATGCCTCAGGTATCGGGCTAGGGTGCGTATTGATGCAGCACGACAAGGTAATAGCCTATGCTTCCCGGCAGCTACGGAAGCATGAGAGGAATTACCCTACCCACGACTTAGAGTTGGCTGCAGTTATTCATGCCTTGAAGATTTGGAGACATTATTTATATGGGGTTCATGTGGATATTTATACAGACCACAAGAGCCTCCAGTATATCTTCAGGCAGAAGGAGCTGAACTTGCGGCAGAGACGGTGGTTAGAGTTGTTGAAAGATTATGGTGTTGATATTCTATACCATCCGGGGAAAGCCAACGTGGTTGCAGATGCTTTGAGTCGTAGATCAATGGGGAGTCTGTCAGAGGTACAACCAGAGAGACAGGACATGGTCCGTCAGATCCATCAGCTAGCGAGCCTTGGGGTTTGATTGATCGATACCGATGATAGTGGGGTACGGGTTCGTGAGGTTGCTGAGTCTTCCATCGTTGATGAGGTGAAGAGGCGACAGTATGAGGACCCAGTGTTGGTACGGTATCGAGATGCAGCTCTTCGGGAGGAGAAGAG
The DNA here is from genome assembly GCA_029844215.1 of Przewalskia tangutica. Lineage (NCBI taxonomy): Eukaryota > Viridiplantae > Streptophyta > Magnoliopsida > Solanales > Solanaceae > Przewalskia > Przewalskia tangutica. The sequence continues at coordinate 112,966,846 of CM056727.1, forward strand.
TCTATTCAAGGTAGCGCCTGATGGGGTGCTAAGATTTGAGGGTCGGTTGTGTGTTCCCGATGTGGCAGGACTTCGTCAGCAGATTCTGGGGGAGGAACACAGTGCTCGTTATTCTATTCATCCGGGGTCGAATAAGATATACCATGACCTCAGATGTATATATTGGTGGGATGGCCTGAAGAGAGACGTGGCAGGTTTTGTCGCGATGTCTTAATTGCCCAGTCGAGTTGAGCACCAGAAGCCCGGTGGGCTATTGCAGGCTATTGATATTCCGACATGGAAGTGGGAGGTGATCAACATGGACTTTGTTACAGGGTTACCTCGTACTCAGAGGAAGTATGATTCCATCTGGGTTATTGTTGACAGGCTGACGAAATCAGCCCACTTTCTTCCAGTCAGGACTACGTATTCGGCTAAGGATTATGTCAAATTGTATATCAGAGAGATTGTGAGACTGCACGGAGTTCCTATATCGATTATATCGGATAGAGGAGCCCAGTTTACAGCTAACTTCTGGAGGTCTTTCCAGAATGGATTAGGGTCACATGTGAGTCTCAGTACAGCGTTTCATCCTCAAACTGACGGGCAGGCAGAGCGTACTATCCAGACACTTGAGGATATGTTGCGAGCCTGCGTGATTGATTTCAGGGGTAGCTGGGAGGATCATTTTCCTCTTGTGGAGTTTGCTTATAACAACAGCTACCATTCTAGTATACAGATGGCGCCATACGAGGCTTTGTATGGGCGGAAATGTAGGTCGCCGATTGGTTGGTTCGACGTGGGCGAGGTGCAGTTAGTTGGCCCAGACTTGATTCAGCAGGCTGTGGATAAGGTGAAGCTTATCCAAGAGAGACTGTTAGCAGCTCAGAGTCGGCAGAAGTCTTATGCAGATAATCGGCGTCGACATTTGGAGTTTCAGGTAGACGATTGGGTCTTCTTAAAGGTATCGCCCATGAAGGGTGTGATGAGATTCGGAAAGAAGGGGAAACTTAGCCCAAGGTACATTGGGCCCTACCAGATCATCCGTAGAGTAGGCAAGGTTTCCTATGAGTTGGATCTGCCATCAGAGTTAGAGGCGGTACATCCGGTCTTCCATGTTTCTATGTTGCGTAAGTGTATCGGAGATCCATCGAGAGTCTTTCCAGCTAGTGAGGTCCAGGTGACAGAGGGGTTATCGTATGAGGAGAGTCCCATAGCGATACTCGATCGCCAGGTCAGGCGACTGCGGACCAAGGATGTGGCTTCCGTCAAAGTCTTATGGCGGAATGATAACAGGGAGGAGATGACTTGGGAAGCGGAGGAGGACATATTGAGGAAGTATCCTCACTTATTCCCTACACCTTCAGGTAATTCATCTTCCCTTACTTGTCAAGTTTTAATTGAAGTATTTTTTGCTTAAGTGCTATTATGTGGCCATGTGTGGCATTATTGGTATGTCGGGGTTGTGAAAGGAAACTATGTCGCTAATTATAAGTTTGACTCTGAAAAAACATTCGGGGACGAATGTTTCTAAGGGGGGAAGAATGTTACACCCCGTAAGTACAGGACGTGTTTTAAGAACGTACGTAAGAATCCCAAATGTTAAGATTTGAGACTAGTAAAAATTTATCGGAATTATGAAATTGTCGGAAAATGAAATATTGTGACGAATGGGAGGGCGACACGTGTCACCCCCTTAAGTAGTCTTGGACGAAAATAACATGGGCAAAAGGGTCATTTGACCATTATTAAGATGACCAGCTTGATTTATTTGACTTAGTCAATGGGGCCACTTAGCTTGATATTTAAAAGAATTTCATCCCAACCACACATATGTATTAATCTTGACCCTCCAAGTTACTATATAGTAGTACTAGTAGTGAGACAAGCATTCCATACTTAGAAAAAATTTCAAGAAATTGGATGAAACATTTGGGAGCTCTCGGGTTCAAGGAGAAAAAAAGAGAAAAAAAATTGTTTGTTGTCCAATAAGCTCCACACTTTAAACCAAGGTTCATGAGGGTATTGTAAGGGTATCTCAATAGAAAGAGCCCGGAAAAATAGCGTTTTCATATTAGTCGCAAGGTGAAAACCTAGTTGCTTTCCTAGGTTTTGATTAGAAGATTAAAAGAAAGTTATTTGTGATATTCTAAGGGTCTCAAGTGGCGGATTGAAGTGTCAAGAAGAGGCTCTAAGTTGCTAGGGAGCGACTTCGAATTCGAAGTTGGACTAAGGCTCGTTGAGGTAACAATCTTGTTCTCTTAAAGTGTTACAAGATTATATATTGTTGTTAGCCTTACATTTTTACTAGCATGAAGTATATGTGTTGAAGATTTATAAGTGATATGGATTGTTGTAGCCTAAAATCCGAAATGTCATATAAGCCATTTGAAGTTGGATTACAATTTGGTCGTTAATTAGAATTGTCGCATGTTACTTACTTGAAGATTGTAGTAGTTATAATCGATTGCGACTTGATATCATGTTATACTAACAACTTGGATTGAAAAGGAAATTGGATAAGAATTGGTGTTGTTGTATCTCAAGTTGTCGAATTTACCTTGTAGTTTGTACTAGTTTGATATCAATTGTGGGGCGGAATTTTACACGTCTTGTAGGCGTGTAATCCCCTATTGTTAACTACATTGTTGGGCCTTAAATGTAGCGTGTTTGGTTATTGAATTCGGGCCTTGAAAAAGGTGGTAAAGTATGTAGAAACAAAGCAAGTGTTGTCCGATTTTCCGTAGAATTTAGTGACTTTGCACTTATAATATTCTACGTTTGAAGTAAGAGGTTAATAGACGTATTATGATCATTATAGGTTGACATACTACGGGCGGTATATTGGACTTGGCAAGTGGTTTGACCCGAAGAGGTATGTGGAACTTCCCTATCTCTTGAGCATGAATAGTTGTACTTATATAGTACGGTAGACGTACAAGACATTGATATCCTTTTTGTTTTAAGAATGTCCAAGTCGGTTGAGTTAGGAGATTAACTCACTTGTTTAAAAGTAGTAAGGATGTTGTAGTTTTCAAAGTTAAGGGACTTGAAGTGTTTTAAAGTATATGATACTTGTTTCGTTTTAAATATATAAGTCTCTTGGATATAGGAAAATGTAATTTACTAATGTATAAAGTTAATATAACGACTTTATGGGAAGTTGGTTATATTAGCTTTATGGAAAGTAAAAAAAAAAGATTTACTCTAAGTAAAACAAGTAAGGATAAATGATTTGAATTTATGAAAGACAAATTGATTTTAAGGCATCAATTGCCTAAGGTTTTAAAAGAAAGGAAGTCACTTGATTTAGAAGCCTAAATTATATTTCTAAAAGGTATTGTGACTTGTCTTGAAAAGTAGTTGTGACTTGATACTATGGTTATTAGTATCTTGGAAGTTTTATATGAAATAGAGTCATTTTAAAAGGATAGAAGTACGTAGTACTTTGGGTTAAATTCCCGGATTTTTAAAAATGACATGTTAGTGCCTTAAGTAAACTAAAATGAGAGGGTATAATAATGTTAATAAGAAGTTAGGGGATTTCTTAACTTGCTTATATTATGATAAGCCGGTAGCGCTTATGTTATGTATGATAGCCGGTTGTGCTAGTTTAAGTTATTCTTACGGGGGAAAGCCCCGGGTTACTACTAATTCCATGGATTTGCTACCCATGATGCGAGTGCGGCGTTTGTACTCATTGCGGGCCCACCGGGCCCAAGCGGGTGAAATAGTCATGTGCGGGTGAAATAGTCCTGTGCGGGTGAAATCGCTCCATTGCGGGTCCGTGGGACCTATGCGGATGAAATAGTCCCAGGAGTAGGATTGCTTAATGATACTACGGGCGGATGACCCTACTTTGATCATGAGCCTCCTATTTTTATGCAGTAAAGTTTATACTTGTTACTCTCATTGTTAAATGAGCACGATTATCGTAATTTGATTATCTTACATGTCTCGGCTTTATTTAGACATGATATAATTCTGATATTTTCGATTTACATACTTGGTACATATTGTCTTGACCCGCTCTCGAAATTTGCGTTCACGCGGTAGGGAGTAGCGGTGGTGGATCCTCATTCTTAGGATCACTGATCAGGTGTCGGAAGCTCCATTTCTCCGGAGGCTTGCCTTTTTGGTACGGTTTTCCCTGATGTTGTGGATATTATGTACATTCAGGGGTATGGCGGGGCCCTGTCCCGCCACAGTTATTATTCCTAGAGTTCTGTAGTCACATTTGTGGTTTGGGCTGTAAGAACAAAGTTGTACGTTTTTTTTACTTTTGGTTATGTATATTTTATGGAAGACGACCCTATCGGCTAGCCTGTGATGATTATTGTCTAAACATGTTTATGTATTGTGTATGTTCCGCTGCTATTCTCTGATGTATACCTGAAAGGGGTGCCCAGGTAGGGCACCAGTCGCAGCCCGGGGTCGGGTCGTGACAATTACCCCCATGGATTAGCTCTCCATGAAGTCATGTACCCGAGATGAGGGATTCTACGAGCATGAGATATATATATATATATTGCATATGTGTGTACGCCGATAGTAAGGTAGGATGCCACGGGCACGTCACATTGTTATATTTTACACTTACGGCTGTCGGCAGTGATGGGGGATTCCACGGGCAGGGGATATATATATATGTATTGTATGTGTGTACGCCGACAGTGAGGTAGGATGCCACGGGCGCGTCACATGGTTATATTTTACACTTACAGCTGTCGGCAGTGATGGGGGATTCCACGGGCACGCTTTGATATTTGTGGGCTTGAGACCCTTACTGGATTGTGTGATGATATTTGAGGGCTTGTGTCCATAGCCCTGGTGTGACTATTGTTCATGTGTTGAAATAGTCTGTACAAGGTAAAACTGACTTTCATTACTTTCACTTCGAGCCGCGATTCATTATTTTGGTTATCATACATGTCTCGGCTTTATTATAACTGTATGATTTCATTCTGATATTTTGATTTCACATACTTGGTACATATTTCAATCGACCTCGCCGGGGATGCGTTCATGCCGCAGGTTGAGGTACATAGCTTGTTGATCTGCACTCTTAGGATCACTGTTCGGTTCTTGGAAAGCTCCATTTCTCCGGAGGCTTTGTCTTTTTGTACGGTTCCTTGAGATTGTAGATTTATGTACATTCAGGGGTATGGCGGGGCCCTGTCCCGTCACAATTGTTATGCCAAAACTCTTAGAGGTATGTAGTCATATCTTGTGGGTCACTATTGTAAAAAAAAAAGGGAGGTAACTGCTTTTGGATTTATATATATAACCCGGGAGGTAGCCTTATCGGCTAACCTGTTATTTATTTCTTGTTAAGTTCATGTATGTTCCGCTGATTATCTCTGATGTATACTGTAGTGCGGTGTAGGAGCACGATCCACGGCCGGGTCACGCATAGCGATTATATACTCATGCGAGATCATGCTTATGCTCATGTTACAGTTCAGTTTCATGTCCTATTATTTCCATGTGCCTGCTTATTTTTTCATTTGCTTTACATATAGTAAAATTCAAATGTACTGACTTCTCTTTTGTATGTGGTATGCACTTCACAGTGTAGGTTTTGTCACGACCCAACCGGGCATGGCGGTGCCCTACAGGCCTCTCTCGGTATACATCAGAGAATAGCAGCGGAACATACATAAACTCATAAGTACTATACAGTAAAATATCAACAGGCTAGCCGATAAGGCCACCTTCCGAAAAAAATATACATAACCCAAAAACAATAGTTACATCCTTTTTTTTTACAACCCAATCCACAAGATATGACTACAGACATCTAAGAATAACAACTGTGATGGGACAGGGCCCCGCCATACCCCTGAATGTACAACAACCGACAATACCAGGGATCTGAATCAAAGATAAGCCTCCGGAGTAATGGAGCTTCTCAACAGCTGAACAGTGATCCTAAGAGTAAGGATCAGCAACTTGTATAACTCTACCTGCGGCATGAACGCAGCCCCCCGAAGGAGGTCGATCTGACAATTGCAGTATGTGGCGAAAATCGTAATGAAATCATATAGTCTAAAATAAAGTTGGAGACATGTATGATGACCAAAATAACAGTACACTGTGCCTTACTAATAATGAGAGTAAACAAGAGTATACTTTACTGCATAAAAATAGGAGGCTCATGATCAAATTAGGGCCACCCGCCCATAGTATCATTAAGCAATCCTACTCCTGGGACTATTTCACCCGCATAGGTCATGTGGACCCGCAATGAGGTCATCCATCTCGCATGGGACTATTTTTGTTACACCCCGTAATTATAGGACATGTCTTAAGAACGTAAGTAAGAACTCACAAATGTTAAGGATTTGAGACTTGTAACAATTTATCGGAAATTATGGAATTGTCGGAAAAAAAGTATTATTGTGACGAATGGGAGGGCGACACGTGTCACCCCCCCTTAGCTATGCCTTGGACGAAATGGCATGGCCAATATGGTCATTGACCATAAGTCTTCTAAGTCTTGGTCTTGCAACTTGAAGCATGAGAACTTTGACTAAGTCTAAAGGTCCCACCTTTGTCTTGATTTTTAGCAAGACCACATCCAAACCACCCATGTGTTAATATCTAAACCCTCCATGACCCTTTATATGTGATACTAGTAGCAAGAGGAGACTTAACACTTAGAAAATTATCACACAAATTTGAAGAACACATTGAAGGCTCTCGGGTTCACCAAGAAAGAAAAAGAAAAATTTTCGTTTCTTGTCCATTTGATTCCACACTTTAAACCACGGTTCTTAGGTGTATTGTAAACACATCTCAATAGAAAAATCTTGGAAAAAGATGGTTTACGGGTTAGTCGCAAACGAAAACCTAATGGTCTTTCTAGGTTTTGTTTGGAAATTTGAAGGTTAATTGTTGGTGTTGTTCAAAGGGCTCAAGCGGATTGAAGTGGCTTGGAGGTTCTAGACTACTAAGGAGCGATTTCGGATTGGAGTTGGATTAAGTCTCATTGAGGTATAATCTTGTTCTTTGAAAGTATTACAAGATTAGCTATATTGTTGTTGTTAGCTTTGCATGTTGCTAGCATGAAGTTGTTATATTGAAGTTATACGAATAATGGATTGATCATAGCCTTGGAAATCCGAAATGTAAAATAAGCCATGACTAAGATGGATTACAATTTAATCGTTGTTAGAATCGTCGCATGTTACTTCTTAAAGATTATGGTTATTATAATCAAATGCGACTAGATATCATATTGTGCTACCAATATGGATTGAAATGGAAGTTGGAAAAGAAATGGTTTTGTTGAACTCAAGGTGGCCGAATTTTGGACTTGTAGTTTGCATTTAGTTGGTTATTTTATTGTGAGCCAATTGGGGCTGTTTAGTTAGTCATTTGTATTGGACTACTTTCTAAATTGTGAGCCAATTGGGGCTGTTTAGTTAGTCATTTGTATTGGACTACTTTCTAAATTGTGAGCCAATTGGGGCTGTGTAGTTATTCAATTGTATTGGATTATCTTCTCTAAATTGTGAGCCAATTGGGGCTGTTTGGTTATTGTATTTCCGGCCTTGGAAAAGGTGGCAAAGTAAGTAAAAACAAAGGAGGTGCTGTCCGATTTTCCGTAGAATATAGGGACTTAACACTTGTGATATTCTACGATTAAAGTAAGGCCTTAATAGACGTATTGTGAACATTATAGGTTGACATACTACGGGCGGGACTTTGTACTTGGCAAGTGGTTTGACCCGACGAGGTATGTAGAACTTTTTCCTATCTTTTAAGCATGACTAGTTTCGCGTATATAGTACGGTAGACGTACAAGACTTCGACATTCCTTACTAGCCTTATAAAATGCCAAGTCGGGTGAGTTAGGAAGTTAACTCACTTCTTTGAAAATATTAAGAATGTCTTAAGTCTTAGTAAAGTTAAGGGACTTGAAGGAATTTAAAGTATGTGATACTTTCGTCGTTTTAATCGTATAAGTCCCTTGGATAGGAAAATGTACTTGACTAAGGTATAAAGTGAATATAACGACTTTATGGGGAGTTGGTTATATTGACTTTATGCAAAAGGTAAAACGACTTGTGTTAAAGAAAGGCAAATTGATTTTAAGGTATCAATTGCCTAAGTTTTTTTATAAGAAAATGAGTCACTTGATTTAGAAACCTGCTTTAAATTCTAAAGGTATTGTGACTTGTCTTGAAATGTAATTTGGACTTGATACTATGGTTACTAGTGTCTTGGAAGCTTTCTACTAAAAAGAGTCATTTGTTTTTAAAGAATAGAAGTACGTGGTACTTTGGGTTAAATTCCCGTATTTTTATAAAAGACATGATAAGTGCCTTAAGTAAACTAAAATGAGAGTGTAGATGAATGAGACTAATAAGAAGTTAGGGTGATTGCTAACTTGTCTAATTATTGTATGACGGCCGGTTTTGAGATAGGGTAAGAGTATCAGTGAGGGGCAAACCCCCAAGATGATATACCACCTTCTCCAGGATAAGAGTATAAATGAGGGGGAAGCCCCCAAGACGTTATACCACCTGCGTTACTATCTTCTACAGGATAAGAGTATAAATGAGGGGCAAACCCCCAAGACGTTACACCACCTGCTTCAGGGTAAGAGTATAAATGAGGGGTAGGAACCCCAAGACGTTATACCACCGGTTCTTTTTATGGGTTCACTACCCATGATATGATCGGGAGACTGCTATTGTGATGTTGTACGTATTCTCTTGATGTACTCTCATTGTTAGTAAGGCACTGCATACTGTAATTTTGTTATCATACATGTCTCCGGCCTTCTTTTAAACTTATGTTGTAATTACTGATTACTTACGCTTTTACATACTTAGTACATATTGTGTCGACCCCTTCCTCGGGCTGCGTTCACGCGAGAAAGTAGCGAGTTGCGGATCCACACTCTTAGGATCACTTATCAGTCGTCGGAAGCTCCATTCTCCGGAGGCTTGTCTTTCTTTTGGTACAGTCTTGTCCCTGATGTTGTAGATTATGTACATTCAGGGTATGGCGGGCCTGTCATACGATTGTTATTCTAAGTGCTGTATTCACATATGTGGTTGGGCTATAAGGCGAGTTGTAAAGTTGTACTTTTGACTTTGTTTATATTATGAAAGCGGCCTTATCGGCTGCTTTGTCTTGTTTATTATTTACGTGTGTTTATGTTGTGTATGTTCCATTGCTATTCTCTCGATGTATACGAGCAGGGTGCCCGGGTAGGGCACCGATCGCGGCCGGTCGGGTCGTGACAAAAGTGGTATCGAAGCGATTAGTCCTCGGAAAGTGTCTGGGCCGTGTCTAGTAGAGTCTTGATTATCGGTGTGTTGTGCACCACATCTATAATCAGGAGGCTGCAGGACATTTAGGATTGGTTTCCATTCTTCTCTCTCTGAGATCGTGCATTAGAGCTGTCTTATTAGGTTGAATCCTCTTTGACCTTTTCTTATGAAACGGTATGCCTCGCGAAAGGCGACCAGGGCCCAGAAGGGCAAGGCGGCAGCAGGAGCTGCTAGCGGTACTCAGAGGGTCACACGAGCTCAGGCACAGACTATGCCTGAGGTAGTAGGCGGATCGTTGAGTTCAACCACGCCAACAGTATTAGAAGGCCGAAGCGGCGGTAGCTCGCAGGTTCCGATACTGACCCTCGTTCCACGGCCATGCGAGTATAGAGACTACGAGAGCAGTTGGTTGTTGACCGGTATAGTAGTCGGCGCGGCAAGCGGGGCGAGAAGCCCGCTTTAGGCGACGGTTTGCGGATTAGGGATTTTACGGGATGCAATCCACCGAGTTTTATGGTTCGAGTCGATGAGGATCGCGAGGATTCGTTCGACTACTACGGACCATGCGAGTTCTTAGGGCTTGAGACGAGTGCATTACACTAGCCTCTACCGGTTGCGCGACATTGCGTTGAACTGGTTTGAGTCGTGGTTGCTTTCGAGGGGTGATGCTGCTCTTCCAGCTGTTTGGGAGGAGTTTTCAGAGGCTTTCATGGACCACTTTTGCCTCACGAGATGAGGAGAGCCCGGGTAGACAGAGTCTTGACCTTGAGGCAGAACGAGAGGACTATCAGGGAGTATAGCTTGGAGTTTGACTCCTTCGCCAGGCACGCGCATACTATTGTAGTCAGCCTGGCGGATAGAGTTCATCGTTATGTGATGGGGCTAGGCCGTCATATGATTCTGACATGCTTGGGGTGGCTCTTCACCGGTATGGACATTGCTAGGATGCGAGCCTATGCTCGAGGGATAGAGGATAGAGAGAGGAGGACCAGTTAGCGCGAGCCAGCCAAGAGGCGAGACATCGGTCTCGAGGCGGTGTTCGGGCGGACCTCGGCGGCATAGGTCCACTTTCCGGCCAGCCGCGAGTGCTCGTCCACGGTTTTACGGCAAGAGGTCGTCGGCCCGGTCGATCGAGGCGGTCGTGGCTCGGGACTCTGAGATTTCGCGAGGCGAGAACCGTCACGTCGGGACCACCCACACCTCGGTGTGCTCGATGCGGTAAGTTCCACGAGCGAGTGTCGCGAGCGTCGGGAGCTTGTTACTCGTGTGGCGGCGGGGCCATTTGAAGAGGGATTGTCCGTCTCAGAGGCGTGGGAGGTGCGGCCGGTAAGCGGGATCGATCGGGTCTTCTTCTCCTTACGTGGTTATGCGCCGGGCGAGGTTCTCACGGACAGGCGGGCGCGGTAGAGTCGAGGTGGTGGTTCTAGTTCTAGCGGTCCTCGAACGCATATACTCTAGCCGGCCGCCAGGGATCGTGAGGCTTCACGGCGTCGTCGCGGTACATTCGCGATTTCAGTGTGATGTTTATGCATTGATAGATCCGAGTTCTACCTTGTCGTATGTGTCCCCTCTTGTGCGGGTAGAATCGGGATAAGCGGTGTCGATAGAGCCGTTTGAGGTAGCTACGCCAATGGGTGATTCGGTGTTAGGCGGCGGGTGTATAGAGGTTACGGTATTTATTCTGATCGTCGGACCACTTGCAGACTTGATAAGTGGAGATGATGATTTTGATGTCATTATGGGAATGGATTGGTTGGCTTCTTGTTATGCCAACGTTGATCGTATGGGACGAGTTGGTTCGGTTCGATTTCTGGCGAGCGATTATCAGTGGAGGGCAACAGCGTCGAGAGGTAGGTTTATTTCTTACCTCAAGGCTAGGAAGATGGTGCGAGAAGGGTTACATCTATCATCCGTTCGGGTATTTGATCTGGTGAGGTGCGATTCTTGATCGGTGCAGTGGTTAGGGAGTTTCGGATGTGTTCCCGGATGATCTTGGGTATCCTCCCGAGAGGAGATTGAGTTTTGTATAGACACGTTGCGGACACTCGACCTATTTCCATTCCGCCATCTGAGGATGGCTTTCTTGAGTTGAGGAGTGAAGGACCGGTGAAAGATTTCTTTGGAGAAAGGCTTTATCGGGCCTAGTGTGTCCCACAGGAAGCGCCGTGTATTGTTTGTAAAGAAAGAAGGATGGGGCCAGCTGCGTATGTGTGTTGACTCTGACGGTGAATAAGGTAACCATTAAGAATAGGTACCCTCCCGGGATTGATGATTTGTTTGACGATTGCGAGTGCGAGGTGGTTCTCAAAGATAGACTGCGATGCAGTTATCATCGAGTTCGAGTTCGAGGCGAGATATCCCAAAGGCGCATTCATGACCGGTATGGGCACTATGAGTTGAGGTTATGTCTTTCGGTTTGACAACGCTCGTGGTATTTATGGATTTGATGAGCGGGTGTTCAAGCCATTTTGGATACATTTGTGATAGTATTCATCGATGACATCTGGTTTATTCGCGGACGAGCGAGAGCATGCAGATCACGAGGCGGTACTCGGGGTTCTCCAGTCGGCATTTATTCGCCAAGTTCTCCAAGTGTGAGTTTTGGTTGGCCTCAATGGCATTCCTGGGGCATATTATTGGGGCTGATGGTGTTCGCGTGGATACGGCTAAGATTGAGGCAGTCAAGTCTTGGCCAAGACCTACTACTCCGACCGAGTGCGCGATTTCTTAGAAGTGGCGGTATTATCGTAGGTTTGTAGAAGCGGTTGCTTCGATTTCAGCGCCGTTGACTAGGTGACTCGGAAGCGGCCAAGTTCCGATGGGCGAGGCTTGCGAGAAGGGTTTCGATTCTTGAAGGAAAGGTTGACTCTGACTCGGTTCTTACTCTTAGGAGGTTAGATGGATGCGTGATCTATTGTGATGCCTCGGGTATCGGGCTAGGGTGTGTTTTGATGCGGCACGGCAAGGTTATAGCCTATGCTTCCGGCGATTCTGGAAGCATGAGGAGAATTACCCTACCCATGACTTAGAGTTGGCGCGATTATACATGCCTTGAAGATTTGGAGACACTATTTATGCAGGGTTCATGTGGACATTTATACGGACCACAAGAGCCTCGGTATATCTTGAGCAGAGGAGTGAACACGAGGCAGAGGCGGTGGTTAGAGTTCTTTGAAAGATTATGATGTTGATATTCTCTACCATCCGGGAAAGCCAGCGTAGTTCTTGATGCCTTGAGTCGTAGATCGATGGGAGCCTATCGAGTGCGGCCAGAGAGCGAGGACATGGTCCGTCGAGATCCACCGATTAGCGAGCCTTGGGGTTCGATTGATCGTCACCGGCGATAGTGGAGTGCGGGTTCGTGAGGTTGCGAGTCTTCCATCATTGATGAGGTAAAGATCGGCAGTTTGAGGACCCGGTGTTGATGCGGTATCGAGATGCAGCTCTTCGGGAGGAGAAGAGTCTATTCGAGTAGCGCTGATGGGTCTTGAGATTTGAGCGGTTGTGTGTTCCCGATGTATCGAGGACTTCGTCGAGATTGCAGGGAGGCACGGTGCTCGTTATTCTATTCATCGGTCGACCAAGATGTACCATGACCTCGGATGTTTGTATTGGTGGGATGGCACGAAGAGGGCGTGGCGGGTTTTGTTACCTGATGTCTAATTGCCCGGCAAGTTAAGGTCGAGCACGAGGCCCAGTGGATTATTGCGATCTATTGAGATTCCGACTTGGAAGGGAGGCGATCAACATGGACTTTGTTCTGAGGTTACCTCATACTAAGAGGAAATACGACTCCATTTGGGTTATTGTTGTGGTGTGAAATCAGCCCACTTCCTTCGATCGGGGCGGCGTTTTGGTGAGGACTATGCAGTGTACATCGAGAGATAGTGAGGTTGCACGGTGTTCGGTGTCGATTATATCTGATAGGGAGCCCGGTTCACGGCTAACCGGAGGTCTTTCGAGAAGGGTTTAGGGACAGTGAGTCTCGGCTGACATTTCACCCTCGGTCGACGGGCGGGCGAGCGCACTATCCGCAACGAGGATATGCTGCGAGCTGCGTGATTGATTCGATGGTAGTGGGAGGATCATTGCCTCTCGTGGAGTTTGCTTATAATACGGCTACCATTCCGATATCTGGATGGCGCCATACGAGGCTTTATATGGCGGAAATGCAGTCGCCGATCGGTTGGTTCGGCGTGGCGAGTGCGATTAGTTGGCGGACTTGGTACAGGTGTGGATAAGGTGAAGCTTATCCGGGAGGCTGATAGCGGCTCGAGTCGGCGAGAAGTCATATGCGGATAATCGGCGTCGGCATTTGGAGTTTCGGGTAAGCGATTGGGTCTTGAAGGTGTCACCCATGAAGGGTGTGATGAGATTCGGTAAGAAGGAAACTCGGCCCAGGTACATTGGGCCCTACCAGGATCGTTCGTAGAGTGGGCAAGGTTGCCTACGAGTTAGATCTTCCATCGAGTTGGAGCGGTACATCAGTATTCCATGTTTCTATGTTGCGTAAGTGTATCGGTGATCCAAATGAGTTTTCCCTACTAGTGAGGTCAGTGGCGGAGGGTTATCGTATGAGGAGAGTCCCATAGCGATACTCGATCGCCGTGTCGACGGCGGACCAAGGATGTAGCTTCCGTCAAAGTCCTGTGGAGGAATGATAACCGAGAGGAGATGACTTGGGAGGCGGAGGAGGACATGTTGAGGAAGTATCCTCACTTATTTCCTATACCTTCAGGTAATTCAGCTTCCCTTACTTGTCAAGTTTTAAATTGAAGTATCTCTTTTGCTTAAATGCTATTATGTGGCCATGTGTGGCATTTTTAGTATGTCGGGGTTGTGAAAGGAAACTATGTCGCTTAAGTTTGACTCCGAAAGAACATTCGGGGACGAATGTTTCTAAGGGGGGAAGAATGTTACACCCCGTAATTATAGGACATGTCTTAAGAACGTAAGTAAGAACTCACAAATGTTAAGGATTTGAGACTTGTAACAATTTATCGGAAATTATGGAATTGTCGGAAAAAAAGTATTATTGTGACGAATGGGAGGGCGACACGTGTCACCCCCCCTTAGCTATGCCTTGGACGAAATGGCATGGCCAATATGGTCATTGACCATAAGTCTTCTAAGTCTTGGTCTTGCAACTTGAAGCATGAGAACTTTGACTAAGTCTAAAGGTCCCACCTTTGTCTTGATTTTTAGCAAGACCACATCCAAACCACCCATGTGTTAATATCTAAACCCTCCATGACCCTTTATATGTGATACTAGTAGCAAGAGGAGACTTAACACTTAGAAAATTATCACACAAATTTGAAGAACACATTGAAGGCTCTCGGGTTCACCAAGAAAGAAAAAGAAAAATTTTCGTTTCTTGTCCATTTGATTCCACACTTTAAACCACGGTTCTTAGGTGTATTGTAAACACATCTCAATAGAAAAATCTTGGAAAAAGATGGTTTACGGGTTAGTAAGCGAAAACCTAATGGTCTTTCTAGGTTTTGTTTGGAAATTTGAAGGTTAATTGTTGGTGTTGTTCAAAGGGGCTCAACAAGCGGATTGAAGTGGCTTGGAGAGGTTACAGACTACTAAGGAAGCGATTTCGGATTGGAGTTGGATTAAGTCTCATTGAGGTATAATCTTGTTCTTTGAAAGTATTACAAGATTAGCTATATTGTTGTTGTTAGCTTTGCATGTTGCTAGCATGAAGTTGTTATATTGAAGTTATACGAATAATGGATTGATCATAGCCTTGGAAATCCGAAATGTAAAATAAGCCATGACTAAGATGGATTACAATTTAATCGTTGTTAGAATCGTCGCATGTTACTTCTTAAAGATTATGGTTATTATAATCAAATGCGACTAGATATCATATTGTGCTACCAATATGGATTGAAATGGAAGTTGGAAAAGAAATGGTTTTGTTGAACTCAAGGTGGCCGAATTTTGGACTTGTAGTTTGCATTTAGTTGGTTATTTTATTGTGAGCCAATTGGGGCTGTTTAGTTAGTCATTTGTATTGGACTACTTTATAAATTGTGAGCCAATTGGGGCTGTTTAGTTAGTCATTTGTATTGGACTACTTTCTAAATTGTGAGCCAATTGGGGCTGTGTAGTTATTCAATTGTATTGGATTATCTTCTCTAAATTGTGAGCCAATTGGGGCTGTTTGGTTATTGTATTTCCGGCCTTGGAAAAGGTGGCAAAGTAAGTAAAAACAAAGGAGGTGCTGTCCGATTTTCCGTAGAATATAGGGACTTAACACTTGTGATATTCTACGATTAAAGTAAGGCCTTAATAGACGTATTGTGAACATTATAGGTTGACATACTACGGGCGGGACTTTGTACTTGGCAAGTGGTTTGACCCGACGAGGTATGTAGAACTTTTTCCTATCTTTTAAGCATGACTAGTTTCGCGTATATAGTATGGTAGACGTACAAGACTTCGACATTCCTTACTAGCCTTATAAAATGCCAAGTCGGGTGAGTTAGGAAGTTAACTCACTTCTTTGAAAATATTAAGAATGTCTTAAGTCTTAGTAAAGTTAAGGGACTTGAAGGAATTTAAAGTATGTGATACTTTCGTCGTTTTAATCGTATAAGTCCCTTGGATAGGAAAATGTACTTGACTAAGGTATAAATTGAATATAACGACTTTATGGGGAGTTGGTTATATTGACTTTATGCAAAAGGTAAAACGACTTGTGTTAAAGAAAGGCAAATTGATTTTAAGGTATCAATTGCCTAAGTTTTTTTTATAAGAAAAGGAGTCACTTGATTTAGAAACCTGCTTTAAATTCTAAAGGTATTGTGACTTGTCTTGAAATGTAATTTGGACTTGATACTATGGTTACTAGTGTCTTGGAAGCTTTCTACTAAAAAGAGTCATTTGTTTTTAAAGAATAGAAGTACGTGGTACTTTGGGTTAAATTCCCGGATTTTTATAAAAGACATGATAAGTGCCTTAAGTAAACTAAAATGAGAGTGTAGATGAATGAGACTAATAAGAAGTTAGGGGGATTGCTAACTTGTTTAATTATTGTATGACGGCCGGTTTTGAGATAGGGTAAGAGTATCAGTGAGGGGCAAACCCCCAAGATGCTATACCACCTTCTCCAGGATAAGAGTATAAATGAGGGGGAAGCCCCCAAGACGTTATACCACCTGCGTTACTATCTTCTACAGGATAAGAGTATAAATGAGGGGCAAACCCCCAAGACGTTACACCACCTGCTTCAGGGTAAGAGTATAAATGAGGGGTAGGAACCCCAAGACGTTATACCACCGATTCTTTTTATGGGTTCACTACCCATGATATGATCGGGAGACTGCTATTGTGATGTTGTACGTATTCTCTTGATGTACTCTCATTGTTAGTAAGGCACTGCATACTGTAATTTTGTTATCATACATGTCTCCGGCCTTCTTTTAAACTTATGTTGTAATTACAGTACTTTACAGTTTTACATACTTAGTACATATTGTGTACTGACCCCCTTCCTCGGGGGCTGCGTTCATACCGCGAGGTTGCGGATCCACACTCTTAGGATCACTTATCAGACGTCGGAAGCTCCATTCTCCGGAGGCTTGTCTTTCTTTTGGTACAGTCTTGTCCCTGATGTTGTAGATTATGTACATTCAGGGTATGGCGGGGCCCTGTCCCGCCACAGTTGTTATTCCTAGAGGTCTGTATTCACATATGTGGTTGGGCTATAAGAACTGAGTTGTAAAGTTGTACTTTTGACTTTGTTTATATTATGAAAGACGGCACTTGCTCAGCTGCTTTGTCTTGTTTATTATTTACACATGTGTTTATGTTGTGTATGTTCCGCTGCTATTCTCTGATGTATACCTGAACGGGGTGCCCAGGTAGGGCACCAGTCGCGGCCCGGGGTCGGGTCGTGACAATTTCACCCGCATAGGACTATTTCACCCGCATAGGCCCGGTGGACCCGCAATGAGTACAAACGCTGCACTCGCATCATGGGTAGCAAATCCATGGAATAAGTAGTAACCCGGGGGTTTACCCCGCAAGAATAACATAACCTAGCACAACCGGCTATCATACATAACATAAGCACCACCGGCTTATCATACATAACATAAGCACCATCGGCTTATCATACATAACATAAGCACCATCGGCTTATCATAAATATCATAAGCAAGTTAAGAAATCCCTCAACTTCTTATTAGTCTTAATTATCATGCACTCTCATTTTATTTTACTTAAGGCACTAACATGTCATTAAAAATCCGGGAATTAAACCCAAAGTGCTATGTACCTTCTCCTTTCAAAAATGACTCTTTCTCGTATAAAATCCCCAAGATACTAACACTCGTAGTATCAAGGCTTGTCTACATTTCAAAACAAGTCACTACACCTTTTAGAAATACATTTAGGCTTCTAAATCAAGTGACTTTTTACTTTAAAACTTTAAACAATTGATGCCTTTAAATCAATTTGACTTTATTCATTTCAAGTCATTTATCTTTGTTTACATCACTTAGAGTAAACCATTCTTTTATCTTTCCATAAAGTTATTATAACCAACTTCCCATAAAACCGTTATACTAAATTTATGCTTTAGAAACTAAGACATCTTTAATATGCCGCACGTAGAATGTCAACCTATGATAACCACAATACGCCTATCAACTTCTAGCTTTCAACGTAGAATATTTCTAAGTATAAGAACTCTTATTCTACGAAAAATCGGGCAGCACTTCCTTTGTTTCTACGTACTTTTCCACCTTTTTCAAGGCCTGAAAATCAATAACCAAATGCCACATTTAAGGCTCAACAATTCAGAAATTCCAAGGGGATTACACGCCTAACAGGACGTGTAAAATTCTGCCCCACAATTAATATAAAACTGTCCAATATTTCCAAGCCATATTCGGCTACCGTTGTCACAACAAATATCAATTTCCTTTCAATTCCTTTTTCAATCCAAGTTGTTATTCCAACATGTTATATACATAATAACAATTACAACAACTATCAATCCTTTCTTCCTTAATGTCACGACCCATTCCGGGGCCCGTGACTGGTGCCTTACCGGGGCACCCAAGTAGTCATACATCAGAGTAATCAGCGGAAATATAAAACAAGACATGAAACAGTTTATAAAATAAGACACAGTTTATGTGAGAAAACATCGCCTTTCGGCATATATATAAAAACATGGTTTTAGCGATTCATCCGAAATCTTGTACAACATGACTACTGACCTCTAAGAAATATACAACTATGGCGGGACGGGGGCCGCCATACCTCGATTGTACAAAACTATCTCCAACAGGGAGATCATACCCAAAAGTAGAGCCTCCAGAAAAGATGGAGCTCCCGACACCAACGTAGAGATCCTAAGAATGTGGATCTAGCACCTGCTTACCCTTACCTGTGGCATGAACGCGGCCCGAGGAGGTCGATAACAGTACTAACTATATGAAACGGTAAAAAACCTTAAATGAAAACAGCTCATTTTTAAAATCAGTTTTGCACGTATGTATGAAACAACCCAGGGGACGCGCATAGTCTTGCATCATAAACAAGAGCAACAATAGGTAAATCATGCGAGTCTTTTCTAGGCTGCGAATGATCGAGCGGGGCCAGTGCCCGTAGTATCACCATGCAAGCCTAATCTCGGACTCGTAGTCCGCATAGGCCACTCACATAGGCCCGCATAGGTACATAACCCGCATCGAGGGTAGCTCCTCGGCATCGCCCCTGGACTCGTAGTCCGCATGGCCACATAGACGCGTGAGGTATAACCCGCATCACTAACACGGAACTACCGTAGCTCCGCATAGGTCCCTGGACCCGCATGAGGTATTCTCGAATCATGGTCCCAGACCGCCTGAGTCTACCCCGCATCGGAGGGCAGCTTAACCCCCGGTAATATGTCAAGAGGTGAGTGATAGTACACTAACATAACAACTTATCTTTAAACAACATAAGCACAACAAGAGTACTCTCATATACAAACGTTACAAGACACTAACACACATAGAATCATATCATGTCTACTTATCAAACCATCTTATTATTCTTTTCACAATTCAATATAAGTCTGTTATAAACACATAGGCAAGCTGTTTCTTTTATCATTCTTAAGTGGTTATACTTAACTTCCCATAAATCTAGTATAACTCTTAAGTTTCTGTTTTAAAAACCAATTAGTTCTCTTACATTAAAAATGATTCATATTCTTTTGAAATGCTTTGATTCTTTATTATTCAGCTTAAGCGAGGCATTCAGTAAGTATTATTCGGGCTTAAGCGTGAGGCATTGCCGTAAGTATTATCGAGCTTAAGTCAAAGACATTGCCGTAGTTATTATTCATTAACACGTACGCGTCTACCGTACTATATATATATATTGTAAAATATCATGCTTTAGGAAGAATCACATACCTTCTCAAATGAAAACCACCGCGAGTTGAATATGTCGCGCAGAGAGTCAGCCTATAATAGTCACAGACATCTATCAAAGACTACTCTGAAGGTCATTCTAAACAGAGGGTTCACAATTCTACGGAAAGTCGGGCAGCACTTCCCTACCCGGTGAGCTATATAAGTCTCTTTGTGAAAACGATCCTATATAAGCATAGTTCAATTATTCTTCTTTTAAACCGCCTACTGTGATAACATTCAATTCTATTCTGCAATATTCTTCTAAGTATTTATACTTATTCTTATACTACTACAGTAAGTATTCTCTAATTCCAAAGAGGGTTAGGATTAGTTACCTCGGTAAGCCCAATAATATCCTAGACAAAGTCGCGCCTGAGCAAGGTTTTGCTCCTAAGTTGTATGCTCCAAGGAAACCTTAGAAGTTCTTCACAACTTCTACTAAGTACTAAGGGATTTGGGCTAGGGTACTTTGGGCATTATAACAATACAAGAAGGCAAATTTTCTACCAAGGGAGGGGGGGTAGGTTTTGGCTAGGCTAGGGGGCCTCGGCCAAACTACTTAGGCTAGAGGGGGTATTCGGCGAGGGCCTTGAGGAGGGGAGGTGTTTGGGCGAAAAAGGCTACAAAGGAGAGGAGAGGATTTTCAAGACTTGGAAAGGAATTTGTGGATGAAGAACTCTGCATCTTAAGGGGGGTATTTATAGGTCAAGACATGGCCAACCAATGGCCAAGATGAAGACAAGTGCAAGGCAAGTGTAGGGTGAGGATTTACTACACACAAATATCCTACCAACTCCTTGACTTGTGCCAAGGCACAAAAAACGTGCCAAGCTTCTCCAATTCGTCCAATGGACGATTCAAGTCCACCAATTGGAGGGTGCCAAGTGTCGCCCTCCCGTTGGTCCAAAATGTTTCGTCTCTCGTAAAAATCCGCAAAAATTAGAAATGGCATAGCCGGAATTTACCCTACGAAAGCTGTGGAAACGTTTCG
The DNA here is from genome assembly GCA_029844215.1 of Przewalskia tangutica. Taxonomy (NCBI): domain Eukaryota; kingdom Viridiplantae; phylum Streptophyta; class Magnoliopsida; order Solanales; family Solanaceae; genus Przewalskia; species Przewalskia tangutica. Next base: position 112,987,530 of record CM056727.1, read on the forward strand.
TCGGAAAACGATTCTTTTAGTGAGTTGTGCACAAATAAAAAACGTCCAAGGCTTATCTTTAAGGCTAGACTTTTGTACGTATTCCCTTACGTACATACTCTGGAAATACGGGGTATAACACTTAACATGCGACGATTGTAACTATCGACTAAATTGATTACAACATTAATGGCTAACTTGCCCATTTTCGGTTTATAACATGTAGAAATGATCCAAATCTTTTCAAACTTCAATCTATACGTATCACATGCTCATATCAACTACTATAACATGTAATCTTTAATCACATTAAGAAGATGAAAAATTTTACCTCAAAAAACCCTAATAATGTCCAAGCGTAAAAGTCGATCCTTAGCAACTTTTAGCTCATCTTCTTATGTTCCAATCCGCTCCAAGCACTCCTTAGAAGCTCATAACCAACTTCTCTTCAATTTCCAACTTCAAAGTTGAAGAACACCTTAGGTTTTTACCTTGCGACTAACGTGAAAACGTAGTTTTCCCGGGATCTTTCTATTGAGATATTATTACAATACTCTTACGAACCTTGGTTTAAAGTATTGGGATTATTGAAAAACAAATGGAAAAAAATTCTTTTTCACATAGAGCTTAGCCGAGAGCTCCTAGAATGGACACACAAATTTCATGAAATTTTTCTAAGTGTTGAGACTTGTCTTGCTACTAGTGTAGTAATATACTACTTTCAAGGGCTAAGATTAAAACACTTGTGGGGATAGGATGAAGGAGATTAAAATATCAAGTGTCATGTGGGCTTATTGACTTGGTCAACAATGTCAAGCCTTGGCTTTCAAGACTTCACAAATTTTCCTAGTCCAATTCGTCCAAGCCCATAGAGTGGGGGTGACACGTGTCACCCTCCCATTCATCCATAAAATTTCGTTTCCCGAAATTTTCATAATTGGTCAAAATATCGGAAACCTCGTGGGCCCCACAAAAACGTAAAATTTCTCGGGTGGGCCCCACGAATCCAACTCTGTAAATAAACTTCCATAATCCCGATAAATTTTAAGCGTCTCAAATAACAATTTTTAGAACTCAATTCTCATTAACGAATATTTTCTTTCCCGAGGTTCGGAAAACTTTTCCTTAAGAATAACAAATCTTTCCTTCGTTCAAATTTATAAGTCTTGTGTTCTCCCGTCTATTCTCTTATACATGCCCTGGAATTACGGGGTGTAACATTCTCCCCTTCTTAGAAACATTCATCACCGAATGTTTCTTCGAGGTTACATCTAAACGGATATTGGCATAGTCCCCTGACTACACCTAACATAATCACACTTGCCACACATGACCACATAACAATACTTATACTAACACGTCAATCTGAACTCCAAGTGTCAACGTCGGTTATCTGCATAACGCTTTTGCTGACTCTGAGCTTATTAATAATCTTTCCTGGATAAGCTTCGCCTTATCCACAGCCCGCTGAATCAAGTCCGACCAATTAATCGAACTCGCCACGTCGAACCAACCAACCGACGATCTACACTTTCTTACATACAAGGCCTCATACAGGGCCATCTGAATACTGGAAGGGTATCTGTTATCATACGTAACTCCACAAGAGGCAAATAATCCTCCCAACTATCTCTGAAATCAAGAAAACAGGCCCGCAACCTATCATCAAGTGCATGTATAGTACGCTCTGCCTGTCCGTCGGTCTGAGGGTGAAATGCAACATTGAGACTCACCTGTGTCCCTAATCCCTTCTGGAAAACCTCCAGAAGTTATCCGTAAACTGAGCTCATCCGTCTGACATCATAAATATAGGAACCCCGTGCAGTCTCATACTCTTCCTGATATATAATCTCGCATAATCCTCAGCCGAGTAGATGGTCCTGACCGGAAGAAAAATGGGCTGACCTCGTCGGCCTGTCTACTATGACCCACAAGGAGTCGCACTTCCTTTGAGCACGATGCAACCCTACAACAAAATCCATACTAATCACCTCTCACTACCAAGTCGGGATCTCAATCGTCGATAATAGCCATTGGGCTTCTGGTGCTCAACCTCTCGAATCTGAGCTCTTCTATCGTGCTCCCGTAGCTGCCGAGAAATTATAGGTTGTTACCTTACCGTATTGCATCCGCACACAACCCAGCCAAACACTCAAAGTGTTACCATACAACCTAACCCTCTAGTCCCTCAAGAGGGGTTAGAACTGTAGTCGTAGTCAACTTATCTTCCAATAACTGGAAGCCTTTCTCATACTTCCGAAATAGTCGGGGATATAATCTCAAATATGATTCCTGTTTCCATTTCTCGGTTGCAACCAAACTTGGTCACTATACTTAGATTCGATTCATTTGCTTGTCTCATGGCTAAGACTTCCTGCCAATCACGATTTAGTGGGAGACTTCCTTGATCTCGTCAAGTAGTAATCCTATTATTCTCTTCCAGCTCATAGAGCTTATAGTCAGGTGTTCAACCTCAATTCATGGTATTACATAGTCTACTGGCTTGCCAAGATTTCTTATCGTTCGAGTATCTACTCGTCTTACCTTTATTTTTCATTACAAGTTGTCCTGGGGTCTCTTACCTCCCCGTATATATACGATCTGACCCGTCATTACAGGCTTGCCACCTTTCCTCGGGGTGTTCCTAACTGCCCATCATTTTCTAATGGTCTTTACACTAGTCTGGGTAACTATGCCTTGGGAAACCTTCATAACTGTAATTGCATTCTCCTTATTATTCTGGTCATAACCCTTCATCATACTAATTACTAACCCAAAATATTTCTACCTCGCTCCTGGGTCATATATTTCCATTTATGCTTATTACCAGCATTTATATCCTTAAGACACATCTTCGACCATTTTCTGATGTCGTTCTCAATTACCCCAACATAATACTTTTCCCACGGTTATCTAACATTGTAACCTATTGTATGACGAAACTAAAGACTTTACCAGTCTCATATCCATCACCTAATAATATGGGTACGCATAACCCTCAATAATACGTAAAATTATCATTTTACGTAGGGGAGAGAGCTTATCTCCCTTTCATAATATTTCCTTGAAGTTACAACCCTATTCACAGGGTCCTCTTGCGGTCCTGTACATATCTAATCATCAAGCACCGCCTTAAAAATCGTGTAGATTTTCAAAACCTACCAAAGATGTCTTTTGTTTCCCGCGGCAGCACTCGTACTTATCTTATTCTTGCTTGCGCATTTTATTTGGAAGGTTGTGGCCCTGACCACCACACTAAACCAACTCCAAGTACCACCAAGGGCACTTAACATGAACTTTTTCAATGACCGTACGTTTTCATTTCCATCTCTAAACTCTTCAAATTCAACTATTTCAATAAAACCAATCACATAGACTCCACAATTTATCATGTCAAATAAGGAAGGAATAACTTACATATTAATAACACTTCCATTCCTTCCCCATCGATAACCGGCTCACCGAAAAACTGGAATCGAACCAACCTCTCTCTATAGTCAACCTTGGCATACAAGAAGCCAACTAGTCCGTACCCATAATGACCTCAAAGTCTGTCGTATTCAGCTCTACTAGTTCTGCTAGGGTCTGACGACTGTATCATCACCGGGCCAATCTTATATACCCGCTCAGCTACTACCCAATCACCCACTGGTGTAGCTACCTCGAAAGGTCCTTATGGATTCAGGCTTTATTCCTCTTACACATGGTTGTTCTCATTCTTACTGGTCGTACTCTTTCTGTACTTCCAAACTTATACTAGCATACGTACATAACCTCCATACTGATTTTGGCCTCCAATCTTTGGAGTTACTAAATTGAACAATATAAGGCTATTTTCGGCTCTCACGACCCGGTTCCGGTGGAACGCGTCCACGAACCCGTAAAACAATTAACTAAATTTGGGCCTTGCACCCTCGTGACCCTGTCACGTAGCGGGACTACTACCAACTGATCCCACTCTATTTCTGGCTACGGGGCGACCCGTAATAGGTCCTCAACCCAACCCACCATCGCACTTAACTCTTGCCCTTAGTCTGAATTAAATCTTATTGCCGAGAAGGCCTTATATACCTAAGGTCTCGGCGGTTATCACTGTTCTAAGGCTCACAATTTCCATGCCCCAAGCCTACATTATCCTTCCCCGCATACGGGTAAGATAACTTCTCATAAGCTCTCAATCGTTTTGTCTTAATCATAACAACCATACTTACTCCATACGGATCTCATCTGTACCATCCTCCTAAGCATACCACGTAGCTTAATCTATAATTATGGCATTCCATTAAGTCCTTTACTCATGACTTCTTAAGGGTTCATTACCTTCTCAGACAGCTCATCATCTCCTAATTATCTCAAATTAGTACGTAGAACCTTGATGAGAATTCATTAAACCGTTTCATACCTTCCCGGTATCTATTTAGTCCTTACCAATCCTTGGTAATCCAAAATCATTCTAGGTAACACGCGTCTGACCCTCATACATATTGTTGACAGTCAATTTTGACCCATTTTTCGTATATTTATTGCAATTTTAAGTATTTTAGGACATCACATTTTAATCATTATTTTTGATATTTTTACCTAATATTCTATATTTTGTTTTTTTTTACAAAATGACATCGCATCTTATTTTAAATTAAACATTAGGTCTCTGTTAATATCATGTTTGTATTATTATTACTCCGTTATTTTATTTTAATAAAGTTTGCATATGTTTAAATAATTTTCTTTTAAATAATAAATGTATTTTGTAGTTTTATCAAACTAGTCCAATCCGAGACATAATATATCAGCCCCCCCCCCCCTTTCTATACTCTTCTTTTTCATTTTTTAGGTCTCACCCTCTCACCTTCCCGTCGCCGCCGCCTTCGCCGGAGCTCCAAGCTCCGGCGAACCCCCTCTAAACACCTGCAGCCGCACCTCTACCCTCCATCTCTCTCCTCTCAACCCCCTTTCCCGTCGCCGGTGAAACCGCCGACGAACCTCACCACTGTCGACTCCGCCATCACCGGCGAACCACCACACCATCGAACCCAACCACCACAGTTCGAGCCCACATCGTCGAACACCCATCGCTGAACCCCACTGTCCCACTGACGAACCCTCGTCGCCCCAACTCTCGTCGAACCGCCACATGGTGGCGTCGCCCCGACATTTCGCCGACGAGGCAACGCCGACCACTTTCCCTCTTTTGTTGTGTTGCTGGCTTCATCTTGTGATTTGTTAGACTGATTCGGTATTTATGGACTGATTTTTTTTTATTGTGATCTAGCCGGAGTCTAAGAACTCCGGCGACCTTGTTGCTTTATTTTTTGTCGATCTACTGTCTCTGTTGGACTGATTTCGCTGATTTTACATTCGCCTGGAGTTCTTGAAAAACTCTGGTGATGTTCTGAGATATCCGGCAATTTCGTTGGATACTGTTCTGATGTTTTCCGGCTGTTCGTCGGACTGATATTTTTGGCAGTTTTGTTGGCTACTGCATTGTTGTTTTTCGGCTATTTTTTTTTAGACTTGTTTCTACTGTTTACTGTTTTGGACTGGTTTTTTCTGATTTTTGGCTACCCGCCACTCCGGCGATGTTCTAAAAAAATTTTGGCATGTTCGCTGTGTCGTTGTTGCTGTTTCTACTGTTTTCATAATATTTCGGGCAGATTTTGACAATTTTGCCCCTTTGATTTATTTTTTATTAAACTGATTTAGAACAAATACTACACTGTTGGTATTGACTGATTTGAACATGATACTACACACTGGCCAATGAAAAAGTTATCCGTCGATTTTTTAGGCCTCCACAGTTGCAAAGACGGAAAATAAAATAAATAAAGCTTCTAGGCGTTGATGATTTATTCTACTTACACATGATAACCAACATGCGCTGGCAGGGCTAATTCTCGCAGCCGCACTTGTTTAGGATGTCCCCACATTATTTTTATATATATCTGAGCCCTCCGTGTTTAAAACTATTACTGTTTTGGCGCGGATCTGAAGGTTTTTTTTATTTTATTGTTTTTAACAATATTGGCCGATGAAGGAATCTCTCCGTCTGATTTCCAAGGCCTCCCCTGTACAAAAGACAGATTTATTTTTGGCTTTACTTATTAACTCTTGTCATTGTTTTAAAATTATTTATTATATTACTAACACTTTTACTAAGTGTTTATGCAGGTACCCGGAGATCATCTTGTGCAGAAGGCCTAAAAAGGGCTAAAAGACATCCCGGAGTTTTATTCGATTTTTGCTTTATTATTTTGTATTGCATTTCATTGTAATTGTAAATTATGAAAACTGCTTAGAATATGTAGAATAAAAAGGCAATAAATAATTAACCTAGGTTTGGATGAATAACCGCAAGTTAGCGGATCTTAAAGGATGCCTAACCCCTTCCCTTTAGTATAATAAAGAACCCTGATCCAGAATCTCATTAATTTTGCAGACCATTAAATGGAGATTAATTGCAGTATTTTTATTGCAATAAATCAAGTGTCATAATTCACTTAACTAATTAGGTGGCGACTCCTCAAAATCAGCATTATTGCTCCATCCAGGGAACCGCGCTAATGTTATTTGGTAGGCTGAAAAGGCTCAAACGGGTCAAAGAAAGCCTACGATCATTTCCTACACCGAGTGCTACTCAAGATTTCGCCTCAACAAACATTCAGGCCAAGTTCTAGATCACAATGCAATGCGATTGAACTTATTCTAAAACTCACCACACAATGCATATGAAACGATGAGGTTGGTTTCATTCTTATCTTGAAAACACGCAAGACAATGTCATCTACGGGTATGAATAAGATGTACCAAAAGAATCTATGGTTTACCACAAAGTCAACTCATACTGATTATCACTTGTTTTTTTATTTTTTTTATATTTTATGCACAACCCTAATTGTGTTGGTATCAACAAAGTCAAACAATAATGCCCGAAAAAATGTTTTTTTTGGTCTTTTGAATAACATTTTTTTTTTGTATTTTTTTAATAAATAGTACCGAACCCGAATAGGGCTGCCTACGTATCCCGCCGAGGGAATCAGGTGCGCGAAGTTCGGAAATATGTTATAAAATGTATGCTTGAAAAGAATTTATCAATGAAAGGATAGCAATATAAAGTTGTGCAAAAGAAATGATTGTCCACTGTGGACGAATGCAAAGTAAAATGAATGTAACGAAAAAATGAATGCCCGAAAACATGATGAATGGGATGCATGAGTGAGAAAAATATGCTTCTTTATTTTTAATTTTTTTTTTGTGGTGGTGTCGAACCCAAAATGAGTTGCCTACGTATCACACCGTGTGGTGAGAATCAGACATGCGTAGTTCAGAATAATTATGTTGTAAAAATGCATGATAAATAATTATGTAATCAACACTAGACATATCAATTGAATTTGCAAATAAAGATACAAAATATAGAAGAACTGAGAGTGATGTCTCGTTAAATCTGGTATAAACTGACTTCTATTAGTCAACATAACTCCCGCTCCTTGTGATGATTTTTTTTTCTTTTTCGAACGCCCTCGACTATTTTCGAGGACTGTTTTCCTGCAAAAATATGAGAAATAGGTGAGAGTAGGAAAGTGACAAAATAATAAAATGCATGGGTGTGACAATACAGTCAGAGACTCCCCTGATTGGTTCGACCGGACTGGTGGTTGATGCTTCACAAAGTCCAAGTCGCGCTATTCAAGAGTGATTTACGCAGTAGAAGTCCTGATTGCAATGTGACAGCAAAAAGTGCAAAAATGCAAATGCTCGAGCCCGGAATCACAAAAGGGTAATTATTGCATTAAATAATATGTACAAAATTACTAGCGACAACAATAGTAAACAAAAACATGCAAATCAAACGCGCGTCGTAATATGCATGGGACCTCTCTTATGCCAGAGGTCGGCCTAAACGCCAAATATGTGAGATTATGATAAATAAGTCCAAGTCGTTAAACTGCAATGTTTTGTTGGAAATGGCGACCAAATGACGGTGCACTTTTTCCAATTTCGGCGTGTCATGACCAGGCTTGGATCTGTCTATCATTAACACGCTACACACATATGCTTATTGGTCGTCGGGTTGTGAAACCCAACGACAATTTGGTGGATTTCCTAATCGTGGAGACGATACCAAGGATCGACCCACCTAGGGTGTATGCATGCATGACTTAAAATAAAGAGGGCGGTATACCTCTATCTTAAATTTTCTAAAATTTGGCTTACTAGACACAATGGTTCCCGAGCGGACTACTCGAGTGAGAAGGCTACGCGACCACCGATTGGATCGAATTCTCCGCGTAAAATGTCAACTCTCCTAAATTTGGATATTTGAAAGAAATTTGCGGGTGTGCAAAGCACACCTCGCGTGTAGTGTGTGATAGTGTCAATTTTCCAGAATGGAGGAAATATGAGCAGAATGACAATTTAAGGAAAGCAGTAAAAGAATGTAGCAATTAAGGTAGTTAATTACAAAATAAAAGCAAACAATATAAAACATTTGCAACAAATATAAAGCAAAATAAAGCACAATATTTAATTAACTTGCGGTTGCTATGATCAAGAACCTGATATCCCCAGCGGGATACGTAGGCGGCCACGTTGGCTTCGGTCCCACATCATTTTAAAATCATAAGAATCCTTATTTTGCATCACGAACTACGTATTGACCTGATTCCTTCAGCGGGATACGTAGGCGGCCACATTGGCTTCGGTCCCACATCATTTTAAAATCATAAAAATCTTTATTTTGCATCACGAACTACGTCTTGACCTGATTCCTCACGGATACGTGGCGTCACATTAACTTCGGTCCCACATCATTTTAAAATCATAAAATCCTTATTTTGCATCACGAACTACGTCTTGACTGATTCTCAATGGATACGTGGCGCCACATCGCTTCGGGTCCCACATCATTTTAAAATCATAAAAATCATTATTTTGCATCACGAACTACGTCTTGACTGATTCCTCACGGATAATGAGGCGCCACATTAACTTCGGTCCCACATCATTTTAAAATCATAAAAATCCTTATTTTGCATCACGAACTACGTCTTGACCTGATTCCCTCAGCGGAATACGTAGGCGGCCACATTGGCTTCGGTCTCACATTATTTTAAAATCATAAAAATCCTTATTTTGCATCACGAACTACGTCTTGACCTGATTCCCTCAGCGGGATACGTAGGCGGCCACATTGGCTTCGGTCCCACATCATTTTAAAATCATAAAAATCCTTATTTTGCATCACGAACTACGCTCTGACCTGATTCCCTCAGCGGGATACGTAGGCGGCCACATTGGCTTCGGTCCCACATCATTTTAAAATCATAAAAATCCTTATTTTGCATCACGAACTACGCTCTGACCTGATTCCCTCGGCGAGATACATAGGCGTCCATATCGGCTTCGGTCACACCATTAGAAATATTTCTTCCTTATTTTGCACAAGACTCGATTTTGTCCATTAGAGAGTTTAACATCCTCATATATTTTGCATCCATTACTACTTACACATGACTGTGACATATTTTGAGGGTTGTATTCTCATCTACTCAATTATACATTGTCCATATTCTCGCATTAACTTTTCATTCATGATAAAAAAAAAATTGCTTACCTGATCGCCTTGATAGCGTCAAGATTCAACCTTACCCAGTTGAAAGTTCAACATCTTCATTACCAGAAACTGGGACATTTTAAGGATTCACTGCAAGAAAATAGCAATAGACAAGAAAAAAGCAGTCCAACTAGGTCTTCAGTCCAAACCAAGAATGCAAGCGTCAAGAGACAAAACTACAGAGTCGACGCTAATCAACCATTCCTTTCCTAAAACTCACTAAGTTTTCTTTGAGTGCAGGATCTGCATATCAGTACAGGCGGGAGCACAACAATAAGCCCATGCGGGTTACAAACACACAACGTCTATGAAATGACGCTATCTCAACCCAGGCGAGTCACAAAGCAGGTACGTCCATAAAACAACGTCATTTCATTTAAGCCTATGCAACGGCTTCATCTATGTTTCGTCAATGCAACGACGAACATCTGCATCGCGTCTATGAAACGACGCCATTTCATGTGAACATGTGTGTCACGACCCGACCAAGCTCGCGATCGTGCCCTACACGGCACCCTACAGTATACATCGGAGATAATCAATGAACATACATGAAACTTATAAAATAAAACAATGTATAAAACAACAGTTAGCCGACAGGGCTACCTTCCCGACATGTATATATATACAACCAAGCAGCTTGCCTCCTTTCCTTTACAAACCGACCCACAATATGTGACTACGGACTCTAAGAGTTTTAACATAACAACGGTATGGACGGGCCCGCCATACCCCTGAATATACATGAATCTACAACCTCAGGGAAAATCGTACCAAGAGATAAGCCTCCGGAGCAAATGGAGCTTTTTCCCAAAAACTGAACCGAGATCCTAAGAGCAAGGATCACCAACCTGTGTACCTAAAACCTGCGGGCATGAACGCAGCCCGAAGGGGTCGCATAACAAAAATTTAATATGGAACGGAAATAAGGTACAATAAACAAAACATATATGTATAAAAGCATGACAGGGGTAAGTATAAAAAGGATAAATACCTGAACCTACTATGTAATTACCATCTCGTGAACTTAATCGTACCTTATTATCTTTTCCCATTTTTCAATAAAAGTTATAGTCACTTTCTTACGTACATACTTAGGAAAATCATCAAGTTCATTACCATATAACTTACTTACCTTACATAACATAATCCGCCTTTACGAGGGACGCTATACTACCCGCCCAACTGGGACGCGATAAAGTCACATAGTCCGCCCATAAAGGTATACCGCCCGACCCAACTGGGACGCGTAAAGTCATATAGTCCGCCCATAAAGGTATACCGCCCGCCCAACTGGGACGCGTAAAGTCATATAGTCCGCCCATAAAGGTATCGCCGCCCAACTGGGACGCGGTAAAGTCATATAGTCCGCCCATAAAGGTATCGCCCGCCCATTCTCGACGCGTAAAGTCACATAGTCCGCCCATAAGGTATCACGCCCGACCCATTCACGACGCCAGTAAAGTCACATAGTCCGCCCATAAGGTATCTTGCCCGCCCAACTGGGACGCGTAAAGTCATATAGTTCGCCCATAAAGGTATACTTCCGCCCAACTGGGACGCGATAAAGTCATATAGTCGCCCATAAAGGTATCTTGCCGGCCCATTCTCGACGCGTAAAGTCACATAGTCCGCCATAAAGGTATCGCCTACCATTCTGGACGCGGTAAAGTCATATAGAATCCGGGAATTTAACCCAACGTACTACGTACCTCTTCTCCTTTAGAATGACTCTTTTTCAAATGAAACTTCCAAGATACTAACAACCGTAGTATCAAGTCATATCTACTTTTCAAGACAAGTCACAATACCTTTTTAGAAATACAATTACCGTCTTCTAAATCAAGTGACTTCTTTCTTAAAAACCTTAAGCAATTGGTACCTTTAAAACAATTTGCCCTTCTTTATTTCAAATCATTTCTTTGCTTACCTTACTGAAGAAAACCATTCTTTTAATCTTCCATAAAGTTGTTATAACCAACTTCCCATAAAGCCGTTATAACTCTTTATGTCTTAGACAAATTCATTCCTTTTATAACCAAGAGACTTATACTTTCAAATCAAGTTACATAACCTTTTAAAATTCTTCAAGTCTCTAGTAAAATGTAAGGCTAACAACAATATATAATCTTGTAACACTTTAAGAGAACAAGATTGTTACCTCAACGAGTCTTAATCCAACTTCAAATCCAAAGTCGCTACTTAGCAACTTAGGGCCTCTTCTTGACACTTCAATCCGCCCTTTGAGACCCTTAGAATATCACAAACCACTTCCCTTAAATCTTCCAATCAAAACCTAGAAAAGCAACTAGGTTTTCACCTTGCGACTAATACGAAAACGCTAATTTTCCGGGATCTTTCTATTGAGATACCCTTACAATACCCTCATGAACCTTGGTTTAAAGTGTGGAGCTTAAAGAACAACAAACGAATTTTTTTTTCTTTTAAAACCCATGAACCCGAGAGCTTGCAATGGCAAGAACAAGTTTTCTTGAAAATTTGGCTAAGTGTGGGAGCTTGTCTTGCTAGTAGTGATACTATAAAGAAACATGGAGGGTCAAGATTAAAACAAATGTGTGGTTTGGATGCATCATTTTTAAATATCAAGCTAAGTGGTCCCATTGACCAAGTCAATATTATCAAGCTCCTCAACTTGCAAGACTTTGTCATCCTAGCAATGGCCAAATGACCCTTTTGGCCATGCTATTTTCGTCCAAGGCTACTTAAGGGGGGGGGGGGGGTGACACGTGTCGCCCTCCCATTCGTCACAATAATTCGTTTTTCGACAATTCCATAATTCCGATAAATTTTTACAAGTCTATAATCTTAACATTTGGGATTCTCACGTACGTTCTTAAAACATGTCCTGTAAATACGGGGTGTAACATTCTTCCCCCCTTAGAAACATTCGTCCCCGAATGTTCTTTCGGAGTCAAACTTATAATTAGCGACATAGTTTCCTTTTACCACCCCGACATACCAATAATGTCACACATGGCCCTAATACCTCGCACACGCATATCCGTCCATCATAAGCCCAAAAGAGATTATCTTTTCGTACTTCCAACTCCTTCTAGCATATACATAGTCTCAATATAATCTGTTCATGACACTTAAACATACCACAACTTTATCATGCATACAAGTTTCTAAAGGGCCAAAGACATACCTGAAATCATATAGGCGGTTCAAAGGACCGCTAAAACTGGGAACTCCCACCACGACCTCTGCCACGGCCTGTCGGTGCATGAACCTCCTGCCTAGCTATTGAAGGCGAAGAACCCGCAACTGATCCAGTAGATTGTGTTGTCCCACCAGGACCCCCTCTATAGGTACACTCTCTTAACATATGGCCTAGATGACCACAAGAAAAACAAGCACCCGTACCGGCGCGACATACCCCAGAATGGAACCTACCACACTGGGCACATTGAGGCAAAGGTGGCCTCGACTGACTGGAACCCCCATCTCCCTGAGACTCTGAAGCTCTAGAGACCTGACCGGCCCCTGCATTCCCGGGGTTGTAAAACCCCCCGCCGGAAAACTGTGGAGGAGCACTCGGTGCTGGCTGCAATGTAGACCTAGTCTGCTGCTGAGGTTGTCCGCCTCGAAATCGCCCCGAGACCTGCATCCCGGCCTCTTGGGCTCGAGTCAATCTGATCCTCCCTCTCTCTATCCTCTATCCCCTGCGCATAGGCCTGCATCCTGGCAATATCCATACCTGGCTGAAGGGCCACCCCCAAGCATGCAGTAATCATATGACGGTCTAGCCCCATCACATATCAGCTACAATGGTGTGCGCATACCTGGCCAAGGAGTCAAACTCCAGGCTGTACTCTCTGATAGTCCTCTCATTCTGCCTCAATGACAAGAACCTATCAACACGGGCTCTCCTCATTTCAGGAGGCAAAAAGTGATCAAGAAAGGCCTCCGTGAACTCATCCCAAACTGCTGGACGAACACCCACACCTCTCGACAGCTCCCAAGACTCAAACCAGTTCAACGCAATATCGCGTAACCGGTAAGAAGCTAACACAACTGACTCTGTCTCCGAGGCCCTAAGCACCTGCATAGTCCGCTGTAACTGCCGAATAAACTCCTGCGGATCCTCCTCAGACCTCGAACCATAGAACTCGGGTGGACTACAACCCAGAAAATCCCGAATCCTCAAACTGTCGGCTCTAGGGTTAGCTACCTGCTCCTGTCGGCGCTGCCCTACCACTATGCTAGTCAATAGCCTGATCTGCTCTCCATAATCTCTAAACTCTGCCCCCGGCTGCGGAACTGGAGGCTCGGTGCCGGAATCTGAGCTACCGCCGCTTCTCCTCTAATACCGCCGGCGTGGCTGAACTCGCCGATCCGCCTACTACCTCAGGCATAGTCTGTGCCCGAGTCCTGGTAACCCTCTGCGTACCACTAGCAGCTCCTGCTGCTGCCTTGCCCTTCTGGGCCCTGGTCGCCTTCCGTGGAGGCATAACTGTTACATAAGAATAGGTCAGAGAGGATTCAACCTACTATGACAGCTCTACTGCACGATCTCAAAGAGAGAAGAATGGAAACCAATCTTAAATGTCCTGCAGCCTCCTGATTATAGATGTGGTGCACAACACACCGATAATCAAGACTCTACTAGACACGGTCTGTAGACACTTTCCGAGGACTAACTGCTCTGATACCACTTTTGTCACGACCCTGTTATACCCCGTATTTCCAGAGTATGTACGTGGGGGACGTACGTAGAAATTTTCGAACTTCATTAGGCTTGGCCGAATTCATTTTGGGCACAAGTGCCGATTTGAGTCGTTTTTCGACGAAACGTTTCCACAGCTTACGTTGGAAAAATTCCGGCTATGTCATTTATATTTTTTGCGGATTTTTCCGAGAGACGAAACCTTTTGGACCAACGGGAGGGTGACACTTGTCACCCTCATTGACGGTTTGGAGGGGACGGTCAAGGTGGGTTGGCCTTGGCCGATTGGCCCCTTGAAGTGTGCCTTGCTTTGTGGCTTGTAGTGTGGAGTGTTTTGTGGAGTAGGGTTTAGGGTGCACTTGGCTTAATCTTGTCCTTACACTTGCTATACACTTGGAAGGATCTTGGCCCTTGGTTGGCCTTTGGTTTTGCTATAAATACCCCCCTAAGTGTGAAGACTTCATCCATTCCAAAAACTTCCAAGTCTTGAAAACCCTCCCTCTCCCTCTTGCTTGTGATTCGTCCAAAAGCCATCCCTCCCCCCCTTTGTGGAGCTTTGGCCGAGAGGCCACCCCTCCCCCCTTTGTGGTGCCTTGGCCGTGGGGTACCCCCCCTAGCCTAGTTGTTTTCGTATAATACCCCTTGTTGTGGTATAGAAATACTCTCCTAGTATTGTTATAATGTCCAAATGCCTTGGCCCAAATACCTTGTAGTATTCCCAAGGTTACACTTATACAAAAGCCCAGAAAATACGATTATACTTCCTTTAGCCACAAAAACGAAACCCTAAGGAAATCTTCACCCGTTGTTGAAGTTGTAAGTAGAAGTTGGTTAGAACTTCTAAGGGTTGTATGGAGCGCTCGGAGTAGGAGCTAAGCGTTGCTCAGGATCGACTTTATACTCGGATAATTTTGGGCTTATCGAGGTAAACACTACTGTCCTTCTATTGTAATTGGAAATTACATGTTTGTTAGAATATATAGTTGAAGTATACTATATATGGAACTATACTTAGTATTCGCAATGTCTTTTGACTTAAGCTGAAGAATAAAAGAAAAGAATCGAATCAGATTTACATAGACGTATTGCGGTAGACTTGTGTAGAGTTACTGTGTAGGATGGTACACATCCGGTTAGACGTGTAAACCCCACTGGTTGGCTTGGTAGCGGCCTCGATAGAGAGAGGAGATTTACGCTGTTGCGGGAAATGTTCTCGAATTTTACGTAGAAAGATAGAAACTTGTGTTTTGGGGTTAATAGACGTTTGTGACCTTTATAGGTGAAAGTACTAAGAGTAGCGTATTCTACTCGAGGAGTGGAAAGGGCTAGCAAGGTTGTAGTACTTGGAGCATTTTGCTTATTGTCGATAAATCGTCGCGAGGTATGTGAACCTCTTCCTATCTCTTCTAGCATGATATGTGTGAACTATGTAGTACGGTAGACGTACATGTGTTAACTGTGTTTGATTGTTTTTAAAACATAAAGTGTTATAACGGCTTTATGAGAAGTTGGTTATAACAGCTTTATGTAGGTAAGAAAATACTTTGTGGTTTTAAAAGGTAACTGATGTGAATTATAAGCGCTAGTTATAATAAAGAACTTGATGTATTTCAAAAGATTTATAAATCGTTTTGAAGGGAGAGTAACACTTGGTTTTAAAGGTTTTAAAAAGAGTTATACTAGCTTTATGGGGAGTTAGGTATAATGTCTTAAGAGAGGTAAAGAAAATGGTTTACTGATGTTAGAAGTTAAGAGACTTGATCTTATAAGATAAAAGACTTAACTTATTTGTTTTAATGTGGATGTTTGTGCGAAACCTCATTCGTGAGTAATGAGTACCTGGTTTTATTTAAAGGGATAATGTTTTACTGATTTCGGAAATCAGAATGTGTATCGACAGACCACTGCAGCGTTAATAAAGGAAAATGTATTGAATAATGATGTATCGTATTAAAACCAGTAGAAACCTCCATCTGCATAGAAACTAAGATGAGACAAAATGATATTACATTTTCTAGATCATGGCTGCTGTAATAAGAATGTTGTAAACAAGAATAACCTACTCTCACGTGAGACATATATTACTCAATTGTTCTAAAAAGGAATCAAGTGATTAAGTTTATGAACTATGAAACCATTTGAAAATGAGAAGCTTGAGTAATTGAAACTAGGCAAACTGGAACTTAGGAAAAGAATGTTGTTACTTGATTTTGAAAAGGAATGTGGGTTGGTCATTCTAATACTACGGGTATCGGGTGACTTTTATAAAAGTAATGGATCTCTTTTAAAAGAACTTAACGTATGTAGTACTTTGGGGTTAAAACCCGGACTTTGGCATAAAATGAAAGTACTTTGAGTTGTGTGAAACTTGCCTATGCTTGTTGTTGTGAAACTTGCCTATGCTTGTGATGATAGCCTTTGTTGTGCAAGTGTGGTATTTCTGTGTTACCGCGTCTCTCGATAGAGGGCCGGTTGACTTGTTGAGAACTTACTTGGACGTGCTGGCAGTGATGGAGAATTCCACGGGTATGTTTCCATTTTGATTACTGTCTTGTTGTTTATGTCACATGGACATGTCTACACCGATGCAGTATTCCGGGGGCATGCGGCCATGCGGCCGGGTTGATTACCCGATATATGGTTATTACTGCAACATGGACGTGTCTACACCGATGCAGTATTCCGGGGGCATGTGGCCATGCGGCAGGGTTGACCACCCAGTATATTGTTATTGAGGTTACATGGGCATGTCTACACCGATGCAGTATTCCGGGGGCATGTGGCCATGCGGCCTTGTTATTATTGTTGCATCATGGACATGTCTACACCGATGCAGTATTCCGGGGGCATGTGGCCATGATGCGAACATGATGGATGTGGTGGGCGTGAGACCCATAGTTATATTTTGAGTGGTGACTTTGAGGGCGTGAGTCCCTGACTTGACTGCTTTTATGTTGCGTACTGTACTTTGGTTATCATACATGTCTCCTGCTTTATATAGACTGTTATGATTTAAGCGCGATATTCTGATTTCACATACTTGGTACTGTTGCGACCTCCGGGGCTGCGTTCATGCCGCAGTAGAGTACATCGGTCGTGGATCCTCGCCATAGGATCACGATTCGTATTAGGAAGCTCCGTTTCTCCGGAGGCTTATCTTGTGGTATGTGTTTCCCGGAGTTGTAGGTTCTTGTACATTCAGGGGTATGGCGGGGCCCTGTCCCGTCATAGTCATTGTAAATCTTAAGTGCAGTAATCTTGTTGTGGGCGGGGTTGTAAAAGGATTAAACTGCTCGTGTTTTATGTATATCTGAAGGCAAGCTGTTTTGGTTGCTTTGTTTATTATTATAACTATTGTTGCATGTCTAAGTTTTTATTTCATTGGTTTTTCTCTCGATGTTGTATCACTAGGGTGCCGGGGTAAGGCACGATCACGGGCCGAATTTGGGTGTGACAGACCACCTCGGGCATGGATCGTGCCCTACCTGGGCACCCTTACATGTATGCATCAGAGATAATCAGCGGAACATACATGAAACTTAAAAATAAAACAACAGAAGTAAAATAACAGGTTAGCCGATAGGGCTACCTTCCTAGACATATATATATATACAACCGAAGCAGTTGCCTCCTTTCCTTTACAAACAGACCCACAATATGTGACTACAGACCTCTAAGAGTTTTAACATAACAACGATGGCGGACAGGGCCGCCATACCATGAATATACATGAATCTACAACCTCGGGAAAACTGCATCAAGAGATAAGCCTCCGGAGCAAATGGAGCTTTTTCCCAAAAACTGAACCGAGATCCTAAGAGCAAGGATCACCAACCTGTGTACCTGAAACCTGCGGGCATGAACGCAGCCCGAAGAAGTCGAGAAACAGGTACCGAATATGGAACGGAAATAAGGTACAGTAAACAAAACATATCTGTATAAAAGCATGACAGGGGTAAGTATAAAAAGGGTAAATACCTGAACCTACCATGTCATTACCATCTCGTGAACTTAATCGTACCTTATTATCTTTTCCCATTTTTCAATAAAAGTTATAGTCACTTTCTTACGTACATACTTAGGAAAATCATCAAGTTCATTACCATATAACTTACTTACCTTACATAACATAATCCGACCCTTTATAGAGGGACGCCTATACTACCCGGCCCAATCTGGGACGCGATAAAGTCACATAGTCTGCGCATAAAGGTATACTGCCCGACCCATTCTGGGACGCGGTAAAGTCATATAGTCTGCCCATAAAGGTATACTGCCCAGCCCAATCTGGGACGCGGTAAAGTCATATAGTCTGCCCATAAAGGTATACTGCCCGGCCCAATCTGGGACGCGGTAAAGTCATATAGTGTGCCCATAAAGGTATACTGCCCGGCCCATTCCTGGGACGCGGTAAAGTCACATAGTCTGCCCATAAAGGTATACTGCCCGGCCCATTCCTGGGACGCGGTAAAGTCACATAGTCTCCCCATAAAGGTATACTGCCCGGCCCAATCTGGGACGCGGTAAAGTCATATAGTCTGCCCATAAAGGTATACTGCCCGGCCCAATCTAGGACGCGATAAAGTCATATAGTCTGCCCATAAAGGTATACTGCCCGGCCCATTCCTGGGACGCGGTAAAGTCACATAGTCTGCCAATAAAGGTATACTGCCCGGCCCATTCCTGGGATGCGGTAAAGTCATATAGAATCCGGGAATTTAACCCAACGTACTACGTACCTCTACTCCTTTAGAATGACTCTTTTTCAAATGAAACTTCCAAGATACTAACAACCGTAGTATCAAGTCATATCTACTTTTCAAGACAAGTCACAATACCTTTTTAGAAATACAATTACCGGCTTCTAAATCAAGTGACTTCTTTCTTAAAAACCTTAAGCAATTGGTACCTTTAAAACAATTTGCCCTTCTTTATTTCAAAGTATTTCTTTGCTTACCTTACTGAAGAAAACCATTCTTTTAATCTTTCATAAAGTTGTTATAACCAATTTCCCATAAAGCCGTTATAACTCTTTATGTCTTAGACAAATTCATTCCTTTTATAACCAAGAGACTTATACTTTCAAATCAAGTTACATAACTTTTTAAAATACTTCAAGTCTCTTAACTTTAGAAATCAAGTTTCTTAACTTAGAATTTAAAAATCTCTTATCTTTAGAATATCAAGAAATCCATGCTTTCCAAATCAAGTATTCTATATATTTAAATCAAGTCATGTCTTCTTTTAGAAATCAAGTCCCATAACTTGAAAAATAAAGTTTCTTAACCTTTTAAGAATTCAAGGTTCTTAGTCTTAAAAACTTCATACGTAAACTCTTTTAAATTAAGTAACATATACTTTGGTGCGTTGTGAATAAGTTATACTTATTTATAACGATCTTATTCAAGTAGCCATGATCTAGAAAATGTAATACAATTTTGTCTTATCTTAGTTTCTATGCAGATGGAGAATTCTACTCATTTTAATATAATCAATTGTCATTACATTTCCCTTTATTAACGCTGCAATGGCTTGTTCGATATTTATTCTCATTCGTGCCTTAAAATTAGCCAAGTCAACTTGGCTCCAAATACCTCCTAACGACTCTTACCAACATCCCCCATAAGACTTGGTAAGAACTTAGGGTAACCTAGACATAACCTTTACATAGATTAAATCACATACATACCTCTTAACCTCTAAGAGTAGAAGGGAACATGAAATAATACCACATGTATATTCCATACATAGAATCATGCCAAAGGAAGGAAGAGATTCACATACCTCGCGACGATTATCGACAAGTAGCAAAATGCTCCAAAGTACTTCCACCTTGATAGCTATTCCATCCTTCAAGTAGAATACGCTATACTTAGTACTTCAACCTATAATGGCCATAATACGTCCATTAACTTCTTACTTCAAACGTAGAATATTCTAGGTGCTAAGTCACTAAATTCTACGGAAAATCGGACAGCACTCTACATACTTTGCCACATTTTTCAAGGCCGAATTCAATAACCAAACACGCCACATTTAAGGCCCAACAATGCAATTAACAATAGGGAATTACACGCCTACTAGACGTGTAAAATTCCGCCCCACAATTTGATATCAAACTAATACAACAACAAGTGTAAATCCGGCAATCTTGGGATACAACAATACCAATTCTTATCCAATTTCCTTTTCAATCCAAGTTGTTAGCATAACATGATATCAAGTCGCAATCGATTATAACCACTATAATCTTCAAGTAAGTAACATGCGACTATTCTAAATACGACCGAATTGTAATCCAACTTCAAATGGCTAATATGTCATTTCGGATTTTAGGCTACAACAATCCATAACACTTATAAAACTTCAACACATATACTTCATGCTAGTAAAATGTAAGGCTAACAACAATATATAATCTTGAACACTTTAAGAGAACAAGATTGTTACCTCAACGAGTCTTAATCCAACTTCAAATCCAAAGTCGCTCCTTAGCAACTTAGGGCCTCTTTTTGATACTTCAATCCGCCCCTTGATACCCTTAGAATATCACAAACCACTTCCCTTAAATCTTCCAATCAAAACCTAGAAAAGCAACTAGGTTTTCACCTTGCGACTAATACGAAAACGCTAATTTTCCGGGATCTTTCTATTGAGATACCCTTACAATACCCTCATGAACCTTGGTTTAAAGTGTGGAGCTTAAAGAACAACAAACAAATTTTTTTTCTTTTAAAACCCATGAACCCGAGAGCTTGCAATGGCAAGAACAAGTTTTCTTGAAAATTTGGCTAAGTGTGGGAGCTTGTCTTGCTAGTAGTGATACTATAAAGAAACATGGAGGGTCAAGATTAAAACAAATGTGTGGTTTGGATGCATCATTTTTAAATATCAAGCTAAGTGGTCCCATTGACCAAGTCAATATTATCAAGCTCATCAACTTGCAAGACTTTGTCATCCTAGCAATGGCCAAATGACCCTTTTGGCCATGCTATTTTCGTCCAAGGCTACTTAAGGGGGTGACACGTGTCGCCCTCCCATTCGTCACAATAATTCGTTTTCCGACAATTCCATAATTTCGATAAATTTTTACAAGTCTATAATCTTAACATTTGGGATTCTCACGTACGTTCTTAAAACATGTCCTGTAAATACGGGGTGTAACAATGTGCAACGGCTTCATCTCTGTTTCGTCTATGCAACGACGAACATTTGCATCGCGTCTATGCAACGACGCCATTTCATTTAAGCTTATGCAACGGCTTCATCCATGTTTCGTCTATGCAATGACGAACATCTGTATTGCGTCTATGCAACGACGCCATTTCATCTAAGCCTATGCAACGGCTTCATACATTTTCGTCTATGCATTGACGAACATCTGCATCACGTCTATGCAACGACCCATTTCATTTAAGCCTATGCAACGGCTTCATTCATATTTTCCTCTATGCAACGACGAACATCTGCATCACATCTATGCAACGACGCCATTTCATTTAAGCCTATGCAACAGTTTCATCCATGTTTCGTCTATGCAATGGCGATCATCTGCATTGCGTCTATGCAACGACGTTATTTCATAAAATCTTATGCAACGACTTCATCTATGTTTCGTCTATGCAACGACGAACATCTGCATCGCGTCTATGCAACGACGCATTTCTTCTAAGCCTATGCAACGGCTTCATTTTTGTTTCGTCTATGCAACGACGAACATCTGCATCGCGTCTATGCAACGACGCCCTTTCATCTAAGCCTATGCAACGGCTTCATCCATGTTTCGTCTATGCAATGACGAACATCTGCATCGCGTCTACGCAACGACACCCTTTCATAAAAGCTCATGCAACGACTTCATCTATGTTTCGTCTATGCAACGACGAGCATCTGCATCGCGTCCATGCAATGACGCCATCAACATCTACAAACACCCTGTCTGTTACAGCACCACATCACCTGTAACCCAGTGTCAATCATAATTCGACACTGGGACAAATTTTAAATCTGTGTCGGCATTGTCTTTAATTTTACAACATCACAGCAGCCCAGTGTCATCATGATTCGACACTGGGATAATTTTGAATCGGCGTCTGCCTGCTTTAATTTTCTAGCATCACAGCAACCCAGTATCTTTATAATTCGACACTGGGACATATTTTTGAATCGGTATTCGTCCGTCCATAATTTTAGCACCGCAGCAACCCAGCATCCTCATAATTCGACACTGGGACAATTTTGAGTCTGCATCAGCCCCACTTTTGAGTTCTAATTTATAAAACATGACAAAATTGGCTACAAGTCAACATCTTTGTCCGAAGACTCTTCCATCATCTCCGTACAAAGAGGGACATGTTGTTGACAGTCAATTTTGATCTGTTTTTCGTATATTTATTGCAATTTTAAGTATTTTAGGACATCATATTTTAATCATTATTTTTGATATTTTTACCTAATATTCTATGTTTTGTTTTTTTTACAAAATGACATCGCATCTTATTTTAAATTAAACATTAGGCCTCTGTTAATATCAGTATTGTGTTATTATTACTCCGTTATTTTATTTTAATAAATTTTGCATCTGTTTAAATAATTTTCTTTTAAATAATAAATGTATTTTGTAGTTTTATCAAACTAGTCCAATCCGAGACAGAATATATCAGCCCCCCCCTTCCTATACTCTTCTTTTTCATTTTTTAGGTCTCATCCTCTCACCTTCCCGTCGTCGCCGCCTTCGCCGGAGCTTGGAGCTCCGGCGAACCCCCTCTAAACACCTGCAGCCGCACCTCTACCCTCGCTCTCTCTCCTCTCAACCCCCTTTCCCGTCGCCGGTGAAACCGCCGGCGAACCTCACCACTGTCGACTCCGCCATCACCGACGAACCACCACACCATCGAACCCAACCACCACAGTTCGAGCCAACATCATCGAACACCCATCGCTGAACCCCACTGTCCCGTCGACGAACCCTCATCGCCCCAACTCCCGTCGAATCGCCAAATGGTGGCGTCGCCCCGACATTTCGCCGACGAGGCGACACCGACCCCTTTCCCTCTTTTGTTGTGTTGCTGGCTTCATCTTGTGATTTGTTAGACTGATTCGGTATTTATGGACTGATTTTTTTTATTGTGATCTAGCCGGAGTCTAAGAACTCCGGCGACATTGTTGCTTTATTTTTTGTCGATCTACTGTCTCTGTTGGACTGATTTCGCTGATTTTACATTCACCTGGAGTTCTTGAAAAACTCCGGTGATGTTCTGAGATATCTGACGATTTTGTTGGCTACTGTTCTGATATTTTCCGGCTGTTCGTCGGACTGATTTTTTCGGCAGTTTTGTTGGCTACTGCATTGTTGTTTTTCGGCTATTTTTTTAGACTTGTTTCTACTGTTTACTATTTTGGACTGGTTTTTTCTGATTTTTGGCTACCCGCAGGAGTTTAAAAATTCGACGATGTTCTAAAAAAATTCTGGCATGTTCGCTGTGTCGCTGTTGCTGTTTCTACTGTTTTCATAATATTTCGGGCAGATTTTGACAATTTTGCCCCTTTGATTTATTTTTTATTAAACTGATTTAGAACAAATACTACATTGTTGGTATTGACTGATTTGAACATGATACTACATACTGGCCAATGAAAAAGTTATCCGTCGATTTTTGAGGCCTCCACAGTTGCAAAGACGGAAAATAAAATAAATGAAGCTTTCTGGGCGTTGATGATTTCTTCTACTTAGGATAACCAACATGCGCTGGCAGGGCGAATTCTCGCAGCCGCACTTGTTTAGGATGTCCTACTTTATTTTTATATATATCTGAGCCCTCTGTGTTTAAAACTATTACTGTTTTGGCGAGGATCTGAAGATTTTATTTATTTTATTGTTTTTTAACAATATTTATCGATGAAGGAATCTCCGTCTAATTTCCAAGGCCTCCTCTGTGCAAAAGACGGATTTTTTTTTTGTCTTTACTTATTAATTCTTGTCATTGCATTAAAATTATTTATTCTATTACTAACACTTTTACTAAGTGTTTATGCAGGTACCCGGAGATCATCTTGTGCAGAAGGCCTAAAAAGGGCTAAAAGATATCCCGGAGTTTTATTTTATGTCGCATTTAATTTTAGTTTTATTATTCTGTATTGCACTTTATTTTTATTATAAATTATGAAACAAATGCTTAGAATATGTAGAATAAAAAGACAATAAATAATTAACATAGGTTTGAACGAATAACCGCAAGTTAGTGGATCTTAAAGGATGCTTAACCCTTTCCCTTTAGGATAATAAAGAACCCTGATTCAGAATCTCATTAATTTCGCTGACCATTAAATGGAGATTTTTTGCAGTATTTTTATTGCAATAAATCAAGTGTCCTAATTCACTTAACTAATTAGGTGACGACTCCTCAAAATCAGCATTATTGCTCCATCCAGGGAACCGCGCCAAAGAGCAACATTGCGGATACCGTTCAGACCACGAGGTCAAAAACGGGCGCGACACATATATCTGTATAGTTGTATGTCATTATACCAACTATACAACAATAATTACCAACCTGGATACGCAATCCACATAATCTTTCTGGGTCACTGATGCCTTTCCCGTAGCTGCAATCAACATAACTCGTTAGGGAGATACGACCCTAACAACACAGCTCTATTGCACGATCTCAGAATGAGAAGAATGGAAATCAATCCTAAATGTATTGCAGCCTCCTGGTTATAGATGTGGTGCACAACACACCGATAATCAAGACTCTACTAGACACGGTCTGTAGATACTTTCTGAGGACTAACTGCTCTGATACCACTTTTGTCACGACTCGACCGGGCGCGATCGTGCCCTACTACAGGTACTCCTCACAGGTATACATCAGAGAATAGCAGCGGAACATACATAAACTCATAAGTACTAGACAGTAAATACCAACAGGCTAGCCGATAAGGCCACCTTCGGAAAAAAATATACATAACCCAAAAACAATAGTTACATCCTTTTTTTTACAACCCAATCCACAAGATATGACTACATACCTCTAAGAATAACAACTGTGACGGGACAGGGCCCCGCCATACCCCTGAATGTACAACAACCGACAATACCAGAGATCTGAACCAAAGATAAGCCTCCGGAGTAATGGAGCTTCTCAACAGCTGAACAGTGATCCTAAGAGTGAGGATCAGCAACCTGTATAACTCTACCTGCGGCATGAACGCAGCCCCCCGAAGGAGGTCGATAACAGTACCAAGTATGTGGCCCAGAAATCTTGTAATGAAATCATATAGTCTAAAATAAAGTTGGAGACAGGTATGATGACCAAAATAACAGTACACTGTGCCTTACTAATAATGAGAGTAAACAAGAGTATACTTTACTGCATAAAAATAGGAGGATCATGATCAAATTAGGGCCACCCGCCCATAGTATCATTAAGCAATCCTACTCCTGGGACTATTTCACCCGCATAGGTCATGTGGACCCGCAATGAGGTCATCCGTCTCGCATGAGACTATTTCACCCGCATAGGACTATTTCACCCGCATAGGCCCGGTGGACCTGCAATGAGTACAAACGTCGCACTCGCATCATGGGTAGCAAATCCACGGAATAAGTAGTAACCCGGGGGTTTACTGTTACACCCTGGAATTACAGGATATGTTTATAAGAACGTACGTAAGAACTCAAAAATGTTAAGATTTGAGACGAGTAAAAATTTATCGGAATTTTGGAATTTGTCGGAAAACGAAATATTACGACGAACGGGAGGGCGAAATGTGTCACCCCCTTAGTGGTCATGGACGAATTGTGCATGGGTAGAATGGTCATTTGACCATAATTAAGATGAAAGTCTTGCTAGGCTAAGAGCTTGACAACATTGACCAAGTCAATGAGCCCACATAGCATGATATTTAAATAAAATGCATCCAAGCCACCCAATTGTTTTAATCTAGACCTTCCATTTGGTTATATAAGCTTCCTTAGTAGCAAGACAAGGCTTAACACTTAGAAAAAAAATTCAAGAAATTGTGAAGAACTCATGGGAGCTCTCGGGTTTGGCTAAGATTTCAAGACAAGAATTTTCGGTTGTTGTCCAATAAGCCTCATACTTTAAACCAAGGTTCCTAAGAGTATTGTAAGGGTATCTCAATAGAAAGATCCCAGAAAAGTGGTGTTTTTGTATTAGTCGCAAGGCGGAAACTTAAGGAGTTCTTCAACTTTGAAGTTGGAACTTGAAGATGAGTTCTTCATAAGCTTCTAAGGGTTGCTTGGGGTGGATTGGAACGTCGAAAAGAGGAGCTAAAGTTGCTAAGGATCGACTTGTAATCTTGGATCATATTTGGGCTAAATGAGGTATAATTTTCGTCTTACTTTTGAAATTGAAGATTCTATGTTATGATAAGTTATAAGTGATCATGTTATATGTGTTATGAAGATTGGTAAGTGTTATGGAAGTTTAGAAGCTCAAATCCGAAAATGACATGTGGAGTCATTTGAAATTGAATTACATTTTGGTCGTTAATTAGAATCGTCGCATATTACCTACTTGAAGATTGTAGTAGTTATACTCAATTGCGGCTTGATAACATGTTATACTACACAACTTGAATAGAAAAAGGAAATTGGAAAGGTTGATATGTTGATACACCTTTGGCCGAATTGACATTGTATTTTTGGACTAGTTTGATATAATTGTGGGGCGGAATTTTACACGTCATGTAGGCGTGTAATCTCCTATTGTTAACTTCATTGTTGAGACTTAAATGTGGCGTGTTTGGTTATTGAATTCGGTCTTGAAAAAGGTGGCAAAGTATGTAGAAACAAAGGAAGTGATGTCCGATTTTCCGTAGAATTTAGTAGCTTTGCACTTGGAATATTCTACGTTTGAAACTAGAAGTTAATAGAGGTATTATGGTCATTATAGGTTGACATACTACGTACAGCATATTGGACTTAGCAAGTGGATTGAACCGAAGAGGTATGTGGAACTTTCCTATCTCTTGAGCATGAATAGTTGTAAGTATATAGTACGGAAGACGTACGAGGTTTTGACGAATTTAGTTCATTTGATATCCTTGGCTTATTATAAGAAATGTTCAAGTTGGTTGAATTAGGGAATTAACTCACTTATTTAAAAATATTAAGGATATCTTGGTTTTTAAAAGTTAAGAGACTTAAAGTATGTTGAAAGTATTTTTGATATTTGTTTTGTTGGAAAGTTTAAGTCTCCTGGTTATAAAGAAGAATGTAAGTATCTAAGGTATAAAGCTAGTATAACGACTTTATAGGGAGTTGGTTATAATAGCTTTATGGAAAGATAAAAAGAGTGGTTTACTCTAAGTAATATAAGTATGACAAATGACTTGAAATAATGAAAGGCAAATTGATTTAAAGGCATCAATTGCTTAAGGTTTTTTTTAAAAGAAAGAAGTCACTTGATTTAGAAGCCTGAAAATGTATTTCTAAACGGTATTGTGACTTGTCTTAAAATGTAGTTATGACTTGATACTACGGTTATTAGTATCTTGGAAGTTTTGTATGAAAACGAGTCATTTCTAAAAGAGTAGAAGTACGTAGTACTTTGGGTTAAATTCCCGGATTTTTATAATGACATGTTAGTGCCTTAAGTAAGCTAAAATGAGAGTGTATATGAATAAGACTAATAAGAAGTTAGGGGGATTTCTTAACTTGCTTATGTAATGTATGATAAGCCGGTAGTGCTTATGTTATGTATGATAAGCCGGTAGTGTTATGTTATGTATGATAGCCTGTTGTGCTAGTGATATATTGTGCATTACGGGTCATTCCCCGGGTTTGTGGAATTTGCATATTCCGTGGATTTGATACCCATGATGCGAGGAATACCTCATGCGGGTCCGAAAGGGCTTATGCGGGTGAAATAGTCTCATGCGGGGCGGACCAGTCCTATGCGAGGAATACCTCATGCGGGTCTACACGACCTATGCGGGCGGATACAGTCTATGCGAGGAATACCTCATGCGGGTCCATACGACCCTTGCGGGTGAAATAGTCCCAGGAGTAGGATTGTTTAATGATACTACGGGCGGGTGGCCCTGCTTTGATCATGAGCCTCCTATTTTTATGCAGTAAAGTATACTCTTGTTTACTCTCATTGTTAGTAAGGCACAGTGTACTGTTATATGAGTTATCATACATGTCTCCAGTTTTATTTTAGACTTATGATTTCACTACAGTACTTTCAGTTTCACATATTTGGTACATGTTGTACTGACCTCCTTCGGGGGGCTGCGTTCATGCCGCAGGTAGAGTACAGGTTGTTGATCCTCACTTTTAGGATCACTGATTCAGCTGTTGAGAAGCTCCATTACTCCGGAGGCTTATCCATGGTATTGTCGGTTGTTGTACATTCAGGGGTATGGCGGGGCCCTGTCCCGCCAAAGTTGTTATTCTTAGAGGTCTGTAGTCATGTCTAGTGGTTTGGGCTGTAAAGAAAGAATTGTAACTGATGTGAATTTTTGTTGTGTATGTTTTACGGAAGGTGGCCTTTTCGGCTAGCCTGTGGATATATTATGTCTAAGTGTGTTTATGGGTTGTGTATGTTCCGCTGCTATTCTCTGATGTATACCTATGAGGGGTGCCCAAGTAGGGCACCAGTCGCGGGCCCGGGGTCGGGTCGTGACAAAAGTGGTATCAGAGCAGTTAGTCCTCGGAAAGTGTCTACAGACCGTGTCTAGTAGAGTTTTGGTTATCGGTGTGTTGTGCACCACATCTATAACCAGGAGGCTGCAGGACATTTAGGATTGGTTTCCATTATTCTACTCTGAGATCGTGCGATAGAGCTGGGTTGTTAGGGTCGTCTCCCCCTAACGAGTTATGTTGATTGCAGCTACGAGAAAGGCAGCAGTGACCCAGGAAAGATTGTGTGGATTGCGTATCCAGGTTGGTAATAATTGTAGTATAGTTGGTATTGTGACATACAACTATACGGATTTATGTATGAGGGTCACATATGTGTTACCTAGAATGATTATAGATTACCAGGAAATTGGTAAGGACTTAATAAATACCGGGAAGGTATGAAATAGTTTAATGAATTCTCATCAAGGTTTTACGTACTAATTTTAGATAATTAGGAGATAATGAGCTGTCTGAGAACGAAATGGACCCTTAAGAAGTTTAATTAAGGGACTTAATGGAATACTATGTTAATATATTAAGCTACATGGTATGATTACGAAAATGGTACGGGTGAGATCCGTATGGAGTAAGTATGGTTGTTGTGGACAAGACAACACGATTATAGTATATTGAGACGTTTTTTTACCCGTTTACGGGGGGACTGATAAGTTAGGCTTGGGGCATGGAAATTGTGAGCCTAGGAATGTTGATAACCACTGAGACCTTAGATATATAAGGCCTTCTCGGGTAGTAAAAAGTTAAGTCAGACCAAGGGTAAGAGTTAAGTACGACATCGAGTCGGGTTGAGGACCTATTAAGGGTCACCCCATAACCTGTAATGGAATGGGATCAGTTGGTAGTAGTCCCGCTACGTGACAGGGTCTTGAGGGTGCAAGGCCCAAGTTTAGTTAATCATTTTACGGGTTCGTGGACGCATTCCACCGGAACCAGGTTTTGAGAGCCGGAAATGGCCTTATGTTGTTAAGAATAAGTAACTCCAAAGATTGGAGGCCCGAATCCGTATGAAGGCTATGTACGTACACTAGAATAAGTTTGGAAGTACGGGAAGTGTCACGACCCGACCCCGGGCCCGCGACTGGTGCCCTACCTGGGCACCCCTTTCGGTATTCACCAGAGAATAGCAGCGGAACATACACAAATTATAAAATGCTTAAACATAAATAACAACAGGCTAGCCGATAAGGCCACCTTCCGTAAAATATACATAATAAAACAGTACATTTTTCTTTTTTTACAACCCAATCCACAAATGCGACTAGAGACCTCTAAGAATAACAACTCTGGCGGGACAGGGCCCCGCCATACCCCTGAATGTACAACGACCGACAATACCAGGGATAAGCCTCCGGAATAAAGGAGTTTCTCAACAGCTGAATAGTGATCCTAAGAGAGAGGATCAACAACTCAGACTTCACTGTGGCGTGAACGGCCTCAAGGAGATCAAGACAACATGTACCAAATATGTGGCAGAAATCAGTAATGAAATCATAAGTCTAAAATAAAACTGGAGACATGTATGATAACTCAATTAACAGTACACAGTGCCTTACTAACAATGAGAGTAAATAGTAGTATACTTACAATATAAAATAGGAAGCTCACGATCAAAGCAGGACCACCCGCGAGATCATTAAGCAATCCTACACTGGGACTATTTCACCGCGATAGGTCGCGTGGACCCGCATGAGGTATTCCTCGCATGGGACTATTTCACCCGCATAAGCCCTTACGGACTCGCATGAGGTATTCTCGTGATAGGTGTATCGCCCGCGTAGGACTATTTCACCCGCATAAGCCCTTGCGGACTCGCATGAGGTATTCCTCGCATCGTGGGTAGCAAATCCACGGAATATGCAAATGCCACAAACCCGGGGAATGACCCCGAAATGAATAATATACCACTAGCACAAAACCGGCTATCATACATAACATAAGCATTACCGGCTTATCACAAAATATATAAGCAAGTTAAGAATCCCCTAACTTCTTATTATTCTTGTTCACATACACTCTCATTTTAGTTTACTTAAGGCACTAACATGTCTTTTATAAAGATCCGGGAATTTAACCCAAGTACTACATACTTCTACTCTTTAAAACAGGTGACTCTTTTTAGTATAACACTTCCAAGATACTATTAACCATAGTATCAAGTTGCAATTACGTTTCAAAACAAGTCACAATACCTTTAGAAATAAAGTTAGGTTTCTAAATCAAGTGACCCCTTTTCTTATAAAACATTAGGCAATTGATGCCTTAAAATCAAATTGCCTTTCGTTAAAACAAGTCATTTATCATACTTAAATTACTTAGAGTAAACCACTCTTTTTAACTTTCCATAAAGCTATTATAACCAACTTCCCATAAAGCCGTTATACTAGCTTTATACATTAGCAACTTACATACTTCTTTATAACCAAGAGACTTAAACTTTCCAACAAAACAAGTATCAATAATACTTTCAACATACTTAAAGTCTCTTAACTTTTGAAAGCCAAGATATCCTTAATAATTAACAAGTGAGTTAATTCCCTAACTCAATCAACTTGGACATTCTTAAAATAATCTCGGGATATCAAATGGACCTGGATTGTCAAAATCTTGTACGTCTACCGTACTATACATTTACAACCTATTCATGCTCAAGGGATAAGAAAGTTCCACATACCTCTTCGGTTTAATCCACCTGCTAAGTCCAATTCGCGGTACGTAGTATGTCAACCTATAATGACCATAGTATGTCTATTAACATCTTACTTCAAACGTAGAATATTATAAGTGTAAAGTCTCTAAATTCTACGAAAAATCGGACAGCACCTCCTTTGTTTCTTCTCACTTGCCACCTTTTTCAAGGCCGAATACAATAACCAAACACGCCACATTTAAGGCCCAATCAATGCAATCAACAATAGGGGATTACACGCCTACTAAACGTGTAAAATTCCGCCCCACAAACGATATCAAACTAATACAACTTACTAGGCTAATTCGGCAAACTTGAGATACTATAACATCAATTCTTATCCAATTTCCATTTCAATCCAAATTGTTTAGTATAACATGATATCAAGTCGCAATTGATTATACTACTATAATCAAGTAAGTAACATGCGACAATTCTAGTAAACGACCAAATTGTAATCCAACTTCACATGGCTTACATTACATTTCGGATTTTAAGGCTACAAGCAATCCATAATACTTATAAACTTCAACACATATACTTCATGCTAGCAACATGTAAAGCTAACAACAAAATAGATAATCTTGTAACACTTTTAAGAGACAAGATTATACCTCAACGAATCTTAATCCAACTCCAAATCCGAAGTCGCTCCTTAGCAACTTAGAGCCTCTTCAAGACACTTCAATCCGCCACTTGAGACCCTTAGAACAACACCAACCAATTTCCTTCAAACTTCCAAACAAAACCTAGAAAGCAACTAGGTTTTCACCTTGCGACTAATACGAAAACTCCATTTTTCCGGGATCTTTCTATTGAGATAACCTTACAATACTCTTAGGAACCTTGGTTTAAAGTGGGGATATTATTGGACAACAATTGAAAATTTTTATCTTGCAATGGAGGGCAACCCGAGAGCTCCTCTCAAGAACACAAAATTTTCTCAAAATTTTTCTAAGTGTAGAAGTCATCTTGCACTAGTAGGATGAATATATAACCAAATGGAGGGTTAATATTAGAACACTTGTGTGGTTTGGATGAGATTCACTAAATATCAAGTTATGTGGGGTCATTGACTTGTTCAAAGTTGTCAAGCTCTAAGCTTTGCAAGACTTCATCATAAATTATGATCAAATGACCATTCCACCCTTGCACATTTCGTCCATGTCCATAAAGGGGGTGACACGTGTCGCCCTCCCGTTCGTCGCAATATTTCATTTTCCGACAATTCCATAATTCCGATAAATTTTTACTCGTCTCAAACCTTAACATTTTTGAGTTCTTACGTACGTTCTTAGAAACATATCCTGAAATTCCGGGGTGTAACATTCTTCCCCCCTTAGAAACATTCGTCCCCGAATGTTCCTTTGGGAGTCAAACTTAAAGATAGTGACATAGTCTTCTTTTACAACCCCTACATACCAATAATGCCACACGTGGCCACATAACAATGCTCATACAAAGATGTCAAGCTGAACCCCATGTGTCAACTTCGGTTATCTGCATAAAGCTTCTGCTGACCCTAAGCTTACTAAAATCTTTCCCGGATAAGCTTCGCCTTATCCATAGCCCACTGAATCAAGTCTGGACCAAATAACTGAACCTCGCCTATGTCGAACCATCCAACCGGCGATCTACACTTTCTTACATACAAGGCCTCATACAGGGCCATCTAAAAATTGGAAGGGTATCTGTTATCGTACGTAACACGACAAGAGGCAATTAACCCTCCCGGCTATTTCTGAAATCAAGAACACAGGCCCACAACCTATCCTCAAGTGCCTGGATAGTACGTTCTGCCTGTCCGCCGGTCTAAGGGTGTAATGCAACACTGAGACTCACCTGTGTCCCTAAAATCCCTTCTGAAAAACCTTCAGAAGTTATCTGCAATCGAGCTCATCTGTCTGACATCATAAACGTAGGAACCCCGTGCAGTCTCACAATCCCCCTGCTATAAAAGCTAGCATGAACCTCAGCCGAGTAAGTGGTCCTAACCGGAAGAACACGGCTGGCTTCGTCAGCCTAATTACCATGACCCCCAGGGAGTCGCACTTCCTCTGAGTAC
The DNA here is from genome assembly GCA_029844215.1 of Przewalskia tangutica. Taxonomy (NCBI): domain Eukaryota; kingdom Viridiplantae; phylum Streptophyta; class Magnoliopsida; order Solanales; family Solanaceae; genus Przewalskia; species Przewalskia tangutica. Next base: position 113,021,237 of record CM056727.1, read on the forward strand.
GATGCCACCCTGTAGCAAGATCCATTTAAATTACCTCCCATGTCTAAGTCGGGGTCTAAATCGCCTGTAATAGCCCACTGGGCTTCTGGTGTTCAACCATGACCTGCTACTAATTCGGATATTAAGCAACAACTATGCTACACCCCTTTTCCGGTCATCTTACCCATACATACATCTGAGGTCACGACACAACTTAGTCGACCCCGAACAATTTGAGCAATAAGCACTGTATGCCTCCCCTAAAACCTGCTGACTAGTCTGCGGCAGACCGGTACACACAATCTATCTCATCTCACAAAGACTCATCCGTGCTACTCAAATGTGCTCTTCTCCTCTGAGAGCCGTATCTCGATATCGTATCATAATCGGATCCTCATCGCCGCCTCTTTACCTCCTCAACGACGGAAGACTCGACAACCTCTCGGATCTAAACTTCATTAACCTTGGAAACAAATAATCGAACCCCTAGGCTCGGTAACTGAAGAATCTCACGGACCACGTCCAGTCTATCTGGCTGCCCATCTAGCAGACTACCCTTAGATCCGCGACTAAGAGTATCTTTAACTGTCTTTGCTTCCCTGGGTGGTATAGGATATCGATATCACAATCCTTGAATAACTCTAACCACCATCGCTGTCGCAAATTCTACTGCCTCAGTCTGCAGATATACCAGAGGCTTTTGTGGTCTCCACCAAATATCCACATGAAGTCTACATATACGTCATGCCCCCCAAATCTTTAAGGCATGATTTAACTGCCGCCATCTCTAAATCGTGAGTGGCGTAATTTCCTTTCCTGCTTCCCTAACTATCGGGAAAACATAGGCTCTATCCCGATCGGGTTGCGTCAGCACACAACCTAGCCCAACACCCAATGTGTTATCATAACAACTTAACCCTTTAGTCTCACATGAGGGGTTAGAACTGTAGTCGAATCAACTTATCTTCCAATAACTGGAAACCTTTCTCATTCTTGCGAAATATTCGGGTGTCATTAATCTCAATTATGGTTCCTGTTTCCTTTTCTCTGTTGCAACCAAACTTGCTCATTAACTTAGATTTGATTCTTTTGATTGCCTCCTGGCTAATACTTCCCGTCAATAATAATTTAGGGGGGAGATTTCCTTAATCTCGCCAAATAGTAACCCGATGCTACCACCTTTCCTCGAGGTGTTCTTACTGCCCATTATTTACTAATGGTCTTACACTAGTCTGGGGTAAACATATCTCGTGCAACTTACATAACCATAGTTGTATTCTCTTTTATCATTCTGGTCATAACCTCACCTTATGCTCATTATTAGCAAAAGTATTTCCATCTTGATTCATTATCGTACAGTTTCATACAAGTGTACTGTTACACCCCGTAAGTCCAGGACATGTATAAGAGAATGTACGTAAGGAAACAAGACTTGGAAATTAGTACGAAAGGAAGAATTGTTTTTCCGACGGAAAATCTTCCGAAGGTCGGAAAGGAAAAATGTTCGTTATTGAGAATTGGATTCTCAAAATGCATTATTTGAAGAGTATGGAACTTATAAATAATATGGAAATTTATTTTTACGGATTCGGTCATGTGGGGCCCACCCGAGGAAATTTTACATTTTTGTGGGGCCCACGAGGGTTACGGAATTTTATGGACGAATGAGAGGGCGACACGTGGCACACCCATAAGTGGTCTTGGTCGAGTTAGAGGAGGGGTAATATGGTCATTGAACATCTTGGAAGATAAGTCTTCAAAGCTTGACATAATTGACTAGTCAACTTGCCACATAAGCTTGATCCATGTGATTTTAATCCTAGCCTCACATTTGTTTAAGTCTAAGCCTTCCAATATGTGTTATATACTAACTAGTAGCAAGACTAGCTCATTTTAACACTTAGAGAAATTAGAAGACCTTGTGTTCTTCAAGAAAGCTCTCGGCTTAGTGTAATTTCCCACACAAAAATTTTATAGTTTTGATCCATTAGCCACAAGACTTTAACCCAATGTCCCTAGGGTATTGTAAGGATATCTCAATAGAAAGATTTCGGAAAAACGATTTTTACGTTAGTCGCAAGTGAAACTAAGGGAGTTCTTCAACTTTGAAGTTGGAACTTGAAGATGGGTTCTTCATAGGCCTATAAGGAGTGCTTGGAGCGGATTGGAACCTAAGGAAAGGAGCTAAGAATTGCTAAGGCGCGACTTTGGAATCTTGGAAATTTTAAGGGCTTTAAAGGTATATTCTTGTCGTTGTAGCAATTAAGGTTTACTTATCATTGTAGCTATGGTTTTAGCAAGCATGAGTTATATAGTATGAAGTTTGATATGTTTATCGCTATTGAACCCTAATCCGAAATCTAGCATGTTTAACTTTAAGATTTCAATTCTAGTCGATTATTAGTCTAAGCGTCGCATGTTGTTTAAAGAAGGAAATTGTAGTTGTTGAAGTTGTTTAGACTATATAACATGTTAGACCTTAGAACTTGGAATTGTAAGAAGGATTGAAAAAGACTTAGTGTTGTTCTAGAGGTTAGCCGAGAATGGCTTTTGGCATTTTCACTATTTCGTATGAATTGTGGGGCGGAATTTTACACGTATTGTAAGGCGGGTAATCCCCTTTGTTTGGTTGTTTTTTGGAGCCTTAAATGTGGCTTGTTGGTTATTGTATTCGGCCTTGAAAAAGGTGGCAAAGTAAGTAGAAACAAAGGAGGTGCTGCCCGATTTTCCGTAGAATTAGAGACCGTATACTTAGTATTATTCTACGTAGAGACTAGAAGTTGATAGTCTTGTTGTGACCATTATAGGTTGACACTTCTACGTACGGCGTATTCGGCTTAGCTTGTGGATATTAGCCGAAAAGGTATGTGAACTATCTCCTCTTCTAGCATGATTCCTTAGAATAAAGAAAGTAAGTTCTACTCCTTGAATGGTCCATTCCTTGCTTGTATTTGGATTGCCTAAAATAGAATTTGTTCTATGTACTTCCTTGAGTGTACTTTGATGTTTAAATTGTAAGTAGTATAATCCATTTCCTTAGGGAAGTTTGGATTCTTAAAAGTGAAGGTATTTTTCTTAAAGTACATAGAGACTTGAAAAGGATGTGGTTTCCAAATATTTTGGCTAGTGCCTTAGTTCTAAAACCTAAAGGTCATTATAATGACTTTAGGGGAGTCAAAGTAGTGATTTACTTATTTGATTTAAAAGAGGAGAAATGACATGATTTAAGAGAAGTAACTTGCGTTAAGGGTGAAGTTACTTGAGGTTTAAAAAGTAGAAGAAAACTTGTTTTCTAACCACAAGAGACTTGAAGTATTTTGAAAGTTGAGAACTTGATTTGTAAGTATGTGATACTTGGTTTTAATAGTATAAGTCTCTTGGTTATTGAAGGAATGGATACGTCTAAAACCATAAAGGGTTATAACGGCTTTATGGGAAGTTGTTATAACGGCTTTATGGAAGGTTTAGAAAGTTGTCTATTTTGATTAAATCGGCATAAGTTGCCTAGATTGGGAAAATTTGGAGTTACTTGATTTCAAACTTTGAAATGAGTTTTCTAAAAGTGTAGTAACTTACTTTGAAAAATAGACACGTCTTGATACTACGGGTGTTAGTATCTTGGGGCTTTACATAGAAAGGAGTCTTTTATAAAGGAATGTACGTACGTAGTACTTTGGCTTGTTAAAAGAGAATTATTCTAAGTGTGCCTTGATAAGTACTTTGGCTTGTTAAAAGAGAATTATTCTATGTATGCCTTGATTAGTACTTTGGCTTGTTAAAAGAGAATTATTCTAAGTGTGCCTTGATAAGTACTTTGGCTTGTTAAAAGAGAATTATTCTATGTATAACTTGATTAGTACCTTGGCTTGATAAATTGAGGATTTGTCTAAGTGTGCCTTGATAAGTACTTTGGCTTGTTAAAAGAGAATTATTCTAAGTGTGCCTTGATAAGTACTTTGGCTTGTTAAAAGAGAATTATTCTATGTATGCCTTGATTAGTACTTTGGCTTGTTAAAAGAGAATTATTCTAAGTATGCCGTGATAAGTACTTGGGCTTGTTAATTGAGAATTGCCTATGCTTTGAAATAGCCGGTTGTGTGCTATTGGTATATCACTGCTTGGTCATTCTGTTATACCTCAGATTTCGAGTATGTACGTGAGGACGACGACAAAAGTTTAGCCTTAAAGATAGGCCAAGTTCGAAATTTGTACACAACTCGCTAAAAGAATCGCTTTCCGATTTAAACGTTTCCACAACTTTCGTAGAGAAAATTCCGCTATGTCATTAAGTATTTTTATGGATTTTTCCGAGAGACGAAACATTTTGGACCAACGGGAGGGCAACACTTGGCACCCTCCCATTGATGGACTTGAATCGTCCATTGGACGAAAATGGAGAACATTGGCACGTTTTTTGTGCCATGGCACAAGTCAAGGAGTTGGTAGGATATTTGTGTTTAGTTAATCCTCACCCTACACTTGCCTTGCACTTGTCTTCATCTTGGCCATTGGTTGGCCAAGGCTTGAGCTATAAATACCCCTTTGATGAAGAGTTCTTCATCCACAAAGTTATCTTCCAAGTCTAAAAATCCTCTCCTCTCCTTTGTAGCCATTTCGTCCAAACACCTCCTCCCTCGAAGGTGGCCTTGGCCGAATACCCCCCTAGCGTATCCAAAAATCTTCCCCCCCTCACTTGGTAGATAAGTTCCCTTCTTGTATCGTTTTAATGCCCAAAATTGCCTAGCCCAAATACCATAGTACTTAGTAGAATTTGTGGTGAACTTCTAAGGTTCTGGGAGCATACAACTTGTGAGCAAAACCTTGCTCAGCGCGACTTTTCTAGGATATTATTGGGCTTACCGAGGTAATAATCCTAACCTCTTTTGAATTAGAGAATACTTACTGTTATAGTATAAGAATAAGTATAAATACTTAGAAGTATATCACGTAATAGAATTGAAGTGTTAATCACTTAAAAGGGTTTAAAAGAAGAATAATCAAATCAGATTACATAGGACTGCTTTCACGAGACTTATATAGCTCACCGTAGGAAGTGCTGCCCGACTTACCGTAGAATTATGAACCCTGCTTAGAATGACCTTGAGTAGTCTTTAATAGATATCTGTGACTATTATAGGTCGACTTCTGCATGCGACATATTCAACTTGCGGTGGTTTTCACGAGAAGGTATGTGATTCTTCCTAAAGCATGATATTTTACAATATACTTACGGCAATGCCTCACGCTTAAGCTGAATAATACTTACGGAATGCCTCACGCTTAAGCTCGACAATACTCACTGAATGCCTCACGCTTAAGCCCAATAATAAAGAATCAAAACATTTCAAAAGACTATGAATCATATTAATGTAAGAGAACTAATTGGTTTTTAAAACAGAAGCTTAAGAATTATACTAAGCTTTATGGGAAGTAAGTATAACCACTTAAGATTTATAAAAGAAACAAGTTTGCCTATGTGTTTATAACAGACTTGTATTGTGAAAAGAATAATAAAGATGGTTTGATAAATAGACATGATATGATGCTATGTGTGTTAGTATCTTGTAACGTTTGTATAGGTGAGTATCCTTGTTGTGCTTATGTTGTTTAAAGATAAGTTGTTATGTTAGTATACTATCACTCACCTCTTGAGATGATACCGGGGGTTAAGATGCCCTCCGATGCGGGGTAGACTCAGGCGGTCTGGGACCATGATTCGAGAATACCTCATGCGGGTCCAGGGGGCCTATGCGGAGCTACGAGTTCCGGTGTTAGTATGCGGGTTATACTCACGCGTCGGTGTGGCATGCGACAATGAGTCCAGACGACGCCGAGGAGTAGCTACCCGATGCGGGTTATACCTCACGCGCCCACGCGAGTGGCCTACGCGGACTCGGAGTCCAGGATTAGGCCTCGCGAATGATGATGGGGCGAGTGGCCTGCTTTCGATCATTCGCAGCCTAGACAAGACTCATTCTGATTACCTATTGTTGCTCTTGTTTGTGATGGCACTATGCGCGGTTTCTCGTTGTTTCATACATATTTGTAAACTGGTTTTAAAAATGATATGTTTCATTTAAGTACTTTACAGTTTCGCATACTTAGTACCTGTTGTACTGACCTCCTTCGGGGGGCTGCGTTCATGCCGCAGGTAAGGGCAAGCAGGTGTTAGATCCGCATTCCTAGGATCTCTACGTTGGTGTCGGGAGCTCCATCTCTTCCGGAGGCTCTACTTTTGGTATGATCTCCCTGTTGTAGATAGTTTTGTACAGTCAGGGTATGGCGGGGCCCTGTCCCGCCATAGTTGTATATTTCCTTAGAGGTCTGTAGTCATGTTGTACAGTGTCGGATGTAACTGCTGAACTATGATTATATATATGCCGAAAGGCGGTGTTTTTCTCACATAAACTGTGTCTTATTTTATAAACTGTTTCATGTCTTGTTTTATATTTCCGCTGATTTCTCTGATGTATGACTACTTGGGTGCCCCGGTAAGGCACCAGTCACGGGCCCCGGAACGGGTCGTGACAAAAGTGGTATCAGAGCAGTTAATCCTCGGAAAGTGTCTACAGACCGTATCTAGTAGAGTCTTGATTATCGGTGTGTTGTGCACCACACCAATAATCAGGAGGCTATAGGATATTTAGGATTGGTTTCCATTCTTCTCATTCTGAGATCGTCTTTGTAGAGCCGTGTTATAGGTTGGACCTCTAACGTATTCCTTTCCCGTACGCTTATGCCTCCACGTAAGGCAACCCGCCCGTGGCGGCAAGGCAGCGGAGTCGCTAGCAGACACCCAGAGAGTCACGAGGGCTCGTGCCCGCCTATACGAGACGGCGAGTTCTATGACGCCGCCAAATTTCAAAGACACCACAGCACCCACACCTCCCGCCCCACACCGGAGGAGTTAGGGTACAAGGAGACGGCCCGCCTTTGGCTAAAGTCAGGCCCGACACGAGGAGAGGCCGACGCGGCAGCTCCACCCAGCTCCGCATTCGCGTTGTTCACCCGAGGCGCAGAGTTTGAGGCTACGAGATTTCTTGAGTTGTAGCACGGAGTTTTATGGGTCGAGGCCGAGGATGATCCGCAGGAGTTCATCCGCCGATTCAGAGGATTTTGAGAGTGATCGGGCGCCGAGACCGAGTCCGTGATCTTTGGTTCACATAGGCCGCGTGATACCGCGATCGATTGGTTTGATTCATGGAGTTATCCCGTGGAGAGCACGCGTCCCAGCTACTGGGATGAGTTCTCGAGGCTTTCTCACTCACTTCTTGCCTCCACAGATGGCGAGGCGCGGGCCGATAGATTTTTACCGCCGAGGCAGAGGACGACCGCCGTGGAGTACAATGTCGAGTTTGATTCATCGCTCGATATGTCCCAAAGATTGTAGCAGATATGGAGGATAGGGTACACCGCTATGTCACCGGCTAGACGACTATATGGCCGAAGTCTTGTGCGGGGTTTCTCCACCGGTATGGACATTACCCGCACGCAGCTCACGCCTCGATGCGGCGAGCGCAGAGGTCGACGAGTGACAAAGCAGCAGGAAGGCCAGTGACGGAGGGTCTTCTCGTGGTTATCGTGGTGGGCGGCCTCGGCAGAGCCTAGATTCGCACCACGCCCGGCTCGAGCACTCTGCACCGCCTCAAGACGCCAGAGTTTTCGAGGGCGTACTCAGGCCCTGTGGCTTCGTGACGCCCGCAGAGTAGCAGAGGTATCGCCGATCGGACCACCCCGGTGTGGCCGTCGCGGTAGATCCCATTACGGGAAGTGTGGTACTACTTATGGATCTTGTTACGCCAGGCGCAGGTCACTTTGCGAGGATCGTCCCGACCGGGCGGTGGTAGGGCCCACCTGTGTTCTGTGGCGCTTCATCATCTCCTACGATTACTCGCCCGAGGCGTGGTTGTTATACCCGTATTTCGCAGTATGTACGTAAGGACGACGTGGAGAATTTGAGCCTTAAGTTAGGCTTTGGTTCGAAATTTGGGCACAAGTGCGAATAGAGTCGCTTTTCCGACTAAACGCTTTCCACTTTACGTTGGGAAAATTCCGCTATGTCATTTAGTATTTTTGCGAATTTTTCCGAGAGACGAAATGTTTTGGATCAACGGAGGGTGACACTTGTCACCCTCGTGGGCGTTGGGTCCGATTGGGTCACGTTTCTATGGCCTATTGGCTCCTTTGTTTTGGCCTTGTTTTGTGGCTTGTTTGGTGCCATGTTTTGTGCCTTGTTTTGTGGAGTAGGTTTAGGGTGCACTTGGCTTAATCTTGTCCTTACACTTGCTATACACTGGAAGGATCTCGCCCTCGTTGGCCTTTGGTTTTGCTATAAATACCCCTAAATGTGAAGACTTCATCCATTCCAAAACTTCCAAGTCTTGAAACCCTCTCCTCCCCTTTGTGAGCTCTAAACCGAGAGCCTTCCCTCCCCTTTTCGTGGCCTTTGGCCGAGAACACCCTCCCCTAGCCTAGTGTGCTAGCCGAGCCTACCCCCTTGGTAGAAAGTTGTCTTCCAAGTATTGTTATAATGCCCAAAATACCTTAGCCTTGTACCTTGTAGTATTCCAAAGATACTCTATACGTAGAGCCTAAAAATACTACCCTTTGTCCCTTTAGTCTCAAACCAAACCCTAAGAAAATCTTCGTTGATTGATCAAGTATTTAAGTAGAAGTTGGTTAGAACTTCTAAGGTTGTTTGGAGCGGGATGGAGCACCCGAGTCGAGCTAAACGTTGCTAAGGATCGACATTTAACTTGGATAATTATGGGCTTATCGAGGTAATTATCTTGTCCCTCTATTTGTAATTGGAAATTACATGTTATTAGAATATATAGTTGAAGTATACTATATATAGAACTAAGCTTAGCATCGCGCAATGTCTTTTGACTTAAGCTCAAGAATAAAGAAAAGAATCGCATCGTATTTACATAGACCGTATTGCAGAGACTTGTGTAGTATTATCGAGTAGAATTGTACACGCCAGGTTAGACGTGTAAACCCCTCGTTGGCTTGATGGCCGCCTCGATAGAGAGGAGATTTACGCGGGTGCGGGGGGGAAGGTGCCGAATTTTCTGTAGAGAAATGGAACCTTGTGTTTTGAAGTTAATAGACGTTTGTGACCTTTCTAGGTGAAAGTACTAAGAGTAGCGATTCTACTTGGCGAGTGGAAAGGGCTAGTGCGTTGTAGTACTTGGAGCATTTTGCTTATTGTCGATACTGTCATGAGGTATGTGAACCTCTTCCTATCTGTTCTAGCATGATATGTGTGTAGCTATGTAAGACGGTGGACGACAGTGCTAAGTGTATTTGTTTGTTTAAACATAAAGTGTTATAACGGCTTTATGGGAAGTTGGTTATAACACTTTATGTAGGTAAGAAATTGGTTTATTGATGTTTGAAGTTTAGAGTCTTGATATTATAATATATGAGACTTAACTTATTTTTTTTAATGTGGTTGATTGTTTGAAACCTCATTAGTGATTAATGTGTACTTGGTTTTTAAAGGATAATGTTTTACCGATTTGGAAATCGAATGTGTATCGACTGCACCACCGCAGCGTTAATAAAGGAAAATGTATTGAATAATGATGTGTTGTATTAAAACCAGTAGAAACCTCCATCCGCATAGAAGCTAAGATGAGACAAAATGATATTACATTTTCTAGATCATGGTCACGTAATAAGATCGTTATAAACAAGAATAAACTACTCACATATATGACATATGTTACTCAATTGTTTTAAAAGAGATTAAGACTATGAGTTATGAAACCTTTCTAAAATAAGTGACTTGAGCATTTGAAAATGAGAAGCTTGAGTAATCAAACTAGGCAAACCGGAACTTAGGAAAAGAATGTTGTTACTTGATTTTGAAAAGGAATGTGGGTTGGTCATTCTAATACTACGTATAGGTGACTTTTATAAAAGTAATGGATCTCTTTAAAAGAACTTAACGTATGTAGTACTTTGGGGTTAAAACCCGACTTTGGCATAAAATGAAAGTACTTTGAGTTGTGTGAAACTTGCCTATGCTTGTTGTTGTGAAACTTGCCTATGTTTGTTGTTGTGAAACTTGCCTATGCTTGTGATGATAGCCTTTGTTGTGCAAGTGTGGTATTTCTGTGTTACCGCGTCTCTCGATAGAGGGCCGGTCGACTTGTTGAGAACTTACTGACGCGTCTTTGGCGGTGATGGAGAATTCCACGTATGTTTCCATTTTGATTATCGTCTTGTTGTTGATGTCACATGGACATGTCTACACCGACGCAGATTCCGGCACGCGGCCACGCGTCGGGTTGATTACCCGATATATTGTTATTGTGGTTACATGGACATGTCTACACCGAGGTAGAATTCCGGGGCACGTGGCTACGCGCAGGTTGATCACCCAAAGATATTATTGTTGATGTCACATGGACGTGTCTACACCGAGGTAGAATTCCGGGTACGTGGCCGTGGGGGCATTGGTATTATTGTTGCATCATGGACATGTCTACACCGATGCAGAATCCGGGGCACGCGCCATGATGCGAACATGATTGATGTTGTGGGCGTGAGACCCATAGTTATATTTGAGTGATGACTTGAGGCGTGAGTCCCCGATCGACATGATCGCTTTATGTTGTGAACTGTAGTTTGGTTATCATACATGTCTCCTGCGTTATATAGACTAGTATGATTTCATTACATTAATTTTAAAGTTTCACATACTTGGTACTGTCAGATCGACCTCTCGGGCCGCGTTCATGCCGCAGTAGAGGTACATCGGCCGTGGATCCTCGCCTTAGGATCTCGGTCGGCGTTTTGGGAAGCTCCGCTTTCTCGAGGCTTATCTTTTGCATGTGTTCCCGAGTTGTAGGTTCTTGTACATTCGTGGTATGGCGGCCCCGTCCGTCATAGTTGTTGTAAATCTTAGAGGTGCAGTAATCGCAAGGCGTGGTTTGTAAAAAGGATTAAACTGCTCGCTTTGTAAGAGTTGTATTTATATATGTTATTGGAAGGTAACCGCTGGGTTGGCCTGCTTTTATGATCATATATCTTGTTTCTTGTTTAAAGTTTTATTTTCCGCTGGTTTTCTCGATGTTGTGTCACTAGGGTGCCCGGATAAGGCACCAAGAACGCCCCGGACGGTCGTTACAAAAGTGGTATCGAGCGATTAATCCTGAAAGTGTCTACGCATCGTGTCTAGTAGAGTCTTGATTATCGATGTGTTGTGCACCACATCTATAATCGTGAGGTCGCAGGACATTTAGGATTAGTTTCCATTCTTCTCATTCCGAGATCGTGCCTTAGAGTGTTGTAAGTCGACCCTCCGACGTATCTCGCTTTTACCGCTTATGCCTCCGCGCAAGGCAACCAGAGCCACGGGGCAAGACACCGAGGGAACCGCTAGTGAGATACTGAGGAGTACGAGGGCGCAGCCCGCATAAGACTGAGGTTGTGCTTCAGACGGCGGGTTTTGTGAAGCCGCCAGCCCCAGCAGAGGTTAGAGCCGCAACAATGGCTGCTGAGACCGCAGTACCTGAGCCTCCAGTCCCACAGTCTGGGGCAGGAGATGGGTTACGCGAGATGGCCCAGCTTGCCGCCGTGGTCGTGGGCCGATATGAGGATAGGCCGGACGCAGCAGCCTGGGCCCAAAGAGCAGCCGTTCACCCCGAGCAGATAGTTTGAGGCTACGGACTTTCCGAGTCAGAGCCCGCCAGAGTTTTATGGGTCGAGGCCTGAGGATGATCCGCAGGAGTTCATCCGGCAGTTACAGCGGATCATGCGGGTGATCAAGGCTTCAGAGACCGAGTCTGTGACCTTTGGTTCGCATCGGCTGCGTGATACCGCAGTCGATTGGTTTGATTCATGGAAGCTTTCCCGGGGAGAGTACGCACTCCAGCAGTATGGGATGAGTTTTCGGGGGCTTTCCTCACTCACTTCTTGCCTCCGCAGATGAGGAGGGCACGGGCCGACAGATTTTTGATGCTTAGACAGAGCGGGCGTACGGTTCGGGAGTACAATGTGGAGTTCGACTCATTGGCCCGGTACGTCCCAGCGTTGGTAGCTAGTATGGAGGATCGAGTGCACCGATATGTTACAGGGCTCGATGATTACATGTCAGAGGCATGTTCAGGAGTAGCTCTTCAGCCGGGCATGGACATTGCCCGCATGCATGCTCACGACCGGATGTGAGGCACTGAGAGGTCGACGGAATGACCAAGATCAGAAGAAGAGGGCCAGACAAACAGGGTACTTTGGTGACTTTAGAGGCGGACCGCCTCAGCAGCATACTAGTTTTGTACATCAGCCAGTGCAGAGTGGTCCTCCACAACCTTCAGAGTATTCGGAGCGTCGTGGCTCGAAGGGTGTTCAGTTTCAGGAAGTGCGGTGTTGGCGGACGCGTCACCCCTACCTCGTGTGGTCGATGTGGTAGACCGCATTTCGGGAGTGTCGTGCGCCAGTGGAGCTTGTTATTTTTGCGGCAGGCCATTTTGCGAGGAACTGTCCGACCAAGGGTCGCACGGATGTTACGACTCAGCCTACAGGATCAGTGGCTCGTTCATCGCCTTCTACAGTTATGCGCCTGCAGATCGCCTATGATTAGAGTGAGCGGTAGCTTCGTATATCCTTAACCTCTAGAGTTTTGGTATGCTTGTTATGATGGTCTCATTATTATGTGCTATGTACGAATAGCGTTGTGTTAATTGTGAGTTAGAAAACATGCTTAGTTGGGAGGATACGATGAGGGCATGGTAAGTGTGAAGATTAGGGTATGTCACTACTGAGACCATTGGGTTAAGGTCGTCTTGAGTTAAAGATTTATTTTATGTTTTAACCTTATCAGAGTAGTAGTATACGTGGGATTTATTTGTGTGATAAGTCCGTGGGTAGTGTGAGATGGAAGTGGTAGCTTATGATGTGAATTAGTAAGATTGTTAGGATCGGGAACAAGAGTTTGGCGCGGTTGGGGTCGGGTTGAGGACCATTCGGTCAACCCAGAACCCGGTTTGGGGTGGGGTCGGGTGGTCCTCCAGTGGTAGGGTCACGAGGATGCTAGGCCCAAGTTTGTTTGACCATCGTATGAGTTGGTGGATATGTTCGACCGAGCGGATCGCGAGGCCGGAACGCCTTAGAAAAGATCGAAGTTAGTAAGATGACCAAGTTTGGAGGTAGTGACTCCAAGGGTAGGAAACAGAAGAGATGACGGAAGTTAGGTACAGATAATAGAAAGAGTTTGAGTATTCGAGAAGCGGTACAACAAGATAGGGGTAAAGTGAACGTGTGTGATCGCTTTTGTGAAATGAAGGTGTGAAGGGAGTATATTTTAGACCTCAGGTAAGGGGTTTTTGTGATGATTAGAGGTGTTTCCTCGTTGACCTGGGTTTAAGTATTGGTGCGTTTGTTATTTTTATGGCCAGGTGTGGCATGATTGTTTTCGTGCGTATAGCAGTGAAGGCTATACTAGCGCATGTTTGTGTTGAGACTTGAGAAGGAACATTCGGGACGAATGTTTCTAAGGAGGGGAGAATGTTATACCCCGTATTTCCAGAGTATGTACGTAAGGACGTACGTGGAGAATTTGAGCCTTAAGTTAGGCTTTGGTTCGAAATTTGGGCACAAGTGCCGAATAGAGTCGTTTTCCGACGAAACGTTTCCACAGCTTACGTTGGGAAAATTCCGGCTATGTCATTTAGTATTTTTGCGAATTTTTCCGAGAGACGAAATGTTTTGGACCAACGGGAGGGTGACACTTGTCACCCTCAAGTGGGCGTTTGGGTTGGCCGATTGGGTCACGTTTCTATGGCCTATTGGCTCCTTGTTTTGGCCTTGTTTTGTGGCTTGTTTGGTGCCATGTTTTGTGCCTTGTTTTGTGGAGTAGGGTTTAGGGTGCACTTGGCTTAATCTTGTCCTTACACTTGCTATACACTTGGAAGGATCTTGGCCCTTGGTTGGCCTTTGGTTTTGCTATAAATACCCCCCTAAATGTGAAGACTTCATCCATTCCAAAAACTTCCAAGTCTTGAAACCCTCTCCTCCCCCTTTGTGAGCTCTAAACCGAGAGCCTTCCCCCTCCCCCTTTTCGTGTGGCCTTGGGCCGAGACCACCCCCTCCCCCTCGCCGAGTGTGCTAGCCGAGCCTACCCCCCCCCTGGTAGAAAGTTGTCTTCCAAGTATTGTTATAATGCCCAAAATACCTTAGCCTTGTACTTGTAGTATTCCAAAGATACCTCTATACGTAGAGCCGAAAATACTACCCTTTTGTCCCTTTAGTCTCAAACCGAAACCCTAAGAAAATCTTCATTGATTGATTGAAGTATTTAAGTAGAAGTTGGTTAGAACTTCTAAGGGTTGTTTGGAGCGGATGGAGCACCTTGAGTCGAGCTAAACGTTGCTAAGGATCGACATTTAACTTGGATAATTATGGGCTTATCGAGGTAATTATCTTGTCCTCTATTTGTAATTGGAAATTACATGTTATTAGAATATATAGTTGAAGTATACTATATATAGAACTAAGCTTAGTATCGCGCAATGTCTTTTGACTTAAGCCCAAGAATAAAGAAAAGAATCGCATCTGTATTTACATAGGATGTATTGCAGACTTGTGTAGTACATCGAGTAGAATTGTACACGCCAGTTAGACGTAAACCCCCGGTTGGCTTGATGGCGGCCTCGATAGAGAGAGGAGATTTACGCTGTTGCGGGAGGCGTGCCGAATTTTCAGAGAAATGGAACCTTGTGTTTTGAAGTTAATAGACGTTTGTGACCTTTCTAGGTGAAAGTACTAAGAGTAGCGATTCTACTCGGCGAGTGGAAAGGGCTAGTGCGTTGTAGTACTTGGAGCATTTTGCTTATCGTCGATACTCGTCGCGAGGTATGTGAACCTCTTCCTATCTGTTTCTAGCATGATATGTGTGTAGCTATGTAAGACGGTGGACGACAAGTGCTAAGTGTATTTGTTTGGTTTAAACATAAAGTGTTATAACGCTTTATGGGAAGTTGGTTATAATGACTTTATGTAGGTAAGAAAATGGTTTATCGATGTTAGAAGTTAAGAGACTTGATCTTATAAGATAAGAGACTTAACTTATTTGTTTTAATGTGGATGTTTGTGTGAAACCTCATTCGTGAGTAATGAGTACTTGGTTTTTAAAGGGATAATGTTTTATCGATTTGGAAATCGAATGTATCGACAGCACCACCGCAGCGTTAATAAAGGAAAATGTATTGAATAATGATGTGTTGTATTAAAACCAAAGAGAAACCTCCATCCGCATGAAGCTAAGATGAGACAAAATGATATTACATTTTCTAGATCATGGTCTGTAATAAGATCGTTATAAACAAGAATAAACTACTCACATATATGACATATGTTACTCAATTGTTTTAAAAGAGATTAAGACTATGAGTTATGAAACCTTTCTAAAATAAGTGACTTGAGCATTTGAAAATGAGAAGCTTGAGTAATCAAACTAGGCAAACCGAACTTAGGAAAAGAATGTTGTTACTTGATTTTGAAAAGGAATGTGGGTTGGTCATTCTAATACTACGTATAGGTGACTTTTATAAAAGTAATGGATCTCTTTAAAAGAACTTAACGTATGTAGTACTTTGGGGTTAAAACCCGACTTTGGCATAAAATGAAAGTACTTTGAGTTGTGTGAAACTTGCCTATGCTTGTTGTTGTGAAACTTGCCTATGTTTGTTGTTGTGAAACTTGCCTATGCTTGTGATGATAGCCTTTGTTGTGCAAGTGTGGTATTTCGTTACCGCGTCTCGATAGAGGCCTCGACTTGTTGAGAACTTACTTGACGCGTCGGCGGTGATGGAGAATTCCACCGTATGTTTCCATTTTGATTCTCGTCTTGTTGTTGATGTCACATGGACATGTCTACACCGACGCAGATTCGGCACGCGCCACGCCGGGTTGATTACCCGATATATTGTTATTGTGGTTACATGGACATGTCTACACCGAGGTAGAATTCCGGGGCACGTTACGCGCGTGGTTGATCACCCAAGATATTATTGTTGATGTCACGGACGCGTCTCACACCGAGGTAGAATTCCGGCATGTGGCCACGGGCATTGGTATTATTGTTGCATCATGGACATGTCTACACCGATGCACTCCGGTACGCGCCATGATGCGAACATGATTGATGTGGGCGTGAGACCCATAGTTATATTTGAGTGATGACTTGAGGCGTGAGTCCTCGATCGACATGATCGCTTTTATGTTGTGAATCGTAGTTTGGTTATCATACATGTCTCACGCTTTATATAGACTAGTATGATTTCATTCTGATTTTTACGATTTCACATACTTGGTACTGGCCAGATCGACTTCGGGCCGCGTTCATGCCGCGGTAGAGGTACATCGGTCGTGGATCCTCGCTCTTAGGATCTCGGTTCAGCGTTGGGAAGCTCCGTTTCTCCGAGGCTTATCTTTTGCATGTGTTCCCGAGTTGTAGGTTCTTGTACATTCGTGGTATGGCGGGCCCGTCCGTCATAGTTGTTGTAAATCTTAGAGGTGCGTAGTAATCGCAAGTGTGGTTTGTAAAAAGGATTAAACTGCTCGCTTTGTAAGAGTTGTATTTATATATGTTATTGGAAGGTAACCGTTGGGTTGGCCTGCTTTATGATCATATATCTTGTTTCTTGTTTAAAGTTTTATTTTCATTGGTTTTCTCGATGTTGTGTCACTAGGGTGCTCGGATAAGGCACAAGAACGCCCCGGACGGGTCGTTACAAGCGGTGCTCGGGTCACAGGTCGCGGCAGGTCGTGGCGCAGTCCCGCTTCTAGCGGTCCTCGTAACCGCATATATGCTTTTTCCACCGACAGATCGTGAGGCCTCACCGATGTCGCCACGGTACCTTATCGGTTCGGGTTTGATGTGTATGCTTTGATAGATCCGGTTCTACTCTCCATATATCTCCCTTGTTGCTAGTAGGATAGGGATAGAGCACGAGTCCATAGACCTTTCGAGGTAGCTACGCCATGGTGATTCGGTGGTAGCTCGGCGGGTATATAGAGCTTGTCTGTGACCATTTACGCCGTCTGACCACAGCCGACTTGATAGAGTTGGAGATGATTGACTTCGACGTGATCATGGGGATGGATTGGCTAGCTTCTTGCTATGCCAATGTAGACCGCAGAGAGAGTAGCACGGTTCCGGTTCTGAGCCGGTTGTTGAGTGGGAGCACGCGATCGCCGAGGGTAGGTTTATTTCCTACCTCAAGGCTAGGAAGATGGTGCGAGAAGGGTATATCTTCCATCTAGTTCGAGTTTTTGATACTGAGGATGCGGTACCAGATTTTCACCGCCTCGTAGTCACGAGTTCCCGCACGTGTTCCTGCATGACCTCGGGTATCCTCCCGAGAGGAGATTGAGTTTTGTATTGACTTATTGCGGATACTCGGCCTATTTCCATTCCGCCATACGTAATGGCACTGCCGAGTTGAGAGAGCAAGGATCGGCAGGGATTTGCTAGAGGCGGCTTCATTAGGCCCGGTGTTTCTCCCGGGCGCCGTATTGTTCGTGAAGAAGGGCGACGCGCAGCGTGTGTTGATTACAGCACTGAACAAGGTGACCATTAAGAACGAGATACCCTCCTGTGATTGATGATTTGTTCGACCAGCAGGTGCGAGATGTTTCTCAAGATTGATCTGCGATCGGGCTATCATCAGTGCACGAGTCGAGAGGTGGATGTCCCTAGATCGCATTCGGACGATGCACGGCATTATGAGTTCGTGGTCATGTCTTTTGGGTTGACCAATGCTCGCGGTATTCATGGATTTGATGAACCGAGTGTTCAAACCATTTTTGACACGCTTTGTGATAGTGTTCATTGATGATATCTTGGTTTATTCTCGCCAGAGCGAGCACGCGGAGCATTGAGGCGATCTTGGCCGATTCTCAGACCAAAGCTTATACGCCAAGTTTTCCAAATGTGAGTTTTGCTGACTTGATGGCGTTTCTTGGGCATATTGTCGGGCCGATGGCATTCGAGTTGATACGGCCAAGATCGAGGCGGAGACTTGGCCGAGACCTACTACTCCGGCAGAGGTTCGCAGATTCGGGCCTTGCGAGTTATTATCGGCGGTTCGTGGAGAAGTTTGCTTTATCTACGCACCATTGACTAGGGCCGACTCGAAGGCACCAAGTTTCGATGGTGATGCTTGGAGCGTGGTTTCGATTCTTGAAAGAGAGATCGACGACCGCCTCGCTTCTTACTCTTCCGCAGGTCCAGATGGTTATGTCGTGTATTGTGATCGTCGGGCATCGGGTTGGGATGTGTTGATGCAAAGATGGCGAGTTATAGCATATGCATCCCGACACCAAGAAACACGAGAGAACTACCCCACCCATGATTTGGAGCCGGCGGTGATTCACGCTTTGAAGATGCGGAGGCACTATTTGTATGGGGTTCACGTGGATATTTATACGGACCACAAGAGCCTCCAAGATATCTTCACCGAGGAGCCGAACTTACGGCGAGACGGTGGTTAGAGTTGCTTAAGGATTACGATGTTGATATCCTATACCACGGGAAGGCCAATGTGGCGGATGCCCGAGTCGTAGGTCGATGGGGAGCCTATCGGATGCGGCTAGTGAGGAGGACATGGTTCGTGATTTGCATCGATTAGCGAGCCTTGGTGTCCGCTTTGATTGATTCCGATAGCGGTGGGGTTAGAGTTCGTGAGGTTGCCGAGTCTTCCATCGCCGAGAGGAAGAGAGGCAACAGCCGAGGATCCGGCTTTGATTCGATATCGTGATCTGACTCTTCGTGAGGGCAAGCGGTCCTTGAGGTAGCACACGATGGGGTGCTAAGGTTTGAGGGCGTTGTGTGTTCCGGATGTTTGAGGACTTGGCAGCAGGTTCTTGGGAAGCACACGCGTACTCTATCCATCCGTGGTCGACCAAGATGTACCACGACCTTAGATCCGTATTGGTGGGATGGTTTGAAGAGGACGTTGCGAGTTCGTAGCTCGCCCGTGTTGTCGGCAGTGAAGGTAGAGCACCGAGGCCCGGTGGTTTGTTACGCACGATAGAGATCCCGACCGAAGTGGAGGTGATCAACATGGACTTCATCACAGGATTGCCTCGCACTCGAGGAGACATGATTCCATATGGGTTATCGTCGACGGTCGACGAAATCAGCCCACTTTCTTCCCGTTCGAACGACCTTTTCGGCTGAGGATTATGCCAGACTTTACATCCGAGAGATCGTCAGACTGCATGGAGTCCCTAGTTCGATCATATCGCATGCAGGAGCCCGGTTACGCTAACTTCGGAGGTCCTTCCAGAGGGGTTTAGGGACGCAGTGAGCCCGAGTATCGCATTTCATCCACGCATGCACGACAGCAGAGCGCACTATCCGCACTGCGAGGATATCTGCGAGCTTGTGTTATTGACTTCAGTGGTAGTTGGGAGGATCATTTGCCCTAGTTGAGTTTGCATATAATAATAGCTACCACTCCAAAGATTCGATGGCGCCTTATGAGGCCTTGTATGGAGGAAGTGCAGATCGCCTATAGGTTGGTTCGATGGGCGAGGTGCGGCTAGTGGGACCAGATTTGGTACAAAGAAATGGATAAGGTGAAGCTTATCCGAGAGCGGCTATCGACACCGTGAGTCGATGTAAGTCGTATGCAGATCATCGTCGTCGGCATCTTGAGTTCGAGGTTCATGATTGGGTTTTCCTAAAGGTGTCACCCATGAAGGGGAAACTCAGCCCAAGGTACATTGGGCCATTTCAGATTGTCCGCAGGGTAGGCAAGGTTGCCTATGAGTTGGATCTGCCGTCCGATCCGAGGCGGCATCCGGTTTTTCACGTATCTATCTTTGAGGAGATGTATCGGGATCCATCTAGTGGTACACCCGATTGGCGATGTCCAGTGACCGAGGGGTTATCGTATGAGGAGATTCCCATAGCGATAGTCGATCGTCGTTAGGCGTCTGACCAAGGACGTGGCTTCCACAAAGTCTTGTGGCGAACGAGCTTAGGAGGAGATGACGTGGGAAGGCGAGGAGGACATGAGGCAGAGGTACCTCACCTATTCCCACACCTCCGGTAATTCACTTTCCTACTTGTAAATTTTCGTTATCGCTTTTACCTAAGTGTTGTTTTGTGGTCGTGTGTGGCTTTTGCAATCGCTTAAGTTTTGAAGAACACGATCATTATCTGTCTTGGGAAGGAACATTCGACGAATGTTTCTGAGGGGAGAATGTTATACCTCGTATTTCCGAGTATGTACGTGAGGACGACGCATAAAAGTTTAGCCTTAAAGATAGGCCAAGTTCGAAATTTGTACACAACTCGCTAAAAGAATCGCTTTCCGACGAAACGTTTCCACTTTCGAGAGAAAATTCCGCTATGTCATTAAGTATTTTTGCGGATTTTTCCGAGAGACGAAACATTTTGGACCAACGGAGGGCAACACTTGGCACCCTCCCATTGATGGACTTGAATCGTCCATTGACGAAAATGGAGAACATTGGCACGTTTTTGTGCCATGGCACAAGTCAAGGAGTTGGTAGGATATTTGTGTTTAGTTAATCCTCACCCTACACTTGCCTTGCACTTGTCTTCATCTTGGCCATTGGTTGCAAGGCTTGAGCTATAAATACCCCTTTGATGAAGAGTTCTTCATCCACAAAGTTATCTTCCAAGTCTAAAAATCCTCTCCTCTCCTTTGTAGCCATTTCGTCCAAACACCTCCCTCCTTGTGAAGGTGGCCTTGCCGAATACCCCCTAGCCTAGCCAAAAATCTACCCTCCCTTGGTAGAAAAGTTACCTTCTTGTATCGTTATAATGCCCAAAATACCCTAGCCCAAATACCTTAGTACTTAGTAGAAGTTGTGGAGAACTTCTAAGGTTCTTGAGCATACAACTTAGAGCAAAACCTTGCTCAGCGCGACTTTTCTAGGATATTATTGGGCTTACTGAGGTAATAATCCTAACCCTCTTTTGAATTAGAGAATACTTATCGTTATAGTATAAGAATAAGTATAAATACTTAGAAGTATATCACGTAATAGAATTGAAGTGTTAATCACTTAAAAGGGGTTTAAAAGAAGAATAATCAAATCAGACTTACATAGGACTGTTTTCACAATGAGACTTATATAGCTCACCGGTAGGGAAGTGCTGCCCGACTTACCGTAGAATTATGAACCCTGCTTAGAATGACCTTGAGTAGTCTTTAATAGATATTCGTGACTATTATAGGTGACTCTCTGCGCGACATATTCAACTGGCGGTGGTTTTCACGGTAAGGTATGTGATTCTTCCTAAAGCATGATATTTTACAATATACTTACGAATGCCTCACGCTTAAGCTCGAATAATACTTACGGAATGCCTCACGCTTAAGCTCGAATAATACTCACGAATGCCTCACGCTTAAGCACAATAATAAAGAATCAAAACATTTCAAAAGACTAACAATCATATTAATGTAAGAGAACTAATTGGTTTTAAAGCGAAGCTTAAGAATTATACTAAGCTTTATGGGAAGTAAGTATAACCACTTAAGATTTATAAAAGAAACAAGTTTGCCTATGTGTTTATAATGGACTTGTATTGTGAAAAGAATAATAAAGATGGTTTGATAAATAGACATGATATGATGCTATGTGTGTTAGTATCTTGTAACGCTTGTATAGGTGAGTATCCTTGTTGTGCTTATGTTGTTTAAAGATAAGTTGTTATGTTAGTATACTATCACTCACCTCTTGAGATGATACAGGGGTTAAGCCGCCTCCGACGCGGGTAGACTCAGCGGTGCAGGACCATGATTCGAGAATACCTACGCGGGTCCAGGGGCCTATGCGAGCTACGAGTTCCGGTGTTAGTATGCGGGTTATACCTCGCGATGCAGTGTGGCCATGCGACAATGAGTCCAGGATACGCCGAGGAGTAGCTACCTCGATGCGGGTTATACCTCATGCGCCCACGTGAGTGGCCTATGCGACTCGAGTCGAGATTAGGCCCGCAGAATGATGGGGGCGAGTGGCCTGCTTTCGATCATTCGCGGCCTAGACAAGACTCATTCTGATTACCTATTGTTGCTCTTGTTTGTGATGTGGCACTATGCGCGGTTTCATGGTTGTTTCATACATATTTGTAAACCGGTTTTAAAAATGATATGTTTCATTTAAGTACTTTCTGATTTCGCATACTTAGTACTGTTATCGACCTCCTTCGGGGCTGCGTTCATGCCGCAGGCGGGCAAGCAGTGTTAGATCCGCATTCCTAGGATCTCTACGTTGGTGTCTGAGCTCCATCTCTTCCGAGGCTCTACTTTTGGTATGATCTCCCGTCCCGCCATAGTTGTATATTTCAGAGGTCTGTAGTCATGTTGCAGTTCGGATGTAATCGCTGAACTATGATTATATATATGCCGAAAGGCGTGTTTTTCTCACATAAGCGTGGTCTTATTTTATAAAGCTTCATGTCTTGTTTTATATTTCCGCGATTTCTCCGATGTATGACTACTTGGGTGCCGTGGCAAGCGATCCACGGCCCCGAACGGTCGTGACAATTCCTCGGTTTGTGGCATTTGCATAATTCCGTGGATTTGCTACCCACGATGCGAGGAATACCTCATGCGAGTCCGTAGGGCTTATGCGGGTGAAATAGTCCCACGCGCGGCGTCCACCTATGCGAGAATACCTCATGCGAGTCCGTAGGGCTTATGCGCGGTGAAATAGTCCTATGCGAGGAATACCTCATGCGGTCCGAAAGGGCTTACGCGGGTGAAATAGTCCCACGCGGGCGGTCCAACTATCGCGAGGAATACCTCACGCGGTCCACGCGACCTATGCGGTGAAATAGTCCCGTGAATAGGATTGCTAAATGACATCTGCGCGGATGGTCTGCTTGATCATGAGCTTCCTAGTTTATATTGTAAGGATACCATCGCTTACTCTCATTGTTAGTAAGGCACAATGTGTTGTATTTTGATTATCATATATGTCCCCTGATTTGTTTGTGTTACCCATGGTCATGCTTTTACGAGGTGGGATTAGGGCATGGGACCACGAGGTATTGAGGACACAGTGGGACTTGGTGTTCATGTATCCTTATTGGTGTTATTACATCATGGATCACGGCGGTGAGGAAGGATTCCACGCATGATTGATATTATGGGCGTGAGACCCATGGTTATATTGAGTAATGACTTTGAGGGCTGCGTCACGACTTGATATGACCGCTTATGTGTTATGTATCGTAGGTTGGATATCATACATGTCTCTGTGTTATTTAGATCGCTATGATTTTATTACGATTTCATCGCTCACATACTTGGTACATTCTTCGCATCGACCTCCTCGGGCCGCGTTTATGCCGCAGTTTAGGTACGTGATTCGGTGATCGGCAGTGTAGGATCCTCGCCAGTGGTTTTGATAAGCTCCTTCTATTCGGAGTTTATCTTTGGTATATGTCCTTCAAGATGTGCTTTGTATAGTTTTGGGTACGGGCGGGCCTTGTCGTCATAGTTGATTTAACTCCAGAGGTGCGTATTCATATGTGGATTGGACTCGTATGCGGTAGTGTCTTTAGTTTATGTATATATGGCAGCCTTGTCGGCTTTGCCCTTGCTCGTACGTTCGTTTTAAAAAAAAAATGAGGTGTTATTTCAGTTCCGCAGCTTACTTGTATTGTTAAGGTAGAAGGGTGCCCAGGTAGGGCACGAGTCACGGGCCCGGGGTTCGGGCTGTGACAGAGTGGTATCAGAGCAGTCAGTCCTCGAAATGTCTACAGACCGTGTCTAGTAGAGTCTTGATTATCGGTGTGTTGCGCGCCACACCCATAAACAGGAGGCTACAGGATATTTAGGAGTTGATTTCTATTCTTTTCACTCTAAGATCGTGCCATAGAGCTGTGTTAGTAAGAAAATTCCTCTCTGACGTATTGTTGTGTTACAGTATGCCTCCAAGGAGGGCAACAGCCGCCCAGAAGGGCAAAGGAGTAGCAGGAGCTACTAGTCAGACTCAGAGAGATGATAGGGCTTATGCCCAGGGTACACCAGATGTTGTTCGCAATGGCGAAGTTCTTCTGCGCCAGTTTTGAGGCCAAGACTGCAGAGCCTCCAGCTTTCGGTTAGGAGAAGACCGTAGGTCGAGGAAAGCCGTTGTGTTATTGACCAAGATAGCGGTGCTAGCGGTTAGAAGTGATAGTACCCCAGAGGTAGGGATACTTTGATTAGTAAGTGAGAAGTAAGAATGTTGACAAGAATGATAGGTGAACTGAGACTATAGTTGTATAATGTTCACAAGTTGTAATTGGCCCATGACAGTGTAAGACCAATAGGGAAGATTGTACAGTAGAAATACTTTGGCTTATGTGACGAACCTCTAGTGAATAGGGGATAGGGTAAGAAGTACCTTGAGATAAGAGAGATTTATTCCAGACTAAGAACGAGAAGTTAAGTGTGACGATGAGTCGGGTTATAGACTCATTTCGGGTCAACCGATAGTATGGAATCGGGTGATGTCAGTTAGAAATAGTCCCGTTAAGTGATAGGGTCCTGTGGATGTCAGGCCCAAGTTTAGTTAATCGTTGTACGAGTTTGTGGACGCGTTCCACCGGAACTAGGTCGTAAGGACCGAGAAGAGCCTTAGCGGAAATTCAAGTAGCTTAATGGCCAGGTTTGATTAGTAACTCCAAGGAGTGGAGAACAGAAACGATATTGAGATTTTGTACGTGTACTAGATAAGTTTGAAAGTACGAGAAAGTATGACTAGTAAGGAAAGAAAGGAACCTCTAAGGATCCCGTGTTTTGGGAAGACTGTAACCTTCGAGTTTTGTGAGAAGGGGGTCGCGGACGGAAGGTCCATTGTTATGTTTACGTATGTTGTGGTGGCCATGTGTGGCATCGTTGGTCTTGTGCAGTTTTGATCGATAGGCATAGTATAGAGATTGTGCCGGAGTGTGTATAGCTTGGCAACCGACTAAGAACATTCGGGGACGAATGTTTCTAAGGGGGGAAGAATGTTACACCCCGTAAGTCCAGGACATGTATAAGAGAATGTACGTAAGGAAACAAGACTTGGAAATTAGTACGAAAGGAAGAATTGTTTTTCCGACGGAAAATCTTCCGAAGGTCGGAAAGGAAAAATGTTCGTTATTGAGAATTGGATTCTCAAAATGCATTATTTGAAGAGTATGGAACTTATAAATAATATGGAAATTTATTTTTACGGATTTGGTCATGTGGGGCCCACCCGAGGAAATTTTACATTTTTGTGGGGCCCACGAGGGTTACGGAATTTTATGGACGAATGAGAGGGCGACACGTGGCACCCCCATAAGTGGTCTTGGTCGAGTTAGAGGAGGGGTAATATGGCCATTGAACATCTTGAAAGATAAGTCTTCAAAGCTTGACATAATTGACTAGTCAACTTGCCACATAAGCTTGATCCATGTGATTTTAATCCTAGCCTCACATTTGTTTAAGTCTAAGCCCTCCAATATGTGTTATATACTAACTAGTAGCAAGACTAGCTCATTTTAACACTTAGAGAAATTAGAAGACCTTGTGTTCTTCAAGAAAGCTCTCGGCTTAGTGTAATTTCCCACACAAATATTTTATAGTTTTGATCCATTAGCCACAAGACTTTAACCCAATGTCCCTAGGGGTATTGTAAGGATATCTCAATAGAAAGATTTGGAAAAACGTATTTTTACGTTAGTCGCAAGGCGGAAACTAAGGAGTTCTTCAACTTTGAAGTTGGAACTTGAAGATGGGTTCTTCATAGCCTCTACGAGTGCTTGGAGCGGATTGGAACCTAAGGAAAGGAGCTAAGAATTGCTAAGGCGCGACTTTGGAATCTTGGAAATTTTAAGGGCTTTAAAGGTATATTCTTGTCGTTGTAGCAATTAAGGTTTACTTATCATTGTAGCTATGGTTTTAGCAAGCATGAGTTATATAGTATGAAGTTTGATATGTTTATTGCTATTGAACCCTAATCCAAATCTAGCATGTTTAACTTTAAGATTTCAATTCTAGTCGATTATTAGTCTAAGCGTCGCATGTTGTTTAAAGAAGGAAATTGTAGTTGTTGAAGTTGTTTAGACTATATAACATGTTAGACCTTAGAACTTGGAATTGTAAGAAGGATTGAAAAAGACTTAGTGTTGTTCTAGAGGTTAGCCGAGAATGGCTTTTGGCATTTTCACTATTTCGTATTTAATTGTGGGGCGAATTTTACACGACAAAGGAGGGTAATCCCTTTGTTTGGTTGTTGTTTGGAGCCTTAAATGTGGCTTGTTGGTTATTGTATTCGGCCTTGAAAAGGTGGCAAAGTAAGTAGAAACAAAGGAGGTCGCCCAGATTTTCCGTAGAATTAGATCGTATACTTAGTATTATTCTACGTAGAGACTAGAAGTTGATAGTCTTGTTGTGACCATTATAGGTTGACACTTCTACGTACGGCGTATTCGGCTTAGCTTGTGGATATTAGCCGAAAAGGTATGTGAACTATCTCCTCTTCTAGCATGATTCCTTAGAATAAAGAAAGTAAGTTCTACTCCTTGAATGGTCCATTCCTTGCTTGTATTTGGATTGCCTAAAATAGAATTTGTTCTATGTACTTCCTTGAGTGTACTTTGATGTTTAAATTGTAAGTAGTATAATCCATTTCCTTAGGGAAGGTTGGATTCTTAAAAGTGAAGGTATTTTTCTTAAAGTACATAGAGACTTGAAAAGGATGTGGTTTCCAAATCTTTTGGCTAGTGCCTTAGTTCTAAAACCTAAAGGTCATTATAATGACTTTAGGGGAGTCAAAAGAGTGATTTACTTATTTGATTTAAAAGAGGATAAATGACATGATTTAAGAGAAGTAACTTGCGTTAAGGGTGAAGTTACTTGAGGTTTAAAAAGTAGAAGAAAACTTGTTTTCTAACTATTAAGAGACTTGAAGTATTTTGAAAGTTGAGAACTTGATTTGTAAGTATGTGATACTTGGTTTTAATAGTATAAGTCTCTTGGTTATTGAAGGAATGGATACGTCTAAAACCATAAAGGGTTATAACGGCTTTATGGGAAGTTGGTTATAACGGCTTTATGGAAGGTTTAGAAAGTTGTCTATTTTGATTAAATCGGCATAAGTTGCCTAGATTGGAAAAATTTGGAGTTACTTGATTTCAAACTTTGAAATGAGTTTTCTAAAAGTGTAGTAACTTACTTTGAAAAATAGGCACGCCTTGATACTACGGGTGTTAGTATCTTGGGGCTTTACATAGAAAGGAGCCTTTTATAAAGGAATGTACGTACGTAGTACTTTGGCTTGTTAAAAGAGAATTATTCTAAGTGTGCCTTGATAAGTACTTTGGCTTGTTAAAAGAGAATTATTCTATGTATGCCTTGATTAGTACTTTGGCTTGTTAAAAGAGAATTATTCTAAGTGTGCCTTGATAAGTATTTGGCTTGTTAAAAGAGAATTATTCTAAGTGTGCCTTGATAAGTATTTGGCTTGTTAAAAGAGAATTATTCTATGTATAACTTGATTAGTACCTTGGCTTGATAAATTGAGGATTTGTCTAAGTGTGCCTTGATAAGTACTTTGGCTTGTTAAAAGAGAATTATTCTAAGTGTGCCTTGATAAGTACTTTGGCTTGTTAAAAGAGAATTATTCTATGTATGCCTTGATTAGTACTTTGGCTTGTTAAAAGAGAATTATTCTAAGAAGAGACCTAAATGTTAATAAGCGTCTTGTGGCCTTATAGGTGGAAGTACTATGCGTGGCGCGATCTACTTGGCTTAAGGAGTAGCCGGCGGTTTGAGGTACTTGGAGCATTTTGCTATTAGTCGATAATTGTCGCGAGGTATGTGAACCTCTTCCTATCTCTTCTAGCATGATATGTGTGTAACTATGTAGTACGGTAGACGTACATGTGTTAAATGTATTTGATTGGTCTAAAACATAAAGTGTTATAACGGCTTTATGGGAAGTTGGTTATAACAGCTTTATGTATGTAAGAAAAAAATACTTATGGTTTTTAAAAGGTAACTGATTTGAACTATAACTGGCTGGTTATGTGATAATAAAGAACTTGAAGTATTTCAAAAGATTTTTGAATCATTTTGAAAGAAGAGTAATACTTAGTTTTTGAAAACTTAAGAGTTATACTAGCTTTATGGGAAGTTAGGTATAACGGCTTAAGAATGTTTTACTGAGTTCGGAAATCAGAATGTGTATCGACAAACCACTGCAGCGTTAATAAAAGGAAATGTCTTGTGATTAAGTATTATTAAAACCAGTAGAAACTTCCATCTGCATAGAAGCTAAGATGAGACAAAATGATATTTCCTAGATCATGGCTGCTGTAATAAGATTGTTATAAACAAGAATATCCTACTCACATATAAGGCTTATGTTTCTCAGATGGTTTAAAAGAGAATTATATTCTAAAATGAATAAGACTATGAACTACGAAACCTTTCTAAAATAAGAAACGTGAACATTTGAAATTAGGCAAACTTGGATGTTTGGAAAATAATGTTGTTACTTGATTTTACAAGGGTAAGTGTTTTGATTTACTTCAAAAGATAATCACTCTATTATAATATACTACGTATTGTGTGGTTTTGTAAAGGAACGTATCTTTTAAAGAGTTAATGTATGAAGTACTTTGGGGATAAAAACCCGATCTTGTTAATCATATAGTAGAAAGTACCTTGTGTATATAACTTGATTATGTTGGTTTGTGATTGCCTTGTAATACTTTCTTGTTGATTTGTTAAGTAAACATGCTAGGATGCTACGTGTGATAGTATCTTGTGATGTTAGTGTAAAGGGGTTTCCCCTCGACTGCGCTTAAAGTTGTTTGACTCTCAGCCGTTATGTTGGTATTGTACCACTCACCTTGACTTGTTTCGGAGGTTGCTGCCTCCGACGCGGGTAGACTCAGCGATGCAGGACCATGATTCGAGAATACCTCACGCGTCCGTGGATCCATGCGGAACTACGGAGTTCCGGTTAGTTTGCGCCCTTGTGGTCACGCGGTTCTGGCGCTACGCGATCGCGAGTCCGTGACGATGCCGGGAGTAGCTACCGATGCGAGGAATACCTCACGCGCCTATGAGGTTGGCCTACGCGAGTCGCGGAGAGTTCGGGGCTAGACGCCGCACATCCGACATCGCGGCGAGTGACCGCCTTTGATCATGTGACGGCCTAGACAGATATCATGATACGATTTATGACCGTTAGTACCGCTGGTGTTAGTAGTGTTATGCCTTCGCATTTACCCCGCATCGCTTTATTAGGACACGTGGGACACGTGTTCATGTGTATTTCTTGGTGCTTTTATATCATAAACTGCCGGCAGTGAGGAAGGTATTCCACGGGCATGATTGATGTTATGGGCTTGAGACCCATAGTTATATTTGAGTGATGACTTTGAGGGCGTGAGTGTCACGACCCGATCCCGGGCCCGTGACTGATGCCTTACCCCGGGCACCCTAGTGATACAACATCAGAGAAAATCAGCGGAAATAAAAAAAAACTAAAATATGAGACAAGTCATAAAGCATGAACTAGGCTAACCAAAACGGTCACCTTCCTGAAATATATACATATATATATCAACCTGAACAGTTAAATCCTTTTACAACCCCGCCACAACAAGATTACTGCACCTCTAAGAATGTAACCATAACTATGACGACAGGGGCTCCCGCCATACCCGAATGTACAAGTAACTACACCGACAGGAATATACCAAAGACAAGCCTCCGAGAAACGGAGCTTCCCAAAAGTCAACTGTGATCCTAAGAGCGGATCCACAACCGATGTACCTACCGCGGCATGAACGCAGCCCCGGGCGAGGTCAAGACAACAGTACCAAGTATGTGAAACTTGTAAAAATATCAGAAATGAAATCATAATAGTCTATATAAAGCGGAGACATGTATGATAACCAAACTACGATCCACAATACATAAATAGTCATGTTAAGTCGTGGACTCATGCCTCAAAGTCATTACTCAAATATAACAACGGGTCTCACGCCCACAACATCACTCATGCCCGTGGAATACCTTCCTCATCGCGATCCATGATATAAAACATTCAAGGACTACACATGAACACCAGGTCCCACCTGTGTCATAACAAAACCGTACGGGGTAAGTACGAAGGCATATCTGACTACTAACACCCACAGTACTAACAAGGTCATAAACTGTATCATGAGATATGTCTAGACCGCCACATGATCAAAGCCGGTCACACGCTCGCAGATCCAATGCGCGTCTAGCCTCGAACTCCTCGCAGCTCAAGATAGGCCAACCTCATAGGCCCGCATGAGGTATAACCCCGCATCGAGGGTAGCTACTCCCAAGATCCGCTCGACTCGCATCCGCATGGCCACATGCACCGCATGACCATAAAGGCCGCACACTAACCTCGAACTCGTAGCTCGCGATAGTCCCCGACCCGCATGAGGTATTCTCGAATCACGGTCCTGCATCGCCGAGTCTACCCCGTGACGGAGGCGCCTTAACCTCCGAAACATGTCAAGGCGAGCGTACAATACCAACATAACTACTGATAGTTAAACAACTTAAGCGCAATGGCGGAAACCCTTTACACAAACATCACAAGATACTAACACACGTAGCATCCTAGCATGTTTACTTAACAAATCAACAAGAAAGTATTACAAGGCTATCACAAACCAACACAATCAAGTTATACACACAAGGTACTTTCTACTATATGATTAACAAGATCGGTTTTTATCCCCAAAGTACTTTATACATTAACTCTTAAAAGATACGTTACTTTCACAAAAGTCACACAATACCCGTAGTATAAGAAAATAAAGTGACTAATATTTTAATTAAACCAAAACAACGCCCAGACTTTCCTTTTAAACCAAATTAAGACAATAACATGTCTTCCTTTTAGACCAAAACACTTCTCCCTTTAAAGTCAAATTACCATTTTAAAACCAATGATAAAACCATTCCTTTGTTTTCATAAAGTCGTTATAACTAACTTCCCATAAAGTCGTTATAACACTTTATGTTCTAAACCAAAACTCTTCAATTCTACAAGTCTCTTTCCTTTTAAAACAACCATAAGTATTCTTTTAAAACCCAAATAATGTACTCTTTCAAAATAAGTAACCTATACTTAAAATCAAGTTACTTCTCTTTCCAAAACAAGTCGTTATAAGTCAAGTCTCTTATCTTTGAAGATCAAGTCTCTTAACTTTCGTAATCAATAAACCATTCTTTTACCTACATAAAGTCGTTATAACTAACTTCCCATAAAGCTATTATAACACCCTATGTTTAAACCAACCAAAACACTTAGCACATGACGCTCACCGCACTACATAGTTTACAAAACATCATGCTAGAAAGGATAGGAAGAGGTTCACATACCTCGCGACGATTATCGACAATAAGCAAAACGCCTACAAGATCAGAACCCCGCTAGCCTTTTCCACTCATCAAGTAATACGCTACTCGTAGTACTTCCACCTATATAGGCCACAAACGCCTATTAACTTCTAAACACACGGTTCCATTTTCTACGTAAAATTCGGCAAAGACCTCCCCGAAATCACATAAATCTCTCCCCTAACAAGGCCCGCTACTGTGTCAATAACTCGGGGATTACACGCCTAACCTGACGTGTTCAAATCGCTCACAATAATACAACACCATCAGAATACAAATTTCTATGTAAATACGGTTCAATACTCATTCTAAATATAGTATACTCAACTATACATTACTACAACATGTAATATCCAATTACAATAGTGGCATAAATCATTACCTCGATAAGCCCAAAATTATCCAAGATTAAATGTCGATCCCGAGCAACGCTTAGCTCCAAGTCCTTACGCCCAACCCGCTCCAAGCGACCCTTAGAAGTTTCTAAACAACTTCTAAACACTTCAACCAAGCTATGAAGGTTTTTCTAGGGTTTCATTTTGCGACTTTCTAATAAAGTAGGATTTCTGCTCCTAGTATTTAAACAACTTTGGAATACTACTAGGATACTAGGCTAGTGTATTTGGAATTATACCACAATACACCAAGTATTCTACACAAGGGGAGGTGGACGAAACCAATACAAAGGGAGGAAGTATTTTGCTCTTGGAAGCTTTCTGGTGAGATGAACTTATTCATCAACCAAGCGGTCTATTTATAGAACAATGGAGGTCAAGATCCATCTAAGTGTATGGCCAAGATTGGGCCATGTGTGTGCTGGTCCCACCACACCACATGGCCA
The DNA here is from genome assembly GCA_029844215.1 of Przewalskia tangutica. Taxonomy (NCBI): domain Eukaryota; kingdom Viridiplantae; phylum Streptophyta; class Magnoliopsida; order Solanales; family Solanaceae; genus Przewalskia; species Przewalskia tangutica. Next base: position 113,053,472 of record CM056727.1, read on the forward strand.
ACGAAATCGGGTGCCAGTGTAAGGCCATTTCGCCAGCGGTGAGTAGCAAGTGGCTAGCCACTTGTCACACCATTTCGCCCACATGGCCACACAGGGGTGACACGTGTCGCCCGATTCGCCCAAAATATTACGTCTTCCGAAAATATCCAAAAGCCTAAACCTCAAAACAAAGCGGCCCCACAAAACCGTAAATTTTCTCCGTGGCCCCACGTGGCCATTTCCAAAATAAAATCTCAAAATTCTAATATAATCCGAGAAGTTCAAATACCAAACGGGAATCCAATTCCCATTAACGAACCTTTTTCTTCACAAAACCTAAACTTTTCCAAAAAAATCACATCTTCCTTTCTTTCCAATATTTCGTCAGATTCTCGCACGTATGTCCTCGCATACATACCACGAACTACGGGTATAACATTCTTCCTTAGAAACATTCGTCCCGAATGTTCCTTCTAAGTCTCTAAACATACATATGCCGCCAGTAGTCTCCACTACTACACTTACAAACCGATCATGCCACCAATGGCCAGAATATAACATGTGCGCAAAACTCCATTTCATGCTAACGAGGAATCACCTCAATCATCTCAAAAAGCTCTCACCCATGATCAAACGATACTCCCTTTCGCATCTTCACAACATGACCACTTCCGCTCTCATAACATATGTTCACTTTTCCCTTACTCGCCGCACTCTCCTCGTAACTCGAACTCCTCCTAATAAACGTACCACGCTTCGCTGACTCGAGCCGCTAACAATTTCCTCCGGATAAGCTTCACCCTATCCACATCCCGGTGAAACAAGTAGGACCAACTATCTCAACCTTGCCAACCTTGAACCAATCGATCTAAGAACCTACATTTCCGCCATACAAGGCTTCATAAGGCGACATCCGAATACTGAAAGGTAGCTATCATAAAACTCACTTACCCAAGAGGCACACAATCCTCACGGCTACCCCTCAAATCAAAACATCGCCCGCAACCTATTCTTAACTATCCGGTAAACGCTACTGTTCTTCCGGCAGGGTGAATGCACATCGAGACTCACCGAGTTCCAACCCCGCTGTAACACCTTCGCATACAAAAGACATAGCCAAAAATTGGGCTCCACCGTCATTATAAAAGTAGGAATCCTGCATCTACAACCTTCCCGATATATAACATATCGCCACCCTCCGCCGAGTAAATAGTCCCGCACGAAGACGAGACGGGCCGACCTCATCACCGACCATCGGTCGAACGCATCCTCGAACTCGCACGATGGTTAACTAACTCGACCTAACACCTCGTAATCCTATCACAAAGCGACCACCACAAATTGACCACATCTCCTTTCGCCGCTGGTTGACCCGCGAACGTCCTCAACCCGACCCATAATCGCACCAAACTTGTTCCCCGATCCGAACAATCTTACCTATTCAAGTCATGAAAGCTACCACTTTCACCTTACACATCCCAAGGAAAATATCCTCAAAACATTTCACGATACCAAGTGTTTCACAAAGATTAACCGTGAAAATCCTTTTCTCAAGACGGCTTACATCTAAGGTCTCAACGTGTACTATTCTAAGGTTCACACCTTCCATGACCCCATACTTATCCTTTCAACTAACCATGTTTTCTAATTCACACTTAACACAATGCTATCCGTACATAGCACCTAACATGTACCCACCATAATATCATAAACAAAATCTCCTAAGGGCTAAAGATATCTCTCGCAACTACCGCTCACTTTCCCTTTGCTCTAATCATAATCACGCCGCAGGCGCCTAGCTATATAAGGTGTTGAACCACCATCGATCCCGGCGTCGAGGCTCTACATCTGTGCTACCGGGTCGACAAACTCTCACCAAATTGCCCTATTGGCCGCAAACACAAAAGTCGCCGGCAAAGACGACACTCATAATGGAGTCTACTACTATGGCCGAACGAGGCAGTGGTGACCTCATCCGACTAACACCCCTTCTCCGAAAATCAACCCGCGATCGACCCGGCAGTCGAGTCATCCTCCGTAACCTCCTACCGACATCCTCCCATCACACGGCCCCGACGGCCACAGTATAACAATCTCCCAACAAGTACGACACCGGCGATCATCCTCGATCTCTATCCATAGAATTCTCGCGAATCGCAACTCAAGAAATCCTAAGTCTCGCATCATCGGATCTGGGGAATCATCGACATCGCGGAACCACCGGCTCCCGTCCGTCTCATTCCTACCACTAGCCTAGCTAGTAATCGGGCTATCACCTTGAATTCATATCCTCGCCCCGCCGTGGAACCGAGGCTCGTATCGTGGCTCACAGAAACCGCCGCCTAACTCTGTTGGGCTAGCGCATCATAAAACTCGCCGTCTCAAGTACTATCTCGTAAGAACTGTGCTCGTGCCTCAGAACCCTCGTGTTCAACTCGTAGCTCCTCCGCCGCTTTGCTCATCCGGGCCTGGTTGCCTCGCGCGAGGCATAACCGTACATAAGAATACGCCAGGAGTCCAACTTACAACACACTCTAAGGCACGATCTCGTAATGAGAAGAATGGAAACTAATCCTAAATGTCTGCAGCCTCCCGATTATAGATGTGGTGCACAACACACCGATAATCAAGACTACTTACTAGACACCTGTCGTAGACACTTTCCGAGGACTAATCGCTCGATACCACTTTTGTCACGACCCGATCCCGGGCCCGTGATTGGTGCCTTACCCCGGGCACCCTAGTGATACAACATCAGAGAAAATCAGCGGAAATAAAAAAAAACTAAAATATGAGACAAGTCATAAAGCATGAACTAGGCTAACCAAAACGGTCACCTTCGAAATATATACATATATATATCAACTCGAGCTTAAATCCTTTTACAACCCCGCCCACAACAAGATTACATGCACTTAAGAATGTAACCATAACTATGACGACAGGCTCGCCATACCCCGAATGTACAAGTAACTACACCGACAGGACTATACCAAAGACAAGCCTCCGAGAAACGAGCTTCCCAAAAGTCAATCGTGATCCTAAGAGCGGATCCACAACCGATGTACTCTACCGCGCAAGATGAACGCAGCCGGGCGAGGTCAAGATAACAGTACCAAGTATGTGAAACTTGTAAAAATCAGAAATGAAATCATAATAGTCTATATAAAGCGAGAGACATGTATGATAACCAAACTACAATCCACAATACATAAATAGTCATGTTAAGTCGTGACTCATGCCTCAAAGTCATTACTCAAATATAACAATGGGTCTCACGCCCACAACATCACTCATGCCCGTGGAATACCTTCCTCATCACGGCGATCCATGATATAAAACATTCAAGGAGTACATGAACACCGTGTCCCACTGTGTCATAATAAAACCGCACAGGTAAGTACGAAGGCATAGACGACTACTAACACCCATAGTACTAACAAGGACATAAAATGTATCATGAGATAGGTCTATACCGTCACATGATCAAAGCTGGTCACACGCCCGCAGTATCCAATGTGCGCGCTTCAGCCCCGAACTCCTCGCACTCCGCATAGGCCAACCTCATAGGCCCGCATGAGGTATAACCCGCATCGAGGGTAGCTACTCCCAAGATCCGCTCGACTCGCACCGCATGGCCACATGCATCGCATGACCATAAAGGCCGCACACTAACTCGAACTCTCGTAGCTCCGCATAGTCCCCGGACCCGCATGAGGTATTCTCGAATCACGGTCCTGCATCACCGAGTCTACCCCGACGGAGGGCGCTTAACCTCCGAAATACGCTGGCGCGAGCGGTACAATACCAACATAACTACTGATAGTTAAACAACTTAAGCGCAATGAGGAAACCCCTTTACACAAACATCACAAGATACTAACACACGTAGCATCCTAGCATGTTTACTTAACAAATCAACAAGAAAGTATTACAAGGCTATCACAAACCAACACAATCAAGTTATACACACAAGGTACTTTCTACTATATGATTAACAAGATCGGTTTTTATCCCCAAAGTACTTTATACATTAACTCTTTAAAAGATACGTTACTTTCACAAAAGTCACACAATACGTAGTATAAGAAAATAAAGTGACTAATATTTTAATTAAACCAAAACAACGCCCAGATTTTCCTTTTAAACCAAATTAAGACAATAACATGCCTTCCTTTTAGACCAAAACACTTCTCCCTTTAAAGTCAAATTACCATTTTAAAACCAATGATAAAACCATTCCTTTGTTTTCATAAAGTCGTTATAACTAACTTCCCATAAAGTCATATAACACTTTATGTTCTAAACCAAAACTCTTCAATTCTACAAGTCTCTTTCCTTTTAAAACAACCATAAGTATTCTTTTAAAACCCAAATAATGTACTCTTTTCAAAATAAGTAACCTATACTTAAAATCAAGTTACTTCTCTTTTCCAAAACAAGTCGTTATAAGTCAAGTCTCTTATCTTTGAAGATCAAGTCTCTTAACTTTCGTAATCAATAAACCATTCTTTTACCTACATAAAGTTGTTATAACTAACTTCCCATAAAGCTATTATAACACCCTATGTTTAAACCAACCAAAACACTTAGCACATGTACGCTCACCGCACATAGTTTACAAAACATCATGCTAGAAAGGATAGGAAGAGGTTCACATACCTCGCGACGATTATCGATAATAAGCAAAACGCCCACAAGATCAGAACTCGCTAGCCTTTTCCACTCATCAAGTAGAATACGCTACTCGTAGTACTTCCACCTATATAGCCACAAACGCTCATTAACTTCTAAACACACGGTTCCATTTTCTACGTAAAATTCGCAAAGACCTCCTCCGAAATCACATAAATCTCCTCCTAACAAGGCCCGCTACTGTGCCAATAACTCCCAGGGATTACACGCCTAACCGACGTGTTCAAATCGCTTCACAATAATACAACACCATCAGAATACAAAATTTCTATGTAAATACAAATTCAATACTCATTCTAAATATAGTATACTCAACTATACATTACTACAACATGTAATATCCAATTACAATAGGCATAAATCATTACCTCGATAAGCCCAAAATTATCCAAGATTAAATGTCGATCCCGAGCAACGTTTAGCTCCAAGTCCTTACGCTCCAACCCGCTCCAAGCGACCCTTAGAAGTTTCTAAACAACTTCTAAACACTTCAACCAAGCTATGAAGGTTTTTCTAGTGGTTTCATTTGCGACTTTCTAATAAAGTAGGATTTCCTGCTCCTAGTATTTAAACAACTTTGGAATACTACTAGGATACTAGGCTAGTGTATTTGGAATTATACCACAATACACCAAGTATTCTACACAAGGGGGAGGGGTGGACGAAACCAATACAAAGGGAGGGAAGTATTTTGCTCTTGGAAGCTTTCTGAGATGAACTTATTCATCAACCAAGGGTCTATTTATGTAACAATGGAGGGTCAAGATCCATCTAAGTGTATGGCCAAGATTGGGCCATGTGTGTGTGGGTCCCACCACACCACATGGCCAACGAAATGGGTGCCATTGTAAGGCCATTTCGCAGTGAGTAGGTGACAAGTGGCTAGCCACTTGTCACACCATTTCGGCCCACATGGCCACACAAGCGGGTGACACGCGTGTCGCCCGATTCGCCCAAAATATTACGCCTTCCGAAAATATCCAAAAAGCCGAAACCTCAAAACAAAGCGCCCCACAAAACCGTAGAATTTCTCCCGTGGGCCCCACGTGGCCATTTCAAAATAAAATCTCAAAATTCTAATATAATCCGAGAAGTTCAAATACCAAACTGGGAATCCAATTCCCATTAACGAACCTTTTTCTTCACAAAACCTAAACTTTTCCGCGAAAAAATCACATCTTCCTTTCTTTCCAATATTACGTCAGATTCTCGCACGTATGTCCTCGCATACATACCCGAACTACGGTATAACAAAGGAGTCCCCGACTTGACATGATCGCTTATTTAATTGTAAATCGTAGTTTGGTTATCATACATGTCTCTCGCTTTATAGACGATTATGATTTCATTTACTGATTTTCGCCACATACTTGGTACTGCCAGATCGACCTCCTACGGGCGGCTGCGTTCATGCCGCAGGTTGAGGTACACCAGTCGTTGATCCTATCTCTCAGGGTCACAGTTCAGCGTTTGGGAAGCTCCGTTTTCTCCGGAGGCTTATCAGCCGTATACCGCCGTAGTAGGTGTTTACATTCGTGGCTTTGGCCCCGCCATTGTTGTCGTATCATTCTTAGAGGTCTGTAGTACTGTTGTGGGCAGAGTTGTAGAAAGGGATGTAACTGTTCAAATTGTTATATATTATGGGTAACTGCTGGGTTACCGCCTTTCTTATTTCACTGTCTTATTGCATTGGTTTCATGTTATTGTTTTATGTTCCGCTGATTACTCTGATGTTGTATCACTAGGGTGCCCGGTAAGGCACGCCACGCCCGGTTCGGTCGTGACAAAAGTGGTATCAGAGCGCTTAATCCTGAAAGTGTCTACGCATCGTATCCAGCAGTTCGATTATCGGTGTGTTGTGCACCACACCAATAATCAGGAGGCTATAGGATATTTAGGATTGGTTTCTATTCTTCTCACTCTGAGATCGTGCCTTAGAGTTGTGTTGTAAGTTGGACCCTCTCACGTATTTCTTTCCCTTACCTTTATGCCTCCGCATAGGGCAAACCCGGGCCCAGGAGGGCAAGGGAGCTGCGAGTAGAGTTCAGAGGGTTACGAGGGCACAGGCCCAATCATCACCTGGGGTGGTATTTCATTCGGGGAGTTATGCTACGTCACCACTCAAAGAGTTTAGCACGGCAGCAGCCTCTTCGCACCATGATATTTGAACCTTCGCCCACGATCGAACAAGTGAATTTAGATTGCAGAAGGCGACCACATTAGCTATGGATTTGGCTACCAGAGTATACCGATGTACCGCGAGTCTTGATGACTATCTAAGAGAGGTTGTACAAGAGTAATTCTTCGATTAGGTTTGAACATGGCCTGCGTACGCTTATGCGCAATGTGCCAAGAAACGTAGATCAACGTTAACGGCGACGTAAGAAGAGGCCGAGCAAAGAAGGTCCTTTGGTAACTTTCGAGGCGAGTCACCTCACCAAAGACAGATTAGATTTGCACACCAAGGCAGAGGTCCTCACGGGTTCGTGACGTTCGGGTACGCAGGAGTTGGTCGAGCTCGAGCTTCCGCTCACGCTACACGTAGTTCCAAACACCGATTCATGTTCCCAGATTCATTAGACATGCACGCCATCCCGGGAATGTCGTCTTTTAGTCGGTACTTGTTGTACCTACGACCGCCGTGGTCCGATGTCGAAAGAGTGTCCTCAGAGGACTTAGCCTTCAGGATCGGTGGTAGTTCGTCATCTTCCTTAGCATGCGCCTACAGGCAGTTTGATTAGAACGACTAAGGGAGTAAGCAGAGATATAGATATATCCTTAACCTCTAGAGAAAACATAAGCCTTAGAGCATTATACGTGAAGACCTTAGAGGTAAGGCCATCTCGAGTAAAAGACGTATGTTTATATTTGACTTTATAGGAGTGCATAGTGCACGTGAGCTATGTTTGTGGGATAAGTCCCGAGTAGTGTGGAATGAAAGAGGTAGTTGAGCTAAGAAGACCGCTAGGTTTTCGTAAAGTGATTAGTGAGAGTTTTCGGTTCGGAGCTAATGTCTTGCGCGTGTAGGGTCGGGTTGAGGCCACGCTGCGGTCAACCCGCGCCCGTATGGTGGGTGGGGTCAGTTAGTGGTCCCGCTTTGGGTTAGGGTTATGAGGGTGTTAGGCCCAAGTTTAGTTAACCACAGACGAGTTCGTGGACGATTCGACCAGAGTCGGCCGAGGAGGTCACCGCCTTGTCTTCAGCAAAGACCGTTTACTCGGCGGTGTTGATTTATCGTAAAGGTTGTAAGGCTGCACGGGTGCCTACCTTCACCTTATGACGCAGTGGAGCCCGTGGTACGCTGTTTTTGTTTCGGAAGTTTTACCAAGGTTAAGAACTCGTGAGTCTCGATCGCATTCGCCTCGCCGCGGTGGATTTCGCGGTAGTTGTGAGGATTGTTGTCTCCTGGAGGGAGTGTTTAAGCTACCATTTCGGTGTTGGATGTCGCCTTATGAAGCCTTGTAGGGCGGATGTGTAAGTCGGCCGATTGGTTCGATGTTGGCAAGATTCAGATAGTTGGTTCAGCTTGTTCCACAGATCGTGGATAGGTAAAGCTTGTCTAGAAGAGGTTCCGCGGCTCGAGAAATCGTGCGGATAATCGGCGACGACGCTTAGAGTTCAGGTTGACGGTCGGTCTTCTTGAAAGTACCACCCCGGGTTGGGTGTGACGAGTTTTGGAAAACAGAGGGAACTTAGCCCGAGTTACTTTGGGCCCTTTTGAGTTCATGTGAAGAATAGGCCAGGTTGCCTATATGTTAGCATTTGCCGTCCGACTTAGGAGGCAGTATGTCCGGTCTTTCGTATTGTTATGATCGGGAAAGTATCGGAGATCCATCCAGAGTGTTCCCAGTTAATGATGACCACGTTAGAGATAGTAACCCCGAGTTTTGAAAACTGAAGCAGTATCAGAAATGTGGTAAGAGTTCGAGTGTACGACAGCCTCAGGGATCGCATACAGCCCGGTACCATTTGTTAGGTCGCCGGAGTGACACTAGAACCTCGCGGCAAAGTGACAAAAGTGGTATCACGACGAGTAAAGGGAGAAGCGAGCATGTATTGCGAGCAGAGATGTGACCATTTCTTTTGTATGGAGAAAGTGCGAAGGAATTATATTTTAGACCCTTGGATGGGAGCGTTTGTGATGTTAGAGGTGTTTCCTCGTGGACTTGGATGTAAGTATTTTGCGCAGGTGTTGTTGTGGCCAGTTGTGGCAGGATTGTTCAGGTAAGTATAGTAGTGAAGACTATACTGGCGCACGTTTGGTTTGAGACTTAGAAGGAACATTCGGGATGAATGTTTCTAAGGAGGGGAGAATGTTATACCCCGTATTTCCAGAGTATGTACGTAAGGACGTACGTAGAAAAGTTGTGCCTTAAAGTGCTTGGCCGAAATTATTTTTGTGCACAACACCCGGTTAGAGTCGTTTTTCGACGAAACATTTTACACAACTCGCGTAGGGTAAATTCCGGCTATGTCATTTTTAATTTTTGCGGATTTTTCCGAGAGACGAAACGTGTTGGACCAACAAGAGGGCGCCACTTGGCACCCTCTCATTGGTGGAGTGTGGGGCGGTAAAGGGGGACGAATTCCTTGACATTTTTGTCAAGTAGTAGGTAGGATATTTTGTGGTAGATGGATAAGGTGCACTTGGCATGATCTTGGCCCTACACTTGCACCACACTTGGCTTGATCTCGCCATTGGTTAGCCATGGCTTGACCTATAAATACCCTCCCTTTGATGAACTTCTTAATACAAATATTGTGCTTAGTCTAAAATACCTTCCGCCTCTCTTGTGGTGTTCGTCCAACACCCCTCCCCTTGGTGAGGCCCCTGGCCGAGAGCCCTCTCCCTTGGCCGAGTACCCTCCTAGTGGGGTTGGCGAGGGTATACACCCCCTTGTGGTGTTGTCTCGTATAAATACACCCCCACCTTGGTAGAAATACTCAAAAGTATTGTTACTATACCCAAAATACCTCGCCCTTATACCTTGTAGTATTCTAAGGTTATACTTATACGAAAAGCCAGTAAATACTATTATACTTCCTTCACACAAAACCGAAACCCAAGGAAAATCTCCATAGTTAGTTGAGTTTTAAGTAGAAGTTGGTTAGAACTTCTAAGGGTGGTTTGGAGCGGTCGAGCGCACTGAGTCGAGCTAAACGTTGCCCGTGATCGACTTTATACTTGGATAAATATGGGCTTATCGAGGTAATTATCTTGTCCCTATTGTAATTGGAAATTACATGTTGTTAGAATATATAGTTGAAGTATACTATATATAGAATCGAACGTAGTTATCGGCAATGTCTTTTGACTTAAGCCCAATAATAAGAAACATTTTGAAAGAAGAGTATCGAATCAGATTTACATAGATCAGACATGAGACTTGTGTAGCTTTTCGTGAGGTAGAATTGTGCACGTCCGGATTAGGCGTATAACCCCTCATTGGTTGGTAGCCGCCCCGATAGAGGAGATTTACGCTGCATGCGGGGAGTGTCGCAATTTTCTGTAGAATGTTCTACGAAGAGACCTAAATGTTAATAAGCGCAGTGGCCTTATAGGTGGAAGTACTATGCGTGGCGCGATCTACTTGGCTTAAGGAGTAGCCGGTTTGAGGTACTGAGCGTTTTCTATTAGTCGATAATTGTCGCGAGGTATGTGAACCTCTTCCTATCTCTTCTAGCATGATATGTGTAACTATGTAGTACGATAGACGCATATGTGTTAAATGTATTTGATTGGTCTAAAACATAAAGTGTTATAACGGTTTTATGGGAAGTTGGTTATAACGACTTTATGTATGTAAGAAAAAATACTTATGGTTTTTAAAAGGTAAATCGATTTGAACTATAATCGGTGGTTATGTGATAATAAAGAACTTGAAGTATTTCAAAAGATTTTGAATCATTTTGAAAGAAGAGTAATACTTAGTTTTTGAAAACTTAAGAGTTATACTAGCTTTATGGGAAGTTAGGTATAACGGCTTAAGAATGTTTTACTGAGTTCGGAAATCAGAATGTGTATCGACAAACCATCGCGGCGTTAATAAAAGGAAATGTTTTGTGATTAAGTATTATTAAAACCAGAGAAACTTCCATCCGCATAAGCTAAGATGAGACAAAATGATATTTCCTAGATCATGGCTGCTGTAATAAGATTGTTATAAACAAGAATATCCTACTCACATATAAGGCTTATGTTTCTCAGATGGTTTAAAAGAGAATTATATTCTTAAATGAATAAGACTATGAACTACGAAACCTTTCTAAAATAAGAAACGTGAACATTTGAAATTAGGCAAACTTGGATGTTTGGAAAATAATGTTGTTACTTGATTTTACAAGGGTAAGTGTTTTGATTTACTTCAAAAGATAATCACTCTATTTTCATATACTACGGGTATTGTGTGGTTTTTGTGAAAGTAACGTATCTTTTAAAGAGTTAATGTATGAAGTACTTTGGGGATAAAACCCGATCTTGTTAATCATATAGTAGAAAGTACCTTGTGTATATAACTTGATTATGTTGGTTTGTGATTGCCTTGTAATACTTTCTTGTTGATTTGTTAAGTAAACATGCTAGGATGCTACGTGTGATAGTATCTTGTGATGTTAGTGTAAAGGGGTTTCCCCTCGACTGCGCTTAAAGTTGTTTGACTCTCAGCCGTTATGTTGGTATTGTACCACTCACCCTGACTGTTCCGGAGGTTGCCGCCTCCGACGCGGGTAGACTTCGTGTCCGGGACCATGATTCGAGAATACCTCATGCGGGTCCGGGGATCCATGCGAACTACGAGAGTTCCGTTAGTTTGCGGCCTTGTGGTCATGCGCAGTGGCTACGCGACCGCGAGTCCGTGACGATGTCGGGAGTAGCTACCCTCGATGCGAGGAATACCTCATGCGGGCCTATGAGGTTGGCCTATGCGGAGTGCGGAGAGTTCAGTGGCTAGACGCGCACATCCGAGCATCGGGCGAGTGACCGGCTTTGATCATGTGGCGTGCAGACAGATATCATGATACGCTTTATGACCGTTAGTGCGTGGTGTTAGTAGTCGGTTATGCCTTCGCATTTACCGCATCGCTTTATTAGGACACAGGTGGGACACGGTGTTCATGTATTTCTTGGTGCTTTTATATCATAAATGGCGGTGAGGAAAGGTATTCCACGCATGATTGATGTTATGGGCTTGAGACCCATAGTTATATTTGAGTGATGACTTTGAGGCATGAGTCCCCGACTTGACATGATCGCTATTTAATTGTAAATCGTAGTTTGGTTATCATACATGTCTCCCGCTTTATAGACTATTATGATTTCATTTACGATTTTCGGGCCACATACTGTACCGTTATCGACCTCGCCGGGCCGCGTTCACGCCGCAGTTGAGGTACACCGATCGTTGATCCTAGCTCTCGTGGTCAGCGTCATTGGGAAGCTCCGCTTTCTCGAGGCTTATCGACGTATAGTCCCCTGTCGTAGTAGGTGTTTACAATCGGGTTTGGCGGGGCCCGTCCCGCCATTGTTGTCGTATCATTCTTAGAGGTGCAGAGTACCGCTGTGGGCAGAGTTGTATAAAGGGATGAATCGCTCAAATTGTTATATATTATGGGCGTAACCGCTGGTTGCTTTGTCTTCTTATTTCACTGTCTTATTGCATTGGTTTCATGTTATTGTTTTATGTTCCGCTGATTACTCTGATGTTGTATCACTACGGTGCCCGGGGTAAGGCACCAGTCACGGGCCCGGGTTCGGGTCGTGACATGTAAGAAGGATTGAAAAAGACTTAGTGTTGTTCTAGAGGTTGGCCGAGAATGGCTTTTGGCATTTTCACTATTTCATATGAATTGTGGGGCGGAATTTTACACGTATTGTAAGGCGTGTAATCCCCTTTGTTTTGTTGTTGTTTGGAGCCTTAAATGTGGCTTGTTGGTTATTGTATTCGGCCTTGAAAAAGGTGGCAAAGTAAGTAGAAACAAAGGAGGTGCTGCCCGATTTTCCGTAGAATTAGAGACCGTATACTTAGTATTATTCTACGTAGAGACTAGAAGTTGATAGTCTTGTTGTGACCATTATAGGTTGACACTTCTACGTACGGCGTATTCGGCTTAGCTTGTGGATATTAGCCGAAAAGGTATGTGAACTATCTCCTCTTCTAGCATGATTCCTTAGAATAAAGAAAGTAAGTTCTACTCCTTGAATGGTCCATTCCTTGCTTGTATTTGGATTGCCTAAAATAGAATTTGTTCTATGTACTTCCTTGAGTGTACTTTGATGTTTAAATTGTAAGTAGTATAATCCATTTCCTTAGGGAAGTTTGGATTCTTAAAAGTGAAGGTATTTTTCTTAAAGTACATAGAGACTTGAAAAGGATGTGGTTTCCAAATCTTTTGGCTAGTGCCTTAGTTCTAAAACCTAAAGGTCATTATAATGACTTTAGGGGAGTCAAAGGAGTGATTTACTTATTTGATTTAAAAGAGGAGAAATGACATGATTTAAGAGAAGTAACTTGCGTTAAGGGTGAAGTTACTTGAGGTTTAAAAAGTAGAAGAAAACTTGTTTTCTAACTATTAAGAGACTTGAAGTATTTTGAAAGTTGAGAACTTGATTTGTAAGTATGTGATACTTGGTTTTAATAGTATAAGTCTCTTGGTTATTGAAGGAATGGATACGTCTAAAACCATAAAGGGTTATAACGGCTTTATGGGAAGTTGGTTATAACGGCTTTATGGAAGGTTTAGAAAGTTGTCTATTTTGATTAAATCGGCATAAGTTGCCTAGATTGGGAAAATTTGGAGTTACTTGATTTAAAACTTTGAAATGAGTTTTCTAAAAGTGTAGTAACTTACTTTGAAAAATAGACACGCCTTGATACTACGGGTGTTAGTATCTTGGGGCTTTACATAGAAAGGAGTCTTTTATAAAGGAATGTACGTACGTAGTACTTTGGCTTGTTAAAAGAGAATTATTCTAAGTGTGTCTTGATAAGTACTTTGGCTTGTTAAAAGAGAATTATTCTATGTATGCCTTGATTAGTACTTTGGCTTGTTAAAAGAGAATTATTCTAAGTGTGCCTTGATAAGTACTTTGGCTTGTTAAAAGAGAATTATTCTATGTATAACTTGATTAGTACCTTGGCTTGATAAATTGAGGATTTGTCTAAGTGTGCCTTGATAAGTACTTTGGCTTGTTAAAAGAGAATTATTCTAAGTGTGCCTTGATAAGTACTTTGGCTTGTTAAAAGAGAATTATTCTATGTATGCCTTGATTAGTACTTTGGCTTGTTAAAAGAGAATTATTCTAAGTATGCCGTGATAAGTACTTGGGCTTGTTAATTGAGAATTGCCTATGTGTGCTGGAAATAGCCGGTTGTGTGCTATTGGTATATCAGTCGTTTCGGGGTCATTCCCCGGGTTTGTGGCATTTGCATAATTCCGTGGATTTGCTACCCACGATGCGAGGAATACCTCATGCGAGTCCGTAGGGCTTACGCGGTGAAATAGTCTCACGCGGGCGGGTCCACCTATGCGCGGAATACCTCGTGCGAGTCCGTAAGGGCTTATGCGGGTGAAATAGTCCTACGCGAGGAATACCTCACGCGGTCCGAAAGGGCTTACGCGGGTGAAATAGTCCCACGCGGGCGGGTCCACCTATGCGAGGAATACCTCACGCGGTCCACGTGACCTATGCGGGTGAAATAGTCCCGTGAATAGGATTGCTAAATGATATCTGCGCGGATGGTCCCGCTGATCATGAGCTTCCTAGTTTATATTGTAAGGATACTATCGCTTACTCTCATTGTTAGTAAGGCACAATGTGTTGTATTTTGATTATCATATATGTCCCCGATTTGTTTGTGTTACCCTATGGTCATGCTTTACGAGGTGGGATTCCGGTACGGGACCACGAGGTATTGAGGACACAGTGGGACTTGGTGTTCATGTATCCTTATTGGTGTTATTACATCACGGATCGCCAGTGAGGAATGATTCCACGCATGATTGATATTACGGGCGAGACCCATGGTTATATCGAGTAATGACTTTGAGGCTGCGCCCCCGACTTGATATGATTGCTTATGTGTTATGTATCAGAGTTGATATCATACATGTCTCTGTGTTATTTAGATCGCTATGATTTTATTACGATTTCATCGCTCACATACTTGGTACATTCTTCAGATCGACCTCCTTCGGCCGTTCACGCCGCAGTTTAGGTACGCAGTCGGTGATCGGCAGTGTAGGATCCTCGCCAGTGGTTTGGATAAGCTCCTTCATTCCGAGTTTATCTTTGGTATATGTCCTTCAAGATGTGCTTTGTATAGTTTTGGGTACGGCGGGCCTCATTCCCGCCATAGTTCACTTTAACTCCTGAGGTCCAGTATTCATATGTGGGATTGACCTCATGCGGTGTAGTGTCTTTAGTTTATGTATATACGGCAGCCTTGTCGGCTTTGCCCTTGCTCGCACGCTCGCTTTAAAAAAAATGAGGTGTTATTTCGCCCGCACTACTTGTATTGTTATGCAGGCGGTGCCTGTAGGGCACCACCACGCCCGGTTCGGCCGTGACAGAGTGGTATCGAGCGCCACCCTGAATGTCTGCATCGTGTCTAGTAGAGTCTTGATTATCGCGTGTTGCGCGCCACACCCATAAACAGGAGGCTACAGGACATTTAGGAGTTGGTTTCTATTCTTTTCACTCTAAGATCGTACATGAGCCGTGTTAGTAAGAAAATTCCTCTCTCGACGATTGTTGTGTTACAGATGCCTCCAAGGAGGGCAACACCGCCTGTAGGGCAAAGGAGTAGCAGGAGCTACTAGTCGACTCAGAGAGATGATAGGCTTATACCTGTGGTACACCTGGATGTTGTTCCGCGGCGAAGTTCTTCTGCGCCAGTTTTGAGACCTCAAAGACTGCAGCCTCCAGCTTTCGGTTAGAGAAGACTATAGGTCGCGAGGAAAGCCGTTGTGTTATTGACCAAGATAGCGTGCTAGCATAGAAGTGATAGTACCCCAGAGGTAGGGATACTTTGATTAGTAAGTGAGAAGTAAGAATGTTGACAAGAATGATAGGTGAACTGAGACTATAGTTGTATAAAGTTCACAAGTTGTAATTTCCCCATGACAGTGTAAGACCAATAGGGAAGATTGTACAGTAGAAATACTTTGGCTTATGTGACGAACCTCTAGTGAATAGGGGATAGGGTAAGAAGTACCTTGAGATAAGAGAGATTTATTCCGCACTAAGAACGAAGTTGTGACGATGAGTCGGGTTATAGACTCATTTCGGGTCAACCGATAGTATGGAATCGGGTGATGTCAGTTAGAAATAGTCCCGTTAAGTGATAGGGTCCTGTGGATGCCAGGCCCAAGTTTAGTTAATAGTTGTACGAGTTTGTGCACACGTTCCACCGGAACTAGGTCGTAAGGACCGAGAAGAGCCTTAGCGGAAATTCAAGTAGCTTAATGGCCGTGTTTGATTAGTAACTCCGAGTGGAGAAATGTAAATGATATTGAGATTTTGTACGGTACTAGATAAGTTTGAAAGACGAGAAAGTATGACTAGTAAGGAAATAAAGGAACCTCTAAGGATCCCGTGTTTTGGGAAGATCAGAACCTTCGAGTTTTGTGAGAAGCGGGGTCGCGGATGGAAGCTCCATTGTTATGTTTACGATGTCAGGTGGCCATGTGTGGCATCGTTGGTCTTGTGCGCTTTGATCGATAGGCATAGTATGTAGATTGTGTCGAGTGTGTATAGCTTGGCAATCGACTAAGAACATTCGGGACGAATGTTTTTAAGGGGAAGAATGTTACACCCCGTAAGTCCGTGACATGTATAAGAGAATGTACGTAAGGAAACAAGACTTGGAAATTAGTAATAAAGGAAGAATTGTTTTTCCGACGGAAAATCTTCCAAGGCCTGAAGGAAAATGTTCGTTATTGAGAATTGGATTCTCAAAATGCATTATTTGAAGAGTATGGAACTTATAAATAATATGGAAATTTATTTTTTACGGATTTGGTCATGTGGGCCCACCCGAGGAAATTTTACATTTTTGTGGGGCCCACGAGGGTTACGGAATTTTATGGACGAATGAGAGGGCGACACGTGGCACCCCCATAAGTGGTCTTGGTCGAGTTAGAGGAGGGGTAATATGGTCATTGAACATCTTGGAAGATAAGTCTTCAAAGCTTGACATAATTGACTAGTCAACTTGCCACATAAGCTTGATCCATGTGATTTTAATCCTAGCCTCACATTTGTTTAAGTCTAAGCCCTCCAATATGTGTTATATACTAACTAGTAGCAAGACTAGCTCATTTTAACACTTAGAGAAATTAGAAGACCTTGTGTTCTTCAAGAAAGCTCTCGGCTTAGTGTAATTTCCCACACAAAAATTTTATAGTTTTGATCCATTAGCCACAAGACTTTAACCCAATGTCCCTAGGGGTATTGTAAGGATATCTCAATAGAAAGATTTCGGAAAAAACGTATTTTTACGTTAGTCGCAAGGCGGAAACTAAGGAGTTCTTCAACTTTGAAGTTGAACTTGAAGATGGGTTCTTCATAGCCTCTACGAGTGCTTGGAGCGGTTTGGAACCTCAGGAAAGGTGCTAAGAATTGCTAAGGCGATACTTTGGAATCTTGGAAATTTTAAGGGCTTTAAAGGTATATTCTTGTCGTTGTAGCAATTAAGGTTTACTTATCATCAGAGCTATGGTTTTAGCAAGCATGAGTTATATAGTATGAAGTTTGATATGTTTATTGGCTATTGAACCCTAATCCAAATCTAGCATGTTTAACTTTAAGATTTCAATTCTAGTCGATTATTAGTCTAAGCGCCGCATGTTGTTTAAAGAAGGAAATTGTAGTTGTTGAAGTTGTTTAGACTATATAACATGTTAGACCTTAGAACTTGGAATTGTAAGAAGGATTGAAAAAGACTTAGTGTTGTTCTAGAGGTCACGAGAATGGCTTTTGGCATTTTCACTATTTCGTATGAATTGTGGGCGGAATTTTACACGTATTGTAAGGCGTGTAATCCCTTTGTTTGGTTGTTGTTTGGAGCCTTAAATGTGGCTTGTTGGTTATTGTATTCGGCCTTGAAAAGGTGGCAAAGTAAGTAGAAACAAAGGAGGTGCCGCCTGATTTTCCGTAGAATTAGAGACAGATACTTAGTATTATTCTACGTAGAGACTAGAAGTTGATAGTCTTGTTGTGACCATTATAGGTTGACACTTCTACGTACGGCGTATTCTGCTTAGCTTGTGTATATTAGCCTAAAAGGTATGTGAACTATCTCCTCTTCTAGCATGATTCCTTAGAATAAAGAAAGTAAGTTTTACTCCTTGAACGGTCCATTCCTTGCTTGTATTTGGATTGCTTAAAATAGATTTTGTTCTATGTACTTCCTTGAGTGTACTTTGATGTTTAAATTGTAAGTAGTATAATCCATTTCCTTAGGGAAGTTTGGATTCTTAAAAGTGAAGGTATTTTTCTTAAAGTACATAGAGTCTTGAAAAGGACGTGGTTTCCCAATCTTTTGGCAAGTGCCTTAGTTCTAAAACCTAAAGGTCATTATAATGACTTCGGAGTCAAAGGAGTGATTTACTTATTTGATTTAAAAGAGGAGAAATGACATGATTTAAGAGAAGTAACTTGCGTTAAGGGTGAAGTTACTTGAGGTTTAAAAGTAGAAGAAAACTTGTTTTCTAACTATTAAGAGACTCAAGTATTTTGAAAGTTGAGAACTTGATTTGTAAGTATGTGATACTTGGTTTTAATAGTATAAGTCTCTTGGTTATTGAAGGAATGGATACGTCTAAAACCATAAAGGGTTATAACGGCTTTATGGGAAGTTGGTTATAACGGTTTTATGGAAGGTTTAGAAAGTTGTCTATTTTGATTAAATCGGCATAAGTTGCCTAGATTGGGAAAATTTGGAGTTACTTGATTTCAAACTTTGAAATGAGTTTTCTAAAAGTGTAGTAACTTACTTTGAAAAATAGACACGCCTTGATACTACGGGTGTTAGTATCTTGGGGCTTTACATAGAAAGGAGTCTTTTATAAAGGAATGTACGTACGTAGTACTTTGGCTTGTTAAAAGAGAATTATTCTAAGTGTGCCTTGATAAGTACTTTGGCTTGTTAAAAGAGAATTATTCTATGTATGCCTTGATGTCACGACCCGAACCCGGGCCCGTGACTGGTGCCTTACCCCCGGCACCCTAGTGATACAACATCAGAGAAAATCAGCGGAAATAAAAACATGAACATGAATTAAGAGACAATAAATAAACAGGCCAACCAAAACAGTTGTCTTCATCATATATACATAAATACCCGAACAGTTATCCTTTTTACAAACCCTGCCCACAACAGTGTTACAGACCTCTAAGATTTATACAACAACTATGACGGGACAGGGCCCCGCCATACCCCTGAATGTACAAGGACCTACTGCACTGTGTGGTAACATACCAAAGATAAGCCTCCAAGGAACGAGCTTCCAATACGCTGAAAAGTGATCCTAAAAGCGGGATCGACACCGATGTACTCTACTGCAGATGAACGCAGCTTCAAGGAGGTCAAGATAACAGTACTAAGTATGTGAAATCAGAAAATCAGTAAATAAAATCATAATAGTCTATAAAAGGTGAGATGTGTATGATAACCAAACTACAAGACACACACATAATTATATCAATTCGTGGTCTCACGCCACAACATCAATCCCGCCCATGAGTACATTCTCACCGCAGCCTATGATATGATAACAACAAGATAGAAATCCAAATGGGATCATACCCGTGCGCTACGCATCGTGTCAGTATGTCCAAAGGGAACAAATAAGACAATATTCCAAATGGAAGCATACCCGTGCTACGATCGTGTCGATGAGTCCAAAGGGAAACAATAAGACAAAGATTCCAAATGGAAGCATACGTGCGCTACGATCGTGTCGGTATGTCCAAAGGAAACAATAAGACAACAAGCGGTAATCAAAGTGGAAGCATACCCGCGCCACGATCGTGGTCGATATGTCCAAAGCGATTAACAAAAGTAACACTATCAGCGAGAACGCGTGCGTGGAATTTCTCCGTCACTGCAAGACGCCCAAGTAAGTTCTCAACAAGTCAACCGACCTCCATCGAGACGCAGAGTATAGAAACACAATTTTTGCACAACAAAGGCTATCACAACAAGCATAGACAAGTTTCACAACAACAAGCATAGGCAAGTTTCACATCAACAAGCATAGGCAAGTTTCACAACAACAAGCATAGGCAAGTTATACACAACTCAAAGTACTTTCATTTTATGCCAAAGTCCGGGTTTTAACCCTAAAGTACTACGTACGTTAAATTCCTTTTAAAGAGATCTAATCCTTTTATAAAAGTCACCCGATACCCGTAGTATAAAAATAGAGTGACTTATATCTTTTAAGTAAACCAAAACAACTTCCATACTTTCCTTTTTAAAACCAAATTAAGGCAACACCATGCCTTCTTTTTTTGACCAAAACACTTTTCTTTTTAAAGTCAAGTTACCACATTAAAACCAATGATAAAACCTTTCTTTTGTTTTCATAAGGTCGTTATAACCAACTTCCCATAGAGTTGTTATGCACCTTATGTTTTAAACCATTTTAAGACAACACAATGCCTTTCTTTTTCCTAAAGTTCCAGTTTGCCTAATTTCAATTACACAAGTCTTTTTTTTGAAAAGTTCATAGTTCAATGTCTTAATCTCTTTTAAAACAATTGAGTAACATATGCCTTAGGCGAGTAGGTTATTCTTGTTCATAATCAATCTTATTAAGCAGCCATGATCTAGAAAATGTAATATCATTTTGTCTCATCTTAGCTTCTATGCAGATGGAGGTTTCTACTGGTTTTAATAATACTTAATTATTCAATACATTTTCCTTTATTTACGCTGCAGTGGTTTGTCGATACACATTCTGATTTCCGAAATCAGTAAAACATTATTCTTTTCAAAAGCCAAGTACTCATTACTCACGAATGAGGTTTCACACAAACATCCATATTAAGTCAAGTTTCTTATCTTTTAAGAATAAGTCTCTTAACTTCTAAACCATTAAACCATTCTTTTCATCTCTCTTAAGGCGTTACACCTAACTTCTCATAAAGCTGGTATAACTTTTATGTTTTCAAACCAAGTATACACTTCTTTCAAAAAGGTTTCTTAATCCTTTAGAATACTTCAAGGTTCTTTTACATCAAGTCGGTTATAAGTCAAATCAGTTATCTTTTAAAAACCACAAAGCATTTCTCATTTACATAGAGCTGTTATAACCAACTTCCCATAAAGCCGTTATAACACTTTATGTTTAAAGACAATCAAATACATTTAACACGTATGCGTCACCGTACTACATAGTTATACACATATCATGCTAGAACAGATAGGAAGAGGTTCACATACCTCGCGACGATTATCGACTAATAGCAAAACGCTCCAAGTACCTCAAACCGTCGGCTACACTCTAAGCCAAGCAGATCACTCCACACGTAGTACTTCAACCTATAGAGGCCACAAGGCGCCTATTAACATCTTTAGATCTCGACGTAGAATATTCTACAGAAAAGTCGGCAGGACTTTCCCCAACAACGTAAATCTCCTCCTCTATCGAGGCGGCTACCAAGCCAACCAGGGGTTAACACGCCTAACCGACGTGTACAATTCTACTACAAGAATGCTACACAAGTCTCGTAATACACCCTATGTAATTACGATTCGATTCTCTTCTTAAAGTTCAGGCTTAAGTCGCAAGACATTGCCGTAAGTATTATTCAGGCTTAAGTCAAAAGACATTGCCGCACAATGTTGTTCAGTTCTATATATATAGTATACATAACTATATACTCCTACAACATGTAATTTCCAATTACAACAGAAGGTCAAGAATGTTTACCTCGATAAGCCCAAAATTATCCGAGTTTATATGTCGATCCTGAGCAAGGTTTAGCTCCTACTCCATGCGCTCCAACCCGCTCCAAACAACCCTTAGAAGTTCTAACCAACTTCTACTTAAAACTTCAACTACGGGTGAAGATTTACTTAGGGTTTCGTTTTTGTGACTGAGGGAAGTATAATAGTATTTTCTGGGCTTTTCGTAAAAAAGGGTACTTTGGAAAGTACTACAAGGTATTTGGCTAAAATATTTTGGGCATTATAACAATACTAGGAGAGTATTTCTATACCACAACAAGGGGTATTATACGAAAACAACTAGGCTAGGGGTACCTCTGGCCAGGTTTCACTGAGGGAGGTGTGGTGGCTCTCGGCCAAGCACCACTAGGAGGGGGGGGAGAGGGACGAAAAGCTCATGCTAAGAGGGGGGGAGGATTTTACACTTAGAAAATATTTTGGATGAAGAAGTTCATCAACATAGAGGGGTATTTATAGGTCAAGAAATGGCCAACCAATGGCCAAGATTCATCCAAGTGTTAGGCAAGTGTAGGGCTAGGATTAAGCCATGTGCACCTTATGTCACGACCCGACCCCGGGACCGCGACTGGTGCCCTACCTGGGCACCCTTACAGGTAAACATCAGAGATAATCAGCGGAACATACATGAAACTTATAAATAAAACAACGGAAGTAAAACAACAGGTCAGCCGATAGGGCTACCTTCCTGGACGTACATACATAAACGAAGCAGTTGCCTCCTTTCTTTACAAACAAACCCACAATATGTGACTACAGACCTCTAAATCAAGTGACTTCTTTCTTTAAAACCTTAAGCAATTGGTACCTTTAAAACAATTTTGCCCTTCTTTATTTCAAATCATTACTTTGCTTACAATACTGAAGAAAACCATTCTTTTAAATCTTCCATAAAGTTGTTATAACCAACTTCCCATAAAGCCGTTATAACTCTTTATTTCTTAGACGAATTCATTCATTTGATAACCAAGAAACTTATACTTCAATTCAAATCACATAGCTTTCAAAATACTTCAAGTCTCTTAACTTTTAGGAAAACCAGTTTCTTAACTTAGAATGGCAAGAAATCAATACTTTCCAAATCAAGTATTCTATACTTTTAAATCAATTCATTTCTCCCTTTAAGAATCAAGTCTCATAACTTGAAAAATAAAGTCCCTTAACCTTTTAACAATTTGAGGTCCATAGTCTTAAAACTTCATACGTAAATTCTTATAAATTAAGTAACATATACTTGTGCGTTGTGAATAAGTTATACTTATTTATAACTATCTTAATCAAGTAGCCATGATCTAGAAAATGTAATAAAATTTTGTCTTATCTTAGCTTCTATGCAGATGGAGAATTCTACTTGTTTTAACACAATTAATTGTCATTACATTTTCCTTTATTAACGCTGCAATGGCTTGTTCGATACTTATTCTTATTCGTGCCGTAAATTAGCCAAGTCAACTTGGCTCCAAAATACCTCCTAACGACTCTTACCAACATCCCCCATAAGACTTGGTAAGAACTTAGGATAACTTATACATAACCTTTACGTAGAGTAAATCGACATACATACCTCTTAACTTCTAAGAGTAGAAGGAATCATGAAATAGTACTACATGTATATTCCATACATAGAATCATGTCAAAAGAAGGAAGAGGTTCACATACCTCGCGACGATTATCGACAAGTAGCAAAAAGCTCCAAAGTACTTCCACCTTGAGCTATTCCACTCTTCAAGTAGGATACGCTATACTTAGTACATCAACCTATAATGGTCACCATACGTCCATTAACCTTTACTTCATCGTAGAATATTCTAGGTGCTAAGTCGCTAAATTCTACGGAAAATCGGACAAAGACCTCCTTTGTTTATACTAACTTTTCCACCTTTTTCAAGGCCGAATACAATAACCAAACAGCCTCAATTGGCTCACAACAATATAGAAGGTATTCCAATGCAAATGAATAACTAAACAGCCCCAATTGGCTCACAATTTAGAAAGTAGTTCAATACAAATGAATAACAAACTAAAAGTCCAAATTCGGCCACCTTGAGTTCAACCATACCAATTCTTATCAAATTTCCATTTCAATCCAAATTGGTAGCATAACATGATATCAAGTCGCATTTGATTATAACAATCCATAATCTCTAAGTAGGTAACATGCGACGATTTCTAATAAACGACCAATTAGTAATCCAATTTTCAAGTGGCTTATATAACATTTCGAATTTAGCTACAAGCACTCCAAAATACTTATAAACTTCAACTTAACCACTTCATGCTAGCAACATGTAAAGCTAACAATAACAATAAAAATAATCTTGTAACACTTTCAAAGAACAAGATTATACCTCAACGAATTGTAATCCAATCTTCAAAACCGAAGTTGCTCCTTAGCAACCTAGAGCCTCATCAAGACACCTCAATCCGCTCCTTGAGACCCTTAGAACCACACCAACAACTTTCCTTCAAACTTCCAATCCAAAACCTAGAAAGCCACTAGGTTTTCACTTTGCGACTAATACGAAAACTCTTTTTTTCCGGGATTTTTCTATTGAGATACACTTACACTACCCTCAAGAACCTTGGTTTAAAGTGTGGAGTTAAATGGACAAGAAACAAAAAAATTTCTTCCTTTCCAAGAGGGAACCCGAGAGCTCTTCTAGTGGTTCTTCCAATTTTTTGTAATTTTGGCTAAGTATGGAACTTGTCATACTACTACTAGTATTATAAAGGGACATGGAGGGTCAAGATACACACAATTGGGTGGTTAGGATGAGCTCTAGTTAAATATCAAGACTAAAGTGGGGCCTTTGACTTAGTCAAAGAACTCAAGCTACAACTTGCAAGACTTTAGTCATCCAAGACTATGGTCCAATGACCATTTAGGCCATGCCAATTCGTCCAAGGCACTAGGAAGGGGGGGACACGTGTCGCCCTCCCATTCGTCACAATATTACATTTTTCCGACAATTCCATAATTCCGATAATTTTTACAAGTCTCCAATCTTAACACTTGTGAGTTCTTACGTACGTTCTTAAAACATATCCTGTAAATACGGGGTGTAACATTCTTCCCCCCTTAGAAACATTCGTCCCCGAATGTTCTTTCGGAGTCAATCTTTATAATTTGCGACATAATTTCTTTCACAACCCCGACATACTAATAATGCCACACATAGCCCTAATACCTCGCACACGCATAACTGTCCATCATAAGCCCAAAAGAGATTATCTTTTCGTACTTCCAACTCCTTCTAACATACATAC
The DNA here is from genome assembly GCA_029844215.1 of Przewalskia tangutica. Lineage (NCBI taxonomy): Eukaryota > Viridiplantae > Streptophyta > Magnoliopsida > Solanales > Solanaceae > Przewalskia > Przewalskia tangutica. The sequence continues at coordinate 113,078,386 of CM056727.1, forward strand.
ATAACTTCCATACCGACTCTGGCCTCAAATCTTTGGAGTCACTCTATAAAATAATATAAGGCCACTTCCGGCTTTCATGACCTGGTTCCGGTGGAACGCGTCCACGAACCCGTAAAACAATTAACTAGACTTGGGCCTTGCGCTGCGTGACCACACGTGGCGGAACTACTACCAACTGATCCCACTCCATTCCAGGGTATGGGGAGACCCGTAACAGGTCCTCAACCCGACTCAGCGTCGCACTTAACTCTTATCCTTGGTCTGACTTAAAATCTTATTGCCAGAGAAAGCCTTATACATCTAAGGTCTCGGCAGTTATCGACATTCTTAGGCTCGCAATTTCCATTCTCCAAGCCTACCTTACGGTCTCAGAAGCGGTACAAAACTTCTCATAATACCATAATCGTGTCGTTGATCACAACAACCATAACTCACTCTATACGGACCTCATCCGTACACTTCTCTTAAGCCTACTACGAAGCTTAATCTATTAACATGACATTCCGTTAGGTTCCTTAACATGGCTTCTGGGGTTAACCACCGCATCGACGGCTCATCCTTTCCCAATTATCTCAAAATAAAACACAAAACCTTGGCGAAAATTCATTAACTATTCCATACCTTCCCGGTATCTAGTTAGTCTTTACCAATTCCTGGTAATCTAAAATCATTCTAGGCAATACGCGTCGACCTCGTGACATAACTCCGGTATAGATGTATATCACAATACCAACTATACTACAATCATTACCAACCGGATACGCAATCCACATAGTCCTTCGTCATCACGCTTTCTCGTGACTGCAATCAACATAACTCGTTAGGGAGGGACGACCTAACAATACAAATCTATCGCACGATCTCAGAGTGAGAAGAATGAAACCAATCCTAAATGTCCTGCAGCCTCCCGATTATAGATGTGGTGCACAACACACCGATAATCAAGACTCTACTAGACACGGTGCAGACACTTTCCGAGGACTAATCGCTCGATACCACTTTTGTCACGACCCGACCGATCGCATCGGTGCCCTACCCGGCACCCTTACTGTAAACATCGAGAGATAATCAGCGGAACATACATGAAACTTATAAATAAAACAACGGAAGTAAAACAACAGGTCAGCCGATAGGGCTACCTTCCTGGACGTACATACATAAACGAAGCAGTTGCCTCCTTTCTTTACAAACAAACCCACAATATGTGACTCTGCACCTCTAAATCAAGTGACTTCTTTCTTTAAAACCTTAAGCAATTGGTACCTTTAAAACAATTTTGCCCTTCTTTATTTCAAATCATTACTTTGCTTACAATCAAGAAAACCATTCTTTTTAAATCTTCCATAAAGTTGTTATAACCAACTTCCCATAAAGCCGTTATAACTCTTTATTTCTTAGACGAATTCATTCATTTGATAACCAAGAAACTTATACTTCAATTCAAATCACATAGCTTTCAAAATACTTCAAGTCTCTTAACTTTTAGGAAAACCAGTTTCTTAACTTAGAATGGCAAGAAATCAATACTTTGCAAATCAAGTATTCTATACTGGTACATCAATTCATTTCTCTCTTTAAGAATCAAGTCTCATAACTTGAAAAATAAAGTCCCTTAACCTTTTAACAATTTGAGGTCCATAGTCTTAAAACTTCATACGTAAATTCTTATAAATTAAGTAACATATACTTGGTGCGTTGTGAATAAGTTATACTTATTTATAACTATCTTAATCAAGTAGCCATGATCTAGAAAATGTAATAAAATTTTGTCTTATCTTAGCTTCTATGCGGATGGAGAATTCTACTTGTTTTAACACAATTAATTGTCATTACATTTTCCTTTATTAACGCTGCAATGGCTTGTTCGATACTTATTCTTATTTGTGCCGTAAATTAGCCAAGTCAACTTGGCTCCAAAATACCTCCTAACGACTCTTACCAACATCCCCCATAAGACTTGGTAAGAACTTAGGATAACTTATACATAACCTTTACGTAGAGTAAATCGACATACATACCTCTTAACTTCTAAGAGTAGAAGGAATCATGAAATAGTACTACATGTATATTCCATACATAGAATCATGTCAAAAGAAGGAAGAGGTTCACATACCTCGCGACGATTATCGACAAGTAGCAAAAGCTCCAAAGTACTTCCACCAGAGCTATTCCACTCTTCAAGTAGGATACGCTATACTTAGTACATCAACCTATAATGGTCACCATACGTCCATTAACCTCTTACTTCACGTAGAATATTCTAGGTGCTAAGTCGCTAAATTCTACGGAAAATCGGACAAAGACCTCCTTTGTTTATACTAACTTTGCCACCTTTTCAAGGCCGAATACAATAACCAAACAGCCTCAATTGGCTCACAACAATATAGAAGGTATTCCAATGCAAATGAATAACTAAACCCCAATTGGCTCACAATTTATAAAGTAGTTCAATACAAATGAATAACAAACTAAAAGTCCAAATTCGGCCACCTTGAGTTCAACCATACCAATTCTTATCAAATTTCCATTTCAATCCAAATTGGTAGCATAACATGATATCAAGTCGCATTTGATTATAACAATCCATAATCTCTAAGTAGGTAACATGCGACGATTTCTAATAAACGACCAATTAGTAATCCAATTTTCAAGTGGCTTATATAACATTTCGAATTTAGCTACAAGCACTCCAAAATACTTATAAACTTCAACTTAACCACTTCATGCTAGCAACATGTAAAGCTAACAATAACAATAAAAATAATCTTGTAACACTTTCAAAGAACAAGATTATACCTCAACGAATTGTAATCCAATCTTCAAAACCGAAGTTGCTCCTTAACCTGAGCCTCATCAAGACACCTCACTCCGCTCCTTGAGACCCTTAGAACCACACCAACAACTTTCCTTCAAACTTCCAATCCAAAACCTAGAAAGCCACTAGGTTTTCACTTTGCGACTAATACGAAAACTCTTTTTTTCCGGGATTTTTCTATTGAGATACACTTGAACTACCCTCAAGAACCTTGGTTTAAAGTGTGGAGTTAAATGGACAAGAAACAAAAAAAATTCTTCCTTTCCAAGAGGGAACCCGAGAGCTCTTCTAGTGGTTCTTCCAATTTTTTTGTAATTTTGGCTAAGTATGGAACTTGTCATACTACTACTAGTATTATAAAGGGACATGGAGGGTCAAGATACACACAATTTGGTGGTTAGGATGAGCTCTAGTTAAATATCAAGACTAAAGTGGGGCCTTTGACTTAGTCAAAGAACTCAAGCTACAACTTGCAAGACTTTAGTCATCCAAGACTATGGTCCAATGACCATTTAGGCCATGCCAATTCGTCCAAGGAACTAGGAAGGGGGGGACACGTGTCGCCCTCCCATTCGTCACAATATTACATTTTTCCGACAATTCCATAATTCCGATAATTTTTACAAGTCTCCAATCTTAACACTTGTGAGTTCTTACGTACGTTCTTAAAACATATCCTGTAAATACGGGGTGTAACACCTTATCCATCTACCACACCAACTTGCACAAAATATCCTACCAACTACATGCCACCTTTCTCGTCCAAATTGCCGTCCAAGCCTTCCAATGTGAGGGTGACACATGTCACCCTCCCGTTGGTCCAAAATGTTTCGTCTCTTGGAAAAATCCGCAAAAATTATTAATGACATAGCCGTAATTTTCCCTACGAAAGCTGTGGAAACGTTTCGTCGAAAAACGATTCAAATCGGGTGTTGTGTACAAATTTCGAAACTAGCCAACCTTAAGGCTCAAATTATAATACGTACGCCCTCACGTACATCCTCTGGAAATACGGGGTATAACATTCTCCCCTCCTTAGAAACATTCGTCCCGAATGTTCCTTCTCAAGGTGGATTACGAAGAAGATCTTCTAACAAGTTGCCAACGCCACGTCTGGTCATGAACTAACACACGTTCTCTTCCTTCCTTACTCGTCGTGCCCTCCTCGAATACTTGAACTCTTCTAGTATACGCACCATACTTCAGTCATTGCTTCAGTTTCCAATACTTTGGAGTCACAACCTCCAAACTTGGTCATCTTACTAGTCTCAATCTTCCTTAAGGATATTCCCGGCCTTCACAAACCGATTCTGGTCGAACATATCCACAAACTCATACGATGGTCATCTAAACTTGGGCCTAGCACCCTCGTGACCCTACCACCTGGCGGGACCACCCAGAGCTGACCCTACCTCAAAACAGGCCGCGGGTTGGCCCGCAACATGGCCCCAACCCGACCCTCTTAACGAATCAAGGTCTTGTTTGCCGTTGCGGAACAATCTTACCTCTACAGGTCATGAAAGCTACCACTTCCATTTCACACTACCCAGGGACTTATCACACAATACATTCTAGGCATAAAATGCACTCCGACAAGGATCACTTGCAAAAACTTGTACTCAAGACGGCCTTACATCTAAGGTCTCAACTGTAATATTCTAAGGTTCATCATTTTCTCACCCCCAGGCTTACCCTTTTTCACTAAGCATGTTTCTAAGTCACATTTTAGCACAAAGCTATCCGAACATAACACCTAACACATTATCATAACATACAAAACTCTAGATGGTTAAGGATATACCTGAAAAATAGGCGGTTCAAAGGACCGCTAAAACTGGGAACTTCCACCGCGACCTCTACCGTGACCTGCCTGTGCACGAACATCCTGCCTGGCTATGGAAGGTGAAGAACCCGCCGACCAGTAGTGCGTGCTATCTACCCACGCTACCACGTGGACGGTTTCTCCCAAAATGGCCCTGCTGCGCATGTAAAACAAACTCGGACTAGCACGACACTCCACCGTGGAGTCTACCACGGCCAGTCACAACGAGGTAGGGGTGGCTTCACCGCTAACACCCGCTTCTCTCGAAAATCTGAACCTGGAGCCACGACCGCTCACGAAAACTCTGGATGCTCAAGATTGTAGAGGACCGCTCAGTCTTGGCGGAGCGCATAACTAGTCTGCTGGCGGCGGTGCGCCTCGAAAATCACCAAAGGACCTGCAGATTCGGCCTCTTCTGCGACCTTGGTCATTCCGTCGATTTCTCGCTCCGCCTCCAGTGCATAAGCTGCATGCGGGCAATGTCCATGCCCGGTGAAGAGCTACACCGAACAACTCTGCTAGGTAATCATCGAGCCTGTAACATATCGGTGGACTCGATCCTCCATACTAGCTACTAATGCGGGGCGTCGCCAATGAGTCGAATTCCACATTGTACTCGGCCGCCGTCGCTTCGCGCGCAACACCAAAAATCTGTCGGCCGAGCCCTCATCCAATGGCGGCAAGTGTGCAAGAAATGCCTTTGAGAACTCGTCCCATAAAGCGGAAGTGCATTCTCTCCCGACAGCTCCCACGGTCGAACCAATCGATCGCGGTATCACGCGGCCGATGCGAACCTAGGACCGACTCGGTCTCCGATGCCTTTATCACTCTCATGATCATCAGAATCGCCGGATGAACTCCTGTGGATCATCCTCAGGTCTCGACCCATAAAACTCTGGCGGGTTACACCTCAGAAAATCCCGTAGTCTCAAACTATCTGCTCGGGGGTGAACTACGGGTGCTACTGGGACTGGAACTGCTGTGTCCAACCTATCCTCATATCTGGCCACGACCACGGCGATGGCCATCTCTTGTACCCCATCTCATCCGCTCTGGTGTGGGATGAAGGCTCAGTGCATGTAGTCTCGGCGACCAGCATTGCGACTCTAAACTCTGCTTTGGTCTTTGGCGGTGTCGCAAAACTCGTCGTCTGAGTACTATCTCAGTCTTGACCGGGCTGCGCCTCGTACTCCTCTGTATCCACTAGCGACTCCTCATTGTCTTGCCGTCTGGGCACAGGTTGCCTTACGCGGAGGCATAATCGGTAAAGGAAAGGAATACGTCGAGAGGGTTCAACTTATCACACGCCTCTAAGGCACGATCTCGTAATGAGAAGAATGAAACCAATCCTAAATGTCCTATAGCCTCACGATTATAGATGTGGTGCACACACCGATAATCAAGACTCTACTAGACACGGTCAGACACTTTCCGAGGATTAACTGCTCTGATACCACTTTTGTCACGACCCGAACCCGGGCCCGTGACTGGTGCCTTACCCCGGGCACCCTAGTGATACAACATCAGAGAAAATCAGCGGAAATAAAAACATGAACATGAATTAAGAGACAATAAATAAACAGGCCAACCAAAACAGTTGCGTGCATCATATATACATAAATACCCAACAGTTATCCTTTACAAACCACCGCCACAATGTTACTGCACTTAAGATTTATACAACAACTATGACGGGACAGGGCCCCGCCATACCCCTGAATGTACAAGGACCTACAGACTCAGGGTAACATACCAAAGATAAGCCTCCGAAGGAACGGAGCTTCCCAATACGCTGAAAGGTGATCCTAAAAGCGGGGATCGATAGCCGATGTACCTCTACCTGCGGCATGACGCGGCCCGAAGGAGAGTCGATAACAGTACCATGTATGTGAATCGTAAAATACTGTAAATGAAATCATAATAGTCCATAAAAGCAGGAGACAGGTATGATAACCAAACTACAGTACACACACATAACAGTTATATCAATTCAGGGTCTCACGCCCACAACATCAATCTCGCGTGAGTACCTTTCTCACCGCGGCATGATATGATAACAACAAGATAGCAATCCAAATGGGAGCATACGTGCGCTACGCATCGTGTCGGTATGTCCAAGGGAACAAATAAGACAACATTCCAAATGGAAGCATACCCGTGCGCTACGATCGTGTCGATGAGTCCAAGGGAAACAATAAGACAAAGATTCCAAATGGAAGCATACGTGCGCTACGTCGTGTCGGTATGTCCAAAGGGAAACAATAAGACAACAAGGCGGTAATCAAAGTGGAAGCATACGTGCGCTACGATCGTGTCGGTATGTCCAAAGCGATTAACAAAAGTAACACTATCAGCGTGAACGTGCGTGGAATTTCTCCGCCACGCCGCAGACGTCCAAGTAAGTTCTCAACAAGTCAACCGACCCTCCATCGAGAGACGCGGTAGTATAGAAACACAATTTTTGCACAACAAAGGCTATCACAACAAGCATAGACAAGTTTCACAACAACAAGCATAGGCAAGTTTCACATCAACAAGCATAGGCAAGTTTCACAACAACAAGCATAGGCAAGTTATACACAACTCAAAGTACTTTCATTTTATGCCAAAGTCCGGGTTTTAACCCTAAAGTACTACGTACGTTAAATTCCTTTTAAAGAGATCTAATCCTTTTATAAAAGTCACCCGATACACGTAGTATAAAAATAGAGTGACTTATATCTTTTAAGTAAACCAAAACAACTTCCATACTTTCCTTTTTAAAACCAAATTAAGGCAACACCATGCCTTCTTTTTGACAAAACACTTTTCTTTTTAAAGTCAAGTTACCACATTAAAACCAATGATAAAACCTTTCTTTTGTTTTCATAAGGTCGTTATAACCAACTTCCCATAAAGTTGTTATGCACCTTATGTTTTAAACCATTTTAAGACAACACAATGCCTTTCTTTTTCCTAAAGTTCCAGTTTGCCTAATTTCAATTACACAAGTCTTTTTTTTGAAAAGTTCATAGTTCAATGTCTTAATCTCTTTTAAAACAATTGAGTAACATATGCCTTAGGCGAGTAGGTTATTATTGTTCATAATCAATCTTATTAAGCAGCCATGATCTAGAAAATGTAATATCATTTTGTCTCATCTTAGCTTCTATGCAGATGGAGGTTTCTACTGGTTTTAATAATACTTAATTATTCAATACATTTTCCTTTATTTACGCTGCAGTGGTTTGTCGATACACATTCTGATTTCCGAAATCAGTAAAACATTATTCTTTTCAAAAGCCAAGTACTCATTACTCACGAATGAGGTTTCACACAAACATCCATATTAAGTCAAGTTTCTTATCTTTTAAGAATAAGTCTCTTAACTTCTAAACCATTAAACCATTCTTTTCATCTCTCTTAAGGCGTTACACCTAACTTCTCATAAAGCTGGTATAACTTTTATGTTTTCAAACCAAGTATACACTTCTTTCAAAAAGGTTTCTTAATCCTTTAGAATACTTCAAGGTTCTTTTACATCAAGTCGGTTATAAGTCAAACCAGTTATCTTTTAAAAACCACAAAGCATTTCTCATTTACATAGAGCTGTTATAACCAACTTCCCATAAAGCCGTTATAACACTTTATGTTTAAAGACAATCAAATACATTTAACACGTACGCGTCACCGTACTACATAGTTATACACATATCATGCTAGAACAGATAGGAAGAGGTTCACATACCTCGCGACGATTATCGACTAATAGCAAACGCCCAAGTACCTCAAATCGTCGGCACACTCTGCCAAGCAGATCACTCCACACGTAGTACTTCAACCTATAGAGGCCACAAGGCGCCTATTAACATCTTTAGATCTCGACGTAGAATATTCTACAGAAAATTCGGCGACCTCCCTCCCCGCACAACGTAAATCTCCTCTCTATCGAGGCCGCCACCAAGCCAACCAGGGGGTTAACACGCCTAACCGGACGTGTACAATTCTACTACACAAGAATGCTACACAAGTCTCAGTAATACTGTCTATGTAATTACGATTCGATTCTTTCTTAAAGTTCAGCTTAAGTCGCAAGACATTGCGTAAGTATTATCGAGCTTAAGTCAAAAGACATTGCCGCACAATGTTGATTCTATATATATAGTATACATAACTATATACTCCTACAACATGTAATTTCCAATTACAATGTAAGGTCAAGAATGTTTACCTCGATAAGCCCAAAATTATCCGAGTTTATATGTCGATCTGAGCAAGGTTTAGCTCCTACTCGTCTCGCCCAACCGCTCCAAACAACCCTTAGAAGTTCTAACCAACTTCTACTTAAAACTTCAACTACGGTGAAGATTTACTTAGGGTTTCGTTTTGTGGTGAGGAAGTATAATAGTATTTTCTGGCTTTTCAGTAAAAGGGTACTTTGGAAAGTACTACAAGGTATTTGGCTAAAATATTTTGGGCATTATAACAATACTAGAGAGTATTTCTATACCACAACAAGGGTATTATACGAAACAACTAGGCTAGGGGTACCTCGGCCAAGGCTTCATGAGGGAGGGTGTGGTGGCTCTCGGCCAAGCACCACTAGGAGGGGGGGAGAGGGACGAAAAGCTCATGCTAAGAGGGGGGGAGGATTTTACACTTAGAAAATATTTTGGATGAAGAAGTTCATCAACATAGAGGGGTATTTATAGGTCAAGAAATGGCCAACCAATGGCCAAGATTCATCCAAGTGTTAGGCAAGTGTAGGGCTAGGATTAAGCCATGTGCACCTTATCCATCTACCACACCAACTTGCACAAAATATCCTACCAACTACATGCCACCTTTCTCGTCCAAATTGCCGTCCAAGCCTTCCAATGTGAGGGTGACACATGTCACCCTCCCGTTGGTCCAAAATGTTTCGTCTCTCGGAAAAATCCGCAAAAATTATTAATGACATAGCCATAATTTTCCCTACGAAAGCTGTGGAAACGTTTCGTCGAAAAACGACTCAAATCGGGTGTTGTGTACAAATTTCGAAACTAGCCAACCTTAAGGCTCAAATTATAATACGTACGCCCTCACGTACATACTCTGGAAATACGGGGTATAACACTTGATTAGTACTTTGGCTTGTTAAAAGAGAATTATTCTAAGTGTGCCTTGATAAGTATTTTGGCTTGTTAAAAGAGAATTATTCTATGTATAACTTGATTAGTACCTTGGCTTGATAAATTGAGGATTTGTCTAAGTGTGCCTTGATAAGTACTTTGGCTTGTTAAAAGAGAATTATTCTAAGTGTGCCTTGATAAGTACTTTGGCTTGTTAAAAGAGAATTATTCTATGTATGCCTTGATTAGTACTTTGGCTTGTTAAAAGAGAATTATTCTAAGTATGCCGTGATAAGTACTTGGGCTTGTTAATTGAGAATTGCCTATGTGTGCTGGAAATAGCCGGTTGTGTGCTATTGGTATATCAGTCGTTTCGGGGTCATTCCCCGGATTTGTGGCATTTGCATAATTCCGTGGATTTGCTACCCACGATGTGAGGAATACCTCATGCGAGTCTGTAGGGCTTATGCGGGTGAAATAGTCCCATGCGGGCGGGTCCAGCCTATGCGAGGAATACCTCATGCGAGTCCGTAAGGGCTTATGCGGGTGAAATAGTCCTATGCGAGGAATTCCTAATGAGGTTACGAAAGTGCTTATGCGGGTGAAATAGTCCCATGCGGGCGGGTCCAGCCTATGCGAGGAATACCTCGCGGGTCCACGCGACTACGCGGTGAAATAGTCCCGGGAATAGGATTGCTAAATGATCTGCGGGCGGATGGTCCCGCTGATCATGAGCTTCCTAGTTTATATTGTAAGGATACTACGCTTACTCTCATTGTTAGTAAGGCACAATGTGTTGTATTTTGATTATCATATATGTCCCGGATTTGTTTGTGTTACCCTATGGTCATGCTTTTACGAGGTGGGATTAGGGCATGGGACCACGAGGTATTGAGGACACGGTGGGACTTGGTGTTCATGTATCCTTATTGGTGTTATTACATCATGGATCGTCGGCGGTGAGGAAGGATTCCACGCATGATTGATATTATGGGCGTGAGACCCATGGTTATATTGAGTAATGACTTTGAGGGCTGCGTCCCCGACTTGATATGATCTTATGTGTTATGTATCGTAGGTTGGATATCATACATGTCTCTGTGTTATTTAGATCGCTATGATTTTATTACGCACTTCATCGCTCACATACTTGGTACATTCTTCGTCGACCTCCTTCGGAAGTGCGTTCATGCCGCAGTTTAGGTACGTGATTCGGTGATCGGCAGTGTAGGATCTGCTCGGGGTTTTGGATAAGCTCATTCTATTCGGAGTTTATCTTTGGTATATGTCCTTCATGCTGAGCTTTGTATAGTTTTGGGTACGGGGCCTTGTCGTCATAGTTGATTTAACTCCAGAGGTGCGTATTCATATGTGGGATTTGACTCATTATGCGGTGTAGTGTCTTTAGTTTATGTATATATGGCAGCCTTGTCGGCTTTGCCCTTGCTCGCACGCTCGCTTTAAAAAAATGAGGTGTTATTTCATTCGCAACTTACTTGTATTGTTAAGGTAGAAGGGTGCCAGGTAGGGCACGATCCACGAGCAGGTTGGTGTGACAGAGTGGTATCGAGCGATCGATCCTCGGAATGTCTACAGACCGTGTCTAGTAGAGTCTTGATTATTGGTGTGTTGCGCGCCACACCCATAAACAGGAGGCTACATGACATTTAGGAGTTGGTTTCTATTCTTTTCACTCTAAGATCGTGCCATAGAGCTGTGTTAGTAAGAAAATTCCTCTCTGACGTATTGTTGTGTTACAGTATGCCTCCAAGGAGGGCAACAGCCGCCCAGAAGGGCAAAGGAGTAGCAGGAGCTACTAGTCAGACTCAGAGAGATGATAGGGCTTATGCCCAGGGTACACCGGATGTTGTTCCGCAGTCGGCGAGTTCTTCTGCGCCAGGTTTTGAGGCCCCAGCACCAGAGCCTCCAGTTTCTCGGTTAGGAGAAGACTATAGGGTCATGAGGAAAGCCGTTGTGTTATTGACCAAGATAGCGGTGCTAGCAGTTGTAAGTGATAGTACCCCAGAGGTAGGGATACTTTGATTAGTAAGTGAGAAGTAAGAATGTTGACAAGAATGATAGGTGAACTGAGACTATAGTTGTATAAAGTTCACAAGTTGTAATTGCCCCATGACAGTGTAAGACCAATAGGGAAGATTGTACAGTAGAAATACTTTGGCTTATGTGACGAACCTCTAGTGAATAGGGGATAGGGTAAGAAGTACCTTGAGATAAGAGAGATTTATTCCAGACTAAGAACGAGAAGTTAAGTGTGACGATGAGTCGGGTTATAGACTCATTTCGGGTCAACCGATAGTATGGAATCGGGTGATGTCAGTTAGAAATAGTCCCGTTAAGTGATAGGGTCCTGGGGATGCCAGGCCCAAGTTTAGTTAATAGTTGTACGAGTTTGTGGACGCGTTCCACCGGAACTAGGTCGTAAGGACCGAGAAGAGCCTTAGAGGAAATTCAAGTAGCTTAATGGCCAGGTTTGATTAGTAACTCCAAGGAGTGGAGAACAGAAACGATATTGAGATTTTGTACGTGTACTAGATAAGTTTGAAAGTACGAGAAAGTATGACTAGTAAGGAAAGAAAGGAACCTCTAAGGATCCCGTGTTTTGGGAAGACTGTAACCTTCGAGTTTTGTGAGAAGGGGGTCGCGAACGGAAGGTCCATTGTTGTGTTTACGTATGTTGTGGTGGCCATGTGTGGCATCGTTGGTCTTGTGCAGTTTTGATCGATAGGCATAGTATAGAGATTGTGTCGGAGTGTGTATAGCTTGGCAACCGACAAAGAACATTCGGGGACGAATATTTCTAAGGGGGGAAGAATGTTACACCCCGTAAGTCCAGGACATGTATAAGAGAATGTACGTAAGGAAACAAGACTTGGAAATTAGTACGAAAGGAAGAATTGTTTTTCCGACGGAAAATCTTCCGAAGGTCGGAAAGGAAAAATGTTCGTTATTGAGAATTGGATTCTCAAAATGCATTATTTGAAGAGTATGGAACTTATAAATAATATGGAAATTTATTTTTACGGATTTGGTCATGTGGGGCCCACCCGAGGAAATTTTATGTCACGACCTTCGGGATCGCGGCGGTGCCCTACCCGGCACCCTACCGTAAACATCAGAGAAAATCAGCGGAACATACATGAAACTTATAAATAAAACATCGGAAGTAAAACAACAGGTTAGCCGATAGGGCTACCTTCCTGAACATATATAAATACAACCGAAGCAGTTGCCTCATTTCTTTTACAAACTGACCCACAATATGTGACTACAGACCTCTAAGAGTTTTAACATAACCACTGTGGCGGGACAGGGCCCCGCCATACCCCTGAATATACATGAATCTACTACCTCAGGGAAAACCGTACCAAGAGCTAAGCCTCCGGAGCAAATAGAGCTTTCTCTCAAAAACTGAACCGAGATCCTAAGAGCAAGGATCACCAACAGTACCTAAAACTCGCGGCATTTAACGCAGCCCCGAAGGGGTCGATAACAGTACCGAATATGGAATGAAATAACGTCTGATGTGATCATAATCGTACAAAAGAACGACAGGCAAGTATAAAAGTACATACGGATCCGCGTGTCATTACCACTTATGAACTTAATCGTAGCTTATCATCATTTCCCATTTTCAATAAAAGCTATAGTCACTCTTATGTACATGATTTAGGAAAATCATTAAGTTCATTACCATATAACTTACTTAACTTTCATAACACAATCCGCCTTTATGTGGAGGGACGATATACTACCGACCAATTCAGACGCGATCAAGTCACACAAAATAGCAAAGGGTGGCCGTGGAATCCCATCACCGCTGGCTATAAGTGTCAAATATAACCATGGGTCTCACGCCCATAATATCAATCCTGCCCGTGGAATCCTTCCTCACTGCCGGCAGTCCATGATATAATATAACACCAATAGGCATACATGAGCACCAAGTCCCACCGGTGGTATAGCGTCTTGGGGGTTTACCCCTCACTTATACTCTTACCCTGGAGAAGGTGGTAAAGCAGGTGGTATAGCATCTTGGGGGTTTACCCCTCACTTATACTCTTACCCTGGAGAAGGTGGTATAACGTCTTGGGGCTTGCCCCTCATTTATACTCTTACCCTATCTCAACCGGCCGTCAAACAACATATAAAGCAGGTGGTACAGCGTCTTGGGGGTTTACCCCTCACTTATACTCTTACCCTGGAGAAGGTGGTATAACGTCTTGGGACTTGCCCCTCATTTATACTCTTACCCTATCTCAACCGGCCATCAAACAGGACATAAGCACTACCCTGTCTTTTATAAAAATCCGGGAATTTAACCCAAGTACTACAAATAACGGAAGCATACCCGTGGAATCCCACATCACTGTCGGTACGTCCAAGTAGCTTACCACAAGACAGCCGGCCCTCCAACTGAGAGTCGCGGCAACGTAATAAAACATAATACTTGCACTCAAAGGCTATCACCAGCACACATAGGCTAATTCTCAATTAACCAAGCCAAAGTACTTATCAAGGCACAAATAGAATAATTCTCATTTTACAAGCCTAAGTACTTATCCGGGCACAAATAGAATAATTCTCATTTTACAAGCCTAAGTACTTATCCGGGCACAAATAGAATAATTCTCATTTTACAAGCCTAAGTACTTATCCGGGCACAAATAGAATAATTCTCATTTTACAAGCCTAAGTACTTATCAGGGCACAAATAGAATAATTCTCATTTTACGAGCCTAAGTACTTATCAGCACAAATAGAATTATTCTCATTTTACAAGCCTAAGTACTTATCCGCACAAATAGAATAATTCTCATTTTACTGAGCCTAAATACTTATCAGGGCACAAATAGAATAATTCTCATTTTACAAGCCTAAGTACTTATCCAGGCACAAATAGAATAATTCTCATTTTACAAGCCTAAGTACTTATCAGCACAAATAGAATTATTCTCATTTTACAAGCCTAAGTACTTATCAGGGCACAAATAGAATAATTCTCATTTTACAAGCCTAAGTATTTATCCGGGCACAAATAGAATAATTCTCATTTTACAAGCCTAAGTACTTATCCGGGCACAAATAGAATTATTCTCATTTTACAAGCCTAAGTACTTATCCGGGCACAAATAGACTACTTCTCATTTTACGAGCCAAAGTACTTATCAAGGCACAAATAGAATAATTCTCATTTTACAAGCCTAAGTACTTATCCGGGCACAAATAGAATAATTCTCATTTTACAAGCCTAAGTACTTATCCGGGCACAAATAGAATTATTCTCATTTAACAAGCCAAAGTACTACGTACGTACATTCTTTTCAAAAGACTCCTTTCCAAATAACACTTCCCCGATACTAACAACCGTAGTATCAAGTCCTATTCACCTTTCAAGACAAGTCACAATACCTTTTTAGAAATACAATTACCGGCTTCTAAATCAAGTGACTTCCTTATTTAAAACCTTAAGCAATTGGTACCTTTAAAACAATTTGCCCTTCCTTAACACAAGTTATTTCTTTGATTACTTTATTAGAAAATCATTCTCTTAACCTTCCATAAAACCGTTATAACCAACTTCCCATAAAGCCGTTATAACCCTTTATGGTTTAGGCCAACACGTTCCTTTTTATAACCAAGAGACTTCTACTTTTTGAAACCAAGTATTAAATACTTTCAAATAAATTCTCATAACTTTCAAAAATACAAATAGTCTCTTAACCTTTAGAAAACAAGTGACTCCTTTTATTATAAAACCTTAGGCAATTAATGCCTTAAAAATAAGTGGTCTTTTCACTAAAATCAAATCACTTATCTTTCCATAAGTCAAATATAACTAACTCCCCATAAAGCCGTTATATTCACTTTATACCTTAGCCAAAAACAATTTCCTATCCAAGGGACTTATACGTTTAAAACGGAACAAGTATCACATACTTGGAAACTCTTCAAGTCCCTTAACCTTAATAAAACTTAAGACATCCTTACTATTTTCAAAGAAGTGAGTTGATCTCCTAACCCACCCGACTTGGCATTACATAAAACAAGTAAAGAATATCATAGTCTTGTACGTCTACCGTACTACATACGTACAACTAGTCATGCTCAAAAATAGGAAAAGTTCTACATACAGTAAATCACATAACTACCTCTTAACTTCTAAGAGTAGAAGGAAACATGAAATGATACCACAAGTATATTCCATACATAGAATCATGCCAAAGGAAGGAAGAGGTTCACATACCTCGCGACGATTGTCGACAAGTAGCAAAATGCTCCAAAGTACCTCAACCTTGATAGCTATTCCACTCTCCAAGTAGGATACGCTATACTTAGTACTTCAACCTATAATGGTTACAATACGTCCATTAACCTTCTTACTTCACACGTAGAGTATTCTAAGTGCTACGTCACTAAATTCTACGGAAAATCGGACAGCACTTCCTTTGTGTTTACTTACTTTGCCACCTTTTTCAAGGCCGAATACAATAACCAAACAGCCCCAATTGGCTCACAATTTCTATAAGGTACTTAAAAACTAAACAGCCCCAATTGGCTCACAATTATATAGAAAGTAGTCCATTACAATGGAATAACCAACCAACACAAACTACATTCCAAATTCGGCCACCTTGATTCAACAAATCCAATTCTTGTCCAATTTCCATTTCAATCCAATTTAGTAGCATAACATGATATCAAGTCGCATTTGATTATAATAACCATAATCCTTAAGTCAATGACATGCGACGGTTCTAACAACGATTAAATTGTAATTCAACTTAGTAATGGATTACCTTACATTTCGGATTTCCAAGGTTATAATCAATCCATAATCTTTATAACTTCAATATAACAATTTCATGCTTGCAACATACAAAGCTAACAACAAAAATGAATAATCTTGTAATACTTTCAAAGAACAAGATTATACCTCAATGATTCTTAATCCAACTCAATCCAAGTCGCTCCTTAGTAGTTTATAGCCCCTCCAAGACTCTTCAAACCGCTTGTTGAGACCCTTAGAACAATACCAACAATTATCCTTCAAAACTCCAAGCAAAACCTAGAAAGACCCTTTAGGTTTTTCATTTGCGACTAACCCGAAACCAATCTTTTTCCAAGATTTTTCTATTGAGAAATGCTTACACTACACCTAAGAACCTTGGTTTAAAGTGGGGAGTGGAATGAACAAGAAACAAAAAATTTTCTCCTTCTAATGCTAAGTGAACCCGAGAGCTAAGCCTATGCTCTTCCAATTTTTGTGTGAAATTTCAAGTGTTGGCTCTCTAGCACTACTAGTAATATAAAGAGTAAAGGATGGTCAAGATATCACCAAATGTGAGGCTTGGATAAGCTCTTAGTAAGTCAAGACTTATTGACTAATTGACTTGGTCAAGAATGTCATGCTACACAAGTTGCAAGACTTTAGTCATCCAAGACTTAAGGTAAATGACCAAAATGGCCATGCCATTTCGTCCAAGGCAAAGCTAAGGGGGGGTGACACGTGTTGCCCTCCCGTTCGCATAATATTTCGTTTCCGACCATTTCCAAAATTCCGCTAAATAATTACTCGTCTCGAACCTTAACATTTTGAATTCTTACTTACATTCTTATAAACATATCCTGAAATTCCGGGGTGTAACATTCTCCCCTCCTTAGAAACATTCGTCCCGAATGTTCTTTCGAGTCAATCTTTATAATTTGCGACATAGTTTCCTTTCACAACCCAATACCAACAATGCCACACATGGCCCAAAAACCTTGTACACAAATACTCGTCCCTCTTAAGCCCAAAAGACAATATCAATTCGTACTTCCAACTCATACTATCATACACACATAACGTCCATACCGATTATGGCCTCAAATCTTTGTAGTAACTCTATAAAACAATATAAGGCCATTTCCGCTTTCATGACTGATTCGGTGGGCAGCGTCCACGAACAGTAAAACAATTAACTAAACTTGGGCCTTGCGCGCCGTGACTGTCACGTGGCGGAACTACTACCAACCGATCCCACTCCATTCCAGGCCATGGGAGACCCGTGCAGTCCTCAACCCGACTCAGCGTCGCACTTAACTCTTATCCTTGGTCTGACTTAAAATCTTATTGCCAGAGAAAACCTTATACATCTAAGGTCTCGGCAGTTATCAATATTCTTAGGCTCGCAATTTCCATGCTCCCAGCCTATCTTATCATCCCCCCCAGTAAACGGGTACAAAAACTTCTCACAAAACCATAACCATGTTGTCTCGATCACAACAACCATTATTTACTCTATACAGGCCTCATCCGTATAATCCTCTTAAGCTTACTACACAGCTTAATCTATTAACATGACATTTCCGTTAGGTTCCTTAATATGGCTTCTTAAGGGTTCACTACCCTATCAGACAGCTCATCCTTTCCCAATTATCTCGAAATAAAACACAAAACCTTGGCGAAAATTCATTAATTATTCCATACCTTCCCGGTATCTAGTTAGTCTTTACCGATTCCTGGTAATCTAAAATCATTCTAGGCAACACGCTGCCTCGATTTCATACATAACTCCGTAGAGATGTATGTCACAATACCGACTATACTATAATCATTACCAACCTGGATACGCAATCCACCACATCTTTCCCGGTCATCACGCTTTCTCGTGCAGAACAACATAACTTTGTTGGGAGGGACGACCCTAACAACACAGCTCTATCGCACGATCTCAGAGTGAGAAGAATGGAAACCAATCCTCAATGTCCTGCAGCCTCCTGATTATAGATGTGGTGCACAACACACCGATAATCAAGACTCTACTCGACACGCCTCAGACACTTTCCGAGGACTAATCGCTCGATACCACTTTTGTCACGACCGACCGATCGCGATCGTGCCCTACCCGGCACCCTTACCAGAAACATCGGAGAAAATCAGCGAACATACATGAAACTTATAAATAAAACATCGGAAGTAAAACAACAAAGTTAGCCGATAGTGGCTACCTTCCCGAACATATATAAATACAACCAAGCGGTTGCCTCATTTCTTTTACAAACCGACCCACATATGTGACTACGCACTCTAAGAGTTTTAACATAACCGCGTGGCGGGACAGTGGCCCCGCCATACCCCGAATATACATGAATCTACTACCTCGGGAAAACTGTACCAAGAGCTAAGCCTCCGAGCAAATAGAGCTTTCTCAAAATCAACCGAGATCCTAAGAGCAAGGATCACCAACAGTACCTAAAACTGCGGCATTTAACGCAGCTCGGCGGGGTCGATAACAGTACCGAATATGGAATGTAAATAACGCATAAGAAATGATCATAATCGCAAAAGAACGACAGGCAAGTATAAAAGTACATACGGATCCTCGCGTGTCATTACCACTTATGAACTTAATCGTAGCTTATCATCATTTCCCATTTTCAATAAAAGCTATAGTCACACTCTTATGTACATGATTTAGGAAAATCATTAAGTTCATTACCATATAACTTACTTAACTTTCATAACACAATCCGCCCCTTATGCGAGGGACGCATATACTACCCGGCCCAATTCAGGACGCGATCAAGTCACACAAAATAGCAAAGGGTGGCCGTGGAATCCCCCATCACTGCCGACAGCTATAAGTGTCAAATATAACCATGGGTCTCACGCCCATAATATCAATCCTGCCCGTGGAATCCTTCCTCACTGCCAATTCATGATATAATATAACACCAATAGGCATACATGAGCACTAATTCCCTCCTGTGGGATAGCGTCTTGGGGGTTTACCCCTCACTTATACTCTTACCCTGGAGAAGGTGGTAAAGCAGGTGGTATAGCATCTTGGGGGTTTACCCTCACTTATACTCTTACCCTGGAGAAGGTGGTATAACGTCTTGGGGCTTGCCCCTCATTTATACTCTTACCCTACCTCAACCGTCCACAAACAACATATAAAGCGGTGGTACAATGTCTTGGGGTTTACCCTCACTTATACTCTTACCCTAGAGAAGGTGGTATAACGTCTTGGGACTTGCCCCTCATTTATACTCTTACCCTATCTCAACCGCCATCAAACAGACATAAGCACTACCGTCTTTTATAAAAATCCGAATTTAACCTAAGTACTACAAATAACGGAAGCATACGTGGAATCCCACATCACCGCAGACGCTCCAAGTAGCTTACCACAAGACAGTAGGCCTCCAACCGAGAGTCGCGCAACGTAATAAAACATAATACTTGCACTCAAAGGCTATCACCAAAGACACATAGGCTAATTCTCAATTAACCAAGCCAAAGTACTTATCAAGGCACAAATAGAATAATTCTCATTTTACAAGCCTAAGTACTTATCCGGGCACAAATAGAATAATTCTCATTTTACAAGCCTAAGTACTTATCCGCACAAATAGAATAATTCTCATTTTACAAGCCTAAGTACTTATCCGCACAAATAGAATAATTCTCATTTTACAAGCCTAAGTACTTATCCGGCACAAATAGTATAATTCTCATTTTACAAGCCTAAGTACTTATCCGCACAAATAGAATTATTCTCATTTTACAAGCCTAAGTACTTATCCGGCACAAATAGAATAATTCTCATTTTACGAGCCTAAGTACTTATCCGCACAAATAGAATAATTCTCATTTTACAAGCCTAAGTACTTATCCGCACAAATAGAATAATTCTCATTTTACAAGCCTAAGTACTTATCCGCACAAATAGAATTATTCTCATTTTACAAGCCTAAGTACTTATCAGGCACAAATAGAATAATTCTCATTTTACAAGCATAAGTACTTAACCGTGCACAAAAAGAATAATTCTCATTTTACAAGCCTAAGTACTTATCCGGGCACAAATAGAATAATTCTAATTTTAAAAGCCTAAGTACTTATCAGTGAACAAAAAGAATAATTCTAATTTTAAGAGACTAAGTACTTATCAGGTAACAAATAGAATAATACTCATTATACAAGCCTAAGTACTTATCCTAGCACAAATAGAATAATTCTCATTTTACAAGCCTAAGTACTTATCAGCACAAATAGAATTATTCTCATTTAACAAGCCAAAGTACTACGTACGTACATTCTTTTCAAAAGACTCCTTTCCAAATAACACTTCCCCGATACTAACAACCGTAGTATCAAGTCCTATTCACCTTTCAAGACAAGTCACAATACCTTTTTAGAAATACAATTACCGGCTTCTAAATCAAGTGACTTCCTTATTTAAAACCTTAAGCAATTGGTACCTTTAAAACAATTTGCCCTTGCTTAACACAATTTAATTCTTTGATTACTATATTAGAGAAAATCATTCTCTTAACCTTCAATAAAGCCGTTATAACCCACTTCCCATAAAGCCGTTATAACCCTTTATGGTTTAGACCAACACGTTCCTTTTATAACCAAGAGACTTCTACTTTTGAAACCAAGTATTAAATACTTTCAAATAAATTCTCATAACTTTCAAAAATACAAATAGTCTCTTAACCTTTAGAAAACAAGTGACTCTTTATTATAAAACCTTAGGCAATTAATGCCTTAAAAATAAGTGGCCTTTTCACTAAAATCAAATCACTTATCTTTCCATAAGTCAAATATAACTAACTCCCATAAAGCCGTTATATTCACTTTATACCTTAGCCAAAAACAATTTCCTATCCAAGGGACTTATACGTTTAAAACGAACAAGTATCACATACTTGGAAACTCTTCAAGTCCCTTAACCTTAATAAAACTTAAGACATCCTTACTATTTTCAAAGAAGTGAGTTGATCTCCTAACCCACCCGACTTGGCATTACATAAAACAAGTAAAGAATATCATAGTCTTCAGACGTCTACCGTACTACATAATGCACAACTAGTCATGCTCAAAAGATAGGAAAAGTTCTACATAGAGTAAATCACATAACTACCTCTTAACTTCTAAGAGTAGAAGGAAACATGAAATGATACCACAAGTATATTCCATACATAGAATCATGCCAAAGGAAGGAAGAGGTTCACATACCTCGCGACGATTGTCGACAAGAGCAAAATGCTCCAAAGTACCTCAACCTTGATAGCTATTCCACTCTCCAAGTAGGATACGCTATACTTAGTACTTCAACCTATAATGGTTACAATACGTCCATTAACCTTCTTACTTCACACGTAGAGTATTCTAAGTGCTACGTCACTAAATTCTACGGAAAATCGGACAAAGACTTCCTTTGTGTTTACTTACTTTGCCACCTTTTCAAGGCCGAATACAATAACCAAACAGCCCCAATTGGCTCACAATTTCTATAAGGTACTCCAATAAAAACTAAACAGCCCCAATTGGCTCACAATTATATAGAAAGTAGTCCATTACAATGGAATAACCAACCAACACAAACTACATTCCAAATTCGGCCACCTTGATTCAACAAATCCAATTCTTGTCCAATTTCCATTTCAATCCAATTTAGTAGCATAACATGATATCAAGTCGCATTTGATTATAATAACCATAATCCTTAAGTCAATGACATGCGACGGTTCTAACAACGATTAAATTGTAATTCAACTTAGTAATGGATTACCTTACATTTCGGATTTCCAAGGTTATAATCAATCCATAATCTTTATAACTTCAATATAACAATTTCATGCTTGCAACATACAAAGCTAACAACAACAAAAATGAATAATCTTGTAATACTTTCAAAGAACAAGATTATACCTCAATGATTCTTAATCCAACTCCAATCCGAAGTCGCTCCTTAGTAGTTTATAGCCCCTCCAAGACTCTTCAAACCGCTTTTTGAGACCCTTAGAACAATACCAACAATTATCCTTCAAAACTCCAAGCAAAACCTAGAAAGACCCTTTAGGTTTTTCATTTGCGACTAACCCGAAACCAATCTTTTTCCAAGATTTTTCTATTGAGAAATGCTTACACTACACCTAAGAACCTTGGTTTAAAGTGGGGAGTGGAATGAACAAGAAACAAAAAAATTTCTCCTTCTAATGCTAAGTGAACCCGAGAGCTAAGCCTATGCTCTTCCAATTTTTGTGTGAAATTTCAAGTGTTGGCTCTCTCTAGCACTACTAGTAATATAAAGAGTAAAGGATGGTCAAGATATCACCAAATGTGAGGCTTGGATAAGCTCTTAGTAAGTCAAGACTTATTAACTAATTGACTTGGTCAAGAATGTCATGCTACACAAGTTGCAAGACTTTAGTCATCCAAGACTTAAGGTAAATGACCAAAATGGCCATGCCATTTCGTCCAAGGCAAAGCTAAGGGGGGGTGACACGTGTTGCCCTCCCGTTCGTCGCAATATTTCGTTTTCCGACCATTTCCAAAATTCCGCTAAATAATTACTCGTCTCGAACCTTAACATTTTGAATTCTTACTTACATTCTTATAAACATATCCTGAAATTCCGGGGTGTAACATTTTACATTTTTGTGGGGCCCACGAGGGTTACGGAATTTTATGGACGAATGAGAGGGCGACACGTGGCACCCCCATAAGTGGTCTTGGTCGAGTTAGAGGAGGGGTAATATGGTCATTGAACATCTTGGAAGATAAGTCTTCAAAGCTTGACATAATTGACTAGTCAACTTGCCACATAAGCTTGATCCATGTGATTTTAATCCTAGCCTCACATTTGTTTAAGTCTAAGCCCTCCAATATGTGTTATATACTAACTAGTAGCAAGACTAGCTCATTTTAACACTTAGAGAAATTAGAAGACCTTGTGTTCTTCAAGAAAGCTATCGCATTAGTGTAATTTACCACACAAAAATTTTATAGTTTTGATCCATTAGCCACAAGACTTTAACCCAATGTCCCTGGGGTATTGTAAGGATATCTCAATAGAAAGATTTGGAAAAACGTATTTTACGTTAGTCGCAAGGCGGAAACTAAGGGAGTTCTTCAACTTTGAAGTTGGAACTTGAAGATGGGTTCTTCATAGGCCTCTAAGGAGTGCTTGGAGCGGATTGGAACCTAAGGAAAGGAGCTAAGAATTGCTAAGGCGCGACTTTGGAATCTTGGAAATTTTAAGGGCTTTAAAGGTATATTCTTGTCGTTGTAGCAATTAAGGTTTACTTATCATTGTAGCTATGGTTTTAGCAAGCATGAGTTATATAGTATGAAGTTTGATATTTTTATTGGCTATTGGAACCCTAATCCGAAATCTAGCATGTTTAACTTTAAGATTTCAATTCTAGTCGATTAAAAGTCTAAGCGTCGCATGTTGTTTAAAGAAGGAAATTGTAGTTGTTGAAGTTGTTTAGACTATATAACATGTTAGACCTTAGAACTTGGAATTGTAAGAAGGATTGAAAAAGACTTAGTGTTGTTCTGCAGAGGTCACGAGAATGGCTTTTGGCATTTTCACTATTTCGTATGAATTGTGGGGCGGAATTTTACACGTATTGTAAGGCGTGTAATCCCCTTTGTTTGGTTGTTGTTTGGAGCCTTAAATGTGGATTGTTGGTTATTGTATTCGGCCTTGAAAAAGGTGGCAAAGTAAGTAGAAACAAAGGAGTCGCCCAGATTTTCCGTAGAATTGCAGGCCGTATACTTAGTATTATTCTACGTAGAGACTAGAAGTTGATAGTCTTGTTGTGACCATTATAGGTTGACACTTTAAATGCAGCGTATTCGGCTTAGCTTGTGGATATTAGCCTAAAAGGTATGTGAACTATCTCCTCTTCTAGCATGATTCCATAGAATAAAGAAAGTAAGTTCTACTCTCGAACGGTCCATTCCTTGCTTGTATTTGGATTGCCTAAAATAGAATTTGTTCTATGTACTTCCTTGAGTGTACTTTGATGTTTAAATTGTAAGTAGTATAATCCATTTCCTTAGGGAAGTTTGGATTCTTAAAAGTGAAGGTATTTTTCTTAAAGTACATAGAGACTTGAAAAGGATGTGGTTTCCAAATCTTTTGGCTAGTGCCTTAGTTCTAAAACCTAAAGGTCATTATAATGACTTTAGGGGAGTCAAAGGAGTGATTTACTTATTTGATTTAAAAGAGGAGAAATGACATGATTTAAGAGAAGTAACTTGCGTTAAAGGTGAAGTTACTTGAGGTTTAAAAAGTAGAAGAAAACTTGTTTTCTAACTATTAAGAGACTTGAAGTATTTTGAAAGTTGAGAACTTGATTTGTAAGTATGTGATACTTGGTTTTAATAGTATAAGTCTCTTGGTTATTGAAGGAATGGATACGTCTAAAACCATAAAGGGTTATAACAGCTTTATGGGAAGTTGGTTATAACGGCTTTATGGAAGGTTTAGAAAGTTGTCTATTTTGATTAAATAGGCATAAGTTGCCTAGATTGGGAAAATTTGGAGTTACTTGATTTCAAACTTTGAAATGAGTTTTCTAAAAGTGTAGTAACTTACTTTGAAAAATAGACACGCCTTGATACTACGGGTGTTAGTATCTTGGGGCTTTACATAGAAAGGAGTCTTTTATAAAGGAATGTACGTACGTAGTACTTTGGCTTGTTAAAAGAGAATTATTCTAAGTGTGCCTTGATAAGTACTTTGGCTTGTTAAAAGAGAATTATTCTATGTATGCCTTGATTAGTACTTTGGCTTGTTAAAAGAGAATTATTCTAAGTGTGCCTTGATAAGTACTTTGGCTTGTTAAAAGAGAATTATTCTATGTATAACTTGATTAGTACCTTGGCTTGATAAATTGAGGATTTGTCTAAGTGTGCCTTGATAAGTACTTTGGCTTGTTAAAAGAGAATTATTCTAAGTGTGCCTTGATAAGTACTTTGGCTTGTTAAAAGAGAATTATTCTATGTATGCCTTGATTAGTACTTTGGCTTGTTAAAAGAGAATTATTCTAAGTATGCCGTGATAAGTACTTGGGCTTGTTAATTGAGAATTGCCTATGTGTGCTGGAAATAGCCGGTTGTGTGCTATTGGTATATCACTGCTTCGTGGTCATTCCGGTTTGTGGCATTTGCATAATTCCGTGGATTTGCTACCCACGACGCGAGGAATACCTCACGCGAGTCCGTAGGGCTTACGCGGTGAAATAGTCCCACGCGGCGTCCAACCTATGCGAGGAATACCTCACGCGAGTCCGTAAGGGCTTATGCGGTGAAATAGTCCTATGCGAGGAATACCTCACGCGGTCCGAAAGGGCTTACGCGGTGAAATAGTCCCACGCGGCGGTCCGACCTATGCGAGGAATACCACGCGGGTCCACGCGACCTATGCGGGTGAAATAGTCCCGTGAATAGGATTGCTAAATGATCTGCGCGACGGGTCCCGCTGATCATGAGCTTCCTAGTTTATATTGTAAGGATACCATCGCTTACTCTCATTGTTAGTAAGGCACAATGTGTTGTATTTTGATTATCATATATGTCCCCGATTTGTTTGTGTTACCCTATGGTCCGGCTTTTACGAGGTGGGATTCCGGGCCTGGGACCACGAGGTATTGAGGACACAGGTGGGAGTTGGGGTTCATGTATCCTTATTGGTGTTATTACATCATGGATCGCGGCGATGAGGAAGGATTCCACGCATGATTGATATTATGGGCGTGAGACCCATGGTTATATTGAGTAATGACTTTGAGGGTCAAGGCCCCCGACTTGATATGACCGCATGTGTTATGTATCGTAGGTTGATATCATACATGTCTCCCGTGTTATTTAGATCGCTATGATTTTATTACGCATTTCATCGCTCACATACTTGGTACATTCTTCGCATCGATCTCTTCGGGCCGCGTCACGCCGCAGTTTAGCACGCTATTCGGTGATCGGCAGTGTAGGATCTGCTCGGGGTTTTGGATAAGCTCCTTCTATTCGGAGTTTATCTTTGGTATATGTCCTTCAAGCATGCTTTGTATAGTTTTGGGTACGGCGGGCCTTGTCCCGTCATAGTTCGGGCTTTAACTCCTGAGGTGCAGTATTCATATGTGGATTGGACTCGTATGCGGTGTAGTGTCTTTAGTTTATGTATATACGGCACTTGTCGCCGGCTTTGCCCTTGCTCGCACGCTCGCTTTAAAAAAAATGAGGTGTTATTTCGCCCGCAGACTTACTTGTATTGTTAAGGTAAGGTGCCCGGTAGGCACCGCCACGCCCGGGTTCGGCCGTGACAGAGTGGTATCGAGCGATCCTCGGAATGTCTCTGCACCGTGTCTAGTAGAGTCTTGATTATCGGTGTGTTGCGCGCCACACCCATAAACAGGAGGCTACAGGACATTTAGAGTTGGTTTCTATTCTTTTCACTCTAAGATCGTGCCATGTAGCCGTGTTAGTAAGAAAATTCCTCTCGACGTATTGTTGTTACAAGATGCCTCCGCGAGGGCAACACCGCCTGAAGGCAAAGGAGTAGCAGGAGCTACTAGTCGACTCAGAGAGATGATAGGCTTATGCCTGTGGTACACCGGATGTTGTTCCGATGGCGAGTTCTTCGCCAGTTTTGAGGCCCCAAAGACCAGAGCCTCCAGCTTTCTACAGGAGAAGACTATAGGGTCATGAGGAAAGCCGTTGTGTTATTGACCAAGATAGTGGTGCTAGCAGTTGTAAGTGATAGTACCCCAGAGGTAGGGATACTTTGATTAGTAAGTGAGAAGTAAGAATGTTGACAAGAATGATAGGTGAACTGAGACTATAGTTGTATAAAGTTCTCGAAAGGTTCTCATAGATTCAGGCTTTATTTCTTTACACTTGGTTGCTCTTTTTTTTTCACTGGTCGTACTCTTTCCGTACTTCCAAACTTATACTAGCATACGTACATAAATTCCATACTAATTTTGGCCTCCACTCTTTGGAGTTACTAAATTAAACAATATAAGGCCCATTCCGGCTCTCTCAACCTGGTTCCGGTGGAACGCGTCCACGAACCCGTAAAATGATTAACTAGATTTGGGCCTTGCACCCTCGTGACCCTGTCACGTAGCGGGACTACTACCAACTGATCCTATTTCATTTCAAGTTATGAGGCGACCCTTAATAGGTTCCCAACCCGACTCGGTGTCGTATTTAACTCTTTTCCTTGGTCTGTCTTAACTTTTTACTACCCGAGAAGGCCTTATATACCTAAGGTCTCGGTGGTTATCACATTCTTAGGCTCGCAATTTCCATGCTCCATGCCTACCTTATCAGTCCCCCCGTAAACGGGTACAAAACTTATCGTAATACCATAATCGTGTTGTATTGACCACAACAACCATACTTACTCCATACGGACCTCACCCGTACCAATCTCGAAATCCTACTACGTAGCTCAATCTATTAACTTAGTCTTCCATTAATTCCCTTAATTATAACCTCTTAAGGGTCCATTTCCTTCTCAGACAGCTCATCATTTCCTAGTTATCTCAAATTAGTACATAAAACTTTGATGAGAATTCATTAAACTGTTTCATACCTTCCCGGTACTTATTTAGTCCTTACCAAATCCTGGTAATCTAAAATCATTCTAGGAAACACGTGTCTGACCCTCATACATAAATCCATATAGTTGTATATCACAATACCAACTACAAACATTACCAACCTGGATACGCAATCCACATAATCTTTCCTGGGTCACTGCTGCCTTTCTCGTAGTTGCAAGCAATCATAACTTGTTAGGGAGAGACGACCCTAACCATACAGCTCTATCGCACGATCTTAGAGTTAGAAGAATGGAAACCAATCCTAAATGTATTGCAGCCTCCTGATTATAGATGTGGTGCACAACACACCGATAATCAAGACTCTACTAGACACGGTCTGTAGACACTTTCCGAGGACTAACTGCTCTGATACCACTTTTGTCACGACCCGACCCCGGGCCCGCGACTGGTGCCCTACCTGGGCACCCCTTTCGGTATGCACCAGAGAATAGCAGCGGAACATACACAACTTAAAAAATGCTTAAACATAAATAACAACAGGCTAGCCGATAAGGCCACCTTCCGTAAAATATACATAATAAAACAGTACATTTTTCTTTTTTTACAACCCAATCCACAAATGCGACTACAGACCTCTAAGAATAACTCAAGGCGGCCCCGCCATACCCTGAATGTACAACGACCGACAATACCGTGGATAAGCCTCCTAATAAAGGAGCTTCTCAACGGTGAATAGTGATCCTAAGAGCGGATCAAGAATGTACTCTACTGCGGATTTAACGCACTCAAGGAGGTCAAGACAACGTGTACCAAATATGTGAAACGAAAGTAATCAGAATGAAATCATAAGTCTAAAATAAAATCGAGACATGTATGATAACTCAATTAACGAAGACAAAGGCCTTACTAACAATGAGAGTAAATAGTAGTATACTTACAATATAAAATAGGAAGCTCACGATCAGCGGACCACCCGCCGCAAAGATCATTAAGCAATCCTACACCTGGGACTATTTCACCCGCATAGGTCGCGTGGACCCGCATGAGGTATTCCTCGCATGGGACTATTTCACCGCATAAGCCCTTACGACTCGCATGAGGTATTCTCGCATAGGTCGATCCGCCCGCATGGGACTATTTCACCCGCATAAGCCCTTGCGGACTCGCATGAGGTATTCCTCGCATCGTGGGTAGCAAATCCACGGAATATGCAAATGCCACAAACCCGGGGAATGACCCCGAAATGAATAATATACCACTAGCACAAAACCGGCTATCATACATAACATAAGCACTACCGGCTTATCACACAATATATAAGCAAGTTAAGAATCCCCTAACTTCTTATTATTCTTGTTCACATACACTCTCATTTTAGTTTACTTAAGGCACTAACATGTCTTTTATAAAGATCCGGGAATTTAACCCAAGTACTACATACTTCTACTCTTTAAAACAAGTGACTCTTTTTAGTATAACACTTCCAAGATACTATTAACCATAGTATCAAGTCGCAATTACGTTTCAAAACAAGTCACAATACCTTTAGAAATAAAGTTAGGTTTCTAAATCAAGTGACCCCTTTTCTTATAAAACCTTAGGCAATTGATGCCTTAAAATCAAATTGCCTTTCGTTAAAACAAGTCATTTATCATACTTAAATTACTTAGAGTAAACCACTCTTTTTAACTTTCCATAAAGCTATTATAACCAACTTCCCATAAAGCCGTTATACTAGCTTTATACATTAGCAACTTACATACTTCTTTATAACCAAGAGACTTAAACTTTCCAACAAAACAAGTATCAATAATACTTTCATCATACTTAAAGTCTCTTAACTTTTGAAAGCCAAGATATCCTTAATAATTAACAAGTTAGTTAATTCCCTAACTCAATCAACTTGGACATTCTTAAAATAAGCCCGGGATATCAAATGGACCTGGATTGTCAAAATCTTGTACGTCTACCGTACTATACATTTACAACCTATTCATGCTCAAGGGATAATAAAGTTCCACATACCTCTTCGGTTTAATCCACCTGCTAAGTCCAATTCGCGGTACGTAGTATGTCAACCTATAATGACCATAGTATGTCTATTAACATCTTACTTCAAACGTAGAATATTATAAGTGTAAAGTCTCTAAATTCTACGGAAAATCGGGCAGCACCTCCTTTGTTTCTACTCACTTGCCACCTTTTTCAAGGCCGAATACAATAACCAAACACGCCACATTTAAGGCCCAATCAATGCAATCAACAATAGGGGATTACACGCCTACTAGACGTGTAAAATTCCGCCCCACAAACGATATCAAACAAATACAACTTACTAGGCCAATTCGGCAAACTTGAGATACTATAACATCAATTCTTATCCAATTTCCATTTCAATCCAAATTGTTTAGTATAACATGATATCAAGTCGCAATCGATTATACTACTATAATCTTCAAGTAAGTAACATGCGACAATTCTAGTAAACGACCAAATTGTAATCCAACTTCACATGGCTTACATTACATTTCGGATTTTAAGACTACAAGCAATCCATAATACT
Organism: Przewalskia tangutica; assembly: GCA_029844215.1. Taxonomy (NCBI): domain Eukaryota; kingdom Viridiplantae; phylum Streptophyta; class Magnoliopsida; order Solanales; family Solanaceae; genus Przewalskia; species Przewalskia tangutica. Next base: position 113,109,057 of record CM056727.1, read on the forward strand.
TATAAACTTCAACACATATACTTCATGCTAGCAACATGTAAAGCTAACAACAAAATAGATAATCTTGTAACACTTTTAAGAGACAAGATTATACCTCAACGAATCTTAATCCAACTCCAAATCCGAAGTCGCTCCTTAGAAACTTAGAGCCTCTTCAAGACACTTCAATACGCCACTTGAGACCCTTAGAACAACACCAACCAATTTCCTTCAAACTTCCAAACAAAACCTACAAAGCAACTAGGTTTTCACCTTGCGACTAATACGAAAACTCCATTTTCCGGGATCTTTCTATTGAGATAACCTTACAATACTCTTAGGAACCTTGGTTTAAAGTAGGGAGATTATTGGACAACAATTGAAAATTTTTGTCTTGCAATGGAGGGCAACCCGAGAGCTCCTCTCAAGACACAAAATTTTCTCAAAATTTTTCTAAGTGTAGAAGTCATCTTGCACTAGTAGGATGAATATATAACCAAATGGAGGGTTAAGATTAGAACACTTGTGTGGTTTGGATGAGATTCACTAAATATCAAGCTATGTGGGGTCATTGACTTGGTCAAAGTTGTCAAGCTCTAAGCTTTGCAAGACTTCATCATAAATTATGGTCAAATGACCATTCCACCCTTGCACATTTCGTCCATGTCCATAAAGGGGGGTGACACGTGTCGCCCTCCCATTCGTCGCAATATTTCATTTTCCGACAATTCTATAATTCCGATAAATTTTTACTCGTCTCAAACCTTAACATTTTTTAGTTCTTACGTACGTTCTTAGAAACATATCCTGAAATTCCGGGGTGTAACAGGAAGAGTACGACCAGTAAGAAAGAGAGCAACCAAGTGTAAAGAAATGGAGCCTGAATCCATTAGGACCTTTCGAGGTGACTACACCTGTGAGTGTTGGGTGGTAGCTGAGTGGGTAGATAATAGTTGCCGGTAACGATACAGTTGTTGGACCCTAGCAGACCTAGCAGAGCTGTTATGACAGACATTGAGGTCATTATGAGTACGGGCTAGTTGACCTCTTGTTATGCCAACGTGGACTACAGAGAGAGATTGATTCAGTACCAGTTTCCCGGTAAGCCGGTTATCGAGTGAAAAAGAAGAGAAGTGGTGGTAACCAGTGAATTATCCTTCCTTCTTGACATGGTTGATTTTAATAAGTCTGTGTGACTTGTTCAGTGGAGGTAAATTAATGCAGTAAGTAAGAAATACTCGAATTTGAAGGAGTTTATGCTAAGTGCCCTTGGATGTACTTGGAGTTGGTTTGGTGTGGTGGTCAGGGCCACGACCTTCCGGATAAGTCCAGGATAGCGCGCAAGCAAGAATAAGATAGGTACGAGTGCTGCCTACGGAAAACAGAAGACATCTTTGGTAGGTTTTGAAAATCTACATGACTTTAAGGTGGTGCGTGATGATTAGATATTTACTGGACCGCAAGAGGACCCTGTGATTAGGGTTGTGACTCCAAGGAAAGTTTATTTAATGGAGATAAGTTCTCTCCCCATGTAAGGATAGTTTTACGTATTATGTGGTTATGTGTACCCATGTTGTTAGACGAAGGATAGGAGACTGGTAAGGTCTTCAGTATCGTCATGCCATAGGTTACAGTTTTAGATAACCGTGGGATAAGTATTGTGTTGGGGTAATTAAGAACGACGTTACGAAATGGTCGAGGAAGTGTCGTAAGGATAAAAATGCTGGTAGTACGCATATATGAAACTGTACGATTATGAATCAAGATAGAAATACTTTTGCTAATAATAAGCATAAGGTAAAGTTATGACCAGAATGATAAAAGAGAATACGACTATGGTTATGTAAGTTGCACGAGATATGATTACCCCAGACTAGTGTAAGACCATTAGTAGATAATGGGCAGTAAGAACACCTTGACAAAAGGTGGTAGCATCTGTACTGACGAGAAAGATTGTAAGAAAATACGGATGGGTAAGGGACCCCAGGACAACTTAAAATGACTTATAAAGGAAAGACGAGTAGACACTCGAACGATAAGAAATTTTGACAAGTCTTTGGATTATGTAATACCATGAATGGAGGTTGAACACCTGACTATAGGCTCTACAAATTGGGAAAGGAAAATCGGGTTACTACTTGACGAGATCAAGGAAATCTCCCCCCTAAATTGTGATTGACATGAAGTCTTGGCCATGAGGCAAGCAAAGGAATCAAATTTAAGTTAGTGACCAAGTTTGATTGCAACAGATAAAGGGAAACAGGAACCATAATTGAGATTAAGGATACCCGAATATTTCGCAGGTATGAGAAAGGCTTTCAGTTATTGGATGATAAGTTGACCACGACTACAGTTCTAACCCCTCCTGAGAGACTAGAGGGTTAGGTTATTATTATAACACGTTGGGTGTTGGGCTAGGTTGTGTGCTGACGCAACACGATAATGTTAGGGCCTATGTTTCCCGGAAGTTAGGGAAGCATGAGAGGAATTACGCCACTCACTATTTAGAGTTGGAGGCAGTTAATCATGCCATGAAGATTTGGAGGCATGACATATATATAGACTTCATGTGGACATTTGTGCAGACCATAAGAGCCTCCGGTATATCTTGAGCGAGGCGATTGAATTTGCGGCGAGGCGGTGGTTAGAGTTATTCAAGGATTGTGAGATTGATATCCTATACCATCCGGGGAAGCCAAGACAGTTACAGATGCTCTTAGTCGTGGATCTATGGGTAGTCTGCCAGATTGGACAGCCAGATAGACAGGACGTGGTCCGTGAGATTCATTAGCTACCGAGCCTAGGGGGGTTCGATTATTTGTTTCCAAGGTTAATGAAGTTTAGATCCGAGAGGTTGCCGAGTCTTCCGTCGTTGAGGAGGTAAAGAGGCGACAGTATGAGGATCCAATTATGATACGGTATCGAGATACGGCTCTCCGAGAAGAGAAGAGTCTGTTTGAGTAGCACCGGATGAGTCTTTGTGAGATGAGGATGGGTGTGTGTACGATCTTTGCAGGACTTGTCAGCAGGTTTTAGGAGAGGCACCCAGTGCTTATTGCTCTAACTATTCGGGGTCGACTAAGTCGTGTCATGACCTCGGATGTATGTATTGGTAAGATGGTCTGAAGAGGGACGTATCAGAGTTGTTGCTTAATGTCTGAATTAGTAGCAGGTCAAGGTTGAACACCAGAAGCTCAGTAGGCTATTACAGGAGATTTAGATCCTGACTTAGATATGAGAGGTAATTTAGATGGATCTTGTTACAGGGTGGCATCGTACTCAGAGGAAGTGCGACTCCCTGGGGGTCATAGTAAACATGCTTACGAAACCAGCCGTGTTCTTCCGGATTGGGACCACTTACTCGGCTGAGGTTTATGCTAACTTATATAGCAGGGAGGTTGTGAGACTGCACGGGGTTCCTACGTTTATGATGTCAGACATATGAGCTCGGTTAAGGATAACTTCTGGAGGTTTTTCAGAAGGGATTAGGGACACAGGTGGGTCTCAGTGTTGCATTACATCCTCAGACCGACGGGCAGACAGAGCGTATTATCCAGGAACTTGAGGATAGGTTGTGGGCCGATGTTGTTGATTTCAAAGTTAGCTGGGAGAATTATTTGCCTCTTGTTGAGTTACGTACGATAACAGATACCCTTCCAGTATTCAGATGGCCCTGTATGAGGCCTAGTATGTAAGAAAGTGTAGATCACCGGTTGGTTGGTTCGACGTAGGCGAGGTTCAGCTATTTAGTCCAGACTTGATTCAGCGGGCTGTGGATAAGGCGAAGCTTATCCGGGAAAAATTATTAGTAAGCTCAGAGTCAGCAGAAGCTTTATGCAGATAACCGACGTTGACACATGGGGTTCAGGTTGACATTTTGTATGAGTATTGTTATGTGGCCTTGTGTGGTATTATTGGTATGTAGGGGTTGTAAAAGAAGACTATGTCGCTATCTTTAAGTTTGACTCCCAAAAGAACATTCGGGGACGAATGTTTCTAAGGGGGGAGGAATGTTACACCCCGGAATTCCAGGATATGTTTATAAGAACGTACGTAAGAACTCAAAAATGTTAAGATTTGAGACGAGTAAAAATTTATCGGAATTTTGGAATTTGTCGGAAAATGAAATATTGCGACGAACGGGAGGGCGACACGTGTCACCCCCCTTAGTGGTCATGGACGAATTGTGCATGGGTAGAATGGTCATTTGACCATAATTTATATGAAAGTCTTGCTAGGCTAAGAGCTTGACAACATTGACCAAGTCAATGAGCCCACATAGCATGATATTTAAATAAAATGCATCCAAGCCACCCATTTGTTTTAATCTAGACCTTCCATTTGGTTATATAAGCTTCCTTAGTAGCAAGACAAGGCTTAACACTTAGAAAAAAATTCAAGAAATTGTGAAGAACTCATGGGAGCTCTCGGGTTTGGCTAAGATTTCAAGACAAGAATTTTCGGTTGTTGTCCAATAAGCCCCATACTTTAAACCAAGGTTCCTAAGAGTATTGTAAGGGTATATCAATAGAAAGATCCCAGAAAAGTGGCGTTTTTGTATTAGTCGCAAGGCGGAAACTTAAGGAGTTCTTCAACTTTGAAGTTGGAACTTGAAGATGAGTTCTTCATAAGCTTCTAAGGGTTTCTTGGGGTGGATTGGAACGTCGAAAAGAGGAGCTAAAGTTGCTAAGGATCGACTTGTAATCTTGGATCATATTTGGGCTAAATGAGGTATAATCTTCGTCTTACTTTTGTTATTGAAGATTCTATGTTATGATAAGTTATAAGTGATCATGTTATATGTGTTATGAAGATTGGTAAGTGTTATGGAAGTTTAGAAGCTCAAATCCGAAAATGACATGTGGAGTCATTTGAAATTGAATTACATTTTGGTCGTTAATTAGAATCGTCGCATATTACCTACTTGAAGATTGTAGTAGTTATACTCAATTGCGGCTTGATAACATGTTATACTACACAACTTGATTGGCTGATCCAAATATTTTAATGACTTCTTTTTTTGTTCTGCTAGCCTTCATGTGCTAAAGTCCTTCGATGTATCTTTTAACTTGATAGAGAACATCCAGAAGAGATCGTAACAACAACTTCAAAGTGAGATTCTACAGAGATGAAGATTTGCTGGAATCGCACAAGTTTCCAATGGTTGAGATTCTCATATCATGTTTTTTTTGTTGTATTTGATGATACATTAGATGTTTTGAAAAATAATTTATAATATTTCGATTTAATGTATTAGAACAATTTCATTATGTGGGTGACATTTTAGTTATAATATATTTATAATTCTAATTTATTTTTATTTAATAAATTAAAATTAAAATATAAAAAAAATGTCAAAAACTAATTTTTCCACCAATTTAAATCAAATTTAATAAAAACAAATCGCCAATTTAAATTAATTTTATTTAAAATTTCCCACTAAAAATATTATTTAATTAATAATTTCGCGGATATTTTTTTTAAAAAAAGAGGGAAAAGTCAAAGTCAAACATCACATTTTGTGACGGTTTTTATAACCGTCACAACAACAACCGCAATTTGTGGCGATCTTTATTACCCTAATTCGGGATATGTTTATAAGAACGTACGTAAGAACTCAAAAATGTAAAGATTTTAGACGAGTAAAAATTTATCGGAATTATGGAATTGTCGGAAAACGAAACATTGCGACGAATGGGAGGGCGACACGTGTCACCCCCTTATTGGTCTTGAACGAATTGAACCATGGGCTAAAGGGTCATTTGACCATTAATAAGATGAGCAAGTCTTGCTAAAGTCTTAGAGCTTGACATTGTTGACTAAGTCCAAGGGCCACTTGGCTAGAATCCTTGTGAAACTCATCTAGGCCACCCATTTGTTCTAATATTAACCCTCCATAGTGTTATATATGTGTACTAGTAGCAAGACAAGCTTCCACACTTAGCTAAATTTCAAGAAAATTTGAAGAACACAATAGGGTGCTCTCGGGTTCACTAAGCTTCAACAAGATTTTTTTTTTGTTTGTTGTCCAATAATCTCCCCACGTTAAACCAAGGTTCCTAAGAGTATTGTAAGAGTATCTCAATAGAAAGATCCCGGAAAAGTGGTGTTTTCGTATTAGTCGCAAGGTGAAAACCTAGTCACTTTCCTAGGTTTGGATTTGGAATTGAAGGAAAGTTGTTTGTGATCTTCTAAAGGGCTTCAAGTAGCGGATTTGAGTGTCAAGGAGAGGCTCTAAGTTGCTAGGGAGCGGCTTCGGATCTTGAAGTGGATTAAGGCTCACTTAGGTAACAATCTTGTTTTCTTAAGTGTTACAAGATTACATATTGTTGTAAGCCTTACATTTTAACTAGCATGAAGTATATGTATTGAAGATTGATAAGTGATATGGATTGTAGTAGCCTAAATCCGAATTTACATTTGAGCCATTTGAAATTGAAATACAATTTGGTCGTTAATTAGAATCGTCGCATGTTACCTACTTGAAGATTGTAGTAGTTATAATCGATTGCGGCTTGATAACATGTTATACTAAACAACGTGAATTGAAAAGGAATTGGAAAGGTTGATATGTTGTTACACCTTTGGCCGAGAATGACTTTGTATGTTGGACTAGTTTGATATTAATTTGTGGGGTGGAATTTTACACGTCTTGTAGGCATGTAATCCCCTATTGATAACTACATTGTTGAGCCTTAAATGTGGCGTGTTTGGTTATTGAATTCGGGCCTTGAAAAAGGTGAAAAAGTATGTAGAAACAAAGGAAGTGATGTCCGATTTTCCGTAGAATTTAGTGACTTTGCACTTAGAATATTTTACGTAAACTAGAAGTTAATAAACGTATTATGGTCATTATAGGTTGACATACTACGTACGACATATTGGACTTAGCAAGAGGATTGAACCGAAGAGGTATGTGGAACTTTCCTATCTCTTGAGCATGAATAGTTGTAAATATGTAGTACGGTAGACGTACGAGACTTTGACGAATCTAGTCCATTTGATATCATTGGTTTATCTTAAGAATGTTCAAGTTGGTTGAGTTAGGGAATTAACTCACTTGTTTAAAAATATTAAGGATATCTTGGTTTTTAAAAGTTAAGGGACTTGAAGTATTTTAAAAGTATATGATACTTGTTTCATTTTAAAAGTATAAGTCCCTTGGATATAAGGAAGAATGTAATTGTCTAAAGTATAAAGCTAGTATAACGGCTTTATGGGAAGTTGGTTATAATAGCTTTATGGAAAGTTAAAAAGAGTGGTTTACTCTAAGTAATGTAAGTATGATAAATGACTTGAAATAATGAAAGACAAATTGAGTTTAAGGTATCAATTGCTTAAGGTTTTAAGAGAAAGAAGTCACTTGATTTAGAAGCCTATAAATGTATTTCTAAAAAGTATTGTGACTTGTCTTGAAAAGTAATTATGACTTGATACTACGGTTATTAGTATCTTGGAAGTTCTATATGAAAAAGAGTCATTTTTAAAAGAGTAGAAGTACGTAGTACTTTGGGTTAAATTCCCGGATTTTATAACGACTTGTTAGTGCCTTAAGTAAACTAAATGAGAGTGTATATGAATAAAGCCAATAAGAAGTTAGGGGGATTTCTTAACTTGCTTATGTTATGTATGATAAGCCGATAGTGCTTATGTTATGTATGATAAGCCGGTAGTTCTTATGTTATGTATGATAAGCCGGTAGTGCTTATGTTATGTATGATAGCCGGTTGTGCTAGTTTATGTTATTCTTACGGGGTCATTCCCCGGGTTTGTGGCATTTGAATATTCTGTGGATTTGCTACCCATGATGCGAGGAATACCTCATGCGAGTTCGTAGGGCTCATGCGGGTAAAATAGTCCTATGCGGGGCGGACCAGTCCTATGCGAGGAATACCTCATGCGGGTCCACACGACCTATGCGGGCGGATACAGTCTATGCGAGGAAGTTACCTCATGCGGGTCCATACGGCCTATGCGGGTGAAATAGTCCAGGAGTAGGATTGTTTAATGATACTACGGGCGGATGACCCTACTTTGATCATGAGCCTCCTATTTTTATGCAGTAAAGTATATACTTGTTACTCTCATTGTTAGTAAGGCACAGTGTACTGTTATTTGAGTTATCATACATGTCTCCAGTTTTATATTAGACTTTATGATTTCATTCTGACTTTGATTTCACATACTTGGTACATGTTGTACTGAACTCCTTCGGGGGGCTGCGTTCATGTCGCAGGTAGAGTATACAAGTTGCTGATCCTCACTCTTAGGATCACTGTTCAGCTGTTGGGAAACTCCTTTACTCCGGAGGCTTATCCCTGGTTCAGATCCCTGGTATGGTCGGTTGTTGTATATTCAGGGGTATGGCGGGGCCCTGTCCCGTCACAATTGTTATTATTAGAGGTCTGTAGTCACATTATGGATTGGGTTTTTAAGAACAGAAATGTATTGGTTTATTTTATTTTGGTTCATGTATATTTTACGGAATGTGGCCTTATCGGCTAGCCTGTTGATATTAATTGTTTTAGTATTTATGAGTTTTATATGTTCCGCTGCTATTCTCTGATGTATACCTCTAAGGGGTGCCCAGGTAGGGCACCAGTCGCGGGCCCGGGGTTGGGTCGTGACAAAAGTGGTATCAGAGCAATTAGTCCTCGGAAAGTGTCTACAGACCGTGTCTAGTAGAGTCTTGGTTATCGGTGTGTTGTGCACCACATCTATAACCAGGAGGCTGCATGACATTTAGGATTGGTTTCCATTCTTCTCACTCTGAGATCGTGCGATAGAGCTGTGTTGTTAGGGTCGTCTCTCCCTAACGAGTTATGTTGATTGCAGCTACGAGAAAGGCAGCAGTAACCCAGGAAAGATTATGTGGATTGCGTATCCAGGTTGGTAACGATTTGTAGTATAGTTGGTATTATGACATACAGCTATACGGATTTATGTATGAGGGTCACATATGTGTTTCCTAGAATGGTTTTAGATTACCCGGAATTGGTAAGGACTAAATAAATACCAGGAAGGTATGAAACAGTTTAATGAACTCTCATCAAGGTTTTACGTACTAATTTGTGATAATTAGGAGATGATGAGATGTTTGATAGGGTAATGAACCCTTAAGGAGTCTTGTTGAGATATTTGACGGAAGACTATGTTAGTAACTTAAGCTACGTGGTATGCTTAAGGGAATGGTACGGGTGAGATCTGTATGGAGTAAGTATGGTTGTTGTTCAAGACAACACGATTATGGTATTATGAAAAGTTATTGTACCCGGTTATGAGGGGACTTGTTACACCCCGTATTTTTTTAGGACATGTTTTAAGAATGTACGTAAGAACTCACAAGTGTTAAGATTTGAGACTTGTAAAAATTTATCGGAATTGTGAAATTGTCGGAAAACGTAATATTGTGGCGAATGGGAGGGCAACACGTGTCACCCCCCTTATGGTTGCCTTGGACGAATTAGGCAAGGGCTAAAGGGTCATTTGACCTTTGTAGGATGACTAAGTCTTGCAAGTAGTGAGCTTGAGAATATTGACTAAGTCAAAGGGTCCACAAAGGCTTGATATTTAATAAGAGCTCATCCAAGCCACCCATTTGTTCACATCTTGACCCTCCATTGTGCTATAGAACACTACTAGTAGCAAGACATTGTCCAACACTTAGAAAAAAATTCAAGAATTTGAAGACTTCACATTGTTGCTCTCGGGTTCTAGCCCTTTAGAAAAGAAAAAAATTTGTTTCTTGTCCATTAAGCTCCACACTTTAAACAAAGGTTCTTGAGTGTATTGTAAGTGTATCTCAATAGAAAAATCTCGGAAAAGGATAGTTTTCGTATTAGTCGCAAGGTGAAAACCTAGTTGCTTTTCTAGGTTTTGCTTGAAAGTTTGAAGGAAAGTTGTTGGTATGGTTCTAAGGGTCTCAAGTAGCGTATTGAAGTGTCTTGAAGGGGCTCTAAGTTGCTAGGGAGCGACTTCGGATTTGGAGTTGGATTAAGATTCGTTGAGGTAATAATCTTGTCTCTTAAGTGTTACAAGATTTCATATTGTTGTTAGCCTTACATTTTACTAGCATGAAGTATGTGTTGAAGTTTTATAAGTGTTATGGATTGTTGTAGCCTAAAATCCGAAATGACATATTAGCCATTTGAAGTTGGATTACAATTTGGTCGTATTTAGAATCGTCGCATGTTACTTACTTGAAGATTATAGTGGTTATAATTGATTGCGACTTGATATCATGTCATGCTAACAACTTGGATTGAAAAGGAAATTGGATAAGAATTGGTATTGTTGTATCCCAAGATTGCCGGATTTACACTTGTTGTTGTATTAGTTTGATATCAATTGTGGGGCGGAATTTTACACGTCTAGTAGGCGTGTAATCCCCTATTGTTAATTGCATTGTTGGTCCTTAAATGTGGCGTGTTTGGTTATTGAATTCGGCCTTGAAAAAGGTGGCAAAGTATGTAGAAACAAAGGAAGTCTTTGTCAGATTTTCCGTAGAATTTAGTGACTTTGCACTTAGAATATTCTACGTCTAAAGCTAGAGGTTAATGGACATGTTATGGCCATTATAGGTTGAAGTACTAAGTATAGCGTATCCTACTTGAAGAATGGAATAGCTCAAGGTTGAAGTACTTTGGAGCATTTTGCTACTTGTCGACAATCGTCGCGAGGTATGTGAACCTCTTCCTTCCTTTGGCATGATTCTATGTATGAAATATACATGTAGTAGTATTTCATGATTCCGCCTACTCTTAGAAGTTAAGAGGTAGTTATGTTGATTTACTCTATGTAAAAGCTACGTCTAAGAAATCCTAAGTTCTTACCAAGTCTTATGGGGGATGTTGGTAAGAGTCGTTAGGAAGTATTTGGAGTCGAGTTGACTTGGCTAATTTACGGCACGAATGAGAATAAGTATCGGACAAGCCATTACAGCGTTAATAAAGGAAAATGTAATAACAATTAATTATATTAAAACAAGTAGAATTCTCCATCTGCATAGAAGCTAAGATAAGACAAAATTGTATTACATTTTCTAGATCATGGCTACTTGAATAAGATCGTTATAAATAAGTATAACTTATTCACAACGCACCAAAGTATATGTTACTTAATTTAAAAGAGTTTACGTATGAAGTTTTTAAGACTTTGAAACTTGTTTTCTTAAAAGTTAAGAGACTTGAAGTATTTTGAAAGCTATGTGATTTGATTTGAAAGTATAAGTCTCTTGGTTATAAAAGAAATGATTTTGTCTAAGACATAAAGAGTTATAACGGCTTTATGGGAAGTTGGTTATAACAACTTTATGGAAGATTAAAAGAATGGTTTTCTTCAGTAATGTAAGCAAAGAAATGATTTGAAATAAAGGAGGGCAAATTGTTTTAAAGGTACCAATTGCTTAAGGTTTTTAAGAAAGAAGTCACTTGATTTAGAAGTCGGTAAATGTATTTCTAAAAAGGTATTGTGACTTGTCTTGAAAGGTAGATATGACTTGATACTACGGTTGTTAGTATCTGGGAAGTTTTATTTGAAAAATAGTCTTTCTAAAGGAGTAGAGGTGCGTAGTACGTTGGGCTAAATTCCCGGATTTTATCTGACATTATCGCGTCCCAGAAATAGGCCGGGCAGTATACCTTTATGGGCAGACTATATGACATTATCGCGTCCCAGAAATGGGTCGGGCAGTATACCTTTATGGGCAGACTATATGACATTATCGCGTCCCAGAAATGGGCCGGCGATATACCTTTACGGGCGGACTATATGACATTATCGCGTCGAAATGGGCCGCAAAGATACCTTTATGGGCGCACTATATGACATTATCGCGTCCCGAAATGGGGCGCAAAGATACTTTTATGGGCAGACTATATGACATTATCGCGTCCCAGAAATGGGTCGGGCAATATACCTCTATGGGTAGACTTATGTGACTTTATCGCGTCCCAGATTGGGTCGGGCGATATAGCGTCCTCGTAAAGAAGTGGATTATGTTATGCAAGGTAAGTAAGTTATATGGTAATGAACTTGATGATTTTCCTAAGTATGTACGTAAGAAAGTGACTATAACTTTTATTGAAAAATGGGAAAAGATAATAAGGTACGATTAAGTTCACGAGATGGTAATGACACGTTAGGATCTGGTATGTACTCTTTTTATACTTGCCTCTGTCATTCTTTTATACAGATATGATTTGTTTACTGTACCTTATTTACATTCCATATTAAATTGTTGTTATGACCCGCCGAGGCTGCGTTCATGCCCGCAGGTATTAGGTACACAGGGTAGTGATCCTTTCTCTTAGGATCTCGGTTCAGTTTTGGGAATAAGCTTCATTTACTCCGGAGGCTTATCGTTTGGTACGGTTTCCCCTGAGGTTGTAGATTCATGTATATTCAGGGGTATGGCGGGCCCCGCCATCACTTGTTGTTATGTTAAAACTCTTAGAGTGCGTAGTCACATATTGTGGGTCGGTTGTAAAGAAATGAGGCGGCGCTTGGTTGTTTATGTATGTCCAGGAAGGTAGCCTCATCGGCTAACCTGTTGTTTCATTTCTGTTGAGTTATTTTATAAGTTTCATGTATGTTCCGCTGATTATCTCTGATGTATACCTGAATGGGGTGCCCAGGTAGGGCACCAGTCGCGGCCCCGGGGTCGGGTCATGACAGGACTGATAAGGTAGGCTTGGAGCATGGAAATTGCGAGCCTAAGAATGTTGATAACCGCCGAGACCTTAGGTATATAAGGCCTTCTCGGGTAGTAAAAATTTAAGTCAGACCAAGGATAAGAGTTAAGTACGACGCCGAGTCGGGTTGAGGGCCTATTAAGGGTCGCCCCATAGCCTGAAATGGAATGGGATCAGTTGGTAGTAGTCACTTCGTGGCGAGTCACGGTGCGAGGGCCCAAGTCTAGTTAATCGTTTTATGGGTTCGTGGACGCATTCCACCGGAACCAGGTTGTGAGAACCGGAACTGGCCTTATATTGTTAAATTAGTAACTCCAAAGAGTGGAGGCCATATTTAGTATGGAAGTTATGTACGTAAGCTAGAATAAGTTTGGAAGTACGAAAAAGAGTACGATCGGTAAGAAAGTGAGCAACCAAGTGTAAAAGATAGAGTCAGAATCCATGAGAACCTTTAGAAGTAACTACACCCGTGAGTGATGGGTGGTAGCTAAGCGGGTGTATAATAATTGCCCGATGACGATCTGATCGTCGGACCACTATGCACCTAGTAGAGTGACATAGCGGACTTTGAGGTCATTATGAGTGCAGGTTAGTTGGCCTCTTGTTATGCCAACGCGTTGATCGCAGAGATTGGTTGGTACGATTTTCGAAGAAAGGTTATCGGGTGGAAAGGAAGGGAAGTGGTTGTAACCAGTTAATTATCCTTCCTTCTTTGACATAGTTGATGTAAATAAGTCTGTGTGACTTGTTCATTTGAGGTAAATTAATGCAGAAAGTAAGTAATACTCGAATTTGAAGGAGTTTATGTTAAGTGCCCTTGGAGGTACTTGGAGTTGGGTTGGTGTGGCGGTCAGGACCACGATCTTCCGGATAATTTCAGGAAAATGCGCAAGGCAAGAATAAAATAAGTATGAGTGCTGCCTGTGGAAAGCTGAAGGCATCTTTGGTAGGTTTTGAAAATCTACACGATTTTAAGGCGGTGCGTGATGATTAGATATTTATAAGACCCCAAGGGGACCCTGTGATTAGGGTTGTGACTCCAAGGAAAATTTATTTAAGGGAGATAAGTTCTCTCCCCCACGTAAGGATAGTTTTACGTATTATGGGGTTATGTGTACCCATGTTGTTAAACGAAGGATAAGAGACGGGTAAGGTCTTCAGTATCGTCATACCATAGGTTACAGTTTTAGATAACCGTGGGAAAAGTTGTGTTGGGGTAATTGTGAACGACGTTACGAAATGGTTGAGGAAGGTTGTAAGGATATAAACACGGGTAGTACGCATGAATGAAACTGTACGATTACGAATCAAGATAGAAATACTTTTGCTAATAATAAGCATAAGGAAGGGTTATGACCCGAATAATAAAAGAGAATACAACTATGGTTATGTAAGTTGCACGAGATATGATTACCCCAGACTAGTGTAAAGACCATTAGTAAATGATGGGCAGTAAGAACACCTCGAGGAAAGATGGTAACATCTGTACTGACGAGAAAGATAGTAAGAAAATACGGAGGGGTAATGGACCCCAGGACAACTTGAAATAACTTATAAAGGAAGACGAGTAGACACTCGAACGATAAGAAATCTTGACAAGTCATTGGACTATGTAATACCATGAATTGAGGTTGAACACCTGGCTGTAAGCTCTACGAGCTGGGAGAGAATAATAGGATTGCTACTTGACGAGATCAAGGAAATCCCCCCCCCCCTAAATTGTGATTGGCAGGAAGTCTTAGCCATACGGCCGGCAAATGAACCAAGTTTGAGTTTAGTGACCAAGTTGGTTGCAACAGAGAAAGGGAAACAGAAACCATAATTGAAATTAAGGATGCCGAATATTTCGCAAGTATGAGAAAGGCTTCCAATTATTGGAAGATAAGTTGACTCGACTACAGTTCTAACCCCTCCTGAGAGACTAGAGGGTTAGGTTATTATTATAACACGTTGGGTGTTGGGCTAGGTTGTGTGCTGACGCAACACGATAAGGTTAGAGCCTATGTCTCCCGGCAGTTAGGGAAGCATGAAAGGAAATTACGCCACTCACGATTTAGAGTTGGCGGCAGTTAATCATGCCTTGAAGATTTGGAGGCATGACGTATATATAGACTTCATGTGGATATTTATGCGAACCACAAGAGCCTCGGTATATCTTGACAGGCGGTGAATTTGCGGCGAAACGGTGGTTAGAGTTACTCGAGATTGTGTTATTGATATCCTATACCACGGGAAAGCGAGGCGATTCTGAATACTCTTAGTCGTGGATTTATGGGTAGTGCTGTCGGATGGGCAGCGGATAGGCGGGGCGTGGTCCATGAGATTCATCACCTCTGGCGGGGTTCGATTATTTGTTTCAGAGGTGAATGAAGTTTGGATCCGAGAGGTTGTCGAGTCTTCCTTCGTCGAGGAGGTAAAGAGGCGACAATATGTGGATCCAGTTATGATACGATATCGAGATACGGCTCTCGGAGAAGAGAAGAGCATGTTTGAGTAGCACCGGATGGGGTGTTGTGATATGAGGATAGATAGTGTGTACCCGGTGCTGCAGGACTAGTCAGCAGGTTTTAGGGGAGGCACGCGGTGCTTATGTCACGACCCGACCCCGGGCCGCGACTAGTGCCCTACCTGGGCACCCTACTAATCATACAACATAGTAAACTGCGGAAGATAAATAGCACACATTTTTTTTTTAAACTAAGGCCAAGCCGATAAGGCTGCCATAATCATAAAAATTACCCGAAAGGGGCTACACTGCTTAACAATGTAAACAAAACAACTCTAGCCAGTCCAGCCCACAGATGAATACAGACCTCTAAGATTTGAACAAATACTATGACGGGACAAGGCCCCGCCGTACCCCTGAATATACATAGCCATGACAACTCCGGAACATTGGAGCCATCTCAAATGCTGAATCAGGATCCTAAGCTCGCGGATCCACAACTGTGTACCTAAACCTGCGGACATGAACACACGGCCCGAAGAAATCGATAACAGTGCAGAATATGGAACGAAAAATAAGGTACAGTAAACAAATCATAACTGTACAAAAGAATGACAGGGGCAAGTATAAAAAGGGTACATACCAGATCCTACCGTGTCATTACCATCTCGTGAACTTAATCGTACCTTATTATCTTTTCCCATTTTTCAATAAAAGTTATAGTCACTTTCTTACGTACATACTTAGGAAAATCGTCAAGTTCATTACCATATAACTTACTTATCTTTCATAACATAATCCGGCCCTTTATGGAGGGACGCATATACTACCCGGCCCAATCTGGGACGCGATCAAGTCACACAAATATCAAAGCGTGCCCGTGGAATCCCCCCTCACTGCCAACAGTCATAAGTGTAAAATATAACCATGTGACGCGCCCGTGGCATCCCACCTCACTGCCGGCGTACACATACACAATACATATATATATATCTCCTGCACGTGAAATCCCACATCACTGCCGACAGCCATAGGTGTAACATATACAATATATATATATATATATATAACGTGGCCGCATGCCCCGGAATCCTTCATCGTATAAGCATGGCCATAACGTTCCCTCGGCATCCCTCATCGTAGGTGCAGGTCTTCATGGAGAGCTAGTACATGGAGTAATAATATAACATGCCCCCGGAATCCCTCATCGTGGGTACATGTCTTCATGGGGAGCTAGCCCATGGAGTAATAGTCGTACATAGCATGGTCGCATGCCCCGGAATCCCTCATCGTATAAGCATGGCCATGGGTAATAAAACAAATCTGGGAAGCTAACCCGCATCCTGGTCACATGCCCCGGAATCCCACATCGTATAAGCATGTCCAAGGATCAATCATAATGGAAGCATACCCGTGGAATCCCATATCACTGCCGGTACGTCCAAGTAAACTCACAACAAGACAGTCGGCCCTCCAACTGAGAGTCACGACAACGTAAACATATAATATTTGCACTCAAAGCTATCACAAGCAAACATAGGCAAGTTCATTAAACCTTTAGACTTCCATTTTTATAAACTCATGGCACTTTCGTTTCACACATAAAAATCCGGGAATTTAACCCAAAGTACTACGTGCTTACATCCTTTTCAAAAGACTCCTTTTCATATAAAACCCCAAGATACTAACACCCGTAGTATCAAGGCTTGTTTACATTTTACCTAAGTCACTACACTTTTTAGAAATACATTTTTCGGCTTCTAAATCAAGTGACTTCTTTCCTTAAAACTTAAGCAATTGATGCTTTTAAATCCATTTGCCTTTCTTTATTTCAAAACATTTATCATTACTTAGAGTAAACCACTCTTTTAACTTTCCATAAAGCTATTATAACTCACTTCCCATAAAGTCGTTATACTAACTTTATACTTTAGGCAAATACATTCTTTTTACAACCAAGAGACTTATACTTTTGAAAACCAAGTATCGTATACTTTCAAAATACTTCAAGTCTCTTATCTTTCAGAATCAAGTTTCGTAGTTCATAGTCTTAACACTTCATAACGTAAACTCTTTAAATTAAGCAACATATGCCTTATATGTGTGAATAGGTTATACTTGTTTATACTGATCTCATTAAAGCAGCCATGATCTAGAAAATGTAATATAATTTTGTCTTATCTTAGCTTCTATGCAGATGGAGAATTCTACTTGTTTTAATATAATTTATCGTCATTACATTTTCCTTTATTAACGCTGCAATGGCTTGTTCGATACTTATTCTCATTCGTGCCGTAAATTAGCCAAGTCAACTTGGCTCCAAAATACCTCCTAACGACTCTTACCAACATCCCCCATAAGACTTGGTAAGAACTTAGGATAACTCAGACATAACATTTTCATAGAGTAAATCAACACACATACTTCTTAACTTCTAAGAGTAGAAGGAAACATGAAATAATACCACATGTACATTCCATACATAGAATCATGTCAAAAGAAGGAAGAGGTTCACATACCTCGCGACGATTATCGACAAATAGCAAAATGCTCCTAAGTACTTCAACCTTGATAGCTATTCCATCCTTCAAGTAGAATACGCTATACTAAGTACTTCCACCTATAATGGCCATAATACGTCCATTAAACCTCTAGCTTCAAACGTAGAATATTCTAAGTGCAAAGTCACTAAACTCTACGGAAAATCGGACAGCACTTCCTTTGTTTCTACATACTTTGCCACCTTTTTCAAGGCCGAATTCAATAACCAAACACGCCACATTTAAGGCCCAACAATTCAGCTAACCAAAGGGGATTACATGCCTTAACAGGACGTGTAAAATTTCGCCCCACAAATTAATACGAAACTAGTTCCATAATTAAAGCCATTCTCGGCTAACATAAACAACAACTCAAAGTCTTTTCCAATTCTTTTCCAATCCAAGTTCTTAGGTCAAACATGTTATATAGTCATAAACAACTTCAACAACTACAATTTCCTTCAATATATAACATGTGACGACTAAACTAATAATCAACTTGAATTGAAATCTTAAGGGTTAAACATGCTAGTTTTCGGATTAGGGTTCCAATATCCCTAACACTTATCAACTTCATAATATAAACATCATGCTTGCTAATATCCATAGCTACAACAATAAGTAATCTCAATTACTAAAACGACAAGAATTATATACCTTTACAAGCCTTTTAAAATTTCCACGATTCAAAGTCGCTCCTTAGCAATTCTTAGCTCCTTTCCTTATGTTCCAATCCGCTCCAAGCAGTCCTTAGAAGCTCATGAAGAACTCTTCTTCAAGTTCCATCTTCAAAGTTGAAGAACACCTAAGGGTTTCGCCTTGCAACTAACGTAAAAACGTCGTTTTTCCGAAATCTTTCTATTGAGATAACTTTACAATACCCTTAGGGACCTTGGGTTAAAGTATCATGAATAATGGAACAAA
Organism: Przewalskia tangutica; assembly: GCA_029844215.1. Taxonomy (NCBI): domain Eukaryota; kingdom Viridiplantae; phylum Streptophyta; class Magnoliopsida; order Solanales; family Solanaceae; genus Przewalskia; species Przewalskia tangutica. The sequence continues at coordinate 113,127,638 of CM056727.1, forward strand.
ATTACAATTTTTTCTTGCTCACTAATGCTCAAACCCGAGAGCCTTTCTCAAGAACCCTAAGTGTTCTAATTTTTTCTAAGTGTAAAATAGCCTTGTCTTGCTACATGGATGACTATATAACACATTGGAGGGTCTAGATTACAACACATGTTAAATTTGGATGAAAGGGATCAAGCCAAGTGGCCCTTGGACTTAGTCAACAATGTCAAGCTCTACTTGCAAGACTTAGTCTTCTATCATAGTCAATGACCATACTACCCTTGCATAATTTCGTCCAAGAACATGTGGGGGGGCCACGTGTCGCCCTCCCATTCGTCCATAAAATTCCGCAACCCTCGTGGGACCCACAAAACGTAAAATTCCTCGGGTGGGCCCCACGTGACCAAATCCGTAAAAATAAATTTCCATAATGATAATAAGTTCCATACTTCTTCAATTAATGCATTTTGAGAATCCAATTCTCCTCAACGAACATTTTTCCTTTCCGACGTTCGGAAGATTTTCCGTCGGAAAAACAATTCTTCCTTTCGTACCAATTTCAAGTCTTATGTTCCTTACGTACATTCTCTTAAACACGTCCTGGACTTACGGGGTGTAACATTCTTCCCCCCTTAGAAACATTCGTCCTCGAATGTTCTTTCGGAGTCCAATCTAATTAGATAGCGACATAGCCTCCTTTTACTGCACCCTTCATATTACATATGCCGCCCATGGCCACATAACAATACTTATACTAAGATGTCAATATTGGCTATCACGAAGCCACCTAGTCCATACTCATAATGACCTCAATTTCTGTCGTAATCATCTCTACAAGGTCTACTAGGGTTTGACGACTGTATCTGTCACGACCCGAACCCGGGCCCGTGACTGGTGCCTTACCCGGGCACCCAAGTAGACATACATCAGAGTAACCAGCGGAATATAAAAAAAGACATGAAACAATATGAAGTGAGAAACAGTTTATCTGAGAAAAGTTGCCTTTCGGCATATATATATATAAACTTGAACCCGAACAGTTACATCCCTTTTACAGACTTTGCCCACACCAAGATTACTGCACTTACGAATATTATAACAACAACGACGGACGGCCGCCATACCCCGAATGTAAGTACCTACAACGACAGGGACTATACAACATATAACCCTCCGGAGAAACGGAGCTTCACAAAACGCATAACTGTGACCCTATGATCTAGGATCAACAACTGTTGTACATCTACTCGCGCAGATGAACGCAGCCTCCGAGGTCGCAGAATGTACCAAGTATGTGAAACTGAAAAATACTGTAAATGAAATCAAAATAATCTATATAAGACAGAAGACATATATGATAACCAATTTACGATACACAATATGTAAGCAGTCATGTCAAGTCAGGGACTCACGCCCTTAAGGTCATCACTCAAATATAACCACGGGTCTCATGCCCACAATATCAATCATGCCCGTGGAATTCCTTCCTCACTGCCGGCAGTCCATGATATAAAAGCACCAAGGAATACACATGAACACCAGGTCCCACCTGTGTCATAATAAAACTATACGGGGTAAGTAAGGCATGGCCGACTACTAAAACCCACAGCACCAACACCGCTATAAAATCGTATCACGAGGTCTTTCTGCACCGCGCCACATGATCGAAGCCGCCACTCGCCTCGAGATCAATGCGCGTCAAATCCTCGAACTTACCGCGACTCCGATAGGCCACATAGGCCCGCGCATGAGGTATTCCCGCATCGAGGGTAGCTACTCCTGCATCGCCCCGACTCGTATTCGCATGGCCACATAGATCGCGTGAGGTATTCCCGCACACTAACCTCGAACTCTCGTAGCTCCGCATAGGTCCCCTGGACCCGCATGAGGCATCCCTCGCATCGGGGGGCAGCTTAACCCCCGGTATATCATGTCAAGAGGTGAGTGGTACAATACTAACATAACGGCTTATCGTTAAACAATATAAGCACAATCAAGGGAAACCCCTTTACACAAACATCACAAGACACTAACACACGTAGCATCCTAACATGTTTACTTAGAAAACCAACAAGTAAGCATTACAAGGCTAAGAAAAACCAACAGAGTCAAGTTTTTAACACAAGGTAGTTTCTTCTTTATGTCAACAAGTTCGGGTTTTTATCCCCAAAGTACTTCATACATTAAATCTTTAAAAAGATCCGTTTCTTTCACAAGAGTCACACGATACCCGTAGTATAAAAATAGAGTGACAATCTTTTTAAGTAAACCAAAACAATTTCCCTACCTTCTTTTTGAACCAACTTAAGACACAAGAATGCCTTCCTTTTTAAACGAAAACACTTCAAATTTTCAAGTCTTTGTCTTTTATAAAACAAGTCCTTACTTTGAAATTTTAAGAAAATCAAAACTTGTTTATTAATGATCTTATTAAAGCAGCCATGATCTAGGAAATGTAATACAATTTTGTCTTATCTTAGCTTATATGCAGATGGAGGTTTCTACTGGTTTTAATAATACTTAATTAGTCAATATATTTTTCTTTATTAGCGCTGCAGTGGTTTGTTCGATACTTATTCTCATTTCCGAAATCAATACAAGGCTTTCATAAACAATTAAGTAAACCGTTCCTTTTATCTCTCTTAAGTCGTTATACCTAACTTCCCATAAAGCTAGTATAACTCTTAAGCTTTTAAAATCAAGTATTACTCTTCTTTCACAAACGATTCTTAATTCTTTTGAAATACTTCAAGATTCTTATTATTTAAAACTCAAGTCAAAAGACATCGAAGTAAAACCACGTTCAGTTAACACACGTACGTCTACCGTACTATATATATTCTTTTAAAATATCATGCTCAAGATGATAGGAAGAATCACATACCTCCTCGGCGAAATCCACCTGCCAAGTCGAATATGTCGCGCGCAGAGTATCAACCTATAATAGTCAAATACGTCTATCAACGTCTAGACTACTCTGTAGAATATTCTAAGCAGAAGGTTCTTATTTCTACAGAAAAATCAAAGACTTCCCTACCCGACAAACTACACAAGTCTCATCAGAATACAAATCCATGTAAGTACAGTTCAATTATCTTCTTTTATACCATCCTTCTAGTTATCTTATACTCATTTATATACTACTACAGTATGTAATCTCCAATTACAATAGAAGGACAAGATATTTACCTCGAAAAGCCCAAAATTATCCAAGATTAATGTCGATCCTGAACAACGTTTAGCTCCTAATTTGCACGCTCCGATAGCTCCAAGAAACCCTTAGAAGTTCCCAAACAACTTCTACTTAACACTTCAACCAACTATGAAGATTTTCCTTAGGGTTTCGTTTAGTGACTAATGGATATAAGGTAGTATTTCTGGGCTTTTAGTATAGAGGTGACTTTGGAATACTACAAGGTATTTGGCTAAGGTATTTGGGAATAGTAACAATACTTGGAGAATAATTTTCTACCAAGTGGGGGTTGGGACGAAACTACAAGGAAGGGGAAGGGGGTGTTTCGGACGAAACACTAGGCAAGGGGGGAGGAGAGGACTTGGACAAGAACACTACTAGAGGGAAGGATTTTGAGACTTGGAAAGTGTTTAGTGGATGAAGAAGTCTTGCACAAGAGGGGGGTATTTATAGAACCACCAAGGGCCAAGATTAAAACAAATGGAGGGTGTAGATTAGATAACATGTTCAAGTGAAGTCTTCCACCAAGTGTCCACCACAATGTTGGGACATATGTCCACCACAACATTGGAACATATGTCCCCCACAACAATGAGCCATGTGGCCCTCCACTAGGCTCACAAAACCGTCCAAAAATACCTACCCCCACTAACCCAAAAATATCTTGCAAGACTTGACCAATTGACTTGTCCACTAGGCCACCATTTCGTCCAACCCATACCAACTAAGGGTGACACATGTCGCCCTCCCATTGGCCCAAAATATTTCGTCTCTCGGAAAAATCCATAATCGGTTAAATATTAAAAAAGTAGAATTTCCTTCACAAGGTTCGGAATCTTTTCCGTTGAAAGTTCACAATTCCATTATTAACCTAATTAGGGTTTGAATAATCATACGTACGTCCTCATATACATACTCTGGAAATACGGGGTATAACAGTATCATCACCGGGAAAATCTCATATTCCCGCTCAGCTACCACCCCACACACTCACGGGTGTAGTTACCTCGAAAGGTTCTTATGGATTCAGGCTCTACTCTTTTACACTTGGTTGTTATCTTTCTTATTGGTCGTACTCTTTCTGTACTTCCAACTCATACTAGCATACATACTGTTACACCCCGTATCTACAGGACATGTTTTAAGAACGTACGTAAGAACTCATAAGTGTTAAGATTTGAGACTTGTAAAAATTTATCGGAATTATGAAATTGTCGGAAAACGTAATATTGTGATGAATGGGAAGACGACACGTGTCACCCCCCCCCCCCTTATGGTTGCCTTGGACGATTTGGACATGGCCAAAATGGTCATTGATCATAGTTTTAGATGGCAAGTCTTGCAAGTAGTGAGCTTGAGAATTTCGACTAAGTCAAAGGGTCCACTAGTCTTGATATTTAATAAGACTTCATCCAAACCACCCATTTGTTTACATCTTGACCCTCCATGTCCTTATATAATACTACTAGTAGCAAGACTAATGCCAACACTTAGAAAAAAATTCAAGAATTTCAAGAACCACAAGAGCTAGCTCTCGGGTTTGCTCACTCTCAACAACAACAAAAAAATTGTGATCCGTTTAGCTCCACACTTTAAACCAAGGTTCTTGAGTGTATTTTAAGTGTATCTCAATAGAAAAATCTCGGAAAACGATAGTCTTCGTATTAGTCGCAAGGTGAAAACCTAGTTGCTTTCTAGGTTTTGTTTGGAGATTTGAAGGAAATTTGTTGGTGTTGTTCTAAGGGTCTCAACTAGCGGATTGAAGTGTCTTGAAGAGGCTCTAAGTTACTAAGGAGCGACTTCGTATTTGGAGTTGGATTAAGATTCGTTGAGGTATAATCTTGTCTCTTAAAAGTGTTACAAGATTATTTTTATTGTTGTTAGCTTTACATGTTGCTACAATGAAGTATATGTGTTGAAGTTTATAAGTATTTTGGATTGCTTGTAGCCTTAAAAATTCGAAATGTAATGTAAGCCATGTGAAGTTGGATTACAATTTGGTCGCTTATTAGAATCGTCCCATGTTACTTACTTGAAGATTATAGTAGTTATAATCAATTGCGACTTGATATCATGTTATACTAACAACTTGGATTGAAATGGAAATTGGATAAGAATTGGTATTGTTGCATCTCAATGTGGCCGAATTGGACTTGTAGTTTGTATTAGTTTGATATCGTTTGTGGGGCGGAATTTTACACGTCTAGTAGGCGTGTAATCCCCTATTGTTGATTGCATTAATTGGGCCTTAAATGTGGCATGTTTGGTTATTGTATTCGGCCTTGAAAAAGGTGGCAAATTAAGTAGAAACAAAGGAGGTGCTGTCCGATTTTCCGTAGAATTTAGAGACTTTACACTTATAATATTCTACGTTTGAAGTAAGGCGTTAATAGACGTAATGTGAATATTATAGGTTGACATACTACGGGCGGGACTTTGTACTTGGCAAGTGGTTTGACCCGAAGAGGTATGTAGAACTTTCATATCCTTTGAGCATGACTAGTTGTACGTATATAGTACGGTAGACGTACAAGACCTTGATATCCTTTACTAGTTTTATGAATAGCCAAGTCGGGTGAGTTATGAGATTAACTCACTTCTTTGAAAGTATTAAGGATGTCTTAAGTTTTATTAAAGTTAAGGGACTTGAAGAGTTTTAAAGTATGTGATACTTGTTCCGTTTTAAACGTATAAGTCCCTTGGATAGGAAATTGTATTTGGTTAAGGTATAAAGTGAATATAACGACTTTATGGGAAGTTGGTTATATTTGCTTTATGGAAAGATAAATGACTTGATTTAATGGAAAGACAATTTGATTTTAAGGCATCAATTGCCTAAGGTTTTATAAGAAAATGAGTCACTTGATTAAGAAACCTAACTTTATTTCTAAAGGTATTGTGACTTGTCTTGAAACGTAATTTCGACTTGATACTACGGTTAGTAGTATCTTGGAAGTTTTATACTGAAAAGAGTCATTTGTTTTAAAGAGTGGAAGTATGTAATACTTGGGTTAAATTCTCGAATTTTTATAAAAGATATGCTAGTGCCTTAAGTAAACTAAAATGAGAGTGTATATGAATAAGAAGTTAGGGGGATTTCTTAACTTGCTTACTGTTATGTATGATGGTCGGTTGAGATAGGGTAAGAGTATATCTGAGGGGTAAATCCCCAAGATAGTTATACCACCTTCTCCAGGGTAAGAGTATATCTGAGGGGTAAATCCCCAAGATAGTTATACCACCTGCTTCAGGGTAAGAGTATAATTGAGGGGTAAATCCCCAAGATAGTTATACCACCTGTTTCCGTGGATTTGCTACCCACGATGCGAGGAATACCTCATGTGAGTCCTTATGGGCTTATGCGGGTGAAATAGTCCCATGCGGGTGATCTGACTATCCGAGGAATACCTCATGCGGGTCCACACGACCTATGCGGGTGAAATAGTCCCAGGAGTAGGATTGCTTAATGATACTGCGGGCGGATGGTCCTGCTTTGATCGTGAGCTTCCTATTTTTATGTTGTACGTATACTCTTAGTTACTCTCATTGTTAGTAAGGCACTGTGTACTGTAATTTTATTATCATACATGTCTCCGGCTTTGTTTTAAACTTATGATGTAATTACAGTATTTTCCAGTTTTACATACTTAGTACATATTGTGTACTGACCCCCTTCCTCGGGGCTGCGTTCATGCCGCAGGTAGGGGTAAGCAGGTGGTGGATCCTCATACTTAGGATCACATATCAGACGTCAGAAGCTCCATTTCTCCGGAGGCTTGTCTTTTTAGTCTGATCTTTCCACGATATTGTAGATTTATGTACATTCGTGGTATGACGGCCCCGTCATCATGTTGTTATTCCTAAGTGCAGTAGTCACATGTTGTGGTTTGAAATGTAAGAACCAAGTTGTCAGCTTTTCTTTGATTATGCATACTTTATGGAAGGCGGCCTTATCGGCCTTTGTGTTATTTTGTCTAAACATATTGTATGTTGTGTATGTTCATTCTTTATTCTCTCGATGTATATCGATCGGGGTGCCAGGTAGGGCACCGCGCCCCGGGTCGGTCGTGACAAAGGTGGTATCGAGCGCTTAGTCCTCGGAAAGTGTCTGAGGCGTGTCTAGTATAGTCTTGATTATCGGTGTGTTGTGCACCACATCTATAATCGTGAGGTTGCAGGACATTTAGGATTGGTTTCCATTCTTCTCTCCGAGATCGTGCGAGAGTTGTCTTATTAGGTTGAATCCTCTCGACCTATTCTTATGAAACGATTATGCCTCGCGGAGCGGCGGGGACGAAGGGCAAAGCGGCGGCGGAGGCTGCTAGCGATACTCGAGAGGGTTACGGACTCGAGCACGAGAAGATGCACGAGGTAGTAAGCGGTCGGCGAGTTCACCACGCCGGCGATATTAGAGGCGGCGGTAGCTCCAAAGGTTCGTGCGAGCCTCCATCCCGGCCGGAGCGAGTATAGAGACTATGGGAGCGGATCCGGTTATTGACCAAGATAGTAGCGAGCGGTGGCAAGCGAGCGACGGCTAACCACAGAGCCGGCGGTTTGCGGATCCGGATTTTCTGGGTTGTCATCCGCCCGAGTTTTATGGTTCGAGGTCGAGGAGGATCCGAGGAGTTCATTCAGCGGCTACACGGACGATGCGAGTTCTTAGGGCTTGAGAGAGTGCATTATGCTAGCCTCTTCAGGTTCTGCGATATTGCGTTGAACTGGTTTGAGTCATGAGCTGTCGAGAGGTGAGGATGCTCTTCCGGTGTTTGGGAGGAGTTCTGAGAGGCCTTCATGGATCACTTTTTGCCTCATGAGATGAGGAGAGCCCATGTAGATAGATTCTTGACCTTGAGGCAGAATGGGAGGACTATCAGGGAGTACACCGAGTTTGACTCGCGGCGAACATGCGCACACTATTGTAGGCGCATGGCGGATAGAGTTCATCGTTATGTGATGGGGCTAGACGTCATATGATTATCGCATGCTTGGGGTGGTTCTTCACCCGGTATGGACATTGCCGGGATGCAGCCTATGCGAGGATAGAGGATAGAGAGGAGGACCAGATTGACTCGAGCCGGCCCAAGAGGCAGGGCAATGAGGTCTCGAGGCGCTGAGCGGACAGCCCAGCGAACTAGGTCCACATTCCGGCCAGACAGAGTGCTCCTTCACGGTTTTCGGCGGGAGGTGATCGGCCAGTCATTCGAGGCAGTCGTGGCTCGGGACTTGAGGTTTCGAGGAAGCGAAATCGTCGCCGATCGAGACCATCCACATTTCAGTGTGCTCGATGCGGTAGGTCTCACCAGGGCGAGTGTCGCATTGCTCCGGGAGCTTGTTACTCTTGTGGCCAGCAGGGCCATTTGAGAGAAGATTGTCCGTCTAGGCGGCATGGGTGGTCTGTGCGGCCAGCGGGATCGATTCTTTGGGTCTTCCTCTCCTTACGTGGTTATGCGCCCGGGCGAGTACTCGCGGGCCGCAGCGCGAGAGAGTCATGGTGGTGGTTCTAGTTCTAGCGGTCCACAGAACCGCATATATTCATTAGCCAGCCGCCAGGATCAGGAGGCTTCCCCTGACATCGTCACAAGTACATTATTGATTTCATCTTGTGACGTTTATGCTTTGATAGATCCAGGTTCTACCTTGTCCTATGTGTCCCCTCTCATTGCGGGTAGAATCGGGATAGAGCCGGTGTCGATAGAGACTTTTGAGGTAGCTACGCCAGTGGGATATTCGGTGTTAGGCGGCGGGTGTCTGAGAGGTTGTCGATTCATTCTGATCGTCGGACCACTTGCAGACTTGATAGAGTTGGAGATGGCGATTTTGATGTCATTATGGGTATGGATGGTTGGCTTCTTGTTATGCCAACGCTGATCGTAGGACGAGTTGGTTCGGTTCGGTTTCTGGCGAGCGATTATCGAGTGGAAGGGCAACACGGCGTCGCGAGAGGTAGGTTTATTTCTTACCTCAAGGCTAGGAAGATGGTGCGAAAGGTACATCTATCATCCGGTTGGGTATTTGTACAGAGTGAGGTGCCGTTCTTCAATGCGATGGTTAGGGAGTTTCGGATGTGTTCCCGCACGATCTTGGGTATCCTCCCGAGAGAGATTGAGTTTTGTATTGACACGTTGCGGACACTCGACCTATTTCCATTCCGCCATCTGAGGATGGCTTTCTTGAGTTGAGGAGTGAAGGACGGTGAAAGATTTTCTGGAGAAAGGCTTTATCAGGCCTAGTGTATCTTCCTGGGGAGCGCCAGTTTTGTTTGTGAAGAAGAAGGATGGGACGTTGCGTATGTGTGTGGATTCTGAGCGGTGAATAAGGTAACCATCAAGAATAGGTACCCACTCGCCGTGATTGATGATTTGTTTGACGATTGCGAGTGCGAGGTGTTTCTCCAAGATAGACTGCGATGCAGTTACCATCAGTACGAGTTCGAGGCGAGATATCCCAAAGATTGCATTCGGGACCGGTATGGGCACTATGAGTTCGAGTTATGTCTTTCGGTTTGACAACGCTCGGCGGTATTTATGGATTTGATGAACCGGTGTTCAAGCCATTTTGGATACATTTGTGATAGTATTCATTGATGACATCTGGTTTATTCGCGACGAGCGAGGCATGCAGATCGGCGAGAGGCGGTACTTGGGTCCTCGGGCCGGCGATTATTCGCCAAGTTCTCAGTGTGAGTTTTGGTTGGCCTCGATGGCATTCCCAGGGCATATTATCGGGTGATGGTGTTCGGGTGGATACGGCAAAGATTGAGGCGATCAAGTCTTGGCGAGACCTACTACTCGGCAGTGCGCGATTTCTTAGAATTGGCGAGTTATTATCGTAGGTTCGTGGAAGCGCTTTGCTTCGATTTCAGCACCATTGACTAGGGTGACTCGGAAAGCGGCCAAGTTCCGATGGGCGAGAGGCTTGCGAGAAGGGTTTCCGATTCTTTGAAGGAAAGGTTGACTCAAAGACGCGATTCTTACTCTTCCCGAGGGTTAGGCGATGCGTGATCTATTGTGATGCCTCGGGTATCGGGCTAGGGTGTGTTTTGATGCGGACGGCAAGGTTATAGCCTATGCTTCCAGCGATTCTGGAAGCATGAGAGGAATTACCCTACCCACGACTTAGAGTTGGCGCGATTATTCATGCCTTGAAGATTTGGAGACATTATTTGTATGGGGTTCATGTGGATATTTATAGACCACAAGAGCCTCGGTATATCTTCGAGAGAGGAGTGAACTGCGGCGAGACGGTGGTTAGAGTTGCTGAAAGATTATGATGTTGATATTCTATACCATCCGGGGAAAGCCAACGTAGTTGATGATGCCTTGAGTCGTAGATCGATGGGGAGCCTGTCAGAGGTACAGCCAGAGAGACAGGACATGGTCCGTCAGATCCACCAGTTAGCGAGCCTTGGGGTTCGATTGATCGATACCGACGATAGTGGGGTACGGGTTCGTGAGGTTGTCGAGTCTTCCATCATTGATGAGGTGAAGAGGCGACAGTTTGAGGACCCAGTGTTGGTATGGTATCGAGATGCGGCTCTTCGGGAGGAGAAGAGTCTATTCGAGGTAGCGCCTGATGGGGTGCTAAGATTTGAGGGCCGGTTGTGTGTTCCGTCGGCGAGGACTTCGTCCAGATTTTAGGGAGAGGCACGGTGCTCGTTATTCTATTCATCCGGTCGACCAAGATGTACCATGACCTCGGATGTTTGTATTGGTGGGATGGCACGAAGAGGGGCGTGGCGAGTTTTGTTACCTGATGTCCTATTGCCCGGCATGTCAAGTCGAGCACGAGGCCCGATGGATTATTGCGGACTATTGAGATTCCGACTTGGAAGTGGGAGGTGATCAACATGGACTTTGTTCTGAGTTACCTCGCACTCGGAGGAAATGCGACTCCATTTGGGTTATTGTTGTGGTCGAAATCATCCCATTTCCTTCCGATCGGACAGCGTTTTGTGCAGGACTATGCGGTGTACATCGAGAGATTGTGAGTGCGGTTTCGGTGTCGATTATATCTCGATAGGGAGCGCGATTCTGGCTAACTCGGAGGTCTTTCCGAAGGGATTAGGGACCAGTGAGTCTCGAGACATTTCATCCTCGGTAGCGAGGCGGAGCGTCTTATCCGACATTTGAGGATATCTGCGAGCTTGCGTGATTGATTTCGTGGTAGCCGGGAGGATCATTTGCCTCTTGTGGAGTTTGCTTATAACAACGCCTATCATTCCGATATCTGAGATGGCGCCATATGAGGCTTTATATGGCGGAAATGTAGATCGCCGATTGGTTGGTTCGGCGTGGCGAGTGCGATTAGTTGGCGGACTTGGTTCAAAGGTGTGGATAAGGTGAAGCTTATCCAGGAGACTGTTAGCGGCTCGAGTCGGCAAAAGTCATATCGCGGATAATCGGCGTCGGCATTTGGAGTTTGGTGGATGATTGGGTCTTGAAGGTGTCACCCATGAAGGGTGTGATGAGATTCGGTAAGAAGAAACTTCGGCCCAGTACATTGGGCCCTACCAGATCGTTTCGGGTAGGCAAGGTTGCCTATGAGTTGGATCCGCCATCGAGTTAGGCGGTACATCCGGTCTTCCATGTTTCTATGTTGCGGAAGTGTATCGGAGATCCAGCGAGAGTTTTCCCTGCTAGTGAGGTCCAGGTGACAGAGGGGTTATCGTATGAGGAGAGTCCCATAGCGATACTCGATCGCCAGGTCAGGCGACTGCGGACCAAGGATGTGGCTTTCGTCAAAGTCTTGTGGAGGAATGATAACCGGGAGGAGATGACTTGGGAAGCGGAGGAGGACATGTGGAGGAAGTATCCTCACTTATTCCCTACACCTTCAGGTACTTCTTTTCCCTTACTTGTCAAGTTTTAATTGAAGCATTTGTTTTGTGTAAATGCTATTATGTGTCCATGTGTGGCATTATTCGTATGTCGGGGTTGTGAAGGAAAACTATGTCGCTAATTATAAGTTTGACTCCGAAAGAACATTCGGGGACGAATGTTTCTAAGGGGGGAAGAATGTTACACCCCGTATCTACAGGACATGTTTTAAGAACGTACGTAAGAACTCATAAGTGTTAAGATTTGAGACTTGTAAAAATTTATCGGAATTATGAAATTGTCGGAAAACGTAATATTGTGACGAATGGGAGGGCGACACGTGTCACCCCCCTTATGGTTGCCTTGGACGATTGGGACATGGCCAAAATGGTCATTGACCATAGTCTTAGATGGCAAGTCTTGCAAGTAGTGAGCTTGAGAATTTTGACTAAGTCAAAGGGTTCACTAGTCTTGATATTTAATAAGACTTCATCCAAACCACACATTTGTTTACATCTTGACCCTCCATGTCCCTATATAATACTACTAGTAGCAAGACTAATGCCAACACTTAGAAAAAAATTCAAGAATTTCAAGAACCACAAGAGCTAGCTCTCGGGTTTGCTCACTCTCAACAAAAAAAAAAAATTGTGATCCATTTAGCTCCACACTTTAAACCAAGGTTCTTGAGTGTATTGTAAGTGTATCTCAATAGAAAAATCTCGGAAAACGATAGTCTTCATATTAGTCGCAAGGTGAAAACCTAGTTGCTTTCTAGGTTTTGTTTGGAGATTTGAAGGAAATTTGTTGGTGTTGTTCTAAGGGTCTCAACTAGCGGATTGAAGTGTCTTGAAGAGGCTCTAAGTTACTAAGGAGCGACTTCGGATTTGGAGTTGGATTAAGATTCGTTGAGGTATAATCTTGTCTCTTAAAAGTGTTACAAGATTATTTTTATTGTTGTTAGCTTTACATGTTGCTAGAATGAAGTATATGTGTTGAAGTTTATAAGTATTGTGGATTGCTTGTAGCCTTAAAAATCTGATGTAAGCCATGTGAAGTTGGATTACAATTTGATCGCTTATTAGAATCGTCGCATGTTACTTACTTGAAGATTATAGTAGTTATAATCAATTGCGACTTGATATCATGTTATACTAACAACTTGGATTGAAATGGAAATTGGATAAGAATTGGTATTGTTGCATCTCAATGTGGCCGAATTGGACTTGTAGTTTGTATTAGTTTGATATCGTTTGTGGGGCGGAATTTTACACGTCTAGTAGGCGTGTAATCCCTGTGTTGATTGCATTAATTGGGCCTTAAATGTGGCGTGTTTGGTTATTGTATTCGGCCTTGAAAAAGGTGGCAAAGTAAGTAGAAACAAAGGAGGTGCTGTCCGATTTTCCGTAGAATTTAGAGACTTTACACTTATAATATTCTACGTTTGAAGTAAGGCGTTAATAGACGTATTGTGAATATTATAGGTTGACATACTACGGGCGGGACTTTGTACTTGGCAAGTGGTTTAACCCGAAGAGGTATGTAGAACTTTCCTATCCTTTGAGCATGACTAGTTGTACGTATATAGTACGGTAGACGTACAAGACCTTGATATCCTTTACTAGTTTTATGAATAGCCAAGTCGGGTGAGTTAGGAGATTAACTCACTTCTTTGAAAGTATTAAGGATGTCTTAAGTTTTATTAAAGTTAAGGGACTTGAAGAGTTTTAAAGTATGTGATACTTGTTCCGTTTTAAACGTATAAGTCCCTTGGATAGGAAATTGTATTTGGTTAAGGTATAAAGTGAATATAACGACTTTATGGAAAGTTGGTTATATTTGTTTTATGGAAAGATAAATGACTTGATTTAATGGAAAGGCAATTTGATTTTAAGGCATCAATTGCCTAAGGTTTTATAAGAAAATGAGTCACTTGATTTAGAAACCTAACTTTATTTCTAAAGGTATTGTGACTTGTATTGAAACGTAATTTCGACTTGATACTACGGTTAGTAGTATCTTGGAAGTTTTATACTGAAAAGAGTCATTTGTTTTAAAGAGTGGAAGTATGTAGTACTTGGGTTAAATTCCCGGATTTTTATAAAAGATATGCTAGTGCCTTAAGTAAACTAAAATGAGAGTGTATATGAATAAGAAGTTAGGGGGATTTCTTAACTTGCTTATTGTTATGTATGATGGCCGGTTGAGATAGGGTAAGAGTATATCTGAGGGGTAAATCCCCAAGATAGTTATACCACCTTCTCCAGGGTAAGAGTATATCGAGGGTAAATCCCAAGATAGTTATACCACTGCTTTGGTAAGAGTATAATTGAGGGGTAAATCCCCAAGATAGTTATACCACCTGTTTCCGTGGATTTGCTACCCACGATGCGAGGAATACCTCATGCGAGTCCTTATGGGCTTATGCGGGTGAAATAGTCTCATGCGAGCGGTACAGCCTATGCGAGGAATACCTCATGCGGGTCCACACGACCTATGCGAGTGAAATAGTCCCAGGAGTAGGATTGCTTAACGATACTGCGGGCGGATGGTCCTGCTTTGATCGTGAGCTTCCTATTTTTATGTTGTACGTATACTCTTAGTTACTCTTATTGTTAGTAAGACACTGTGTACTGTAATTTTTATTATCATACATGTCTCCGACTTTGTTTTAAACTTAGGATGTAATTACAGTATTTTCCAGTTTTACATACTTAGTACATATTGTGTACTGACCCCCTTCCTCGGGGGCTGCGTTCATGCGCGGTAGGGGTAGCGGTGGTGGATCCTCATACTTAGGATCACTTATCAGACGTCAGAAGCTCCATTTCTCCGGAGGCTTGTCTTTTTGGTACAGTCTTTCCCTGATATTGTAGATTTATGTACATTCAGGGGTATGGTGGGGCCCTGTCCCGCCACTGTTGTTATTCCTAGAAGTGCAGAGTCACGTGTTGTGGTTTGAAATGTAAGAACCAAGTTGTACAGTTTTCTTTGATTATGCATACTTTATGGAAGGCGGCCTTATCGGCTAGCCTGTGTTATTTTGTCTAAACATATTGTATGTTGTGTATGTTCCGCTGCTATTCTCTGATGTATACCTGATCGGGGTGCCCAGGTAGGGCACCAGTCGCGGCCCCGGGGTCGGGTCGTGACACATACATAACTTCCATACCGATTCTGGCCTCTAATCTTTGGAGTCACTCTATAAAATAATATAAGGCCATTTCCGGCTTTCACGACCTGGTTCCGGTGGAACGCGTCCACGAACCCGTAAAACAATTAACTGGACTTGGGCCTTGCACCCTCGTGGCCCTGTCACGTAGCGGAACTACTACCAACGGATCCCACCCCAATTCAGGCTATGGGGCGACCCGCAATAGGTCTTCACCCCGTCCCACCGTCGCACTTAACTCTTATTCTTGGCCTATAATAAATCTTTCTACCCGAGAAGACCTTGTACATCTAAGGTCTCAGCGGTCATCAATATTCTTAGGTTCGCAATTTCCATGCTCCAAGCCTATCTTACCATTCCCCCAGTAAACGGGTACAAAAACTTCTCATAATACAATAATCGTGTGTCGCCTTGATCACAACAACCATTACTTACTCTATACGGACCTCATCCGTACAATTCTCTTAAGCCTACCACGTAGCTTAATATATTAACATGGTATTCCATTAAGTTCCTTAACATGGCTTCTTAAGGGTTCACTACCCTATCAGACAGCTCATCCTTTCCCAATTATCTCAAAATAAAACATAAGACCTTGGCGAGAATTCATTAATTGTTCCATACCTTCCCGGTATCTAGTTAGTCTTTACCAACTCTTGGTAATCTAAAATCATTCTAGGCAACACGCATCTGACCCTCATACATAACTCCGTATAGATGTATGTCACAATACCAACTATACTACAATCATTACTAACCTGGATTCACAATCCACATAGTCCTTCCCGTCTTTGCCTTTCGTAGGCTGCAATCAACATAACTCGTTAGGGAGGCGACCACTAACAACACGACTCTATCGCACGATCTCGAGTGAGAAGAATGGAAACCAATCCTAAATGTCATGCAGCCTCACGATTATAGATGTGGTGCACAACACACGATAATCAAGACTCTACTAGACACGATGCAGAGAACTTCCGAGGACTAACTGCTCTGATACCACTTTTGTCACGACCCGACCCCGGGCCGCGACTAGTGCCCTACATGGGCACCCTACTAATCATACAACATAGTAAACTGCGGAAGATAAATAGCACACTTTTTTTTTTTAAACTAAGGCCAAGCCGATAAGGCTGCCATAATCATAAAAATTACCCGAAATGGGCTACACTGCTTAACAATGTAAACAAAACAACTCTAGCCATCCATTACGGATGAATACTGGACCTCTAAGATTTGAACAAATACTATGACGGACAAGGCCCCACCGCACTTCGAATATACATAGCCATGACAACTCCGGAACATTGGAGTCATCTCAAATCTTGAATCGGGATCCTAGCTCGCGGATCCACAATCGTAATACCTAAACTGCGGACATGAACGCGGCCGAAGGGGTCGATAACAAAAATGCAGAATATGGAGCGGAAAATAAGTCTGATAAACAAATCATAACTGTACAAAAGAATGACAGGGGCAAGTATAAAAAGGGTACATACCAGATCCTACCGTGTCATTACCATCTCGTGAACTTAATCGTACCTTATTATCTTTTCCCATTTTTCAATAAAAGTTATAGTCACTTTCTTACGTACATACTTAGGAAAATCGTCAAGTTCATTACTATATAACTTACTTATCTTTCATAACATAATCCGGCCCTTTATGGAGGGACGCATATACTACCCGGCCCAATCTGGGACGCGATCAAGTCACACAAATATCAAAGCGTGCCCGTGGAATCCCCCCTCACTGCCGACAGTCATAAGTGTAAAATATAACCATGTGACGCGCCCGTGGCATCCCACCTCACTGCCGGCGTACACATACACAATACATATATATATATATATCTCCTGCCCGTGGAATCCCACATCACTGCCGACAGCCATAGGTGTAACATATACAACACATATATATATATATATATAACGTTGCCGCATGCCCCAGAATCCCTCATCGTATAAGCATGGCCATAACGTGCCCTCGGCATCCCTCATCGTAGGTGCAGGTCTTCATGGAGAGCTAGTCCATGGAGTAATAATATAACATGCCCCCGGAATCCCTCATCGTGGGTACATGTCTTCATGGGGAGCTAGCCCATGGAGTAATAGTCGTACATAGCATGGTCGCATGCCCCGGAATCCCTCATCGTATAAGCATGGCCATGGGTAATAAAACAAATCCGAATCTAACGCGTCACGGTCACATGCCGGAATCCCACATCGTATAAGCGTGTCGGATCAATCATAATGGAAGCATACGTGGAATCTCACATCACTGCAGATGCGTCAAGTAAACTCACGTGAGCGATCGGCCCTCGAGAGTCACGACAACGTAAACATATAATACTTGCACTCAAAGCTATCACAAGCAAACATAGGCAAGTTCATTAAACCATTAGACTTCCATTTTTATAAACTCATGGCACTTTCGTTTCACACATAAAAATCCGAGAATTTAACCCAAAGTACTACGTGCTTACATCCTTTTCAAAAGACTCCTTTTCATATAAAACCCAAGATACTAACACCCGTAGTATCAAGGCTTGTTTACATTTTACCTAAGTCACTACATGTTATACCCCGTATTTCCAGAGTATGTACGTAAGGACGTACGTAGAAAAGTTTGGACTTTAAAGTGGCTTGGCCGAAATATTTTGTGCCTGACCTTTGGTTAGAGTCGTTTTCGACTAAACGTTTTACACAACTTGCGAATGGAAAATTCGGCTATGTCATTTTTAATTTTTGCGGATTTTTCCGAGAGGCGAAGCGTGTTGGACCAACAAGAGGCGCCACTTGGCACCCTCTCATTTGACGCGTGAGGCGGACTTGGGACGATTTGGAGAGTGGGGTTGGTAGGATATTTTGTGTGTTGATTGATAAAGTGGGACCCACACACTTGTCCAAATCTTGACCTACACTTGCCTTGCACTTGGCATGATCTTGGCCATTGATTGGCCTTTGCTTGACCTATAAATACCCCTCCCCTTTGAAGACTTATTCATCCTAAAATGTTCTAAGTCTTAGAAATCCTCCCCTCCCTTGTGGTGTTCTCGTCCCTCCCTTGTGAGGCTTTAGCGAGAGTCCTCCCCTTGGCGAGAGTACCCCCAGTGGGGTAGGCCGAGGTATACACCCCTTGTGGTGTTGTCTCGTATAAATACCCCCCCTCTTGGTAGAAATACTCTCAAAAGTATTGTTACTATACCCAAATTACCTTAGCCTTATACCTTGTAGTATTCCAAGGTTACACTTATACGAAAAGCCCAGAAATACTATTATACTTCCCGTCAGTCACAAAAACGAAACCCTAAGGAAAATCTCCATAGATAGTTGGAGTATTAAGTAGAAGTTGGTTAGAACTTCTAAGGGTGGTTTGGAGCGGGTTGGAGCGCACGGAGTTGGAGCTAAACGTTGCTCAGGAGCGACATTAAACTAGGATAATTTTGGGCTTATCGAGGTAATATCTTGTCCCCTTATTGTAATTGGAAATTACATGTTGTAAGATTATATAGTTGAAGTATACTATATATAGAACTGAACACAGCTTTGCGTGATGTCTTTTGACTTAAGCTGAATATAAAGAAAGAGAATTGAGCGTAATTACATATGGCGTATTCTGATGAGACTTGTGTAGCATTCTTGTGAAGTAGAATTGTACACGTCGGTTAGATGTATAAACCCCGGTTGGCTTGATAGCGGCCTCGATAGAGGAGGAGATTTCTGGCGGTTGCGGAAGTCTTTGCGAATTTTACGTAGAATGTTCTACGATTAGACATAGATGTTAATAAAGCGCGCGTGGCCTTATAGGTTGAAGTACCATGCGTGGCGCGATCTACTTGGCTTAGGAGTAGCCAGCGGTTTGAGGTACTTGGAGCGTTTTGCTATTAGTCGATAATCGTCGCGGTATGTGAACCTCTTCCTACCTTTTCTAGCATGATATGTGTATAACTATGTAGTACGGTGAGCGCGTGTGTAAAATGCTTTGTGGTTTTAAAAGGTAGCGACTTGATGTGTGATAATAAAGAAGAGTTATACTAGCTTTATGGGAAGTTAGGTATAACGTTTTAAGAGAGGTAAAGAGAATGGTTTCTCGATTTTAAAAGTTAAGAGACTTAATCTTAAAGATAAGAGACTTAACTTGTTTTACTTAGTAATTAACATTTTGTTAAAAATGTTGTAAAACCTCATTCGCGAGTAATGAGTACTTGATTTTAAAAGCAATAATGTTTCTTGATTTGAAATCGAATAAGTATCGAACAAACCACAAAATGATAATAAAGGGAAATGTTTTGACTAATAATGTATTAGTAAAACTGTAGAAACTTCCATCTGCATAGAAACTAAGATGAGACAAAATGATGTTACATTTCTAGATCATGGTTTGCTTAAATAAGATTGTTATAAACAAGAATAACCTACTCACGTATCGGACATATGTTTCTCAAATTTCTTTTAAAGGAGAATTATATCATTAAGTGATTAAAATTATGAACTACTGAAACCTTTGAAAATGAGAAACTTGAGTAATTGAAATTAGGCAAACACGAAACATTTGGAAAAGAATGTTGTTACTTGATTTCTGAAGAGAAGTGTTTTGATTTACTTCAAAGATAATCACTCTATTTTCATATACTACGTATTGTGTGACTTTTGTAAACGTAACGTATCTTTTAAAAGATAATGTATGAAGTACTTTGGGAATAGATACCCGGCCTTGTTAATCATATAATAGAATGTACCTTGTGTGTATAACTTGATTGTGTTGGTTTGTGATAGCCTGGTAATACTTTCTTGTTGATTGATAAGTAAACGTGCTAGGATGCTACGTGTGTTAGTATCTTGTGATGTTTTGTGTAAAGGGGTTTTCCTCGATTGCGCTTAAAGTTGTTTAACGATCAGCGTTATGTTAGTATTATATCACTCACCTTGACTTGATCCCGGGGGTTAAGCTGCCCACCGATGCGGGGTAGACTCAGGCGGGTCTAGTGACCTATGATTCGAGAATACCTTATGCAGGTCTGTATGGCCTATGCGGAGCTCTGAGAGTTCGAGTTAGTATCGGCCGCTTGTGGTCATGCGGTCTTTGTGGCGTGCGGACGGCGAGTCGGGGCTTGTCGGGAGTAGCTACCCTCGATGCGGGAATACCTCATGCGGGCCATTGGAGTGGCCCGTGCGAGCTATGGGAAGTTCGAGGGCTAGACGCGCACATTAGATCTCGCGCGAGTGGCGGCTTTGATCATGTGACGTCTAGACATATCTCATGATCTGATTTACGACCTTGTTTATACGGTGGGTTTTAGTAGTCGGCTATGCCTTCGTACTTACCGTCACGGTTTTATGATGACACGGTGGGACACGGTGTTCGTAATGTACTTCTTGGTGTGATTATATCATAGGCCGTGATGCGAAGGTATGCCACGGGCATGATTGATGTTGTGGGCGTGAGACCCATTGTTATATTTGAGTGATGACTTGAGGCGTGAGTCACGACTTGACATATTCGCTTATTTATTGTGGTAGTTTGGTTATCATACATGTCTCCTTCTTTATATAGACTACTATGATTTCATTTCTGATATTTTGATTTCACATACTTGGTACTGTTATGCTTGACCTCCTTGGGGCTGCGTTCATGCCGAGTAAAGGTACACGATCGTTGATCCTCGCTCTTAGGAGTCAGATTCGGCGTTTGGGAAGCTCCGTTTCTCGGAGGCTTATTCAGGTATAGTCCTGTTGTTGTAGGTGCTACATTCGGGGTATGACGGGGCCTGTCCGTCGTTGTTGTCATATCATTCTTAGAAGTGCATGAAATGCTTGTTGTGGCGAGTTGTAATAGGATGTAACTGTTCGGTTTTAAAGTTGATCTATACATGCCGAAAGGCAATTTTTCTCAGACTATTGTTTCATACTTCTTGTTATTTCATGTTATCGTTTTATGTTCCGCTGATTACTCTGATGTTGTATCACTAGGGTGCCCGGGGTAAGACACCAGTCACGGGCCCGGGTTCGGGTCGTGACACTACACTTTTTAGAAATACATTTTTCGGCTTCTAAATCAAGTGACTTCTTTCCTTAAAACTTAAGCAATTGATGCTTTTAAATCCATTTGCCTTTCTTTATTTCAAAACATTTATCATTACTTAGAGTAAACCACTCTTTTAACTTTCCATAAAGCTATTATAACCCACTTCCCATAAAGTCGTTATACTAACTTTATACTTTAGGCAAATACATTCTTTTTACAACCAAGAGACTTATACTTTTGAAAACCAAGTATCGTATACTTTCAAAATACTTCAAGTCTCTTATCTTTCAGAATCAAGTTTCGTAGTTCATAGTCTTAACACTTCATAACATAAACTCTTTAAATTAAGCAACATATGCCTTATATGTGTGAATAGGTTATACTTGTTTATACTGATCTCATTAAAGCAGTCATGATCTAGAAAATGTAATATAATTTTGTCTTATCTTAGCTTCTATGCAGATGGAGAATTCTACTTGTTTTAATATAATTTATCGTCATTACATTTTCCTTTATTAACGCTGCAATGACTTGTTCGATACTTATTCTCATTCGTGCCGTAAATTAGCCAAGTCAACTTGGCTCCAAAATACCTCCTAACGACTCTTACCAACATCCCCCATAAGACTTGGTAAGAACTTAGGATAACTCAGACATAACCTTTTCATAGAGTAAATCAACACACATACTTCTTAACTTCTAAGAGTAGAAGGAAACATGAAATAATACCACATGTACATTCCATACATAGAATCATGTCAAAAGAAGGAAGAGGTTCACATACCTCGCGACGATTATCGACAAATAGCAAAATGCTCCTAAGTACTTCAACCTTGATAGTTATTCCATCCTTCAAGTAGAATACGCTATACTAAGTACTTCCACCTATAATGGCAATAATACGTCCATTAAACCTCTAGCTTCAAACGTAGAATATTCTAAGTGCAAAGTCACTAAACTCTACGGAAAATCGGACAGCACTTCCTTTGTTTCTACATACTTTGCCACCTTTTTCAAGGCCGAATTCAATAACCAAACACGCCACATTTAAGGCCCAACAATTCAGCTAACCAAAGGGGATTACACGCCTTAACAGGACGTGTAAAATTCCGCCCCACAAATTAATACGAAACTAGTTCCATAATTAAAGCCATTCTCGGCTAACATAAACAACAACTCAAAGTCTTTTCCAATTCTTTTCCAATCCAAGTTCTTAGGTCAAACATGTTATATAGTCATAAACAACTTCAACAACTACAATTTCCTTCAATATATAACATGTGACGACTAAACTAATAATCAACTTGAATTGAAATCTTAAGGGTTAAACATGCTAGTTTTCGGATTAGGGTTCCAATATCCCTAACACTTATCAACTTCATAATATAAACATCATGCTTGCTAATATCCATAGCTACAACAATAAGTAATCTCAATTACTAAAACGACAAGAATTATATACATTTACAAGCCCTTTAAAATTTCCACGATTCAAAGTCGCTCCTTAGCAATTCTTAGCTCCTTTCCTTATGTTTCAATCCGCTCCAAGCAGTCCTTAGAAGCTCATGAAGAACTCTTCTTCAAGTTCCATCTTCAAAGTTGAAGAACACCTAAGGGTTTCGCCTTGCGACTAACGTAAAAACGTCGTTTTTAGAAATCTTTCTATTGAGATAACCTTACAATACCCTTAGGGACCTTGGGTTAAAGTATCATGAATAATGGAACAAAATTACAAATTTTTCTTGCTCACTAATGCTCAAACCCGAGAGCATTTCTCAAGAACCCTAAGTGTTCTAATTTTTTCTAAGTGTAAAATAGCCTTGTCTTGCTACATGGATGACTATATAACACATTGGAGGGTCTAGATTACAACACATGTTAAATTTGGATGAAAGGGATCAAGCCAAGTGGCCCTTGGACTTAGTCAACAATGTCAAGCTCTACTTGCAAGACTTAGTCTTCTATCATGGTCAATGACCATACTACCCTTGCATAATTTCGTCCAAGAACATGTGGGGGGTACCACGTGTCGCCCTCCCATTCATCCATAAAATTCTGCAACCCTCGTGGGACCCAAAAAACGTAAAATTCCTCAGGTGGGCCCCACGTGACCAAATCCGTAAAAATAAATTTCCATAATGATAATAAGTTCCATACTTCTTCAATGGATGCATTTTGAGAATTCAATTCTCCTCAACGAACATTTTTCCTTTCCGACGTTCGGAAGATTTTCCGTCGGAAAAACAATTCTTCCTTTCGTACCAATTTCAAGTCTTATGTTCCTTACGTACATTCTCTTAAACACGTCCTGGACTTACGGGGTGTAACAGCTTATTGCTATAATTGTTCAGGGTCGACTAAGTTGTGTCGTGACCTCAGATGTATGTATTGGTAAGATGGCCTTAAGAGGGACATAGCAGAGTTGTTGCTTAATGTCCGAATTAGTAACAGGTCAAGGTTGAACACCAGAAGCCCAGTGGGCTATTACAGGCAATTGAGATCCCGACTTAGATATGGGAGGTGATTAATATGGATCTTGTTACAGGGTGGCATCGTACTCAGAGGAAGTGCGACTCCCTGGGGGTCATAGTAAATAGGCTGGCGAAACCAGCCGTGTTCTTCCGGTTAGGACCACATACTCGGCTGAGGATTATGCAAGCTTATATAGCAGGGAGATTGTGAGGCTGCACGGGGTTCCTATATTTATGATGTCAGACAGATGAGCTTACTTTACGGCTGACTTCTGGAGGTTTTTGTGAAGCCCCAAATTAGTGTTACAATAACAATAAACATTATTGTGTCTATGTGATTATGTTACGACCTTATTCACATTCGAGGACGAATGTTGCTTAAGGAGGAAAGAATGTAAAATCCGGAAAAAAATAATAATAATATATAGTTGTGGTTGGGTTAATAAAAATACATATATATAAGAAAACAAAGAATAAATTGCATGGGATGGAGTTAGTGTTAAAGTTGGATAAATAGATGGATAAAAATGAAAATAAGAAAAACAAAAAAAAAACAAAAGAGAAACAAAAACAAAACAAAAAAAAAAAAAAAAAAAAAAAGAAGAACATGCAGCACGTCCATCTCCTCTTTACCCCTTCCCCCCTTTTCATTTCCCCTCCAACTCTTGTCATTTCACCTCCCATAGGTTATAGAAAACTCTCCACTTATACATTGTATTTACACACAAACAAAGTACATAACATAAAGGTTAGAAAATCAGAAAAAAACAAGTGAAAAGAAGAGGAAAAAAATATCAAGAGGGCAAGAAGAACAAGAATCAAAATACTAGAGAGTAAGGATAATTTTAGCAACCACACAACAATAATCTTCACACTTACAAGGTGAGTTTTTTCACTCAGAAATTCTTGGTAACATCCTTTATTTTTAGTTCAATACATGTTGGAATAAGAATTGAGTGTTGAAAAGAAATATTGAACTTTTGATTGTTTAGACAACTAGTTGCGTCATGAACTTTACGAACTGTTCTCACTGAGTTATAATTGTTAGAATTTGATGAAATTCGGAATAATTGTACACCTCTCTAATATGATCATATAGACCCAAAAATGAGGTAAAATGGACGTACGGTTTTAAAGTTATCATAGTTCAAAGTTCATGCCTTAGATTTGGTCGAAATTCGGAAAGGCATAATTACGGACTGTTTTTATTGAGTTTTACTTATTAGAATTATATGAAAATTTACATGGTAGTAAATCTCTCTGTTACGGACAGATATAGATAAAGATTTATTAAAACGGACTTACGAGTTGAGAGTTATTGTAGTTTGAAGTTGCTGCCTCGGATTCATCAGAATCCAGAAGGGCATGACGTTGAAACGTAAAACTGTACTAATCTGTGGGGAATATGAAAATTATTGCTAAATGAAAGTTCTATATATCTATGTTGTGGACATTTTGAGACCTTACGGGGGTCTATCCGACTTACGGATTGAGAGTTATCGCTGTTTAAAGTTTCTGCCTCGGATCTATCGAGATCCAGGAAGGGCAGCGAATAAAAGTGTAAAACTGTACCAAATGGTACAGAATATGAAAGGATGGTTCACATGGAGATGTGTAGCTCTCTGTTCTCGTCGTTTTGAGATTTTATGGGGCTTGAACGGGTTTACAGATTAGGAGTTATGACTATTCTAAGATTGGTTTCTGTTTAATAAAAATTCTGCCGAAACAAATTTTATGTGGCTGTTTTGAGGATAAATTTGTGTTAGTTACCCAAAGTAGTTTTAAATGAAATTTGGTACAGTGCAAGATCTCTGTCTTACCTTAGTTACCGCTTGAGAAACACCTTAGTTGGAGTTATGGTTAAAAAATTATAATCGTTACAAGTATGAATGACAGAATGTTAGAAAAGAGAATAGTATTTATTCGATCTTCTGAAAAATATGAAAAGTAAATACGTGTTCACATAAATATATAAATATATAATGGATCGGGTTGCACGCCGCAACAAAACGTAAAGTGAATACGCGTTCACAAATACGTAAACATAATGGATCGGGTTGCGCGCAAAGCGTAAAGTGAATATGTGTTCACAAATACGTAAACATAATGGATCGGGTTGCGCGCGCAACAAAGCGTAAAGTGAATATGTGTTCACAAATACGTAAATAAAATGGGTCGGGTTGCGCGCGCAACAAAGCGTGAAGTGAATACGCGTTCACAAATACGTAAATATAATGGGTGGGTTGCGCACGCATGACAAAGCGTAAAGTGAATACGCGTTCACGAATACGTAAACATAATGGATCGGGTTGCACGCCACAACAAAACGTAAAGTGAATACGTGTTCACAAATACGTAAATATAATGGATCGGGTTGCACGCCGCAACAAATATGAAAGATGAATACATGTTCACCTATATATAAATATGAAAAGTGAATACGCGTTCACAAATATATAAATGTAACAAACATATGGAAATGCAGGGGAATGTCCTAACGTATAATACGAGATAAAATGAAGTGTTAGTTAAACTGAGAATTTCCTATGAGGAGTTGCTGCATATTTAAAAACATGTTGTAACCTGATATGTTTTTGCAATATGCTTATTACGTTATAATGTGATTGCACTTGGAATATTGTGGTGTTACTTTGAATTGCAGGGTAAGGTTCTCACTCAGCCCCAGATGGTAGGGCTGACTCTTTATTTAACATGTTTCAGGAAAACGTGATAGAGGAAAGGCTCCACGCCAAGGCTAGCGATCGTCCCGCAGCCTCTTGTCATACCAAGTCCATTGCTTCGGGCTTGGTACTCGTCAGGTCCAGAATGTCAGTTACAGTGTCTCGGGAAATGCCAATGTGGAATGGTCTCCCTTCCAACTTAGAATAATCTTTGTCAGTATGTCTATGTAGAAATAATATTTGCACGAGCATAGGCTCGCGTTATGTTTTCAATAAAGTCATAAACAGATTTCTTTATTGTTATTTTTATTAATAGCTCCGTATTTGAATATAAGTTTAAATTTCTAAATAAAAAGAATTAAATGGTGCTCCTGGTGGAAAATAATTGTCCCGGTGTCATCACGCCCTAAGTATAGACTTAGGAAAATTTGGGGCGTGACAAGTTGGTATCAAAGCTAAACGAGGTTAAGAGATTCTAGGAAGTTTTCTTCGAGTTGGTGTTTGAACGGTTACTTATTGCGACGGTGTGCGCGCCACCTTAGTAATAAGTGAACGGAATAACATCCTAAAGTTTCACTTCTTTCATACTCTTCTCGTGCCTATCTTGAGTCTTTTCAAAGACTTGGTTCTCGTACTACCTCCTTCAAAGGATTGTGGAAGGGAGTGTACAACGATAAAATAACCAGATGTAGTCGCACCACCGAGAAAAGGTAGGAGGTACGAGATAGACTATGGGAAAATTTTGTGAGAAGAAGGGAACATACCTATCTGAGGAAGGACTACAAGTCTAACTTGATAGTATTTCTCGATGAGGTAGAAAACCTCTGTTTACACAAGGATGTGTGGAGACGCATGGCGTCAATTTAGTGTCGCGGTTAGTGGGCGACACGGGTGTGGTGGAGAAATTTTAGAAGAAATCATTTTCCGATGTCACCACCGATGGCGTGTGGGAGTTGAGTGCGATGAAAAGTACATGCCTAACTCCGAAAAGATGCGCTCAGACGTGAGTTTAAAGCTGTTGAAACAAGGAGACCGCAATGTGATAGAATACAATACCTAATTCATCCGATTGTCGACATCGCATACGTATTATTCCTACAGAAAGGGAGAAGGTCAAAAGAGTTGTTAAGGGTTTAAACCCAAACTTGGAAGAGAAGGTAGTGGCATTATCCCATTATCGGGCATACCTTCAGATCGTTGGTATGACAATGAGGGTAGAAGGTTTCGCTAAAGCAAAAAGAGAATATTCGCAAAAGAGATTTCGGACGTCAGGATTATTTAACCAGAGTCAAAATCAGAAGAAGGAGTTTAGTAAGGGATCTTCAGGACCGAACCAATTTGTGGGCCAGTCTTATTTTAAGCCTAAGGGGCACAGTTGGTCTAATTACCAAGGTAGCAAGGACAAGGCCACCAACCCTAACACAGGAGGTGACAAACCGATTTGTAAGATTTGTCAAAGGAAACACAATGGAGAATGTCGGCTCTTAACGAAGACATGTTATAACTGTGGAGAGTCAGGCCACTATGCCAGGGATTGCAAGAAGAGGACCCAAACTCAAACTATTCAGGGGAGGTCAGAAGCAACCACAGCTGCCTACAGGGGAAATCAGGGAAACCAACCCCGCCAGAGTCAGGGAGGTCAACAACCCAACAATTCTAATCGGCTCTACGCTTTGCTCCAGAGGAATGAGGCAGAATCATCTAATGCGGTGGTCACAGGTATTTTGCTAGTCTCGAGTATTCCTGCATTTGTATTATACGATCCCGACTCTACATTTTCATATGTGTCAATGGGCTTTGCTAAGAATTTACACGTAGAACCTTCTTATTTAAGTGAACCTTTTGAGGTTATGACACCAGTAGGGGCCTCAATTTGGGCCTCTCGGGTGGTAAATAATTTCCCATTAGAAGTGAATGGAAGGGGAACAATGGTGAACCTAGTACTACTTGATATGGTAGACTTCAACGTCATTTTGGGTATGGATTGGTTGTCGGCATGTTATGCCATGTTAGATTGTCGGCGGAAGATAGTGAGATTAACTTTTCCCGGAGAACCAGAAGTTGTTATAAGAGGTAGGATTGGAATATCCTCAGGTCAGTTTATTTCCTACCTTGGGGCTCAAAAGTTATTGAGAAGTCACAGAGTGGAGTATGCATATCTGGCTAATATAGTGGATACCCAAAAGGAATCCAAAGATGAATGATGTTCCTATTGTTGAAATTTTAGGAGGTTTTTCCTGAAGATCTTCCAGGCCTTCCTCCGGATATAGAAATGGAGTTTGCGATAGAGTTAATTCCGGGTACAAGACCCATTTCTATTCCTCCATATCGAATGGCCCAGCTGAATTGAGGGAGTTAAAAGAACAATTGAAGGATCTTCTGGATAAAGGCTTTATAAGGCCTAGTGTTTCCGCAGGGTGCACGATCTGTTTGTGAAAAAGAAAGACGGATCGCTCCGAATGTGCATCGATTATCGGCAGCTCAATAAGGTCACGATCAAGAACCGATACCCATTACCAAGAATCGATGATCTTTTTGACCAACTTCAGGGAGCTAGCTATTTTTCCAAGATTGATCTCCGTTCGGAATATCATCCGTTGAAAATAAATCCGGATGATATATCCAAAACAGCCTTTAGAACCCGATACAGCCATTATGAGTTCTTGATCATGTCTTTTGGGTTAACCAATGCCCCAACGACTTTTATGGATTTAATAAACAGAAACTTCAACCCATTCTTAGATTTGTTTGTGATTGTGTTCATAGATGATATCCTAATTTACAGTAAGAGTGTTGAAGAACATGAAGAGCATATGAGGGTAGTGCTTCGAGTCTTAAAACAGGAGAAACTATATGCTAAATTTTCAAAGTGTGAATTTTGGTTGGAAAATGTAACCTTTTTGGGCCATGTTGTGTCAAGGGATGGAATTATGGTAGACCCCCAAAAGATAGAAGCAGTGAAGAAGCGCCAAAAGCCGCTCATCTGAGGTTAGAAGTTTCTTGGGTTTGGTGGGTATTATAGAAAGATTCGTAAAAGGCTTTTCTAGTCTTCTGCTCTGACCGGCAGTTGACTCAAAAAGCGGTTAAATACCGGTGGTCGAAGCATGTGAAGCAAGTTTTGAAACTAAAGGAATTGTTGACTCATCGCGATCTTAACCTTACCATCGGGACAAGAAGGGTTCACAGTCTATTGCGATGCCTCTAGAGTTGGGTTAAGATGTGTCTTGATGCAGTTTGGAAAGGTTATTGTGTATGCATCTAGACAATTGAAGATACATGAGAAGAATTACCCAACTCGTGACTTGGAATTAGCTGCAGTGGTGTTTGCCTTACGAATATGGAGACATTATTTGTATGGTGTGCATGTGGACATATATACAGATCATAAGAGTTTGCAGTACATAACCACGCAGAAGGATTTGAATCTCCGACAAAGAAGATGGTTAGAGTTGCTTAAGGATTATGACCTTAGTATTCTTTACCATCCTGGGAAAGCCAACGTGGTGGTGGCGCTCGATGGGAGATCAATGGGCGGCTTGGCCCATTTGGCAATACAACTGAGGGGTATTGTTCGTGAGGTACAAAGATTGGGAAACCTCGGGGTTAGTTTAACTGAGATCGGTGAAGGTAGGGTGGTGGTACATGATACCTCATGATGCGCTTAGCTAGAAATAAAAGAAAGTCGGTTTGAGGATACGGAGTTTGTTGGATTTCGGAGAGGATCCAACAGGAAAACCTTCACGGTTTACATTGAGAGATAATGGCGGAACCGCCCGGTATAAGGGTAGGTTATGTGTTCTAAGGTAAATGATCTAAGGAGGAAGATCTTAGATGAGGTCACAACACAAGATATTCCATTCATCGAGTCAACAAAAATGTATCAGGACCTCGAGGAAAATGCGGTGGGACGGGATGAAGAAAGACGTTGCGGAGTTTGTCGGGAGGTGTCTTATATGTCAGCAGGTGAAAGCTGAACATCAAAAACCTGGCGGATTACGTCAGGATATTGGATTCCCCGTGTGGAAATGGGAGGCGATTCATATGAATTTACGTGGCAGTGCAAAACTCGAGAAGGGTATGATTCTATTTGGGTGATTGTTGATCGCTTACAAAGTCAGCCACTTTTCTTCTGGTCAAGACTATGTATCGCGCACCACTGCACAGATTTATTTGAAGGAGATTGTGCGGTTACGGGATTCCTTACAAATTATTTGAGATAGGGTTCTGATTCACCTCACACTTTTGGAAAAGTTTCAGCGGTCTCGGGACAAAAGTTAAGTTAAGCACGACTTTCCACCCGCAAGCAGATGGGCAAGTGAGCGAACAATTCAAACACGAGGACATGTTGCGATCTTGTGTGTTAGATTTTGAGGAAGTGGTTGGACCATCTATGTCTAATTGAGTTCGCCTACAACAATAGTTTTCACTCTAGCATACAAATGGCCTGTTTGAAGCATTATATGGGCGAAAATGTAGGTCTCCACTTGGATGGTTCGAGGTGGGTGAGGCCTTATTCGGACACGAAGTCATTCAAAAACAAATGATAAAGTGCAGATGATTCGAGGCGGATCAAAAAGCTCATAGCCGTCACAAGTCCTATGCGGATCATCGGAAAAGAGATCTTGAATTCGAGAGGGGAGAAAGTATTTTTAAAAGTGTCCCCGATGAAGGGAGTGATGCGTTTTGGTAAGAAAGGAAATTGAGCCTGGGTTTATTGGGCCATATGAGATCTTGCGAAGAGTGGGAATGTGGCTTACGAATTAGCACTTCCACAAAGAGCGATGCATCCGGTATTTCATGTGTCGATATTACGAAAATACTTGCACGATCCAAGTCACGTCATCCTTCCCGGGAGATAGTTCTTAATGAGAGCTTGATATGAAGAAGTTCCGGTGGAAATACTTGATAGAAAGGTCCAACGCCTTAGAAATAAAGATATTGCTTCCGTGAAGGTCCTATGGAGGAATCACTCCACAGAGGAAGCCACCTGGGAAGCTGAAGATGCGATGAAAGTCAAATATTCATTCATATTTGACTAAGGTAAAAAAAAATGCATTACATAGTACTTCATATGTGTGTCATTTGCGTGTCTATATGCATGTGTTACAACCTTATTCCCATTCGAGGTTCATAGCAGAGTTGTTGCTTAATGTCCGAATTAGTAACAGGTCAAGGTTGAACACCAGAAGCCCAGTGGGCTATTACAGGCAATTGAGATCCCGACTTAGATATGGGAGGTGATTAATATGGATCTTGTTACAGGGTGGCATCGTACTCAGAGGAAGTGCGACTCCCTGGGGGTCATAGTAAATAATTTGTGAAACCAGTAGTGTTCTTCGGTTAGGACCACATACTCGGTGAGGATTATGCAAGCTTATATAGCGGGGAGATTGTGAAATTTGCGGGGTTCTATATTTATGATGTCGACGGATGAGCTTAGTTTCTGGTGACACGGAGGTTTTGTGAAGCCCCAAATTAGTGTTACAATAACAATAAACATTATTGTGTCTATGTGATTATGTTACGACCTTATTCACATTCGAGGACGAATGTTACTTAAGGAGGAAAGAATGTAAAATCCGGAAAAAAATAATAATAATATATAGTTGTGGTTGGGTTAATAAAAATACATATATATAAGAAAACAAAGAATAAATTGCATGAGATGGAGTTAGTGTTAAAGTTGGATAAATAGATGGATAAAAATGAAAATAAGAAAAACAAAAAAAAAACAAAAGAGAAACAAAAACAAAAAACAAAAAAAAAACAAAACAAAAAAGAGAAGAACATGCAGCACGTCCATCTCCTCTTTACCCCTTCCCCCCTTTTCATTTCTCCTCCAACTCTTGTCATTTCACCTCCCATAGGTTATAGAAAACTCTCCACTTATACATTGTATTTACACACAAACAAAGTACATAACATAAAGGTTAGAAAATCAGAAAAAAACAAGTGAAAAGAAGAGGAAAAAAATACCAAGAGGGCAAGAAGAACAAGAATCAAAATATTAGAGAGTAAGGATAATTTTAGCAACCACACAACAATAATCTTCACACTTACAAGGTGAGTTTTCTCACTCAGAAATTCTTGGTAACATCCTTTATTTTTAGTTCAATACATGTTGGAATAAGAATTGAGTGTTGAAAAGAAATATTGAACTTTTGATTGTTTAGACAACTAGTTGCGTCATGAACTTTACGAACTGTTCTCACTGAGTTATAATTGTTAGAATTTGATGAAATTCGGAAGAATTGTACACCTCTCTAATATGATCATATAGAACCAAAAATGAGGTAAAATGGGCGTACGGTTTGAAAGTTATCATAGTTCAAAGTTCCTGCCTTAGATTTGGTCGAAATTCGGAAAGGCATAATTACAGACTGTTTTTATTGAGTTTTACTTATTAGAATTATATGAAAATTTACATGGTTGTAAATCTATCTGTTACGGACAGATATAGATAAAGAGTTATTAAAACGGACTTACGAGTTGAGAGTTATTGTAGTTTGAAGTTGCTGCCTCGGATTCATCGGAATCCAGAAGGGCAGGACGTTGAAACGTAAAACTGTACTAATCTGTGGGGAATATGAAAATTGTTGCTAAATGAAAGTTCTATATCTCTCTGTTGTGGACATTTTGAGACCTTACGGGGGTCTATCCGACTTACGGATTGAGAGTTATCGCTGTTTAAAGTTTCTGCCTCGGATCTATCGAGATCCAGGAAGGGCAGCGAATAAAAGTGTAAATCTGTATCAAATGGTACAGAATATGAAATGATGGTTCACATGGAGACGTGTAGCTCTCTGTTCTCGTCGTTTTGAGATTTTATGGGGCTTGAACGGGTTTACAGATTAGGAGTTATGACTATTCTAAGATTGGTTTCTGTTTAATAAAAATTTTGCCGAAACAAATTTTATGTGGCTGTTTTGAGGATAAATTTGTGTTAGTTACCCAAAGTAGTTTTAAATGAAATTTGGTACAGTGAAAGATCCCCGTCTTACCTTAGCTCCCGCTTGAGAAACACCTTAGTTGGAGTTATGGTTAAAAAATTATAATCGTTACAAGTATGAATGACAAAATGTTAGAAAAGAGAATAGTATTTATTCGATCTTCTGAAAAATATGAAAAGTGAATACGTGTTCACATAAATATATAAATATATAATGGATCGGGTTGCACGCCGCAATAAAACGTAAAGTGAATACGCGTTCACAAATACGTAAACATAATGGATCGGGTTGCACGCCGCAACAAAACGTAAAGTGAATATGTGTTCACAAATACGTAAATATAATGGATCGGGTTGCACGCCGCAACAAAACGTAAAGTGAATATGTGTTCACAAATACGTAAATATAATGGGTCGGGTTGCACGCCGCAACAAAACGTAAAGTGAATACGCGTTCACAAATACGTAAATATAATGGATCGGGTTGCACGCCGCAACAAAACGTAAAGTGAATACGCGTTCACGAATACATAAACTTAATGGATCGGGTTGCACGCCGCAACAAAACGTAAAGTGAATACGTGTTCACAAATACGTAAATATAATAGATCGGGTTGCACGCCACAACAAATATGAAAGATGAATACATGTTCACCTATATATAAATATGAAAAGTGAATACGCGTTCACAAATATATAAATGTAACAAACATATGGAAATGCAGGGGAATGTCCTAACGTATAATACGAGATAAAATGAAGTGTTAGTTAAGCGAGAATTTCTATGAGGAGTTCTGCGTATTTAAAAAAATGTTGTAACCTGATATGTTTTTGCAATATGCTTATTACGTTATAATGTGATTGCACTTGGAATATTGTGGTGTTACTTTGAATTGCAGGGTAAGGTTCTCACTCATTGAGATGGTAGTGGTGACTCTTTATTTAACATGTTTGAGAAACATGATAAAGAAAGGCTCACGCCAAGCTAGCGGTCGTCCATGACTCTTGTCATACCAAGTCCATTGCTTCGGGCTTGGTACTCGTCAGGTCCAGAATGTCAGTTACAGTGTCTCGGGAAATGCCCATGTGGAATGGTCTCCCTTCCAACTTAGAATAATCTTTGTCAGTATGTCTATGTAGAAATAATATTTGCACGAGCATAGGCTCGCGTTATGTTTTCAATAAAGTCATAAACAGATTTCTTTATTGTTATTTTTATTAATAGCTCCGTATTTGAATATAAGTTTAAATTTCTAAATAAAGAGAATTAAATGGTGCTCCTGGTGGAAAATAATTGTCCAGGTGTCATCACGCCCTAAGTAAAGACTTAGGAAAATTTGGGGCGTGACAGTTTTCCAGAAGGTATTAGGGACACAGGTGAGTCTCAATGTGGCATTCCACCCTCAGACCGACGGACAGGCATATCGTACTATCCAGGCACTTGAGGATAGGTCGCGGGCCGGTGTAATTGATTTCAGGGGTAGCTGGGAGGATCGTTTCCCTCTTGTTGGGTTTGTTTATAATAACATCTACCATTCTTGCATTCAGATGACGCCATATGAGGTTTTGTATGAGCGGAAGTGTATGTCGTCGATTGGTTGGTTCGACGTGGGCGAGTGCGATTAGTTGGCGGACTTGATTCGTGGTGTGGATAAGCGAAGCTTATCCAGAAAGATTATTAATGCTCGAGTCGTGAAGCTTTATGCAGATAACCGACGTTGACACATGGGGTTCAGCTTGACATTTTAGTATGAGTATTGTTATGTGGCCACGTGTGGCATTATTGGTATGTAGGGGTTGTAAGGAGACTATGTCGCTATCTTTAAGTTTGACTCCCAAAAGAACATTCGGGGAGGAATGTTTCTAAGGGGGGAAGAATGTTACACCCCAGAATTTCAGGATATGTTTATAAGAACGTACGTAAGAACTAAAAAATGTTAAGATTTTAGACGAGTAAAAATTTATCGGAATTATGAAATTGTCGGAAAATGAAACATTGCGACGAATGGGAGGGTGACACGTGTCACCCCTTATTGGTCTTGAACGAATTGAACCATGGGCTAAAGGGTCATTTGACCATTAATAAGATGAGCAAGTCTTGCTAAAGTCTTAGAGCTTGACATTGTTGACTAAGTCCAAGGGCCACTTGGCTAGAATCCTTGTGAAACTCATCTAGGACACCCATTTGTTCTAATCTTAACCCTCCATAGTGTTATATATGTGTACTAGTAGCAAGACAAGCTTCCACACTTAGCTAAATTTCAAGAAAATTTGAAGAACACAATAGGGTGCTCTCGGGTTCACTAAGCTTCAACAAGATTTTTTTTTTGTTTGTTGTCCAATAATCTCCCCACGTTAAACCAAGGTTCCTAAGAGTATTGTAAGAGTATCTCAATAGAAAGATTCCGGAAAAATGGTGTTTTCGTATTAGTCGCAAGGTGAAAACCTAGTCACTTTCCTAGGTTTGGATTTGGAATTGAAGGAAAGTTGTTTGTGATCTTCTAAAGGACTTCAAGTGGTGGATTGGAGTGTCAAGGAGAGCCTCTAAGTTGCTAGGGAGCGGCTTCGGATCTTGAAGTGGATTAAGGCTCACTAAGGTAACAATCTTGTTTTCTTAAGTGTTACAAGATTACATATTGTTGTAAGCCTTACATTTTAACTAGCATGAAGTATATGTATTGAAGATTGATAAGTGATATGGATTGTAGTAGCCTAAATCCGAATTTACATTTGAGCCATTTGAAATTGAAATACAATTTGGTCGTTAATTAGAATAATCGCGTATTTACTATTTGAAGATTGTAGTAGTTATAATCGATTGCGGCTTGATAACATGTTATACTAAACAACTTGAATTGAAAAGGAATTGGAAAGGTTGATATGTTGTTACACCTTTGGCCGAGAATGACTTTGTATGTTGGACTAGTTTGATATTAATTTGTCGGGCGGAATTTTACACGTCTTGTAGGCGTGTAATCCCCTATTGTTAACTACATTGTTGAGCCTTAAATGTGGCGTGTTTGGTTATTGAATTCGGGCCTTGAAAAAGGTGGAAAAGTATGTAGAAACAAAGGAAGTGTTGTCCGATTTTCCGTAGAATTTAGTGACTTTGCACTTAGAATATTTTACGTAAACTAGAAGTTAATAAACGTATTATGGTCATTATAGGTTGACATACTACGTACGACATATTGGACTTAGCAAGAGGATTGAACCGAAGAGGTATGTGGAACTTTCCTATCTCTTAAGCATGAATAGTTGTAAATATGTAGTACGGTAGACGTACGAGACTTTGACGAATCTAGTCCATTTGATATCCTTGGTTTATCTTAAGAATGTTCAAGTTGGTTGAGTTAGGGAATTAACTCACTTGTTTAAAAATATTAAGGATATCTTGGTTTCTAAAAGTTAAGGGACTTGAAGTATTTTAAAAGTATATGATACTTGTTTCGTTTTAAAAGTATAAGTCCGTTGGATATAAGGAAGAATGTAATTGTCTAAAGTATAAAGCTAGTATAACGGCTTTATGGGAAGTTGGTTATAATAGCTTTATGGAAAGTTAAAAAGAGTGGTTTACTCTAAGTAATGTAAGTATGATAAATGACTTGAAATAATGAAAGACAAATTGATTTTAAGGTATCAATTGCTTAAGGTTTTAAGAGAAAGAAGTCACTTGATTTAGAAGCCTATAAATGTATTTCTAAAAAGTATTGTGACTTGTCTTGAAAAGTAATTATGACTTGATACTACGGTTATTAGTATCTTGGAAGTTCTAT
The DNA here is from genome assembly GCA_029844215.1 of Przewalskia tangutica. NCBI lineage: Eukaryota > Viridiplantae > Streptophyta > Magnoliopsida > Solanales > Solanaceae > Przewalskia > Przewalskia tangutica. The sequence continues at coordinate 113,164,702 of CM056727.1, forward strand.
ATGAAAAAGAGTCATTTTTAAAAGAGTAGAAGTACGTAGTACTTTGGGTTAAATTCTCGGATTTTATAATGACATGTTAGTGCCTTAAGTAAACTAAAATGAGAGTGTATATGAATAAAGCCAATAAGAAGTTAGGGGGATTTCTTAACTTGCTTATGTTATGTATGATAAGCCGGTAGTGCTTATGTTGTGTATGATAAGCCGGTAGTGCTTATGTTATATATGATAACCCGGTAGTGCTTATGTTATGTATGATAGTCGGTTGTGCTAGTTTATGTTATTCTTACGGGGTCATTCCCCGGGTTTGTGGAATTTGCATATTCCGTGGATTTGCTACCCATGATGCGAGGAATACCTCATGCGAGTCCGTAGGGCTCATGCGGGTAAAATAGTCTATCACGGGCGGACCGATACTATGCGAGAATACATCGTGTGAGTCCACACGATCTGAGACGGATCTGATCATGTGAGGAAGTTACCTCATGCGGGTCCATACGGCCTATGCGGGTGAAATAGTCCAGGAATAGGATTGCTTAATGATACTACGGGCGGATGACCCTACTTTGATCATGAACCTCCTATTTTTATGTGGTAAAGTATATACTTGTTACTCTCATTGTTAGTAAGGCACAATGTACTGTTATTTCAGTTATCATACATGTCTCCAGTTTTATATTAGACTTTATGATTTCATTACAGTACTTTCGGTTTCACATACTTAGTACGTATTTATCGACCTCGCCGGGCTGCGTTCATCTGCCAGTAGAGTATACTGATTCTTGATCCTCACTTTTAGGATCACTTTTCGTTGGGAAACTCGGCTACTCGCAGGTTTATCACGGTTGGATCCACTGGTATGATCGGTTGTTGTATATTGATGGTATGGCGGGGCCTGTCAAATCACGATTGTTATTCTTAAGTGCAGTAGTCACATTGTGGATTGGGTTTTTAAGAACAGAAATGTACTGGTTTATTTTATTTTGGTTCATGTATATTTTACGGAAGGTGGCCTTATCGGCTAGCCTGTTGATATTTATTGTTTTAGTATTTATGAGTTTTATATGTTCCACTGCTATTCTCTGATGTATACCTGTAAGGGTTGCCCAGGTAGGGCACCAGTCGCGGGCCCGGGGTTGGGTCGTGACAAGTACCTACCGTGACACTTAGAAAAACCGTCACAAAAGGCCTTTCGTGACGGTTAAAAACCGTCACGGTAGATTTTTTTTTTGTAGTGGGTAGAGGTGTGCCAGGGCTTGTCTTGGTAAAATAGTTTTGTAGTCAGACTCATGGTTCAGGGGTTTCATAGACTAGAATAGTTCACCATATTATGACAAATTTAAGTTATTCAAACTTAGAATATTTTTGATATTACTTCCGCTATAATTATTTCAGACTATAACTGCAGTATTATGTTTTACATATTTTAAATCATTATTATATAAAGTTTTGATGCCTATGTTGATCAGCAAGGCATGTGGTTCCCTTGGTCATATGCAACTAAGCACTAGTGTCATGTTTTACCCAGGTCATGGTTTTGGACATTACAAGATAGAGCCCCACCATACCCAAAATGCTAGAAATATATATAACAATATCTATCGACTATGTATGACAACTCATAGAAAGTGGAGTGCGATAATCAACAGCTAAAATAAACACCCTATTAGGGAGGTACGTCACCCTATCAATCTGTACCTGCGGGCATGAACACAGCGTCCGGAAAGGGACATCAGTATGAACGATGTATTGAATATGTAAGACATGTAATATATGTAAACAAGAGATGTAATACAAAATAAAAGGGTAAGAAATCAACCTATAACCCGAGTATGTGAGTCGTACGAACGTTCTACTTTGCTACTCGTACGTGCCACCAGTTGTTCATAGTTGTACGTGAGCCTTAAGGACGGTCTGCCTTGCAACGCGTAAGTGCAATTCTTATGTTTCAATTTAGCCTTATGACATATGAGGTAACATAGATAAATAATTAGATACAATACATGATAGTCAGAACAATATTACAAATAAGAGTTCTACAATATAGACAGAGTAGTCAGGTGATCTAAGATGACTCGCGATACAGTAGGACGACTAGAGTACTCCAGTATGTTCATTCATATTCCTTTAACAAAGTTTTACTTGTATATTATCTATTATCATGAATTTCAGAGCTACATATATATGTTGTTGTTTGCCTTACATATTAGGTACATTTATTTGTACTGACATTCCATTGTTGGGGCACTATATTTTATGCTTTTAGGTTCAGGTAGCCAGTTTGATGAGCTCCCACATTAGACATGGTTGATATTTAGCGGAGAATCGTTAAAACTCAATTTCATCTAGAGTGTAGCTGAGTCTAGTTATCAGGTTGACATAAATATTTACAGACTTCATGGTAGGCCGGGGCCCTGTCTCGACCATATTATGATGTTAGTCACTTTTGAAGGCTTTGTAGATACAAATTTAGTATGTACAATATGTTTTGTGGCCTTGTTGGCCCTACATTGTCAGTATATCATATATGGTGGCCTTGTACAGTGTTAGTAGATCATATATGGTGGCCTTATCGGCATATATATATATATATATATATATATATATTGTTTGGATTGATTTTCAGCTCGATTAGGATTTGCCCTCATCATCCCACAATGTCATAAAGTATAACAGAAATCGGTCTCGTTTCCCTAAGTGTTCTGGTTTATATCCAGAGTCTATGATTACAGATTAATATGCTCGGTCAAGTAAGGCATCGGGTGCCGACCACACCCAAACCATCACTATAAAAAGAGACATAATAATTCATATTGATACACACTTAATTACTTGAAAGAGAATAAAAAGAGCTCTCATCTCTTATCTCTCTATTTATATTGCTTTCATCCTTTTGATATTGTTGTTCTTTTAATTTAATTTTACAATAATAAATCAATTGTATCACTCCTTTGCCATATCCATCAACATCCTTTTTCTACATAAATCATTTTTGGGTTAACGAGCGTTGCTTTCTTTCTTGTTTGTTCTGAAGTTTAACAAAATGAGCTCTTAAAACATTTCTCTTGTCGTCTATGTCTCAACCCACCACCAACCCCAAGAAGCGCACATCACCGTTCATCTCAACAAATCCCTCATCATCCACTCCAGCTTATTCTTCGATGAAGAAGGCAAAGTCACAAGCTGTAGCTTGTTCTATTGACAACAAAAACGGAGGCCAGCAGCAGCACGTTCACTTTTCCTCCGATATCGATAACCTTGACGACCCCTCCGCCATGATGGAAGATTCCAACATCGGCTCCTCAGTTACTGCCAATTTGTCTCGCAAGAAAGCTACCCTTCCTCAGCCTGCTAAGAAACTCGTAATTAAGCTCCTTAAAGGTTTGATTTCGACTTTATATAGCCCACTGCATCTAGCATTGGATGTCGTATTCAGTTTTATGAGGATTTGAATTTTGTTAAAGTATTCGATGCTTTCCTCTTCTAATTAGTGCTGCTCCTTGGTCATATTAGGGTTCTTAGAATCTAAGCACAAGTGGGCGTTATACCTGAAATGAATGATTAATTGTGAAACTATGTGCAATTTTGTACTTTCTTAGGCGGTTTGGATTTTTCTTTTTTCAAATACTACTAAGTTATCAAGTGTATTAGCCTGATAGGATATAGTTAAGTGGTGCAGAAAAACTATGCTAAAGAGATAATTAAAAGGTAAAGACTACTTTTCTCCCGGCTGTTGTTCTTTTGCACATTACTGAAGTTAGAAATGAGAGGTTCAGTATATCATTTTATTGTATGATAGAATTTTGTTAGATAGTGAGTGTGTTTGGTATGAAGGAAAATATTTTCTGGAAAATGTTTCCCATGTTTGGTTGGTCAAAATGTTTTGGAAAATATTTTCCTTAGGAAAACAAGTTCCTTAAAAATGAGGAAAATGACTTCCCTAATAAAAGTAAGGAAACCTCCCAACCCACCCAACACCCCCAACCCCCTCCCCCTTCACCATCTCACCCTACCACCCCCTAAAACCCACTCCCCTCTATCCCACTCCCATAGTATTTTGGTAGATTACATATAAATGCTCTTAGGATAATTTTTTTTGCTTATATACCAAACACTAGAAAATAAGTAAGAAATCCACTTGTTTTTCAAGAAATATTTTTTAGGAAAACATTTTCCTTCATACCAAACACACCCTGTGTGCTAATGAGTAATCTTTAAGAATTTTATAGGAACACATATGGACATTGATTGGCAAAAGATATTATGATAATGCTGTTTAACTAAAATAAGTCCTTCATGGAATTGTGAATGCCATCTCAATTTACATGGATTCTTTATTGATGTTACATTTTAGCTTGTATTATCTTCTCAACTGGCTAGAGTTTGGACAAGAGCTAAATTGTCTTTAACCAACGAGAATCTTAGTTTCGTTCATTGTCTTGAGTTCCAATGCTTCAATAGTTGGCCAATTTTTTTTTTTTTTTGTGTTTTCCTCACAGCTTTCCAAAGCTTCTGCAGAACATTTTTTTTGATGAAGTAACGAGTTATATTAAAAAGGCATCAAGAAGATGCAAGATTACAGTAAGAGGCGAGTTAACTCCAATACATCAGAAACTTGGCTAAGACCAGGGAACTAACAAAATCAAAAAGTTGTTCATTGCTATTTACTGAAGTCAAATTGTTCCAACTAAACAAATTAAGTAAACACTAACTTTAAGGGAGTGGTGTGGAGTTGAGATTCCAACAAAGAATCTACAATTCCTTTCCATCCAACCACACCATAAAATACAAACAGGGATGATCTTCCAGATGTTTTCGATGGATTTATCAACTCTAGATAAACACCAGCATTCATAAGCATCTCTGATTGTCACGAGGCATGACACAACTGAGTCCAAAAATAGGGTGAAACATGTTCCATAGGTCTGCAGCCACTAGACAATGCAAAGGGAGGTTGAGAAGCTCATTAAGTGATAAAACATGTCGTCCAATTTCTGATGGAGACATCTGTACAAGAATCATCAATCATTCTGGGTTTTTTAATTGCATTGATAGACACAGTAGATCAAAATCTTAACTAAAAAGGACAGCTCGTGGATTTCTCCAATCTGAGGGAAAGAAAACACAACCTTTAAAATACAGGGTAGATAGTGTTGGATCGATGGTCATGCTACTAGAGAAGTGAAAAAAGCAGCAATTTTGATATATATTACCATCAAAATGTATTGTATATGAACTGTACTTTGGTGTAGGTTTAAAAATATGATGTATACCAGTTGTATGCCGAGGTTTAGTTTCCAAGCATCTTAATGAATTTGTTACTTTTTTTTAAAGGTAGTAAGAAAAAAACAAAATATTGGGTATGAAATGCGCTATGTAGCACGGACACGGACACGGACACGGACACGTGAGAGGTGTCCGATAGGACACGGACACGGACACGGACACGGACACGTGAGAGGTGTCCGATACGCGGAAACGACAATTTTGAAAAATAGGGGACCCGACACGGCAGGGACACGGCTGTAAAAATAAATTAAAAAATATTTTTATATATATATATATAATATAATATATAAAATACTAAAATTAATATTATTAAAGCTTCACATTCATAAATAAATTATAAATTTAATTCAAATTTGTTATATACCAAATAACCAAAATACCAAATTAAATATGTACCAAATTAAAAAGAAACATTCATAACAAATTGACAATCAATCAAATATTCAATACATAATTCATAAGACCATAGTGCATAAACTAATACATAAGTATGTCCCAAGACCCAAATTCAAATAAATATAAATTTACTTAAAATAAATCAAATAAAATTAAAACTAAACTTTTTCTAAAAAAAAAAAAATTGTCCCTGCCGTGTCCCCCGCGTGTCCCTGCCGTGTCCGATTTTTTTTTTTTTGCTGAAACCACTCAGCGTCCGGACACGTGTCCGGCGTTCGTGTGTCAACGTGTCGACACGGACACCTCACCCTAAATGAGGTGTCCGTGCTTTGTAGGAAATGCGTCTTTCCCCTCATTTTTTTTCCCCGTTGGTTACGTGGTTGTGGCTATTCTACTAAAGAAGTTACTTACCAGTAACTCCAGATACATTCGTCTCATTAAGAGGCCGTCTAGGACGTGAGAAGTGAAATATAAAAATAAGGTACAAGTAATGTTACCTTTTCAAAAAAAAGAAAAGGTATAAGTACTGTGGATATTAGGATTCTTGCCTTGAAGAAGATGTTGTGGCCAATGATTGCTTCCGAATATCTGTGGTCATGCTACTTGTAAAAAAACAGTTCTGTGGTTATGCTGTCAACTTTCTTGAAACTGTCCAAGTAAAGATGAGTCAACACTAGATTTTTGTCTGCTCTTTCTCAAACGTCACAGTTAGACAATTCTTTCATTTGCTTCGCCTTAGATGTTGTGAGGCAGTTGCCGCAGTTTTTATACTGACCTTATTATAGCCGACCAATGTTTTTGAAAGCGGAAAAAGCGACAAGGGCCTGCTTCGCTTAAAGTGTGAAGCAAAACCCTTAATTTTAAAAGAATCTCAAAATGAGCATTGCACAAATAAATAAAATAACTAATAAACAAGAACTCAGCAAAAATAAACAAGAACTCAACAAAAATAATATCTGTTAGCAAATCTTTCAATTTAAAAACTAACGAGCTTCATCAGTAGGATAAGCAAAAGCAAAGAAAATAGAGAAGGAAAAAAAAAGATAAATAAGATTACCAAATTAAGAAAAGTCGCTTTATAAGAAATACGTGATTGCTTCGTCGCTACCTCACTTCACGCTTCATAGACAGAAGTGACAACTTCATCCACTTCACACCGCCTCACCCTCCCAAAGCGCTACAGTCTAAACCCTGTCTCGCTTAAGGGATGAAGCAATCGCTTTTCACAACACTGTAGTTGAGATGTACTGTCATGCTCTATGGATTTGGACACTGACGCCCTATTCTAAGGTTGATTGACTGAAAAGTATATTTTAATAACTTGATATTGTTTCGTGATAAATAGGAGTTTGAGCCGTTTGACCATGAGAATTATTCACTTTTTTCTCGAAAGTGTTTTTACTTTATTTGAAAATCAGCGTTTGGCCGTGGAAATTCCAAATACGACGGAAACACCTCAAAACATGTTTTCACTTTTTTCCATCTCTCTGATTTCAAATTTTCCCCTAAATTTTTGGTTATAAAACGATTCCATTTCAATTTGATCAAGTGTGGCACCTGTTTGGTTTTTGGGTCGGGACGGGTTGGATCGTTATAATTGAATTTTTATTTATTAGATAGATTAAAAAGAGTAAAAAATATATTAATCATGGCATTTGAATTAGTGAAGCAATTTTTTTGTACTTAAAAATATATGGGATCCAATTCGTGACATTATGTGATTATCCATTATGAGATATTACGCTCTTAGAGCAGATTTGGTTGTATGTTTCAGGTAAATTAATCAAGTTGGATGATTTTGCTAGTTTTTAGAAATTGGGGTGTGTGTGTGTGTGTGTGTATATATATATATATATATAATTCATGTTTTTAGGAAAATTACATTCAAACAACCAAATATCCTTTGCAAAAGTATAACCAAACACAACTCCATCTTTAACTCCAACTTAAAAATTTCAAATAAATTGAAATATTTGTTTTTTATGGCCACACACCTACTCAGTCTCTTGCACACATTTTACAAAGAAAACCAGTGTAGGAAAGAAAAACCTAATTTAGGTTGTTCAACTGGAAGCCCAAGTGAAGAGTTGTCATTTTTTGAATCATTGAGATGCTTCTCGCCCGGTCTTGTGAAAGAAAGGAAGATTTCCAACAAAGATAACGTTGCCACTGCCAGTTGTGCAACCGAAGCGTTAGTTTTGTAAGTTGTGCAACCTGAGCATTAGTTTCAAAAGTTATGATGATTTCATATGAATATGCAAGTCGCCATCTTGTGTAGCTTTTTCAAAATATCAGTCATTCATGGGAGACTTAGTTGATGATGTGCTTGTCCTTTTTTTGATAAAGGAGCTTTGCCATATCTTCTTTTTGATAAAGGATCTTTGCCATATCTTTTTTTGTCTGCCATGGATTTACAACAATCAATCTATCACATTGTATTGCAATTTTCTTGAAAAGCATAAAGGTTCTTGACAGATTTTTCGGAGTTTACAGAAGACACGGAGCTTATCGACCCTCCCCTTAATGGTGGTATTTTTATTTGGGCAAAGAGTGATAACCAGGAAATCTGTTCAAGATTGGACACATTTTTATATTCAATCTGAAAGGGAGGAAGAATTCAGAAATATTAAAGTGTACTGCCAAGATTTTCTTCTGATCACAATCCTATATCTACAATGTAGGAATTGGGAAAACTCTAAAGTCGTACTTTTAAGTTTGAAAATTTTCTTCACTGCAAAACGCAATGATTGCTGCTTTTTATTGAACATGGTTGGAATCATTTTGTCAGACGAAAGTTAAATGACTGGCTAATCGGAAGAACTTTGGCACCACCGCTGTTTTGGATCTACAAAAGGAGGATACTTTTAAGTGGAAGGCTATGACAAATGGGAACTTCTCAGTGAGGTCGTGCTACAATTTGTTAACAAATGGCATTACCATCTCTTGGCCCTGGAGGAAGATTTGGCACAACAAAGCACCTTTGAAGGTGTCTTGTTCTCTTGGGTGGTTGTTAAAGAAGCATGTGTCACCCAATCAAACATATATGCGTTACAACAGTTTCAAAGGGTACAAGATGGGAGGAATTCATTGGGGACCTTAATTTTTGGAGAAATGTACAAGATTGGGAGATTGGTGAATATCAAAATCTAGTGGAGTTACTTTACAAACATAATTTATCGAATAATATGCGGGACTCGTGGAGTTGGGGAATGAGGAGAGCCATCATATTCTCAGTTAAATCATACTTTAGTTGATTTCCCACATTTTTTCAGTTTCAATCTCAAGACGCCTAGAAAAGTGTGCTTTTTGTGATTGATAGCTAGGGAAGCAATACTGATTGTCAAGAACTTGAGGAAGAGGAGGACCATGCATGTAAACTAGTGTTATATGGTGTAGATGCATTGGAGAAGATATGGATGACCTTTTGTTGCGCTTCCAAATAGTAAGGCACTTGCTGTGGGTGGCTTGAATTGGTTCTAAGTATCGTAGATGATGTCGAGCACAGGAAAGGAGGCCAGTTTAGTTGGCTTTTAGAAGAAGGAAAAGAATACCCACGACGTAAGATGTTGCTGCGCAACTCTTATTTGGACTATATGGAAGGAGAGATATAAAATGGCGTTTGAGGGGCTTGTGAATGATTCTATATATTGGATGAATAACCTGTTGTCTCTCATTTCCGTTTGGTGCACCTGTGAGATCGGAATTAAATTATTTACTTTATCAAAATTATGATGTATCATTTTTTTTATATGTTTGGTTAGAGCAAACTTATGAACTGACTGTCCGTGCATTTTTATGAGAAAATTATTAAGGAGGGGACTAGAAATTTTAGAAAGAAGGTTCGAATACAAAAACTACCTCTTAATCCCGAACAAGTGGCTATATAAATCATGACTGCAAACATCTAAATTTATTTCAGGGAAACATTATACAAACTAAAATAATAAGAAGTACGAGAAGTTCTCTGTATTTTCTATTGGCATAAAAATTTCTAATAGGGCTAAAAGACTTAGAAAGCAGAGACCTAAAGTAAACATACTAACATGACTAAAACGTATTCCCAACTAATTGGTATCACCTATATAGATCTTTTTCCCCCTATCTTTTGCTAAGTCGGTAAGGATTTCAAAAATTGGTAGGTCTTTCGAGACAAAGGAAGTTTGAATAACTATTCTTAAATTCAAATTTGTTAATTTTCTTTGCCATTTCGGAAACTCAAGATTGTTTTTTTGCTAAGTTCATAACATTTTTTCCAAGTCCCTTTCAATTACACCTACAACATCAGTGCTATAATAATTGTAGGACATCCCTTTCAATTGGTCTACATCAGTGTCATTATATAGTATTCATACCTTGGTTTTCTTTTACATGGTTTTGTCTTCTATAGATATCTAATTGTTTTTGATAATCATGGTATTCGGGCTAGCTTGTGTGCAAATCGCCTAATTCCATGAAGTAACTACTACCGGGTAACTATATCCACCATGGGCTTGGACAAATGAGAGGAAATCGCCTAGGTTTTGCCTTCGCTAAAATTTGAACCCGAGACCTCATGATTCTCAACACACTTCATTGACCATCTATATATATCTAATTTATTTTTGATTGGTCTATATATATCTAATTTATCTTCCCATCTATATATATCTAATTTAGCTTTGTCTTGAGCCGAGAGTATCCGGAAACAACCGCTCTACCTATCAAGGTGGAGGTAAGGTCTGTGTACACTCTACCCTCCCCAGATCCCATGTTGTGGGATTTCACTGGGTATGTTGTTGTTGTTGCTCATCATCATCCAGCGTTCCTACCACTGCTTACCTAGTAATTAGCCTAAAAAGATAATAATAAATTAAGAAGAATGTTAAGAAGAAGGATAGTAGTAAGATGCCCTTTCAGTAAATGAGGCTCTCGTTATAGCTTTGTAAAAAAAGAAAAAGAAAAAGATTTCAACTGTAGATGCTAGTTCATTAATGGCATGCTGAAGTATATGATCACCTTAGAAGCTGGAATCCCATATGCTTTCTCTGTTGATGCTAAGGACTGACTTGAAGGGATTTGTCTGATTAACGTAGTTTGTTTTCTATATCATATCATATCCTTTTTTTTGTGTATCTCTTAAGTTGGAGTCTGGACTAATAAGATTTTATTCATTCTTTTTTTTTTCAATTTTTTTTTATAAGGATTCATTCTATTTTTTCATTACATTGAACTGCTATGGATTAATGTAGATGAAGTGAAATTCAATATTTTGAAGACAACAGTGTGTATGCTTAGTGCACCGGGCTGCCCTTTTTAACAGTGTGTATGCTTAACCTTTCACGCATTTTTCTCTTATTGAAGCAAAACCTACATTGCCAACAAACTTTGAAGAAAATACTTGGGCAACTCTAAAGTCAGCTTTTAGTGCGATATTCTTGAAGCAGCCGGATCCATGTCACTTCGAAAAGCTTTATCAGGTGCATGTTGCGGAATTACTTTCTAATACTGTAGGTTATAAAAGTGTGCTGATTGAGTTTTCTGTGGTAGGCTGTCAATGACCTTTGTCTGCACAAAATGGGTGGAAGTCTATATCAACGAATTGAAAAAGAGTGTGAATCACACATAGCTGCAGCGTTACGCTCTTTAGTTGGCCAAAGTGAAGATCTTGTCGTTTTCTTGTCGCTTGTTGAGAGGTGCTGGCAGGATTTTTGTGATCAGATGTTGATGATTCGTGGAATAGCTTTGTATCTTGATAGAACATATGTGAAACAAACCCCAAATGTGCGTTCACTGTGGGATATGGGCTTGCAGCTTTTCCGCAAACATCTCTCTCTTGCCTCAGAAGTAGAACACAAAACGGTCTTTGGCCTCCTACAGATGATTGAGACCGAAAGGTAAATAAGTTTTCATGGTTGAATTTAATGATCTTGAGATTGGTGGGTTCATCTTGATCGCAAGTATATGTGCTTCTATTGCATGTCTAGTTACATTTTGCTTAAGTAGTTCAAGTGACTACTCGTAATACCTAAAGTATTAGAAGAATGAGGTTTTAAGTGCATAAAGCTAATATCTATTACAAAAAGAAAGAGGTTCTTTTGCAGAGGTGGGGAATGAGAAGTGGTTTGACCTGCCATGCATCAAAATGTTGTTTTGTCTCTTCAATGCCATGTTTGACTGTATTCGAGCTTCTCTCTTTCATTTGGGGAGAGAATGAAAAGAAGATAGCTTAGCTTTCTTTTCTCCCTTTATTTTTTCTGGGGGGTGCGTGGTCTGTAAGAGAAGATACTTTTGTTTTTATAATGTCAGCCTTCTGGTTCTCTGATGTTTAGCATATTTCATTCTGGTTTTGTTCTTACAGATTAGGTGAGGCAGTTGATAGAACTCTCCTTAACCATCTTTTGAAGATGTTCACTGCCTTAGGGATTTATGCTGAAAGCTTTGAGAAGCCATTTCTTGAGCGTACTTCTGAGTTTTATGCTGCTGAAGGTGTCAAATACATGCAACAGTCAGATGTTCCAGATTACTTGAAGCACGTGGAGGTGTGCTTCTCCACACAAATGTTAATAATGGAATTGTTTTACTGTCTCTTTTGCTAACAACACCCTCTCCATCCATATTTCACCTTGTACTCCGTTTGTGTCAATTTTTTGGCGTAGATCATTATTCTTACAACGAATTCCCTCCGATTGGGACACTCACTCATCTTATGACCAAATTCTTGACATTCATAACAACGGAGAGGTGTAGTAGGCTTACCTCCTCCTTTCGGAAAATGCTTGGGCGCATTTTTCTTACCTTGATTTTCTCTTTCAAAGGGCTTCTTGAACTCTTGCATTGCACCCTTGTTCCTTTGCCAATTGGAGGAACAAGTTCCCCCTTCATTGTTCTTGTAGTTGAGTACCCTTTAGACTCAAATGCCTTCTCTTCTTTCAATTTCAATTGCCGTTTCAACTTTGTTGCGGTAGTTGTGGAGTCTTATTTGATAAACAATTTCTCCATCGAACCCGTCCCGGAACCGAGTCCACAAAGTTTAAGAAAGAAAGAAAGTGTTATATGTCATAACATTTGTGTGGTTATAAGACTTTTGAAACTTGTGTTTTGAACATGCCATAACATTTGTGTGGTTATAAGAGACTGTCATTCAGGTAAAATTGAAATTCAAGTTAGATTGTTTCCCAATTTACAAAGGTTTCATTTGTTTCTCGAACAGACTAATAAGTAAATAACCATTCTATTTGGAATGGAGGGAGTAATTATTTTCAAACTAGATATTCTTTGACCATGATTTGCTCAAATGAATCTTTAGCATTTTTAACTTTTTAAGTTTGTGGTAATTGTTTTTTGGTAATTCTTAAATGTATAAATCTTGTCTCTGGAAAATAAGTGAATCACTTTCCAAAATCAAACTTGAAACTGATCAATTGACCTTCATAAACCAAATCAGACCATCTTTTCTAGGATGGAGGGAGTGTATTGTTACCTAATGATTTCACAGTTGTCCCTTGTTATATCAACAGCTGAATTTTTTTCTTCACTACAGGTGAGATTACATGAAGAACATGAAAGGTGCTTAATTTACCTGGACACAAGTACAAGAAAACCACTGATAGCAACTGCAGAGAGGCAACTTTTGGAACGACACATTTCTGCAATTCTTGATAAGGTGTTTATTCCGAGAACTCCCTGATACCTTATCTATTTTTTCTGCTGGTGGTGGATTTACAAGGTGGTTATTTGTTTTTAAAATGTAGGGTTTCACAGTGTTGATGGATGGTAATCGTATTGAGGATCTCCAAAGGATGTACGTTCTATTTTGCAGGGTCAATGATCTTGAATCTTTAAGACAAGCCATTAGCTCATACATCCGAAGAACTGGTCAGAGCATTGTGCTAGATGAAGAGAAAGACAAAGATATGGTATCCAGCCTCTTGGAATTTAAGGCATCCCTTGATACAATATGGGAAGAAAGCTTTTCTAAGAATGAAGCTTTTAGTAACACTATCAAGGATGCATTTGAGCATCTCATAAACATCCGCCAGGTATAGTTACTAATCACTAGGTGTGTCTGCTTATATATGGATTTATGATATGGTCAAATATCATATTTTTTTCAATAGTAGACTAGAGATGATCATATTTGATATAGGGTGCAATAAGCGTATTAATTTAGATTATAAAATGGAGAAGATCGTTTGAGTTTGACCATATCCTATGTAGATCACTAGATCTTCATTTATACACATGGTCACTAAATGCGACACTTCAATGGTTAAAGATGACAAATGAGGACGAGGTAGATCTAAAATAATATGGAGGAATTGTATCAAAAGACATGCAGTCTCTTGCAATTAATGGGGACTTAGCTAAGAACATAATGCAATAGAAAATACATATGAGAAAGAACTAGTTGAGATTAAGGTTTACCATAACTGTATGTTTTGCAAGTCTTTTTATTATGATTGGGGTTCTGCATATTTGTCTGAGGATAAATGTGAAATTTTAGAGAACCTCTAGTTGTAGAGAATTTCCTGTCAGTCTAAAAGGTCAAATTATGTAGTATTCAAATGAACATGTTGTATCTCTTTTCATTTGGCTCTGTGACTATTAATGTCCTTATGTTATAATCATTTATCAAACCAACTTCACTCGTAGTACCAAAACATTGATATCTTCTTCCAATAATTAATTATATCTAAAAAGTTTCTTGGGAGCATTATTTGGAATATATTTGATGCAATGGTGCATTATATTTAATACATTGTTCAGTATTCTAAGGTTATTTACGTGTATATTTGTCATAATATAAAAAATCGAATATATGCTTGGAAGGTATATGGTAATTTTATAATGAAATACAAGGGAAAGAGAAGGGATGTATCAAATACCTAATTATTGACGTTGCAAACTAGATTCCATATACGTGAGTTTTAATCTAGTACTATAAGGAATTAATATCTGAAATTAATTAGACAGTTCCACAATATTACAGAGCATGTTACGATGTTCACCTATCCAGATATAAGTAATCTGTGTATATGTGAATCTGGAGACATTCTATATTAGTTTTTCTTGATTTTATCACATCCCCTTGAACTCATAGTGGGGTAGCATAGTAAAATTTTAAGAGAATCTAATGGAAATTGCCATCCAAATCTCGTCAGATTTTTTTTTTTGATAAAATGGATGAAAAGATGCACACTGCCACTAAAACAGTCTTCAAGGAGAGGAGCTGTGCCAGCCACCAAAAGAGGACCAACTCTGGTTGCCTGGGAGGGGCTGCATTAGTCATTGGAAGGAGTGAGCGGCGAATGTGAGAGAGAGACGTGATGTGGGATGTTAGGGAGAGGGAGCGGTCTCGGCAGTCAAAAGGAGCAGCACCAATCGCTAAAAAGGAAGTGTTGCCCACGGTGGAAAGAGGAAGCTGCATTGGCTTTTGCCTTCTGGAAGGAGGAGCAGTGTTGGTTGTTGGAAGGATTAATAGTGTTGGAGGCAGGTAAGACGAAAGAAAAGGAGGAATCATTGGTTGGGCAGACAACCTTAAGCAGAGCTATTTGAATCCTTACCAAGATCAAAGAGGTCTAATACAACCTAAAAAGTAAGAGAAAAAGAAGAGATGTTTTGAGGACTTGGTTATTGACATTACACAATAGGGACTCCTTATATAAGTGTATCAATCTGGTAATATAAGACTCCTACAATTAAATAGAGAATATCACAGCATCTCATATACAATATTCTACAATATTCGACTATGAAATTACAATGAATCTAAGCATATTATGATTGAGAAACATTATACATTAATTCTTCTTGAAGTTAACAACTAAATAATGAGATTTCCTAAATTGTACGCATGAAAGGAGCTTTAGGCAGAAGTACTGATAATGGAGCTTTTGGCAGAAGTGTACAGTGGATAAAGCAGTCTAAAACATGGATAAAACACCCTGTTTCAACAGTAAAAGTCTATGAATGTTGAATGTCATTCTATGTGGTTATTTTTGGGAGTTCGAGGAGCATTAAGTGAGAGGTCCGTTGTCCCCACTTGTTCAAGAAGTTCCGCTGTCCCCATTTTAATTGTGATACAAGTCCTAAGCCTAAGGATAAGACGGTAGTAGTAGGATTTCTCAGTGATTTAAGGTAAGTAATGGTAGAAAAGGAATTATTATTGTATCTCAGAACTTATTTTCTGCTAAAACATCAATCCTCGGTGGATCACATTCATCTTAAAGTATGTCAATTGCGTCTTTATATACGCCATCCCAATTTATGTAATGGTGTTTCACTGGGCATGGAGTTTAAGAATGATTGAAAGTCTTTTGAAACTTGTGGTATAAAACAAGTCATATAAATTTTTGTGGCTAGAAATCATCACATTAAAGGTAAAATGAGAAATTTAAAGTTAAATTGTTACTAAATATAGAAAATGGTCTTTTTTTTAGACTGGCTAAAAAAGACGAGAGTGTCACATTAATTGAAATAGAGGGAGTATATAAATTGAGTTTGGTATTTGTCGGGCCTTGTAGAGGCGAGGGTGGGGGTTACAAAAGATCCACTGGACCGAGTAACTCCGTCCACCAAGGCTTGGACATATGAGAGGAAATCACCTAGTATTTTTGCCTCCTCTAGGATTTATACCCGAGTCATCATCGTTTTCAACCCACTTCATTAATCACTAGGCCACACCCTTGGGTGCGGTCAACTAGTTAATTAATCTGCAAAGTCATGCTGACTTATCCTTGCCTAAGAGTCGATTATTCAACTTCCTCTGTGTTCTGTAAATTTTCCTTATGGCATGCGATTGGTTTGTAGAAAATCATTCGAAGAGTGTAAAATTCTTTAGATCGTCATACTAGGCACTGCTATCCTGGGTAGAAGTTTTGATAGTTACACAGGTTTCACTGCCTTGTGAATATCGTCTCTGCGGCCTTTCTCCAGGTAGTCAACAGGCTGATTGCATTTGATGATCTAATACAAAGTCACTTTGGCAGCACTAAAGTTTTCTCTTCTAATGTAATATTTATTCGATTCTCAAAACTAATTGGATCTTATTTTGCTGTGAAATAGAATCGACCTGCCGAGCTGATTGCAAAGTTTTTGGACGAGAAGCTTCGTGCTGGGAACAAAGGTACATCAGAGGAGGAATTAGAGGGGACATTAGATAAAGTCCTGGTTTTGTTCAGGTTTATACAGGTATGAGAACATAATCAGCTGTAACACGAGAACTTTCGTAATCTATAGCTGGAAAAGTCTATTTCTGTTGTTCATGGGATACATGTGTATGTTCTGTCACCTGAAAGTATGCTGAGCATTTGTCTGCTAATTCATCTTTGTGCAGGGTAAGGACGTATTTGAAGCATTCTACAAGAAAGATCTTGCGAAGAGACTGTTGTTGGGCAAGAGTGCTTCAATTGATGCTGAGAAGTCCATGATCTCTAAGGTCTGTCCTTATGTTTAACATTCACTGTTTCTGCTCTTCTTTGGTACCATCTGCTGAATCTTACCATTATTTTTACAGTTGAAGACTGAGTGTGGCAGCCAGTTCACTAACAAATTGGAAGGAATGTTCAAGGTATGTTCAGCCATGTACACTCTTATTCAACCCATTAGCAAAATGACAAATACATGGAATTTTCTGTTCAGCATCTTGAGGTTGGAGTCTGGAAATACTGTTGTATCATTCGTGAGATAATTTGCAAGCAGTTTTAACATTTGCCAGATGATGTTATCTACCAACTGCATTTTCAAACCTTATGCTCTAGCACAAAGTGGTTTAACTGAACATCAGTCAACTTGTTAGTCTTTCTGTTTTGTAATTGACTGATCACGATGGCCTTGGATGTACCTGTGTCAGCATTATCCTTTCTCTATTTCATCTCCATAGCCCAACACCTTTACTCCAACACCGCTGGTCCCCTGCTATTTTCTGTGTACAATGCTGTACCTAGGATAGTTTGACTGATATCCAAAATGGTTTTAAGAAAATAAATCAATGGGCTCTAACAGATGTGAAAGATACCTGCCCAGAGTTGTTAAAAATTCTCTTCCAATGGAGGAGTTATGCTAGCATACATGTGGATTCACGTGAATTTAGATCATCTTTTTTGTTATGCTAATACTTCAAAACCATTTTGTCCAGGACATTGAGTTGTCAAAAGAGATAAATGAATCCTTCAAGCAATCTTCCCAAGCCAGAACAAAACTTCCTACAGGGATCGAGATGAGTGTCCATGTTTTAACGATGGGGTAAGTTGATATCAAATATTTTTTAGCTTTTTGTGGTCCGTATTTTCACAGAGTTAGAAGTTTATTGCTGGTTGTGCTACAGGTACTGGCCAACCTATCCCCCCATGGATGTTCGGCTTCCCCACGAACTCAATGTCTATCAGGTTTGACACCATGTTGCTTATATTTATTCCTCTTTGACACCATTTAATGTTTCTGTTCGCTTAACATTTTGTTATGCTGGGCGCGATGTTGCAGGATATTTTCAAGGAGTTCTACTTGAGCAAGTACAGTGGTAGGCGCTTGATGTGGCAAAATTCATTGGGCCACTGTGTTCTGAAAGCTGAATATCCAAAAGGTAAAAAGGAGCTCGCAGTTTCTCTGTTTCAGGTTGGTATTTTCTAGCATTATTAGTATTAGAGTGTTCCTTTTCATAGTATCTAAGTTAATGGTTTTGTGACCTTTGTCCTCTTGCTGCCAGACTGTTGTTCTGATGCTTTTTAATGATGCGGAAAAGCTTAGCATTCAAGATATCAAGGAAGCAACTGGAATTGAGGATAAAGAGCTGAAAAGGACTCTACAGTCTCTTGCATGTGGAAAAGTCCGTGTTCTCCAGAAGGTGTGGTCATTGTTTGGTGGAGGTTTTCTTGCTTTTTTCGTATTATAATCTTATATACTGATTCTTTCGGATGCTGCTGGAAAACAATACCTTATAGATTCCAAAAGGAAGAGATGTGGAGGATGACGATACCTTTGTGTTCAATGAGCAATTTACTGCTCCACTTTATCGTATAAAGGTAAGTGTAATTTTTAAATCAAGTATAAAGCTAAATCCTTTTTGGTGTTTTCAGACAATGCCATCATCACATGAAGGGAAGCCTTGGAGTAACTGGTAAAGTTGGTCACGGGTTCAAGCCGTGGAAACAGCCTCTTGCAGAAATGCAAGGTAAGACTGCGTACAATAGACCCTTGTGGTCCGGCCCTTCCCCAGACCCCGCGCATAGCGGGAGCTTAGTGCACCGGGCTGCCCTTTTAGACAATGCCATCACCTCAAAGAGAAGAAAAGAGGTGTTCTGTTGACAAATATGAGATAAAGATGTAATCGATATGTGTATATATATATATATATATATATATATATATATATATAGGTAAATGCCATCCAGATGAAGGAAACAGTTGAGGAGAACACAAGCACCACCGAGAGAGTATTTCAGGACCGACAATACCAGGTTTGCTTGTCTATTCCTACTTTTTACTTTAGTATTTCAGTTGGTTGCACAGTCAAAACTACTCTCAAGCAAATAGAACTTTCTGTAGCATTTTTCACAGACAAGATTTATGCTGTCTTTAGTAGATTGCATTACAAATTTGTCTTTTAACTGACATGTTTCTTGGTTGAACGTTCTGTTCATATGTTGTTATTTTACTGCACTATTGTACTGTTGGTATATTCCTATTATATCAAAGGCCAAAAATAGTCAGAAAAAGGACGGACTGTTGAAACATTAAAGGGAAATTTTCAGACTTGTTATTTGCTGTTGATTTTATTGAATCTTCCCTACGTATGCAGGTTGATGCTGCTATTGTTAGGATAATGAAGACCAGAAAAGTGCTGAGTCATACCCTTTTGATAACTGAACTCTTTCAGCAGGTAATGAAACTTTTCACCTTGTTGTTTAAACCCAGTCACTGTTAATCCTTGAGCTTGGAATGGATCTGGTGCCTACTCCCACTCCCACCTTGAGGATTCAGATGCTCAAACTCTGTGTGAGGTTGTGAACTATTACGTGCATACTGAATGGTCTGGATTCAGACATAGTATTAACTGATAGGTGTTGAATACTGAGCACAATAGGGGATAACGGATATGTCATAGAAAGTTCTGAGCACATCTCAAATAATTTAACGTACTAATATATAGTATATATGTGGCCTTGGGGGTTAGAATTGGAGTAATAATCTTGGGAACATATCTTAGTAAAGGTGATACTAGGTGAATTCTTCCCTTTGCTCAAGTTTTGGGTGGTAGAGTTATGCTGTACCTGTTCTACGTAGATAGTAGGTAATCAGTAGATTAGTCGATGTGTGTGTAAACGAGTTTGAAGACCACTCTTATTCAAAAGAAATGTACCTACCATTTTCACCTTAGATGAAATGTCTTTCCGAGTTTCTGAAACAACAAAAAATTATTAATGAAAGCAAAGTAGGAAAAAAACATTGAATATTTCTAGTATGCTGCCGCCAGGCGCCATACATGTATTGGAAATCTGAGCACGAGTTAACTAAATGTTTTCCCAGTGAACTTAAATAAATAAGAAGCCTTCAGTTCAAAGTACAACTAAAATAAATATTCAATTCCAAACAGTGACCTCTATGATTTTGAAATGGCTACCTCTATCTTGTTCACTAAAGCAAATACAATTATGCTTTTTCTGAGGCAAGTGTTATTAATGAAAAGATAATATGTAATGTTGAGGATGAGGAAATCTACTAGACGAAGAAATGAAATGAATCCAACAACAAGAACAACAAAAAAACCAATGTATGGGATCTGAGGAAGGTAGAATGTACACAGACCTTACCCCTATCTTGAGATAGAGAGGTTTCCGACAGACCCTCGCTCAATACTAGCAAGTGAAAACAGTTCAGGAAAAGAAAAAACGAAAGCGAAGAAGGCATGACAAAAACTATAGAAAACATGACAAAGCATACTGAAAAGGAAACAGTAATTACAACAAAATTGTAGGATATCAAAATACAAGAAACATATAGTAACATAAATTGAAGGACAAGAAGCTACAAGAGTAATATTACGACCACTAGTATGGATAGATAAGCAAGACAACTCTCTACCTACTAACCTTCTATTCTATCCTATCCTAATATGTGTCCCTCTACAATCTCCTATCTAAGGTCATTTCCTCGGTAAGCTGAAACTGCATCATGTTCTGTCTATTCACCTCTCCCAAATACTTGTTTGTCTTGTCTCTACCTCTACTGAAACCGTGCATAGCCAACCTCTCACCTTCCCACTGGGGCATCAGTGCTTGTCCTATTCACATGCCTGAATCATCTAAGTCTCGCTTAGTCATCCACCAATGCCATCGTCATTTCTAATTCTATCTCTCCTAAATGCCCACACATCCATCGCAACATCATCATTTTCCCAACTTTTTTTTTCTGAACATGAGAATTCTTGATTGACCAACACTCCAACCCATACAACATAATTGGTCTAACCATAATATATAAAACTTGCATTTAAGTTTTGGTGGTATCTTATTTATCTCATAGGCATTCTGGTGGTAAAACCGACGACTACATGGCTCTATACCAAGTCATGAGCGATAACGAAACCAAGCCGTCGTCTATAGGCGAAGGGACGAAAGCCCGACGAAGGCCTATGCTACCGTAAGCAAAAAAGTAGGTTGAGGTTACGAAGTCACTTAGCCGTACATATACAAAGGGAATGGCGTCGGTTGTCGCACAATACTTCCGAGGCGAGCCTCCATTTCATCCACCCTGCACCGATACATGTGACATCATTTCCGATCTCCCCATTTCCTTGGATAATAGACAAAAGAACTTGAAACTTCTCTTATGGATGACCTGAGTATCAAGCCTCTCTTTCATGCCAACTTCATGTGTTATGTTATTGAACTTGAAAAGCATGAAGCTAGTAGTTACCTACCTGCAAGTTAAGATAATGTCTTCTAAACCACTAAAATCCATCACTTTTGAACTTATAAGTTCGAGAGATTATTTTCTTGGAATAGACAATAGGGGAATAACAATGAAATCATCTAATACAATTTTACTGAGTCATTGTAGGCAAGGAATATTCAATAGTATTTGTGAAATCAACTATTTGCCAAAATAATTTTCATATTTTGTCTTCCTTTTCTCAGCTATCAGTATTTTCATCCCGCTTTAGATTTCATGTCCGAGTCTAACCGTTTCTCTTGCTGTGCTTTGTCCTGAGCCGAGGGTCTCTCAGAAACAACCGCTCTACCTACCAAGGTAGAGGTAAGGTTGTGTACACTCTACCCTCTCTAGACCCCATATTGTGGGATTTCACTGGGTATGTTGTTGTTTTCTACAACTTTATTTTATTTGGTTCAACTATTTTAACCTTGTCAATGATCAATTCATCTTTAGCTGGGTTAGTGTGCACTTCTTCTAAGTTTGATGACGAAAAGACGTTGCTATCTGATTGTCAAGACTTTATTGTGTTCAATATAATTCAACGAGTTTATTGATAGTTAGGATAGGGATTATGTTCTCATGTAGTGCACTGAAAACAACAATATTACGACATTGTGAGCGGTTTTGACTCTAATAGTTGATATCTTCAATTTTGTGTCTTTCATAGTCAAGCAAATCTTGACACAACATTTATTTCCACGTACCATAGTTAACTCTCTTGTAATGATGTAAGGGTAGAGGGGCGGGCTTTTATCTACCGAGTTTCAAACCGTGCGCGGCTGGTTCTCAGGGATTTATTGGTTATCAAAAAAAAATATTGCTGTTCTTGAAGAAATATTTAGAAGCGTTGTAAAATCATTGCTACAAATACGAGTGTTTTTTGGCTACTGTACTTGTGCTTTTGATTTGAGATGTGTTGTCATTTGGAGCGTATTTTGATCACTGTACTGTAAATAAAGCATGTGTTGTCATTTCACTTCAAGCTATCAGCTTAAGGGGAGTTGATATGTGTTTAACTGATTCCACTTTTGTTGTTGTTGGAGCAGCTTAAATTCCCAATAAAACCAGCTGATCTGAAGAAAAGGATTGAAAGCCTCATAGATCGGGAGTACCTGGAACGAGACAAAAGCAATCCTCAAATATACAACTACCTTGCTTAGAATGTTTCCAGACATTATTTTCCCCCATGTAAATGACTTGGGAGGCTTCCTCGTCAGGTTCTGTACAGTTGACTTTGTAAGCATTAATTGTGTTGTCGTACACATTGTAAAGCTTATATTTAAGTTTATATCGTATTTCTACTTCTGTTTTCTCGAAACATATGAGCAAGTGCCTCTCCTTTTTGTTTTAACTTCATCACGAGGGAAAAGTTTGCTGTCAATAGCATGTACACAAGATTTTGCAGATTTCGGTCGTCATTCTCTTATTACATTTTACAGGGACTTCGTTTAACCTTTCGTTTAGTAATATAGGTTCATAGAGTGATAGAGGTACTCTTCATGTCCCGTGTTTATGGATGGGTTCGTCCTGTAAGGTCACCCCTTCTGTTGTTTACTCAGAAGTTCTCTCATTAGCTAAACAACTATATTAGATACAACTAATTATAAAAAAATAAAATATATAGGGAACTTTGTAATGGACAACATTAGAACAAGTTAAGAATAGAAAAACTCAAAAAGTTAGGAATAGAAAGACTCCTGACATTGAGAGCCCCTTGAGAACTCGTCACACCCTAAACTTGGGTGAGGCGGACATGGCACACAGTGTCTTAACCTGAACGAGCGAATCATTTATACATGTGAATTTATGCAAAATTCTGACTATGTATGACAAGTGAAGGATGCCACTATAACACCTCGTACTTTCGGGCTAAGGTTTGACTTGTAAGATGGGAATATAGTGGAACCAAAATTGGAAGTGTAGGAAGTATTTTGAAACCTTTCGTAGGAAGAGTCTTGGGACAAAATAAAGTTGGGAGCTACTCTAAAGACCATGCTTTCAAGTGAGCTGCACAAGGCCTCACTTCAAGGAAGTATAACCCCATTATTCGTTGGGAATCTGGGAAACTCCCTTGATGAAAGTTATAGCCCTTTTAAATACCTATTGCCCTTTGATTTTTATGAGTTTCAAGCATGAAACACAAAATGTCTATGACCTACTATTGTTCCATTCCATGAATCCTCGGTCTCATGAAAACTATACTATGTATATATGTTATGAACTATATTCTGAAATATGTTACAAAAACTATGGGCACATATGCCAACTATATTTATCTCCATAAGAGTAGTACAGATTGCCGAGAAAATTTAATACCTGAGACTACGTATGCCGAAGTAGGATAAGGATCACTCCGCCCAAATGGGACGATTCCTTCATTTGCCCTTTATGAGATTATTATTGATGGATCCATTCATGTCATGTTCATGTCTCATAATCCGACAAAGTCTAACATGGCCATCTATATATCTATATATATATATATCTATATATCTATATATATATAAAAGTGATTTACTCATATTCATGTTAGGTATCCAGTTTTAGTTAAGTATTACCTCATGATCCATGTTATTGATTTGAGTTTTAACATTTGACTGAGCACCATATTTTATTAATGCTCTCCCCCATCCCACAAATAAACACACACACATATATATATAAAGTGACTTACTCATATTCATATTCAATATTCAGTTTTAGTTTTAGTTAAGTATTACCTCACGATCCATGTTATTGATTTGGGTTTTCCCATTTCCCCGAGCATCCTGATTACTGTTCATTCAGTTGCTTTATTTACAAGTACAATTCCAGTGTACTTACGTCCCTATTCGTCACACCTCAACCTTAGGGGTGTGTGTGGTCGGCACCCGGCGCCTTATTGGCCCGAGCGTACTGCGTTTAAAATCACAATCTGAACGCTAAAAAAATCTGGGCCGACAAGGCTGCCATGATATAATCTGAGTGAAATCGAAGAACGATATACAACTGATGACCCCAACAAGGTAGACATATATATATATAAGAGCATACAAGGCCATCACAAAAGATTGTACAACAAAACATAGACCGACACGACCATCTAAAACATTTGTCTACAAGACTCTAAGAGAGTCATAATGTAATAAGGTCGGGACAAAGCCCCGCCGTACCCAAAATGCATATATACACAAGTCGCATAGCATACCAACACTCTCTATAGCAACTCCGAGAGAAATGGAGTGCGAAAACCTACCACTGAACTGGGCAGCCTACTAGGGAGCTCCGTCATCTTGTCTACCTGAGCCTACAGGCATGAAACACAACGCCCTCAAAAAAGGGATGTCAGTACGAAAGAATGTACTGGTATATATGGCAGATATAGCATAATTAAAGGCATCAACGTAAAAGAGAGACCAGAAGTATCAACCTGTAACTCAAAAATGCATTGTGGGCCATGATATGCATAAATATAATATATTCGCGTACATAACGCCATAGAGATACAAAATGCTTATATAACGTCATAGTCCTCTGTGGGTAACATCGTCATAATCACAACCAACTGATCAGTGGTACTATACATGTATATATCGCGTATACAACGCTGTAGGCCTCTGTGGGCAATAGAGATACATAATACATATATATATATATATATATATATATATATATAACGCCATAGGCTATGTGGGAATTAGAGATACATAATACACACACACACACACATATATATATATATATACATGCATGAGGGCCATAAGGAACATTATGAGCTCTTCGTAGTGACGTAAGGTCGTTACACCTCCAGATATCTTTATGTAGCTAACATTTTATTAAATATGTCATAACCAACAAAGGAAAACAGAACATCATATAATGAGAGATAGTTATATGATACAGAAAGTACTCCCGATAAGGGACAAACATGATTCAAGTGACATTCAATAGAATGAAGAACATTGACATTCTAGCTTAACATGAATAGAACCGTTTTGGAGGAACATTCGTTTACGTTTGTTCTCATTGGATTCATGCCAAAATAAAGAAAGGGTAAGACTTAAAATACCTTTGAAGTTCTCCTTAACAATCCAACGGATTCATCCATACGTCACTTCAATCTACACAATGATAATTACACTATTGTTAAGCTATGGAAGTTAGTATTCGACACAGAGAGCGACAAACTCGTCTATAACAAATTGGACAACACCTCCCCCATATCCTTTACTCCCCCAGGCTTATAACAACAACAACAACATATAGATACACCCACAACTACAATTCCAACCCTTCAACACAACAAGAACAAGCTCAAATACACCACACACACCCAATAACTAGTTGTCAAACAATCTGAAAATGCAACGACGTGCGACCAACCCACTATCCTACCATTATGTGGAATATCTCCACACCCGTTCTCCTTCCAAACTCCATAAAAACAGCAGCACAAGAGGAAACCTAATAAAACACGAAACAACCCACACAAATAGTCCAAAATAGTCTGCTACAAGTTGAACAACTCGAACTCACGGCTTCCAATCACCGTCCCGTGAGTTCTCACTATTATGAAACAAACTTCTCCACCTTTCCAACAAAAAATAGGATGAAAGAGGGCAATGGCTTAACTTGGAGGAGAATCACTTTCTTCATTAAGATTGGGGATGGTATTCCAACTTGAGCTTGAAAAAGAAGAGGGTTTAATTGAGGATTCTTTAGGGTTTGGGGCTGAATAGCATGGAGAGAGATTCCATGGATTCTCTGAAGTTGTAAGATTAAAATTATGTGAAGAGAAATGAGATAATTCAGCCCCTATAAGGGATCATTTGGTCGCACAACTTGGGCTTTTCTTTTTAAGACAATTCATGGCCTTTTCTTTAGTAAGTAGGTGATGCACTTACTAGCTTAATGGGGGTGAATGCTGATTCTTATTTCATATTTTAAACAAGTGCCTCGTCCTCATTTAATGATTAAGATAAGTGTCAAGTAGCTCAAACAAGTAGGACGGGTAAGCAAGTAGCTCAAGCAAGTAGGACGGGTAAGCAAGTAGTCCAATATCCCATTTCATTTCCAGGTATCATTCACCTTAACTTTTATTCAATGCATATCAATACCCAGACCTTATGCTCCATTACAACGTATTTTATCATGTTCAAGTACATTCGTCGAACTCAACTTAGACATACACATGTTGAAAGGTACGGGGTACTACAAGAACTTCGACAAAACCTATTCTCTTTGATTCGTTTGACCCCTAAACCTTCTAACTGTTACACCCCGTAATTCCAAGGCAATGAGATGAGAACGTACGTGTGGAAATAAGATTTGAATTTTAGAACGAAAGAAAGATTATTTTTCTTAAAGAAAAATATCGGAAATTTGTGAAGGAAAATGTTTATTAATTGGAATTCGGTTCTCAAATTTGGTATTTGAGACTTTTGGAATATATTGAAATTATGGATTTTTAAGTTCGGATATGGTCACGTGGGCCCCACGGGAAAATTTTACAGTTTTGTGGGGCCCATAATATTTTGAGATATTTTGGCCAATTATGGATTTTTGGGAGATGAAATAATTTTGGACCAATTGGAGGGTGACACGTGTCACCTCCATTTGACTATTTGACTTGGTCTTGGAAGACTTGGTCTTGGAAGACTTGGTCTTGGAGATATTTTGGAGACAAGTGGAGTGGACACATTGTCCATACACTTGTCAAACATCCACAAGAGACATATTATATATACATAGAGGGGGTGCAAGACAACTTCAACACTTAGAATTATATCACAACTTTTCCCTTCTCTTGAGGTGCTCTCGGCCTAAGGGCTATTTGGAAGATCAAAATTGTTTAATCCTTGATGATAAATCCTCAAACTCAAGCCTAATATTACACCCCGTAGTTCCAGGACATGTGTTTACAAGAATAGAAGTGGGAGCACAAGACTTATAAAAATTGAACGAAAGAAAGAATTGTTTTCCAAAGGAAAAATCTTCCGAACCTCGGGAAGGAAAATTGTTCGTTAATGAGAATTGGGTTCTCAAATTTGTTATTTAAGACTTTTAGAACTTATCGGAATTATGAAAGTTTATTTACAGAGTTGGATACGTGTGGCCCACCCGAGTGATTTTACGTTTTTGTGGGGCCACGAGTTTTCCGACATTTTGGCCAATTATGGAAATTTCGAGAAACGAAATGTTATGGACCAATGGGAGGGCGACACGTGTCACCCTCCACATGGTCATCTTTGGCGAATTGGATGAGCAAAAAATAGCCATTTGGCTTGAGAAAAATGGACCAAGTCAAAGGGTCAATGTAGCTTGATATAATTGACCACATCTTGACCTTCCATTTGGATTAATCCTAGCCCTTGATTTATTTATATATACATACTACTACTAGTAGCAAGACAAGCTCTCACACTTAGAAAAAATTTCACAAGTTGTCTTGCTTACTAAGAGCTCTCGGCAATGCCTATTTCTCCCACAAAAAATTTTGCAATTGTGGATCATAATTCACAATACTTCAACCCAAGGTTCCTAAGGGTATTACAAGGATATCTCAATAGAAAAATCCCGGAAAAACTACGTTTTCACGTTAGTCGCATGGTGAAAACCTAAGGTGTTCTTCAACTTTGAAGTTGGAAATTGAAGAGAAGTTGGTTATGAGATTCTAAGGAGTGTTTGGAGCGGATTGGAACATAAGAAGAGGAGCTAAAAGTTGCTAAGGATCGACTTTTACGCTTGGATACTATTAGGGCTTATTGAGGTAAAAATCTTCATCTTCTTATTGTGATTGAAGATTACATGTTTAGTAGTTGTTAAATGAGCATGTGGTATATATATTGAAGTTTGAAAAGATTCGGATCATGTCGACATGTTGAAAACCGAAATTGGACATGTTGGCCATTAAGTTTGTAGTCAATTTAATCATTAGATACAATCGTCGCATGTTAAGGAAGAAAGGATTTATAGTTGTTGTAATTGTTATTATGTATATAACATGTTGTAATAACAACTTGGATTATAAAGGAATTGAACGGAAATTGATATTGTTGTTGGTATTGATAGTTGCCGAGAATGGGGCTTAAGTTGTTGGACTGTTTTGTATAAATTGTGGGGCAGAATTTTACACGTCCTGTCCGGCGTGTAATCCCCTTTATTTAACTGATTGTTGAGCCTTAAATGTGGCATTTGGTTATTGATTTTCGAGCCTTTAAAAAAGTGGAAAAGTACGTAGAAACAAAGGATGTGCTGCCCGATTTTCCGTAGAATTAAGAGTCCTTATGTCACGACCCGAACCCGGACCCGTGACCGGTGCCTTAACCCGGGCACCCTAGTGACACAACATCAGAGAAAACCAGCGGAATGTAAACTCAAGATAAACAACCATTAAGATATAGAATAGTCTAGCCTAAACTGGCTAACCCAAAAGTACATAAACAGAACGATACATCCTTAACGAACCAAGTTCGACAAGACTACAGCCTCTAAGAATGAATAACCTATGACGGGACGGGGCCCCGTCATGCCCTGAATGTACAAAATAACAACAACTCGGGAGAACCATACCAAAAGTCGAGCCTCAGAAGAAATGGAGCTCGACACACGAGTACAAGATCCTAGAACGAGGATCTACCGCTGCTTTCACCTGCGGCATGAGCGGCCAGGAAGGGGGTCGAGACACAACGTACCAAGTATGTAAATCGGAAAATCGTAGTAATATCATAAGTCCAAAATACATTAAAGTTATAGATAAAACCAAATTATGTTGCAGTGCCTTACTAATAATGAGAGTAACAAGTATACATTTTATAGCATAAAAATAGGAGGCTCGTGATCAAAACAGTGCCTCGCGTAGTATCATTAAGCAATCCTACTCGCGGGACTATTTCACCGCATAGGTCTGTGGACCCGCATGAGGTCATCCGCCTCGTCATAGGACTATTTCACCCGCGTGGGACTATTTCACCGCGTGGATCCCGTGGATCCGCATGAGTACCATCGCGTACTCGCGTGGGACTATTTCACCCGTGGATCCTATGGTCGGATCCGCGTAGTACAAGCGCGCTCGCATCATGGGTAGCAAATCCATGGCATAAATAATAACGGGGTTTACGTAACAATATAAATATATATAACATAGCTCATCCGGCTATTAAACATAACATAAGCACTCTGGCCTATCACATCACAACATAAGCACTACTGCCTATCATAACTTAAGCAAGTTAAGAATCACCTAACTTAACATTAATAGTATTAATACATCCTCTCATTTTAGTATACCTAAGGCACGATCATGTCTTTTAATAAAAATTCGGGAATTTAACCCAAGTATCATGTACCTCTAACCTTTTAAGAAATAACTCTTTTATACAAAAATTCCAAGATACTAATCACCATAGTATCAAGTTACGATTTCTTTTCAAAACAAGTCACATTTCCTTTTAAAACTATCTCAAGCTTCTAAATTAAGTGACTTTTCTTGTAAAACCTTAGGCACTTCATGCCTTAAAACCATTTTCCTTTCACAAGTTCAAATCATCAAAACCTTTCTCCATTAAACTTTCACAAACTAATATAACCAACTCCCCATAAAGCCGTTATACTAGAGTTAAACAATAGTAAAACACATTCCTTAAGTCGAGGATTTTTCTACTTTTCTTTTAAAACGAAGCAAGTATCAAATACTTATAACAAACGAAGATTTCCAAATCTTGTACGTCTACCGTACTACATAGGTACAACTAATCATGCTCAAGAGATAGGAAAGCTCCACATACCTCTTCGGTCAATCCACAAGCTAAGTCCATTTACCGCGTAGTATGTCAACCTAAAATGACCACAATACGTTTATCAAGCTCTAATTACAAATGCAGAATTTCCAAGTTAAAGTCACCAATTTCCTACGGAAAATTGGGCAGCGTTTCCTTTGTTTCTACATACATTGGCACCTTTTCCAAGGTCGATTTTTAATGCTCAAATGCCATGTTTAAGGCTCAACAACCAACCAACACTGGGGATTACACACCTAAACTTTGGTGTGTAAAATTCAACCCCACAAGTTACAACAACTAACCCAACAAGTCTCATGTAGTATTTAGGCAACAACACGCTCATAATATCCCCCTAACCAATTCTTTCATAATCAACCCCATTTCTTACATGCAACTACTCTAAGTGCATTTTTCCAACTACAAGTTCTTCCTATTAAACATGCAACACCCAATACCAACTACAAGAGAAGAAATGTTACCTTAAGTTTTGCCAAACTTATTCCAACACCTTGCTAGCCTTTTCTCCAAGAACACCACCACAATAGTCCTCACAAGCTTGTAATAACCTTTCCTTCCTATTACACTTTTCAGATTTTTCCTTAGGCTAGAATTCCTCTTGGGAATTTAGAGAGAAGGATGAGCTTTTAACTTAGAGAGAGATGGAGTGTAGAGATGAAATGTTGAAAGAAATGACCAAGTCTTGGTCAATATAATGCATGTAGCAGAAATCGACGTGGGGACACTTGTCACCCTCCCATGGCCTTTTTTAAAACAAAAATCAGACTTTCTAAGTTTTTCCCCAAATTTCGCCTCGGCGCCATGCTTCGCTTCCCGCGCGGCGGCGCGACTCTGCGGACCCTCGATCTTTGGCGCCGCGCCTCGCTTCCGGCCATGGCTGAAACTGGCGACCTCGATTTCGGGCCGCGCCACGACCGCGCGCCCTACAATCACCGCTGGCGCTGCGCGCCTCCGGCCATGGCGCTGAGACCCGATCATGTCCAGCGAACCACTGGTATAACATTCTCCCTTAGAAACATTCGTCGAATGTTCCTTCTAGCCTCACACAAAACACAATATAAACATATCTTCTTAACTATTCCGCAAATAAGAATGCTCCCGAGCCACAACATTACTCAAGCATAATCAACTAAATCAAAACTAACAAGCAGAAAGTGGGTTACCCGAGGTGTAGGGAATAAGTGAGGATACTTCTTCATCATGTCATCCTCTGCTTCCCACGCCATTTCCTCCTGTTCTCGTTCCGCCATAAGACCTGACAAGCCACGCCCTTCGTCCGAAGTCGTCTAACTCGACGATCGAGTATCGCTATGGGACTCTCTCATACGATAACTTCTGTCACACCGACATCCCGAATCGGGTGTACTCTAGACGGATCTCCAACGCATTTCCGTAACATAGACACGTGAAAAAGCGGATGTACCGCCACAAGATCGGACGGCAGATCCAACTCATAGGCAACCTTGCCCACTCTTCGACAATGCAAACGCCCGATGTACCTTGGCCGAGTTTCCTCCCAAATCTCATCACACCCTTCATGGGTGACACTTTCGTAAAGACCCAATCATTAACCTCAAACTCTAAGTGTCGACGCCGATGATCTGCATATGATTTCGCCGACTGGCTGCCAATAACCGCTCCGGATAAGCTTCACCTTATCCATCGTCACTGAACCAAATCGCCCGATTAATCGCACTTCTCCCACTTCAAACCAACCTATGGGTGACTGCACTTCTCCCGTATAAGGCCTCATAAGGCGCCATCTCGAACACTAGAATGGTAGCCGTTGTTATAAGCAAACTCCACAAGAGGTAAATGATCCTCCCACTACCCGAAATCAATAACACAAGCCCGCAACATATCCTCGAGTGTGCGATAGTGCGCTACCGTCCGTCCGTCTCGAGGATGAACGCCGTCGAGACTCACTGTGTCCCTAATCCTTCGGAAGGACCTCCAGTTAGCCGTGAACTGGCTCTCTATCTCGATATAATCGACACCGACTCATGTGCAATCTCACAATCTCTAATATATAATCGCATAGTCCTCTACCAAAAACGCCGCCCCGATCGAAGAAAGTGGGCTGATTTCACACCACAACAATAACCCAAATGGAATCATGCCTCCTGCGGGTGCGAGGTAACCACGTAATAAAGTCCATGTTGACCACCTCCCACTTCCACATCGGAATATCAATAGCTCGTAATAGCCCACCGCTTCGTGCTCAACCTTAACTCGCGACAATTAGGACATCGGGCAACAAACCGCCACGCCCCTCTTCAAACCATCCCACCAATATATACACGAGGTCGTGGTACATCTTAGTCGACCGGATGAATCGAATAACGAGTACCGTGCCTCCCGAGAATCTGCGACGAAGTCTGTCGCTACATCGGAACACACAACCGCCCTCGAATCTTAGCACCCCATCCGGCTACCAAATAGACTCTTCTCTTCCGGAGAGGCTGCGTCTCGATGCCGTCAAAATCGGATCCTCATATCGCCGCCTCTTCACCTCCTCGACGATGGAAGACTCGCGACTTCGAACCCGAATTCCATTACTAATCAACCAAACGAACCCCAAGGCTTGCTAATCGTGTAGCTCTCGGACCATATCCCTTTTCTCTGCGAACATCGGATAGACTACCCATCGATCGCGACTGGGCATACGCCACTACATTGGCTTTCCCGGGTGGTACGAATATCAACATCGTAATCCTTAAGTAGCTCCAACCACCGTCGCCGTAAGTTCGGCTCCTCCGGTGAAGATGTCTCGAGACTCTTGTGGTCTGTAAATGTCCACATGAACTCCATATAAATAATGCCTCGATCTTCAAGGCATGAATCATCCTTGCCACTCCAAGTCATGTGTGGGATAGTTCTTCTCATGTTTCCTAAGCCGGGATGCATAAGCTATAACCTTGCCGTGGCCGCATCAAAGACGCACTCCAAGCCCGACACTGACGCGTCACAATAAACCACGTATCCATCTAAACCTCCGGAAGAGTAAGAACGGGGCGATCGTCAACTTCTCCTTTAGCAATGAAAACTTTCTCACAAGTATCCGTCCATCGAACATAGCCGCTTACGAGTCGCCTTAGTCAAAGTCTTTGAAATAGAAGCAAACTTCTCCACAAACCTCAGATAATAACTGCAAGGCCCAAAGGCTGCGCACTGCCGGTGTAGTGGTCTAGGCCAAGTATTGATCGCTCAATCTTTGTCAGATCAACCCGAATACCATCGGCTCGATAACATGTCCTAAGAAAGCCATGAATCCGGCCAAAACTCGCGTTTCGAGACCTTGGCATACAACTGCCGGTCCCGGAGGACTCCCAACACCGCCCTCAAATGATGCGTATGCTCGCCTGCGGCGTGAATACACCAAGATATCATCAATGAACACTATAACGAACATATCCAAGAATGGCACGAACACCTATTCATCAAATCCATGAATACTGCCGGGCGTTGGTCAATCCAAAGACATTACCTGAACTCATAGTGCCCATACCGGGTCCTGAATGCAGTCTTCGGGATATCTGCCTCTCTAACTCGCACCTGATGATAACCAGATCGCAGGTCGATCTTGGAAAAACATCTCGCACCCTGCAACTGGTCAAATAAATCATCAATCCCGGGGAGGGGATATCTATTTTGATGGTTACCTTATTTAGCTGCCTGTAATCAATACACATACGCAACGTCCCATCTTTCTTCTTTACAAACAACACCGGTGCTCCCCAGGGAGAAACACTTGGCCTGATAAAGCCTTTTTCCAGCAAGTCCTTGGTGGTCTTTCATTCCCTCAACTCGGCGGTGCCATTACGTATGGCGGAATAGATATCGGTCGAGTGTCTGGTGCCAAATCGATGCAAAACTCAACCTCCTCTCGGGAGGATACGGAAGCTTCGTGCGGGAAAGCGTGCGGAAACTCTCTAACCACGGGCGGCGAAGGTCGGTATCTCACCTCGATGTCGAATACGAACCAATGGTAAATATACCCGCCGTACCATCTTCCTAGCCTTGAGGTAAGAAATAAACCTACCCTCGGCGATGCAAGATTCCCTTCCACTCGATAGCAGGCTCACCAGAAACGGAACCGAACTAACCTCTCTCTCGGTCCACATTGGCATAGCAAGACGCTAGCCAATCCATACCCATAATCACATCGAAGTCTGTCATGTCCAACTCTATCAAGTCAGCTAGAGTCTGACGACCATCTAAAGTCACTGGGCAAGCCTTATATACCCGCTCAGCTAACACTGAAGCTCCTACCGGCGTAGCCACCTCAAAGGATTCTATGGACTCTGCTCATCCCTATTCTACCAAAGAATATGAGGAGATATATAGGACAAGGTAGAACTGGATCTATCAAAGCATAAACATCACGAAGAAACCAACAATGTACTGTGACGACATCGTGACGCCTCGGTCTGGCGGTGGACATAGCATAAATGCGGTCGAGGACCGTGAATCGAACCTCTACCACGACCCCGCCGCGCATGCGTCTGCGTGAACACCACGCCTCCGGCGCATCGCCATCGACGATGGCACTCACCATCGACCGCTTGGCCGAGCCATCATATTCCCGCCACTGACGGACAATCTCTCCTCAAATGGCCCTCGCCGCCGCAAGAATAACAAGCTCCGGAGGAACACGACACTTCATAATGGCAATCACCACATCGACCACACCGAGGCATAGGTGGCCTCATTCGACCGAACTCGTCCTCCGAAACCCGGCCACGAACCCCGCCCCGCTCACGAATACTCTGTCCGTCCCGAAGATGGTGGAGGAGCGCTCTGGACAGGTTGTGGTGCAAATCTTGTTTGCTGCTGGGGTTGCCTACCCCTAAAACTACCAGAGGACCGCTGTCCCGCCCTCTTCTGCGGTACTGCCGATCCGTCGGCCTCGCGTTCTCACACCCGAGCATGTGCTCGCATGCGGCAATGTCCATGCCCTACCGAGAGCCACCCCGAGCAACTTCTCGCCAAGTGATCATCGAGTCCCGTGACATAGCGGTGCACCTGTCCTCCATGTCTGCTACCAATGCGGGCACATACCTAGCCAATGAATCAAACTCCACGTTGTATTCCCGGACCGTCCGCCCATTCTGTCTCAGCGTCAAAAATCTATCGCCCGAGCCCTCCTCATCTGCGAGGCAAGAAATGGCTAAGGAATGCCTCTCGAACTCGTCCCCAAACGGCCGAAAGCGCATGCCTCCGACGCCCCACGAATCGTACTCGCCAATCGCCAGTATCCCGCACCGATGCGAACTCAAGACCATCGACTCGATCTCAAGCCCCGATCACCGCTTCGATCGCGCAGAATCGGATAAACTCGAGATCATCCTCGAGTCTCACCCGTAAAACTCCGTGGCTACAACTCAAAAATCTTCGCCTCGAGCTAGCGGCTCTGTCCAACGGTGTGCAAATGAATCGCCGTCTCCAACCTATCCTCGCTCGCCACGATCTCGGCGAATCGGGCTATCTCCTTGTAGCCCATATCCTCCGCCGCCGCCTGGATCGAGGCTCGTGTATCGCGTCTCGATGGCCGCCGCCGCTTCGACTTTGGGGTTGGCGACGTCAGAGAACTCATTGTCCAAACACCTCGCTCGTAAGGACCGGCACGTGCTGGTGACCCTCGGTGCCCTGCGGTAGTTCCCATCGCTTTGCCCTTACGTCAGTGTTGCCTTGCGCGAGACATAATCGATACAGAAAATACGTCGGAGGAAATTCAACCTATAACACACTCTATTGCACGATCTTAGAGTGAAAGAAGGGAACTAATCCTAACTATCCTGCAGACCTCACGATTATAGATGTGGTGCACAACACACCGATAATCAAGACTCTACTAGATACGGCTGTAGACTCTTTCCGAGGATTAATCGCTCGATACCACTTTGTCACGACCGAACCGGACGTGACCGGTGCCTTAAGGCGGGCACCCTAGTGACCCAACATCAGAGAAAACCAGCGGAATGTAAACTCAAGATAAACAACCATTAAGATATAGAATAGTCTAGCCTAAACTGGCTAACCCAAAAGTACATAAACCGAACAGTCACATCCTTAACGAACCAAGTTCTGACAAGACTCCAGGCCTCTAAGAATGAATAACCCTATGACGACAGGCCCCGTCATGCCCCTGAATGTACAAAATAACAACAACTCCAGGGAGAACCATACCAAAAGTCGAGCCTCCGAAGAAATGGAGCTCTTGACACCTGAGTACAAGATCCTAGGAACGAGGATCTACCGCTTCCTTACCTGCAGATGAACGCAGCCAGAGAAGGGGTCGACACAACGTATCAAGTATGTAAAATCGAAAATACTGTAGTAATATCATAAGTCCAAAATACATTAAAGTTATAGATAAAACCAAATTATGTTGACCGTGCCTTACTAATAATGAGTAACAAGTATACATTTTATAGCATAAAAATAGGAGGCTCATGATCAAAACAGGTACCTCGCCAGTAGTATCATTAAGCAATCCTACTCCCGGGACTATTTCACCGCATAGGTCCCGTGGACCCGCATGAGGTCATCCGCCTCGCCATAGGACTATTTCACCCGCACGGGACTATTTCACCCGCATGGATCTGTGGATCCGCATGAGTACCATCGCTGCACTCGCACGGGACTATTTCACCCGCATGGATCCTATGGTCCAGATCCGCACGAGTACAAGCGCGACTCGCATCATGGGTAGCAAATCCATGGCATAAATAATAACCCGGGGTTTACGTAACAATATAAATATATATAACATAGCTCATCCGCTTATTAAACATAACATAAGCACTACCGCCTATCACATCACAACATAAGCACTACCGCCTATCATAACTTAAGCAAGTTAAGAATCACCTAACTTCTTATTAATAGTATTAATACATCCTCTCATTTTAGTATACCTAAGGCACGATCATGTCTTTTAATAAAAATTCGGGATTTAACCCAAGTATCATGTACTCTAACCTTTTAAGAAATAACTCTTTTATACAAAAATTCCAAGATACTAATCACCATAGTATCAAGTTACGATTTCTTTTCAAAACAAGTCACATTTCCTTTTAAAACTATCTCAAGCTTCTAAATTAAGTGACTTCATTTCTTGTAAAACCTTAGGCACTTCATGCCTTAAAACCATTTTCCTTTCACAAGTTCAAATCATCAAAACCTTTCTCCATTAAACTTTCACAAACTAATATAACCAACTCCCCATAAAGCCGTTATACTAGAGTTAAACAATAGTAAAACACATTCCTTAAGTCCAAGGATTTTTCTACTTTTCTTTTAAAACGAAGCAAGTATCAAATACTTATAACAAACGAAGATTTCCAAATCTTGACGTCACCGTACTACATAGGTACAACTAATCATGCTCAAGAGATAGGAAAGCTCCACATACCTCTGCGGTCAATCCACAAGCTAAGTCCAATTTACCGCACGTAGTATGTCAACCTAAAATGACCACAATACGTTTATCAAGCTCTAATTACAAATGCAGAATTTCCAAGTTAAAGTCACAAATTTCCTACGGAAAATTGGGCGCGTTTCCTTTGTTTCTACATACATTGCCACCTTTTCCAAGGTCGATTTTTAATGCTCAAATGCCATGTTTAAGGCTCAACAACCAACCAACACCAAGGGATTACACACCTAAACTTTGGTGTGTAAAATTCAGCCCCACAAGTTACAACAACTAACCCAACAAGTCTAATGTAGTATTTAGGCAACAACACGCTCATAATATCCCCTAACCAATTCTTTCATAATCAACCCCATTTCTTACATGCAACTACTCTAAGTGCATTTTTCCAACTACAAGTTCTTCCTATTAAACACGCAACACCCAATACCAACTACAAGAGAAGAAATGTTACCTTAAGTTTTGCCAAACTTATTCCAACACCTTGCTAGCCTTTTCTCCAAGAACACCACCACAATAGTCCTCACAAGCTTGTAATAACCTTTCCTTCCTATTACACTTTTCAGATTTTTCCTTAGGCTAGAATTCCTCTTGGGAATTTAGAGAGAAGGATGAGCTTTTAACTTAGAGAGAGATGGAGTGTAGAGATGAAATGTTGAAAGAAATGACCAAGTCTTGGTCAATATAATGCATGTAGAAATCAGATGGGGGACACTTGTCACCCTCCCATGGCCTTTTTTTAAAACAAAAATCAGACTTTCTAAGTTTTTCCGCCCAAATTTCCGCCCGCCGCGCCGCTTTCCCTTCGGCTGCGCGCCAACTCCTGCGGACTCGGATCTTTTGGCGCCATGCCTGCTTCCCGGCGCATGGCTGAAACTCAGCGACCCTCGATTTCGAGCGCGCCCGACTTCCGCCCTACAATCACTGCGCGCCGCGCCCGGCCATGGCCTTGAGACTCCGATCATGTCCAGGCCCGAACCACGGGGTATAACACCTTATACTTAGGAATATTCTACGTTGAAAGCTAGTAATTGATGGACGTATTATGGTCATTATAGGTTGACATTCTACGTGCGGCGTGTTCAACTTGGCTAGTGGACTAAGTTGAAGAGGTATGTGGAATTTTTCTTATCTCTTGAGCATGAGTAGCTATAAATGTATAGTACGGTGGACGTACGAGATTTAAATGAATTTAATTTCATTTGGTATCCTTGACTTGTTTAAGAATGTCCAAGTTGGTTGAGTTAGAGAATTAACTCACTTGTTTTAAAGGTTAAGATGTCTTAGTTTCTAAAGCATAAAGTTGGTTATAACAACTTTACGGGAAGTTAAAAGAATGGTTTATTCTAAAAAGGTAAACAAAGATTTCTTGACTTGGAAATATAGAATACTTGGTTTGGGAAGTATTGATTACTTGAACTATTCTAAAGTTAAGAAACTTGATTTCTAAAGTTAAGAGACTTGAAGTATTCTGAAAGTTATGAAACTTGATTCGAAAGTATATGATATTTGGTTTTAAAAGTATAAGTGTTATACCCCGTATTTCCCGAGTATGTACGTAAGGACGTACGTAGAAAATTTTGAAGTTTAAAGTGGCTTGGCCGAATTATTTTGTTCACAACACCCGTTTAGAGTCGTTTTTCGACGAAACGTTTCCACAGCTTTCGTAGGGTAAATTACGGCTATGTCATTTTTATTTTTTGCGGATTTTTCCGAGAGACAAAACATTTTGGACCAACAAGAGGGCGACACTTGTCACCCTCTCATTGGAACACCTTGGGCGGTAATAGTGGTGGCCGAAAGTGAGGCCTTTGTGGTCAAGGGTTGGTAGGATATTTTTGTGTTAGTTGGCTAGGTGCACTTGGC
The DNA here is from genome assembly GCA_029844215.1 of Przewalskia tangutica. Lineage (NCBI taxonomy): Eukaryota > Viridiplantae > Streptophyta > Magnoliopsida > Solanales > Solanaceae > Przewalskia > Przewalskia tangutica. The sequence continues at coordinate 113,204,374 of CM056727.1, forward strand.
AAGATCTTGGCCCTACACTTGCTATGCACTTGGCATGATCTTGGCCATTGGTTGGCCTTTGCTAGACCTATAAATACCCCCCTTTGGAAGACTTCTTCATCCATTCCTAAAATATTTCTAAGTGTTAAATCCTCCTCCCTCCCCTTTGTGTAGAGTTCGGCCAAGAGCCTCCCCCCTCCCCCTGGGCCGAGAGCCCTGCCCCCCTAGGGGTGCTAGCCGTGGGGTACCCCCCCCCCCTAGCCTAGTTGTTTTCGTATAATACCCCCCTTTGGTAGAAATACTCTCAAAAGTATTGTTATAATGCCCAAATTACCTTAGCCGTATACCTTGTAGTATTCTAAGGTTATACTTATACAAAAGCCCGCTTATACTATTATACTTCCGTCCACAAAACCGAACCCTAAGTAAATCTTCACCGTAGTTGAAGTTATAAGTAGAAGTTGGTTAGAACTTCTAAGGGTTGTTTGGAGCGGTCTGAGCGCATGAGTAGAGCTAAACCTTGCTCAGATCGACATTTAAACTCGGATAATTATGGGCTTATCGAGGTAATTATCTTGTTCTATTGTAATTGGAAATTACATGTTGTTAGATTATATAGTTGAAGTATACTATATATAGTCTTGAACGTAGTTATCGGCAATGTCTTTTGACTTAAGCACGAATAATAAGAAACCTTTTCGAAAGAAGAGTCGAATCAGATTTACATAGATTGTATTACTGAGACTTGTGTAGCTTTTACGTGAGGTAGAATTGTGCACGTCCGGTTTAGACGTATAACCCCTGGTTGGCTTGGTAGCGGCCCGATAGAGGAGAGATTTACGCTGTTGTGGGAGGTTGCCGAATTTTTACGTAGAATGTTCTACTGAAGGGATCTAAATATTAATAACCGCCTGGTGGCCTTTTAGGTTGAGTACTACGCGTGGCGCGATCTACTTGGCTTAAGGAGTAGCCACGGTTTGAGGTACTGGGCGTTTTGCTATTAGTCGATAATCGTCGCGAGGTATGTGAACCTCTTCCATCTCTTCTAGCATGATATGTGTGAACTATGTAGTACGCAGACGCGTGTGCTAAATGTATCTGATTGGTTTAAAACATAAAGTGTTATAACGGCTTTATGGGAAGTTGGTTATAACAGCTTTATGTTGGTAAGAAAATACTTGTGGTTTTTAAAAGGTAACTGATTTGAACTATAACTGGCTTGTTATGTGTTAATAAAGAACTTGAAGTATTTCAAAAGATTTTTGAATCATTTTGAAAGAAGAGGTAATACTTGATTTTTTTAGAAAACTTAAGAGTTATACTAGCTTTATGGAAAGTTAGGTATAACGGCTTAAGAATGTTTTACTGATTTTGGAAATCAGAATGTGTATCGACAAACCACTGCAGCGTTAATAAAAGGAAATGTTTTAATAATTAAGTATTATTAAAACCAGTAGAAACTTCCATCTGCATAGAAGCTAAGATGAGACAAAATGATATTTCCTAGATCATGGCTGCTGTAATAAGATTGTTATAAACAAGAATATCCTACTCACATATAAGGCTTATGTTTCTCAGATTATTTAAAGGAGAATTATATTCTTAAATGAATAAGACTATGAACTACGAAACCTTTCTAAAATAAGAAACTTGAACATGGGAAATTAGGCAAACTTGAACATTGGAAATTAGGCAAACTTGAACATTGGAAAAGAATGTTGCTACTTGATTTTACAAAGAGAAGTAATTGATTTACTTTAAAAAGATAATCACTCTATTGTTATATACTACGGGTATTGTGTGACTTTTGTGAAAGTAACATATCTTTAAAGAGTTATTGTATAAAGTACCTTATGTGTGAATAACTTGATTGTATTGGGTTGTGATAGCCTTGTAATACCTTCGTGTTGATTTGATAAGTAATCATATTAGGATGCTACGTGTGTTAGTATTCTGTGATGTTTGTGTAAAGGGGTTTTCCTCGATTGTGCTTATGTTGTTTAAACGATAAACCGTTATGTTGGTATTATACCACTCACCGTGTTTCCGGGTTAAGCCGCTCCGACGCGGGTAGACTCAGTGATGCAGGACCATGATTCGAGAATACCTCACGCGGTCCTCGGGGGCCTATGCGAGCTACGAGAGTTCCGTGTTAGTGTGCGGCCTTTATGGTCATGCGGTGCATGTGGCCACGCGATCGCGAGTCGGGGCGATTTACGCCGGAGTAGCTATGTCACGACCGATTCCGCCCGTGATCGTGCCTTACCCCGCACCCTAGTGATACAACATCGAGTAATCACGAACATAAAACAATACAAGACATATTATGAAATATGAAACAATAATCGAGAAAACTTGCCTTTCGGCATATATATAAATAACAACTTTTTCCAACATGAACAGCTTTAATCCTTTTTACAAACCCCGCCCACAACAAGATTACATGCACTTAAGAAATGATACGACAACAATGGCGGGACAGGCCCGCCATACCACGAATGTAAACACCTACAACAACAGGACTATACCATCGATAAGCCTCCGAGAAACGGAGCTTTCCCACACGCTGAATCGTGACCCTAAGAGCGAGGATCAATGATCGGTGTACCTTTACTGCGGCATTTAACGCAGCCCGGGCGAGGTCAAGACAACAGTACCAAGTATGTGAAATCAAAATATCAGAAATGAAATCATAATAGTCTATAAAGCAGAGACATGTATGATAACCAAACTACGATCACAATAAGTAGCAAATATGTCAAGTCGTGACTCACGCCTCAAAGTCATCACTCAAATGTAACTATGGGTCTCACGCCCACAACATCAATCGTGCGTGGAATACCTTCCTCACCGCCGGCAGATACAAGCACCAAGGAATACACATGAACACCGTGTCCCACTGTGTCCTAATAAAACGAAGACAGGTAAGCACGAAGGCATAGCCGACTACTAACACCCACGCACTAACAAGGTCATAAATCGTGTCATGATATCTGTCTGCACCGTCCACATGATAAAAGCCGGTCACTCGCCCGCAGATCAAATGTGCGCGTCTAGCCACGAAACTCTCCGCGACTCAAGATAGGCCAACCTCATAGGCCCGCATGAGGTATAACCCCGCATCGAGGGTAGCTACTCCCAAGATCGCCCCGACTCGCACCGCATAGCCACAAAGACCGCATGACCATAAAGGCCGCGACACTAACACGAACTCCGTAGTTCCGCATGGATCCTCGACCCGCATGAGGTATCCTCGAATCATGGTCCTGCATCACTCGAGTCTACCCCGCGTCGGAGGCGCAACCTCGGACACAAGTCAAGGTGAGTGGTACAATACCAACATAACGATCGATAGTCAAACAACTTTAAGCGCGATCGAGGAAAACCCCTTTACACTAACATCACAAGATACTAACACACGTAGCATCCTAACATGTTTACTTCTCAAATCAGCAAGAAAGTATTACAAGGCTATCACAAACCAATACAATCAAGTTATTCACACAAGGTACTTTCTACTAACAAGTTCGTATCTAACCCCAAAGTACTTCACATTAAATCTTTAAAAGATCTGCTTTCTTCACATAAGTCACACAATACCCGTAGTATAAAATAGAGTGATCGTCCTTTTAAGAAAACTAAAACTCTTACCTTTGTAAAATCAAGTAACAACATTATTTTCCAAACGCCCAAGTTTGCCTAATTTCAAATGTTCACGCTTTCTTATTTTAGAAAGGTTTCGTGGTTCATAGCCTTATTCATTTAAGAATATAATTTCTTTTAAACAACTGAGAAACATAAGTCTTATATGTGAGTAGGATATTCTTGTTTATAACAATCTTATTACAAAGAACCATGATCTAGGAAATATCATTTTGTCTCATCTTAGCTTCTACGGATGGAAGTTGCTCTGGTTTTATTAATACTTAATTAATCAAAACATTTCCCTTTATTAACGCTTTGTGGTTTGTCGATACACATTCGATTTCAAATCAAGAAAACATTCTTAAGCCGTTATACCTAACTCCCATAAAGCTAGTATAACTCTTAAGTTTTCAAAACCAAGTATTACTTCTTCTTTCAAAATGATTCAAAACTCTTTTGAAATACTTCAAGTTCTTTATTAACACATAACAAGCCGCTTATAGTTCAAATCGATTACCTTTTAAAAACCACATGTATTTTCTTACCAACATAAAGCCGTTATAACCAACTGCCCATAAAGCCGTTATAACACTTTATGTTTTACACCAATCAAATACATTTAGTACATGTACGTCTACCGTACTACATAGTTCACACATATCATGCTAGAAGAGATAGGAAGAGGTTCACATACCTCGCGACGAGTATCGACTAATAGCAAAACGCTCCAAGTACTTCCAACGGTCGGCTACTCCTTAAGCCAAGTAGAACGCGCCACCCGTAGTACTTCAACCTATAAGGCCAGCGCGCTTATTAACATCAAGATCTTATCGTAGAACATTCTACGTAAAATTCGGCGACCTCCCCGCAACAACGTAAATCACCTCCTCTAACGGGGCCGGATACCACGCCAACCAGGGGGGGGTTATACATCTAACCCGAACGGGTAAAATTCTACTCCACACTACTACTACACAAGTCTACCAGAATACGATTCGATTCTTGAGCTTAAGTCAAAAGACATTGCCAACTAACCACGCCGATTCTATATAAAGTATACTTCAACTATATATTCTAACAACATGTAATTTCCAATTACAATAGAGGACAAGATATTTACCTCGATAAGCCCATAATTATCCGAGTTTAATGTCGATCCTTAGCAAAGTTTCGCTCTACTCCGGTGCTCCAACCCGCTCCAAACAACCCTTAGAAGTTCTAACCAACTTCTACATAGTACTCCAACTAACTATGGAGGTTTTCCTTAGGGTTTCGGTTTTTTTGTGGCTAAAGGAAGTATAATCGTAATTTCTGGGCTTTTGTATAAGTGTAACCTTGGGAATACTACAAGGTATTTGGGCCAAGGTATTTGGACATTATAACAATACTAGGAGAGTATTTCTATACCACAACAAGGGGTATTATACGAAAACTACTAGGCTCGGGGGGTACCACCCGGCCAAGGCACCACAAAGGGAGGAGGCTCTCACCACAAGGCCACTCAAAGGGGAGGGTGTTGGACGAACACAACACAAGAGGAGGGAGGGATTTTAGGCTTGGAAGGTTTCATTTGTGGATGAAGAGTTCATCAACATAAGGGGGGTATTTATAGCAAAACCAAAGGCCAACCAATGGCCAAGATCTAGCCAAGTGCAAGGCAAGTGTAAGGCCAAGATCAAGCCAAGTGCACCCTAACCCTACTCCACAAAACATGGCACAAAACAAGCCACAAAACAAGGCCAAAACAAGGCACAAAACCATGAACCAATCGGCCAAGGCCAAGCCTCCTCTTTACCGTCCAATGAGGGTGACAAGTGTCACCCTCCCGTTGGTCCAAAAATGTTTCGTCTCTCGGAAAAATCCGCAAAAATTAAAAATGACATAGCCGGAAATTCCCCTACGAAAGCTGTGAAAACGTTTCGCCGAAAAACGACTCTAATCGGGTGTTGTGTACAAAAATAATTCGGCCAAGCCTATTCTCAAGTTCGAAATTTCCTACGTACGTCCCTGCGTACATACTCTGGAAATACGGGGTATAACATTCTCCCCTCCTTAGAAACATTCGTCCCGAATGTTCCTTCTAAGTCTCAAAACAAACGTGCGCCAGTATAGTCTTCACTACTATACTTACGAGAATCAATCCTGCCACACCTGGCCACAGAAACAACTTGCGCAAAAATGCTTACATCCAAGTCCACGAGGAAACACCTCTAATCATCACCACAAAACACTTCTCACCGGGGTCTAAAATATACTTCCTTCGCACCTTCTCTTTACAAAAGAAATGATCACATCTATGCTCGCCATACATGCTCGCTTCTCTTTACTCGTCGTAGATACCGCTTTGTCACTTTGCCTGAGGCATTAACCTTCTCAGGCGACCCAACAAATGGTACCACTTTTGTCACTTTGTCGCGAGCCTTGCTCCGACTACCCAACAAATGGTACCGGGCTGCTTGCGATCCCTGAGGATGTCATACACTCGAACTCTTACCACATTCTGATACTGCTTCAGTTTCCAAAACTCGGGGTTACTATCTCTAACGTGGTCATCATTAATTGGGAACACTGATGGCTCTCCGATACTTTCCGAATATAACAATACGAAGACCGGACGTCACGCCTCTGCCTCGGACGGCAAATGCTAACATATAGGCAACCTGGCCTATCCTTCACATGAACTCAAAAAGCCCAAAGTAACTCGGGCTAAGTTTCCACTGTTTTCCAAAACTCGTCACACCCTAACCGGGGTGGTACTTTCAAGAAGACCGACCGTCAACCTGAACTCTAAGCGTCGTTGCCGATTATCCGCACGATTCCTCCGAGCCGGTAACTTCTTCTAGACAAGCTTCACTATCCATAGTCTGCTGGAACAAGCTGAACCAATTTATCGAACCTTGCCAACATCGAACCAATCGGCCAAGAACTTTACACTTCCGCCCCTACAAGGCTTCAAAAGGTGACATCCGAACACTGAAATGGTAGCTTAAACACTACCTCCACAGGAGACAACAATCCCCACAACTATCCCTGAAATCCAAACACCGGCGAGGCGAACGCGGTCTCGAGACTCACTGAGTTCTTAACACATGCTTGGTAAAACTTCCAGGAACAAAAATAGCCGTAACCTGGGCTCCACTGTCTGTCATAAGGTGAAGGTAGGCACCCCGTGCAGCCTTACAACCTTTCAGATAACTCAACACAGCCGAGTAAACGGTCTCGATCAAGAACACGATGGGCTGCCCCCATCGCCCGACCATCGGTCGAACGCATCCACGAACTCGTCTGACGGTTAACTAAACTTGGGCCTAACACCCTCACAACCCTAACACAAGGCGGACCACCAAAACCTGACCCCACCGCCATACATGCCGCGGTTGACCCGCAATCGTGGCCTCAACCCGACCCGAACGCCGCACAATACTAGCTCCCGATCCGAACAATCTCACCAATCACGTTTGAAAACCTAGCGGTCTTCTTAGCTCAACTACCCCTTTCATTTCACACTACTTAGGACCTATCCCAAACATAGCTCACGCGGCACTATGCACCCGATAAGGATCAACATAACACTACACCTTTACTCGAGATGGCCTTACCTCTAAGGTCTCTACGTATAAAACTCTAAGGCTCACACCTTCTCTATCCCCAAATCTTACTTGGTTAACTAACCAAGATTTCTAATCACAATATTAACATACCGCTATCATAACATAGCACTTATGATATACCCATCTTATCACACATACCGAACTCTGAGGGTTAGAGATATATCTATATTCATCGCTTCACTCCCTTAGTCGTTCTAATCAAACTCGCCTGTAGGCGCATACCGGTGGGAGATGACACACTACCCACCGATCACGAAGGCTAAGTCCTCCTACAAGGACACTTTTTGACACTGCACTCGACGGTCATAGGTACAACAAGTACCAACTAAAAACGACATTCCCGACGACGTGCCACATCGCGTGAACCGGAAGTCACGGAGTTCGACCAACTCTGCATACCCCGAACGCCCCGAACTCCGTGGAAGACCACTGCGACCGGGCGGAGGTGCATAATCTAATCTTGGTGAGGCGACTCGCCGAAAGTTACCAAAGGACCTCGCTCGCCCTCTTCTCGCCCTTGTTAACCCGTCGATCTCTATGTTTCTACCGATGTGCATAAGCCCGCATACGTGCCATGCTCAAGCTTCAATCGAGGAACTTACTTGCACAACCTTCTCGTTGATATTCATCAAGACTCGCGATACATCGGTATACTCTGGTAGCCAAATCCATAGCTAGTAATAGGGTCGCCTCTGCAATCCATATTCTCTGCTCTCGGTCGTGGAACCGGTTCAAATATCATGGCCGCAGAGAATCGCCGCCGCCGTGCTAAACTTTATCGGGCTAGTGACGTCGCAGAAATCCCGAATGAAGCATTACCCTAGGTAATGATTGGGCCTCGCCCACGTAACCCTCTCGAACTCTACTCGCAGCTCCTCGGCGCCTTTTGGGCGGGTTTGCCCTACGCGAGGCATAACGATAAGGGAAAGAAATACGCCGAGGGTCTAACTTACAACACGCCTCTAAGGCACGATCTCGTGAGTGAGAAGAATATAAACCAATCCTAAATATCCTATAGCCTCCCGATTATTGGTGTGGTGCACAACACACCGATAATCAAGACTTACCGATACGATGCGTAGACCGCTTTCCGAGGATTAACTGCTCTGATACCACTTTTGTCACGACCCGATTCCGGGCCCGTGACTGGTGCCTTACCCCGGGCACCCTAGTGATACAACATCAGAGTAATCAGAGGAACATAAAACAATACAAGACATATTATGAAATATGAAACAATAATCTGAGAAAAACTTGCCTTTCGATATATATAAATAACAACTTTTTCCAACATGAACAGCTTTAATCCTTTTACAAACCCGCCACAACAAGATTACATGCACTTCTAAGAAATGATACGACAACAATGGCGACAGGGCCCCGCCATACCACGAATGTAAACACCTACAACAACAGGGACTATACCATCGATAAGCCTCCGAGAAACGGAGCTTTCACACGCCGAATCGTGACCCTAAGAGCGAGGATCAATGATCGGTGTACCTTTACTCGCGGCATTTAACGCAGCCCCGAAGGAGGTCGATAACAGTACCAAGTATGTGAAATCGAAAATATCGTAAATGAAATCATAATAGTCTATAAAGCAGAGACATGTATGATAACCAAACTACGATTCACAATAAGTAGCAAATATGTCAAGTCGTGACTCACGCCTCAAAGTCATCACTCAAATGTAACTATGGGTCTCACGCCCACAACATCAATCGTGCGTGGAATACCTTCCTCACCGCCAAAGATACAAGCACCAAGGAATACACATGAACACCGTGTCCCACTGTGTCCTAATAAAACAAGACAGGTAAGACGAAGGCATAGCCGACTACTAACACCTACGCATCAACAAGGTCATAAATCGTGTCATGATATCTGTCTGCACCGTCACATGATAAAAGCCGGTCACTCGCCGCAGATCAAATGCGCGTCTAGCCCCTGAACTCTCCGCAGACTCGCATAGGCCAACCTCATAGGCCCGCATGAGGTATAACCCCGCATCGAGGGTAGCTACTCCGGCATCGCCCCGACTCGCGATCCGCATGGCCACAAAGACCGCATGACCATAAAGGCCGCGACACTAACACGAACTCCGTAGTTCCGCATGGATCCCCGACCCGCATGAGGTATCCTCGAATCACGGTCCTGCATCGCTCGAGTCTACCCCAGACGGAGGGCGCAACCTCCGGACACAAGTCAAGGTGAGTGGTACAATACCAACATAACGGCTGATAGTCAAACAACTTTAAGCGCAGTCGAGGGGAAAACCCCTTTACACTAACATCACAAGATACTAACACACGTAGCATCCTAACATGTTTACTTCTCAAATCAGCAAGAAAGTATTACAAGGCTATCACAAACCAATACAATCAAGTTATTCACACAAGGTGCTTACTAACAAGTTCGATTATCTAACCCCAAAGTACTTCACACATTAAATCTTTAAAAGATCTGCTTTTTCACATAAGTCACACAATACCGTAGTATAAAATAGAGTGATCTGCCCTTTTAAGAAAACTAAAACTCTTACCTTTGTAAAATCAAGTAACAACATTATTTTCCAAACGCCCAAGTTTGCCTAATTTCAAATGTTCACGTTTCTTATTTTAGAAAGGTTTCGTGGTTCATAGCCTTATTCATTTAAGAATATAATTTCTTTTAAACAATCTGAGAAACATAAGTCTTATATGTGAGTAGGATATTCTTGTTTATAACAATCTTATTACAGCAACCATGATCTAGGAAATATCATTTTGTCTCATCTTAGCTTCTATGCAGATGGAAGTTGCTACAGGTTTTATTAATACTTAATTAATCAAAACATTTCCCTTTATTAACGCTGCTGTGGTTTGTCGATACACATTCTGATTTCAAATCAAGAAACATTCTTAAGCCGTTATACCTAACTCCCATAAAGCTAGTATAACTCTTAAGTTTTCAAAACCAAGTATTACTTCTTTCAAAATGATTCAAAACTCTTTTGAAATACTTCAAGTTCTTTATTAACACATAACAAGCCGCTTATAGTTCAAATCGCTTACCTTTTAAAACCACATGTATTTTCTTACCAACATAAAGCCGTTATAACCAACCGCCCATAAAGCCGTTATAACACTTTATGTTTTACACCAATCAAATACATTTAGTACATGACGCCTACCGTACTACATAGTTCACACATATCATGCTAGAAGAGATAGGAAGAGGTTCACATACCTCGCGACGAGTATCGACTAATAGCAAAATGCTCCAAGTACTTCCAACCGCCGGCTACTCCTAAGCCAAGTAGAACGCGCCACACGTAGTACTTCAACCTATAAGGCCACAAGCGCGCTTTATTAACATCAAGATCTTATCGTAGAACATTCTACGTAAAATTCGGCAAAGACTCTCCCGCAACAGCGTAAATCTCCTCTCTAACGGGCCGGCTACCAAGCCAACCAGGGGGGGGTTATACATCTAACCCGAACGGGTATAATTCTACTCCACAGTACTACTACACAAGTCTATCTGAATACGCTGATTCGATTCTTCAGCTTAAGTCAAAAGACATTGCCAACTAACCACGCCGATTCTATATATAGTATACTTCAACTATATATTCTAACAACATGTAATTTCCAATTACAATAGAGGACAAGATATTTACCTCGATAAGCCCATAATTATCCGAGTTTAATGTCGATCCTTAGCAAAGTTTCGCTCCTACTCCGGGTGCTCCAACCCGCTCCAAACAACCCTTAGAAGTTCTAACCAACTTCTACATAGTACTCCAACTAACTATGGAGGTTTTCCTTAGGGTTTCGGTTTTTTGTGGCTAAAGGAAGTATAATCGTAATTTCTGGGCTTTTGTATAAGTGTAACCTTGGGAATACTACAAGGTATTTGGGCCAAGGTATTTGGACATTATAACAATACTAGGAGAGTATTTCTATACCACAACAAGGGGTATTATACGAAAACAACTAGGCTAGGGGGGGGGTACCCCACGGCCAAGGCACCACAAAGGGGAGGGGGAGGCTCTCGGCCACAAGGCCACTCAAAGGGGGAGGGGGGGTGTTGGACGAACACAACACAAGAGGAGGGAGGGATTTTAGGCTTGGAAGGTTTCATTTGTGGATGAAGAGTTCATCAACATAAGGGGGGTATTTATAGCAAAACCAAAGGCCAACCAATGGCCAAGATCTAGCCAAGTGTAAGGCAAGTGTAAGGCCAAGATCAAGCCAAGTGCACCCTAACCCCTACTCCACAAAACATGGCACAAAACAAGCCACAAAACAAGGCCAAAACAAGGCACAAAACCATGAACCAATCGGCCAAGGCCAAGCCTCCTCTTTACCGTCCAATGAGGGTGACAAGTGTCACCCTCCCGTTGGTCCAAAAATGTTTCGTCTCTCGGAAAAATCCGCAAAAATTAAAAATGACATAGCCGAAAATTCCCCTACGAAAGTCGTGGAAAACGCTTTACAAAAACGACTTAATCGTGTTGTGTACAAAAATAATTCGCCAAGCCTATTCTCAAGTTCGAAATTTCACGCACGCCCCTCGCGTACATACTGGAAATACGGTATAACAAGCTACCCTCGATGCGGGTTATACCTCATGCGCGCCTATGAGATTGGCCTACGCGAGTCGCGGAGTTCGTGGCTAGACGCCGCACATTTGATATTGCGCGAAATGACCGCCTTTGATCATGCGCGACGGCAGACAGATATCATGATACGCTGATTTATGACCTTGTTAGTACTGTGGTGTTAGTAGTCGGCTATGCCTTCGCATTTACCTGCATCGCTTTATTTGGACACAGGTGGGACCTGCTGTTCATGTGTATTCCTTGGTGCTTTTCTATCATTGACTGCCGGCAGTGAGGAAGGTATTCCACGGGAATGATTGATGTTGTGGGCGTGAGACCTATTGTTATATTGGAGTGATGACTTGGAGGGCGTGAGTCCCTGACTAGACATGACTGCTTATTTATTGTGAACTGTAGTTTGGTTATCATACATGTCTCCTGCTTTCTATAGACTACTATGATTTCATTTACAGTATCTTCATGTTTCACATACTTGGTACCTGTTATCGACCTCCTGGGCCGCGTTCATGCCGCAGTAAAGGTACACCGCCGTTGATCCTCGCTCTTAGGGTCACAGTTCAGCGTTTGGGAAGCTCCGTTCCTCCGGAGGCTTATCTTGGTATAGTCCCCTGTTGATTGTAGGTGCTTACATTCAGGGGTATGACGGGGCCCTGTCCCGTCGTTGTTGTCATATCATTCTTAGAGGTCTGTAGTACTGTTATGGGCAGAGTGGTAGAAAGAGATGTAACTGTTCAAATTGTTATTTATATATACTGACGGTAACCGTTTTTGGTTAGCCTGTCTTCTTATTTCACTGTCTTATTACTTTGGTTTCATGTATTGTCTTTATGTTCCGCTGATTACTCTGATGTTGTATCACTAGGGTGCCCGGGGTAAGGCACCAGTCACGGGCCCCGGAACGGGTCGTGACAATAAGTTTCTTGGTTTCAAAAAGAATGTAATTGTCTAAAACATAAAGAGTTATAACGGCTTTATGAGAAGTTAGTTATAACGGCTTTATGGAAGGTTAAGGAAGTGTCTACTTGATTTATAGGCATGAGTTGCCTAGGTTGTGAATGTAGAAGTTACTTAGTGTCAAAACCTTGAAATGAATTTCTAAAGGTATGGTAACTTGTTTTGAAAAGTAGACAAGCCTTGATACTACGGGTGTTAGTATCTTGGGGGTTTTTATATAAAAAGGGTTCTTTTTTTCTAAAGGAACGGAAGTACGTAGTACTTTGGGTTAAATCCTCGGATTTCTAATAACATGTTAGTGCCTTAAGTTAACTAAAATGAGAGTACATGATAATTAAGGCTAATAAGAAGTTAGGGTATGTCTTAACTTGCTTATGATAATTATGATAAGCCGGTGGTTCTTATGTTATGTATGATAAGCCGGTAGTGCTTATGTTATGTATGATAGTCGGTTGTGCTAGTGATATACTGTTCATTACGGGGTCATTCCCCAGATTTTGTGACATTTGCATATTCCGTGGATTTGCTACCCATGATGCGAGGAATACCTCATGCGATTCCGTAGGGCTCATGCGGGTGAAATAGTCCTATGCGGGGCGGACCAGTCCTATGCGAGGATATCACCTCATGCGGGTCCATACGACCTATGCGGGCGGATACAGTCTATGCGAGGAAATTACCTCATGCGAGTCCATACGGCCTATGCGGGTGAAATAGTCCCAGGAGTAGGATTGCAGAATGATACTACGGGCGGATGGCCCTAGGTTAATCATGATCTTCCTGTTTTAAAACCGGCAAAGTTTATTCTTGTCCACTCTCATTGTTAGTATGGCATAGTGTACTGTTAATGTGGTTTTCATACATGTCGCCAGCTTTATTTTAGACTATTATGATTTCATTACAGTACTTTCAATTTCACATACTTGGTACCTGTTGTACTGACCTCCTTTGGGGGGCTGCGTTCATGCCGTAGGTAGAGTTATACAGGTTGCTGATCCTCACTCTTAGGATCACTGTTCAGCTGTTGAGAAGCTCCATTACTCCGGAGGCTTATCCTTGGTTCAGATCCCCGGTATTGTCAGTTGTTGTACATTCAGGGGTATGGCGGGGCCCTGTCCCGTCACAGTTGTTATTCTTAGAGGTCTGTAGTCATGTCTTGTGGATTGGGTTGTAAAGAAAAAAAAAAGAGGTAACTGCTTTTTGGGTTATGTGTATACTTTTGGAAGGTGTCCTTATCGGCTAGCCTGTTATTTATTTCTTTTGAGTTATATGTTTGTTCCGCTACTATTCTATGATGTATACCGGTAAGGGGTGCCAGGTAGGGCACCAGTCGCGGGCCCGGGGTTGGGTCCTGACACCTAAGATCCCTAGTGGTATACTAAGCAAGGATAATCCCTTAAACCCCCCAAGATCAAGTGTTGGCCGAGAATAGAGAGGGTGAAACCCTAAGTTTTATCAACTTTTTGGAAGTGAAATACAAAGTGAAGTTGTGTATAAGTTCATAGGGGTCACATATATGTGATTGGAACTTGAAGAAGTGGAGCGAAATGAAAAATGCGGACCAATATAGCAAGGGCTGTTTTGGACGATTTTTGGCTAAAAAATGAGGTAATGATTCTTCTTCCTCTGCAGTAATTGGATATTACTCATTCTTATAGTATATAGATGAACTTGTATTAAGGAAGATATGGAAAATGAGGTGTGCAAGCCCAACTTTGGGAGTTGAGGCCGAGAGCAACCTTTTTGTGCCATTAGATTCGTTGAATTTTTATTGTCGTCATCTACACCTATAACATGCTAAAATGAAGTATTATTGTTGTTGATAAGTTGTTGAGACTTGTATAAAAGTATTGGAACTTGAATTAGAATAAAAAAGATTAAGGAAAGAGTTATCAGATTTTAGTTGTTGGCCGTAGAATCTATAAAACTGTTGGATATTGTCGTGCAGTTTTTATGGACTGTTTTGGGCGTGTAATATGCTGCAAAATAAGCCCCTAACATGCATGATTAAATGTAGTAAATGGCTAATGAAAGTCCTAAGGAATAAGGGTGTTAAAGGCTTCACATTGTACCCTTAATGTTGGTTTATTATGGGCTGAAATTATGGATTGTTTTTATATGATTATGGGGCAGATTTTTACACGTCCAGTTAGGCGTGTAATCCCCTTTGATTAACTGATGGTTGTGCCTTAAATGTGGTGTGTTGGTTGATGAATACGGGCCTTGAAAAAGGTGGAAAAGTACGTAGAAGCAAAGGAAGTGTTGCCCAAATTTCCGTAGAATTAGAGGGCAATTACTTGGTATAAATCTTACAATAGTAAGCTTGAAATTGATAGAAGTGTTATCGTTATTATAGGTTGAAGTACTACGTGTAGCACATTCTACTTGGCTTGTGGAATAGCCAATAAGGTTGAAGTACATTGGAGCGTATTGCTACTTGTCGTTTGGGTTAGTCGCCAACGAGGTATGTGAACTTCTTCCTTCTTTTGACATGATCATTTGGAAAGTCTATGTGACTTGATTTTGGTGAGTCTATGTGACTTGATTTATTGAAGTAAGTAAATTGATTTTGAAAGTATATGAGTCTTGATTAAGTATGAGTGACTTGGTTTGAATTGTATAAGTTACTTGAAGTACTTTAAAGTTATGAGACTTGGTTTCTTTAAAGATTATGAGACTTTATTTTTCAAGTTATGGGACTTGATTTCTAAAGTTAAGAGACTTGATTCATTTGGAAGTTATGAGACTAAAGTTATTTGAAAGTCATGAGACTAGAATTATTTTAACAAGTATAGATTACTTGGTTTCAAGAGACTGCATGACTTGATTTTAAAAGATAGGAGTAACGTTATTTGAAAAGAATGAGTTACTTGAGTTAAAGGAATAATTGTCTTAATGTTGAAAGTAGAAGTTACTTGATTTAAAGCCTTGTGTTGAAGTTAAAAAGGTGTAGTAACTTGATTTGAAAAGTATATGTTACTTGATTCCAAGAGAATAAGTAATTTGATTTGAAAAGTATATGCCACTTAATATAAAGAGTAGAAGTAACTTGATTTAAAGGTATATGTTACTTGATTTTAAAAAAGGGAGTTTACTTGATTTAAAAGTAAGTTACTTGAGTTTAAAAGGGTAAGTAACTTGGTTTTAATAGTGAAAGTGCTTTTGGGTTCAGCTCCCTAAATATTGCATGAAACGATTCTTTTATAAAGAATAGACGTACATAGTACTTTGGGTTCAAATCCCTTACATGACATGATAGTGTCGTGGTTGTATTAAAAGGAAAGATGTGGTAGTGCTTCAGTTTTCTAAAAATGAAAGTGTTATAACAGCTTTATGGGAAGTTTGTTATAACAAGGTTCGTGGAAAGTCAAGAGAGGGTTTAAAAATGTTGTAAGGAAATCATGTGAGAATGTCTATGATTAAGTCCTTAATATAGTACATGATATGTGGCACTTTGATTTTAAAAGATGTTTTAAAGTAATACGTGACGTCTATTGCCTTGATTTACCAAACCATGTCTTAGAAAGATACTTGGTGTGATAAGTGTCTTGATGATGGTTTTGAAATGATACATGTGTTGGATTCTACTTCCTAGTGATACATGTAGTACTTGGGCTTTTCAAAAATGGAAATTTAGTTTATAAAGTGAATGTACGACGGACGTACAATTGTTGTAATGGATCTTAATCCTTAATGAACTATGTGATAGTGCCTTGGTGTTATAAAATGAAAGACTTGTTAGTGTCTTGGTTTTTCATAGAGAATGCTAGCTCATTCTATTTGTGCCAACGAGAGTCAAAAGGCGATTTAAAGTGTACATAGTTGCTTGTGATAGCTTTATGTGTACATTCCTTTATATTTACCCCGAGTTCCAGAATAGGCCGGGACATGTTGTACCTCGCATGACAGTATTGTTTGGGTTATTTTAGAAGGGAAGACATGGTATTGCCTTGGTTTTTCTAAGGAGAAGAATACCTCCTATTTAATCTAATGAGAGTTAAAGATTACTTAACTTGCATATGTTGTTCATGATAGCCATTGGTGCTAGTGTTATGAGTATAATTGCGGGGTAAACCCCCAAGACATTATACATCTCCTGAGTATAACTGCGGGGTAAACCCCCAAGGCATTATACATCTCCGTGGACTAGCTCTCCACGATGCGGGTGTCCATATATATTCTCATTACTCTCATTGTTAATCAGGCACAGTGTACTGTCATTTTGGTTGTCATACTTGCCTCCCGTGTTATATTTGGACTGTGTGGTTTTACAAAAAAAAGGGCATAGTTGACTCTCGGTGTTATAATAGTATAGTGTTACAGTGATACAAGGATGCAATAGTACAGTGATACAGGGTACATTTGACTCTGGTTTTATATGACACGGTAGGATCTGGTATTTGATTTTTATACTTGCCCCTGTCATTCTTTTGTACAGTTATGATCTTATTTCATGTACTTCATGTTTACATACTTAGTACCTTGTTGTACTTGTCACGACCCGACCCCGGGCCCGCGACTGGTGCCCTACCTGGGCACCCCTTACAGGTATACATAAGAGAATAGCAATGGAACATACATAAACTCGTAAAAAAAATACTAGACAGTAAATATCAACGGGCTAGCCGATAAGGCCACCTTCCGAAAAATATACATCTTTGTTCTTACAACCCAATCCACAAGATATGACTACAGACCTCTAAGAATATTTTTACATAACAACTGTGACGGGACATGGCCCCGCCATACCCCTGAATGTACAACAACCGATAATACCAGGGATCTGAACCAAAGATAAGCCTCCGGAGTAATGAAGCTTCTCAACAGCTGAACAGTGATCCTAAGAGTGAGGATCAACAACCTGTATAACTCTACCTGCGGCATGAACGCAGCCCCCCGAAGGAGGTCAGTACAACAGGTACCAAGTATGTGAAACTGAAAGTACTTTAATGAAATCATAATAGTCTAAAATAAAGCTGGGAACATGTATGGTAACCACATTAACAGTACACTATGCCTTACTAACAATGAGAGTGGACAAGAGTAAACTTTGCCGGTTTTAAAACAGGAAACTCATGATTAACCTAGGGCCATCCGCCCGTAGTATCATTCTGCAATCCTACTTCTGAGACTATTTCACCCGCATAGGACGTATGGACCCGCATGAGGTAATTTCTTCGCATAGACTGTATACGTCCGCATAGGTCGTATGGACCCGCATGAGGTAATCTCCTCGCATAGGACTGGTCCGCCCCGCATAGGACTATTTCACCCGCATGAGCCCTACGGACTCGCATGAGGTATTCCTCGCATCATGGGTAGCAAATCCACGGAATATGCAAATATCACAAACCCGGGGAATGACCCCGTAATGAACAATATATCACTAGCACAACCGGCTATCATACATAACATAAGCACTATCGGCTTATCATACGTAACATAAGCACCAACGACTTATCATACGTAACATAAGCACCAACGGCTTATCATAAGCAAGTTAAGACATCCCCTAACTTCTTATTAGCCTTAATTATCATGTACTCTCATTTTAGTTAACTTAAGGCACTAACATGTTATTAGAAATTCAGGAATTTAACCCAAAGTACTACGTTCTTCCGTTCCTTTAGAAAAAGAGAACCCTTTTTATATAAAAACCCCCAAGATACTAACACCCGTAGTATCAATGCTTGTCTACTTTTCAAAACAAGTTACTACACCTTTAGAAATTCATTTCAAGGTTTTGACACTAAGTAACTTCTACATTCACAACCTAGGCAACTCATGCCTATAAATCAAGTAGACACTTTCTTAACCTTCCATAAAGCCGTTATAACTAACTTCCCATAAAGCCGTTATAACTCTTTATGTTTTAGACAATTACATTCTTTTTGAAACCAAGAGTCTTATACTTTTAAAACCAAGTATCATATACTTTCAAATCAAGTTTCGTAACTTTCAGAATACTTCAAGTCTCTTAACTTTAGAAATCAAGTTTCTTAACTTTCAGAATACTTCAAGTTTCTTAACTTTAGAAATCAAGTTTCTTAATTTTAGAGTAGTTCAAGTAATCAATACTTCCCAAACCAAGTATTCTATACATTTCCAAGTCAAGAAATCTTTGTTTACCTTTTTAGAATAAACCATTCTTTTAACTTCCCGTAAAGTTGTTATAACCAACTTCCCATAAAGTCGCTATTGTTACACCCCGTAGTTCCAGTGTATGTATATGAGGACGTACGTACGTAAATACGACATTAAAATTGGAAAGGAAGAAAGATGTGATTTTTCGACGGAAAAGTTTCCGAATTTTGAGAAGGAAAAATGTTCGTTAATGGGAATTGGATTCCCAGATTTGGTATTCAGACTTTTTGGAATATTTGAGAATTATGGAATTTTATTTCCGAAATTGGTCACGTGGGGCCCACGGGAGAATTTACGGTTTTGTGGGGCCCACTTTATTTTCGGATTTTTGGCATTGCGGATATTTTCGGAAGATGAAATATTTTGGACGAGTAGGGGGCGACACGTGTCACCCCCGTGTGTCCATGTTGGCCGAATTGGAGAAGGCGAGTGGGGCGTTTTAGGTGGACAAGTGGCCCATTTTTGTGGTGGCCACTTGTCCCATTTTTGTGGTAGCCAAATGGTTGGCCAACTACCGACACGCATGTACCCCATCCTCACCACACACTTGCCTAGATCTTGGCCATTGATTTTCCTATAAATACCCCATTGTTTCAAGACTTATTTCATCCACACTTTGAGATTCTAAGTCACAAAATACTCCCCCTTTGTTGAGGTTCTCGTCCTACTCTCCCCTTGGTGTAGGAAAAATTCTTCAAGTGTTGATATAGTCCCAAATACCTTAGCCTAGTATCCCTAGTTGTATTCCAAGTTATTTCAATACTAGGGCAGAAAATTCTACTTTATTCCTTTAGTCGCAAAAACGAAGCCCTAGAAAAATCTTCATAGCTTAGATGAAGTGTTAAGAGAAGTTATTTGGAAACTTCTAAGGGTTGCTTGGAGGCGGGTTGGGCGTCGGAATGGAGCTAAACGTTGCTCGGGATCGACTTATAATCTTGGATAATTTTGGGCTTATCGAGGTAATGATCTATGTCCCTATTGTAATTGGAAATTACATGTTGTAGTAGTTAATCATTGAGTAAAAGATATATTGGAAGTATAATTATAAGGAATTGAACTATATTTACATTGGTGTATTTGCGGTAGACTTGTAGTATTATTGTGGAGTAGAATTGTAGACGTCCGGTTAGACGTGTAACCCCCACTGGAATTGTTGGTTTGGTAGCAGGCCTCGTTTGAGGAGGAGTTTTATGTGGTTGCGGGGGGGGAGGTGCTGCTGAATTTTCCGTAGAATAAGGAATCTTGTATCTAGAATTATTCTCTGAAGAGAGCTAGAGGTTGATAGGCGTTTTGTGGCCTTTATAGGTTGAAGTACTACAGTGGCGTATTCTACTTGAAGGGTGGAAAAGCGAGCAAGGTTAGAGTACTTTGGAGCGTTTTGCTAATTGTCGATAATCGTCGCGGTATGTGAACCTCTTCCTATCCTTTCTAGCATGATATTTGTGAAATATATTTAGTGTGGTAGGCGACGTGTGTTTAAAGGAAGTTGATTTTCCTTTTGTGTCCTTGACTTGATTCCAAGTTAAGTGACTTGTTATGAAACATTAAGGACTTGAATTATGTTAAAAGTTGTAAAATCTCACTCATGATTAATGGGTGTGTGGTCTTTAAAGAATAAAGTTATCTTGATTTGAAAATAAGAATGGTTTTATCATTGGATTTAAAATGATAACTTGACTTATAAACAACTTGATTTTGGGAAAGGAGAAGTAATTTGATTTAAAGGTATAGATTACTTGTTTTTAAAAGAGTAAGACACTTGATTTAAAAGTATATTGCTACTTGACTTTTAAAGGAGAAGTGCATTTGTTTTAAAAGAAGGTATGAAAATTGTTTTGGTTTTACTTTGATGTCTTTTGACTTGAGTTTAAATAATAAGAATCGAAGTATTTCAAAGAGTTATTAACCATTTTTGAAAGAAAAGAAATACTTGGTTTTAAAAGCTTAAGTGTTATACTAGCTTTATGGGAAGTTAGGTATAACGACTTAAGGAAGATAGAAGGAGCAGTTTACTTATTTTTTTATAAAAGTCTTGTATTGATTACGGAAAGTGTAGTAAGATGGTTTGATAAGTAGACATGTTAGGATGCTACGTGTGTTAGTGTCTTGTGATGTTTGTATAAAGGGGTTTCCACTTGTTGTGCTTATGTTGTTTAACGATAAGTTGTTATGTTAGTATTATATCACCACCTCTTGACATGATTAGAGGTTAATCGCCCTCCGACGCGGGTAGACTCGGTAGTCTGTGTGACCTATGATTCGAGAATACCTCATGCGGGTTTGTGTGACCTATGCGAGCTACGAGAGTTCGAGGTTAGTGTGGGGCCTTTATGGTCATGCGGTCTATGTGGCCGTGCGGTGCGAGTCGGGGCGTTGCAGGGAGTAGCTACCCTCGATGCGGGGAATACCTCATGCGGGCCATCGGAGTGGCTTATGCGGAGCTGCGGGAAGTTCCAGGACTAGACGCGCACATTAGATACTGCGGGCGAGTGGCCAGCTTCGATCATGTGGCGGTCTAGACAGATCTCATGTAATCTGATTTATGACCTTGTTGGTACTGTGGGTTTTAGTAGTCGGCTATGCCTTCGTACTTACCCCGTACGGTTTTAGTAGTGGAATAACTATGTGTATTCCTTGGTGCTTTTATATCATAGACTGCCGGCAGTGAGGAAGATATTCCACGGGCATGATTGATGTTGTGGGCGTGAGACCCATAGTTGTATTTGAGTGATGACTTTGAGGGCGTGAGTCCCTGACTTGACATGACTGCTTATTTATTGTGAACTATAGTTTGGTTATCATACATGTCTCCTGCTTTATATAGACTACTATGATTTCATTTCTGATATTTTGATTTCACATACTTGGTACTGTTATCGACCTCCTTGAAGTGCGTTCATGCGCAGTAGAGGTACACCAGTGTTGATCCTCGCTCTTAGGGTCACGATTCAGCGTTTGGGAAGCTCCGTTTCTCGGAGGCTTATCGATGGTATAGTCCTGTCGTTGTAAGTGCTTACATTCGAGGTATGTCAGGCCCCTGTCCGCCATTGTTTTATATCATTCTTAAGTGCAGAAATCTTGTTGTGGGCAGAATTGTAAAAAGGATGTAAGCTTCTAGTTGTTATATATTTATGCCGAAAGGCAACTTTTCTCAGATAACTGTTTTACACTTCACTTTATTCATGTCTTGTTTTATATTCCGCTGATTACTCTGATGTATGGCTACTTGGGTGCCCGGGGTAAGGCACCAGTCACGGGCCCGGGTTCGGGTCGTGACAAAAGTGGTATCAGAGCAGTTAATCCTCGGAAAGTGTCTACAGACCGTATCTAGTAGAGTCTTGATTATCGGTGTGTTGTGCACCACACCTATAATCAGGAGGCTGCAGGATATTTAGGATTGGTTTCCATTCTTCTCACTCTGAGATCGTGCCTTAGAGCTGTGTTATAAGTTGGACTCCCTCTGACGTATTCTTTTTCACCCGTTATGCCTCTACGCAAGGCAGCAGAGGGAGCTGCGAGTAGAGCACAGAAGGTTACCAGGGCACGGGCCCAGTCATTATCTGAGACAGCGCTTCATTCGGGGAGTTCTGCGACGCCGCTAGCCCCAGGAGAGTTTAGAGCAGTAGCAGTAGCTACTGAGACCACGATACCTGAGCCTCTAGTCCCACGGCCAGGAACAAAGGATATGAGTTACAAGGAGATGGCCCAGTTACTAGCTAGTCTGGTGGCTGGGAATGAGGACGGACGGGAGCCGGTGGTTCCGACAGTACCAGTAGTTCACCCTAGATCCGATAGTTTCGAGGCATCGGGGCTTGAGTTGCGATCCACCCGAGTTCTATGGATTGGGACCGAGGAAGATCATCGTGAGTTTATTCGGCGATTCAGCGGATCATGAAAGTGATCGAGACCTCAGAGGCATTTCTTACACACTTTTTGCCCTCGCTGATGAGGAGAGCTCGGGCAGATAGATTTATGAGGTTGAGGCGAGCAGGCGACGGTTCGGGAATCTGATATAGAGTTTGACTTATTGGCTAGGTATGTCCCCGCGTTAGTGGCAGACATGGATGATAGAGTGAACCGATATGTCACAGGACATGGCGATTATCTAGCAGAGAGTTGTACAAGAGTAGCTCTTCAGTCAGACATGGACATTTCCGCGTACATGCTTACGCGTGAGGCGAGAGCGTAGAGATCGACGGACTAACCAAGATCAGCGAAGAGGGCGAATAGCGAGTTCCTTTGGTAACTTTGGCGGACCTTACCGGTAGATCCGGTTATGCGCCTCCGCCCGATCTGAGTGGTCCTCTATAGACTTGGGGCGTTCGGTATTTAGGAGTTGGTCGAACTCGGGGTTTACAGTTCACGATTTTATATAGGTTCGGCCGGCCAGTTCGATTTCCTCTATGTTCACTATGTGGTAGACGTCATCCCAGGAAATGTCGTCTTTTTACTAATGCTTGTTTTACCAGTGGCCGTCAGGGCCATGTGAGGAGAGAATGTCCTAGTAGGAGGGATACAGGTGGGATGACTTAGCCTACCAGGTCAGTTGCGGATTCAGTGGTTTAGAGAGGAAGGGGTGTTAGCCAGAGGAGGCCACCCCCACCTCGATGTGGCCATTGTGGTAAGTGACATTGTGGAGAGTGTCGTACTTCTTCGACAGCTTGTTTTGCTCTCGGCCAGCAGGGCCATCTTGCGAGAAATTGTCCGACCAGATGTGGCGCGGATGTAGAGACTCAGCCTTCAGGATCAGTGGCTAATTCATCATCTTCCCTAGCTATGCGCCCAACAGGGCAGGATTGATTAGAACGACAAAGGGAAGTGAAGCAGTAGATGCAGGTATATCCTTAACCCTCTAGAGATTTGTATGTGTGATAAGATGAGTATACCTTAAGTGTTATGTTCTGATAGCATTGTGTTAATTGTGATTAGAAAACATGGGTAGTTGTAAAGGGTAAGTCTGGGGACGAGAAAATGGGGAGCCTTAGAATTTATAACAGTTGGGACCTTGGATGCAAGGCCGTCCTGAGTGGATGATTTTACGGTTGGTCTTTGTCGAAGTACTCGGTATACGTGGTGTATTTATGGGATAATTCCATGGGTAGTGTGAGATGAAAGTGGTAGCTTTCATGGCGTGAATTGGTAAGATTGTTCGGATCGGGAGCGAGTTTAGTCTGAAGTGGGTCGGGTTGAGGCCATATCGCGAGTCAACCCGCAACCGGAAAGTGGTGGTCGGTTTGAGGTGGTCCCGCTAGATGATAGGTCACGAGGTGTTAGGCCCAGTTTAGTTAACCATCGTGCGAGTTCGTGGGCGTTCGACCGATGGTCGGGCGATGAGGTCGACCCATCTTGTCTTTCGATCGGGACCGTTTACTCGGCAGAGGGTTATGCGAGATGTTATATCAGGAAGGTTGTAAGGTTGCACGAGGTGCCTACTTTCACCTTATGACAGGCAGTGGAGCCTAGTTTACTACCGCTTTTTCTACGGAGGTTTTACCAGCAGGTTAGGAACTCGGTGAGTCTTAGTATCGCATTCGCCTCGGGCGTGTTTGGATTTCAGGGGTAGTTGTGAGGATTGTTGCCTCCTGTTGAGGGAGTGTTTTACAACTACCATTTCAGTATTCGGATATCGCCTTATGACGCCTTGTAGGGGCGGAAGTGTAAGTTGCCGGTCGATTGGTTCAATGTTGGCAAAGTTCAGATAGT
Source organism: Przewalskia tangutica (assembly GCA_029844215.1). Taxonomy (NCBI): domain Eukaryota; kingdom Viridiplantae; phylum Streptophyta; class Magnoliopsida; order Solanales; family Solanaceae; genus Przewalskia; species Przewalskia tangutica. Next base: position 113,229,019 of record CM056727.1, read on the forward strand.
TGGTTCATACTTGTTTCGGCAGGATGTGGATAAGTGAAGCTTATCCGTAAGAGATTTTGGCGGCTCGAGTCAGCGAAGTCGTTCGGATAGTCGCGACGACACTTAGAGTTCAGTTGACGTGGGCCTTCTTGAAGGTACCACCGGAAAGGGTATGACGAGATTTGGAACCGGAGCGAGCGAAATGTGGTAAGTTGTGAGAAAGAGTTCGAGCACGGCGGTACGACGAGTAAGGGAAAGCGCGAGCATGTGTTAAGAACATAATTGTGATCATTTCGTTTGTAAAGTGAAGGTGCGAAAGGAGTATCTTTTAGCCCTTGGGTGGGAGTTTTTGTGATGTTAGAGGTGATTCCTCGTGGACTTTGATGTAAGTATTTGCGCGGGTGTTTTCTGTGGCCATGTGTGGCATTTGCAAATTGGTTAAGCTATAAGGAACTTGATCGTTATCTGTCTTGAGAAGGAACATTCGGGACGAATGTTTCTAAGGAGGGGAGAATGTTACACCCCGTAGTTCCAGTGTATGTATATGAGGACGTACGTACGTAAATACGACATTAAAATTGGAAAGGAAGAAAGATGTGATTTTTCGACGGAAAAGTTTCCGAATTTTGAGAAGGAAAAATGTTCGTTAATGGGAATTGGATTCCCAGATTTGGTATTCGGACTTTTTGGAATATTTGAGAATTATGGAATTTTATTTCCGAAATTGGTCACGTGGGGCCACTGAGAATTTACTGTTTTTGGGGCCCACTTTATTTTCGGATTTTTGGCATTGCGGATATTTTCGGAAGATGAAATATTTTGATTTAGTAGGGGCGACACGTGTCACCCCGTGTGCCATGTTGGCGAATTGGAGAAGGCCAAATGGGACGTTTTTAGGTGGACAAGTGGCCCATTTTTGTGGTGGCCACTTGTCCCATTTTTGTGGTAGCCAAATGGTTGGCCAACTACCCACACACATGTACCCCATCCTCACCACACACTTGCCTAGATCTTGGCCATTGATTTTCCTATAAATACCCCCATTGTTTCAAGACTTATTTCATCCACACTTTGAGATTCTAAGTCACAAAATACTCCCCCTTTGTTGAGGTTCTCGTCCTACTCTCCCCCTTGGTGTAGGAAAAATTCTTCAAGTGTTGATATAGTCCCAAATACCTTAGCCTAGTATCCCTAGTTGTATTCCAAGTTATTTCAATACTAGGAGCCCGAAAATTCTACTTTATTCCTTTAGTCGCAAAAACGAAGCCCTAGAAAAATCTTCATAGCTTAGATGAAGTGTTAAGAGAAGTTATTTGGAAACTTCTAAGGGTTGCTTGGAGCGGGTTGGAGCGTCAGGAATTGGAGCTAAACGTTGCTCAGGATCGACCTATAATCTTGGATAATTTTGGGCTTATCGAGGTAATGATCTATGTCCCCCTATTGTAATTGGAAATTACATGTTGTAGTAGTTAATCATTGAGTATAAGATATATTGGAAGTATAATTATAAGGAATTGAACTATATTTACATTGGACTGTATTTGCAGTAGACTTGTAGTATTATTGTGGAGTAGAATTGTACACGTCCGGTTAGACGTGTAACCCCCCCTGGAATTGTTGGTTTGGTAGCAGGCCTCGTTTGAGGAGGAGTTTTATGTGGTTGCGGGGGGGGGAGGTGCTGCTGAATTTTCCGTAGAATAAGGAATCTTGTATCTAGAATTATTCTACGAAGAGAGCTAGAGGTTGATAGACGTTTTGTGGCCTTTATAGGTTGAAGTACTACGAGTAGCGTATTCTACTTGAAGGGTGGAAAAAGCGAGCAAGGTTAGAGTACTTTGGAGCGTTTTGCTAATTGTCGATAATCGTCGCGAGGTATGTGAACCTCTTCCTATCCTTTCTAGCATGATATTTGTGAAATATATTTAGTGTGGTAGACGCACGTGTGTTTAAAGGAAGTTGATTTTCCTTTTGTGTCCTTGACTTGATTCCAAAGTTAAGTGACTTGTTATGAAACATTAAGGACTTGAATTATGTTAAAAGTTGTAAAATCTCACTCATGATTAATGGGTGTGTGGTCTTTTAAAGAATAAAGTTATCTTGATTTGAAAATAAGAATGGTTTTATCATTGGATTTAAAATGATAACTTGACTTATAAACAACTTGATTTTGGGAAAGGAGAAGTAATTTGATTTAAAGGTATAGATTACTTGTTTTTAAAAGAGTAAGACACTTGGTTTAAAAGTATATTGCTACTTGACTTTTAAAGGAGAAGTGCATTTGTTTTAAAAGAAGGTATGGAAATTGTTTTGGTTTTACTTTGATGTCTTTTGACTTGAGTTTAAATAATAAGAATCGGAAGTATTTCAAAAGATTTATTAACCATTTTTGAAAGAAAAGAAATACTTGGTTTTAAAAGCTTAAGTGTTATACTAGCTTTATGGGAAGTTAGGTATAACGACTTAAGGAAGATAGAAGGAACGTTTACTTATTTTTTTATGAAAGTCTTGTATTGATTCGAAAGTGTAGTAAGATGGTTTGATAAGTAGACATGTTAGGATGCTACGTGTGTTAGTGTCTTGTGATGTTTGTATAAAGGGGTTTCCCTTGTTGTGCTTATGTTGTTTAACGATAAGCTGTTATGTTAGTATTATATCACTCACCTCTTGACATGATTCCGGGGTTAAGTCGCCTCCACGCGGGTAGACTCAGCGGTCTGTGTGACCTATGATTCGAGAATACCTCATGCGGGTTTGTGTGACCTGCGCGAGCTACGAGTTCGAGTGTCGCGGCGCCTTTATGGTCATGCGGTCTATGTGGCCACGCGGATCGCGAGTCGGGACGTTGCCGGGAGTAGCTACCCGATGCGGGAATACCTCACGCGGGCCATCGAGTGGCTTATGCGAGTGCGGAAGTTCGAGGACTAGACGCGACATTAGATATCGCGCGAGTGGCGGCCACCGATCATGTGGCGGTCTAGACAGATCTCATGATACAGTTTATGACCTTGTTGGTACTGTGGGTTTTAGTAGTCGGCTATGCCTTCGTACTTACCCCGTACGGTTTTAGTAGTGGAATAACTATGTGTATTCCTTGGTGCTTTTATATCATAGACTGCCGGCAGTGAGGAAGATATTCCACGGGCATGATTGATGTTGTGGGCGTGAGACCCATAGTTGTATTTGAGTGATGACTTTGAGGGCGTGAGTCCCTGACTTGACATGACTGCTTATTTATTGTGAACTATAGTTTGGTTATCATACATGTCTCCTGCTTTATATAGACTACTATGATTTCATTTACTGATTTTCGGGCCACATACTTGGTACTGTTAGATCGACCTCCTTCGGGCTGCGTTCATGCCGCAGTAGAGGTACACCGTGTTGATCCTCGCTCTTAGGGTCGATTCAGCGTTTGGGAAGCTCCGTTTCTCCGGAGGCTTATCAGTGGTATAGTCCCCTGTCGTTGTAAGTGCTTACATTCAGGGGTATGGCGGGGCCCTGTCCCGCCATTGTTTCATATCATTCTTAGAGGTCTGTAGTACTGTTGTGGGCAGAATTGTAAAAAGGGATGTAACTGTTCTAGTTGTTATATATTTATGCCGAAAGGCAACTTTTCTCAGATAACTGTTTTACACTTCACTTTATTCATGTCTTGTTTTATATTCCGCTGATTACTCTGATGTATGGCTACTTGGGTGCCCGGGGTAAGGCACCAGTCACGGGCCCGGGTTCGGGTCGTGACAGCTATACTAACTTTATGCTTTAGAAACTAAGACATCTTAAACTTTAAAACAAGTGAGTTAATTCTCTAACTCAAACAACTTGGACATTCTTAAACAAGTCAAGGATACCAAATGAAATTAAATTCATTTAAATCTCGTACGTCCACCGTACTATACATTTATAGCTACTCATGCTCAAGAGATAAGAAAATTTTCACATACCTCTTCGACTTAATCCACTAGCCAAGTTGAATACGCCGCACGTAGAATGTCAACCTATAATGACCATAATACGTCCATCAATTACTAGCTTTCAACGTAGAATATTCCTAAGTATAAGGACTCTTAATTCTACGGAAAATCGGGCAGCACATCCTTTGTTTCTACGTACTTTTCCACATACCTCTTCGACTTAATCCACTAGCTAACAAAAGGGGATTACACGCCTAACATGACGTGTAAAATTCTGCCCCACAATTAATACCAAGTAATTCAATAACCAATGCCATTTTCGGCCATAATGTACAACGATTCCAAGTCTTATCCAATTCCTTTTTCAATCCAAGTTGTTTAGTCTAACATGATATATAGCCGCAATCGATTAAAACAACTAAAATCTTCAATTGGATAACATGCGACGATTCTAACTATCAACCAAATTGTATTTCAATTTCAAATGGCTAACAAGGTCATTTCGGATTTAGGCTTCCAATATCCATAACACTTATAAATCTCCAATACATATATCTCATGCTTGTTCAAATGTATAACTACAATAATAAGAAATTTTCAATCACTTAAGAGGACAAGATGGTTACCTTTACAAGCCTTAATACAACTTCAAGATCCGAAGTCGCTCCTTAGCAACTTAGCTCCTTTCCTTGACACTCCAATCCGTCCCTTGAAGCCCTTAGAAGTTCACAAACCACTTTCCTTCAAGTTCCAAACAAAACCTATGAAAGCGACTTAGGTTTTCACCTTGCGACTAATGCAAAAATGACACCTTTCCGGGATATTTCTATTGAGATACCCTTACAATACCCTTAGGAACCTTGGTTTAAAGTATTGGGATTATTGAACCACAAACGGATTTTTTTCATCTTGGAAGGCTAGAAAACCCGAGAGCTCTCAAGAAAGAACAAGAGTTCTCTAAATTTTTCTAAGTGTAAGAAGCCTTGTCTTGCTACTTAGTGTGGTTATATAACAACATGGAGGGTCTAGATTAGAACAAATGTGTGGCTTGGATGAATGGGATTTAAATATCAAGTCAAGTGGCTATTTGACTTAGTCAAATATATCAAGCTCTAGCTTGCAAGACTTGTTCATCTTTACTTTGGTCAAATGACATTTCTATCCTTGGTCCATTCGACCATGACCATTAAAAAGGGGGTGACACGTGTCACCCTCCCATTCGTCGCAATATTGTTTCATTTTCCGACATTTCCATAATTCCGGTAAATTCTACGAGTCTCAAATCTTAACGTTTTTGAGTTCTTACGTACGTTCTTATACACATGTCCTGGAATTACGGGGTGTAACATTCTTCCCCCCTTAGAAACATTCATCCCCGAATGTTCTTTCGGAGTTCCATCTAAACGGATATTGGCATAGTCCCTTGACTACACCTAACATAATCACCCTTGCCACACTTGGCCACATAACAATACTTATACTAAAACGTCAACCTGAACTCCAAGTGTCAACGTCGGTTATATGCATAAAGATTCTGCTGACTATGAGCTTACTAATAATCTTTCCTGGATAAGCCTCGCCTTATCCACATCCTGCTGAATCAAGTCTGGACCAATTAACTGAACCTCGCCTACGTCGAACCAACCAACCGACGATCTACACTTTCTTACATACAAGGCCTCATACAGGGCCATCAGAATACTGGAATGGTAGCTATTATAGTACGTAAACTCAACAAGAGGCAAATGATCCTCCCAAAGAACCCTCGAAACAATAACACAGCTCGCAACCTATCCTCGAGTGTCGATATCATGCCCCGCCTCGTCCACAAGATGAGGTGAAATGCAACACTGAGACTCATCTGTGTCCCTAATACTCTCTGGAAAACCTCCAGAAGTTAGCCGTAAACTGAGCTCATCTGTCTGACTTTATAAATGTAGGAACCCCGTGCAGTCTCACAATCTCCCTGCTATATAATCTAGCATAATCCTCAGCCGAGTAAGTGGTCCTGACCGGAAGAAAATGGGCTGATTTCGTCAGCCTGTATACTATAACCCATAAGGAGTCGCACTTCCTCTGAGTACGATGCAACCCTGTAACAATATCCATATTAATCACCTCCCATTACTAAGTCGGGATCTCAATCACATGTAATAGCCCACTGGGCTTCTGGTGCTCCACCTTGGCCTGCTACTAATTCGGACACTAAGCAACAAACTCTGCTACGTCCCTCTTCAGGCCATCTTACCAATACATACATCTGAGGTCATGATACATCTTAGTCGACCCCAAATGAATAGAATAACGAGCACTGTATGCCTCCCCCAGAATTTGCTGACGAAGTCCTGCAACATCGGAAACACACAATCTGCCCTCGAACCTTAGCACCCCATCAGTCGCTACCTCAAATAAACTCCTTTCCTCTCGAAGAGACGTATCTTGATACCGTATCATAACTGGATCCTCATACTATCGCCTCTTCACCTCCTCAATGATGGAAGACTCGACAACCTCACGAATCCGAGCTCCACTAGCATGCTCCCGTAGCTGCCGGGAAATATAGGTTGTTACCTTATCGTGTTGCATCCGCACACAACCCATACAAACACTCAAAGTGTTACCATAATAACCTAACCCTCTAGTACCTCATGCCTCAGGAGGGGTTAGAACTGTAGTCGTAGTCAGCTTATCTTCCTATCACTGGAAGCCTGTCTCATACTTCCGAAATATTCGGGGATATAATCTCAATTATGATTCCTGTTTCCATTTCTCTGTTGCAACCAACTTGGTCACTATACTTAGATTCGATTCCTTTGCTTGTCTCATGGCTAAGACTTCCTGCCAATCACAATTTAGTGGGAGACTTCCTTGTTCTCGTCAAGTAGTAATCTTATTATTCTCTCCCAGCTCGTAGACCTTATAGTCAGGTGTTTAACCTCAATTCATGGTATTACATAATCCAATGACTTGCCAAGATTTCTTATCGTTCGAGTGTCTACTCGTCTTACCTTTATTTTTTCATTTCAAGTTGCCCTGGGTTCTCTTACCTTCCCGTGTATATATGGTCTGGCCCGTCATTATAGGCTTGCCACCTATCGTCGAGGTGTTCCTAACTTCCCATCATTTCTAATGGCCTTTACACTAGTCTGGTAATTATGCCCTGGGAAACCTTCATAACTGTAATTGCATTCTTCTTATTATTCTGTCATAACCCTTCATCATACTAATTACTAACCCAAAATATTTCTACCTCGCTCCTGGGTCATACATTTCCATTTATGCTTATATCCAACATTTATATCCTTAAGACACATCCTCGACCATTTTCTAATGTCGTTCTCAATTACCCCAACACAATACCTTTTTCCAAGGTTATTTAAAATTGTAACTTATTGCATAACGAAGCTGGGGACTTTACCAGTCCCATATCTATGGCTTAAATAAAAGGGTACGCATAACCCTTAATAATACGTACAACTATCCTGTTACGTGGGGGAGAGAGCTTATCTCCCTTTAATAATCTTTCCTTGAAGTCACAACCCTAATCACAGGGTCCTCTTGCGGTCCTGTAAATATCTAATCATCAAGCACCGCCTTAAAAATCGTGTAGATTCTCAAAACCTACCAAGGATGTCTTCAATTTTCCGCAGACAACACTCGTACTTATCTTATTCTTGCCTTGCGCGCTTTCCTGAAATTATCCGAAAGGTCGTGGCCCTGACCTCCACACCAAACCAACGCCAAGTACCTCCAAGGGCACTTAACATAAAATCCTTAAATTTCAAGTATTACTTACTTTCTGCATCAATTTTCCTCAAATGAACAAGTCACACATACTTATTAAAATCAACAATGTCAAAGAAGGAAGGATAATTCACTGGTTACAACCACTTCCCTTCCTTTCCACTCGATAATCGGCTTACCAGAAAACTGTAACCGAACCAATCTCTCTCTGTAGTCAATGTTGGCATAACAAGAGGCCAACTAGCCCGTACCTATAATGACCTCAAAGTCTGTCATATCAGCTCTACTAGGTCTGTTAGGATCCGACTGTATCATCACCGGGCAATTATTATATACCCGCTCAGCTACCACCCATCACTCACGGGTGTAGTTACCTCAAAAGGTTCTTATGGATTCAGTCTCTATTCCTGTACACTTGGTTGCCCTCTTTCTTACTGGTCGTACTCTTTCCGTACTTCCGAACTTATGCTAACATACGTACATAACCTCCATACTGATAATGGCCTCCCATTTTGGAGTTACAATATCGAATAATTTAAGGCCATTTCCGGCTCTCACGACCCGGTTCCGGTGGAACGCGTCCACGAATCCGCTGCAATTTAAGTTCCACATACCTCTTCGACTTAATCCACTATTTCATGATTCCTTCTACTCTTAGAATTTAAGATGTATGTATGTTGATTTACTCTATGTAAAAGTTACGTCTAAGTTATCCTAAGTTCTTACCAAGTCTTATGGGGGATGTTGGTAAGAGTCGTTAGGAAGTATTTGGAGTCAAGTTGACTTTGCTAAGTTACTGCACGAATGAGAATAAGTATCGAACAAGCCATTGCAGCGTTAATAAAAGAAAATGTATCAGCAATCAATTAAATTAAAATGAGTAGAATTCTCTATCTGCATAGAAGCTAATTTAAAACAAAATTGTATTATATTTTCTAGATCATGGCTGCTTTAATAAGATCGTTATAAACTAGTATAACCTATTCACAACGCATAAAAGTATATGTTACTTAATTTAAAGAGTTTACTTATGAAGTTTTAAGACTATGAACCTTAAATTCTTAAAAGGTTAAGAGACTTTATTTTTCAAGTTATGGGACTTGATTCTCAAAGGAAGAAATGACTTGATTTAAAAGTATAGAATACTTGATTTGGAAAGTATTGATTTCTTGACATTCTAAAGATAAGAGACTTGTTTTCTAAGTAAGAAAATTGATTTCTAAAGATAAGAGACTTGAAGTATTTTGAAAGTTATGTAACTTGATTTGAAAGTATAAGTCTCTTGGTTATAAAAAGAATAAATTTGTCTAAGACATAAAGAGTTATAACGGCTTTATGGGAAGTTGGTTATAACAACTTTATGGAAGGTTAAAAGAATGATTTACTCTAGTGAAGTAATTAAAGAAAAATGACTTGAAAGGAAGAAAGGCAAATTGATTTGAAGGCATCAATTGCTTAAAGTTTTAAAGTAAAAAGTCACTTGATTTAGAAGTCTTTAAATGTAGTTCTAAAAGGTATTGTGACTTGTTTTGAAAAGTAGATATGACTTGATACTACTGTTATTAGTATCTTGGAAGTTTTATATGAAAAAGAGTCATTTTACAAGAATAGAAGTACGTAGTACTTTGGGTTAAATTCCCGGATTTTATAATGACATGTTAGTGCCTTAAGTAAACTAAAATGAGAGTGTATATGAATAAGGCTAATAAGAAGTTAGGAGATTTCTTAAGCCGGTGGTGCTATGTTATGTATGATAAGCCGGTAGTGCTTATGTTATGTATGATAAACTGGTAGTGCTTATGTTATGTATGATAAGCTGGTAGTGCTTATGTTATGTATGATAGCCGGTTGTGCTAGTGATATGTTGTTCATTACGGGGTCATTCCCCAGGTTTGTGGTATTTTCATATTCCGTGGATTTGCTACCCATGATGCGAGGAATACCTCATGCGAGTTCGTAGGGCTTATGCGGGTGAAATAGTCCTATGCGGGGCGGACCAGTCCTATGCGAGGATATTACCTTATGCGGGTCTATACGACCTATGCGGGCGGATACAGTCTATGCGAGGAAATTACCTCATGCGGGTCTATACGACCTATGCGGGTGAAATAGTCCCAGGAGTAGGATTGCCAAATGATACTATGGGCAGGTGGCCCTAAGTTGATCATAAGCTTCCTATTTTTATGCAGTGTACCTTTATGGGCAGACTTATGTGACTTTATCGCGTCCCATATTGGGCCGGGCAGTATTCCTTTATGGGAAGACTTATGTGACTTTATCGCATCCCAGAATGGGCCGGGCAGTATACCTTCATGGGAAAGCTTTTGTATGACTTCGCCGTGTCCCGCAAATGGGCCGGGTTACGTTATTACGTATGGATAATCAAGGTGAACTCCAAAATAAGGCGTCCCTCCATAAAGGGCCGGATTATGTTATGCAAGGTAAGTAAGTTATATGGTAATGAACTTGATGATTTTTCCTAAGTATGTACGTAAGAATTTGACTATAACTCTTATTGAAAAATGGGAAAGGATAATAAGGTGCGATTAAGTTCAAGAGATTGTAATGACACGGTAGGATCTGGTATTTATTTTGTTTATATACTTGCCCTGTCATTCTTTTGTACAGTTATGATTTGTTTATTGTACCTTTTTTTCGTTCCATATTCGCAATTTTTGTTATCGACTTCTTCGGGCTGCGTTCATGTCCGCAGGTTTAGGTACACAGTTGTGGATCCACGACTTAAGATCCTGATTCAGTATTTTGAGATGGCTCCAATGTTCCGGAGCTTGTCATAATGGCTATGTATATTCAGGGGTACGGCGGGGCCTTGTCCCGTCATAGTATTGGTCCAAAATCTTAGAGGTCTGTAGTCATATCTTGTGGATTGGGTTGTGTAAAGAAAAAGGAAAAATGATGTAACTGCTTTTGGCTATATATGTGTATATATGTCCAGGGAGGTAGCCTTATCGGCTAACCTGTTGTTTATGTCTTGTTGAATTATTTTTATAAGTTTGATGTATGTTCCGCTGTTTATCTCTGATGTATACCTGTAAGGGTGCCCAGGTAGGGCACCAGTCGCGGCCCGGGGTCGGGTCGTGACAAAAAGTGGTATCAGAGCAGTTAGTCCTCGGAAAGTGTCTACAGACCGTGTCTAGTAGAGTCTTGGTTATCGGTGTGTTGTGCACCACATCTATAACTAGGAGGCTGCAGGACATTTAGGATTGGTTTCCCTTCTTCTCACTCTGAGATCGTGCAATAGAGCTATGTCGTTAGGGTAGTCTCTTCCTAACGAATTATGTTGATTGCAGCTATGAGGAAGGTAGTAGTGACCCAGGAAGGGCTATGTGTATTGCGTATCCAGGTTGGTAATAATTGTTGTACAGTTGGTATTATGACATACATGTATACAGAGTTATATACGAGGGGCAGACGCGTGTTGCCTAGAATGATTTTAGATTACCAGGATTTGGTAAGGACTAACTAGATACCGGGAATGTATGAAACAGTTAATGAATTCTTGCCAAGGTCTTATGTTTTATTTTGAGATAATTGGGAAATGATGAGCTGTCCGATAGAGTAACGAACCCTTAAGAAGTCATGTTAAGGAACTTAATGGTAGACTATGTTAATAGATTAAGCTAAGTGGTATGCTTAAGATAATGGTACGGATGAGATCCGTATGAAGTAATTATGGTTGTTATGATTAAGGCAACACGATTGAGAGTTTATGAGAAGTTATTGTACCCGTTTACGGGGGAACTGATAAGGTAGGCTTGGAGCATGGAAATTGCGAGCCTAGGAATATTGATAACCGCCGAGACCTTAGGTATATAAGGCCTTCTCGGGCAATAGGATTTTATTCAAACTAAGGGTAAGAGTTAAGTGCGACGGTGGGTCGGGTTGAGGACCTATTACGGGTCGCCCCATAGCCTGAAATGGAGTGGAATCGGTTGGTAGTAGTTCCGCTACGTGACAGGGTCACGAGGGTGCAGGGCCCAAGTCTAGTTAAGTGCTTTACGGGTTCGTGGACGCGTTCGACCGGAACCAGGTCGTGAGGGCCGGAGATGGTCTTATATTGTTTAATAGAGTGACTCCAAAGATTGGAGGCCAGAATTGGTATGGAGGTTATGTACGTATGCTAGAGTAAGTTTAGAAGTACGGAAAGAGTACGACTAGTAAGAAAGATAGCAACCAGGTGTAAAGGAATGGAGCCTGAATCCATAAGAACCTTTCGAGGTAACTACACCCATGAGTGTTTGGGTGGTAGCTGAGTGGGTATATGAGATTTTTCCGGTGATGATACAATCGTCAGACCCTAGCAGACCTAGTAGAGATGAATACGACAGACTTTGAGGTCATTATGAGTATGGACTAGTTGGCTTCGTGGGTGCCAAGGTTGACTGTAGAGAGAGGTTGGTTCGATTCCCGTTCCCCGGTGAGCCGGTTATCGATAAGAAAGGAAAAGAAGTGTTAGTAATATGTAAGTTATTCCTTCATTCTTTGACATGAAATTGTGGAGTCTATGTGACTTATTTTATTAAAATGATTGGGTTGAATTTGAACTTTAAGAGACGGAGATAAGAACGTACGATTATTGAAGGATTTTATGTCAAGTGCCTTGGAGGTACTTGGAGTTCAGGTTGACGTTTTAGTATAAGTATTGTTATATGGCCAAGGGTGGCATAATTTGTATGAAGGGTGTAGTAAAAGGAGACTATGTCGCTATCTAACTAGATTGGACTCCGAAAGAACATTCGGGGACGAATGTTTCTAAGGGGGGGAAGAATGTTACACCCCGTAGCTCCAGGACATGTGTTTAAGAGAATGTACGTGAGAAGATACGACCTTAAGATTTAAAACGAAAGAAGGATTGCTTTTTCCTACGGATTGGGCCGGGCAGTATACCTTTATGGGCAGACTTATGTGACTTTATCGCGTCCCAGAATGGGCCGGGCAGTATACCTTCATGGGAAAGTTTTGTATGACTTCGTCGTGTCCCGCAAATGGGCCGGGTTACGTTATTACGTATGGGTAATCAAGGTGAACTCCAAAATAAGGCGTCCCTCCATAAAGGGCCGGATTATGTTATGCAAGGTAAGTAAGTTATATGGTAATGAACTTGATGATTTTTCCTAAGTATGTACGTAAGAATTTGACTATAACTCTTATTGAAAAATGGGAAAGGATAATAAGGTGCGATTAAGTTCACGAGATTGTAATGACACGGTAGGATCTGGTATTTATTTTGTTTATATACTTGCCCCTGTCATTCTTTTGTACAGTTATGATTTGTTTACTGTACCTTATTTTCGTTCCATATTCGGTACCTGTTGTACTGACCCCCTTCGGGGGGCTGCGTTCATGTCCGCAGGTTTAGGTACACAGTTGTGGATCCGCGGCTTAGGATCCTGGTTCAGCATTTTGAGATGACTCCAATGTTCCGGAGCTTGTCATAATGGCTATGTATATTCAGGGGTACGGCGGGGCCTTGTCCCGTCATAGTATTGGTCCAAAATCTTAGAGGTTTGTAGTCATATCTTGTGGATTGGGTTGTGTAAAGAAAAAGGAAAAATGATGTAACTGCTTTTGGCTATATATGTGTATATATGTCCATGGAGGTAGCCTTATCGGCTAACCTGTTGTTTATGTCTTGTTGAATTATTTTTATAAGTTTGATGTATGTTCCGCTGATTATCTCTGATGTATACCTGTAAGGGTGCCCAGGTAGGGCACCAGTCGCGGCCCGGGGTCGGGTCGTGACAAAACCATTTTTTTAACTTCCCGTAAAGTTGTTATAACCAACTTCCCATAAAGTCGCTTTACTAACTTTATGCTTTAGAAACTAAGACATCTTAACCTTTAAAACAAGTGAGTTAATTTTCTAACTCAACCAACTTGAACATTCTTAAACAAGTCAAGGATACCAAATGAAATTAAATTCATTTAAATCTCGTACGTCCACCGTACTATACATTTATAGCTACTCATGCTCAAGAGATAAGAAAAGTTCCACATACCTCTTCGACTTAATCCACTAGCCAAGTTGAATACGCCGCACGTAGAATGTCAACCTATAATGATCATAATACGTCCATCAATTACTAGCTTTCAACGTAGAATATTTCTAAGTATAAGGACTCTTAATTCTACGGAAAATCGGGCAGCACTTCCTTTGTTTCTACGTACCTTTCCACCTTTTTCAAGGCCCGAATTCAATAACCAAACATGCCACATTTAAGGCTCAACAATGTAGCTAACAAAAGGGGATTACACGCCTAACATGACGTGTAAAATTCTGCCCCACAATTAATACCAAGTAATTCAATAACCAATGCCATTTTCGGCCATAATGTACAACGATTCCAAGTCTTATCCAATTCCTTTTTCAATCCAAGTTGTTTAGTCTAACATGATATATAGCCGCAATCGATTATAACAACTAAAATATTCAATTGGATAATATGCGATGATTCTAACTATCGACCAAATTGTATTTCAATTTCAAATGGCTAACAAGGTCATTTCAGATTTAGGCTTCCAATATCCATAACACTTATAAATCTCCAATACATATATCTCATGCTTGTTCAAATGTATAACTACAACAATAAAAAAAATTCAATCACTTAAGAGGACAAAATGGTTACCTTTACAAGCCTTAATCCGACTTCACGATCCGAAGTCGCTCCTTAGCAACTTAGCTCCTTTCCTTGACACTCCAATCCGTCCCTTGAAGCCCTTAGAAGTTCACAAACCACTTTCCTTCAAGTTCCAAACAAAACCTATGAAAGCGACTTAAATTTTCACCTTGCGACTAATGCAAAAACGACACCTTTCCGGGATCTTTCTATTGAGATATCCTTACAATAACCTTAGGAACATTGGTTTAAAGTATTGAGATTATTGAACAACAAACGGAAATTTTTCATGTTGGAAGGTGTTACACCCCGTATTTACAGGACATGTTTTAAGAACGTACGTAAGAACTCGCAAGTGTTAAATTTGAGACTTGTAAAAATTTCTCGGAATTATGGAATTGTCGGAAAACGTATTATTGTGACGAATGGGAGGGCGACATGTGTCACCCCCCCTTATGTTGTCTTGGACGAATTGAAGCATGGACACAATGGTCATTTGACCCTTGTTTGGAAGACTAGTCTTGCTAGTAGTCAAGCTTGAGAAGGTTGAGTAAGTCAAAGGGGCCAAGTCTTGATATTTTATAAGATTTCATCCAAATCACCCATTTGTCCACACCTTGACCCTCCATGTCCCTTATAATACTACTAGTAGTGTGAGAGAGCCCAACACTTAGCAAATTTACAAAAAATTGGATGAACATAGGCATAAGCTCTCGGGTTCACCATTAGGAAGAAGGAAAAATTTTCGTTTCTTGTTCATTCAACTCCACACTTTAAACCAAGGTTCATGAGTGTTATGTAAGTGTATCTCAAAAGAAAAATCCCGGAAAAAGAGAGTTTACGTATTAGTCGCAAAGTGAAAACCTAGTGGCTTTCTAGGTTTTGGATTGGACGTTTGAAGGAAAGTTGTTGGTATGGTGCTAAGGGTCTCAACAAGCGGATTGAAGTGTATTGGAGAGGTTCTAAACTACTAAGGAGCGACTTCGGATTGGAATTTGGATTAAGGATCGTCGAGGTATAATCTTGTTTTTTTGAAAGTGTTACAAGATTATTTATTGTTGTTGTTAGCTTTACATGTTGCTAGCATGAAGTTGATATGTAGAAGTTTATAATGATTATGGATTGATTTTAGCCTTGGAAATCCGATATGTAATGTAAGCCATGTTAAGTTGGATTACTAATTGATCGTCTATTAGAATAGTCGCATGTTAAATTACTTGAAGATTATGGTTTATATTATCAAATACGACTTGATATCATGTTATGCTACCAATTTGGATTGAAATGGAAATTTGATAAGAATTGGTAAGGTTGAACTCAAGGTGGCCGAATTTGGACTTTTAGTTTGTTTTTCATTTGTATTGGACTACTTTCCAAAATGTGAGCCAATTGGGGCTGTTTAGTTTTTATTTGTATTGGAGTACCTTATAGAAATTGTGAGCCAATTGGGGCTGTTTGGTTATTGTATTCGGCCTTGAAAAAGGTGGCAAAGTAAGTAAAAACAAAGGAAGTGCTGTCCGATTTTCCGTAGAATTTGGCGACTTAGCACTTAGAATATTCTACGTTTGAAGTAAGAGGTTAATGGACATATTGTGACCATTATAGGTTGAAGTACTAAGTATAGCGTATCCTACTGGGAGAGTGGAATAGCTATCAAGGTTGAAGTACTTTGGAGCATTTTGCTACGTGTCGATAATCGTCGCGAGGTATGTGAACCTCTTCCTTCCTTTGGCATGATCCTATGTATGGAATATACTTGTGGTATCATTTCATGTTTCCTTCTACTCTTAGAAGTTAAGAGGTAGTTATGTGATTTACTCTATGTAGAACTTTTCCTATCTTTTGAGCATGACTAGTTGCACGTATGTAGTACGGTAGACGTACAAGACTATGATATTCTTTACTTGTTTTATGTAATGCCAAGTCGGGTGGGTTAGGAGATTAACTCACTTCTTTGAAAATAGTAAGGATGTCTTAAGTTGATTTTAAAGTTAAGGGACTTGAAGAGTTTTAAAGTATGTGATACTTGTCCCGTTTTAAACGTATAAGTCCCTTGGATAGGAAATTGTTTATGGCTAAGGTATAAAGTGAATATAACGGCTTTATGGGAAGTTAGTTATATTTGCCTTATGGAAAGATAAATGACTTGACTATGTAAAAGGCAACTTGATTTTGGCATCAATTGCCTAAGGTTTTATAATAAAATGAGTCGAGTTGATTTGGCTAATTTACGGCACAAATGAGAATAAGTATCGAACAAGCCATTTGCGGCGTTAATAAAGGAAAATGTAATGACAATCCATTATGTTAAAACAAGTAGAAATCCTCCATCTGCATAGAAGCTAAGATAAGACAAAATTGTATTACATTTTCTAGATCATGGCTACTTGAATAAGATCGTTATAAATAAGTATAACTTATTCACGACGCACCAAAGATTTGTTACTAATTTTAAAAGAGCTTACGTATGAAGCTTTTAAGACTTTGAAACTTGTTTTCTTAAAAGTTAAGAGACTTGAAGTATTTTGAAAGTTAAGAGAATTGATTTGAATGTATAAATCTCTTAGTTATAAAAGGAATGAGTTTGTCTAAAACCATAAAGGGTTATAACGGCTTTATGGGAAGTTGGTTATAACGGCTTTATGGAAGGATAAGAGAATGGTTTTCTCTAATAACGAAATCAAGGAATAACTAGTATTAAGGAAGGGCAAATTGTTTTAAAGGTACCAATTGCTTAAGGTTTTTAATAAAGAAGTCACTTGATTTAGAAGCCGGTAATTGTATTTCTAAAAAGGTATTGTGACTTGTCTTGAAAAGTAGATATGACTTGATATTACGGTTATTAGTATCTTGGAAGTTTTTTTTTAAAGAGAATCATTTTAGAGGACTAGAGGCACGTAGTACGTTGGGTTAAATTCCCGGATTTTATAATGACACGATTAGTGCCTTAAGTAAACAAAAATGAGAGTGTATATGAACAGGCTAATAAGAAGTTAGGGGATTTCTTAACTTGCTTATGTTATGTATGATAAGTCGGTAGTGCTTATGTTATGTATGATGGCCGGTTGAGTCAGGGTAAGAGTATAAGTGAGGGGTAAACCCCCAAGACGCTGTACCACCTGCTTTATGTGTTGTTTGACGACCGGTCGAGATAGGGTAAGAGTATAAATGAGGGGCAAGCCCCAAGACGTTATACCACCTTCTCCAGGGTAAGAGTATAAATGAGGGGCAAGCCCCAAGACGTTATACCACCTTCTCCAGGGTAAGAGTATAAATGAGGGGCAAGCCCCAAGACGTTATACCACCTTCTCCAGGGTAAGAGTATAAATGAGGGGCAAGCCCCAAGACGTTATACCCCCTGCTTTACCACCTTCTCCAGGGTAAGAGTATAAATGAGGGGCAAGCCCCAAGACGTTATACCACCTGTTTTGATTGATATTATGGGCGTGAGACCCATGGTTATGTTTTACACTTTCGGTATCGGCGGTGATGGGGGATTCCACGGGCATGCTTTGATATTGGTGTGACTTGATCGCGTCCCAGTTGGGCCGGGTAGTATATGTGTCCCTCCGTAGTGGGCCGGACTATGTTATGAAAAATAAGTAAGTTATATGGTGATGAACTTAATGATTCTTTTTCTAATAATGTACGTAAGAATGTGACTATAACTTTTATTGGGAATGGAAAGGTTAATAAGGTACGATTAAGTTCATAAGTGGTAATGACACGGCAGGATCTGGTATGTATTTTTATACTTGTCCTTGTCATTCTTTTGTACAGTTATGATTTGTTTCTTGACGTTATATTACATTCCATATTAAATTGTTGTTATCGACCCGCCGAAGTGCGTTCATGCCGCGAGTTTAGGTACCGATTGTGGATCCGCGAGCTTAGGATCGGTTCAGCAAGTTGAGATGGCTCCGGTGTTAGTTGTCACGTTTATGTTTATTCAGGTGCGGCGGGGCCTTGTCCCGCCACGCTTGTTATGTCAAAACTCTTAGAGGTGCGTAGTCACATATTGTGGGTCGGTTGTAAAAGAAATGAAACCGCCTTGGTTGTATTTATATATGTTCGGAAGGTAGCCTATCGGCTAACTTTGTTGTTTTACTTCCGATGTTTTATTTATAAGTTTCATGTATGTTCCGCTGATTTTCTCTGATGTTTACCTGTAAGGGTGCCCAGGTAGGGCACCAGTCGCGGTCCCGGGGTCGGGTCGTGACAGAAGGCTAGCAAATCCGAGAGCTCTCATGCAAGAACAAGAGTTCTCTAAATTTTTCTAAGTGTAAAAAGCCTTGTCTTGCTACTTAGTGTAGTTATATAACAACATGGAGGGTCTAGATTAGAACAAATGTGTGGCTTGGATGAATGGGATTTAAATATCAAGTCAAGTGGCTATTTGACTTAGTCAAATATATCAAGCTCTAGCTTGCAAGACTTGTTCATCTTTACTTTGGTCAAATGACCTTTCTATCCTTGGTCCATTCGACCATGACCATTAAAGGGGGTGACACGTGTCACCCTCCCATTCGTCGCAATATTATTTCGTTTTCCGACATTTCCTTAATTCCGGTAAATTCTACGAGTCTCAAATCTTAACGTTTTTGAGTTCTTACGTACGTTCTTATACACATGTCCTGGAATTACGGGGTGTAACAGTACTAACCTCTTTCGGGGGGCTGTGTTCATGTCCGCAGGTCTAGGTACTCAGTTGTGGATCCGCGAGCTTAGGATCCTGGTTCAGCATTTTGAGATGGCTCCAATGTTCCGGAGCTTGTCATTATGGCTAAGTATATTCAGGGGTACGGCGGGGCCTTGTCCCGTCACAGTTTACTGTCCAAATTCTTAGAGGTCTGTATTCATATGTGGGCTGGACTGGCTAGAGTTGTATTTACATTGTTGAACAGTGTAGACCCTTTCGGGTGACTTATATTATGACAGCCTTATCGGCTTTGCCTTTGTTTAAAGAAAAAAATGAGTGTTATTTTTCTTTCGCGTTTTACTTAAGTTATATGGATAAAAGGGTGTCCAGGAGGGCAGCAGTCACGAGCCTGGGGTTCGGGGCGTGACACTAACATGCACAAATATAATCATAAACCTGAATAACCTTAGGATGAAAATGTTTAGACTCTTATAACCTCAAAGATAATCTCATTCTCGAGCTTGCGTTGGCTAACTTATGATGCAACTTAACGTATAAAAACACGGGGTGTAACATCCTCCCACCCTTAAGAACATTCTTCCTCGAACGTAGAGACGTATAGAGGAGAAAATAACCATTATGGACTTTATGAAAATTTTGACAGTCCATTTTTGTATATTGGGCTATATCCAATCTGTCACACAACCAGAAATCACAATATATATATATATTATCACGCCCCGAACCCCGGGCCCGTAACTAGTGCCCTACCTGGGCACCCTTCTACCTGACTGACACAAGTAAATCGCAGAACTAAATAATACCTCGTTTTTTTTTTAAAACCAACGAACATGCAAGGGCAAAGCCGACAAGGCTGCCATATAATATACATAATAAAAGGCACTACACTGTACATGAGTCCAATCCCACATATGAATTCAGACCTCTAAGAGTTTTACTGAACTATGACGGGACAAGGCCCCGTCGTACCCATAACCGTACAAAAACCTGTACTGAAGGGTCTATACCAAAATGATAAACTCCTGAACAGATAGAGCTATCCAAAAACTCTGAGCAGGGTCCTACACCTGAAGATCACCAAAATACATACCTAAACCTGCGGCATGAACGCAGCCCCCCGAAGGAGGTCAGTACAAAGAATGTACCAAGTATGTGAAACAGTAAGTACGGTAAAGGAGATCACACACTTCACATATAAAA
Organism: Przewalskia tangutica; assembly: GCA_029844215.1. NCBI lineage: Eukaryota > Viridiplantae > Streptophyta > Magnoliopsida > Solanales > Solanaceae > Przewalskia > Przewalskia tangutica. Next base: position 113,249,157 of record CM056727.1, read on the forward strand.
CATGAGACATGTATGATAGCCAAACTACAGTACACAATACATAAACAGTCATGTCAAATCAGTGACGCATGCCCTCAAAGTCATTACTCAAATATAACCATGTGTCTCACGCCCATAACATCAATCATGCCCATGGAATCCTTCCTCACTGCCGGCAGTCCATGATATAATATAACATCAATAAGCACACTAAACCTTGCAATCATGAGAGTAATGCAATCCTTTTTACCTTTTTAAGTTATACTTTTAACAATGAGACCAACTGTTCCACTTTAAGTCATACACACACTGCACCCTTTCATTAATGCAATCACTACCGTTCCAAAGCATGAAGGCCGTGCCAGTGCCAGGGTCAACCACCATCTGTTTTATAATGCAACCTATCATGGGACTATTTCACCCGCTTAGGTCATGTGGACCCGCAATGAATCATCGGTACACGATACTCGCATCACGGATAGCTAATCCATGGCTTATATATATATCCCGGGAATTTAACCCGCCCGAGTCAAATACCGACCTGCCGTGAGTGTGTACCACTCACCACCATGGGGAGCTACTCTATGATATCCTTGAAACAAGTTGTCGGCCCTTTATGGAGGGACGCGGAGATGTGGAAATATGACACTTGCACGAATGTCTATATGAGCAACCCATATGCAAGCAAAACAAGACAATAAAATGCCTTTACACACCAAGACAATACCATGCCTGTACACAAACCAAGACAATTACCATGCCTTCTTTTTACATAAACTAAGACAATTACCATGCCTTCTTTTTACATAAACCAAGACAATACCATGCCTTTACACAAACCAAGACAATTACCATGCCTTCTTTTTACATAAACCAAGACAATTACCATGCCTTCTTTTTACATAAACCAAGACAATTAACATGCCTTCTTTTTACATAAACCAAGACAATTACCATGCCTTCTTTTTACATAAACAAAGACAATTACCATGCCTTCTTTTTACATAAACCAAGACAATTATCATGCCTTCTTTTTACATAAACCAAGAGAAATCCTTATTTAAGCAAGCCAAAGTACTATCAAGGCACAAATAGGGTAATTCTCATTTAAACAAGCCAAAGTACTACGTACATCCATTCTTTTCAAAAGACTCCTTTTTATATAAAATCCCAAGATACTAACACCCGTAGTATCAAGGCATGTCTATTTTTTTCAAAATAAGTTACTACACCTTTAGAAATTCATTTCAAGGCTTTGAAACTAAGTAACTTTTTAATTACACAACCTAGGCAACTCATACCTATCCATCAAAATAGACAACTCTCTTAACCTTCCATAAAGACGTTATAACCAACTTCCCATAAAGCCGTTATAACCCTTTATGGTTTTAGACAAATTCATTCCTTTTATAACCAAGAGACTTATACTTTTAAAACCAAGTATCATATAATTTCAAATCAATTTTCTTAACTCTCAAAATACTCCAAGTCTCTTAACTTTAGAAATCAAGTTTCTTAACTTTAGAAATCAAGTTTCTTAACTTTAGAAATCAAGTCTCCTAACTTTAAATCATGTCATTTCTTCCTTTAAAGAATCAAGTCTCATAACTTGAAAATAAAGTCTCTTAACCTTTTAAGAATTTAAGGTTCATAGTCTTAAAACTTCGTAACGTAATCTCTTTAAATTAAGTAACATATACTTTAGTGCGTTCTGAATAAGTTATACTTGTTTATAACGATCTTATTAAAGTAGCCATGATCTAGAAAATGTAATACAATTTTGTCTTATCTTAGTTTCTATGCAGATGGAGAATTCTACTCATTTTAATATAATTGATTGTCGATACATTTTCTTTTATTAACGCTACAATGACTTGTTCGATACTTATTCTCATTCGTGCAGTAAATTAGCAAAGTCAACTCGACTCCAAATACTTCCTAACGCCTCTTACCAACATCCCCCATAGGACTTGGTAAGGACTTAGGATAACTTAGACATAACTTTTACATAGAGTAAATCAACATACATACCTATTAACTTCTAAGAGTAGAAGGAATCATGAAATAACACCACATGTATATTTCATACATAGAATCATGCCCAAAAGAAGGAAGAGGTTCACATACCTCGCGACGATTATCGACAAGTAGCAAAATGCTCCAAAGTACTTCAACCTTGATAGCTATTCCATCCTTTAAGTAGAATACGCTACTCGTAGTACTTCAACCTATATTAATCATAACATGTCTATCAACTCCTCCCTTTTAAACGTAGAATCATACTAATTATAAGGACTCTTATTCTACGGAAAATCGGGCAGCACCTCCTTTGTTTCTACATACTTTTCCACAGTTTTCAAGGCCCGATAATCAATAACCAACATGCCACATTTAAGGCTCAATACAGCAACCAATCAAAGGGGATTACACGCCTTACAATATGTGTAAAATTCTGCCGCACAATTAATACCAACTAGTTCCATATTCAAAGCCATTCTCGGCTAACTTATACAACAACACAAAGTCTTTTACAATTCTTTTCCAATCCAAGTTCTTAGGTCTAACATGTTATATAGTCATAAACAACTTCAACAACTTACAATTCCTTCTTTATATAACATGCGACGACTAAACTAATAACCAAATTGAATTGTAATCTTAAGGGCTAAACATGCTAGTTTCGGATTAGGGTTCCAATATCCCTAACACTTATCAAACTTCATACTATATACCTCATGCTTTCTAATATCCATAACTACAACAATAAGTAATTTTTAACTACTAAAACGACAAGATTGTTACCTTTATAAGCCCTTATAAAATTCCAAGATTCAAAGTCGCTCCTTAGAAATTCTTAGATCATTTCCTTTACGCTCCAATCCACTATTTGAAGCCCTTAGAAGTTCACAACCAACTTCTCTTCCATTTCCAATCCAAAACTATGAAAATGACTTAGGTTTTCGCCTTGCGACTAACGTGAAAACGTCGTTTTTCCGAGATCTTTCTATTGAGATATCCTTACAATACCCTTAGGGACCTTGGGTTAAAGTCTTGTGAATAAAGAACCACAATTGCAAATTTTTTGTGTGGATAGGACCTCAAACCCGAGAGCAACATAGCTAGCACAAATGTTCTCTAATTTTTTCTAAGTGTTCAAGACTTGTCTTGAAACTAGTGTAGTATATATAAAACAATGGAGGTCTTAGATCACAACACTTGTGTGGCTTGGATGGAGAAGATTAATTATCTAGCCAAGTGGACAAGTTGACTTAGTCAATTATTTCAAGCTTGCAAGACTTGATCATCTACATAGGTCAATGACCAAAATACCCTTGCCTTAATTCGAGCAAGCCATGTGGGGGGTGACACGTGTCGCCCTCCCATTCGTCCATAAAATTTCGTAACCCTCGTGGGCCCCACAAAACGTAAAATTTCTCGGGTGGGCCCCATGTGACCAAATCTGTAAAAATAAATTTTCATAATGTTAATAAGTTTCATGCTCTTCAAATAATGTATTTTGAGAATCCAATTCTCATCAACGAACATTTTTCCTTTCCGACGTTCGGAAGATTTTTCTTCGAAAAAACAATTCTTCCTTTTGTACCAATTTTTCAAGTCTTGTGTTCTCGCGTCTATTCTCTTATACATGTCTTGGAATTACGGGGTGTAACATTCTTCCCCCCTTAGAAACATTCGTCCCCGAATGTTCTTAGTCGGTTGTCAAGCTATACAAACTCCGGCATAGTCTCTTTACTATGCCTATCAATCAATACTCCACAAGACCAACGATGCCACACTTGTACACCATAAAACATACGTAAACATATCAATGGACCGTCCATTTGTGGTCCCTTCTCACAAACTCGAAGGTTACAGTCTTATAAAAAACGGGATCCTTAGTGGTTCCTTTCTTTTCTTGTCATACTTTCTCGTACTTCCCAAATTATTTAGTACACGTACAAAATCTCAAATATTGTTTCTGTTCCCCAATCCTTGGAGTTACTATCCAAACTTGGCCATTATGCAACTTGAATTTCCTCTATGGCTCTTCTCGGCCCTCACGACCTGGTTCCGGTGAAACGCGTCCACGAACTCGTACAACGATTAACTGGACTTGGGCCTTGCATCCTCGTGACCCTATCACATCGTGACCCTATCACATAGAGGGACCATATCAAACTGACATCACCCCATTCCATACTACTGGCTGACCCGAAATGAGTCCATAAACCTGTCACGACCCGACCCCGGACCCGCGACTGGTGCCCTACCTGGACACCCTTATAAGTATACATCAGAGATAATCAGCGGAACATACATCAAACTTATAAATTAATTCAACAAGACATAAACAACAGGTTAGACGATAAGGCTACCTCCATGGACATATATATACATATACAAACAAAAGCAGTTGCATCCCTTTTTTTTTTACACAACCCAATCCACAAGATATGACTACAGACCTCTAAGATTTTGGACAAATACTATGACGGGACAAGGCCCCGCCGTACCCCTGAATATACCTAGCAATAATGACAAGCTCCGGAACATTGGAGCCATATCAAAATGCTGAACCAGGATCCTAAGCTCGCGGATCCACTGTAATACCTAAACTCGCAGACATTTAACGCAGCCCCGAAGGGGTCAATACAGTGCGAATATGGAACGGAAATAAGGTACGATGTCGGATCATAACTGTACAAAAGAATGACAGGGGCAAGTATAAAAAGTAAATACCAGATCCTACCATGCCATTACAACTCATGAACTTAATCGTACATCGTTATCTTTTCCCATTTTTTTCAATAAGAGTTATAGTCAAATTATTACGTACATACTTAAGAAAAATCATCAAGTTCATAACCACATAACTTACTTATCTTTCATAACATAATCCGACCATTTATAAAGGGACGCCTATACTGCCCGGCCCAATCTGGGACGCTATAAAGTCACATAAGTCTGCCCATAAAGGTATACTGCATAAAAATAGGAAGCTTATGATCAACTTAGGGCCACCTGCCCATAGTATCATTTGGCAATCCTACTCCTGAGACTATTTCACCCGCATAGGCCGTATGGACCCGCATGAGGTAAGTTCCTCGCATAGACTGTATCCGCCCGCATAGGTCGTATAGACCCGCATGAGGTAAGTTCCTCGCATAGACTGTATCCGCCCGCATAGGTCGTATAGACCCGCATGAGGTAATCGTCCGCATAGGATTATTTCACCCGCATAAGCCCTACGGACTCACATGAGGTATTCCTCGCATCATGGGGAGCAAATCCACGGAATATGCAAATGCAACAAGCCCGGGGAATGACCCCGTAATAAAACAATACATCACTAGCACAACCGGCTATCATACATAACATAAGCACCACCGGCTTATCATACATAACATAAGCACCACCGGCTTATCATACATAACATAAGCACTACCGGCTTATCATACATAACATAAGCACTACCGACTTATCATAAATATCCTAGCAAGTTAAGAAATCCCTTAACTTCTTATTGGCCTTAATTATTAAGCATTCTCATTTTTATACAAACTTAAGACACTAACATGTCATTAAACATCCGGGAATTCAACCTAAGGTATTATGTACCTCCATTCTTTTCAAAAAACTCCTTTTCATATAAAACCCCAAGATACTAACACCCGTAGTATCAAGGTATGTCTACATTTCAAACAAGTCACATTACTTTTGGAAATACATTTTTAGACTTCTAAACCAAGTGACTTTCACTTTAAAAATATTTAAGCAATTGATGCCTTTAAATCAAATTGCCCTTCTTTATTTCAAGTCATCTCTTTGTTTACATTACTAGAGAAAAACCATTCTTTTAACCTTCCATAAAGTTGTTATAACCAACTTCCCATAAAGCCGTTATAACTCTTTATGTCTTAGACAAATTCATTCCTTTTATAACCAAGAGACTTATACTTTCAAATCAAGTTACATAGCTTTCAAAATACTTCAAGTCTCTTAACTTTAAGAAATCAAGTTTGTTAACTTAGAATATCAAGTCTCTTTTCTTTAAGAAATCAAGTTTCTTTACTTAAAATATCAAGTCTCTTATCTTTAAGAAATCAAGTTTCTTAACTTAAAATATCAAGTCTCTTATCTTTAAGAAATCAAGTTTCTTAACTTAAAATATCAAGTCTCTTATCTTTAATAAATCAAGTTTCTTAACTTAAAATATCAAGTCTCTTATCTTTAAGAAATCAAGTTTCTTAACTTAGAATATCAAGTCTCTTTCCTTTAAGAAATCAAGTTACATAGTCTTAAAACTTCATAACGTAAACTCTTTTAAATTAAGTAACATATACTTTTGTGCGTTGTGAATAAGTTATACTTGTTTATAACGAACTTATTCAAGCAGCCATGATCTAGAAAATGTAATACAATTTTGTCTTATCTTAGCTTCTATGCATATGGAGAATTCTACTCATTTTAATTTAATTGATTGCCGATACATTTTCTTTTATTAACACTGCAATGGCTTGTTCGATACTTATTCTTATTCGTGCAGTAACTTAGCAAAGTCAACTTGACTCCAAATACTTCCTAACGACTCTTACCAACATCCTCCATAAGACTTGGTAAGAACTTAGGATAATTTAGACGTAACCTTTACATAGAGTAAATCAACATACATACCTCTTAACTTCTAAGAGTAGAAGGAATCATGAATAGCACCACATGTATATTCCATACATAGAATCATGTCAAAAGAAGGAAGAGGTTCACATACCTCGCGACGATTATCGACAAGTAGCAAAATGCTCCAAAGTACTTTAACGTTGATACCTATTCCATCCTTAAGTAGAATACGCTATACGTAGTACTTCAACCTATAATGGCCATAATACGTCCATTAACCTCTAGCTTCAAACGTAGAATATTCTAAGTGTAAAGTCACCAAATTCTACGGAAAATCGGACAGCACTTCCTTTGTTTCTATGTACTTTTCCACCTTTTTCAAGGCCCAAAAATCAATAACCAAACGCCACATTTAAGGCCCACCAATTCAGCAAATACAAAGGAGATTACACGCCTAATAGGATGTGTAAAGTTCTACCCCACAATCAATATAAAACTTGTCCAATAATTCCAAGCCCTATTCGGCTACAATGTTACAACAATTATCAATTTCCTTTTTCAATCCAAGTTGTTATTCCAATATGTTATATACATAATAACAATTACAACAGCTATAAATCCTTTCTTCCTTAACATGCGACGATTGTAACTACCGTCCAAATTAATTACAACATTAATGGCTAACTTGTCCATTTTTCGATTTTAACATGTCGACATGATCCAAATCTTTTCAAACTTCAATATATATACCACATGCTCATTTCTTAACTACTATAACATGTAATCTTCAATTACATTAAGAAGATGAAGATTTTACCTCAATAAGCCCTAATAATGTCCAAGCGTAAAAGTCGATCCTTAGCAACTTTTAGCTCCTCTTCTTATGTTCCAATCTGCTCCAAGCACTCCTTAGAAGCTCATAAAGAACTCCTCTTCAAGTTCCATCTTCAAAGTTGAAGAACACCTAAGGGTTTCGCCTTGCGACTAACGTAAAAACGTCGTTTTTTTCGGGATCTTTCTATTGAGATATCCTTACAATACCCCTAGGAACCTTGGGTTAAAGTCTTGTGACTAATGAACCACAAATGAAATTTTTTCTCCTCCATTGATGCCCAAACCCGAGAGCATCCTATGCCTAACCCAAGTTTCTCTAAAATTTTCTAAGTGTTAAAGGCAAGTCATGCTACTTAGGATGATTATATAAAGCAATGAAGGGACTAGATTAACACATATGGGTGGCTTGGATGAGTTTCATTTAAGGAACCCGGGCCCGTGACTGGTGCCTTACCCCGGGCACCCTAGTGATACAATATCAGAGAAAATCAGCGGAAATAAAAACACGAACATGAATTAAGAGACATGATAAATAAACAGGCCAACCAAAATAGTTGCCTTCAATATATATACATAAATACCCGAACAGTTATCCTTTTTACAAACTCTGCCCGATTACTACAGACCTGCAGAAGTGATAACAACTATGACGGACAGGGGCCCGCCATACCCCGAATGTACAAGAACCCTGCACTCGGGTAACATACCAAAAGATAAGCCTCCAAGAAAGCGGGGCTTCCTAACACGAACTTTGATCCTATGGCGAGGATCCACAACCGATGTACTTACTGCGGCATGACGCGGCCCCGAAGGAGGTCGAGACAACAGTACCAGTATGTGAAATCAGTAAGCGTAAATGAAATCATAATAGTCTATATAAAGCAGGAGACATATATGATAACCAAACTACAGTTCACAACATAAAAGCAGTCATGTCAAGTCAGGGACTCACGCCCTCAAGTCATCCCTCATGCCCGTGGAACTCCTTCCTCACTGCCGGCAGTCTAGGTGTAAATCGTGTGGAATACGTGTCCCGGCCCATCCCGTGGGACTCGGTAAAGAATCATGTGGAATACGTGTCCCGGCCCATCCCATGGGACTCGGTAGAGAATCATGTGGAATACGTGTCCCGGCCCATCCCATGGGACTCGGTAGAGAATCAGATGAAATACGTGTCCCGGCCCATCTCGTGGGACTCGATGAATAATCAGATGGAATACGTGTCCCGGCCCATCTCGTGGGACTCGGTGAATAATCAGATGGAATACGTGTCCCGGCCCATCTCGTGGGACTCGTTGAAGAATCGTTCATAACAAATCAGCCGGCCCTCCATCGAGAGACGCGGTGGTATAGAAATACAGTATTTGCACAACAAGGCTATCAAACACAAACATAGGCAAGTTACACACAACTCAAGTTTATTTTAGGCCAAAGTCCAGGTTCTGACCCCAAAGTATTACGTACGTTAAATTCTTTTAAAAAGATCCATTTCTTTTATAAAGGTCACCGATACCGTAGTATTAAAATAGAGTGACTCACATTTTTAGGTAAACCAAAACACTTTCCTTTTTAACATCAAGTAACAACATTCTTTTCCAAAAGTTCAAGTTTGCCTAATTTCAAATACTTAAGTCTCTTATTTTAGAAAGGTTTCATAGTCCATAGACTTAATCACTTAAGAATATAATCCTCTTTTAAACAATTTGAGAAACATATGTGAGTAGGTTATTCTTGTTCGTAATCAATCTTATTAAAGCAGCCATGATCTAGGAAATGTAATATCATTTTGTCTCATCTTAGCTTCTATGCAGATGGAGGTTTCTACTGGTTTTAATAATACATAATTAGTCAAAACATTTCCTTTTATTAACGCTGCAGTGGTTTGTCGATACTCATTCTGATTTCCAAAATCAGTAACACATTATTCCTTTTAAAAACCAAGTACTCATTACTCACGAATGCGGTTTCATACTAACATCCATATTAAGTCAAGTGTCTTATCTTTTAAGATTAAGTCTCTTAACTTCTAAAAATCAGTAAACCATTCTCTTTATCTCTCTTAAGACGTTATACCTAACTTCCCATAAAGCTAGTATAACTCTTATGTTTTCAAAACCAAGTATTACTCTTCTTTCAAAAAGGTTTCTTAATTCTTTCGAAATACTTCAAGATTCTTATCATCACACATCAAGTCAGTTATAAGTCAAATCAGTTATCTTTAAAAACCACAAAGCATTTCTTACTTACATAAAGCTGTTATAACCAACTTCCCATAAAGCCGTTATAACACTTTATGTTTTAAACCAATCAAATACATTCAACACATGTACGTCTACCGTACTACATAGTTATACACATATCATGCTAGAAAAGATAGGAAGAGGTTCACATACCTCGCGACGATTATCGACTAATAGCAAAACACTCCAAGTACCTCAAACCGTCGGCTACACCTTAAGTCAAGCAGCTCACGCCACACGTAGTACTTCAACCTATAGAGGCCACAAGTCGCTTATTAACATCTAGATCTCAACGTAGAATATTCTACAGAAAATTCGGCAGCACCTCCCCCCCCGCAACCTCGTAAAACTCCTCTTTTGTCGAGGGCACGCTATGAGCCAACAACTCCTGCAGAGGGGTTATGCGTCTAATCCGGACGTCTGCACAATTACTTCACATAATGCCACACAAGTCTCATCTGATACACCCTATGTAATTCTGATTCGATTCTCTTTTAAATTCAGGCTTAAGTCAAAAGACATTGCCGCAATTATGTTCGATTCTATATATAGTATACTTCAACTATATATTCCTACAACATGTAATTTCCAATTACAATAGAAGGTCAAGAGTGTTTACCTCGATAAGCCCAAAATTATCCAAGTTTAAATGTCGATCCCGAGCAAGGTTTAGCTCACCTCGTGTGCTCCAACCCGCTCCAAACAACCCTTAGAAGTTCTAACCAACTTCTACCCAAATACTTCAACTATAAGTGAAGATTTCCTTAGGGTTTCGTTTTTGTGGTGAGGAAAGTATAATAGTATTTCCGGACTCTACGTATAGAGGTAACTTTGGAAAGTACTACAAGATATAAGGGCTAGAGTATTTAGGGCATTATAACAATACTTGAAGAGTATTTCTATACCACAAAGGGGGGTATTATACGAAAACAACTAGGCTAGGGGGGGTACCCCACGGCTAGCACCACAAGGAGGGGGGGGGATACTTTCGGCCAAGGGGCCTTCTCAAAGGGGGAGGGTGGTGGTGGCGGACGAAACACTAGAAGGGAGGGAGTATTTGAGACTTAGAAAGATTGCTCAAGTTAGGATGAAATAACTCTTCAACAAGGGGGGTATTTATAGGTCAAGAAATGACCAACCAATGGCCAAGATTCATCCAAGTGTAAGGCAAGTGTAGGGCTAGATTTAAGCCAAGTGCACCTTATCCATCTACCACAACAACTTGCACAAAATATACTACCAACTAAAGTGCCCAAATCGTCCCAATTACCGCCCACAATTCCCCCCAATGTGAGGGTGACACATGTCACCCTCCCGTTGGTCCAAAATGTTTCGTCTCTCGGAAAAATCCGCAAAAATTCTCAATGACATAGCCGGAATTTTTCCTTCTTAAGTTTAGTAAAACGTTTCGTCAAAAAACGATTCTTTTCGGCACTTGTGCCTAAATTTCGAACATTGCCTACTTTAAGGCTTAAATTTTTATCGCACGCCTCGCGTACATACTCGGAAATACGAGGTATAACATTCTCCTCCTTAGAAACATTCGTCCCGAATGTTCCTTCTCAAGACAGACAACGATGAAGTTCTTCTAACAAGTTGCCAACGCCACGCCTGGCCACGAGATAACACATGCGCGCAAATACTTAAATTCACGCCAACGGGGAACCACCTCGATGATGCAAAACAATACCAACTCTCGCTCTTGGTCCAAGGGACACTCGCCCGCGCCTTCTCAAAAATGATTACTTCCATCTTTCAAAGACAAGTTCACTTCCTTCCTTACTCGTCGTACTCTTCTCGAACACTTGAACTCTTCTAGCATACGTACCACACTTCAGTCAACGCTTCTGTTGCCAAAACCTTGGAATCACCACCTCCAAACTTGGTCATCTTACTAGTCTCAATCTTCCTTAAGGCCATTCCCGGCCTTCACGATCCGCTTCTGGTCGAACATATCCACGAACTCATACGATGGTCATCAAAACTTGGGCCTAGCACCCTCGTGACCCTACCACCTGGCGGGACCACCCAGAGTGACCACCCCAAGCAGGCGCGGGTTGGCCCGCAACATGGCCCCAACCCGACCCACTTAACGCATCAAACTCTTGTTTCCCGATCCGGAACAATCTTACTAATTCACGTCATGAAAGCTACCACTTCCATCTCACACTACCCATGGATTTATCCCACAACACATTTATACGCAAACCAAGTATTTCAACAAAGACTAACCGTAAAATCTTTTATTCAAGATGACCTTACATCTAAGGTCTCAACATGAAATATTCTAAGGTTCACACTTTCCATGCCCCCATACCTAACCTTTCAACTAACCATGCTTTATACCTCATACCCAACATAACGCTACCCGTACATAGCACATAATAATAAGGTCATCATATCATGCATACAAATCTCTAGAGGTTAAGGATATACGAATCTACCGCTCACTCTAATCATAGGCACGCCTGCAGGCGCATACTGTCGAAGCGATGAACTCGCCATGACCGTAGGTGAGTTATTCTGTCGCATCCTTCCTATTAGACGATTTCGTCATATGGCCACGAGCGCAGGAAAAACAAGCACCCGATAAAGACGACATTCCCGGGATGGCGTCGCCACGTGCACCGAGAAAACTCAACCCGATGGCTAGAACCCATGTATATCTGTGAACTAAGCCTGGAGCCACGACCAGCTCCCAAATACCGAACGTCCCGAAGGCGCGGAGGACCACTGCATCTTGGCGGAGGTACATAACTAGTCTGCTGCTGAGGCGGCCCGCCTCGAAAGCTACCAAAGGACCCTGCTGTTCTGGCCCTCTTCTGCTGATCCTGGTCATTCCGTCGACCCCTCCGTGCCTCTCATCCAAGTGCATGAGCTTGCATGCGGGCAATGTCCATGCCCGACTGAAGAGCTACACCCGTACAAGCCTCTGCCAAGTAATCATCTGGCAGGTGTGACGTGGCGGTGTACTCATCCTCCATATCGGCTACTCTGGGGAACATACCGAGCTAATGAGTCGAACTCCACATTGTACTCTAACCGCCCGCCGCCCCGCCTCAACGTCAAAAACTGTCGGCCCGAGCCCTCTCATATGTGGGGCAAGAAATGTGCAAGAAAAGCCCGAGAACTTCGTCCCAAATGGTGGAGGTGCATGCTCTCCCGGACAGCTCGCGAATCAAACGGCCGATCGGCAGTATCACGCAACTGATGCGAACCCAATACCACCGACTCTGCCGCTGGGACTCTGATCACTCTCATGATCCGCTGCAGCTGTCGGATAAACTCCTGAGGGTCATCCTCAACTCTCGATCCATAGAACACCGGCGGGCTACAACTCAGAAAGTCCCGTAGCCTCAAATGCGCTCGGGGTGAACTACGGTGCTCTTGGGAGGCTGCTGCATCGATCTCTCTCATATCGCCACGACTCGGCAAGATCGCCATCTCCTTGTACCCGTCTCATCTGCTCCGGTGTGGGATGGAGGCTCAGTCTTGTAGTCTCGGCAGACCATCGCTGCGCTCTAAACTCTGCCGGTGGCGGCGCAAAACTCGCCGTCTGAAACACAATCTCGTCTTGGACGGGCTGCGCCTCGTGCTCTCTGTATCTCACTAGCGACTCCTCGCCTTGCCCACTGGGCGGGTTGCCTTGGGCGGAGGCATAATCGGTAAAACGAAATCGTCGGAGGGTCCAACTTATCACACACTCTAAGGCACGATCTCGTAATGAGAAGAATGGAAACCAATCCTAAATGTCCTGCGACCTCACGATTATAGATGTGGTGCACAACACATCGATAATCAAGACTCTACTAGACACGGTGCAGACACTTTCAGAGGACTAATCGCTCGATACCACTTTTGTCACGACCGAACCGGGCGTGGATCGTGCCTACCGGGCACCCTAGTGATACAATATCGAGAAAATCAGTGAAATAAAAACACGAACTTGAATTAAGAGACATGATAAATAAACAGCCAACCAAAGCGGTTGCCTTCAAGATATATACATAAATACGAACGATTATCCTTTTTACAAACTCGCCACAACAAGACCTCTAAGAAGTGACAACAACTATGAAGGGACAGGGCCGCCATACCACGAATGTACAAGAACTCTGCACTCGGGTAACATACCAAAAGATAAGCCTCAAGAAACGGGGATTCCCAACACGTGAACTTTGATCCATGGCGAGGATCCACAACCGATGTATTTACTGCGGCGTGAACGGCCCCGAAGGAGTCGATCTGCAGTACCAGTATGTGAAGCGTAAAATCAGTAAATGAAATCATAATAGTCTATATAAAGCAGGAGACATATATGATAACCAAACTACAGTTCACAACATAAAAGCAGTCATGTCAAGTCAGGGACTCACGCCCTCAAGTCATCCCTCATGCCCGTGGAACTCCTTCCTCACTGCCGGCAGTCTAGGTGTAAATCGTGTGGAATACGTGTCCCGGCCCATCCCGTGGGACTCGGTAAAGAATCATGTGGAATACGTGTCCCGACCCATCCCATGGGACTCTGTAGAGAATCATGTGGAATACGTGTCCCGGCCCATCCCATGGGACTCGGTAGAGAATCAGATGAAATACGTGTCCCGGCCCATCTCGTGGGACTCGGTGAATAATAAGATGGAATACGTGTCCCGGCCCATCTCGTGGGACTCGGTGAATAATCAGATGGAATACGTGTCCCGGCCCATCTCGTGGGACTCGGTGAAGAATCGTTCATAACAAATCAGCCGGTCCTCCATCGAGAGACGCGGTGGTATAGAAATACAGTATTTGCACAACAAGGCTATCAAACACAAACATAGGCAAGTTACACACAACTGAAGTTTATTTTAGGCCAAAGTCCAGGTTCTGACCCCAAAGTATTACGTACGTTAAATTCTTTTAAAAAGATCAATTTCTTTTATAAAGGTCACCCGATACCCGTAGTATTAAAATAAAGTGACTCACATTTTTAGGTAAACCAAAACACTTTCCTTTTTAACATCAAGTAACAACATTCTTTTCCAAAAGTTCAAGTTTGCCTAATTTCAAATACTTAAGTCTCTTATTTTAGAAAGGTTTCATAGTCCATAGACTTAATCACTTAAGAATATGATCCTCTTTTAAACAATTTGAGAAACATATGTGAGTAGGTTATTCTTGTTCGTAATCAATCTTATTAAAGCAGCCATGATCTAGGAAATGTAATATCATTTTGTCTCATCTTAGCTTCTATGCAGATGGAGGTTTCTACTGGTTTTAATAATACATAATTAGTCAAACTATTTCCTTTTATTAACGCTGCAGTGGTTTGTCGATACTCATTCTGATTTCCAAAATCAGTAACACATTATTCCTTTTAAAAACCAAGTACTCATTACTCACGAATGAGGTTTCATACTAACATCCATATTAAGTCAAGTCTCTTATCTTTTAAGATTAAGTCTCTTAACTTCTAAAAATCAGTAAACCATTCTCTTTATCTCTCTTAAGACGTTATACCTAACTTCCCATAAAGCTAGTATAACTCTTATGTTTTCAAAACCAAGTATTACTCTTCTTTCAAAGGTTTCTTAATTCTTTGAAATACTTCAAGATTCTTATCATCACACATCGGTTATAAGTCAAATCGCTTATCTTTAAAACCACAAAGCATTTCTTACTTACATAAAGTTGTTATAACCAACTTCCCATAAAGCCGTTATAACACTTTATGTTTTAAACCAATCAAATACATTCAACACGTATGCGCTACCGTACTACATAGTTATACACATATCATGCTAGAAAAGATAGGAAGAGGTTCACATACCTCGCGACGATTATCGACTAATAGCAAAACGCTCAAGTACCTCAAACCGTCGGCTACACCTTAAGTCAAGCAGCTCGCCACACGTAGTACTTCAACCTATAGAGGCGCAAGGCGCATGAATATCTAGATCTCAACGTAGAATATTCTACAGAAAATTCGGCACCTCCCCGCATGACGCGTGAAACTCCTCTTACGCCGAGGCACGCTAACAGCGATAACTCCTAGAGGGGTTGTACGTCTAATCCGGACGGGCCCAATTCTACTTAACAGTAATGCCAAGTCTCATGTCTGATCTATGTAATTGCGATTCGATTCTCTTTTAAATTCAGCTTAAGTCAAAAGACATTGCGCACAATTATGTTCGATTCTATATATAGTATACTTCAACTATATATTCCTACAACATGTAATTTCCAATTACAATAGAAGGTCAAGAGTGTTTACCTCGATAAGCCCAAAATTATCCAAGTTTAAATGTCGATCCTGAGCAAGGTTTAGCTCCTACTCCGTGTGCTCCAACCCGCTCCAAACAACCCTTAGAAGTTCTAACCAACTTCTACCCAAATACTTCAACTATAAGTGAAGATTTCCTTAGGGTTTCGTTTTTGTGACTGAGGGAAAGTATAATAGTATTTCCGGACTCTACGTATAGAGGTAACTTTGGAAAGTACTACAAGGTATAAGGGCTAGAGTATTTAGGGCATTATAACAATACTTGGAGAGTATTTCTATACCACAAAGAGGGGTATTATACGAAAACAACTAGGCTAGGGGTACCCATTGCTAGCACCATGAGGGGGCGATACTTTCGGCCAAGGGGCCTTCTCAAAGGGGGAGGGTGGTGGTGGCGGACGAAACACTAGAAGGGAGGGAGTATTTGAGACTTAGAAAGATTGCTCAAGTTAGGATGAAATAACTCTTCAACAAGGGGGGTATTTATAGGTCAAGAAATGACCAACCAATGGCCAAGATTCATCCAAGTGTAAGGCAAGTGTAGGGCTAGATTTAAGCCAAGTGCACCTTATCCATCTACCACAACAACTTGCACAAAATATCCTACCAACTAAAGTGCCCAAATCGTCCCAATTACCGCCCACAATTCCCCCCAATGTGAGGGTGACACATGTCACCCTCCCGTTGGTCCAAAATGTTTCATCTCTCGGAAAAATCCGCAAAAATTCTCAATGACATAGCCGGAATTTTCCCTTCGCAAGTTTAGTAAAACGTTTCGTCGAAAAACGATTCTTTTCGGCACTTGTGCCTAAATTTCGAACCTTGCCTACTTTAAGGCTTAAATTTTTATACGTACGCCCTCACGTACATACTCTGGAAATACGGGGTATAACAAAATCTAGCCAAGTGGCTTATTGACTTAGTCAATAATGTCAAGCTTGAGCTTTCAAGACTTAATCATCTTTGCTTTGGTCAAATGACCATTCTACCATTGGTCCACTTCGAATAAGCCCATATGGGGGGGGGGGGTGGTGACACGTGTCGCCCTCCTATTCATCCATAAAATTTCATAACCCTCGTGGGCCCCACAAAACGTAAAATTTCTCGGGTGGGCCCTACGTGACCAAATCCGTAAAATAAATTTCCACAATGATAGTAAATTCTATACTCCTCAAATAATGCATTTTGAGAATCTAATTCTCATCAACGAACATTTTTTTCTTTCCGACGTTCGGAAGATTTTCCTTCGGAAAAACAATTCTTCCTTTCGTACCAATTTTCGAGTCTTGTGTTCTCACGTCTATTCTCTTATACATGTCCTGGAATTACGGGGTGTAACATTCTTCCCCCCTTAGAAACATTCTTCCCCGAATGTTCTTTCGGAGTCCAATCTAATTAGACAGCGACATAGTCTCATTTTTACTACATCCTTCAAACAACATATGCCACCCACGACCACATAACAATACTCATACTAAAACGTCAACCTGAACTCCAAATGTCGACGTCGGTTATCTGCATAAAGCTTCTTCTGCCTCCGAGCTTACTAAAAATCTTTCCTGGATAAGCTTCGCCTTATCCACAGCCCGCTGCAACAAGTCTGGGTTAATTATCTGAACCTCGCCTACGTGGAACCAACCAATCGGCGATTCTACACTTTCTTACTGGTTGTATTCTTTCCGTACCTCCAACTTATACAAGCATACTTACATAACCTCCATACCGATTCTGGCCTCCAATCTTTGGAGTCATTCTATTAAACAATATAAGGCCATTTCCGGCTCTCACGACCTGGTTCCCGTGGAACGCGTCCACGAACCCGTAAAACAATTAACTAGACTTGGGTCTTGCACCCTCGTGACCCTGTCACATAGAGGAACTACTACCAACTGATTCCACTCCATTTCAAGCTATGGGGCGACCCGTAATAGGTCCTCACCCCCACCCACCGTCACACTTAACTCTTACCCTTAGTCTGAATAAAATCTTATTGCCCGAGAAGACCTTATATACCTAAGGTCTCGACGGTTATCAATATTCTTAGGCTCGCAATTTCCATGCTCCAAGCCTACCTTATCAGTCCCCCCCGTAAACGGGTACAATAACTTCTCATAATACCATAATCGTTTTGTCTTGATCACAACAACCATTAATTACTCCATACAGATCTCATCCGTACAATTCTCTTAAGCCTACCACGCAACTTAATCTATTAACATGGCATTCCGTTAGGTTCCTTAACATGACTTCTTAAGGGTTCATCACCCTATCAGACATCTCATCATTTCCTAATTATATCAAATTAGCACATAAACCTTGATGAGAATTCATTTAGTGTTTCCTACCTTCCTGATATCTATTTAGTCCTTACCAAATCCTGGTAATCTAAAATCATTCTAGGCAACACGCGTCTGACCCTCATACATAACTCCGTATAGTTGTATGTCACAATACCAACTATACTACAATCATTACCAACCTGGATATGCAATCCACATAGTCATTCCTGGGCCACTGCTGCCTTTCTCATAGCTGCAATCAACACAACTCGTTAGGGAGAGACGACCCTAACAACACAGCTCTATCGCACAATCTTAGAGTGAGAAGAATGGAAACCAATCCTAAATGTCCTGCAACCTCCTGATTATAGATGTGGTGCACAACACACCGATAATCAAGACTCTACTAGACACGGTCTGTAGACATTTTCCGAGGACTAACTGCTCTGATACCACTTTTGTCACGACTCGACCCCGGGCCCGCGACTGGTGCCCTATCTGGGCACCCTTACATGTATACATCAGAGATAATCAGCGGAACATACATCAAACTTATAAATTAATTCAACAAGATATAAACAACAGGTTAGCCGATAAGGCTACCTCCCTGGACATATATATACATATACAACCAAAAGTAGTTGCATCCCTTTTTTTTACACAACCCAATCCACAAGATATGACTACAGACCTCTAAGATTTTGGACAAATACTATGACGGGACAAGGCCCCGTCGTACCCCTGAATATACCTAGCCATAATGACAAGCTCCGGAATATTGGAGCCATCTCAAAATGCTGAACCAGGATCCTAAGCTCATGGATCCACAATCGCGGTACCTAAACTCATGGACATGAACGCAGCTTCGAAAGGGTCGCATACAGTGCCGAATATGGAACGAAAATAAGGTACAGTAATCAGATCATAACTGTACAAAAGAATGACAGGAACAAGTATAAAAAGTAAATACCAGATCCTACCATGCCATTACAACTCATGAACTTAATCGTACATCGTTATCTTTTCCTATTGTTTTTCAATAAGAGTTATAGTCAAATTCTTACGTACATACTTAGGAAAAATCATCAAGTTCATAACCACATAACTTACTTATCTTTCATAACATAATCCGACCCTTTATGGAGGGACGCCTATACTGCCCGGCCCAATCTGGGACGCGATAAAGTCACATAAGTCTGCCCATAAAGGCATACTGCATAAAAATAGGAAGCTTATGATCAACTTAGGGCCACCTGCCCATAGTATCATTTGACAATCCTACTCCTGGGACTATTTCACCCGCATAGGCCGTATGGACCCGCATGAGGTAAGTTCCTCGCATTGACTGTATCCGCCCGCATAGGTCGTATAGACCCGCATGAGGTAATTTCCTCGCATAGGACTGGTCCGCCCCGCATAGGACTATTTCACCCGCATAAGCCCTACGGACTCGCATGAGGTATTCCTCGCATCATGGGGAGCAAATCCATGGAATATGCAAATGCAACAAGCCCGGGGAATGACCCCGTAATAAAACAATACATCACTAGCACAACCGGCTATCATACATAATATAAGCACCACCGGCTTATCATACATAACATAAGCACCACCGGCTTATCATACATAACATAAGCACTACCGGCTTATCATACATAACATAAGCACTACCGGCTTATCATACATAACATAAGCACTACCGACTTATCATAAATATCCTAGCAAGTTAAGAAATCCCTTAACTTCTTATTGGCCTAAATTATTAAGCATTCTCATTTTTATTCAAACTTAAGGCACTAACATGTCATTAAACATCCGGGAATTCAACCCAAGGTATTATGTACCTCCATTCTTTTCAAAAGACTCCTTTTCATATAAAACCCCAAGATACTAACACCCGTAGTATCAAGGCATGTCTACATTTCAAACAAGTCACGTTACTTTTGGAAATACATTTTTAGACTTCTAAACCAAGTGACTTTCACTTTAAAAATATTTAAGCAATTTATGCCTTTAAATCAAATTGCCCTTCTTTATTTCAAGTCATCTCTTTGTTTACATTACTAGAGAAAAACCATTCTTTTAACCTTCCATAAAGTTGTTATAACCAACTTTCCATAAAGTCGTTATAACTCTTTATGTCTTAGAGAAATTCATTCCTTTTATAACCAAGAGACTTATACTTTCAATCAAGTTACATAGCTTTCAAAATACTTCAAGTCTCTTAACTTTAAGAAATCAAGTTTCTTAACTTAGAATATCAAGTCTATTTCCTTTAAGAAATCAAGTTTCTTAACTTAAAATATCAAGTCTCTTATCTTTAAGAAATCAAGTTTCTTAACTTAAAATATCAAGTCTCTTATCTTTAAGAAATCAAGTTTCTTAACTTAAAATATCAAGTCTCTTATCTTTAAGAAATCAAGTTTCTTAACTTAGAATATCAAGTCTCTTTCCTTTAAGAAATCAAGTTACATAGTCTTAAAACTTCATAACGTAAACTCTTTTAAATTAAGTAACATATACTTTTGTGCGTTGTGAATAAGTTATACTTGTTTATAACGATCTTATTCAAGCAGCCATGATCTAGAAAATGTAATACAATTTTGTCTTATCTTAGCTTCTATGCAGATGGAGAATTCTATTCATTTTAATTTAATTGATTGCCGATACATTTTCTTTTATTAACGCTGCAATGGCTTGTTCGATACTTATTCTTATTCGTGCAGTAACTTAGCAAAGTCAACTTGACTCCAAATACTTCCTAACGACTCTTACCAACATCCCCCATAAGACTTGGTAAGAACTTAGGATAATTTAGACGCAACCTTTACATAGAGTAAATCAACATACATACCTCTTAACTTCTAAGATTAGAAGGAATCATGAATAGCACCACATGTATATTCCATACATAGAATCATGTCAAAAGAAGGAAGAGGTTCACATACCTCGCGATGATTATCGACAAGTAGCAAAATGCTCCAAAGTACTTTAACCTTGATAGCTATTCCATCCTTAAGTAGAATACACTATACGTAGTACTTCAACCTATAATTGCCATAATACGTCCATTAACCTCTAGCTTCAAACGTAGAATATTCTAAGTGTAAAGTCACCAAATTCTACGGAAAATCGGACAGCACTTCCTTTGTTTCTACGTACTTTTCCACCTTTTTCAAGGCCCAAAAATCAATAACCAAACGCCACATTTAAGGCCCAACAATTCAGCAAATACAAAGGGGATTACACGCCTAATAGGACGTGTAAAATTTTGCCCCACAATCAATATAAAACTTGTCCAATAATTCCAAGCCCTATTCGGCTACAATGTCACAACAATTATCAATTTCCTTTCAATTCCTTTTTCAATCCAAGTTGTTATTCTAACATGTTATATACATAATAACAATTACAACAACTATAAATCCTTTCTTCCTTAACATGCGACGATTGTAACTACCGTCCAAATTAATTACAACATTAATGGCTAACTTGTCCATTTTTCTGTTTTAACATGTCGACATGATCCAAATTTTTTCAAACTTTAATATATATACCACATGCTCATTTCTTAACTACTATAACATGTAATCTTCAATTACATTAAGAAGATGAAGATTTTACCTCAATAAGCCCTAATAATGTCCAAGCGTAAAAGTCGATCCTTAGCAACTTTTAGCTCCTCTTCTTATGTTCCAATCCGCTCCAAGCACTCCTTAGAAGCTCATGAAGAACTCCTCTTCAAGTTCCATCTTTAAAGTTGAAGAACACCTTAGGGTTTCGCCTTGCGACTAACGTAAAAACGTCGTTTTTTCGGGATCTTTCTATTGAGATATCCTTACAATACCCCTAGGAACCTTGGGTTAAAGTCTTTTGACTAATGAACCACAAATGAAATTTTTTCTCCTCCATTGATGCCCAAACCCGAGAGCATCCTATGCCTAACCCAAGTTTCTCTAAAATTTTCTAAGTGTTAAAGGCACGTCTTGCTACTTAGGATGATTATATAAAGCAATGGAGGGACTAGATTAACACATATGGGTGTCTTGGATGAGTTTCATTTAATAAAATCTAGCCAAGTGGCTTATTGACTTAGTCAATAATGTCAAGCTTGAGCTTTCAAGACTTAATCATCTTTGCTTTGGTCAAATGACCATTCTACCATTGGTCCACTTTGAACAAGCCCATGTGGGGGGGGGGGGGGGGTGACACGTGTCGCCCTCCCATTCGTCCATAAAATTTCATAACCCTTGTGGGCCCCACAAAACGTAAAATTTCTCGGGTGGGCCCTACGTGACCAAATCCGTAAAATAAATTTCCATAATGATAGTAAATTCTATACTCCTCAAATAATGCATTTTGAGAATCTAATTCTCATCAACGAATATTTTTTTCTTTCCGACATTCGGAAGATTTTCCTTCGGAAAAACAATTCTTCCTTTCGTACCAATTTTTGAGTCTTGTGTTCTCGCGTCTATTCTCTTATACATGTCCTGGAATTACGGGGTGTAACAAACCCGACCCATCATCACACTTAACTTCTCATTCTTAGTTTGAAATAAATTTCTCTCTTATCTCAAGGTACTTCTCACCCTATCTCCTATTCATTAGAGGTTCGTCACATAGGCCAAAGTATTTCTACTGTACATCCTTCCATATCGGTCTTACACTGTTATGGGGGTAATTACAACTTGTGAACCCTACACAACTGTAGTCTCAGTTCACTTTATCATTCTTGTCAACATTCTTCACTTTTCACTTTACTAATCAAAGTATCCCTACCTCTGGGGGTACTATCACTTTACAACTGCTAGAAACAAAGGGAAAACATATATGCTAGGGTGAAATCTGAATCTATCAATGCACATATGATTCAAAAGAATCAAAATATACCTGTAACCCCATGCGATGTTGCCTCACGATCTCGCCAAGAAATACGTCATCTATGCGGTTCGAAGGACCGCCAGAACTATTAACTCCACTCTAACCTCTACCACGGCTGGCTGACATCTGAACACCCTGCCCTGGGGGGCGTACAGTTGTAGATGAAAAGGAACCAACCACCGGCCTCATAGGTTGAGCCACCTCACCGTTGCTCTTTCTAAAAGGACATACTCTCAGTATATGGCCCGGACGGCCACAATAAAAACAAACACCTGTGCCATAACGACATTTCCCCATATGACGCTTACTATATCGGAAACACTGAGGAATAGGTGGCCTCGACTGAGAAAATCCTTTGCTCCTATGAGAACCTCGACCCCTGGAGCTTGGACCGGCTCCTAAATACCTTGTGGGGTCCAATCTCCCACCTGTGATCTGCGGGGGTATGTATTGGGTAGGCTGGAATGAAAATCTCACTCATTCGAGGCCGCCGTCCCAAAACTCACCGATAACCAATCGGTCTCGCCCTATTACGCCGATCTCCGCTGCCTCTCTACCCTCTGTACACTGTCTGCATCGGGCCGAATAACCTCCCGCTGATGAAATCAGTAGCACCGCTTATCTTGTTCAATAACATAATCGCTTCCCTTATGACCTATAGTCTTCCCTAATCGAAATCGAGGCTCAGGTCACGACCCGCCTCGGCCCGTGGATCGTGCCTTACCCGGGCACCCAAGTAGACATACATCAGAGTAACCAGCGGAATATAAACTTGCAAACATTAAACAGTGTAGAATAAGAACAGTCTACCCAAGAAAAAGGTTGCCTTTCAGCATGTATATAAATACCAAAAGTGAACAGTTACATCCCAATTTACAACAGGACTACAGACCTCTAAGAATGAAATCAACTATGACGGGACAGGGCCCCGCCATACCCCCTGAATGTACAAAAGTGTATGACCTCAGGGAACCGTACCAAAAGACAAAGCCTACGGAGAAATGGAGCTTTCCTAATCAACAGTGATCCTAAGAGCGGATCGCCAGTTACGCACTCAACTCGCGGATTTAACGCACTTCGGCGAGGTCGATAACAGTACCAAGTATGTGAAATCAAAATATCAGAATGAAATCATAATAGTCTATATAAAACAGGAGACATGTATGATAACCAAAATACGGTACACAAAGCCTGATTAACAACAAGAGTAATGAGAATCAACATCGTCTTTTAAAAGACCATTTCATAATCTATGAACAACCATGTCAAGTCAGGGACGCACGCCCTCCAAGTCATTACCCAAATATAACCACGGGTCTCATGCCCAACAATGTCAAACGTGCCCGTGGAATTCCTTCCTCACTGCCGACAGTCTATGATATAACAACACCAATGAGTACATGTGAACACGTGTCCCACTGCGGTCATAAGAACCGACGGCAAGTACGGGCGTCGACTACTAGATACCTCTCGCACACCACTGACCGGCAAGTACGAAGCCAACTACCAGATACCTACCGTACCAACAATATCAGAATCGTACTCACGGTCGACCGGGCAAGTACGAAGCCACTACCGATACCACTGCATCACGTCACGACCGGCAGGTACGAAAGCTAACTACTAGATACCTCCTGCGTCACAAGACTCCGCCATAATGCCGACCGGGGCAAGTACGAAAGCCTAACTACCAGATACCGCCTGCATCAGCCACGACCGGGGCAGGTACGAAAGCTAACTACTAGATACCACCTGCGTCACTAAAACACCTGGAGGGCTAATCTATGGAATAACACTATCAACACGGAAACGAACCCTCATCATGGCTGCATACCCGTGGACCCTCCATCGAGTCAGTATGCCCAAGATGATCCAGAACAACACGACCGACCCTCCATCGAGAGACGCGGTAACATAAGGATACCACACTTGCACAACAAGGCTATCACAAGCAAACATAGGCAAGTTACTCACACTCAAGGTACTTTCATCTTATGCCAAAAAATCCGGGTTTTAACCCCAAAGTACTACATGCTTTAACTCTTTCACAAAAGTCACATGATACTAATACTCGTAGTATCAAAAATAGAGTAACTATTATATTAAGTAAACCAAACAATTTCCATACTTTCTTTTTAAATAAATATCAAGACAATACCATGCCTTCCTTTTCTATGTCAAATCACTTCTCGAACTAGTTTAAGTTTCAAAACTTCAAATTCTCAAGTCTCTTACTTTTAAACCAAATCCCATGACGGGGAACGATCAAGTCTCACATCTTTTTAAAACAACCGTCAAGTTACCATTTTAAAACCAATAATAAAACCATTTCTTCATTTTTATAAAGTCGTTATAACTAACTTCCCATAAAGCTATTATAACATTTTATGTTTTAAACCATCTAAGGACAACTACTCTCATTTCCGAATTCAAGATAACTTATTCTTTTTAAAGACCAAGTACTCATTACTCATGAATGAGGTTGTACAACTTTTTGACATAATTCAAGTCCTTAACATATTATAACAAGTCACTTAACTAGAATCAAGTCAAGGACATAAAAGGGAAATCAACTCCTTCAACACACGTGCATCTACCGCACTATATATATGTATTTCACAAATATCATGCTCAAGAGAATAGGAAGAATCACATACTTCCTCGGCTAAATTCACTTGCCAAGTCGGATATGTCGCGCGCAGAGTGTCAACCTATAATAGTCAAAACACGCCTATCAACTTCTAGTTCTACGTAGAATTCTTTTAAGTAAGATCTCTAATTCTACGGAAAATTGGGCAGCACTTCCCCCGTTTCTACTCAATTCCACCTTTTTCAAGGCCCGATAACCGTAATTAACATATTATAATTAAGGCGCAATAATTCCGAAATTTAAAGAAGGGGATCACATGCCCAAACGGAACGCGATTAGCAATCTTCCCCTTAACAACAATGTAAATATAGTCCAAAGTAAATACGGTCCAAAGTAAATACGGTCCAAAGTAAATACAGTCCTTAAGTTGGGGTCCTTGGCCAACTTTTACAATTTTACTTATCCAATTACTTCATTAGTCATCCAACTTATATTCCAATCTTTATATAAGTTATAGTTTCTTTGTTGTTAACTTCTTAGTAAGTAATGGATACATTTTTACCATTTTAGTGGCTAATATGCCAATTATCCTTTTAACATCTTAACAAGATCCAAATCTTTCCTTATATCTCATACTCCATAATATACTTCCAATATATGTATAATATCCAATATACACAATAATCAACTTCACAAAGAGGTTAAGGTTCATTACCTCAAAATAGCCCAAAAATATCCAAGAACTTAAAGTCGCTCCTAAGCAAGTTTTAGCTCCAAATCTTTGTGTTCCAAACCACCACAAGTCACCCTTAGAAGTTTCTAACCAATTTCTATTCAATAATTAACTCCAAAAAGTAAAGAACACCAAGGCTCCATTTTTGCATGCTCTCGGCCAAGGGAGGGTTTTTGAGGCTAGGGTGTGAAATCTTGTCTAACTCTTGGTTACTAATCTTCCTAATACATTAAGGAAGAACACTTATAAGTTTAGGAATTTTTGGACAACAATTGCTCAAAAAAAATGGGGCTTTGGACGAGAACACTAGTAAAGGGAGAGAAAATATTTTCAAGTCTTGAAATGTTCTAAGTGTGGAAGATTTTGATCAACTAGAGGTGTTTATATAGGACAACCAAGGGTTAGGATTGAAACATGTGTATGGTATAGATTGTTTGTGTAGGTTCCTTTCTCCACTTGTCCCACAAATGCCATGCAAGACTTTGACCATTTGACTTGTCCACTAACCTTGCAAAAAACGTCCCACCCATGCAAATGCCATGCAAGACTTTTGGCCACTTGTCTTGCCCACTAATCTTGAAAAAACCGTCCACTATGTCTTCTTGGGGTGACACGTGTCGCCCTCCTATTGGTCCAAAATATTTTATCTCTCGGAAAAATTTCATAATTGGAAAAAAAAAATTGAAAACGTAAGACTTCCTTCACAAGGTTCGGAAACATTTCCGTCGGAAAAAAAAATTCTTTCACTCTTACCCTAATTAGGGCTTATACATTCGTACGTACGTCCTCACATACATACTCCAGAACTACGGGGTATAATACTCTGGTGCTGGGGCCTCAAAACCTGGCGCAGAAGAACTCGCCGACTGCGGCACAATATCTGGTATACCCTGGGCATGAGCCCTATCAACTCTCTGAGTCTGTCTGGTAGCTCCTGCTACTATTTTGCCCTTCGGCATCGCTTCTCCTCGAGGCATAGTTGTAAATACCTAAAATACGTCAGAGAGGAATTATCTTATTAACACAGCTCTATGGCACGATCTCAGAGTGAGAAGAATAGAAACAAACTCCTAAATGTCTTGTAGCCTCCTATTTATGGGTGTGGCGCGCAACACACCGATAATCAAGACTCTACTAGACACGGTCTGTAAACATTTTGTCACGACCCGAACCCGGGCCCGTGACTAGTGCCTTACCCCGGGCACCCTAGTGATACAACATCAGAGAAAATCAGCGGAAATAAAAACATGAACATGAATTAAGAGACAAGATAAATAAACAGGCCAACCAAAACAGTTGCCTTCATCATATATACATAAATACCCAACAGCTTATCCTTTTACAAACCCCGCCACAACAAAGGCTGCACTTAAGATTTATACAACAACTATGACGACGTGGCCCCGCCATACCCCGAACGCTCAAGAACTTACACTGTGGTAACATACCAAAGATAAGCCTCCACGAAACGGAGCTTCCCAAAATGAAATGAGATCCTAAACGCGGATCGACAATGATGCATTTCTACCGCAGATGAACGCACTTCCGGGCGAGGTTAGTACAACAGTACCAAGTATGTGAAATCAGAAAATCAGAAATGAAATCATAATAGTCTATAAAAGCGGGAGATGTATGATAACCAAACTACGATACACACATAATGCTTATATCAATTCGTGGTCTCACGCCACAACATCAATCCCGCCATGAGTACCTTCCTCACCGCCGATTTATGATATGATAACAACAAGACAAAGAATCCAAATGGGAGCATACCCGCGCCACGATCGTGTCAAGATGTCCAAAGGGAACAAATAAGACAACATTCCAAATGGAAGCGCATCGTGCGCTACGATCGTGGTCGTGATGTCCAAAGTGGAAACAATAAGACAAAGATTCCAAATGGAAGCATACCCGCGCGCTACGATCGCGGTCGATGTCCAAAGGGAAACAATAAGACAACAAGGCGTAATCAAAGTGGAAGAATACCCGCGCCACGATCGTGGTCGGATGTCCAAAGCGATTAACAAAAGTAACACTATCAACAGAACGCACTGCGGAATTTATCCGCCATCACGGCCACGCCCAAGTAAGTTCTCAACAAGTCAACCGACCCTCCATCGAGACGCCAGAGTATAGAAACACAATTCTTGCACAACAAAGGCTATCACAACAAGCATAGGCAAGTTTCACAACAACAGGCATAGGCAAGTTTCACAACAACAAGCATAGGCAAGTTTCACAACAACAAGCATAAAGTTTATACACATCTCAAGTACTTTCATTTTATGCCCAAGTTCGGTTTTAACCTAAAGTACTACGTACGTTAAATTCCTTTTAAAGAGATTTATTCCTTTTATAAAAGTCACCCGATACCCGTAGTATAAAAATAGAGTGACTTATATCTTTTAAGTAAACCAAAACAACTTCCATACTTTCTTTTTTTTTTTAAAGTCAAGTTACCACATTAAAACCAATGATAAAACCTTTCTTTTGTTTTCATAAGGTCGTTATAACCAACTTCCCATAAAGCTGTTATAACACCTTATGCTTTAAACCATTTTAAGACAACACAATGCCTTTCTTTTCCCTAAAGTTCCAGTTTGCCTAATTTTAATTACTCAAGTCTCTTTTTTGAAAAGTTTCATAGTTCAATGTCTTAATCTCTTTTAAAACAATTGAGTAACACATGCCATAGGCGAGTAGGTTATTCTTGTTCATAATCAATCTTATTAAGCAGCCATGATCTAGAAAATGTAATATCATTTTGTCTCATCTTAGATTCTATGCAGATGGAGGTTTCTACTGGTTTTACTAATACTTAATTATTCAATACATTTTCCTTTATTAACGCTGCAGTGGTTTGTCGATACACATTCTGATTTCAAATCAAGAAACATTATTCCTTTCAAAACTGTGTACTCATTACTCACGAATGAGGTTTCACACAAACATCCATATTAAGTCAAGTCTCTTATCTTTTAAGAATAAGTCTCTTAACTTCTAAACCATTAAACCATTCTTTTTATCTCTCTTAAGACGTTACACCTAACTTCTCATAAAGCTGGTATAACTCTTATGTTTTCAAACCAAGTATACACTTCTTTCAAAAAAGTTTCTTAATCTTTTAGAATACTTCAAGGTTCTTTATTATCACACATCAAGTTGGTTATAAGTCAAATCAGTTATCACAAAGCATTTCTCATTTACATAGAGCTGTTATAACCAACTTCCCATAAAGCCGTTATAACACTTTATGTTTAAAAACAATCAAATACATTTAACACATGTACGTCTACCGTACTACATAGTTATACACCTATCATGCTAGAACAGATAAGAAGAGGTTCACATACCTCGCGACGATTATCGACTAATAGCAAAACGCTCCAAGTACCTCAAACCGTCGGCTACACTCTCAGTCAAGCAGATCACTCCACACGTAGTACTACAACCTATAGAGGCCACTGGCGCCTATTAATATCTTTAGATCCCGACGTAGAATATTCTACAGAAAATTCGTGGCACCTCCACGCAGCGTAAATCTCCTCCTCTATCGAGGCCGCTACCAAGCCAACCAGGGGGGGGTTAACACGTCTAACCGGACGTGTACAATTCTACTACACAAGAATGCTACACAAGTCTCATGTCTGACCCTATGTAATTACTGATTCGATTCTCTTCTTTAAATTCAGCTTAAGTCGCAAGACATTGCGTAAGTATTATTCAGCTTAAGTCAAAAGACATTGCCGCACAACTATGTTGATTCTATATTTAGTATACTTATCTATATTCTCCTACAACATTTAATTTCCATTTACATGGGAAGGTTAGGAATGTTTAACTCGATAAGCCCAAAATTATCCGAGTTTATATGTCGATCTGAGCAAGGTTTAGCTCTACTCCGTGCGCTCAGGCCAGCTCAACCAACCCTTAGAAGTTCTAACCAACTTCTACTTATAACTTCAACTACGGGTGAAGATTTACTTAGGGTTTCGTTTTTGTGACTGAGGGAAGTATAATAGTATTTTCTGGGCTTTTGTATAAGTGTAACCTTGGGAAAACTACAAGGTATTTGGGCCAAGGTATTTGGGCATTATAACAATACTTGGAGAGTATTTCTATACCACAAAAGGGGGGTATTTATACGAGACAACAAGGCTAGGGGGGGGTACCCCACGGCTAAACACCACAAAGGAGGGAGGCTCTCGGCTAGAGCTCTCAAAGGGGAGGGGGTGTGGTGGACGAAAACAACAAGAGGGAGAGGGAGGGATTTTTCAAGACTTAGACAATTTTTGGATGAATAAGTTCATCAACTTAGAGGGGTATTTATAGGTCAAGAAATGGCCAACCAATGGCCAAGATCTATCCAAGTGTAAGGCAAGTGTAAGGTCAAGATGAAGCCATGTGTTTGTGGGTCCCACTTGCTCATCAACTACACAAAATATCCTACCTAACCCTTGACCACAATTTTTGCACAAAAAACGTGCCAACCTTCCCCTTTGGCCGTCCACTTCCTTCCAATGTGAGGGTGACATGTCACCCTCCCGTTGGTCCAAAATGTTTCGTCTCTCGAAAAAATCCAAAAATTATTAATGACATAGCCGGAAATTTCCTACGAAAGTGTGGAAACGTTTAAAAACGACTTTTTGGCACTTGTGTACAAATTTCGAAACTATGCTTACTTTAAGGCTCAAATTATAATACGTACGCCCTCACGTACATACTCAGGAAATACGGGGTATAACATTCTCCCCTCCTTAGAAACATTCGTCCCTAATGTTCCTTCTAAGCCTCAAAACAAACATGCGCCAGTATAGTCTTCACTACTATACTTACGAGAACAATCCTGCCACACCGCCACGTAAAACACCCGCGCAAATACTTACATCCAAGTCCACGAGGAAACACCTCTAACATCACAAACTTTTGTCACTTTGCGCGAGGTTCTAGTGTCACTCGGCGACCCAACAAATGGTACCGATCGCATGCGATCCCCGAGGTCTAAAATATACATCCTTCGCACCTTCTCCCTTCACAAGAAATGATCATATCTATGCTCGCAATACATGCTCGCCTCTACCCTTACTCGTCGTACTCTTCTCGAACACTTGAACTCTTCTAGTATACGTACCACACTTCAGTCCTCGCTTCAGTTCTCCAAACCTTGGAGTCACCACTCCAACTTGGTTATCTTACTAGCCTCATTCTTCCTTAAGGCCATTCCGGCCTTCACGATCCGCTATGGTCGAACATATCCACGAACTCATACGATGGTCATCTAAACCTGGGCCTAACACCCTCGTGACCCTACCACTTGGCGGGACCACCCAGAGCTGACCTTATCTCGAAACAGGCCGCGGGTTGGCCCTCATCATGGCCCCAACCCGACCCACTTAACGCATCACGCTCTTGTTCCCCGATCCGGAACAATCTTACCTCTACAGGTCATGAAAGCTACCACTTCCATTGCACACTACCCAGGGACTTTATCACACAAAACGTTCTAGGCATAAAATGCGCTCCGACAAGGATCACTTGCAAAATCTGGTACTCAAGACGACCTTACATCTAAGGTCTCAACTGTAATATTCTAAGGTTCATCATTTTCTCACCCCCAAGCTTACCCTTCTCACTAACCAGGTTCTACATCACGTTTTAGCACAAAGCTATCCGAACATAACACTAAACACATCATCACAACATCAATAAATACAAAACTCTAGAGGGTTAAGGATATACCTGAAAATAGGCGATTCAGAGGACCGCTAAAACTGGGAACTTCCACCGCGACCTCTACCGTGGCCCGCCGGTGTATGAACATCTGCTGGCTATGGAAGGTGAAGGACATGGCCCGATCCGTAGTGTGCTATCCTACCAGCGCTACCCCTGGTCGGACAGTTTCTCCCAAAATGGCCCTGCTGGCCGCATGTAAAACAAACTCCCGGACTAGCACGACACTCCCCACTGTGGAGTCTACCACAGCGGTCACAACGAGGTAGGGGTGGCTTCAGCTGGTTAACACCCCTGCTCTCCCGAAAATCTGAACCCTTGGAGCCCTGACCGCCTCGAAAACTCGGACGCTCAAGATTGTAGAGGACCACTCATCTTGGCGGGCGCATAACTAGTCTGCTGAGGCGGTGCGCCTCGAAAATCAACAAAGGACCTGCAGCTTCGCCTCTTCTGGCGACTTTGGTCATTCGTCGATTTCTCGCTCGCCGCCTCCAAGTGCATAAGCCTGCATGCGGGCAATGTCCATGCCCGGCTGAAGAGCTACACCCGAACAACTCTCTGCTAGGTAATCATCGAGCCCTGTAACATATCGGTGGACTCGATCCTCCATACTAGCTACTAATGCGGGGACGTACCGGGCCAATGAGTCGAACTCCACATTGTACTCCCGCACCGTACGCCCGTTCTGCCGCAACACCAAAAATCTGTCGGCCCGAGCCCTCCTCATCTGTGGCGGCAAGAAGTGTGCAAGAAATGCCTTTGAGAACTCGTCCCACAAAGCCGGAAGTGCATTCTCTCCCCGGGACAGCTCCCACGAATCAAACCAATCGACTGCGGTATCACGCAGCCGATGCGAACCCAGGACCACTGACTCGGTCTCCGAGGCCTTGATCACTCTCATGATCCGCTGTAACTGCCGGATGAACTCCTGCGGATCATCCTCAGGCCTCGACCCATAAAACTCTGGCGGGTTACACCTCAGAAAATCCCGTAGTCTCAAACTGTCTGCTCGGGGTTGAATTACGGGTGCTCGGGGCCCAGGCTGCTGCGTCGGCTTATCCTCAAGTCGCCTGACCACGGCCATTAATCGGGCCCGTCTCGCGTAACCCATCTCCTGCGCGGCTGTAGGGGTGGAGGCTCAGGTATTGTGGTCTCTGTAGAGATTGCCGCTGCTCTACTCGTATCTCCTCTCTGTTTGCCTTGCCGCCACGGGCGGGTTGCCTTGCGCGGAGGCATAACTGGTAAAAAACGAGATACGTCAGAGGGGTTCAACTTACAACACAGCTCTAAGGCACGATCTCAGAATGAGAAGAATGGAAACCAATCCTAAATGTCCTATAGCCTCCTGATTATAGATGTGGTGCACAACACACCGATAATCAAGACTCTACTAGACATGGTCTGTAGACACTTTCCGAGGATTAATCGCTCTGATACCACTTTTGTCACGACCCAACTCGGGCGTGATCGTGCCTACCGGGCACCCTAGTGATGATACAACATCGAGAGAAAATCAGCGAAATAAAAACATGAACATGAATTAAGAGACAAGATAAATAAACAGCCAACCAAAACAGCTTGCCTTCATCATATATACATAAATACCCAACATTTATCCTTTTTACAAACCACCGCCACAACAAAGCATGCACTTCTAAGATTTATACAACAACTATGACTCGACGGGGCCCGCCATACCCCGAACGCGTTCAAGAACTTACGGACTGTGGTAACATACCAAAGATAAGCCTCGACGAAACGGAGCTTCCCAAAACGCTGAAATGAGATCCTAAACGCGGATCGACGGTACGATGTACTTCTACTGCGGCGTGAACGCAGCTCGAAGGAGGTCGATAACAGGTACCAAGTATGTGAAATCAGAATATCGTAAATGAAATCATAATAGTCTATAAAAGCGAGGAGTGTATGATAACCAAACTACAAGACACACATATGATTATATCAATTCGTGGTCTCATGCCCACAACATCAATCCTCGCGTGAGTACCTTCCTCACCGAAGCGATGCATGATATGATAACAACAAGACAGCAATCCAAATGGGAGCATACCTGCGCTACGTGTCGTCAAGATGTCCAAAGGGAACAAATAAGACAACATTCCAAATGGAAGCATACCCGTGCGCTACGCATCGTGTCAGTATGTCCAAAGGGAAACAATAAGACAGCATTCCAAATGGAAGCATACCCGTGCGCTACGCATCGTGTCAGTATGTCCAAAGGGAAACAATAAGACAACAAGGCGGTAATCAAAGTGGAAGCATACCCGTGCGCTACGCATCGTGTCAGTATGTCCAAAGCGATTAACAAAAGTAACACTATCAGCGAGGCGTGCGTGGAATTTATCCACACCGCCGGCCACGCCCAAGTAAGTTCTCAACAAGTCAACCGACCCTCCATCGAGAGACGCGGTAGTATAGAAACACAATTCTTGCACAACAAAGGCTATCACAACAAGCATAGGCAAGTTTCACAACAACAAGCATAGGCAAGTTTCACAACAACAAGCATAGGCAAGTTTCACAACAACAAGCATAGGCAAGTTTATACACAACTCGAAGTACTTTCATTTTATGCCCAAGTTCGGGTTTTAACCCTAAAGTACTACGTACGTTAAATTCCTTTTAAAGAGATTTATTCCTTTTATAAAAGTCACCCGATACCCGTAGTATAAAAATAGAGTGACTTATATCTTTTAAGTAAACCAAAACAACTTCCATACTTTCTTTTTTTTTTAAAGTCAAGTTACCACATTAAAACCAATGATAAAACCTTTCTTTTGTTTTCATAAGGTCGTTATAACCAACTTCCCATAAAGCTGTTATAAAACCTTATGCTTTAAACCATTTTAAGACAACACAATGCCTTTCTTTTCCCTAAAGTTCCAGTTTGCTTAATTTTAATTACGCAAGTCTCTTTTTTGAAAGTTTCATAGTTCAATGTCTTAATCTCTTTTAAAACAATTGAGTAACACATGCCATAGGCGAGTAGGTTATTCTTGTTCATAATCAATCTTATTAAGCAGCCATGATCTAGAAAATGTAATATCATTTTGTCTCATCTTAGCTTCTATGTAGATGGAGGTTTCTACTGGTTTTACTAATACTTAATTATTCAATACATTTTCCTTTATTAACGCTGCAGTGGTTTGTCGATACATATTCTGATTTCCGAAATCAGTAAAACATTATTCCTTTCAAAAACCAGGTACTCATTACTCACGAATGAGGTTTCACACAAACATCCATATTAAGTCAAGTCTCTTATCTTTTAAGAATAAGTCTCTTAACTTCTAAACCATTAAACCATTCTTTTTATCTCTCTTAAGACGTTACACCTAACTTCTCAAAAGTCGTATAACTCTTATGTTTTCAAACCAAGTATACACTTCTTTCAAAAAAGTTTCTTAATCTTTTAGAATACTTCAAGGTTCTTTATTATCACACATCAAGTTGGTTATAAGTCAAATTAGTTATCACAAAGCATTTCTCATTTACATAGAGCTGTTATAACCAACTTCCCATAAAGCCGTTATAACACTTTATGTTTAAAAACAATCAAATACATTTAACACATGTACGTCTACCGTACTACATAGTTATACACCTATCATGCTAGAACAGATAAGAAGAGGTTCACATACCTCGCGACGATTATCGACTAATAGCAAAACGCTCCAAGTACCTCAAACCGTCGGCTACACTCTCAGTCAAGCAGATCACTCCACACGTAGTACTACAACCTATAGAGGCCACAAAGCGCCTATTAATATCTTTAGATCCCGACGTAGAATATTCTACGTAAAATTGCAAGACTCTCCCGCAACAGTAAATCTCCTCTCTATCGAGGCGGCTACCAAGCCAACCAGTGGGGTTAACACGCCTAACCTGACGTGTACAATTCTACTACACAAGAATGCTACACAAGTCTCATCAGAATACACCCATGTAATTACTGATTCGATTCTCTTCTTTAAATTCAGCTTAAGTCGCAAGACATCACGTAAGTATTATTCAGCTTAAGTCAAAAGACATTGCCGCACAACTATGTTCAGTTCTATATATAGTATACTTAACTATATACTCCTACAACATGTAATTTCCAATTACAATGTAGGTTAGGAATGTTTACCTCGATAAGCCCAAAATT
Source organism: Przewalskia tangutica (assembly GCA_029844215.1). Lineage (NCBI taxonomy): Eukaryota > Viridiplantae > Streptophyta > Magnoliopsida > Solanales > Solanaceae > Przewalskia > Przewalskia tangutica. The sequence goes on from CM056727.1 coordinate 113,285,477, forward strand.
ATCCGAGTTTATATGTCGATCTGAGCAAGGTTTAGCTCCTACTCCGCAGGCCGACTCCGCTCCAACCAACCCTTAGAAGTTCTAACCAACTTCTACTTATAACTTCAACTACGGATGAAGATTTACTTAGGGTTTCGTTTTTGTAGTGAGGAAGTATAATAGTATTTTCTGGCTTTTGTATAAGTGTAACCTTGGGAAAACTACAAGGTATTTGGTCCAAGGTATTTGGGCATTATAACAATACTTGGAGAGTATTTCTATACCACAAAAATGGGGGTATTTATACGAGACACCAGTGCTAGGGGCGGTACCCCACGGCTAAACACCACACAGGGGAGGGGGGAGGCTCACTGCCAAAGGCTCTCAAGGGGGGTGGGGGTGTGGTGGACGAAAACAACACGAGGGAGCGGTAGGGATTTTTCAAGACTTAGAGAATTTTTGGATGAATAAGTTCATCAACTTGAGGGTATTTATCGGTCAAGAAATGGCCAACCAATGGCCAAGATCTATCCAAGTGTAAGGCAAGTGTAAGGTCAAGATGAAGCCATGTGTTTGTGGGTCCCACTTGCTCATCAACTACACAAAATATCCTACCTAACCCTTGACCACAATTTTTGCACAAAAAACGTGCCAACCTTCCCCTTTGGCCGTCCACTTCCTACCAATGTGAGGGTGACACATGCCACCCTCCCGTTGTCCAAAATGTTTCGCCTCTAAAAATCCGCAAAATTATTAATGACATAGCCGGAAATTTCCTACAAAAGTCGTGGAAACGCGTTTAGTCGAAACGACTCTTTTGGCACTTGTGTACAAATTTGAAACTATGCTTACTTTAAGGCTCAAATTATAATACGACGCCTCACGCATATACTCGTGAAATACGGTATAACACATTTCGGGATCGATCGCATCGATACCACTCATCACGCCGAACCCGGGCGTGATCGTGCCTACACAGGCACCCTTCACCGATCGACACAAGTAAATCGCGGAACTAAATAACACCTCATTTTTTTTAAACCAACGAACATGCAAGAGCAAAGCCGACAAGGCTGCCATATAATTGTCACGACCCGAACTCGGGCCCGTGACTGGTGCCTTAACCCGGGCACCCTAGTGATACAACATCAGAGAAAAACCAGCGGAAATAAAAACTTAAACATACAAATAGATATGGATCAAGATAAAAGAAAATAGGCCAACCAAAACGGTTGCCTTTCAGCATATATATATATATATATCGACCTTTGAACGATTCATAATCCTTACAACCCCGCCACACATTACTGCAGACCTCTAAGATTTTTACAACAACTATGACAGACAGGCCCGCCATACCCCGAATATACAAAAACCTCTGCACTGTGGTAACATACCAAAAGATAAGCCTCCAAGGAACGGAGCTTCCAATCTGCTGAAATGTGATCCTATAGCGGGGATCGGCGGTGATGTACCTCTCTACTTGCGGCATGAACGCAACCCCGAAGGAGGTCAAGACAACAGTACCAAGTATGTGGCGAAAATCGTAAATGAAATCATAATAGTCTATATAAAGCGGGAGACATGTATGATAACCAAACTACAATACACAACATATAACAATATATCAAGTCGTGGACTCACGCCTCCAAATCATCACTCGTGCCCGTGGAATTCCTTCCTCACTGCCGGCAGTCTATGATATAACCAACACCAAGGAGTATACATGAACACCAGGTCCCACCTGTGTCATAAAAACCGTACGGGGCAAGTATAACAACCAGATCCGACCGTACCAATAATACTGTACAACCATATCATGAAGCTGACACGTGGCAAGTGCAATAGCCTCCACTCACTCCTCCTGCGCCACGTGGTGACGGGGCAAGTGAATCGCCACGCACCAGATCACAACCGTAAGTCACGGCTCCATCCAAACACCGACTCACGGCGACGCGTGGCAGTGCACTAGCCTCCACCACTCCTCCCGCGCCACGTGGCGACGGGGCAAGTGAATCGGCTAAGCACGGATCACAACCGTAAGTCACGATACTGCCGCGAAGGCGACACGTGGCAAGTGCAATAACCTATACCAGATCCACCGCGCCACGTAGATGACGGGCAGTAAACAGGCTACGCACCCGATCACAACCGTAAGTCACGATACTTCGCCATAAATAACCATAATGGTCACATGTCCACATAATCCATCATCGGTGTAGACATGCCCATGTAACAATAATAATGGAAGCATACCCATGGAATTTTCCGTCACTGCCGGTACGTACAAGTAAGTTCTCAACAAGTCAACCGACCCTCCATCAAGAGACGCGGTAGTATAGAAACACAATTTTTGCACAACAAAGGCTATCACAACAAGCATAAGCAAGTTACACAACAACAAGCATAGGCAATTTACACAACAACAAGCATAGGCAAGTTATACACAACTCAAGGTACTTTCATTTTATGTCAAAGTCCGGGTGTTAACCCTAAAGTACTACGTACGTTAACTTCCTTTTAAAGAGATCCATTCCTTTTATAAAAGTCACCCGATACCCGTAGTATAAAATTAGAGTGACTAACATTTTTAAGTAAACCAGAACACTTCCTTTTTCTTTAAAATCAAGTAACAACATTCTTTTCCTAAAGTTCCAGTTTGCCTAATTTCAATTACTCAAGTCTCTTTATTTTAGAAAAGTTTCATAGTTCAATGTCTTAATCTCTTTTAAAACCATTGAGTAACATATGCCATATGTGTGAGCAGTTTTATTCTTGTTTATAACCATCTTATTAAAGCAGCCATGATCTAGAAAATGTAATATCATTTTGTCTCATCTTAGCTTCTATGCAGATGGAGGTTTCTACTGGTTTTAATAATACTTCATTAGTCATTACATTTCCCTTTATTAACGCTGCAGTGGTTTGTCGATACTCATTCTGATTTCAAATCAAGAAACATTATTCCTTTTTTTAAAACCAAGTACTCATTACTCACGAATGAGGTTTCACACAAAATTCATATTAATTCATTTAAGTCAAGTCTCTTATCTTTTAAGATCAAGTCTCTTAACTTTTAAAATCAATAAACCATTCATTTTACCTCCCTTAAGACGTTATACCTAACTTCCCATAAAGATAGTATAACTCTTATGTTTTCAAAACCAAGTATTACTCTTATTTAAAAAAGGATTCTCAATTCTTTTGAAATACTTCAAGATTCTTATTATTCAGGCTTAAGTCAAAAGACATTGCCATACAACTACGTTCAGTTAGCACACGTACGTCTACCGTACTATATATATATATATATATATATTATTCAGGCTTAAGTCAAAAGACATTGCCGTACAACTACGTTCAGTTAACACACGTACGTCTACCGTACTATATATATATATATATATATATATTCTTTTAAATATCATGCTCAAGAGTATAGGAAGAATCACATACCTCGCGACGATTATCGACTATTAGCAAAACGCTCCTCGGCTATAACCCGGCTAGCCTTGTCTACCTTCCAAGTAGTACATGCTACTCGCAGAACAGTCAACCAATAAAGGTTATAAGACTACTGTAAATACGGTCCTATGTAAGTACAGTTTAGTCTTCTACTTAAATATTCTTCTGATGTGATTTCAGTTCAAGTCTTATCTGTAATATCCTTCTATTACAGTTCAATTCTCTTCTATGAATCTTATATTCATTTTCAATAATACTACAATATGTAATCTCCAATTACAATAAAACGATAGGATTATTTACCTCGGTAAGCCCCAAAATTATCCAAATTAAAAGTCGATCCTGAGCAAGGTTTAGCTCCTACTCCGTGCGCTCCAATTCGCTCCAAGAAACCCTTAGAAGTTCTACACAACTTCTACTTAGTACTCCAACCAATTATGGAAATTTTTCCATAGGGTTTCGTTTAGTGGCTAATGGAAAGTATAGTAGTATTTTTCGGGCTTTTCGTATAGAGGGTACTTGGAAATACTACAAAGGTTTTGGGCTAGAGTATTTTGGCATAATAACAATACTTGGAGAAGTATTTCTATACCACAAAGGGGGGGTTTATTTTCGGCTAGCACAACTAGGCTAGGGGGGGTGTTCTCGGCTAGAACACTACAAAGGGAGAGGGGTTTCGGCCAAGGGCATTTTCAAGGGGGAGGGGGTGGCTTTGGACGAGAACCACACTCAAAGGAGGAGAGGGTTTTCAAGACTTAGAAAGATTTGAGGGATGAAGAAAACCTTCAAGCAAGGGGGGTATTTATAGGTCAAGCAATGGCCAACCAATGGCCAAGATGAAGACAACTGTGGTGCAAGTGTAGGGCTAGGATTTACCCATGTGTCCTTATCCATCTACCACACAAAATATCCTACCTAACCCTTGACCAAGAACAACACAAAAAACGTGCAAAGAAGTGCCCACTTTGCCGTCCATTGAGGGTGACAAGTGTCACCCTCCCGTTGGTACAAAATATTTCGTCTCTCGGAAAAATCCGCAAAAATAATAAATGACATAGCCGTATTTTTCCCTTCGCAAAGTTTGTAAAACGTTTCGTCGGAAAACGACTCTTTTCGGTACTTGTGAACAAAATTTTCGGCACTAGCCTACTTTAAGGCTTAACTTTAATACGTACGCCCTCACGTAGATACTCTGGAAATACGGGGTATAACATTCTCCCCTCCTTAGAAACATTCGTCCCGAATGTTCCTTCTCAAGACAGATAACGATCAAGTTCCTCATATCTTAACCAGTTTGCAATTGCCGCACATGATCACAGAATACGCGCGCGCAAATACTTAAATCCAAGCCAACGAGGAATCACCTCGACGATGCAAAACAGTACCAATTCTCGCTTCTGGTCCAAAGGATACTCCGTTCGCACACTCGTTTCACAAAAATGATTACTTCCATCTTTCAACACAAGTTCACTTCTTTCCTTTCTCGGCGTATCCTTCTCGAACACTCGAACTCTTCCTAGTACACGTACCACACTTCAGTCAATGCTTCTGTTGCTAAAACTTTGGAGTCACTACCTCTCAACTTGGTCATCTTACTAGCTTCACTTCCCTCTAAGGCCATTCCCGACCTTCACGAACCGATTCTGGTCGAACGCATCCACGAATTCATACGATGGTTACCTAAACTTGGGCCTAGCACCCTCGTGATCCTACCACCTGGCGGGACCACCTCGAACTGACCCAACCCCAAACCGGGCTACGGGTTGACCCGCAACATGGCCCTAACCCGACCCACTTAACGCATCAAGCTCTTGTTCCCCGATCCGGAACAATCTTACCTATACAGGTCATGAAAGCTACCACTTCCATTTTACACCACCCAAGGAATTTTCCCACAATTACTCCACGTATACCTATTCATTCTGACAAGGATCACCCGCAAAATCTTGTACTCAAGACGGCCTTACATCTAAGGTCTCAACTGTAATATTCTAAGGTTCATCATTTTCTCACCCTGTGCTTACCCTTTTCACTAACCAGGCGTCTAAATCACATTTTAGCACAAAGCTATCCGAACATAACACTAAACACATCATCATAACATCAATACATACAAATCTCTAGAGGGTTAAGGATATACCTGAAAATAGGCGGTTCAAAGGACCGCTAAAACTGGGAACTTCCACCGCGACCTCTACCGTGGCCTGCCGGTGTATGAACATCCTGCCTAGCTATGGAAGGTAAAGAACCCGCAACTGATCTAGTAGTCTGTGCTATCCCACCAGTGCCACCCCTGGTCGGACAGTCTCTCGTCAAATGGTCCAGTCGGCCACAAGTATAGCAATCTCCCAAACCAGTACGACACTCCCCCCTATGGGCTTTACCACAACGGCCACACTGAGATACGGGTGGCCTCATCCGGCGAGCACTTCTACTCCCCTGAAAATCTGAAACCGGGGAGCCCTGACCTGCTCCTGAATATCCCATACGTCCCGACGATGGTGGGGGACCACTTGGTACTGGCGGAGGTACATAACTAGTCTGCTGCTGAGGCGGTCCGCCTCGAAAGTCGCCAAAAGACCTCGCTGCTCGCCTCTTCGCCGATCTCTGGCCATTCCGTCGATCTCTCCGCTCCTCACATCCAAGGTCATAAGCTGCATGTGGGCAATGTCCATGCGGTGAAGAGCTACACCGAACAACTCGCTAGGTAATCATCGAGCCAGAACATATCGGTGCACTCGATCCTCCATACTAGCTACTAACGCGGACGCATCGCCAATGAGTCGAACTCACATTGTACTCCCGAACCGACGCCTGATTCGCGCAACACCAAAAATCGTCGGCCGAGCCCTCTCATCGTGGAGGCAAGAAATGTGCAAGAAATGCCCCGAGAACTCGTCCCATATAGGAAGTGCATTCTCTCCCGACGGCTCCACGAATCAAACGATCGATTGCGGTATCACGCGGCCCGATGCGAACCTAGGACCACCGACTCGGTCTCCGATGCCTCGATCACTCTACGATCCAGAATCGCTTCGGATGAACTCCTGCGGATCATCCTCAGGCCTCGACCCATAAAACTCTGGCGGGCTACAACTCAGAAAATCCCGTAGCCTCAAACTATCCGATCTCGGGTGAACCACGGGTGCTACTGGAACTGCTGCGTCCAGTCTATCCTCATGTCTGGCCACGATCCTGGCCAGTAACTGGGCCATCTCTTTGTAACCCATCTCCTCTGCTCCGGTGTGGGCACGGAGGCTCAGTCTTGTGGTCTCTGAGAGGCGCCGCTCTACTCGCAGCCTCCTCGCTGCCTTGCCCTTCTGGGCCCGAGTTGCCTTACGCGGAGGCATAACTGGTAAAAACGAAATACGTCAGAGGGGTCCAACTTATCACACAGCTCTAAGGCACGATCTCAGAAGGAGAAGAATGGAAACCAATCCTATATGTCCTGCAGCCTCCCGACATAGATGTGGTGCACAACACACCGATAATCAAGACTACTAGACACGGTGTAGACACTTTCCGAGGACTAATCGCTCGATACCACTTTTGTCACGACCGAACCGGGCGTGGATCGTGCCTTACCGGGCACCCTAGTGATACAACATCGAGAGAAAAACCAGAAATAAAAACTTAAACATACAAATAGATATGGATCAAGATAAAGAAAATAGGCCAACCAAAACGGTTGCCTTTCAAGATATATATATATATCGACCTTTGAACAAGCCATAATCCTTACAACCCCGCCCACAACAAGTACATGCACTCTAAGATTTTTACAACAACTATGACGGGACAGGGCCCCGCCATACCTGAATATACAAAAACCTACTGCACTGTGGTAACATACCAAAGATAAGCCTCCAGGAACTGAGCTTCAATACGTTGAAAAATGTGATCCTATAAGCGGGGATCGACGGTGATGTACTCTACCTGCGGCATGACGCACTTCCCGGGAGGTCGATAACAGTACCTAGTATGTGGCGAAAATCACGTAAATGAAATCATAATAGTCTATATAAAGCAGGAGACATGTATGATAACCAAACTACAGTACACAACATATAAACAGTCATATCAAGTCAGGGACTCACGCCCTCCAAATCATCACTCGTGCCCGTGGAATTCCTTCCTCACTGCCGACAATCTATGATATAACCAACACCAAGAAGTATACATGAACACCAGGTCCCACCTGTGTCATAAAAACCGTACGGGGCAAGTATAACTACCAGATCCGACCGTACCAATAATACTGTACAACCATATCATGAAGATGACACGTGGCAAGTGCAATAGCCTCCACCAGCTCCTCCCTGCGCCACGTAGCTGACGGGGGCAAGTGAATCGGCTACGCACCAGATCACAACCGTAAGTCACGAAGCTCCATCCAAACACTGACTCGCAAAGCTGACACGTGGCAAGTGCACTAGCCTCCACCAGCTCCTCCCTGCGCCACGTAGCTGACGGGGGCAAGTGAATCGGCTAAGCACCAGATCACAACCGTAAGTCACGATGCCGCGCGAAGGCGACACGTGTCAAGTGCAATAACCTATACCAGATCCACTGCGCCACGTAGCGGGGGCAGTAAACAAAGCGCGACCCGATCACAACCGTAAGTCACGATACTTCGCCATAAATAACCATAATGGTCACATGTCCACAGAATCCATCATCGGTGTAGACATGCCCATGTAACAATAATAATGGAAGCATACCCGTGGAATCTTCCGTCACTGCCGGTACGTCCAAGTAAGTTCTCAACAAGTCAACCGGCCCTCCATCGAGAGACGCGGTAGTATAGAAACACAATTTTTGCACAACAAAGGCTATCACAACAAGCATAGACAAGTTACACAACAACAAGCATAGGCAATTTACACAACAACAAGCATAGGCAAGTTATACACAACTCAAGGTACTTTCATTTTATGTCAAAGTCCGGGTGTTAACCCTAAAGTACTACGTACGTTAACTTCCTTTTAAAGAGATCCATTCCTTTTATAAAAGTCACCCGATACCCGTAGTATAAAATTAGAGTGACTCACATTTTTAAGTAAACTGAACACTTCCTTTTCTTTAAAATCAAGTAACAACATTCTTTCCTAAAGTTCCAGCTTGCCTAATTTCAATTACTCAAGTCTCTTTATTTTAGAAAAGTTTCATAGTTCAATGTCTTAATCTCTTTTAAAACCATTGAGTAACATATGCCATATGTGTGGCGCTTTTATTCTTGTTTATAACCATCTTATTAAAGCAAACATGATCTAGAAAATGTAATATCATTTTGTCTCATCTTAGCTTCTATGCAGATGGAGGTTTCTCGGTTTTAATAATACTTCATTAGTCATTACATTTCCCTTTATTAACGCCGCAGTTGGTTTGTCGATACTCATTCGATTTCCAAATCGGTAAAAATTATTCCTTTTTTTAAAACCAAGTACTCATTACTCACGAATGAGGTTTCACACAAAATTCATATTAATTCATTTAAGTCAAGTCTCTTATCTTTTAAGATCAAGTCTCTTAACTTTTAAAATCAATAAACCATTCATTTTACCTCCCTTAAGACGTTATACCTAACTTCCCATAAAGCTAGTATAACTCTTATGTTTTCAAAACCAAGTATTACTCTTCTTTCAAAAAGGATTCTCAATTCTTTTGAAATACTTCAAGATTCTTATTATTCAGGCTTAAGTCAAAAGACATTGCCGTACAACTACGTTCAGTTAGCACACGTACGTCTACCGTACTATATATATATATATATATATATATATATATATTATTCAGGCTTAAGTCAAAAGACATTGCCGTACAACTACGTTCAGTTAACACACGTACGTCTACCGTACTATATATATATATTCTTTTAAATATCATGCTCAAGAGTATAGGAAGAATCACATACCTCGCGACTATTATCGACTATTAGCAAAACGCTCTTCGGCTATAACCCGGCTAGCCTTGTCCACCTTCCAAGTAGTACATGCTACTCGCAGAACAGTCAACCAATAAAGGTTATAAGACTACTGTAAATACGGTCCTATGTAAGTACAGTTTAATCTTCTACTTAAATATTCTTCTGATGTGATTTCAGTTCAAGTCTTATCTGTAATATCCTTCTATTACAGTTCAATTCTCTTCTATGAATCTTATATTCATTTTCAATAATACTACAGTATGTAATCTCCAATTACAATAAAACGATAGGATTATTTACCACGGTAAGCCCCAAAATTATCCAAGTTAAAAGTCGATCCTGAGCAAGGTTTAGCTCCTACTCCGTGCGCTCCAATTCGCTCCAAGAAACCCTTAGAAGTTCTACACAACTTCTACTTAGTACTCCAACCAATTATGGAGATTTTTCCATAGGGTTTCGTTTAGTGGCTAAAGGAAAGTATAGTAGTATTTTCCGGGCTTTTCGTATAGAGGGTACTTGGAAATACTACAAAGGTTTTGGGCTAGAGTATTTTGGAATAATAACAATACTTGGAGAAGTATTTCTATACCACAAAGGGGGGGTGTATTTTCGGCTAGCACAACTAGGCTAGGGGGGTGGGGTGTTCTCGGCTAGAACACTACAAAGGGAGAGGGGTTTCGGCCAAGGGCCTTTTCAAGGGGGAGGGGGTGGCTTTGGACGAGAACCACACTCAAATGAGGAGAGGGTTTTCAAGACTTAGAAAGATTTGAGGGATGAAGAAAACCTTCAAGCAAGAGGGGTATTTATAGGTCAAGCAATGGCCAACCAATGGCCAAGATGAAGACAAGTGTGGTGCAAGTGTAGGGCTAGGATTTACCCATGTGTCCTTATCCATCTACCACAAAAAATATCCTACCTAACCCTTGACCAAGAACAACACAAAAACGCGTGCTAGTGCCCACTTTGTTGCCCATCGAGGTGACAAGTGTCACCCTCCCGTTGGTCCAAAATATTTCGCCTCTCGGAAAAATCCGCAAAAATAATAAATGACATAGCCGTATTTTTCCTTCGCAAAGTTTGTAAACGCTTCGCCTCGGAAAACGACTCTTTTCGGTACTTGTGAACAAAATTTTCGGCACTAGCCTACTTTAAGGCTTAACTTTAATACGTACGCCCTCACGTACATACTCTGGAAATACGGGGTATAACAATAATATACATAATAAAAGGCACTACACTGTATATGAGTCCAATCCCACATATGAATACAAACCTCTAAGAGTTTTACTGAACTATGACGGGACAAGGCCCCGTCGTACCCATAACCGTACAAAAACCTGTACTGAATGGTCTATACCAAAATGATAAACTCCTGAACAGATGGAGCTATCCAAAAACTCTGAGCAAGGGTCCTACACCTGCAGATCACCAAACTATGTACCTAAAACCTGCGGCATGAACGCAGCCCCCCGAAGGAGGTCAGTACGAAGAATGTACCAAGTATGTGAAACAGTAAGTGCGGTAAAGGAGATCACACAGTTCACATATAAAACAGGAGACATGTATGATAGCCAAACTACAGTACACAATACATAAACAGTCATGTCAAATCAGTGACGCATACCCTCAAAGTCATTACTCAAATATAACCATGGGTCTCACTCCCATAAGATCAATCATGCCCGTGGAGTCCTTTCTCACTGCTGGCAGTCCATGATATAATATAACATCAATAATCACACTGAACCTTGAAATCATGAGAGTAATGCAATCTTTTTTACCTTTTTTAAGTTATACTTTTAACAATGAGACCAATTGTTCCACTTTAAGTCATACACACACTGCACCCTTTCATTAATGAAATCACTACCGTTTCAAAGCATGAAGGCCGTGTCAGTGCCAGGGTCAACCACCCTCTGTGTTATAATGCAACCTATCATGGGACTATTTCACCCGCTTAGGTCATGTGGACCCGCAATGAGTCATCGGTACATGATACTCGCACCACGGATAGCTAATCCATGGATTATATATATATCCCGGGAATTTAACCCGCCCGAGTCAAATACCGACCCGCCGTGAGTGTGTACCACTCACCACCATGGGGAGCTACTCCATGATATCCTTGAAACAAGTTGCCGACCCTTTATGGAGGAATGCGGAGATGTGGAAATATGACACTTGCACGAATGTCTATATGAGCAACCTATATGCAAGAAAAACAAGACAATACCATGCCTTTACACAAATCAAGACAATTACCATGTCTTCTTTTTACATAAACCAAGACAATTACCATGCCTTCTTTTTACATAAACCAAGACAATTACCATGCCTTCTTTTTACATAAACCAAGAGAAATCCTTATTTAAGCAAGCCAAAGTACTATCAAGGCACAAATAGGGTAATTCTCATTTAAACAAGCCAAAGTACTACGTACGTCCATTCTTTTCAAAAGACTCCTTTTTATATAAAACCCCAAGATACTAACACCCGTAGTATCAAGGCATGTCTATTTTTTTCAAAATAAGTTACTACACCTTTAGAAATTCATTTCAAGACTTTGAAACTAAGTAACTTTTTAATTACACAACCTAGGCAACTCATACCTATCCATCAAAATAGATAACTCTCTTAACCTTCCATAAAGCCGTTATAACCCTTTATGGTTTTAGACAAATTCATTCCTTTTATAACCAAGAGACTTATACTTTTAAAACCAAGTATCATATACTTTCAAATCAATTTTCTTAACTCTCAAAATACTTCAAGTCTCTTAACTTTAGAAATCAAGTTTATTAACTTTAGAAATCAAGTTTCTTAACTTTAGAAATCAAGTCTCCTAACTTTAAATCATGTCATTTCTTCCTTTAAGAATCAAGTCTCATAACTTAAAAATAAAGTCTCTTAACCTTTTAAGAATTTAAGGTTCATAGTCTTAAAACTTCATAACGTAATCTCTTTAAATTAAGTAACATATACTTTAGTGCGTTGTGAATAAGTTATACTTGTTTATAACGATCTTATTAAAGCAGCCATGATCTAGAAAATGTAATACAATTTTGTCTTATCTTAGTTTCTATGCAGATGGAGAATTCTACTCATTTTAATATAATTGATTGTCGATACATTTTCTTTTATTAACGCTGCAATGGCTTGTTCGATACTTATTCTCATTCGTGCAGTAAATTAGCAAAGTCAACTCGACTCCAAATACTTTCTAACGACTCTTACCAACATCCCTCATAAGACTTGGTAAGGACTTAGGATAACTTAGACATAACTTTTACATAGAGTAAATCAACATACATACCTCTTAACTTCTAAGAGTAGAAGGAATCATGAAATAACACCAAATGTATATTTCATACATAGAATCATGCCCAAAAGAAGGAAGAGGTTCACATACCTCGCGACGATTATCGACAAGTAGCAAAATGCTCCAAAGTACTTCAACCTTGATAGCTATTCCATCCTTTAAGTAGAATACACTACTCGTAGTACTTCAACCTATATTAATCATAACATGTCTATCAACTCCTCCCTTTTAAACGTAGAATCATACTAAGTATAAGGACTCTTATTCTACGGAAAATCGGGCAGCACCTCCTTTGTTTCTACGTACTTTTCCACCTTTTTCAAGGCCCGATAATCAATAACCAACATGCCACATTTAAGGCTCAATACATCAACCAATCAAAGGGGATTACACGCCTTACAATACGTGTAAAATTCTGCCCCACAATTAATACCAACTAGTTCCATATTCAAAGCCATTCTCGGCTAACTTATACAACAACACAAAGTCCTTTCCAATTCTTTTTTAATCCAAGTTCTTAGGTCTAACATGTTATATAGTCATAAACAACTTCAACAACTTACAATTCCTTCTTTATATAACATGCGACGACTAAACTAATAACCAAATTGAATTGTAATCTTAAGGGCTAAACATGCTAGTTTTAGATTAGGGTTCCAATAGTCAATACACTTATCAAACTTCATACTATATACCTCATGCTTGCTAATATCCATAACTACAACAATAAGTAATCTTTAACTACTAAAACGACAAGATTGTTACCTTTATAAGCCCTTATAAAATTCCAACATTCAAAGTCTCTCCTTAGCAATTCTTAACTCCTTTCCTTTACGCTCCAATCCGCTATTTGAAGCCCTTAGAAGTTCACAACCAACTTATCTTCCATTTCCAATCCAAAACTATGAAAATGACTTAGGTTTTCGCCTTCCGACAAACGTGAAAACGTCGTTTTTCCGAGATCTTTCTATTGAGATATCCTTACAATACCCTTAGGGACCTTGGGTTAAAGTCTTGTGAATAAAGAACCACAATTGCATATTTTTTGTGTGTATATGACCTCAAACCCGAGAGCAACATAGCTAGCACAAATGTTCTCTAATTTTTTCTAAGTGTTCAAGACTTGTCTTGCAACTAGTGTAGTATATATAAAACAATGCAGGGCTTAGATCACAACACTTGTGTGGCTTGGATGAAGGAGATTAAATAGCTAGCCAAGTGGACAAGTTGACTTAGTCAATTATTTCAAGCTTGCAAGACTTGATCATCTACATAGGTCAATGACCAAAATACCCTTGCCTTAATTCGAGCAAGCCATGTGGGGGTGACACGTGTCACCCTCCCATTCGTCCATAAAATTTCGTAACCCTCGTGGGCCCCACAAAATGTAAAATTTCTCGGGTGGGCCCCATGTGAACAAATCTGTAAAAATAAATTTTCATAATGTTAATAAGTTTCATGCTCTTCAAATAATGCATTTTGAGAATCCAATTCTCATCAACGAACATTTTTCCTTTACGACGTTCGGAAAATTTTCCTTCGGAAAAACAATTCTTCCTTTCGTACCAATTTTTCAAGTCTTGTGTTCTCGCGTCTATTCTTTTATACATGTCTTGGAATTATGGGGTGTAACATATATACCACAGGGTCATCAATGTTAATGAAAACATCACAAGTTGTAACTTACCTCATGTATCTATTTTTTTTATCTCTGATTGGAGTTGCAACTTTCTCAACTTGAATATTATCTAGTCATAAAATGAGGTTCAATATGACATGCTATAACATGACCAAAAGCATATAACTAAATTGTAGCCATCCAAAATGTAGAATATATAGATTTCATCTCTTTCTCGACTTTCTATGTCATTTCCTGGAAGTTATTATTGTCACGACTCGACCCCGGTCACGCGACTGGTGCCCTACCTAGGCACCCCTCTCAAGTATACATCAGAGAATAACAACGGAACATACACAACTCATAAAAATAATTAGACAGCAAATATGAACAGGCTAGCCGATAAGGCCGCCTTCCGTGAAATATACATAATCCAAAATTAAAACAGCACATCTCTGTTCTTACAACCCAATCCACAAATATGACTACAGACCTCTAAGAATAACAACTGTGGACGGACAGGCTCGCCATACCCCTGAATGTACATAAATCTACAACATCAGGGAAACCGTACCAAAAGACAAGCCTCCGGAGAAATGAAGCTTCTGACACCTGATCAGTGATCCTAAGAATGAGGATCCACCACCTGCTTACCCCTACATGCGACATGAACGTAGCCCCCCGAGGAAAGGGGGTCAGTACACAATATGTACCAAGTATGTAAAACTGGAAAATACTGCAATTTACATCATAAGTCTAAAATAAAACTGGAGACATGTATGATAATCAAATTAACAGTATACTGTGCCTTACTAACAATGAGAGTAAAATATACATTTCCGGTTCATAAAAATAGAAAACCTGTGATTAACCTAGGACCATCCGCCCGTAGTATTATCACGCATCCTACTCCTGGGACTATTTCACCCGCATAGGCCGTATGGACCCGCATGAGGTAACTTTCTCGCATAGGACTGGTCCGCCCCGCATAGGACTATTTCACCCGCATAAGCCCTACGGACTCGCATGAGGTATTCCTCGCATCATGGGTAGCAAATCCACGGAATATGTAAATGCCACAAGCCCGGGGAATGATGTCACGCCCCGAACCCCGGGCCCGTGACTGGTGCCCTACCTGGGCACCCTTCTACCTTAACAACTAAGTAAACTGCAAAAATTAAATAACACCTTTTTTTTTTTTTAAAACCAATAGTACGTGTAAGGGCAAAGCCGACAAGGCTGCCATATAATATACATAAACAAAAGACCCAACACTTTACACGAGTCCAATCCCACATATGAATACATACCTCTAAGAGTTATACTGCACTATGACGGGACAAGGCCCCGCCGTACCCATAACTGTACAAAAGCTCATCGAAAGAACTCATACCAAAAAGATAAACTCCCGAACAGAAGGAGCTATCCAAAAACTCTGAGCAGGGTCCTACACCTGCCGATCACTAAACAACGTACCTAAACCTGCGGCATGAACGCAGCCCCCCGAAGGAGGTCAGTACAAAGAATGTACCAAGTATGTGAAACTAAAAATACTGTAAATGAAATCATAATAGTCTATACAAAGCAGGAGACATGTATGATAACCAAACTACAGTACTCAATATATAAGCAGTCATGTCAAGTCAGGGACTCACGCCCTTCCAGTCATCACTTAAATATAACAATGGGTCTCACGCCCACAACATCAATCATGCCCGTGGAATACCTTCCTCACTGCCGGCAGTCTATGATATAATCACACCAAGAAGTACACATGAACACTAGGACCCACCTGTGTCATAACAACTGTACTAACAATACTATACAACCAAACTACGAAGCTGACACGGGGCAAATACGAAAGCCGACTACCAGATACCAAGGCCGTGTCACGTAGCTGACCGGGGCAAGTACGAGGGCTAACTACAGTACAGGCGTGTCACGAGACTTCGCCACTACACCGAACGGGGCAAGTGCGAGGGCTAACTACCGTACAAGGCTGAATCACCACGAGGCGGCAAGTCTGAAGCCGACCACCGATACCAAGGCGAATCAAGAAACCTCATGGAGAGCTAGTCCATGGAACAACAATCCTAATGGAACAATACCCGTGGGCCACCCATCGTGTCAGTAGGTCCAAAAGGATACAACAAGACAACAATCACAATGGAAGCATACTCGTGGGCCACCCATCGTGTAAGTATGTCCAAAGCGATTAACAAAATAACACTCCTAATGGAAACATACCCGTGGGCCACCCATCGTGTCAGTATGTCCATCAATCAAGAACAACATGACCGGCCCTCCATCGAGAGACGCGGTAACATAAGAATACAACACTTGCACAACAAGGCTATCACACGCAAGCATAGGCAAGTTACACACAACTCAAGGTACTTTCATTTTATGTCAAAGTCCGGGTTTTAACCCCAAAGTTCTACATACATTAATCCTTTCAAAAAGATCCCTTTTTACGTAAAACAACTCGATACTATTATCCGTAGTACCAAACACGTTCATGTTTAAATCAAGTACGTTATACTTTTTAAACCAAGTGGCTTACACTTTTAAAACGATGCCAAGTATACTTTTAAAACCCAAGTAACTAACTCTTTAAGATCAAGGTACTCCTACCTTTTAAAACCAAGCCACTTATATTTTTCTCATCAAGAAAAGTTCGATATTTGAAAATAAGTTACTTATACTTTTTAGAGACTCATTTCAAAGCTTGAACCCAAGTAACTTCAAATTTTCACAATCTAGGCAACTTATGCCCAAAATCAAAATAGACAACTTTCTAAACCTTCCATAAAACCGTTATAACCAACTTCCCATAAAGCCGTTATAACCCTTATGGTTTTTAGACAATTTCATACTTTTTATAACCAAGAGACTTATACTTAAAACCAAGAATAACAAACTTTCAAATCAAGTTTCTTAACTTTCAAAATACTTCAAATCTCTTAATATTTAGAAAACAAGTTTCTCCCACTTTTAAACCTCAAGTAACTCACACCTTTTAAAACAAGTTACTTCTCTTTAAATCATGTCATTTCTCCTCTTTTAAAAACAATTTAGTAAATCACTCCTTTGACTTCCCTAAAGCCATTATAATGACCTTTAGGCTTTGGAACTAAGGCACTAGCCAAAAGATTCGGAAACCACTTCCTTTTCAAGACTCTATGTACTTTCGGTAAAACACTTTCACTCTTTAAGAATCCAAACTTCACTAAGGCAATGGATTATACAACTTACAATTAAAACATCAAAGTACAATCAAGGAAGTACATAGAACACATTCTACTTTAGGCAAGCCAAATACAACCAAGAAATGGATCATTTAAGGAGTAGAACTTACTTTCTTTAACTTAAAGAATCGTGCTAGAAGAGGAGATAGTTCACATACCTTTTCGGCTAAATCCACAAGCTAAGCCGAATACGCCGTACGTAGAAGTGTCAACCTATAATGGTCACAACAATACTATCAACTTCTAGTCTCTAATGTAGAATAATACTAAGTATACGGTCTCTAATTCTACGGAAAATCGCAAAGACTTCCTTTGTTTCTACTCACTTTGCCACCTTTTCAAGGTCGAATACAATAACCAACACGCCACATTTAAGGCTCAAAACAACAACCAAACTAAAGGGGATTACACGCCTACAATACGTGTAAAATTCCGCCCACAATTAAATACGAAGTAGTTCCATAATCTAGCCATTCTCGGCCAACAACAACCACAATTCAAAGTCTTTTCCAATCCTTTTCCAAATTCCAAGTTCTAAGGTCTAACATGTTATATAGTTATAAACCACTTCAACAACTACAATTTCCTTCTTTATACAACATGCGACGACTTAAACTAATAATCGACTTGAATTGAAATCTTTAGGATAAACATGCTAGTTTTCGGATTAGGGTTCCAATAGCCAACACACTAATCCAACTACATAATATATAACTCATGCTTGCTAATATCCACAACTACAATGATAAGTAAACTTAATTACTAAAACGACAAGATTATACCTTTCAAGCCCTTAAAATTTCCAAGATTTAAAGTCGCGCCTTAGCAATTCTTAGCTCCTTTCCTTAGGTTCCAATCCGCTCCAAGCACACCTTAGAGGCCTATGAAGAACCCATCTTCAAGTTCCAACTTCAAAGTTGAAGAACTCCTTTAGTTTCCGCCTTGCGACTAACGTGAAAACTCCGTTTTTCCGAAATCTTTCTATTGAGATATCTTTACAACACTCTTAGGAACCTTGGGTTTAAGTCTTGTGTCTAATGGATCAAAACTATAAAAATTTTGTGTGGGAAACTCACTAAGCCGAGAGCTCCTCTTGCAAAGCTCAAGTTCTCTAAATTTTTTCTAACTGTTAAAGAGCTAGTCTTGCACTAGTAGGATATATATAACACATTGGAGGGTTAAGATTGCAACACATGAGTGGTTAGGATGAGTTTCACTAGGATCAAGCCCATGTGGCAAGTTGACTTGTCAACAATATCAAGCTTAGAAGACTTATCATCTACATAGGTCAAATGACCATCCTAACCTTGCAAATTTCGTCCAACATCAAGTGGGGGAGGTGCCACGTGTCGCCCTCCCATTCGTCCATAAAATTCCGTAACCCTCGTGGGTCCCACAAAAACGTAAAATTCCTCGGGTGGGCCCCACATGACCAAATCCGTACAAATAAAATTCCATAATGTTAATAAGTCCCATACTCTTCAAATAATGTATTTTGAGAAACCAATTCTCAACAACGAACGTTTTTCCTTTTCGACGTTCGGAAGATTTTCCGTCGGAAAAACAATTCTTCCTTTCGAACCAATTTCCAAGTCTTGTTTCCTTTCGTACATTCTCTTTTACATGTCCTGGACTTACGGGGTGTAACATTCTTCCCCCCTTTGAAACATTCGTCCCCGAATGTTTTTAGTCGGTTGTCAAGCTATACAAACTCCGGCATAATCTCTATACTATGCCTATCAATCAACACTGCACAAGACCAACTATGCCACACATGGCCACCACATAACACACGTGAACATAATAATGGACCTTCCGTCCGTGGCCCCTCTCACAAAACTCGAAGGTTACAGTCTTCCCCAAACCCGGGATCCTTAGAGGTTCATTTCTTTCCTTACTTATCATTCTTTCTCGTACTTCTAAACTTATATAGTAAACGTACAACATCTCAAATTTTGTTTCTCTTCTCCAATCCTTGGAGTTACTACCCAAACATGGCCATATCGTTACTTACATTCCCGTTAAGGCTCTTCTCGGTCCTTATGACCTAGTTCCGGTGGAACGCATCCACGAACTCGTACAACGATCAACTAGACTTGGACCTAGCACCCTCGTGACCCTATCACATAGCGGGACCACTACCAACTGACATCACCCCATTCCATACTATCGATCGACCAAATGAGTCTATAACCCTACTCATCGCCACACTTAACTTCTCATTCTTAGCCTGAAATAAATATCCCTCTTATCTCAAGGTACTTCTCACCCTATCCTCCCATTCACTAGAGGTTTGTCATATAAGCCAAAGTATTCCTACTGTACAATCTTCCCTATTGGTCTTACACTGTTACGGGGTAATTACTACTTGTGAACTCTACACAACTATAGTCTCAGTTCACTTATCATTCTTGTCAATATTCTTACTTTTCACATTACTAATCAAAGTATTCCTACCTCTGGGGTACTATCACTTATAACTGCTAGCAACACAGGGAAAACATATATGCTAGGGCAAAATCTGAATCTAACAATGCACGTGAGATTCAAAAGAATCGAGATATACCTGTAACCCTATGCGATGTTGCCTCCTGATCCTGTCCAGTAGTCACGTCATCTCTGCGGTTTGAAGGACCGCCAGAACTATAAACTCCACCCTGATGTCACGACCCGAAACTGGGCCCGTGACTGGTGCCTTAGCCCGGGCACCCTAGTGACACAACATCAGAGTAATCAGCGGAACATAAAACAACAACATGAGATAACAGAAATATAAAACAATAATCTGTGAAAACTTGCCTTTCGGCATATATATAACCATCAACTCTTTTACAAATGAACAGCTTAATCCTTTTTACCAACCCTGCCCACAACATTTACTGCACCTCTAAGAATGATACGACCACAACGGCGGACAGGGCCCCGCCAAACCCCGAATGTAAACACTTACGACGGCAGGGACTATACCATCGATAAGCCTCCGAGAAACGGAGCTTCCCAAACGCTGAATCGTGACCACGAGCTAGGATCAACGATCGATGTGCCTCAACTGCGGCATGAACGCAGCCCAAGGAGGTCGATAACAAAAGAGTATGTGAAACTAAAGATAAATCGTAAATGAAATCATAGTAGTCTATACAAAGCAGGAGACATGTATGATAACCAAACTCCAGTTCACCCTCAATAACCACTCATGTCAAGTCACGGACTCACACCCTCAAGTCATCACTCCCGTTAACAAGGGGTCTCACGCCCACAACATCAATCGTGCCGTGGAATACCTTCCTCACCGCCAGCTTTATGATATACAAGCACCAAGGAATACATATGAACACGTGTCCCACTGTGTCCTAATAAAATCATGCAGGTAAGTCTGAAGGCTAGCCGACTACTAACACCTATGCAACAAGGTCATAAATCGTATCATAAGATCTGTCTGCCGTCACATGATCAAAGCCGCCACTTGCCCGCAGATCTAATGCGCGCGTCTAGTCCGAACTTCCGCACTCGCATAGGCCAATCTCATCGGCCGCATGAGGTATTCCCGCATCGAGGGTAGCTACTCCCGGCATCGCCCCGACTTTCGAGTCCGCATGGCCACAAGGACCGCATGCCCATAAAGGACGACACTAACTCGAACTCGTAGCTCGCATAGGCCCCAGGACCCGCATGAGGTATTCTCGAATCACGGTCCTGCATCACCGAGTCTACCCGCGACGGAGGCGGCAACCCGGAATCATCTCAAGAGATGAATGCCACAATACTATCATAACGATCGATAGTTAATAAGCACAATCAAGGGAAACCCCCTTACACAAACATCACAAGATACTAACACACGTAGCATCCTAACACGCTTACTTATCAAGGCAACAAGAAAGTTTTACAAGGCTATCACAAACCAATACAATCAAGTTATTCACACAAGGTACTTTCTACTAACAAGTTCGCATCTATCCCCAAAGTACTTCACACATTAAAATCTAAAAAAGATCTGCTTTCTTTCACATAAGTCACACAATACCCGTAGTATAAAATAGAGTGGATCGTTCTTTTAAGAAAACTAAAACTCTTACCTTTGTAAAATCAAGTAACAACATTATTTTCCAAACGCCCAAGTTTGCCTAATTTCAAATGTTCACGTTTCTTATTTTAGAAAGGTTTCGTAGTTCATAGTCTTATTCATTTAAGAATATAATTCTCTTTTAAACAACTGAGAAACATAAGCCTAATATGTGAGTAGGATATTCTTGTTTATAACAATCTTATTACAATGACCATGATATAGGAAATATCATTTTGTCTCATCTTAGCTTCTATGCGGATGGAAGTTTCTCGGTTTTAATAATACTTAATTATTCAAAACATTTCCTTTTATTAACGCCGATGGTTTGTCGATACACATTCGATTTCAAATCAAGAAAGCATTCTTAAGCCGTTATACCTAACTTCCCATAAAGCTAGTATAACTCTTAAGTTTTCAAACACCAAGTATTACTTCTCCTTTCAAAATGATTCAAAAATCTTTTGAAATACTTCAAGTTCTTTCTTATCATATAACAAGCCGCTTATAGTTCAAATCAGTTACCTTTTAAAAACCACATGTATTTTCTTACTAACATAAAGCTGTTATAACCAACTTCCCATAAAGCCGTTATAACACTTTATGTTTTAAACCACCCAAACACATTTAGCACACGTGACGCTCACCGCACTACATAGTTTCACACATATCATGCTAGAAGAGATAGGAAGAGGTTCACATACCGCGACGAGTATCGACTCATAGCAAAACGCTCTAAGTACTTCCAAACGTCGGCTACCCCTTAAGCCACGTAGATCGCGCCACACGTAGTACATCAACCTATAAGGCCACAAGGCGCTTATTAACATTTAGATCTCATCGTAGAACATTCTACCGAAAATTGGCAGACCTCCCCGCAATGGCAGAAACCTCCTCTCTAACGAGGCCGGCAAGCCAACCAGGGGTTATACATCTAACCCTAACGGGTACAATTCTACTCCACTGGTACTACTACAAGTCTCATCAGTAATACCCTATGTAATTACTGATTCATTCGGTCTTCAGCTTAAGTCCAAGGACATTGCCACAAGCTATGTTCAGTTATATATATATAGTATACTTCAACTATATAATCTAACGACATGTAATTTCCAATTACAAATAGAGGGACAAGATAAATAACCTCGATAAGCCCATAATTATCCGAGTTTAATGTCGATCCTGGGCAATCGTTTAGCTCCAACTCCGAGCGCTCCAACCCGCTCTAAACCACCCTTAGAAGTTCTAACCAACTTCTACACAATACTCCAACGGACTATGGAGATTTTCCTAGGGTTTCGGTTTCATGTGACGGAAGTATAATAGTATTTCTGGCTTTTCAGATAGGTATAACCTTAGAATACTACAAGGTATACTGGCTAAGGTAATTTGGGCATTATAACAATACTTGAGAGTATTTCTACACCACAAAGTGGGTATTATACGAAAGCAACTAGGCAGTGGGTACCCACGGCCACACTACGCGGAGGGGGGGTGTACCCCTCGGCCAAGGCCTCAGGAGTGCACCTCGGCCAAGGCCTCACAAAGGAAGAGGAGGGACGAAACCATAAGGAAGGGAGGGGAGGATTCTAACACTTAGAAATATTTAGGATGAAGAAGTTCATCAAAGGAGAGGGTATTTATAGCAGCCAAGGCCAACCAATGGCCAAGATCTAGCCAAGTGTATAGCAAGTGTAAGGCCAAGATTCACCCAAGTGCCCCTAGACCCTACTCCTTAAAACCTCACAAATATCTACACAAAAATCAACCAAGACTTGCTCATTCAATCGGCCCTAACGCTCTTTCAGTCCACCAACGAGAGGGTGCCAAGTGTTGCCCTCTCGTTGGTCCAAAACGGTTCGTCTCTCGGAAAAATCCGCAAAAATACTAAATGACATAGCCGTAATTTACCCTTCGTAAGTTAGGTAGAACGTTTCGTCGAAAAACGACTCTAACCGGGTGTTGTGCACAAACATATTTCGGCCCAAGGGTGCCACATGGGGGTGACACGTGTCGCCCCCCGATTCGTCCAAAATATTTCGTCTTCCGAAAATATCTATAACGGCCAAAATCTCAAAATCAAAGCGGGCCCCACAAAACCGTAAATTTCTCCCGTGGGCCCCACGTGACCATTTCCGAAAATAAAATTCCATAATTCTAATATAATCTAAGAAGTCCAAAAACCAAATATGGGAATCCAATTCCCATTAACGAACCTTTTTCCTTCACAACAACCTAAACTTTTCCGTGGAAAATTCGCACTTTCTTCCTTTCCAATCTTTCTGTCGTATTCTCGTACGTACGTCCTCGCATACATACCCTGGAACTACGGGGTATAACATTCTTCCCCCCTTAGAAACATTCGTCCCGAATGTTCCTTCTAAGTCTCAAAACAAACGTGCGCCAGTATAGTCTTCACTACTATACTTACGAAACAATCCTGCCATACCTGGCCACAGAAATACCTGCGCAACATACTTATATCCAAGTCTACGAGGAAACACCTCTAACATCACCACAAATAATACCACTTTTGTCACTTTGTCGCGAGCCTTGCTCGACGACTCCAACAAATGGTACCGGCACGCGATCACGTTCGCCGTACACTCGAACCCTTACCACATTTCTGATACTGCTTTAGTTTCCAAAACTCGGGGTTACTATCTCTTTACGTGGGCATCATTAACTGGGAACATTCTGGATGGATCTTCGATACTTTCCCGAACATAACAATACGAAAGACCGGACGTCCTGCCTCCTAAGTCGGACGGCAAAGCTAACATATAGGCAACCGCCTATTCTTCACATGAACTCTTGCGGCCCAAAAGTAACTCGGGCTAAGTTCCTTCGTTTAAAACTCGTCCCACCGACCGGGTGGTACTTTCAAGAAGACCGATCACAACTGAACTCTAAGCGCCGTCGATCATCCGCACGATTCTCCGAGCTGCCGTAACTTCTTCTAGACGAGCTTTACCTATCCACGATCTGTGGAACAAGCTCGATCCAACTATCTCAACCACCGCCAACATCGAACCAATCGACCGCAACTTACACTTCGCCCCAACAAGGCTTCGTAAGGCGACATCCGAACACGAAATGGTAGCTTAAACGCTCCTCCACAGAGACAACAATCTCGCAACTTCCCGAAATCCACACCGGCCAGGGCGAACGCGATTCGAGACTCACCGAGTCCTTAACCTGCTCGTAAAACTTCCAAACAAAACAGCCGTAACACGGGCTCCACTGTCGCCATAAGGTGAAGGTAGGCACCCTGCAGCCTTACAACCTTTACGACAAATCAACATCGCCGAGTGAACGGCCCCGATCAAGAACACGATGGGCTGCCCCATCGATCGACCACCGGTCGAACGCATCCACGAACTCGTGACTGGTCAACTAAACTTGGGCCTAACACCTCGTGACCCTAACACAAGGCGGGACCACCACAACCAGACCACCACCAAACATGCCGCGGGTTGACCCGCAACATGGCCTCAACCCGACCCGGCATTGCGCAAAACACTAGCTCCCCGAAGGAACAATCTCACTAAACACGTTACGAAAACCTAACGGTCTTCTTAGCTCAACTACCCTCTTTCATTTCATACCACTTAGAGACCTATCCCAAACATAGCTCACGTGCACTATGCACTCCGATAAGGATCAAACATAACACTACACCTTTACTCGAGATGGCCTTACCTCTAAGGTCCAGACGTATAACACTCTAAGGCTCACACCTTCTCTATTCCCCAAAATCTTACTCTGCTAACCCACCATGATTTCTCATCACAACTACCACGCCGCTATCGTAACATAGCACTTAAGGTATACTCACCTTGAAAGTTACCGGAAGGACCTTGCTCGCCCTCTTCTCTGTCCTTGGTTAACCCACAATCTCTACGTTTTCGCCTGCTGTACATAAGCCCGCATACGTGCCATGCTCCAATCAAGAATTACTCTTGCACAACCTCTCTTAGGTAGTCATCAAGACTCGTGGTACATCGGTATAATCTCGGTAGCCAAATCTATAGCTAGTAATGCAGTCGCCTCTTTGCAATCTATATTCACTGTTCGGCCGTGGGCGAAGGTTCAAATATCGTGGACGCAGTAGGAATCGCCGCCATGCTAAACTCTGCTTGGGGCTAGTGACGTCGCAGAAATCCCGAATGAAGCACTACCTAGGTAATGATTGGGCTGTGCCTCGCAACCTTCTCGAACTCAACTCGCAGCTCCTCGCCCGCCTCGCCTCTGGGCGGGTTGCCTACGCGAGGCATAACGATAAGGGAATGAATTTCGTCGGAGGTCCAACTTACAACATGCCTCTAAGGCACGATCTCAGTGAGAAGAATAGAAACCAATCCTAAATATCCTATAGCCTCACGATTATTGGTGTGGTGCACAACACACCGATAATCAAGACTCATCGATACGGTCTGTAGACACTTTCCGAGGATTAATCGCTCGATACCACTTTTGTCACGACCAAATCGGGCGTGGATCGTGCCTTAGCCCGCACCCTAGTGACACAACATCAGTAATCAATGGAACATAAAACAACAACATGAGATAATGTAAATATAAAACAATAATCAGGAAAACTTGCCTTTCGGCATATATATAACCATCAACTCTTTTACAAATGAACAGCTTAATCCTTTTTACCAACCCCGCCCACAGCGATTACTACGGACTTCTAAGAATGATCGACCACAATGGCGGGACAGGGCCCAAACCCTCGAATGTAAACACTTACGACGACGTGGACTATACCATGATAAGCCTCCGAGAAACGGAGCTTCCCAAACGCCGAATGACCACGAGCTAGGATCAACGATCGTGTTCCTCAACTGCGGCATGAACGCGGCCTCGAAGCGAGGTCGATAACAGTACAGTATGTGAAACTAAAGATAAATCAGTAAATGAAATCATAGTAGTCTATACAAAGCAGGAGACATGTATGATAACCAAACTACGATTCACCATAAATAGCGGTCATGTCAAGTCGTGGACTCACACCTCAAGTCATCACTCAATTTAACAATGGGTCTCACGCCCACAACATCAATCGTGCGTGGAATACCTTCCATCGCTGGCGGTTATGATATACAAGCACCAAGGAATACATATGAACACCAGTCCCACGTGTCCTAATAAAGCATGCGGGGTAAGTCACGAAGGCCTAGCCGACTACTAACACCCACGGTACCAACAAGGTCATAAATCAGATTATAAGATCTGTCTGCATCGTCACATGATCAAAGGCGGCCACTTGCCCGAGATCTAATGCGCGCGTCTAGTCTCGAACTTCCGCGACTCGCGATAGGCCAATCTCATCGCCCGCATGAGGTATTCCCGCATCGAGGGTAGCTACTCCCGGCATCGCCCCGACTTTCGAGTCCGCGTAGCGCGAGGCCGCATGCCCATAAAGGACGCTAACACGGAACTCGTAGCTCCGCATAGGCCCCGGGACCCGCATGAGGTATTCTCGAATCACGGTCCTGCATCGCCGAGTCTACCCGCGTCGGAGGGCTTAACCCGGAATCATCTCAAGAGATGAATGCCACAATACTATCATAACGACGATAGTTAATAAGCACAATCAAGGAAACCCTTACACAAACATCACAAGATACTAACACACGTAGCATCCTAACACGCTTACTTATCAAGGCAACAAGAAAGTATTACAAGGCTATCACAAACCAATACAATCAAGTTATTCACACAAGGTACTTTCTACTAACAAGTTCGTGTATCTATCCCCAAAGTACTTCACACATTAAAATCTAAAAGAAAAAGATCTGTTTCTTTCACATAAGTCACACAATACCCGTAGAATAAAATAGAGTATCTGTCCTTTTAAGAAAACTAAAACTCTTACCTTTGTAAAATCAAGTAACAACATTATTTTCCAAACGCCCAAGTTTGCCTAATTTCAAATGTTCACGTTTCTTATTTTAGAAAGGTTTCGTAGTTCATAGTCTTATTCATTTAAGAATATAATTCTCTTTTAAACAACTGAGAAACATAAGCCTTATATGTGAGTAGGATATTCTTGTTTATAACAATCTTATTACAAAGACCATGATCTAGGAAATATCATTTTGTCTCATCTTAGCTTCATGCAGATGGAAGTTTCTCCGGTTTTAATAATACTTAATTATTCAAAACATTTCCTTTTAATGTATTGCAGATGGTTTGTCGATACACATTCGATTTCAAATCAAGAAAGCATTCTTAAGCCGTTATACCTAACTTCCCATAAAGCTAGTATAACTCTTAAGTTTTCAAACACCAAGTATTACTTCTCCTTTCAAAATGATTCAAAAATCTTTGAAATACTTCAAGTTCTTTCTTATCATATAACAAGCCGCTTATAGTTCAAATCGATTACCTTTTAAAACCACATGTATTTTCTTACTAACATAAAGTCGTTATAACCAACTTCCCATAAAGCCGTTATAACACTTTATGTTTTAAACCACTCAAACACATTTAGCGGATGTACGTCACCGCATTACATAGTTTCACACATATCATGCTAGAAGAGATAGGAAGAGGTTCACATACCTCGCGACGAGTATCGACTCAGCAAAACGCTCCAAGTACTTCCAAACGTCGGCTACCCCTTAAGCCATGTAGATCGCGCCACACGTAGTACATCAACCTATAAGGCCACAAGGCGCTTATTAACATCTAGATCTTATCGTAGAACATTCTACCGAAAATTCGACAGCACCTCCCCCCCCCCCCGCAACAGCGTAAATCTCCTCCTCTATCGGGGCCGGCTATCAAGCCAACCAGGGTTATACATCTAACCCTAACGGTACAATTCTACTCCACGGTACTACTACAAGTCATCTGTAATACGTCCCATGTAATTACGATTCGATTCGATTCTTGGGCTTAAGTCCAAGGACATTGCCACAAGCTATGTTCAGTTATATATATATAGTATACTTCAACTATATAATCTAACGACATGTAATTTCCAATTACAAATAGAGGGACAAGATATTTACCTCGATAAGCCCATAATTATCCGAGTTTAATGTCGATCCTGGGCAATCGTTTAGCTCCAACTCCGAGCGCTCCAACCCGCTCTAAACCACCCTTAGAAGTTCTAACCAACTTCTACACAATACTCCAACGGACTATGGAGATTTTCCTAGGGTTTCGGGTTGGTGAGTGACGGGAAGTATAATAGTATTTCTGGGCTTTTCGTATAGGTATAACCTTAGAATACTACAAGGTATACGGCTAAGGTAATTTGGGCATTATAACAATACTTGAGAGTATTTCTACACCACAAAGGGGGGGGTATTATACGAAAGCAACTAGGCTAGGGGTACCCACGGCCACTACTAGGAGTGGGTGTACCTCGGCCAAGGCCTCAGGAGGTGCACCCCTCGGCCAAGTCCTCACACAGGACGAGGGGAGGGACGAAACCATACGGAAGGGAGGGGGAGGATTCTAACACTTAGGAAATATTTAGGATGAAGAAGTTCATCAAAGGAGAGGGGTATTTATAAAGCCAAGGCCAACCAATGGCCAAGATCTAGCCAAGTGTATAGCAAGTGTAAGGCCAAGATTCACCCAAGTGCCCCTAGACCCTACTCCTAAAACCTCACAAATATCTACACAAAAATCAACCAAGACTTGCTCATTCAATCGGCCCTAACGCTCTTCAGTCCACCAACGAGAGGGTGCCAAGTGTTGCCTCTCGTTGGTCCAAAACGTTTCGCCTCTCGGAAAAATCCGCAAAAATACTAAATGACATAGCCGTAATTTACCCTTCGTAGTTAGGTAGAACGCTTCGCCGAAAACGACTCTAACCGTGTGCCAGACAAACATATTTCGCCCGGGTGCCACATGGGGTGACACGTGTCGCCCGATTCGCCCAAAATATTTCGTCTTCCAAAATATCTATAACGGCCAAAATCTCAAAATCAAAGCGGGCCCTACAAAACCGTAAATTTCTCCCGTGGGCCCCACGTGACCATTTCCGAAAATAAAATTCCATAATTCTAATATAATCTAAGAAGTCCAAAAACCAAATATGGGAATCCAATTCCCATTAACGAACCTTTTCCTTCACAAAACCGGAAACTTTTCCGTGGAAAATTAACTCTTTCTTCCTTTCCAATCTTTCTGTCGTATTCTCGTGCGCACGCCCGCATACATACCACGGAACTACGGTATAACACCGACCTCTACCACGATCGCTAACATCCAACACCGCTCGGGAACGCATACCGCGGAGGAAAGGGAACCAACCATCGGCCTCATAGGCTGAGCCACCTCACCGGTGCCCCTTCTAAAAGGACATACCCTCAGTATATGGCCCGGACGGCCACAATAATAACAAACACCTGTGCCAAGACGGCATTTCCCCAAATGACGCTTACTACAATGGAAACACTGAGGAATAAGTGGCCTCGACTGAGAAAATCCTCTACTCCTTTGAGAACCTCGACCCCTGGAGCTCGGACCGGCTCCTAAATACCTTGTGGGATCAAATCTCCCACCTGTGAGCCGCGGGGGTATGTACTGGGTAGGCTGGGACGAATATCTCACTCGCTGCTGAGGCTGCTCGTCCATAAGCTCACCGGAATAACCAACCGGTCTAGCCCTCTTACGCAGATCTCCGCGCTGGCCCTCCACCCCCTGTACACCTGTCTGTACTGGCCGAATAACCTCCTGCTGATGAAACTGTAGCACCGCTAACTTGGTCAATAACATAATGGCTTCCTTCATGACCCTAAAGTCTTCTCCTAACTGAGAAACTGTAGGCTCTGGTGCTGGGGCCTCAAAACCTGGCGCAGAAGAACTCGCCGACTGTGGAACAACATCCGGTATAACCTGGGCATAAGCCCTATCAACTCTCTGAGTCTGACTAGTAGCTCCTGCTACTCCTTTGCCCTTCAAGGCCATGTTGCCCTCCTCGAGGCATAATCAGAACACAAAATACGCCGAGAGGAATTATCTTACTAACACGGCTCTGTGGCACGATCTCGAGTGAGAAGAATAGAAACTAACTCCTAAATGTCCGTAGCCTCGTTTTATGGGTGTGGCGCGCACACCGATAATCAAGACTCTACTAGACACGGTGCGTAGACATTCCGAGGATCGCTCGATAGACGTGCATACGAGAGCCACGGTTCGGGTCTGTTCGTGGTAGAGGCTCGCCTCTTTATACACTCACCCAGAAGGAGGTCGGTCAAGAATGTACCAAGTATGTGGCGAAAATCAGTAAATGAAATCATAATAGTCTATACAAAGCAGAGACATGTATGATAACCAAACTACGATTACTCGATATATAAGCAATATGTCAAGTCGTGACTCACGCCTTCCACCATCACTTAAATATAACAATGGGTCTCACGCCCACAACATCAATCATGCCCGTGGAATACCTTCCGCCGCTGCCTATGATATAATCACACCAAGAAGTACACATGAACACTAGGTCCCACGTGTCATAACAACCGCACTAACAATACTATACAACCAAACCACGGCCGACACGGCAAGTACGAAAGCCGACTACCGGATACCGCGTCGTGTCACGCGTGGTGGCCGGCAAGTACGAGGGCTAACTACTGTGCGCCGTGTCACGAGACTTCGTCACTACACCGAACGGGGCAAGTCGAGGGCTAACTACCAGTACAGGCCGAATCACCACGAGGCGGCAAGTACGAAAGCCGACCACCAGATACCAAGGCCGAATCAGTAAACCTCATGGAGAGCTAGTCCATGGAACAACAATCCTAATGGAACCATACCCGTGGGCCACCCATCGTGTCAGTAGGTCCAAAAGGATACAACAAGACAACAATCACAATGGAAGCATACTCGTGGGCCACCCATCGTGTCAGTATGTCCAAAGCGATTAACAAAATAACACTCCTAATGGAAACATACCCGTGGGCCACCCATCGTGTCAGTATGTCCATCAATCAAGAACAACATGACCGGCCCTCCATCGAGAGACGCGGTAACATAAGAATACAACACTTGCACAACAAGGCTATCACACGCAAGCATAGGCAAGTTACACACAACTCAAGGTACTTTCATTTTATGTCAAAGTCCGGGTTTTAACCCCAAAGTTTTACAAACATTAATCCTTTCAAAAAGATCCCTTTTTACGTAAAACAACTCGATACTATTATCCGTAGTACCAAACACGTTCATGTTTAATCAAGTACTTTATACTTTTTAAACCAAGTGGCTTACACTTTTAAAACGATGCCAAGTATACTTTTAAAACCCAAGTAACTAACTCTTTAAGATCAAGGTACTCCTACCTTTTAAAACCAAGCCACTTATATTTTTCTCATCAAGAAAAGTTCGATATTTGAAAATAAGTTACTTATACTTTTTAGAGACTCATTTCAAAGCTTGAACCCAAGTAACTTCAAATTTTCACAATCTAGGAAACTTATGCCCAAAATCAAAATAGACAACTTTCTAAACCTTCCATAAAGCCGTTATAACCAACTTCCCATAAAGCCGTTATAACTCTTATGGTTTTTAGACAATTTCATACTTTTTATAACCAAGAGACTTATACTTAAAACCAAGAATCACAAACTTTCAAATCAAGTTTCTTAACTTTCAAAATACTTCAAATCTCTTAATATTTAGAAAACAAGTTTCTCCCACTTTTAAACCTCAAGTAACTCACACCTTTTAAAACAAGTTACTTCTCTTTAAATCATGTCATTTCTCCTCTTTTAAAAGCAATTTAGTAAATCACTCCTTTGACTTCCCTAAAGCCATTATAATGACCTTTAGGCTTTGGAACTAAGGCACTAGCCAAAAGATTCGGAAACCACTTCCTTTTCAAGACTCTATGTACTTTCAGAAACACTTTCACTCTTTAAGAATCCAAACTTCACTAAGGCAATGGATTATACAACTTACAATTAAAACATCAAAGTACAATCAAGGAAGTACATAGAACACATTCTACTTTAGGCAAACCAAATACAACCAAGGAATGGATCATTTAAGGAGTAGAACTTACTTTCTTTAACTTAAGGAATCGTGCTAGAAGAGGAGATAGTTCACATACCTTTTCGGCTAAATCCACAAGCTAAGCCGAATACGCCGTACGTAGAAGTGTCAACCTATAATGGTCACAACAATACTATCAACTTCTAGTCTCTAATGTAGAATAATACTAAGTATACGGTCTCTAATTCTACGGAAAATCGGGCAGCACTTCCTTTGTTTCTACTCACTTTGCCACCTTTTTCAAGGTCGAATACAATAACCAACACGCCACATTTAAGGCTCAAAACAACAACCAAACTAGGGGATTACACGCCTTACAATACGTGTAAAATTCCGCCCCACAATTAAATACGAAGTAGTTCCATAATCTAGCCATTCTCGGCCAACAACAACCACAATTCAAAGTCTTTTCCAATCCTTTTCCAAATTCCAAGTTCTAAGGTCTAACATGTTATATAGTTATAAACCACTTCAACAACTACAATTTCCTTCTTTATACAACATGCGACGACTTAAACTAATAATCGACTTGAATTGAAATCTTTAGGATAAACATGCTAGTTTTCGGATTAGGGTTCCAATAGCCAACACACTAATCCAACTACATAATATATAACTCATGCTTGCTAATATCCACAACTACAATGATAAGTAAACTTAATTACTAAAACGACAAGATTATACCTTTCAAGCCCTTAAAATTTCCAAGATTTAAAGTCGCCACTTACCAATTCTTACCTCCTTACCTTAGGTTCCAATCCGCCCAAGCACACCTTAGGCCTACATGAAGAACCCATCTTCAAGTTCCAACTTCAAAGTTGAAGAACTCCTTTAGTTTCCGCCATGACTAACGTGAAAACTCCGTTTTTCCGAAATCTTTCTATTGAGATATCTTTACAACACTCTTAGGAACCTTGGGTTTAAGTCTTGTGTCTAATGGATCAAAACTATAAAAATTTTGTGTGGGAAACTCACTAAGCCGAGAGCTCCTCTTGCAAAGCTCAAGTTCTCTAAATTTTTCTAAGTGTTAAAGAGCTAGTCTTGCACTAGTAGGATATATATAACACATTGGAGGGTTAAGATTGCAACACATGAGTGGTTAGGATGAGTTTCACTAGGATCAAGCCCATGTGGCAAGTTGACTTGTCAACAATATCAAGCTTAGAAGACTTATCATCTACATAGGTCAAATGACCATCCTAACCTTGCAAATTTCGTCCAACATCAAGTGGGGGAGGTGCCACGTGTCGCCCTCCCATTCGTCCATAAAATTCCGTAACCCTCGTGGGTCCCACAAAAACGTAAAATTCCTCGGGTGGGCCCCACATGACCAAATCCGTACAAATAAAATTCCATAATGTT
Source organism: Przewalskia tangutica (assembly GCA_029844215.1). Classification (NCBI taxonomy): domain Eukaryota; kingdom Viridiplantae; phylum Streptophyta; class Magnoliopsida; order Solanales; family Solanaceae; genus Przewalskia; species Przewalskia tangutica. The sequence continues at coordinate 113,319,485 of CM056727.1, forward strand.
AATAAGTCCCATACTCTTCAAATAATGTATTTTGAGAAACCAATTCTCAACAACGAACGTTTTTCCTTTTCGACGTTCGGAAGATTTTCCGTCGGAAAAACAATTCTTCCTTTCGAACCAATTTCCAAGTCTTGTTTCCTTTCGTACATTCTCTTTTACATGTACTGGACTTACGGGGTGTAACAAATGACCCCGTAATGAACAATATATCACAAGCACAACCGACTACTATAAATAACATAAACAAGTTAAGAAACCCCTTAACTTCTCATTTGATTTAATTAGCACACTCTCATTTCTTTTTAACTTAAGGCACTATCGTATCATAAAAGATCCGGGAATTTAACCCAAAGTACTACGTACTTCTATTCTTTTGAAATGACTCTTTTTCAAATAAAACTCCAAGAGACAAATAACCGTAGTATCAAGTCATATCTACTTTTCAAGACAAGTCACAATACCTTTTAGAAATACATTTATAGGCTTCTAAATCAAGTGACTTCTTTCTTTAAAACCTTAAGCAATTGATTCCTTCAAATCAATTTGCCTTTCATTACTTCAAGTCATTTATCATTATTTACATTACTAGAGTAAACCACTCTTTCATCTTTCCATAAATCTATTATAACCAACTTCCCATAAAGTCGTTATACTAAATTTATGCTTTAGACACTTACATTCTTTTTATAACCAAGAGACTTATACTTCCGAAAACCAAGTATCGTATACTTTCAAAATACTTCAAGTCTCTTAACTTTTAGAAGCTAAGATATCCTTAATCTTTTAAACAAGTGAGTTAATTCCCTAACTCAACCAACTTGGACATTCTTAAAACAAGTCAAGGATATCAAATGAAACTAGATTCGTCAAAATATCGTACGTCTACCGTACTATATATTTGCAACTACTCATGCTCAAGAGATAAGAAAGTTCCACATACCTCTTCGGTTCAATCCACTTGCCAAGTCCAATATGCCGTACGTAGTATGTCAACCTATAATGACCATAATACGTCTATTAACTTCTAACTTCAAACGTAGAATATTCTAAGTGTAATGTCACTAAATTCTACGAAACATCGGACAACACTTCCTTTGTTTCTACGTACTTTTCCACCTTTTTCAAGGCCCGAATTCAATAACCAAACATGCCACATTTAAGACTCAACAATGTAGATAACAAAAGGGGATTACACGCCTAATATGACGTGTAAAATTCTGCCCCACAATTTATATCAACTAATCCAAAAAGGCAATGCCACTCACGGCTAATAGGTGTAACAGTATATCCTCCTTTCCAATTCCTTTTCAATCCAAGTTGTTTAGTATAACATGTTATAAAGCCGCAATTGATTATAACAACTACAATCTTCAAGTAGATAACATGCGACGATTCTAATAATCGACCAAATTGTATTTCAATTTCAAATGGCTAACAATGTCATTTCGGATTTAGGCTTCCAATATCCATAACACTTATCAATCTTCAACACATATACTTCATGCTAGTTAAAATGTAAGGCTACAACAATATGTAATCTTATAACACTTAAGAGAACAAGATTGTTACCTTGACGAGCCTTAATCCAACTTCAATATCCGAAGTCGCTCCCTAGCAACTTAGAGCCTCTCCTTGACATTCCAATCCGCCACTTGAAGCCCTTAGAAGATCACAAACAACTTTCCTTCAATTTCCAATCCAAACCTAGGAAAGTGACTTAGGTTTTCACCTTGCGACTAACGCAAAAATGACACTTTTCCGGGATCTTTCTATTGAGATACCCTTCAATACCCTTAGGAACCTTGGTTTAAAGTATGGAGATTATTGAACAACAAATCAAATTTTTTCTTGTTCTTTGGAACCCTAACCCGAGAGCAACATTGTAGTCTTCAAAGTTTTCTTCAAATTTTTCTAAGTGTAGAAGCCTTGTCTTGCTACTAGTATGTTTAAATAACACTATGGAGGGTCAATATTAGCACATATGGGTGGCTTGGATGCATTCCACTAAAAGATCAAGCCAAGTGGCCCTTGGACTTAGTCAACATTATCAAGCTCTTATCCTAGCAAGACTTGCTCATATTTACCTTGGTCAAATGACCATAAAACCCATGGTCCATTCGACCATGACCATCTAAGGGGGTGACACGTGTCACCCTCTCGTTCGTCGCAATATTTCGTTTCCCGACATTTCCATAATTCCGATAATTTTTTACTAGTCTCAATTCTTAACATTTTTGAGTTCTTACGTACGTTCTTATAAACATGTCATGGAATTACGGGGTGTAACATTCTTCCCCCCTTAGAAATATTCGTCCCCGAATGTTCTTTCAGAGTCAAACTTATAGATAGCAACATATTCTCTTTTTACAACCCCTACATACCAATAATGTCACGCGTGGCCACATAATAGCACTTAAGCGAAATACTTAAATTAGAAGTTGACAAGTAAGGGAAATGAATTACCTGAAGGTATAGAGAATAAGTGAGGATACTTCCTCAACATGTCCTCCTCCGCTTCCCAAGTCATATCCTCCCTATTATCATTCCGCCACAAGAATTTGACGGAAGCCACATCCTTGGTCCGCAGTCGCATGACCTGGCGATCGAGTATCGCTATGGGACTCTCCTCATACGATAAATGTCACATGGTTATATTTTACACTTATGGTTGTCGGCAGTGATGAGGGATTCCACGGGCACACTTTGATATTTGAGGGCTTGTGTCCGTAGCCCTGTGTGACTATTGTTCACGTGTTGAAATAGTCTTTAAAAGGTAAAACTGACTTTCATTACTTTCACTTTGGCAAGGCACATTGTACTGTTATTTTGGTTATCATACATGTCTCCAGCTTTATATAGACTGTTATGATTTCATTACAGTATTTTCAGTTTCACATACTTGGTACATATTTCGTACTGACCTTCTTCACGGGGCTGCGTTCATGCCGCAGGTTGAGGTACATAGCTTGCTGATCCTCATTCTTAGGATCACTGTTCAGTTCTTGGAAAGCTCCCTTTCTCCGGAGGCTTTGTCGTTTGGTACCGTTCTCTGAGGTTGTAGATTTATGTACATTCAGGGGTATGGCGGGGCCCTATCCCATCACAGTTGTTATGTCAAATTCTTAGAGGTTTGTAGTCATATCTTGTGGATTGGGTTGTGTAAAGAAAAAAAGAGGTAACTGTTTTTTGGGTTACGTGTATATTTTTGGAAGGTGGCCTTATCGGCTAGCCTGTTATTTATTTCCTGTTAAGTTTATGTATGTTCCGCTGATTATCTCTGATGTATACCTGTAAGGGTGCCCAGGTAGGGCACCAGTCGCGGGCCTGGGGTCGGTTCGTGACAATAAACCCTCTATCACCTGGACCTCGCTAGCTGGGAAAACTCTTGATGGATCTCCGATACACTTCCGCAACATAGAAACATGGAAGACCGGATATACCGCCTCTAAATCCAATGGCATATCCAACTCATAGGCAACCTTGCCTACTCTACGGATGATCTGGTAGGGCCCAATGTACCTTGGGCTAAGTTTCCCCTTCTTTCCGAACCTCATCACACCCTTCATGGGTGATACCTTCAAGAAGACCCAATCGTCTACCTGAAACTCCAAATGTCGACGCCGATTATCTGCATAAGACTTCTGCCGACTCTGAGTTGCTAACAGTCTATCCTGGATAAGTTTCACCTTATCCACAGCCTGCTGAATCAAGTCTGGGCCAACTAACTGAACCTCGCCCACGTCGAACCAACCAATCAGCGACCTACACTTCCGCCCATACAAAGCCTCATATGGCGCCATCTGAATGCTAGAATGGTAGCTGTTGTTATAAGCAAACTCCACAAGAGGCAAATGATCCTCCCAGCTACCCCTGAAATCAATAACACAGGCCCGCAGCATATCCTTAAGTGTCTGGATAGTACGCTCAGCCTGCCCGTCGGTTTGAGGATGAAACGCAATACTGAGACTCACCTGTGTCCCTAACCCCTTCTGGAAAGACCTCCAGAAGTTAGTCGTAAACCAGGCTCCTCTGTCTGATATAATCGATATAGGGACTCCGTGCAATCTCACAATCTCCCTGATATACAATCTAGCATAATCCTCAGCTGAATACGTAGTCCTGACTGGAAGAAAGTGGGCTGATTTCGTCAGCCTGTCGACAATAACCCAGATGGAATCACACTTCCTCTGAGTACGAGGTAACCCTGTAACAAAATCCATGTTGATCACCTCCCACTTCCATGTCGGAATATCAATAGCCTGCAATAGCCCACCAGGCTTCTGGTGCTCAACCTTGACCTGCTGACAATTAGGACACTGAGCAACAAAACCTGCCACGTCCCTCTTCAGGCCATCCCACCAATACACATATCTGAGGTCATGGTACATCTTAGTCGACCCCGGATGAATAGAGTAACGAGCACTGTGTGCCTCCCCCAGAATCTGCTGACGAAGTCCTGCAATATCGAAAACACACAATCTGCCCTCAAATCTTAGCACCCCATCAGGCGCTACCTCAAATAGACTCTTCTCCTCTCGAAGAGCCATATCTCGATACCGTATCATAACTGGGTCCTCATACTGTCGCCTCTTCACCTCATCAACGATGGAAGACTCGACAATCTCACGAACCCGTACCCCACTATCATCGGTATCGACCAATCTAACCCCAAGGCTCGCTAGCTGATGGATCTGAAGGACCATGTCCTGTTTCTTTGGCTGCACCTCTGACAGACTCCCCATCGATCTACGACTCAAAGCATCTGCAACCACGTTGGCTTTTCCCGGATGGTATAGGATATCAACATCATAATCCTTCAACAACTCTAACCACCGTCTCTGCCGCAAGTTCAGCTCCCTCTGCCTGAAGATGTACTGGAGGCTCTTGTGGTCTGTATAAATATCCACATGAACCCCGTATAAATAATGTCTCCAAATCTTCAAGGCATGAATAACTGCGGCCAACTCTAAGTCGTGAGTAGGGTAATTCCTCTCATGCTTCCGTAGCTGCCGAGAAGCATAGGCTATGTCACGACCCGACCCCGGGGCCGCGACTAGTACCCTACTGGGGTACCCTGTCAGGTATATGTCAGAGAATAGCAGCGGAACATAACACAACACATAACTTCATAAAGTGGTAAACATAATCGCCACCGATAAGTGCTTTTCCATAAACATACTTAAACAAAGTATTTATAATACAACTGGTTCTTATAGCCCAAAATATACAGGTGGCCACAGACCTCTAAAGATAACAACTGTGGCGGGACAGGGCCCCGCCATACCCCTGGATGTACAAAATACCTATAGCACCAGGGAATATCCATACCAATAAATAAGCTTCCGGAGGAATGGAGCTTCTGACACCGGAATAGTGATCCTAAGAACGAGGATCCTCAATCTGCTTACCCTTACCTGCGGCATGAACGCAGCCAGGAAGGGGTCGCACAATATGTACCAAGTATGTAAAGCTGGGAAAATACTGTAATATGATATCATAAGTCTAAAAGCAAGCTGGAGTCATGGAAGACAATAAAATACCTTTTACTGTGCCTTACTAACAATGAGAGTGACAAGTATATATACATATATAATACTGCATAAAATAGGAGGCTCATGATCAAAACAGGGTACCTCGCCCGTAGTATCAAAAAGAAACCATCCTACTCCTGGGACTATTTCACCCGCATGGGTCCTGTGGACCCGCATGAGGTACTCCTCGCATCGGCTGTACCTGCCGGCATGGGACTATTTCACCCGCATAAGCCCATAAGGACTCGCATGAGGTATTCCTCGCATCATGGGTAGCAAATCCACGAATGTGGTATAACGATCTTGGGGACTTTCCCCTCAGATATACTCTTACCCTGAAGCAGATGGTATAACGATCTTGGGGCTGTACCTCAGATATACTCTTACACTGGAGCAGATGGTATAACGATCTTGGGGCTTGCCCCTCAGATATACTCTTATACTGGTGCAGATGGTATAACGATCTTGGATCTGCCCCTCAGATATACTCTTACACTGAAGCAGATGGTATGACGATCTTGGGGCTGGCCCCTCAGACATACTCTTACACTGAAGGAGGTGGTATGACGATCTTGGGGCTTGCCCCTCAGACATACTCTTACCCTATCTCAAACTGTCATCATATCATAATAATAATAAGTTAAGAAAACTTATAACTTCTTTTTTTAGTCTTGTTCACATACTCTCTCATTTTAGTTTACTTAAGGCACTTAACCATATCTTTAATAAAAGAACACCGGGAATTTAACCCAAGTACTACATACTTCAACTCTTTCAAAAGTGACTCTTCTTTATACATAAAAGCCTTTGGGCAATTGATGCCTTTAAATCAATTTGCCTCTTCATATAATTATCTTACTTAGAGTAAATCCCTTCTCATTAACCTTTTATGAAGCTAATAGACCAACTTCCCATAAAGTTGTTATATTAACTCTATACTTTAGTAAAAATCATACTTTTCCCTTAACCAAGGGACTTATACGTTCTTAAAACGAAAAGTCATTTTATACTCAAAACAAGTAAGAACACCAAATCTTGTACGTCTCACCGCACTACATAGTTTCATCTATTCATGCTCAAGAGATAGGAAAGCTTCACATACCTCTTTGGTCAATCCACTTGCCAAGTCCAAACTACATAAGTAATATTTCAACCTATAATAGTCATGATACGTTTATTAACCTCTAATCTTAATGTAGAACAATCCAAGTTCAAAGTCACTAAATTCTAAGAAAAATCGGGCAGCATTTCCTTTGTTTCTACTCACTTTGCCACCTTTCTCAAGGCCGAAATTATCATCAAAACACCACATTTTAGGCTCAATCAATCCAACAATTCAAAGGGGATTTCACACCCAAAATTTCTGCCTCATAAGTTTACAATAAATCACTTAACAATTCTAAGGTAGTTTTTAGGCTACAACAAGCTCATTTGTTCTTCTTAACCCATTCTTCATATCCAAACCACATTTACTTGCATGCAAAGACTCTAAGTGCATTATTTTACTACCACAAGATCTTGCTTTCTAAGCATGCAACACTAGGACTAAGTTTAAAGGAAGAAATGTTACCTTAAAGTTTTAGCCAAAACTTATTCCAAATATTGCTAGCTTCCTTGTCAAGAACACTACCACAACAATGCCAACAAGCTAGCTACAAGCTTCCTTTTCTTGTTCTTAACTTTCAGATTTTTCTAAGGGTTTTTAGAGAGAAGGGGGAGCAATTTGAGAGAGAGAGAGAGAGAAGATGAAAGATAGACAATGACCAAGTCTTGGTCAATATATTGCATGCAACAGAAAATCAGATGGGGGGGGACACTTGTCACCCTCCCATGGTCTCTTTTAAAACAAAAATCAGATTTTCTAAGTTTTTCCGCCCAAATTCCCCGCCTCGGCGCCGCGGCCCCGCCGCCGGCGCTGAAACCTCCGCAGGCTCTCTGAACTTTCGGCGCCGCGGCCTCGCTTGTCTGGCGCGCGGCTACGCTCTGCGACCTCTCGGTACTTTAGCGCGCGGCGCGCCGCGCCGCTTTGCTCGAACGCATTTACGCCCGATGCGCGCTGAACTTGTAACTCTATAACTTACCCGACGCTTATCGACGAACGGTTGGTTGCGTTGGAATCAAGACTCAACGAACTACGTCCTAGGCCTTTAAAATACTTAGGAACTCTCAACGAATCGGGTCATAACCCGCCTCAAAGTTGACTAAAACCGTCGAACGACGTCAACTTTGTCGCCGGAAATTTTTAAGTCTTACATACTTTCGTGCGTTTCCATACGTAGGTCAGAACTACGGTATAACATTCTCCCTTAGAAACATTCGTCCCGAATGTTCCTTCTAGGCTTACTCAAATCACAACATCGACATAGACCCTCTTAACTATTCATTCGTAAAAAGAAGCTCCACGAGCCACAACATACAGAAGCGTAAATGCTAAATCAAAACTAACAAGCGAAAGTAGGTTACACGGAGGTATAGGGAATAAGTGAGGATACTTCTTCATCATGTCATCCTCTGCTTCCCACGTCATTTCCTCCTGTTGCGTTCGCCATAGGACTGACGGAAGCCACGTCTTTCGTCCAAGTCGTCTAACTTTGACGATCGAGTATCGCTATGGGACTCTCCTCATACGATAACTCCTCTGCTACTTGGACATCCCGAACGGGTGCACTCTAGATGGATCTCCAATACATTTCGCAACTTGGACACATGAAAATGGATGCAGCCTCCAAATCGGACGGAAGATCTAACTCATAGGCAACCTTGCCTACCTACGGATAATGTCGATACGCCCAATGTACCTTGGGCTAAGCTTCCCTTTCTTTCCAAATCTCATCACGCCGCCATGGCGATACCTTTAGGAAAACCCAATCATCTATCTCAAATTCCAAGTGTCGACGCCGATGATCTGCATACGACTTTTGCCGACTCGAGCGCCAACAACGCTCTGGATAAGCTTCACCTTATCCATCTGTGGACTAAGTGCGGCCCGACTAATCGAACTTCTCCCACCTCGAACCAGCCTATCGGTGACTGCACTTCCTCCGTATAAGGCCTCATAAGACGCCATCCGAATCTTGGAATGGTAGCTATTGTTATAAGCAAACTCCACGAGAGGTAAATGATCCTCGGCTACCACGAAATCAATAACACAAGCGCGAGATATCCTCGAGTGTTCGGATAGTGCGCTCGGCTGTCCGTCCGTCCGAGGGTGAAACGCCGTCTCGAGACTCACTGTGTCCCTAATCCATACGAAAGGACCTCCAGTTAGCGAGAACCGGGCTCCTCTATCGATATAATCGACAGGGACTCGTGCGATCTCACAATCTCTAATATATAATCGGGCATAGTCCTCGGTGGCGTCGTTTCGATCGGAAGAAAATGGGCTGATTTCGTCACCGTCGATAATCGCCCAAATGGAATCATGCTTCCTACGAGTGGTAGGTAGCCTGTAATAAAATCCATATTTATCACCTCCCACTTCCAAGTCGGAATATCAATGGCCTGCAACAGCCCTCCGGGCTTCTGGTGCTCAATCTTAACCTGCTGACAATTCGGGCACTGTGCCACGAACTCCGCAACGTCCCTCTTTAGGCCATCCCACCAATACACGCATCTGAGGTCATGGTACATCTTAGTCGACCCCGGATGAATAGAATAACGAGCACTGTGTGCCTCCCCCAGAATCTGCTGCCGAAGTCCTGTCACATCGGGAACACACAACCGGCCCTCGAATCTTAGCACCCATCAGCGCTACCTCAAATAGACTCTTCTCCTTCGGAGGCTGCGTCTCTGCATCGTACCAAAATCGGATCCTCATACTGTCGCCTCCTTACCTCCTCGATGATAGAAGACTCGGCAACCTCTCGAACCCGAATTCCCTCACTATCAGAACCAACCAAACGAACCCCAAGGCTCGCTAACTGATGTAACTCTCGGACCATATCCCTCTTCTGCGGTGAACATCGCATGGACTACCCATCGATCTGCGACTAAGGGCACCGCCACCACATTGGCCTTCCCTGGGTGGTATAGAATATCAACATCGTAATCCTTAAGTAGTTCCAACCACCGTCTCTGTCGCAAGTTCAGCTCCCTCTGGCTGAAGATATACTGGAGACTCTTGTGGTGCGTGTAAATGTCCACATGAACTCCATATAAATAATGTCTCGGATCTTTAAGGCATGAATCATCGCTGCCGGCTCAAGTCATGTGTGGGATAGTTCTTCTCATGTTTCCTAAGTTGTCGGGATGCATAAGCTATAACCTTGCCGTCTTTGCATCAAAGACGCACTCAAGCCCGACACTGACGCGTCACAATAAACCACGTATCCATCTAAGCCTGCGGAAGAGTAAGATGGGCGGTTGTCAACTTCTCCTTTAGCAACTGAAAACTTTACTCACAAGTATCAGTCCACGAACATAGGCCTCGAGTCGGCTTAGTCAAATGTGCTGAAATAGAAGCAAACTTCTCCACAAACCTCCGATAATAACCTGCAAGGCCCAAAAAGTTGCGCACCTCTGTCGGTGTAGTGGGTCTCGGCCAAGTCTTGACTGCTTCAATCTTTCTTTGTATCAACGAATACCATCGGCCCGATAACATGCCCTAAGAAAGCCGCGACGCCACGAACTTCGCGCCGAGAACTTGGCATACAATCGCGGTCTCGGAGGACTCGATACCGTCGCCAATGATCTGTATGCTCCTGCTCTGTGCGCGAATACACCAAGATATCATCAATAAACACTATACCGAACCTATCCCAGAATGGCCTGAACACCCTATTCATCAAATCCATGAATACTGTTGGGGCGTTGGTCAACGAAAGACATCACCACGAACTCATAGTGCCCATACCGGGTCCTGAATGCAGTCTTTGGGATATCTACCTCTCTAACTCGTACCTGATGATAACCAGACCGTAGGTCTATCTTGGAAAAACACTTTGCACCCTGCAACTGGTCAAACAAATCGTCAATCCTGGGGAGGGGATATCTATTCTTGATAGTTACCTTGTTCAGCTGCCTGTAATCAATACACATACGCAGCGTCCCATCCTTCTTCTTTACAAATAACACTGGTGCTCCCCAAGGAGAAACACTTGGCCTAATAAAGCCTTTCTCCAGCAAATCTTTCAGCTGGTCCTTCAACTCCTTCAGCTCGGCGGGTGCCATCCTGTATGGCGGAATAGATATCGCCGAGTATCGGCGCCAAATCAATGCAAACTCAATCTCCTTTCGGAGGATACGGAAGCTCATCCGGAATACGTCGGAAACTCTCTAACGGCCGAATCGATCAAGGTCCGGTACCTCACCTCGATGTCGAATACGAACCATATGGTAGATATACCCTTCCGCACCATCTTCCTAGCCTTGAGGTAAGAAATAAACTTACCGCCGGCGCACGGTATTCCCTTCCACTCGATAGCCGGCTCGGAAAGCTGGAACCGAACTAATCTCTCCCTACAGTCCACGTTGGCATAGCAAGATGCTAGCCAATCCATACCCATAATCACATCAAAGTCTGTCATATCCAACTCTATCAAGTCGGCTAGAGTCTGATGGCTATCTATAGTCACAGGACAAGCCTTATACACTCATTCGGCTACCATCTGAATCACTCATCGGCGTAGCCTCAAAAGGTCTTATGGACTCGGGCTCTATCCCTATTCTCGGCAATATGAGGAGATATGTAGGACAAGGTAGAACTCGGATCTATCAAAGCATATACATCACGAAGAAACCAATAATGTACTGTGGCGACATCCGGCGCCTCACCGGTCTGTCATTGGACATAGCATAGATGCGATTCGAGGACCGCTAGAACTGGAACCCTACCACGACCTGCGCCGCGGCTGCTGGCCCCATAAGTACCACGCCTCGGGCGTCTAACCATCGAAGATGAAGATCCAAAGAATGGACCGTCGGCTAAACCGTAATGCTCCGCGCCTGGGGCGGACAATCCTTCTTGGATGGCCTGCGCTACAAGAGTAACATGATCTCGAACCCATACGGCACTCGCCGGATGAGACCTACGCATCGAACGCAGAGGTAGGTGGTCTCGATTAGTCTGGTCTCGCCTCCCGAAAACGGCGCCACGAGCCACGACTGCTCGAATAACCTCGCGATCGGACCTCGCGCGAAAATCGTGAAGGAGCACTCAGTGGTGGAAGGTGGACCTAGTCTGCCGAGGCTGCCCGCCTCGAAATCGCTCACGAGAACCCGATGTCTCGGCCTCTTGGTGGCCCAAATCTAGCCGATCTGCTCTCGTCTCGATCCTCGTGCGTATGCTGCATCTCGGCAATATCCATCCTCGGCTGAAGTGCCACTCCTAAGCAGCGATAATCATGTGACGGTCCAGCCCCATCACGTATCTATGAACCCCATGCGCCATATCGCCTACAATGGTGTGTGCATATCGGCCAAGGAGTCAAACTCGGGATGTACTCACGATAGTCCTCCCGTCTGTCTTAAGGTCAAGAACCTATCTGCGGGCTCTCCTCACCTCGTGAGGCAAGAAGTGGTCTAAGGCGCCTCTGTGAACTCCTCCCAATCACCGGAAGAGCATCATCACCCTCGACAATACCCATGACTCAAACCGGTTCAACGCAATATCGCGTAACAGGTAAGCTAGTGTAATGCACTCGATTCGATGCCCTAAGAACTGCATGGTCCGCCAGAATCGCTTGACAAACTCCTGCGGATCCTCATCGAATCTCGAACCATAGAACTTCGGGTGGGTGACAACCAGAAATCCGAATCCGTAAATCGGCTCTGGGTTGGCGCTGCTCTGTCGTTTGCCACCGCTATCTTTGGTCGATGGCGAATCATTCCCCATAATCTCGTACTCGGGCCATCGCGTAGCTGGAGGCTCCGTCTGTGATCTCGGCCGCGCGTCATTGCCTCGAACTCGGTTGAGGCGGCGACGTGGAACTTCGCCGCCTAAACATCATCTCGGTAAGGATTGGGCTGTGCCTCGTGATTCTCCGCGTCCCTAGCGGCACCGCCTTGCCCTTCGGGCGCGGTTGCCTTGCGTGGAGGCATAAGCGATACATAAAGGAAAACATCGGGGAGATTCAACCTATAACTCGGCTCTATTGCGATCTTAGAGTGAAAGAATGAAACCAATCCTAAATATCCTGCGACCTCACGATTATAGATGTGGTGCGACACAATCGATAATCAAGACTACTACTAGACACGATGCGTGGACACTTTCAGGACTAATCGCTTTGATACCACTTTTGTCACGACCCGACCGGGCGCGACTAGTACCTCTTGGGGTACCATCGGTATATGTCGAGAGAATAGCGGCGGAACATAACACAACACATAACTTCATAAAAGGGTAAAACATAAGCGGCCTTGATAAAGTCGCTTTCCATAAACATACTTAAACAAAGTATTTATAATACAAGGTTCTTATAGCCCAAAATATACGGTGGCCACAGACCTTAAAGATAACAAGCGTGGCGGGACGGGCCCCGCCATACCCCGGATGTACAAAATACCTATAGCACTGGGGAATATCCATACCCATAAATAAGCTTAGGAGGAATGGAGCTTCGACAGGAATAGTGATCCTAGAACGAGGATCCTCAATGCTTACCACCTGCGGCATGAACGGCCCAGGAAGGGTCGATTACACAATATGTACCAAGTATGTAAAGTGGGAAAATCTTGTAATATGATATCATAAGTCTAAAAGCAATTTGAGTCATGGAAGACAATAAAATACCTTTTCTTGTGCCTTACTAACAATGAGAGTGACAAGTATATATACATATATAATCTTTGCATAAAATAGGAGGCTCATGATCAAAACAGGTACCTCGCGTAGTATCAAAAAGAAACCATCCTACTCACGGGACTATTTCACCGCGTGGGTCCCGTGGACCGCGTGAGTACTCCTCGCATCGGTACTGTAGGCATGGGACTATTTCACGCGTAAGCCCATAAGGACTCGCGTGAGGTATTCTCGCATCATGGGTAGCAAATCCACGGGCAATGTGGTATAACGATCTTGGGGACTTTCCGCCGGATATACTCTTACCAAAGCGGATGGTATAACGATCTTGGGTGCACCTCGGATATACTCTTTGCTGAGCGGATGGTATAACGATCTTGGGGCTTGCCGCCGGATATACTCTTATCTTGGTGCAGATGGTATAACGATCTTGGATCCGCCTCCGGATATACTCTTACATCAAGCGGATGGTATGGCGATCTTGGGGTGGCCGCCGGACATACTCTTTGCTGAAGGAGGTGGTATGGCGATCTTGGGGCTTGCCTCGGACATACTCTTACCTATCTCAAACTGTCATCATATCATAATAATAATAAGTTAAGAAAACTTATAACTTCTTTTTTAGTCTTGTTCACATACTCTCTCATTTTAGTTTACTTAAGGCACTTAACCATATCTTTAATAAAAGAACACCGGGAATTTAACCCAAGTACTACATACTTCAACTCTTTCAAAAGTGACTCTTCTTTATACATAAAAGCCTTTGGGCAATTGATACCTTTAAATCAATTTGCCTCTTCATATAATTATCTTACTTAGAGTAAATCCCTTCATTAACCTTTTATGAAGCTAATAGACCAACTTCCCATAAAGTTGTTATATTAACTCTATACTTTAGTAAAAATCATACTTTTCCCTTAACCAAGGGACTTATACGTTCTTAAAACGAAAAGTCATTTTATACTCAAAACAAGTAAGAACACCAAATCTTGTACGTCTACCGTACTACATAGTTTCATCTATTCATGCTCAAGAGATAGGAAAGCTTCACATACCTCTTTGGTCAATCCACTTGCCAAGTCCAAACTACATAGTAATATTTCAACCTATAATAGTCATGATACGTTTATTAACCTCTAATCTTAATGTAGAACAATCCAAGTTCAAAGTCACTAAATTCTAAGAAAAATCGGGCAGCATTTCCTTTGTTTCTACTCACTTTGCCACCTTTCTCAAGGCCGAAATTATCATCAAAACACCACATTTTAGGCTCAATCAATCCAACAATTCAAAGGGGATTTCACACCCAAAATTTCTGCCTCATAAGTTTACAATAAATCACTTAACAATTCTAAGGTAGTTTTAGGCTACAACAAGCTCATTTGTTCTTCTTAACCCATTCTTCATATCCAAACCACATTTACTTGCATGCAAAGACTCTAAGTGCATTATTTTACTACCACAAGATCTTGCTTTCTAAGCGTGCAACACTAGGACTAAGTTTAAAGGAAGAAATGTTACCTTAAAGTTTTAGCCAAAACTTATTCCAAATATTGCTAGCTTCCTTGTCAAGAACACTACCACAACAATGCCAACAAGCTAGCTACAAGCTTCATTTTCTTGTTCTTAACTTTCGATTTTCTAAGGGTTTTTAGAGAGAAGGGGAGCAATTTGAGAGAGAGAGAGAAGATGAAAGATAGACAATGACCAAGTCTTGGTCAATATATTGCATGCAACAGAAAATCAGATGGGGACACTTGTCACCCTCCCATGGTCTCTTTAAAACAAAAATCAGATTTTCTAAGTTTTTCGCCCAAATTCCGCCTCGGCGCGCGGCCACGCCGTACGTGGCCATAAACCTCCGCAGCTCTACGAACTTTCGCGCGCGGCCTGCTGTCCTGGCGCGCTGCAACTGCGACCTCTCGATACTTTAGGCGCCGCTGACCGCATCTGGCGCGGCGCTTTGCTCGAACGCATTTACGCCCATTGCTGCTGAACTTGTAACTCTCATAACTTCCTACTCCGACGCCCTATCGACGAACGGTTGGTTGCGTTGGAATCAAGACTCAACGAACTACGTCCTAGGCCTTTAAAATACTTAGGAACTCTCAACGAATCGGGTCATAACCCGCCTCAAAGTTGACTAAAAACCGTCCGGAACGACCCGTCAACCTGTCCTTCGGAAATTTTTAAGTCTTACATACTTTCGTACGTTTCCATACGTAGGGTCAGAACTACGGGGTATAACAGGCTATTACCTTGTCGTGCTGCATCAATATGCACCCTAGACCGATACCCGAGGCATCACAATAAATCACATAGCCCTCTAACCCATCGGGAAGAGTAAGAACTGGAGCTGTCGTTAACTTTTCCTTCAGTAACTGGAAGCCCTTCTCACAAGCTTACGTCGCCGGAACTTAGTTGCTACGAGTCACCTAGTCAATGGTGCGATATCAAGCAACCGCTCCACAAACCTACGATAATAACTGCCCAATTTCTAAGCTGCGCACCTCCGTCGGAGTAGTAGGTCTCGGCCAAGACTTGACCACCTCAATCTTTGCCGTATCAACCTGAACACCGTCAGCCCCAATAATGTGCCCCAAGAATGCCACTGAGGCCAACTAAAACTCACACTTGGAGAACTTGGCGAACAACTTCCGGCTCCGGAGGACCCCAAGTACCGCCCTCAAGTGATCTGCATGCTCCTGTTCTGTGCGCGAATAAACCAGGATGTCATCAATGAATACTATAACAAACGTATCCAAAAATGGCTTGAACACCCGGTTCATCGAATCCATAAATACCGCTGGAGCGTTGGTCAAACCGAAAGACATCACCCTGAACTCATAGTGCCCATACCGGGTCCTGAATGCAGTCTTTGGGATATCTGCCTCTCTAACTCGCACCTGATGATAACCAGACCGCAGGTCTATCTTGGAGAAACACCTCGCACCCTGCAACTGGTCAAACAAATCATCAATCCTGGGGAGAGGGTATCTGTTCTTGATGGTTACCTTATTCAGCTGCCTGTAATCAACACACATACGCAACATCCCATCCTTCTTCTTTACAAACAAAACCGGCGCTCCCTAGGGAGAAACATTAGGCCTGATAAAGCCTTTTTCCAGCAAATCTTTCAGCTGGTCCTTCAACTCCCTCAACTCAGCAGGTGCCATCCTGTACGGCGGAATAGATATAGGCCGAGTGTCTGGCAACATGTCAACACAGAACTCTATCTCCCTCTCGGGAGGAATACCTGGGAGATTATCTGGGAATACATCCGGAAACTCTCTAACCACCGGGCCCGATCAAGAAGCGCACTCGGTCTACGTATCGAATACCCGAACAAGATGATAGATGTACCCTTTCTGCACCATCTTCCTAGCCTTGAGGTAAAAAATAAATCAACCCTCCGGCGTTGTATTGCCCATCCACTCGACAACCGGCTCACCAGGAAACTGGAATCGGACCAACTGTCTACGATCCAACGTTGGCATAACAAGAAGCCAACCAGTCCATACCCATAATGACGTCAAAATCTGTCATCTCCAACTCTATCAAGTCTGCTAGGGTCTGACGACTGTATATAAACACCGGACAATATTTGTACACCCGCTCAGCTAACACTGAATCACCTACTGGCGTAGCTACCTCAAACTCTATCGACACTGGATCTATCCCTATTCTACCAGCAATGAGAGGGGACACATAGGACAAGATAGAACCTGGATCTATCAAAGCATAAACGTCACAGCATGAAATCAATAATGTACCTATGACGACATCCGGGGAAGCCTCCTGATCCTGCCGGCTGGCTAAGGAATATATGTGGTTCTGTGGACCTCTAGAACTAGTACCTCCACCACGACCTCTGCCGCGGCCTGCCGGTCCGTGAACACCACGCCTCGGCGCGTAACTCTGAAGAAGAAGAAGCCCGACCTGCCGGTGAACTATACTACCCCCGTCGCCTCTGGTCGGACAATCCCTCTTCATATGGCCCTGCTGGCCACAAGAGAAACAAGCTCCCAAAGCAATACGGCACTCGCCCGGGTGAGATCTACCGTATCTAACACACCGAGATACGGGCGGTCTCGATCGATTCTGATCTCGCCTCGAAACCACGAAGTCTGGAGCCACGACTGCTCTGAATAACCCGGCTGATCAAACCTCCTGCCAGAAAACCGAGAAGGAGCACTCTGTGCCTGCTGAAATGTGGACCTAGTCTGCTGCTAAAGTTGTCCGCCTCGAAAATTACCATGGAACCTTCTTTGCCCCAGGCCTCTTGGCTGGCACGGGTCCGACAGATCCTCTCTCTCTCTCTCATCCCTATACCAATGCATAAGCCTACATCTCGGCAATATCCATACCGGTGAAGGGCCACTCCGTGCATGCGAGAATCATATAACGGTCTAGCCCCATCACATAGCGATGAACTCTGTCTGCCATGTCAGCCACAATGGTGAGCGCATACCTGGCCAATGAGTCAAACTCCAAGTTGTACTCTCTGATAGTCCTCTCATTCTGTCTCAATGTCAAGAATCTATCCACGCGGGCTCTCTTTATCTCAGGAGGTAAAAAGTGATCCAGGAAGGCCTCTGTGAACTCATCCCAAACAGCTGGAAGAGCACCCACACCTCTAGACAGCTCCCATGACTCAAACCAGTTCAACGCAATATCGCGTAACCGGTAAGAAGCTAACACAACTGACTCTGTCTATGAGGCCCTAAGCACCTGCATAGTCCATTGTAGCTGAATAAACTCACGAGGATCCTCGCCGGATCTCGAACCATAGAAGGGTGGATTGCGGCGGAAAATCTGAATCCTCAAACGCCGGCTCTGGGTTAGCTACTGCTCATCATTTGCGCTTTCCACTATGCTAGTCAATAGCCTGATCTGCTCTCTGTAATCTCTATACTCTGCCCCTGGCTGCGAAACTGGAGGCTCAGGTATCGGAACCTTTGGAGCTACGGCCGCTCTCGACTTCTCTATCTGCGGCGTGGTGAACTCACCGACCGCCACACCTCGTGCATAGTGCGGGCACGAGTCCTAGTAATCCTCTGCGTAACACTAGCGACTCCTGCTTTGCCTTGCCCTCACGGGCCTGGTGCCTCAGTGGAGGCATAAGCGATACATAGGAATAGGTCGGAGAGGATTCAACCTAATAAACGACTCTCATCGCGATCTCAGAGAGAGAAGAATGGAAACCAATCCTAAATGTCCTGCAGCCTCCTGATTATAGATGTGGTGCACAACACACGGATAATCAAGACTATACTAGACACGGTCTGTAGACACTTTCCGAGGACTAACTGCTCTGATACCACTTTTGTCATGACCCGACCCCGGGCCCGCGACTGGTGCCCTACCTGGGCACCCCTCTCAGGTATACATCAGAGAATAGCAGCGGAACACACACAACTCATAAAAATAATTAGACAACAAATATGAAAAGACTAGTCGATAAGGCCGCCTTCCGTGAAATATACATAATCCAAAATTAAAACAACACATCTCTATTCTTACAACCCAATCCACAAATATGACTACAGACATCTAAGAATAACAACTGTGACGGGACAGGGCCCCGCCATACCCCTAAATGTATATAAATCTACATCATCAGGAAAACCGTACCAAAAGACAAGCCTTCGGAGAAATGGAGCTTCTGACACCTGATCAGTGATCCTAAGAATGAGGATCCACCACCTGCTTACCCCTACCTGCGGCATGAACGCAGCCCCCCGAGGAAGAGGTCGATTACAATATGTACCAAGTATGTAAAACTGGAAAATACTGCAATTTACATCATAAGTCTAAAATAAAACTGGAGACATGTATGATAATCAAATTAACAGTATACTGTGCCTTACTAACAATGAGAGTAAAATATACATTTCTGGTTCTTAAAAATAGGAAACCTGTGATTAACCTAGGACCATCCGCCCGTAGTATTATCACACAATCCTACTCCTGGGACTATTTCACCCGCATAGGCCGTATGGACCCGCATGAGGTAACTTTCTCTCATAGGACTATTTCACCCGCATGAGCCCTACAGACTCGCATGAGGTATTCCTCTCATCATGGGTAGCAAATCCACGAAATATGCAAATGCCACAAGCCCGGGGAATGACCCCGTAATGAACAATATATCACAAGCACAACCGGCTACTATAAATAACATAAACAAGTTAAGAAACCCCTTAACTTCTCATTTGATTTAATAAGCATACACTCTCATTTCTTTTTAACTTAAGGCACTATCGTATCATAAAAGATCCGGGAATTTAACCCAAAGTACTACGTACTTCTATTCTTTTGAAATGACTTTGTTTCATATAAAACTCCAAGAGACTAATAACTGTAGTATCAAGTCATATCTACTTTTCAAGACAAGTCACAATACCTTTTAGAAATACATTTATAGGCTTCTAAATCAAGTGACTTCTTTCTTTAAAACCTTAAGCAATTGATGCCTTCAAATCAATTTGCCTTTCATTACTTCAAGTCATTTATCATTATTTACATTACTAGAGTAAACCACTCTTTCATCTTTCCATAAAGCTATTATAACCAACTTTCCATAAAGTCGTTATACTAACTTTATGCTTTAGACACTTACATTCTTTTTATAACCAAGAGACTTATACTTCCGAAAACCAAGTATCGTATACTTTCAAAATACTTCAAGTCTCTTAACTTTTAGAAGCTAAGATGTCCTTAATATTTTAAACAAGTGAGTTAATTCCCTAACTCAACCAACTTGGACATTCTTAAAACAAGTCAAGGATATCAAATGAAACTAGATTCGTCAAAATCCCGTACGTCTACCGTACTATATATTTATAACTACTCATGCTCAAGAGATAAGAAAGTTCCACATACCTCTTCGGTTCAATCCACTTGCTAAGTCCAATATGTCGTACGTAGTATGTCAACCTATAATGACCATAATGCGTCTATTAACTTCTAACTTCAAACGTAGAATATTCTAAGTGTAATGTCACTAAATTCTACGGAAAATCGGACAACACTTCCTTTGTTTCTACGTACTTTTCCACATTTTTCAAGGCCCGAATTCAATAACCAAACATGTCACATTTAAGGCTCAACAATGTAGATAACAAAAGGGGATTACACGCTTAATAGGACGTGTACAATTCTGCCCCACAATTTATATCAACTAACCCAAAAAGGCAATGCCACTCACGGCTAATAGGTGTAACAATATATCCTCCTTTCCAATTCCTTTTCAATCCAAGTTGTTTAGTATAACATGTTATAAAGCCGCAATTGATTATAACAACTACAATCTTCAAGTAGATAACATGCGACGATTCTAATTATCGACCAAATTGTATTTCAATTTCAAATGGCTAACAATGTCATTTTGGATTTAGGCTTCCAATATCCATAACACTTATCAATCTTCAACACATATACTTCATGTTAGTTAAAATGTAAGGCTACAACAATATGTAATCTTATAACCCTTAAGAGAACAAGATTGTTACCTTGACGAGCCTTAATCCAACTTCAAGATCCGAAGTCGCTCCCTAGAAACTTAGAGCCTCTCCTTGACACTCCAATCCGCCACTTGAAGCCCTTAGAAGATCACAAACAACTTTCCTTCAATTTCCAATCCAAACCTAGGAAAGTGACTTAGGTTTTTACCTTGCGAATAATGCAAAAACGACACTTTTTCGGGATCTTTCTATTGAGATACCCTTACAATATCCTTAGGAACCTTGGTTTAAAGTATGGAGATTATTGAACAAACGAAATTTTTTCTTGTTCTTTGGAACCCTAACCCGAGATCAACATTGTAGTCTTCAAAGTTTTCTTCAAATTTTTCTAAGTGTAGAAGCCTTGTCTTGCTACTAGTATGTTTAAATAACACTATGGAGGGTCAAGATTAGCACATATGGGTGGCTTGGATGCATTCCACTAAAAGATCAAGCCAAGTGGCCCTTGGACTTAGTCAACATTATCAAGCTCTTAGCCTAGCAAGACTTGCTCATCTTTACCTTGGTCAAATGACCATAAAATCCATGGTCCATTCTACCATGACCATCTAAGGGGGTGGCACGTGTCACCCTCCCGTTCATCGCAATATTTCATTTCCAGACATTTCCATAATTCCGACAAATTTTTACTAGTCTCAATTCTTAACATTTTTTAGTTCTTACGTACGTTCTTATAAACATGTCCTGAAATTACGGGGTGTAACAATTATTTCCCCCACAACCCTTTTACGAAAGTTGTATCTCTGATTCTCATCTTACGGATTCATCGGTGTAAGATTGTTACACCCCGTAGTTCAAGGACATGTTTAAGAGAATGTATGTAAGGAACACAAGACTTGAAAAGGGTACGAAAGGAAGAATTGTTTTTCCGACGGAAAATCTTCCGAACGTCGGGAAGGAGAAATGTTCGTTGGTGAGAATTAGATTCTCAAAATGCATTTTGAAAAGTACGGAACTTATTATCATTATGGAAATTCAATTTTACGGATTTGGTCACGTGGGACCCACCCGAGGAATTTTATGTTTTGTGGGACCCACGATGGTTACGGAATTTTATGGACGAATGGGAGGGCGACACGTGGCACCCCCCCCCCCCACATGGCTTGGTCAAATTAATGCAAGGGCAAAATGGTCTTTTGGCCAATGTTAAGATGACCAAGTCTTGCTAATTAAAGAGCTTGCCATTGTTGACTAAGTCTAAGGGCCACTTGGCTTGATCTCTTCCCTCCAAACTTAAAATGTGTTGTAATCTAGACCCTCCAATGTGTTATATATCATCCTAAGTAGCAAGACTTAGCTCACAACACTTAGAAAAATTTGAGAGACTTGTGTGTGCCATGGGAGGCTCTCGGCATTAACGTTTTTTAACAAGAAAAAAATTCAATTGTTGTCCAATATTCACGAGACTTTAACCCAAGGTTCCTAGGGGTATTGTAAGGATATCTCAATAGAAAGATTTCGGAAAAACCGCATTTTTACGTTAGTCGCAAGGCGGAAACCCAAGGTGTTCTTCAACTTTGAAGTTGAAAATAGAAGAGGAGTTTTTCACAAGCTTCTAAGGGTTGCAAATAGCGGATTGGAACGTCAAGAAAAGGAGTTGGAGTTGCTAAGGATCGACTTAGAGTTTTGGATCATTTTGAGCTTAATGAGGTAATAATCTCCGTCTTGCTATTATAATTCAAGATTTCATGTTGTAGTAGTTAGAAATGATCATGTGGATTATATTATGAAGAATGATATGTGTTATGGAATATTTGGATGGAATCCGAAAGTTGCATGATTTAGCCTTTAAGTTTGTGATTCAATTTAGTTACTAGTTTAGTCGTCGCATGTTATCTAAAGAGTTGATTAAGGTGATTATAATTGTTAAGTTGTTTATGGCTATATAAAATGTTAGGCCTAAGAAGTTGGATTGAAAAAGAATTGGAAAAGGACTTGTTGTTGTTGTATATGTTTAGTCAAGAATGGCTTTAAATATGGAACTACTTTAGTATTAATTTGTGGGGCGGAATTTTACACGTCCTGTTAAGGCGTGTAATCCCCTTTGGTTAGCTGAATTGTTGGGCCTTAAATGTGGCGTGTTTGGTTATTGAATTCGACCTTGAAAAAGGTGGCAAAGTATGTAGAAACAAAGGAAGTGCTGTCCGATTTTCCGTAGAATTTAGTGACTTTGCACTTAGAATATTCTACGTTCGAAGCTAAAGGTTAATGGACGTATTATGACCATTATAGGTTGAAGTACTAAGTATAGTGTATTCTACTTGAAGGATGGAATAGCTATCAAGGTTGAAGTACTTTGGAGCATTTTGCTATTTGTCGATAATCGTCGCGAGGTATGTGAACCTCTTCCTTCTTTTGACATGATTCTATGTATGGAATATACATGTAGTACTATTTCATGATTCCTTCTACTCTTAGAAGTTAAGAGGTATGTATGTTGATTTACTCTACGTAAAGGGTATGTCTAAGTTATCCTAAGTTCTTACCAAGTCTTATGGGGGATGTTGGTAAGAGTCGTTAGGAGGTATTTGGAGCCAAGTTGACTTGTCTAAGTTACGACACAAATGAGAATAAGAATCGAACAAGCCACTGCAGCGTTAATAAAGGAAAATGTAATGACAATCAATTGAGTTAAAATGAGTAGAATTCTCCATCTGCATAGAAGCTAAGATAAGACAAAATTGTATTACATTTTCTAGATCATGGCTACTCGATTAAGATCGTTATAAATAAGTATAACCTATTCACAACGCACCAAAGTATATGTTACTTAATTTAAAAGAGTTTACGTATGAAGTTTTAAGACTATGAACCTCAAATTCTTAAAAGGTTAAGAGACTTTATTTTTCAAGTTATGGGACTTGATTCTTAAAGGAAGAAATGAATTGATTTAAAAGTATAAAATACTTGATTTGGAAAGAATTGATTTCTTGCCATTTTAAAGATAAGAGACTTGATTTCTAAAGTTAAAGAAGCTTGATTTCAAAAGTTAAGAGACTTGAAGTATTTTGAAAGCTATGTGATTTGATTTGAAAATATAAGTCTCTTGGTTATAAAAGGAATGAAGTTGTCTAAGACATAAAGAGTTATAACGGCTTTATGGGAAGTTGGTTATAACAACTTTATGGAAGATTAAAAGAATGGTTTTCTTCAGTAATTGTAAGCAAAGAAATGGTTTGAAATAAAGAAGGGAAAATTGTTTTAAAGGTACCAATTGCTTAAGGTTTTAAAGAAAGAAGTCACTTGATTTAGAAGCCTAAATGTATTTCTAAAAGGTATTGTGACTTGTCTTGAAAAGTAGATATGACTTGAATACTATGGTTATTAGTATCTTGGAAGTTTTATTTGAAAGAGAATCATTTTAAAGGAGTAGGGGCACGTAGTACGTTGGGTTAAATTCCCGGATTTTATAATGACATGTTAGTGCCTTAAGTAAACAAAATGAGAGTGTATATGAACAAGCTAATAAGAAGTTAGGGGATTTCTTAACTTGCTTATGTAATGTATGATAAGCCGGTAGTGCTTATGTTATGTATGATAAGCCGGTGGTGCTTATGTTATGTATAATAAGTCGGTAGTGCTTATGTTATGTATGATAAGCCGGTAGGGCTTATGTTATGTATGATGGCCGGTTGAGTTAGGGTAAGAGTATAAATGAGGGGTAAACCCCCAAGACGTTATACCACCTTCTCCAGGGTAAGAGTATAAATGAGGGGTAAACCCCCAAGACGTTATACCACCTGCTTCAGGGTAAGAGTATAAATGAGGGATAAACCACCAAGACGTTATACCACCTGTTCCGTGGATTTGCTACCCATGATGCGAGGAATACCTCATGCGAGTCCTTATGGGCTTATGCGGGTGAAATAGTCCCATGCGGGCGGGTACAGCCTATGCGAGGAATACCTCATGCGGGTCCACAGGACCTATGCGGGTGAAATAGTCCCAGGAGTAGGATTGCTTATCGATACTATGGGCGAGGGACCCTGTTTTGATCGTGAGCCTCCTTTTTTTATGCAGTATACCTTTATGGGCAGACTTATGTGACTCTATCGCATCCCAGATTGGGCCGGGCAGTATACCTTTATGGGCAGACTTATATGACTCTATCGCGTCCCAGTTGGTAGGCAAGATACCTTTATGGGCAGACTTATGTGACTCTATCGCGTCCCAGATTGGGCCGACAGTATAGGCGTTCCTCCATAAAGGGACGGATTAGGTTATGCAAGATACGTAAGTTATATATTTATGAACTTGCTGAATTTTCTTAAGTATGTACGTAAGAATTTGACTACTCTTATGGAAAAATGGGAAAAGATAATAATGTACGATTAAGTTCACGAGATGGAAATGACACGGTAGGATCTGGTATTTACCCTTTCTTTATACTTGCCCCTGTCATTCTTTTGTACAGTTATGATTTGTTACTGGACCTTATTTTTCCGTTTCATATTCGGTACCTATTTCATCGAATTTCGTGGCTGCGTTCATGTCCGCAGGTTTAGGTACACAGTTGTGGATCCGCGAGCTTAGGATCCTGATTCAGCATTTTGAGATGACTCCAATGTTCCGGAGTTATCATGGCTATGTATATTCAGGGGTACGGCCGGGCCTTGTCCCGTCATAGTATTTGTTCAAATCTTAGAGGTCTGTATTCATCTGTGGGCTGGACTGGCTAGAGTTGTTTTTACATTGTTAAACAGTGTAGACCCTTTCGGGTAATTTTTATGATTATGGCAGCCTTATCGGCTTAGCCTTGGTTTAAAAAAAATGTGTTATTTATCTTTCGCAGTTTATTATGTTGTATGATTAGAAGGGTGCTCAGGTAGGGGACCAGTCGCGGCCCGGGGTCGGGTTGTGACAAAAGTGGTATCAGAGCAGTTAGTCCTCGGAAAGTGTCTACATACCGTGTCTAGTAGAGTCTTGATTATCGGTGTGTTGTGCACCACATCTATAATCAGGAGGCTGCAGGGCATTTAGGATTGGTTTCCATTCTTCTCACTCTGAGATCGTGCGATAGAGCTGTGTTGTTAGGGTCGTCTCTGTTACACCCCGTATTTACAGGACATGTTTTAAGAACGTACGTAAGAACTCACAAGTGTTAAGATTTGAGACTTGTAAGAAAATTTGTCGGAAAAACGTAATATTGTGACGAATGGGAGGGCGACACTTGTCACCCCCCCTTTATTGATGCCTTGGACGAAAATAGGCATGGCCAAAATGGTCGTTGACCATAGTCTTAAGATGACAAAGTCTTCCAATTAATGAGCTTGGGTTTCTTGACCAAAGTCAAAGGTCCCACTAGTCTTGATATTTTATAAGAGATCATCCAAACCACCCAATTGTTTGTATCTTGACCCAATATTGCACTATATAATACTAGTAGTAGTAGACAAGCTTAAACACTTAGAAAATTTTTACAAAAAATTGGAAGAACATCATAGTTGCTCTCGGGTTAGGGGTCCATCAAGGGAGAAAAATTTGTGTTTCTTGTCCAATAAGCTCCACACTTTAAACCAAGGTTCTTGAGGGTAGTGTAAGCATATCTCAATAGAAAAATCCCGGAAAAAGAGAGTTTTCGTATTAGTCGCAAAGTGAAAACCTAGTGGCTTTCTAGGTTTTGGATTGGGAGTTGAAGGAAAGTTATTGGTATGGTTCTAAGGGTCTCAACAAGCGGATTGAAATGTCTTGGAGAGGTTCTAAACTACTAAGGAGCGACTTCGGATTGGAATTGGATTAAGATTCGTTGAGGTATAATCTTGTCCTTTAATGTGTTACAAGATTATATATTTATATTGTTGTTGTTAGCTTTACGTGTTGCTAGCATGAAGTTGATATGTAGAAGTTTATAAGGATTGTGGATTGATTGTAGCCTTGGAAATCCGGAATGTAATGTAAGCCATGTTAAGTTGGATTTCAATTTAGTCGTTATTAGAATCGTCGCATGTTATTGATTTGAAGATTGTGGTAGTTTTAATCAAATGCGACTTGATATCATGTTATGTTAACAATTTGGATTGAAATGGAATTTGATAAGAATTGGTATGGTTGAACTCAAGGTGGCCGAATTTGGACTTTTAGTTTGTTATTCATTTGTATTGGACTACCTTCTATATTGTTGTGAGCCAATTGGGGCTGTTTGGTTATTGTATTTCGGCCTTGAAAAAGGTGGCAAAGTAAGTAGAAACAAAGGAGGTGCTGTCCGATTTTCCGTAGAATTTAGTGACTTAGCACTTAGAATATTCTACGTTTGAATTAAGAGGTTAATGGACGTATTGTGGCCATTATAGGTTGAAGTACTTTGGAGCCTTTTTGCAACTTGACGCTAGTCGTCGGGAGGTATGTGAACCTCTTCTTTCTTTGGCATGATCCTACGTATGAAATCTCCATGTGATAGTATTTCAAGATTCCTTCTACTCTTAGAAGTTAAGAAGTATTTACATTGTTGAATCTAAGTTAAGAGTATGTTTAAATTGTCCTAAGTCCTTACTAGGTCTTATGGGAGACGTTGGTAAGAATGGTTAGGAAGTTATGAGATTTGATTTAAAGGCTATGTGTCTTGATTTGTTTAAAGTAAGTAAGTGGATTTTATGTTCGAAAATAACTTGTATTTATATGATTTTAAGGGAATAAATTACTTGGTTTTGGAAGGTATGGAACTTTATATGTTTTTGTATAAGTAATTGGGCTTTAAAGGAAGTATGTTATGAAGTTTGAAGACTAAGAACCTTGATTGTCTTTTAAGGATTATGAAGTTATAAGCGATATGATTCTTTTTAAGTATGTATGTACGTAGTATCTTTGGATCCCGTTTTCCTAAATGTTGTAAGAATAAAAGTGTCTTAAGTTCTCTAAAATGAGAGGTTGTTATAACAGCTTTATGGGAAGTTGTTATGACGACTTGAGAAGAAGTAATAAGACGGTTTAAAATGTTACGTAAGGAAAATCACACCGAGCCTACAAATAGGCCGGATTACGTTATGAGATACACCGAGCCTACAAATAGGCCGGATTACGTTATGAGATACACCGAGCCTACAAATAGGCCGGATTACGTTATGAGATACACCGAGCCTACACATAGGCGGACACGTTATGAGATACACCGAGCCTACACATAGGCCGGACATCCATATTACCCGAGCCTACACATAGTCCGGTTACGTCATCTTACACCGAGCCCCACAGCGGGCGGATTATGCTACATGATTCCACAAGACACGAGCCCCAGCGGGCGGGTTATGTCACATGATTCATCAGTACACCGTGTCCCGCAAATGGGCCGGATTATGTTATGTAAGATATGTAAGTTATGTGAAAAAGACTGGATTAAACTCTTAGGTATGTATGTAAGAATATGTTGTTAAATCTTATCGAAAGGAGGAAAGGAACGGTTAATATATGATTGATTTCAGGAGTAAAAAGGACATTCTTTTATACATATATGATTTGGTTATTGCATTTTATTTCTGTTCCATACTCGGTACCTGTTGTACTGACCCCCTTCGGGGGGCTGCGTTCATGCCCGCAGGTTTTAGGTACCAGGTTGGTGATCCTTGCTCTTAGGATCTCGGTTCAGTTTTTGGGAAAAAGCTCCATTTGCTCCGGAGGCTTATCTCTTGGTACAGTTTTCCCTAAGGTAGTAGATTCATGTATATTCAGGGGTATGGCGGGGCCCTGTCCCGCCACAGTTGTTATGATAAAAACTCTTAGAGGTCTGTAGTCACATATTTGTGGGTCAGTTTGTAAAGAAGTGAGGCAACTGCTTCAGTTGTATATATTTATGTCCAGAAAGGTAGCCCTATCGACTAACCTGTTGTTTTACTTATGTGGTTTAATTTCTCGTTATTTATGTTATAAGTTTCATGTATGTTCCGCTGCTATTCTCTGATGTATACCTGAACAGGGTGCCCAGGTAGGGCATCGATCGCGAGCCGGGTCGGTCGTGATCTCTCCTAACGAGTTATGTTGATTGCACTACGAGCAAGCGTGATGACCACGGAAGGACTATGTGGATTGCATATCCAGTTGGTAATGATTATAGTATAGTTGGCATTGTGACATACAGCTCTGAGTTATGTATGAGGTCGAGGCGCGTGTTGCCTAGAATGATTTTAGATTACGGGAGTTGGTAAAGACTAACTAGATCTGGGAAGGTATGAAACGATTAATGAATTCTCGCCAAGATCTTGTGTTTTATTTTGAGATAATTGGGAAAGGATGAAGCTGCGATAAGGCTGGACCCTTAAGAAGTCATGTTAAGAAACTTAATGGAATACCATGGTACTATATTAAGCTACGTGGTAGGCATAAGAGCATTGTACGGATGAGGTCCGTATAGAGTAAGTCATGGTTGTTGTGATCACGACGACACGATTATGGTATTATGAGAAGTTTTGTACCCGTTCTTGGGGATGGTAAGGTAGGATTGGAGCTTGGAATTTGTGAGCCTAATAATATTGATGAACGCGGAGACCTTAGATGTACTATGTCTTCTAGAGTAGAATTATTTATTATAGACCAAGAATAAGAGTTAAGTGCGACGGTGGGACGGGGTGAGGACCTATTGCGGGTCGCCCCATAGCCTGAAATGGAGTGGGATCAGTTGGTAGTAGTTCCGCTACGTGACAGGGTCACGAGGGTGCAAGGCCCAAGTCTAGTTAATTGTTTTAGGGGTTCGTGGACGCGTTCCACCGGAACCAGGTCTTGAGAGCCGGAAATGGCCTTATATTGTTCGATTTAGTAAACTCCAAGATTGGAGGCCAGAATCGGTATGGAAGTTATGTATGTATGCTAGTATGAGTTGGAAGTACGGAAAGAGTGCGACCAGTAAGAAAGATAGCAACCAAGTGTAAAGGAATAGAGCCTGAATCCGTAAGGACCTTTCGAGGTAGCTACACCAGTGGGTGTTTGGGTGGTAGCTGAGCGGGTATATGAAATTTGCCCGGTAATGATACAGTCGTCAGACCCTAGTAGACCTAGTAGAGATGATTATGACAGACTTTGAGGTCATTATGAGTATGGGCTAGTTGGCTTCGTGAGTGCCAAGGTTGACATTTTAGTATAAGTATTGTTATGTGGCCATGGGTGGCATATGTTGTAAGAAGGGTGTAGTAAAAGGAGACTATGTCACGTTCTAATTAGATTGGACTCCGAAAGAACATTCGAGGACGAATGTTTCTAAGGGGGGAAGAATGTTACACCCCGTAGTTCAAGGACATGTTTAAGAGAATGTATGTAAGGAACACAAGACTTGAAAAGGGTACGAAAGGAAGAATTGTTTTTCCGATGGAAAATCTTCCGAACGTCGGGAAGGAGATATGTTCGTTGGTGAGAATTAGATTCTCAAAATGCATTTTGAAGAGTACGGAACTTATTATCATTATGGAAATTCAATTTTACGGATTTGGTCACGTGGGACCCACCCGAGAAATTTTACGTTTTGTGGGACCCACTGTTATACCCCGTAGTTCCAGAGTATGTATGTGAGGACGTACGTGCAAATGTTTAAGCCCTAATTAGGTTAAGGACGAAATTGTGAACTTCCAACGGAAAAGATTCCGAACCTTGTGAAGGAAATTTTTCGTTTTTAATATTTTAACCAATTACGGATTTTTCCGAGAGATGAAATATTTTGGACCAATAGGAGGGCGACATGTGTCACCCTTAGGTGTCATGTTTGGACGAAACAAGTGGGCAAGTGGCCTAGTCAAGAAGTCAATTCTTGAAAGATATTTTGTGGGCAAGTGGGAAGCAAGCCTTGGACGTTTTTTTTAGGTGCAAGTGGCTAGTCACATGTCACTTTTTTGTGGTGGACATATGTCCCAAAGTTGTGGTGGACATATGTCCCAATGTTGTGGTGGACACTTGGTGGAAGA
The DNA here is from genome assembly GCA_029844215.1 of Przewalskia tangutica. Taxonomy (NCBI): domain Eukaryota; kingdom Viridiplantae; phylum Streptophyta; class Magnoliopsida; order Solanales; family Solanaceae; genus Przewalskia; species Przewalskia tangutica. The sequence goes on from CM056727.1 coordinate 113,350,161, forward strand.
CTCCACTCACACAAGCAACCAAATCTTCACCCTCCACTTGCTTTAATCTTGGCCCTTGATTGCCCTATAAATACCCCCCTTAAGTTGCAAGACTTCTTCATCCACTAAACAATTTCCAAGTCTCCAAAATCCTTCCCCCTTTGTAGTAAGCTCTCGTCCAAACTCCCTCCCCCCTTTGGAAAATCTCGTCCGAAATCACCCCCCCCCCTTGGTAGAAAAATTGTCTTCAAGTATTGTTGCTATCCCAAATACCTTAGCCAAAAATACCTTGTAGTATTCTAAGGTTACCTCTATACTAAAAGCCCGGAAATACTACTTTATATCCTTTAGTCACAAAACGAAACCCTAGGAAAATCTTCATAGTTGGTTGAAGTTTTAGGTAGAAGTTGTTTAGAAACTTCTAAGGGTTTCTTGGAGCTATCGGAGCATGCAGAATAGGAGCTAAACGTTGTTCAGGATCGACATTTAATCTTGGATTATTTTGGGCTTATCGAGGTAATAATCTTTGTCCTTCTATTGTAATTGTAGATTACATATTGTAGTAGTTTAGAATTAAGTATAAGATATATAGAAGGATGGTATAAAAGAAGAGAATTGAACTGTACTTACATTGGGTTGTATTTACAGTAGACTTATGTAGTTTTACGGGTAGGGAAGTGCCGCCCAATTTTTCGTAGAATTAAGAACCTTCTGCTTAGAATATTCTACAGAGTAGTCTAGACGTTGATAGACGTATTTAACTATTATAGGTTGATACTCTGCGCGCGACATATTCGACTTAGCAGGTGAATTTCTCCAAGGAGGTATGTGATCCTTCCTATACTCTTGAGTATGATATTTGTGAAATATATATAGTACGGTAGACATACGTGTGTTAACTAAATTTGGTTTTACTTTGATGTCTTTTGACTTGAGTTTTAAATAATAAGAATCTTGAAGTATTTCAAAAGAGTTATGAATCATTTTTGAAAGAAAAGAAATACTTGGTTTTAAAAGCTTAAGTGTTATACTAGCTTTATGGGAAGTTAGGTATAACGACTTAAGAAATATAAAAGGAACGGTTTACTTATTTGTTTATGAAAGTCTTGTATTGATTTCTGGAAAGTGTAGTAAGATGGTTTGATAAGTAAACATGTTATGATGCTACGTGTGTTAGTGTCTTGTGATGTTTGTGTAAGGGGGTTATTCTTGTTGTGCTTACGTTGTTAAACGATAAGCCCGTTGTACTGCTATTATATTGCATACCCCCCCGACTTGTTATGATGTCGAGGACTTGCCACCCTCGATGCGAGGAATACCTCATGCGGGTCCATGTGACCTATGCGGAGCTGCGGGAGTTCCAGGATTGATCACTCCGGGTGTGTTACGCCGTCACGAGAATACCTCATGCGTCCATAGAACTATACGGACTTCGGGGTCGAGGATGATGCCGGGTTAGCTACCCCGATGCGAGAATACCTCATGCGGGCCTATGTGGCCTATGCGATCGCGGAGTTCAGGATTAGGCACGCATAATGATACTATGGGCGAATGGCCTTGCCCGATCATTAGCGCCTAGAAAAGACCAGTTATGTTATATCTATTTTGATTTTGGTTATCTTTGTGGCACTATGCGGTTACATTGGTTGTTTCGTACATATTTGTAAAATTGGTTTTAAAATGATATGATTTCATTTAAGTACTTTCTGATTTCACATACTTGGTACTGTTGATCGACCTCCTTGGCTGCGTTAATGTCGCGGTAGAGGTACTCTGTTGTTGATCCCCGCTCTAGATCACCGCTGCTGGGAAAGCCAGTTTCTCGAGGCTTGTATTTTAGGTATGATCTCCCTGTCATTGTAGCTTTATGTACATTCAGGGTATGGCGGGGCCCTGTCCCGCCATAGTTGTTTACTTCCTTAGAGGTCTGTAGTCCTGTTGTAAATTTTGGGATGTAACTGTCAGACTTGATATGTATATACAAGCCGAAAGGCAACTTTTCTTGGATAAACTGTCTCTTATTTTACACTGTTTCATGTCTTTGTTTTTATATTCCGCTGGATACTCTGATGTATATCTACTTGGGTGCCCGGGTAAGGCACCAGTCACGGGCCCGGGATCGGGTCGTGACACCCACAAGGGTTACGGAATTTTATGGACGAATGGGAGGGCGACACGTGGCACCCCCCCCCCCACATGGCTTGGTCGAATTAATGCAAGGGCAAAATGGTCTTTTGGCCAATGTTAAGATGACCAAGTCTTGCTAATTAAAGAGCTTGACATTGTTGACTAAGTCCAAGGGCCACTTGGCTTGATATCTTCCCTCCAAACTTAACATGTGTTGTAATCTAGACCCTCCAATGTGTTATATATCATCCTAAGTAGCAAGACTTAGCTCACAACACTTAGAAAAATTTGAGAGACTTGTGTGTGCCATGGGAGGCTCTCGGCATTAAGGTTTTTGAACAAGAAAAAAATTCAATTGTTGTCCAATATTCACGAGACTTTAACCCAAGGTTCCTAGGGGTATTGTAAGGATATCTCAATAGAAAGATTTCGGAAAAACCGCATTTTTACGTTAGTCGCAAGGCGGAAACCCAAGGTGTTCTTCAACTTTGAAGTTGAAAATAGAAGAGGAGTTTTTCACAAGCTTCTAAGGGTTGCAAATAGCGGATTGGAACGTCAAGAAAAGGAGTTGGAGTTGCTAAGGATCGACTTAGGGTTTTGGATCATTTTGAGCTTAAGGAGGTAATAATCTCCGTCTTGCTATTATAATTCAAGATTTCATGTTGTAGTAGTTAGAAATGATCATGTGGATTATATTATGAAGAATGATATGTGTTATGGAATATTTGGATGGAATCCGAAAGTTGCATGATTTAGCCTTTAAGTTTGTAATTCAATTTAGTTACTAGTTTAGTCGTCGCATGTTATCTAAAGAGTTGATTAAGGTGATTATAATTGTTAAGTTGTTTATGGCTATATAACATGTTAGGCCTAAGAAGTTGGATTGAAAAAGAATTGGAAAAGGACTTGTTGTTGTTGTATATGTTTAGTCAAGAATGGCTTTAAATATGGAACTACTTTAGTATTAATTTGTGGGGCGGAATTTTACACGTCCTGTTAAGGCGTGTAATCCCCTTTGGTTAGCTGAATTGTTGGGCCTTAAATGTGGCATGTTTGGTTATTGAATTCGGTCTTGAAAAAGGTGGCAAAGTATGTAGAAACAAAGGAAGTGCTGTCCGATTTTCCGTAGAATTTAGTGACTTTGCACTTAGAATATTCTACGTTCGAAGCTAAAGGTTAATGGACGTATTATGACCATTATAGGTTGAAGTACTAAGTATAGTGTATTCTACTTGAAGGATGGAATAGCTATCAAGGTTGAAGTACTTTGGAGCATTTTGCTATTTGTCGATAATCGTCGCGAGGTATGTGAACCTCTTCCTTCTTTTGACATGATTCTATGTATGGAATATACATGTAGTACTATTTCATGATTCCTTCTACTCTTAGAAGTTAAGAGGTATGTATGTTGATTTACTCTACGTAAAGGGTATGTCTAAGTTATCCTAAGTTCTTACCAAGTCTTATGGGGGATGTTGGTAAGAGTCGTTAGGAGGTATTTGGAGCCAATTTGACTTGGCTAAGTTACGACACAAATGAGAATAAGAATCGAACAAGCCATTGCAGCGTTAATAAAGGAAAATGTAATGACAATCAATTGAGTTAAAATGAGTAGAATTCTCCATCTGCATAGAAGCTAAGATAAGACAAAATTGTATTACATTTTCTAGATCATGGCTACTCGATTAAGATCGTTATAAATAAGTATAACTTATTCACAACGCACCAAAGTATATGTTACTTAATTTAAAAGAGTTTACGTATGAAGTTTTAAGACTATGAACCTCAAATTCTTAAAAGGTTAAGAGACTTTATTTTTCAAGTTATGGGACTTGATTCTTAAAGGAAGAAATGAATTGATTTAAAAGTATAGAATACTTGATTTGGAAAGAATTGATTTCTTGCCATTTTAAAGATAAGAAACTTGATTTCTAAAGTTAAAGAAGCTTGATTTCAAAAGTTAAGAGACTTGAAGTATTTTGAAAGCTATGTGATTTGATTTGAAAATATAAGTCTCTTGGTTATTGTAACGACCCGTTCCGGGGCCCGTTACTGGTGCCTTACCCTGGGCACCCTAGTGATACATACATCAGAGAAAATCAGCGGAACATAAAACATGAGACATTTAACAAGGGATATAATAAATACACAGGCCAACCAAAAACAGTTGCCTTCAGTATATACATAAAACCTGAACAGTTTAATCCTTTTACAACCCCGCCACAACAAGACCTGCACTTAAGATATACAATGACTATGACGGACGGGGCCCGCCATACCACGAATGTACAAGAACCTACAACTCGGGGAACACTGCCAAAAGATAAGCCTCGGAGAAGCGGGCTTGAACGCTGTTGAATTGTGATCCTATGGCGAGGATCCACGATCGATGTACCTCTACTGCGGCATGAACGCAGCCCAAGGAGGTCGAGACAACAGTACCAAGTATGTGAAACTGCATAACATCGTAAATGAAATCATACTAGTCTATATAAAGCGGAGACATGTATGATAACCAAACTACGATCACAACATAAAGCGATCATCACTCGATATAACTATGGGTCTCACGCCCACAACATCAATCGTGGTCGCATCACGGCGCATGCCGGAATCTTGCATCGGTGTAGACATGTCCATGTGACCTCAACAACAAGACGGCAATCGGATGGAAGCATACGTGCGCTACGCATCGTGTCGATGTCCAAAGGGAAACAATAAGACAACTTTCCAAATGGACGATACCCGCATGCGCTACGATCGTGTCGGTATGTCGAGAGGGAAACAATAGACGGCATTCCAAATGGGCGCATACCCGCGCGCTACGCATCGTGTCGATGTCCAAAAGGAAATCCTGGCGATAATCAAAATGGAAACATACGCGCGCTACGCATCGCGTCGATATATCCAAAGCGATTAACCACAAGACCTTTAACCAAAATGGAAGCATACCCGCGCTACGCGTCGTGTCGGTATGTCCAAAGTGATTAACAACAATAATACTATCAGCGAACGCGTGCGTGGAATTTCTCGTCACCGCAAGACGCCCAAGTAAGTTCTCAACAAGTCAACCGACCCTCCATCGAGAGGCGGTAACACGTAAATACAACGCTTTGCACAACAAAGGTTATCGCAATAAGCATAGCCAAGCTTCACAACAACAAGCATAGCAAGTTTCACAACAACACAAAGTACTTTCATTTTATACCAAAGTCGGGTTTTTAACCCCAAAGTACTACATCGTTAAGTTCTTTTAACAGATCCATTACTTTTATAAAAGTCACGATACAGTAGTATTAGAATGACAAACCCACCTTCCTTTTCAAAACCAAGTAACAACATTCTTTTCCTAAATTCCGGTTTGCCTAGTTTGATTACTCAAGCTTCTCATTTTCAAATGGTTTCATAGTTCCCAAACTTAATCACTTGATTCCTTTTAGAACAATTGAGTAACATATGTCATATACGTGAGTAGTTTATTCTTGTTTATAATGATCTTATTACAAAGACCATGATCTAGAAAATGTAATATCATTTTGTCTCATCTTAGCTTCATGCGGATGGAGGTTTCTACTGGTTTTAATACAACACATCATTTATTCAATACATTTTCCTTTATTAACGCCTGCGGTGGTGCTGTCGATACGTTCGATTTCAAATCGGTAAAACATTATCCCTTTAAAACCAAGTACTCATTACTCACGAATGAGGTTTCACACAAACATCCACATTAAAACAAATAAGTTAAGTCTCTTATCTTCTAACATCGAGAAACCATTTTCACTTACATAAGGTCGTTATAACTAACTTCCCATAAAGCTATTATAACACCCATGTTTTAAACCAACCAAATCACTTAGCACACGTACGTCACCGCACTACATAGTTCACAACAATCATGCTAGAAAAGATAGGAAGAGGTTCACATACCGCGACGAGTATCGACTAATAGCAAAACGCCCAAACGATCGGCTACTCCTAAGCCAAGTGGATCATTCCACACGTAGCATTTCAACCTATAAGGCCACAAGCGCTTTATTAACATCGTAGAACATTCTACGAAAAAATTCGCAAAGACTCCCCCGCAACAGCGTAAATCTCCTCCTCTAACTGGCCGCCATCGAAGCCAACGAGGGGTTATACATCTAACCCGAACGGTACAATTCTACTCCACAAGATTACTACGCAAGTTCATGTCTGAATACACCCTATGTAAAAGCAGTTGATTCTTGGGCTTAAGTCGAGGACATTGCCACAAGCTATGTTCAGTTATATATATAGCATACTTAAACCATATTTTCCTACAACATGTAATATCCAATTACAATAGGGGGACAAGATATTTACCTCGCTAAGCCCATAATTATCCAAATATAAAGTCGATCCTGGGCAATCGTTTAGCTCCAACTCCGAGCGCTCCAACCCGCTCTAAACCACCCTTAGAAGTTCTAACCAACTTCTACACAACACTCCAACGGACTATGGAGATTTTCCTAGGGTTTCGGTTTTGCGACTGACGGGAAGTATAATAGTATTTCTGGGCTTTTCGTATAGGTATAACCTTAGAATACAACAAGGTATACGGCTAAGGTAATTTGGGCATTATAACAATACTTGGAGAGTATTTCTATACCAAAAAGGGGGGTATTATACGAAAGCAACTAGGCTAGGGGGGGGGGTACCCCACGGCTAGCACCTCAAAGGAGGGGGGGTGGCTACCCCTCGGCCTACCCCACTAGGGGGGGAACTCTCGGCCAAGGGGGCCTCACGAAAAGGGGAGGGGGAAGGCTCTCAAGATTTAGGCATTTTGGATGAAGAAGTTCATCAAAGGAGAGGGGTATTTATAGCACAAGCCAAGGCCAACCAATGGCCAAGATCTAGCCAAGTGCTACACAAGTGTAAGGCCAAGATCAAGCCAAGTGCACCCTAACCCTACTCCACAAATCCCTCACAAATATCTACACAAATATCTTCCACCACTTGCCCATTCAATCGTCCATGTGCGCCCACTATGCCCACTGATGAGAGGGTGCAGTGCGCCGCCTCTCTTTGGTCCAAATTGTTCGGTCTCTCGCAAAAAGCCGCAAAAATACTAAATGACATAGCGGAAATTCCCTACGAAAGTCGTGAAAGCGTTTACGAAAACGACTCTAACAGGTGTGTTGCACAAACATATTTCGGCCAAAGGTGCCACATGGGGTGACACGTGTCGCCCCGATTTGTCCAAAATATTTCGTCTTAGAAAATATCCAAAACGCCAAAATCTCAACATCAAAGCGGGCCCCACAAAACCGTAAATTTCTCCCTGGGCCCCACGTGACCATTTCGGAAATAAAATTCCATAATTCTCTAATATTCCAGAAGTCCGAATACCAAACGGGAATCCAATTCCATTAACGAACCTTTTTCCTTCACAAAACCAAACTTTTCCGTGGAAAAATCGCTCTTTCTTCCTTTCCGATCTTTCATGTCAGATTCTCGCACGCACGCCCTCGCATACATACCACGGGACTACGGGTATAACATTCTTCCTTAGAAACATTCGTCCCGAATGTTCCTTCTAAGTATCAAAACCAACACGTGCAAGTATAGTCTTCACTAATAAACTTAAGAAACAAACAAGCAACAGCTGGCAACAGAAATACAAACTTAAAATAATTACATCCAAGTACACGAGGAAACACAACTAACATAACCACAAATAATACTACTTTTGTCACTTTGTCGCGAGCCTTGCTCCAACGACCCAACAAATGGTACCGCCGTACGCGATCACGTGTCGCCGTGACACTCAATTCTTACCATATTTACGATCTCGCTTTAGTATCCAAAACCCGGTTACTATCTCTAACGAGGTCATCATTAATCGGGAACATTCGGATGGATCTTGATACTTTCCGAACATAAAAATACGAAAGATCGGACGATTGCCTCCTAAGTCGGACGGCAATTACTAACATATAAGCAACCCGCCTATTCTTCACATGAACTCAAAAGGCCCAAAGTGACTCGGGCTAAGTTCCTTCTGTTTCCAAAACTCGTCACACCCTCACCGGGGTGGTACTTTCAAGAAGACCGACCGTCAACCTGAACTCTAAGCGTCGTCGCCGATTATCCGCACGATTCCTCCGATTGCCGAACTTCTTCTAGACAAGCTTCACTATCCATATCTTTGGAACAAGCTCGAACCAACTATTCAACCCCGCCAACATCGAACCAATCGATCGCAACTTGCATTTCTCGCTTCTAAGGCGTCACAAGACGACATCCGAACACCGAAATGATAGCTTAAACACTCCAACCGAGACAACGATCCTCACGGCTACCGCGAAATCAAAACAACGCCCGAGGCGAATGCGATACGAGACTCACCGAGTTCCTAGCCCCGCTCGTACAAACTCCCGGAAGAGAGAAACAGTAGTGCACTGGCTCCACTGTCGTCATAAGGTGAAGGTAGGCACCCTGCAACCTCACAACCTTTTCGGATAACATCAACAACTGCCGAGGAACGACCGACCAAGAACACGATAGGTCGCTTCATCGGCCCGACCACTGGTCGAACGCATCCACGAACTTGCACGCTGGCTAACTAAACATGGGCCTAACACCCTCATGACCCTAACACAAAGAGGGACCACCACAAACTGACCCCACCACCAAACCTACCGCGGGTTGACCCGCACGTAGCCTCAACCCGACCCGGCAAGGCGCAAAAATACCATCTCCCCGAAGGAACAATCTTACTAAACACGTTACGAAAACCTAGCGGTCTTCTTAGCTCAACTACCCTCTTTCATTTCATACTACATAGGGACTTATCCCAAACACAGCTCACGTGCACTATGCACTCCTATAAGGGTCAAACATAACACTACACCTTTCTCGAGATGGCCTTACCTCTAAGGTCTTTGCGTATAAAGCTCTAAGGCTCACACTTTCTCTATCCCCCAAAATCTTACTCGGTTAACCCACCATGATTCTAATCACAACTAACACACTGCTATCAGAACATAGCACTTAAGGTATACTCACCTAGAAAGTTACCAAAGGACCTTGCTGCTCTGGCCCTCTTCTGTTGTCCTTCGTTAACCCGTCGATCTCTACGTTTCTCGGCCTGCTGCGCATAAGCCCGTACACAGGCCATGCTCAAGCCTAACTGAAGGATTACTCTTGCACAACCTTCTCTTAGGTAGTCATCAAGACTCGCGATACATCGGTATACTCTCTGGTAGCCAAATCCATAGCTAGTAACAAGGTTGTCTCTTGCAATCTATATTCTCGGTTCCCGGTCGTGGAACTGAAGGTTCACATATCATGGCCGCAGTAGGAACTGCCGTCGCCATGCTTAAACTCTGCTGGGGCTAGTGACGTCGCAGAAATCCCCGAATGAAGCACTACCCTAGGTAATGATTTGGCCTGCCCTCGCCACCCTCACGAACTCTACTCGCGGCTCCTCGGCCGCTTTGCCTCACGGGCGGGTTGCCTACGCGAGGCATAGCGATAAGGGAAATAATTTCGTCGGAGGTCCAACTTACAACACGACTTCTAAGGCACGATCTCGAGTGAGAAGAATAGTAACCAATCCTAAATATCCTATAGCCTCACGATTATTGGTGTGGTGCACAACACACCGATAATCAAGACTTCGGATCGATGCGGTGCAGACACTTTCCGAGGATTAATCGCTCGATACCACTTTTGTAACGACGTTCGGGCCCAAGCATCGTGCCTTACCCGCACCCTAGTGATACATACATCAGAGAAAATCAGCGGAACATAAAACATGAGACATTTAACAAGGGATATAATAAATACACAGGCCAACCAAAAACAGTTGTCTTCAGTATATACATAAAACCTGAACAGTTTAATCCTTTTACAACCACGCCACAACAAGATTACTGCACTCTAAGATATCTGACTATGACGACAGGGCCGCCATACCACGAATGTACAAGAACCTACAACTCGAGAACACCTACTAAAAGATAAGCCTCCGAGAAACGGAGCTTCAAATCTGTTGAATCGTGATCCTATGGCGAGGATCCACGATCGATGTACCTACCGCGGCATGAACGCAGCCCCAAGCGAGGTCGATAATGTACCAAGTATGTGAAACTGCATAACATCAGAAATGAAATCATACTAGTCTATATAAAGCAGAGACATGTATGATAACCAAACTACGATTCACAACATAAAATGCTATCACTCCAATATAACTATGGGTCTCACGCCCACAACATCAATCGTGGTCGATCATGGCGCGTGCCCGAATCTGCATCGGTGTAGACATGTCCATGTGACTCAACAACAAGACAGAATCGGATGGAAGCATACCCGCGCGCTACGATCGTGTCGATGTCCAAAGGGAAACAATAAGACAACTTTCCAAATGGGCGATACCCGCGCGCGCTACGCATCGTGTCGGTATGTCCAGAGGGAAACAATAGACGGCATTCCAAATGGACGATACCCGTGCGCTACGATCGTGTCGATATGTCCAAAAGGAAATCACTGGCGATAATCAAATGGAAACATACCCGCGCGCTACGCATCGGTCGATATATCCAAAGCGATTAACCACAAGACCTTTAACCAAAATGGAAGCATACCCGCGCGCTACGATCGTGGTCGATGTCCAAAGTGATTAACAACAATAATACTATCAGCGAACGCACTGCGGAATTTCTCCGTCACTGCCGGCACGTCCAAGTAAGTTCTCAACAAGTCAACCGACCCTCCATCGAGAGACGCGGTAACACAGAAATACAACGCTTTGCACAACAAAGGTTATCGCAATAAGCATAGCCAAGCTTCACAACAACAAGCATAGGCAAGTTTCACAACAACACAAAGTACTTTCATTTTATACCAAAGTCCGGGTTTTTAACCCCAAAGTACTACATACGTTAAGTTCTTTTAACAGAGATCCATTACTTTTATAAAAGTCACCCGATACCCGTAGTATTAGAATGACAAACCCACCTTCCTTTTCAAAACCAAGTAACAACATTCTTTTCCTAAATTCCAGTTTGCCTAGTTTCAATTACTCAAGCTTCTCATTTTCAAATGGTTTCATAGTTCCCAAACTTAATCACTTGATTCCTTTTTAGAACAATTGAGTAACATATGTCATATACGTGAGTAGTTTATTCTTGTTTATAATGATCTTATTACAATGACCATGATCTAGAAAATGTAATATCATTTTGTCTCATCTTAGCTTCATGCGGATGGAGGTTTCTACTTGGTTTTAATACAACACATCATTTATTCAATACATTTTCCTTTATTAACGCCGCAGTTGGTGCTGTCGATACACATTCGATTTCCAAATCAAGAAACATTATCCCTTTAAAACCAAGTACTCATTACTCACGAATGAGGTTTCACACAAACATCCACATTAAAACAAATAAGTTAAGTCTCTTATCTTCTAACATCAGTAAACCATTTTCACTTACATAAGGTCGTTATAACTAACTTCCCATAAAGCTATTATAACACCCTATGTTTTAAACCAACCAAATCACTTAGCACATGCGTCACCGTACTACATAGTTCACAACAATCATGCTAGAAAAGATAGGAAGAGGTTCACATACCTCGCGACGAGTATCGACTAATAGCAAAGCGCTCCAAACGAATGGCTACTCCTTAAGCCAAGTGGATCATTCCACACGTAGCATTTCAACCTATAAGGCCACAAGGCGCTTATTAACATCGTAGAACATTCTACAGAAAAAATTCGGCAGCACCTCCCCCCCCCCGCAACAGCGTAAATCTCCTCCTCTAACGGGGTCGGCTATCAAGCCAACCAGGGGGGGGTTATACATCTAACCCGAACGGGTACAATTCTACTCCACAGTACTACTACGCAAGTTCATCTGAATACACCCTATGTAAAAACGATTCTTCTTCAGCTTAAGTCCAAGGACATTGCCACAAGCTATGTTCAGTTATATATATAGCATACTTAAACCATATTTTCCTACAACATGTAATATCCAATTACAATAGGGGGACAAGATATTTACCTCGCTAAGCCCATAATTATCCAAATATAAAGTCGATCCTGGGCAATCGTTTAGCTCCAACTCAGCGCTCAACCCGCTCTAAACCACCCTTAGAAGTTCTAACCAACTTCTACACAACACTCCAACGGACTATGGAGATTTTCCTAGGGTTTCGGTTTTGTTGACGGAAGTATAATAGTATTTACGGGCTTTTCAGATAGGTATAACCTTAGAATACAACAAGGTATACGGCTAAGGTAATTTGGGCATTATAACAATACTGAGAGTATTTCTATACCAAAAAGGGGGTATTATACGAAAGCAACTAGCAGTGGGTACCCACGGCTAGCACCTCAAAGGAGGGGTGGCTACCTCGGCCTACCCCACTGTGGGAACTCTCGCCAAGGGGGCCTCGCGAAAGGGAGGAAGGCTCTCAAGATTTAGGCATTTTGGATGAAGAAGTTCATCAAAGGAGAGGGGTATTTATAGCACAAGCCAAGGCCAACCAATGGCCAAGATCTAGCCAAGTGCTACACAAGTGTAAGGCCAAGATCAAGCCAAGTGCACCCTAACCCTACTCCACAAATCCCTCACAAATATCTACACAAATATCTTCCACCACTTGCCCATTCAATCGTCCACGTGCGCCCACTATGCCCACCAATGAGAGGTGCAGTGCCGCCTCTCGTTGGTCCAAAATGTTCCGTCTCTCGGAAAAATCCGCAAAAATACTAAATGACATAGCGGAAATTCCCTACGAAAGTCGTGGAAAGCGTTTCGTCAAAAACGACTCTAACCGTGTTGTGCACAAACATATTTCGCCCAAAGGTGCCACATGGGTGACACGTGTCGCCCGATTTGTCCAAAATATTTCGTCTTCCAAAATATCCAAACGCCAAAATCTCAAAATCAAAGCGCCCCACAAAATCAGAATTTCTCAGTGGCCCCACGTGACCATTTCCGGAAATAAAATTCCATAATTCTCTAATATTCCAGGAAGTCCGAATACCAAATCTGGGAATCCAATTCCCATTAACGAACCTTTTTCCTTCACAAAACCAAACTTTTCCGTGGAAAAATCGCCTCTTTCTTCCTTTCCAATCTTTCTGTCGTATTCTCGTACGTACGTCCTCGCATACATACCCTGGGACTACGGGGTATAACAGTTATAAAAGGAATGAAGTTGTCTAAGACATAAAGAGTTATAACGGCTTTATGGGAAGTTGGTTATAACAACTTTATGGAAGATTAAAAGAATGGTTTTCTTCAGTAATTGTAAGCAAAGAAATGGTTTGAAATAAAGAAGGGCAAATTGTTTTAAAGGTACCAATTGCTTAAGGTTTTAAAGAAAGAAGTCACTTGATTTAGAAGCCTAAATGTATTTCTAAAAGGTATTGTGACTTGTCTTGAAAAGTAGATATGACTTGAATACTATGGTTATTAGTATCTTGGAAGTTTTATTTGAAAGAGAATCATTTTAAAGGAGTAGGGGCACGTAGTACGTTGGGTTAAATTCCCGGATTTTATAATGACATGTTAGTGCCTTAAGTAAACAAAAATGAGAGTGTATATGAACAAGCTAATAAGAAGTTAGGGGATTTCTTAACTTGCTTATGTAATGTATGATAAGCCGGTAGTGCTTATGTTATGTATGATAAGCCGGTGGTGCTTATGTTATGTATAATAAGTCGGTAGTGCTTATGTTATGTATGATAAGCCGGTAGGGCTTATGTTATGTATGATGGCCGGTTGAGTTAGGGTAAGAGTACAAATGAGGGGTAAACCCCCAAGACGTTATACCACCTTCTCCAGGGTAAGAGTATAAATGAGGGGTAAACCCCCAAGACGTTATACCACCTGCTTCAGGGTAAGAGTATAAATGAGGGGTAAACCCCCAAGATGTTATACCACATGTTCCGTGGATTTGTGTCACGACTGCCCGGTTCGGATCGTGCCTTACCCGCACCCCAAAGAGTCATACATCGAGTAATCAATGGAATATAAAATAACCAAGATATGAAACAAGATAAATTGAGACACAGATATCTCAAGAAAGTTTCCTTTCGCATATATATATATACAACAACTCTTTCAACATGAGCAGTTTAATCCTTTTTACAAACCCCGCCCACAACAAGATTTCTGCACCTCTACGAATGATATGACAACAACGACGGACGGGGTTCGCCATACCCCGAATGTAAGCACCTACAACAACAGGGACTATACGAAGATAAGCCTCGGAGGAACGGAGCTTCCCAAACGCTGAATCGTGACCACAGGAGCGAGGATCAACGATCGTGTACCTTTTACTGCGGATGAACGCAGCCCCAAGGAGGTCGATAACAACAGGTACCGAGTATGTGAAACTGAAAATACTGTAAATGAAATCATAGTAGTCTATATAAAGCAGGAGACATGTATGATAACCAAACTACAGTTCACAATAAATAGCAAATATATCAAGTCGTGGACTCACGCCTCAAAGTCATCACTCAAATATAAACATGGGTCTCACGCCACAACATCAATCATGCCCGGAATACCTTCCTCACCGCTAATCAATGATAGAAAAGCACCAAGGAATACACATGAACAACGGTCCCACTCGTGTCCAAATAAAATGACAGGTGGCACGAAGGCATAGCCGACTACTAACACCCACAGTACTAACAAGGTCATAAATTGTATCATGATATCTGTCTAGACCGTCACATGATCAAAGCTGGTCACTCGCCCGCAGTATCAAATGTGCGCGTCTAGCCACGAACTCCCGCACTCGCGTAGGCCAATCTCATAGGCCCGCATGAGGTATAACCCGCATCGAGGTAGCTACTCCGGCATCGCCCCGACTCGCGATCCGCATGGTCACATACCGCATGACCATAAAGGCCGCACACTAACACGGAACTCTCGTAGCTCGCATAGGCCCCGGGACCCGCGTGAGGTATTCTCGAATCATGGTCCTGCATCGCTGAGTCTACCCCGATCGGAGGCGCTTAACCCGGAAACACGGTGAGTGGTATAATACCAACATAACAGTTTATCGTTTAAACAACATAAGCACAATCAAGGGAAAACCCCTTTACACAAACATCACAGAATACTAACACACATAGCATCCTAATATGATTACTTATCAAATCAAAACGAAGGTATTACAAGGCTATCACAAACCAATACAATCAAGTTATTCACACATAAGGTACTTTCTACTATATGATTAACGAGATCGGGTTTTTATCCCCAAAGTACTTTATACAATAACTCTTTAAAGATATGTTACTTTCACAAAAGTCACACAATACCCGTAGTATATGAAAATAGAGTGATTATCTTTTGAAGTAAATCAAAATACTTATCTTTGTAAAATCAAGTAACAACATTGTTATCCAAACGTCCAAGTTTGCCTAATTTCAAATGTTCCCGTTTCTTATTTTAAAAAGGTTTCGTAGTTCATAGTCTTATACTTTTAAGAATATAATTCTCCTTTAAACAATCTGAGAAAGATAAGCCTTATATGTGAGTAGGATATTCTTGTTTATAACAATCTTATTACAGCAACCATGATCTAGGAAATATCATTTTGTCTCATCTTAGCTTCTATGCAGATGGAAGTTTCTACTGGTTTTAATAATGCTTAATTATTCAAAACATTTCCTTTTATAGACGCTGCAGTGGTGTCACGACCCGAAACTGGGCCCGTGACTGGTGCCTTACCCCGGGCACCCTAGTGACACAACATCAGAGTAATCAGCGGAACATAAAACATATACATGAAACAAGTGAAGTACAAAGCGATGTCTGAGGAAACTTGCCTTTCGATATATAAATAACAACTTTTGCAATCGAATGCTTTAATCCTTTTACCAACCCCGCTTACAACGGATTCTGCACTTAAGAAATGATACGACAACAATGGCGGACAGGCCCGCCATACCACGAACGTAAGCACCTACAACAACAGGGGACTATACCAAGATAAGCCTCCGGAGAAACGGAGCTTCCCACAAGCTGAACTGTGACCCTAAGAGCGAGGATCAACGACTGGTGTACCTTTACCTGCGGCATGAACGCAGCCAAGCGAGGTCGCATAACAGTGCAGAGTATGTGAAATCAAAATACATATCGTAAATGAAATCATAGCCATATAAAGCAGAGACATGTATGATAACCAAACTACAGTTTACAACAAAGCAGTCATGTCAAGTCAGGGACTCACGCCCTCAAGTCATCACTCAAGTATAACAATGGGTCTCAGGCCCACAACATCAATCATGCCCGTGGAATACCTTCCTCACTGCCGGCAGTCTATGATATAAAAGCACCATGGAACACACATGAACACCAGGTCCCACCTGTGTCATAATATCTCTGTACGGGGTAAGTACGAAGGCATAGCCGACTACTAAAACCCATAGTACCAACAAGGTCATGAACTGTATCATAAGATCTGTCTAGACCGTCACATGATCAAAGCTGGCCACTTGCCCGCAGTATCAATGTACGCGTCTAACCCTGGAACTCCCGCAGCTCCGCATAGGCCAATCTCATCGGCCCGCATGAGGTATTCCCCGCATCGAGGGTAGCTACTCCGGCATCGCCCCGACTTCGCCCGCATGCCACATGGACCGCATGCCCATAAAGGACGACACTAACACGAACTCGTAGCTCGCAAGGCCCGGGACTGCGTGAGGTATTCTCGAATCATAGGTCCATCGACCCGACTGAGTCTACCCCGCATCGGAGGGCAGCTTAACCCGGAATCATCTCAAGAGATGAATGCCACGATACTATCATAACGACTGATAGTTAATAAGCACAATCAAGGAAAGCCCTTTACCCAAACATCACAAGATACTAACACACGTAGCATCCTAACACGTTTACTTATCAAAGCAATCAAGAAAGTATTACAAGGCTATCACAAACCAATACAATCAAGTTGTTCACACAAGGTACCTTCTACTATATGATTAACAAGATCGGGTTTTATCCCCAAAGTACTTCATACATTAACTCTTTAAAAGATCGTTACATCTACAAAAGTCACACAATACGTAGTATATGAAAATAGAGTGATTATCTTTTTAAAGTAAATCAATTACTTCTCTTTGTAAAATCAAGTAGCAACATTCTTTTCCAATGTTCAGGTTTGCCTAATTTCCAATGTTCAAGTTTCTCATTTTTTTAGAAAGGGTTCGTAGTTCATAGTCTTATTCATTTAAGAATATAATTCTCCTTTAAACAATCTGAGAAACATAAGCCTTATATGTGAGTAGGATATCTTGTTTATAACAATCTTATTACAATGACCATGATCTAGGAAATATCATTTTGTCTCATCTTAGCTTCATGCAGATGGAGTTTCTACCGGTTTTAATAATACTTAATCACAAAACATTTCCTTTTATTAACGCTGCAGTGGTTTGTCGATACACATTCTGATTTTCAAAATCAGTAAGACATTCTTAAGACGTTATACCTAACTTTCCATAAAGCTAGTATAACTCTTAAGTTTTCAAAACAAATCAAGTATTACCTCTTCTTTCAAAATGAATCAAAAACCTTTTGAAATACTTCAAGTTCTTTTATTAACACATAACAAGTCAGTTATAGTTCAAATCAGTTACCCTTTAAAAACCACAAGTATTTTCTTACTAACATAAAGCTGTTATAACCAACTTCCCATAAAGCCGTTATAACACTTTATGTTTTAAACCAATCAAATACATTTAGCACATGTACGTCTACCGTACTACATAGTTCACACATATCATGCTGGAAGAGATAGGAAGAGGTTCACATACCTCGCGACGAGTATCGACTAATAGCAAAACGCTCCAAGTACTCCCAACTGTCGGCTACTCCTTAAGCCAAGTAGAACGCGCCACACGTAGTACTTCAACCTATAAGGCCACAAGGCACTTATTAACATCGTAGAACATTCTACCGAAAATTCGGCAGCACCTCCCCCCCCCGCAACAGCGTAAATCTCCTCCTCTAACGGGGCCGGCTACCAAGCCAACCAGGGGGGGTTACACATCTAACCCGAACGGGTACAATTACTCTACTGAAAAGCTACACAAGCTTCATCAGAATACACCCTATGTAAAACAGTTCGATTCGATTCTTGGCTTAAGTCAAAAGACATTGCTAACTAACCACGTTGATTCTATATATAGTACTTTAACTATATATTCTAACAACATGTAATTTCCAATTACAATAGAGGACAAGATATTTACCTCGATAAGCCCATAATTATCCAAGTATAAAGTCGATCACGGCAATCGTTTAGCTCCAACTCCGGCGCTCAATCCGCTCTAAACCACCCTTAGAAGTTCTAACCAACTTCTACACAATACTCCAACGAACTATGGAGATTTTCCTAGTTCGGTTTTGTAGGATCGACGGAAGTATAATAGTATTTAGGCTTTTCAGATAGGTATAACCTTAGAATACTACAAGGTATAAGGCTAAGGTATTTGGGCATTATAACAATACTTTTGAGAGTATTTCTCAACCAAGTGGGGTACCACGAGAACACCCTGCAGTGGAAGTGCTCTCCAAGTGGCCTACTAGGAAGGGGAGAGGTGCTCTCGCCACAAGGCCACATGAAAGGGAGGAGGAGGCTCTTGGACGAGAGTCAACAAGAGGGAGGAGAGGGTTCTCAAGACTTAGAGATTTGAGGATGAAGAAGTCTTCAAAGGGAGTGGGTATTTATAGGGTAAGCAAAGGCCAACCAAGGGCCAAGATCTAGCCAAGTGCTATGCAAGTGTAGGGCCAAGATGTGCCCAAGTGCCCCTAGTCCCTACTCCACAAATCCTCACAAAATATCTCACCAACTTGACCTTCAAACGCCCGGGTGGCCGTCAACTCCACCAACTCGAGGTGACAAGTGTCGCCTCTCGTTGGTCCAAAACATTTCATCTCTCGGAAAAATCCGCAAAATAAGAAAAGACATAGCCGGAATTTTCCTCGCAAGTTATGTAAAACGTTTAGTCGAAAACGACTCTAACCCAGACTTGTGCCCAAATGTCATTCGGCTAAGCCACGCAGGGGTGACACGTGTCACCCTCCTATTGGCCCAAAATAAAACATCTTAGAAAATATCCACAATGGCCAAAATCTCAAAACAAAGTGGGCCACAAAACCAGAATTTCTCCGTGGCCCCACGTGACCATTTCCAAAATAAAATTCCATAATTCTCTAATATTCCAGAAGTCCGAATACCAAACTGGGAATCCACCCATTAACGAACCTTTTTCCTTCACAAAACGGAAACTTTTCCGTGGAAAATCACCTCTTTCTTCCTTTCCAATCTTTCTGTCAGATTCTCGCACGCACGCCCTCGCATACATACCGGGAACTACGGGTATAACATTCTTCCCTTAGAAACATTCGTCCGAATGTTCATTCTAAGTCTCAAAACATACGTGCGCCAAGATAGTCTTCACTTCATACTTACGAAACAATCCTGCCATACCTGGCCACAGAAAATACCTGCGCAACATACTTATATCCAAGTCTACGAGGAAACACCTCTAACATCACCACAAATACACTTTTGTCACTTTGCCGCGAGCCTAGCTCCGACGACCCAACAAATGGTACCGGCCGCTCATGATCATCAAGCCGCCGTGACACTGAACCCTTACCACATTTGAGCATCGCTTTAGTTTCCAAAACTCGGTTACTATCTCTTTACGTGGGCATCATTAACTGGGAACATTCTGGATGGATCTTCGATACTTTCCCGAACATAACAATACGAAAGACCGGACGTCCTGCCTCCTAAGTCGGACGGCAAAAGCTAACATATAGGCAACCCGCCTATTCTTCACATGAACTCTTAAAGGCCCAAAGTAACTCGCTAAGTTCCTTCATTTCCAAAACTCGTCACACTCATCGGGGTGGTACTTTCAAGAAGACCGACCGTCAACCTGAACTCTAAGCGTCGTCGCCGATTATCCGCACGATTCCTCTGAGCTGCCAGAACTTCTTCTAGATGAGCTTTTCCCATCCACATCTCCGGAACAAGCTGAACCAATCGTTCAACCTTGCCAACATCGAACCAATCGGCCGGCAACTTACACTTCGCCCCTACAAGGCCGTAAGGCGACATCCAACACTGAAATGGTAGATCAAACACTACTTCCACAGGAGACAACAATCCCCACAACTATCCCTGAAATCCAAACACTGGCCCGAGGGCGAATGCGATTCTGAGACTCTCCTGAGTTCCTAACCCTGCCTGGTAAACTTTTAGAAAACGAAAACAGCCGAACTGGCTCCACTGTCGCCATAAGGTGAAGGTAGGCACCCTGCAGCCTTACAACCTTTCGATAAATCAACATCGCCGAGTGAACGGTCCCGATCAAGAACACGATGGGCTGCTTCATCGACCGACCATCGGTCGAACGCATCCACGAACTCGCACGCTTAGTTAACTAAACTCGAGCCTAACACCTCGTGACTTACCACAAGGCGGGACCACCACAACCGACCCCACCACCAAAATCGCCGCGGGTTGACCCGCAACGTGGCCTCAACCCGACCCGCAACGCCGCATCATACTAGCTCCCGAACCGAACAATCTCACTAATCACGTTACGAAAACCTGGCGGTCTTCTTAGCTCAACTACCCTCTTTCATTCCACACTACTAGGACCTGTCCCAACATAACTCACGTGCACTATGCACTCCGAGCAAGGGTCAAACATAACACTACACCTTTTTCTCGAGATGGCCTCACCTCTAAGGTCTCTACGTATAAAGCTCTAAGGCTCACACTTTCTCTATCCCCCAAAATCTTACTCGGTTAAACAACCATGATTTAAAATCACAACTAACACACTGCTATCAGAACATAGCACTTAAGGTATACTCACCTTGAAAGTTACCGAAGGACCTTGCCGCCCGCCCTCTTCTCGCCCTTGGTTAACCCGTCGATCTCTACGTCTTTCGGCCTGCTGTACATAAGCCCGTACACAGGCCATGCTCAAGCCCAACTGAAGAATTACTCTTGCACAACCCTCTCTTTAGATAGTCATCAAGACTCGCGTTACATCGGTATAATCTCTGGTAGCCAAATCCATAGCTAGTAATGTGGTCGCCTCTGCAATCTATATTCATCGTTCCTGGCCGTGGAATCAAGGTTCAAATATCATGGACGCAAAGTAGAACCGCCGCCGCTGCTAAACTTCACTGGGGCTAGTGACGTCACGAAATCCCGAATGAAGCACTACCCTAGGTAATGATTGGGCTGTGCCCTCACCACCTTCTCGAACTCTACTCAGCCTCCTCGGCCGCTTCGCCTCCCGGGCGGGTTGCCACACGGAGGCATAACGATAAGGGAATGAATTTCGCCGAGGGTCCAACTTACAACATTTCTAAGGCACGATCTCAGAGTGAGAAGAATAGAAACCAATCCTAAATATCCTATAGCCTCACGATTATTGGTGGTGCACAACACACCGATAATCAAGACTTCTAATCGATACGGCTCAGACACTTTCCGAGGATTAATCGCTCGATACCACTTTTGTCACGACCAAATCGGGATCGTGCCTTACCGGGCACCCTAGTGACACAACATCGAGTAATCAATGAACATAAAACATATACATGAAACAAGTGAAGTACAAAACAAGAACTGAGAAAACTTGCCTTTCGATATATAAATAACAACTTTGCAATCGAATGCTTTAATCCTTTTACCAACCCCGCCACAACAGCATTACTGCACTTCTAAGAAATGATACGACAACAATGGCGGACGGGGCCCGCCATACCCCGAACGTAAGCACCTACAACAACAGGGACTATACCAAGATAAGCCTCCGAGAAACGGAGCTTCCCACAAGTGAATCTGTGACCCTAAGAGCGAGGATCAACGATCGTGTACCTTTACTGCGGCATGAACGCAGCCCCAAGCGAGGTCGATAACAAAAATTTAGTATGTGAAATCAAAATACATATCGTAAATGAAATCATAGCGATATATAAAGCAGAGACATGTATGATAACCAAACTACGATTACAACAAAGCAAATATGTCAAGTCGTGACTCACGCCTCAAGTCATCACTCAAGTATAACAATGGGTCTCGTGCCCACAACATCAATCATGCCCGTGGAATACCTTCCTCACCGCCTATGATATAAAAGCACCATGGAACACACATGAACACGGGTCCCACTGTGTCATAATATCTCTCAGACGGTAAGTACGAAGGCATAGCCGACTACTAAAAACCCATAGTACCAACAAGGTCATGAATCAGATTATAAGATCTGTCTAGACCGTCACATGATCAAAGCCGCCACTTGCCCGCAGATCGATGTACGCGTCTAACCTCGAACTCCCGCAGACCCGCGATAGGCCAATCTCATCGCCCGCATGAGGTATTCCCGCGTCGAGGGTAGCTACTCCCGGCATCGCCCCGACTTCGCGATCGCACGGCCACATGGACCGCATGCCCATAAAGGACGACACTAACACCGAACTCGTAGCTCGCATAGCCCGGGACTGCATGAGGTATTCTCGAATCATGGTCCATCGACCCGCCTGAGTCTACCCCGCATCGGAGGGCAGCTTAACCCCCGGAATCATCTCAAGAGATGAATGCCACGATACTATCATAACGACTGATAGTTAATAAGCACAATCAAGGGAAACCCCTTTACCCAAACATCACAAGATACTAACACACGTAGCATCCTAACACGTTTACTTATCAAAGCAATCAAGAAAGTATTACAAGGCTATCACAAACCAATACAATCAAGTTGTTCACACAAGGTACCTTCTACTATATGATTAACAAGATCGGGTTTTATCCCCAAAGTACTTCATACATTAACTCTTTAAAAGATACGTTACATTCACAAAAGTCACACAATACCCGTAGTATATGAAAATAGAGTGATTATCTTTTGAAGTAAATCAATTACTTCTCTTTGTAAAATCAAGTAGCAACATTCTTTTCCAATGTTCAGTTTGCCTAATTTCCAATGTTCAAGTTTCTCATTTTTTTAGAAAGGTTCGTAGTTCATAGTCTTCTTCCTTTAAGAATATAATTCTCCTTTAAACAAGCTGAGAAACATAAGCCTTATCTGTGAGTAGGATATCTTGTTTTTAACAATCTTATTACAGCAGCCATGATCTAGGAAATATCATTTTGTCTCATCTTAGCTTCATGCGGATGGGAGTTTCTACCGGTTTTAATAATACTTAATCACAAAACATTTCCTTTTATTAACGCTGCATGATGGTTTGTCGATACACATTCGATTTTCAAAATCAAGAAGACATTCTTAAGACGTTATACCTAACTTTCCATAAAGCTAGTATAACTCTTAAGTTTTCAAAACAAATCAAGTATTACCTCTTCTTTCAAAATGAATCAAAAACCTTTTGAAATACTTCAAGTTCTTTTATTAACACATAACAAGTCAGTTATAGTTCAAATCGTTACCACTTTAAAACCACAAGTATTTTCTTACTAACATAAAGTCGTTATAACCAACTTCCCATAAAGCCGTTATAACACTTTATGTTTTAAACCAATCAAATACATTTAGCACACGTATCGTCTACCGCATTTACATAGTTCACACATATCATCTTTGGAAGAGATAGGAAGAGGTTCACATACCTCGCGGCAGTATCGACTAATAGCAAAACGCTCCAAGTACTCCCAACTGTCGGCTACTCCTTAAGCCAAGTAGAACGCGCCACACGTAGTACTTCAACCTATAAGGCCACAAGGCACTTATTAACATCGTAGAACATTCTACCGAAAATTCGGCAAAGACCTCCCCGCAACAAACAGAAATCTCCTCCTCTAACTGGCCGCTACCAAGCCAACCAGGGGGGGTTACACATCTAACCCGAACGGGTACAATTCTACTCTACAGAAAAGCTACACAAGCTTCATCAGAATACACATGTAAAAACAGTTCGATTCTGGGCTTAAGTCAAAAGACATTGCCAACTAACCACATTCAGTTCTATATATAGTACTTTAACTATATATTCTAACAACATGTAATTTCCAATTACAATAGAGGGACAAGAATTTACCTCGATAAGCCCATAATTATCCAAGTATAAAGTCGATCCTGGGCAATCGTTTAGCTCCAACTCAGCGCTCAATCATTCTAAACCACCTTAGAAGTTCTAACCAACTTCTACACAATACTCCAACGAACTATGGAGATTTTCCTAGGGTTTGGTTTTGTGGTGACGGGAAGTATAATAGTATTTCCGGCTTTGTATAGGTATAACCTTAGAATACTACAAGGTATAAGGCTAAGGTATTTGGGCATTATAACAATACTTTTGAGTATTTCTCAACCAAGGGGTACCCCACGAGAACACCTCAGTAGGGGTGCTCTCGGCGAAGGGCCTACTAGGAAGGGAGAGGGTGCTCTCGGCCACAAGGCCACATGAAAGGGGAGGAGGCTCTTGGGCGAGAGTCAACAAGAGGGAGGAGAGGGTTCTCAAGACTTAGAGATTTGAGGATGAAGAAGTCTTCAAAGGGAGGGGTATTTATAGGGTAAGCAAAGGCCAACCAAGGGCCAAGATCTAGCCAAGTGCTATGCAAGTGTAGGGCCAAGATGTGCCCAGTGCCCCTAGTCCCTACTCCACAAATCCTGCAAAATATCTCACCACTTGACCCTTCAAACGCCGAGGGTGGCGTCCAACTCCACCAACTTGAGGGTGACAAGTGTCGCCCTCTCGTTGGTCCAAAACATTTCATCTCTCGGAAAAATCCGCAAAAATAAGAAAAGACATAGCGGAATTTTCCCCGCAAGTTATGTAAAGCGTTTCGTCGAAAGCGACTCTGTCGGCAACGTGCCCCAAACGTCATTCGGCGAAGCCACGCAGGGGTGACACGTGTCACCCTCCTATTGGCCCAAAATAAAACATCTTCGAAAATATCCACAATGGCCAAAATCTCGAAAACAAAGTGGGCCCCACAGCAGTAAATTTCTCCGTGGGCCCACGTGACCATTTCCGAAAATAAAATTCCATAATTCTCTAATATTCCAGGAAGTCCGAATACCAAATCTGGGAATCCAATTCCCATTAACGAACCTTTTTCCTTCACAAAAACCGGAAACTTTTCCGTGGAAAAATCACCTCTTTCTTCCTTTCCAATCTTTCTGTCGTATTCTCGTACGTACGCCCTCGCATACATACCCAGGAACTACGGGGTATAACAAGTGGTTTGTCGGTACACATTCTGATTTCCGAAATCAGTAAAACATTCTTAAGCCGTTATACCTAACTTCCCATAAAGCTAGTATAACTCTTAAGTTTTCAAAAACCCAAGTATTACGCTTCTTTCAAAATGATTCAAAAATCTTTTGAAATACTTCAAGTTCTTTATTATCACATAACAAGCCAGTTATAGTTCAAATCAGTTACCTTTTAAAAACCACAAGTATTTTCTTCCTACATAAAGCTGTTATAACCAACTTCCCATAAAGCCGTTATATCACTTTATGTTTTAAACCAATCAAATACATTTAGCACGTATGACGTCTACCGTACTACATAGTTCACACATATCATGCTAGAAGGGATAGGAAGAGGTTCACATACCGCGACGAGTATCGACTAATAGCAAAACGCTCAAGTACTTCCAAACGTCGGCTACTCCTTAAGCCGTAGATCGCGCCACGTAGTACTTCAACCTATAAGGCCACTGGCGCTTTATTAACATTTAGATCTTATCGTAGAACATTCTACTGAAAATTCGGCAAGACCTCCCCAGCAGCGTAAATCTCTCCTTTATCGGCGGCTACCAAGCCAACCGGGGTTTGCACGCCTAACCGGACGTATGCGATTCTACTACACAAAGCTACACAAGTCTCATCTGATACCCTATGTAATTCTGATTCGGTACTCTTCTTTCGAAAAGGTTTCTTATTATTCAGCTTAAGTCAAAAGACATTGCCGATAACTACGTTCGATATATATAGTATACTTCAACTATATAGTCTAACAATCATGTAATTTCCAATTACAATAGAGGACAAGATATTTACCTCGATAAGCCCATAAGTATCCAAGTTATAATGTCGATCCTGAGCAAGGTTTAGCTCCTATTCCGCGCGCTCCAAACAACCCTTAGAAGTTCTAACCAACTTCTACTTAAATACTTCAACCAACTATGAAGATTTCCTTAGGGTTTCGGTTTGAGACAAAAAAAAAGACAAAAGGTAGTATTTCCTGCTCTACGATAGAGGTAACTTTTGGAATACAACAAGGTAAAGGCTAAGGTATTTTGTGAATTATAACAATAATTGGAGTGTATTTCTACCTAGAGGGTGGTGTATTATACGAAACAACTAGGCTAGGGGTACCCCATGGCAAGACACCACAGGGGAGGAACCCTCGGCCAAAGGCACACGAAAAGGGGAGAGGGAAGCTCTCGGCTAGAGCAACAAGAAGGGAGGAGAGGGTTTCAAGACTTGGAAGTTTTTGGATGAATGAAGTCTTCAAGCCTAGGGGGGTATTTATAGCAAAACCCAAGGCCAACCAATGGCCAAGATCAAGCCATGTGCTAGGCAAGTGTAAGGCCTAGATCAAGCCAAGTGCACCCTAACCCTACTCCACCAAACATGGCACAAAACAAGCCACAAAACAAGGCCCAAAATAAGGGACCAATCGGCGAGCCAACCAACCCTTGACCGCCTCTAAACCGTCCAATGAGGGTGACAAGTGTCACCTCCCGTTAACCAAAAATTTTTCGTCTCTCGCAAAAAACCCCAAAAAATATAAATGACATAGCCGGAATTTTCCCTACGAAAGCTGTGGAAACGTTTCGTCGAAAAACGACTCTATTCGGGTGTTGTGCACAAAGTGAAAATCGGCCAAGCCTACTTAAGCTTCAAATTTTTTCTACGTACATACACTGGAAATACGGGGTATAACATTCTCCCCTCCTTAGAAACATTCGTCCCGAATGTTCCTTCTAAGTCTCAAAACAAACGCGCGCCAGTATAGTCTTCACTACTATACTTACGAGAACAATCCTGCCACACATGGCCACAGAAACACCCGCGCAAATACCTCCATCCAAGTCCACGAGGAAACACCTATAACATTACCACAAACACCTCTCTCCGGGGTCTAAAATATACTTCCTTCGCACCTTCTCCTTACAAAAGAAATGATCACATCTATGCTCGCCATACATGCTCGCTTCTCCCTTTACTCGTCGTGATACCACTTTTGTCACTTTGCCGCGAGGTTCTAGTGTCACTCCGGCGACCAATCAATTGGTACCGGGCTGCATGCGATCCCTGAGGCTGTCGTACACTCGAACTCTTACCACATTTAAATCGCTTGGTTTCCAAAACTGGTCACTATCTCTCTAACGTGGTCATCATTAATCGGGAACACTGGATGGATCTCGATACTTTCCCGATCATAACAATACGAAAGACCGGACGTACTGCCTCCTAAGTCGGACGGCAAATGCTAACCTATAGGCAACCTGGCCTATTCTTCACATGAACCCAAAAGGGCCCAAGGTAACTCGGGCTAAGTTCCCTCTGTTTTCCAAAAACTCGTCACACCCAACCCGGGGTGGTACTTTCAAGAAGACCGACCGTCAACCTGAACTCTAAGCGTCGTCGCCGATTATCCACACGATTTCTCTGAGTGCGGAACCTCTTCTAGACAAGCTTTACCCTATCCACAGTCTGCTGGAACAAGCCTGAACCAACTATCTGAATCTTGCCAACATCGAACCAATCGACCGACGACTTACACATCCGCCCCTACCAGGCTTCATAAGGCGACATCCGAACACTGAAATGGTAACTTAAACTCTCCCTCCACAGGAGACAACAATCCCCACAACTACCCCGGAAATCCACACACTGGCCCGAGGGCGAATGCGATTCTGAGACTCACGAGTTCTTAACCCCGCTTGGTAAAACTTCCGAAACAAAACAGCCGCACTGGCTCCATCATGTCATAAGGTGAAGTTAGGCACACAGTGCAGCCTTAAAACCTTTCTGATAAAATAAACACCGCGAGTAAACGGTCTTTGCTAGAAGACAAGGCGGTGACCTCGCCGGCCGATCATCGGTCGAATCGTCCACGAATTCATACGCTGGTTAACTAAACTTGGGCCTAACACCCTCGTGACCCTACCACAAGGCGGGACCACCACAAACTGACCCCACCACCAAACATGCCGCGGGTTGATCCGCAACGTGGCCTCAACCCGACCCGGCAACGCGCAAAACGCTAGCTCCCCGAAGGAAAACTCTCACTAATCATGTTACGAAAACCTAGCGGTCTTCTTAGCTCAACTACCCTCTTTCATTCCACACTACTCGGGGACTTATCACACAATATATCTCACGTGCACTAAGCACTCCGATAAGGATCAAACATAACACTACACCTTTTCTCGAGATGGCCTTACCTCTAAGGTCTCTACGTATAAAACTCTAAGGCTCACACCTTCTCTATCCCCCAAAATCTTACTCGGTTAACCCACCATGATTTCTAATCACAACTAACACCTCGCTATCGAACATAGCACTTAAGGTATACTCACCTTATCACACATACTGATCTCTAGAGGGTTAAGGATATATCTATATCTACTGCTTCACTCCCCTTAGTCGTTCTAATCAAACCTGCCCCGTAGGGCGCATAGCTAAGGAAGATGACGAACTACCCACCGATCCTGAAGGCTAAGTCCTCCTACAAGGACATTCTCACGATATCAGACCCTGACGGTCGCCGGTAAAACGAGCACCAACAAAAAGACGACATTCCCCGGAATGACGTCTGTCACACTGTGAACCGGAAGCCACGAGTCGACCATTCCTGCGTACCCGAACGCCCCGAAATCGTGGAAGTCCACTCTGCACTGGCGGAGGTGCATATCTAATCTGCTGGTGGCGACTTGCCTCGAGTTACTAAAGGACCTTGCCGCTCTGGCCTCTCCTCGTCGCCCGTTAACCTGTCGATCTCTACGCTTCTCGGCTGCGCGATAAGCCCGCATACGTGCCATGCTCGAGCCTATCGAAGAATTATTCTTGCACAACCTCTCTTAGATAGTCATCAAGACTCGCGGTACATCGGTATACTCTGCGGTAGCCATCCACAGCTAATGTGGTCGCCTCTTTGCAATCTATATTCTCTGTCCCGGTCGTGGGCGAAGGTTCAAATATCATGGCGCGGCAGAGC
Organism: Przewalskia tangutica; assembly: GCA_029844215.1. Classification (NCBI taxonomy): domain Eukaryota; kingdom Viridiplantae; phylum Streptophyta; class Magnoliopsida; order Solanales; family Solanaceae; genus Przewalskia; species Przewalskia tangutica. The sequence continues at coordinate 113,379,518 of CM056727.1, forward strand.
CGCGCCAGTGCTAAACTCTTTGGGGCTAGTGACGTCGCAGAACTCCCCAAATGAAGCACCACCCCAGGTGATGATCGGGCCTGTGCCCTCGTAACCTTCTCAGATTTACTCGCGCTCCTCATTGCCTTGTCCTCCTGGGCCGGGTTGCCCTACGCGGAGGCATAACGGTAAGGGAAAGAAATACGTTAGAGGGTCCAACTTACAACACCGCTCTAAGGCACGATCTCAGAGTGAGAAGAATAGAAACCAATCCTAAATATCCTATAGCCTCCTGATTATTGGTGTGGTGCACAACACACCGATAATCAAGACTCTACTGGATACGGTCTGTAGACACTTTCCGAGGATTAACTGCTCTGATACCACTTTTGTCACGACCCGTTCCGGGGCCCGTGACTGGTGCCTTACCCGGGCACCCCAGTAGTCATACATCAGAGTAATCAGCGGAATATAAAATAACCAAGATATGAAACAGTATAAATTGAGACACAGATATCTGAAGAAAGTTGCCTTTCGGCATATATATATATACAACAACTCTTTCAACATGAACAGTTTAATCCTTTTTACAAACCCTGCCCACAACAGTACTACAGACCTCTACGAATGATATGACAACAACGACGGGGCCGTCATACCACGAATGTAGCACCTACAACAACAGGGGACTATACCAAGATAAGCCTCCGGAGGAACGGAGCTTCCCAAACGCTGAACTGTGACCCTAGGAGCGAGGATCAACGACTGGTGTACCTTTACCTGCGGCATGAACGGCCTCGAAGAGGTCGATCTGCAGTGCAGAGTATGTGAACCGAAATATCAGTAAATGAAATCATAGTAGTCTATATAAAGCGGGAGACATGTATGATAACCAAACTACGATTCCTGATAAATAAGCAATATATCAAGTCGTGGACTCACGCCTCAAAGTCATCACTCAAATATAAACATGGGTCTCACGCCACAACATCAATCATGCGCGAATACCTTCCTCAGCCGTGATCAATGATAGAAAAGCACCAAGGAATACACATGAACAACGGGTCCACTGTGTCCAAATAAAGCGATGCAGGTAAATGCGAAGGCATAGCCGACTACTAACACCTACAAGCACTAACAAGGTCATAAATCAGATCATGATATCCGCAGGCCGTCACATGATCAAAGCCGTCGCCGCATGATATCAAATGTGCGCGTCTAGCCTCGAACTCACCGCAGACTCCGCATAGGCCAATCTCAGGCCCGTGAGGTATAACCCGCATCGAGGGTAGCTACTCCCGACATCGCCCCGACTCGCGATCGCATGGCCACATGCACCGCATGACCATAAAGGCCGCACACTAACTCGAACTCGTAGCTCGCGATAGGCCCGGGACCGCATGAGGTATTCTCGAATCATGGTCCTGCATCGCTGAGTCTACCCGCATCGGAGGCGGCTTAACCCGGAAACCGCGGTGAGTGGTATAATACCAACATAACGCTTTATCGTTTAAACAACATAAGCACAATCGAGGAAAACCCTTTACACAAACATCACGTAATACTAACACACGTAGCATCCTAATATGATTACTTATCAAATCAACACGAAGGTATTACAAGGCTATCACAAACCAATACAATCAAGTTATTCACATAAGGTACTTTCTACTATATGATTAACGAGATCGGGTTTTATCCCCAAAGTACTTTATACAATAACTCTTTAAAGATATGTTACTTTCACAAAAGTCACACAATACGTAGTATATGAAAATAGAGTGATTATCTTTTGAAGTAAATCAAAACACTTATCTTTGTAAAATCAAGTAACATTATTATCCAAACGCCCAAGTTTGCCTAATTTCAAATGTTCCGTTTCTTATTTTAAAAAGGTTTCGTAGTTCATAGTCTTATACTTTTAAGAATATAATTCTCCTTTAAACAACTGAAAGATAAGCCTTATATGTGAGTAGGATATTCTTGTTTATAACAATCTTATTACAACAGCCATGATCTAGGAAATATCATTTTGTCTCATCTTAGCTTCTATGCAGATGGAAGTTTCCACTGGTTTTAATAATGCTTAATTATTCAAAACATTTCCTTTTATAGACGCTGCAGTGGTTTGTCGGTACATTCGATTCAAATCAAGAAAACATTCTTAAGCCGTTATACCTAACTTCCCATAAAGCTAGTATAACTCTTAAGTTTTCAAAAACCCAAGTATTACGCTTCTTTCAAAATGATTCAAAAATCTTTTGAAATACTTCAAGTTCTTTATTATCACATAACAAGCCAGTTATAGTTCAAATCAGTTACCCTTTAAAAACCACAAGTATTTTCTTCCTACATAAAGCTGTTATAACCAACTTCCCATAAAGCCGTTATATCACTTTATGTTTTAAACCAATCAAATACATTTAGCACATGTACGTCTACCGTACTACATAGTTCACACATATCATGCTAGAAGGGATAGGAAGAGGTTCACATACCTCGCGACGAGTATCGACTAATAGCAAAACGCTCCAAGTACTTCCAAACGTCGGCTACTCCTTAAGCCAAGTAGATCGCGCCACACGTAGTACTTCAACCTATAAGGCCACAAGGCGCTTATTAACATTTAGATCTTATCGTAGAACATTCTACGTAAAATTCAACATTTTCCCGCGCAACAGCGTAAATCTCCTCCTTTATCGAGGCCGCCACCAAGCCAACCAGGGGGTTTCACGCCTAACCGACGTACGATTCTACTACACAGCAAAGCTACACAATTCTACGGTAATACAGTCCTATGTAATTACAGTTCAGTACTCGTCTTTAGAAAAGGTTGCTTATTATTCGTGCTTAAGTCAAAAGACATTGCGATAACTACGCTCAAGACTATATATAGTATACTTCAACTATATAGTCTAACAATCATGTAATTTCCAATTACAATAGAGGACAAGATATTTACCTCGATAAGCCCATAAGTATCCAAGTTATAATGTCGATCCTGAGCAAGGTTTAGCTCCTACTCCGTGCGCTCCAAACAACCCTTAGAAGTTCTAACCAACTTCTACTTAAATACTTCAACCAACTATGAAGATTTCCTTAGGGTTTTGGTTTGAGACAAAAAGACAAAAGGTAGTATTTACGGGCTCTACGTATAGAGGTAACTTTTGGAATACAACAAGGTAAAGGCTAAGGTATTTTGGGCATTATAACAATACTTGGAGAGTATTTCTACCAAGAGGGGGGGGGTATTATACGAAACAACTAGGCTAGGGGGGGTACCCCATGGCAAGACACCACAAAGGGGAGGAACCCCGCCAAAGGCACACGAAAAGGGGGAGAGGGGAAGCTCTCGGCTAGAGCAACAAGAAGGGAGGAGAGGGTTTCAAGACTTGGAAGTTTTTGGATGAATGAAGTCTTCAAGCCTAGGGGGTATTTATAGCAAAACCCAAGGCCAACCAATGGCCAAGATCAAGCCATGTGCTAGGCAAGTGTAAGGCCTAGATCAAGCCAAGTGCACCCTAACCCTACTCCACCAAACATGGCACAAAACAAGCCACAAAACAAGGCCCAAAATAAGGGACCAATCGACCAAGGCCAACCAACCCTTGACCGCCTCTAAATCGTCCAATGAGGGTGACAAGTGTCACCTCCCGCTGCCCAAAATATTTCGTCTCTCGGAAAAATCCGCAAAAAATATAAATGACATAGTCGGAATTTTCCCTACGAAAGCTGTGGAAACGTTTCGTCGAAAAACGACTCTAATCGGGTGTTGTGCACAAAGTGAAAATCGGCCAAGCCTACTTAAGCTTCAAAATTTTTCTACGTACGTCCTTACGTACATACACTGGAAATACGGGGTATAACAATTTGCTACCCATGATGCGATGAATACCTCATGCGAGTCCTTATGGGCTTATGCGGGTGAAATAGTCCCATGCGGGCGGGTACAGCCTATGCGAGGAATACCTCATGCGGGTCCACAGGACCTATGCGGGTGAAATAGTCCCAGGAGTAGGATTGCTTATCGATACTACGGGCGAGGGACCCTGTTTTGATCGTGAGCCTCCTATTTTTATGCAGTATACCTTTATGGGCAGACTTATGTGACTCTATCGCGTCCCAGATTGGGCCGGGCAGTATACCTTTATGGGCAGACTTATGTGACTCTATCGCGTCCCAGATTGGGCCGACAGTATAGGCGTTCCTCCATAAAGGGACGGATTAGGTTATGCAAGATACGTAAGTTATATGTTTATGAACTTGCTGAGTTTTCTTAAGTATGTACGTAAGAATTTGACTACTCTTATGGAAAAATGGGAAAAGATAATAAGGTACGATTAAGTTCACGAGATGGAAATGACACGGTAGGATCTGGTATTTACCCTTTCTTTATACTTGCCCCTGTCATTCTTTTGTACAGTTATGATTTGTTACTGTACCTTATTTTTTCGTTCCATATTCGGTACCTGTTGTACTGACCCCCTTCGGGGGGCTGCGTTCATGTCCGCAGGTTTAGGTACACAGTTGTGGATCCGCGAGCTTAGGATCCTGATTCAGCATTTTGAGATGGCTCCAATGTTCCGGAGTTGTCATGGTTATGTATATTCAGGGGTACGGCGGGGCCTTGTCCCGTCATAGTATTTGTTCAAATCTTAGAGGTCTGTATTCATCTGTGGGCTGGACTGGCTATAGTTGTTTTTACATTGTTAAACATTGTAGACCCTTTCGGGTAATTTTTATGATTATGGCAGCCTTATCGGCTTGGCCTTGGTTTAAAAAAAAATGTGTTATTTATCTTCCGCAGTTTATTATGTTGTATGATTAGAATGATGCTCAGGTAGGGCACCAGTCGCGGCCCGGGGTCGGGTCGTGACAAAGATATACTGGAATAACTCGTGAAGGGATTCCGATACGTTTTGCGTGCAATAGATACATGAAATATTGGATGTATAAACCCTAGCTCTACTCATAGGCCACTTGGCCTATCTTCCGAATAGTTTTGTAAGGTCTAATGTATCTTGGGCTAAGCTTTCCCTTCTTACCAAATCTCATTACGCCTTTTATAGGCGATACCTTCAGGAGGACCCAATAATCAACATAGAATCCTAGATCTCACATCACACCTTAGTTTGTGACTTCTGGTATCCTGGCTCATTAATAGTTGACTCTTTCCTATGGTCTGTTGGACTAAATATGGTTGTGATAACTTTGGCTTGCCTCTCTTGAATAATCTGATATGAGATCTATGCTTATACCCACACAAGTATCGTAAGGAGCTATCTTGATACTAGAAGGGTAGTTATCGTTATGAGTGAACTCTATAAGGAGTATGGTGTTGTTCCAACTCTCTTTAATGTCTAGCGCACACAGTCGCGACATTATCATACGTCCTGCTTGCATGTCTATATGCAGATGGGAAGTAATATCATGATTTATTTATGTCACCAAGCTCTTTTATAAGAATCTTCCTAAAATTCGCGATAGACTGTGCTCCCTCACCATATATACTAGACAACGGAATGCCATAGAGATGCACCATCTTTTGATATATAGCTTAACGAAATTCTTTGCTAAATAGATGGTCTTATCTAGTAAGAAACAAGCTGATTTATAAATCCGTCAATGATCACTCAACAAGAATTGAACTTCCAATAACAATAGGGTAAAATTGTAGTGAAATCCATATTAATCACTTCCCATCCTCGCATATCTCTATGGTTTGAGTTAACCCATCGGGTTTTTGATGCTTTCTCTTTACATGCTGGCAATTAGGACACTAAGCTACAACTCTACAATGTTCTTCTTCATGTCATTCCACCAATATATTATTTTAATATCATGATACATTTTTGTTGGTTCAGGGTGAATAGAATATTGCAAATAGTGGACCTCTGTCATTATCTTATCCCGTAACCTTGCTACGTTTAGAACACACAATTGGCCCTGGTATCTGAGAACCCTATTTCTATCGATCTCAAAAGTGGTGGGTTTCTTTTGTTTAGTATGTTCTTTGATTTTTCCTAAAATGGAATTTCCATGATGTCGCTCCATAACTTATGGTACAAGGGATGACTTTGTTGTATTCTGACTCTTATCATCTGAATCCATCAGTCGGACCCCCAACTAGCTAATCGATGCATTTATCAAGCCAACTTCTTCCCTTTCTCCCAAATCAATCAAGCCACTTGTGGGTATACTACTGATTGCATTGGCTACAATATTAACCTTAACCAAATTGTATATCATTGTCTATATGGAAATCTTTTAAAATACTTAAGCCATCATATCTGTCATCAACTTAGTTTCGTCTCCTTAAAGGCGCGCTGGAAGCTCTTATGGTTTGTAGAGTCTCAACATAACCACCCTATAGATAAATCCGCCATTTTTGAAGTGCTTGCGTCATTGCGATCAATTCTAATTCATGGGTTGGACAATCCTCCTCATAGTTTCTCACTGTCATTAATCGCAAGCAATTTCCTTTCCTTGCCCATTTCGACACTTGTACTATGAGTATACTAATTTATCGTATTTCTTACTCATTCTAAAACTCCTAGTATATATAATCTAAAATATTGCTCCCGATTCCAATTTTCTATGTCAATATACACAATAGATGAAAAATTATTAACTTATTCCCTTATCGGATACATTCAAGATTCTGAAGAACTTGACGTTATAAGACACATCCCACAATATCTGAATCTAATTACTCCACTTAAGCCAAACCCTATTTTTTCTTGTCTCTTGTCTAACATCCTTTGTAGGGCATTTGGGAACGATCTCTTGTTCTTGTTAAGCTGTGAGCTCATTACATCATTTACCTCATAGAATTTTTGGTCATTTCGAATTGTCTATCATCATCCCTACTAGCTCTTCACTTCGCCTTTGTTCTAATAATATTATTATTTATGAACACAACATTTTAATGCCCGCCTCATATTCTAGGCTTAATGGCCCCCATTTGATCCTTTATATACTTATACTGAGCTTTACCCATTATTGCTTCCGTCTAAATATTGTTTGAGTGTCGTGAACAAACTTCACACGTTTAGATTAAATTCGTAGTCTCGTATGATCTAATGACTTGTTTGAGTTTCCTTGTTGGATATGGTCCTGACTATCATTTGAACTGGAAGTTCCATTTTTATTTCTACTTTTATATCCACAACTTATCTCTATTGGAATATCCTAACTCCACAAGTGATACTGTGGAATTGACTCCTAAAATTGAGGTCAACACTACAGAATACGAAGTAGGTTGATACTACAGTTTCAAGAGATGGATTTCTTGACTAAGAAACCATTAACATACCTGCACCCATCAGATCACATCAAATAACACCGGAGCTCGAGGCTCCATCTCCACTTTGGTCCTATCATTGCCGTCCAACCTGGGACACATCCAAAGCCTAGGACCTTAGCTCGCACACCAAAAACAACCCTCATGTACTTCGACAACACGATCTGATATGTGTTCGACCATACTGACTACAAGATGGTCGGGGCGACTTTACTCGACCAATACCAACCTGACCCTGGGATACTGATACCTACGAACTTTGTCTCTGACTTACTCAAGAACTCTGATCATTCGTACTCTACCGTGAAGGTCTAGCCTGCTGACAATACAATTGCATCTCACCACTACTCTATAATCCTCTATAATCACCAACTATCTTTGCTCTCTTGTCCTACTCATCACCCTTATCTGGGTCGAATCCTGTAAATATCAACGATCCTTGATCAATGAACTCCCGAGATTGTCAGCTCCTTGACCCTTTGTAACACCCCTCATTTCTATGATCAGGTGTATTGTAGGTTATTCGACATAGTTTCAAAGCAACAAGGTCATTCTTAAGGTTATGTTGGGTTGAAAGAGTGTTGCAAATATGTCGTAAGGTATTTGAACATATAATGGTTGTACAAACCTAAGGGTCCAAGTGTATGTATTTTGTTAAGCCTAGTTAAAGTAAATGAGATTCGTAAATGAATGAGACGTCGAATAAAAGTAGATGACCTACTAGTGTCACCTTTATGTTTCACCTACTTGCTTAGATGTCCTTTGTGCTTGAGCTACTTCTCACACATCTAACTTGCTTGCATGTTCTATTTGCTTACACATCCTATTTGTTTCACATCCTACTTAAATGAGGACGACACACATGTTTATAGGAAATCAGCAAACCCCTAGGTTAAGTACGTAACAAGTAGGTGCATCACCTACTTGAGTATGGGGACAAAATTAAAGGGCATTGAGAGGCCCAAATTAAAGGTCAATAGTTGGCTCAATCTGATGGATAAAGAGGGGCCCATTAGGGGCAAGATAAGTTAAACCAAGGGACCTCATTAAGGATATATCCAGCCATTTTTCACATGCCATCATAGAAGAAAGATTTTGAAATTCTCGCTCCCAACCCAAAATTGTCACCCTTTCTTTCTCCTAGGGTTATAAATGGAAATGTTTCTGGTTTCACTCCTCGTCCATGATGTGAAAGAGGGTTCATGTGGTTTCGCTTCTCTCCTAAGCTCTTAATATGTTTTCTACACCAAACAACTCAAGGCAGTCCCTCTCCTCCAAGGTTAAGGTAAGAAAATTATGATTTTAAGCTTGAGTTATCTTCCCCGCTATCGTGTGGTACTTGTGCTGAATTGTTTATCTTATTCTAATTGTTTGGGGGAAGTTTATATGGAAGCAAGTAGAGAAAAATCAAGGAATTGGACAACAAGGTAAAATGTTGCCCCTATTATTCTTTATATGCTCGTTTGTGCGTCCTAGACGTGTTTTAGTTGGAACTCATAGGTATTTTTGAATTTGAGTTTTAGTTGTTATTTGGACTGTTTTGAATGGTATGGATATGGAAGGGGTATATTAGCTCGTTTATAGCTTGATTGTAGTTAAAATAAGGTTGGGTGCGGAGAGCACCATTAGATTATAGTCTCGAGAGCTTGTAGCTCCTTGATTACTTAGTTATATGGTTGGTATAGTTGTATCATATTGTTTAGGGGCTTGTTAGTATGTTGAGGTGTTGTACATTTAGACTAATGGTGTTTGTGTGTATATGAACTTTGGGAAGTAAAGAGGGCAGGGGAGCACTGTCCGATTAAGTATAGAGCGAGTTTGCTGCTCGATAAATTGATGGGAGATATATGGTATTGTGAGACTTCTTTTATTATGATTTAGGTGTTAGAAATATAAGAGTGTTGTATCCGGGCTAGTTGCTGTTTTAGAAATACTTGGTTATTACTAGTTAGTAAGTTGAAGATTAAATTAATGTAGTTGAATTGCTAACTATGTTGTGTTGTAAGTGGGATATTCTTGTTGTATGAAGTGGGTTGGAGATATTGAAGTAATTGTGTCCATGTGTTATGGATGATTTTATGAAGAATAGAGGAGAGCTAGGGGAAGCTAGACGCTATAGAATCTCGTATAGAGTGAGTTGTTATTGTCTGCTGGTTGTCGTGTCCCTCTTTGTTGATAGTAGTGTTATTTCCCGTTGTAGTTTTACTTGTGAAGGAGGCTGGTCTTTCCATCTCAATTGGAAGGTCGACTTAAAGTTACATAAGGTTATTCATTGATTCGCCACTAGGGCACGACGTGTGTTTACTTGTTTCCTATTAGAACTATGAGGTCTGGTATTTGCAAGTGTAGTAATCCCATGTTAAAAGTCGTATGAATCTCTTAAAGAAATGGTATAAGTTCATAATCAGTTGCTACTCAAGTATGTTACTCTTGAAAACGAGTTTCTAGTTGTCTGGAGGAAAGTTGAGTTTCCCTTTTAGGTGGCCTACGTTACAACCTATAGGGTATGACTAAGAGAGCATATTGAGTATTGGTTATGATAATTGATATTTTGGGTGAATTGTGTGATGATTCTTAGTGGATAGTATAGAGGTATATGATGACGACCCTTAGTAAAGATGACATGAGGATTTATTTGTTGACGATTACTAGTTGATAACGAGAAGATGACTTTACTTGTTGATGATGTTGATAGTCTACAAAATATGATTAATTGAATTCAGTAACTCACAAGATAATCCACTTAGGCATTTCATCTAGCACCTAGTGTGCCACGAATTCATATGATCTTCTATATCCAAATATATATGTATATAAATACCACAAGTTCCTCGAATCCTCCGTCCTTAACTTCACAACTTATACAACCAGATTTAACCATTTACACTATTCCATAACTTCAATTAAATAGCCCAACAATAACACAACATAGCTTCAAGATTTCCAAGAACGTGTTCTATAAGATTTATCAACAATCACTCTTCTAATACATGTACAATCTTAGGAATAAGAATAAAGGGATGGAACTTACCTCCAAGCACAATAATTACTTCAATTCCAAGGATTCTCCAAAATCAACACAACGAGGAGAAGAACGATCTAACGATAGCCACGGGATTCTATACGTTGAAATCACTTAGTTAGACTTTGATTTTGGATCATATGAGAACCTTTGGATAGGGTTTTGGGGGTTTTTAGGTATAAAAATGGTAAAACATTAACGGAAGGTCGAGTTGGGTCCTTATATATGAAGTTGGATAAGTTCATACCGATATAATCCGTGTCGAAGTCTGCGAATCATAGACACTGCATGCGAACCGCAGGTTGTGTCGCAGACCTTGCCCGAATTTCAAAAGTTGCTATCACACGTTGCTGCACCATCTGCGTTTCACAGACATGGTCTGCGATTCTCAGATCACCCCAGACAACGATAATTTATCGAATTTTCATCGAAACTTACTTCCATTGATTCAGTTAGTTTTAAACCTTCTCGAAACTTACTCAACACTCCCATAAACCTTTATTAGTCACTGGAAGAGATCTCACCATATTTGAACCTATGTCGGATAAGATTATGGCAATGCATGAAACATGAGTTGTAATAGATAAATATAAAGTCTTATCATGAAGAACATTACACACTCACGCAAAGAATTCAGAATATTGAGCAATCACTGATATACTTGAGAGAGTTCTGATTGTTGAGTTGTGACCCTAATACTACGAATAATATTGAAGGAATTGTTCTACTGAATAATGTTTTCAAGTTCTTAAGTATATATTGTTGTATTAGGTTATTTATCGAGTTCTACCTTTATGTGCTTTTATAGAAGAAATTGTAATAGGTATAAACATTTAGTCAAATTCAACTTCAAGTTAGAGTTTAACTTGAAGGTTGCTTACTAGTCTGGGTAGATTAGTGAGATATGAATTAGAGTTTATAGTTCCTTGGTTACAAAATTTGTAACTTGAATTTGCAGAGGCTCACTTTCTAGTGGAGTTGGAGATAAATCCTACAGAGGTGTATGTCGTGGTTTAGACTGCCCTTGTGAGTAAAAGTGTTGTGTCTTTGCTTTACTATTATTATTATTATTATTCTGTTATCACTACACATAGTATAGGTAGGGAAACATGTTTCATCTTATAGGTGAAAATTAGGTATCACATAGGATAGAAGTTACATATGCAAAATAACAATTGGTATCATAGCAAGTTCTCTTTAACAAGGCTAACACCTTAAGAGAAAACTATGATGATGTTGCACCACCCATCGGACACAGTGAATATCAATCCATTCATTGACCACCTTTATTCTATGGAAAGTATTATGATTGGCGGAAAAATATACACGTTTGTGATTGTGGATGACTTCACAAGTGTTACACCCCGTAATTCCATGGCTACTAAGTGAGAACATGATTAATAAAATAAGATTTGAATGTTGGAAGGAAAGTATATTTACATTTTCTTATATGGGAAATTTGGATACTACAAATGTGGCGATAAAAAATTATTAACTAGTAGTTAAATTCTTTCCAATGGATTTATGGACTTAGTATTGTATTATGAAGTCTTGACATTGATAATATGGGGTCCACCGAAAATTTCACAATTTTGTGGGCCCATCGAAATTATAAGATTTTGGGCTAAGTATGAAATTATTTTTGTGAAGAGAATTATGGGTGAATAAGAGGGTGACACGTGTCCCTCCCCACTTGTGTAGCAAAGCTTCCATTAAATACAAGTCTTGAAAGACTTTGTGATGAGTAAGACAAGTGGACCAGTGGACAAGTGGGTTCCCCTCCACTTGTGCTACATACACCAATTCTATACAAGTCTTGCAAGACTTTGTGTATCATAAAATATCTTCTCCATCAAGCTCTTATCCCTTCCTTATCCTTCCAAATTTTCGAACCATGGGACAAGTGAAGAACAAATTAGTTTCTTTTCTAAGATTAATCTCCTTAACCAAGTTCTAAGCCAAGGCTAATACACCAAATAGTTGGTCACGGATTTTGGGCCAAAATAATGTCTTAAAACCCTAAGCTTGGAGATGAACTTGTTGGAAGGAAAACATGAAAGCAAGATGGTTACAAGCTTGTAAATGATACATTCATGTTGTGTGACTTGAAGAGATGGTGAAGGAAAGGGAAGAAGTGGTCGTGTATAGGGACTGTTTTGGGCTCGAAATTAAGGTAAGATTTATTCCTTCCTATTGTATAAATGGAGTTACATGATATTATAGTTAAGATATGAACTTGTGTTAAGTAAAATGGAGAATAAGAAGTTCATGTGACATTTGGCATGCTAGCCGATTTAATGGATTGTTTTGTTCATATTGGATTCGTTTGTTGTTATTGTTATTATCATCACTAAGTGCATGTTAGATTGAAGGAAATCTTGTTATTGAAAGTTGAAATGGTCTATATTAAAGTGTTGAGACTTGAATTGGATTATAAGGAATTATGAAAAGGTAAATGGTACTAGGTCTTGTTGGTCGAGAACTTCATATAAATTGTTAGATATTGTCGTGTTGTTTTAAGGGCTGTTTTATGCGTGTATATGTTGGAAATTTAGTCACTGTTTATGCATGTTTAGATGTGGTAATTGTTAACGTATGTCCTAAAGGAACGAGGGCGTAGAAAGGTGTAGAAATGCTTCATATCTTACCCTCGTTGTGTTGGATTATGGACTGTTTTTAGTGGACTGTTTTATATGGATTAAGAGGCCGGATTAACATAAGAAGTAGGTGTGTGAATCACCTTGGTTGCTGTTTTGGTTGTGTACTTAATTGGTACTTGATTATTGATGTTATTGGCCTTATTTGTAAGGTGGAAACGTATGTATAAGTAGGGGAAGTGTTGCCCAAATTGTTATACGAAAAGAGAACCTTTACTTGGTATATGTCCTACACTAGTAAGCATGTAGTTGATATACATGTTATTGTTATTATAGGTTGAAGTACTACTTGAGACGTATTCTAGTTGTCAAGTTGGTATAGCCTATAAGGTATGTAAACTATCATTTCTTCTTTTGGCATGTTTATATAAAGTAAGTGTATGGCGGACGTACATAGTTTTATTGGATCTTAATCCTTAATGATACATGACATGATAGTGCCTTGGATTTCTAAAATGAAAAGTTTATTTTAATGATTTATACATGATATGATAGTGTCTTGGTTATAATAAGTAAAAGTTCATTTTAAGAGTCAAAAGATGAGTTAAATTGCACAAGGTTGCTCATGATAGTTATTCGTGCAAGTGTTATTATTCCATGAACACCGAGTCCCACAAATGGGCCGGGTACGTTATGTGCTAAAGAACATCGAGTCCCACAAATGGGCCGAGTACGTTATGTGCTAAAGAACATCGAGTCCCACAAATGGGTCGGGTACGTTATGTGCTAAAGAACACCGAGTCCCACAAACGGGCCGGGTACGTTATGTGTAAAAGAACACCGAGTCCCACAACGGGCCGGGTACGTTAAGTGTAAAAGAACACCGAGTCCCACAACGGGTCCCAGAATGGCCTGGGATATGTTATGTGTAAAAAAACACCGAGTCCCAGAATGTGTCGGGGTACGTTATGTGTTAAATGTTCACCGAGTCCCTCACTAAAGGGCCGACAATGTTTATATATATATATGATTCCATGGACTTGTAATTCATGATGCGAGTATAGATACTCATGCGGGTATAAAGACCCATACGGGTTCGATTCCCATGAATAGGATATGCATAGTGATTCCATGGGCAGGTGTCCCTGAATTTGACATAACTTTCATATTTTGAAAAGGGCACGGTTGACTCTCATTTTTATAAAATACAGTGGTACAGTGATACATGTGTACAGTGATACAGTGGTATAGTGACACAGTGGTACAATGGTACAGTGGTACAATGGTACAGTGATACAAGGTACTGTTGGCTTTTATTTTACATGACACGGTTGGATCTGGTATTTGATTTTCATACTTGTCTCTGTCATCTTTTGGCCAGTTATAATCTTATTTACTGTACTTTATGTTTACATACTTGGTACCTTGTTGTACTAACCCCCTTCGGGGGGTTGCGTTCATGCCCGCAGGTATATGTACACAGTTTGATGATCCTCGAGCTTAGGATCCTTGCTCAGCGTTTTGGAATAGCTCCATTGTTCCGGAGCCTAGTCATTTTGGTACATGTCTTCCATTATGACTTATGTATATTCATGGGTACGGCGGCACCTTGTCCCGTCATAGTTACTGTACACTCTTAGAGGTCTGTAGTCATGTGTGGGTTGGATATGTACAATGGCGGCCTTGTCGGCTTGCCTGTTTTATACTAAGAGTTTGTTATTACTGTTCAGGGGACAGGATCCCTTTGTTATGAGATTGTGAGTTGTTCTTAAGCTTTCGCTGGTTATATGTGATGTGTGGGTATAAGGGTGACCAGGTAGGGTACCAGTCGCGGCCCGTCGGTTCGGGTCGTGACAACAAGATTCACTTGGACACTGTTCCTTGCAACTAAAAACGAAACTTGTGATGAATTCATAAGTTTAGTAAGAAGGCTGGAAATGAAATTGGGAAAAAAATTAGGTGTCATCAGATCAAATCATGGAACTCAATTCAAAAATGTAAAGTGTTAATAATTCTACTTAGTAAATTACATCGATCATAACTTCTCAGCACATAGAACACCACAACAAAATGGCATGGTCGAAAGAAAGAATCGTACTCTTGAATATGTCACGACCCGACCCCGGGCCCGTGACTGGTGCCTTACCCGGACACCCAAGTAGACATACATCAGAGTAACCAGCGGAATATAAAACAAGATGTCACGACCCGACCGATCGCGATCGCGGTTCTACCTACAGGCACCCTTACAGTAAACATCGAGAAAATCAGCGAACATACATGAAACTTAAAAATAAAACATCGTAAGTAAAACAACAAAGTTAGCCGACAGGGCTACCTTCACGAACATATATAAAAACAACCAAGGCTTGCCTCCTTTCTTTTACAAATCGACCCACAATATGTGACTACTGCACTTAAGAGTTTAGACATAACAACTGTATGGGACAAGGCCCCGCTGCACTTCGAATAAACATAAACGTGACAACTCCGAACACCGAGCCATCTCAACTTGCTGAACCGGATCCTAAGCTCGCGGATCCACAATCGTACCTAAACTCGCGGCATGAACGCAGCTTCGGCGGGTCGATAACAAAAATTTGAATATGGAACAGAATATAACGTCAAGAAACAAATCATAATCAGATAAAAGAATGACAAGGACAAGTATAAAAATACATACGGATCCTCGCCGTGTCATTACCACTTATGAACTTAAACGTACCTTATTATCCTTTCCATTCCCAATAAAAGTTATAGTCACATTCTTACGCACATTATTTAGAAAAAGAATCATTAGGTTCATTACCATATAACTTACTTATCTTTCATAACATAGTCCGCCCACTACGGAGGGACACATATACTACCCTACCAACTGGGACGCGATCAAGTCACACTAATATCAAAGCATGCCCGTGGAATCCCCATCATCGTCGATACTATTAGTGTAAAATATAACCATGTGACGCGCCTGTGGCATCCCACCTCACCGTCGGCTGCATACATACACAATACATATATATATATCCCGCCTGGAATCCCACATCACCGCCGACACCCAGGTATAATAATACACCAATAGCATACATGAACACCAAGTCCCACGGTGGTATAGCGTCTGGGGTCTACCCTCACTTATACTCTTACCCGGAGTAGTGGTAAAGGTGGTATAGCATCTTGGGGGTCTACCCCTCACTTATACTCTTACCCTGGAGAAGGTGGTATAACGTCTTGGGACTTGCCCCTCATTTATACTCTTATCCTATCTCAACCGACCATTATACAAAACAAGCAGGGGGTATAATGTCTTGGGGGTTTACCCCTCACTTATACTCTTAACCTGGAGAAGGTGGTATAGCATCTTGGGGGTCTACCCCTCACTTATACTCTTACCCTATCTCAACCGGCCGTCAAACAAACAGAAGTACTACCATGTCTTCTATAAGAATCCGGGAATTTAACCCAAGTACTCCAAATAACGGAAGCATACCCGTGGAATCCCACATCACTGTCGGTACGTCCCAGTAACTTACAACAAGACAGCCGACCCTTCAACCGAGAGTCGCGGCAACTTAATAAAACATAATACTTGCACTCAAAGGCTATTACCAGCACATATAGGCAAGTTCTCAATTAACCAAGCCAAAGTACTTATCAGGGCACAAAATAGAATAATTCTCATTTAACAAGCCAAAGTACTTATCAAGGCACATTTAGACTAATTCTCAATTAATCAAGCCAAAGTACTTATCAGGGCACAAATAGAATAATTCTCATTTAACAAGCCAAAGTACTAATCAAGGCACAAATAGAATAAATCCTCATTTAACAAGCCAAAGTACTTATCCGGGCACAAATAGAATAAATTCTCATTTAACAAGCCAAAGTACTTATCAAGGCACATTTAGACTAATTCTCAATTAATCAAGCCAAAGTACTTATCAGGGCACAAATAGAATAAATTCTCAATTAACAAGCCAAAGTACTAATCAAGGCATCACATAGAATTATTCTCAATTAAACAGGCCAAAGTACTACGTACGTACATTCTTTTCAAAAGACTCCTTTCCAAATAAAACTTCCCCGATACTAACAACCGTAATATCAAGTCCTATTCACCTTTCAAGACAAGTCACAATACCTTTTAGAAATACAATTACCGCTTCTAAATCAAGTGACTTCCTTATTTAAAACCTTAAGCAATTGGTACCTTTAAAACAATTTGCCCTTCCTTAACACAAGTTATTTCTTGATTACTTTATTAGAAAACCATTCTCTTAACCTTCCATAAAGCCGTTATAACCAACTTCCCATAAAGCCGTTATAACCCTTTATGGTTTAGACCAACACGTTCCTTTTATAACCAAGAGACTTCTACTTTTTGAAACCAAGTGTTAAATACTTTCAAATAAATTCTCATAACTTTCAAAAATACAATTAGTCTCTTAACCTTTAGAAAACAAGTGACTCATTTTATATAAAACCTTAGGCAATTAATGCCTTAAAAACAAGTTGCCTTTTCACTAAAATCAAGTCATTTACCTTTCCATAAAGCAAATATAACCAACTCCCCATAAAGTCGTTATATTCACTTTATACCTTAGCCAAATACAATTTCCTATCCAATGGACTTATACGTTCAAAACGGAACAAGTATCACATACTTTAAAACTCTTCAAGTCCCTTAACTTTAAATAAAACTTAAGACATCCCTTATACTTTCAAGGCGAGTTAATCTCCCAACTCACCCGACTTGGCCATTCAATAAACTAGTAAAGGGTAACAAGGTGTCAGACGCTCACTGCACTACACGCTGCAACTAGTCATGCTCAAAGATAGGAAAAGTTCTTCATAGAGTAAATCACACAACTACCTCTTAACTTCTAAGAGTAAGGAAACATGAAATGATACCACATGTATATTCCATACATAGAATCATGCCAAAGGAAGGAAGAGGTTCACATACCTCGCGACGATTATCGACAAGTAGCAAAAAGCTCCAAAGTACTTCAACCTTGATAGCTAGTCCATCCTTCAAATAGGATACGCTATACTAAGTACTTCAACCTATAATGGTCACAATACGTCCATTAACCTCTTACTTCAAACGTAGAATATTCTAGGTGCTAAGTCACTAATTTCTACGGAAAATCGGACAAAGACCTCCTTTGTTTTTACTTACTTTGCCACCTTTTTCAAGGCCGGAAATACAATAACCAAACAGCCCCAATTGGCTCACAATTCATAGAAGATAATCCAATACAATTGAATAACTACACAACCCCAATTGGCTCACAATTTAGAAAGTAGTCCAATACAAATGACTAACTAAACAGCCCCAATTGGCTCACAATTTAATAACCAACTAAATGCAAACTACAAGTCCAAAAATTCGGCCACCTTGAGTTCAACAAAACCAATTCTTATCCAATTTCCATTTCAATCCAAATTGGTAGCATAACATGATATCAAGTCGCATTTGATTATAACAACCATAATCTTTAAGTCAATAACATGCGACGATTCCAATAACGATCAAATTATATTCCAACTAAACATGACTTACATTACACTTCGGATTTAAAGCTACAAGCAATCCATAATACTTATAAAACTTCAACACATATACTACATGCTAGTAAAATGTAAGGCTAACAACAATACATAATCTTGTAACACTTAAAGAGAACAAGATTATACCTCAACGAATCTCAATCTAACTTCCAACCAAGTCGCTCCTTAGTAGTTTAGAACCTCCAAGACACTTCAATCCGCTTGTTGAGACCCTTAGAACAATACCAACAATAATCCTTCAAAACTCTAAATAAAACCTAGAAAGAAAATAAGGTTTTTCGTTTTCGACTAACCCGTAAACAATCTTTTTCCAAGATTTTTCTATTGAGACTTGCTTACAATACACATAAGACCCTTGGTTTAAAGTGGGGAGCTAAATGGATCACAAACAAAAATTTCCTTCTTTTCCCTTAGTGTAGCCGAGAGCTCACTGCCCATGTTCTTCAATTTTTGTGTAATATTTTCTAAGTGTTAAGCTCCATCTCTACTAGTAGTAATATAAGTAGCACCTTGGAGGGTTAGAATACAAACAAATGGTTGGTTTGGATGTAGTCTTGCTAAATATCAAGACAAAGGTGGGACCTTTGACTTAGTCAATATTCTCATGCTACTACTTGCAAGACTTAGCCATAGAAGACTTATGGTCAATGACCATATTGGCCATGCCATTTTCGTCCAAGGCACTATAAGGGGGGGTGACACATGTCGCCCTCCCATTCACAATAATACGTTTTCCGACAATTCCATAATTCCGTTAAAATTTTTACGCCTCAAATTTTAACACTCATGAAGTTCTTACGTGCGTTCTAAAACATGTCCTCAGAACTACGGGTGTAACACAAGACATGAAACAATATGAAGTGAGAAACAGTTTATCGAGAAAAGTCGCCAAGATATATATATAAAAACTTGAGCGATTCATCCCTTTTACAAACTCGCCACAACAAAGATTACATACCTCTAAGAATGTTATAACAACAATGACGGGACAGGGCCCCGCCATACCCCTGAATGTAAGTACCTACAACGACAGGGGACTATACCAAAGATAAGCCTCCGGAGAAACGGAGCTTCCCAAAACGCTGAATTGTGATCCTATGAGCGGGGATCAACAACTGGTGTACCTTTACTGCAAGATGAACGCAGCTTCAAGAAGTCGATAACAGTACCAAGTATGTGAAATCAAAATATCAGAAATGAAATCATAATAGTCTATATAAAACAGAAGACATATATGATAACCAATTTACGATACACAATATGTAAGCAGTCATGTCAAGTCAGGGACTCACGCCCTTAAAGTCATCACTCAAATATAACCATGGGTCTCATGCCCACAATATCAGTCATGCCCGTGGAATTCCTTCCTCACTGCCGGCAGTCCATGATATAACAACACCAAGGAATACACATGAACACCAGGTCCCACCTGTGTCATAATAAAACCGTACGGGGTAAGTATGAAGACATAGCCGACTACTAGAACCCACCGTACCAACAATGCTATAAAACTGTATCACGAGGTCTTTCTAGACCGCCACATGATCGGGCCGCCACTCGCCTCGTGATCAATGCGCGTCTAATCCTGGAACTTACCGCAGCTCCGCATAGGCCACACATAGGCCTGCATGAGGTATTCCTCGCATCGGGGGCAGCTAACCCGCAGATCCACCGACTCCCGCACCGCATACCCCATTGCACCGCATAGGCCACACAGGCCCGCATCGGGGTAACCCACCCGTAGGGATCAATCCTGGAACTCCCGCAGCTCCGCATAGTCACACAGACCGCATGAGGTATTCCTCGCATCGAGGGTGGCAAGTCCTCGGCATTTCATGTCAGGGGTGTAAGTAATATAATACCAGCATAACTTGCTTATCGTTAAACAACATAAGCACAACAAGAAAACCTCTTTACACAAACGTCACAAGATACTATCGCACGTAGCATCATAACATGTTTTACTTATCAAACCAACAAAAAAGTATTACAAGGCTATCACCAGTAAATCATAGTCAAGTTACTCACACAAAGTCGCACGGTATTCGTAGTATCAAATAGGGTAACTATCTTTCAAGTAAACCAAAACAATTTCCATATCTCTTTTTAAAACAAACTTAAGACAAAAGCATGCCTCCTTTTTAAATGAAAACACTTCAAATTTTCAAGTCTTTGTCTTTTATAAAACAAGTCCTTACTTTGAAATTTTAAGAAAATCAAAACTTGTTTATTAATGATCTTATTAAAGCAGCCATGATCTAGGAAATGTAATACAATTTTGTCTTATCTTAGCTTCTATGCAGATGGAGGTTTCTACTGGTTTTAATAATAATTAATTAGTCAATACATTTTCCTTTATTAGCGCTGCAGTGGTTTGTTCGATGTTCTTTCCCCTTTCCGAAATCAATACAAGGCTTTCATAAACAATTAAGTAAACCGTTCCTTTTATCTCTCTTAAGTCGTTATACCTAACTTCCCATAAAGCTAGTATAACTCTTAAGCTTTTAAAACCAAGTATTACTCTTCTTTAAAAAACGATTCATAACTCTTTTGAAATACTTCAAGATTCTTATTATTTAAAACTCAAGTCAAAAGACATCGAAGTAAAACCAAGTTCAGTTAACACACGTACGTCTACCGTACTATATATATTCTTTTAAAATATCATGCTCAAAAGGATAGGAAGAATCACATACCTCCTCAGCGAAATCCACCTGCCAAGTCGAATATGTCGCGCGCAAAGTTTCAACCTATAATAGTAAAATACGTCTATCAACGTCTAGACTACTCTGTAGAATTTTCTAAGCAGAAGGTTCTTATTTCTACGGAAAATTGGGCAGCACTTCCCTACCCGACAAACTACACAAGTCTACTGCAATACAGTCCTATGTAATTACAGTTCAATTCTCTTCTTTAATAACCTTCTATATCTTATACTCACTTCTAAACTACTATATGTAATTTCCAATTACAATAGAAGGACAATATTAATTACCTCGATAAGCCCAAAATTATCCAAGTTTTAATGTCGATCCTGATCAACGTTTAGCTCCTACTCCGTGCGCTCCAACCCGCTCCAAGCAACCCTTATACGCTCCTAACCAACTCCTCTTTAAGAACCAACCTAAACAAGTGAAGAACACTAAGGTTCTTGTCCTCACAACTCTCGGCCAAGGTGAGGCTCTTTTCTAACCTTTGGTTAACAATCTTCCTAATACACTAAGGAAGAACACTTAAGAGTTTAGGAATTTTTTGGACAAAGTTTGGTTAAGGGAGAGGGGTGTTTCGGACGAAGGCTTTCAAGGAAGGGGAGTTTGACGAGAACTTCAACTAAAGGGGAGAGGATTTTGAGACTTGGAAATTGTTCAAGTGATGAAGAAGTCTTTATATCAAGGGGGGTATTTATAGAACACTCAAGGGTCAAGATTCAAGCAAATGGATGGTGTAGATTAGGACATGTGCTACCTTATCTATCTACTACACAAATATCTTCAAGACTTTGACCAAATATTTTTGGCCTTTAAAATGACAAAAACGTGCCACACTAAATCGTCCACCAATCCGTCCACTTGAGGGTGACACATGTCGCCCTCTCGTTGGTCCAAAATATTCATTTTCCGAAAATATCCGTAATGCCAAAAATCCGAAAATAAAGTGGGCCTCACAAAACCGTAAATTCTCTCGTGGGCCCCACGTGACCAATTCCGGAAATTAAAATTTCAATACTTCTAAAATATTCCAAAAAGTCCGAATACCAAATATGGGAATCCAATTCCCATTAACGAACCTTTTTACTTCACAAAAACCGGAAACTTTTCCGTCGAAAAATCACATCTTTCTTCCTTTCCAAAATTATCGTCAGATTCTCGCACGCACGCCCTCACATACATACTGAACTACGGGGTGTAACATTCTCCCCTCCTTAGAAACATTCGTCCCGAATGTTCCTTCTAAGTCTCAAAACATACATGCGCCGGTATAGTCTTCACTACTATACTTACGAAACCAATTATGCCACACCTGGCCATAATAACACACACGCAAATACTTAAATCCAAGTTCACAAGGAAACACCTCTAGCATCACAAAAGCTCCCACCCAAGGTCTAAAAGATACTCCCCTTGCACCTTCACTTCACAAAAGAAATGATCACTTCTATCCTCTTAACACATGCTCGCTTCTTCCCTTACTCGTCGCACTTTCTCGCACCTAAACTCCAAGTGTCGACGATTATCTGCGACGACTTCGCTGACTCGAGTCACAATAATCGCTCGGATAAGCTTCACCTTATCCGCTGCCTGCTGTATCAAGTCTGGACCAACTATCTGAATCTTGCCAACATCGAACCACTCGACCGGCAACCTACACTTCCGCCCATTCGAGGCTTCATAAGGCACCCTCCGAATACTGAAATGGTAGCTAGTATAATACTCCCTCAACAAGAGGCACATAATCCTTACAGCTACCCCTGAAATCAAAACCACCGGCCCGAGGGTGAATGCACATCGAGACTTACCGAGTCCCTTACCCTGCTGGTAAAACCTCCGGAAAAGAAATAGCCAGAACTGGCTCCACCGCTCATCATCAGGTAAAAGTAGGAACCCCGTGCAGCCTTACAACCTTCCTGATATATAACATCTCGCATAACCCTCCGCCGAGTAAACAGTCCTGACTGAAAGACAAGATGGGCTGACCTCATCGGCCCGACTACTGGTCGAACGTATCCACGAACTCGTACGATGGTCAACTAAACTTGGGCCTAACACCCTCGTGACCCTAACACATAGCGGGACCACCACAAATTTTCCTTACTTCAAACCGGGCTGCGGGTTGACCCGCAATCTGGCCTCAACCCGACCCATTTATCGCGCCAAGCTCTTGTTCCCCGATCCGGAACAATCTCACTAATCAAGTCACGAAAACCTAGTGGTCTTCTTAGCTCAACTACCCACTTTCATTTCACACCACCTAGGGACCTATCACACAAATATATCCCATGTATACTATGCACTCCGATAAAGGTCAATCATAAAAATAAATCTTTTACTCAAGATGGCCTCGCCTCTAAGGTCTCCACGTATAATATTCTAAGGCTCACAATTTCCCTATCCCCAAATCTTACCCTTTTAACTAACCATGATTTCTAATCATAACTAACACAATGATATCTGAACATAACACTTAAAATATACTCATCTTATCACACATACTAATCTCTAGAGGGTTAAGGATATACCTGTATCTACTGCTTCACTCCCCTTTGTCGTTCTAATCAATCCTCGCCTGTCATGCATAGCTAGAAGGTGATGAACTAGCCACCGATCCCGGCGTCGAGTCTCTACATCCGCGCCACCTCTAGTCGGACAATTTCTCGCAAAATGGCCCTGCTGGCCGCAAGCATAACAAGCTGTCGAAGTAATACGACACTCCCCACAATGACATCTACCACAACGGCCACACCGAGGTGGGGGTTGCCTCCTCTGGCTAACACCCCTTCTTCTCCGAACCATCAATCCGCAATCGACCGCGGTCGAGTCCTCCTACTTGTATCCCTCCTACTTGCATCCCTCCTACTTGAACATTCCCTCGTCACATGGCCCTGACGGCCGCAGGTAAAACAAGCACCAACAAAAAGACGACATTCCCCGGGATGACGCCGCCACACCGCGTGAACACCGAGGAAAATCAACCCTACCGGCTAGAACTTACGATAGTGTGAACCGAAGCCACGAGCTCGACCAACTCCGGCGCATTCAACGCTCTTGAACCCCGGGAGGACCACTGCATCGGGCGGAGGTGCATATCGATCACATCGAGGCGATTCGCCTTGAAAGTTACCAAAGGACCTGTCGATCTGACCGCCTTCTTCGCCGATCTTGTTAACCCGTCGATCCCACGCTTTCGCCGCGCATAAGCCCGTACGCAGGCCATGCTCATGCCTGACTGAAGAGATACTCTTGCACAACCCTCTTTTAGATAATCATCAAGACCCGTGATAAATCGGTACATAATATACTCTCTGGTTGCTAAATCCCTAGCTAGTAACAGGGTCGTCTCTTTGCAATCCATACTTTCCGCTACTGGTCGTGGAACTGAAGGTTCAAATATCATGGCCGCAGTAGGAATTGCTGCTGCTGTGCTAGACTCTGCTGGGGCTGGCGACGTCGCAGAACTCCCCAAATGAAGCACCACCTCAGGTGATGATTGGGCCTGTGTCATCGTAACCCTCTGTGCTCTACTTCGCCTCCTCGCCGCCTTCTTGCCGGGTTGCCTTGCGCGGAGGCATAACTGGTAAGGGAAAGAAATACGTTAGAGGGGTCCAACTTATAACACAGCTCTAAGGCACGATCTCAGAGTGAGAAGAATGGAAACCAATCCTAAATATCCTATAGCCTCCTGATTATTGGTGTGGTGCACAACACACCGATAATCAAGACTCTACTAGATACGGTCTGTAGACACTTTCCGAGGATTAACTGCTTTGATACCACTTTTGTCACGACCACCCGGCCCGTGGATCGTGCCTTACCCGGCACCCAAGTAGACATACATCGAGTAACCGGAATATAAAACAAGACATGAAACAATATGAAGTGAGAAACAGCTTTATCCGAGAAAAGCTTTCGATATATATATAAAAACTTGAGCGATTACATCCCTTTTACAAACCACGCCACAACAAGATTACTACACCTCTAAGAATGTTATAACAACAATGATGGGATAGGGCCCCGCCATACCCCTGAATGTAAGTACCTACAACGACAGGGGACTATACCAAAGATAAGCCTCCGGAGAAACGGAGCTTCCCAAAACGCTGAACTGTGATCCTATGAGCGGGGATCAACAACTGGTGTATCTTTACCTGCGGCATGAACGCATCCCCGGCGGGTCACAACAGTACCAAGTATGTGAAATCAAAATATCAGAAATGAAATCATAATAGTCTATATAAAATGTAAGACATATATGATAACCAATTTACGATACACAATATAAGCAAATATGTCAAGTCAGGGACTCACGCCCTTAAAGTCATCACTCAAATATAACCATGGGTCTCATGCCCACAATATCAGTCATGCCCGTGGAATTCCTTCCTCACTGCCGGCAGTCCATGATATAACCGCACCAAGGAATACACATGAACACCAAGTCCTACCTGTGTCATAATAAAACCGTACGGGGTAAGTATGAAGGCATAGCCGACTACTAGAACACACCGTACCAACAATGCTATAAAATTGTATCACGAGGTCTTTCTAGACCTCCACATGATCTAAGCTGGCCACTCGCCCTCAGTATCAATGTGTGCGTCTAATCCTGGAACTTACCGCAGCTCCGCATAGGCCACACATAGGCCCGCATGAGGTATTCCTCGCATCGGGGGCAGCTAACCCGCGACATCCACCTGGACTCCCGCAGTCCGCATAGTCACACAGACCGCATAGGCCACACAGGCCCGCATCGGGGTAACCCACCCGGAGGGATCAATCCTGGAACTCCCGCAGCTCCGCATAGTCACACAGACCGCATGAGGTATTCCTCGCATCGAGGGTGGCAAGTCCTCGGCATTTCATGTCAGGGGTGTAAGTGATATAATACCAGCATAACTTGCTTATCGTTAAACAACATAAGCACAACAAGAAAACCTCTTTACACAAACGTCACAAGATACTATCGCACGTAGCATCATAACATGTTTTACTTATCAAACCAACAAGAAAGTATTACAAGGCTATCACCAGTAAATCATAGTCAAGTTACTCACACAAAGTCGCACGGTATTCGTAGTATCAAATAGGGTAACTATCTTTCAAGTAAACCAAAACAATTTCCATATCTCTTTTTAAAACAAACTTAAGACAAAAGCATGCCTCTTTTTTAAACGAAAACACTTCAAATTTTCAAGTCTTTGTCTTTTATAAAACAAGTCCTTACTTTGAAATTTTAAGAAAATCAAAACTTGTTTATTAATGATCTTATTAAAGCAGCCATGATCTAGGAAATGTAATACAATTTTGTCTTATCTTAGCTTCTATGCAGATGGAGGTTTCTACTGGTTTTAATAATAATTAATTAGTCAATACATTTTCCTTTATTAGCGCTGCAGTGGTTTGTTCGATGTTCTTTCCCCTTTCCGAAATCAATACAAGGCTTTCATAAACAATTAAGTAAACCGTTCCTTTTATCTCTCTTAAGTCGTTATACCTAACTTCTCATAAAGCTAGTATAACTCTTAAGCTTTTAAAACCAAGTATTACTCTTCTTTCAAAAACGATTCATAACTCATTTGAAATACTTCAAGATTCTTATTATTTAAAACTCAAGTCAAAAGACATCGAAGTAAAACCAAGTTCAGTTAACACACGTACGTCTACCGTACTATATATATTCTTTTAAAATATCATGCTCAAAAGGATAGGAATAATCACATACCTCCTCGGCGAAATCCACCTGCCAAGTCGAATATGTCGCGCGCAAAGTTTCAACCTATAATAGTCAAATACGTCTATCAACGTCTAGACTACTCTGTAGAATTTTCTAAGCAGAAGGTTCTTATTTCTACGGAAAATTGGGCAGCACTTCCCTACCCGACAAACTACACAAGTCTACTGCAATACAGTCCTATGTAATTACAGTTCAATTCTCTTCTTTAATAACCTTCTATATCTTATACTCACTTCTAAACTACTATATGTAATTTCCAATTACAATAGAAGGACAAGATTAATTACCTCGATAAGCCCAAAATTATCCAAGTTTTAATGTCGATCCTGAGCAACGTTTAGCTCCTACTCTGTGCGCTCCAACCCGCTCCAAGCAACCCTTATACGCTCCTAACCAACTCCTCTTTAAGAACCAACCTAAACAAGTGAAGAACACTAAGGTTCTTGTCCTCACAACTCTCGGCCAAGGTGAGTCTTTAGGGGCTAGGGTGTGAAATCTTTTCTAACCTTTGGTTAACAATCTTCCTAATACACTAAGGAAGAACACTTAAGAGTTTAGGAATTTTTTGGACAATGGTTGGTTAAGGGAGAGGGGTGTTTCGGACGAAGGCTTTCAAGGAAGGGGGAGGGGAAGTTTGGACGAGAACTTCAACTAAAGGGGGAGAGGGATTTTGAGACTTGGAAATTGTTCAAGTGATGAAGAAGTCTTGCTATCAAGGGGGGTATTTATAAAACACTCAAGGGTCAAGATTCAAGCAAATGGATGGTGTAGATTAGGACATGTGCTACCTTATCTATCTACTACACAAATATCTTCAAGACTTTGACCAACATTTTTGGCCTTTAAAATGACAAAAACGTGCCACACTAAATCGTCCACCAATACGTCCACTTGAGGGTGACACATGTCGCCCTCTCGTTGGTCCAAAATATTCATTTTCCGAAAATATCCGTAATGCCAAAAATCCGAAAATAAAGTGGGCCTCACAAAACCGTAAATTCTCTCGTGGGCCCCACGTGACCAATTCCGGAAATTAAAATTTCAATACTTCTAAAATATTCCAAAAAGTCCGAATACCAAATCTGGGAATCCAATTCCCATTAACGAACCTTTTTACTTCACAAAAACCGAAAACTTTTCCGTCGAAAAATCACATCTTTCTTCCTTTCCAAAATTATTGTCGTATTCTCGTACGTACGTCCTCACATACATACTCTGGAACTACGGGGTGTAACAGAATAAATGGCCAAAACTACGATGTTGGCTAGCGACATTGCATGGAACTTCTGGCCTGAAGCCATAAATACTATCTAGTACATTCTTAAAAAGTGTATGACTAGATCACTATTGAAGAAAACTCTTTATGAACTGCTCAAAAGAAGGAAGCGCAACATCTCTCATCTTATGGCTTTTGGATGGAGATTTTTTATTCATAGCAACAGAAAAGATTCTTTGGAAAAATTTCATGCTAGGAGCGATGGGGGAATATTTGTAGGCTATTCACCAAGTTGTAAGGCCTATAGGGTCTTCAACAAAAGAACCTTGTGTATTGAAGAAGGTTTGCACGTTGTGTTCGATGAGTCAAATGTTGTATCTGAGAAGCAAGCATATGAAGATGATGAAGAACTCTTCAGTGATTCTACTCAGAGGGATATTCACAAAGTAAGTGATAATGAAAAAAGTAACGCCCTTGATGAACCTGGTTCATCACATAGCAAAAAACAGGTCACTCTAACAGGG
The DNA here is from genome assembly GCA_029844215.1 of Przewalskia tangutica. Classification (NCBI taxonomy): domain Eukaryota; kingdom Viridiplantae; phylum Streptophyta; class Magnoliopsida; order Solanales; family Solanaceae; genus Przewalskia; species Przewalskia tangutica. The sequence continues at coordinate 113,408,187 of CM056727.1, forward strand.
GGAACTCCTGTGGAAGGATATGATAAACCTGGTTCATTATCTAATGATGCCGAATACGAAATTACAAATAATTCTAATAGAATAATTTTGAAAAGACATAGATATCAAGGATCTCATCCAATTGAATATGTTCTAACATATCTAAATGTTGGAGTAACAACCAGGTCTAGATTGAAGAATCTATGTGTCTTTAATGATTTTTTGTCTGTTATGAAGCCAAAGAAGGTTACTGAGGCTTTGCAGGATGTAGATCAGATAATATCCATGCAGGAGGAGCTCAATCCGTTTGAGAACAAAGTTAGGCACCTCGAACCAAGGCCAGAGAATAGAACGATAATTGGTACTAAGTGGGTGTTCAAAAACAAGTTTGATGAGCATGGAACAGTCACGAGGAACAATTAAAGGTTGGTGGTTCAAAGATACAACCAGGAGGAAAGAATAGACTACGATGAAACCATTTCCCCTGCAACACGATTAGTGGGCATACGGCTTCACATAATATTTGTTGCTCCTATAGATTCACATTATATACAATGGATGTAAAAAGTGCATTCTTAAATGGTTATTGTAAAGAAGAAGTGTATGGGAAGCAACCTCTAAGATGTCTACAAGATGGACAAAGCTCTTTATTGTCTCAAACAAGAACCTAGATTTTGGTATGAGAGGATGTCTAAGTTCTTTCTGGGGTATGGTCACACCAGAGGTAATATCGATAACACTTTATTTCTGAAGGTCAAAGGAAAGAATTTGCTAGTTATGCAGGTCTATGTAGATGACATCATATTTGAAGCCACAAGTGAATCTTTATCCAAAGCGTTTGTTAATCTAATGGGAAGTGAATTTGAGATAAGAATTATGGGAGAACTCAACTTCTTCCTAGGTTTGGAAATCAAGAAAATGTCAACTGACACCATGATTCACCAACAAAATATATCTCGGAGCTCCTTAAAAGGTTAAAGATGGAAGATTCCAAGTCTATCAATGTCACATCCCACCCTCGATGGGTATGGCCAGTACCCGGTTCCCTAAGGCCCGAGCATACCAGTCATAGAACATAAAACCAACATCACAGGATCTCGACCGACAAGGCCTCTCATAGATAGTTGTGTAAGAACCTGGAAGCAGAAAATGACCCAACATCTGTATATATATAGCTGCCAAGACCATCATAATGTAAAATACTATATAAAAGGGCGGCAAGGCAATACTCGACATTTCTATACAAGACAACTACCTACAAGCCTCTAAGGAGTACATGAACATCATCAGACTAGGATAGCCCCTGCCATACTCGTAGGTATATATGTAAAATCATACTGACTCTGACTAACATCTACGGAACAAGTGGAATGCTTTGACACTACCGCTGAGCTAAGGTCTTGATGGAAAAGGGATGTCACTCTGTCTATCTGAACCTGCCGGCATGAAACGGAGCGCCCCAGCAAGGGACGTCAGTACGAATAATGTACTAAATATAAGGCAGGTAAAATAGATAAATAATGAATGTAATACAAGAAAATGATACAAAAGTCAACCTAAAACTTAGAAAGGCCAATAAGGGCATACAACTAACATAATCATGATCATATGCATAAAAAGTAAAATAAAGCTACTCTATAGGGACATATAATTTAGTATCAAGCCTCTCTGTGGGGAAAATTTTATCATATCATACCCGACCTTAATAGAATTCAATAATGTCATACCCAACTATAGTAGTATGCACGTATAAGTTCCTTGCAGGTTGTCTATAATGTGGCTTGGTAAGAAAATAGATACATATAAAAGTGCAATGCAAGACAGACCTCAAGGGACACTATGAACAGGGTCGGAGTGACTTATGGTCTTTATCCTTCGACTATCATTATTGTCGCTACATTCATCAACTTTTAACCAATCACGAGGAGACATAAAGAGACGTGGAGTTCTACCGACAAGGAACAATCAAGGGACATGAGTTACTTCAATAGCAAATGAGATGTGAACAACTTAATTTAGCAAGACAAGTGTCATCTTTAGGAAAATGATTGTATCAAAATCATGTCAAAGAAAGAAGGTAGCCCTACATACCTTGTTTATTAGCCTATATAAATTTTGGAAGTCCTCGGACGTTCTATATTATAAAATGGTTGATATCAACAACGGATTCAAAGTTTATAAGAAAACTCATTCGGACATTTTATCGAACACCTTACGTTCATGAAGTTTAAATAAGATTTTACATCCAACCTTTACCTGAATTCCAATACTACAACTTCATACCAACTCTTTTCTACCTCCATACTTATAAACATTTTAGCAACCTCATGACATACTCTTACTTCACATAAATTAGCCCAACAAGATCATAATTCTAGTTTCAAGATTCTATAACTTGCTCTTAAATGAATTCTTCAACTATCACCTTCAAAATACTTATATACATCTAAAAACAAGGGGAGATAGATAGAACTTACCTTAATTCACAAGGATCACCTCAAATCAGAGGTTACTTCAACTTCGACAAGTCTACACAATCACCATAACATAGAAGAAGACGATAAGATGATGATTACGGGATTTGTTACGTTTGTCTTGCATAGTTTGTCATTGGTTTTGGTTTAGAACCATTGGAGAACCTTAGTAAATGGGTTGGGAGTGGTTTAGGGTTAAAAATGAGATGGGAATGAGGTCTGGTCGAGAAGAGAAGTGTTTATACAACTTAATAAAGATTGAACCACCTCACTGTATGCCCACAATGTACACCCATAATGTACGGGCCATACTCTTTTTGTACGGGCCGTACATGGCACAGTATATTTTTGTATGGGCCGTACATGACACCCTACTTAACTGATTTGCAAATTGTCTATTGTATTAAAAGGAAAACTATATGAACTTGAATTTAGATAGGTTATATATCCCATAATTCCTTATACCCTAGAAGATATACTTTCCAAAAGTTAAGCCAAAATCATGCCTAGAATTCTGCCTAATTTTCTCCTAGTTTCAACAAACTTAATTTCTTCGATTTGTTATCCCAAAAACATTAGATACACTCTCAATACTTTACATGAAGTATTACTTACCCTCATAGGATCCCACAACTCATATGAACTTATATTAGTTCGCTTACGATGCAATCGACACAATGAGACATAGTAACAACAACAACATACCCAGTGAAATCGCACAACGCGGGGTCTAGGGAGGGTAGAGTGTACGCAGACCTTATCTCTACCTTGGTAGGTAGAGTGACTATTTCTGAGAGACCCTCGACTCGAGACATAACATAAGCACAAGCAAAAAAAAAGCACAAGTAAGGCAAGAGCAAAGCAAGAGAAATAGTCAGAAAAAATGTTGATACATGTAAATAAAATATTGATATAAAAAGCGAATAAGCCATGATAGCGCATTTTGAAAAAGTAAGCAGTACTATTTCATGTCCTCAGTAAGCAGGACTACGCTCGACTACCTACTACCCTTCTACCCTAATCTATGTCCTCCACAACCCCTTATCTAAGGTATGTCCTCAGTAAGTTTCACCTACTCCATATCCCATCTAATCACCTCTCTCTAATACTTCTTCATCCTACCTCTACCCCTCCTGAACCCGTCCATAGACAATCTCTCACACCTCCGCACTGGGGCATTTATGTCTCTCTTCTACACATGCCCAAACCATCGCACATCGCTTCCCACATCTTATTCTCTACAGAGGCCACTCCCACTGTTATACCCCGTATTTCCAGAGTATGTACGTGAGGGCGTACGTACAAAAGTTTAAGCCTTAAGTAGGCAAAGGGGCGAAATTTGTTCACAACTAGCGAAAAGAATCGTTTTCCGACGAAACGTTTTCCGGACTTTGCGAAGGGAAAAATACGGTTGCAACATTTATTATTTTTGCGGATTTTGCCGAGAGATGAAATATTTTGGACCAACGAGGGGGTGACACTTGTCCCTCAAGTGGACGGCAATCCAAGGGATTTCTTGGCACGTTTTTTTAGCTTTTTTTTTTGTCAAGGAGTTGGTAGGATATTTTGTGTAGTAGATGAGCAAGTGGGACCCACACACACTTGTCCAAATCTTGACCCTCCACTTGCCCACCACTTGGCTTGATCTTGGCCATTGAATGTCCTATAAATCCCCCTCTAATGCAAGACTATTTCTTCATCCTCACTTGATAAATTCCAAGGCAAAAATCCCTCTCCCCCTTAGTGTAGTTTCGTCCAAGCCACCCCTCCCCCTTTGAGAGGCCTTGGCCGAAACATCCCTCCCCTGCCTAGTTGTTTCGTAAAATACCCCCTTGGTAGAAAAGTATTCTCCAAGTATTGTTACTATTCCAAAATACCTTGGCCCAAATACCTTGTAGTATTCCAAGGTTACACCTATACTAAAAGCCCAGAAATACTATTATACTTCCTTTAGCCACTAAACGAAACCCTAAGGAAAATCTTCATAGCGGGTTGAAGTATTAAGAAGAAGTTGCGTAGAACTTCTAAGGGTTGTTTGGAGCGGGTTGGAGCGTTCAGAATAGGAGCTAAACGTTGCTCAGGATCGACCTTAAAACTTGGATAATTTTGGGCTTATCGAGGTAAATACTATTGTCCTTCTATTGTAATTAGAAATTACATACTGTAGTAGTATAGAAATGAGTATAAGACGTATATAAGGATGGTATAAAAGAAGAGAATTGAATCAGAAGAATATTAAAGAAGAAGACTGAACTGTACTTACATAGGACTGTATTTACAGTAGACTTGTGTAGTTTGGCGGGTAGGGAAGTGCTGCCCAATTTTTCGTAGAATAAAGAAATCTGTATCTAGAAATATTTTACAGAGTAGTCTAGACGTTGATAGACTTGTATGACCGTTATAGGTTGAAGTACTGCAAGTAGCATATTCTACTCGGTGGTGGAAATCGCTAATGACATGATTTGGAGCTATTTGCTAATAGTCGATAATCGTCGCGAGGTATGTGATTCTTCCTATCCTCTTGAGCATAATATTTTAAAAGAATATGTATAGTACGGTAGACGTACATGTGTTAACTGAACGTGGTTTTACTTCGACGTCTTTTGACTGGAGTTTTAAATAATAAAGAATCTTGAAGTATATCAAAAGAATTAAGAATCGTTTTTGAAAGAAGAGTAATACTTGGTTTTAAAAGCTTAAGGGTTATACTAGCTTTATGGGAAGTTAGGTATAACGACTTAAGAAAGATAAAAGAATGGTTTATTGATTTTAGAAGTTAAGAGACTTAATCTTAAAAGATAAGAGACTTGACTTAAATGAATTGATATGAAAGTTGTTAAGAAGTGTGAAACCTCATTCGTGAGTAATGAGTACTTGGTTTTTAAAGAATAATGTTTTACTGATTTCGGAAATGAGAAAGTATCGAACGAACCACTGCAGCGTTAATAAAGGAAAATGTATTGACAAATAAGTAATTATATTAAAAACAGTAGAAACCTCCATCTGCATAGAAGCTAAGATAAGACAAAATTGTATTACATTTCCTAGAACATGACTGCTTTAATAAGATTGTTATAAACAAGAATAACCTACTCACACATAAGGCATATGTTGCTCAAATAGTTTTAAAAGAGAATTACATTATTAAATGATTAAGACTATGAGCTATGAAATCTTTCGAAAATAAGAGACGTGAATATTTGAAATTAGGCAAACTTGAACTTTGGAAAAGAATGTTGTAACTTGACTTTAAAAGGAGAAGTGTTTTGGTTTAAAAAGGAAAGTATGGAAGTTGTTTTGGTTTACTTAAAAATGTTAGTCACTCTATTTTTATAATACGGGCATCGGATGACCTTTGTAAAAGAAATGGATCGTTTAAAAAGAATTTAACGTACGTAGTACTTTGGGGTTAAAACCTAGACTTTGGCATAAAATGAAAGTACCTTGAGTTGTGTGTAACTTGCCTATGTTTGCGTGTGATAGCCTTGTCGTGCTAGTATTGTATTTCTATACCACCGCGTCTCTCAATGGAGGGCCGGCTGATTTGTTATGATATTACTTGGGCGTCTGCGGTGACGGAGAATTCCACGGGTACGCTCCTGTTGATAGTGTTATTCCATGGACTAGCTCTCCATGAGGTTTTTACTGATTCGGCCTTGGTATCTGGTGGTTGGCTTTCGTACTTGCCCCGTCTCGTGGCTGATTCGACCTTGGTACCTGGTAGTTAGCCTTCGCACTTGCCCCGTTCAGTTTAGTGGCGAAGTCTCGTGATACGTCCTTGGTATCTGGTAGTTAGCCCTCGTACTTGCCCTGATCAGCTACGTGACACGGCCTTGGTATCTGGTAGTCGGCCAGACTTGCCGTGACGCCTTCGTGGTTTGGTTGTATAGTATTGTTAGTACGGTTTTGGTATCTGGTAGTTGGCTTTCGTACTTGCCCCGGTCAGTTGATGATGCGGCTTTGGTATCTGGTAGTTAGCCTTCGTACTTGCCCCGTACGGTTTTATGACTCAGGTAGGACTTGGTGTTCATACGTACTCCTTGGTGTTATTATATCATAGACTGCCGGCAGTGAGGAAGGTATTCCACGGGCATGATTGATGTTGAGGGCGTGAGACCCATAGTTACATTTGAGTGATGACTTTGAGGGCGTGAGTCCCTGACTTACATGACTGCTTATTTATTATGGACTGTAGTTTGGTTATCATACATGTCTCCTGCTTTATATAGACTACTATGATTTCATTTACGATTTTGAGGCCACATACTTGGTACTGTTATCGACCTCCTTCGGGGTGCGTTCATGCCGCAGTAGAGGTACACGATCGTTGATCCTCGCCATAGGATCACAACAACAGCGTATTAGGAAGCTCCGTTTCTCGGAGGCTTATCTTTTAGTATAGTCCTCACATCAGAGGTACTTGTACATTTAGGGGTATGGCGGGGCCTGGTCCCGTCATGTTGTATAAAAACTCTTAGAGGTCTGTAGTACTGTTGTGGGCAGGGTTTGTAAAAAGGATTAAACTGTTCGGTTTGAAAGATTTGTATATATATTTTATTGGATGGTGACCGTTTTGGTTATCCTGTTCTTATCATATATCTTGTTTCATTTTTAAGTTTTTTATTTCCGCTGATTTTCTCTGATGTTGTATCACTAGGGTGCCCGGGGTAAGGCACCAGTCACGGGCCCGGGTTCGGGTCGTGACACCCACTCTGTCCCGAATATCATCATTTCTAATCCTATCCCTCCTTGTATGCCTACATATCTATCTCAGCATCCTCATCTCTACAACTTTTATCTTTTGGATATGTGAAGTCTTGACTGACCAACACTCCGCCCCATACAATATAGTCGGTCTAACCACCGTCCTATAGAACTTGCCTTTAAGTTTTTATGGTACCTTTTTGTCGCATTAGACTCCCAATGTGAGCCTCCATTTCATCCATCCTGCCCCAATACAATATGTGACATTGTCATCAATCTCTCTACCCCTTTGGATAATAGACTCGTGGTACTTGAAGCTTGCTTTCTTTTGAATGACATGAGTACCAAGCCTCACCTTCATGCCTATCTCAAGGTCACTCCTATTACTGAATTTGCCCTCTAATTATTTTGTCTTGGTCTTACACAACCTGAATCCTTTAGACTCTAGATTCTGTCTTCAAACCTCCAGCTTAGCGTTCACTCTACTGTGAGTCTCATCAATTATGACTATGTCGTCTGCAAATAACATACACCATGGTACCTCACATTGGATTTGTTGCGTCAGTCCATCCACCCCAAGACAAATAAGAATGGGCTAAGAGTTGATCCCTGATGCAGCCCCATCATCACTGGGAAGTGCTCCGATCTCCTCCTACTGTCTGTACCCAGTTTTTGGCTCCATCATATATATCCTTGATCGCCCTAGTGTACGCCACATGTACACCTCTAACATCCAAACATCTCTATAGAACCTCCCTAGGGACTTTCTCATATGCCTTATCAAGGTCGATGAAAGCCATATGTAAGTCTCTCTTCCTCTCCCTATACTGCTCCACCAACCTCCTAATAAGATGAATGACTTATGTATTTGAACGTCCTGGCATGAATCCAAACTGGTTCTCAGAAATAGACACACCTTTTCTCACCCTCATCTCCCAAACTCTCATAATGTGGCTTAACAACTTGATACCCCTATAGTTGTTGTAACTCTGGATATCACCTCTGTTCTTGTACTATGACAAGCTTATCATTTCTCAAACTTTTTGTAACTCCTCAAAGTCCAATATGATTGTTTTTATTTAATTCTCAACTTGATCCTTTCCTTGGATTTAGGTCAACTTATTCACGATGAATCCCACATACAGAAGTGCGGTATGTAACATTATTCCCCTATTAGAAACATCCATCCTCAAATTTTGAGGTAGCATAATTCCAAATTTCTTATTTTGAAGATTTTGAAGAAACATTTCAGCAGAATCTCCTCTATAAATAGGACTATCCAAACCTATCAAGTAGCCATAAAACATATCCAATGCCACACAGGGCCATATACAATTATAATATAATATGTTGGTTTCACACGACCATCTATCTATCCGGAAATTAAAAAGTTAGCCATAACTCACCTTAATTGTCAAATGTCAAAATCTGGACTGCATCCATCATATCGGTGTCAAAAATATTACTTATTCAAGGTACACAGGGTAAGTTTGATGTATAAAATAATAATAGGGGAATCATATATGTCACACCCCGAACCCCGGGCCCGTGACTGGTGCCCTACCTGGGCATCCTTCTACCTTAACAACTAAGTACATTGCGGAAATTAATAACAGCTCATTTTTTTTTTTTTAAAACCAACGTACGTGCAAGGCAAAGCCGACTAGGCTGCCATATATACATAAACAAAAGACACTACACCGTACATGAGTCCAATCCCACATATGAATCTGCACCTCAGGAGTTAAATCGAAAATATGGCGACAAGGCCCCGTAGTACCCAAAACTGCATAAAGCACATCTTGAAGGATATATACCAAAAGATAAACTCACGGACAGAGGAGCTATCCAAAACCCCGAGCGGATTCTACACACATCGGTCACCAAGCAGCGTACCTAAACTGCGGATGAACGCGGCCCGAAGGAGGTCTGAAGAATGTACCAAGTATGTGAACAATGAGTCTCGTAATGAAATCATAACGATCTAAACAAAACAGAGACATGTATGATAGCCAACCTACGATACATAGCACATAAGCGGTCATATCAAGTCGGGACGCAGCCCTCAAAGTCACTACTCAAATATAACTATGGGTCTCACGCCCATAATATCAATCGTGCGTGGAATCCTTCCTCACCGCTGATCCAGGATATAACATAACACCAATAGGCATACATGAACACCAAGTCCCACTGTGTTCTAAAACTGCACGCCAAGTAGGCAAGCGAGCAGTGGTATAACGTCTTGGGTTTACCCTCATTTATACTCGACCTGAAGGAGGTGGTAAGCAGGGGTATAACGTCTTGGGCTTGCCTCATTTATACTCTTACCCCGGAGAAGGTGGTATAACGTCTGGGCTTGCCTCATTTATACTCTTACCCTATCTCAACCGGCCACAACAACACATAAAGCGGTGGTATAGCGTCTTGGGGTTTACCCTCACTTATACTCTTACCCCGGAGAAGGTGGTGCAGTCTTGGGGTTTACCCTCACTTATACTTTTACCCTATCTCGACCGACCATCCAACAAGACATAAGCACTACCATGTCTTCTATAAAAATCCGAATTTAACCCAAGTACTACAAGTAACGGAAGCATACGTGGAATCCCACATCACCGCTTCAGACGTCCCAAGAATTACAACAAGACAGTCGACCCTTCAACCGAGAGTCGCGGCAACTTAATAAAACATAATACTTGCACTCAAAGGCTATTACCAGCACATATAGGCAAGTTCTCAATTAACCAAGCCAAAGTACTTATCAAGGCACACATAGGATAATTCTCATTTAACAAGCCAAAGTACTTATCCGGCACAAATAGAATAAATTCTCATTTAACAAGCCAAAGTACTTATCCGGGCACAAATAGAATAAATTCTCATTTAACAAGTCAAAGTACTTATCCGGCACAAATAGAATAAATTCTCATTTAACAAGTCAAAGTACTTATCAAGGCACACTTAGACAAATTCTCAATTTATCAAGCCAAAGTACTAATCAAGGCATACATAGAATAATTCTCTTTTAACAAGTCAAAGTACTTATCAAGGCACACTTAGACAAATTCTCAATTTATCAAGCCAAAGTACTAATCAAGGCATACATAGAATAATTCTCTTTTAACAAGTCAAAGTACTTATCAAGGCACACTTAGACAAATTCTCAATTTATCAAGCCAAAGTACTAATCAAGGCATACATAGAATAATTCTCTTTTAACAAGTCAAAGTACTTATCAAGGCACACATAGACAAATTCTCAATTTATCAAGCCAAAGTACTAATCAAGGCATACATAGAATAATTCTCTTTTAACAAGTCAAAGTACTTATCAAGGCACACTTAGACAAATCCTCAATTTATCAAGCCAAAGTACTTAGCAAGGCATACATACATTCTTTTATAAAAGACTCCTTTCTATGTAAAGCCCCAAGAATACTAACACCGTAGTATCAAGGCGTGTCTATTTTTCAAGGTAAGTTACTACACTTCAGAAAACTCATTTCAAAGCTTGAAATCAAGTAACTCCAAATTTTTCACAATCTAGGCAACTTATGCCGATTTAATCAAAATAGACAACTTTCTAAACCTTCCATAAAGCCGTTATAACCAACTTCCCATAAAGCCGTTATAACCCTTTATGGTTTTAGACGTATCCATTCCTTCAATAACCAAGAGACTTATACTATTAAAACCAAGTATCACATACTTACAAATCAAGTTCTTAACTTTCAAAAATACTTCAAGTCTCTTAATAGTTAGAAAACAAGTTTTCTTCTACTTTTTAAACCTCAAGTAACTTCACCCTTAACGCAAGTTACTTCTCTTAAATCATGTCATTTCTCCTCTTTTAAATCAAATAAGTAAATCACTCCTTTGACTCCTAAAGTCATTATAATGACCTTTAGGTTTTAGAACTAAGGCACTAGCCAAAAGATTTGGAAATCACTTCCTTTTAAGTTTCTATGTACTTTAAGAAAAATACCTTCACTTTTAAGAATCCAAACTTCCTAAGGAAATGGATTATACTACTTACAATTTAAACATCAAAGTACACTCAAGGAAGTACATAGAACAAATTCTATTTTAGGCAATCCAAATACAAGCAAGGAATGGATCATTCAGGAGTAGAACTTACTTTCTTTATTCTAAGGAATCATGCTAGAAGAGAGATAGTTCACATACCTTTCTACTAAATCCACAAGCTAAGCCGAATACACGTCGTAGAAGTGTCAACCTATAATGGTCACAACAAGGCTATCAACTTCTAGTCTCTATGTAGAATAATACTAAGTATTTAGTCTCTAATTCTACGGAAAATCGGGCAAAGACTTCCTTTGTTTCTACTCACTTTGCCACCTTTTCAAGGCCGAATACAATAACCAACAAGCCACATTTAAGGCTCCAAACAACAACCAAACAAAGGGATTACACGCCTTACAATACGTGTAATATTCCGCCCACAATTCATACCAAAGTAGTTCCACAATTAAAGCCATTCTCGGCCAACTTACAACCAACAACACTAAGTCTTTTCCAACCCTTTTCCAAATTCCAAGTTCTTAGGTCTAACATGTTATATAGTCTAAACAACTTCAACAACTACAATTTCCTTCCTTTTTACAACATGCGACGACTTTACTAATAATCGACTTGAATTGTAGTCTTAAGGCTAACATGCTAGTTTTCGGATTAGGGTTCCAATAACCAATATCCTTATCAAAATTCATACTATATATCTCATGCTTGCTAATAACCATAGCTACAATCATAAGTAAGCCTTAACTAATAAAACGACAAAATTTATACCTTTCCAAGCCCTTAAAATTTCCAAGATCCAAAGTCGCGCCTTAGAAATTCTTAGCTCCTTTCCTTAAGTTCCAATCCGCTCCAAGCATTCCTTAGAGGCCTATGAAGAACCCTTCTTCAAGTTCCAACTTCAAAGTTGAAGAACTCCCTTTGTTTCCGCCTTGCGACTAACGTAAAAATACGTTTTTTCCGAATTCTTTCTATTGAGATAACCTTACAATACCCTTGGGGACATTGGGTTAAAGTCTTGTGACTAATGGATCAAAACTACAAAATTTTCTCTTCCTAAAGTAGCCTTGGCCGAGAGCAACTATAGAAGAACAAGAGTTCTCTAATTTTTCTAAGTGTAAAGTGAGCTAGTCTTGCACTAGTATGATACATATAACACATTGGAGGGTCTAGATATCAACAAATGTGAGGCTAGGATGAATATCACAAGGATTGAGCCTATGTGGACAAGTCGACTTGGTCAAATATGTCAAGCTTGCAAGACTTATCATCTACATAGGTCAAATGACCATTCTACCCCTTGCATAAATTTCGACCAAGCCATGTGGGGGTGCCACGTGTCGCCCTCTCATTCGTCCATAAAATTCCGTAACCCTCGTGGGCCCCAAAAAAACGTAAAATTCCTCGGGTGGGCCCCACGTGACCAAATCCGCAAAAATAAATTTCCATAAGGTTAAGAGTTCCATACTCTTCAAATAATGCCTTTTGAGAATCCAATTCTCAACAACGAACATTTTTCCTTTCCGACGTCCGGAAGACTTTCCGTCGGAAAAACAATCCTTCCTTTCGTACTAATTTCCAAGTCTTGTGTTCCTTGCGTACATTCACTTACACATGTCCTGAACTTACGGGGTGTAACATTCTTCCCCCCTTAGAAACATTCGTCCCCGAATGTTCTTAGTCGGTTGTCAAGCTATACAAACTCCGGCATAAACTCTATACTATGCCTATCAATCAAAACTGCACAAGACCAACGATGCCATACATGGCCACCTCAACATACGTAAACATAATAATGGACCTTCCGTCCGTGGTCCCTTCTCACAAAACTCGAAGGTTACAGTCTCCTCAAACACGGGATTCCCTAGAGGTTCCTTTCTTTCCTTACTTGTCATACTTTCTCGTACTTTCAAACTTATCTAGTACACGTACAAAATCTCAATATCGTTTCTGTTCTCCACTCCTTGGAGTTACTAACCAACTTGGCCATTTTGCTACTTGAATTTCCGCTAAGGCTCTTCTCGGTCCTTACGACCTAGTTCCGGTGGAACGCGTCCACAAACTCGCACAACGATTATCTAAACTTGGGCCTGGCATCCCCAGGACCCTACCACATAACGGGACCATTTCTAACTGACATTACCCCATTCCAAACTATCGGCTGACCCGAAATGAGTCCATAACCCGACTCATCGTCACGCTTAACTTCTCATTCTTAGTCTGAAATAAATCTCTCTCTTATCTCAAGGTACTTCTTACCCTACCCCCTATTCACTGGAGGTTCGTCTCATAAGCCAAAGTATTTCTACTATACAATCTTCCCTATCGGTCTTACACTTATACGGGGTAATTACAACTTGTGAACTTTATACAACTATAGTCTCAGTTCACCTATCATTCTTGTCAACATTCTTACTTCTCACTTTACTAATCAAAGTATCCCTACCTCTGGGGTACTATCACTTACAACTGCTAGCACCGCTTATCTTGGTCAATAACATAATCGCTTCCTCATGACTACTATAGTCTTCTCCTAACCGAGAAGCGGAGGCTCGTGCCGGGCCTCAAACACGGCGCGAAGGACTCGCCGATCGCGAATAACATCCGGTGTACCATGGGCATAAGCCCTATCAACTCTCCGAGTCGACTAGTAGCTCTTGCTACCCTTTTACAGGCGGCCGCTGCCCTCGAGGCATAATCGTAACACAACAATACGTCGAGAGGAATTATCTTACTAACACGGCTCATGGCACGATCTTAGAGTGAGAAGAATAGAAACCAACTCCTAAATGTCCCGTAGCCTCCTGTTTATGGGTGTGGCGCAACACACCGATAATCAAGACTCTACTAGACACGGTGCAGAGACATTCCGAGGATCGATCGCCTGATACCACTCTGTCACCCCGAACCCCGGGCGTGATCGTGCCCTACACAGGCATCCTTCTACCTTAACAACTAAGTACATTGCGAAATTAATAACAACTCATTTTTTCTTTTAAAACCAGCGTCACGTGCAAGGCAAAGCCGACTAGGCTGCCATATATACATAAACAAAAGACACTACACCGCATACGAGTCCAATCCCACATATGAATCTGCACTTCAGGAGTTAAATCGAAAATATGACGACAAGGCCCCGTACCCAAACTGCATAAAGCCTGTCTTGAAGGATATATACCAAAAAGATAAACTCACGGACAGAGGAGCTATCCAAAACCCCGAGCAGGATTCTACACTGCGGTCACCAAACAACAGCGTACCTAAACTGCGCATGTAACGCAGCCCGGCGAGGTCGACGAAGAATGTACCAAGTATGTGAACAATGAGCATCAGAATGAAATCATATGATCTAAACAAAGCAGGAGACATGTATGATAGCCAACCTACGATACATAGCACATAAACAAATATATCAAGTCGGGGACGCAGCCCTCAAAGTCACTACTCAAATATAACTATGGGTCTCACGCCCATAATATCAATCGTGCGTGGAATCCTTCCTCACCGCTGCGATCCAGATATAACATAACACCAATAGGCATACATGAACACCAAGTCCCACTGTGTTCTAAAATCAGACGCCAAGTAGGCAAACGAGCAGTGGTATAACGTCTTGGGGTTTACCTCATTTATACTCGACCGAAGGAGGTGGTAAGCGGGGTATAACGTCTGGGCTTGCCCTCATTTATACTCTTACCACGGAGAAGGTGGTATAACGTCTTGGGGCTTGCCTCATTTATACTCTTACCCTATCTCAATGGCCGTCAAACAACACATAAAGCAGGTGGTATAGCGTCTTGGGGGTTTACCCCTCACTTATACTCTTACCCTGGAGAAGGTGGTACAACGTCTTGGGGGTTTACCCTTCACTTATACTCTTACCCTATCTCGACCGACCATCCAACAAGACATAAGCACTACCATGTCTTCTATAAAAATCCGGGAATTTAACCCAAGTACTACAAGTAGCGGAAGCATACGTGGAATCCCACATCATCGCTTGCGACGTCCCAAGAATCTTACAACAAGACAGCCGACCCTTCAACCGAGAGTCGCGACAACTTAATAAAACATAATACTTGCACTCAAAGGCTATTACCAGCACATATAGGCAAGTTCTCAATTAACCAAGCCAAAGTACTTATCAAGGCACACATAGGATAATTCTCATTTAACAAGCCAAAGTACTTATCCGGGCACAAATAGAATAAATTCTCATTTAACAAGCCAAAGTACTTATCCAGCACAAATAGAATAAATTCTCATTTAACAAGCCAAAGTACTTATCCGCACAAATAGAATAAATTCTCATTTAACAAGTCAAAGTACTTATCAAGGCACACTTAGACAAATTCTCAATTTATCAAGCCAAAGTACTAATCAAGGCATACATAGAATAATTCTCTTTTAACAAGTCAAAGTACTTATCAAGGCACACTTAGACAAATTCTCAATTTATCAAGCCAAAGTACTAATCAAGGCATACATAGAATAATTCTCTTTTAACAAGTCAAAGTACTTATCAAGGCACACTTAGACAAATTCTCAATTTATCAAGCAAAAGTACTAATCAAGGCATACATAGAATAATTCTCTTTTAACAAGTCAAAGTACTTATCAAGGCACACATAGACAAATTCTCAATTTATCAAGTCAAAGTACTAATCAAGGCATACAAAGAATAATTATATTTAAACAAGTAAAAGTACTTATAAACGCACACTTAGACAAATCATCAATTTATCAAGCCAAAGTACTTAGCTAGGCATACAGACATTCTTTTATAAAATTCTCCTTGATATGTAAAGCCCCAAGAAGACTAACACAGTAGTATCAAGGCGTGTCTATTTTTCAAGGTAAGTTACTACACTTGTAAAACTCATTTCAAAGCTTGAAATCAAGTAACTCCAAATTTTTCACAATCTAGGCAACTTATGCCGATTTAATCAAAATAGACAACTTTCTAAACCTTCCATAAAGCCGTTATAACCAACTTCCCATAAAGCCGTTATAACCCTTTATGGTTTTAGACGTATCCATTCCTTCAATAACCAAGAGACTTATACTATTAAAACCAAGTATCACATACTTACAAATCAAGTTCTTAACTTTCAAAAATACTTCAAGTCTCTTAATAGTTAGAAAACAAGTTTTCTTCTACTTTTAAACCTCAAGTAACTTCACCCTTAACGCAAGTTACTTCTCTTAAATCATGTCATTTCTCCTCTTTTAAATCAAATAAGTAAATCACTCATTTGACTCCCCTAAAGTCATTATAATGACCTTTAGGTTTTAGAACTAAGGCACTAGCCAAAAGATTTGGAAATCACTTCCTTTTAAGTTTCTATGTACTTTAAGAAAAATACCTTCACTTTTAAGAATCCAAACTTCCTAAGGAAATGGATTATACTACTTACAATTTAAACATCAAAGTACACTCGGAAGTACATAGAACAAATTCTATTTTAGGCAATCCAAATACAAGCAAGGAATGGATCATTCGAGAGTAGAACTTACTTTCTTTATTCTAAGGAATCATGCTAGAAGAGAGATAGTTCACATACCTTTCGGCTAAATCCACAAGCTAAGCCGAATACACCGTACGTAGAAGTGTCAACCTATAATGGTCACAACAAGGCTATCAACTTCTAGTTTCTATGTAGAATAATACTAAGTATTTAGTCTCTAATTCTACGGAAAATCGGGCAAAGACTTCCTTTGTTTCTACTCACTTTGCCACCTTTTTCAAGGCCGAATACAATAACCAACAAGCCACATTTAAGGCTCCAAACAACAACCAAACAAAGGGGATTACACGCCTTACAATACGTGTAATATTCCGCCCCACACTTCATACCAAAGTAGTTCCACAATTAAAGCCATTCTCGGCCAACTTACAACCAACAACACTATGTCTTTTCCAACCCTTTTCCAAATTCCAAGTTCTTAGGTCTAACATGTTATATAGTCTAAACAACTTCAACAACTACAATTTCCTTCCTTTTACAACATCACGACTTTACTAATAATCGACTTGAATTGTAGTCTTAAGGCTAACATGCTAGTTTTCGGATTAGGGTTCCAATAACCAATATCCTTATCAAAATTCATACTATATATCTCATGCTTGCTAATAACCATAGCTACAATCATAAGTAAGCCTTAACTAATAAAACGACAAAATTTATACCTTTCCAAGCCCTTAAAATTTCCAAGATCCAAAGTCGCGCCTTAGAAATTCTTAGCTCCTTTCCTTAAGTTCCAATCCGCTCCAAGCATTCTTTAGAGGCCTATGAAGAACCCTTCTTCAAGTTCCAACTTCAAAGTTGAAGAACTCCCTTTGTTTCCGCCTTGCGACTAACGTAAAAATACGTTTTTCCGAATTATTTCTATTGAGATAACCTTACAATACCCTTGGGGACATTGGGTTAAAGTCTTGTGACTAATGGATCAAAACTACAAAATTTTCTCTTCCTAAAGTAGCCTTGGCCGAGAGCAACTATAGAAGAACAAGAGTTCTCTAATTTTTTCTAAGTGTAAAGTGAGCTAGTCTTGCACTAGTATGATACATATAACACATTGGAGGGTCTAGATATCAACAAATGTGAGGCTAGGATGAATATCACAAGGATTGAGCCTATGTGGACAAGTCGACTTGGTCAAATATGTCAAGCTTGCAAGACTTATCATCTACATAGGTCAAATGACCATTCTACCCCTTGCATAAATTTCGACCAAGCCATGTGGGGGTGCCACGTGTCGCCCTCTCATTCGTCCATAAAATTCCGTAACCCTCGTGGGCCCCAAAAAAACAAAAATTCCTCGGGTGGGCCCCACGTGACCAAATCCGCAAAAATAAATCTCCATAAGGTTAAGAGTTCCATACTCTTCAAATAATGCCTTTTGAGAATCCAATTCTCAACAACGAACATTTTTCCTTTCCGACGTCCGGAAGACTTCCCGTCGGAAAAACAATCCTTCATTTCGTACTAATTTCCAAGTCTTGTGTTCCTTGCGTACATTCACTTACAGATGTCCTGAACTTACGGGGTGTAACAATATAGCACGAATGATAACGTAAACTTGAAATCTGAAACAAACACGGATATTTGGACTTCATGACCTCCCCCTCCTCCCATGTCATATTTTATAATATATTACTTTTCTTCAATACTATAACAAAGGCTATTTCTTTGGACTGAAACTTCTAGATCCAATGGTCTAAGATAGCAACTGACATTTCTTTGTACAACAAGTTCTCTGTAATCTGAACATCCTCTACAGGGTTAACATGGAAAATATTTCTTATGCATTTCTGAAGAATTTGACATATGAAATACTGGATGAGCTGTTCTAAATTTTCGGGGTACTTCCGGCTCATAATCCACCTGGAAAAAAGATTTTTTTGAATAATATCACACTATCCAATATATCTAGGGTTAAACTTGCCTTTTATGCCAATCCCCATCATGCCTTTCATAGGCAATACTTACATGAATTATTGACTTGGATTCTAAGTCCCGTCGTTATCCATTTGAACACCACTTACGGATGATTCTAGGAAATCAACATCTTTTGCCACAACACCTATCTGCCTTATGACTTAATACTTTAAATCCAATCTCATTTACTTTGGTTTACCTACTTCCAATCATTTGATAGGGGTTCTACCTCTCCGCTTCTTCAGAGCTTCATCTAGAATTCTTTTAATGCTTATCATGATAGTCGTTGCTGCACATATTTACTAAGAGATATGTTGTCATTACATCTTCCTTTAGGATCCACTATGCAATTTTGTAATATTCCATCGAATGCCTAAATCATATGCTTGACTGGCACATCTTCCTGAGAGTGGGGCTAACCGGGGTTCCCGAAACCCCTTTTCGAAATGATGCTTCAGAACTTAATTATAACCCGAGTATCTTTAGCTTGTATCCTAAAACTAGAGACTTCATGTTATGCAAGTAAGGAGGGGTGATGTTTGGTAAGTGGGTCAGGTGTTGGTTATATTCGGGTTGACCCGAAAATGGATACCAAAGTATGGTACTTGAGTTCTCGGTTTTGCCAGATAGTGGGTTGTTTGATGGCTATTTCGGGTACATTTAAAGAGAGTTGGGTCAAGGAATTTTAGGGGGTTGTTGTAGACACATTGAGGGTTTTTTTATGTTCGGGATTTGATGGTTGGATACTGGTAGGCTGGTGGAACAGAACTGGGACAGTAAAGTTCTCGGTAAAGTGGGTTATGTAGACTGTTTGTATGATTGATTTGGTTAAGTGTTGGTTCGGTCGATATGGTTAAGTGTTTAGTGGTTGTGTTTGTAGTGATGTGCGGTCAATGAGGCCAAGGAATAGATACACATGTGTTTTAATACCCTAGTAGACACCACGGATAAGGTGATCAATGCCACAAGGTCAAGACTGGGATTTGCTAAGTGCGCTGCCCGTGAACTAGCCAAGTGAGGGTGATCGAAATCCCTTTTGGTAACCCGAAGCTTAGGCTAGGTTGGTCCACACAGTTCCAACGTTCTCTTACCGCTAAGCAGGTTCCTCGGTCTTGGGTATTGATTAGGTCACATAGTCCTAACCAAGACTTACACTAAAGGGTGGGGTGACCCACACATGATCGATATGCTTCAACACGCAAGTTGAAAACACACTTTGGATTTAATCTTAAACTCAAAATGATCATTTACAATATCCTAAGCCTCTATTTATAGTACCATAAAGACCATTCTAGAAGGAAAATAAAAGGATTCAATTACAAGACCATTCAACCGAAAATGGGAACAAGGGAAGGGGATGGGTCGGCTTGGGAACAAAGTCATCCTTCGGCCATTGTGAGCATGGTGTGAAATATCTTGGACTTTCTTGGAGACAAGGGTAAATTCAATCCTCTTCACAGTTCCATTGTAGTAACCGAGTAGAAAAGGGGAATAAATCTTGGTTTCCCTAGATTTCATCTTTTTGAGATCATTTTAGAAGCTTCCATACCTTCCACTTCTCTAGGCCAAGCTTGACCTTCCTTATTTGGATCTTGAATGATCTTCTTGAAAAGCTTCTTGTCTCCGTCATTTCGTCGACCAAGTCTCCCTTGTCCGTGCCATTTTGGCATTCTTGGCCATGTCACATTCTAAGGTTAACCATCTCCTTACAAACATTGAATGTGTACTTACGGTAAGCTAAGAAATATTACATGATTTTAATATGTCCTAGGATGACTAATAACTAGGCTAGAAATTAAAGACAATAAAAATGCAAGGTCTCGGCCAAGACCAACACATAAGGCCGAATAAACTTGTCACTAGGAGGCCATTAAGTTATGGCTCATAACCCTCCCCACAACCCATGTCATTATCGGCCCTCAACTGTGGGCTGATGGCCAATCTTTGACCTCCTTGATCCTTTGGTCAATAACTCAAATTGAGAAGCTAAGTCCGTACCATTTCTTTCATCACCAAGAAGGTGAATCATCTTCTTAATTATACAATCTCGCATAGTCCTTAGCAGTATGGATAGTTATGATCGACAAGAAGCAAGTCAGCTAGTCGGCCTATTAGCAATCACTTAGAAAATCAACTCATGATAACGACAAACTAAATCCTTAGTAAGGTCAACATTACCTATCTACCAATTTCATCTGGCCCTTAATGTTCTATGTCTTCTTACTGGATCCTGATGCTCAATTTTCAGATGATGTTAATTAATACACTGGTCACAACCTCCATAAGGCTATTTTTTATGTCGTTCTATTAGTACTTCCATGAATCATCTTGATATATCTTACTACGTTCTCCATGGATACTACGATCAAGGGATCTTTATACTAATGTTCATTTTCTTTCTATACGTAGGATGACTCTATTGAGTCCTAAATCTTTAGAGTACCATCTTCTGAATTCATCAGTTAGACCCCTACTTGATTAAAAAATACATTATTTAGACTAATCCCTTTTCTTAACCTTCACAATAGTCAATACACTTCCAGTACACGACTAATTGTACCGATTATGATATTACTCAATTCTAATGATATAGGCTTATCGACACATGGAATCTTTAGAATACTTAAGCTATAGCTCCCTTCATAACTTAGCCTCGCTATCGGTCAAAGTATTAGAACTCTTACGGTTGTAGTTGCTCTATCGTGAATACTTCATAGATCATATCATTGAAAATCTTATTCAGGATCTAGAATAAAAATGTTTTTTGTACTTTTCCTATTTCTCGAGGTTGTAAGAGACTTTCTCTCTTCCCTTGTTTTAACACTTTTTCACTAATTCATTTATGTATCATACATCATTCATTATAAAATATCCTAGCCTACTTTTTGCAGCTTTAAACATTACTACCGGTCTTTATCTTTTTATAGTACTTACCTTGTAAAGAACGGGTGGTTGACTTGCTCCCATATAAGGTCCAAGTCAGATTTTGGAAGATTTAATATTACATATTTAGTTATATTAAAATCTGATCGTCATAAATCCGAGTTCTTTTACTGGCCTTATGGTTAAGACTTTCCGTTGATGGTGCTTTGGGAAAAGATTTCCTTAATCACATTGAGTTGTAAGTTCATTACTTGATTTATCTTGTATATCCTTTAGTCTGTTTAAGGATGCTTGCATATATCTCTATTTACTCAACATTTCATCTTTTCTATTACGTCATTATCCCTTCCTCATTGTAGGTCATTACATTGTCTAGACGTAACCACACCTTTATGATATTTATATAACCATGAAAACATAAAATATAAATTTATAGAAGTCTTTAAAAGTTTTACCGACTCAAAATAAGCTGGCCAAGTACGGTGTGTACAACTAATACGGTCCGTACCTCTAGTTGTACAAGTTGTACGGTCCGTATTCATGATCGTACTTCTGCCTAAATTTTTTGCCAACTTGCTAAATATTTGTACGACTATAAAACGACTTTATACAATCTGTACCTCAAGAGTACGGTCCGTACATCACGTGAGGCAGATGAAACTAGTTGAATTCTTGACAAAACATATCCTTTTTGATTCGCCTATATCCTTCTCATCAAGGTATGTCTATATTTCATTAGCATACTTGTTCATGCCTCCACACTTTATCATGTCGCACTTTCCATACTTGTTATCCATTTGCAGGACCTTTCTCAACTACGTTCGATTATCCCAAAATTCTCATCATCACTTGTCTCCATCAAACTACTCTTACCCAAGGGTATTTATGACTATGTGATATTGCCTAATAAGTTCAAGGATCTTATTATTTTACTATTTGTGTCATGATTTGACTTACTAGCACTATAATATACAACTCCAAATACCCAGCGATATAACTTCTTTGTGATCAGACAAAGGGTTTATACTGCCTTCTATTATCACGGATACTAACCCTAGTAACGTGGGGTCACTATTTTGGGTGAGTCGTTCTACGCATTCTTATAAACATTTCCATAACCAACTTTAATACGACTTATTTGAAATGATCCATCCTCATTATGGGGTTATCCTACACTCTTGAGGAAAGTGTGACCATTTGGGTCGCGTGTTCATAAGATACTTTCTTGTTTACGTCAACAAGATTCACGGTGAGACGGGTAAGTTCTCATAACCTTCTTCAATCCTCCAACAAAACTTCCTTCATCCTATATTTATAGCTTATCTTCATCGTATCATCTTTCCCACAAAACTTAGACTTTCGTAAAGTCATCAGAATAACATAATATAATAAATTCAGGATTCACCTAGCATAATCATTTGGAAAGGGAAACCATATTACATACTCTTCCACTACATCGGGTGGAATTCCCCTTTTTCCAACCTATCAACATGTATACGGGGATCTAACTAGCATTTTACCTTTACAGTCATAACCTATTCTCATTGGAGGGTCTAATCCCGCAGGTGATGCCATACAACTAATCACTAAAATAAGGGTCAAGTCGATACTTTCGAACATGAAATGGGTCAATACTAAGTTTATAGGAGGTAAATATGAGGATAACAGAGTAATAGCATACCTCAAACATCATCGGGGCTCTATCCGCCCCCTTGCCCTTACCTTTACTGATCAACTTAGGGCATTGCCGAACCTTATGGATTTGTCTGCCACGCCAGTAACAAACCCCTGTACCTTTACAACACAATCCCATATGTGCTCGACCACACTTCCTTTAAGATGGTTGGCGTGGTCTCACTCGATCTATACTACTCTAACCCTAAGATACCAATGTTTGGGAGCCATATCTTGGCCTTACCCAAGAACTCTAATCATGCACAATCTGCTGCGAAGGTCCATCCTATGGATCATACCACCGTAGCTCACCGCCATACTATTTTCCACTATACTAAAAAACTACCTTGGCCCTCTCAGTACCCTCAACTGATTCAAATCCTGTAACCATAGATGATCACTGACAAAAAATCTCCCTAGGTTATGAACTGTCTGACCTTTAAGGCGGCTATCAACACAAGCTACTCTAGGATGGCTCTATTCCTGGGTGGCCACAAACTGAGTTAGCACTTATATCGCTCTCCTAACATCCTCACCAGATAGAGTGGGTGGTGGAACTAGTGATATAAGAGCTTCCCTCAGTCCCATGGTACTGCTGGAGTCGAAGATACCTGGAAAGATGACTCACTCATGTCCTTTAATGGACATGTCTCAATATGGGGCGTACTACTCATTTCCCATCTCAAGTTATCCTCAATCTCCCTGCCAGTCATAACTCTACTGGATAAAGGCATCGATGTTATGACTCCACTCTATCGCACAATCTAGAACAAGAAGGAAGTAACCATCCTAAATTCCTTATAGCCTCCTATTTATAAGTGTGGCGCACTACACACCCGTAAATGAGACTCTACTAGACATGATTTGTAGACATCCCTATGATAGATCTGCTCTGATACTAAATTTATCAGACCTCAACCTTGGAGGTGTGGTCGACACTTGGTGCCCTAATGCCCGAGCATACCAGTCATAGAACATAAAACCAACATCACAGGATTTGGGCCAATAAGGCCTCTCATAGATAGTTGTGTAACAACTTGCAAAGAGAAAAGGACAA
The DNA here is from genome assembly GCA_029844215.1 of Przewalskia tangutica. NCBI lineage: Eukaryota > Viridiplantae > Streptophyta > Magnoliopsida > Solanales > Solanaceae > Przewalskia > Przewalskia tangutica. Next base: position 113,432,440 of record CM056727.1, read on the forward strand.
AACAATATTTGTATATGTATAACTGAGGATGTTTTCCGCCCGGGTTGTGATGAAGACTACATCGATTGGATGAGAGCATACTTGCAAGGAACCCTCACACCGGGTCCTAGCCACTACTAATGTATCCATGATCGGGATTCAAAGTTTGATGCCATAGCCTGCCGCATTCAGAGACAAACCGATGATCGAGATGCTAGATATCTAGAGAAGATGTAGCATGACAAAACCATTATATCTAGCATGACAAGACCATCATATCTAGCATGACCGAGGAGTTAGACTTTACTTATGAGTGTCTATAGGACTTAGATACCCGTATGAGGCACGTCATGGATGAGATAACACCCATGACCTTCACATAGAAAGGTTATTGGGTCGATTCATTATTGATGTCTACTCATCTCTGGATTCAGACTGCCCTTCGAAGGACTAAGAAAGCTCGGACTAACAGAGCTTCATCATCCTCTACTGGAGGTGACAAGAAAGCCTTAGAGTAACAAGGTTTAAGAATGTTAAATATTATAATTGTTATGTGCTTACGTGATATAAACTGCTTATGTAATTTCATATGTTCCGTCTGAACTCTTGATTGGTCTCATATTCTAGACAACAACCCAAAATAAAAACACAAGGAAACACCAAAACTAAACTAAATTTGTACTTTCTCTTAAAGGTTGATTTGCTATCAATGGACACTCCAGATAGCCAAAGTGACATATCATCAGTTATTTATTTAGTTAGCGATAAAGAGACTGAGGAGTCACTTAGGGAAAAATCACAAGGTAGACACGAAGAATGATTTGGCCAGAGCCAAGATAAAAGAGGTTAACAAAAAGATGGACTTGGCTATATCCAAAATGAAAAATTTGATGAAATTCTGGAATTTATGGAAGACCTTACGGAAAAGTTGAGAAACATCAAAACCAAAACTCTTTGAATAGGTCAAGAAAATAGTCGACGACTATGTCCCACATTTTAAAACACCAAAACAAGAATCAGAGTTCCTATGGCAGATCCTATGCTATATGGGGAATCAAGCGGGGTACCTGAAGGAGTCACCCCAACTACCAATGAAGCTTGTAATTACAATGGGACACCACAAGGGCCTACCCATACATCATCTCTGATGTGGTGGGCGATTTCCCTCAAAAATCATAGTTTGTTCTACAAAGTTGCGCCTAGGGCGGTGCAAAACATTGAGGTGTATGATGGAATGAGAGCAACCAAATTGGCATGTGATAGCTCCGACGTCCTCCCAATTTGTGCATCCATCTTTGCCCACAAAAGATTCATGTTCCACAAGAATCAGCCCATCCACGTCATAGATGAGTAAGTGGCCTTCAAGAGAAGTTCTATCATACTAATTGATGAAAAGTCATTCGTAACTTGTGAGGCCCACACTCCATACTGGTCTACGACCCCATTATGTCTGGTGAAGGAATCACCATAGAAACCCAAGTGTGGCATTACAACTTCACTAACTTTGAAGATTTGTATGAAGAAATATTTTCCCTTTTTGTCCACACCGGCAAGGTTCATCCTTTCAATACCACTAACAAACCATATGTCATCACTTCGAGAATGATGACTTGCTTGTACCATTTAGGGGTGTCAGGGCATGACATCGAGGAATGTGAAGCCTTTAAGTTTGATCTGGAACATCTTGTCAACACTGGTTAGATCTGGCCTGTGATACAAGACCATTTCTAAGAGAGCCACCAGAAAATGCACGATCGTTAGGATGATGACCCTACATGGCTTCCAGGAGAAGTCATCTTTTGGGTAGTTTAGGCATACCTTTTAATATTTCAATCAAATTTTATTCCCTTCATTTTTTAAATAAAATTATGTCCGACTTGATGTCTCGAGGAGGGATACATAGGAAGCCCATATCGTTCCTGTTCTAGTGAAAGATTCGGGTAAAAGAAATTAGGATTAACTTCTATGAAACCTGAACTACAGAAGGGCATGATTTCCCATGGACGGATAATTAGGCAGTATATATAAGACTCGTCCTCTATATAATATAAATTATAATCCCCCTATTTATAAAAGAGTTTTTGGTTCAACGACATCATGGAAAGTAAATCCATCACATACCTTCAAACCAAAACCTTAAAAATAAAAAATGGCCAAAATGACAAAAGTACCCTGGGAATGGAAAATTAATCAAGAGTTCAGATCGAATACATGAGTCCGTGTACTTTATATGAAACTTTTATGCAATATCATGCATTATTATTTTTCGGCTAATGTGCTAACGTCATATGTCTTTGAGTTGCTCTTTTCTTATAGAAAAGGGTTGATTCGTGTTGCGACATACTGATATACTTTACCAAATCGAAAGTCGCAACTTCATCCCTAAATCAACAAAATATATCAAGAATGACTGATACTCATAAAGAGGCACGTAACAAATATACCTCCAAAATGCTTCTCACACCAAGGATGTGATCAACTTACTATTAAGAAAGATTGCAAACCTTCAAGAGCAGGTTTCGAAGAATGAATCAATCAATGTTGCCAGAGAGGCATCTACTACTGAGGTAATAAGGCCTCCACTGTCGTTTCCATCAATGAACTCACTTATACCCGAACACTTCCTAAATACCCATGTTAGTACCTCATACCAAACCCCAACTCCAGCAAATACCGCCCATATAGACGAGACCTCTCATTCCACACCTTCTTTTCAGGTACCGCCTGCTTATGCTGATCCTAGCATATATCGAAACAATTACATCTCATAGTTTCTATGCCAGAACGCGTTGTTAACTAATCTCAGTAATAAGAGGAGGTATGTGACCTCACATGTAGATAGAAGGGTAATAAGACAAGATAAAGAAGTATTAAGAAGTATAAATGTCAAATGAATCAAAGAAGATAAGTTTCATCGCGATTTCACAAATTGACAAGTTTTACGGCAAAAATTATGCCCATAATATGGTTTTATAGACCGTAAAAGTGGCAGAGTTCCATCATAAAACTTAACATAAATTGGATTTTGAGAGGTATTTTACGGCATCTTTAACAGAGCGTAACATGTTTTACGGTGGGTGGTGTAACCGTAAAAGTATTTTATGGTAGAAGATGTCATCGTAAAACCCGCTGTAAAAGGAGGCGGTGCCTAATCTTTTAAAGTAGAGGAAGGCTCATTTTTCATAATTTATCAGTTGTGAATAAAGCCCCAAACCCTCCCAAGGAGTTGTATACTTGTCCTAGCAAAATTCAAGAGGAGAAATTGTGTAAAATTCTCATAAAAGGCTTGTAATACTAAGTTTTACTCTTGCTACCTTCTTGTTACCATTTTAGTAAAGTATATCAAGGATAAGAGTTGTGTTTCAAAGGGTGACCCTGTCATTTAAAGGTAAGTTTCATCTCCTATATGCTCTTCTTGCAGTTTTACAAGTGTTTAGGATGGAATTATTGAAGAATTTTAAGGAATAAGCAATTGTAAGACTCAAAAACCCTGTCTTGTAGTTGTGGGTTGTTTTTCATGGTTTGAGAGTGTTATATGGAGTTTTCGAGCTATGAATGGTGTCACGACCCGAACCCGGGCCCGTGACTGGTGCCTTACCCCGGGCACCCTAGTGATACAACATCAGAGAAAAACCAGCGGAAATAAAAACTTAAACATACAATTAGATATAGATCAAGATAAAAGAAAATAGGCCAACCAAAACGGTTGCCTTTTCAAAGATATATATATATCGACCTTTGAACAAGCATAATCCTTACAACCCCGCCACAACAAAGCATGCACTCTCTAAGATTTTTACAACAACTATGACGGGACAGGGCCCCGCCATACCCCTGAATATACAAAAACCTACAGACTCAGGGTAACATACCAAAAGATAAGCCTCCGAAGGAACGGAGCTTCCCAATACGCTGAAATGTGATCCTATAAGTGGGGATCGACAGCCGATGTACCTCTACCTGCGGCATGAACGCAGCCTTCAAGGAGGTCGATAACAGTACCAAGTATGTGAAACTGAAAAATAATGTAAATGAAATCATAATAGTCTATATAAAGCAGGAGACATGTATGATAACCAAACTACAGTACACACATATAAACAGTTATATCAAGTCAGGGACTCACGCCCTCCAAGTTATTACTCAAATATAACTATGGGTCTCACGCCCACAACATCAATCATGCCCGTGGAATACCTTCCTCACTGCCGGCAGTCTATGATATGATAACACCAAGAAGTACACCTGAACATCAGGTCCCACCTGTGTCATAAAAACCGTACGGGGCAAGTATAACTACCAGATCCGACCGTACCAATAATACTGTACAACCATATCATGAAGCTGACACGTGGCAAGTGCAATAGCCTCTACCAGCTCCTCCCTGCGCCACGTAGCTGACGGGGGCAAGTAAATCGGCTACGCACCAGATCACAACCGTAAGTCACGAAGCTCCATCCAAACACTGACTCGCGAAGCTGACACGTGGCAAGTGCACTAGCCTCCACCAGCTCCTCCCTGCGCCACGTAGCTGACGGGGGCAAGTGAATCGGCTAAGCACCAGATCACAACCGTAAGTCACGATACTTCGCCGCGAAGCTGACACGTGGCAAGTGCGATAACCTATACCAGATCCACCGCCACGTGCCGACGGGGCAAGTAAGCGCTATGCACTCGATCACAACCGTAAGTCACGATCTTCGCCATAAATAACCATAATGGTCACATGTCCACGTAATCCATCATCGTGTAGACATGCCCATGTAACAATGATAATGAAAGCATACGTGGAATCTTCCGTCACCGCCAGACGCCCAAGTAAGTTCTCAACAAGTCAACCTACCTCCATCGAGAGACGCCAGAGTATAGAAACACAATTTTTGCACAACAAAGGCTATCACAACAAGCATAGGCAAGTTACACAACAACAAGCATAGGCAAGTTACACAACAACAAGCATAGGCAAGTTATACACAACTCAAGGTACTTTCATTTTATGTCAAAGTCAGGTTTTAACTCCTAAAGTACTACGACGTTAAATTCCTTTTAAAGATCCATTTCTTTTACAAAGGTCACCCGATACCGTAGTATAAAAATAGAGTGACTAACATTGTTAAGTAAACCAAAACACTTCCCTTTGTAAAATCAAGTAACAACATTATTTTCCAAACGTTCAAGTTTGCCTAATTTCAATGCTCAAGTTTCTCATTTTCGAAAAGGTTTCGTAGTTCATAGTTTTAATCCTTTAAAACAATTTGAGAAACATATGTCTTATGTGTGAGTAAGTTATTCTTTGTTCATAACAATCTTATTAAAGCAGCCATGATCTAGGGAATGTAATATCATTTTGTCTCATCTTAGCTTCTATGCAGATGGAGGTTTCTACTGGTTTTAATAATACTTTATTAGTCAATACATTTCCCTTTATTAGCGCTGTTGTGGTTTGTTCGATACTTATTCTGATTTCCGAAATCAGTAAAACATTATTCCTTTTAACAACCAAGTACTCATTACTCACGAATGAGGTTTCACACAAACATTCATATTAATTCATTTAAGTCAAGCCTCTTATCTTTTAAGATCAAGTCTCTTAACTTCTAAAATTAATAAACCATTCTTTTTATCTCTCTTAAGTCGTTATACCTAACTTCTCATAAAGCTAGTATAACTCTTAAGCTTTTAAAACCAAGCATTATTCTTCTTTCAACAAGGTTTCTTAATTCTTTTGAAATACTTCAAGATTCTTTTTATTCAGGCTTAAGTCAAAAGACATTGCCGTAAAACTATATTCAGTTAACACACGTACGTCTACCGTACTATATATATATTCTTGTAAAATACTTCCAGATTCTTATTATTCAGGCTTAAGTCAAAAGACATTGCCACACGTACGTCTACCGTACTATATATATTCCTTTAAAATATCATGCTCAAGAGTATAGGAAGAATCACATACCTCGCGACGATTATCGACTATTAGCAAAACGCTCCACGGCTATAACCCGGCTAGCCTTGTCCACCTTCCAAGTAGTACATGCTACTCGCAGAACAGTCAACCAATAAAGGTTATAAGTCTCATCAGAATACAAATTCTATGTAAATCTGCTTTAATCTTCTACTTTAATACTCTTCTGATGTGATTTCAGTTCAAGTCTTTTCTGTAATATCCTTCTATTACAGTTCAATTCTCTTCTTTTATTATACCATCCTTATACGTCTTATATTCATTTCTATACTACTACAGTATGTAATTACAATTACAACAGAAGGACAGTAGTATTTACCTTGATAAGCCCAAAATTATCCAAGTATAAACGTCGATCCTGAGCAAGGTTTAGCTCCTAATTGCACGCTCCGAGAAACCCTTAGAAGTTCTTCACAACTTCTACTTAACACTTCAACCGACTATGAAGGTTTTCCTTAGGGTTTCGTTTAGTGGCTAAAGGAAAGTATAATAGTATTTTCCGGGCTTTTCGTATAGAGGGTACTTGGAAATACTACAAAGGTTTTGGGCTAGAGTATTTTGGCATTCCAACAATACTTGGAGAAGTATTTCTCAACCAAGGGGGGGGGGTATTTCTCGAAAACAACTAGGCTAGGGGGGGGGTACCCCTCGGCTAGAACACTACAAAGGGGGAGGGGTGCTCTCGGCCAAGGCCTTTCTCAAAGGGGAGGGGGGGGGAGTTGGACGAGAGCTCACAAGGGAGAGGGAGGGATTTTTAGACTTGGAATTTATCAAGAGAGGATGAAGAATAAGTCTTCAACTAAGGGGGTATTTATAGGTCAAGCAATGGCCAACCAATGGCCAAGATGAAGCCAAGTGCAAGGCAAGTGTAGGGTGTGGATTCATCCATGTGTACCTTATCCATCTACCACACCAACTATCACAAAATATCCTACCTAACCAAGACCCCCATTTCGTCCACTAGCCGCCCACAATCACGTCCAATGTGAGGGTGACACATGTCACCCTCCCGTTGGTCCAAAATGTTTCGTCTCTCGGAAAAATCCGCAAAAATAATAAATGACATAGCCGGAATTTTCCCTACGCAAGCTTTGTAAAACGTTTCGTCGGAAAACGATTCTTTTCGGTACTTGTGAACAAAATTTTCGGTCCTAGCCTATCTTAAGGCTTAAACTTTTATACGTACGCCCTCACGTACATACTCCAGAAATACGAGGTATAACAAATGGAGTTGTGATGACAAATATTAATGATAATGACGATTTTTGTGAAGTTATGAGTAGAATTTGATCTATAAACGACCCTATAAAGCTGTGTACATGGGTTGTTCGATAGAATGTCTAAGCGAACTCATTATATGAGTCATGGATCGAATATTGATGCAAACCATTTGTATGATGTAGATAATCATTCTTAGAGTTTGCGGGGATCTACAAAACTTATTTAGCTTCGACGGCAAGGTATGTAAGACTCACTTCTTTCTCTTTTTGGCATGATCGACATCGAAATGATTATTTCAAAATGAAATTCATTAAAGACTACTCTTAAATCCTTAAGGAAGTACTTGTGGTTTTCCTATAAATATGTTGTGATGTATTACCCATCTATCACCGAGCTTACATCCTCATTTCAAGGCACTCTTTTAATATCAATAAAAGTTGGTTTCCTGAATGTTAATCTAATAATGTGATTTATGGTTCTTGTGGAGTTGTTTGAAAGAGTAACAGGTGATGTGTAAACCATCATAAGGGAGTCGGAGGTGTAATGACCTTACGTTACTCTGACAAGTTCAAAGAGTATTTGGAAATCCTTAAAAAGGTCATCATGTGCATGCATTATATATCTATATTACGTGATTGTACATGTATGAGATTAATGATATTTCCAAAGAGGCCTATGTCGTTATTGCATAATTTATACAAATATGCTATTAACAGTACTACCCACAGAGGCCTATGGCGTTACATACACGATTATATTTTACTATGCATATTCTGGCCCCTAGAGGCACTCAGAGTACATGTTATCTTTTTACTACTTTACTTTACAGTAGTAAATTCAGTTACAATTTCACTTATGCTTTATCTACAATGTTATACGTATTTACAACTTCAGCATTACATATTCATTACAATTTTCATATTGATGTCCCTTTTTTGGGAAACTGCATTTCATGCATGTAGGTACATATAGAGATGCAAATGACTCCCCTTAGTAGGTGACATGACTTAGCTGAAGGTTGTCACGCCCCTTTCTATCGGAGCTGTCTAGTGAACTGATAGGTATGATAAATGTGCATATGTATATATAATTAGGCATGCCGGGGCCTTGTCCTGACCAATTGTTATTGGTATACTCTCTAGAGGCTTGTATACAGTCATGTTGTGTATTAAGATTTTGTGTGTGGTCTTGTACCCTACAGTAGACTTGTTGTGTTCATGTTGGCCTTATAGGCCTTGTTGTTATATATACATGTCTAGGTTGGGCATTTTTTGCTTGCAGGTGATTGTGTTCTTTGCTCAGTAAATCATTGTTACAGACCATGCTAGCATATGTGTTGTTGAGTATGTCATAAATATCATGATTGGTAAGCTCGAGCCTTAGAGCGTCAGGTGCCAGCCAACCCACCGCCTTAAAGTTGGTGTGTGACAAAAACACCACTACCACACAACACCCCGAGCCGCTGCCACTCCTAAAGTCACCTAGCAGACCCCCATAGTATCATTTCACACTCCAATTACTCCCATTGACTCTTTTGCCAGAGCTTGACTACTACGAAGAACAACGGAAATAATCTTAAATAAAGGTTGGATATTTACCCCTTTGATGAGACGAGAACATCTCTGCGAAAATCAGCTCAATCGGAGCTCTAGAACTCAAGTTATGTGCAAAATACTAAATGGATGTAGTCTGATTTATAATACAATGTCATTTCCGCTTCGGCGAACCAATTTCCACTTCGACACCCGGAAGTCCGCTTTGGCGCACATCAGAAACTAACAATATTTCCCGAAACTAAAATGGGTATAACTCCCTCGTATGATGTCGGAATTCGACGATTCAATTTACTACTGATCACAAATTTCAATACACATATATTACAACAACCAGAACTCAATTCCAACATCAAATGACTATAACGGTATATTGAAGCGTCGAAGGTGAGCGACTTATGTCAATAACTCAAAAAACCTAAACTTGAAAAAACGAGTCCAAATCCAATTCTGAAAGATCCTACAAGTCACAAATGATCATACGAAGCTACTCGAACTCTCAAAACACCCAAATAGATCCGTCTAAGCCAAAGTTGATCGTGGTAAACTCCAAATCAGCTCATAAGCTGGTTTCTCAACCAATCACTTTAAATCCGAACCAACGTCTCGACTAGGTCATAAATCGTGTTCCGGAGCTAATAAAATGGTCAAAACTTCGTAAAAGACGCATTTGCCCTTGATGTTGACTTTGGTTAAACTTATTCATTTCTTTATTTAAGGATTTCCAAAATATTATTTTCCTTATCAAAAACTCCCCTAAAAGACCCGAGAATCGATCCACCCATACCCGCGAGTCAAATACACTCTAACGATGCTAGGGGAAGGGTCAACATGGGTGAAATTCCTAAATGATCATATACAAATTAAACAAACGTTCATCCTTGAACGAATAAATGAAAGTATGAAAGCTGACGAGTAATCAAGGAATATCCATCATAGCAAGAAATATCACGTGATCTATCGGCTACTTTTGACCAGAGTGCGAGCGGTATCTGCAACGTTGCTCTTTTGCGCGATTCCCTGGATGGAGCAAAATGTTTGTTTTGAGGAGTCACCGCCTAATTAGTTAAGTGAATTAGGACACTTGAACTATTGCAATAAAAATACTGCAACTGATCTTCATTTAATGGTCTGCGAAATTAATGAGATTCTGAATCAGAGTTCTTTATTATCCTAAAGGGAAGGGATTAGACATCCTTTAAGATCCGCTAACTTGCGGTTATTCGGTCAAACCTATGTTAATTATTATGCTAAACAAAATGCATTTTTTAGATACAAAATTAACTAAAACAAATATTGTAAATAATTAATTAAAAGAGCAATGACAAGAATAAATAAACTACATGCGTTTTGAAACATGCTTGACGAGCCTAAGAAAATAAAACTAGCGTCGGATTTCCAATTTTAATCTATCCCTTTTTAAATTATTAATTCAACATCTACCTATTCTAAACATTTTCAATAATTTACAATTACGATAAAAATGCAATACAGAATAAAATAAAACTAAAATTAAATACAACATAAAATAAAACTCCGAAGGGACATCCTTTCGCCTTCTTTAGCCCTTTTTTGACATTATGCACAAGATGTATCTTCGGGTACCTGTATAAAAACTTAGTAAAAGATTTAGTAAAAGAGTAAATAATTCTCAAACAACAACAAGAATTAATAAGAAAACTAAAATATAAAACCCATCTTTTGTACAGGGGAGGCCTTGGAAATCAGACGGAGATTCCTTCACTGGCCAGTGTGTAGTATCTGTTCAAAATCAGTTAACCAACAGTGTAGCATTTGTTCTAAACCAGTTTAATAAAATAACGGGCAAAAAATTGTCCTAAAATTAGTCCGAACAGCAACTGAAAAATAGTAGAAACTGTAAAAACCACACATCGAACACGTCGGAAATCTTAAAATATCTCCGGAAAGTTCAGAATATCTTGAGTTTTAGGGCTCGTGAGTAGCCCAAAACCAAAAAGCGATCCAAAAAGCGAGAAATAGTAGCATCAACACAGTGAACACGTCGAAAATTTTAGAATATCGCCGGAAAACCAGAACTCATTTCGAAACTCTAAAATAAAACCAACGAAAGGTCGCCGGAGTTTTAAAACTCCGACTAGTTACCAAAAATAGTGAGAAATCCGTCCAACAAACAAAATAACAAACAGATCAAAAATAAATAGCCAACAGAGGTCATCGGAGTTTTTAAACTCCGGTTAGTTACCCCAAAGTCACAAAATCAGTCCAACAACAAGTTAAAATAACAAAAGTAGTAGCTAGTACACCGGAGACAAGCTATCACCGGAAAATTCAAAATGTCGCCTGAAAACCAGAAATCAGTCCATACAGAAAACAAACAAGGTAAAGCTAACAACACATCAAAATGAGTAAATGGGTCAGCGTCGCCTCGTCGGCGAATGGCTGGAGCGACGCCGCCAGATGGTTTCAGATGTGGACAGTGGTAAGGGTGTTCACCGGATGACGGGTTTTAGAGAGAGGGGGTGAGGTTCGACGGTGAGCAGGGGTGGTTCATCGGACTCGGAGCTCCGGCAAACACAGTGGCAGTGACGGGATTTCGGGAATGAGGGGTTCGTTGGGAGAGAAGGGGAGTGGGGTGAGGTTCGCGACTGAGCTTTTTTTTAAGCTTTTAGAATAGGAGAGTGGTGGGGTGTTAAAGGGAGTTGTGCGGCATTGAGGGGGTCTTGAGAATGGGGGGAAGAATTTTTATTTATAGGGGTATTTAGGTTTAGGGTTTAGGTTTGAGTTTGATGGGAAAATGAAAAGTGGGGTTTGATTTTTTTGGGGGAAAATAAAAGTGTTGGATTGGGATTAAAATAAAAAGGGTGTTTGTTATTTAAAAAAAAATTATTAAAATAAAATAACGGAGTAATAATAATAAAAATACAATATTAACAAAGACCTAATGCTTAATTTAAAATAAGAGATGCGATGCCATTTTGTTTAAAATAAAACATAGAATATTTAGGTAAAAATATGATTATTATAAGAAAAAATGCAAAAAATGATGATAAAAATACGGTGTCCAAAAATACTTAAAATTGCAAGAAATAATCAAAATATGTGTCAAAATTGGGTGTCAACAGCTTGTCACTCATTGACTGAAGACGATGAAAGAGTTTTCGGACAAAGACGTTGACTTGTAGCCAATTTTGTCTCCATCGTCAGAATTAGAACAAAGATCAAGAAATGAATAGGCAAAAGAGAATTTTAAGAAGAATTAGAAGCAAAGTCGGTGCAGATTCAAAAAAATTCCCAGTGTCGAATTATGATGACACTGGGTCGTTGTGATGCCAGAATTAAAATCAAAGTTGACGCCGATTCAAAATGTGTCCCAGTGTTGAATTATGATGACACTGGCTGCTGTGATGCTGAAAAATTACATACGGGCAGACGCCGGTTCACAATTGTCTCAGTATCAAATTATGATGACACTGGGTTGCTACGATGCTAGAAAATTAAAGACAATGCCGATGCAAATTCAAAATTTTGTCCCAGTGTCAAATTATAATGATACTGAGTTGCTGCGATGCTAGAAAATTAAAGACGGGTTGATGCCTATTCAAAAATTTGTCTCAGTGTTGAATCTTGATGACAGGGTTATAGTTGTGATGGGGTGATGGAAGAGACATGTTGTTTGTCCCCTGAAATGCCTCTAGGGTGTTTGTTCCCGAGGTCAAAAATGCAAAAGGTGTTTATTCCTTTTGCTGACAGAAGACAGGGTGTTTGTTCCCTGAAATGCCTCTAGGGTGTTTGTTCTCGAGGTAAAAATGTAAAAGGTGTTTATTTCTCGTGCTGAAAGATAGGGTGTTTACAGATGCTGAGAAAGACAGGGTATTGGTGACCATTGTGTTGACGTGCTGGTGGCGTCATTGTGTTGACGTGATGATATCGTCATTGTATTGACGATGCTGATGACATCATTGTGTTAACGCGAGGATGATGTCGTCATTGTGTTGACGCGAGGATGATTCTGTTATTGTGTTAACGATACTGATGGTGTCATTGTGTTGACGCGATGATAATGTCGTCATTGTGTTGACGATGCTGATGGCGTCATTGTGTTGACGTGGGGATGTCGTCATTATGTTGACGATGCTGATGACGTCATTGTGTTGACGCGAGGATGATGTCGTCATTGTGTTGACGAAATGCAAATGACGTCGTTGTATAGACGAAGTGAAGATGACTCTGGTGTACAAGCGCAATACAAGTGTCATCGTTGTATAGATGAAGTGAAGATGACGCCGGTGTACAGGCAAAATACAGATGTCGTCGTTGTAAAGACGAAGTGAAGATGACGCTGGTGTACAGCATAATGCTGATGTCGTCGTTGTATAGACAAAGTGAAGATGACGTCGGTATACAGGCGCTGATTTCGTTGTTGTATAGACGAAGTGAAGATGACGTCGGTGTACAGACGCAATGCTGATGTCGTTGTTATATAGTCGAAGTGAAGATGACGCTGGTGTACATGCGCAATTCTGATGTCGTCGTTGTATAGACGAAGTAAAGATGACGCCAGTGTACAGGCGTAATGCATATGTCGTTGTTGTATAGACGAAGTGAACATGACACCGGTGTACAGGCGCAATACTGATGTCGTCGTTGTATAAACGAAGTAAAGATGACGTCGGTGTACAGGCGCAATGCTGATGTCGTCGTTGTATAGATGAAGTGAAGATGACGCGGTGTACATGCGCAATGATGATGTCGTCGTTGTATAGATGAAGTGAGGATGACGCTGGTGTACATGCGCAATACTGATGTCGGTGTTGTATAGACGAAGTGAAGATGCCGCCGATGTACAGGAACAATGCAGATGTCGTCGTTGTATAGACGAAGTGAGGATGACGCAAGTGTACAGGCACAATGCTGATGTCGTCGCTGTATTGACGTGCTGCATTTGTAACCCGCATTGGCTAAAATGATGTTGAAGTTCTTGTAAATCCAATCTGGATGAACAGTTAATTCATGGATATAGGTAATGTAAAAAATGAATAAACAAGGATGAAAATATGACCCTGTGAGTCGAAACACCATCCTTGTACGGACATAATGCAGATGAGACCTTGTAGGTCTAGATGGCGCTTTTGTACAGATGTCAAACATGAATGTGATCCTCAAAATATGTCTCAGTTTCTGGTATATAAGGATGCTGAACTCTCTACTAGACAAAATCGAGTAATGTGTAGGTAGTTTGCCTGCTCTATCAAGGTGATCAAATAGGCTTATTTTGTTAGGTGCAAAAATAAGAGAGAAAGATTTCTAATGGTGTGACCGAAGCCGATGTGGTTTCCTACGTATTCCGCCGAGAGAATCAGGTCAAGACGTAGTTCGTGATGCAAAAATAAGAATTTTTATGGTTTTCAAATAATGTGGGACCGAAGCCAATGTGGCCGCCTACGTATCCTTCGAGCGAATCAGGTCAAAACGTATTTCATGATGCAAAAAATAAGATTTTCAATACATGTATTTTTTGTTGTTTTTATGAAAAAATGGGAAGACAACATCACGTTCTGGCTTCAGTTGATACCAACAATTAGTATTGTGCATAAGGATTTTCGTTTATTGCTTTCAGTCTAACCGAGACTGACTCCGGTGTAATTCTTATAGCTTCATATGGTACCTCAGACATACCTGAGTGTCGACACTTGCTTCAAGAAAAGATTTCGAAGTATACGCCTCCTCATGTTTTAAATGCCCTCACTGAAAGAAAGTCCATTCCTCACATACATTTTAGTATTTTGAACTTTAGGACGTCAAGAAAAGTACACTCACACTCAGAAAGATGTTCATGTATGTAATTATGATATCATAGGCTTGGCCGTCATGTGAGTATCCACTAATGTGAGAACCCTCGGTATAGGATCATGTAGGGTTTTTTATGGGTTTGTAATGTAAGAATAAGTGACTAATCCTTCCTTGAGCGTTGGATTATTTCTGCGCTCGACATTTGTGCGCCTTGATCCTGATCTGTTTCATTTTGTCCTTTTCTTTTGGACTGACTTTTTTTTTTAATCTTTCGTTTGGAGCCATCTTTTTTTTCAGAGTTATTTTCGCTCTTTTTTTTATTTTGTATTATTAGGGCTTTTGATTTCTTCTTTTGTGAAGTCGTCCTTTGGTTTTGTTTTCTTTTTCCCTTTTGGGACTTTGCAACTTTTGTCTTTGAGGACTTCAACTTGAATTTTGTCAGCAATTTGCACATTTTTCAATGCGCTCAAGGAGGTCGGGCCAAGAGATGGATAGTGTGTGTATGCACTCAGAAAGGGTATATGTGTAATATGCGGTTGTCGAAAGAATATGCTTTAGGCTCAAAGGGGGAGTGCTACGGATAATGCTATTTGGTAGGCTGAAAAGGCTCAAACGGGTCAAAAAGGACCTACGATCATTTCCTATACCGAGTGTTACTCAGGATTTCGCCTCAACAAACATTTAGGCCAAGTTCTAGATCACAATATAATACAATTGAACTTATTCTAAAACTCACCACACAATGTACATGAACGATGAAGTTGATTTCGTTCTTATCTTAGAAGAATGTAAGACAATGTCATTACAGGTGTGAATGAGATGTACCAAAAGAATCTATGGTACTTTACCACGAATTCAGCTCATACTGATTATTACTCGTTCTTTTCTATGCACACTCCTAACTGTGTTGATATCAATCAAGTCAAACAATGATACTTAAAAATATTTTTGTATTTTTGAATGACGTTATTTTTTATTTTTGAATAAAATATTTTTTTTGTATTTTTTTAATAAAGGGTACCGAACCCGAATAGGGCTGCCTACGTATCTCACTTTGATGAAAATCAGGTGCGCGTAGTTCGTTCAGATATGTTATAAAATGTATGCTTAAAAACAATTCATATATGATTGGATGATAAGAATAAAAGTTTTGTGCAAAATAAATGATTGTACACTATAGAATGAATGCAAAGTAAAATGATTGTCCATGATATGATGAACGTAATGAAAAAAATGAATGTATGTGATAGAATGAATGTAATGAAAAAATGAATGTATGTGATAAGATGAATGAAATGCATGAGTGAACCAAATATGCTTTCTTTTTTGTTGTGATCGAACCTGAGATTCTTTTTATTTTATTTTTTTATGTGGTGCCGAACCCAAAATGGGTTGCCTACGTATCACACCGTTTGGTGAGAATCAAACACGTGTAGTTCGGGAAGATATGTTGTTTAGTGTAGATGATTTATGTAACGAAGACTAAGCATATCAATTAATTTACAAATATATATAAAAATACAAAAGTATGGAAATATCCAGAGCGATGCCTCGTTGAATCTGGTATTGGCTGACTTCTTTCAGTCAACATAACTCCCGATCATTTCTGTGATTTTTATTATTTTTTATTTTTCAACCGCCCTCGACTGTTCGCGAAGACGGTCTTCCTTAAAAAAATATGACAAATGGGTGAGAGTAGGGAAGTAACGGAAAATAATAAAATGTGAGTGTGACAGTATAGTAAAAAACTCCCCTGATGGGTTTGCTCGGACTGAAGGCTGACGGACTCCTTTCAGTCGAAAATATCTCTCGATCACCTTTGTGACACTTTGTTTTATTATTTCCTGGTGTATCTCCAGGGATAATGTTTTTGAACGACCATCCCCGACTGCTTGCGAGGACGGACTTCCTGCAAAAAAACGATAAATGGGTGAAAGTAGGAAAGTCACAAAAATAATAAGATGTAGAGGTGTGACAATATAGTCAGAGACTCCCCTGATTGATTCGACCGGACTGGAAGTTGATGTTTCACAAGGTCTGAATTGTGATGTTTAAGAGTGATTTACCCTTTACTGGTAACACGGATTCTATCCCATGGACCAAAATATGGCGTTGCCCAATAGAAGTCTTGATTGCAGTATGACAGCAAAAAGTGCAAATGCTCGTGTCCGGAGTTACAAGCACATGACATGATATGTACAGAGTTAAAAGGGTAATTATTGCTTTAAGTAATATGTACAGAGTAGCTAGCGACAAAAAATAATAAGCAAATTGCATGAAAATCAAGTGTGCACCCTAATATACTTGGGACCTCTCTTATGTCAGAGGTGGCCTAAACGCCAAATATGTGAGATTGTGATAGGCTGATCCAAGTTGCTAAACATTAATACTTTTGTTGGAAATAAAGACAAAATGAATGTACATTTTCTAATTTTGGCATGTCATGATTAGGCTTCAATTCGTTTATCATTATCATACTACACATATATGCTTATTGGTCGTTGGGTTGTGAAACTCGTCGACAATTTAGTGGATTTCCTAATTGTGGAGACGATACCAAGGATCGACCAACCTAGGGTAAATTCATGCATGACTTAAGATAAATGTGGTATAGCTCTATCCTAAATTTTCTATGATTTAGCTTACTAGACACAAGGTTCCCGAGCGGACTACTCGAGTGAGATGGCTACGCGGCTGTCGAGATGAATCGTACAACTCCGCGCCTTTGCCAACTCTCCTAAAATTGGGTAATTGGAAGAAATTTGAGGGTGCACAAAACACACCTCGCGTGTAATGTGTGATAGTGTCAATTCGGAAGGGAGGAAGTATGAGCGAAATGCCAATTTATGGGAAACAGTAAAGAGAGTAGCAATTAAAGCAGTAAATTACAAAATTAAAAGCAAATAATTTAAGCATTTACAAAAACTAAAATCAAAATAAAGCATAATATTTAATTAAACTGGGTTTGCTATGGTCAAGAAGCTGATATCCCCAGCGGAGTCGTCATGATGTCGCGCCCATTTTTTACCGTGGGGTCTGAACGGTATCTACAACGTTGCTTTTTTGCGCGGTTCCATAGATGGAGCAAAATTCTTGTTTTGAGGAGTCACCACCTAATTTGTTACACCCCGTATTTACATGACATGGTGTAAGAACGTACGTAAGAACTCACAGTGTTAAGATTGGAGACTTGTAAAAATTTCTCGGAATTATGAAATTGTCGGAAAACGTTTTGTTGTGACGAATGGGAGGGCGACACGTGTCACCCCCCTTAGATGGTGCCTTGGACGAAATTGCAAGGGCAAGAGGGTCATTGGACCTTTGTTAGCAAGACAAGTCTTGCAAGTTGTTAAGCTTGACAAAGTTGACTTAGTCAAGGTCCCACTAGACTTGATATTTAGCAAGACCTCATCCTAGCCACCCATTTGTAGACACCTTGACCCTCCATTGCCCTTTATATTACTACTAGTAGCAAGAGAGGACTTAACACTTAGCAAAATTTCACAAAATTGAAGACTACACTAATGGTGCTCTCGGGTTCACCATGGAGAAGAAAGGAAAATTTTTCGTTGCTTGTTCTTTAAGCTCCACATTTTAAACCAAGGTGCTTGAGTGTTATGTAAGTGTATCTCAATAGAAAAATCCCGGAAAAAGAGAGTTTTCGTAGTAGTCGCAAAGCAAAAACCTAGTTGTCTTTCTAGGTTTTGTTTAGAAGTTTGAAGGAAAATTGTTGGGGTTGTTCTAAGGGTCTCGAGGCGGATTGAGGTGTCTTGAAGAGGCTCTAGGTTGCTAAGGAGCGACTTGGTTGAAGATTGGATTGAGAATCGTTAAGGTATAATCTTGTCCTTTAAGATGTTACAAGATTATATATTTTTGTTGTTGTTAGTTTTACACGTTGACAACATGAAGTTGGTATGTAGAAGTTTATAAGTATTATGGAGTGCTTGTAGCTAAATTCGAAATGTTATATAAGCCAATTGAAAATTGGAATTACTAATTGGTCGTTTATTAGAAATCGTCGCATGTTACCTACTTAGAGATTATGGATTGTTATAATCAAATGCGACTTGATATCATGTTATGCTACCAATTTGGATTGAAATGGAAATTTGATAAGAATTGGTATGGTTGAACTCAAGGTGGCCGAATTTGGACTTTTAGTTTGTTATTCATTTGTATTGGACTACTTTCTAAATTGTGAGCCAATTGGGGCTGTTTAGTTATTCATTGTATTGGAATACCTTCTATATTGTTGTGAGCCAATTGGGGCTGTTTGGTTATTGTATTCGGCCTTGAAAAAGGTGGCAAAGTGAGTAGAAACAAAGGAGGTCTTTGTCGATTTTCCGTAGAATTTAGCGACTTAGCACCTAAAATATTCTACGTTAGAAGTGAAAGGTTAATGGACATATTGTGACCATTATAGGTTGAAGTACTAAGTATAGCGTATCCTACTTGGAGAGTGGAATAGCTATCAAGGTTGGAGTACTTTGGAGCATTTTGTTATTTGTCGACAATCGTCATGAGGTATGTGAACCTCTTCCTTCCCGTGGCATGATTCTATGTATGGAATATACTTGTGGTATCATTTCATGTTTCCTTCTACTCTTAGAAGTTAAGAGGTAGTTGTGTGATCTACTCATGTAGAACTTTTCCTATCTTTGAGCATGACTAGTTGCACGTATGTAGTGCAATGGACGTATAACACCTAGATATCCTTTACTAATTTTATGAATAGCCAAGTCGGGTGAGTTAGGGGATTAACTCACTTTGAAAGAATAAAGGATGTCTTGAGTTTTATTAAAGTTAAGGGACTTGAAGAGTTTTAAAGTATGTGATACTTGTTCCGTTTTAAACGTATAAGTCCCTTGGATAGGAAATTGTTTTTGGCTAAGATATAAAGTGAATATAACGGCTTTATGGGAAGTTAGTTATATTTGCTTTATGGAAAGATAAATGAATTGATTTTAGTGAAAAGGCAACTTGTTTTTAAGGCATTAATTGCCTAAGGTTTTATATAAAATGAGTCACTTGTTTTCTAAAGGTTAAGAGACTAGTAGTATGTTTGAAAGGTATGAGAATTGATTTGAAAGTATTTAATACTTGGTTTCAAAAAGTAGAAGTCTCTTGGTTATAAAAGGAACGTGTTGGTCTAAACCATAAAGGGTTATAACGGCTTTATGGGAAGTTGGTTATAACGGCTTTATGGAAGGTTAAGAGAATAGTTTTCTCTAATAAAGTAATCAAAGAAATAACTTGTATTAAGGAACGGCAAATTGGTTTAAAGGTACCAATTGCTTAAGGTTTTTAATAAAAGAAGTCACTTGATTTAGAAGCCGGTATTTGTATTTCTAAAAAAGGTATTGTGACTTGTCTTGAAAGGTGAATAGGACTTGATACTACGGGTGTTAGTATCTTGGAGCTTTACATAGAAAGGAGTCTTTTATAAAAGAATGTACGTATGTAGTACTTTGGCTTGATAAATTGAGAATTTGTCTAAGTGTGCCTTGATAAGTACTTGACTTGTTAAAAGAGAATTATTCTATGTATGCCTTGATTAGTACTTTGGCTTGATAAATTGAGAATTTGTCTAAGTGTGCCTTGATAAGTACTTTGACTTGTTAAAAGAGAATTATTCTATGTATGCCTTGATTAGTACTTTGGCTTGATAAATTGAGAATTTGTCTAAGTGTGCCTTGATAAGTACTTTGACTTGTTAAAAGAGAATTATTCTATGTATGCCTTGATTAGTACTTTGGCTTGATAAAATGAGAATTATCCTATGTGTGCCTTGATAAGTACTTTGGCTTGGTTAATTGAGAACTTGCCTATATGTGCTGGTAATAGCCTTTGAGTGCAAGTATTATGTTTTATTAAGTTGTCGCGACTCTCGGTTGAAGGTCGGATGTCTTGTTGTAAGTTCTTGGGGACGTGCAGCGGTGATGTGGGATTCCACGGGTATGCTTAGTTACTTGTAGTACTTGGGTTAAATTCGGATTTTATAGAAGACATGGTAGTGCTTATGTCTTGTTGATGGTCGGTCGAGATAGGGTAAGAGTATAAATGAGGGGAAGCCCCAAGACGTTGTACCACCTTCTCCAGGGTAAGAGTATAAGTGAGGGGTAAACCCCAGGCATGTACCACCCGCTTTATGTGTTGATTATCGGCGGTTGAGATAGGGTAAGAGTATAAATGAGGCAAGCCCAGACGTTGTACCACCTTCTCCAGGTAAGAGTATAAATGAGGCAAGCCCAAGACGTTATACCACGCTTTACCCTCCTCCGAGTAAGAGTATAAATGAGGCAAGCCCCAAGACGTTATACCACTGTTTTGATTGGTATTATGGGCGTGAGACCCATGGTTATGTTTTACACTTATAGTATCGCGGTGATGTGGGATTCCACAGGCGGGAGATATATGTATGTATTGTGTATGTATGCCGACGGTGAGGTGGGATGCCACGGCGCGTCACATGGTTATATTTTACACTTATAGTCGTTGGCGGTGATGGGGTATTCCACGGGCACACTTTGCTATTTGTGTGACTTGATCGCGTCCCAGTTGGTAGGGTAGTATATGTGTCCCTCAGAATGGGCCGGACTATGTTATGAAAGATAAGTAAGTTAGATAGAGATGAACTTAATGACTTCTCCTAAGTAAGTACGTAAGATATGGCTAAAATTCTTAACGGAATGTAAAAGATATTGATGTGAAATTAAGTTCATAAGTGGTAATGACACGGCGAGATCCGGTATGTATTTTTATACTTGTCCTTGTCATTCTTTTGTACGATTATGATCATTTCTTGACGTTATTTACATTCCATATTCGGCACTGTTATGCGACTTCTTCGAAGCTGCGTTCATGCCCGCAGTTTAGGTACCTGATTGTGGATCCGCGAGCTTAGGATCGGTTCAAGAGTTGAGATGGCTCCGGTGTTCGGAGTTGTCACGTTTATGTTCATTCAGGTATGGCGGGGCCTGTCCGCCACGATGGTGTTAAAACTCTTAGAGGTGCGTAGTCACATATTGTGGGTCCATTTGTAAAAAGAAAGAGGCAAGCTTCGGTTGTTTTTATATATGTTCGGAAGGTAGCCAATCGGCTAACTTTGTTGTTTTACTTACGATGTTTTATTTTTAAGTTTCGTGTATGTTCGCTGATTTTCTCGATGTTTACTGTAAGGGTGCCTGGTAGGGCACGATCGCGATCCCGGGTGTCGTGACAAAAGTTGTATCGAGCGATTAGTCCTCGGAAAGTGTCTACTGCAGTGTCTAGTAGAGTCTTGATTATCGGTGTGTTGTGCACCACATTTATAATCGTGAGGTTGCAGGACATTTAGGATTGGTTTCCATTCTTCACTCCGAGATCGTGCGATAGAAATTTTGTATTGTTAGGTCGTCCCTCCTAACGAGTTATGTTGATTGCAGTACGAGAAAGCGTGATGACCCGTGAATGACTATGTGGATTGCGCATCAAGGTTGGTAATGATTACAGTATAGTTGGTATTGTGACATACATCTATACGGAGTTATGTATGAGGGTCAGACGCGTGTTGCCTAGAATGATTTTAGATTACCAGGAATCGGTAAAGACAAACTAGATACCGGGAAAGTATGGAATAGTTAATGAATTTTCGCCAAGGTCTTGTGTTTTATTTTGAGATAATTGGGAAAGGATGAGTTGTCTGATAGGGTAGTGGACCCTTAAGAAGCCATATTAAGGAACCTAACGGAATGTCATGTTAATAGATCAAGTTGTGTAGTATGCTTAAGAGAATTATACGGATAAGGCCTGTATAGAGTATGTTATACCCCGTAGTTCCTGGGTATGTATGCGAGGACGTACGTACGAGAATACGACAGAAAGATTGGAAAGGAAGAAAGAGGTGATTTTTCCACGGAAAAGTTTCCGGTTTTTGTTAAGGAAAAAGGTTCGTTAATGGGAATTGGATTCCCAGATTTGGTATTCGGACTTCCTGGAATATTAGAAAAATATGGAATTTTATTTTCGGAAATGGTCACGTGGGGCCCACGGGTGAAATTCTGGTTTTGTGGGCCACTTTGTTTTGAGATTTTGGCCATTGTGGATATTTTGGAAGATGTTTTATTTTGGGCCAATAGGAGGGTGACACGTGTCACCCCGCCAGTGGCTTAGCCGAATGGCATTTGTGCACAACACTTGGTTAGAGTCGTTTTCGAAACGTTTTACATAACTTGCGAGAGGAAAATTTCGGCTATGTCTTTTCTTATTTTTGCGGATTTTTCCGAGAGACGGAACATTTTGGACCAACGAGAGGCGGCTTGGCACCTCTCGTTGAGTGGGCATAGTGGCGCTTGGACGATTTGGGGGTGTCAGTGGTAGATATTTTTGGTAGATATTTGTGAGGTTTTAAGGAGTAGGGACTAGGGGCACTTGGGCATATCTTGGCCCTACACTTGTGTAGCACTTGGCTAGATCTTGGCCATTGGTTGGCCTTGGCTTGTAGTATAAATACCCCTCCCTTTGATGAACTTCTTCATCCATAAATTTGCCTAAGTCTTGAAAGCTCTCCTTCTCCCTCCCCTTGTGTTGAGTTCGGCCAAGGGCCTCCCATGTGGAGAGCACCCCTCTAGGGTGCTAGCCAGAGTGTACCCCACTGCCTAGTTGCTTTCGTAAGATACCCACCTTTGTGGTGTAGAACTACTCTCTACGTATTCTTATAATGCCCAAATGAACATAGCCGTATACCGTGATGTAGTCTAAGGTTATACCTAAACGACAAGCCCAGAAATACTATTATACTTCCCGTCAGTCACAAAACCGAACCAGGAAAATCTCCATAGTCAGTTTGGAGTATTGTGTAGAAGTTGGTTAGAACTTCTAAGGGTGGTTTAAATGGGTTGAGCGCTCGGAGTCGAGCTAAACGATTGCCGGGATCGACTTTATACTTGGATAATTATGGGCTTATCGAGGTAAATATCTTGTCCTCTATTGTAATTGGAAATTACATGTTGTTAGAATATATAGTTGAAGTATACTATATATAGAATCGAACGTGGTTAGTTGGCAATGTCTTTTGACTTAAGCCCAAGAATCGAATCGTATCAGATGAGACTTGTGTAGTAGTATTGTGGAGTAGAATTGTACGTTCGGGTTAGATGTATAACCCC
This sequence comes from Przewalskia tangutica, assembly GCA_029844215.1. Lineage (NCBI taxonomy): Eukaryota > Viridiplantae > Streptophyta > Magnoliopsida > Solanales > Solanaceae > Przewalskia > Przewalskia tangutica. The sequence continues at coordinate 113,456,076 of CM056727.1, forward strand.
TGGTTGGCTTGGTGGCCGGCCCAGTTAGAGGAGAGATTTCTGTTGCGGGAGAGTCTGCCGAATTTTCGGTAGAATGTTCCGCGATAAGGTCTAAATGTTAATAAGCGCCTTGTGGCCTTATAGGTCAAGTACTACGTGGCGCGCTCTACTTGGCTTAAGGAGTAGCCACGTTGGGAGTACTGAGCGTTTTGCTATTAGTCGATACTCGTCGCGAGGTATGTGAACCTCTTCCTATCTCTTCTAGCATGATATGTGTGAACTATGTAGTGCGGTAGACGCATGTACTAAATGTATTTGATTGGTGTAAAACATAAAGTGTTATAACGGCTTTATGGGAAGTTGGTTATAACGGCTTTATGTTGGTAAGAAAATACATGTGGTTTTTAAAAGGTAATCGATTTGAACTATAAGCGCTTGTTATGTGTTAATAAAGAACTTGAAGTATTTCAAAAGAGTTTTGAATCATTTTGAGAGAAGAAGTAATACTTGATTTGTTTTGAAAACTTAAGAGTTATACTAGCTTTATGGAAAGTTAGGTATAACGTCTTAAGAATGTTTTACGATTTTGGAAATCGAATGTGTATCGACAAACCATCGCGTTAATAAAAGGAAATGTTTTGACAGATTAAGTATTATTAAAACCAGAGAAACTTCCATCCGCATAAGCTAAGATGAGACAAAATGATATTTCCTAGATCATGGCTGCTGTAATAAGATTGTTGTAAACAAGAATATCCTACTCACATATAAGACTTATGTTTCTCAGATAGTTTAAAAGAGAATTATATTCTTAAATGAATAAGACTATGAACTACGAAACCTTTCTAAATAAGAAGCATGAACATTTGAAATTAGGCAAACTTGGACGTTTGGAAAATAATGTTGTTACTTGAGTTTTACAAAGAGAAGTGTTTTGATTTGCTTCAAAAGATAATCACTATATTTTCATATACTACGGGTATTGTGTGACTTTTGTGAAAGTAACATATCTTTTAAAGAGTTAATGTATGAAGTACTTTGGGGATAAAACCCCGAACTTGTTAGCATATAGTAGAAAGTACCTTGTGTGTATAACTTGATTGTGTTGGTTTGTGATAGCCTTGTAATACTTTCTTGTTGATTTGATAAGTAAACATGCTAGGATGCTACGTGTGTTAGTATCTTGTGATGTTTGTGTAAAGGGGTTTTTCCTTTGTTGTGCTTATGTTGTTTAACGATAAGTTGTTATGATAGTATTATACATCACTCATCTCGAGATGATTCCGGTTAAGCCGCCTCCACGCGGGTAGACTCAGCGGTCGATGGACCTATGATTCGAGACTACCTCACGCGGTCCAGGGCCTATGCGCGAATCGCGGAGTTCCGTGTTAGACGCGCCCTTGTGGTCACGCGGTCCTTGGCTACGCGACGGCGAGTCCAGACGCCGCCGGGAGTAGCTACCGACGCGGGTTATACCTCATGCGGGCGATCTGATTGGCCTACGCGGAGTCGCGGAAAGTTCCGTGGCTAGACGCGCATTAGATATCGCGCAAGTGGTCAGCTTTGATCATGTGACGGTCTAGACAGATCTTATGATACAGTTCATGACCTTGTTGGTACTGTGGGTGTTAGTAGTCGGCTATGCCTTCGTACTTACCCTGTACGTGTTATTATGGCACAGGTGGGACCTGGTGTTCATGTGTGTTCCTTGGTGCTTTTATATCATAAACTGACGGCAGTGAGGAAGGTATTCCACGGGCATGATTGATGTTGTGGGCGTGAGACCCATTGTTATATTTGAGTGATGACTTGAGGGCGTGAGTCCCTGACTTGACATGACTGCTTATTATTGTGAACTGTAGTTTGGTTATCATACATGTCTCCTGCTTTATAGACTATTATGATTTCATTTACAGTATTTTTAGTTTCACATACTCGGTACCTGTTGTACTGACCTCCTTCGGGGGGCTGCGTTCATGCCGCAGGTAAAGGTACACCAGTCATTGATCCTCGCTCTTAGGGTCACGATTCGTTTGGTAAAGCTCCGTTGCTCGAGGCTTATCGATGGTATAGTTCCTCGTTGTAGGTGTTTACATTCAGGTACGGCGGCCCTGTCCCGCCATTGTTGTCGTATAATTTCTTAGAGGTCTGTAGTACTGTTGTGGGCAGAGTTTGTAAAAAGGATTAAAACTGTTCATGTTGGAAAATGTCGTTATTTATGCCGAAAGGCAAGTTTTTCTCAGATTATTGTTTCATATTTCATAATATGTCTTGTATTGTTTTTCGCCGATTACTCGATGTTGTATCACTAGGTGCCCGGGTAAGGCACTACCACGCCCGAATCGGTCGTGACAAAAGTGGTATCGAGCGCTTAATCCTCGGAAAGTGTCTACAGACCGTATCCAAGAAGTCTTGATTATCGGTGTCGCGCACCACACCAATAATCGTGGAGGCTATAGGGTATTTAGGATTGGTTTCTATTCTTCTCACTCGAGATCGTGCCTTAGAGCCGTGTTGTAAGTTGGACCTCCGACGAAATTATTTCCCTTATCGTTATGCCTCCGCGTAGGCAACCCGCCCAGAGGCAAGGCACCAGGAGTCGCGAGTAGAGTTCAGAGGTTACGTGGGCACAGTGCCCAATTATCACCTTGATGGTGCTTCATTCGGGATTTCGCGACGCCACTAGCCCCGTAAAGTTTAGCACGGCGCGGCGCCTTACTACGGCCATGATATTTGAACCTTCGCCCACGACAGAACGAGAATATGGATCGCAAAGAGGCGACCACATTAGCTATGGATTTGGCTACCGCAGAGTATACCGATGTATCGCGAGTCTTGATGACTACCTAAGAGAGGTTGTGCAAGAGTAATTCTTCATTGTTGAGCATGGCACGTATGCGGGCTTATGTACAGTCGAAAAACGTAGAGATCGACGGGTTAACCAAGGATGCAGGAGAGGGCGAGCAGGTCCTTCGGTAACTTTCAAGGTGAGTATACCTTAAGTGCTATGTTCGATAGCGGTGTGGTAGTTGTGATTAGAAATCATGGTGGGTTAACCGAGTAAGATTTTGGGGGATAGAAGGTGTGAGCCTTAGAGTGTTATACGTCTGCACCTTAGAGGTAAGGCCATCTCGAGTAAAGGTGTAGTGTTATGTTTGATCCTTATCTGAGTGCATAGCACGTGAGCTATGTTTGGGATAGGTCCTAAGTGGTGAAATGAAAGAGGTAGTTGAGCTAAGAAGACCGCTAGGTTTTCGTAACATGTTTAGTAAAATTGTTCCTTCGGAGATAGTATTTTGCGCCACGGGTCGGGTTGAGGCCACGTTGCGGGTCAACCCGCGCATGTTCAGCGCGGGTCTGTGGTGGTCCCGCCAGTGGTAGGTCACGAGGGTGTTAGGCTCGAGTTTAGTTAACTAGCGACGAGTTCGTGGACGCGTTCGACCATGGTCGGTCGATGGGGCAGCCCATCGTGTTCTTCTGGCCGGACCGCTCACCGGCGATGTTGATTTATCGTAAAGGTTGTAAGGCTGCAGGGTGCCTACCTTCACCTTGGCGCGCATAATGGAGCCAGTTACTACTGTTTTGTTTCGGAAGTTTTACCAGCAGGTTAAGGACTCAGTGAGTGCAGAACGACCCGATCCGGTCTGGCATCGTGCCTTACCTGCACCCTAGTGATACATACATCGAGAAAATCAGTGAACACAAAACAAGAGTCATTTAACAAGAGATAAATGAATAAACAAAGCAACCAAAACAGCTTGCCTTCAAGATATACATAAAACTCGAATAGCTTTAATCCTTTTACAACCCCGCCCACAACAAGATTCATGCACTTAAGATATACACGACTATGACGACAGTGGCCCCGCCATACCTCGAATGTACAAGAACCTACAACTCAGTGGAACACCTACTAAAAGATAAGCCTCCGAGAAACGGAGCTTCAAATGCTACTGAATCGTGATCCTATGAGCGAGAACCACGCATCGATGTACTTACTCGCAGATTTAACGCAGCCCTCGGGCGAGGTCAAGATAACAGTACCAAGTATGTGAAATCAGATAATATCAGAAATGAAATCATACTAGTCTATATAAAGCAGAGACATGTATGATAACCAAACTACGATCACAACATAAAATACCATCACTCCAATATAACTATGGGTCTCACGCCCACAACATCAATCAGTTCGTGACATGGCCGCATGCCCGAATCATCGTGACGGTGTAGACATGTCCATGATGCAACAATAATACCAATGTCCCATGGCCACATGCCCCGAATTCGTGACGGTAGACATGTCCATGTGACCTCAACAACAAGACAAAGAATCCAAATGGAAGCATACCCGCGCGCTACGATCGTGGTCGTGATGTCCAAAGGGAAAATAAGACAACATTCCAAATGGACGATACCCGCAGCGCCACGATCGTGGTCGTGATGTCCAAAGGGAAATCACAAGGCGATAATCAAAATGGAAACATACCCGCAGCGCCACGATCGTGTCAAGATATCCAAAGCGATTAACCACAAGACCTTAACCAAATGGAAGCATACCCGCGCGCCACGATCGTGTCGATGTCCAAAGCGATTAACAACAATAATACTATCAACGAACGCACTGCGGAATTTCTCCGCCACACGCAAGACGCCCAAGTAAGTTCTCAACTACCAACCGACTCATCGAGAGACGCCAGAATACGTAAAACACAACGATTGTACAATAAAGGCTATCATCACAAGATAGGCAAGTTTCACAACAACAAGCATAGTAAGTTTCACACAACTCAAAGTACTTTCATTTTATGCCAAAGTCCGGTTTTTAACCCCAAAGTACTACATACGTTAAGTTCTTTTAAAAGAGATCCATTACTTTTATAAAAGTCACCCGATACCGTAGTATTAGAATGACCAACCCACCTTCCTTTTCAAAATCAAGTAACAACATTCTTTCCTAAGTTCCGCTTTGCCTAGTTTCAATTACTCAAGCTTCTCATTTTCAAATGGTTTCATAGTTCCCAAACTTAATCACTTGATTCCTTTTAGAACAATTGAGTAACATATGTCATATACGTGAGTAGTTTATTCTTGTTTATAACGATCTTATTACAAAGACCATGATCTAGAAAATGTAATATCATTTTGTCTCATCTTAGCTTCATGCAGATGGAGGTTTACCGGTTTTAATACAACACATCATTATTCAATACATTTTCCTTTATTAACGCCGCAGTGTCCTGTCGATACACATTCTCGATTCCCAAATCAAGAAACATTATCCCTTTAAAACCAAGTACTCATTACTCACGAATGAGGTTTCACACAAACATCCACATTAAAACAAATAAGTTAAGTCTCTTATCTTATAAGATCAAGTCTCTTAACTTCTAACATCAGTAAACCATTTTCACTTACATAAGGTCGTTATAACTAACTTCCCATAAAGCTATTATAACACCCTATGTTTTAAACCAACCAAATCACTTAGCACATGACGCCTACCGTACTACATAGTTCACAACAATCATGCTAGAAAAGATAGGAAGAGGTTCACATACCTCGCGACGATTTATCGACAATAAGCAAAATGCTCCAAGTACTACAACCTTGCTAGCCCTTTCCACTCTCGAGTAGAATACGCTACTCTTAGTACTTTCACCTATAAAGGTCAAAACGCCTATTAACCCCAAAACACAAGTTTCTATCTTTCTATAGAAAATTTAAGAAGACCTCCCGCAACAGCGGAACTCTCCTCCTCTATCGAGGCCGGCTACCAAGCCAACCAGGGGGGGGGGGTTTACACGTCTACCCGGACGTGTACAATTCTACCCAAGTCTATCGCAATACACCCCATGTAAATACATTCGCTTTCTTTATTCTTCAGCTTAAGTCAAAAGACATTGCGAATACTAAGTAGTTCCATATATAGTATACTTCAACTATATATTCAACCAAACATGTAATTTCCAATTACAATAGAGGGACAAGATAATTACCTCGATAAGCCCAAAATTATCCAAGTTATAATGTCGATCCTGAGCAAGGTTTAGCTCCAATTCGCGCTCCAAACCACTCCAAACAACCCTTAGAAGTTCTAACTAACTTACTCAAAATACTTCAACCAACTATGAAGATTTCCTTAGTGGTTTTGGTTTGAGACTAAAAGGACAAAAGGTAGTATTTAGGACTCTACGTGAAAGAGGTATCTTTGGAATACTACAAGGTACAAGGCTAAGGTATTTTGGGCATTATAACAATACTAGGGAGTATTTCTATACCACAACAAGGGTATTATACGAAACAACTAGGCTAGTGGTACCCCACGCCAAGCCTCACTCAAGGGGGCCTCTACCAAAGCTCCACAAGTGGGAGGGCTTTGGACGATTTCAACTCACAAAGGGAGAGATTTCAAGACTTGAAAATGATTTTGACGAAGAAAGTTCATCAACTAAGGGGTATTTATAGCAAACCCAAAGGCCAACCAACGGCCAAGATCTAGCCAAGTGCAAGGCAAGTGTAAGGCCAAGATCAAGCCAAGTGCACCCTAGCCCCTACTCCTTAAAACCCTCACAAATATCTACACAAATATCTAGCACCACAAGCCCTCAATTCGCCAAGTGCGCCCCACTTGTCTCTTCATGCAGGTGACACATGTCACCCTCCCGTTGGTCCAGAATGTTTCGCCTCTCGGAAAAATCCGCAAAATACAAAACGACATAGCCGAATTTTCCTTCGCAAGTTACGCGAAAACGCTTCATTTAAAACGACTCTAACCAAAGTGCCAGACAAAGGTAACTTCGCCAAGCCATTGGCGGGGTGACACGTGTCACCCTCCTATCGGCCCCTCAAAAACGTCTTCAAAAAAATCCACAATGGCCAAAATCTCAAAACAAAGTGGGCCTACAAAACCGTAGAATTTCTCCCGTGGCCCCACGTGACCATTTCCAAAATAAAATTCCATAATTCTCTAATATTCCAGAAGTCCGAATACCAAACTGGGAATCCAATTCCCATTAACGAACCTTTTTCCTTCACAAAACCGAAACTTTTCCGTGGAAAATCACCTCTTTCTTCCTTTCCAATCTTTCGCCAGATTCTCGCACGCACGCCCTCGCATACATACTCGGAAATACGGATATAACATTCTCCTCCTTAGAAACATTCGTCCCGAATGTTCCTTCACAAGACGGATATCGATGAAGTTCCTCTAACAAGTTGTCAACGCCATTACCGCCAATAAATAACACACGTTATCTTCCTTCCTTACTCGTCGTGCCCTTCTCGAACACTTGAACTCTTCTAGTATACGCACCACACTTCGCCATCGCCTCAGCTTCCCAAAACCTTGAGTCACCACCTCCAAACTTGGTCATCTTACTAGCCGTAATATCCCCTAAGGCCATTACCGCCTTCACGAACGATTCTGGTCGAACACATCCACAAACTCATACGATGGTCGTCTAAACTCTGCCTAGCACCCTCGTGACCCTACCACCGGGACCACCCGAATCGACCCCACCCAAAACCGGTTACGTTGACCCGCAAATGGTCCTAAACCCGACCCCAACCGTGCAAACTCTTGTTCCCGATTCGAACAATCTTACTAATTCACATCATGAAAGCTACCACTTCCATCTCACACTACCCACGGACTTATCACACAAATAAATCCCACGATACTACTCACCCTTATAAAGGTCAAACATAAAACGAATCTTTTACTCAAGACGACCTTACCTCTAAGGTCTCGCCGTGAAATAGTCTAAGGTTCACACTTACCATGCCTCCATACGTATCCTTCCAACTAACCATGCATTCTAACTCACACATATCACAATGCTATCCGTACATAGCACACAATAATGAGATCATCATAACAAGCATACCAAAACTCTAGAGGGTTAAGGATATACCGCTACCGCCCACTCTAATCATAGGCCACTCGCAGGCGCATAGTCAGAGGTGATGAACCAGCCACAGATCCCGGGCCGAGTCGTAACATCCGCGCTTCCTTGGTCGGACAGCTCGCAAATGGCCCCGCTGGCCGCATGCAAAACAAACTCCCAATCTAGCACGACACTCTCCAAAATGGAGTCTACCACAATGGTCACAACGAGGTAGGGTGGCTTCACCGTTAACACCCCGCTCGCCGAAAATCAACCTCGAGCCCTCGACCGCTTCCTCAAGACGCGGAGGACCACTGCACGCTGGGGTATATAACTAGCCTCCCGCCGAGGCGGTCCGCCGAAAGCCACCAGCGACCCCCGCCCCGGCCCTCTTCTCGCGATCCAGTCATTCCGTCGACCCTCCGTGCCTCACATCCTAGTGCATGAGCTCGCATGCGGCAATGTCCATGCCCTACAAGAGAAACACCCGCACAAGACTCACCATATAATCATCTAGCCCGTGGACGTAGCGATGCACTCCTATCCTCCATATTCGCAACTAGCGCAGGACATATCGAGCCAAAGAATCGAACTCGACATTGTACTCCCGACGGCGCCTCTCTGCCTCAAGAATAAAAATATGTTTACCCGCGCTCCTCATCTCATGGGAGGCAAGAAGTGCGTGAGGAAAGCCCCAAAACTCATCCCATACCGCTGAGGTGCATGCTCTCCCGAAAGCTCCCATGAATCAAACCAATCGATCGGTATCACGCACCGACGCGAACCAAAGGTCACGCACTGCTTCAAGCCTTGATCACCCGCATGATCCGGTCAGAATCGCCGGATGAACTCCCGCGATCATCCTCGTGCCTCACCCATAAAACTCGCGGCTACAACTCGTAAAGTCCCGTAGCCTCAAACTATCTCGCCGGGGTGAACCATCGGTGCATCGAACCGAATCGCCAGATCCACTGCCTCATATCCGCCACAACTCGCCAATAATCGCCATCTCTCGCGACCCATCTCCCCGCCTGCATCGGGATCGAGGCTCGTATCAGAGTCTCACGCCCATCGCCGCGCCTAAACTCGCTGGCCGCGGCGCCGCGAAACCCGCCGCTCAAGCACAACCTCGTATCGCTCGCTCGCGCTCGCACTCTCTCAGATCTCACTAGCAAGACTCTCGCTTTGCCCTTCCGGGCTCGCTGCCTTGGCGCGAGGCATAATCGTAAAAACGAGATACGCCGCAGGGTACAACTTACAACACATTTCTAAGGCACGATCTCTGAATGAGAAGAATGGAAACCAATCCTAAATGTCCTATAGCCTCCTCGATTATAGATGTGGTGCACAACACACCGATAATCAAGACTCTACTAGACACGGTTCAGAGACACTTTCCGAGGATTAATCGCTCGATACCACTTTTGTAACGACCGATCCGGCAAGCATCGTGCCTTACAGGGCACCCTAGTGATACATACATCGAGAAAATCAGCGAACACAAAACAAGAGTCATTTAACAAGAGATAAATGAATAAACAAAGCAACCAAAAACGCTTGCCTTCAAGATATACATAAAACTCCGAACAGCTTTAATCTTTACAACCCCGCCACAACAAGATTACTGCACTCTAAGATATACACGACTATGACGGACAGTGGCCCCGCCATACCCCGAATGTACAAGAACCTACAACTCAGTGGAACACCTACTAAAAGATAAGCCTCCGAGAAACGGAGCTTCAAATGCTACGAATCGTGATCCTATGAGCGAGGAACCACGATCGATGTACTCTACCGCAGATTTAACGCACTTCAAGGAGGTCGATAACAGTACCAAGTATGTGAAACTGCATAACATCAGAAATGAAATCATACTAGTCTATATAAAGCAGAGACATGTATGATAACCAAACTACGCTCACAACATAAAACACCATCACTCCAATATAACTATGGGTCTCACGCCCACAACATCAATCAGTTCGCATTATGGCCGCATGCTCGAACATCAGACGGTGTAGACATGTCCATGATGCAACAATAATACCAATGTCCCATGGCCACATGCCCCGAATTCAGATCGTGTAGACATGTCCATGTGACCTCAACAACAAGACAAAGAATCCAAATGGAAGCATACCCGCGCGCTACGATCGTGGTCAAGATGTCCAAAGGGAAAATAAGACAACATTCCAAATGGACGATACCCGCAGCGCTACGATCGTGTCAAGATGTCCAAAGGGAAATCACAAGGCGATAATCAAAATGGAAACATACCCGCGCGCCACGATCGTGTCAAGATATCCAAAGCGATTAACCACAAGACCTTAACCAAATGGAAGCATACCCGCGCCACGATCGTGGTCAAGATGTCCAAAGCGATTAACAACAATAATACTATCAACAGTGAACGCACTGCGGAATTTCTCCGTCACCGCCAAGACGCCCAAGTAAGTTCTCAACTACCAACCGACCTCTATCGAGACGCCAGAATACGTAAAACACAACGATTGTACAATAAAGGCTATCATCACAAGCATAGGCAAGTTTCACAACAACAAGCATAGTAAGTTTCACACAACTCAAAGTACTTTCATTTTATGCCAAAGTCCGGTTTTTAACCCCAAAGTACTACATACGTTAAGTTCTTTAAAAGAGATCCATTACTTTTATAAAAGTCACCCGATACCGTAGTATTAGAATGACCAACCCACCTTCCTTTTCAAAATCAAGTAACAACATTCTTTTCCTAAGTTCCGCTTGCCTAGTTTCAATTACTCAAGCTTCTCATTTTCAAATGGTTTCATAGTTCCCAAACTTAATCACTTGATTCCTTTTAGAACAATTGAGTAACATATGTCATATACGTGAGTAGTTTATTCTTGTTTATAACGATCTTATTACAATGACCATGATCTAGAAAATGTAATATCATTTTGTCTCATCTTAGCTTCTATGCGGATGGAGGTTTCTACCGGGTTTTAATACAACACATCATTATTCAATACATTTTCCTTTATTAACGCCGCAGAGTCTGTCGATACACATTCTGATTCCCAAATCAAGAAACATTATCCCTTTAAAACCAAGTACTCATTACTCACGAATGAGGTTTCACACAAACATCCACATTAAAACAAATAAGTTAAGTCTCTTATCTTATAAGATCAAGTCTCTTAACTTCTAACATCAAGAAACCATTTTCACTTACATAAGGTCGTTATAACTAACTTCCCATAAAGCTATTATAACACCCTATGTTTTAAACCAACCAAATCACTTAGCACATGTACGTCTACCGTACTACATAGTTCACAACAATCATGCTAGAAAAGATAGGAAGAGGTTCACATACCTCGCGACGATTTATCGACAATAAGCAAAATGCTCCAAGTACTACAACCTTGCTAGCCCTTTCCACTCTCGAGTAGAATACGCTACTCTTAGTACTTTCACCTATAAAGGTCAAAACGCCTATTAACCCCAAAACACAAGTTTCTATCTTTCTATAGAAAATTGGCAAAGACCTCCCCGCAACAGCGTAACTCCTCCTCTATCGAGGCCGCTACCAAGCCAACCAGTGGGTGGGTTTACACGCCTACCCTGACGTGTACAATTCTACACAAGTCTATCGCAATACACCCTATGTAAATACAGATTCAGCTTCTTTATTCTTCAGCTTAAGTCAAAAGACATTGCGAATACTAAGTAGTTCCATATATAGTATACTTCAACTATATATTCAACTAAACATGTAATTTCCAATTACAATAGGACAAGATAATTACCTCGATAAGCCCAAAATTATCCAAGTTATAATGTCGATCCCGAGCAAGGTTTAGCTCCACGATGCGCTCCAAACCACTCCAAACAACCCTTAGAAGTTCTAACCAACTTCTACTCAAAATACTTCAACCAACTATGAAGATTTCCTTAGGGTTTGGTTTGAGACTAAAAGGACAAAAGGTAGTATTTCCTGACTCTACGAAAGAGGTATCTTTGGAATACTACAAGGTACAAGGCTAAGGTATTTTGGGCATTATAACAATACTAGGAGTATTTCTATACCACAACAAGTGGTATTATACTAAAAACAACTAGCAGTGGGTACCCCACGCCAAGCCTCACTCAAAGGGGGGCCTCTCGCCAAAGCTCCACAAGTGGGGAGGGCTTTGACGATTTCAACTCACAAAGGGGAGAGATTTCAAGACTTGGAAAATGATTTTGACGAAGAAAGTTCATCAACTAAGGGGTATTTATAGCAAACCCAAAGGCCAACCAATGGCCAAGATCTAGCCAAGTGCAAGGCAAGTGTAAGGCCAAGATCAAGCCAAGTGCACCCTAGCCCCTACTCCTTAAAACCTCACAAATATCTACACAAATATCTAGCACCACAAGCCCCCTCAATTCGCCAAGTCACGCCCACTTGTCTTCGTTGCAGGTGACACACGCCACCCTCCCGTTGGTCCATAATGTTTCGCCTCTCTAAAAATCCGCAAAAATACAAAACGACATAGCCGAATTTTCCTTCGCAAGTTACGCAAAACGCTTCGTCAAAAACGACTCTAACCGTGTTGTGCACAAAGGTAACTTCGCCAAGCCTAAAGCGGGGTGACACGTGTCACCCTCCTATCGCCCTCAAAAACGTCTTTCAAAAAAATCCACAATGGCCAAAATCTCAAAACAAAGCTGGCTACAAAACCAGTAAATTTCTCCCGTGGCCCCACGTGACCATTTCCAAAATAAAATTCCATAATTCTCTAATATTCCAGAAGTCCGAATACCAAACGGGAATCCACCCCATTAACGAACCTTTTTCCTTCACAAAACCGGAAACTTTTCCGTGGAAAAATCACCTCTTTCTTCCTTTCCAATCTTTCGCCAGATTCTCGTGACGACGCCCTCGCATACATACTGAAATACGATATAACAGAGTCTCGACCGCATTCGCCTCGGGCCGTGTGTGGATTTCGGGTAGTTGCGAGGATTGTTGTCTCCTCGGAGTGAGCGTTTAAGCTACCATTTCATGTTCGGATGTCGCCTTACGGCCTCAGGGGCGAAGTGTAAGTCACGGCCGATTGGTTCGATGTTGGCAAGGTTCGCATAGTTCAGCTTGTTCCAGCAGATTGTGGATAGGGAAAGCTCATCTAGAAGAAGTTCGCACTCGGAGGAAATCGTGCGGATAATCGGCGACGACGCCAGAGTTCAGTGCCGACGGTCTTCTTGAAAGTACCACCGGACAGTGTGACGAGTTGTGGAAATGAAGGAACTTAGCCCGAGTTACTTGGGCCTTTGAGTTCATATGAAGAATAGGCCAGTTGCTTATATGTTAGCAATTGCCGTCCGACTTAGAGGCAAGACGTCCGGCCTTTCGTATTGTTATGTTCGAAAGTATCAAGATCCATCCGAATGTTCCCGCTAATGATGCCCACGTAAAGAGATAGTAACCCGAGTTTTGGAAACTAAAGCAGTATCAGAAATGTTGTAAGGGATCGAGTGTACGATGCCTTTCAGGTGATCGTGACGCACGGTACCATTTGTCGGGTCGTCGAGCTAGCTCGCGCAAAGTGACAAAAGTGTATTTGTGGTGATGTTAGAGGTGTTTCCTCGTAGACTTGGATATAAGTATGTTGCGCAGTATTTTCTCGTGGCTGTATGGCAGATTGTTTCGTAAGTATAGAAGTGAAGACTATCTCGCGCACGTATGTTTTGAGACTTAGAATGAACATTCGGACGAATGTTTCTAAGGGGAAGAATGTTATACCCGTAGTTCCCGGTATGTATGCGAGGACGCACGCATTTGAGAATACACGTAAAGATTGGAAAGGAAGAAAGAGGTGATTTTTCCACTAAAAGTTTCCGCTTTTGTGAAGGAAAAAGGTTCGTTAATGGAATTGATTCCCGATTTGGTATTCGACTTCTGGAATATTAGAAAAATATGGAATTTTATTTTGGAAATGGTCACTGGGCCCACGGGTGAAATTTACGGTTTGTGGGCCCACTTTGTTTTCTAGATTTTGGCCATTGTGGATATTTTGGAAGATGTTTTATTTTGGGCCAATAGGAGGGTGACACGTGTCACCCCGCCTAGTGGCTTGGCCGAATGGTATTTGTGCACAACACCCTGCTAGAGTCGTTCGACGAAACGCTTTACATAACTTGCGAGAGGAAAATTCGGCTATGTCTTTTCTTATTTTTATGGATTTTTCCGAGAGAAGAAACATTTTGGACCAACGAGAGGGCTGCACTTGGCACCCTCTCATCAGCGGGCATAGGCGTGACTGGACGATTTGGGGGTGTCAAGTGGTAGATATTTTTGGTAGATATTTGTGAGGGTTTTAAGAGTAGGGACTAGGGGCACTTGGGCATATCTTGCCCTACACTTGTGTAGCACTTGGCTAGATCTTGGCCATTGGTTGGCCTTGCTTGTAGTATAAATACCCTCCCTTTGATGAACTTCTTCATCCATAAATTTGCCTAAGTCTTGAAAGCTCTCCTTCTCCCTCCTCAGGTTGAGTTCGGCCAGGGCCTCCCTCAGGTCGAGAGCACCCCCTCTAGGGGTGCTAGCCGAGAGTGTACCCCTAGCCTAGTTGCTTTCGTATGATACCCCCCTTTGTGGTATAGAACTACTCTCCTAGTATTGTTCTAATGTCCAAATTACCTTCGCCGTATACCTTGTTCTATTCTAAGGTGATACCTATACGAAAAGCCCAGAAATACGATTATACTTCCCGTCACTACAAAACCAAACCCCGGGAAAATCTCCATAGTCCGTTGAGTATTGTGTAGTTTGGTTAGAACTTCTAAGGGTGGTTTAGAGCGGTCGAGCGCCGAGTTGAGCTAAACGATTGCCCAGATCGACTATATACTTGGATAATTATGGGCTTATCGCGGTACAGATCTTGTCCCTCTCTTGTAATTGGAAATTACATGTTGTTAGAATATATAGTTGAAGGATACTATATATAGAATCAACGTGGTTAGTTGGCAATGTCTTTTGACTTAAGCCCAAGAATCGAATCGAATCAGACATGAGACTTGTGTAGTACCGTGAGTAGAATTGTACCTGTTCGGGTTAGATGTATAACCCCGGTTGGCTTGTAGCCGCCCCGTTAGAGGAGGAGATTTACGTTGTTGCGGGAGGTCGCGAATTTTCTAGAATGTTCTGCGATAAGGTCTAAATGTTAATAAGCGCCTTGTGGCCTTATAGGTCAAGTACTACGTGGCGCGTTCTACTTGGCTTAAGGAGTAGCCATACTGGGAGTACTGAGCGTTTTGCTATTAGTCGATACTCGTCGCGAGGTATGTGAACCTCTTCCTATCTCTTCTAGCATGATATGTGTGAACTATGTAGTACGGTGACGATACATGTACTAAATGTATTTGATTGGTGTAAAACATAAAGTGTTATAACGGCTTTATGGGAAGTTGGTTATAACGGCTTTATGTTGGTAAGAAAATACATGTGGTTTTTAAAAGGTAATCGATTTGAACTATAATCGCTTGTTATGTGTTAATAAAGAACTTGAAGTATTTCAAAAGAGTTTTGAACCATTTTGAGAGAAGAAGTAATACTTGATTTGTTTTGAAAACTTAAGAGTTATACTAGCTTTATGGAAAGTTAGGTATAACGTCTTAAGAATGTTTTACGATTTTGGAAATCAGAATGTATCGACAAACCACCGCGTTAATAAAAGGAAATGTTTTGACAGATTAAGTATTATTAAAACCAAGAGAAACTTCCATCCGCATGAAGCTAAGATGAGACAAAATGATATTTCCTAGATCATGGTCATTGTAATAAGATTGTTGTAAACAAGAATATCCTACTCACATATAAGACTTATGTTTCTCGAGATAGTTTAAAAGAGAATTATATTCTTAAATGAATAAGACTATGAACTACGAAACCTTTCTAAATAAGAAGCATGAACATTTGAAATTAGGCAAACTTGGACGTTTGGAAAATAATGTTGTTACTTGAGTTTTACAAAGAGAAGTGTTTTGATTTGCTTCAAAAGATAATCACTATATTTTCATATACTACGTATTGTGTGACTTTTGTGAAAGTAACGATCTTTTAAAGAGTTAATGTATGAAGTACTTTGGGATAAAACCCCGAACTTGTTAGCATATAGTAGAAAGTACCTTGTGTGTATAACTTGATTGTGTTGGTTTGTGATAGCCTTGTAATACTTTCTTGTTGATTTGATAAGTAAACATGCTAGGATGCTACGTGTGTTAGTATCTTGTGATGTTTGTGTAAAGGGGTTTTTCCTTTGTTGTGCTTATGTTGTTTAACGATAAGCTGTTATGATAGTATTATACATCACTCATCTCTTGAGATGATTCCGGTTAAGCCGCCTCCGACGCGGGTATACTCAGTGGTCGATGGACCTATGATTCGAGACTACCCTACGCGGGTCCGGGGGCGCGAATCGCGGGAGTTCCAGTTAGATGCGCCCTTGTGGTCATGCGGTCCAGGCCATGCGCGGACGGCGAGTCCAGACGCCGCCGGGAGTAGCTACCCTCGATGCGGGGTTATACCTCGCGGGCCGATCTGATTGGCCTACGCGAGTTGCGGAAAGTTCTGTGGCTAGACGCGCACATTAGATATCGCGGGCAAGTGGTCACTTTGATCATGCGATGCAGACAGATCTTATGATACGATTCATGACCTTGTTGGGTACTGGTGTTAGTTGTCACGACCCGCCCGGCCCGTGGATCGTGCCTTACCGGGCACCCAAGTAGTCATACATCGAGTAATCGGAAACATAAAGCAAGACATGAAACAGCTTTATAAAACAAGACACGATTATGTGAGAAAACATCGCTTTCGGATATATATATAATCATGTTTTAGCGATACATCCGACATCGCATACAACATGACTACGCACTTAAGGAAATATACAACTATGGCGGGACAGGGCCCCGCCATACCCTGACTGTACAAAAACTATCTACAACAGGGAGATCATACCAAAAGTAGAGCCTCCGGAAGAGATGGAGCTCCTGACACCAACGTAGAGATCCTAAGGATGCGGATCTAGCACCTGCTTGCCCTTACCTGCGGCATGAACGCAGCCCCCCGAAGGAGGTCAGTACAACAGGTACTAAGTATGCGAAACTGTAAGTACTTAAATGAAAACATATCATTTTTAAAACCAGTTTACAAATATGTGTGAAACAACCAAGGAAACCGCACATAGTGCCACATCACAAACAAGAGCAACAATAGGTAACTGTAATACGTCTTGTCTAGGCTGCGAATGATCGAAACAGGGCCACTCGCCCACATCCTCATTCTGCAAGCCTAATCCTGGACTCCCGGAGTCCGCATAGGCCACTCGCATGGGCCCGCATGAGGTATAACCCCGCATCGAGGGTAGCTACTCCTCGGCATCGTCCTGGACTCGCTGTCCGCATGGCCACATAGACCGCATGAGGCATAACCCCGCATACTAACTCGAACTCGTAGCTCGCATAGGCCCCCGGACCCGCATGAGGTATTCTCGAATCATGGTCCTGCATCACCGAGTCTACCCCAGACGGAGGGCGCAACCCCAGATCATCTCAAGAGGTGAGTGATAGTATACTAACATAACAACTTATCTTTAAGTAACATAAGCATAACAAGGATACTCACCTATACAAACGTTACAAGATACTAACACACATAGCATCATATCATGTCTACCTATCAAACCATCTTATTATTCTTTCACAATATAAGTCCATTATAAACACATAGGCAAACTTGTTTCTTTTCTCAATCTTAAGTGGTTATACTTACTTCCCATAAAGCTAGTATAACTCTTAAGCTTCGCTTAAAAACCAATTAGTTCTCTTACATAATAAATGGTTCAGTAGTCCTTTGAAATGTTTTCGCTTCTTATTATTCAGCTTAAGCCGTGAGGCATTCTCAGACGTATTATTCAGCTTAAGCCGAGGCATTGCCGTAAGTATTATTCGATTAACACATGTACGCCTACCGTACTATATACATATTGTAAAATATCATGCTTTAGGAAGAATCACATACCTTCTACGAAATCCACCGCCAAGTCGAGTATGTCGCGCAGAGAATCACCTATAATAGTCACAGATATCTATCAAAGTCTAGACTATTCTCAGGTCATTCTAAACAGAGGGTCCTCAATTCTACGGAAAGTCGGGCAGACAACCCTACCCGTGAGCTATATAAGTTCATCGTGAAAAACATTCCATGTAAGTACAACAGATATTCTTCTTTATACCCTTCTAAGGTGTTACAACAATTCTATTCCTTAATAACCTTCTAAGTATTTATACTTATTCTTATTCTACAACAAGAAGTATTCTCTAATTCAAAAGAGGGTTAGGATTAGTTACCTCGGTAAGCCCAATAATATCCTAGAAAAGTCGCACTGAGCAAGGTTTTGCTCCTAAGTTGTATGCTCAGGAAACCTTAGAAGTTCTTCACAACTTCTACTAAGTACTAAGGTATTTGGGCTAGGTATTTTGGGCATTATAACAATACAAGAAGGCAACTTTTCTACCAAGGAGGGGTAGGTTTCGGCCAGGCTGGGGTGGGTAGCCTCGCCAAGCTTCTCGAGGGAGGGTGTGTTGGACGAATTGCTTACAAAGGAGAGGAAGGATTTTAGACTTGAAAGCTTTTGTGGATGAAGAACTCTTCATCTCAAGAGGGTATTTATAGGTCAAGACATGGCCAACCAATGGCCAAGATTTAGCCAAGTGCTAGGCAAGTGTAAGGTCAAGATTAGGGCAAGTGTACCTAGCCAACTTGCACACAAAATATCTAACCAACTTTATGACAAGGATGGTCATCCATTTGGCCCTATTGCGTGACAGTCCACCAATGAGAGGGTGGCAAATGTCGCCTCTCATTGGTCCAAAGTGTTACGTCTCTGGAAAAATCCGCAAAATTAGAAATGACATAGTCGAATTTATCCTACGAAAGTCGTGGAAACGTTTCGTCGGAAAACCGTTCGCTTTGTGAGTTGTGCCTAAAAATCGCCCAAGGCCTAACTTTAAGACCAAACTTTTAGACGTATTCCTTTACGCACATACTGGAAATACGGGTATAACATTCTCCCTCCTTAGAAACATTCGTCCCGAATGTTCCTTCCCAAGACAGATAACGATAAGGTTCTTCAAAACTTAAGCGGTTTGCAAAAGCCACACACGCCATAAACAACACTTAGGCATAAACGATAATGAAGATTTACAAGTAGGAAAGTGAATTACGGAGGGTGGGGAACAGTGAGGATACTTCGCCTCATGTCCTCGCCGGCTTCCCACGTCATCTCCTCCCGAGCTCGTTCCGCCACAAGACTTTGACGGCCACGCCCTTCGTCCGCAGACGCCTAACTGACGATCGATTATCGCTATGGAATCTCCTCATACGATAATCCCTGGTCACCGGACATCGTCAATCGGATGTACTCTAGATGGATCCGATACATCTCCTCAAAGATAGAAACGTGAAACACCGGATGCACCGCCTTCCGGATCGGACGGCAGATCCAACTCATAGGCAACCTTGCCTACCTGCGGATGTCCAAACGCCCAATGTACTTGGCCGAAGTTCTTCTTCCCGAATCTCATCACACCCTTCATGGGTGACACCTTCAGAAAACCCAATCATCAATCGCAGAACTCGGATGTCGGCGGCGATGACTCGTGATACGACTTGGCCGACTCGAGTCATTAATAGCCGCCTCGGATAAGCTTCACCTTATCCATCGCTCGCTGCACCAAATCTGTCCCACTAGCCGCACTCGCCCACCTCGAACCAACCTATAGGCGACCGCACTTCCTCCCATACAAGGCCTCATAAGGCGCCATCCGAATCCGAGTGGTAGCTATTATTATACGCGAACTCAACTAGAGGCAAATGATCCTCCCAACTACCATCAAGTCAATAACACAGCTCGTAGCATATCCTCGCAGTGCGGATAGTGCGCTCTGCCGTCTGCTCGCTGTGGATGAAATGCGACTCGTGCTCACTGCGTCCCTAAACCCTCTCGAAGGACCTCTGCAGCCGTAACCGGGCTCTGCATGCGATATGATCGGTAGGACCCCATGCATCGACGATCTCTGATGTAAAGTTCGCATAATCCTCACCGAAAAAGTCGCCCCGACGGAAGAAAGTGGGCTGATTTCACACCGTCGACGATAACCCATATAGAATCATGTCTCTCCGAGTGCGAGGTAATCCTGATGAAGTCCATGTTGATTACCTCCCACTTCCGTGTCGGGATCTCTATCGTCAGAATAAACCACTGTGTCTCGTGCTCTACCTTCACCGCGACAACACGCACCGAGCTACGAACTCGCAACGCCCCTCTTCAAGCCATCCCACCAATACAGATCTAAGGTCGTGGTACATCTTGGTCGACCGGATGGATAGAGTAACGCGCGCCGTGTGCTTCCCAAGAACTCCGCCAAGTCCTCAAACATCCGGAACACACAACTCGCCTCAAACCTTAGCACCCCATCGTGCTACCTTAAAAGGACCCTTGCCCTCACGAAGAGTCGTATCACGATATCGAATCAAAGCCGATCCTCGAGCTGTTGCCTCTTCACCTTCTCAACGATGGAAGACTCGCAACCTCACGAACTCTAACCCCATTGCTATCGTAATCAATCAAGCGGACACCAAGGCTCGCTAATCGTGCAAATTACGAACCATGTCCCTTCTCTCTAGCCGCACATCCGATAGGCTCCCATCGACTCATTTACTGGGCATACGCCACAACATTGCCTTGCCCGTGGTACAGGATGTCCACATCGTAATCCTTAAGCAACTCTAACCACCGTCTTCGCCGTAAGTTCAGCTCCTCTCGTGAAGATATACGGAGGCTCTTGTGGTGCGTAAAAATATCCACGTGAACCCCATACAAATAGTGCCTCCGCATCTTCAAAGCGTGAATCACACCGCCAACTCCAAATCATGGGTGGGGTAGTTCCTCTCGTGTTTCTTCACCGTCGGGACGATATGCTATAACTCGCCATGCTGCATCAACACACATCCCAACCCGATGCTCGACGATCACAATACACGACATAACCATCCGACCTCCGGAAGAGTAAGAACGGGGCGGTGCCGGTCTCTTTCAAAGAATCGAAACCCCGCCACAAGCATCACCATCAAACTTGGCCGCTTTCGAGTCACCCTAGTCAATGGTGCGAAGATAGAAGCAAACTTCTCCACGAACCGATAATACCCTGCAAGGCCCGTAAAATCGCGAACCTCTCGCCGAGTAGTAGGTCAGGCCAAGTCCCGATCGCTTCGATCTTGGCCAGATCAACTCGAATGCCATCACCCATAATATGCCCAAGAAACGCCATCAAGTTAACCAAAACTCACATTTGGAAAACTTGGCGTAATCGCTGGTCTCGAGAATCGCAAGACAGCCTCAAATGCTCTGCATGCTCCTGCTCTGAGCGAGAATAAACCAAGATATCATCAATGAACACTATCACAAACGTGTCCAAAAATGGTTTGAACACTCGGTTCATCAAATCCATGAATACCGCCAGAGCATTGGTCAACCCAAAAGACATGACCCTGAACTCATAATGCCCGCATCGTCCGAATGCGATCTGTGGACATCCACTTCTCCGACTCGCACTGATGATAGCCCGATCGCAGATCAATCTTGAGAAACATCTCGCACTCGCGAACCGGTCGAACAAATCATCAATCCTAGGAAGGGGGTATTCGTTTAATGGTCACCTTGTTCACCGTCAGATCGACATTACGCGCAGCGTCCCGTCCTTCTTCTTCACGAACAATACCGGCGCTCCCCAGGGAGAAACACTAGGCCTAATGAAGCCCTTCTCTAGCAAATCCCTAAGCTGATCCTTCAACTCTCTCAACTCGGCAGGTGCCATTCTGTATGGCGGAATGGAAATAGCCGAGTATCCGCAACACATCTATACAAAACTCGATCTCCTCTCGTGAGGGATACCCGAGGTCATCCGAAACACGCCTGGGAACTCACGACCATCGAATCGACGGAAAATCTGGTACCGCAGCCTTCAGATCAAACACCCGAACGAGATGGTAGATATACCCTTCTCGCACCATCTTCCTAGCCTTGAGGTAGGAAATAAACCTACCACGGCGATACCGTGCTCTCCCACTCAACAACCGGCCCTCAGAAACCGAACTGCACTATTCTCTCTCTCAGCTTACATTGGCGTAAGGCGAAGCTAGCCAATCCATCCCCATGATCACATCAAGTCAATCATCTCCAACTCTATCAAGTCGGCCGTGGTCCGACGATCAGAATGATCACAGACAAGCTCTATATACCCGCCGAGCTACCACCGAATCACCCATCGCGTAGCTACCTCGAAAGTGGTCTATGGACTCGTGCTCTATCCCTATCCTACTAGCAACAAGGGGAGATATATAGATGAGTAGAACCGGATCTATCAAAGCATACATATCAAACCTAAATCGATAAGGTACTGTGACGACATCGGTGAGGCCTCCCGATCTCGGTGGACAAAGCATAAATGCGGTTCGAGGACCGCTAGAATCGACCGAGCCACGGCCTCGCGACTGGCTGACCCATGAGCACCACGCCCGGGCGAGTAATCGTAGGAGATGATGAAGCGCAATGTAACTCAAGGTGAGCCCTACCACCGCCGCTTCGGCCGGACAGCCTCGCAAAGTGACTCGCCGCTACAATCGTAACAAGATCCAAAAGTAGTACCACACTTCCGTAATGGGATCTACCGACGGCCACACCGGTGGTCCCGATCGCCGCACTCGCTACTCGACGCTCAAGCCCTGGCCCCGTCCGCCTCAAAATCGTGGGCCGTGGCCGAGGACGGTGCAGAGTGCTCTGTCCGGCCGTGGTGCGAATCAGATCGCCGAGGCCGCCACCACGATAACTACCGAAGACCCTCCCGCCCCGCCTTCTTCTCGCTCCGGCCCACTCGCCGACCTCTGCGCCTCGCATCCAAGGGCGTGAGCTCGCATGCGGGTAATGTCCATACCGGCCGAGAGAAACCCCGCATACGACTCGCCATATAGTCGTCTCAGCCGGTGACATAGCGGTGCACCCTATCCTCCATATCTGCTACCAATGCTGGGACATATCGAGCCAATGAATCAAACTCGACATTGTACTCCCTGACAGTGCGTCCTCTCTGCCTCAGTAGTAAAAATCTATCAGCCCGCGCCCTCCTCATCTGTGGAGGCAAGAAGTGAGTGAGGAAAGCCTCTGAGAACTCATCCCAAGTAGCTGGGGACGCGTGCTCTCCCCGGGATAACTCCCATGAATCAAACCAATCGACTGCGGTATCACGCAGCCTATGTGACCCAAAGATCACGGACTCGGTCTCCGACGCCCTGATCACTCTCAAAATCCTCTGAAGCTGACGGATGAACTCCTGCGGATCATCCTCCGGCCTCGATCCATAAAACTCCGGCGGGCTACATACCAAAAGTCTCGTAGCCTCAAACTCTCTCGCCTCGGGTGAACAACGGTGCGGCAAGATCGAGCTGGAATCGAATCGCCGCGATCCAGCTCTCTCAGACGCCACAACTTTAGCCAAAAGTCGGGCCATCTCTCTTTTCCTAACTCCTCCGCCTGCATCGTGGGATGCGAGGTGTGGGTACTGTGGTCTCGCTGGGCCGGCGGGCGTCATAGAACTCGCCGCCTCGTATAGACTGGCCCGAGCCCTCGTGACTGGGTGTCTCGCTAGCGCCTCCTACGCTTTGCCGCTTCGGGCCCGTTGCCTTTACGCGAGGCATAATCATGTACAGAAAGGAATACGTTAGAGGGGTCCAACCTATAACACGACTCTAAAGCACGATCTCGAATGAGAAGAACGGAAACCAATCCTAAATATCCTATAGCCTCACGATTATTGGTGTGGTGCACAACACACCGATAATCAAGACTCTACTAGATACGGCTCAGAGACACTTTCCGAGGATTAATCGCTCGATACCACTTTTGTCACGACTGCCTCGGCCCGTGGATCGTGCCTTACCGGCACCCAAGTAGTCATACATCGAGTAATCAATGGAAACATAAAGCAAGACATGAAACAGCTTTATAAAACAAGACACGATTATGTGAGAAAACATCGCTTTCTAAGATATATATATAATCATGTTTTAGCAAGCATCCGACAATCGCATAACATGACTACAGCACTTAAGGAAATATACAACTATGGCGATGGGCCCCGCCATACCCGATCACATAAAACTATCTACAACATGAGATCATACCAAAAGTAGAGCCTCCTAAGAGATGGAGCTCCCGACACCAACGTAGAGATCCTAAGGATGCGGATCTAGCACTCGCTTGCCTTACCGCGGCATGAACGCAGCCCCGAAGGAGGTCGATAACAGTACTAAGTATGCGAAATCAGAAAGTACTTAAATGAAAACATATCATTTTTAAAACCGCTTTACAAATATGTGTGAAACAACCAAGGAAACCGCACATAGTGCCACATCACAAACAAGAGCAACAATAGGTAACTGTAATACGTCTTGTCTAGGCTGCGAATGATCGAAACAGGGCCACTCGCCCACATCCTCATTCTGCAAGCCTAATCCTGGACTCCCGGAGTCCGCATAGGCCACTCGCATGGGCCCGCATGAGGTATAACCCCGCATCGAGGGTAGCTACTCCTCGACATCGTCCCGACTCATTGTCCGCATGGCCACATAGACCGCATGAGGCATAACCCCGCATACTAACACGAACTCGTAGCTCGCATAGGCCCCTGGACCCGCATGAGGTATTCTCGAATCATGGTCCTGCATCACTGAGTCTACCCCAGACGGAGGCGCCTTAACCCCTAGATCATCTCAAGAGGTGAGTGATAGTATACTAACATAACAACTTATCTTTAAGTAACATAAGCATAACAAGGATACTCACCTATACAAACGTTACAAGATACTAACACACATAGCATCATATCATGTCTACCTATCAAACCATCTTATTATTCTTTTCACAATATAAGTCTGTTATAAACACATAGGCAAACTTGTTTCTTTTCTCAATCTTAAGTGGTTATACTTACTTCCCATAAAGCTAGTATAACTCTTAAGCTTTAAAAACCAATTAGTTCTCTTCATAATAAATGGTTCGGAGTCCTTTGAAATGTTTTGATTCTTTATTATTCAGCTTAAGCCGAAGGCATTGCAGACGATTATTCAAAGCTTAAGCCGAGGCATTGCCGTAAGTATTATTCGATTAACACATGTACGTCTCACCGTACTATATACATATTGTAAAATATCATGCTTTAGGAAGAATCACATACCTTCTCGAAATCCACCGCCAAGTCGAGTATGTCGCGCAGAGAATCACCTATAATAGTCACAGATATCTATCAAAGTCTAGACTATTCTGTAGGTCATTCTAAGCAGAGGGTCCTCAATTCTACGGAAAGTCGGGCAAAGACAACCCTACCCATGAGCTATATAAGTTCATCGTGAAAACAGTCCTATGTAAGTACAGTTCGTATATTCTTCTTTTATACCCTTCTAAGGTGTTACAGTTCAATTCTATTCCTTAATAACCTTCTAAGTATTTATACTTATTCTTATTCTACAACAGTAAGTATTCTCTAATTCAAAAGAGGGTTAGGATTAGTTACCTCGGTAAGCCCAATAATATCCTAGAAAAAGTCGCGCCTGAGCAAGGTTTTGCTCCTAAGTTGTATGCTCCAAGGAAACCTTAGAAGTTCTTCACAACTTCTACTAAGTACTAAGGTATTTGGGCTAGGGTATTTTGGGCATTATAACAATACAAGAAGGCAACTTTTCTACCAAGGGAGGGGGGGTAGGTTTCGCCAGGCTGGGGTGGGGTAGCCTCGGCCAAGCTTCCGGGGAGGGGTGTGTTGGACGAATTGCTTACAAAGGGAGAGGAAGGATTTTTAGACTTGAAAGCTTTTGTGTATGAATAACTCTGCATCTCAATATGGGTATTTATAGGTCAAGAGATGGACAACGAATGGCGAAGATTTAGCCAAGTGCTAGGCAAGTGTAAGGTCAAGATTAGGGCAAGTGTACCTAGCCAACTTGCACACAAAATATCTAACCAACTTTATGACAAGGATGGTCATCCATTTGGCCCTATTGCCGTGACAAGTCCACCAATGAGAGGGTGGCAAATGTCGCCCTCTCATTGGTCCAAAGTGTTACGTCTCTAAAAATCCGCAAAAATTAGAAATGACATAATGAATTTATCCTACGAAGTTCGTGGAAACGCTTTCCGGAAAACCGTCGCTTTGTGAGTTGTGCCTAAAAATCGCCCAAGGCCTAACTTTAAGACCAAACTTTTGTACGTATTCCTTTACGCATACATACCGGAAATACGGTATAACATTAGTAGTCGGCTATGCCTTCGCATTTACCAGACGTGTTATTATGGCACAGTGGGACACGTGTTCATGTGTGTTCCTTGGTGCTTTTATATCATAAATCGCCGGCGGAGGAAGGTATTCCACGCATGATTGATGTTGTGGGCGTGAGACCCATTGTTATATTTGAGTGATGACTTGAGGTCGTGAGTCCCTTACTTGACATGACTTATTATTATTGTGAACTGTAGTTTGGTTATCATACATGTCTCCTGCTTTATAGACTATTATGATTTCATTTACAGTATTTTTAGTTTCACATACTCAATTGCACTGTTATCGACCTTCGGGCTGCGTTCATGCCGCAGTAAAGGTACACGCCATCGACCGCTCTAGGGTCACGTCATTGCGTTGTAAAGCCCGTTGCTCGAGGCTTATCGTGGTATAGTTCCTCGTTGTTGTAGGTGTTTACATTCAGGGGTATGGCGGCCCCTGTCCCGCCATTGTTGTCGTATAATTTCTTAGAGGTCATGTAAATCTTGTTGTGGCGAGTTTGTAAAAAGGATTAAAACTGTTCATGTTGGAAAAAGTCGTTATTTATGCCGAAAGGCAAGTTTTTCTCAGATTATTGTTTCATATTTCATAATATTTCTTGTATTGTTTTATGTTCCGCTGATTACTCTGATGTTGTATCACTAGGGTGCCCGGGGTAAGGCACCAGTCACGGGCCCGGAATCGGGTCGTGACAGAGTATGTAATGGTTGTTGTGATCGAGACAACATGGTTATGGTTTTATGAGAAGTTTTTGTACCCGTTTACGGGGGGACTGATAAGGTAGACTGGGAGCATGGAAATTGCGAGCCTAAGAATATTGATTACTGCCGAGACCTTAGGTATATAAGGTTTTCTCTGGCAATAAGATTTTAAGTCAGACCAAGGATAAGAGTTAAGTGCGCCGAGTGGTTGAGGACTCATGCGGGTCTCCCATGGCCTGGAATGGAGTGAGATCAGTTGGTAGTAGTTCCGCTACGTGACAGGGTCACGAGGGTGCAAGACCCAAGTCTAGTTAATTGTTTTACGGGTTCGGGGACGCATTCCACCGGAACCAGTAAAAAAGTTTAAATGACCCTATATTGTTTTATAGAGTGACTCCAAAGATTAGAGGCCAGAATCGGTATGGAAGTTATGTATGTATGCTAGAAGGAGTTGGAAGTACGAAAGGATAATCTCGTTTGGGCTTATGATGGAAGGATATACGTGTGCGAGGTATTAGGGCCATGTGTGGCATTATTAGTATGTCGGGGTTGTGAAAGAGAACTATGTCGCTAATTATAAGTTTGACTCCGAAAGAACATTCGAGGACGAATGTTTCTAAGGGGGGAAGAATGTTACACCCCGTATTTACAGGACATGGTGTAAGAACGTACGTAAGAAGTCAAAGTGTTAAGATTGGAGACTTGTAAAAATTTCTCGGAATTATGAAATTGTCGGAAAACGTTTTGTTGTGACGAATGGGAGGGCGACACGTGTCACCCCCCCTTAGATGGTGCCTTGGACGAAATTGCAAGGGCAAGAGGGTCATTGGACCTTTGTTAGCAAGACAAGTCTTGCAAGTTGTTAAGCTTGACAAAGTTGACTTAGTCAAGGTCCCACTAGACTTGATATTTAGCAAGACCTCATCCTAGCCACCCATTTGTAGACACCTTGACCCTCCATTGCCCTTTATATTACTACTAGTAGCAAGAGAGGACTTAACACTTAGCAAAATTTCACAAAATTGAAGACTACACTAATGGTGCTCTCGGGTTCACCATGGAGAAGAAAGGAAAAATTTTCGTTGCTTGTTCTTTAAGCTCCACATTTTAAACCAAGGTGCTTGAGTGTTATGTAAGTGTATCTCAATAGAAAAATCCCGGAAAAAGAGAGTTTTCGTAGTAGTCGCAAAGCAAAAACCTAGTTGTCTTTCTAGGTTTTGTTTAGAAGTTTGAAGGAAAATTGTTGGGGTTGTTCTAAGGGTCTCAAGGAGCGGATTGAGGTGTCTTGAAGAGGCTCTAGGTTGCTAAGGAACGACTTCGGATTTGAAGATTGGATTGAGAATCGTTAAGGTATAATCTTGTCCTTTAAGATGTTACAAGATTATATATTTTTTTGTTGTTGTTAGTTTTACACGTTGACAACATGAAGTTGGTATGTAGAAGTTTATAAGTATTATGGAGTGCTTGTAGCTAAATTCGAAATGTTATATAAGCCAATTGAAAATTGGAATTACTAATTGGTCGTTTATTAGAAATCGTCGCATGTTACCTACTTAGAGATTATGGATTGTTATAATCAAATGCGACTTGATATCATGTTATGCTACCAATTTGGATTGAAATGGAAATTTGATAAGAATTGGTATGGTTGAACTCAAGGTGGCCGAATTTGGACTTTTAGTTTGTTATTCATTTGTATTGGACTACTTTCTAAATTGTGAGCCAATTGGGGCTGTTTAGTTATTCATTGTATTGGAATACCTTCTATATTGTTGTGAGCCAATTGGGGCTGTTTGGTTATTGTATTCGGCCTTGAAAAAGGTGGCAAAGTGAGTAGAAACAAAGGAGGTGCTGTCCGATTTTCCGTAGAATTTAGCGACTTAGCACCTAAAATATTCTACGTTAGAAGTGAAAGGTTAATGGACATATTGTGACCATTATAGGTTGAAGTACTAAGTATAGCGTATCCTACTTGGAGAGTGGAATAGCTATCAAGGTTGGAGTACTTTGGAGCATTTTGCTATTTGTCGACAATCGTCGCGAGGTATGTGAACCTCTTCCTTCCTGTGGCATGATTCTATGTATGGAATATACTTGTGGTATCATTTCATGTTTCCTTCTACTCTTAGAAGTTAAGAGGTAGTTGTGTGATCTACTCTATGTAGAACTTTTCCTATCTTTGAGCATGACTAGTTGCACGTATGTAGTACGGCAGACGTATAACACCTAGATATCCTTTACTAATTTTATGAATAGCCAAGTCGGGTGAGTTAGGGGATTAACTCACTTCTTTGAAAGAATAAAGGATGTCTTGAGTTTTATTAAAGTTAAGGGACTTGAAGAGTTTTAAAGTATGTGATACTTGTTCCGTTTTAAACGTATAAGTCCCTTGGATAGGAAATTGTTTTTGGCTAAGATATAAAGTGAATATAACGCTTTATGGGAAGTTAGTTATATTTGCTTTATGGAAAGATAAATGAATTGATTTTAGTGAAAAGGCAACTTGTTTTTAAGGCATTAATTGCCTAAGGTTTTATATAAAATGAGTCACTTGTTTTCTAAAGGTTAAGAGACTAGTAGTATGTTTGAAAGGTATGAGAATTGATTTGAAAGTATTTAATACTTGGTTTCAAAAGTAAGTCTCTTGGTTATAAAAGGAACGTGTTGGTCTAAACCATAAAGGGTTATAACGGCTTTATGGGAAGTTGGTTATAACGGCTTTATGGAAGGTTAAGAGAATAGTTTTCTCTAATAAAGTAATCAAAGAAATAACTTGTATTAAGGAACGGCAAATTGGTTTAAAGGTACCAATTGCTTAAGGTTTTTAATAAAAGAAGTCACTTGATTTAGAAGCCGGTATTTGTATTTCAAAAAAAGGTATTGTGACTTGTCTTGAAAGGTGAATAGGACTTGATACTACGGGTGTTAGTATCTTGGAGCTTTACATAGAAAGGAGTCTTTTATAAAAGAATGTACGTATGTAGTACTTTGGCTTGATAAATTTGAGAATTTGTCTAAGTGTGCCTTGATAAGTACTTGACTTGTTAAAAGAGAATTATTCTATGTATGCCTTGATTTGTACTTTGGCTTGATAAATTGAGAATTTGTCTAAGTGTGCCTTGATAAGTACTTTGACTTGTTAAAAGAGAATTATTCTATGTATGCCTTGATTAGTACTTTGGCTTGATAAATTGAGAATTTGTCTAGGTGTGCCTTGATAAGTACTTTGACTTGTTAAAAGAGAATTATTCTATGTATGCCTTGATTAGTACTTTGGCTTGATAAAATGAGAATTATCCTATGTGTGCCTTGATAAGTACTTTGGCTTGGTTAATTGAGAACTTGCCTATATGTGCTGGTAATAGCCTTTGAGTGCAAGTATTATGTTTTATTAAGTTGTCGCGACTCTCGGTTGAAGGGTCGGATGTCTTGTTATGATCTTGGGACGCATCGACGGTGATGTGGGATTCCACGGTATGCTGCTACTTGTAGTACTGGGTTAAATTCGGATTTTTATAGAAGACATGGTAGTGCTTATGTCTTGTTGATGGTCATCGAGATAGGTAAGAGTATAAATGAGGGCAAGCCCCAAGACGTTGTACCACCTTCTCCGTGGTAAGAGTATAAGTGAGGGTAAACCCCAAGACGCTGTACCACCCGCTTTATGTGTTGATTGTCGGGTTGAGATAGGGTAAGAGTATAAATGAGGCAAGCCCCAAGACGTTGTACCACCTTCTCCGGGTAAGAGTATAAATGAGGGCAAGCCCCAAGACGTTATACCCCGCTTACCACCTCCTCCAGGTAAGAGTATAAATGGCGGCAAGCCCCAAGACGTTATACCACTGTTTTGATTGGTATTATGGGCGTGAGACCCATGGTTATGTTTACACTTATAGTCGCCGGTGATGGATGGGGATTCCACGCGGGAGATATATGTATGTATTATGTATGTGTACGCCGACGGTGAGTGGGATGCCACAGGCGCGTCACATGGTTATATTTTACACTTATAATTGTTGGCGGTGATGGGTATTCCACGCACACTTTGCTATTTGTGTGACTTGATCGCGTCCCATTGGGCCGGGTAGTATATGTGTCCCTCTGTAATGGGCCGGACTATGTTATGAAAGATAAGTAAGTTAGATAGAGATGAACTTAATGACTTCTCCTAAGTAAGTACGTAAGATATGGCTATAATTCTTAACGGAATGTAAAAGATATTGATGTGAAATTAAGTTCATAAGTGGTAATGACACGGCAGGATCTGGTATGTATTTTTATACTTGTCCTTGTCATTCTTTTGTACAGTTATGATCCATTTATCAGACGTTATTTCTGCTCCATATTCTGCACTGTTATCGACTTCCGGGCCGCGTTAAATGCCCGCAGTTTAGGTACGATTGTGGATCCGCGAGCTTAGGATCCCGGTTCAGCAAGTTGAGATGGCTCCAGTGTTCCGGAGTTGTCACGTTTATGTTCATTCAGGGGTATGGCGGGGCCCTGTCCCGCCACAGTGGTTGTTAAAACTCTTAGAGGTCTGTAGTCACATATTGTGGGTCTGTTTGTAAAAAGAAAGGAGGCAACTGCTTCGGTTGTTTTTATATATGTTCAGGAAGGTAGCCACTGGCTAACTTTGTTGTTTTACTTACGATGTTTTATTTTTAAGTTTCGTGTATGTTCCGCTGATTTTCTCTGATGTTTACCTGTAAGGGTGCCCAGGTAGGGCACCAGTCGCGGTCCCGGGGTCGGGTCGTGACATAATTAGTTAAGTGAATTAGGACACTTGAACTATTGTAATAAAAATACTGCAACTGATCTCCATTTAATGGTCTATGAAATTAATGAGATTCTGGATCAGGGTTCTTTATTATCCTAAAGAGAATGTATTAGGCATCCTTTAAGATCCGCTAACATGCGGTTATCCGGTCAAACCTATGTTAATTATTATGCTAAACAAATGCATTTTTTAGATACAAAATTAACTAAAACAAATATTGTAAATAATTAATTAAAAGAGCAATGACAAGAATAAATAAACTAGAGGCGTTTTGAAACATGCTTGACGAGCCTAAGAAAATAAAACTAGCGTCGGTTTCCAATTTTAATCTATCCCCTTTTTAATTATTAATTATACATCTACCTAATCTAAACATTTTTAATCATTTACAATTACGATAAAAATGCAATACAGAATAAAATAAAACTAAAATGAAATACAACATAAAATAAAACTCCGAAGGGACATCATTTCTCCTTCTTTAGCCCTTTTTGGGAATTATGCACAAGATGTATCTCTGGATGGATACCTGTATAAACACTTAGTAATTTTTTTAGTAAAAGAGTAAATAATTCTCAAACAACAACAAGAATTAATAAGTAAACTAAAAAATAAAACCTGTCTTTTGTAGAGGGGAGGCCTTGGAAATCAGACGGAGATTCTTTCATCGGCCAGTGTGTAGTATCTGTTCAAAATCAGTTAACCAACAATGTAGCATTTGTTCTAACCCAGTTTAATAAAATAACAGGCAAAAAATCATCCCAAAATCAGTCCGAACAGCAACTGAAAAATAGTAGAAACCGTAACAGCCACACAACAAACACGTCAGATATCTTAGAATATCGCCGGAAAGTTCAGAATATCGTCGGAGTTTTCAGACTCCGGCAGGTAGCCCAAAAACAAAACAAAAAACAGTCTGAAAAATAGTAAATAGTAGCATCAACACAGCAAACACGTCAAAATTTTAGAATATCGCCGGAAAACCAAAACTCATTTCGGAACTCTAAAATAAAACCAACGAAAGGTCGTCGGAGTTTTAAAACTCCGACTAGTTACCAAAAATAGTGAGAAATCCGTCCAACTAACAAAATAACAAACGGATCAAAATTAAATAGCCAACAGAGGTCATCAGAGTGTTTAAACTCCAGTTAGTTACCCAAAGTCACAAAATCAGTCCAACAACAAGTAAAAATAACAAAAGCAGTAGTTAGTTCACCGGAGACAAGCTATCACCGGAAAATTCAAAATGTCGCTTGAAAACCAGAAATCAGTCCATATAGAAAACAAACAAGGTAAAGCTAACAACACATCAAAACGAGTAAATAGGTCAGCGTCGCCTCGTCGGCGAATGGCCGGAGCGACGCCGCCAGATAATTTGAGATCGGACAGTGGTAAGGGTGTTCGTCGGATGACGGGTTTTGGAGAGAGGGGATGAGGTTCGACGGTGAGCAGGGGTGGTTCGTCGGACTCGAAGCTCCGGCGAACACATTGGTAGTGATGAGATTTCGGGAATGAGGGGTTCGCTGGGAGATAAGGGGAGTGGGGTGAGGTCCGCGACTGAGCTTTTTTTAAGCTTTTAGAATAGGAGAGTGGTGGGGTGTTAAAGGGAGTTGTGCGGCGCTGAAGGGGTCTTGAGAATGGGGGAAGAATTTTTATTTATAGGGGTATTTAGGTTTAGGGTTTAGGTTAGGTTTTGAGGGGAAAATGAAAAGTGGGGTTTGATTTTTTTGGGGGAAAATAAAAGAGTGTTGGATTGAGATTAAAATAAAAAGGGTGTTTGTTATTTAAAAGAAAATTATTTAAAAGATGTAAAATTATTAAAATAAAATAACGGAGTAATAATAATAAAAACACAATATTAACAAAGACCTAATGCTTAATTTAAAATAAGAGATGCGATTCCATTTTGTTAAAAATAAAACATAGAATATTAGGTACAAATATGATTATTATAAAAAATGCAAAAAATGATGATAAAAATGCGGTGTCCAAAAATATTTAAAATTGCAAGAAATAATCAAAAGATGGGTCAAAATTGGGTGTCATCAAGAAGCACTTGTTCAGTGTATCAGTCAAATTGTCGTTAACTTAGCTCAACGACTCAAATCTCCATTCCTTCATAACCAAAATTTCTTTCATAGTTGATTCTCAAATGTACGAACTGACTAAGCTCAAATTCCCTGATTTGATCACTAATGTACCTCTTTATGCACCCGATTGAATCCGCAATTATCACAATAATCACCATCATTCTTTAGTTGTAGCCACAACCAAAATGCAACATGTACCAATAATATAGTCTGATTCTACTAGCCTTCCATCTCAACTATAAAGGTCGTTATTGCACCAAAATCCCTTAGAAACGCATAAACACACATCACTAGTCCAATTTTCCTCAAATCTCCAAATCACCATACTATAAGCATACCTATTGATTACATTACCGTGCCCGATCCGCAGAAACTCAACTGGTCATTTTAAAGACTTTCCATAATCATTGTACCTCCTCAATGCATACCAAGTACCCATGAAAACCATTAGAATTGTATGGATTGTTGTCATCTGAAGAATATCATCAATCTTACTTCAATTTAAATGAGAACTGGTAACACTATCATACCTCATTTCTAAATCGAAATCCATTGAACCCTTGTCAGATGGGGGGGGGGGGGGGGGTTACTAGAATACCATAAGTCCTTCACGCAACATAAACACAAGCCATCCGACCTCAAATGAACAAATCTGACATGGATTATAATGCTCAATTTCTAAATCATTGATCGTTACCCGAACTGATTCTAAATTATCTAGTAAGTTTTCCATAATCATGATATGACTTCTTCCATCTCTTTTCTCATGAACAATCAATCACGTGCTGTCACCCACAGCCGCAAAAGTGGAATTCTATCCAAGTCATCAACTTAGTACTGAAGATTTGTACATTTTATTGTAACCTTCATGTTTCTCAACTTCTACCTGATACACAAATATGATAGAACCCATAAACTCTAAATACATCATATTTTCTTTGAACTTTGTCTTAACTCGCCAACAATATTGAACATTTTGACACAGTCATGCGGCTTTATTTACTATACCTCCACCCATCGAGCTTCTAATAGTAAGACCTCACTATCATTTATCAATACAGAAGGTATCAAATCTCGCAACCTTCGCACCTGACCAAATCCTAACATATCTACTATACGATTCATGCATCTTACCTTGTATAGTTACCTCCAAGTCTTTACTACCTGAAATACTCACCCATGTTATTAATCAACATAGTCTACCACAAGTCACCAATTACAAACACCAGGGAATATTCGTCGTAACACTTAGTTAATTAACATAGATCTACTCCTCCAAGCATACTAACAATTTCACCCGATCAAAAAGATACGAAAAAAGCCACCATAATCCACGCCTAACCCAATAATTACCGTTGCTAGAATCCAAAATCTCCCCTTTCTCGAAGAGGTACATTACTCATTCCAAATTATATTAATTTCTCAATTTTCACCTTTAAGTCAAATCATAACCACCACTAATGACCGATCACTACTCAAGCCTGCTAATATTCTCATACCGTTTCATCGAAGTACCCTTGCCAAAAATCCCTAACCGAAATAATCCTTCTTCTATATTGGTTCATAAGTTCACTAACCTGTTCATCGATATCTGAACAGCTCTTCACCACTAGCATTAGTCAAACTGTCATCAATCTATTACCATAAATAACCCCATTGACCAACACCTTATTCGATAGTCCTTAAATGATGCTCACCCGCGAAGAACCAACCCTTACCTTTTTTTGGCAAACCATACACATCCAACTAATCGTGCAATTGTTCCCTATGCTTCGGTCAACTCTAAGATCATTGTACTCGTAACTATAGAACTTCTCAAGTTTTGACCTTTATATACCATGCCCATGAAAAAATCCAAGAACTAGATGCTAAACCTGATAATCATTTAACTAGAACTCCACACTTGTCCATCACTAATGTCCTTCCCATTCGTCTATCACTGGATCCCACTACCCTACAAGGAGTCTAATATACCATCTCATATACAACTTCTTACACTCACTCGATACTAAACAACTGTGAGGTAACTCGCAAATCAACAATCTCTTAGTTTCAACAATCCCCTATCATGACTAACCTCAAAATTTTAAGTGAATCCATAAGCATCCTCTTGGGTGAAGAAACACAAATGTCTATTCCCTTAAGCTTCACTCATCAAAAGTAACATTGCCGGATGATCTCGAACATAAAACTATTTCCTGAAAGAACTCACAACCACTAATTCTACATGCTATCACAATTCTGTCAAATTGAATCCAACTTAACCCTTCATAACCTATATGACATTCACCCTCATACACATTGCAACATAGCCTAACAAGCATGTCAGATACTAATTTTCCCTTTATGTAGTGGAGATTGATCCATCAAATTTCTTTTTCTTGCATCTTTGAATTATCATTCCTACTTTCCAAGAATGTCACCGAACTTAGAAGTCACAATCATAACCCCAATCAACTGAACCATAAATCATAGCTAAAGATTGAACTCGATCACGCATCTTTATCATGGTAACACTTCTCATACCCTACCGCACGATGTTATATCGAACCACTCACACATGAATTTAAGAGCATATTACCACCATCAGTGATAACATAGGAAGAAGTTCAGATACCAATTTGATTCAACATAGCACGAAAGGAATGAAGAAAGCAAAGTTTCCTAAATTTCTCGTAGCCTCTGAAATATAAGTACGGATGTCTCCACACCGATTCGTAAGACTCTACTAGACATTGCTCTTGTATTTAAGACCATTTAACCTAAAGCTCTGATACCAACTTTGTCAAGACACCTTTTAGGAATCGCGGTGGAACCTAAACTTTCTATACTGATAGGCTAACCACTTCCAACTTATTTAACATGATAAGAAGAAATGCAGAAAGATAAAAAATTCTTAAATAAACATGTCGACTAAAGTATGAAATGCAGAACATAAATCTGAGAATCATAATACAACCCCCATAGACCTGGTAAATAATACTAGAGCTCTAAACCGAATACAAGGTCTGAATAAAGGACAACATAAGCCAAATTCCTAAACAACATAATCCAAATGTATGAATGTGTCTCTCAGATAAATAAAAGACAATGAAGAGATATGAGCATCCAAGGCATACCGAAAGGTATCATTCTCACCATGAATACCGAAAGGTATCATTCTCACCATGAATACTGAAAGTCCCCCCAACTCAGACTCAACTCAAAGTCCTAAACTGGTATAAGCACTGTATCTACATTCAAATAGAATACAACAAGTGTGGAATGAATACACAACATACCCGATGAAAGAAAGGCCACAAGCTTAAGCTCCCAACATGAGCCGAAAGAAGATTTGCTAGGAGTTCCAAAGATTACCAATTATCCTATAGTGATATGTGTAACATGGCATGGAATATGGAGTGACGTGGAAGATTTGACTTGAAGATTCGAGAAGAAGATATTTTATTTTCGACCTTTATGTAGGTCTTAGCCGATACCATTTTCTTTTAGCTTATGTTAATTCTTAGATTAAATACTAGCTCCTCTTAGGACATAATTAATATGTCATGTAATCGTATAAGATGACTAGGACGAGTAATAGGAGAAGGTGACTAGGCCGAGAATGTCTTCCAATGATATGACTAGGACGAGAGTGTAAGAGAATAAGGTTACAAGGCCAAGAACCATCTAAAGAAGAAGCTTCCAAGGAGATAATTCATGAACTAACTAGTTCATGCACTTATCTACATAGAAGACACAAATAATGGTCTAGAGAACACAAAGAGTTGTCCGAATCCCCTCAATTTCCAATTCGTCCAAAACCTCTTTCCCTTTTCCCATTTAGATGAGGTTCATCAACTAATTAGTTCACGCACTTATCTAAATGGGTAACACAAAAGGGTGGTCTAGAAAGCATGAAAAGTTGGATTCATCCTCCCCCCCCCCCACAAGATGGTCGAATCCCTTTCCCCTTTCTCATTTCGGCCGAGTGTCTTGTATTGTTATCTATCTAGTTGTTTCCTAGAAAGGTATAAGTATTAGTATAAATAGGGCTTAAAGTTGATGTAAAAAAATGTTGAGGATTTATGAAAAATATTTGAGTATTACTCATTTTGTTGGGTTATTCAACTTTTGTGTTGTTTATCTTAGTTGGTCCTTTTGTGGTCCGAACCTCGATCCTTTTGTGGGTCAAACCCTTGGTGCAAGTATAGTTAGAAATTTTGTGATATAGCTAAACCCAAGCTAAGGTTACACTCAGTGTAAGTCTAGTTGGGACTTTTGTGACCCAACCAAACTCAAGCCAAGGGCCTATCCGGTTACTTTTCACAAAGTCTTTCGTCCTCCCTCACTTGATATGTACTCGATCTTGTGTATAGTAACCTTGGTCAAAACCTTTTCCAATTGACCTACTTCACTTGGTTTCGACCTGAGCTTGTCCTTAGCTACATCGTGTTCAATCCTTGTCCAAATTGCTCTTATCTCACTTGGTTTCGACTCAAGCTTGTCCTTAGCAACCTCGTGTCCAATCCTTGTTCAACCCACTTGGTTCTTTCCACCACCATACACTACATCACTTCCCAAACACCCACCCAAAAGTCCATTAACCGAAACGTTCCTAAAACACCCGTACATCCTCCACAAAACCAAACAGTCTTCAAATCACCCGTTTATCGGCAACCTCATTTTTTCGACCAGTTTCTGCCACCAGACCACCATCCAACCACCACACACCGACCGCCAATACAACCCTCAACTCGTCTAAAACAACCCCACAAAATGCCTTAGCCCACTTCCACCCTAAACTACCCGTGTACCCCTCCAAACACCCACTGCCCAACATAAACGTCCCACCCGACAACCTTCACTCCCATTTTTGTGTCAATACATTTCCAACCAAACTCCGACCAACTTACCCTGATTTTACCCTACTCATCAGTTTAGTATCAGAGAAATACAATCTTGTCCCATGTCTTGACGCTATGGCTCACTTAAATAACGATCTTCAGAGGGCCGTAAGTGAACTTATTGTAGAACAAATGTAACTCTTGAGAAAAGAATTTGCAGAGCATGCCGTGATTCATGATGTTGATTTCGGGGAAGAAGTTGTACAAAACAATTTAAGACATGCCGAGGAAGATGTACAAAACAATCCAGGACATGATAGGGAAGATGTCACGACCCGACCCGGCGCGATCGTGCCCTACACGGGCACCTGCCTCGTATACATCGAGAATAGCAATGAACATACACAACACATAAATATGTCTAGACAATAAACATCACAAGCTAGCCGATAAGGCCGCCTTCCATAAAATATACATCATCGAAAGTAAATCAGTACAACTCTGTTCTTACAGCCCAAACCACAAAATGTGACTACAGACCTCTAGGAATAACAACTGTGGCGGGACAGGGCCCC
This sequence comes from Przewalskia tangutica, assembly GCA_029844215.1. NCBI lineage: Eukaryota > Viridiplantae > Streptophyta > Magnoliopsida > Solanales > Solanaceae > Przewalskia > Przewalskia tangutica. Next base: position 113,495,327 of record CM056727.1, read on the forward strand.
GCCATACCCCTGAATGTACATAAAATCTACAACATCAGGGAAAAACTGTACCAAAAAGACAAGCCTCCGGAGAAATGGAGCTTCTGACACCTGATCAGTGATCCTAAGAATGAGGATCCACCACCTGCTTACGCCTACCTACGGCATGAACGCAGCCCCCGAGAAAGGGGGTCAGTACACAATATGTACTAAGTATGTAAAACTGGAAAATACTGTAATTACATCATAAGTCTAAAACAAAGCCGGAGACATGTATGATAATCAAATTACAGTACACTCTGCCTTACTAACAATGGGAGTAAATAAGAGTATACTTACAACATAAAAATAGGAGGTTCACGATCAAAGCAGGACCACCCGCCCGCAGTATCATTAAGCAACCCTACTCCTGGGACTATTTTACCCGCAAGGGTCGTGTGGACCCGCATGAGGTATTCCTCGCATAGGCTATATCCGCCCGCATAGGTCGTGTAGACCCGCATGAGGTATTCCTCGCATAGGACTGATCCGCCCCGCATGGGACTATTTCACCCGCATAAGCCTTTACGGACCCGCATGAGGTATTCCTCGCATCATGGGTAGCAAATCCACGGAATATGCAAATGCCACAAACCCGGGGAATGACCCCGTAATGAATAATATACCACTAGCACAAACCGGCTATCATACATAACATAAGCACTACCAGCTTATCATTTATAACATAAGCACTACCGGCTTATCATACAATATATAAGCAAGTTAAGAAATCCCATAACTTCTTATTAGTCTTGTTCATATACACTCTCATTTTAGTTTACTTAAGGCACTAACATGTCTTTTATAAAAATCCGGGAATTTAACCCAAAGTACTACATACTTCCACTCTTTTAAAAATGACTCTTTTTCATATAAAACTTCCAAGATACTAATAACCGTAGTATCAAGTCATAATTACTTTTCAAGACAAGTCACAATACCTTTAGAAATAAAATTAGGCTTCTAAATCAAGTGACTTCTTTTCTTTTAAAACCTTAGGCAGTTGATGCCTTAAAATCAAATTGCCTTTCATTAAATCAAGTCATTTATCCTTATTTATCTTTCCATAAAGCTAATATAACCAACTTCCCATAAAGTCGTTATATTAACTTTATACCTTAGCAAATTACAATTTCCTATCCAAGAGACTTATACGTTTAAAACGAAACAAGTATCATATACTTTAAAACACTTCAAGTCCCTTAACTTTAAAAACTTAATCCATCATTAATACTTTTAAAGAAGTGAGTTAATCTCCTAACTCACCCAACTTGGCTATTCTTAAAACAAGTAAAGGATATCAAGGTCTTGTACGTCTACCGTACTATATACGTGCAACTATTCATGCTCAAAGGATAGGAAAGTTCTACATACCTCTTCGGGTCAACCCACTTGCTAAGTACAATATTCCGCCTGTAGTATGTCAACCTATAATGTCCACAATACGTCTATTAACGTCTTACTTCAAACGTAGAATATTATAAGTGCAAAGTCACTAAATTCTACGGAAAATCGGACAGCACCTCCTTTGTTTCTACATACTTTGCCACCTTTTTCAAGGCCGAATTCAATAATCAAACACGCCATATTTAAGTCCCAACAATGTAATTAACAATAGGGGATTACACGCCTACTAGACGTGTAAAATTCCGCCCCACAAATGATATCAAACTAATACAACTACAAGTGTAAATCCGGCAACTTGAGATACTACAACACCAATTCTTATCCAATTTCCTTTTCAATACAAATTGTTAGCATACATGATATCAAGTCGCAATCGATTATAACTACAATAATCTTCAAGTAAGTAACATGCGACGATTCTAATTAACGACCAAATTGTAATCCAACTTCAAATGACTTATATGACATTTCGGATTTTAGGCTACAACAATCCATAACACTTATGAAACTTCAACACATATACTTCATGCTAGCAAACATGTAAGGCTAACAACAATATATAATCTTGTAACACTTTAAGAGACAAGATTATTACCTCAACGAGTCTTAGTCCAACTTCAAATCCGAAGTCGCTCCCTAGCAACTTAGAGCCTCTTCTAGACACTTCAATCCGCCACTTGAGACCCTTAGAATATCACAAACAAGTTTTCTTTAATCTTCCAATCAAAACCTAGAAAAGCAACTAGGTTTTCACCTTGCGACTAATACGAAAACTATCTTTTTCCGGGATTTTTCTATTGAGATACCCTTACAATACCCTCATGAACCTTGGTTTAAAGTGTGGAGCTTAATGGACAACTAACAAAAAAAATTCTTTTTGTTGTAGGTGAACCCGAGAGCTTCCAAGAGGAGTTCTCCAATTTCTTGAAAAAATTTCTAAGTGTAGAAGTTAGTCTTGCTACTAGTACTACTATATAGTTCAATGGAGGGTCAAGATGTGCACAAATGTGTGGCTTGGATGAAGTTCTTTTAAATATCAAGACTTGTGGCCCCATTGACTAAGTCAATTTTCTCAAGCTCTTCAACTTGCAAGACTTTGTCATCCTAACAATGGTCAAATGACCCTTTTGTCCATGCTTATTTTCGTCCAAGACAACATAAGGGGGGTGACACGTGTCGCCCTCCCATTCGTCACAATATTACGTTTTCCGACAATTTCATAATTTCGATAAATTTTACAAGTCTCTAATCTTAACATTTCTGAGTTCTTACGTACATTCTTAATACATGTCCTGTAAATACGGGGTGTAACAAAAGATGATCGAAGCCTACGACTTGAACTTCCAACCTTTAAAGGCGATATGATCCGGAAGAGTTTCTTGAATGGATAAGGTCCATTGAGAGGATTTTCGAGTACAAACAATATGATAATCATAAATGTTTTAAGGTTGCTACATTAAAGTTGAAGTCATTCGCTTTCGTGTGGTATGAATACCTCAAAACAAGCCGAAGGAGAAATGAGAAGACCAAGATTGACTCTTGGAACAAATTAAAGAAGCACTTGAAGAAGAAATTCTTGCCAAGGGAGTATGAACAAGACCTATACCTTAAGCTCACTAAACATTGTCAATGAGCTCTTAAGGTGGAGGAATATTTTGCGAATTCGAGAAAGTCACCATGCTTTATGACTTGAAAGAAAAGGAAACGCAAAGAATTGCACGATTCATCGGAGGCTTGAACATGGAAATTCAAGAGAAGGTTGAAGTGGCAACTTACAACACATTTGAATATGCATGCCACTTAGCACTCAAGTTTGAAAGGAAACAAAATAAGGGTACCCCAAACCCTATGTACCCACTAGTGTTAAGGAGAAGGGTAATACCTCTTATTCTAACCCATTATATAACCAAGAATATGTAGAAAAAGATAAAGGGAAGAAAGTAGAGGTTACCAAGGGGGTGGATAGAAGCCGAAAGAGATGTTTCAAATATCAAGGACTATGACACTTTGTAAATGAATATTCTAACCCTCGAGTCATGACCATTGAAGAGTACCAAGAATGTGGGGATTCCTTCGCTATTGAGGAACCTGAGATCAAAGAGTCGCTAGAAGAAGAAGTTGCTCTTGCGGAGTAGGGTGTAAGTTTGGTACTCTAACATGTGTTGAGTGCTCAACTTGAATAACTTGAGGAGTCACAAAGAGAGAAAATATTCTACACCCGATGCAAGGTAAATTATAGGGTGTGTAATGTGATCATTGATGGATGAAGTTGTGCCAATATGGCTTCCGTAGAGATGATGGACAAATTGAAGTTGCCTATCCATAACCATCCTAAGCCCTATACTCTTCGATGGGTGAATAGAGATAACATGCTAAAGGTTGCTAACATTTATTAGCTTTCAGATTGGAAGGTATGAAGATTAGATATGGTGTGACATCGTACCTATGGATGCTTGTCATATCTTGTTAGGATGACCATGGAAATATGATGGGAAAACACAACACGATGGAGAGAAGAATACCTATTCTTTTCGAAAGGGTGATAAGGGGTTCTGGTTGATGTCATTGTCACCTAGTAAGGTGAAGGAAATGAAGATCCAAAATGCCAAGAAACTCAAGGCCGAGGCCTCCTTACTTAACGCACGAAGATAGAAGAAGAGTTGAAGAAGGGGAGTTCTATAGGTGCATTGGCGTGCAAGGAGAAGGAGAGTCTTATGGGAGATACAGTTCAAAATGTCAACGTGAAGGAAATTTCGAATGATCTCGTACCCGAAACACCACCGATGAGAGGTGTTGAATATGGTATTGATTTATTTTCAAGAAGGTCATTACCTAATCACCAAAACTATGCATGCAATCCGTAAGAGGCTAAGGACTTGCAAGAGCAAGATTTATTAGGCAAAGGCTTTGTCTAATAGAGCATAGTCCATGTGCGGCACCCGCCTTATTGGTGCTAAAGAAAAATGAAATTTGCCACACGTTTATTGGTAGTCGAGTGGTCGATAACATCACTATGGTGTGCACATTTCCTATGCCGAGATTGAAAGATCTTTTAGATGAATTGAGTGGAGCCACGTTGTTCTCCAGGATAGCTTGGAGGAGTGGCTACCACCAAATGAGGATGCATGAATGGAAAACAACTTTCAAAATCAATTATAGATGGTACGAATGGCTTGTGGTACCATTTGGACTGTATTTTTCTCCAAGCATTTTTATCAGAATCATACACGAGGTACTATAATCTTTCATGGGAAGCATAGTTTCATCCAAGGGTAATCTTATGGACCCATCCAAGGTGGTGACTTGTTGAAGTTGGCCCGAGCCTACAGATGTAATTGTGGTAAATAATTTCCTTGGTTTGACTACCTTTTCTCATTGTTCCATTCGGGATTGTTGTACCCTTGTTGCCCCTATCAATGAACTAATGAGAAAGGATGAGTATGAATGTGTCACGACCCGAACCCGGGCCCGCGATTGGTGCCCACATGGGCACCCTTACAGGTATACATCAGAGATAATCAGCGGAACATACATGAAACTTATAAAATAAATCAACAGAGATAAAATCAACAGGTTAGCCGATAAGGCTACCTCCCTGGATAAATAAATACATAACCGAAGCAGTTGCCTCATTTTCTTTATAAACTGACCCACAATATGTGACTACATACCTCTAAGAGTTTTAACATAACAACTGTGGCGGGACAGGGCCCCGCCATACCCCTGAATGTACATAAACCTACAACCTCAGGGAACCGTACCAAAAGACAAAGCCTCCGGGGAAATGAAGTTTTTCAAGAACTGAACAGTGATCCTAAGAGTGTGGATCAACAGCTATGTACCTCAACCTGCGGCATGAACGCAGCCCCCCGAAGGAGGTCAGTACAAAATATGTACCAAGTATGTGAAACTGAAAATACTGTAATGAAATCATAACAGTCTATATAAAGCTGGAGACATCTATGATAACCAAAATAACAGTACACTGTGCCTTGCCAAAGTGAAAGTAATGAAAGTCAGTTTTACCTTTTAAGGACTATTTCAACACATGAACAATAGTCACACGGGGCTACGGACACAAGCCCTCAAATATCATCACATAGTCCAGTAAGGGTCTCAAGCCCACAAATATCAAAGCGTGCCCGTGGAATCTCCCATCACTGCCGACTGCCATAAGTGTAACATATAACAATGTGACGCGCCCGTGGCATCCCACATCACTGTCGGCGTACACATATACAATACATATATATATCTCCTGCCCGTGGAATCCCCCATCACTGCCGACAGCCGTAAGTGTAACATATAACCATGTGACGCGCCCGTGGCATCCTACCTCACTGTCGGCGTACACATATACGATACATATATATATATATATATCTCATACCTGTGGAATCCCTCATCTCAGGTACATGACTTCATGGAGGGATAATCTATGGGGTAATAGTACATAACATGGTCGCATGCCCCGGAATCCCTCATCGTATAAGCATGGCCATAGGGTAATAATAGTATATAACATGCCTGCGAAATCCCTCACCTCGGGTACATGTCTTCATGGGGAGCTAGTCCATGGAGTTATAGTCGTACATAACATGGTCGCATGCCCCGGAATCCCTCATCGTATAAGCATGGCCATGGGTAATAAAACAAATTCGGGAATCTAACCCGCCTCCTGGTCGCATGCCCCGGAATCCCTCATCGTATAAGCATGTCCAAGGAGTAATAAAAACAATCCGGGAATCTAACCCGCATCCTGGTCTTATGCCCCGGAATCCTACATCGTATAAGCATGTCCAAGGATCAACCACAATGGAAGCATACCCGTGGAAGCCTCCGTCACTGTCGGTACGTCCAAGTAAATTCACAACAAGACAGCCGGTCCTCCAACTGAGAGTCACGACAACGTAAACATATAATACTTGCACTCAAGGCTATCACAAGCAAGCATAGACAAGTTCATAAAATCTTTAGACTTTCATTTTATATACTCAAGGCACTTTTCGTTTCACATAAAAATCCGGGAATTTAACCCAAAGTACTACGTACTTCTTTTCCTTTAAAATGACTCTTTTTCATATAAACTTCCAAGATACTAACAACCGTAGTATCAAGTCATATCTTCCTTTAAGAATCAAGTCTCATAACTCGAAAAATAAAGTCTCTTAACCTTTTAAGAATTCATAGTTCATAGTCTTGACACTTCATAACGTAAATTCTTTAAGTTAAGTACATATGCCTTATGTGTGTGAGTAGGTTATACTTGTTTATAACGATCTTATTAAAGCAACCATGATCTAGAAAATTTAATACAATTTTGTCTTATCTTAGCTTCTATGCAGATGGAGAATTCTACTCATTTTAATATAATCAATTGTCATTACATTTTCCTTTATTAACGCTGCAATGGCTTGTTCGATACTTATTCTCATTAGTGCCGTAAATTAGCCAAGTCAACTTGGCTCCAAATATCTCCTAACGACTCTTACCAACATCCCCCATAAGACTTGGTAAGACATTAGGATAACTTAGACATAACCTTTACATAGAGTAAATCACATACATACCTCTTAACTTCTAAGAGTAGAAGGGAACATGAAATAATACCACATGTATATTCCATACATAGAATCATGCCAAAGGAAGGAAGAGGTTCACATACCTCGCGACGATTATCGACAAGTAGCAAAATGCTCCAAAGTACTATAACCTTGCTAGCTTTTCCACCCTTCAAGTAGAATACGCTATTCGTAGTACTTCAACTTATAATGGTCATAATACGTCTATTAACTTCTTACTTCAAACGTAGAATATTCTAAGTGCAAAGTCACTAAATTCTATGAAAAATCGGACAACACTTCCTTTGTTTCTACATATTTTTCCACCTTTTTCAAGGCCCGAAATCAGTAACCAAACACGCCACATTTAAAGTTCAACGATGTAGTTAACAATAGGGGTTTACACGCCTAATAGGACGTGTAAAATTCCGCCCCACAATTGATATCAAACTAGTCCAACATACAATGTCATTTCGGCAATTTGAGGGACAACAATACAAATTCCTTTCTAATACCTTTTCAATCCAAGTTGTTTAGTATAACATGTTGTCAAGCCGCAATTGATTACAACTACTACAATCCTCAAGTAGGTAAACATGCGACGATTCTAATTATCGACCAAATTGTATTTCAAGTTTAAATGGCTAGAATGTCATTTCGGATATTAGGCTTCCACAATCCAAATCACTTATCAATCTTCAATACATATACTTCATGCTAGTTAAAATGTAAGGCTACAACAATATGTAATCTTATAACACTTAAGAGAACAAGATTGTTACCTTAACGAGCCTTAATACACTTCAAGATCCGAAGTCGCTCCCTAGAAACTTAGAGCCTCTCCTTGACACTCCAATCCGACACTTGAAGCCCTTAGAAGATCACAAACAACTTTCCTTTAATCTTCCAGTCTAAACCTAGGAAAGTGACTAGGTTTTCACCTTGCGACTAATACAAAAACGATATTTTTCCGGGATCTTTCTATTGAGATACCCTTACAATACCCTTAGGAACCTTGGTTTTAAGTGTGGAGCTTATTGGACAACAAACGAATTTTTTTCTCCTTGACCCTTAGTGAACCCGAGAGCATCCATAGTGAAGAACACATTTTCTTGAATTTTTTTCTAAGTGTAAAGCCTTGTCTTGCTACTAGTAAGCTTATATAACCAAATGGAGGGTCAAGATTAGAACAAATGGGTGGCTTGGATGTAAAAATCTAGCCAAGTGGCCCTTTTGACTTAGTTAATATTATCAAGCTCTACTTGCAAGACTTAGTCATCTTCACATAGGTCAAATGACCATCTAACCCATGTCCAATTCATTCCAAGACCAACTAGGGGTGACACATGTCGCCCTCCCATTCGTCGCAATATTTCGTTTTCCGACAATTTCATAATTCCGATAAATTTTTACTAGTCTCAAATCTTAACACTTGAGTTATTACGTACGTCCTTATAAACATGACCTGGAAATACAGGGTGTCACATTCTTCCCCCTTAGAAACATTCGTTCTCGAATGTTCTTTCGGAGCTCAATCTATCATTTCTCGGCATAGCCTCATAAAACTACACTTAATGAAACCTAATTATTCCACATATGGCCCTAATACCTTGCACACACATATCCATCCATCATAAGCCAAACTAGAAAACAAATCCAAAGTGTGCACCATCACTATTTACTCTCATTCATGGCCTAAAAGGATTATGTTTTCGTACTTCCAAGTTACTCTAGCATACATACATAGTCTCAATATTATCCGTTCATGACACTTAAACTTACAACAACCTTATCATGCCTATAAGTCTCTAAAGGGGTCAAAGATATACCTGAAATCATATAGGCGGTTCAAAGGACCGCTAAAACTGGGAACTTCCACCACGACCTCTGTCACGGTCTGCCGGTGCATAAACATCCTGCCTAGCTATTGAAGGCGAAGAACCCGCAACTGATCCAAAGAGATCGCGTTATCCCACCGCCACCTGGCCTGGACGCCTCACCAAATGGCTCACGGCCGCAAGCATAACAAGTCGCCGGTAGTACGACACTCCCAAAATGGAATCTACCACGGCGACCACACCGGGCAAAGGTGGCTTCCTCAGCTACTACCCTGGACATTCCGTGAACTCGCACCTTGGAGCCCGACCGCCCCGAATATCCCCGATCAAACCTCCGCCGTAAGACCGGAAGGAGCACTGTCGGTGAAATATAGACCTAGCTCGCCGAGGCCGCCCACCTCGAAAGTTACCACGAACCCCGCTGCCCCGGCCCTCTTGGGCTGGCCTCGGTGGCCGGGTCCTCTCTCTCGCCTCAATCTCGCATATGCTCGCATCTCGGCAATATCCATACCGGGCCGCGGCCACTCGTGCATGCAGTAATCATATAATGGTCTAGCCCCATCACATATGTTATACCCCGTAGTTCCAGGGTATGTATGTGAGGACGTACGTACGAGAATACGACCTTAAAATTGGAAAGGAAGAAAGATGTGATTTTTTTCGACGGAAAAAATTCCGGATTTTGTGAAGGACGTAGATAGATAAGTGGGACCCACACACACATGGCCAAATCTAGAACACACACTTGCTTTGATATTGGCCATTGATTGGCCTATAAATACCCCCTTAAGTTGCAAGACTTCTTCATCCACACTTGAGAAATTCCAAGGCAAAAATACTCCCTCCCTTTGTTGTAGTTCTCGTCCAACACCCCTCTCCCTTAACCAAACTTTGTCCAAAAAATTCCTAAACTCTTAAGTGTTCTTCCTTAGAGTATTAGGAAGATTATTAACCAAAAGTTAGAAAAGATTTCACACCCCTAGCCCCTAAATTACCCCTTGGCCGAGAGTTGCCAAATTGTAGCCTAAGTGTTCTTCACTTTTTGGAGTTGAAGTGTTTAAGAGAAGTTGTTAGAAACTTCTAAGGGTTGCTTGGAGCGGTTTGGAGCGCATGCGAATAGAGCTAAACGTTGCTCAGGATCGACTTATAATCTTGGATAATTTTGGGCTTATCGAGGTAATGATCTTTGTCCCCCTATTGTAATTGGATATTACATGTTGTAGTAGTTATACTTGAGTATATTATATGAAGATAGAAGATTGATAGAATTGAACTGTAGTTACATTGGATTGTATTTACAGTAGACTTGTAGTATTAATGTGGGGCAGTGTTGTACACGTCCGGTTAGACGTGTAACCCCCTTGGAGTTGTTGGCTCGGTAATGGGCCTTGATAGAGGAGGAGATTTATGTGGTTGCGGGGGGGGGGGGGAGGTGTTACACCCCGTATTTACAGGACATGGTGTAAGAACGTACGTAAGAACTCACAGTGTTAAGATTTGAGACTTGTAAAAATTTCTCAGAATTATGGAATTTTCGGAAAACGTATTATTCTGACGAATGGGGGGACGACACGTGTCACCCCCCCTTAGATGATGCCTTGGACGATTTTTGCAAGGGCTAAAGGGTCATTGGACCTTTGTTAGCAAGACAAGTCTTGCAACTTGAAAGCTTGACATGTTTGACTTAGTCAAGGGGACAATTAGTCTTGATTTTTGTTAAGACCTCATCCTAGCCAACCATTTGTGCACACCTTGACCCTCCATGTCCCTATATAATACTAGTAGCAAGACAAGAGTTCCACACTTAGCTAAAATTCACAAAAAATTGTAGAACAAGAGAGGGAGGCTCACGGGTTGGGCATCCATAAGAGGGAAAAAAATTTGTTTGTTGTCCAATAATCTCCCCACTTTAAACCAAGGTTCCTAAGTGTATTGTGAGTATATCTCAATAGAAAATTCCGGAAAAAGAGAGTTTTCGTATTAGTCGCAAGGTGAAAACCTAATGGCTTTTCTAGGTTTTGGTTGGAAGTTTGAAGGAAAATTGTTGGTATGGTTCTAAGGGTCTCAAGTAGCGGATTGAAGTATCTTGGAGAGTCTCTAAGTTGCTAAGGAACGACTTCGGATTTGAAGATTTGGATTGAGATTCGTTGAGGTATAATCTTGTTCTTTGAAGTGTTACAAGGTTATTTATATTGTTGTTAGACTTACTTGTTGCTAGCATGAAGTATATGTATTGAAGTTTATAAGGATTATGGATTGATTGTAGCCTTGAAAATCCGAAAAGTAATGTAAGCCATGTTTAGTTGGATTACAATTTGGCCGTTGATTAGAATCGTCGCATGTTATTAACTTGAAGATTGTAGTAATTATAATTGGTTGCGACTTGATATCATGTTATGCTACCAATTTGGATTGAAATGGAAATTTGATAAGAATTGGTATGGTTGAACTCAAGGTGGCCGAATTTGGACTTTTAGTTTGTTATTCATTTGTATTGGACTACTTTTTAAATTGTAAGCCAATTGGGGCATTTAGTTATTCATTGTATTGAATACCTTCTATATTGTTGTGAGCCAATTGAGGCTGTTTGGTTATTGTATTCGCCTTGAAAAGGTGGCAAAGTGAGTAGAAACAAAGGAGGTCTTGTCCGATTTTCCGTAGAATTTAGCGACTTAGCACCTAAAATATTCTACGTTAGAAGTGAAAGGTTAATGGACATATTGTGACCATTATAGGTTGAAGTACTAAGTATAGCGTATCCTACTTGGAGAGTGGAATAGCTATCAAGGTTGGAGTACTTTGGAGCATTTTGCTATTTGTCGACAATCGTCGCGAGGTATGTGAACCTCTTCCTTCCTTTGGCATGATTCTATGTATGGAATATACTTGTGGTATCATTTCATGTTTCCTTCTACTCTTAGAAGTTAAGAGGTAGTTGTGTGATTTACTCTATGTAGAAATTTTCCTATCTTTTGAGCATGACCAGTTGCACATATGTAGTACGGTAGACGTACAAGACTATGACATTCTTTACTTGTTTTATGTAATGCCAAGTCGGGTGGGTTAGGAGATTAACTCACTTCTTTGAAAATAGTAAGGATGTCTTAAGTTGATTTTAAAGTTAGGGGACTTGAAGAGTTTTAAAGTATGTGATACTTGCTCCGTTTTAAACGTATAAGTCCCTTGGATAGAAAATTGTATTTTGGCTAAGGTATAAAGTAAATATAACGACTTTATGGGGAGTTGGTTATATTTGCTTTATGGAAAGACAAATGACTTGATTTTAAGTGAAAAGGCAACTTGTTTTTAAGGCATCAATTGCCTAAGGTTTTATAATAAAAGGAGTCACTTGTTTTCTAAAGGTTAAGAGACAAATGGTATTTTTGAAAGTTAAGAGAATTGATTTGAAAGAATATAATACTTGGTTTCAAAAAGTAGAAGTCTCTTGATTATAAAAGGAACGTATTGGTCTAAACCATAAAGGGTTATAACGGCTTTATGGGAAGTTGGTTATAACGGCTTTATGGAAGGTTAAGAGAATGGTTTTCTCTAGTAAAGTAATCAAAGAAATAACTTGTGTTAAGGAAGGGCAAATTGTTTTAAAGGTACCAATTGCTTAAGGTTTTTAATAAAGAAGTCACTTGATTTGGAAGCGTAATTGTATTTCTAAAAAGGTATTGTGACTTGTCTCGAAAGGTGGATAGGACTTGATACTACGGTTGTTAGTATCGGGAAGTTTTATTCGAAAGGAGTCTTTTGAAAGAATGGACGACGCAGATACTTTGGCTTGTTAAATGAGAATTATTCTATTTGTGCCTTGATTAGTACTTTGGCTTGATTAATTGAGAATTAGTCTAAGTATGCCTTGATAAGTACTTTGGCTTGTTAAATGAGAATTATTCTATTTGTGCCTTGATTAGTACTTTGGCTTGATTAATTGAGAATTAGTCTAAGTATGCCTTGATAAGTACTTTGTCTTGTTAAATGAGAATTATTCTATTTGTGCCTTGATTAGTACTTTGGCTTGATTAATTGAGAATTAGTCTAAGTATGCCTTGATAAGTACTTTGGCTTGTTAAATGAGAATTATTCCATGTGTGCCTTGATAAGTACTTTGGCTTGTTAAATGAGAATTATTCTATTTGTGCCTTGATTAGTACTTTGGCTTGATTAATTGAGAATTAGTCTAAGTATGCCTTGATAAGTACTTTGGCTTGTTAAATGAGAATTATTCCACGTGTGCCTTGATAAGTACTTTGGCTTGTTAATCGAGAATTAGCCTATATGTCGGGTGATAGCCTTTGAGTGCAAGTATTATGTTTTAATACGCTGTCGCGACTCTCGGGAGGGCCTACGCCTTGTTATAAGTACTTGGACGCATCGACGGTGATGTGGGATTCCACGGTATGCTTCCGCTTATTTGTAGTACTGGGTTAAATTCCCGGATTTTTATAGAAGATACGGTAGTGCTTCGCTTTGTTTGACGCCAGTCGAGATAGGGTAAGAGTATAAATGGCGGGCAAGCCCCAAGACGTTATACCACCTTCTCCGTGGTAAGAGTATATGGCGGTAAACCCCAGACATTATACCCCGCTTGTTTTGTTTGATGGTCGGTTGAGATAGGGTAAGAGTATAAATGAGGGCAAGCCCCAAGACGTTATACCACCTTCTCCGTGGTAAGAGTATAAGTGAGGTAGACCCCAAGATGCTATACCACCGCTTTACCACCTTCTCCGTGGTAAGAGTATAAGTGAGGGTAGACCTCAAGACGCTATACCACCGTGGGACTTGGTGTTCATGTATGCCTATGGGTGTATTATTATACCGGATCGTGGCAGTGATGTGGGATTCCACGGCAGGATATATATATGTATTGTGTATGTGGTACGCCGACGGTGGAGGGATGCCACGGGCGCGTCACATGGTTATATTTTACACTAATAGCCGCCGGTGATGGGGATTTCACGCATGCTTTGATATTAGTGATTGATCGCGTCCCCGATCGGGTCGTAGTATATGTGTCCCTCCGTAATGGGCGGACTATGTTACGAAAGATAAGTAAGTTATATGGTAATGAACTTAATGATTCTTTTCTAATAATGCACGTAAGAATGTGACTATAACTTTTATTGGGAATGGAAAGGATAATAAGGTACGATTAAGTTCATAAGAGGTAATGACACGGCAGGATCCGTATGTATTTTTATACTTGTCCTTGTCATTCTTTTGTACGATTATGATTTGTTTATCAGACGTTATATTCGCTCCATAATCGCACTTGTTATCGAACCCTTTCGGGCTGCGTTCATGCCCGCAGTTTAGGTACAGTGATTGTGGATCCGCGAGCTTAGGATCGGCTCAAAGAAGTTGAGACGGCTCCAGTGTTCCGAGTTATCACGCTTATGTTTATTCAGTGGTACGGCGGGCCTTGTCCCGCCACGCTTGTTATGTCAAAACTCTTAGAGGTGCAGAGTCACATATTGTGGGTCGCTTTGTAAAAGAAATGAGGCAACCGCTTGGTTGTATTTATATATGTTCGGGAAGGTAGCCTACTTCGGCTAACTCGTTGCTTTACTTCCTGTTTTATTTATAAGTTTCATGTATGTTCCGCTGATTTTCTCTCGATGTTTATTCGTAAGGGTGCCTGTGTAGGCACCGCGATCCCCGGTCGGGTCGTGACAAAAGTGGTATCAGAGCAGATAGTCCTCGGAAAGTGTCTACAGCATCGTGGTTCAGTAGAGTCTTGATTATCGGTGTGTTGGCACCACATCTATAATCGTGAGGTCGCAGGACATTTAGGATTGGTTTCCATTCTTCTCACTCGAGATCGTGCGATAGAGTTGTGTTGTTAGTGGTCGCCCTCCCTAACAATGTGTTATGTTGTTTGCAGCTACGAGAAAGGCAGCAGTGACCCAGGAAAGATGTTGTGGATTGCGTAACCAGGTTGGTAATGATTATAGTATAGTCGGTATTGTGACATACATCTATACGGAGTTATGTATGAGGTCGACGTGTTGCCTAGAATGATTTTAGATTATCGTGAATCGGTAAGGACTAACTAGATACCGGGAAGGTATGGAATAGTTAATGAATTTTCGCCAAGGTTTTGTGTTTTATTTCGAGATAATTGGGAAAGGATGAGTTGTCTGATAGGGTAGTGAACCCTTAAGAAGCCATATTAAGGAACCTAACGGAATGTCATGTTAATAGATTAAGCTGTGTAGTAAGCTTAAGAAGATTATACGGATGAGGCCTCAGATAGAGTAAATAATGGTTGTTGTGATCGAGACAACATGGTTATGGTTTTGTGAGAAGTTTTTGTACCCATTTACTGGGGGGGCTGATAAGATAGGCTGGGAGCATGGAAATTGCGAGCCTAATAATATTGATAACTGCCGAGACCTTAGATGTATAAGGTTTTCTCCGCAATAAGATTTTAAGTCGGACAAGGATAAGAGTTAAGTGCGACCGAGTCGGTTGAGGACTGTTACGGTCTCCCATGGCCCGGAATGGAGTGGGATCAGTTGGTAGTAGTTCCGCCACGTGGCTGGTCACGAGGCGCAAGGCCCAAGTTTAGTTAATTGTTTTACTGGGTTCGTGGGACGCGCCCACCGGAACCAGGTCATGAAAGCCGGAAATGGCCTTATATTGTTTTATAGAGTTACTCCAAAGATTTGAGGCCAGAATCGGTATGGAAGTTATGTATGTATGCTAGTATGAGTTGGAAGTACGAAAAGATAATCTCTTTTGGGCTTAAGATGGACGAGTATGCGTGTACAAGGTATTAGGGCCATGTGTGGCATTGTTGGTATGACGGGGTTGTGACAGGATACTATGTCGGTAATTATAAGTTTGACTCCGAAAGAACATTCGAGGACGAATGTTTCTAAGGGGGGAAGAATGTTACACCCCGTATTTACAGGACATGGTGTAAGAACGTACGTAAGAACTCACAGTGTTAAGATTTGAGACTTGTAAAAATTTCTCAGAATTATGGAATTTTCGGAAAACGTATTATTCGATTTAATGGGGACGACACGTGTCACCCCCCTTAGATGATGCCTTGGACGATTTTTGCAAGGGCTAAAGGGTCATTGGACCTTTGTTAGCAAGACAAGTCTTGCAACTTGAAAGCTTGACATGTTTGACTTAGTCAAGGGGACAATTAGTCTTGATTTTTGTTAAGACCTCATCCTAGCCAACCATTTGTGCACACCTTGACCCTCCATGTCCCTATATAATACTAGTAGCAAGACAAGAGTTCCACACTTAGCTAAAATTCACAAAAATTGTAGAACAAGAGAGGGAGGCTCACGGGTTGGGCATCCATAAGAGGGAAAAAATTTGTTTGTTGTCCAATAATCTCCCCACTTTAAACCAAGGTTCCTAAGTGTATTGTGAGTATATCTCAATAGAAAAATCCCGGAAAAAGAGAGTTTTCGTATTAGTCGCAAGGTGAAAACCTAATGGCTTTTCTAGGTTTTGGTTGGAAGTTTGAAGGAAAATTGTTGGTATGGTTCTAAGGGTCTCAAGTAGCGGATTGAAGTATCTTGGAGAGTCTCTAAGTTGCTAAGGAACGACTTCGGATTTGAAGATTTGGATTGAGATTCGTTGAGGTATAATCTTGTTCTTTGAAGTGTTACAAGGTTATTTATATTGTTGTTAGCCTTACTTGTTGCTAGCATGAAGTATATGTATTGAAGTTTATAAGGATTATGGATTGATTGTAGCCTTGAAAATCCGAAAAGTAATGTAAGCCATGTTTAGTTGTATTACAATTTGGTCGTTGATTAGAATCGTCGCATGTTATTAACTTGAAGATTGTAGTAATTATAATTGGTTGCGACTTGATATCATGTTATGCTACCAATTTGGATTGAAATGGAAATTTGATAAGAATTGGTATGGTTGAACTCAAGGTGGCCGAATTTGGACTTTTAGTTTGTTATTCATTTGTATTGGACTACTTTCTAAATTGTGAGCCAATTGGGGCTGTTTAGTTATTCATTGTATTGGAATACCTTCTATATTGTTGTGAGCCAATTGAGGCTGTTTGGTTATTGTATTCGGCCTTGAAAAGGTGGCAAAGTGAGTAGAAACAAAGGAGGTGTTGTCCGATTTTCCGTAGAATTTAAATGACTTAGCACCTAAAATATTCTACGTTAGAAGTGAAAGGTTAATGGACATATTGTGACCATTATAGGTTGAAGTACTAAGTATAGCGTATCCTACTTGGAGAGTGGAATAGCTATCAAGGTTGGAGTACTTTGGAGCATTTTGCTATTTGTCGACAATCGTCGCGAGGTATGTGAACCTCTTCCTTCCTTTGGCATGATTCTATGTATGGAATATACTTGTGGTATCATTTCATGTTTCCTTCTACTCTTAGAAGTTAAGAGGTAGTTGTGTGATTTACTCTATGTAGAAATTTTCCTATCTTTTGAGCATGACCACAGACGTATGTAGTACGGTAGACGTACAAGACTATGACATTCTTTACTTGTTTTATGTAATGTCAAGTCGGGTGGGTTAGGAGATTAACTCACTTCTTTGAAAATAGTAAGGATGTCTTAAGTTGATTTTAAAGTTAGGGGACTTGAAGAGTTTTAAAGTATGTGATACTTGCTCCGTTTTAAACGTATAAGTCCCTTGGATAGGAAATTGTATTTTGGCTAAGGTATAAAGTAAATATAACGACTTTATGGGAGTTGGTTATATTTGCTTTATGGAAAGACAAATGACTTGATTTTAAGTGAAAAGGCAACTTGTTTTTAAGGCATCAATTGCCTAAGGTTTTATAATAAAAGGAGTCACTTGTTTTCTAAAGGTTAAGAGACAAATGGTATTTTTGAAAGTTAAGAGAATTGATTTGAAAGAATATAATACTTGGTTTCAAAAGTAGAAGTCTCTTGATTATAAAAGGAACGTATTGGTCTAAACCATAAAGCGGTTATAACGGCTTTATGGGAAGTTGGTTATAACGGCTTTATGGAAGGTTAAGAGAATGGTTTTCTAGTAAAGTAATCAAAGGAATAACTTGTGTTAAGGAAGGGCAAATTGTTTTAAAGGTACCAATTGCTTAAGGTTTTAATAAAGAAGTCACTTGATTTGGAAGCCGGTAATTGTATTTCTAAAAGGTATTGTGACTTGTCTCGAAGGTGGATAGGACTTGATACTACGGTTGTTAGTATCGGGAAGTTTTATTCGAAAGGAGTCTTTTGAAAAGAATGGACGTACGTAGTACTTTGGCTTGTTAAATGAGAATTATTCTATTTGTGCCTTGATTAGTACTTTGGCTTGATTAATTGAGAATTAGTCTAAGTATGCCTTGATAAGTACTTTGGCTTGTTAAATGAGAATTATTCTATTTGTTCCTTGATTAGTACTTTGGCTTGATTAATTGAGAATTAGTCTAAGTATGCCTTGATAAGTACTTTGGCTTGTTAAATGAGAATTATTCTATTTGTGCCTTGATTAGTACTTTGGCTTGATTAATTGAGAATTAGTCTAAGTATGCCTTGATAAGTACTTTGGCTTGTTAAATGAGAATTATTCCATGTGTGCCTTGATAAGTACTTTGGCTTGTTAAATGAGAATTATTCTATTTGTGCCTTGATTAGTACTTTGGCTTGATTAATTGAGAATTAGTCTAAGTATGCCTTGATAAGTACTTTGGCTTGTTAAATGAGAATTATTCCATGTGTGCCTTGATAAGTACTTTGGCTTGGTTAACTGAGAATTAGCCTATATGTGCTGGTGATATCCTTTGAGTGCAAGTATTATGTTTTAATACGCTGCGCGACTCGTTGGAGGTCACGCCTTGTTATAAGTACTTGGACGTACCGACAGTGATGTGGGATTCCACGGGTATGCTTCCGTTATTTGTAGTACTTGGGTTAAATTCCCGGATTTTTATAGAAGACATGGTAGTGCTTCTGTTTGTTTGACGGCCGGTCGAGATAGGGTAAGAGTATAAATGAGGGGCAAGCCCCAAGACGTTATACCACCTTCTCCAGGGTAAGAGTATAAGTGAGGGGTAAACCCCCGAGACATTATACCCCCTGCTTGTTTTGTTTGATGGTCGGTTGAGATAGGGTAAGAGTATAAATGAGGGGCAAGCCCCAAGACGTTATACCACCTTCTCCAGGGTAAGAGTATAAGTGAGGGGTAGACCCCCAAGATGCTATACCACCTGCTTTACCACCTTCTCCAGGGTAAGAGTATAAGTGAGGGGTAGACCCCCAAGACGCTATACCACCGGTGGGACTTGGTGTTCATGTATGCCTATGGGTGTATTATTATACCCTGGACTGTCGGCAGTGATGTGGGATTCCACGGCGGGATATATATATATATTGTGTATGTGTATGTAAGCGGTGAGGTGGGATGCCATGCCACGCGCGTCACGTGGTTATATTTTACACTAATAGTCGGCGGTGATGGGGATTTCACGCATGCTTTGATAATAGTGTGACTTGATCGCGTCCCCGTTCGGGTCGTAGTATATGTGTCCCTCCGTAATGGGCGGACTATATTACGAAAGATAAGTAAGTTATATGGTAATGAACTTAATGATTCTTTTTCTAATAATGTACGTAAGAATGTGACTATAACTTTTATTGGGAATGGAAAGGATAATAAGGTACGATTAAGTTCATAAGCGGTAATGACACGGCGAGATCTGTATGTATTTTTATACTTGTCCTTGTCATTCTTTTGTACGATCATGATTTGTTTCATCAGACGTTATATTCTGCTTCCATATTAATTTTGTTATCGAATTCTTCGGGCCGCTCATGCCCGCAGTTTAGGTACGATTGTGGATCCGCGAGCTTAGGATCCGGTTCGAAGTTGAGATGGCTCCAGTGTTCGGAGTTGTCACGTTTATGTTTATTCAGTGCGGCGGGCCTTGTCCCGCCACGATTGTTATGTCAAAACTCTTAGAGGTCCGTAGTCACATATGTGGGTCGATTTGTAAAAGAAATGAGGCAACCGCTTGGTTGTATTTATATATGTTCGGAAGGTAGCCCTATCGGCTAACTTTGTTGTTTTACTTCCTGTTTTATTTATAAGTTTCATGTATGTTCGCTGATTTTCTCCGATTTTTACTGTAGCGGTGCCTGTAGGGCACGATCGCGATCCCGGTCGGGTCGTGACAAAAGTGGTATCGAGCGATTAGTCCTCGGAAAGTGTCTACGCACCGTGTCTAGTAGAGTCTTGATTATCGGTGTGTTATGCACCACATCTATAATCGTGAGGTCGCAGGACATTTAGGATTAGTTTCCATTCTTCTCACTCGAGATCGTGCGCGATTTGTGTTGTTAGGTCGTCCCTCCCTAACAGGTTATGTTGTTCGCAGCCACGAAAAGCGTGATGACCGGGAAAGATGTTGTGGATTGCGTAACGAGGTTGGTAATGATTATAGTATAGTCGGATTGTGACATACATCTATACTGAGTTATGTATGAGGTCGACGCGTGTTGCCTAGAATGATTTTAGATTACCAGAATCGGTAAAGACTAACTAGATACCGGAAGGTATGGAATAGTTAATGAATTTTCGCCAAGGTTTTGTGTTTTATTTGAGATAATTGGGAAAGGATGAGGTCATGCGATAGGGTAGTGAACCCAAGAAGCCATATTAAGGAACCTAACGGAATGTCATGTTAATAGATTAAGCTGTGTAGTAAGCTTAAGAAGATTATACGGATGAGGCCTGTATAGAGTAAATAATGGTTGTTGTGATCGAGACAACATGGTTATGGTTTTGTGAGAAGTTTTTGTACCTATTTACTGGGGGGGCTGATAAGATAGGCTGGGAGCATGGAAATTGCGAGCCTAAGAATATTGATAACTGCCGAGACCTTAGATGTATAAGGTTTTCTCTGGCAATAAGATTTTAAGTCGGACGAGGATAAGAGTTAAGTGCGGCACGAGTCGGGTTGAGGACTTCACGGTCTCCCATGGCCTGGAATGGAGGATCGGTTGGTAGTAGTTCCGCCACGTGATCGGTCACGGCGGCGCAAGGCCCAAGTTTAGTTAATTGTTTCTGGGTTCGTGGGCGCGTTCCACCGAACCAGTCATGAAAGCGGAAATGGCCTTATATTGTTTTATAGAGTTACTCCAAAGATTTGAGGCGAATCGGTATGGAAGTTATGTATGTATGCTAGTATGAGTTGGAAATGCGAAAAGATAATCTCTTTTGGGCTTAAGATGGGCAGTATGCGTGTACAAGGTATTAGGGCCATGTGTGGCATTGTTGGTACGACGGGTTGTGACAGGATACTATGTCGGTAATTATAAGTTTGACTCAGAAAGAACATTCGAGGGCGAATGTTTCTAAGGGGGAAGAATGTTACACCGTATTTACGGACATGGTGTAAGAACGCACGTAAGAACTCACAGTGTTAAGATTTGAGACTTGTAAAAATTTCTCGAATTATGGAATTTTCTAAACGTATTATTCGGCGAATGGGGACGACACGTGTCACCCCCTTAGATGATGCCTTGACGATTTTTGCAAGGGCTAAAGGGTCATTGGACCTTTGTTAGCAAGACAAGTCTTGCAACTTGAAAGCTTGACATGTTTGACTTAGTCGAGGGACAATTAGTCTTGATTTTTGTTAAGACCTCATCCTAGCCAACCATTTGTGCACACCTTGACCTCCATGTCCCTATATAATACTAGTAGCAAGATAAGAGTTCCACACTTAGCTAAAATTCACAAAAATTGTAGAACAAGAGAGGGAGGCTCACGGGTTGGGCATCCATAAGAGGGAAAAAATTTGTTTGTTGTCGATAATCTCCCACTTTAAACCAAGGTTCCTAAGTGTATTGTGAGTATATCTCAATAGAAAAATCCGGAAAAAGAGAGTTTTCAGATTAGTCGCAAGGTGAAAACCTAATGGCTTTTCTAGGTTTTGGTTGGAAGTTTGAAGGAAAATTGTTGGTATGGTTCTAAGGGTCTCAAGCGGATTGAAGTATCTTGGAGAGTCTCTAAGTTGCTAAGGAGCGACTTGGATTTGAAGATTTGGACTGAGATTCGTTGAGGTATAATCTTGTTCTTTGAAGTGTTACAAGGTTATTTATATTGTTGTTAGCCTTACTTGTTGCTAGCATGAAGTATATGTATTGAAGTTTATAAGGATTATGGATTGATTGTAGCCTTGAAAATCCGAAAAGTAATGTAAGCCATGTTTAGTTGGATTACAATTTGGTCGTTGATTAGAATCGTCGCATGTTATTAACTTGAAGATTGTAGTAATTATAATTGGTTGCGACTTGATATCATGTTATGCTACCAATTTGGATTGAAATGGAAATTTGATAAGAATTGGTATGGTTGAACTCAAGGTGGCCGAATTTGGACTTTTAGTTTGTTATTCATTTGTATTGGACTACTTTCTAAATTGTGAGCCAATTGGGGCTGTTTAGTTATTCATTGTATTGGAATACCTTCTATATTGTTGTGAGCCAATTGAGGCTGTTTGGTTATTGTATTCGGCCTTGAAAAAGGTGGCAAAGTGAGTAGAAACAAAGGAGGTGCTGTCCGATTTTCCGAATTTAGCGACTTAGCACCTAAAATATTCTACGTTAGAAGTGAAAGGTTAATGGACATATTGTGACCATTATTGGTTGAAGTACTAAGTATAGCGTATCCTACTTGGAGAGTGGAATAGCTATCAAGGTTGGAGTACTTTGGAGCATTTTGCTATTTGTCGACAATCGTCGCGAGGTATGTGAACCTCTTCCTTCCTTTGGCATGATTCTATGTATGGAATATACTTGTGGTATCATTTCATGTTTCCTTCTACTCTTAGAAGTTAAGAGGTAGTTGTGTGATTTACTCTATGTAGAAATTTTCCTATCTTTTGAGCATGACCAGTTGCACGTATGTAGTACGGTAGACGTACAAGACTATGACATTCTTTACTTGTTTTATGTAATGTCAAGTCGGGTGGGTTAGGAGATTAACTCACTTCTTTGAAAATAGTAAGGATGTCTTAAGTTGATTTTAAAGTTAGGGGACTTGAAGAGTTTTAAAGTATGTGATACTTGCTCCGTTTTAAACGTATAAGTCCCTTGGATAGGAAATTGTATTTTGGCTAAGGTATAAAGTAAATATAACGACTTTATGGGGAGTTGGTTATATTTGCTTTATGGAAAGACAAATGACTTGATTTTAAGTGAAAAGGCAACTTGTTTTTAAGGCATCAATTGCCTAAGGTTTTATAATAAAAGGAGTCACTTGTTTTCTAAAGGTTAAGAGACAAATGGTATTTTTGAAAGTTAAGAGAATTGATTTGAAAGAATATAATACTTGGTTTCAAAAAGTAGAAGTCTCTTGATTATAAAAGGAACGTATTGGTCTAAACCATAAAGGGTTATAACGGCTTTATGGGAAGTTGGTTATAACGGCTTTATGGAAGGTTAAGAGAATGGTTTTCTAGTAAAGTAATCAAAGGAATAACTTGTGTTAAGGAAGGGCAAATTGTTTTAAAGGTACCAATTGCTTAAGGTTTTAATAAAGAAGTCACTTGATTTGGAAGCCGTAATTGTATTTCTAAAAGGTATTGTGACTTGTCTCGAAAGGTGGATAGGACTTGATACTACGGTTGTTAGTATCGGGGAAGTTTTATTCGGAAAGGAGTCTTTTGAAAAGAATGGACGTACGTAGTACTTTGGCTTGTTAAATGAGAATTATTCTATTTGTGCCTTGATTAGTACTTTGGCTTGATTAATTGAGAATTAGTCTAAGTATGCCTTGATAAGTACTTTGGCTTGTTAAATGAGAATTATTCTATTTGTGCCTTGATTAGTACTTTGGCTTGATTAATTGAGAATTAGTCTAAGTATGCCTTGATAAGTACTTTGGCTTGTTAAATGAGAATTATTCCATGTGTGCCTTGATAAGTACTTTGGCTTGTTAAATGAGAATTATTCTATTTGTGCCTTGATTAGTACTTTGGCTTGATTAATTGAGAATTAGTCTAAGTATGCCTTGATAAGTACTTTGGCTTGTTAAATGAGAATTATTCCATGTGTGCCTTGATAAGTACTTTGGCTTGGTTAACTGAGAATTAGCCTATATGTGCTGGTGATATCCTTTGAGTGCAAGTATTATGTTTTAATACGTTGCCGCGACTCTCGGTTGGAGGGCCGGATGCCTTGTTATAAGTACTTGGACGTACCGACAGTGATGTGGGATTCCACGGGTATGCTTCCGTTATTTGTAGTACTTGGGTTAAATTCCCGGATTTTTATAAAAGACATGGTAGTGCTTCTGTTTGTTTGACGGCCGGTCGAGATAGGGTAAGAGTATAAATGAGGGGCAAGCCCCAAGACGTTATACCACCTTCTCCAGGGTAAGAGTATAAGTGAGGTAAACCCCAGACATTATACCCCCTGCTTGTTTTGTTTGATGGTCGGTCTAGAGAGGGTAAGAGTATAAATGAGGGGCAAGCCCCAAGACGTTATACCACCTTCTCCAGGGTAAGAGTATAAGTGAGGTAGACCCCAAGATGCTATACCACCGCTTTACCACCTTCTCGGGGTAAGAGTATAAGTGAGGTAGACCTCAAGACGCTAGACCACCGGTGGGACTTGGTGGTCATGTATGCCTATGGGTGTATTATTATACCCTGGACTGTCGGCAGTGATGTGGGATTCCACGGGCGATATATATATATGTATTGTGTATGTACGCCGACAGTGAGGTAGGATGCCACGGGCGCGTCACATGGTTATATTTTACACTAATAGCTGTCGACAGTGATGGGGGATTTCACGGGCATGCTTTGATATTAGTGTGACTTGATCGCGTCCCAGATTGGGCCGGGTAGTATATGTGTCCCTCCGTAATGGGCCGGACTATATTACGAAAGATAAGTAAGTTATAGGGTAATGAACTTAATGATTCTTTTTCTAATAATGTACGTAAGAATGTGACTATAACTTTTATTTGGAATGTAAAGGATAATAATGTACGATTAAGTTCATAAGAGGTAATGACACGGCAGGATCCGGTATGTATTTTTATACTTGTCCTTGTCATTCTTTTGTACGATTATGATTTGTTTATCAGACGTTATATTCTGTTCCATATTCGCACTTTTGTTATCGACCCTTGAGGCTGCGTTCATGCCCGCAGTTTAGGTACACGATTGGATCCGCGAGCTTAGGATCGGTCAAAGAAGTTGAGATGACTCCAGTGTTCCGGAGTTGTCACGTTTATGTTTATTCAGGGGTACGGCGGGGCCTTGTCCCGCCACAGTTGTTATGTTAAAACTCTTAGAGGTCTGTAGTCACATATTGTGGGTCAGTTTGTAAAAGAAATGAGGCAACTGCTTCGGTTGTATTTATATATGTTCGGAAGGTAGCCTGTCGCGAACTGTTGTTTTACTTCCGGTGTTTTATTTATAAGTTTCATGTATGTTCCGCTGATTTTCTCTGATTTTACCTGTAAGGGTGCCCAGGTAGGGCACCAGTCGCGGTCCCGGGGTCGGGTCGTGACAGGAGGTGCTGCCGAATTTTTCCGTAGAATATGGAACCTTGTATTTAGAAATGTTCTACGAAGGGATCTAGGAGTTGATAGACGTTTGTGGCCTTTATAGGTTGAAGTACTACGAGTAGCGTATTCTACTTGGAGGGTGGAAAAGGCTAGCAGGGTTACAGTACTTTGGAGCGATTTGCTAATTGTCGATAATCGTCGCGAGGTATGTGAACCTCTTCCTATCTTTTCTAGCATGATTGTTGTGAACTATGTAGACGGTGACGCATACGTGCTAAATGAATTTGGTTGGTTTAAAACATAAAGTGTTATAACGGCTTTATGGGAAGTTTGTTATAACAACTTTGTGTAGGTAAAGAAATGGTTTGTGGTTTTTAAAAGATAAGAGACTTGACTTATAAATGACTTGATGTGAAATATTAAGGACTTGGTTTGTGTTAAAAAGTTGTGAAACCGCTTTTATGAGAAATGGGTAATTGGGTTTTAAAAGGAATAATATTATATTCGGAAATGAGAATAAGTATCGAACAAACCACTGCAGCGTTAATAAAGGAAAATGTATTGACTAATTAATTATTATTAAAAACCAGTAGAAACCTCCATCTGCATAGAAGCTAAGATAAGACAAAATTTTATTACATTTCCTAGATCATGGCTGCTTTAATAAGAATCATTATAAACAAGCATTAATTTTCTTAATTTTCCAAAATAAGGAACTTGATTTCTAAAAGAAAAGAGACTGGGGGAATTGAAGAGTTTTTTGTTTAAAACATAAAGTGTTATAACAGCTTGTTATACCCCGTATCTCCAGAGTATGTACGTAAGGACGTACGTAGAAAATTTGAGTTTGTGCCTTAAAGTGCTTGGCCGAATTTTATTTGTGCATAACACCCGGTTAGAGTCGTTTTTCGACGAAACGTTTTCACTTTTCGTAGGGAATTTCCGCTATGTCAGTTTTAATTTTTGCGGCTTTTTCCGAGAGACGTAACATTTTGGACCAACGAGAGGCGACACTTGGCACCCTCTCATTGAGTGGACCTTGGGCGGTAAAGCTTGGGCGATTGGGGTTGGTTTTGTCAAGTAGTAGGTAGGATATTTTGTGTGCAAGTTGGCTAGGTACACATGCCCTAATCTTGGCCTTACACTTGCCTAGCACTTGGCTAAATCTTGGCCATTGGTTGGCCTTCACTTGACCTATAAATACCCCTCCCCTTTGATGAACTTCTTCATCCAAAAATCTCTTAAGTCTTGAAAGCTTCTTCCTCCCCTGTGTAGTGTAGTGGCGAGAGCCTCACTCCCCTTGGCGAGAGCCCTTCCCCTCCTAGTAGTGTGCACGTGGTACCCCACTGCCTAGTTGCTTTCGTATAATACCCCCCTCTCTTGGTAGAAATACTCTCAAAAGTATTGTTATAATGCCCAAATTACCTTAGCCATATACCTTGTAGTATTCTAAGGTTATACCTATACAAAAGCCCAGAAATACTATTATACTTCCCGTCAGTCACAAAACCGAAACCCTAGGAAAATCTCCATGGTTAGTTGGAGTAGTAAGTAGAAGTTGGTTAGAACTTCTAAGGGTTGTTTGGAGCGGGTTGGAGCGCACGGAGTTGGAGCTAAACGATTGCCCAGGATCGACTTTATACTTGGATAATTATGGGCTTATCGAGGTAATTATCTTGTCCCTCTATTGTAATTGGAAATTACATATTGTAGAATATATAGTTGAAGTATACTATATATAGAACTGAACGTAGTTATCGGCAATGTCTTTTGACTTAAGCCTGAATAATACTTACGGCAATGTCTTGCGACTTAAGCACAATTTAAAGGAGAATCTTGAATCGTAATTACATAGGGTTGTATTACGAGACTTGTGTAGTAGTGCCGTGGTGTAGAATTGTACGTTAGGGTTAGTTGTGTAACCCCCCCTGGTTGGCTTGGTAGCCGGCCTCGATAGAGGAGGAGATTTACGCTGTTGCGGGGGGGGGAGGTGCTGCCGAATTTTCTGTAGAATGTTCTACGAAGGGATCTAAACACTAATAAGCGCCTTGTGGCCTTATAGGTTGAAGTACTACGTGTGGCGCGATCTACTTGGCTTAAGGAGTAGCCGACGGTTGGAAGTACTTGGAGCGTTTTGCTATTAGTCGATACTCGTCGCGAGGTATGTGAACCTCTTCCTATCTCTTCTAGCATGATATGTGTGAACTATGTAGTACGGTAGACGTACATGTGCTAAACGTATTTGATTGGTTTAAAACATAAAGTGTTATAACGGCTTTATGGGAAGTTGATTATAACAGCTTTATGTTGGTAAGAAAATATTGGTGGTCTTGAAAAGGTAACTGATTTGAACTATAACTGGCTTGTTATGTGTTAATAAAGAACTTGAAGTATTTCAAAAGATTTTTGAATCATTTTGAAAGAAGAAGTAATATTTGGTTTTTGAAAACTTAAGAGTTATACTAGCTTTATGGGAAGTTAGGTATAACGGCTTAAGAATGTTTTACTGATTTCGGAAATCAGAATGCGTATCGACAAACCACTGCAACGTTAATAAAAGGAAATGTTTTGAATAATTAAGTATTATTAAAACCGAGAAACTTCCATCTTCATAGAAGCTAAGATGAGACAAAATGATATTTCCTAGATCATGGCTGCTGTAATAAGATTGTTATAAACAAGATATCCTACTCACATATAAGGCTTATGTTTCTCAGATTGTTTAAAGGAGAATTATATTCTTAAATGAATAAGACTATGAACTACGAACCCCTTCTAAAAAAATGAGAAACTTGAACATTGGAAATTAGGCAAACTTGAACATTGGAAAAGAATGTTGCTACTTGATTTTACAAAGAGAAGTAATTGATTTACTTTAAAAAAGATAATCACTCTATTTTCATATACTACGGGTATTGTGTGACTTTTGTGAATGTAACGTATCTTTTAAAGAGTTAATGTATGAAGTACTTTGGGGATAAAACCCGATCTTGTTAATCATATAGTAGAGGGTACCTTGTGTGAACAACTTGATTGTATTGGTTGGTGATAGCCTTGTAATACTTTCTTGATTGCTTTGATAAGTAAACGTGTTAGGAAGCTACGTGTGTTAGTATCTTGTGATGGTTGTGTAAAGGGGTTTCCCTTGATTGTGCTTATTAACTATCAGTCGTTATGATAGTATTGTGGCATTCATCTCTTGAGATGATTCCGGGGGTTAAGCTGCCTTCCGATGCGGGGTAGACTCAGGCGGGTCGATGGACCTATGATTCGAGAATACCTCATGCAGGTCCCGGGGGCCTATGCGGAGCTACGAGAGTTCCAGGTTAGTATGCGTCCTTTATGGGCATGCGGTCCATGTGGCCATGCGGACTGCGAAGTCCAGGACGATGCCGGGGAGTAGCTACCCTCGATGCGGGGAATACCTCATGCGGGCCGATGAGATTGGCCTATGCGAGTGCGGAGTTCGAGGTTAGACGCGTACATCGACATCGCGGGCAAGTGGCGGCTTTGATCATGTGACGGTGCAGACAGATCTTATGATCTGATTCATGACCTTGTTGGTGCGTGGGTTTTTAGTAGTCGGCTATGCCTTCGTACTTACCCCGCACGCTTTATTATGACACAGTGGGACACGGTGTTCATGTGTTCCTTGGTGCTTTTATATCATAGATCGCCGTGGCGAAGGTATTCCACGGGCATTATTGATGTTGTGGGCACGAGACCCATTGTTATACTTGAGTGATGACTTGAGGCGTGAGTCACGACTTGACATACGATCGCTTTGTTGTAAATCGTAGTTTGGTTATCATACATGTCTCCCGCTTTATATGATCGCTATGATTTCATTTACGATATGTATTTTCGATTTCACATACTTGCACTTGTTATGCCGACCTCCTTCGGGCTGCGTTCATGCCGCGAGTTGAGGTACACGATCGTTGATCCTAGCTCGTGGTCGCGATTTGCTTTGGGAAGCTCCGTTTCTCCGGAGGCTTATAAGTGGTAAAGTCCCCGGTCGTCGTAAGTGTTTACATTCAGGGGTTTTGCGGGGCCCTGTACCGCCATTATTGTCTTATCATTCTTATAGGTTTGTAGTACTGTTGTGGGCAGGGTTTGTAAAAAGGATTAACATTTTCATGTTGAAATAGTTGCTATTTATATATATACCAAGGTAACCGCTTTTGGTTAGCTTTGTCTTCTTATTTCACCGTCTTATTACATCGGTTTCATGTATTGTCTTTATGTTCCGATTACTCGATGTATGTCTACTTGGGTGCGGGGTAGGCACGATCCACGCCCGTTCGGGTCGTGACAAAAGTGGTATCGAGCGATTAATCTCGGAAAGTGTCTACGCACCGTATCGATGAGTCTTGATTATCGGTGTGTTGTGCACCACACCAATAATCAGGAGGCTATAGGATATTTAGGATTGGTTTCTATTCTTCTCACTCTGAGATCGTGCCTTAGAGCTGTGTTGTAAGTTGGACCCTCTGACGAAATTCTTTCCCTTATCGTTATGCCTCCGCGTAGGGCAACCCGGGCCCAGGAGGGCAAGGCAGCCGAGGGAGCTGCGAGTAAAGTACAGAGGGTTACGTGGGCACAGGCCCAATTATCACCTTGGGTGGTGCTTCATTCGGGGAGTTCTGCGACGTCACTAGCCCCAGCAGAGTTTAGCACGACGGCAGCAGTTCCTACTGCGACCATGATATTTGAACCTTCAGTTCCACGACCGGGAACGGTGAATATAGATTGCAAAGAGGCAACCCTGTTACTAGCTATAGATTTGGCTACCAGAGAGTATACCGATGTACCGCGAGTCTTGAGGACTATCTATAAGAGGGTTGTGCAAGAATAATTCTTCAGTTAGGCTTGAGCATGGCCTGTGTACGGGCTTATGCGCAGCAGGCCGAGACGTGTAGAGATCGACGGGTTAACGAAGGACAGTAGAGGAGGGCCAGAGCAGCAAGGTCCTTTGGTAACTTTCGAGGCGAGTCGCCTCCCCAGCAGGTTAGATATGCATATCCACAATGCAGAGTGGTCTTCCACGGATTTCAGGACGTTCGGGGTATGCAGGAGTTGGTTAGAACTCCAGGGCTTCCGGTTCACAGGTTGGCAGACGTCATCCTGGGGAATGTCATTTTTTAGTTGGTACTTGTTGTACCTATGACCGTCAGGGTCTGTTGACGATATAGTGTCCTTGTAGGAGGACTTTGCCTTCAGTACCGGTGGGTAGTTCGTCACCTCCCTTAGCTATGCGCCTGCAGGCGAGTTTGATTAGAACGACTAAGGGAGTGAAGCGATGAGACATAGATCTATCCTTAACCTCTAGAGTTTTGTATAGGTGATAAGGTGAGTATACCTTAGGTGCTATGTTCGATAGCAAGGTGTTAGTTGTGATTTGAAATCATGGTTGTTTAACCGAGTAAGATTTTGGGGGATAGAGAAAGTGTGAGCCTTAGAGCTTTATACGTAGAGACCTTAGAGGTGAGGCCATCTCGAGAAAAAGGTGTAGTGTTATGTTTGACTTATCTGAGTGCATAGTGCACGTGAGTTATGTTGGGACAGGTCCCTAGTAGTGTGGAATGAAAGAGGGTAGTTGAGCTAAGAAGACCGCTAGGTTTTCGTAGCGTGATAGTGAGATTGTTCGGTTCGGGGAGGTAATATGATGCGCGTTGCCGGGTCGGGTTGAGGCCACGTTGCGGGTCACCCCGCGGCAGGTGTGGTGGTGGGGTCCGTTTGGGGTGGTCCCGGCTTGTGGTAGGGTCACGAGGGTGGTAGGCCCATGTTCAGTTAACCGCACGAGTTCGTGGATCGTTCGACCGGTGGTCGGTCGATGGGGCAGCCCATCGTGTTCTTCGTTCGACCGTTTACTACCGTGTTGAGTTATCGAAGGGTTGAAAGGCGCGACGGTGCCTACCTTCACCTTATGTCAGACAGTGAAGCCCAGGTTGTGGCTATTTTACGTCCTCTAAAAGTTTACCAGGCAGGGATAAGAACTCAGGTGAGTCTCAGAATCGCATTCGCCGCCGGGCGGTCGTGGATTTGAGGTAGTCGTGGGGATTGTTGTCTCGGGAGGACGTGTTTAAGCTACCATTTCAGTGTTCGGATATCGCTTTGTGAAGCCTTGTAGGGGCGGAAGTGTAAATTGCCGGTCGATTGGTTCGATATTGGCAAGGTTCAGTTAGTTGGTTCAGGCTTGTTCCAGCAGACTGTGGATAGTGCGAAGCTTGTCTAGAAGAAGTTACGCGGCTCGAGGAATTGTGCGGATAATCGGCGACGCTTAGAGTTGAGTTGACGGTCGGTCTTCTTGAAGGTACCACCGGGTTGGGTGTGACGAGTTTGGAATCTGATGGGACTTAGCCCGAGTTACTTTGGGGCCCTTGAGTTCATGTGAAGAATAGGCGGGTTGCCTATATGTTAGCATTTGCCGTCCGACTTAGGAGGCGCGTCGATCGTTAAATGTTATGTTCGGAAAGTATCGGAGATCCATCCAGAGTGTTCCCGATTAATGATGACCACGTTAGAGATAGTAACGAGTTTTGGAAACCAAGCGACGTAAATGTGGTAAGAGTTCGAGTGTCTGACATCCTCGGGATCGCATGGCGGCGGTACCATTTGTTGGGTCGTCGGAGCAAGGCTCGCGACAAAGTGACAAAGTGGTATCTACGACGAGTAAAGAGAGAAGTGAGCATGTATGGCGAGCATTGATGTGATCATTTCTTTTGTAAAGAGAAGGTGCGAAGGAAGTATATTTTAGACCGGTGAGAAGTGTTTGTGGTTATGATAGAGTGTTTCCTCGTGGACTTGGATGGAGGTATTTTGCTTGGGTGTTTCCGTGGCCAGATGTGGCAGGTTTGTTTTCGTAAGTATAGTAGTGAAGACTATACTGGCGCACGTTTGTTTTGAGACTTAGAAGGAACATTCGGGACGAATGTTTCTAAGAGGAGAATGTTATACCGTATCTCCGCAGTATGCACGTGGGGCGTGCGTAGAAAATTTGAGTTTGTGCCTTAAAGTGCTTGGCGAATTTTATTTGTGCATAACACCGGGTTAGAGTCGTTTTTCGACGAAACGTTTTCACATTTCGTAGGGGCAATTCCGGCTATGTAATTTTTAATTTTTGCGGATTTTTCCGAGAGACGTAACATTTTGGACCAACGAGAGGCGACACTTGGCACCCTCTCATTAGTGGACCAGGCGGTAAAGCTTGACGATTGGGGTTGGTTTTTGTCAAGTAGTAGGTAGGATATTTTGTGTGCAAGTTGGCTAGGTACACATGCCCTAATCTTGGCCTTACACTTGCCTAGCACTTGGCTAAATCTTGGCCATTGGTTGGCCTTCACTTGACCTATAAATACCACTCCTTTGATGAACTTCTTCATCCAAAATCTCTTAAGTCTTGAAAGCTTCTTCCTCCCCCTTTGTGTAGTGTAGTGGTAGAGCCTCCTCCCCTTGGCCGAGAGCCCTTCCCCTCCTAGTAGTGTGGCCGTGGGGTACCCCCCCCCTAGCCTAGTTGCTTTCGTATAATACCCCCCTCTCTTGGTAGAAATACTCTCAAAAGTATTGTTATAATGCCCAAATTACCTTAGCCATATACCTTGTAGTATTCTAAGGTTATACCTATACAAAAGCCCAGAAATACTATTATACTTCCCGTCAGTCACAAAACCGAAACCCTAGGAAAATCTCCATGGTTAGTTGGAGTAGTAAGTAGAAGTTGGTTAGAACTTCTAAGGGTTGTTTGGAGCGGGTTGGAGCGCACGGAGTTGGAGCTAAACGATTGCCCAGGATCGACTTTATACTTGGATAATTATGGGCTTATCGAGGTAATTATCTTGTCCCTCTATTGTAATTGGAAATTACATATTGTAGAATATATAGTTGAAGTATACTATATATAGAACTGAACGTAGTTATCGGCAATGTCTTTTGACTTAAGCCTGAATAATACTTACGGCAATGTCTTGCGACTTAAGCCTGAATTTAAAGAAGAATACTGAACTGTAATTACATAGGGTTGTATTACGAGACTTGTGTAGTAGTGCAGTGGTGTAGAATTGTACCCGTTAGGTTAGTTATATAACCCCCGGTTGGCTTGTAGCGGCCTCGATAGAGAGGAGATTTACGCCATTGCGGGGGAGGTCTTTGCGAATTTTCTGTAGAATGTTCTACGAAGGGATCTAAACACTAATAAGCGCCTTGTGGCCTTATAGGTTGAAGTACTACGTGTGGCGCGATCTACTTGGCTTAAGGAGTAGCCGACAGTTGGAAGTACTTGGAGCGTTTTGCTATTAGTCGATACTCGTCGCGAGGTATGTGAACCTCTTCCTATCTCTTCTAGCATGATATGTGTGAACTATGTAGTGCGGTGACGCATACGTGCTAAACGTATTTGATTGGTTTAAAACATAAAGTGTTATAACGGCTTTATGGGAAGTTGATTATAACAGCTTTATGTTGGTAAGAAAATACTGGTGGTCTTGAAAAGGTAACTGATTTGAACTATTATTGGCTTGTTATGTGTTAATAAAGAACTTGAAGTATTTCAAAAGATTTTTGAATCATTTTGAAAGAAGAAGTAATATTTGGTTTTTGAAAACTTAAGAGTTATACTAGCTTTATGGGAAGTTAGGTATAACGGCTTAAGAATGTTTCTTGATTTGGAAATCGAATGCGTATCGACAAACCAACGCAGCGTTAATAAAAGGAAATGTTTTGAATAATTAAGTATTATTAAAACCGTGAGAAACTTCCATCTGCAGAAGCTAAGATGAGACAAAATGATATTTCTAGATCATGGTCTTTGTAATAAGATTGTTATAAACAAGATATCCTACTCACATATAAGGCTTATGTTTCTCAGATTGTTTAAAGGAGAATTATATTCTTAAATGAATAAGACTATGAACTACGAACCCCTTCTAAAAAAATGAGAAACTTGAACATTGGAAATTAGGCAAACTTGAACATTGGAAAAGAATGTTGCTACTTGATTTTACAAAGAGAAGTAATTGATTTACTTTAAAAAAGATAATCACTCTATTTTCATATACTACGGGTATTGTGTGACTTTTGTGAATGTAACGTATCTTTTAAAGAGTTAATGTATGAAGTACTTTGGGGATAAAACCCGATCTTGTTAATCATATAGTAGAGGGTACCTTGTGTGAACAACTTGATTGTATTGGTTGGTGATAGCCTTGTAATACTTTCTTGATTGCTTTGATAAGTAAACGTGTTAGGAAGCTACGTGTGTTAGTATCTTGTGATGGTTGTGTAAAGGGGTTTCCCTTGATTGTGCTTATTAACTATCAGTCGTTATGATAGTATTGTGGCATTCATCTCTTGAGATGATTCCGGTTAGCGCCCTCCGACGCGGGTAGACTCAGCGGTCGATGGACTATGATTCGAGAATACCTCACGCAGTCCCGGCCTATCGCGAGCTACGAGTTCGAGTTAGTATCGTCCCTTTAAGTGCGGTCCATGTGGCCATGCGGATGCGAAGTCGGGGCGATCTTGGGAGTAGCTACCCTCGACGCGGGAATACCTCACGCGGGCCGATGAGATTGGCCTACGCGGAGTGCGGGAGTTCGAGGTTAGACGCAGCATTGATATCTGCGGGCAAGTGGCGGCTTTGATCATGTGACGGTCTAGACAGATCTTATAATCTGATTCATGACCTTGTTGGTACTGTGGGTTTTTAGTAGTCGGCTATGCCTTCGTACTTACCGTCTGATTTATTATGACACAGTGGGACACGTGTTCATGTGT
Source organism: Przewalskia tangutica (assembly GCA_029844215.1). Lineage (NCBI taxonomy): Eukaryota > Viridiplantae > Streptophyta > Magnoliopsida > Solanales > Solanaceae > Przewalskia > Przewalskia tangutica. The sequence continues at coordinate 113,530,434 of CM056727.1, forward strand.
TCCTGGTGCTTTTATATCATAGATCAGGCGGTGAGGAAGGTATTCCACGGGCATTATTGATGTTGTGGGCACGAGACCCATTGTTATACTTGAGTGATGACTTGAGGCGTGAGTCACGACTGACATGATCGCTTTGTTGTAAGCGTAGTTTGGTTATCATACATGTCTCCCGCTTTATATGATGCTATGATTTCATTTACTGATGTATTTTCGCCACATACTGCACTGTTAGATCGACCTTCGCCGAAGTGCGTTCATGCCGCAGTTGAGGTACACGCGTCGTTGATCCTAGCTCTCGTGGTCACGCGTTTGGGAAGCTCCGTTTCTCGGAGGCTTATCGGTGGTATAGTCCTCGCCGTCGTAAGTGTTTACATTCGGGGTTTGGCGGGCCCTGTCCCGCCATTGTTGTCGTATCATTCTTAAGTGCGTAGTAATCTTGTTGTGGGCGGGGTTTGTAAAAAGGATTAAACTGTTCATGTTGAAAAAGTTGCTATTTATATATATCTTGAAGGTAACCGCTTTTGGTTAGCTGTCTTCTTATTTCCTGTCTTATTACCTCGGTTTCATGTATTGTCTTTATGTTCATTGATTACTCGATGTATGTCTACTTGGGTGCAGGGTAAGGCACGACCACGCCCGGTTCGGTCGTGACACGACTTTTGGGAAATTAGTTATAACGACTTTATGAAAACAAAGGAATGGTTTTATCATTGGTTTTAAAATGGTAACTTGACTTTAAAAGGAGAAGTGTCTTGGTTTAAAAAGAAGGCATGGTATCGTCTTAATTTGGTTTAAAAAGGAAAGTATGGAAGTTGTTTTGGTTTACTTAAAATGTTAGTCACTCTATTTTGATACTACGGGTATCGGGTGACCTTTGTAAAAGAAATGGATCTTTTAAAAGAATTTAACGTACGTAGTACTTTGGGGTTAGAACCTGGACTTTGGCATAAAATGAAAGTACCTTGAGTTGTGTGTAACTTGCCTATGTTTGCGTGTGATAGCCTTGTTGTGCAAGTATTGTATTTCTATACCACCGCGTCTCTCGATGGAGGGCTGATTTGTTATGATCTTACTTGGGCGTCTGGCGGTGACGGAGGATTCCACGCACGCACGTGATTATTATTCCATGGACTAGCTCTCCATGAGGTTTTACTGATTCGGCTTGGTATCTAGTAGTTGGCACTCGTACTTGCCCCGGTCGTGGCTGATTCGGCTTGGTATCTGGTAGTTAGCCTTCGTACTTGCCCCGTTCAGTTTTGTGACGAAGTCTCGTGATTCCGGCTTGGTATCTGGTAGTAAGTCTTCGTACTTGCCCCGGCCAGCTATGTGGCGCAGGTGGTATCTGGTAGTTGGCTTTCGTACTTACCCTGGGTCAGCTTCGTGGTATGGTTATATAGATTTGTTGGTACGCGGCTCGTATCCGGTAGTTGGCTTCGTACTTGCCTGGTCGATTGATGACGCGGCCGGTATCGGTAGTTAGCCTTCAGACTTGCCCCAGACGGTTTTATGACCTGAGTTGGACCTGGTGTTCATGTGTACTCCCTGGCGTGGTTATCGTAGACTGCTGGCAGTGAGGAAGGTATTCCACGGGCATGAACGATGTTGTGGGCGTGAGACCCATAGTTATATTTGAGTGATGACTTTGAGGGCGTGAGTCCCTGACTTGATGTGACTGCTTACATATTATGTACTGTAGTTTGGTTATCATATATGTCTCTGCTTTATATAGACTACTATGATTTCATTTACTGATATTTCGGGCCACATACTTGGTACTTGTTATCGACCTCTGGCCGAGTGCGTTCATGCCGCAGGTAGAGGTACACCAGTTGTTGATCCTCGTTCATAGGATCGCAGATCAGCGTTTGGGAAGCTCCGTTTCTCCGGAAGCTTATCTTTTGGTATAGTCCCCTGTCACTGTAGATACTTGTACATTCAGGGGTATGGCGGCCACTGTCGTCATGTTGTATAAAACTCTTAGAGGTCTGTAGTCTGCAAGTGTGGTTGGTAAAGGATTATAACTGTTCGGGTTTTATGTATATACATGAAGGTGACCGTTTTGGTTAGCCTGTTTTCTTATATTTTATCTTGTTTCATGTCTAAGTTTTTATTTCCGTTGATTTTTCTCTGATGTTGTATCACTAGGGTGCCCGGGGTAAGGCACCAGTCGCGGGCCCGAGGTCGGGTCGTGACAAAAGTTGTATCAGAGCAGTTAATCCTCAGAAAGTGTCTACAGACCGTATCTAGTAGAGTCTTGATTATCGTTGTGTTGTGCACCACACCAATAATCAGGAGGCTATAGGATATTTAGGATTGGTTTCCATCATTCTCATTCTGAGATCGTGCCTTAGAGCTGTGTTATAAGTTGGACCTCCAGCGTATTTCATTTTTACCGATTATGCCTCGCAAGCGGCAACCCGAGCCCGAGAAGGGCAAGGCGTGAGAGGAGGCGCTAGTAGGACACAGAGGAGCGGGGCGCAGCCGGTCATTACTCGAGATAGTGCTTGAGACGGCGAGTTTTGCGACACCCGGCCCAAAGAGTTTAGAGCGCGGCGGTGGCTCACGAGACCACGGTACTGAGCCTCGGTCCGCGGCTGGAGCGAGAGAGATGGGTTCTGAGGAGATGGCGATTACTAGCGAGATTGTGGCTGGACATGAGATAAGTGGGCCGGACGCAGCGATTCGATGCGCGCGTGGTTCATCCTAAATCGGATAGCGAGACTACGGGATTTTACGAGTTGTAGCTCGCGAGTTCTACGGTCAAGGCACGAGGATGATCCGCGAGGAGTTCATCAAACGATTCTGACGGATCGTAAGTGATCAGGGCTTCGGAGACCGAGTCAGTGGTCTTAGGTTCATATCGGTTGCGTGATACTGCAGTCGACTGGTTTTATTCGTGGGAGTTGTCCCGGGGAGAGTATGCACTTCCAGCCGTATGGGACGAGTTCTCAGGGGAATTTCTTACACATTTCATACCTCCACAGATGAGGAGGGCTCGGGCCGACAGATTTTTGACGTTAAAGCGGGCCGGCGTCGGTTCGGGAGTACAATTTGGAGTTTGACTCACTAGCTCGGTACGTCCCCGCGTTAGTAGCTGACATGGAGGACAGAGTGCACCGCTATGTCACAGGGCTCGATGATTATTTGGCAGAGAGTTGCTCGGGTGTAGCTCTTCAGCCGGGCATGGACATTGCCCGCATGCAGGCTTATGCACTTGGGTGTGAGGAACGGAGAGGCCGACGGATTGACAGATACCAGCAGAAGAAGACCAGGACAACAGGGTCCTTTGGTAACTTTCGAGGCGGACCGCCTCGTGTGAACTAGTTATGCGCCTCCGCCCGATCTTGGCGGTCCTCCGCGATCTTGAGGCATCCAGAGTATTCGGAGCGGTCGGGGCTCGAGGTTGAGTTTCGGAGGAGTAGTGGTGTTGGCCAGATGAGGCCACCCTTACCTCAGTGTGGCCGTTGCGGTAGAATCCATAAGGGGGAGTGTCGTGCTGGTTCGGGAGGTTGTTTTACATGCGGCCAGCAGGGCCATTTTGCGAGAAATTGTCCGACCCGAGGTAGCGCGGATGTAGAGACTCGGCCTTCAGGATCAGTGGATGGTTCATCGCCTTCTCTAGCTATGTGCCCTGCAGGACAGGACTATGATTAGAGTGAAACAGTAGATACAGGTATATCCTTAACCCTCTAGAGACTAGTATGCATGTTATGTTGATCTTATGTTTAAATGTTATGATTAGATAGCATTGTATAATTTATGATATAGATAAGTATGGGGACACGGAAGGTGTGAACCTTAGAATATTATACATTGTGACCTTAGATGTAAGGCTGTCTTGAGTAAAATATTTTACGGTTAGTTTTTGTCGAAATACTTGGTATGCGTGAAATGCATTGTGGGATAATTCCTTGGGTTGTGTAAGATAAAAGTGGTAGCTTTCAGGACTTGAATAGGTAAGATTGTTCCGGATCGGGGGAACAAGAGTTTGGCACGATTATGGGTCGGGTTAAGGACCATTCGCGGGTCAACCCGCAGCCCGGAATGAGGTGGGGTCAGTTCGAGGTGGTCCCGCCAGGTGGTAGGATCACGAGGGTGCAAGGCCCAAGTTTAGGTAACCATCGTACGGGTTCGTGGATGCGTTCGACCAGAATCGGATCGTGAAGGCCGGGAATGGCCTTAGAGGAAATTGAAGCTAGTGAGATGACCAAGTTTGGAGGTAGTGACTCCAAAGTTTTGGAAACTGAAGCGATGACTGGAGTATGGAACGTGTACTAGAGAGGGATTTCGGGTGTACGAGAAGGGTACGACGAGTAAGGAAAGAAGTGAACGTGTGTTAGCAGAATAAAAGAGATCATTTTTTTGTGAAGTGAAGATGCGAAGGGAGTATCCTTTAGACCATGGGTGGAAGCTTTTGTGATGTAAGAGTGATTTCTCATTGGCTTGCATTTGAGTTTTTGCGCATATGTTGTGTTATGGACATGGGTGGCATAATTGGTTTCCTAAGTATAGTAGGGAAGACTATACCGGCACAGGTATGTTTGGAGACTTAGAAGGAACATTCGGGACGAATGTTTCTAAGGGGGGAAGAATGTTATACCCCGTAGTTCCAGGGTATGTATGTGAGGACGTACGTACGAGAATACGACCTTAAAATTGGAAAGGAAGAAAGATGTGATTTTTGTGGAAAAGTTAGGATTTTGTGAAGGGAAAAGGTTCGTTAATGGGAATTGGATTCGGATTGATGTCGGACTTTTTGGAATATTTGAGAATTATGGAATTATATTTCCGGAAATGGTCACGTGGGGCCCACGGGAGGAATTTACGGTTTGTGGGGCCACTTTATTTTCGGATTTTTGGCATTACGGATATTTTCGGAAGATGAAATATTTTGGACCAATATGAGGGCGACATGTGTCACCCCTAGGTGGCAAGGTTGGACGAAATTGTGGGCAAGGAGTGGCACGTTTTTTTCATGAAAAAGGAGTAGAACATTTGGTCAAAGTCTTGAAGATATTTTGTGTAGTAGATAGATAAGTGGGACCCACACACACATGGCCAAATCTAGACCACACACTTGCTTTGATCTTGGCCATTGATTGGCCTATAAATACCCCCTTAAGTTGCAAGACTTCTTCATCCACACTTGAGAAATTCCAAGGCAAAAATACTTTCTCCCTTTGTTGTAGTTCTCGTCCAACACCCATCTCCCTTAACCAAACTTTGTCCAAAAAATTCCTAAACTCTTAAGTGTTCTTCCTTAGAGTATTAGGAAGATTATTAACCAAAAGTTAGAAAAGATTTCACACCCCTAGCCCCTAAATTACCCCTTGGCCGAGAGTTGCCAAATTGTAGCCTAAGTGTTCTTCACTTTTTGGAGTTGAAGTGTTTAAGAGAAGTAGTTAGAAACTTCTAAGGGTTTCTTGGAGCGGTTTGGAGAGCGTACAGAATAGGAGCTAAACGTTGCTCAGGATCGACTTATAATCTTGGATAATTTTGGGCTTATCGAGGTAATGATCTTTGTCCCCCTATTGTAATTGGATATTACATGTTGTAGTAGTTATACTTGAGTATATTATATGAAGATAGAAGATTGATAGAATTGAACTGTAGTTACATTGGATTGTATTTACAGTAGACTTGTAGTATTAATGTGGGGCAGTGTTGTACACGTCCGGTTAGACGTGTAACCCCCTTGGAGTTGTTGGCTCGGTAACGGGCCTTGATAGAGGAGGAGATTTATGTGGTTGCTGGGAGGTGCCGAATTTTTCCGTAGAATATGGAACCTTGTATTTAGAAATGTTCTACGAAGGGATCTAGGAGTTGATAGACGTTTGTGGCCTTTATAGGTTGAAGTACTACGAGTAGCGTATTCTACTTGGAGGGTGGAAAAGGCTAGCAGGGTTACAGTACTTTGGAGCGATTTGCTAATTGTCGATAATCGTCGCGAGGTATGTGAACCTCTTCCTATCTTTTCTAGCATGATTGTTGTGAACTATGTAGTACGGTAGACGTACACGTGCTAAATGAATTTGGTTGGTTTAAAATATAAAGTGTTATAACGGCTTTATGGGAAGTTTGTTATAACAACTTTGTGTAGGTAAAGAAATGGTTTGTGGTTTTTAAAAGATAAGAGACTTGACTTATAAATGACTTGATGTGAAATATTAAGGACTTGGTTTGTGTTAAAAAGTTGTGAAACCGCTTTTATGAGAAATGGGTAATTGGGTTTTAAAAGGAATAATATTATATTCGGAAATGAGAATAAGTATCGAACAAACCACTGCAGCGTTAATAAAGGAAAATGTATTGACTAATTAATTATTATTAAAAACCAGTAGAAACCTCCATCTGCATAGAAGCTAAGATAAGACAAAATTTTATTACATTTCCTAGATCATGGCTGCTTTAATAAGAATCATTATTAAAAAGCATTAATTTTCTTAATTTTCCAAAATAAGGAACTTGATTTCTAAAAGAAAAGAGACTGGGGGAATTGAAGAGTTTTTGGTTTAAAACATAAAGTGTTATAACAGCTTTTTGGGAAATTAGTTATAACGACTTTATGAAAACAAAGGAATGGTTTTATCATTGGTTTTAAAATGGTAACTTGACTTTAAAAGGAGAAGTGTCTTGGTTTAAAAAGAAGGCATGGTATCGTCTTAATTTGGTTTAAAAGGGAAAGTATGGAAGTTGTTTTGGTTTACTTAAAATGTTAGTCACTCTATTTTGATACTACGGGTATCGGGTGACCTTTGTAAAAGAAATGGATCTTTTAAAAGAATTTAACGTACGTAGTACTTTGGGGTTAGAACCTGGACTTTGGCATAAAATGAAAGTACCTTGAGTTGTGTGTAAATTGCCTATGTTTGCGTGTGATAGCCTTGTTGTGCAAGTATTGTATTTCTATACCACCGCGTCTCTCGATGGAGGGCCGGCTGATTTGTTATGATCTTACTTGGACGTCTGGCGACGGAGGATTCCGCAGTGCACGCACGTGATTATTATTCCATGGACTAGATCTCCGTGAGGTTTTACCGATTCGGCTTGTATCCGGTAGTTGGCTCGTACTTGCCCGTGGCCGTGATTCGGCAGTATCCGTAGTTAGCCGTACTTGCCCCGTTCAGTTTTGTGACGAAGTCTCGTGATTCCGGCTTGGTATCTGGTAGTTAGTCTTCGTACTTGCCCCGGTCAGCTACGTGGCGCAGGTGGTATCTGGTAGTTGGCTTTCGTACTTGCCCCGGGTCAGCTTCGTGGTATGGTTATATAGATTTGTTGGTACGGCTCTGGTATCTGGTAGTTGGCTTTCGTACTTGCCGGTCGATTGATGACGGCCGGTATCGGTAGTTAGCGCCGTACTTGCCGTACGGTTTTTATGACACATGTGGGACCTAGTGTTCATGTGTACTCCCTAGCGTGGTTATCGTAGACTGCCGGCAGTGAGGAAGGTATTCCACGGGCATGAACGATGGCTTCGGTATCTGGTAGTTAGCCTTCGTACTTGCCCCGTACGGTTTTTATGACACATGTGGGACCTAGTGTTCATGTGTACTCCCTGGCGTGGTTATCGTAGACTGCCGGCAGTGAGGAAGGTATTCCACGGGCATGAACGATGTTGTGGGCGTGAGACCCATAGTTATATTTGAGTGATGACTTTGAGGGCGTGAGTCCCTGACTTGACGTGACTGCTTACATATTATGTACTGTAGTTTGGTTATCATATATGTCTCCTATTTTATATAGACTACTATGATTTCATTTACAGTATTTTCAGTTTCACATACTTGGTACCTGTTGTACTGACCTCCTTCGGGGGGCTGCGTTCATGCCGCAGGTAGAGGTACACCAGTTGTTGATCCTCGTTCATAGGATCGCAGATCAGCGTTTGGGAAGCTCCGTTTCTCCGGAAGCTTATCTTTTGGTATAGTCCCCTGTCACTGTAGATACTTGTACATTCAGGGGTATGGCGGGGCCCTATCTCGTCATGTTGTATAAAACTCTTAGAGGTCTGTAGTACTGTTGTGGGCAGGGTTTGTAAAGGATTATAATTGTTCGGGTTTTATGTATATACATGAAGGCGACCGTTTTGGTTAGCCTGTTTTCTTATATTTTATCTTGTTTCATGTTTAAGTTTTTATTTCCGCTGATTTTTCTCTGATGTTGTATCACTAGGGTGCCCGGGGTAAGGCACCAGTCGCGGGCCCGAGGTCGGGTCGTGACAACATAGCGGTGAATATGTCCTCAATCCCCTGTGCATATGTCTGCATCCTGGCAATATCCATACCTGGCTGAAGGGCCACTCCCAGGCATGCAGTAATCATATAATGGTCTAGCCCCATCACATAGCGGTGAAATTTGTCCGCCATATCAGCCACAATAGTGTGTGCATACCTGGCCAACGAGTCAAACTCCAGGTTGTACTCTCTGATAGTCCTCTCATTCTGCCTCAATGACAAGAACCTATCAACACGGGCTCTCCTCATCTCAGGAGGCAAAAAGTGATCAAGAAAGGCCTCTGTGAACTCATCCCAAACTGCTGGAAGAGTACTCACACCCCTCGACAGCTCCCAAGACTCAAACCAGTTCAACGCAATATCGTAACCCAGAAGAAACTAACACAATCGACTGGCCTCCGAGGCCCTAAGCACTGCATAGTCATTGTAGCTGCCGAACGAACTCCTGAGGATCATCCTCAGATCTCGAACCATAGAACTCGAGTGGACTACAACCCAGAAAATCTCGAATCCTCAAACTGTCGGCTCTAGGGTTAGCTACCTGCTCACCATGCCGCCTACCACTATGCTAGTCAATAACCTGATTTGCTCTCCATAATCTCTAAACTCTGCCCCTGGCTGCGGAACTGGAGGCTCGGATATTGGAAACTCTGGAGCTGCGGCTGTTCTCGGCTCCTCTACTATCCGGCGAATCAACTCGCCGCTGAGCCACAACCTCGTGCATAATGGGCACAGTAATCGTAACCTCTCGTGGACCACTAGCAGCTCCTGCTGTTGTCTTGCCCTTCTGGGCCCTGGTCGCCTTCCGTGGAGGCATAACTGATACATAAGAATAGGTCAGAGAGAATTCAACCTACTATGACAGCTCTACTGCACGATCTCAGAGAGAGAAGAATGGAAACCAATCCTAAATATCCTGCAGTCTCCTGATTATAGATGTGGTACACAACACACCGATAATCAAGACTCTACTAGACACGGTCTGTAGACACTTTCCGAGGACTAACTGCTCTGATACCACTTTTGTCACGACCGACCTCGCCCGCATCGTGCCCACTGACACCCTTACAGGTATACATCAGAGATAATCAGCGGAACATACATGAAACTTATAAAATAAATCAACAGAGATAAAATCAACAGGTTAACCGATAAGGCTACCTCCCTGGATAAATAAATACATAACCGAAGCAGTTGCCTCATTTCCTTTACAAACTGACCCACAACAGACCTCTAAGAGTTTTAACATAACAACGGTGGCGGGACAGGGCCCCGCCATACCCCTGAATGTACATAAACCTACAACCTCAGGGAACCGTACCAAAAGACAAAGCCTCCGGAGAAATAGAGCTTTCCAAGAACTGAACAGTGATCCTAAGAGTGTGGATCAGCAGCTATGTACCTCAACCTGCGGCATGAACGCAGCCCCCCGAAGGAGGTTAGTACGAAAAATGTACCAAGTATGTGAAACAGAAAATACTGTAATGAAATCATAACAGTCTATATAAAGCTGGAGACATGTATGATAACCAAAATAACAGTACATTGTGCCTTGCCAAAGTGAAAGTATTGAAAGTCAGTTTTACCTTTTAAGGACTATTTCAACACATGAACAATAGTCACACGGGGCTACGGACTCAATGTCACGACCCGTTCCCGGGACCGTGACTGGTGCCTTACCCGGGCACCCAAGTAGACATACATCAGAGTAACCAGCGGAATATAAACTTGCAAACATGAAACAGTGTAAAATAAGAACAGTCTATCCAAAGAAAAGTTGTCTCTCGGCATGTATATAAATACCAAAAGTGAACAGTTACATCCCAACTTTACAACAGGACTACAGACCTCAGAAGTGTAACACTATGACGACGGGGCCGTCATACCCCTGAATGTACAAAACATCTACAACACCAGGGAGAACCGTACCAAAAGTCGAGCCTCCGGAGAAATGGAGCTCCTGACACCTGAGTAAAGATCCTAAGAATGAGGATCCACCACCTGCTTTTCCTTACATGCGGCATGAACGCAGCCCCCCGAAGGAGGTCAGTACAACAGGTACCAAGTATGTGAAACTGTAAAGTACTGATATATATAATTATAACATTTTAAAACCAATTCATAAATATGTACGAAACAACCAAGTTAACCACACATAGTGCCACATCATAAACAAGAGCAAAAATAGATATAATGTACCTGGTATTTTCTAGGCCGCTAATGATCGAAACAAGGCCAATCTCCCATAGTATCATTATGCGAGCCTAATCCTGGAACTCCCGCAGTCCGTATGGGCCCCCTAGGCCCGCATGAGGTATTCCTCGCATCGGGGGTAGCTAACCCGCGCAGATCGCCCCGACTCCCGCGATCCGCACGGCCACATAGATCGCATGAGGTATTCCTCGCATCGACGTAACACACCCGAGTGATCATCCCGAACTCCGCGACTCGCATAGGTCCCATGGACCCGCATGAGGTATTCCTCGCATCGGGGGCGGCTAACCCACGACATCGTAACAAGTCAGGAGGGTGAGTGATATAATACTAACACAATGGCTTATCGTTAAACAACATGAGCACAACAAGAATAACCTCCTTACACAAGCGTCACAAGATACTAACACACGTAGCATCATAACATGTTTATCAAACCAACTTACCATACCTTTAAACATCATTTCAAGCATTTGATAAACAAATAATTAAACCGTTTCTTATCTTTCTTAAGTCGTTATAGCTAACTTCCCATAAAGCTAGTATAACACTTAAACTTTTTATGAAAACCAAGTATTACTTTTCTTCCAAAATGATTCATAACTCTTTTTGAAATATTCAAGATTCTTATTAATCAGAACTCAAGTCCAAAGACATCAAAGTAAAGCCAAATTTAGTTTAACACACGTACGTCTACCGTACTATATATATTTCACAAATATCATGCTCAAAGGGATAGGAAGAATCACATACCTCCTCGGCTAAATCCACTTGCCAAGTCGGATATGTCGCGCGCAAAGTGTCAACCTATAATAGTCAAAACACGCCTATCAACTTCTAGTTTTACGTGGGATTCTTCTAAGTAAGATTTCTCTTAGTCTACGAAAAATTGGGCAGCACCTCCCCCGTTTCTACTCAATTCTCCACCTTTTTCAAGGCCCGATAATAGTAACCAGCATGCCATAAATAAGGCGCAATAATTCCGAAATTTAAAGAAGGGGATCACACGCCCAAACGGAACGCGATTAACAATTTTCCCCTTAACAACAACAATAATTAAAGAAGGGGATCACACGCCCAAATGGAACGCGATTAACAATCTTCCCCTTAACAACAACAATAATTAAAGAAGGGGATCACACGCCCAAACGGAATGCGATTAACAATATTCCCCTTAACAACAATGTAAATACAGTCCAAAGTAAATACAGTCCTTAAGTAAATACAGTCCTTAAGTTGGGGTCCTTGGCCAACTTTTACAATTTTACTTATCCAATTACTTCATTAGTCTTCCAACTTATATTCCAATCTTTATATAAGTTATAGTTTCTTTGTTGTTAACTTCTTAGTAAGTAATGGATACATTTTTACCATTTTAATGACTAAAATGCCAATTCTCCTTTTAACATCTTAACAAGATCCAAATCTTTCCTTATATCTCATACTCCATAATATACTTCCAATATATGTATAATATCCAATATACATAATAATCAACTTCACAAAGAGGTTAAGGTTCATTACCTCAATTTAGCCCAAAAATATCCAAGAACTTAAAGTCGTTCCTAAGCAAGTTTTAGCTCCAAATCTTTGTGTTCCAAACCACCACAAGTCACCTTTAGAAGTTCCTAACCAACTTCTATTCAAGAATTAACTCCAAAAAGTGAAGAACACTAAGGCTCCATTTTTGGCATGCTCTCGGCCAAGGGGGTTTTTTAGAGGCTAGGGTGTGAAATCTTGTCTAACTCTTGGCTACTTATCTTCCTAATACATTAAGGAAGAACACTTAGAAGTTTAAGAATTATTGGACAACAATTGCTCAAAAATTGGGGCTTTGAACGAGAACACTAGGAAAGGAAGAGAAAATATTTTCAAGTCTTCAAATGTTCTAAGTGTGGAAGATTTTCATCAACCAGAGGGGTTTATATAGGAAAACCAAGGGCTAGGATTGAAACATGTGTATGGTATAGATTGAGGACATGTGTTTGTGTGGGTCCCTTTGTCCACCACCTCACAAATACCATGCAAGACTTTTGGCCACTTGTCTTGCCCACTAACTTGCAAAAAAACCGTCCACTATGCCATGCAAATGCCATGCAAGACTTTGGCCACTTGTCTTGCCCACTAGTCTTGAAAAACGTCCACCCATGTCCACTTGGGGTGACACATGTCGCCCTCCTATTGGTCCAAAATATTTATCTCTCGGAAAAATTCCATAGTTGGTTAAAATATTGAAAACGTAAAATTTCCTTCACAAGGTTCGGAATATTTTTCCGTCGGAAAACAATTCTTTCATTCTTACCCTAATTAGGGTTTATACATTCGTACGTACGTCCTTACATACATACTCCGGAACTACGGGGTATAACACACAAGCCCTCAAATATCATCACATAGTCCAGTAAGGGTCTCAGGCACACAAATATCAAAGCGGGCTCGTGGAATCTCCCATCACTGCCGACAGCCATAAGTATAACATATAACCATGTGACGCGCCCGTGGCATCCCACATCACTGTCGGCGTACACATATATAATACATATATATATCTCCTGCCCGTGGAATCCCCCATCACTGCCGACAGCCGTAACTGTAACATATAACCATGTGACGCGCCCGTGACATCCTACCTCACTGTCGGCGTACACATATACGATACATATTTATAAATATATCTCATGCCCGTGGAATCTCTCATATCGGGTACATGACTTCATGGAGGGCTAATCCATGGGGTAATAGTACATAACATGGTCGCATGGCCCGGAATCCCTCATCGTATAAGCATGGCCATAGGGTAATAATAGTATATAACATGCCCGCGGAATCCCTCATCTCGGGTACATGTCTTCATGGGGAGCTAGTCCATGGAGTAATAGTCGTACATAACATGGTCGCATGCCCCGGAATCCCTCATCGTATAAGCATGGCCATGGGTAATAAAACAAATTCGGGAATCTAACCCGCCTCCTGGTCGCATGCCCCGGAATCCCTCATCGTATAAGCATGTCGAAGGAGTAATAAAAATAATCCGGGAATCTAACCCGCATCCTGGTCGCATGCCCCGGAATCCTACATCGTATAAGCATGTCCAAGGATCAACCACAATGGAAGCATACCCGTGGAAGCCTCCGTCACTGTCGGTACGTCCAAGTAAATTCACAACAAGACAGTCGGCCCTCCAACTAAGAGTCACGGCAGCGTAAACATATAATACTTGCACTCAAGGCTATCACAAGCAAGCATAGACAAGTTCATAAAATCTTTAGACTTTCATTTTATACACTCAAGGCACTTTTCGTTTCACATAAAAATCCGGGAATTTAACCCAAAGTACTACGTACTTCTTTTCCTTTAAAATGACTCTTTTTCATATAAACTTCCAAGATACTAACAACAGTAGTATCAAGTCATATCTTCCTTTAAGAATCAAGTCTCATAACTCGAAAAATAAAGTCTCTTAACCTTTTAAGAATTCATAGTTCATAGTCTTGACACTTCATAACGTAAATTCTTTAAGTTAAGTACATATGCCCTATGTGTGTGAGTAGGTTATACTTGTTTATAACGATCTTATTAAAGCAACCATGATCTAGAAAATGTAATACAATTTTGTCTTATCTTAGCTTCTATGCAGATGGAGAATTCTACTCATTTTAATATAATCAATTGTCATTACATTTTCCTTTATTAACGCTGCAATGGCTTGTTCGATACTTATTCTCATTCGTGTCGTAAATTAGCCAAGTCAACTTGGCTCCAAATACCTCCTAACGACTCTTACCAACATCCTCCATAAGACTTGGTAAGACATTAGGATAACTTAGACATAACCTTTACATAGAGTAAATCACATACATACCTCTTAACTTCTAAGAGTAGAAGGGAACATGAAATAATACCACATGTATATTCCATACATAGAATCATGCCAAAAGAAGGAAGAGGTTCACATACCTCGCGACGATTATCGACAAGTAGCAAAATGCTCCAAAGTACTATAACCTTGCTAGCTTTTCCACCCTTCAAGTAGAATACGCTATTCGTAGTACTTCAACTTATAATGGTCATAATACGTCTATTAACTTCTTACTTCAAACGTAGAATATTCTAAGTGCAAAGTCACTAAATTATACGAAAAATCGGACAGCACTTCCTTTGTTTCTACATACTTTTCCACCTTTTTCAAGGCCCGAATTCAGTAACCAAACACGCCACATTTAAGACTCAACGATGTAGTTAACAATAGGGGATTACACGCCTAATAGGACGTGTAAAATTTCGCCCCACAATTGATATCAAACTAGTCCAACATACAATGTCATTTCGGCAATTTGAGGGACAACAATACAAATTACTTTCCAATACCTTTTCAATCCAAGTTGTTTAGTATAACATGTTGTCAAGCCGCAATTGATTACAACTACTACAATCCTCAAGTAGGTAAACATGCGACGATTCTAATTATCGACCAAATTGTATTTCAAGTTCAAATGGCTAGAATGTCATTTCGGATATTAGGCTTCCACAATCCAAATAACTTATCAATCTTCAATACATATACTTCATTCTAGTTAAAATGTAAGGCTACAACAATATGTAATCTTATAACACTTAAGATAACAAGATTGTTACCTTAACGAGCCTTAATCCACTTCAAGATCCGAAGTCTCTCCCTAGCAACTTAGAGCCACTCCTTGACACTCCAATACGCCACTTGAAGCCCTTAGAAGATCACAAACAACTTTCCTTTAATCTTCCAATCTAAACCTAGGAAAGTGACTAGGTTTTCACCTTGCGACTAATACAAAAACGATATTTTCCCGGGATCTTTCTATTGAGATACCCTTAAAATACCCTTAGGAACCTTGGTATAAAGTGTGGAGCTTATTGGACAACAAACTAATTTTTTTCTCCTTGAACCCTTAGTGAACCCGAGAGCATCCATAGTGAAGAACACATTTTCTTGATTTTTTTTCTAAGTGTAAAGCCTTGTCTTGCTACTAGTAAGCTTATATAACCAAATGGAGGGTCAAGATTAGAACAAATGGGTGGCTTGGATGCAAAAATCTAGCCAAGTGGCCCTTTTGACTTAGTCAATATTATCAAGCTCTACTTGCAAGACTTAGTCATCTTCACATAGGTCAAATGACCATCTAAACCATGTCCAATTCATTCCAAGACCAACTAGGGGTGACACGTGTCGCCCTCCCATTCGTCGCAATATTTCGTTTTCCGACAATTTCATAATTCTGATAAATTTTTACTAGTCTCAAATCTTAACACTTGAGTTCTTACGTACGTCCTTATAAACATGTCCTGTAAATACAGGGTGTAACATTCTTCCCCCCTTAGAAACATTCGTCCTCGAATGTTCTTTCGGAGCTCAATCTATCATTTCTCGGCATAGCCTCATTAAACTACACTTAATGAAACCTAATTATTCCACATATGGCCCTAATACCTTGCACACACATATCCATCCATCATAAGCCAAACTAGAAAACAAATCCAAAGTGTGCACCATCACTGTTTACTCCCATTCATGGCCTAAAAGGATTATCTTTTCGTTCTTCCAAGTTACTCTAGCATACATACTTAGTCTCAATATTATCCGTTCATGACACTTAAACTTACAACAACCTTATCATGCCTACAAGTCTCTAAAGGGGTCAAAGATATACCTGAAATCATATAGGCGGTTCAAAGGACCGCTAAAACTGGGAACTTCCACCACGACCTCGGTCACGGCCTGCCGGTGCATAAACATCCTGCCTAGCTATTGAAGGCGAAGAACCCGCAACTGATCCAGTAGACTATTCTATCCCACCAGTGCCACCTCTGGTCAGACAATCTCTCACCAAATGGCCCTGCTGGCCGCAAGCATAACAAGCTGTCGAAGTAGTACGACGCTTCCCAAAATGGAAACTACCACAGCGACCACACCGGGGCAAAGGTGGCTTCCCCTGGCTACTACCCTCGGACATCGTGAACTCGCACTCGAGCCACGACCTGCTCCCGAATATCCCCGGCGATCAAACCTCCGGCCAGAAGACCGGGAAGGAGCACTCTGTGTCGGCTGAAATATAGACCTAGCCTGCTGCTGAGGCTGTCCGCCTCGAAAGTTACCCTGGAACGGCCCCTCTTGGGCTGGCCTCGGTCTGGCTGGTCCTCTCTCTCTCTGTCCTCAATCCCCTGTGCATATGCCTGCATCCTGGCAATATCCATACCTGGCTGAAGGGCCACTCCCAGGCATGCAGTAATCATATAATGGTCTAGCCCCATCACATAGCGGTGAACTTTGTCCGCCATATCAGCCACAATAGTGTGTGCATACCTGACCAACGAGTCAAACTCCAGGTTGTACTCTCTGATAGTCCTCCCATTCTGCCTCAATGACAAGAACCTATCAACACGGGCTCTCCTCATCTCAGGAGGCAAAAAGTGATCAAGAAAGGCCTCTGTGAACTCATCCCAAACTGCTGGAAGAGCACTCACACCCCTCGACAGCTCCCAAGACTCAAACCAGTTCAACGCAATATCGTGTAACCGGTAAGAAGCTAACACAACTAACTCTATCTCTGAGGCCCTAAGCACCTGCATAGTCCAATGTAGCTGCCGAACGAACTCCTGAGGATCATCCTCAGATCTCGAACCATAGAACTCGAGTGGACTACAACCCAGAAAATCCTGAATCCTCAAACTGTCGACTCTAGGGTTAGCTACCTGCTCCTGTCGGCGCTGCCCTACCACTATGCTAGTTAATAACCTGATCTGCTCTCCATAATCTCTAAACTCGCCTTTGCCAGGCTGGAGGCTCGGTATTGGAACCTCTGGAGCTGCGGCTGTTCTCGGCTCCTCTACTACTGTCGGCGTAACTGAACTCGCCGCCTGAGCCACAACCTCAGGCATAATCTGGGCCTGAGTACTGGTAACCCTCTGTGGACCACTAGCAGCTCCTGCTGCTGCCTTGCCCTTCTGGGCCCTGGTCGCCTTCCGTGGAGGCATAACTGATACATAAGAATAGGTCAGAGAGGATTCAACCTACTATGACAGCTCTTGTTATACCCCGTATTTCCAGAGTATGTACGTGAGGACGTACGAACAAAATTTTAGCCTTAGTTAGGCACTTTGGACGAAATGTTTGTGCACAACTCACTAAAAAAATCGCTTTTCGACGAAACGTTTTACAAAACTTGCGAAGGGAAAATTACGGCTATATCATTTATATTTTTTGCGGATTTTTCCTAGAGACGAAATATTTTGGACCAACGGGAGGGTGACACTTGTCACCCTCAATAGACTGCAAAATGGGCAACTTGGACGATTTTTTTGTGGCTTTTTCTTTAGTCAAGGTTAGGTAGGATATTTGTGGAGTAGATGGATAAGGTGTACTTGCCCAAATCTCCACCCTACACTTGCATAGCACTTGGCTTCATCTTGGCCATTGGTTGGCCTATAAATACTCCCCTAACTTGAAGGTTTTCTTCATCCATAAATCAATTCTCCAAGTCTTGAAAATCCTCCCCCTCTCTTTGTAGTATTCTCGTCCAAGAGCCCTCCCCTCCCCGAGAAGGCCCTTGGCCGAATACCCCCCCCCCCCCCTTGTAGAAGTTGCCTTCTAGTATAGTTACTATACCAAAATACCCTAGCCCAAATCCCTTATAGTAGTTAAGTAGAAGTTGTTAGAAACTTCTAAGGGTTTCTTGGAGCTATCGGAGCGTGCAATTAGGAGCTAAACCTTGCTCAGTATCGACATTTAACTTGGATAATTTTTGGGCTTATCGATGTAAATACTCTTGTCCTTCTATTGTAATTGGATATTACATATAAGAATAGTTAAGACTTGAGTATAGGATATAGAAGAATATTAAAGAATAGAATTGAACTGTTATCACAGTAGAAGGGTATAAATGAAGAATAATTGAATGACTTACATAGATTTGTTTTTCTGATGAACTTGAGTAGCTTGACGGGTAGGGAAGTGCTGCCCAATTTTCCGTAGAATAGAGAACCCTCTGCTTAGAACTGTATACAAAATAGTCTAGACGTTGATAGACGTATCTGACTATTATAGGTTGATTCTCTGCGCGCGACATATTCGACTTGGCAGGTGGATTTCGCCGAGAAGGTATGTGATTCTTCCTATACTCTTGAGCATGATATTTTAAAATATATATATAGTACGGTAGACGTACGTGTGTTAACTGGACGTAGTTTTACGGCAATGTCTTTTGACTTAAGCCTGAATAATAAGAACCTTAAAGTATTTCAAAAAGAATTATGAATCATTTTTAAAGAAGAGTAATACTTGGTTTTTAAACAGAAAACTTAATAGTTATACTAGCTTTATGGGAAGTTAGGTATAACGAATTAAGAAAGATAAAAGGAACGGTTTTACTTGTTTGTTTATGAAAATCTTGTATTGACTTCTGCAAGTATAGTAAGATGGTTTGATAAGTAAACATGTTATGATACTACGTGTGTTAGTGTCTTGTGATGTTATTATTGTTGTGCTTACGTTGTTAAACGTTAAGACCGTTGTACTGTTATTATATCACATACTCCCTTGACTTGTTATACCGAGGGCTTGCCACCGCGATGCGGTCTATACGGCTATGCGGTGCGTGTGACTATGCGAGCTGCGGGAGTTCGTGATTGATCATTCCGGGTGTTTTAGCCCGACGCGGGGATGCCTGCGCGATGCGTGTGACTATGCGGTCTATTGTGATTATGCGGTGCGGGAGTCGAGGAGGTACCGGGGTTAGCTACCGTGCGCGGAATACCTATGCGAGTGCGTGTGTGACTATGCGGATGCGAGTCGTGATTAGGTACGCATAATGATACTATGGGCGATTGGCCTTGCTTCGATCATTCGCGGCCTAGAAAAGACCTGTTACAGTTTACCTATTATTGTTCTTGTTTGTGATATGGCACTATGTGCAATTGAACTGATTGTATTTGCAAATGGTTTTAAATACTTTGATTTCATTTAAGTACTTTACAGTTTCACATACTTGGTACCGTTGTACTGACCTCCTTCGGGGGGCTGCGTTCATGCCGCAGGTAAGGGCAAGCAGGTGCTAGATCCACATCCTTAGGATCTTTTTGCTTTGGTGTCAGGAGCTCCATCTTCTCCGGAGGCTCGACTTTTGGGTATGATCTCCCTGTTGTTGTATATAGTTTTGTACATTCAGGGTATGGCGGGGCCCTGTCCAGCCATTGTTGGTTATCTTCTTAAGTGCGTAGTCCTATTATGCAGTTGGGATGTAATCGCTAAACTATGTTTATATATATATCCGAAAGCGACATTTTCTCACATAAAGCGTGTCTCATTTTACAAGCTGTTTAATGTCTTGTTTTTATATTCGATTACTCGATGTATGACTACTTGGGTGCGGGTAAGGCACGATCCACGGGCCGGGCAGTCGTGACAAAAGTGGTATCGAGCGATTAATCCTCGGAAAGTGTCTGCACCGTATCTAGTAGAGTCTTGATTATCGGTGTGTTGTGCACCACACCAATAATCAGGAGGCTATAGGATATTTAGGATTGGTTTCCATTCTTCTCATTCTGAGATCGTGCCTTAGAGCTGTGTTATGAGTTGGACCCCTCTAACGTATTCCTTTTCTGTAACAGTTATGCCTCCACGTAAGGCAACCCGGGCCCAGAAGGGCAAAGCGGAGGAGTCGCTAGTAGGACACGAGAGTCACGAGGGCTCGTGCCCGATCTATACCCGAGGCGGCGAGTTCCATGACGCCGCCCGGCCCAGCGAGACCACAAGACTGCACCTCGCTCCCACGGCTGGGGCGGAGGTTAGGGTACAAGGAGATGGCCGGCTATTGGCGAGATCGTGGCGAACATGAGGACAGTGGATCTGGCGGTTCGATTCGGCCCAGTGAGTACCCGTGGTTCACCCGAGGGCAGATAGTTTGAGGCTACGGGATTTCTTGAGTTGTAGCCCGCCAGAGTTTTACGGGTCGAGGTCGTAGGATGATCCGCGAGTTCATCCGTCGATTCTGAAGGATTATGAGGGTGATCAGGGCATCGGAGACCGAGTCCGTGATCTTCGGTTCGCATCGGTTGCGTGATACCGCAGTCGATTGGTTTGATTCGTGGGAGTTATCCCGGGGAGAGCACGCGTCCCCAGCTACTTGGGATGAGTTCTCGGAGGCTTTTCTCACTCACTTCTTGCCTCGCGGATGAGGAGGGCAGGCGCAGATTTTTGCTCTGAGGCAGAGGCGCGCGATTAGGGAGTACAACGTCGAGTTCGATTCTTTGGCTCGATATGTCCTGCATTGGTAGCGGATATGGAGGATGTGGTGCATCGCCACGCCACCGGCTAGATGATTATATGGCCGAGTCTTGTGCGGGTGTGGCCCTTCAGCCAGGCATGGACATTACCCGCATGCAGGCTCATGCACTTGGATGCGAGGAGCGTAGAGACCGACGGGTCGACAGATATCAGCAGCAGAAGAAGGCCAAGACGGCCGGTTCTTTTGGTAGTTCTCATGGTGGACGGCCTCAGCAGACATCTAGATTTGCGCCACAACCAGATCAGAGCACTCCTACATCGTTTCGATGCACCCGAGTATTCGGGCGGTCGGGGCCCGGGACTTGAACTTCGGGGTAGCAAGGGTGCTAACCGATCGAGGTCCGCTCGGTGTCCGTTGTGGTAGATTCCATTCGAGGAGTAGTACTACCGGAGCTTGCTACACTTGTGGCAGGTCATTATGCGAGTCTGTCCAGGCAGGCGCGGCAGGTGTCGGCGCCGAGTGCATTGCGAAGTCTTCATCCTCTGATTACACGCCCCGGAGGGCAGGGTACTCATGGACCGGCAGGTCGCGGCAGAGGTCGTGGCGCGGGTCCCAGTTCTAGCGGTCCTCAGAACCGCATTTATGCCTTGTCCAGCCGGCAGGACCAGGAGGCGTCGCCTGACGTCGTCACAGGTACTTTATCAGTTTCTGGTTATGATGTGTACGCCTTGATAGATCCGGGTTCTACTCTGTCCTATATATCTCCCCTTATTGCTAGTAGGATAGGGATAGAGCCTGAGTCCATAGACCCTTTCGAGGTAGCTACGCCAGTGGGTGATTCGGTGGTAGCTCGGCGGGTATATAGGGCTTGCCCAGTGTCTTTATGCAGTCGTCAGACCCTAGCCGACTTGATAGAGTTGGACATGACGGATTTCGATGTGATCATGGGTATGGATTGGTTAGCTTCTTGCTACGCCAGTGTAGACTGCAGAGAGAGTGATGCGGTTCGATTTCTGAGGCCGGTTATTGAGTGGGAGGGGAACACGGTGTCGCCGAGGGGTAGGTTTATTTCCTACCACAAGGCTAGGAAGATGGTGCAGAAGGGGTATATCTACCATCTCATTCGGGTGTTTGATCACGAGGTGCGGTACCAGATTTTGATCGATTCGAGTCGAGAGAGTTCCCGGATGTGTTTCCGACGACCTCGGTATCCTCGGAGGGAGATAGAGTTTTGTATCGATGTGCTGCCAGACACTCGGCCTATTTCCATTCCGCCATACAGAATGGCACCTGCCGAGTTGAGAGAGTTGAAGGATCAGCTTAGAGATTTGCTAGAGAAGGGCTTCATCAGACCTAGTGTTTCTCCAAGGGAGCGTGATTGTTCTTGAAGAAGAAGGGCGGGGCCTTTGCGCATGTGTGTTGATTACGGTGAACAAGGTGACCATTAAACGAATACCCCTTCCTGTGATTGATGATTTGTTCGACGGTTGCGAGTGTGAGATGTTTCTCCAAGATTGATCTGCGATCGGGCTATCCTCAGGTGCGAGTCAGAGAGGTGGATGTCCCTAGATCGCATTCGGACGAGACGGGCATTATGAGTTGGTCATGTCTTTTGGGTTGACCAATGCTCGGGTATTCATGGATTTGATGAACCGAGTGTTCAAACCATTTTTGGACACGCTTTGTGATAGTGTTCATTGATGATATCTTGGTTTATTCGCTCGAGCGGGAGCATGCGAGCATTTGAGAATTGTCTTGAGAGTTCTCCAGGACCAGCAGTTATACGCCAAGTTTTCGAAGTGTGAGTTCTGGCTGACTTCGGTGGCTTTTCTTAGGCATATTGTCGGGGCTGATGGTATTCGGGTGGATACGGCCAAGATCGAAGCGATCGAGTTGGCCTCGACTCTTACTCCGGCAGAGGTTCGCGATTTTAGGTCTTGCGAGTTATTATCGGTTCGTAGAAGTTTGCTTCTATCTCGCACCTTTGACTAGGGTGACTCGAGCGGCTAAGTTTGATGGTGATGCTTGTGGCGGGGTTTCCGATTCTTGAAGGAGAGGCGATGGCGCCCGTTCTTACTCTTCCGGAGGGTCGACGGCTATGTCGTGTATTGTGATCGTCGAGCATCGGGTTGGGATGTGTGTTGATACTGGCAGGGCAAGGTTATAGCGTCGCAGCGTCCCGACTTAAGAAGCATGAGAGGAACTACCCCACCCATGATTTGGAGTTAGCGTGGTGATTCACGCCAAGATCTGGAGGCACTATTTGTATGGGGTTCATGTGGATATTTATATCGACCACAAGAGCCTCGGTATATCTTCACGGAGGAGCTGAACTTACGGCGAGAGGCGGTGGTTAGAGCCGCTCAGGATTATGATGTTGACATCTGTACCACCGGGAAGGCCATGTTGTGGCGGATGCTCCGAGTCGTAGGTCGATGAGAGTCTATAAGATGTGCGGCCGGAGAGGAGGGGCACAGTTCACGATTTGCATCGATTAGCGAGCCTTGGTGTCCGTTTGATTGATTACGATAGCGATGGGGTTCGAGTTCGAGAGGTTGTCGAGTCTTCCATCGTCGAGAGGTGAAGAGGCAACGGTTGAGGATCCGTTTTGACACGGCACGTGATCGGCTCTTCGTGAGGAAGGTCCTTGAGGTAGCACTGATGGGTTGCTAAGTTTTGAGGCGAGGTTCTGTGTTCCAGATTTTTCAGGACTTGGCGGCAGGTTCTAGGGGAAGCACACGCGGCGTTACTCTATCCATCGGTCGACCAAGATGTACCACGACCTTAGATCGTGTATTGGTGGGATGGCTTGAAGAGGGCGTTGCGAGTTCGTAGCTCGGTGCCGTGTTGTCGGCGGTAAAGGTAGAGCACCAGAGGCCTGGTGGTTTGTTGCAGACGATAGAGATCCCGACCTGGAAGTGGGAGGTGATCAACATGGACTTTATCACAGGATTACCTCGCACTCAGAGGAGACATGATTCTATTTGGGTTATCGTCGACGGTCGAAATCAGCCCACTTTCTTCCGTCAGGGCGACTTTTAGTGAGGATTATGCCAGACTTTACATCCGAGAGATCGTCAGACTGCATGGAGTCCCTATTTCTATCATATCTGACCGAGGAGCCCAGTTTACGGCTAACTTCTGGAGGTCTTTTCAGAAGGGTTTAGGGACGCAGGTGAGCCTGAGTACTGCATTCCATCCACAGACAGACGGACAGGCTGAGCGCACTATCCAGACTCTTGAGGATATGCTGCGAGCCTGTGTTATTGACCGTGGTAGCTGGGAGGATCATTTGCCTCTAGTTGAGTTTGCATATAATAATAGCTACCACTCCAGTATTCAGATGACGCCTTATGAGGCCTTGTATGGGAGGAAGTGCAGATCGCCGATAGGCTGGTTTGATGTGGGCGAGGTGCAGTTAGTGGGACCAGATTTGGTTGATAAGGTGAAGCTTATCCAGAGCGATTCTTGGCGGCTCGAGTCGGCGAAGTCATATGCAGATCATCGTCGTCGGCATCCGAGTTCGAGGTTGATGATTGGGTTTTCTGAAGGTGTCACCCATGAAGGTGTGATGAGATTCGGAAGAAAGGAAACTCGGCCCAAGGTACATTGGGCCGTATCAGTTGTCGCGAGGTAGGCAAGGTTGCCTATGAGTTGGATCTGTCGTCCGATCCGGAGGCGATGCATCCTGTGTTTCATGTTTCTATGCTGAGGAGATGTATCGGGGATCCATCTAGAGTGCATCCGATTGACGATGTCCAGGTGACCGAGGGGTTATCGTATGAGGAGATTCCCATAGCGATAATCGATCGTCAGGTTAGGCGTCTGCGGACCAGGGACGTGGCCAGTCAAAGTTCTGTGGCGGAACGAGCTCAGGGAGGAGATGACGTGGGAAGCTGAGGAGGACATGAGGCAGAAGTATCCTCACTTATTCCCCACACCTCCAGGTAACTTACTTTCCTATTTGCTGGTTTTTAATTATCGTATTTGCTTAAGTGTTATATTGTGGCCATGTGTGGCACTTGCAAACTGTTAAGTTGTGAGGTACTTTATCGTTAACTGTCTTGGGAAGGAACATTCGGGACGAATGTTTCTAAGGAGGGGAGAATGTTATACCCCGTATTTCCAGAGTATGTACGTGAGGACGTACGTACAAAAGTTTAGCCTTAGTTAGGCACTTTGGACGAAATGTTTGTGCACAACTCACTAAAAAAATCGTTTTTCGACGAAACGTTTTACAAAACATGCGAAGGGAAAATTACGGCTATGTCATTTATATTTTTTGCGGATTTTTCCGAGAGACGAAATATTTTGGACCAACGGGAGGGTGACACTTGTCACCCTCAATGGACGGCAAAATGGGCAACTTGGACGATTTTTTTGTGGCTTTTTCTTTAGTCAAGGTTAGGTAGGATATTTGTGGAGTAGATGGATAAGGTGTACTTGCCCAAATCTCCACCCTACACTTGTATAGCACTTGGCTTCATCTTGGCCTTTGGTTGGCCTTTGGTTGGCCTATAAATACTCCCCTAACTTGAAGGTTTTCTTCATCCATAAATCAATTCTCCAAGTCTTGAAAATCCTCCCCCTCTCTTTGTAGTATTCTCGTCCAAGAGCCCGCCCCCTTGAGAAGGCCCTGGCGAATACCCCCTGTAGAAGTTGCCTTCTAGTATAGTTACTATACCAAAATACCCTAGCCCAAATCCCTTATAGTAGTTAAGTAGAAGTTGTTAGAAACTTCTAAGGGTTTCTTGGAGCTATCGGAGCGTGCAATTAGGAGCTAAACCTTGCTCAGGATCGACATTTAACTTGGATAATTTTTGGGCTTATCGAGGTAAATACTCTTGTCCTTCTATTGTAATTGGATATTACATATAAGAATAGTTAAGACTTGAGTATAGGATATAGAAGAATATTAAAGAATAGAATTGAACTGTTATCACAGTAGAAGGGTATAAATGAAGAATAATTGAACTGTACTTACATAGGACTGTTTTTACAGTAGACTTGAGTAGCTTGACGGGTAGGGAAGTGCTGCCCAATTTTCCGTAGAATAGAGAACCCTCTGCTTAGAACTGTATACAAAAAAGTCTAGACGTTGATAGATGTATCTGACAATTATAGGTTGATTCTCTGCGCGCGACATATTCGACTTGGCAGGTGGATTTCGCCGAGAAGGTATGTGATTCTTCTTATACTCTTGAGCATGATATTTTAAAATATATATATATAGTACGGTAGATGTACGTGTGTTAACTGGACGTAGTTTTACGGCAATGTCTTTTGACTTAAGCCTGAATAATAAGAACCTTGAAGTATTTCAAAAAGAATTATGAATCATTTTTAAAGAAGAGTAATACTTGGTTTTTAAACAGAAAACTTAAGAGTTATACTAGCTTTATGGGAAGTTAGGTATAACGACTTAAGAAAGATAAAAGGAACGGTTTTACTTGTTTGTTTATGAAAATCTTGTATTGACTTCTGCAAGTATAGTAAGATGGTTTGATAAGTAAACATGTTATGATACTACGTGTGTTAGTGTCTTGTGATGTTATTATTGTTGTGCTTACGTTGTTAAACGTTAAGACCGTTGTACTGTTATTATATCACATACCCCCTTGACTTGTTATACAGAGGGCTTGCCACCCTTGATGCGGGTCTATACGGCCTATGCGGTGCGTGTGACTATGCGGGCTGCGGAGTTCGATTGATCATTAAGTGTTTTAGCCCGTCACGGGGATGCCTATGCGATGCAATGTGACTACGCGGTCTATTGTGACTATGCGGTGCGGAGTCGAGGAGAATGCAGGGGTTAGCTACCCCGTCGAGGAATACCTCATGCGGGTGCATGTGTGACCTATGCGGTGCGGGAGTCCAGGATTAGGTACGCATAATGATACTATGGGCAATTGGCCTTGCTTCGATCATTCGCGGCCTAGAAAAGACCTGTTACAGTTTACCTATTATTGTTCTTGTTTGTGATATGGCACTATGTGCAATGGAACTGATTGTATTTGCAAATGGTTTTAAATACTTTGATTTCATTTAAGTACTTTACAGTTTCACATACTTGGTACCTGTTATCGACCTCCTTGGGGCTGCGTTCATGCGGTAAGGGCAGCAGTGCTAGATCCAAATCCTTAGGATTTTTTGCTTGGTTGTCAGGAGCTCAATCTTCTCCTGAGGCTCGACTTTTGGGTATTATCGCCCGTTTGATGTATATAGTTTTGTACATTCAGGGTATGGCGGGCCTGTCCCGCCATAGTTGTTTATCTTCTTAGAGGTGCGTAGTCCTATTATGCGGTTGGGATGTGCGCTAAACTATGTTTATATATATATGCGAAAAGCGACATTTTCTCACATAAAGCGTGTCTCATTTACAACAAGCTGTTTCATGTCTTGTTTTTATATTCCGCCGATTACTCGATGTATGACTACTTGGGTGCGGGTAAGGCACGATCCACGGGCCGGGCAGTCGTGGCGACTCTCTTGCGATCTCAGAGTGAGAAGAATGGAAACCAATCCTAAATGTCCTGCAGTCTCCTGATTATAGATGTGGTGCACAACACACCGATAATCAAGACTCTACTAGTCACGGTCTGTAGACACTTTCCGAGGACTAACTGCTCTGATACCACTTTTCTCACGACCCGACCCCGGGCCCGCGACTGGTGCCCACCTGGACACCCTTACAGGTATACATCAGAGATAATCAGCGGAACATACATGAAACTTATAAAATAAATCAACAGAGATAAAATCAACAGGTTAGCCGATAAGGCTACCTCCCTGGATAAATAAATACATAACCGAAGCAGTTGCCTCATTTCCTTTACAAACTGACCCACAATATGTGACTACAGACCTCTAAGAGTTTTAACATAACAACTGTGGCGGGACAGGGCCCCGCCATACCCCTGAATGTACATAAACCTACAACCTCAGGGAACCGTACCAAAAGACAAAGCCTCCGGGGAAATGGAGCTTTCCAAGAACTGAACAGTGATCCTAAGAGTGTGGATCAGCAGCTATGTACCTCAACCTGCGGCATGAACGCAGCCCCCCGAAGGAGGTCAGTACGAAATATGTACCAAGTATGTGAAACTGAAAATACTGTAATGAAATCATAACAGTCTATATAAAGCTGGAGACATGTATGATAACCAAAATAACAGTACATTGTGCCTTGCCAAAGTGAAAGTAATGAAAGTCAGTTTTACCTTTTAAGGACTATTTCAACACATGAACAATAGTCACACGGGGCTACGGACACAAGCCCTCAAATATCATCACATAGTCCAGTAAGGGTCTCAAGCCCACAAATATCAAAGCGTGCCCGTGGAATCCCCCATCACTGCCGACAGCCATAAGTGTAACATATAACCATGTGACGCGCCCGTGGCATCCCACCTCACTGTCGGCGTACACATATACAATACATATATATATCTCCTGCCCGTGGAATCCCCCATCACTGCCGACAGCCGTAAGTGTAACATATAACCATGTGACGCGCCCGTGGCATCCTACCTCACTGTCGGCGTACACATATACAATACATATATATATATATATATATATATATATATATCTCATGCCCGTGGAATCCCTCATCTCGGGTACATGACTTCATGGAGGGCTAATCCATGGGGTAATAGTACATAACATGGTCGCATGCCCCGGAATCCCTCATCGTATAAGCATGGCCATAGGGTAATAATCGTATATAACATGCCCGTGGAATCCCTCATCTCGGGTACATGTCTTCATGGGGAGCTAGTCCATGGAGTAATAGTCGTACATAACATGGTCGCATGCCCCGGAATCCCTCATCGTATTAGCATGGCCATGGGTAATAAAACAAATTCGGGAATCTAACCCGCCTCCTGGTCGCATGCCCCAAAATCCCTCATCGTGTAAGCATGTCCAAGGAGTAATAAAAACAATCCGGGAATCTAACCCGCATCCTGGTCGCATGCCCCGGAATCCTACATCGTATAAGCATGTCCAAGGATTAACCACAATGGAAGCATACCTGTGGAAGCCTCCGTCATTGTCGGTACGTCCAAGTAAATTCACAATAAGACAGTCGGCCCTCCAACTGAGAGTCACGACAGCGTAAACATATAATACTTGCACTCAAGGCTATCACAAGCAAGCATAGACAAGTTCATAAAATCTTTAGACTTTCATTTTATACACTCAAGGCACTTTTCGTTTCACATAAAAATCCGGGAATTTAACCCAAAGTACTACGTACTTCTTTTCCTTTAAAATGACTCTTTTTCATATAAACTTCCAAGATACTAACAACAGTAGTATCAAGTCATATCTTCCTTTAAGAATCAAGTCTCATAACTCGAAAAATAAAGTCTCTTAACCTTTTAAGAATTCATAGTTCATAGTCTTGACACTTCATAACGTAAATTCTTTAAGTTAAGTACATATGCCCTATGTGTGTGAGTAGGTTATACTTGTTTATAACGATCTTATTAAAGCAACCATGATCTAGAAAATGTAATACAATTTTGTCTTATCTTAGCTTCTATGCAGATGGAGAATTCTACTCATTTTAATATAATCAATTGTCATTACATTTTCCTTTATTAACGCTGCAATGGCTTGTTCGATACTTATTCTCATTCGTGTCGTAAATTAGCCAAGTCAACTTGGCTCCAAATACCTCCTAACGACTCTTACCAACATCCTCCATAAGACTTGGTAAGACATTAGGATAACTTAGACATAACCTTTACATAGAGTAAATCACATACATACCTCTTAACTTCTAAGAGTAGAAGAGAACATGAAATAATACCACATGTATATTCCATACATAGAATCATGCCAAAAGAAGGAAGAGGTTCACATACCTCGCGACGATTATCGACAAGTAGCAAAATGCTCCAAAGTACTATAACCTTGCTAGTTTTTCCACCCTTCAAGTAGAATACGCTATTCGTAGTACTTCAACTTATAATGGTCATAATACGTCTATTAACTTCTTACTTCAAACGTAGAATATTCTAAGTGCAAAGTCACTAAATTCTACGAAAAATCGAACAACACTTCCTTTGTTTCTTCATACTTTTCCACCTTTTTCAAGGCCCAAATTCAATAACCAAACATGCCACATTTAAGGTTCAACAATGTAGTTAACAATAGGGGATTACACGCCTAATAGGACGTGTAAAATTCCGCCCCACAATTGATATCAAACTAGTCCAACATACAATGTCATTTCGGCAATTTGAGGGACAACAATACAAATTCCTTTCCAATACCTTTTCAATCCAAGTTGTTTAGTATAACATGTTGTCAAGCCGCAATTGATTACAACTACTACAGTCCTCAAGTAGGTAAACATGCGACGATTCTAATTATCGACCAAATTGTATTTCAAGTTCAAATGGCTAGAATGTCATTTCGGATATTAGGCATCCACAATCCATATCACTTATCAATCTTCAATACATATACTTCATGCTAGTTAAAATGTAAGGCTACAACAATATGTAATCTTATAACACTTAAGATAACAAGATTGTTACCTTAACGAGCCTTAATCCACTTCAAGATCCGAAGTCGCTCCCTAGCAACTTAGAGCCTCTCCTTGACACTCCAATCCGCCACTTGAAGCCCTTAGAAGATCACAAACAACTTTCCTTTAATCTTCCAATCTAAACCTAGGAAAGTGACTAGGTTATCACCTTGCGACTAATACAAAAATGATATTTTCTCGGGATCTTTCTATTGAGATACCCTTACAATACCCTTAGGAACCTTGGTTTAAAGTGTGGAGCTTATTGGACAACAAACGAATTTTTTTCTCCTTGAACCCTTAGTGAACCCGAGAGCATCCATAGTGAAGAACACATTTTCTTGAAATTTTTTTTAAGTGTAAAGCCTTGTCTTGCTACTAGTAAGCTTATATAACCAAATGGAGGGTCAATATTAGAACAAATGGGTGGCTTGGATGCAAAAATCTAGCCAAGTGGCCCTTTTGACATAGTCAATATTATCAAGCTCTACTTGCAAGACTTAGTCATCTTCACATAGGTCAAATGACCATCTAACCCATGTCCAATTCGTTCCAAGACCAACTAGGGGTGACACGTATCGCCCTCCCATTCGTCGCAATATTTCGTTTTCCGACAATTTCATAATTCCGATAAATTTTTACTAGTCTCAAATCTTAACATTTGTGTCACGACCCGAACCCGGGCCCGTGACTGGTGCCTTACCCCGGGCACCCTAGTGATACACCATCAGAGAAAATCAGCGGAAATAAAAACATGAACATGAATTAAGAGACATGATAAAAAAAAAGCAACCAAAGCGGTTGCCTTCGGTATATATACATAAATACCCAACAGTTATCCTTTTTACGCATCGCCCACAACCGCATTCTGAGACCTCTAAGAAGTGACAACAACTATGACGGGGCGGGGCCCCGCCATACCCCGAATGTACAAGAACCTACGGACTCGGGTAACATACCAAAGATAAGCCTCAGAAGGAACGGAGCTTCCCAACACGCGAATGTGATCCTATAAGCGGGGATCGGCGATCGATGTACCTTTACTGCGGCATGAACGCAGCCCAAGGAGGTCGATAACAGCGGTACCAAGTATGTGAAATCAGAATCGTAAATGATGAAATCATAATAGTCTATATACAGGCAGGAGGCATGTATGATAACCAAACTACTGATTCACAACATAAAAGCGATCATGTCAAGTCGTGGACTCACGCCTCAAAGTCATCCTCATGCCCGTGGAACTCCTTCCTCACCGCAGCGATCTAGGTACAAATCATGTGATACGTATACGTGTCTCGGCCCATCTTATGGACCCAATATAGAAAAGTGTGGAATACATTCCCGGTTCATCCTACGAACCGTGAGTCGAAGTGGAATACATTCGGATGAACCGTAGTCGGTGAAATACATTCCGGATGAACCGGTCATCAAGTGAAATACATTCGGATGAACCGGTAATCAAGTGAAATACATTCGGATGAACCGTAATCAAGTGAAATACATTCGGATGAACCGTGTCGAGTGAAATACATTCCCGGATGAACCGGTAGTCGAGTGAAATACATTCCCGGATGAACCGGTAGTCAAGTGAAATACATTCCCGGATGAACCGGTAGTCGAGTAGAACACAGTACTTGCACAACAAGGCTATCACACGTAACATGGTCAAGTTTCATAACAACAAGCATAAGCAAGTTACACACAACTCAAGGTACTTTCATTTTATGTCAAAGTCCGGATTTTAACCCTAAAGTACTACGTCCGTTAAATTCCTTTTAAGATCCATTTCTTTTACAAAGGTCACCCGATACCCGTAGTATAAAATTAGAGTGACTAACATTGTTAAGTAAACCAAAATGCTTTCCTTTGTAAAATCAAGTAACAACCTTATTTTCCAAACGTTCTAGTTTGCCTAATTTCAAATGCTCAAGTTTCTCATTTTAGAAAAGGTTTCGTAGTTCATCGTTTTAAATCCTTTAAAACATAATTCTGCTTTAAACGTTTTGAGAAACCTATGTCTTATAAGTGAGTAGGTTATTCTTGTTTATAATCAATCTTATTAAGCAGCCATGATCTAAGAAATGTCATTTTGTCTCATCTTAGCTTCTATGCAGATGGAAGTTTCTACTGGTTTTAATAATACTAAATCTGTCCAAAACATTTCCTTTTATTAACGCTGCAGTGGTTTGTCGATACACATTCTGATTTCCGAAATCAGTAAAACATTTTTACGCCGTTATACCTAACTTCCCATAAAGCTAGTATAACTCTTAAGTTTCCGAAAACCAAGTATTACTTCTTCTCTCAAAATGATTCAAAAATCTTTTGAAATACTTCAAGTTCTTTATTATCACATCTTGACCGCTTATAGTTCAAATCAGTTACCTCTTAAAAACCACAAGTATTTTCTTACCTACATAAAGCTGTTATAACCAACTTCCCATAAAGCCGTTATAACCCTTTATGTTTTAAACCAATCAAATACATTTAGCACATGTACGTCTACCGTACTAGATAGTTCACACATATCATGCTAGAAGAGATAGGAAGAGGTTCACATACCTCGCGACGATTATCGACAATTAGCAAAACGCTCCAAAGTACTCTAACCTTGCTCGCCTTTTCCACCCTTCAAGTAGAATACGTTACTCGTAGTACTTCACCCTCGATATTAGGAATTAATCGCAGCCTTAAGATGTGAGCTCATGGCGAGAAAATGGGCGTAACAACGATCGTAAGAACAAGGTCTAAACTTGGGCATTGATATAATCCTTGGAAATGGTGTTTTTACTGGAACGAAATGGCGATTGGTGTGCCTTTAAAATGAAACAAAAGATTTCTTGTACTACTCCTTTTTCGTACTTTCTCTTTTCCCTTTTCAAATCAACACGCCTCCTATGTACTACTAATACTGTACTCCTCCTTCTCTCAAATCAAAGTAAAGTTAAAACTTAAAAGTGACATGTTGGTTTTATTTTCGTACAACAAAAAAATAAAAAAAGGTTTGGAGAAGTTAATAATTGGATCACTATTTGCTTCAGTAAAGTATTAAAAGATGTTGGATAGGTTCTGAATGTTTCCAAGCGATTTTTCCAAAGCTAGTAGCCTAGTATTACGCTAATTTAGATATATACAACATTTGATAAGTGCCAACTAATGTCCACAATTTCGTCCCAAGTGTCACCAAGGGTGACACGTATGCCTCTCCTATTGGTCCAAAATATTTCATCTTCCGAAATTATCCGTAATGCCCAAAAATCCGAAAATAAAGTGGGCCCCACAAACCGTAAATTCCTCCCGTGGGCCCCATGTGACCAATTTCCGGAAATATAATTTCAAAATTCTTAAATATTCCAAAAAGTCCGAATACTAAATCTGGGAATCCAATTCCCATTAACGAACCTTTTTCCTCACAAAACCCGAAAACTTTTCCGTCGAAAAATCACACCTTTCTTTCTTTCCAATATTACTGTCGTATTCTCGTACGTATGTCCTCACATACATACCCTGGAACTACGGGGTGTAACAATTTGAGTTCTTACGTACGTCCTTATAAACATGTCCTGGAAATACGGGGTGTAACAGAATGGTCCCAAGGAGCACAAACAACATTGGAAACGTTGGAGGGTAGGATATGTGGAGCACCGGCTCTAGTTATGCCAAACCGTGAAAGGCTATTTGAAGTTGAACGTGAAACTAGTAATCGGTGTTGGTACCATATTTTTCTCTAGTACAAAATTAAGTGGTGCACGACACTATTATTCTACCTATGATGAGGAATTGTATATTATGGGCTCCTTGGTCCAATGGGAACACTACTTAGAGCCGAAACCCTTTGTCTTATATGCTGGTCCTTTCTACAAGAAAGCACTTCCGAACGGATATGGAAGTTCAACATTTCGTGTTGGAGACTTATCAATGTACTTAGGAGAGAATTTTGGGGTAAATTCTTTTAAAGAAGGAGAGATTGATGAAATAAAGTCCACGAGCTTAAGCTACCAACATAAGCCGAGAGGAGAATTGCTAGGAGTGTCAAAGATAACCATTTATCCTATAGTGATATGAGTAACATGGCATAGAATATGGAGTGGTGTGGAAGATTGGACTTGAAGATTCGAGAAGAAGACAACTTATTTTTGGCCTTTATGTAGGTCTTAGCTGAGACCATTTTCTTTTAGCTTATGTTAATTCTTAGCTTAACTACTAACTCTTCTTAGGATATAATTAATATGCCATGCAATGGGATAAAATGACTAGGACGTGTGATGTAAAAATCCCCGTAATATTAAAGTTTTGATTTGATCTTCAAGGTGATAAGCTCGGAGGTCCAAAGATGGTTGATCATCCAATGATAATATGCTTAAAATGGCATGGAAAATGGAGTGGGATTGGAGTTGTCACATGAAGATCTAGGAAACATGTTTGATTCGGCCTTTGTATGTAGGACTTGGCCAAAGACCATGTTGTTTTCTTTTAGCTTGTATTTATTTCTTATCTTAGCTTTTAGCTCTTATTAGGACATAATAAAACCATGTACTAACCCTTAGCTTGCTTTAGGACACAATCAATAATATGAGAATGCCGAAGAAGGTGGCATGGCCAAAAATGCCAAGATGGCACGGACAAGAGGTGAATTGGCCGACAAAGTGTCAAGGACAAGAAGCTTCCAAGAATAACATTGAAGAACAAGTCAAGCTTGGTC
The DNA here is from genome assembly GCA_029844215.1 of Przewalskia tangutica. Classification (NCBI taxonomy): domain Eukaryota; kingdom Viridiplantae; phylum Streptophyta; class Magnoliopsida; order Solanales; family Solanaceae; genus Przewalskia; species Przewalskia tangutica. The sequence continues at coordinate 113,565,381 of CM056727.1, forward strand.
TAAGGGAGATGAAGAGGTGGCCGAGAACCACTTCTTGGTGCAAGGAATGGAAGCTTCCAAAATAGTTCCAAGAAGATGAAGTCTCGAGAAGCCAAATCCATCCACTTTTCTACTTGGATGCCATAAATAGGTATGAAGGAGTTTGAGTTCAACTTTGTCTCCAAGAAAAGCCAAACCATTTCCCATTGGTCGAGAGGTTGAGACTTGTGTCCTTTGGGTTGTCTTCTAGAAAGGTCCCTATGATACTATAAATAGGACCCTTAGGATGTTGTAAATGACATGTTGAAATTTGAGTGAAATATAAACTTGTGTGTTGATTACATCCATTGGTCCTTGTGTGGACCACAGTTCTTGTGTGAGCCACCCTACCTTTGGTGTAAGTCTTGGTTAGGACTTGTGTGACCTAATCAAAACCCAAGCTTAAAGAACCCCCTAGGTTGCAAGCAAACGCTGAAAGTTGTGTGATCCAACCTAGCCTAAGCCTTGGGTCTATCTATAATGTTTTGCGACCACCCTTACTTGGGTTGTTCACGGGCTTGTACTTAGCAACCCCGGACTAGACCTTGTTGAATTGGTCACCTACATCTTGGTTTCGACCCGGGCAGTAAAACTGTTATACCCCGTATTTCCAGAGTATGTACGTGAAGGCGTACGTACAAAAGTTTTAGCCTTAAAGTAGGCAAAGGGGCGAAATTTGTGCACAACTAGCGAAAAGAATCGTTTTCCGACGAAACGTTTTCCGGACTTTGCGAAGGGAAAAATACGGTTGCAACATTTATAATTTTTGCGGATTTTTCTGAGAGATGAAATATTTTGGACCAACGAGAGGGTGACAAGTGTCACCCTCAAGTGGACGATTTGGGGCGTTTTTCTTGCACCATTTTTAGTCAAGGAGTTGGTAGGATATTTTGGTGGTAGATGGATAAGGTACACTTGCCCAAATCCCCACCCTACACTTGCCCACCACTTGTCTTGATCTTGGCCCTTGGTTGTCCTATAAATACCCCCCCTTAGTTGAAGTAATTCTTCATCCACACTTGTGAAAATCCAATGCAAAATCCCTCCCTCCCTCTTTGTAGCTCTCGTCCTACCTTCCCCCTCCCCCTTTGAGGAGCCTTGGCCGAAGCCAACCCCCCCCCCCCTCCTAGTGGTGCTAGCCGAAATACCCCCCCCCCCCCCCCCTTGGTAGAAAAATACTCTCCAAGTATTGTTACTATTCCCAAATACTTTAGCCCTAATACCTTGTAGTACTTTCCAAAGTTACCTCTATACGTAGAGCCCGGAAATACTACTATATTCCCTTAAGTCACAAAAACGAAACCCTAAGGAAAAATCTTCATAGCCGGTTGAAGTATTAAGAATAAGTTGCGTAGAACTTCTAAGGGTTGTTTGGAGCGGGTTGGAGCGCACGGAGTAGGAGCTAAACCTTGCTCAGGAGCGACATTTAATCTTGGATAATTTTGGGCTTATCGAGGTAAATAATCCTATCCTTCTAGTGTAATTGGAGATTACATACTGTAAGTGGTAAAGAAATAAATATAAGATACATAGAAGGATAATTCAGAAGAGAATTGAACTGTAATAGAGAGACATTACATAAGAGAATTGAATTGAAATCACATCAGAAGAATATTAAAGAATAAGACTGAACTGTACTTACATAGGACTGTATTTACAGTAGACTTGTGTAGTTTGGCGGGTAGGGAAGTGCTGCCCAATTTTCCGTAGAATAAGGAATCTGTATCTAGAATTATTCTACAGAGTAGTCTAGACGTTGATAGACTTGTATGACCATGATAGGTTGAAGTACTGCAAGTAGCGTATTCTACTCGAAGGGTGGAAAGGGCTAGCCGGATTACAGTACTTTGGAGCTATTTGCTAATAGTCGATAATCGTCGCGAGGTATGTGATTCTTCATATCCTCTTGAGCATGATATTTTAAAAGAATATATATATAGTACGGTAGACGTACGTGTGTTAACTGAACATGGTTTTACTCCGATGTCTTTTGACTTGAGTTTTAAATAATAAGAATCTTGAAGTATTTCAAAAGAATTAAGAATCATTTTTGAAAGAAGAGTAATACTTGGTTTTGAAAACGTAAGAGTTATACTAGCTTTATGGGAAGTTAGGTATAACGTCTTAAGAGAGATAAAGAGAATGGTTTATTGATTTTAGAAGTTAAGAGACTTGATCTCAAAAGATAAGAAGCTTGACTTAATTGAATCTATATGAATTTTGTTAAAAAGTGTGAAACCTCATTCGTGAGTAATGAGTACTTGGTTTTTAAAAGAATAATGTTTTACTGATTTCGGAAATGAGAATAAGTATCGAACGAACCACTGCAGCGTTAATAAAGGAAAATGTATTGACAAATAAGTAATGATATTAAAACCAGTAGAAACCTCCATCTGCATAGAAGCTAAGATAAGACAAAATTGTATTACATTTCCTAGATCATGGCTGCTTTAATAAGATTGTTATAAACAAGAATAACCTACTCACACATAAGGCATATATTACTCAACTGTTTTTAAAAGAGAATTATGTTATTAACTGATTAAGACTGTGAACTATGAAACCTTTCGAAAATAAGAGATGTGAATATTTGAAATTAGGCAAACTTGAACTTTTGGAAAAGAATGTTGTTACTTGACTTTAAGAAGGAAAGTGTTTTGGTTTAAAAGAAGGGCATAATATTACCTTAGTTGTTTTAAAAAGAAAATATGGTATTATCTTAATCTGTCTTAAAAGAGCGTTTAAATGTTATGAGCACACGACACCGCGTTCATGGGATGAATCGGGAATGTATTCCACCTGATTTGATACCGCGTCCATGAGATGGACCGGGAATGTATTTCACTCGACACCGTGTTCATGGGATGAACCGGGAATGTATTTCACTCGACACCGTGTTCATGGGATGAACCGGGAATGTATTTCACTCGACACCGTGTTCATGGGATGAACCGAGAATGTATTTCACTCGACACCGTGTTCATGGGATGAACCGGGAATGTATTCCACACGACACCGCGTTCATGGGATGAACCGGGAATGTATTTCACCCGATACCGAGTTCATGAGATGGACCGGGAATGTATTTCATGCGACACCGCGTTCATGGGATGAACCGGGAATGTATACCACCTGATTTGATACCGAGTCCATGAGATGGACCGGGAATGTATTCCATACGATTTGACCTCGAGTCCATAAGATGGGCCGAGACATGTTACACGTATCACATGACTTATACCTAGACTGCCGACAGTGAGGAAGGAGTTCCACGGGCATGAGGGAAGACCTTGAGGGCGTGAGTCCCTGACTTGACATGACTGCTTTTAATTGTGAACTGTAGTTTTGTTATCATATATGCCTCCTGTTTTGTTTTAGACTGTTATGATTTCGTTTACAGTATTTTCAGTTTCACATACTTGGTACCTGTTGTACTGACCTCCTTCGGGGGGGTTGCGTTCATGCCGCAGGTAGAGGTACACCGGTTGTTGATCCTCGCTCATAGGATCACAGTTCAGCGTATTGGGAAGCTCCGTTTCTCCGGAGGCTTATCTTTTGATATGTTTCCCTGAGTTGTAGGTTCTGTACATTCAGGGGTATGGCGGGGCCCTGTCCCGTCATAGGTGTTGTTACATTCTTAGAGGTCTGTAGTACTGTTGTGGGCAGGGTTTGTAAAAGGGATGTAACTGTTCAAAAATTTCTGTATATATGCAAGAAGGCAACCGTTTTGGTTGGCCTGTTTTATTATCTTATCTCTTGTTTCATATCTGTATGTTTTATATTCCGCTGATTCCTCTGATGTATGACTACTTGGGTGTCCGGGTAAGGTACCAGTCACGGGCCCCGGAACGGGTCGTGACAAAAGTGGTATCAGAGCAGTTAATCCTCGGAAAGTGTCTACAGACCGTGTCTAGTAGAGTCTTGATTATCGGTGTGTTGTGCACCACATCTATAATCAGGAGGCTGCAGGACATTTAGGATTGGTTTCCATTCTTCTCATTCTGAGATCGTGCCTTAGAGCTGTGTTATAAGTTGGACCCCTCTGACGCATTTCGTTTTTACCAGTTATGCCTCTGCGCAAGGCAACCCGGGCCCAGATGGGCAAGGCAGCCGAGGGAGCTGCTAGTAGGATACAGAGGAGTACGGGGGCGCAGGCCCAGTCATTACCTGAGATAGTGCTTCAGACGGCGAGTTTTGCGACGCCGCCAGCCCCAGCAGAGTTTAGGGCCGCAGCAGTGGCTGCTGAGACCACAGTACCTGAGCCTCCAGTCCCACATGGGTTACAAAGAGATGGCCCAGTTATTGGCCAGGATAGTGGCAAGACATGAGGATAGGCTGGATGCAGCAGTTCCAGTTCCAGTAGTACCCATGGTTCACCCTAGATCGGATAGTTTGAGGCTACGGGACTTTCTGAGTTGTAGCCCGCCAGAGTTCTACGGGTCGAGGCCTGAGGATGATCCGCAGGAGTTCATTCGGCGATTCTGCCGATCATGAGAGTGATCAAGGCTTGAGACCGAGTCGGTGGTCTTAGGTTCGCATCGGGTTGCGTGATCCGCGATCGATGTTTGATTCGTGGGAGCTGTCCCGGGGAGAGTATGCATTTCCATCCGTATGGAGCCAGTTCTCAGGGGCATTTCTTGCACATTTCTTGCCTCCACAGATGAGAAGGGCTCGGGCCGACAGATTTTTGACGTTGAGGCAGACCGGGCGTACGGTTCGGGAGTACAATGTGGAGTTTGACTCATTAGCTCGGTACGTCCCCGCATTGGTAGCCGACATGGAGGACAGAGTGCACCGCTACGTCACCGGGCTTGATGACTACTTGGCAGAGGCTTGTTCGGGTGTAGCTCTTCAGCCGGGCATGGACATTGCCCGCATACAGGCTTATGCACTGGGATGTGAGGAGCGGAGAGGTCGACGGAATGACCGAGATCAGCAGAAGAGGGCCAGGACAGCAGGGTCCTTTGGTAACTTTCGAGGCGGACCGCCTCAGCAGCAGGCTAGTTATGTACCTCCGCCGATGCAGTGTTCCACCACGATCTTCGGGGCGTTCGGGGTATTCGAGCTGGTCGAGCTCGGGGCTTCGTTTCTGAGATATACACGGGTTCTAGCCAGCAGGATTCAAGTCCCCCTCAGTGTGCACGATGTGGCAGGCGTCATCCCGGAGAATGTCGTCTTCTTACTGGTTCTTATTTCACCTGCGGCCGTCAGGGCCATGTGACGAGAGACTGTGCTTATAGGAAGGGTGCAGGCAGAATGACACAGCCTACCGTGTCAGTGGCAGGATCATCGCCTTCTGTATGCCTGCCGCAGGCGTGCCTATGATTAGAGTGGAGCAGATGGTACAGGTATATTCTTACCCCTCTAGAGACTTGTATGCGTAGATGTTATGATGAAGTGCTAAGTATTATGTTCAGATAACATTATGTTAAAAATTGTGATTAGAAAACATGGTTAGCTAGAAGGGTAATTTTGGGGACAGGGAAAGTGTGAGCCTTAGAATATTACACGTAGAGACCTTAGATGTGAGGCCATCTTGAGTAAAACAAAATTATGTTTGTGTTGACCTTTATCAGAGTGCATAGTATACGTGGGATATATTTGTGTGATAAGTCCCTGAGTGGTATGAAATGAAAGAGGGTAGTTGAGCTAAGAATACCACTAGGTTTTCCTGACTTGATTTGTGAGATTGTTCCGGATCGAGAAACAAGAGAGTTCGGCACGACGGAGGGACGGGTTGAGGACGTATTACGGGTCAACCCGTAGCTCGGATTAAGGTGAGGTCAGTTCTGGGTGGTCCCGCCAGGTGGTAGGGTCACGAGGGTGCTAGACCCAGGTTTAGGTAACCATCGTATAAGTTCGTGGATATGTTCGACCAGAATCGGATCGTGAAGGCCGGGAATGGCCTTAAAGGAATTTGAGGCTAGTGAGATGACCGAGTTGGAAGTAGTGACTCCAGAGATTTTGGAAACTGAAGCGATGACTGAAGTATGGTACATATTCTAGAAGAGTTCAAGTGTTCAAGAAGAGTACGACGAGTGAGGAAAGAAGTGAACGTGTGTTATTTTGTGGCCAGGCGTGGCATTGGCAACTTGTTTAAGTTAAGAAGAACTTTATCGTTATCTGTCTTGAGAAGGAACATTCGGGACGAATGTTTCTAAGGAGGGGAGAATGTTATACCCCGTATTTTCAGAGTATGTACGTGAGGGCGTACGTACAAAAGTTTTAGCCTTAAAGTAGGCAAAGGGGCGAAATTTGTGCACAACTAGCGAAAAGAATCGTTTTCCGACGAAACGTTTTCCGGACTTTGCGAAGGGAAAAATACGGTTGCAAAATTTATAATTTTTGCGGATTTTTCCGAGAGATGAAATATTTTGGACCAACGAGAGGGTGACAAGTGTCACCCTCAAGTGGACGATTTGGGGCGTTTTTCTTGCACCATTTTTAGTCAAGGAGTTGGTAGGATATTTTGGTGGTAGATGGATAAGGTACACTTGCCCAAATCCCCACCCTACACTTGCCCACCACTTGTCTTGATCTTGGCCCTTGGTTGTCCTATAAATACCCCCCCCCCCCCTTAGTTGAAGGAATTCTTCATCCACACTTGTGAAAATCCAATGCAAAATCCCTCCCTTCCTCTTTGTAGCTCTCGTCCTACCTTCCCCCTCCCCCTTTGAGGAGCCTTGGCCGAAGCCAACCCCCTCCTCCTAGTGGTGCTAGCCGAAATACCCCCCTTGGTAGAAAAATACTCTCCAAGTATTGTTACTATTCCCAAATACTTTAGCCCTAATACCTTGTAGTACTTTCCAAAGTTACCTCTATACGTAGAGCCCGGAAATACTACTATATTCCCTTAAGTCACAAAAATGAAACCCTAAGGAAAAATCTTCATAGCCGGTTGAAGTATTAAGAATAAGTTGCGTAGAACTTCTAAGGGTTGTTTGGAGCGGGTTGGAGCGCACGGAGTAGGAGCTAAACCTTGCTCAGGATTGACATTTAATCTTGGATAATTTTGGGCTTATCGAGGTAAATAATCCTATCCTTCTAGTGTAATTGGAGATTACATACTGTAAGTGGTATAGAAATAAATATAAGATACATAGAAGGATAATTCAGAAGAGAATTGAACTGTAATAGAGAGAAATTACAGAAGAGAATTGAATTGAAATCACATCAGAAGAATATTAAAGAATAAGACTGAACTGTACTTACATAGGACTGTATTTACAGTAGACTTGTGTAGTTTGGCGGGTAGGGAAGTGCTGCCCAATTTTCCGTAGAATAAGGAATCTGTATCTAGAATTATTCTACAGAGTAGTCTAGACGTTGATAGACTTGTATGACCATTATAGGTTGAAGTACTGCAAGTAGCGTATTCTACTCGAAGGGTGGAAAGGGCTAGCCGGATTACAGTACTTTGGAGCTATTTGCTAATAGTCGATAATCGTCGCGAGGTATGTGATTCTTCCTATCCTCTTGAGCATGATATTTTAAAAGAATATATATATAGTACGGTAGACGTACGTGTGTTAACTGAACATGGTTTTACTCCGATGTCTTTTGACTTGAGTTTTAAATAATAAGAATCTTGAAGTATTTCAAAAGAATTAAGAATCATTTTTGAAAGAAGAGTAATACTTGGTTTTGAAAACGTAAGAGTTATACTAGCTTTATGGGAAGTTAGGTATAACGTCTTAAGAGAGATAAAGAGAATGGTTTATTGATTTTAGAAGTTAAGAGACTTGATCTCAAAAGATAAGAAGCTTGACTTAATTGAATCTATATGAATTTTGTTAAAAAGTGTGAAACCTCATTCGTGAGTAATGAGTACTTGGTTTTTAAAAGAATAATGTTTTACTGATTTCGGAAATGAGAATAAGTATCGAACGAACCACTGCAGCGTTAATAAAGGAAAATGTATTGACAAATAAGTAATGATATTAAAACCAGTAGAAACCTCCATCTGCATAGAAGCTAAGATAAGACAAAATTGTATTACATTTCCTAGATCATGGCTGCTTTAATAAGATTGTTATAAAAAAGAATAACCTACTCACACATAAGGCATATATTACTCAACTGTTTTTAAAAGAGAATTATGTTATTAACTGATTAAGACTGTGAACTATGAAACCTTTCGAAAATAAGAGATGTGAATATTTGAAATTAGGCAAACTTGAACTTTTGGAAAAGAATGTTGTTACTTGACTTTAAGAAGGAAAGTGTTTTGGTTTAAAAGAAGGGCATAATATTACCTTAGTTGTTTTAAAAGGAAAATATGGTATTATCTTAATCTGTCTTAAAAGAGCGTTTAAATGTTATGAGCACACGACACCGCGTTCATGGGATGAACCGGGAATGTATTCCACTTGATTTGATACCGCGTCCATGAGATGGACCGGGAATGTATTTTACTCGACACCGTGTTCATGGGATGAACCGGGAATGTATTTCACTCGACACCGTGTTCATGGGATGAACCGGGAATGTATTTCACTCGACACCGTGTTCATGGGATGAACCGGGAATGTATTTCACTCGACACCGTGTTCATGGGATGAATCGAGAATGTATTCCACACGACACCGCGTTCATGGGATGAACCGGGAATGTATTTCACCCGATACCGAGTTCATGAGATGGACCGGGAATGTATTTCATGTGACACCGCGTTCATGGGATGAACCGGGAATGTATACCACCTGATTTGATACCGAGTCCATGAGATGGACCGGGAATGTATTCCATACGATTTCACCTCGAGTCCATGAGATGGGCCGAGACATGTTACACGTATCACATGACTTATACCTAGACTGCCGGCAGTGAGGAAGGAGTTCCACGGGCATGAGGGATGACCTTGAGGGCGTGAGTCCCTGACTTGACATGACTGCTTTTAATTGTGAACTGTAGTTTTGTTATCATACATGTCTCCTGTTTTGTTTTAGACTGTTATGATTTCGTTTACAGTATTTTCAGTTTCACATACTTGGTACCTGTTGTACTGACCTCCTTCGGGGGGCTGCGTTCATGCCGCAGGTAGAGGTACACCGGTTGTTGATCCTCGCTCATAGGATCACAGTTCAGCGTATTGGGAAGCTCCGTTTCTCCGGAGGCTTATCTTTTGGTATGTTTCCCTGAGTTGTAGGTTCTGTACATTCAGGGGTATGGCGGGGCCCTGTCCCGTCATAGGTGTTGTTACATTCTTAGAGGTCTGTAGTACTGTTGTGGGCAGGGTTTGTAAAAGGGATGTAACTGTTCAAAAATTTCTGTATATATGCAAGAAGGCAACTGTTTTGGTTGGCCTGTTTTATTATCTTATCTCTTGTTTCATATCTGTATGTTTTATATTCCGCTGATTCCTCTGATGTATGACTACTTGGGTGCCCGGGTAAGGCACCAGTCACGGGCCCCGGAACGGGTCGTGACAAAAACCCCCATGTCTCTATCATTGACATATCGACCGTACCTCACCTAAACCATAACAACCGATCCAACGCTTAACCAAATCAATCATCCACACTCGAGCTTGCATCTTCCAACTCGTGTTCAATCCTTATCCAATCCACTCTATACTGACCATCCTCAACCCCCACAGTAATTCACAAACACCCCCTCCAAAGGTTGTTAACCAAAACTACCCGTATACAACCTTCTAAGTCCGACAACACCAAATAATCCACTAAACCTACCTTTGCCGGAACCTCACCGTTTCAGTTTATTTCTACGGCCTTGACACCATCAAAACATCAAGTCCCGAACATCACACTAACCTCAACCCACCCATGACAACTCTACAAAATGCCTAAGTTTGTTTCCAAGCACAACTACCAAAGCAGCCAACAAACACCACCTTATCCGGCCAACCCGAGAACCCCAGCTTTGGCATCCAAATTCGGGTCAACCTGAATATCACCAACACCCGACCCACTTACCAAACATCACACATCCTTACTTACATTATATTGGTATCAAAGCGAGGCAATCCCATCCCACGCATTGATGCTATGTCTCTCACAAAAATGGAACTACAGAGGGTTATGTGTGACGTTTTGATCGACCGTGTGCAGGCCTTGAAAAAGGGACTTGCGGATCATGCCGTGATAAATAATTTTGAATCCGGGGTTGTGCAACGCAACCCATAGCATGAGAATGGTAGTACTTTGTACACCAACCCATTGCACAATGAAGAAACGACTAGTACTTCATTTATTAATCCATTGTATGATCAAGAAAATATGGAGGAAGATATTGATCTTGCGGAGGTGTGTGAAAATTTAGTTCTCCAACATGTGTTAAGTGTTCAACTTGAAGAACACAATGAGACGCAAAGTGGACAATTCATTTACACCCGATGCAAAGTAAAAGATAAAGTGTGCAATATGATCATTAATGAAGGAAGTTGTATCAACGCGGCTTCTATAGATACGGTGAACAAATTGGACCTACCTTCCCGTAACCATCCTACATTGTATACTCTCCAACGACTAAACCAAGATGAAAGGCTAAAAGTAGAAAAACAAACTTTTGTTAGCTTTCGGATCGGAAATTGTGTAGATAAAATATGGTGTGACATCCTCCCTATGGATGCATGTCATAATTTATTGGGAATACCTTGGCAACTTGATCATAAGGTGCAATATGATGAAGAAAATAATACCTATTCTTTTTAAAAGGATGACAACAAAATCCGATTGGTGCCATTGTCATCGAATAAGGTGAAAGAAATAAAAATCTAAAGTGCCAAGAAGCGCAAGACCGAGGATCTCTTACTTGATGCACAAAAGATAGAGGAGGAATTTAAGAAGGGTAGTCCTCTAGGTATATTGGTACATGAAAAAAAGAAAGGTCTTCTCGGAGATGTGGTTGAAGATACCTACGGAAGGAGCTTCTGAAAGATCTTGCATCCGAAACGCTACCAATGAAAGGTAGGGAACTTGGTCTTGATTTATTTTCAAGAAGTTCATTTATCTAACCACCAAAACTATGGATGACATTCGGAAGAGACTAGGGAATTGCAAGTCCAAGAGAAAGAGTCATTAGGCAAAAGACTTACATAAAAAAGCCTTAGGGTGACGTCTGCTTTGTTGGTGCCAAAGAAAAATGAAGCTTGACACGTATGTGTTGATAACCAAACAACCTCGAAGTTCAAATATTCTATGTCGAGAGTGGATGATGATTTGGATATATTGAGAGGGCCCGAGTTTTTCTTCAAGCTAGAATTGAGAAGTGGCTACCATCAAATAAGGTCACGAGGAGAAGTTGAATGGAAGATGACCTTCAAGATCGAGTTTGTTGGTACGAATGACTAATGGTGCCATTTGGTTTGTGTTTATTTCCAAGCTCTTTCATGAAGATCATATGCAAAGTCCAACGACCTTTCATGAAACACTTAGTCTCATTCAAGGGTAACCTTGTAGACCTATCCAAAGTGGTAACTTCCCAAAGTTTGGTCGAGCCTACAAATATAATTACAGAAAATATTCTCTGAGGTTTGGCTTCATTGTCTCATCATTGCATTCAGAATTGTCATACTCTTTCTGCCCCTATCCTAAATATTGACGTACCGTGGGGAGTTGACCGTGATGTTAAAAGAGTTGGTATCGGTACCGGCTCAATTCAAGACAAGGAATCCATTACCTTCTCTAGTGGAAGATTGGTGGGTGCGCGTGTTAATTCTTATACCTAATACGAGGAATTTTTTTTGGTGAGACACTTGGACAAAAGGGAACATTCTGTTTGGATTGGATTGACTTGGTTTGTCTTCGGATCGTGTGGTTTGACTACACTTACGGAAGGAAGGAATAATCGAATGCCAAGAGCAGACCGTCCTTGCAAGATATTGGCCTTCAAAATCGACATGATTTGTATGAAGGACTTGTGAGGATATTTGGGTTGTACAATGTCCCAAACTCTTCCATGATCCTCATGTACAAGATGATACGACTGTCAATGAGATCCTTGATCCGAGAACACAAAGTAGTATATGCGGGCATTCATGTTAATCCACCCAAGGTGGAAATTCTCCAGAATTGGTTTGAACATACATATGTAAGGATGGTCTGATGCTCCCATGACTTGGATTCTTTTTGTCCTCATGACATTCAAGTCTATGGCAGTCTAGCCACCTCTATTCCACACGATGAAGTTCCATTCGAAGAAGTTGGTGGAATTAGTTCCATCTTAACTCAAGACACGGAGTCCATGGTTCCCACTAGTGAAGAATTTTTTTGGTAACGCATAAATCACTTTCTATACCTATGATTCCATACTCCAGTAAGAAAATTACTTCAAGAGTGGGCCCTTCAAGCAATTGGATAAGTTCCGAAAAAGATCATACAAGGAAGGAATTCTGAACAATGATGGGAGTTCAACATTTCATATTGGAAACTTATCAATGCACTTAAATGACGAGAATTCGAGGACAAATTCTTTTGAAGAAAGGGAGTATGATGTAAAAATCCCCGTAAGTTTAAAGTTTCGATTTGATCCTCAAGGTGCTAAGCTCGGAGTTTCAAATATGGTTGATCAGCCAATGATAATATGCTTAAAATGACATGGAAAATAGAGTGGGATTGGAGTTGTCACGTGAAGATCTAGGAAACAAGTTTCTATTCGGCCCTTATATGCCGGTCTTGGCCGAAGACCATGTTGTTTTCTTTTAGCTTGTCTTTATTTCTTAGCTTAGCTTTTAGCTCTTATTAGGACATAATAAAACCATGTAATAACCATCAGCTTGCTTTAGGACACAATCAATAAGATGAGAATGCCGAGGAATGTGACATGGCTGAAAGTGCCAAGATGGCACAGACAAGAGATGACTTGGCCGACAAAGTGGCAAGGACAAGAAGCTTCCAAGAAGAACATTCAAGAACAAGTCAAGCTCGGCCTAGGGGATATAAAGAGGTCACCGAGAACCACACCTTGGTGCAAGGAATGGAAGCTTCCAAACTAGTTCCAAGAAGATGAAGTCTTGAGAAGCCAAATCCATCCACTCTTCTACTTGGATGCCACAAATAGGTGTGAAGGAGTTTGAGTTCAACTTTGTCTCCAAGAAAATACAAACCCTTTCCCTGTTATACCCCGTATTTCCAGAGTATGTACGTAAGGACGTACGTAGAAAATTTGAACTTGAGAAAGTGGCTTGGCCGAAATTTATTTGTTCACAACACCCGATTAGAGTCGTTTTTCGACGAAACGTTTTCACAGCTTTCGTAGGGGAATTTCCGGCTATGTCATTTTTAATTTTTGCGGATTTTTCCGAGAGACGAAACATTTTGGACCAACGAGAGGGCGCCACTTGGCACCCTCCCATTGGCGGACGTGAGGGGCGGACATTGGACGATTTGGAGAGTGTAGTTGGTAGGATATTTTGTGTGTTGATTGATAAAGTGGGACCCACACACACTTGTCCCAATCTTGGCCCTACACTTGCTATGCACTTGGCATAATCTTGGCCATTGGTTGGCCTTGGCTTGACCTATAAATACCCCTCTCCCTTTGATGAATTCTTCATCCTTTCCACAAATCTTCTAAGTGTTAAAAATCCCTCCCCCTTGTGAGGCCTTAGCCGAGAGTCCCTCCCCTCCCCCTTGGCCGAGAGCCCCCCCCCCTAGTGGGGTAGGCCGAGGGGTATACACCTCCCTCGTGGTGCTAGTGGGGTACCACCAGCCTAGTTGTTTTCGTATAATACCCCCCCTCTTGGTAGAAATACTCTCAAAAGTATTGTTATAATGCCCAAATTACCTTAGCCGTATACCTTGTAGTATTCTAAGGTTATACCTGTACAAAAAGCCCAGAAATACTATTATACTTTCCGTCAGTCACAAAACCGAAACCCTAAGGAAAATCTCCATAGTTAGTTGGAGTAATAAGTAGAAGTTGGTTAGAACTTCTAAGGGTTGTTTGGAGCGGGTCGGAGCCTTGAGTAGGAGCTAAACCTTGCTCAGGATCGACATTATAACTTGGATAATTATGGGCTTATCGAGGTAAATATTTTGTCCCTCTATTGTAATTGGAAATTACATGGTTGTTAGACTATATAGTTGAAGTATACTATATATAGAACTGAACGTTGTTATCGGCAATGTCTTTTGACTTAAGCCTGAATAATAAGAAACCTTTTCGAAAGAAGAGTACTGAACTGTATTTACATAGGACTGTATTACAGTAGACTTGTGCAGCTTTTCTGTGGAGTAGAATTGTACCCGTTCGGGTTAGATGTATAACCCCCCCTGGTTGGCTTGGTAGCCGGCCTCGATAAAGGAGGAGATTTACGCTGTTGCGGGAGAGTCTTCGAATTTTCGGTAGAATGTTCTACGATGAGGTCTAAATGTTAATAAGCGCCTTGTGGCCTTATAGGTTGAAGTACTACGTGTGGCGCGATCTACTTGGCTTAAGGAGTAGCCGACGGTTGGAAGTACTTGGAGCGTTTTGCTATTAGTCGATACTCGTCGCGAGGTATGTGAACCTCTTCCTATCTCTTCTAGCATGATATGTGTGTAACTATGTAGTACGGTAGACGTACATGTGTTAAGTGTATTTGATTGATCTAAAACATAAAGTGTTATAACGACTTTATGGGAAGTTGGTTATAACAGCTTTATGTTGGTAAGAAAATACTTGTGGTTTTTAAAAGGTAACCGATTTGAACTATAACTGGCTTGTTATGTGTTAATAAAGAACTTGAAGTATTTCAAAGGATTTTTGAATCATTTTGAAAGAAGAGTAATACTTGGTTTCTTTTGAAAACTTAAGAGTTATATTAGCTTTATGGGAAGTTAGGTATAACGGCTTAAGAATATTTCTTGATTTGAAATCGAATGTGTATCGACAAACCACTGCAGCGTTAATAAAAGGAAATGTTTTGACAGATTAAGTATTATTAAAACCAGTAGAAACTTTCATCTGCATAGAAGCTAAGATGAGACAAAATGATATTTCCTAGATCATGGCTGCTGTAATAAGATTTTTTATAAATAAGAATATCCTACTCACATATAAGGCTTATGTTTCTCAGATGGTTTAAAAGAGAATGATATTCTTCAGTGATTAATACTATGAACTACGAAACCCTTTCGAAAAATGAGAAACTTGAACATTGGAAATTAGGCAAACTTGAACATTGGAAATTAGGCAAACTTGAACATTGGAAAAGAATGTTGCTACTTGATTCTACAAAGAGAAGTAATTGATTTACTTTAAAAAGATAGTCACTCTATTTTTATACTACGGGTATTGTGTGACATTGTGAAAATAACGTATCTTTTAAAGAGTTAATGTATGAAGTACTTTGGGGATAAAACCCCGAACTTGTTGGCATATAGTAGAAAGTACCTTGTGTGTATAACTTGATTGTGTTGGTTTGTGATAGCCTTGTAATACTTTCTTGTTGATTGATAAGTAAACATGCTAGGATGCTACGTGTGTTAGTATCTTGTGATGTTTGTGTAAAGGGGTTTTTCCTTTGTTGTGCTTATGTTGTTTAACGATAAGCTGTTATGTTAGTATTTTACATCACTCATCTCTTGAGATGATTCCGGGTTGGCGCCTCCGTCGCGGGGTAGACTTCAGGCGGGTCGATGGACCTATGATTCGAGAATACCTCATGCAGTCCTGTGGGCTATCGCGAGCTACGAGAGTTCCGTGTTAGGGTGCGTCCTTTATGGGCATGTGGTCTATGTGGCCATGCGGACTGCGAAGTCCAGGTGGATGCCGGGAAGTAGCTACCCTCGATGCGGGGTTATACCTCATGCGGGCCGATGAGATTGGCCTATGCGAGTCGCGGAAGTTCGTGGCTAGACGCGCATTAGATATTGCGGGCGAGTGGCGGCTTTGATCATGTAATGATGCAGACAGATCTCATGATACGGTTTATGACCTTGTTGGTACTGTGGGTGTTAGTAGTCGGCTATGCCTTCGTACTAACCCCGTACGGTTTTATTATCACACAGGTGGGACCCGGTGTTCATGTGTGTTCCTTGGTGCTTTCATGTCATAAACGCTAGCGGTGAGAATGTGTTCCACGCACGATTGATGTTGTGGCGTGAGACCCATTGTTATGTTTAAGTGATGACTTGAGGCGTGAGTCACGACTTGACATGGCCTTATTTATTGTGAATCGTAGTTTGGTTATCATACATGTCTCCCCGCTCAGTATAGACTACTATGATTTCACTTACGATATTTATTTTGATTTCACATACTTGGTACTGTTGATCGACCTCGCCCGAAATGCGTTCATGCCGCAGTTGAGGTACACGATCGTCGATCCTAGCTCTCGAGTCACGATTCGTATGGGAAGCTCCGTTTCTCCGGAGGCTTATCAGTGGTATAGTCCCCTGTCGTAATAGGTGTTTACATTCAGGGGTTTGGCGGGGCCTTGTCCCGCCATTGTTGTCGTATCATTTCTTAGAGGTCTGTAGTACTGTTGTGGGCAGGGTTTGTAAAGAAAGGATTAAACTGTTCATTTTGAAAGAGTTGTTATTATTATTTATGCCGAAAGGCAAGTTTTCTAAAGATAATCGTTATGCGCTTCTTGTTATTTCATGTTGTTGTGCTATGTTCCGATTACTCGATGTTGTATCACTAGGGTGCCCGGTAAGGCACGATCCACGCCCGTTCGGTCGTGACAAAAGTGGTATCGAGCGATTAATCCTCGGAAAGTGTCTACGCATCGTATCGATGAAGTCTTGATTATCGGTGTGTTGTGCACCACGATAATCGTGAGGCTATAGGATATTTAGGATTGGTTTCTATTCTTCTCACTCGAGATCGTGCCTTAGAGTTGTGTTGTAAGTTGGACCTCTAACGTATTTCTTTCCACTTACCGCTATGCCTCCGCGTAGGCAACCCGCCCAGGAGGGCAAGCGGCGAGGAGGCTGCGAGTAAATCTGAGAGGGTTACGTGGGCACAGGCCCAATTATCACCTTGGGTGGTGCTTCATTCGGGAGTTCTGCGGCGTTACTAGCCCAAAGAGTTTAGCACGCGGCGGCGATTCCTGCTGCGGCCATGATATTTGAACCTTCGATTCCACGGCCAGAACAGAGAATATAGATTTCAAGGAGGCGACCACATTACTAACTATGGATTTGACTACGAGAGTATACCGATGTACGCGAGTCTTGATGACTATCTAAGAGAGGTTGTGCAAGAGTAATTCTTGATTGGGCTTGAGCATGGCACGTATGCGGGCTTATGCGCAGCCAAAAACGTAGAGATCGACGGGTTAACGGGCGACGAAGAGGGCAGAGCAGCAAGGTCCTTTAGTAACTTTTGAGGCGAGTCGTCTCTCACCTGGATTAGATTATGCACATCCACCGGTCTGGCGAGTCCTCCACGAATTTCAGGACGTTCGGGGTACGCAGGAGTTGGTCAGAACTCCAGATCTTCCGGTTCACAGTGTGACAGACGTCATCCCGGGGAATGTCATCTTTTAGTTGGTACTTGTTGTACCTATGACCGTCAGGGTCTGATGTCGAAAGGGTGTCCTTGTAGGAGGACTTAGCCTTCAGGATCGATGGGTAGTCGTCACCTTCCTTAGCTATGCGCCCTACGGGGCAGGTTTGATTAGAACGACTAAGGGGAGTGAAGCAGTAGATATAGATATATCCTTAACCCTCTAGAGATCGGTATGTGTGATAAGGTGAGTATACCTTAAGTGCTATGTTCTGATAGCAGTGTGTTAGTAGTGATTAGAAATCATGGTGGGTTAACCGAGTAAGATTTTGGGGGATAGAGAAGGTGTAAGCCTTAGAGTTTTATACGTAGAGACCTTAGAGGTAAGGCCATCTCGAGTATAGGTGTAGTGTTATGTTTGATCCTTATCAGAGTGCATAGTGCACGTGGGCTATGTTTGTGGGATAAGTCCCTGAGTAGCGTGATTTGAAAGAAGGAAGTCGAGCTAGGGAGACCGCTAGGTTTTCGTAACATGATTTGTGAAATTATTAGGATCGGGAGCTAGTGTTTTCGCGATGCGGGTAGGGTTGAGGCCATGTTGCGGGTCAACCCGGCATGTATGATGGTGGGTCGGTTGTGGTGGTCCGCCTTGTGGTAGGTCACGAGGGTGTTAGGCCCGAGTTTAGTTAGCCGTGCTGGTCGTGGACGATTCGACGATGGTCGGGCCATGAGGTCACCGCCTTGTTTTCTAGCAAAGACCGTTTACTCGGCAGTGTTGTTTTATCAGAAAGGTTGTAAGGCTGCACGGGGTGCCTACCTTCACCTTATGACAGACAGTGGAGCCCAGGGTACGGCTGTTTTTGTTTCTGGAAGTTTTACCAAGCATGTGTTGAGAACTCGGTGAGTCTCGAGAATCGCATTCGCCCTCGGGCCAGTGTTTGGATTTCAGGGATAGTTGTGGGGATTGTTGTCTCCTGTGGAGGTAGTGTTTGATCTACCATTTCAATGTTCGGATGTCGTCCTTTGAAGCCTTGTAGGGGCGGAAGTGTAAGTTGCCGATTGGTTCGATGTTGGCAAGGTGCGAATAGTTGGTTCAGCTTGTTCCAGTGATGTGGATAGGAAGCTGTCTAGGAGAGGTTTTGGCGGCTCGAGAAATCGTGCGGATAATCGGCGACGCTTAGAGTTCGAGTTGTGGTCGGTCTTCTTGAAAGTACCACCCCGGGTTGGGTGTGACGAGTTTTGGAAAAACAGAGGAAACTTAGCCCGAGTTGTTTTGGGCCTTTTTAAGTTCATGTGAAGAATAGGCCAGGTTGCCTATATGTTAGCTTTTGCCGTCCGACTTAGGAGGCAGTACGTCCGGTCTTTCGTATTGTTATGTTCAGGAAAGTATCGGAGATCCATCCAGAGTGTTCCCGGTTAGTGATGACCACATTAGAGATAGTAACCCCGAGTTTTGGAAAGCGGCGATTCGAACGTGGTAAGAGTTCGAGGGTATGACAGCCTCAGGGATCGCATGCGGCCCGGTACCATTTGTTGGGTCGCCGGAGTGACACTAGAACCTCGCGGCAAAGTGACAAAAGTGGTATCATTTCTTTTGTATGGAGAAAGTGCGAAGGAATTATATTTTTGACCCTTGGATGGGAGCGTTTGTGATGTTAGAGGTGCTTCCTTGTGGGCTTACATGTGGGTATTTGTGCGGTTGTTTCTATGGCCATGTGTGGCAAGGATTGTTCTCGTAAGTATAGTAGTGAAGACTATACCGGCGCGCGTTTGTTTTGAGACTTAGAAGGAACATTCGGGACGAATGTTTCTAAGGAGGGGAGAATGTTATACCCCGTATTTCGGCAGTATGCGTGGGGCGTGCGTAGAAAATTTGAACTTGAGAAAGTGGCTTGGCGAAATTTATTTGTTCACAACACCCGATTAGAGTCGTTTTGACGAAACGTTTTCACGACTTTCGTAGGGAATTTCCGCTATGTCATTTTTAATTTTTGCGGATTTTTCCGAGAGGCGAAACATTTTGGACCAACGAGAGCGCCACTTGGCACCCTCCCATTAGCGGGCGTGAGGCGGACATTGGACGATTGGAGAGTGTAGTTGGTAGGATATTTTGTGTGTTGATTGATAAAGTGGGACCCACACACTTGTCCCAATCTTGGCCTACACTTGCTATGCACTTGGCATAATCTTGGCCATTGGTTGGCCTTGGCTTGACCTATAAATACCCCTCTCCCTTTGATGAATTCTTCATCCTTTCCACAAATCTTCTAAGTGTTAAAAATGCCTCCCCTTGTGAGGCCTTAGCCGAGAGTCCCTCCTCCCCTTGGCGAGAGCCCCACAGTGGGGTAGGTAGGGTATACACCACTCCTTGTGGTGCTAGCCGTGGGGTACCCCCCCCTAGCCTAGTTGTTTTCGTATAATACCCCCCCTCTTGGTAGAAATACTCTCAAAAGTATTGTTATAATGCCCAAATTACCTTAGCCGTATACCTTGTAGTATTCTAAGGTTATACCTGTACAAAAAGCCCAGAAATACTATTATACTTTCCGTCACTACAAACCAAAACCACAAGGAAAATCTCCATAGTTAGTTGGAGTAATAAGTAGAAGTTGGTTAGAACTTCTAAGGGTTGTTTGGAGCGGGTCGGAGCGCACGGAGTAGGAGCTAAACCTTGCTCAGGATCGACATTATAACTTGGATAATTATGGGCTTATCGAGGTAAATATTTTGTCCCTCTATTGTAATTGGAAATTACATGGTTGTTAGACTATATAGTTGAAGTATACTATATATAGAACTGAACGTTGTTATCGGCAATGTCTTTTGACTTAAGCCTGAATAATAAGAAACCTTTTCGAAAGAAGAGTACTGAACTGTATTTACATAGGACTGTATTACAGTAGACTTGTGCAGCTTTTCTGTGGAGTAGAATTGTACCCGTTCGGGTTAGATGTATAACCCCCCCTGGTTGGCTTGGTAGCCGGCCTCGATAAAGGAGGAGATTTACGCTGTTGCGGGGGGGGAGGTGCTGCCGAATTTTCGGTAGAATGTTCTACGATGAGGTCTAAATGTTAATAAGCGCCTTGTGGCCTTATAGGTTGAAGTACTACGTGTGGCGCGATCTACTTGGCTTAAGGAGTAGCCGACGGTTGGAAGTACTTGAAGCGTTTTGCTATTAGTCGATACTCGTCGCGAGGTATGTGAACCTCTTCCTATCTCTTCTAGCATGATATGTGTGTAACTATGTAGTACGGTAGACGTACATGTGTTAAGTGTATTTGATTGATCTAAAACATAAAGTGTTATAACGACTTTATGGGAAGTTGGTTATAACAGCTTTATGTTGGTAAGAAAATACTTGTGGTTTTTAAAAGGTAACCGATTTGAACTATAACTGGCTTGTTATGTGTTAATAAAGAACTTGAAGTATTTCAAAGGATTTTTGAATCATTTTGAAAGAAGAGTAATACTTGGTTTCTTTTGAAAACTTAAGAGTTATATTAGCTTTATGGGAAGTTAGGTATAACGGCTTAAGAATGTTTTACTGATTTCAGAAATCAGAATGTGTATCGACAAACCACTGCAGCGTTAATAAAAGGAAATGTTTTGACAGATTAAGTATTATTAAAACCAGTAGAAACTTTCATCTGCATAGAAGCTAAGATGAGACAAAATGATATTTCCTAGATCATGGCTGCTGTAATAAGATTTTTATAAATAAGAATATCCTACTCACATATAAGGCTTATGTTTCTCAGATGGTTTAAAAGAGAATGATATTCTTCAGTGATTAATACTATGAACTACGAAACCCTTTCGAAAAATAAGAAACTTGAACATTGGAAATTAGGCAAACTTGAACATTGGAAATTAGGCAAACTTGAACATTGGAAAAGAAGGTTGCTACTTGATTCTACAAAGAGAAGTAATTGATTTACTTTAAAAAGATAGTCACTCTATTTTTATACTACGGGTATTGTGACATTGTGAAAATAACGTATCTTTTAAAGAGTTAATGTATGAAGTACTTTGGGGATAAAACCCCGAACTTGTTGGCATATAGTAGAAAGTACCTTGTGTGTATAACTTGATTGTGTTGGTTTGTGATAGCCTTGTAATACTTTCTTGTTGATTGATAAGTAAACATGCTAGGATGCTACGTGTGTTAGTATCTTGTGATGTTTGTGTAAAGGGGTTTTTCCTTTGTTGTGCTTATGTTGTTTAACGATAAGCTGTTATGTTAGTATTTTACATCACTCATCTCTTGAGATGATTCCGGGTTAAGTCGCCTCCGACGGGGTAGACTCAGCGGGTCGATGGACCTATGATTCGAGAATACCTCACGCAGTCCTGAGGGCTATGCGAGCTACGAGTTCCGTGTTAGGTGCGTCCTTTATGGGCATGCGGTCTATGTGGCCATGCGGACTGCGAAGTCCAGGTGGATGCCGGGGAGTAGCTACCCTCGATGCGGGGTTATACCTCATGCGGGCCGATGAGATTGGCCTATGCGGAGCTGCGGGAAGTTCCAGGGCTAGACGCGCACATTAGATATTGCGGGCGAGTGGCCAGCTTTGATCATGTGACGGTCTAGACAGATCTCATGATACGGTTTATGACCTTGTTGGTACTGTGGGTGTTAGTAGTCGGCTATGCCTTCGTACTTACCCCGTACGGTTTTATTATAACACAGGTGGGACCTGGTGTTCATGTGTGTTCCTTGGTGCTTTCATGTCATAAACTGCCGGCAGTGAGGAATGTGTTCCACGGGCACGATTGATGTTGTGGGCGTGAGACCCATTGTTATGTTTAAGTGATGACTTGAGGGCGTGAGTCCCTGACTTGACATGACTGCTTATTTATTGTGAACTGTAGTTTGGTTATCATACATGTCTCCTGCTCTGTATAGACTACTATGATTTCACTTACAGTATTTATTTTCAGTTTCACATACTTGGTACCTGTTATCGACCTCGCCCGAAGTGCGTTCATGCCGCAGGTTGAGGTACACCAGTCGTCGATCCTAGCTCTCAGGGTCACAGTTCAGCGTATGGGAAGCTCCGTTTCTCCGGAGGCTTATCAGTGGTATAGTCCCCTGTCGTAATAGGTGTTTACATTCAGGGGTTTGGCGGGGCCCTGTCCCGCCATTGCTGTCGTATCTTTTCTTAGAGGTCTGTAGTACTGTTGTGGGCAGGGTTTGTAAAGAAAGGATTAAACTGTTCATTTTGAAAGAGTTGTTATTATTATTTATGCCGAAAGGCAAGTTTTCTAAAGATAACTGTTGTACGCTTCTTGTTATTTCATGTTGTTGTGCTATGTTCCGCTGATTACTCTGATGTTGTATCACTAGGGTGCCCGGGGTAAGGCACCAGTCACGGGCCCGATAGAGGAGGAGATTTACGCTGTTGAGGGGGGGGGGTGCTGCCGAATTTTCGGTAGAATGATCTACGATGAGATCTAAATGTTAATAAGCGCCTTGTGGCCTTATAGGTTGAAGTACTACGTGTGGCGCGATCTACTTGGCTTAAGGAGTAGCCGACGGTTGGAAGTACTTGGAGCGTTTTGCTATTAGTCGATACTCGTCGCGAGGTATGTGAACCTCTTCCTATCTCTTCTAGCATGATATGTGTGAACTATGTAGTACGATAGACGTACATATGCTAAATGTATTTGATTGGTTTAAAACATAAAGTGTTATAACGGCTTTATGGGAAGTTGGTTATAACAACTTTATGTTGGTAAGAAAATACTTGTGGTCTTTAAAAGGTAACTGATTTGAACTATAACTGGCTTGTTATGTGTTAGTAAAGAACTTGAAGTATTTCAAAAGATTTTTGAATCATTTTGAAAGAAGAAGTAATACTTGGTTTTTGCAAAACTTAAGAGTTATACTAGCTTTATGGGAAGTTAGGTATAACGGCTTAAGAATGTTTCTTGATTTGGAAATCAGAATGTGTATCGACAAACCACTGCAGCGTTAATAAAAGGAAATGTTTTGACTAATTAAGTATTATTAAAACCAGTAGAAACTTCCATCTGCATAGAAGCTAAGATGAGACAAAATGATATTTCCTAGATCATGGCTGCTGTAATAAGATTGTTATAAACAAGAATATCCTACTCACATATAAGACTTATGTTTCTCAGATAGTTAAAAGAGAATTATATTCTTAACTGAATAAGACTATGAACTACGAAACCCTTCTAAAATAAGAAACTTGAACATTGGAAAATAAGGTTGCTACTTGATTTTACAAAAAGAAGTAATTGATTTACTTTAAAAAGATAATCACTCTATTTTTCATATACTACAGGTATTGTGTGGTTTTTGTGAAGTAACGTATCTTTTAAAGATTTAATGTATGAAGTACTTTGGGGATAGGTACCCGAACTTGTTAGTAGAAAGTACCTTGTGTGAATAACTTGATTGTATTGGTTTGTGATAGCCTTGTAATACTTTCTTGTTGATTTGATAAGTAAGCATGTTAGGATGCTACGTGTGTTAGTATCTTGTGATTATTGTGTAAGGGGGGTCACTCTTGTTGTGCTTACGTTGTCAAACGTTAAGCGGATTATCGTTATTGTATCACATACCCCGACTTGTTATACAGGGCTTGCCACCCTTGATGCGGTCTATACGGCTATGCAGATCCTTGTGACTACGCGAGTCGCGGTAGCTCCAAGATTGATCATTCGGGTGTTTAGCCCGACGCGGGATTCCTATGCGCGGTCTGTGAGACTATGCGGTCTTTTGAGACTATGCGGGCTGCGGGAGCCTAGGCGGATACCGAGGTTGGCTGCGCCGATGCGGGGTATACCTCGGCGATGCAGGACCATGATTCGAGGAATACCTCATGCGGTGCGTGGGTGACCTATGCGGAGTTGCGAGAGTTCCAGGATAGACGCGCGCATTGATATTGCGGCGAGTGGCCGCCGATCATGTGGTGCGGTCTAGAAAGACCTCGAGATACGGTTTGTGGTATTTTTGCGTGTGTCTTAGTAGTCGGCTATCCGCCCGTACTTGCCGCACGGTTTTATTGTGATAACTTTGAGGCGTGAGTCACGACTTGACATGATCGCTTATTTATTGTGAATGTATTTTGGTTATCATACATGTCTCTGCTTTATATAGACTACTATGATTTCATTTCTGATTTATTTTCAGTTTCACATACTTGGTACTGTTGTCGACCTCGCCCGGGGCTGCGTTCATGCCGCAGTAAAGGTACACCGATCGTTGATCCTAGCTCTCGTGGTCACAGATTTGGCGTTTGGGAAGCTCCGTTTCTCGGAGGCTTATCGGTGGTATAGTCCTGTCGTCGTAAGTGTTTACATTCGGGGTTTGGCGGCCCCGTCCGCCATTGTTGTCGTATCATTCTTAGAGTGCAGTAATCTTGTTGTGGGCGGGGTTTGTAAAAAGGATTAAACTGCTCATGTTGAAAGAGTTGTTATTTATATATTTCCGAAGGTAAGCTTTTTAGTTAGCCTCGCTTATTTCATTTGTTTTATTACATGGTTTCATGTATTGTCTTTATGTTCACCGATTACTCGATGTATGGCTACTTGGGTGCGGGGTAAGGCACGATCCACGCCCGGGTTGGTCGTGACAAAAGTGGTATCGTGAGCGATTAATCCTCGGAAAGTGTCTACGAGCCGTATCGATGGAAAGTCTTGATTATCGGTGTGTTGTGCACCACACCAATAATCGTGAGGCTATAGGTATTTAGGATTGGTTTCTATTCTTCTCACACCGAGATCGTGCCTTAGAGTCGTGTTGTAAGTCGGACCTCGGCGTATTTCTTTCCACTACGTTATGCCTCCGCGTAGGGCAACCCGGGCCCAGGAGGTCAAGGCGGCCGAGGGAGCTGCGAGTAGAGTTCAGAGGGTGGCGAGGGCACAGACCCAATCATTACCTAGGGTAGTGCTTCATTCGGGAGTTTTGCGACGCCACTAGCCCCAAGCAGAGTTTGGCAGCGTGGCGGTTCCAGCTGCGGCCATGATATTTGAACGCCAGTTCCACGGCCGGGGCGGTGAATATAGAGTGCAAAGAAAGCGACCGTTACTAGCTATGGACGTGGCTACAGAGAGTATACCGATGTACCACGGGTCTTGATGACTATCTAAGAGAGGGTTGTGCAAGAGTAATTCTTGATTGAAGCTTGAGCATGGCACGTATGCGGGCTTATGCAGTGAGCAAGCGTAGAGATTTACGGGTTAACAAAGGACAGCAGGAGAGGGCGAGCAAAGAAGGTCCTTTAGTAACTTTCGGCGAGTCGCCTCGCCAGATTAGATATGCACCTCGCCCGGTCAGAGTGGTCTTCCGAATTCGGGGCGTTCGGGGTATGCAGGAGTTGGTCGAACTCGTGGGCTTAGGTTCATGTGATGCACGCCATCCCGGGAATGTCGTCTTTAGTTGGTACTTGTTGTACTGCGGCCGTCGAGCCATGTGTCGAGAGTGTCCTTGTAGGAGGACTTAGCCTTCGTGATTGGTGGGTAGTTCGTCATCTTCCTTAGCTATCGCCTACGAGGCGAGGTTTGATTTGAACGACTAAGGGAGTGAAGCGAAGAGATATAGATATATCTTTAACCCTCAGAGATCGGTATGTGTGATAAGGTGAGTATACCTTAAGTGTTATGTTACGATAACGATTGTGTTAGTCGTGATTAGATCATGGTTGTTTAACCGAGTAAGATTTTGGGGATAGAAGGTGTGAACCTTAGAGCTTTTACGTAGAGACCTTAGAGGTGAGGCCATCTCGAGAAAAGGTGTAGTGTTATGTTTGACCCTTATCGGAGTGCAGAGTGCACGTGAGTTCTGTTTGGGATAGGTCCCTAGTAGTGTGGAATGAAAGGGGGTAGTTGAGCTAAGAAGACCGCTATGTTTTCAAACGTGATTTGTGAGATTGTTCAATCGGGAGCTAGTATTGTGCGCGTTGCGGGTCGGGTTGAGGCCACGTTGCGTTGGGTCAACCCGCGGTAGGTTTGGTGGTGGGGTCGGTTGTGGTGGTCCCGCCTTGTGTTAGGGTTGTGAGGTGTTAGGCCCAAGTTTAGTTAACCAGTCTGAGTTCGTGGACGATTCGACCGATGGTTGGGCGAGAGGTCACCGTGTTGTCTTAGCTAAGACCGTTTACTCGGCAGAGGTTATGCGAGATGATATATCGTGAAAGGTCGTAAGGCTGCACGAGTGCCTACCTTCACCTTATGTCGCAGTGGAGCCCAGTTGCGTTGTTTCTTTTCTGGAGGTTTTACCAGGCAAGGTTAGGAACTCGAGTAAGTCCCAGAATCACATTCGCCCTCGGGCCAGTGTTTGGATTTCAGGGATAGTTGCGAGAATTGTTGTCTCCTGTTGAAGGAGTGTTTAAGCTACCATTTCAGTGTTCGGATGTCGCCTTTTGAAGCCTTGTAGGGGCGGATGTGTGAGTCGCCGGTCGATTGGTTCGATGTTGGCAGGATTCAGATAATTGGTTCAGGCTTGTTCCAGCAGACTGTGGATAGAGTAAAGCTTGTCTAGAAGAGGTTCTGGCAGCTCAGAGAAATCGTGCGGATAATCGGCGACGACGCTTAGAGTTCAGGTTGACGGTCGGTCTTCTTGAAAGTACCACCCGGGGTGGGTGTGACGAGTTTTGGAAGACAGAGGGAACTTAGCCCGAGTTACTTTGGGCCTTTGAGTCCATGTGAAGAATAGGCCAGGTTGCCTATATGTTAGCTTTTGCCGTCCGACTTAGGAGGCAGTATGACCGGTCTTTCGTATTGTTATGATCGGAAAAGTATCGGAGATCCATCCAGAGTGTTCCCAGTTAATGATGACCACGTTAGAGTTAGTAACCCCGAGTTTTGGAAACTGAAGCAGTATCAGAAATGTGGTAAGAGTTCGAGTGAGCAGCGACCTCGGGGATCGCATGTAGTCCGGTACCATTTGTTGGGTCGCCGGAGTGGCACTAGAACCTCGCGGCAAAGTGACAAAAGTGGTATCGGGAAGAAGCGAGCATGTATGGCGAGCATTGATGTGATCATTTCTTTTGTAAAGAGAAGGTGCGAAGGAAGTATATTTTAGACCCCGGAGAGAGGTGTTTGTGGTGATGTTAGAGGTGATTCCTCGTGGACTTGGATGTAAGTATTTTGCGCAGTTGTTTCTGTGGCCATTGTGGCAGGATTGTTTCGTAAGTATGGTAGTAAAGACTATCTTGGCGACGCTTGTTTTGAGGCTTAGAAGGAACATTCGACGAATGTTTCTAAGGAGGAGAATGTTATACCGTATTTCCAGTATGTACGTGGGGCGTGCGTAGAAAATTTGAACTTGAGAATTAGGCTTGGCGAAATTTATTTGTTCACAACACCCGATTAGAGTCGTTTTCGACGTAAACGTTTTCACACTTTCGTAGGGAATTTCCGGCTATGTCATTTTTAATTTTTGCGGATTTTTCGAGAGACGAAACATTTTGGATCAACAAGAGGCGCCACTTGGCACCCTCTCATTGGTGTGTAGATTGACGAAATGGGCTAGTAAGGCACGTTTTTGTGCCTTGGCTAAAGTCAAGGTTGGTAGGATATTTGTGTGTAATAAATCCTAGCCCTACACTTGCCTAACACTGTTTAATCTTGGCCTTTGGTTGGCCATCCCTTGACCTATAAATACCCTCTCCCTTTGATGAATTCTTCATCCTTTCCACAAATCTCTAAGTGTAAAAATCCCCTCTCTTGTTGTGGTTCTCGTCCCTCCCCTGGCGAGAGCCCTCCTCTTGTGGCCTTGTGGCGAGACTTCACCCCTCTCCTAGTGGTGTTGTTCTCGTATAATATACCCACTCTTGGTAGAAATACTCTCAAAGTATTGTTATAATGCCCAAATTACCTTAGCCAGTATACCTTGTTGTATTCTAAGGTTATACCTATCTGAAAATGCCCGTAAATACTATTATACTCCGAGTCACAAAACCGAAACCACAGGAAAATCTCCATAGTCCGTTGGAGTATTGTGTAGAAGTTAGTTAGAACTTCTAAAGGTGGTTTAGAGCGGGTTGGAGCGCTCGGAGTTGGAGCTAAACGATTGCCCAGGATCGACTTTAACTAGGATAATTATGGGCTTATCGAGGTAATTATCTTGTCCTCTATTGTAATTGGAAATTACATATTGTTAGAATATATAGTTGAAGTATACTATATATAGAACTGAACGTAGTTATCGGCAATGTCTTTTGACTTAAGCCAGAATAATACTTACGGCAATGTCTTGCGACTTAAGCCTGAATTTAAAAGAAGAATCTTGTTGTAATTACATAGGGTTGTATTACATGAGACTTGTGTAGTACCAGTGGAGTAGAATTGTACTGTTAGGGTTTGACGATAACCCACTGGTTGGCTTGGTAGCCACCGATAGAGGAGGAGATTTACACCGCCATGTGCGGGAAAATCTGAATTTTGGTAGAATGATCTACGATGAGATCTAAATGTTAATAAGCGCCTTGTGGCCTTATAGGTTGAAATCTTGCGTGTGGCGCGATCTACTTGGCTTAGGAGTAGCCGAAGCGGTTGGAAGTACTTGAGCGTTTTGCTATTAGTCGATACTCGTCGCGAGGTATGTGAACCTCTTCCTATCTCTTCTAGCATGATATGTGTGAACTATGTAGTACGGTAGACGTACATATGCTAAATGTATTTGATTGGTTTAAAACATAAAGTGTTATAACGGCTTTATGGGAAGTTGGTTATAACAGCTTTATGTTGGTAAGAAAATACTTGTGGTCTTTAAAAGGTAACTGATTTGAACTATAACTGGCTTGTTATGTGTTAGTAAAGAACTTGAAGTATTTCAAAAGATTTTTGAATCATTTTGAAAGAAGAAGTAATACTTGGTTTTGCAAAACTTAAGAGTTGTACTAGCTTTATGGGAAGTTAGGTATAACGGCTTAAGAATGTTTCTTGATTTGAAATCGAATGTGTATCGACAAACCATCGCGTTAATAAAAGGAAATGTTTTGACTAATTAAGTATTATTAAAACCAGAGAAACTTCCATCCGCATAGAAGCTAAGATGAGACAAAATGATATTTCCTAGATCATGGTCTTTGTAATAAGATTGTTATAAACAAGAATATCCTACTCACATATAAGACTTATGTTTCTCAGATAGTTAAAAGAGAATTATATTCTTAACTGAATAAGACTATGAACTACGAAACCCTTCTAAAATAAGAAACTTGAACATTGGAAAAGAAGGTTGCTACTTGATTTTACAAAAAGAAGTAATTGATTTACTTTAAAAAGATAATCACTCTATTTTTCATATACTACAGGTATTGTGTGGTTTTTGTGAAGTAACGTATCTTTTAAAGATTTAATGTATGAAGTACTTTGGGGATAGGTACCCGAACTTGTTAGTAGAAAGTACCTTGTGTGAATAACTTGATTGTATTGGTTTGTGATAGCCTTGTAATACTTTCTTGTTGATTTGATAAGTAAGCATGTTAGGATGCTACGTGTGTTAGTATCTTGTGATTATTGTGTAAGGGGGTCACTCTTGTTGTGCTTACGTTGTCAAACGTTAAGCCCGTTATCGTTATTGTATCACATACCCTTGACTTGTTATACCAGGGCTTGCCACCCGATGCGGGTCTATACGGCTATGCGATCCTTGTGACTACGCGGTGCGGTAGCTCGGGATTGATCATTCCGGTGTTTAGCCCGACGCGGGGATTCCTATGCGGTCCGTTGAGACTATGCGGTCTTTTGAGACTATGCGGGCTGCGGAGCCTAGGCGGATACCGAGGGTTGGCTGCGCCGATCACGGGGTATACCTCGGTGATGCAGGACCATGATTCGAGAATACCTCACGCGGTCCTGGGTGACCTATGCGGAGTGCGAGAGTTCCAGGATAGACGCGCAAGACATTGATATTGCGGGCGAGTGGCGGCCGATCATGTGGTGCGATGCAGAAAGACCTCGAGATACAATTTGTGGTATTTTGTGCGTAGGTCTTAGTAGTCGGCTATGCCTTCGCACTTGCCCCGCACGGTTTTATTGTGATAACTTTGAGGCGTGAGTCACGACTTGACATGATCGCTATTTATTGTGAATCGTATTTTGGTTATCATACATGTCTCCGCTTTATATAGACTACTATGATTTCATTTACAATATTTATTTTGATTTCACATACTTGGTACTGTTATCGACCTCGCCCGGGCTGCGTTCATGCCGCAGTAAAGGTACACCGATCGTTGATCCTAGCTCTCGAGTCACGATTTGGCGTTTGGGAAGCTCCGTTTCTCGGAGGCTTATCGATGGTATAGTCCTCGTCGTAAGTGTTTACATTCGGGGTTTGGCGGGGCCCCTGTCCGCCATTGTTGTCGTATCATTCTTAGAGGTCTGTAATCGCTTGTTGTGGCGGGGTTTGTAAAAAGGATTAAACTGCTCATGTTGAAAGAGTTGTTATTTATATATTTCTTGAAGGTAACCGTTTTGGTTAGCTTTATGCCTTATTTCACTGTTTTATTACACTGGTTTCATGTATTGTCTTTATGTTCCGCTGATTACTCTGATGTATGGCTACTTGGGTGCCCGGGGTAAGGCACCAGTCACGGGCCCGGGTTCGGGTCGTGACAATTACTTGGCTTGTTCACGGGCTTATACTTGGCAACCCTGGACTAGACCTTGTTTAATTGGTCACCTTCATCTTGGTGTCGACCCGGGAAGTAAAACCCCTGTGTCTCTATCTTTGACATATCAACCGCACCTCACCAAAACCATAACAACTGAGCCAACACTTAACCAAATCAACCATCCACACTCGAGTTTGCATCTTGCAACTCGTGTTTAATCCTTATCCAATCCACTATATACCGACCATTCTCAACCCCCACAGTACTTCATAAACACCCCCTCCAAAGGTTGTTAACCATAACAACCCGTATACAACCGTCTAAGTCCGACAACACCAAAAACCTTCTAAACCTACCTTTGTCGGAACCTCACCATTTCGGTTTATTTCTGCGGCCTTGCCACTATCAAAACACCAATTCCCGAATATCATACTGACCTCAACCCACCCGTGACAACTCTACAAAATGCCTAAGTCTATTTCCAAGCATAACTACCCAAAGCAGCCAACAAACACAACTCTATCCGACCAACCCGAGAACCCCATCTTTGACATCCAAATTCGGGTCTACCTAAATATCACCAACACCCGACCCAACATGTAATAGGAGAATATGACAAGGCTGAGAATGTCTTCCAAGGAGATAACTAGGCCGAGAGTTTAAGAGAATAAGGTGACAAGGCCAAGAACCATATAGAAGAAGAACCTTCCAAGGAGATAATTCATGAATTAACTATTTCATGCACTTATCTATATAGAAGACACAAAAAATGGTCTAGAGTACACAAAGAGTTGGTTGAATCCACTCTCTTTCCCATTCGGCCAAAAAGGTTCATGAACTAATTAGTTTATGCACTTATCTAAATGGGTAACACAAAAAGGTACTCTAGAAATCATGAAAAGTTGGATTCCTCTCCCCACCCCCCCCCCCCCCCAAGATGGCTGAATCCCTTTCCCCTTTCCCATTTCTGTCGAGTGCCTTGTATTGTTATCTATATAGTTGCTTTCTAGAAATGTCTAAGTATTAGTATACATAGGGAATAAAGTTGATGTAAAAATGTTGAAGATTTATGAAAAATATTTGAGTTTTACTCATTTTGCTTGGTTATTCAACTTATGTGTTGTTTATCTTAGTTGGTCCTTTTGTGGGCCATCAGTCCTATTGTGGTCCGAACCTCGATCCTTTTGTGGGTCAAACCATTAGTGTAAGTCTAGTTAATAATTTTGTGATCTAGCTAAACCCAAACTAAGGTTCCCCTCGGTGTAAGTCTAGTTGGAACTTTTGTGACCCAACTAAACCCAAGCTAAGTGCCTATCCGGTTACTTGTCACAAGGTCTTTCAGCCTCCCTTACTTAGTTTGTACCCGAGCTTGTCCATAGCAACCTCGGTCAAATCTTTGTCCAATTGACCTACTTTACTTGGTTTCGACCCGAGCTTGTTCATAGCAACCTCGTGTCCAATCATTGTCCATAGCAACCTCGTGTCCAATCATTGTCCAAATTGCTCATATCTCACTTGGTTTCGACCCGAGCGTGTCCTTAGCAACCTCATGTCCAATCCTTATTCAACCCGCTTAGTTCTTTCCACCACCATACACCATAGCACTTCTCAAACACTCACCCCAAAGGACATTAACCGAAACCATCCTAAAACACCCGTACATCCTCCACAAAACCAAACAGTCCGCAAATCACCCCTTTACCGACAATCTTACTGTTCCGGCCAGTTTCTTCCACCTTACCACCATCCAACCACCACACACTAACAACCAATACAACCCTCAACTTATCTAGAATACCCCACAAAATGCCTTAGCCCACTTCATGTTATACCCCGTAGTTCTGGAGTATATATGTAAGGACGTACGTACGAATGTATAAACCCTAATTAGGGTAAGAACTTGTGAAGGAAATTTTACGTTTTCAATATTTTTATGGAATTTTTCCGAGAGATAAAAATTTTGGACCAATAGGAGGGCGACATGTGTCACCCCAAGAGCCATGTTGGACGTTATTTTTCAAGACTAGTGGGCAAGACAAGTGGCCAAAAGTCTTGCATGGCATTTGCATGGTAGTGCACGTTTTTTTTAGAATTAGTGGGCAAGTCAAAAGGTCAAAGTCTTGCATGGCATTTGTGGGACAAGTGGAGAAAGGAACCTACACAAACAATCTAAACCATACACATGTTTTAATCCTAACCCTTGGTTGTACTATATAAACCCCTCTAGTTGATGAAAATCTTCCACACTTAGAATATTTCAAGACTTGAAAATATTTTCTCTCCCTTTCCTTGTTGCTCTCGTCCAAAGCCCCTCTTCCTTGAGCAAATGTTGTCCAAAAATTCTTAAACTTATAAGTGTTCTTCCTTAATGTATTGGGAAGATTATTAACCAAGAGTTAGACAAGATTTCACACCCCTAGCCTCAAAAACCCTCACAAAGCCGAGAGTGGACAGATTTGGAACTTTAGTGTTCTTCACTTTTTGGAGTTAATTCTTGAATAGAAGTTGGTTAGGAACTTCTAATGGTGACTTGTGGTGGTTTGGAACACAAAGATTTGTAGCTAAGACTTGCTTTGGAACGACTTTAAGTTCTTGGATATTTTTGGGCTATTATTGAGGTAATGAACCTTAACCTCTTTGTGAAGTTGATTATTATGTATATTGGATATTATACATATATTGGAAGTATATTATGAAGTATGAGACATAAAGAAAGATTTGGATCTTGTTAAGATGTTAAAAGGAGAATTGGCATATTAGCCATTAAAATGGTAAAAACGTATCCATTACTTACTAAGAAGTTAACAACAAAGAAACTATAACTTATATTAAGATTGGAATATAAGTTGGAAGACTAATGAAGTAATTGGATAAGTAAAATTGTAAAAGTTGGCCAAGGACCCCAACTTAAGGACCGTATTTACTTTGGACCGTATTGACTTTGGACCGTATTTACTTTGGACTGTATTTACATTGTTGTTATGAAGGAGAGATTGTTAATCGCGTTCCGTTTGGGCGTGTTATCCCCTTCTTTAATTATTGTTGTTATGAAGGAGAGATTGTTAATCGCGTTCCGTTTGGGCGTGTTATCCCCTTCTTTAATTATTGTTGTTATGAAGGAGAGATTGTTAATCGCGTTCCGTTTGGGCGTGTTATCCCCTTCTTTAATTATTGTTGTTATGAAGGAGAGATTGTTAATCGCGTTCCGTTTGGGCGTGTTATCCCCTTCTTTAATTATTGTTGTTGTTAAGGAGAGATTGTTAATCGTGTTCCGTTTGGGCGTGTGATCCCCTTCTTTAAATTTCAGAATTATTGCGCCTTATTTATGGCATGTTGGTTACTATTATCGGGCCTTGATAAATGTGGAGAATTGAGTAGAAACGGGGGAAGTGCTGCCCAATTTTCCGTAGAATAAGAATCGTACTTAGAAGAATCCTACGTAAAACTAGAAGTTGATAGGCGTGTTTTGACTATTATAGGTTGACACTCTGCGCGCGACATATCCGACTTGGCAAGTGGATTTAGCCGAGGAGGTATGTGATTCTTCCTATACTCTTGAGCATGATATTTGTGAAATATATATAGTACGGTAGACGTACGTGTGTAAAATGAATTTGGGTTATTTAAAACATAAAGTGTTATAATAGCTTTATGAGAAGTTAGTTATAACGACTTTATGAAAACAAAAGAATGGTTTTATTATTGGATTAAAAATGGTAACCTGATTTTGGGAAAGGAGAAGTAACTTGAGTTTAAAAGTATAAATAACTTGTTTTCAAATATCGAACTTTTCTTGATAGAAAAATATAAGTGGCTTGGTTTTAAAAGGGTAAGAGTACCTTGATCTTAAAAAAGTTAGTTACTTGGGTTTTAAAGGTATACTTGACGTTGTTTTAAGAGTGTAAGCCACTTGGTTTAAAAAGTATAAAGTACTTGATTTAAACATGAACGTGTTTGGTTCTACGGATATTAGTATCGAGTTGTTTTTACGTAAAAAGAGATCTTTTCGAAAGAATTAAAGTACGTAGTATTTTAGGGTTAAAACCCGGATTGTTGACACAAAATGGGAGTACTTGAGTTTTTATAAATGGTGAATCAATTTACATGTTAATGAAAGTCTAAAAGTATGTTGAACTTGCCTATGCTAGTTGTGATAGCTTTTGTTGTGCAAATATTGTATTTCTATACCACCGCGTCTCTCGATGGAGGGCCGGCTGACTTGTTGTGAACTTACTTGGACGTACCGGCAGTGACGGAGGATTCCACGGGTATGCTTCCATTGTTGTTGTCACATGGGCATGTCTACACCGATGAGGGATTCCGGGGGCATGTGACCATTATTGTTATTCCATGGACTAGCTCTCCATGAGGTTTTACTGATTCGGCTTTGGTATCTGGTAGTTAACCTTCGTACTTGCCCTGTTCAGTTTTGTGGCGAAGTCTTGTGACTTACGGTTGTGATCTGGTGGTTAGCCTAGTTACTTGCCCCGTCAGCTACGTGGCGCAGGTGGATCTGGTAGAGGCTATCGCACTTGCCACGTGTCAGCTTCGCGAGTCAGTGTTTGGACGAAGTTTCGTGACTTACGGTTGTGATCTGGTGGTTATTGTTACACCCCGTAAGTCCAGGACATGTTTAATAAGAATGTACGTAAGGAACACAAGACTGGAAATTAGTACGAAAGGAAGAATTGTTCTTCCGATGGAAAATCTTCCGAACGTCGGAAAGGAAAAATGTTTGTTGAGGAGAATTGGATTCTCAAAATGCATTATTCGAAGAGTAGGGAACTTATTATCATTATGGAAATTTATTTTTACGGATTTGGTCATGTGGGGCCCACCCGAGGAATTTTACGTTTTGTGGGGCCCACGAGGGTTACGGAATTTTATGGACGAATGGGAGGGTGACACGTGGCACCTCCCCCACATGGCTTGGACGAATTATTCAAGGGTAAAGTGATCATTGACCATTGAAGATGAACAAAGTCTTGCTAGTTTGAGATTGTTGACTAGTCAACTTGTCCACTTGGCTTATTAATTAATGTTCTCCATCCAAACCACACATGTGTTTATATCTAAGCCATCCATTGTATTATATATACACAACTAGTGCAAGACTAGCTCTTTTAACACTTAGAAAAAATTACACATTCTTGTTCTTCACATTGTTGCTCTCGGCTTTGTGGTCTTTTGGAAGACAAAATTTTGTAGTTTTGATCCATTAGCCACAAGAATTTAACCCAAGGTCCCTAAGGGTATTGTAAGGATATCTCAATAGAAAGATCCCGGAAAAGTGGCGTTTTCGTATTAGTCGCAAGGCGGAAACTTAAGGAGTTCTTCAACTTTGAAGTTGGAACTTGAAGATGAGTTCTTCATAGGCTTCTAAGGAGTGCTTGGAGCGGATTGGAATATAAGGAAAGGAGCTAAGAATTGCTAAGGAGCGACTTTGAATCTTGGAAATTATAAGGGCTTGTAAAGGTATAATTCTTGTCGTTTTAGTAATTAAGATTACTTATTGTTGTAGCTATGGATATTAGAAAGTATGAGATATATATATTATGAAGTTGATAAGTGTTATGGATATTGGAACCCTAATCCGAAAACTAGTATGTTTAGCCTTGAGATTTCAATTCAATTGGATTATTAGTTTAATCGTCACATGTTATATAAGGAAGGAATTATAATTGTTAAGTTGTTTATGACAATATAACATGTTAGACCTAAGAAGTTGGATTGAAAAAGAATTGGAAAAGGACTTTGTGTTGTTGTATATGTTTAGTCAAGAATGGCTTTAAATATGGAACTAGTTTCGTATTAATTTGTGGGGCGGAATTTTACACGTCCTGTTAAGGCGTGTAATCCCCTTTGGTTAGCTGTTGTTGGGCCTTAAATGTGGCGTGTTTGGTTATTGAATTCGGCCTTGAAAAAGGTGGCAAAGTATGTAGAAACAAAGGAAGTGCTGTCCGATTTTCCGTAGAATTTAGTGACTTTGCACTTAGAATATTCTACGTTTGAAGCTAGAGGTTTAATGGACGTATTATGGCCATTATAGGTTTAAGTACTAGGTATAGCGTATTCTACTTGAAGGATGGAATAGCTATCAAGGTTGAAGTATTTTGGAGCATTTGCTATTTGTCGATAATCGTCGCGAGGTATGTGAACCTCTTCCTTCTTTAGACATGATTCTATGTATGGAATATACATGTGGTATTATTTCATGATTCCTTCTACTCTTAGAAGTTAAGAAGTATGTATGTTGATTTACTCTACGTAAGGGTTATGTCTAAGTTATCCTAAGTTCTTACCAAGTCTTATGGGGGATGATGGTAAGAGTCGTTATGAGGTATTTGGAGCCAAGTTGACTTGGCTAATTTACGGCACGAATGAGAATAAGTATCGAACAAGCCATTGCAACGTTAATAAAGGAAAATGTAATGACGATAAATTATATTAAAACAAGTAGAATTCTCCATCTGCATAGAACCTAAGATAAGACAAAATTGTATTACATTTTCTAGATCATGACTGTTTTAATGAGATCAGTATAAACAAGTATAACCTATTCACACATATAAGGCATATGTTGCTTAATTTGAAGAGTTTACGTTATGAAGTGTTAAGACTATGAACTACGAAACTTGATTCTAAAAGATAAGAGACTTAAAGTATTTTGAAAGTATACGATACTTGGTTTTCGAAAGTATAAGTCTCTTGGTTATAAAAAGAATGTATTTGCCTAAAGTATAAAGTTAGTATAACGACTTTATGGGAAGTGGGTTATAATAGCTTTATGGAAAGTTAAAAGAGTGGTTTACTCTAAGTAATGATAAATGTTTTGAAATAAAGAAAGGAAAATGGATTTAAAAGCATCAATTGCTTAAGTTTTAAGGAAAGAAGTCACTTCATTTAGAAGCCGAAAAATGTATTTCTAAAAGTGTAGTGACTTAGGTAAAATGTAAACAAGCCTTGATACTACGAGTGTTAGTATCTTGGGGTTTTATATGAAAATGAGTCTTTTGAAATTAATGTAAGCACGTAGTACTTTGGGTTAAATTCCCGGATTTTTATGTGTGAAACGAAAGTGCCATGAGTTTATAAAAATGGAAGTCTAAAGGTTTAATGAACTTGCCTATGTTTGCTTGTGATAGCTTTGTGTGCAAGTATTATATGTTTACGTTGTCGTGACTCTCAGTTGGAGGGCCGGCTGTCTTGTTGTAAGTTTACTTGGACGCAAGCGGTGATGTGGGATTCCACGGGTATGCTTCCATTATGATTGATCCTTGGACATGCTTATACGATGTGGGATTCCGGGGCATGTGACCAGGAGATGGGTTAGATTCCTGGATTTGTTTTATTACCCATGGTCATGCTTATACGATGAGGGATTCCGGGGCATGCGACCATGCTATGTACGATTATTACTCCATGGGATAGCTCCCCATGAAGACATGTACCCACGATGAGGGATTCCGGGGGCATGTTATATTATTACTCCATAGGCTAGCTCCCGATGAAGACCTGCACCTACGATGAGGGATGCCGAGGGCACGTTATGGCCATGCTTATACGATGAGGGATTCCGGGGCATGCGGCCACGTTATATATATATATATATATGTGTGTGTGTTGTATATGTGTACGCCGACAGTGAGGTAGGATGCCACGGGCGCGTCACATGGTTGTATGTTACACCTACGGCTGTCGGCAGTGATGTGGGATTCCACGGGCATGAGATATATATATATGTATTGTGTATGTATACGCCGGTAGTGAGGTAGGATGCCACGGGCGCGTCACATGGTTATATGTTACACTTATGACTGTCGGCAGTGATGGGGGATTCCACGGGCACGCTTTGATATTTGTGTGACTTGATCGCGTCCCAGATTGGGTCGGGTAGTATATGCGTCCCTCCATAAAGGGCCGGATTATGTTATGAAAGATAAGTAAGTTATATGGTAATGAACTTAATGATTTCTCCTAAGTATGTACGTAAGATTTGGCTATAACTCTTAATGGAATGGAAAAGATAATGATGTGCAATTAAGTTCATGAGTGGTAATTGTTATGCTCCGTACTTCCAGAGTATGTATGCGAGGACGTACGTACGATTATTCAAGCCCTAATTAGGTTAAGAATGAACTTGTGAACTTTCAACGGAAAAGATTCCGAACCTTGTGAAGGAAATTCTACGTTTTTAATATTTTAACCGATTACGGATTTTTCCGAGAGACGAGATATTTTGGGCCAATGGGAGGGCGACATGTGTCACCCTTAGTTGACATGGGTTGGACGAAATGGTGTCCTAGTGGACAAGTCAAATGGTCAAGTCTTGCAAGATATTTTTTTGGGTTAGTGGGGGTAGGTATTTTTGGACGGTTTCATGAGCAAGTGGAGGGCCACATGGCTCATTGTTGTGGGGGACATATGTCCCAATGTTGTGGTGGACATATGTCCCAAGGTTGTGGTGGACACTTGGTGGAAGACTCCACTCACACAAGTTATCTAATCTACACCCTCCATTTGTTTTAACTTGGCCCTTGGTGGTTCTATAAATACCCCCCCTAAGTTGCAAGAATTCTTCATCCACTAAACATTTTCCAAGTCTCAAAAACTCCTTCCCCCTCTTGATAGCTTTCGTCCAAACACCTTCCCCCCCTCATTGTGTTCTCGCCGAAACACACACCCTCCCCCCCTTCCTAGTTGTTTCGTCCAAAAGCCCCCCCCCCCCTGGTAGAAACATATTCTCCAAGTATTGTTACTATCCCAAAATACCTTAGCCATATACCTTGTAGTATTCCAAAGTCACCTCTATACTAAAAGCCCAGAAATACTACCTTATATCCATTAGTCACTAAACGAAACCCTGGGGAAATCTTCATAGTTGGTTGGAGTATTAAGTAGAAGTTGTTTAGAAACTTCTAAGGGTTTCTTGGAGCTATCGGAGCGTGCAAATTAGGAGCTAAACGTTGTTCAGGATCGACATTTAATCTTGGATAATTTTGGGCTTATCGAGGTAAATATCTTGTCCTTCTATTGTAATTGGAGATTACATAATGTAGTTGTATAGAAATAAGTATAAGTTATATAGAAGGAGGGTATAAAAGAAGAGAATTGAACTGTACTTACATAGGAATTTGTATTCTGATGAGACTTGAGTAGTTTGACGGGTAGGGAAGTGCTGCCCAATTTTCCGTAGAATTAAGAACCTTCTGCTTAGAATATTCTACAGAGTAGTATAGACGTTGATAGACGTATTTGACTATTATAGGTTGATACTCTGCGCGCGACATATTCGACTTGGCAGGTGGATTTCGCCGAGGAGGTATGTGATTCTTCCAATCCTCTTGAGCATGATATTTTAAAATATATATATATATATAGTACGGTAGACGTACGTGTGTTAACTGAACATGGTTTTACTTGACGTCTTTTGACTTGAGTCTAAATAATAAGAACCTTGAAGTATTTCAAAAGAATTATGAATCATTTTTTAAAGAAGAGTAATACTTGGTTTTTAAACAAAAAGCTTAAGAGTTATACTAGCTTTATGGGAAGTTAGGTATAACGGCTTAAGAAAGATAAAAGGAACGGTTTACTTATGTGTTTATGAAAGACTTGTATTGATTTCTGGAAAGTATAGTAAGATGGTTTGATGAGTAGACATATTATGATGCTACGTGTGTTAGTGTCTTGTAACGTTTGTATAAAGAGGTTATTCTTATTGTGCTTATGTTGTTTAACGATAAGCCGTTATGTTAGTATTGTACCACTCACCTCTTGACATGTTATACGGGGTTAAGCTTCCCCGTGCGAGGATGCCTCAATGCGGGTCCAGGGACCTATGCGAGCTACGAGTTCGTGTTAGTGTGAGAGGAATACCTCACGCGGTCTATGTGGCCATGCGGACTACGAGTCGGGGCGATGTCGAGAGTAGCTACCTCGATGCGGGAATACCTCATGCGGGCCTAGGTGGCCTATGCGGTGCGGAGTCGTGATTAGGCATGCATAATGATACTATGGGCGATTGGCCTTGCTTCGATCATTCGCGGCCTAGAAAAGACACATTCTGATTTACCTAGTATTGCTCTTGTTTGTGATGTGGCACTATGTGCAGTTAACTCGGTTGTTTTCATACATACTTGTGAATTGGTTTTATAAAATGTTAAGGTTTTATATATGTATATGTATTTGTACTTTACAGTTTCACATACTTGGTACCTGTTGTACTGACCTCCTTCGGGGGGCTGCGTTCATGCCGCAGGTAAAGGGAAGCAGGTGGTAGATCCTCATTCTTAGGATCCTTACTCTGGTGTCAGGAGCTCCATTTCTCCGGAGGCTCGACTTTTGGTACGACTCTCCCTGGTGTTGTAGATATTTTGTACGTTCAGGGTATGGCGGGGCCTTGTCCCGCCATAGTTGTTTACATTTCCTAGAGGTCTGTAGTCCTGTTGTAAAGTTGGGATATAACTGCCAGACTTGGCACATATATATATATATGCCGAAAGGCAACTTTTTCTCAGATAAACTGTTTCTCATTTCATATTGTTTCATGTCTTGTTTTTATATTCCGCTGATTACTCTGATGTATGTCTACTTGGGTGCCCGGGTAAGGCACCAGTCACGGGCCCGGGATCGGGTCGTGACAAAAGTGGTATCAGAGCAGTTAATCCTCGGAAAGTGTCTACAGACCGTATCTAGTAGAGTCTTGATTATCGGTGTGTTGTGCACCACACCAATAATCAGGAGGCTATAGGATATTTAGGATTGGTTTCCATTCTTCTCACTCTGAGATCGTGCCTTAGAGCTGTGTTATAAGTTGGACCCCTCTAACGTATTCCTTTTCTGTACCAGTTATGCCTCCACGCAAGGCAACCCGGGCCCAGAAGGGCAAGGCAGCCGAGGGAGCTGCTAGTAGGACACAGAGGGCCACGAGGGCCCAGGCCCAGTCTATACCCGAGGCGATACCTCAGACGGCGAGTTCCACGACGCCGCCAGCCCCAGCAGGGTTTAGAGCCGCAGCAGTGGCTGATGAGACCACAGTACCTGCGCCTCGGTCCCGGCACAGGCGAGAGGAGATGGGTTCTGAAGAGATGGCCCGATTGCTAGCCGTGATTGTGGCGGACGCGAGATGGCCGGATCCAGCAGTTCCAGCTCCAGCAGTACCCGTGGTTCACCCGAGGTCGGATAGTTTGAGGCTACGGGATTTTCTGAGTTGTAGCCTGCCATAGTTCTACGGATCGAGGCCTGAGGATGATCCGCAGGAGTTCATCCGATAGTTACAGCGGATCATGAGAGTGATCAAGGCTTCGGAGACCGAGTCTGTGATCTTCGGTTCGCATCGGCTGCGTGATACCGCGATCGGCGGTTTGATTCGGGAGCTATCCCGGGGAGAGCATGCGCCTCAAGCAGTATGGGACGAGTTCTCGGAGGCTTTTCTCAGCCACTTCTTGCCTCCGCAGATGAGGAGGGCGCGGTAAGCGATTTTTGATCTTTGAGGCAGGCGCGCGATTGAGTACAACATTGAGTTCGATTTGTTGGCTCGATATGTCCCTGCGTTGGTAGCGAATATGGAGGGCGGTGCACCGCCACGCCAGGGCTAGATGATTATATGGCGTAGTCTTGCGCGGGTGTAGCTCTTCACGGGCATGGACATTGCCGCACGCGAGCTCGTACACTTGGATGCGAGGCGTAGAGGCGGCGGGTTGTGGATATCGAGAAGAAGGCTAGGCAGCGGGATCTTTTGGTAGCTCGGGGTGGGCGGCCTCGAAGCGATCTAGATTTGCACCACGGCGGCTGAGCACTCCTACACCGCGTCTTGGGATAACCAGGTATTCGAGGCGCACGGGGCCCAGGACTTCGGACTTCCAGGGTAGCAGGGGTGCTAACCGATCGAAGTCCTCTCAGTGTGTCCGATGTGGTAGATTCCATTCTGGGAGTTGTGGTACTGCTACGGGAGTTTGTTTCACTTGCGGCCAGCAGGGTCACTTTGCGAGCTTGTCAGCGAGCGTGGCCCGATGGTAGGGTCGGCTACGAGTCTTTTGCCGGGTCTTCATCTCCTACAGTTACTCGCCCCGGAGGGCAGGGTACTCATGGACCAGCAGGTCGCGGCAGAGGTCGTGGCGCGGGTCCCAGTTCCAGCGGTCCTCAGAACCGCATTTATGCCCTGTCCAGCCGCCAGGACCAGGAGGCATCGCCGGATGTCGTCACAGGTACTTTATCAGTTTCTTGTTGTGACGTATACGCCTTGATAGATCCGGGTTCTACTCTGTCCTATATATCTCCCCTTATTGCTAGTAGGATAGGGATAGAGCCTGAGTCCATAGACCCTTTCGAGGTAGCTACGCCAGTGGGTGATTCGGTG
The DNA here is from genome assembly GCA_029844215.1 of Przewalskia tangutica. Taxonomy (NCBI): domain Eukaryota; kingdom Viridiplantae; phylum Streptophyta; class Magnoliopsida; order Solanales; family Solanaceae; genus Przewalskia; species Przewalskia tangutica. The sequence goes on from CM056727.1 coordinate 113,608,749, forward strand.
GTAGCTCGGCGGGTATATAGGGCTTGCCCAGTGACTTTATGCAGTCGTCAGACCCTAGCCGACTTGATAGAGTTGGATATGACCGATTTCGATGTGATCATGGGTATGGATTGGCTAGCTTCTTGCTACGCCAATGTAGACTGCAGGGAGAGAGAGTGAGTGCGGTTCCGAGTTCTGAGGCGGTTATTGAGTGGGAGAACACCGTGTCGCGAGAGGTAGGTTTATTTCTTACCTCAAGGCTAGGAAGATGGTGCGAAGGGTATATCTACCATCTCATTCGGGTGTTTGATCTCGAGGTGCGGTACCAGATTTTGATCGATTCCGAGAGTCGAGAGAGTTCCCGGATGTGTTTCAGACGACCTCGGGTATCCTCCCGAGAGGAGATAGATTTTTGTATCGACGTCTTTGCGGACACTCGGCTATTTCTATTCCGCCATCTGAGAATGGAACCCGCCGAGTTGAGAGAGTTGAAGGACGGTGAGAGATTTCTTTGGAGAAGGATTCATCGAGCCTAGTGTTTCTCCCAGGGAGCGTGTATTGTTCGTGAAGAAGAAGGGCGGGGCCTGCGCATGTGTGTTGATCTGAGCGGTGAACAAGGTGACTATTAAACGAATACCCTTCCGGGATTGATGATTTGTTCGACCGGTTGCGAGGTGCGAGATGTTTCTCAAGATTGATCTGCGATCGGGCTATCATCAGTGCGAGTTAGAGGCGGATGTCCCTAGGATGCATTCGGACCGTGCGCACTATGAGTTGAGGTTATGTCTTTCGGTTTGACCATGCTCGGCGGTATTTATGGATTTGATGAACCGAGTGTTCAAGCCATTTTGGATACGTTTGTGATAGTATTCATTGATGACATCTTGGTTTATTCCGCTCGAGCGAGGAGCATGCGGAGCATTTGAGGCTGTCTTGAGAGTTCTCCAGACCAGATTATACGCCAAGTTTTCCAAATGTGAGTTTTGGTTGGCTTGGTGGCATTTCTTGGGCATATTGTAGGGTGATGGTATTCGGGTGGATACGCCAAGATCGAGGCGATCGAGAGTTGGCCTAGACCTCTTACTCTCGACAGTGCGCAACTTTACGGGCCTTGCAGCTACTATCGGAGGTTCGTGGAAGTTTGCTTATTTGGCACCTTTGACTAAGGTGACTCGAGAAGGGAGCTAAGTTTGGTGGGTGATGCTTGTGGCGGGGTTTCGATTCTTGAAGGAGAGATTGACGATCGCCCAGTTCTTACTCTTCGGAGAGGTCTAGCGGCTATGTGGTGTATTGTGATCGTCGAGCATCGGGCTTGGATGTGTGTTGATGCGGCGGGGCAAGGTTATAGCATACGCATCCGAAGCGGCTTAAGAAGCATGAGAGGAACTATTTGGAGTTGGCAGCGGTGATTCACGCCTTGAAGATCTGGAGGCACTATTTGTATGGGGTTCATGTGGATATTTACACAGACCACAAGAGCCTCGATATATCTTCGGCAGAGGAGTGAACTTACGACAGAGACGGTGGTTAGAGTTACTCAAGGATTATGATGTCGATATCCTGTACCACCCAGGGAAGGCCAATGTTGTGGCAGATGACCTTAGTCGTAGGTCTATGGGGAGTCTATCAGATGTGCAGCCAGAGAGGAGGGGCATGGTCCGCGAGTTGCATCAGCTAGCGAGTCTTGGAGTCCGATTGATTGATTCTGATAGTAGTGGGGTTCGAGTTCGAGAGGTTGCCGAGTCTTCCATCGTCGAGGAGGTGAAAAAGCAACAGTTTGAGGACCCGATTTTGACACGGTATCGTGATACGGCTCTTCGTGAGGGGAATGGTCCTTTTGAGGTAGCACCTGATGGGGTGCTAAGGTTTGAGCGAGTTGTGTGTTCGGATATTGCAGGACTTGGCGGCGGGTTCTAGGGAAGCACACGCGGCGTTACTCTATCCATCCGGGTCGACCAAGATGTACCACGACCTCGGATATGTGTATTGGTGGGATGGCACGAAGAGAGGCGTTGCGAGTTTGTTGCTCGGTGCGTGTTGTCGGCGGTAAAGGTAGAGCATCAGAGGCCTGGTGGATTATTGCAGACGATAGAGATCCCGACCTGGAAGTGAGAGGTGATCAACATGGACTTTATCACAGGATTACCTCGCACTCAGAGGAAGCATGATTCTATCTGGGTTATCGTCGACAGGCTGAGGAAATCAGCCCACTTTCTTCCAGTCAGGACGACTTTTTAGTAGGATTGTGCCGCACTTTACATCCGAGAGATCGTGAGTGCATGGGGTCCCTATTTCTATCATATCGCATGAGAGCCCGGTTCACGGCTAACTCGGAGGTCTTTCGAGAAGGGTTTAGGGGCGAGTGAGCTTTGATCGTATTCCATCCTCGAGCAGACGGGCGACGAGCGCAAGCTATCCGGACTCGAGGATATCTGCGAGCTTTGTGTTTTTGACTTCAGGGGTAGCTGGGAGGATCATTTTCCTCTAGTAGAGTTTGTGTATAATAATAGCTACCACTCCAATATTCAGATGGCGCCTTATGAGGCCTTGTATGGGAGGAAGTGCAGATCGCCGATAGGCTGGTTTGACGTGGGCGAGGTTGATTGGTTGGGCGGACTTGTCTGAGCGATGGATAAGGTAAAGCTTATCGACGCGGTTATCGACTTCGAGTCGGCAAGTCGTATCACGATCATCGTCGTCGGCATCTGGAGTTTGAGGTTGATGATTGGGTTTTCCTGAAGGTGTCACCCATGAAGGGTGTGATGAGGTTTGGGAAGAAATGGAAGCTCAGGCCAAGGTACATTGGGCCTTATCAGATTGTCCGCAGGGTAGGCAAGGTTGCCTATGAGTTGGATCTGTCGTCCGATCTCGAGGCAGTGCATCCGGTTTTTCATGTTTCTAAGCTGAGGAGATGTATCGGGGATCCATCTAGGGTACACCCGATTGACGATGTCCAGGTGACCGAGGGGTTATCGTATGAGGAGAGTCTCATAGCGATACTCGATCGTCAGGTTAGGCGGTTGCGGACGAAGGATGTGGCTTCCGTCAAGGTCTTATGGCGGAACGAGAACAGGGAGCAGATGACGTGGGAAGCAGAGGAGGACATGAGGCAGAGGTATCATCACTTATTCCCCACACCTCCAGGTAACTCACTTTCCTACTTGTAAATTTTCATTGACATATATGCTTAATTGTTGTATTGTGGCCATGTGTGGCATTTGCAAACTGTTTACGTTATGAGGAACTTTATCGTTATTGTCACACCCCGAACCCCGGGCCCGTGACTGGTGCCCTACCTGGGCACCCTGCTACCTTAACAACACAAGTAAACTGCGGAAATTTAATAACACCTCATTTTTTCTTTTTGTTTTAAAACCAACGTACGTGCAAGGCAAAGCCGACAAGGCTGCCATATAATATACGTAATAAAAGACACTACACTGTACATGAGTCCAATCCCACATATGAATACAGACCTCTAGGAGTTAAACTGAAATATGACGGGACAAGGCCCCGCCGTACCCAAAACTGTACAAAGCACATGCATGAAGGATATATACCAAAAGATAAACTCACGGACAGAGGAGCTATCCAAAACCACGGCGAGGATCCTACACCGCCGATCACCAAACAACGTACCTAAACTGCGGCATGAACGGCCCCGAAGGAGTCGATGCGAAGAATGTACCAAGTATGTGAGCGATGAAATGCGTAATAAAATCATAACGATCTAAACAAAACAGGAGACATGTCGATAGCCAACCTACATTACATAACACATGCGGTCATATCAAGTCGGGACGCAGCCGCCAAGTCACTACTCAAATATAACTATGGGTCTCACGCCCGTAATATCAATCATGCGTGGAATCCTTCCTCACTGCCGGCAGTCCATGATGTAATAACACCAATAAGGATACATGAACACCAAGTCCCACCCGTGTCCTAAATACCACGTGGTCTCATGCCCCGGAATCCCACATCGTAAAAGCATGCCCATAGGGTAACACAAACAAATCCGGGGACATATATGATAATCAAATTACAACACATTGTGCCTTACTAACAATGAGAGTAAACAGTAGTATCCTTACAATATGAAATAGGAAGCTCATGATCAAAACAGGACCATCCGCCCGCAGTATCATTTAGCCATCCTACTCGCGGGACTATTTCACCGCGTAGGCGCGTGGACGCGTGAGGTATTCCTCGCATGGGACTATTTCACCCGCATAATCCCTTACGGACTCGCGTGAGGTATTCTTCGCATAGGTTTGGACCGCGCGTGGGACTATTTCACCGCATAAGTCCTTACGGACCGCGTGAGGTATTCGTCGCGTCGTGGGTAGCAATTCCACGAGCGCAATGCCACAAACCCGGGAATGACCGAAACAACCGATATACCAATAGCACACAGGCTATTTCCAGCACTAGGCAATTCTCAACTAATCAGGCCAAGTACTTATCAAGGCACACATGGAAAAATTCTCATTTAGCAAGCCAAAGTACTTACCAAGGCACCCTTAGACTAATTCTCAATTAATCAAGCCAAAGTACTTATCAAGGCACAAATAGAATAATTCTCAATTAACAAGCCAAAGTACTTATCAAGGCACAAATAGAATAATTCTCATTTAGCAAGCCAAAGTACTTTCCAAGGCACCCTTAGACTAATTCTCAATTAATCAAGCCAAAGTACTTATCAAGGCATAATAGAATAATTCTCAATTAACAAGCCACAGTACTTATCAAGGCACAAATAGAATAATTCTCATTTTATCAAGCCAAAGTACTAATCAAGGCACACTTAGACAAATTCTCAATTTATCAAGCTAAAGTACTTATCAAGGCACAAATAGAATAATTCTCATTTTATCAAGCCAAAGTACTAATCAAGGCACACTTAGACAAATTCTCAATTTATCAAGCCAAAGTACTAATCAAGGCATCACATAGAATTATTCTCAATTAAACAGGCCAAAGTACTACGTCGTGCATTCTTTTCAAAGACTCATTTCTATGTAAAGCCCCACGATACTAACACCCGTAGTATCAAGGCGTGTCTATTTTTCAAAGTAAGTTACTACACTTTTAGAAAACTCATTTCAAAGCTTGAAATCAAGTAACTCCAAATTTTCACAATCTAGGCAACGTATGCCCTTAATCAAAATAGACAACTTTCTAAACCTTCCATAAAGCCGTTATAACCAACTTCCCATAAAGCCGTTATAATCCTTTATGGTTTTAGACATATCCATTCCTTTTATAACCAAGAGACTTATACTATTAAAACCAAGTATCACATACTTACAAATCAAGTTCTTAACTTTCAAAATACTTCAAGTCTCTTAACTTTCAAAATACTTCAAGTCTCTTAATATATAGAAAACAAGTTTCTTCTACTTTTAAACCAGAAGTAACTCACTCCTTTAAAACAAGTTACTTCTCTTAAATCATGTCATTTCTCCTCTTTTAAAACAATTAAGTAAATCACTCCTTTGACTCCCCTAAAGTCATTATAATGACCTTTAGGATTTTGGGACTAAGGCACTAGCCCAAAAGATTTGGAAACCACTTCCTTTTCAAGACTCTATGTACTTTTAAGTAAAATACTTTCACTTTTAAGAATCCAAACTTCACTAAGAAAATGGATTTTACAACTTACAATTTAAACATCAAAGTACAATCAAGGAAGTACATAGAACAAATTCTATTCTAGGCAATCCAAATACAACCAAGGAATGGATCATTTAAGGAGTAGAACATACTTTCTTAATCTTAAGGAATCATGCTAAAAGAGGAGATAGTTCACATACCTTTTCGGCTAAATCCATAAGCTAAGCCGAATACGCCGTACGTAGAAGTGTCAACCTATAATGGTCACAACAAGACTATAAACTTCTAGTCTCAATGTAGAATAATACTAAGTATACGGTCTCTAATTCTACGGAAAATTGGGCAGCACTTCCTTTGTTTCTACTCACTTTGCCACCTTTTTCAAGGCCGAATACAATAACCAACAAGCCACATTTAAGGCTCCAAACAACAACCAAACAAAGGGGATTACACGCCTTACAATACGTGTAAAATTCCGCCCCACAATTCATACCAAATAGTATAATACTACACTAGCCATTCTCGGCCAACATATAACCAATAACACTACGTCTTTTCCAATCCTTTTCCAATTTCAAGTTCTTAGGTCAACATGTTATTTAGATATAAACAACTTCAACAACTACAATTTCCTTCATACACAACATGCGACGACTTAAACGAATAATCAACTTGAATTGTAGTCTTAAGGCTAACATGCTAGTTTTTCGGATTAGGGTTCCAATAGCCAATACACTAATCCAACTACATAATATATAACTCATGCTTGCTAATATCCATAGCTACAATGATAAGTAAACTTAATTACTAAAACGACAAGATTATACCTTTCAAAGCCCTTAAAAATTTCCAAGATTCAAAGTCGCGCCTTAGAAATTCTTAGCTCCTTTCCTTAAGCTCCAATCCGCTCCAAGCACTCCTTAGAGGCCTATGAAGAACCCATCTTCAAGTTCCAACTTCAAAGTTGAAGAACTCCAATAGTTTTCGCCTTGCGACTAACGTGAAAACTCCGTTTTTCCGAAATCTTTCTATTGAGATATCCTTACAATACCCTAAGGGACATTGGGTTAAAGTCTTGTGGCTAATGGATCAAAACTACTAAAATTTTGTGTGGGAGATAGGTCAAACAGGAAGCATGTCTTGCTAGCTCTAAGTTCTCTCAATTTTTTCTAAGTGTAAAATGCCAAGTCTTGCACTAGTATGATATATAAAACACATTGGAGGGTCTAGATAATCACACTTGTTAAAATTGGAGGGAAGAGATCAAGCCAAATGGCTCTTGACTTGGTCAACAATGTCAAGCTCTTAATTAGCAAGACTTTGTGATCTACACAATTTTCAAATGACCCTTTTGCCCTTGCAACATTTCGACCAAGGCCATGTGGGATGAGTGCCACGTGTCGCCCTCTCATTCGTCCATAAAATTCCGTAACCCTCCTGGGCCCCACAAAATGTAAAATTCCTCGGGTGGGCCCCACGTGACCAAATCCGTAAAAATAAATTTCCATAGTGTTAATAAGTTCCATACTTTACAAATATTGTCTTTTGAGAATCCAATTCTCAACAACGAGTATTTTTCCTTTCCGTCGTCCGGAAGATTTTCCGTCGGAAAAACAATTCTTCCTTTCGTACTAATTTCCAAGTCTTGTTTCCTTTCGTACATTCTCTTATACATGTTCTGGACTTACCGGGTGTAACATTCTTCCCCCCTTAGAAACATTCGTCCCCGAATGTTCTTAGTCGGTTTTCAAGCCATACAAACTCCGGCATAAACTCTATACTATGCCTCTCAATCAAAACTGCACAAGACCAACGATGTCACACATGACCACCACATAACATACGTAAACATATCAATGGACCTTCCGTCCGCTACCTCTTCTCATAAACTCGAAGGTTACAGTCTCCTAGAACACGGGATCCTTAGAGGTTCCTTTCTTTCCTTACTTGTCATACTTTCTCGTACTTTCAAACTCATCTAGTACACGTACAAAATCTCAAATCTTGTTTCTGTTCTCCAATCCTTGGAGTTACTAACCAACTTGGCCATATTGTTACTTACCTTCCCGTTAAGGCTTTTCTCGGTCCTTACGACCTAGTTCCGGTGGAACGCGTCCACAAACTCGTACAACGATTTACTAAACTTGGGTCTGGCATCCCCGGGACCCTATCACATAACGGGACCATTTCTAACTGATATCACCCCATTCCATACTACTGGCTAACCCGAAATGAGTCCATAACCCGACTCATCGTCACACTTAACTTGTCATTCTTAGTCTGAAATAAATCTTTCTCTTATCTCAAGGTACTTCTTACCCTATCCCCTATTCACTAGAGGTTCGTCACATAGGCCAAAGTATTTCTACTGCACAATCCTCCCTATTGGTCTTACACTGTTACGGGGTAAATACAACTTGTGAACTCTACACAACTATAGTCTCAGTTCACTTATCATTCTTGTCAACATTCTTAACTTCCCACTTTACTAATCAAGGTATCCCTACCTCTGGGGTACTATCACTTACAACTGCTAGCAACAAAGGAAAAACATATACGCTAAGGCAAAATCTGAATCTAACAATGCACGTATGATTCAAAAGAATCGAACTATACCTGTAACCCCGTGCGGTGTCGCTTCCTGATCCTGTCCAGTAGTCACGTCATCTCTGCGGTTCGAAGGACCGCCAGAACTATAAACTCCACCCTGACTTCTACCACGGTGGTGACATCCGAACACCTGTCCCGGGGGCGACATTGTGGAGGAAATGGAACCAACTACCGGCCTCATAGGCTGAGCCACCCCACCGGTGCTCATACAAGGACATACCCTCGAGAATATGGCGGACGGCCACAATAAAAACAAACACACGTGCCATAACGGTATTTCCCGAACGACGCTTACTACATCTGGAACACTGAGGAATAAGTGGCCTCGACTGAGAAAATCTTCTGCTCCTCTGAGAACCTCGATCCCTGGAGCTTAGACCGGCTCCTAAATACCTTGTGGGGTCAAATCTCCCACCTGTGAGCTGCGGGGGTATGTCTTGGGTAGGGGACGAATATCTCACTCACGCCGGCGACTCGTCCAAAACTCACCGGAATAACCAACCGGTCTAGCCTTCTTACTCGGATCTCGCGGCCTCTACCTCTGTACACACCTGCATGCGGCCGAATAACCTCCTGGCGAAAGCTGCAGCACACTATCTTGGTCAATAACATAATGGCTTCGCATGACCCTAAAGTCTTCCCTTATCGAGCTGGAGGCTCGGTGCTTGGGCCTCAAAACTCGCGAAGAAGAACTTCGCCATCGCGAACAACATCCGGTGTGCCACAGGCATAAGCCCTATCAACTCTCTGAGTCTGACTAGTAGCTCTTGCTACTCCTTTTGCCCTTCTAGGCGGTTGTTGCCCTCCTTGGAGGCATAACTGTAACACAACAATACGTCAGAGAGGAATTTTCTTACTAACACAGCTCTATGGCACGATCTTAGAGTGAGAAGAATAGAAACTAACTCTAAATGTCATGTAGCCTCCTGTTTATGGGTGTGGCGCGCAACACACCGATACTCAAGACTCTACTAGACACGGTCTGTAAATATTCCGGGGATTCGCTCACGATACCACTTTGTCACACCGAACCGGGCGTGGTGGTGCCCTACACAGGCACCTGCTACCTTAACAACACAAGTAAACTGCGGAAATTTAATAACACCTCATTTTTTTTTTTTTTTAAAACCAACGTACGTGCAAAGCGCAAAGCGCGTCGCCATATAATATACGTAATAAAAGACATTACACTGCATACGAGTCCAATCCCACATATGAATACGGACCTGCAGGAGTTAAATCGAAATATGACAAGGCCCGCCGTACCCAGCTACAAAGCACATCTTGAAGGATATATACCAAAAGATAAACTCACGGGCGGAGGAGCTATCCAAAACCCCGAGCAGGATCCTACACGCCGATCACCAAACAACGTACCTAAACTCGCGGCGTGAACGGCCCGAAGGAGGTCGATGCGAAGAATGTACCAAGTATGTGAGCGATGAAATGCGTAATAAAATCATAACGATCTAAACAAAGCAGGGAGACATATGCGATAGCCAACCTACATTACATAACACATGCGGTCATATCAAGTCGGGGACGCAGCGCCGAGTCACTACTCAAATATAATTATGGGTCTCACGCCCGTAATATCAATCATGCGTGGAATCCTTCCTCATCACGGCGATCCATGATGTAATAACACCAATAAGGATACATGAACACCAAGTCCCACCCGTGTCCTAAATACCACGTGGTCATGCCGGAATCCCACATCGTAAGCATGCCCGTAGGGTAACATAAACAAATCGGGGACATATATGATAATCAAATTACAACACATTGTGCCTTACTAACAATGAGAGTAAGCGATAGTATCCTTCTGATATGAAATAGGAAGCTCATGATCAAAACAGGACCATCCGCGCGGTATCATTTAGTCATCCTACTCGGGACTATTTCACGCGTAGGCGCGTGGACCCGCGTGAGGTATTCTCGCATGGGACTATTTCACCCGCATAAGCCCTTACGGACTCGCGTGAGGTATTCTCGCATAGGTGGACCGCCGCGTGGGACTATTTCACCGCATAAGTCCTTACGGACCCGCGTGAGGTATTCTCGCATCGTGGGTAGCAATTCCACGAAAGCGCAAATGCCACAAACCGAGGAATGACCGAAACAAGCGATATACCAATAGCACACAGGCTATTTCCGGCACATAGGCAATTCTCAACTAATCAGGCCAAGTACTTATCAAGGCACACATGGAAAAATTCTCATTTAGCAAGCCAAAGTACTTACCAAGGCACCCTTAGACTAATTCTCAATTAATCAAGCCAAAGTACTTATCAAGGCACAAATAGAATAATTCTCAATTAACAAGCCAAAGTACTTATCAAGGCACAAATAGAATAATTCTCATTTAGCAAGCCAAAGTACTTTCCAAGGCACCCTTAGACTAATTCTCAATTAATCAAGCCAAAGTACTTATCAAGGCACAATATAATAATTCTCAATTAACAAGCCACAGTACTTATCAAGGCACAAATAGAATAATTCTCATTTTATCAAGCCAAAGTACTAATCAAGGCACACTTAGACAAATTCTCAATTTATCAAGCTAAAGTACTTATCAAGGCACAAATAGAATAATTCTCATTTTTATCAAGCCAAAGTACTAATCAAGGCACACTTAGACAAATTCTCAATTTATCAAGCCAAAGTACTAATCAAGGCATCACATAGAATTATTCTCAATTAAACAGGCCAAAGTACTATGTACGTACATTCTTTTCAAAAGACTCATTTCTATGTAAAGCCCCACGATACTAACACCCGTAGTATCAAGGCGTGTCTATTTTTCAAAGTAAGTTACTACACTTTTAGAAAACTCATTTCAAAGCTTGAAATCAAGTAACTCCAAATTTTCACAATCTAGGCAACTTATGCCCTTAATCAAAATAGACAACTTTCTAAACCTTTCATAAAGCCGTTATAACCAACTTCCCATAAAGCCGTTATAATCCTTTATGGTTTTAGACATATCCATTCCTTTTATAACCAAGAGACTTATACTATTAAAACCAAGTATCACATACTTACAAATCAAGTTCTTAACTTTCAAAATACTTCAAGTCTCTTAACTTTCAAAATACTTCAAGTCTCTTAATATATAGAAAACAAGTTTCTTCTACTTTTAAACCAGAAGTAACTCACTCCTTTAAAACAAGTTACTTCTCTTAAATCATGTCATTTCTCCTCTTTTAAAACAATTAAGTAAAACACTCCTTTGACTCCCCTAAAGTCATTATAATGACCTTTAGGATTTTGGGACTAAGGCACTAGCCCAAAAGATTTGGAAACCACTTCCTTTTCAAGACTCTATGTACTTTTAAGTAAAATACTTTCACTTTTAAGAATCCAAACTTCACTAAGAAAATGGATTTTACAACTTACAATTTAAACATCAAAGTACAATCAAGGAAGTACATAGAACAAATTCTATTCTAGGAAATCCAAATACAACCAAGGAATGGATCATTTAAGGAGTAGAACATACTTTCTTAATCTTAAGGAATCATGCTAAAAGAGGAGATAGTTCACATACCTTTTCGGCTAAATCCATAAGCTAAGCCGAATACGCCGTACGTAGAAGTGTCAACCTATAATGGTCACAACAAGACTATCAACTTCTTGTCACGACCCGAACCCGGGCCCGTGACTGGTGCCTTACCCCGGGCACCCTAGTGATACAACATCAGAGAAAATCAGCGGAAATAAAAACATGAACATGAATTAAGAGACAAGATAAATAAACAGGTCAACCAAAACAGTTGCCTTCATCATATATACATAAATACCCGAACAGTTATCCTCTTCTTTTTTTTACAAACCACGCTTGTGATTGCTACTGACCTCTAAGATTTATATGACAACTATGACGGACGGGGCCCCGCCATACCTCTGAACGCATAAGAACTTACGGACTGTGGTAACATACCAAAGATAAGCCTCCGACGAAGCGGAGCTTCCCAAAACTGAAATGAGATCCTAAACGCGGATCGGCGGTAGATGTACTTATCTGCGGCATGAACGCGGCCCGAAGGAGGTCGATAACAGTACCAAGTATGTGAAAGCAGAAATATCGTAAATGAAATCATAATAGTCTATAAAAGCGAGACATGTATGATAACCAAACTACGATACACACACATGATTATATCAATTCGGTCTCACGCCACAACATCAATCCCGCGTGAGTACCTTCCTCACCGGCGATGCATGATATGATAACAACAAGACAACAATCCAAATGGGAGCATACGTGTGCACGATCGTGTCGATATGTCCAAAGGAACAAATAAGACAACATTCCAAATGGAAGCATACCCGTGCGCTACGCGTCGTGTCGGTATGTCAAAGGAAACAATAAGACAAAGATTCCAAATGGAAGCATACCCGTGCGCTACGATCGTGTCGGTATGTCCAAAGGGAAACAATAAGACAAAGTTCCAAATGGAAGCATACGTGCGCTACGCGCGTGTCGATATGTCCAAAGGGAAACAATAAGACAACAAGGCGGTAATCAAAGTGGAAGCATACGTGCGCTACGCGTCGTGTCGATATGTCCAAAGCGATTAACAAAAGTAACACTATCAGCGGAACGTGCGTGGAATTTATCCGTCACTGCCGGTCACGTCCAAGTAAGTTCTCAACAAGTCAACCAACCCTCCATCGAGAGACGCGGTAGTATAGAAACACAATTCTTGCACAACAAAGGCTATCACAACAAGCATAGGCAAGTTTCACAACAACAAGCATAGGCAAGTTTCACAACAACAAGCATAGGCAAGTTTCACAACAACAAGCATAGGCAAGTTTATACACAACTCGAAGTACTTTCATTTTATGCCCAAGTCCGGGTTTTAACCCTAAAGTACTACGTACGTTAAATTCCTTTTAAAGAGATCTATTCCTTTTATCAAAGTCACCCGATACCCGTAGTATAAAAATAGAGTGACTTATATCTTTTAAGTAAACCAAAACAACTTTCATACTTTCCTTTTTAAAACCAAATTAAGGCAACACCATGCCTTCTTTTTTTGACCAAAACACTTCTCTTTTTAAAGTCAAGTTACCACATTAAAACCAATGATAAAACCCTCCTTTTTGTTTTCATAAAGTCGTTATAGCTAACTTCCTATAAAGCTGTTATAATACTTTATGTTTTAAACCAATTTAAGACAACACAATGCCTTTCTTTTCCCTAAAGTTCCAGTTTGCCTAATTTCAATTACGCAAGTCTCTTTTTAGAAAAGTTTCATAGTTCAATGTCTTAATCTCTTTTAAAACAATTGAGTAACATATGCCATAAAGTAGTAGGTTATTCTTGTTCATAATCAGTCTTATTAAGCAGCCATGATCTAGAAAATGTAATATCATTTTGTCTCATCTTAGCTTCTATGCAGATGGAGGTTTCTACTGGTTTTATTAATACTTAATTATTCAATACATTTTTCTTTATTAACGCTGCAGTGGTTTGTCGATACACATTCTGATTTCCGAAATCAGTAAAACATTATCCCTTTCAAAAACCAAGTACTCATTACTCACGAATGAGGTTTCACACAAACATCCATATTAAGTCAAGTCTCTTATCTTTTAAGAATAAGTCTCTTAACTTCTTGTCACGACCCGAAACTGGGCCCGTGACTGGTGTCTTACCCCGGGCACCCTAGTGACACAACATCAGAGTAATCAGCGGAACATAAAACACATACGTGAAACAAATGAAGTACAAAACAGTAATCTGTGAAAACTTGCCTTTCGGCATATATATATATACAACAACTTTTTCAATCATGAACAGCTTAATCCTTTTTACAAACCCTGCCCACAACAGTACTACAGACCTCTAAGAATGATATGACAACAACGACGGGACAGGGCCCCATCATACCCCTGAATGTAAGCACCCACAATAACAGGGGACTATACCAAGATAAGCCTCCGGAGAAACGGAGCTTCCCAAAAGCTGAACTGTGACCCTAAGAGCGAGGATCAACGACTGGTGTACCTTTACCTGCGGCATGAACGCGGCCCGGAAGGTCGGTAACAAAAGTGCAGTATGTGAAATCGAAATAAATCGTAAATGAAATCATAGTAGTCTATATAAAGCGGGACACGTGTATGATAACCAAACTACGATTCACAATAAATAAACAAATATGTCAAGTCGTGACTCACGCCTCAAGTCATCACAATAGAACCGTGCGGTAAGTAAATGCGAAGGCATAGCCTACTACTAAGACGCGATACAAACAAAATACCATAAAGCGCATCACGAGTGCATGCCGCCGCGCATGATCGGCGGCCACTCGCGCGAGATCAATGTCGTCTATCCACGGAACTACCGCAGACTCGCATAGGTCACACACGCACCGCATGAGGTATTCCTCGAATCATGGTCCTGCATCACCGAGGTATACCGCGTCGAGGGCATTTTAACCACGGTATCCACCTAGGCTCCGCGGCCGCATAGTCCTCAAAGACCGCATAGTCCTCAAAGACCGCATAGGGCATCCCGCGTCGGGCTAAACACCGGAATGATCAATCCCGAGCTCCCGCAACTCCGCATAGTCACAAGGAATTTGACAGGCCGTATAGACCCGCATCAAGCGGTGGCAAGCCCTCGGTATAACAAGTCAAGGGTATGTGATATAATATGATCTGCGGGCTTAACGTTTGACAACGTAAGCACAACAAGAGTGACCCTTACATAATAATCACAAGATACTAACACGTAGCATCCTAACATGTTTACTTATCAAATCAACAAGAAAGTATTACAAGGCTATCACAAACCAATACAATCAAGTTATTCACACAAGTACTTTCTACCTACAAGTTCGTATTTTATCCCCAAAGTACTTCACACATTAAATCTTTAAAAGAATCGTTTAGTTCACATAAGTCACACAATACCCGTAGTATAAAATAGAGTGATCGTCTTTTAAGTAATCAAAATACTTACCTTTGTAAAATCAAGTAACAACATTATTTTCCAAACGTCCAAGTTTGCCTAATTTCAAGTGTTTACGTTTCTTATTTTAGAAAGGTTTCGTAGTTCATAGTCTTATTTATTTAGGAATATAATTCTCTTTTAACAATCTGAAAAACATAAACCTTATGTGTGAGTAGGACATTCTTGTTTATAACAATCTTATTACAAAGACCGTGATCTAGGAAATATCATTTTGTCTCATCTTAGCTTCTATGCAGATGGAAGTTTCTACTGGTTTTAATAATACTTAATCTGTCAAAACATTTCCTTTTATTAACGCTGCAGTGGTTTGTCGATACACATTCTGATTTCCGAAATCAGTAGAACATTCTTAAGCCGTTATACCTAACTTCCCATAAAGCTAGTATAACTCTTAAGTTTTTAAAAACCAAGTATTATTTCTTCTTTCAAAATGATTTCAAAAATCTTTTGAAATACTTCAAGTTCTTTATTATCACATAACCAGCCAGTTATAGTTCAAATCAGTTACCTTTTAAAAACCACAAGTATTTTCTTACCTACATAAAGCTGTTATAACCAACTTCCCATAAAGCCGTTATAACACTTTTATGTTTTAAACCAATCAAATACATTTAGCACATGTACGTCTACCGTACTAAATAGTTCACACATATCATGCTAGAAGAGATAGGAAGAGGTTCACATACCTCGCGACGATTATCGACTAATAGCAAAACGCTCCAAGTACCTCAAACTGTCGGCTACGCCTTAAGCCGAGTAGATCGCGCCACGCATTGTACATCAACCTATAAGGCCACAAGGCGCTTATTAACATCTAGGTCTTATCGTAGAACATTCTACAGAAAATTCGGCGCCTCCCCATGACAGCGTAAATCTCCTCCTCTATCGGGGCCGGCTATCAAGCCAACCAGGGGGGGGTTCATACATCTAACCGGACGTGCACAATTCTACCTCACATAAAAACTACACAAGTCTCTCATGTCTGATCCTATGTAAAAGCGATTCGATACTCTTCTTTCGAAAGGTTTCTTATTATTCAGGGCTTAAGTCAAAAGACATCACGACAACAACGTTGATTCTACATATAGTATACTTCAACTATAGTCTAACAATCATGTAATTTCCAATTACAATAGAGGGACAAGATATTTACCTCGATAAGCCCATAATTATCCAAGTATAAAGTCGATCCCGGGCAATCGTTTAGCTCGACTCCGGCGCTCAACCGCTCTAAACCACCCTTAGAAGTTCTAACCAACTTACACAATACTCAACGGACTATGGAGATTTTCCTAGGGTTTCGGTTTTGTGACTGACGGGAAGTATAATAGTATTTCTGGGCTTTTCGTAAAGGTATAACCTTAGAATACTATAAGGTATACGGCTAAGGTAATTTGGGCATTATAACAATACTTTTGAGAGTATTTCTACACCACAAAGGGGGGGGTATTATACGAAAGCAACTAACTAGGCTGGGGGTACCGGCACACTACTAGGAGGGAGAGGGCTCTCGGCCAGGGGCCTTTCAAAGGGGAGAGGGCTCTTGGGCGAGAGTCAACAAGAGGAGAGGGAGGATTTTAACACTTAGAAGATTTGTGGAAAGGATGAAGAATTCATCAAAGGGAGAGGTATTTATAGCATAAGCCAAGGCCAACCAATGGCCAAGATCTTGCCAAGTGCATAGCAAGTGTAGGGCCAAGATCTTGCCAAGTGCACCTTATCCATCTAACACAAAAATATCCTACCAACCCTTGACCAAACAAGGCCAACTTTCGGCCACCTTTACCGCCCCCACTCCACCAATGAGAGGGTGCCAAGTGGCGCCCTCTTGTTGGTCCAAAATGTTCCGTCTCTCGGAAAAATCCGCAAAAATTAAAAAAGACATAGCCGGAATTTTCCCTACGAAAGCTGTGAAAACGTTTCGTCGAAAAACGACTCTAATCGGGTGTTGTGAACAAAGTGAAAATCGTCCAAGCCTTACTCTTAAGTTCAAATTTTCTACGTACGTCCTTACGTACATACTCTGGAAATACGGGGTATAACACTTCTAAACCATTAAACCGTTCTTTTTATCTCTCTTAAGACGTTACACCTAACTTCTCATAAAGCTGGTATAACTCTTATGTTTTCAAGCCAAGTATACACTTCTTTCAAAAAGGTTTCTTAATCTTTTAGAATACTTCAAGGTTCTTTATTATCACACATCAAGTCGGTTATAAGTCAAATCAGTTATCTTTTAAAAAAACCACAAAGCATTTCTCATTTACATAGAGCTGTTATAACCAACTTCCAATAAAGCCGTTATAACACTTTATGTTTAAAAACAATCAAATACATTTAACATATGTACGTCTACCGTACTACATAGTTATACACATATTATGCTAGAACAGATAAGAAGAGGTTCACATACCTCGCGACGATTATCGACTAATAGCAAAACGCTCCAAGTACCTCAAACCGTCGGCTACACCTTAAGCCGCGGATCACGCCACGTAGTACTTGACCTATAGAGGCCACAAGGCGTCTATTAACATCTTAGATCTCAATGTAGAATATTCTACGAGAAAATTGGCGGCACCTCCCGCAATGGCGTAAATCTCTCTCATCGAGGCGGCTACCAAGCCAACAGGGGTCTTCGTCTAACCGGCGTGTACAATTCTACTACGGTAATGCTACACAAGTCTCTGTCTGATCTATGTAATTCTGATTCGATTCTCTTCTTTAAATTCAGGCTTAAGTCGCAAGACATTGCCGCACAACTATGTTGATTCTATATATAGTATACTTAACTATATACTCTCTGACATGTAATTTCCAATTACAATGAAGGTTAAGAATGTTTACCTCGATAAGCCCAAAATTATCCGAGTTTATATGTCGATCTGAGCAAGGTTTAGCTCCTACTCGTGCGCTCAGGCCAGCTCAACCAACCCTTAGAAGTTCTAACCAACTTCTACTTATAACTTCAACTACGGGTGAAGATTTACTTAGGGTTTCGTTTTTGTGGTGAGGAAGTATAATAGTATTTTACGGGCTTTTGTATAAGTGTAACCTTGGGAATACTACAAGGTATTTGGGCCAAGGTATTTGGGAATTATAACAATACTAGGAGAGTATTTCTATACCACAACAAGGGGTATTATACGAAAACAACTAGGCTAGGGGGGGTACCCCACGGCTAGCACCTCAAGGAGGGGGGGATACTTTCGGCTATGCTAGGGAGGGGGCCTCGGCCGAACCACTTAGGCTAGAGGGGAGAGGGTGTTGGATGAAAGCTCGAGGAGAGGAGGATTTTTCAAGACGTAGAACAATTTAGGATGAAGAAGTTCATCAACTTAGAGGGGTATTTATAGGTCAAGAAATGGCCAACCAATGGCCAAGATCTATCCAAGTGTAAGGCAAGTGTAGGGCTAGATTTCAACCATGTGTACCTTATCCATCTACCACACAACTTGCACAAAATATCCTACCTACTACACAAGACCCAATCGTCCAATATTGTCGTCCAAGCCTTCCAATGTGAGGGTGACACATGTCACCCTCCCGTTGGTCCAAAATGTTACGTCTCTCGGAAAAATCCGCAAAAATTATTATTGACATAGCCGGAATTTTCCCTACGAAAGCTGTGGAAACGTTTCGTCGAAAAACGACTCCTTTTGGTAGTTATGCACAAATTCGACCTATGCCTACTTTAAGGCTCAAATTGTATACGTACGCCCTCACGTACATACTCTGGAAATACTGGGTATAACATTCTCCCCTCCTTAGAAACATTCGTCCCGAATGTTCCTTCTCAAGACGGATAACGATGAAGTTCTTCTAACAAGTTGCCAACGCCACACCTGGCCACGAAATATCACACGTTCTCTTCCTTCCTTACTCGTCGTGCCCTTCTCGAACACTTGAACTCCTCTAGTATACGTACCACACTTCAGTCATCGCTTTCCCAAAACTTTGGAGTCACCATGTCAAGACCCATTCGGGGCGTGGTGGTGCCTTCACGGCACCCAGTAGTCATACATCAGTGTCGTGAAATATAAAGCAAGACATGAAACGGTTTATAAAATAAGACACAGTTTATGTGAGAAAACATCGCCTTTCGGCATATATATATAAACATGGTTTAGCAGTTACATCCGACACTGTACAACATGACTACAGACCTCTAAGGAAATATACAACTATGGCGGGACAGGGCCGCCATACCACTATACAAAACTATCTACAACAGGAGATCATACCCAGTAGAGCCTCGGAAAATATGGAGCTCAGGCACCAACGTAGAGATCCTAAGAATGTGGATCTAGCACTGCTTGCTTACTGCGGCATGAACGCGGCCGAAGGAGGTCGAGACAACAGTACTAAGTATATGAAACTGTAAAAATACTTAAATGAAACATATCATTTTTAAAAACAGTTTTGCAAGTATGTATGAAACAACGAGAAACCGCATAGTGCCACATCACAAACAAAGCGTGATAGGTAAACATAGCGAGGTCTTTTCTAGTGCGAATGATCAGCAGGCCAATTGCGTAGTATCACCATGCAAGCCTAATCTCGGACTCCGTAGTCGCATAGGCCAATCACATAGGCCCGCATAGGGTATATAACCCGCGTCGGTAGCTACTCCTCGGCGTCGCCCCGGACTCGTAGTCGCGTGGCCACATAGACCGCATGAGGTATTCCTCGCACCACAATCCTGGAACTCCCGTAGCTCCGCATAGGTCCCTTGGACCCGCATGAGGTATTCTCGAATCATGGTCCCAGACCGCCTGAGTCTACCCCGCATCGGAGGGCAGCTTAACCCCCGGTAATATGTCAAGAGGTGAGTGATGTTACACTAACCTAACAGCTTATCGTTAAACAACATAAGCACAACAAGAATACTCTTTTACACAAACGTTACAAGACACTAACACACATAGCATCATATCATGTTGTTATACCCCGTATTTCCGGAGTATGTACGTGAGGACGTACGTACAAAAGTTTAGCCTTAAAGATAGGCCAAGTTCGAAATTTGTACACAACTCGCTAGAAGAATCGTTTTCCGACGAAACGTTTCCACGACTTCGTAGAAAATTCGGCTATGTCATTAAGTATTTTTGCGGATTTTTAGAGAGGCGAAACATTTTGGACCAACGGGAGGGCAACACTTGGCACCCTCCCATTGATGGACTTGAATCGTCCATTGGACGAAAATGGAGAACATTGGCACGTTTTTTGTGCCATGGCACAAGTCAAGGAGTTGGTAGGATATTTGTGTTTAGTTAATCCTCACCCTACACTTGCCTTGCACTTGTCTTCATCTTGGCCATTGGTTGGCCAAGGCTTGAGCTATAAATACCCCCTTTGATGAAGAGTTCTTCATCCACAAAGTTATCTTCCAAGTCTAAAAATCCTCTCCTCTCCCTTTGTAGCCATTTCGTCCAAACACCTCCCCCTCCCCTTGTGAAGGTGGCCTTGGCCGAATACCCCCCCTAGCCTAGCCAAAAATCTACCCCCCCGCCCTTGGTAGAAAAGTTACCTTCTTGTATCGTTATAATGCCCAAAATACCTAGCCCAAATACCTTAGTACTTACTAGAAGTTGGGGAGACCTTCTAAGGTTCTTGGAGCATACACCTTAGTAGCAAAACCTTGCTCAGGAGCGACTTTGTCTAGGATATTATTGGGCTTACCGAGGTAATACTCCTAACCCTCTTTTGAAATAGAAAATACTTCTGTTATAGTATAAGAATAAGTATAAATACTTAGAAGTATATCACGAATAGAATTGAAGTGTTAATCACTTAGAAGGGTTTAAAGAAGAATAATCAAGCTGACTTACATAGAATTTGTTTTCACGATGAACTTATATAGCTCATGGGTAGGGAAGTCTGCCCGACTTCAGTAGAATTATGAACCCTGTTTAGAATGACCTTGAGTAGTCTTTAATAGATATCTGTGACTATTATAGGTGACTCTCTGCGCGACATATTGACTTGGCGGTGGTTTTATTTGAGAAGGTATGTGATTCTTCCTAAAGCATGATATTTTACAATATAACTACGGCAATGTCTTTGACTTAATGCTGAATAATACTTACGGCAATGCCTCACGGCTTAAGCCTGAATAATACTCACGGCAATGCCTCACGGCTTAAGCCTGAATAATAAAGAACTGAAAACATTTCAAAAGACTACTGAATCATATTAACAGAAGAGAACTAATTGGTTTTTAAAACAGAAGCTTAAGAATTATACTAAGCTTTATGGGAAGTAAGTATAACCACTTAAGATTTATAAAAGAAACAAGTTTGCCTATGTGTTTATAACAGACTTGTATTGTGAAAAGAATAATAAAGATGGTTTGATAAATAGACATGATATGATGCTATGTGTGTTAGTACCTTGTAACGTTTGTATAGGTGAGTATCCTTGTTGTGCTTATGTTGTTTAAAGATAAGTTGTTATGTTAGTATACTATCACTCACCTCTTGAGATGATACCGGGGGTTAAGCTGCCCTCCGTCTGGGGTAGACTCGGTGATGCAGGACCATGATTCGAGAATACCTCATGCGGGTCCAGGGGGCCTATGCGGAGCTACGAGAGTTCCAGGTTAGTATGCGGGGTTATACCTCATGCGGTCTGTGTGGCCATGCGGACAGCGAGTCCAGGACGATGCCGAGGAGTAGCTACCCTCGATGCGGGGTTATACCTCATGCGGGCCCATGTGAGTGGCCTATGCGGACTCCGGGAGTCCAGGATTAGGCCTGCAGAATGATGATGGGGGCGAGTGGCCCTGTTTCGATCATTCGCAGCCTAGACAAGACTCATTACAGTTACCTATTGTTGCTCTTGTTTGTGATGTGGCACTATGTGCGGTTTCCTTGGTTGTTTCATACATATTTGTAAACTGGTTTTAAAAATGATATGTTTCATTTAAGTACTTTACAGTTTCGCATACTTAGTACCTGTTGTACTGACCTCCTTCGGGGGGCTGCGTTCATGCCGCAGGTAAGGGCAAGCAGGTGTTAGATCCGCATTCCTAGGATCTCTACGTTGGTGTCGGGAGCTCCATCTCTTCCGGAGGCTCTACTTTTGGTATGATCTCCCTGTTGTAGATAGTTTTGTCTGATCGAGGGTATGGCGGGCCCTGTCCGCCATAGTTGTATATTTCCTTAGAGTGCAGAGTCATGTTATGCGATGGTCGGATGTGGCTGAACTATGATTATATATATATCGAAAGCGGTGTTTTTCTCTCACATAAAGCGTGTCTTATTTTATAAAGCTGTTTCATGTCTTGTTTTATATTTCTGATTTCTACGATGTATGACTACTTGGGTGCCGGTAAGGCACGATCCACGGGCCGGGCAGTCGTGACAAAAGTGGTATCGAGCGATTAATCCTCGGAAAGTGTCTGAGGCCGTATCTAGTAGAGTCTTGATTATCGGTGTGTTGTGCACCACACCAATAATCGAGAGGCTATAGGATATTTAGGATTGGTTTCCATTCTTCTCATTACGAGATCGTCTTTGTAGAGGTGTTATAGGTTGGACCCTCTAACGTATTCCTTTCTATGTGATTATGCCTCCACGTAAGGCAACCGGGCCCAGAAGGGCAAAGCGGCGAGGAGGCGCTAGCGAGACACCCAGTCACGAGGGCTCGAGCCCGATCTATACGAGAGGCAGCGAGTTCTATGGCGCGCCCGGCCCAGCCAGAGACCACGGTACCCGCACTCTGTCCCACGGCTGGGCGGAGAGTTAGGGTCTGAGAGATGGCCCGACTTTTGGCTAAAGTTGTGGCCCGAGAGAGGCTGGATCTGGCGATTCAGCTCAGCTCGGTCGTACCGTTGTTCACCCGAGGCGAGAGAGTTTGAGGCTACGAGATTTCTTGAGTTGTAGCCGCGGAGTTTTATGGGTCGGCGGAGGATGATCCGCGAGGAGTTCATCCGTCGATCGAGGATTTTGAGAGTGATCGGGCGTCGGAGACCGAGTCGTGATCTTTGGCTCACATAGTTGCGTGATACCGCGATCGATTGGTTTGATTCATGGGAGTTATCCGTGGAGAGCACGCGTCCCAGTACTTGGGAGGAGTTCTCGGAGGCTTTCCTCACTCACTTCTTGCCTCGCGGATGAGGAGGCGCGGGTGATAGATTTTTCTGCTTGGCGGAGAGGGCCTTGTCGGGAGTACAATGTCGAGTTTGATTCATTGGCTCAATATGTCCCGGCATTGGTAGCGGATATGGAGGATAGGGTACAGCTATGTCACGGGCTGAGCGACTATATGGCGGAGTCTTGTGCGGGGTTTCTCTCCCGGGTATGGACATTACGCGTGCGAGCTCACGCCCTTGGATGCGAGGCGCAGGTCGGCGAGTGGGCGTGGCAGCGAGAAGAAGGCCGGGGCGGGAGGGTCTTCGGTGGTTATCGTGGTGGCGGCCTCGTGGCGATCTGGGTCGCACCACGGCCGGCTGAGCACTCTGCGCACCGTCCTCGGCCTGGCGAGTTTTGGCGAACCGGGGCCAGGGCTTGAGGCGTCGAGTAGCGAGTGCGGCGATCGGGACCACCCCGGTGTGGCCGTCACGGTAGATCCCATTACGGGAAGTGTGGTACTACTTATGGATCTTATTACGATTGTAGCGGAGTCACTGCGGAGACTGTCCGGCCGGCGTGGCGGTGGTAGGGCCCGACGCCGAGTTACGTGGCGGTTTCATCATCTCCTCGATTACTCGCCCGGGCGAGGTGCTCATGGGTCGGCCAGTCGGCGAGTGCGTGCGCAGTCGATTCTAGCGGTCCTCGAACCGCGTATATGCTTTGTCGGCCAGCGGGATCGGGAGGCCTCACGATGTAAATCACGGTACCTTATCGGTTCGGGTTTGATGTGTATGCTTTGATAGATCGGGTTCTACTCTGTCTATATATCTCCCTTGTTGCTAGTAGGATAGGGATAGAGCACGAGTCCATAGACCGCTTCGAGGTAGCTACGCGATGGGTGATTCGGTGGTAGCTCGGCGGGTATATAGAGCTTGTCTGTGACCATTCTGATCGTCGGACCACTGGCCGACTTGATAGAGTTGGAGATGATTGACCGGCGTGATCATGGGGATGGATTGGCTAGCTTCTTGCTATGCCAATGTAGGCTGAGAGAGAAAGTAATGCAGTTCCAGTTTCTGAGGCCGGTTGTTGAGTGGGAGGAGCACGGTATCGCAGAGGTAGGTTTATTTCCTACCTCAAGGCTAGGAAGATGGTGCGAGAAGGGTATATCTACCATCTAGTTCGAGTGTTTGATCACGAGGTGCGGTACAGATTTTCGATCGGTTCCGTAGTCGTGAGTTCCCAGACGTGTTCCCAGATGACCTCCGGGTATCCTCACGAGAGGAGATTGAGTTTTGTATTGACTTATTGCGGATACTCGGCTATTTCCATTCGCCATCTGAGAATGGCTTGAGTTGAGAGAGTGAAGGATCGGCAGGGATTTGCTAGAGAAGGGCTTCATTAGGCCCAGTGTTTCTCCACGAAGCGCGGTATTGTTCGTGAAGAAGAAGGGCGGGGCCAGCTGCGCGTGTGTGTTGATTCTGACGGTGAACAAGGTGACCATTAAACAGATACCCCTCCCGGGATTGATGATTTGTTCGACCCGGTTGCGAGTGCGAGATGTTTCTCAAGATTGATCTGCGATCGGGCTATCATCAGTGCGAGTCGAGAGAGGTGGATGTCCCTGGGATTTGCATTCGGACGTGCGGGCATTATGAGTTGGTCATGTCTTTTGGGTTGACGATGCTCGTGGTATTCATGGATTTGATGAACCGAGTGTTCAAACCATTTTGGACACGTTTGTGATAGTGTTCATTGATGATATCTTGGTTTATTCGCTCAGGCGGGAGCATGCGGGCATTTGAGGCTGTCTTGGCGATTCTCGGGACCAGCGATTATGCGCCAAGTTTTCCAAATGTGAGTTTTGGTTGACTTGATGGCGTTTCTTGGGCATATTATGGTGATGGCATTCGAGTTGTCTGGCGAATCGAAGCGATCGAGACTTGGCGAGACTACTACTCCGAGAGGTTCGCGATTTTACGGGCCTTGCGAGTTATTATCGGCGGTTCGTGGAAGTTTGCTTCTATCTACGCACCATTGACTAAGGTGACTCGAAAGCGGCCAAGTTTGATGGTGATGCTTGTGAGCACGGTTTCGATTCTTTGAAAGAGAGGCGCGGCCGCCCCGTTCTTACTCTTCCGGAGGTCGGATGGTTATGTCGTGTATTGTGATCGTCGGGCATCGGGTTGGGATGTGTGTTGATGCGGCATGGCGAGTTATAGCATATCGTCGGCGGTGAAGAAACACGGAGAACTACCCCGTGATTTGGGTGGCGGCGGTGATTCACGCTTTGAAGATGCGGAGGCACTATTTGTATGGGGTTCACGTGGATATTTATACAGACCACAAGAGCCTCGGTATATCTTCGGCCAGAGGAGCTGAACTTACAGAGGCGGTGGTTAGAGTTGCTTAAGGATTACGATGTTGATATCCTATACCACGGGAAGGCGATGTTGTGGCGGATGCTGCAGTCGTGAGTCGATGGGAGCCTATCGGATGTGCGGCTAGAGAGGAGGACATGGTTCGTGATTTGCATCGATTAGCGAGCCTTGGTGTCCGTTTGATTGATTACGATAGCGGTGGGGTTAGAGTTCGTGAGGTTGCGAGTCTTCCATCGTCGAGGAGGTGAAGAGGCAGCGATTCGAGGATCCGGCTTTGATTCGATATCGTGATCTGACTCTTCGTGAGGCAAGGGTCCTTTTGAGTAGCACTGATGGGGTGCTAAGGTTTGAGGCGAGGTTGTGTGTTCGGATGTTTGAGGACTTGGCGAGTTCTTGGGGAAGCCTGCGTAGCGCGTTACTCTATCCGTCGAAGTCGACCAAGATGTACCACGCGACCTTAGATCGTGTATTGGTGGGATGGTTTGAAGAGGGCGTTGCGAGTTCGTAGCTCGGTGCGTGTTGTCGGCGGTGAAGGTAGAGCACGGAGGCACGGTGGTTTATTCTGACGATAGAGATCCCGGCACGGAAGTGGGAGGTGATCAACATGGACTTCATCACGGGATTGCCTCGCACTTTCGGAGAGACATGATTCCATATGGGTTATAAATCGGCGGTGGCGAAATCAGCCCACTTTCTTCCGTTCGGACGACCTTTTGGTGAGGATTATGCGGACTTTACATCAGAGATCGTCGGTGCATGGAGTCCCTAGTTCGATCATATCGACGGAGAGCGATTTACGGCTAACACGGAGGTCCTTCGAGAGGGTTTAGGGGCGCGGTGAGCACGAGTCGCATTTCATCCGCAGCAGACGGACGGCGAGGCGCACTATCCGGACTCTTGAGGATATCTGCGAGCTGTGTTAATAACCGATGGTAGTTGGGAGGATCATTTGCCTAGTTGAGTTTGCATATAATAATAGCTACCACTCCGGTATTGGATGGCGCCTTATGAGGCCTTGTATGGGAGGAAGTGCGGATCGCCTATAGGTTGGTTCGATGTGGGCGAGTGCGGCTAGTGGGACGATTTGGTACGGCGACGATGGATAAGGTGAAGCTTATCAAAGGCGGCTATTAATGACATTTCGAGTCGGCGAGTCGTATCACGGATCATCGTCGTCGTCGGCATCTTGAGTTCGAGTTCATGATTGGGTTTTCCTAAAGGTGTCACCCATGAAGGGTGTGATGAGATTCGGGAAGAAGGGAAACTTCGGCCCAAGGTACATTGGGCCATTTCAGTTGTCGCGAGGTAGGCAAGGTTGCTATGAGTTGGAATCTGCCGTCCGTCTGGAAGCGATGCATCCGGTTTTCACGTATCTATCTTGAGGATATGTATCGGGGATCCATCTAGGGTACACCCGATTGGCGATGTCGGTGGCCAGGGTTATCGTATGAGAGATTCCATGGCGATAGTCGATCGTCGGGTTAGGCGTCTGCGGACGGGGCGTGGCTTAGTCAAAGTCTTGTGGCGAAGCGAGCTTAGGGAGGAGATGGCGTGGGAAGTGAGGAGGACATGAGCGAGTACCCTACCTATTCCCCACACCTCGGGTAATTCACTTTTCATACTTGTAAATTTTCGTTATCGATTTTACCTAAGTGTTGTTTTGTGTCCGTGTGTGGATTTTTAAACTGTTTAAGTTTTGAAGAACATTATCATTATCTGTCTTGGGAAGTAACATTCGGGACGAATGTTTCTAAGGAGGGGAGAATGTTATACCGTATTTAGGAGTATATGCGTGAGGGCGTGCGTCAAAAGTTTAGCCTTAAAGATAGGCCAAGTTCGAAATTTGTACCTGACTCGCTAGAAGAATCGTTTCAGCGAAACGTTTCCGACTTTCGTAGAAAATTCGGCTATGTCATTAAGTATTTTTGCGGATTTTTAGAGAGGCGAAACATTTTGGACCAACGGGAGGGCAACACTTGGCACCCTCCATTGATGGACTTGAATCGTCCATTGGACGAAAATGGAGAACATTACGCGTTTTTGTGCCATGGCACAAGTCAAGGAGTTGGTAGGATATTTGTGTTTAGTTAATCCTCACCCTACACTTGCCTTGCACTTGTCTTCATCTTGGCCATTGGTTGGCCAAGGCTTGAGCTATAAATACCCCCTTTGATGAAGAGTTCTTCATCCACAAAGTTACCTTCCAAGTCTAACCAGTCCTCTCCTCTCCTTTGTAGCCATTTCGTCCAAACACCTCCCCTCCACTTGTGAAGGTGGCCTTGGCGAATACCCCTAGCCTAGCCAAAAATCTACCCCCTCCTTGGTAGAAAAGTGACCTTCTTGTATCGTTATACTGCCCATAATACCCTAGCCCAAAGCACTGAGTACTTAGTAGCAGTTGTGGAGAACTTCTAAGGGTCTTGGAGCAGACCACTTAGGAGCAAAACCGTGCTCAGGCGCGACTTTGTCTAGGATATTATTGGGCTGACCGAGGTAATAATCCTAACCCTCTTTTGAATTAGAAAATACTTCTTGTTATAGTATAAGAATAAGTATAAATACTTAGAAGTATATCACGAGAATAGAATTGAAGTGTTAATCACTTAGAAGGGTTTAAAGAAGAATAATCAAACTGTACTTACATAGAATTTGTTTTCACGATGAACTTATATAGCTCATGGGTAGGGAAGTGCTGCCCGACTTACCGTAGAATTATGAACCCCTGTTTAGAATGACCTTGAGTAGTCTTTAATAGATATCTGTGACTATTATGGTGACTCTCTGTGTGACATATTGACTTGGCGGTGGTTTTATTTGAGAAGGTATGTGATTCTTCCTAAAGCATGATATTTTACAATATAACTACGGCAATGTCTTTGACTTAAGCTGAATAATACTTACGGCAATGCCTCACGGCTTAACTTTGAATAATACTCACGGCAATGCCTCACGGCTTAAGCTCGAATAATAAGAAGCGAAAACTTTTCAAAAGACTCTTGAATCATATTATGAAGAGAACTAATTGGTTTTAAAACAGAAGCTTAAGAATTATACTAAGCTTTATGGGAAGTAAGTATAACCACTTAAGATTTATAAAAGAAACAAGTTTGCCTATGTGTTTATAACAGACTTGTATTGTGAAAAGAATAATAAAGATGGTTTGATAAATAGACATGATATGATGCTATGTGTGAGAGTATCGTGTAACGTTTGTATATGTGAGTATCCATGTTAAGCTTATATTGATTAAAGATAAGATGTTATGTTAGTATAATATCACTCACCAATTGAGATGATACGGGGTTAAGCGCCTCCGTCTGGGGTAGACTTCGGTGATGCAGGACCATGATTCGAGAATACCTCAATGCGGG
This sequence comes from Przewalskia tangutica, assembly GCA_029844215.1. Lineage (NCBI taxonomy): Eukaryota > Viridiplantae > Streptophyta > Magnoliopsida > Solanales > Solanaceae > Przewalskia > Przewalskia tangutica. The sequence continues at coordinate 113,637,769 of CM056727.1, forward strand.
TCGGGGGCCTATGCGAGCTACGAGAGTTCAGGTTAGTATGCGGGGTTATACCTCATGCGATGCGTGTGGCCATGCGGACAATGAGTCGGGGCGATGCGAGGAGTAGCTACCCTCGATGCGGGGTTATACCTCATGCGGGCCCGTGTGAGTGGCCTATGCGGACTCGGGAGTCGAGATTAGGCTGCGAGAATGATGATGAGGCGAGTGGCCTGTTTCGATCATTCGCAGCCTAGTCAAGACTCATTACAGTTACCTATTGTTGCTCTTGTTTGTGATGTGGCACTATGTGGGGTTTCCTTTTTTGTTTCATACATATTTGTAAACTGGTTTTAAAAAAAAATGATATGTTTCATTTAAGTACTTCTGATTTGCATACTTAGTACTGTTATCTTGACCTCCTTGGGGCTGCGTTCATCTGCGGTAAGGGCAAGCGGTGTTAGATCCGCATTCCTAGGATCTGCGTTGGTGTCGGGAGCTCCATCTCTTAGGAGGCTCTACTTTTGGTATGATCTCCTGTTGTAGATAGTTTTATGCGATCGAGGGTATGGCGGGGCACTGTCGCCATAGTTATATATTTCCTTAAGTGCAGTAGTCATGTTATGCGATTATCGGATGCTTCTTTGAACTATGATTATATATATATGCGAAAGCGGTGTTTTCTCACATAAGCGTATGTATTTTATAAATGTTTCATGTCTTGTTTTATATTTCGCTGATTTCTACGATGTATGACTACTTGGGTGCCGTGAGCACGATCCACGGGCCGGGCAGGTCGTGACATGTCTACTTATCAAACCATCTTATTATTCTTTTCACAATTCAATATAAGTGCATTATAAACACATAGGCAAGCTGTTTCTTTTATCAATCTTAAGTGGTTATACTTAACTTCCCATAAAGCTAGTATAACTCTTAAGCTTACATTTAAAAACCAATTAGTTCTCTTACATTAAAAAAATGATTGATATTCTTTTGAAATGCTTTGGATCTTTATTATTAGGGCTTAAGCCGTGAGGCATTCAGTAAGTGTTATTCAGCTTAAGCGTGAGGCATTCTTAGTAAGTATTATTCGAGCTTAAGTCAAAGACATTGCCGTAGTTATTATTCGGTTAACACGTATGCGTCTACCGTACTACATATATATTATAAAATATCATGCTTTAGGAAGAATCACATACCTACCGTGAAAACCACCGCGAGTTGAATATGTCGCGTGAGAGTCGACCTATAATAGTCACGGACATCTATCAAAGACTACTCGAAGGTCATTCTAAGCAGAGGGTTCACAATTCTACGGAAAGTCGGGCAGCACTTCCTGCAGGTGAGCTATATAAGTCTCTGTGAACACGGTCTATATAAGCATAGTTCAATTATTCTTCTTTTAAACCGCCCTGCTGTGATAACAGTTCAATTCTATTCTGCAATATTCTTCTAAGTATTTATACTTATTCTTATACTACAACAGTAAGTATTCTCTAATTCAAAAGAGGGTTAGGATTAGTTACCTCAGTAAGCCCAATAATATCCTAGAAAAAGTCGCGCCTGAGCAAGGTTTTGCTCCTAAGTTGTATGCTCCAAGGAAGCCTTAGAAGTTCTTCACAACTTCTACTAAGTACTAAGGTATTTGGGCTAGGGTATTTTGGGCATTATAACAATACAAGAAGGCAACTTTTCTACCAAGGGAGGGGGGGTAGGTTTTGGCTAGGCTAGGGGGGCCTCGGCCAAACTACTTAGGCTAGAGGGGGGGTATTCGGCCAAGGGCCTTCACAAGGGGAGGGGGAGGTGTTTGGACGAAAAGGCTACAAAGGGAGAGGAGAGGATTTTCAAGACTTGGAAAGATTTGTGGATGAAGAACTCTTCATCTTAAGGGGGGTATTTATAGGTCAAGAAGTGGCCAACCAATGGCCAAGATTAAGACAAGTGCAAGGCAAGTGTAGGGTGAAGATTTACTCCACACAAATATCCTACCAACTCCTTGACTTGTGCACAAGGCACAAAAAACGTGCCAATGCTCTCCAATTTCGTCCAATGGACGATTCAAGTCCACCAATTGGAGGGTGCCAAGTGTCGCCCTCCCGTTGGTCCAAAATGTTTCGTCTCTCGGAAAAATCCACAAAAATTAGAAATGGCATAGCGGAATTTACCTACGAAGGCGTGGAAGCGTTTAGTCGGAAAAGCGATTCTTTTAGTGAGTTGTGCACAAATAAAGCGTCGAGGCTTATCTTTAAGGCTAGACTTTTATCGTATTCCCTACGTACATACTGCGAAATCTGAGGTATAACATTCTCCTCTCCGAAACATTCGTCGAATGTTCCTTCCCAAACGATTAACGATAAGATTCTTCATAACTTAGCGATTGCAAATGCCACACGCGACCACGAGAACAACACTTGGCGAAGCGATAACGAAAATTTACAAGAAGGAAAGTGAATTACGGAGGTGTAGAATAGGTGAGGATACTTTTGCCTCATGTCCTCGCCGGCTTCCACGTCATCTCATCACGAGCTCGTTCGCCCACAAGACTTTGTGGAAGCCACGTCCTTGGTCATGACGCCTAACGACGATCGACTATCGCTATGGGAATCTCCTCATACGATAACCCCTCGGTCACTGGACATCGTCAATCGGGTGTACCTAGATGGATCCGATACATCTCGCCGGCATAGATCGTGAAAAACGGATGCCGCCTCCGGATCGGACGGCAGATCAACTCGTAGGCAACCTTGCCTACCTGCGGACAATCTGAAGCGGCCCGATGTACCTGAGTTTCCCTTCTTCCGAATCTCATCACACCGCCATGGGTGACACCTTTAGGAAAACCCAATCATGAACCTCGAACTCAAGATGCGACGGCGATGATCTGCATCGACCATGCGACTACGAGTTGTCAATAGCGCTCTCGGATAAGCTTCACCTTATCCACGACTGCTTTGTACCAAATCTGGTCCCACTTGCACCTCGCCCACATCGAACCAACCTATTGGCGATGCACTTCCTCATACAAGGCCTCATGGCGCCGTCGAATCTTGGAGTGGTAGCTATTATTATACGCGAACTCAACTAGAGGCAAATGATCCTCCCAACTACCATGAAGTCAATAACACGGGCTCGCGACATATCCTCGAGAGTGCGGATAGTGCGTTCTGCTGCCCGTGCATGCGTGGATGAAATGCGATGCTCGGGCTCACTGCGTCCTAAACCTCTGGAAGGACCTCCGAAGTTAGCGTAAAGCGGGCTCCTGCATGCGATATGATCGAAGTAGGGACTCCATGCAGTCTGACGATCTCTCGGATATAAAGTCTGGCATAATCCTCAGCCGAAAAAGTCGTCCTGACGGGAAGAAAGTGGGCTGATTTTGTCAGCCTGTCGACGATAACCCATATAGAATCATGTCTCCTCTGAGTGCGAGGTAATCCTGTGATGAAGTCCATGTTGATTACCTCCGGCTTCCGGTCGGGATCTCAATCGTCAGAATAAACCACGGGCCTGCGGTGCTCTACCTTCACTGCGTGACAGCGGGCGAGCTACGAACTCGCAGCGTCCTCTTCAAGCCATCCCACCAATACAGATCTAAGGTCATGGTACATCTTGGTCGACCCGGATGGATAGAGTAACTTGTGTGCTTCCCCAAGAACTGCTGCGAAGTCACGAAATATCCGGAACACGATGCGCCTCAAACCTTAGCACCCGTGGTGCTACCTCAAGGACCCTTGCCTGCGAAGAAATTTGTATCACGATATCGAATCAAAGCTGGATCCTCGAGCGTTGCCTCTTCACCTCCTCAGCGATGGAAGACTCGGCAACCTCACGAACTCTAACCCGCTGCTATCGAGAATCAATCAAGCGGACACCAAGGCTCGCTAAGCGGTGCAAATCACGAACCATGTCCCTCCTCTCTAGCGCGCATCGATAGGCTCCCATCGACCTACGACTAAGGCATACGCCTGACATTGGCCTTCCCGGGTGGTACGTGATATCAACATCGTAATCCTTAAGCAACTCTAACCACCGTCTCTGCGTAAGTAGTTCGGCTCCTGCTGAAGATATCTTTGGAGGCTCTTGTGGTGCTGTAAAAATATCCACGTGAACCCCATACAAATAGTGCCTCGGATCTTGAAAGCGTGAATCACGCGCGACTCCAAATCATGGGTGGGGTAATTCTCTCGTGTTTCTTGGTGTCGGGATGCATATGCTATAACCTGCCATGCTGCATCAACACATCCCAACCCGATGCTGGCGCGTCACAATACGACATAACCATCTGGGCCCTGCGGAAGAGTAAGAGCGAGGCGGTCGTCGGTCTCTCTTTCGAATGGAAACCACGCTCCGGCATGATCGGCTGAAACTTGTTGCCTTACGAGTCAGCCTAGTCAATGGTGCGAAGATAAAGCAAACTTCTCAACGAGCCGATAATATCTGCAAGGCCCGAGCTGCGAACCTCTATCGGAGTAGTAGGTCTAGGCCAAGTCTGTTGCCTCGATCTTGGCGTATCCACTCGAATGCCATCGGCCACAATATGCCCAAGCGCCATCGAAGTCAACCAAAACTCACGTTTGGAAAACTTGGCGTACAGCTGATCTGAGAAGCGTCGGCCTGACGCTCAAATGCTCGCGTGCTCCCGCTCTGGCGAGAATAAACCAAGATATCATCGATGAACACTATCACAAGCGTGTCCAAAAATGGTTTGAACACTCGGTTCATCAAATCCATGAATCGTCGGAGCATTGGTCAACCCAAAGACATGACCACGAACTCATAATGCGTCTGGGTCGGAATGCGATCTAGGGACATCCACCTCTCGACTACTTTGATGATAGCCCGATCGCAGATCAATCTTGGAAAGCATCTCGCACCGGTAACCGGGTCGAACAAATCATCAATCACGGGAAGGGTATACATTCTTAATGGTCACCTTGTTATTTGCTATAATCAACACACATGCGCGGCGTCCGTCCTTCTTCTTCACGAACAATACCGGCGCTCCCGGGGAGAAACACTAGGCTGATGAAGCCGCTTCTCCGGAAATCCCTAAGGTGATCCTTGACTCTCAACTCGGCAGGTGCCATTACGTATGGCGGAATGGAAATAGGTCGAGTGTCCGCAATATGTCAATACAAAACTCAATCTCCCTCTCGGGAGGATACGGAAGGTCGATGGAAACACGTGCGGGAACTCTCGACCTTTGGGCGCACGAAAATCGCGCTGCGGCCTCGGTATCAAACACCGAACGAGATGGTAGATATACCGCCTGCGCACCATCTTCCTAGCCTTGAGGTAGGAAATAAACCTACCACCTTGGCGTCTGGTGCTCCTCCCACTCAACAACCGGCTCGCCGAAGCTGAACCGTGCTACTCTCTCTGCGGTCTACATTGGCGTAGCAAGAAGCTAGCCAATCCATCCCCATGATCACGTCGAAGTCAATCATCTCTAACTCTATCAAGTCGGCTGGTCACGATGTAAATAGTCACGGGACAAGCTCTATATACCCGCCGAGCTACCAGCTGAATCACCATTGGCGTAGCTACCTCGAAAGGATCTATGGACTCGGGCTCTATCCACTATCCTACTAGCAACAAGGGAGATATATGGGGCAGTAGAACCGGATCTATCAAGGCATAAACATCAAACCTAGAAGCGATAAGGTACACGTGGCGACATCGGTGAGGCCTCACGATCTGTCGGTGGACAAAGCATAAATGCGGTTACGAGGACGCTAGAACTGGGACCTGCGCCACGACCTCTGCCGCGACCTGCGGTCCATGAGTACCTTGCCCTCCGGGGCGAGTAAGCTGTCGAGGATGAAGAAGACCGGCGAAAGAACACATGGTGACCACTACCATCGGCCGCGCCGCGGTGAGACGGTTCCTCGCATAGTGACCTGCTGGCCTGGCGAAACAAACTCCGTAGCACCACAACTCCGAAGTGGGATCTGCGTCGGCCACTGCGAGGGGTGGTCCCGATCGGCCAGAACCTCTGCTGCTCTAGATGCGAAGTCACGGGGCCACAGTGCGCCTCGAATATCTGTTTGTCTTGAGGGCGGTGCAAGAGTGCTCTGGTGTTGTGGTGCAAATCTAGGCTCGCTTCTTTGAGGCGCCCACCACGATAGCCACCAAGCGACCTGCCGTCACAGTCTTCTGCTGCGCTGTCAACGGCCGGTCTCTCGCTCCTCCATCGAGCATGAGCTGCGTGCGGGTAATGTCCATACGGTGAAGAAAGCGCCCGCTGCGACTTCGGCCATATAGTCATCTAGCGGTGGCGTGGCGGTGCACCTATCCTCATCGCTGCTACCAATCTTTGGGACATATCGAGCGATGAATCAAACTCGACATTGTACTCACGACGGTCGTCCCTCTGCCTCGGCGGTAAAAATCTATCAACCCGCGCCTCGCCATCCGTGGAGGCAAGAAGTGAGTGAGAAAGCCTGCGAGAACTCATCCCAGTAGTTGGGCGCGTGCTCTCCCGGGATAACTCCGTGAATCAAACCAATCGGCTGCGGTATCACGCGGCCGATGCGAACCGAGGTCACGGACTCTGTCTCGAGGCCTTGATCACCGCGTGATCCTGCATGGGCGGCGGATGAACTCCTGCGGATCATCCAACGGACTCGACCCGTAAAACTCTGGCGGGCAACAACTCAAGAAAACTCGTAGCCTCAAACAATCTGCCCTCGGGTGTACCACGGGTGCGGCCGTGTGGAGGCTGGGCCAGGCTGCGCGTCCGGCCTATCCTCGTGTCGGCCTGACTCAGCCAATTGGGCCATCTCCTTGTACCTAACTCCTCCGCCCGGTGTGGGGCGGGAGGTGTGGATGCGTGGTCTCTGATGGGGCTGGCGGCGTCATAGAACTTCGCCGTCTGCGGTATAGGTGAGCTCGAGCCCTCGTAACTCTCGGTGTCATTGGCGGCTCCTCGGTGCCTTGCCGCGGGCGGGTTGCCTGCGTGGAGGCATAAGCATTCTGAACAAGGAATCGTTAGAGGTCCAACTTTAACACGACTCTAAAGCACGATCTCGAGTGAGAAGAATGGAAACCAATCCTAAATATCTTATAGCCTCACGATTATTGGTGTGGTGCACAACACCGATAATCGAACTACTAGATCTGATGCGTAGACACTTTCCGAGGATTAATCGCTCGATACCACTTTTATCACGACCCGTTCGGGGGCGTGGTCGTGCCTGGGGCACCCAGTAGTCATACATCGTGTAATCGGAAATATAAAGCAAGACATGAAGCGGTTTATAAAATAAGACACGGTTTATGTGAAAACATCGCCTTTCGGCATATATATATAAACATGGTTTAGCGATTACATCCAAACACTGTACAACATGACTACAGACCTCTGAAATATACAACTATGGCGGGACAGGCCGCCATACCTGTATACAAAACTATCTACAACAGGAGATCATACCCAAAGTAGAGCCTCGGAAAGATGGAGCTCGACACCAACGTAGAGATCCTAAGAATGTGGATCTAGCACTGCTTGCCGCCTGCGGCATGAGCAGGCCCGAATGAGTCGATCAACAGTACTAAGTATATGAAACTGTAAAAATACTTAAATGAAACATATCATTTTAAAAACAGTTTTGCAAGTATGTATGAAACAACGAGGAAACCGCATAGTGCCACATCACAAACAAGAGCGTGATAGGTAAGCTGCGAGGTCTTTTCTAGGTGCGAATGATCAGCGAGGCCAATTGCCCGTAGTATCACCATGCAAGCCTAATCACGGACTCCGTAGTCCGCATAGGCTAATCACATAGGCCGCGTAGGGTATATAACCCGCATCGGTAGCTACTCCTCGGCATCGATCACGGACTCGTAGTCGCATGGACACATGGGCCGCGTGAGGTATAACCCGCACACTAACACGGAACTCCGTAGCTCGCATAGGTCCTTGGACCGCATGAGGTATTCTCGAATCATGGTCCTGCACACTTTGAGTCTACCCGCGTCGGGCGACTAACCCCGGTAATATGTCAAGAGGTGAGTGATGTTACACTAACCTAACGACTTATCGTTAAACAACATAAGCACAACAAGAATACTCTTTTACACAAGCGTTACAAGACACTAACACACGTAGCATCATATCATGTCTACTTATCAAACCATCTTATTATTCTTTCACAATTGATATAAGTTTGTTATAAACACATGCAAACTGTTTCTTTTATCAATCTTAAGTGGTTATACTTAACTTCCCATAAAGCTAGTATAACTCTTAAGCTTACATTTAAAACCAATTAGTTCTCTTACATTAAAAAAATGATTGATATTCTTTTGAAATGCTTTGGATCTTTATTATTGAGGCTTAAGCGTGAGGCATTCTTAGTAAGTGTTATCGGGCTTAAGCCAGTGGCATTCCGTAAGTATTATTCGGGCTTAAGTCAAAGACATTGCCGTAGTTATTATTCGGTTAACACGTATGCGTCTGTACTACATATATATTATAAAATATCATGTTTTAGGAAGAATCACATACCTTCCGTGAAAACCACCGCGAGTTGAATATGTCGCGAGAGAGTCACTATAATAGTCACAGATCTATCAAAGACTACTCGAAGGTCATTCTAAGCAGAGGGTTCACAATTCTACGGAAAGTCGGGCAGCACTTCCCTACCGGTGAGCTATATAAGTCTCTGTGAACACGATCCTATATAAGCATAGTTCAATTATTCTTCTTTTAAACCGCTTCTTTGTGATAACAGTTCAATTCTATTCTGATATTCTTCTAAGTATTTATACTTATTCTTATACTACAACAGTAAGTATTCTCTAATTCAAAGAGGTTAGGATTAGTTACCTCGGTAAGCCCAATAATATCCTAGAAAAGTCGCTGAGCAAGGTTTTGCTCTAAGTTGTATGCTCAGGAAGCCTTAGAAGTTCTTCACAACTTCTACTAAGTACTAAGGTATTTGGGCTAGGGTATTTTGGGCATTATAACAATACAAGAAGGCAACTTCTACCAAGGGAGGGGGGGTAGGTTTGGCTAGGCGAGGGGGGCCTCGGCCAAACTACTTAGGCTAGAGGGGGTATTCGGCGAGGGCCTTGAGGAGGGGAGGTGTTTGGGCGAAAAGGCTACAAAGGAGAGGAGAGGATTTTCAAGACTTGGAAAGATTTGTGGATGAAGAACTCTTCATCTTAAGGGGGTATTTATAGGTCAAGAAGTGGCCAACCAATGGCCAAGATTAAGACAAGTGCAAGGCAAGTGTAGGGTGAAGATTTACTCCACACAAATATCCTACCAACTCCTTGACTTGTGCACAAGGCACAAAAAACGTGCCAATGCTCTCCAATTTCGTCCAATGGACGATTCAAGTCCACCAATTGGAGGTGCCAAGTGTCGCCCTCCGTTGGTCCAAAATGTTCGTCTCTGGAAAAATCCGCAAAAATTAGAAATGGCATAGCGGAATTTACCCTACGAAAAGTGGAAAGCGTTTCGTCGGAAAGCGATTCTTTTAGTGAGTTGTGCACAAATAAAAGCGTCCAGGCTTATCTTTAAGGCTAGACTTTTAGACGTATTCCCTTACGTACATACTGCGGAAATACGGTATAACACACCTCCAAACTTGGTCATCTTACTAGCGATCTCCTTAAGGCCATTCCGGCCTTCACGATCCGCAGTCGAACATATCCACGAACTCATACGATGGTTATCTAATCATGGGCCTAGCACCTCGTGACTTACCACTGGCGGGACCACGAGCTGACCCCACTTTGAAACGGCGCGGGTTGGCCCTGCATGGCCCCAACCCGACCCACTTAACGCATCACACTCTTGTTCCCCGATCCGGAACAATCTTACCTCTACAGGTCATGAAAGCTACCACTTCCATTGCACACTACCCAGGGACTTTATCACACAAAACGTTCTAGGCATAAAAATGCACTCCAACAAGGATCACTTGCAAAATGCGGTACTCAAGGCGGCGCATCTAAGGTCTCATTGAAATATTCTAAGGTTCATCATTTTCTCACCCTCAAGCTTACCCTTCTCACTAACCAGGTTCTACATCACGTTTTAGCACAAAGCTATCCGAACATAACACTAAACACATCATCACAACATCAATAAATACAAAACTCTAGAGGTTAAGGATATACACGAAAATAGGCGATTGGAGGACCGCTAAGCGGGAACTTCCACGCGACCTCTCGTGGCCCGCGGTGTATGAACATCTGCTGGCTATGGAAGGTGAAGGACCATGGCCCGATCCGTAGTGTGCTATCCTACCAGCGCTACCCACAGTGGACAGTTTCTCCCAAAATGGCCTGCAGTGCATGTAAAACAAACTCCGGACTAGCACGACACTCACCCCGTGGAGTCTACCAGCGTCACAACGAGGTAGGGGTGGCTTGGTGGTTAACACCCCCGCTCTCGAAAATCTGAACCCTTGGAGCCACGACTGCTCCCGAAAACTCGACGCTCTGAAGATTGTGAGGACCACTCATCTTGGCGGAGCGCATAACTAGTCTATTCTTTGGCGATGCGCCTCGAAAATCACCAAAGGACCTGCGATTCGGCCTCTTCTGCGACTTTGGTCATTCAGTCGATTTCTCGCTCCTCGCCTCAGTGCATAAGCTGCATGCGGGCAATGTCCATGCGGTGAAGAGCTACACCGAACAACTCTACGCTAGGTAATCATCGAGCCCTGTAACATATCGGTGGACTCGATCCTCCATACTAGCTACTAATGTGGGGACGTACCGGGCCAATGAGTCGAACTCCACATTGTACTCCCGCACCGTACGCCCGTTCTGCTGCAACACCAAAAATCTGTCGGCCCGAGCCCTCCCCATCTGTGGCGGCAAGAAGTGTGCAAGAAATGCCTTTGAGAACTCGTCCACATGGCGGAAGTGCATTCTCTCCCGGGACGGCTCGCGAATCAAACCAATCGACTACGGTATCACGCGGCCGTCACGAACTCAGACCACCGATCGGTCTCCGAGGCCTTGATCACTCTCATGATCCGCTGTAACTGCAGGATGAACTACTGCGGATCATCCTCAGGCCTAGACCCATAAAACTCTGGCTGGTTACACTTCAGAAAATAACGTAGTCTCAAACTGTCTCCTAGGGGTTGAACTACGGGTGCTCTTTGGGGCTAGGCTGCGTCGGCTTATCCTCAATCCGCCTGACCACGGCCATGGCGGGCCATCTCGCTTGTAACCCATCTCTCTGCCCGACTGTGGTGGAGGCTCGGTATGTGGTCTCTGTAGAGATTGCCATTGCTCTACTCGTATCTCCTCTCGCTTGCCTTGCCGCCGGGCGGGTTGCCTTGCGAGGCATAATCGGTAAAAGCGAGATACGTCGGAGGGTTCAACTTACAACACTTTCTAAGGCACGATCTCGGAATGAGAAGAATGAAACCAATCCTAAATGTCCTATAGCCTCACGAATATAGATGTGGTGCCAACACACCGATAATCAAGACTCTACTAGACACGATGCGTAGACACTTTCAGAGATTAATCGCTCTGATACCACTTTTGTCACGACCGAACCGGGCGTGATCGTGCCTACCGGGCACCCTGGTGATACAACATCGAGAGAAAATCAGCGGAAATAAAAACATGAACATGAATTAAGAGACAAGATAAATAAGCAGGCCAACCAAAGCGATTGCCTTCATCATATATACATAAATACGACGATTTATCCTTTCTTTTTTTACAAACCACGCACAGCGGTCTACTGGACCTCTAAGATTTATCAACAACTATGACGGACGGGGCCTGACATACCACGAACGTCTAAGAACTTACGGACTCGGGTAACATGCAAAGATAAGCCTCCGAAGCGGAGCTTCCCAACGCTGAAATGAGATCCTAGCGGGGATCGGCGGTAGATGTACTTACTGCGGCATGACGCAGCCCGAGAAGGTCGATAACAGTACCAAGTATGTGAAGCGTAAAATCAGTAAATGAAATCATAATAGTCTATAAAAGCAGGAGACATGTATAATAACCAAACTACGATACACCGCATATGATTATATCAATTCGTGGTCTCACGCCCAACATCAATCACGCGTGAGTACCTTCCTCGCTGGCGATGCATGATATGATAACAACAAGACAATCCAAATGGGAGCATACGTGCGCTACGCATCGTGTCGGTATGTCCAAAGGGAACAAATAAGACAACATTCCAAATGGAAGCATACCCATGCGCTACGCGTCGATGTCGGTATGTCGAGGAAACAATAAGACAACATTCCAAATGGAAGCATACGTGCGCTACGATCGTGTCGATATGTCCAAAGAAACAATAAGACAAAGATTCCAAATGGAAGCATACCCGTGCGCTACGATCGTGTCGATATGTCCAAGGGAAACAATAAGACAACAAGGCGGTAATCAAAGTGGAAGCATACCCGCGCTACGCGTCGTGTCGATATGTCCAAAGCGATTAACAAAGTAACACTATCAGCGAGGCGTGCGTGGAATTTATCCGTCGCTGCAGGTCACGCGTCCAAGTAAGTTCTCAACAAGTCAACCAACCTCCATCGAGAGGCGGTAGTATAGAAACACAATTCTTGCACAACAAAGGCTATCACAGCGGCGTAGGCAAGTTTCACAACAACAAGCATAGGCAAGTTTCACAACAACAAGCATAGGCAAGTTTCAACAACAAGCATAGGCAAGTTTCACAACAACAAGCATAGGCAAGTTTCCTGACAACAAGCATAGGCAAGTTTATACACAACTCGAAGTACTTTCATTTTATGCCCAAGTCCGGGTTTTAACCCTAAAGTACTACGTACGTTAAATTCCTTTTAAATAGATCTATTCCTTTTATCAAAGTCACCCGATACAGTAGTATAAAAATAGAGTGACTTATATCTTTAAGTAAACCAAAACAACTTTCATACTTTCCTTTTTAAAACCAAATTAAAATGACACCATGCCTTCTTTTTTTTTGACCAAAACACTTCTCTTTTTAAAGTCAAGTTACCACATTAAAACCAATGATAAAACCCTCCTTTTTGTTTTCATAAAGTCGTTATAGCTAACTTCCTATAAAGCTGTTATAATACTTTATGTTTTAAACCAATTTAAGACAACCTGATGCCTTTCTTTTCCTAAAGTTCGGTTTGCCTAATTTCAATTACGCAAGTCTCTTTTAGAAAAGTTTCATAGTTCAATGTCTTAATCTCTTTTAAAACAATTGAGTAACATATGCCATAGTGAGTAGGTTATTCTTGTTCATAATCGATCTTATTAAGCGGCCATGATCTAGAAAATGTAATATCATTTTGTCTCATCTTAGCTTCATGCGGATGGAGGTTTCTACTGGTTTTATTAATACTTAATTATTCAATACATTTTCCTTTATTAACTGCGGTGGTTTGTCGATACACATTCTGATTTCCGAAATCAGTAAAACATTATCCCTTTCAAAAACCAAGTACTCATTACTCACGAATGAGGTTTCACACAAACATCCATAGTAAGTCAAGTCTCTTATCTTTTAAGAATAAGTCTCTTAACTTCTAAACCATTAAACCGTTCTTTTTATCTCTCTTAAGACGTTACACCTAACTTCTCATAAAGCTGGTATAACTCTTATGTTTTCAAGACAAGTATACACTTTCAAAAGGTTTCTTAATCTTTTAGAATACTTCAAGGTTCTTTATTATCACACATCAAGTCGGTTATAAGTCAAATCGGTTATCTTTTAAAAAACCACAAAGCATTTCTCATTTACATGAAATTTATTATAACCAACTTCCAATAAAGCCGTTATAACACTTTATGTTTAAAAACAATCAAATACATTTAACACGTATGCGTCTACCGTACTACATAGTTATACATATCATGCTAGAACGGATAAGAAGAGGTTCACATACCTCGCGACGATTATCGACTAATAGCAAAACGCTCAAGTACCTCAAACCGTCGGCTACACCTTAAGCCGCAGATCACGCCACGTAGTACTTGACTATAGAGGCCCTGGCGCCTATTAACATCTTAGATCTCAATGTAGAATATTACAGAAAATTCGGCAGACCTCCCCACAACAGCGTAAATCTCCTCTATCGAGTAGCTACCAAGCCAGCAGGGGTTAACACGTCTAACAGGCGTATACAATTCTACTACACGGTAATGCTACACAAGTCTCATGTCTGATACCCTATGTAATTCTGATTGATTCTCTTCTTTAAATTGGGCTTAAGTCGCAAGACATTGCCGCACAACTATGTTCGATTCTATATATAGTATACTTAACTATATACTCCTACAACATGTAATTTCCAATTACAACGAAGGTTAAGAATGTTTACCTCGATAAGCCCAAAATTATCCGAGTTTATATGTCGATCTGAGCAAGGTTTAGCTCTTACTCAGTGCGCTCAGGCCGCTCCAACCAACCCTTAGAAGTTCTAACCAACTTCTACTTATAACTTCAACTACGGGTGAAGATTTACTTAGGGTTTCGTTTTGTGGTGAGGAAGTATAATAGTATTTTACGGGCTTTTGTATAAGTGTAACCTTGGGAATACTACAAGGTATTTGGGCGAGGTATTTGGGCATTATAACAATACTAGGAGAGTATTTCTATACCACAACAAGGGTATTATACAAAAACAACTAGGCTAGGGGTACCCATGCTGCACCTCGAGGAGGGGATACTTTCGGCTAGGCGAGGGAGGGGGCCTCGGCCGAACCACTTAGCCTAGAGGGGAGAGGGTGTTGGACGAAAAGCTCGAGGAGAGGGAGGATTTTCAAGACTTGGAACAATTTAGGATGAAGAAGTTCATCAACTTAGAGGGGTATTTATAGGTCAAGAAATGGCCAACCAATGGCCAAGATCTATCCAAGTGTAAGGCAAGTGTAGGGCTAGATTTCAACCATGTGTACCTTATCCATCTACCACACAACTTGCACAAAATATCCTACCTACTACATAAGACCCAATCGTCCAATATTGCCGTCCAAGCCTTCCAATGTGAGGGTGACACATGTCACCCTCCCGTTGGTCCAAAATGTTACGTCTCTCGGAAAAATCCGCAAAAATTATTATTGACATAGCCGGAATTTTCCCTACGAAAGCTGTGGAAACGTTTCGTCGAAAAACGACTCCTTTTGGTAGTTATGCACAAATTCGACCTATGCCTACTTTAAGGCTCAAATTGTATACGTACGCCCTCACGTACATACTCTGGAAATACTGGGTATAACACTTCTAGCCTCAACGTAGAATAATACTAAGTATACGGTCTCTAATTCTACGGAAAATCGGGCAGCACTTCCTTTGTTTCTACTCACTTTGCCACCTTTTTCAAGGCCGAATACAATAACCAACAAGCCACATTTAAGGCTCCAAACAACAACCAAACAAAGGGGATTACACGCCTTACAATACGTGTAAAATTCCGCCCCACAATTCATACCAAATAGTATAATACTACACTAGCCATTCTCGACCAACATATAACCAATAACACTACGTCTTTTCCAATCCTTTTCCAATTTCAAGTTCTTAGGTCAACAGGTTATTTAGATATAAACAACTTCAACAACTACAATTTCCTTCATACACAACATGCGACGACTTAAACGAATAATCAACTTGAATTGTAGTCTTAAGGCTAACATGCTAGTTTTTCGGATTAGGGTTCCAATAGCCAATACACTAATCCAACTACATAATATATAACTCATGCTTGCTAATATCCATAACTACAATGATAAGTAAACTTAATTACTAAAACGACAAGATTATACCTTTCAAAGCCCTTAAAAATTTCCAAGATTCAAAGTCGCGCCTTAGCAATTCTTAGCTCCTTTCCTTAAGCTTCAATCCGCTTCAAGCACTCCTTAGAGGCCTATGAAGAACCCATCTTCAAGTTCCAACTTCAAAGTTGAAGAACTCCAATAGTTTCTGCCTTGCGACTAACGTGAAAACTCCGTTTTTCCAAAATCTTTCTATTGAGATATCCTTACAATACCCTAAGGGACATTCGGTTAAAGTCTTGTGGCTAATGGATCAAAACTACAAAAAATTTGTGTGGGAGATAGGTCAAACCCGAGAGCATGTCTTGCTAGCTCTAAGTTCTCTCAATTTTTTCTAAGTGTAAAATGCCAAGTCTTGCACTAGTATGATATATAAAACACATTGGAGGGTCTAGATAATCACACTTGTTAAAATTGGAGGGAAGAGATCAAGCCAAATGGCTCTTGACTTGGTCAACAATGTCAAGCTCTTAATTAGCAAGACTTTGTGATCTACACAATTGTCAAATGACCCTTTTGCCCTTGCAACATTTCGACCAAGGCCATGTGGGATGAGTGCCACGTGTCTCCCTCTCATTCGTCTATAAAATTCCGTAACCCTCGTGGGCCCCACAAAATGTAAAATTCCTCGGGTGGGCCCCACGTGACCAAATCCGTAAAAATAAATTTTCATAGTGTTAATAAGTTCCATACTTTACAAATATTGTCTTTTGAGAATCCAATTCTCAACAACGAGCATTTTTCCTTTCCGTCGTCCGGAAGATTTTCCGTCGGAAAAACAATTCTTCCTTTCGTACTAATTTCCAAATCTTGTTTCCTTTCGTACATTCTCTTATACATGTTCTGGACTTACGGGGTGTAACAGTTATCTGTCTTGAGAAGGAACATTCGGGACGAATGTTTCTAAAGAGGGGAGAATGTTATGCCCCGTACTTCCAGAGTATGTATGCGAGGACGTACGTACGATTATTCAAGCCCTAATTAGGTTAAGAATGAACTTGTGAACTTTCAACGGAAAAGATTCCGAACCCTGTGAAGGAAATTCTACGTTTTTAATATTTTAACCGATTACGGATTTTTCCGAGAGACGAGATATTTTGGGCCAATGGGAGGGCGACATGTGTCACCCTTAGTTGACATGGGTTGGACGAAATGGTGGCCTAGTGGACAAGTCAAATGGTCAAGTCTTGCAAGATATTTTTTTGGGTTAGTGGGGGTAGGTATTTTTGGACGAAAAAGAGCTAGGAAATATGGTCCAAAGAATCTCGATAGTAGTTCCATGAACAATCCTTTGCGGTTTTCCCACAAGCCTCTGATGCATGCATCATCCAAGGGTTCTTTTCTCTTTTCTTCGGTTTCATGAGCAAGTGGAGGGCCACATGGCTCATTGTTGTGGGGGACATATGTCCCAATGTTGTGGTGGACATATGTCCCAAGGTTGTGGTGGACACTTGGTGGAAGACTTCACTCACACAAGTTATCTAATCTACACCCTCCATTTGTTTTAATCTTGGCCCTTGGTGGTTCTATAAATACCCCCCCTAAGTTGCAAGAATTCTTCATCCACTAAACATTTTCCAAGTCTCAAAAACTCTTTCCCCCTCTTGATAGCTTTCGTCCAAACACCTTCCCCCCCTCCTTGTGTTCTCGCCGAAACACACACCCTCCCCCCTTTCCTAGTTGTTTCGTCCAAAAGCCCCCCCCCCCTTGGTAGAAAAATATTCTCTAAGTATTGTTACTATCCCAAAATACCTTAGCCATATACCTTGTAGTATTCCAAAGTTACCTCTATACTAAAAGCCCAGAAATACTACCTTATATCCATTAGTCACTAAACGAAACCCTGGGGAAATCTTCATAGTTGGTTGGAGTATTAAGTAGAAGTTGTTTAGAAACTTCTAAGGGTTTCTTGGAGCTATCGGAGCGTGCAAATTAGGAGCTAAACGTTGTTCAGGATCGACATGTAATCTTGGATAATTTTGGGCTTATCGAGGTAAATATCTTGTCCTTCTATTGTAATTGAAGATTACATACTGTAGTTGTATAGAAATAAGTATAAGTTATATAGAAGGAGGGTATAAAAGAAGAGAATTGAATTGTACTTACATAGAATTTGTATTCTGATGAGACTTGAGTAGTTTGTGGGTAGGGAAGTCTGTCCACTTTTAGTAGAATTAAGAACCTTCGCTTAGAATATTCTCTGAGTAGTCTAGGCGTTGATAGGCGTATTTGACTATTATAGGTTGATACTCTGCGCGACATATTCGACTTGGCGGTGGATTTCGTAGGAGGTATGTTATTCTTCCTATCCTCTTGAGCATGATATTTTAAAATATATATATAGTGCAGAGCGTCGTGTGTTAACTGAACATGGTTTTACTTGACGTCTTTTGACTTGAGTCTAAATAATAAGAACCTTGAAGTATTTCAAAAGAATTATGAATCATTTTTGAAAGAAGAGTAATACTTGGTTTTTAAACAAAAAGCTTAAGAGTTATACTAGCTTTATGGGAAGTTAGGTATAACGACTTAAGAAAGATAAAAGGCAGTTTACTTATGTGTTTATGAAAGACTTGTATTGATTTCTGGAAAGTATAGTAAGATGGTTTGATGAGTAGACATATTATGATGCTACGTGTGTTAGTGTCTTGTAACGTTTGTATAAAGAGGTTATTCTTATTGTGCTTATGTTGTTTAACGATAAGCCGTTATGTTAGTATTGTACCACTCACCTCTTGACATGTTATACCGGGGGTTAAGCTGCCCCCCGATGCGAGGGATGCCTCATGCGGGTCCAGGGGACCTATGCGAGCTACGAGTTCGAGTTAGTGTGCGAGGAATACCTCATGCGGTCTATTTGGCCATGCGGACTACGAGTCGGGGCGATGCCGCGAGTAGCTACCCCGATGCGGGAATACCTCATGCGGGCCTAGGTGGCTATGCGGTGCGGAGTCGAGGATTAGGCATGCATAATGATACTATGGGCGATTGGCCTTGCCCGATCATTCGCGGCCTAGAAAAGACACATTCTGATTTACCTAGTATTGCTCTTGTTTGTGATGTGGCATTATATGCGATTAAC
Organism: Przewalskia tangutica; assembly: GCA_029844215.1. Classification (NCBI taxonomy): domain Eukaryota; kingdom Viridiplantae; phylum Streptophyta; class Magnoliopsida; order Solanales; family Solanaceae; genus Przewalskia; species Przewalskia tangutica. The sequence goes on from CM056727.1 coordinate 113,656,601, forward strand.
TCGGTTGTTTTCATACATACTTGTGAATTGGTTTTATAAAATGTTAAGGTTTTATATGTATATGTATCTGTACTTTCTGATTTCACATACTTAGTACTGTTGCATCGACCTCGCCCGGGTGCGTTCATGCCGCAGGTAAAGGGAAGCAGGTGGTAGATCCTCATTCTTAGGATCCTTACTCTGGTGTCAGGAGCTTCATTTCTCCGGAGGCTCGACTTTTGGTACGACTCTCCTTGGTGTTGTAGATATTTTGTACGTTCAGGGTATGGCGGGGCCCTGTCCCGCCATAGTTGTTTACATTTCCTAGAGGTCTGTAGTCCTGTTGTAAAGTTGGGATGTAACTGCCAGACTTGGCACATATATATATATGCCGAAAGGCAACTTTTTCTCAGATAAATTGTTTCTCATTTCATATTGTTTCATGTCTTGTTTTTATATTCCGCTGATTACTCTGATGTATGTCTACTTGGGTGCCCGGGTAAGGCACCAGTCACGGGCCCGGGATCGGGTCGTGACAGTAATGACACGGCAGGATCTGGTATGTACTTTTTATTCTTGCCTCTGTCATTCTTTTGTACAGTTATGATCTGTTTACTGTACTTTATTTCCGTTACATATTAAATTTTTGTTATCGACCCTCTTGAAGTGCGTTCTAGTCCGCAGGTTTAGGTACACAGTTGTGGATCCGCGAGCTTAGGATCCTGATTCAGCATTTTGAGATGGCTCCAATGTTAGGAGTTGTCATGGCTATGTATATTCGAGAAGTGCGGCGGGGGCCTTGTCGCCATAGTATTTGTTCAAATCTTAGAGTGCAGTATTCACGTGTAAATTTGGATCGTTAGAGTTGTAATTACATTTTTGGATAGTGTAAGCCCTTTTTGAGTGATTTATATTATGGCAGCCTTATCGGCGTTGCCTTGGTTTTTTTTTTTTAAAAAATGTGTTACTTATTTTCCGCAGTTGTTTTGGTGTTGTATGATTGGAAGGGTGCCCAGGTAGGGCACCAGTCGCGGCCCGGGGTCGGGTCGTGACAGTTAGCCTAGTTACTTGCCCCCGTCAGCTACGTGGCGCAGGTGGATCTGGTAGAGGCTATCGCACTTGCCACGTGTCAGCTTCGTGATATAGTTATTTAGTATTGATGGTACGGCTTGGGTAGTTGGCTTTCATACTTGCGATCGATTGATGACGCAGTTGGATCGGTAGCTATGCGCCGCACTTGCCGTCACGGTTTTATGACACAGGTGGAACCTGGTGTTCGTGTGTACTCCTTGGTGTTATTATATCATAGACTGCCGGCAGTGAGAAAGGTATTCCACGGGCATGATTGATATTGTGGGCGTGAGACCCATAGTTATATTTGAGTGATGACTTTGAGGGCGTGAGTCCCTGACTTGACATGACTGCTTATATATTGTGGACTGTAGTTTGGTTGTCATACATGTCTCTGCTTTATATAGATCGTTATGATTTTATTCTGATATTTCGATTTCACATACTTGTTATCGACATCCTTCGGAGGGTTGCGTTCATGTCGCGAGTTGAGGTCGTAGCTGGCGATCCGCTCTCGGGATCACTGTTCAGTCAGGAAAGCTCCATTTCTTGGAGGCTTTGTCTTTTGGCAGTTCCACGAGGTCATATACTTTTGTACATTCGGGGTATGGCGGGGCCTGTCCGTCATAGTGGTATAAAAACTCTTAGAGGTCCGTAATCGTTGTGGGCAAGGTTTGTAAAAAGGATTTAACTGCTCAAGTTTTTAATTTATATACGTAAAGGTAACCGCTTTGGTTAGCTTTGTTCTTATGTTAATCTATTGTTTCATGTCTTTGATTTTATTTCCGCTGATTTTCTCGATGTTGTATCACTAGGGTGCAGGGTAAGGCACGATGCGGGCGAGGCAGTCGTGACAAAAGTGGTATCAGAGCAGTTAGTCCTCGGAAAGTGTCTACAGACCGTGTCTAGTAGAGTCTTGATTATCGGTGTGTTGTGCACCACATCTATAATCAGGAGGCTGCAGGACATTTAGGATTGGTTTTCATTCTTCTCACACTGAGATCGTGCCTTAGAGATGTGTTATAAGTTGGACCCCTCTGACGTACTTCTTTTTACCAGTTATGCCTCTGCGAAAGGCAACCAGGGCCCAGAAGGGCAAGGCAGTAGGAGGAGCTGCGAGTAGAACACAGAGGAGTACGATGGCGCAGGCCCGGTCATTACCCGAGGTAATACCTCAGAAGGCGAGTTCCACGACATCGTCGGCCCCAGCAGGGTTTAGAGCCGCAGCAGTGGCTACTGAGACCACGGTACATGAGTCTCCAGTTCCATGACCAGGAGCCGAGGATATGAGTTACAAGGAGATGGCCCTGTTACTAGTTAGGCTTGTGGCGAGGAATGAGGCGGAGCGTGAGGCGGCCGGTTCGAGAGTACGATGGTTCACCCTAGATCCGATAGTTGTAGACTTCGGGACTTCTTGAGTTGCAGTCCACCAGAGTTTTATGGATCGAGAACTGAGGAAGATCCTCAGGAGTTTATTCGACAGCTGCAGCGGATCATGAAAGTGATCAAGGCCTCAGAGACAGAGTCGGTGGTACTAGGTTCACATCGGCTGCGTGATACTGCAGTCGACTGGTTTGATTCGTGGGAGTTGTCCCGGGGAGAGCATGCACTTCCAGCCGTATGGGACGAGTTCTCGGAGGCATTTCTTACACACTTCTTGCCTCCGCAGATGAGAAGAGCTCGGGCAGATAGATTTATGATGTTGAGACAGAACGGACGGACGGTTCGGGAATACAGTATAGAGTTTGACTCGTTGGCTCGTTATGTCCCCGCTTTAGTGGCAGACATGGAGGATAGAGTGCACCGCTATGTCACAGGGCTCGATGATTATTTAGCGGAGGGTTGCACAGTAGTAGCTCTTCAGCCGGGCCTGGACATTTCCTGCATCCAGGCTTATGCACAGGGGATTGAGGAACGTAGAGGCGGCGTGAGGACCAATTTCGGCATAAGAGGGCGGTAGCGAGGTCCTTGTAACTCAGGAGACAGACCGCCTCAGCAGAAGGCTAGTTATACACCTCCGCCGGTACAGAGTGGTCCTCCACAGTCTTAAGGGCGTCCAGGGTATTCCGGAGCAGGTCAGAGCTCCCAGGTTTCAGATTTTCCGGGGAGTAGGAGTACTCGCCGGATGAGGCCACCCGTATCTCAGTGTGGCCGTTGTGGTAAAACCCATAGGGGGGAGTGTCGTACTAGTTTGGGAGGTTGCTATACTTGCGTAGGCGGGCATTTTTGCGAAGAAGTGTCAGGCCAGGTAGCGGCGGAGGGATAGTGAAGCGATGAACTGGTATATCCTTAACCCTCTAGAGATTTGTATGCGTGATATGATGATTTTATGTTAAAGTGTTATGTTTGGATAGCACTGTGTAGAATTGTGATTTAGAGAACATGGTTAGTTGAAAAGGTAAGTTTAGGGGAAGGGAAATTGTGAGCCTTAGAATATTATAACAGTTGAGACCTTAGATGTAAGGTCGTCTTGAGTAAAAGATTTTACAGTTAGTCTTTGTCGCAGTACTTGGTATGCGTGAAAAGTATTGTGGGATAATTCCATAGGTCGAGCAAGATAAAAGTGGTAATTTTCATGACGAGAATAAGTAAGATCGTCCCGGACGGGAACAAGAATTTAGAGCGATAATGGGTCGGGTTGAGGCAAGGTCGCGGGTCAACCCGCAGCCCGGAATGAGGTGGGGTCAGTTTGGGGTGGTCCCGCCAGATGATAGGGTCACAAGGGTGTTAAGCCCAAGTTTAGGTAACCATCGTACGAGTTCGCGGATGTGTTCGACCAGAATCGGATCGTGAAAACCGTGAATGACCTTAGAGGAATGTGAGGCTAGTAAAATGACCGAGTTGGGAGGTAGTAACTCCAAGGTTTTGGAAACTGAAGCGATGACTGAAGTATGGTACGTATACTAGAAAGAGTTCGAGTGTACGAGGAGGGTACGACGAGTAAGAAAAGAGGCGAAGATTTGTTAAGAAGATAGAAGTGTTCCTTTTATGAAGTAAAGATGCGAAGGGAGTATCCTTTAGACCTTGGGTGGGAGCTAATAGTGTTGTATACGCTTTAGAGATGATTTCTCGTTGGCTTGGATTTGAGTTTTTGCGCGTATGTTATACTATGGCCATGTGTGGCAAAATTGGTTTCGTAGGTATAGTAGGGAAGACTATACCGGCACAGGTATGTTTGGAGACTTAGAAGGAACATTCGGGACGAATGTTTCTAAGGGGGGAAGAATGTTATACCCCGTAGTTCCGGAGTATGTATGTAAGGACGTACGTACGAATGTATAAACCCTAATTAGGGTAAGAACTTGTGAAGGAAATTTTACGTTTTCAATATTTTTATGGAATTTTTTCGAGAGATAAAAATTTTGGACCAATAGGAGGGCGACATGTGTCACCCCAAGAGCCATGTTGGACGTTTTTTTTCAAGACTAGTGGGCAAGACAAGTGGCCAAAAGTCTTGCATGGCATTTGCATGGTAGTGGACGTTTTTTTTTTAGAATTAGTGGGCAAGTCAAAAGGTCAAAGTTGTTATACCCCGTATTTCCAGAGTATGTACGTAAGGACGTACGTAGAAAATTTGAACTTGTAATTAAGGCTTGGCCGAATTATTTTTGTTCACAACACCCGTTTAGAGTCGTTTTTCGACGAAACGTTTTCACAGCTTTCGTAGGGTAAAATACGGCTATGTCATTTTTAATTTTTGCGGATTTTTCCGAGAGACGAAACATTTTGGACCAACAAGAGGGTGACACTTGTCACCTCATTGGAAGCGTTGTGGCGGTTGGCTTGGACGAATTGGCCATTGTTTGGTCAAGGAGTTGGTAGGATATTTTTGGGTAGATGGATAAGGTTGCACATGGCTTGATCTTGGCCCTACACTTGCATAGCACTTGGCTAGATCTTGGCCATTGGTTGGCCTTGGCTTGTACTATAAATACCCCCCCCCCTTTGGAAGACTTATTCATCCATTCCACAAAGTTTCTAAGTCTTGAAAGCCTTCCCCTCTCCCTTGTAGTGGTTCGTCCTCCTCTCCCTTTGAGAAAGGCCTTTGGCCGAGAGCACCCTTTCCCCTTGGCGAGAGTCCCACAGTGGGGTGGTAGAGGGTATACATCCCCTCCTTGTGGTGCTAGCGTGGGATACCCCACTAGCCTAGTTGGTCTCGTAGAAATACCCCCACTCTTGGTAGACATACTCTCAAACGTATTGTTATAAGGCCCAAATTACCTTAGCCGTATACCTGGTAGTATTCTAAGGTTATACTTACGCAAAGCCCAGACATACTATTAGACTTCCGTCAGTCACCGAAACCACAGGAAATCTTCATAGTTGGTTGAAGTATTTAAGTAGAAGTTAGTTAGAACTTCTAAGGGTTGTTTGGAGGCGGATTGAAGCGCGGAGTAGGAGCTAAACCTTGCTCAGGATCGACATTATAACTTGGATAATGATGGGCTTATCGAGGTACTTCTCTTGTCCCCCAATTGAAATTGGAAATTACATGTTGTGAGACTATATAGTTGAAGTATACTATATATAGAATCAACGTAGTATCGCAATGTCTTTTGACTTAAGCCCGAATTATAAGAAACCTTTCGAAAGAAAATCTTGTTGTAATTACATAGGGTGTATCAGATGAGACTTGTGTAGCTTTTACGTGAGGTAGAATTGCACGTCCGGATTAGGCGTATAACCCCGGTTGGCTTGATAATGGCGGCCGATAGAAAAGAGGAGATTTCTGTTGTTGCGGGGAAGTCTTTGCGAATTTTCTGTAGAATGTTCTACGAAGAGATCTAGATGTTAATAAGCGCCTTGTGGCCTTATAGGTTGAAGTACTACGTGTGGCGCAATCTACTTGGCTTAAGGAGTAGCCGACGGTTGGAAGTACTTGGAGCGTTTTGCTATTAGTCGATACTCATCGCGAGGTATGTGAACCTCTTCCTATCTCTTCTAGCATGATATGTGTGAACTATGTAGTACGGTAGATGTTATACCCCGTATTCTCAGGGTATGTATGCGAGGACGTACGTACGAGAGCACGACAGAAAAAAATTGGAAAGGAAGAAAGAGGTGATTCTTCCACGGAAAAAGTTTCCGGTTTTTGTAAGGAAAAATGTTCGTTGAAGGGAATTGGGTTCCCAGATTTGGAATTTGGGCTTCTTAGATTATATTAGAATTATGGAATTTTATTTTCGGAAATGGTCACGTGGGGCCCACGGGAGAAATTTACGGTTTTGTGGGGCCCACTTTGTTTTCGAGATTTTGGCCATTGTGGATATTTTTCGGAAGACGTTTTTGAGGGCCAATAGGAGGGTGACACGTGTCACCCCGCCTAAGTGGCTTAGCCGAATGACATTTGTGCCTGACGGTTAAGTCGTTTTTCGGCGAAACGTTTTACATAACTTGCGAAGGAAAATTCCGGCTATGTCGTTTTGTATTTTGCGGATTTTTCCGAGAGGCGAAACCTTTTGGACCAACGGGAGGGTGACACTTGTCACCCTCGTTGACGATTTGGAGGCGGTCGAGTGGGTTGGCACTTGGCCGATTGGCCTCTGAAGTGTGCCTTGCTTTGTGGCTTGTTTTGTGGAGTGTTTTGTGGAGTAGGGTTTAGGGTGCACTTGGCTTAATCTTGCCCTTACACTTGCTATACACTTGGAAGGATCATGGCCCTTGGTTGGCCTTTGGTTTTGCTATAAAAACCCCACAAGTGTGAAGACTTCATCCATTCCAAAAACTTCCAAGTCTTGAAACCCTCTCCTCCCTTTGTGAGCTCTTGGCGAGAGCCTTCCCCTCCTTTTCGTGTGGCCTTTGGCGAGGGTTCCTTCCAGCTGTGGTGCTAATGGTGGGGTACCCACTGCCTAGTTGTTTCGTATAATACCCTCAGCGTGGTATTGAAATACTTCTCTAGTATTGTTATAATGCCCAAAATACCTTAGCCTTGTACCTTGTAGTATTCCAAAGATACCTCTATACGTAGAGTCGGAAATACTACCTTTTGTCCTTTTAGTCTCAAACCGAAACCCTAAGGAAATCTTCATAGTTGGTTGAAGTATTTGAGTAGAAGTTGGTTAGAACTTCTAAGGGTTGTTTGGAGCGGATTGGAGCGCACGGAGTAGGAGTTAAACCTTGCTCAGGATCGACATTATAACTTGGATAATTTTGGGCTTATCGAGGTAATTATCTTGTCCCTCTATTGTAATTGGAAATTACATGTTTGTTAGAATATATAGTTGAAGTATACTATATATGGAACTATACTTAGTATTCGCAATGTCTTTTGACTTAAGCTGAAGAATAAAGAACCGAATCTGTATTTACATAGAATTTGTATGCGGTAGACTTGTGTAGTATTCGAGTAGAATTGTACGTCAGGTTAGGCGTGTAAACCCCACTGGTTGGCTTGGTAGCGGCCTCGTTAGAGGAGGAGATTTCTGTTGTTGCGGGGAAGTCTTCGAATTTTACGTAGAAGATAGAAACTTGTGTTTTGGGGTTAATAGACGTTTGTGACCTTTATAGGTGAAAGTACTAAGAGTAGCGTATTCTACTCGAGGAGTGGAAAGGGCTAGCAAGGTTGTAGTACTTGGAGCATTTTGCTTATTGTCGATAAATCGTCGCGAGGTATGTGAACCTCTTCCTATCTCTTCTAGCATGATATGTGTGAACTATGTAGTGCGGTGAGCGTACGTGTGTTAATCGTGTTTGATTGTTCTTAAAACATAAAGTGTTATAACGGCTTTATGGGAGTCGGTTATAACGACTTTATGTAGGTAAGAAAAATACTTTGTGGTTTTAAATCGATGTGAATTATAATCGGCTAAGTTATAATAAAGAACTTGATGTATTTCAAAAGATTTATAAATCGTTTTGAAGGGAGAGTAACACTTGGTTTTAAAGGTTTTAAAAAAAAAGAGTTATACTAGCTTTATGGGGAGTTAGGTATAATGTCTTAAGAGTGGTAAAGAAAATGGTTTACTGATGTTAGAAGTTAAGAGACTTGATCTTATAAGATAAGAGACTTAACTTATTTGTTTAATGTGAATGTTTGTGTGAAACCTCATTCGTGAGTAATGAGTACTTGGTTTTATTTAAAGGGATAATGTTTCTTGATTTGGAAATCGAATGTGTATCGACGGACCACTGCAGCGTTAATAAAGGAAAATGTATTGAATAATGATGTATCGTATTAAAACCAGTAGAAACCTCCATCTGCATAGAAACTAAGATGAGACACAATGATATTACATTTTCTAGATCATGGTCTTTGTAATAAGAATGTTGTAAACAAGAATAACCTACTCTCGTGAGACATATATTACTCAATTGTTCTAAAAGGAATCAGTGATTAAGTTGGGAACTATGAAACCATTTGAAAAGGAGAAGCTTGAGTAATTGAAACTAGGCAAACTGGAACTTAGGAAAAGAATGTTGTTACTTGATTTTGAAAAGGAATGTGGGTTGGTCATTCTAATACTACGGGTATCGGGTGACTTTTATAAAAGTAATGGATCTCTTTTAAGGAACTTAACTTAAGTAGTACTTTGGGGTTAAAAACCGGACTTTGGCATAAAATGAAAGTACTTTGAGTTGTGTGAAACTTGCCTATGCTTGTTGTTGTGAAACTTGCATATCTTGTTGTTGTGAAACTCGCCTATGCTTGTTGTTGTGAAACTTGCCTACGCTTGTGATGATAGCCTTTGTTGTGCAAGTGTGGTATTTACGTATACCGCGTCTCTCGATGTAGGCGGTTGACTTGTTGAGAACTTACTTGGACGTGCTGGCAGTGATGGAGAATTCCACGGGTATGTTTCCATTTTGATTACTGTCTTGTTGTTGATGTCACATGGGCATGTCTACACCGATGCAGGGGCACGCGGCCGTGCGGCGGGTTGATTACCGGTATATGGTTATCTGCAACATGGGCGTGTCTACACCAGGCAAGATTCCGGGGCATGTGGCTACGCGGCGGGGTTGACCACCCGGTATATTGTTATTGAGGTTACATGGGCATGTCTACAGAAGCGATTCCGGGGCATGTGGCGTGCGGCGCTTGTTATGTGTTGCATCATGGACATGTCTACCGTCACGAGATTCCGGCACGCGGCCATGATGAACATGATGGATGTTGTGGGCATGAGACCCATAGTTATATTTAGTGGTGACTTTGAGGCGTGAGTCCACGACTTATCGCTTTTATGTTGCGTCTTGTATTTTGGTTATCATACATGTCTCCTGCTTTTTAGGCTATTATGATTTCATTCTGATGTTGTGATTTCACATGCCAGTACTGTTATCTTGACCTCCTTGGGCTGCGTTCAATCCGCATGGTAAGGTACATCGGTCGTGGATCCTCGCTCTTAGGATCTCGATTGGCGTTTTGGGAAGCTCCGTTTCTCGGAGGCTTATCTTTTGGTATGTGTTTCCTGAGTTGTAGGTTCTTGTACATTCGTGGTATGGCGGGAGCCCTGTCCGTCATAGTTGTTAATATATCTTAAGTGCATGAAATCTTGTTGTGGCGGGGTTTGTAAAAAGGATAACTGCTGGGTTTTTATGTATATATCAAAGCAAGCTTATTTTGGTTGCTGTTTATTTATCATGTCTCTCATTTCATGTTTAAAGTTTTTATTTCCATTTGGTTTTCTCGATGTTGTATCGCTAGGGTGCAGGGTAAGGCACGATCCACGGGCCAATTCGGTCGTGGATGAAGCATACGTGTGCTAAATGTATTTGATTGGTTTAAACCATAAAGTGTTATAACGGCTTTATGGGAAGTTAGTTATATTGACTTTATGTTGGTAAGAAAATACTTGTGGTTTTAAAAGGTAATCGATTTGAACTATAAGCGGCTTGTTATGTGTTAATAAAGAACTTGAAGTAATACTTGGTTTTGAAAACTTAAGAGTTATACTAGCTTTATGGGAAGTTAGGTATAACGGCTTAAGAATGTTTCTTGATTTGAAATCGAATGTGTATCGACAAACCAACTGCAGCGTTAATAAAAGGAAATGTTTTGTGATTAAGTATTATTAAAACCGGAGAAACTTCCATCTGCATAGAAGCTAAGATGAGACAAAATGATATTTCCTAGGTCATGTTTGTAATAAGATTGTTATAAACAAGAATATCCTACTCATATAAGGCTTATGTTTCTCGGATGGTTTAAAAGAGAATTATATTCTTAAATAAATAAGGCTAGGAACTACGAAACCTTTCTAAAATAAGAAGCGTGAACATTTGAAATTAGGCAAACTTGGGCGTTTGAAAAGAATGTTGTTACTTGGTTTTACTAAGAGAAGTGTTTTGATTTACTTCAAAAGATAATCACTCTATTGTTATATACTACGGGTATTGTGTGACTTTTGTGAAAGTAACATATCTTTAAAGAGTTATTGTATAAAGTACTTTGGGGATAAAAACCCGATCTCGTTAATCATATAGTAGAAAGTACCTTATGTGTGAATAACTTGATTGTATTGGTTTGTGATAGCCTTGTAATACCTTCGTGTTGATTTGATAAGTAATCATATTAGGATGCTACGTGTGATATTATTTTGTGATGTTTGTGTAAAGGGGTTTTCCCTTGATTGTGCTTATGTTGTTTAAACGATAAACTTATGTTGGTATTATACCACTCACCGTGTTTCGGGGTTAAGCGCCCTCCGTCTGGGGTAGACTCAGTGATGCAGGACCATGATTCGAGAATACCTCATGCGGGTCCCGGGGCCTATGCGAGCTACGAGAGTTCGTGTTAGTGTGCGGCCTTTATGGTCACGCGGTGCATGTGGCCATGCGGTGCGAGTCGGGGCGATCAGGGAGTAGCTACCCTCGATGCGGGGTTATACCTCATGCGGGCCTATGAGATTGGCCTATGCGAGTGCGGGAGTTCGAGGCTAGACGCGACATTTGATATTGCGAGCGGCGACCGGCTTTGATCATGTGATGCAGAGCAGATATCATGATCTGATTTATGACCTTGTTAATCTGTAGGTGTTAGTAGTCGGCTATGCCTTCGTACTTACCTCTTTATTTTATTTGAACCAGTGGGACACATTGTTCGTATGTATTCCTTGGTGCTTTTCTATCATCGATTGCCGGTGAGGAAGGTATTCCACGGGCATGATTGATGTTGTGGGCGTGAGACCCATTGTTATATCGGAGTGATGACTTGAGGCGTGAGTCACGACTAGACATATCGCTTATTTATTATGAATCGTAGTTTGGTTATCATACATGTCTCATGCTTTCTATAGACTACTATGATTTCATTTCTGATATCTTCATGTTTCACATACTTGGTACTGTTATCGACCTCGCCCGGGGCTGCGTTCATCCGCAGTAAAGGTACACGATCGTTGATCCTCGCTCTTGGAGTCCGATTCAGCGTTTGGGAAGCTCCGTTCCTCGGAGGCTTATCTTGGTATAGTCCCTGTTGTTGTAGGTGCTTACATTCGGGGTATGAAGGCCCTGTCCGTCGTTGTTGTCATATCATTCGTAAGTGCAGTAATCTTGTTGTGGCGGGGTTTGTAAAAAGGATTAAAGCATTGAGTTGAAAGAGTTGTTGTTTCTATATATATGCTGAAAGGCAAGTTTTCACAGGTTATTGATTTATGTTCCGCTGATTTTCTCTGATGTATGACTCTTTGGGGTGCGGGGTAAGGCACGATCACGGGCAGGTTAGTCGTGACAAAAGTGGTATCGAGCGATTAATCCTCGGAAAGTGTCTCTGATCGTATCGATGAAGTCTTGATTATCGGTGTGTTGTGCACCAATAATGTCGAGGCTATAGGATATTTAGGATTTGTTTCTATTCTTCTCACTCCGAGATCGTGCCTTAGAGCGTGTTGTAAGTTGGACCTCTCACGTATTTCTTTCCCTTACCGCTATGCCTCGCGTAGGCAACCCGCCTGGGAGGCGGGGCGGTCGAGGAGCTGCAGTAAGTTGAGAGGTTACGAGGCACAGCCCAATCATCACCGAGTTAGGTGCTTCATTCGGGGAGTTACCAGCGTCGCTAAGCCCAAAGTGAGTTTAGCGGCGGCGATTCTCTGCGGCCATGATGTTTGAACCTTCGCCCACGGCCAGAAACGAGAGAATATAGATTGCAAAAGCGACCTGTTACTAGATATGGATTTGGCTACGGAGAGTGTATGCATGTACCGCGAGTCTTGATGACTATCTAGAGAGGTTGTGCGAAAGTAATTCTTGATTAGGCTTGAGCATGGCACGTATGCGGGCTTATGCGCGGCGAAAGCGTAGAGATCGGCGGGTTAACGAAGGGCGAGAAGAGGGCGGAGCGTGAAGGTCCTTTAGTAACTTTTGAGGCGAGTCGCCTCGCGTGAATTAGATTATGCACATCCACGATGCGAAAAGGTCCTCGCGGGAGTTCGGGGCGTTCGGGGTATGCGAGAGTTGGTGAGCTCAGAGCTTAGATTCACGACTACATGTAGGTTCGGCCGGCGGATTGATTTTCCCAGTATTCACAGTGTGAGCGCCATCGGGAATGTCATCTTTTAGTTAGTACTTGTTTTACCTACGGCCGTCGAGTCGATGTCGAAGAGTGTCTTGTAGGAGGACTTAGCCTTGAGATCGATGGGTAGTCGTCACCTTCCTAGCTATCGCCTGCAGGCGAGTTTGATTAGAACGACTTAAGGGAGTGGAAGCGATGAATCTGAGTTTATCCTTAACCCTCTAGAGATTAGTAGCGTATGATGAGATGAGTATATCTTAAGTGCTGTGTTCTGATAGCAGAGTGTATATTGTGATTAGAAATCTTGGTTAGTTAACCAACTAAGATTTGGGGGATAGAAAGTGTGAGCCTTAGAGTGTTATTCGTGGAGACCTTAGAGGTAAGGCCATCTCGAGTAAAGGTGTAGTGTTCATGTTTGACCCTTATAGGAGTGCATTATGCACGTGAGTTATGTTGTGGGATAAGTCACGAGTAGTGTGGAATGAAAGAGGGTAGTTGAGCTAAGAAGACCGCTAGGTTTTCGTAACGTGATTAGTGTGAGTTTTCCTTCGGGGAGCTAGCATTTTGAGCGTTGCCGGGTCGGGTTGAGGCCACGTTGCGGGTCAACCCGCGGCATGTTTGGTGGTAAGTCAGTTTGTGATGGTTCCGCCTTGTGGTAGGATCACGCGGTGTTTGGCCAAGTTGATTAACCAGTCTGAGTTCGTGGATGCGTTCGACGATGATCGGGCGATGGGGCAGCCCATCGTGTTCTTGATCGGGACCGTTCACGCGGCGATGTTGATTTATCGAGAAGGTTGTAAGGCTGCACGGGGTGCCTACCTTCACCTTATGGCGGACAGTGAAGCCCAGGTTGTGGCTATTTTCGTTTTCTAAAAGTCTTACCAGGCAGGGTTAGGAGCTCAGGTGAGACTCAGAATCGCATTCGCCCTCGGGCAGTGTTTGGATTTCAGGGGTAGTTGCGGGGATTGTTGTCTCCCGTGGAGGGAGTGTTTAAGCTACCCTTTCAGTTTTCGAATGTCGCCTTATGAGGCCTTGTAGGGGCGGAAGTGTAAGTCGCCGGTCGATTGGTTCGATGTTGGCAAGATTCAGATAGTTGGTTCAGGCTTGTTCCAACAGACTGTGGATAGGGTAAAGCTTGTCTAGAAGAGGTTACGGCGGCTCGAAATCGTGCGGATAATCGGCGCACGCTAGAGTTCGAGTTGATGGTCGGTCTTCTTGAAAGTACCACCCCGGGTTGGGTGTGACGAGTTTTGGAAAATAGAGGGAATTTAGCCGAGTTACTTTGGGCCCTTTTGTGTTCATGTGAAGAATAGGCCAGGTTGCCTATATGTTAGCTTTTGCCGTCCGGTCTTTCGTATTGTTATGATCGGGAAAGTATCGGAGATCCATCCAGAGTGTTCCCAGTTAATGATGACCACGTTAGAGATAGTAACCCAGAGTTTTGGAAACTGACGATTTAAATGTGGTAAGAGTTCGAGTGTACGACAGCCTCAGGGATCACATGCAGCCCGGTACCATTTGTTGGGTCGCCGGAGTGACGCTAGAACCTCGCGGCAAAGTGACAAATCACAACGAGTAAAGGGAGAAGCGAGCATGTATGGCGGGCATAGATGTGATCATTCCTTTTATAAGGAGAAGGTGCGAAGGAAGTATATTTTAGACCCCGGAGAGAGGTGTTTGTGGTAATGTTAGAGGTGTTTCCTCGTGGACTTGGATGGAGGTACTTTGCACGGGTGTTTCTGTAGCCATGCGTGGCAGGATTATTTTCGTAAGTATAGCAGTGAGGACTATACCGGCGCGCATTTGTTTTGAGACTTAGAAGGAACATTCGGGACGAATGTTTCTAAGGAGGGGAGAATGTTATACCCCGTATTTCCAGAGTATGTACGTAAGGACGTACGTAGAAAATTTGAACTTGTAATTAAGGCTTGGCGAATTATTTTTGTTCACAACACGTTTAGAGTCGTTTTTAAACGAAGCGTTTTCCACGACTTTCGTAGGGTAAAATACGGTTATGTCATTTTTAATTTTTGCGGATTTTTAGAGGCGAAACATTTTGGACCAACAGAGGCGACACTTGTCACCCTCTCATTGGAGCGTTGTGGGCGGTTGGCTTGGGCGAATTGGCCATTGTTTGGTCAAGTTGGTAGGATATTTTGGGTAGATGGATAAGGTTGCACATGGCTTGATCTTGGCCTACACTTGCATGCACTTGGCTAGATCTTGGCCATTGGTTGGCCTTGGCTTGTACTATAAATACCCTCCTTTGGAAGACTTATTCATCCATTCCACAAAGTTTCTAAGTCTTGAAAGCCTTCCTCTCCCTTGTAGTGGTTCGTCCCTCCTCTCCCCTTTGAGAAAGGCCTTTGGTAGAGCACCCTTTCCCCTGGCCGAGAGTCCCCACAGTGGGGTAGCCGAGGGTATACACCACTCCTTGTGGTGCTAGCCGTAGGGTACCACTCCCCACCCTAGTTGTTCTCGTATAATACCCTCCCTCTTGGTAAAAATACTCTCAAAAGTATTGTTATAATGCCCAAATTACCTTAGCGTACACCTTGTAGTATTCTAAGGTTATACTTATCTGAAAAGCCCGAAATACTATTATACTTCCCGTCGGTACCAAACCGAAACCACAGGAAATCTTCATAGTTGGTTGAAGTATTTAAGTAGAAGTTGGTTAGAACTTCTAAGGGTTGTTTGGAGCGGATTGAAGCGCATGAGTAGGAGCTAAACCTTGCTCAGGATCGACATTATCACTTGGATAAGTATGGGCTTATCGAGGTAAGTATCTTGTCCCCCTATTGTAATTAGAAATTACATATTGTTAGACTATATAGGTGAAGTATCCTATATATAGAATCGAACGTAGTATCGCAATGTCTTTTGACTTAAGCTGAATTATAAGAAACCTTTTGAAAGAAGAGTCTTGAGCTGTAATTACATAGGGTGTATTCTGATGAGACTTGTGTAGCTTTTACGTGAGGTAGAATTGTACGTCGGATTAGGCGTATAACCCTCTGGTTGGCTTGATAGCGGCCCAGATAGAAGAGGAGATTTCTGTTGTTGCGGGAGAGTCTTTGCGAATTTTACGTAGAATGTTCTACGAATAGATCTAGATGTTAATAAGCGCTTGTGGCCTTATAGGTTGAAGTACTACGTGTGGCGCGATCTACTTGGCTTAAGGAGTAGAAGCGGTTGGAAGTACTTGGGCGTTTTGCTATTAGTCGATACTCATCGCGAGGTATGTGAACCTCTTCCTATCTCTTCTAGCATGATATGTGTGAACTATGTAGTGCGGTGAGCGTACGTGTGCTAAATGTATTTGATTGGTTTAAACCATAAAGTGTTATAACGGCTTTATGGGAAGTTGGTTATAACGACTTTATGTTGGTAAGAAAATACTTGTGGTTTTAAAAGGTAATCGATTTGAACTATAAGCGGCTTGTTATGTGTTAATAAAGAACTTGAAGTAATACTTGGTTTTGAAAACTTAAGAGTTATACTAGCTTTATGGGAAGTTAGGTATAACGGCTTAAGAATGTTTCTTGATTTGAAATCAGAATGTGTATCGACAAACCACTGCAGCTTTAATAAAATGTAATGTTTTTAATAATTAAGTATTATTAAAACCATTATAAACTTCCATCTGCATAGAAGCTAAGATGAGACAAAATGATATTTCCTAGGTCATGGTCTTTGTAATAAGATTGTTATAAACAAGAATATCCTACTCATATAAGGCTTATGTTTCTCGGATGGTTTAAAAGAGAATTATATTCTTAAATAAATAAGGCTAGGAACTGAAACCTTTCTAAAATAAGAAACGTGAACATTTGAAATTAGGCAAACTTGGGCGTTTGAAAAGAATGTTGTTACTTGGTTTTACTAAGAGAAGTGTTTTGATTTACTTCAAAAGATAATCACTCTATTGTTATATACTACGGGTATTGTGTGACTTTTGTGAAAGTAACATATCTTTAAAGAGTTATTGTATAAAGTACTTTGGGGATAAAAACCCGATCTCGTTAATCATATAGTAGAAAGTACCTTATGTGTGAATAACTTGATTGTATTGGTTTGTGATAGCCTTGTAATACCTTCGTGTTGATTTGATAAGTAATCATATTAGGATGCTACGTGTGATAGTATTCTGTGATGTTTGTGTAAAGGGATTTTCCCTTGATTGTGCTTATGTTGTTTAAACGATAAACTGTTATGTTGGTATTATACCACTCACCGTGTTTCCGGGGGTTAAGCTGCCCTCCGATGCGGGGTAGACTCAGGCGGTCTGGGACCATGATTCGAGAATACCTCATGCGGGTCCTGGGGGCCTATGCGGAGCTACGAGAGTTTCAGGTTAGTGTGCGGCCTTTATGGTCATGCGGTCTATGTGGCGTGCGGATGCGAGTCGGGGCGATGCCGGGAGTAGCTACCTCGATGCGGGGTAATACCTCATGCGGGCCTATGAGATTGGCCTATGCGGAGTCTGCGGGAGTTCGGGGCTAGACGCGCATTTGATATTGCGGGCGGCGACCGGCTTTGATCATGTGGCCAGTCTAGACATATATCATGATACGATTTATGACCTTGTTAATCTTGTAGGTGTTAGTAGTCGGCTATGCCTTCGTACTTACCCTGTACTGTTTTATTTGGACACAGGTGGGACCTGCTGTTCATATGTATTCCTTGGTGCTTTTCTATCATTGATAGCGGTGAGGAAAGGTATGCCACGGGCCTGATTGATGTTGTGGGCGTGAGACCCATTGGTATATTGGAGTGATGACTTGAGGCGTGAGTCACGACTAGACATATCGCTTATTTATTGTGAATCGTAGTTTGGTTATCATACATGTCTCATGCTTTCTATAGACTACTATGATTTCATTTCTGATATCTTCATGTTTCACATACTTGGTACTGTCTTGACCTCGCCCGAAGTGCGTTCATCTGCAGTAAAGGTACACGATCGTTGATCCTCGCTCTTAGGGTCACGATTCGTTTGGGAAGCTCGTTCCTCGGAGGCTTATCTTAGTATAGTCCCTGTTGTTGTAGGTGCTTACATTCGAGGGTATGACGGCCTGTCGTCGTTGTTGTCATATCATTCGTAAGTGCAGTAATCTTGTTGTGGGCAGGGTTTGTAAAAAGGATTAAACTGTTCAGGTTGAAAGAGTTGTTGTTTCTATATATATGCCGAAAGGCAAGTTTTCACAGGTTATTGATTTATGTTCCGCTGATTTTCTCTGATGTATGACTACTGGGGTGCCCGGGGTAAGGCACCAGTCACGGGCCCGGGTTCGGGTCGTGACAAAAGTCTTGCATGGCATTTGTGGGACAAGTGGAGAAAGGAACCTACACAAACAATCTAAACCATACACATGTTTTAATCCTAACCCTTGGTTGTACTATATAAACCCCTCTAGTTGATGAAAATCTCCACACTTAGAATATTTCAAGACTTGAAAATATTTTCTCTCCCTTTCCTTGTTGCTCTCATCCAAAGCCCCTCTTCCTCGAGCAAATGTTGTCCAAAAATTCTTAAACTTATAAGTGTTCTTCCTTAATGTATTAGGAAGATTATTAACCAAGAGTTAGACAAGATTTCACACCCCTAGCCTCAAAAACCCTCACAAAGCCGAGAGTGGACAGATTTGGAACTTTAGTGTTCTTCACTTTTTGGAGTTAATTCTTGAATAGAAGTTGGTTAGGAACTTCTAAGGGTGACTTGTGGTGGTTTGGAACACAACGATTTGGAGCTATGACTTGCTTTGGAACGACTTTAAGTTCTTGGATATTTTTGGGCTATTATTGAGGTAATGAACCTTAACCTCTTTGTGAAGTTGATTATTATGTATACTGGATATTATACATATATTGGAAGTATATTATGAAGTATGAGACATAAAGAAAGATTTGGATCTTGTTAAGCTATTAAAAGGAGAATTGGCATATTAGCCATTAAAATGGTAAAAACGTATCCATTACTTACTAAGAAGTTAACAACAAAGAAACTATAACTTATATTAAGATTGGAATATAAGTTGGAAGACTAATGAAGTAATTGGATAAGTAAAATTGTAAAAGTTGGCCAAGGACCCCAACTTAAGGACCGTATTTACTTTGGACCGTATTGACTTTGGACCGTATTTACTTTGGACTGTATTTACATTGTTGTTATGAAGGAGAGATTGTTAATCGCGTTTCGTTTGGGCGTGTTATCCCCTTCTTTAATTATTGTTGTTATGAAGGAGAGATTGTTAATCGCGTTCCGTTTTGGCGTGTTATCCCCTTCTTTAATTATTGTTGTTATGAAGGAGAGATTGTTAATCGTGTTCCGTTTGGGCGTGTTATCCCCTTCTTTAATTATTGTTGTTATGAAGGAGAGATTGTTAATCGCGTTCCGTTTGGGCGTGTTATCCCCTTCTTTAATTATTGTTGTTGTTAAGGAGAGATTGTTAATCGCGTTCCGTTTGGGCGTGTGATACCCTTCTTTAAATTTCAGAATTATTGCGCCTTATTTATGGCATGTTGGTTACTATTATCGGGCCTTGATAAAGGTGGAGAATTGAGTAGAAACGGGGGAAGTGCTGCCCAATTTTTCGTAGAATAAGAATCGTACTTAGAAGAATCCTACGTAAAACTAGAAGTTGATAGGCGTGTTTTGACTATTATAGGTTGACACTCTGCGCGCGACATATCCGACTTGGCAAGTGGATTTAGCCGAGGAGGTATGTGATTCTTCCTATACTCTTGAGCATGATATTTGTGAAATATATATAGTACGGTAGACGTACGTGTGTAAAATGAATTTGGGTTATTTAAAACATAAAGTGTTATAATAGCTTTATGAGAAGTTAGTTATAACGACTTTATGAAAACAAAAAAATGGTTTTATTATTGGATTAAAAATGGTAACCTGATTTTGGGAAAGGAGAAGTAACTTGAGTTTAAAAGTATAAATAACTTGTTTTCAAATATCGAACTTTTCTTGATAGAAAAATATAAGTGGCTTGGTTTTAAAAGGGTAAGAGTACCTTGATCTTAAAAGAGTTAGTTACTTGGGTTTTAAAGGTATACTTGACGTTGTTTTAAGAGTGTAAGCCACTTGGTTTAAAAAGTATAAAGTACTTGATTTAAACATGAACGTGTTTGGTTCTACGGATATTAGTATCGAGTTGTTTTTACGTAAAAAGAGATCTTTTCGAAAGAATTAAAGTACGTAGTATTTTAGGGTTAAAACCCGGATTGTTGACACAAAATGGGAGTACTTGAGTTTTTATAAATGGTGAATCAATTTACATGTTAATGAAAGTCTAAAAGTATGTTGAACTTGCCTATGCTAGTTGTGATAGCTTTTGTTATGCAAATATTGTATTTCTATACCACCGCGTCTCTCGATGGAGGGCCGGCTGACTTGTTGTTAACTTACTTGGACGTACCGGCAGTGACGGAGGATTCCACGGGTATGCTTCCATTGTTGTTGTCACATGGGCATGTCTACACCGATGAGGGATTTCGGGGGCATGTGACCATTATTGTTATTCCATGGACTAGCTCTCCATGAGGTTTCTCTTATTCGGCCTTGGTATCTGGTAGTTAACCTTCGTACTTGCCCCGTTCAGTTTTGTGGCGAAGTCTCGTGACTTACGGTTGTGATCTGGTGGTTAGCCTAGTTACTTGCCCCGTCAGCTACGTGGTGCAGGTGGATCTGGTAGAGGCTATCGCGCGCCCGCGTGTCGCCGGCGAGTCAGTGTTTGGACGAAGTTTTGTGACTTACGGTTGTGATCTGGTGGTTAGCCTAGTTACTTGCCCCCGTCAGCTACGTGGCGCAGGTGGATCTGGTAGAGGCTATCGCACTTGCCACGTGTCATCTTCGTGATATAGTTATTTAGTATTGATGGTACGGCTTGGGTAGTTGGCTTTCGTACTTGCCCCGGTCAGTTGATGATGCAGGTTGGATCTGGTAGCTATGCCTTCGTACTTGCCCCGTACGGTTTTATGACACAGGTGGGACCTGGTGTTCGTGTGTACTCCTTGGTGTTATTATATCATAGACTGCCGGCAGTGAGGAAGGTATTCCACGGGCATGATTGATGTTGTGGGCGTGAGACCCATAGTTATATTTGAGTGATGACTTTGAGGGTGTAAGTCCCTGACTTGACATGACTGCTTATATATTGTGGACTGTAGTTTGGTTGTCATACATGTCTCACCTTTATATAGTATTATGATTTCATTCTGATATTTTGATTTCACATACTTGGTACTGTTATGCCGACCTCGTTCGAAGTGCGTTCATGCGCGAGTTGAGTCACGTAGCTTGTTGATCGCGCTCTCAAGATCACTGTTGATTCTGAAAGCTCCATTTCTCGGAGGCTTTGTCTTTTGATGCAGTTCCAGGTCATATACTTTTGTACATTCGGGGTATGTCGGGGCCACTGTCGTCATAGTAGTATAAAAACTCTTAAGTGCAGAAATCTTGTTGTGGGCAAGGTTTGTAAAAGGATTTAACTGTTCAAGTTTTTAATTTATCTGAGAAAGGTAATTTTGGTTGCTTTGTTCTTATGTTAATCTATTGTTTCATGTCTTTGATTTTATTTCCGTGATTTTCTCGATGTTGTATCACTAGGGTGCGGGGTAAGGCACGATCGCGGGCTTGAGGCAGTCGTGACAAAAGTGGTATCGAAGCGATTAGTCCTCGGAAAGTATCTACAGGCGTGTCTAGTAAGTCTTGATTATCGGTGTGTTGTGCACCACATCTATAATCGAGGCCGCAGGACATTTAGGATTAGTTTCCATTCTTCTCACTCGAGATCGTGCCTTAGAGATGTGTTATAAGTTGGACCTCCGCGTACTTCTTTTACGATTATGCATCTGCGAAAACGGGGCCCGGAAGGGCAAAGCGGCAGGAGTCGCTAGTAGAACACAGAGAATGCGATGGCGCGAGCGGTCATTACGAGTAATACCTCGGTGGCGAGTTCCACGGCGTCGTCGGCCCCAGCGAGGTTTAGAAGCGGCGGTGGCTCACGAGACCACGGTACACGAGTCTCGGTTCCACGACCGCGAGGCGAGGATATGAGTTACAAGAGATGGCCCGATTACTATCTAGGCTTGTGGCGAGGGATGAGGGCGAGCGTGAGGCGGATTCGGTAGTACGGTGGTTCACCCTAAATCCGATAGTTGGAGACCGGGACTTCTTGAGTTGCGATCCACGAGTTCTATGGATCGAGAACTGAGGAAGATCCTCAGGAGTTTATTCGACAGCTGCAGCGGATCATGAAAGTGATCAAGGCCTCAGAGACAGAGTCGGTGGTACTAGGTTCACATCGGTTGCGTGATACTGCAGTCGACTGGTTTGATTCGTGGGAGTTGTCCCGGGGAGAAAATGCACTTCCAGCCGTATGGGACGAGTTCTTGGAGGCATTTCTTATATACGTCTTGCCTCCGCAGATGAGAAAAGCTCGGGCAGATAGATTTATGATGTTGAGACAGAACGGACGGACGGTTCGGGAATACAGTATAGAGTTTGACTCGTTGGCTTGTTATGTCCCCGCTTTAGTGGCAGACATGGAGGATAGAGTGCACCGCTATGTCACAGGGCTCGATGATTATTTAGCGGAGGGTTGCACAGGACTAGCTCTTCAGCCAGGCATAGACATTGCCCGCATCCAGGCTTATGCACAGGGTATTGAGGAACGTAGACACCGACGTAGGGACCAGGATCAGCATAAGAGGCGGTAGCGAGGTCGCCCGGTAACTCGAGGCAGACCGCCTCGGCGGGCTAATTATACACCTCCGCCGGTATAGAGTGGTCCTCCACGATCTTGAGCGTCCAGTATCCGGAGGCGGTCGAGCTCGGGTTTGATTTTCAGGGAATAAGTACTCATTTGGATGAGGCCACCCGTATCTCAGTGTGGCCGTTGTGTTAAAACCCATAGGGAGGAGTGTCGTACTAGTTTCGGAGGTTGCTATACTTGCGGCCGGTAGGGCCATTTTGCGAAGAAGTGTCAGGCCAGTAGGCGGCGGAGGATAGTGAAGCGATGAGTTCTGGTATATCCTTAACCCTACAGAGATTTGTATGCGTGATATGATGATTTTATGTTAAAGTGTTATGTTTGGATAGCACTGTGTAGAATTGTGATTTAGAGAACATGGTTAGTTGAAAAGGTAAGTTTAGGGGAAGGGAAATTGTGAGCCTTAGAATATTATAACAGTTGAGACCTTAGATGTAAGGCCGTCTTGAGTAAAAGATTTTACAGTTAGTCTTTGTCACAGTATTTGGTATGCGTGAAAAGTATTGTGGGATAATTCCATAGGTCGAGCAAGATAAAAGTTGTAATTTTCATGACGAGAATAAGTAAGATCGTCCCGGACGGGAACAAGAATTTAGAGCGATAATGGGTCGGGTTGAGGCAAAGTCGTGGGTCAACCCGCAGCCCGGAATGAGATGGGGTCAGTTTGGGTGGTCCCGCCAGATGATAGGGTCACAAGGGTGTTAAGCCCAAGTTTAGGTAACCATCGTACGAGTTTGCGGATGTGTTCGACCAGAATCGGATCGTGAAAACCGGGAATGACCTTAGAAGAATGTGAGGCTAGTAAAATGACCGAGTTGGGAGGCAGTAACTCCAAGGTTTTGGAAACTGAAGTGATGACTGAAGTATGGTACGTATACTAGAAAGAGTTCGAGTGTACGAGGAGGGTACGACGAGTAAGAAAAGAGGCGAAGATGTGTTAAGAAGATAGAAGTGTTCCTTTTATGAAGTAAAGATGCGAAGGGAGTATCCTTTAGACCTTGGGTGGGAGCTAATAGTGTTGTATACGCTTTAGAGATGATTTCTCGTTGGCTTGGATTTGAGTTTTTGCGCGTATGTTATACTATGACCATGTGTGGCAAAATTGGTTTCGTAGGTATAGTAGGGAAGACTATACCGACACAGGTATGTTTGGAGACTTAGAAGGAACATTCGGGACGAATGTTTCTAAGGGGGGAAGAATGTTATACCCCGTAGTTCCGGAGTATGTATGTAAGGACGTATGTACGAATGTATAAACCCTAATTAGGGTAAGAACTTGTGAAGGAAATTTTACGTTTTCAATATTTTTATGGAATTTTTCCGAGAGATAAAAATTTTGGACCAATAGGAGGGCGACATGTGTCACCCCAAGAGCCATGTTGGACGTTTTTTTTCAAGACTAGTGGGAAAGACAAGTGGCCAAAAGTCTTGCATGGCATTTGCATGGTAGTGGACGTTTTTTTTTAGAATTAGTGGGCAAGTCAAAAGGTCAAAGTCTTGCATGGCATTTGTGGGACAAGTGGAGAAAGGAACCTACACAAACAATCTAAACCATACACATGTTTTAATCCTAACCCTTAGTTGTACTATATAAACCCCTCTAGTTGATGAAAATCTTCCACACTTAGAATATTTCAAGACTTGAAAATACTTTCTCTCCCTTTCCTTGTTGCTCTCGTCCAAAGCCCCTCTTCCTTGAGCAAATGTTGTCCAAAAATTCTTAAACTTATAAGTGTTCTTCCTTAATGTATTAGGAAGATTATTAACCAAGAGTTAGACAAGATTTCACACCCCTAGCCTAAAAAACCCTCACAAAGTCGAGAGTGGACATATTTGGAACTTTAGTGTTCTTCACTTTTTGATGTTAATTCTTGAATAGAAGTTGGTTAGGAACTTCTAAGGGTGACTTGTGGTGGTTTGGAACACAAAGATTTGGAGCTAAGACTTGTTTTGGAACGACTTTAAGTTCTTGGATATTTTTGGGCTATTATTGAGGTAATGAACCTTAACCTCTTTGTGAAGTTGATTATTATGTATATTGGATATTATACATATATTGGAAGTATATTATGAAGTATGAGACATAAAGAAAGATTTGGATCTTGTTAAGATGTTAAAAGGAGAATTGGCATATTAGCCATTAAAATGGTAAAAACGTATCCATTACTTACTAAGAAGTTAACAACAAAGAAACTATAACTTATATTAAGATTGGAATATAAGTTGGAAGACTAATGAAGTAATTGGATAAGTAAAATTGTAAAAGTTGGCCAAGGACCCTGTCACGACCCATTCGGGGCGTGGTAGTGCCTTACAGAAGCCCAGTAGTCATACATCAGAGTAATCAGCGGAAATATAAAACAAGACATGAAACAGTTTATAAAATAAGACACAGTTTAAGTGAGAAAACATCGCCTTTCGGCATATATATATAAACATGGTTTAGCAGTTACATCCGATACTGTACAACATGACTACAGACCTCTAAGGAATATACAACTATGGCGGGACAGGGCCCCGCCATACCCTGACTGTACAAAACTATCTACAACAGGGAGATCATACCCAAAAGTAGAGCCTCCGGAAAGGATGGAGCTCCTGACACCAACGTAGAGATCCTAGGAATGTGGATCTAGCACCTGCTTTCCCTTACCTGCGGCATGAACGCAGCCCCCCGTAGGAGGTCAGTACAACAGGTACTAAGTATATGAAACTGTAAAATACTTAAATGAAACATATCATTTTAAAAACAGTTTTGCAAGTATGTATGAAACAACGAGAAACGCGCATAGTGCGCATCACAAACAAAGCGTGATAGGTAAGCGTAGCAGTCTTTTCTAGGCTGCGAATGATCAGCAGGCCAATTGCGTAGTATCACCATGCAAGCCTAATCACGGACTCCGTAGTCGCGTAGGCCAATCACATAGGCGCATAGGGTATATAACCCACATCGGTAGCTACTCCTCGGCATCGTCCAGGACTCGTAGTCCGAATGGCCACATAGACCGCGTGAGGTATAACCCGCACTAACACGGAACTCCGTAGCTCGCATAGGTCCCTTGGACCGCATGAGGTATTGTCGAATCATGGTCCTGCATCGCCGAGTCTACCCGCGTCGGAGCGACAACCCGGTAATATGTCAAGAGGTGAGTGATGTTACACTAACCTAACGACTTATCGTTAAACAACATAAGCACAACAAGAATACTCTTTTACACAAGCGTTACAAGACACTAACACACATAGCATCATATCATGTCTACTTATCAAACCATCTTATTATTCTTTTCTGATTCAATATAAGTCATTATAAACACATAGGCAAACTGTTTCTTTTATCAATCTTAAGTGGTTATACTTAACTTCCCATAAAGCTAGTATAACTCTTAAGCACATTTAAAAACCAATTAGTTCTCTTACATTTAAAAAATGATTCATATTCTTTTGAATTGCTTTCAGATCTTTATTATTGAGGCTTAAGCGTGAGGCATTCTGGTAGGTGTTATTCGTGCTTAAGCGGGAGGCATTGCCGTAAGTATTATTCGAGCTTAAGTCAAAGACATTTCCGTAGTTATTATTCGATTAACACGTATGCGTCTAGTACTATATATATATTGTAAAATATCATGCTTTAGGAAGAATCACATACCTTGAAAACCACCGCGAGTTGAATATGTCGCGCAGAGTCGACTATAATAGTCACAGACATCTATCAAAGACTACTCGAAGGTCATTCTAAGCAGAGGTTCACAATTCTACGGAAAGTCGGGCAGACTTCCTACGGTGAGCTATATAAGTCTCTGTGAAAGCAGTTCTATATGAGCATAGTTCAATTATTCTTCTTTTAAACCCTTATTGTGATATGGTTCAATTCTATACGCAATATTCTTCTAAGTATTTATACTTATACTTATACTACAACAGTAAGTATTCTCTAATTCAAAAGAGGGTTAGGATTAGTTACCTCGGTAAGCCCAATAATATCCTAGAAAAAGTCGCGCCTGAGCAAGGTTTTGCTCCTAAGTTGTATGCTCCAAGGAAACCTTAGAAGTTCTTCACAACTTCTACTAAGTACTAAGGGATTTGGGGCTAGGGTATTTTGGGCATTATAACAATACTAGAAGACAACTTTTCTACCAAGGGAGGGGGGTAGATTTTTGGCTAGGCTAGGGGGGGCCTCGGCCAAACTACTAGGCTAGAGGGGAGGGGTATTCGGCCAAGGGCCTTCACAAGGGGAGGGGGAGGTGTTTGGACGAAAAGGCTACAAAGGGAGAGGAGAGGATTTTCAAGACTTGAAAGTAATTTGTGGATGAAGAACTCTTCATCTCTAAGGGGGTATTTATAGGTCAAGAGGTGGCCAACCAATGGCCAAGATTAAGACAAGTGCAAGGCAAGTGTAGGGTGAGGATTAACTAAACACAAATATCCTACCAACTCCTTGACTTGTGCACAAGGCACAAAAAACGTGCCAAGGTATTCCAATTCGTCCAAATGGACGATTCAAGTCCACCAATTGGAGGGTGCCAAGTGTCGCCCTCCCGTTGGTCCAAAATGTTTCGTCTCTCGGAAAAATCCGCAAAAATTAGAAATGGCATAGCCGGAATTTACCCTACGAAAGCTGTGGAAACGTTTCGTCGGAAAACGATTCTTATAGCGAGTTGTGCACAAATAAAAACGTTTTGCCTAAACTTTAAGGCTAGACTTTTGTACGTATTCCCTTACGTACATACTCTGGAAATACGGGGTATAACATTCTCCCTCGTAGAAACATTCGTCGAATGTTCCTTCCCAAACAGATAACGATAAGGTTCTTCATAACTTAAGCGGTTTGCAAATGCCACACACGGCCACAAAACAACACTTAGGCATAAGCGATAATGAAAATTTACAAGTAGGAAAGTGAATTACGGAGGGTGGGGAATAGGTGAGGATACTTCGCCTCATGTCCTCGCCGGCTTCCACGTCATCTCCTCCCGAGCTCGTTCGCGCAGACTTTGTGGAAGCCACGCGTCCTTGGTCCAGACGCCTAACACGACGATCGACTATCGCTATGGGAATCTCCTCATACGATAACCCCCGGTCACTGGACATCGTCAATCGGTGTACCTAGATGGATCCCCGATACATCTCGCCGGCGTAGATACGTGAAAAGCGGATGCCCGCCTCCGGATCGGACGGCAGATCAACTCATAGCAACCTTGCCTACCTGCGGATAATCTGAAGCGGCCCGATGTACCTTGGTGAGTTTCCTTCCTCGAATCTCATCACACCGCCGTGGGTGACACCTTCAGAAAACCCAATCATCAATGCGAACTCCGGATGTCGACGACGATGATCTGCATCGACTTCATCGACTACGGTGTCGATAGCGCTCTCGGATAAGCTTCACCTTATCCAGCACTGCTGCACCAAATCTGGTCCCACTAGCTGCACGCCTCGCCCGTCGAACCAACCTATAGGCGATCTGCACTTCCTCCCATACAAGGCCTCATGGCGCCCGTCGAATCTTTGGGTGGTAGCTATTATTATACGCGAACTCAACTAGAGGCAAATGATCCTCCCAACTACCTGAAGTCAATAACACGGGCTCGCGACATATCCTCGAGAGTGCGGATAGTGCGCTCTGCTGTCGATGCATGCGTGGATGAAATGCGACTCGTGCTCACTGCGTCCTAAACCCCTGCGGAAGGACCTCCGAAGTTAGCCGTAAAGCGGGCTCCTGCATGCGATATGATCGAAGTAGGGACTCCATGCGATCGACGATCTCTCGGATGTAAAGTGCGGCATAATCCTCGGTGAAAAAGTCGTCTGACGGGAAGAAAGTGGGCTGATTTGTCGACTGTCGGCGATAACCCATATAGAATCATGTCTCCTCCGAGTGCGAGGTAATCACGTGATGAAGTCCATGTTGATTACCTCCCACTTCCGGTCGGGATCTCAATCGCTGTAACAAACCACGGGCCTCTAGTGCTCTGCACCGCTGCGACAACACGGGCCGAGCTACGAACTCTGGCGTCCTCTTGAAGTCATCCCACCAATACACGGATCTAAGGTCGTGGTACATCTTGGTCGACCCGGATGGATGAGTAACGCTGTGTGCTTCCCAGAACCCTGCAAGTCACAAACATCCGGAACACACAATCGCCCTCAAACCTTAGCACCCATCGGGTGATACCTCAAAGGACCGCGCCTCACGAAGAGGCGTATCACGATATCGAATCAAAGCCGGATCCTCGGCTGTTGCCTCTTCACCTCCCAGCGATGGAAGACTCGGCAACCTCACGAACTCTAACCCCACCGCTATCGGAATCAATAAAGCGGACACCAAGGCTCGCTAAGCGATGCAAATCACGAACCATGTCCTCTCTCTGCTGCACATCGATAGGCTCCCATCGACTACGACTAGGCATACGCCTGACATTGGCCTTGGGTGGTACAGGATATCAACATCGTAATCCTTAAGCAACTCTAACCACCGTCCTCGCCGTAAGTTCGGCTCCTCTGGTGAAGATATCTGGAGGCTCTTGTGGTGCGTAAAAATATCCACGTGAACCCCATACAAATAGTGCCTCAGGATCTTGGCGTAAATCACGCCGCTGACTCAAATCATGGGTGGGGTAGTTCCTCTCGTGTTTCTTGGTGTCGGGATGCATATGCTATAACCTGCCATCTTTGCGTCAACACATCCCAACCCGATGCCCGACGTCACAATACACGACATAACCATCCGGACCTGCGGAAGAGTAAGAACGAGGCGGTCGTCGATCTCTCTTCAAGAGCTGGAAACCACGCTCACAAGCATCAGTCCATGAAACTTGCGCCACGAGTCGGCTAGTCAATGGTGCGAAGATAGAAGCAAACTTCTCCACGAACGCGATAATATCTGCGAGGCCCGAGCTGCGAACCTCTGCCGGAGTAGTAGGTGCAGGCAAGTCCCGATCGGCCTCGATCTTGGCGTATCCACTCGAATGCCATCAGCCCCGACAATATGCCCAAGAAACGCCACTGAAGTCAACAAAAACTCACATTTGGAAAACTTGGCGTAACTGGCTGGTCTGGAGAAGCTGTCGGCCACGGTCGCCGAAGTGCTCGCGTGCTCACGCTCTGGCGAGAATAAACCAAGATATCATCAATGAACACTATCACAAGCGTGTCCAAAATGGTTTGAACACTCGGTTCATCAAATCCATGAATACTGGCGAGCATTGGTCAACCAAAGACATGACCACGAACTCATAATGCGTCACGGTCGGAATGCGATCCTAGGGACATCCACTCTCGACTCGCACTGATGATAGCGATCGCAGATCAATCTTGGAGAAACATCTCGCACCACGCTGGTCGAACAAATCATCAATCACGGGAAGGGTATACGTTCTTAATGGTCACCTTGTTCGGTATGCGTAATCAACACATGCGCGGCGTCGATCTTCTTCACGAACAATCTGGCGCTCCCGGGGAGAAACACTAGGCTGATGAAGCCGCTTCTCCGGCAAATCCCTCGGTGGTCCTTGACTCTCTCAACTCGGCGGTGTCATTACGTATGGCGGAATGGAAATAGGCGAGTATCCGCAACACATCTATACAAAACTCGATCTCCTCTCATGAGGATACGGAAGGTCATCGGGAACACGTCGGGAACTCGTGACTCTGGGCGATGAAAATCTGGTACCGCGGCTTGATTATCAAACACCCGAACGAGATGGTAGATATACCCTCTCGCACCATCTTCCTAGCCTTGAGGTAGGAAATAAACCTACCTCTCGGCGTCTGGTGCTCCTCGCTCAACAAGCTCGCCTCAGAAGCGGAACCGTACTACTCTCTCTCTGCGGTCTACATTGGCGTAGCAAGCTAGCCAATCCATCCCGTGATCACGTCGAAGTCAATCATCTCCAACTCTATCAAGTCGGCCAGGGTCCGACGGTAAATAGTCACGGGACAAGCTCTATATACCGCCGAGCTACCACGAATCACCATTGGCGTAGCTACCTCGAAAGGGTCATGGACTCGTGCTCTATCCTTATCCTACTAGCAACAAGGGAGATATATGGGGCCAGTAGAACCGGATCTATCAAAGCATACACATCAAACCCAAAAGCGATAAAGTACATGGCGACATCGGTGAGGCCTCACGATCTGTCGGTGGACAAAGCATAAATGCGGTTACGAGGACCGCTAGAAGCTGGACCGAGCCACGACCTGCGCGCGACCTGCGACCCACGAGTACCACGCCTCGGGCGAGTAAGCGTAGGAGATGAAGAAGACGTGAAAGAACGTAGGTGACCCTACCATCAAGCCGCCCGGTGGACGGTTCCTCGCATAGTGACCTGCTGGCCTGGCCCGAAACAAACTCCGTACCACAACTCGAAGTGGGATCTGCGTCGGCCACACGAGGAGGTGGTCCCGTCGGCGTAACCTCTGCCGCTCGGATGTGCGAAGTCACGGGGCCACAGTGCGCCTCGAATATCTCCGGTGTCTTGAGGGCGGTGCGAGTGCTCTGATCGGCGTGGTGCAAATCTAGGCTGCTGAGGCGCCGCCCACGATAGCCACAAGCGACCTGCGTCACAGTGGTCTTCCTGCTGCGCTGTCGGCCGGCGATCTACGCTCCTCACATCCAAGAGCATGAGCTGCGTGCGGGTAATGTCCATACGGTGAAGAAACACCGCATGACTTCGGCCATATAGTCATCTAGCGGTGGCGTGGCGGTGCACCTATCCTCGTGGCGCTGCAATCTTTGGGACATATCGAGCCAATGAATCAAACTCGACATTGTACTCCCGGCGGTCGTCCTCTCGCCTCGGCGGTAAAAATCTATCGGCCGCGCCCTCGCCATCTGTGGAGGCAAGAAGTGGTGAGAAAGCCTCTGAGAACTCATCCCAAGTAGCTGGGGACGCGTGCTCTCCCCGGGATAACTCCCATGAATCAAACCAATCGACTGCGGTATCACGCAGCCGATGCGAACCGAAGGTCACAGACTCTGTCTCTGAGGCCTTGATCACCCTCATGATCCTCTGTAGCTGACGGATGAACTCCTGCGGATCATCCTCCGGCCTCGACCCGTAAAACTCTGGCGGGCTACAACTCAAGAAATCTCGTAGCCTCAAACTATCTGCCCTCGGGTGTACCACGGGTGCGACAGTACTGGGCCCAGGCTGGGCTGCCGCATCCAGCCTCTCCTCGTATCGGGCCACAACTTTAGCCAATAGCTGGGCCATCTCCTTGTACCCTAACTCCTCCGCCCCAGGCTGTGGGACAGGAGGTGTGGGTACTGTGGTCTCTGCTGGGGCTGGCGGCGTCATAGAACTCGCCGTCTCTGGTATAGACTGGGCTCGAGCCCTCGTGACTCTAGGTGTCGATGGCGGCTCCTCGGTGCCTTGCCGCTCGGGCGGGTTGCCTTACGTGGAGGCATAAGCATTCTGAACAAGGAATACGTTAGAAGGGTCCGACTTAAACACAGCTCTAAAGCACGATCTCAGAGTGAGAAGAATAGAAACCAATCCTAAATATCCTATAGCCTCCTGATTATTGATGTGGTGCACAACACACCGATAATCAAGACTCTACTAGATACGGTCTGTAGACACTTTCCGAGGATTAACTGCTCTGATACCACTTTTGTCACGACCCATTCAGGGCGTGGTAGTGCGCTCAAGGGCACCCAAGTAGTCATACATCAGAGTAATCAGCGGAAATATAAAACAAGACATGAAACAGTTTATAAAATAAGACACAGTTTAAGTGAGAAAACATCGCCTTTCGGCATATATATATAAACATGGTTTAGCAGTTACATCCGATACTGTACAACATGACTACAGACCTCTAAGGAATATACAACTATGGCGGGACAGGGCCGCCATACCTCGATCAGACAAAACTATCTACAACGGGAGATCATACCCAAAAGTAGAGCCTCGGAAAGGATGGAGCTCACGACCAACGTAGAGATCCTAGGAATGTGGATCTAGCACCTGCTTTCCCTTACCTGCGGCATGAACGCAGCCCCCCGTAGGAGGTCAGTACAACAGGTACTAAGTATATGAAACTGTAAAATACTTAAATGAAACATATCATTTTAAAAACAGTTTTGCAAGTATGTATGAATCAACCCGAAACCGCATAGTGCTACATCACAAACAAGAGCAACAATAGGTAAATGCGATGTGTCTTTTCTAGGCTGCGAATGATCGAGCGGGCCAATTGCGTAGTATCACCATGCAAGCCTAATCACGGACTCCGTAGTCGCGTAGGCCAATCACATAGGCGCGTAGGGTATATAACCCCACATCGAGGGTAGCTACTCCTCGGCATCGCCCGACTCGTAGTCCGCATGGCCACGTAGACCGCGTGAGGTATAACCCGCACACTAACACGGAACTCCGTAGCTCCGCATAGGTCCCTTAGACCCGCATGAGGTATTCTCGAATCATGGTCCTGCATCGCTGAGTCTACCGCGTCGGAGGCGGCTTAACCCCCGGTAATATGTCAAGAGGTGAGTGATGTTACACTAACCTAACAGCTTATCGTTAAAGAACATAAGCACAACAAGAATACTCTTTTACACAAACGTTACAAGACACTAACACACATAGCATCATATCATGTCTACTTATCAAACCATCTTATTATTCTTTTCACAATTCAATATAAGTCTGTTATAAACACATAGGCAAACTTTTTCTTTTATCAATCTTAAGTGGTTATACTTAACTTCCCATAAAGCTAGTATAACTCTTAAGCTTCTGTTTTAAAAACCAATTAGTTCTCTTCTGTTAAAAAATGATTCAGTATTCTTTTGAATTGCTTTCAGATCTTTATTATTGTGCTTAAGCGTGAGGCATTGCGTAGGTGTTATTCGAGCTTAAGCGGGAGGCATTCTGTAAGTATTATTCGAGCTTAAGTCAAAGACATTGCCGTAGTTATTATTCGATTAACACGTATGCGTCTACCGTACTATATATATATTGTAAAATATCATGCTTTAGGAAGAATCACATACCTTCTCAAATGAAAACCACCGCCAAGTTGAATATGTGCGCAGAGTCACTATAATAGTCACAGACATCTATCAAAGACTACTCTGAAGGTCATTCTAAACAGAGGGTTCACAATTCTACGGAAAGTCGGGCAGCACTTCCCTACCCGGTGAGCTATATAAGTCTACTGTGAAAACAGTCCTATATAAGCATAGTTCAATTATTCTTCTTTTAAACCCTTCTATTGTGATAACAGTTCAATTCTATTCTGCAATATTCTTCTAAGTATTTATACTTATTCTTATACTACAACAGTAAGTATTCTCTAATTCAAAAGAGGGTTAGGATTAGTTACCTCAGTAAGCCCAATAATATCCTAGATAAAGTCGCGCCTGAGCAAGGTTTTGCTCCTAAGTTGTATGCTCCAAGGAAACCTTAGAAGTTCTTCACAACATCTACTAAGTACTAAGGGATTTGGGGCTAGGGTATTTTGGGCATTATAACAATACTAGAAGACAACTTTTCTACCAAGGGAGGGGGGTAGATTTTTGGCTAGGCTAGGGGGGGCCTCGGCCAAACTACTAGGCTAGAGGGGAGGGGTATTCGGCCAAGGGCCTTCACAAGGGGAGGGGGAGGTGTTTGGACGAAAAAGGCTACAAAGGGAGAGGAGAGGATTTTCAAGACTTGAAAGTAATTTGTGGATGAAGAACTCTTCATCTCTAAGGGGGTATTTATAGGTCAAGAGGTGGCCAACCAATGGCCAAGATTAAGACAAGTGCAAGGCAAGTGTAGGGTGAGGATTAACTAAACACAAATATCCTACCAACTCCTTGACTTGTGCACAAGGCACAAAAAACGTGCCAAGGTATTCCAATTCGTCCAAATGGACGATTCACATCCACCATTGGAGGTGCCAAGTGTCGCCCTCGTTGGTCCAAAATGTTTCGTCTCTCGGAAAAATCCGCATAAAAATTAGAAATGGCATAGCGGAATTTACCCTACGAAGTGTGGAAGCGTTTTCGGAAAAACGATTCTTATAGCGAGTTGTGCACAAATAAAAACGTTTTGCCTAAACTTTAAGGCTAGACTTTTGTACGTATTCCCTTACGTACATACTCTGGAAATACGGGGTATAACAGACCCCAACTTAAGGACCGTATTTACTTTGGACCGTATTTACTTTGGACTGTATTTACATTGTTGTTATGAAGGAGAGATTGTTAATCGCGTTCCGTTTGGGCGTGTTATCCCCTTCTTTAATTATTGTTGTTATGAAGGAGAGATTGTTAATCGCGTTCCATTTGGGCGTGTTATCCCCTTCTTTAATTATTGTTGTTATGAAGGAGAGATTGTTAATCGCGTTCCGTTTGGGCGTGTTATCCCCTTCTTTAATTCTGGTTGTTCTGAAGGAGAGATTGTTAATCGCGTTAGTTTGGCGTGTTATCCCCTTCTTTAATTATTGTTGTTGTTAAGGAGAGATTGTTAATCGCGTTCCGTTTGGGCGTGTGATCCACTTCTTTAAATTTCGGAATTATTGCGCCTTATTTATGGCATGTTGGTTACTATTATCGGGCCTTGATAAAGGTGGAGAATTGAGTAGAAACGGGGGAAGTGCTGCCCAATTTTTCGTAGAATAAGAATCGTACTTAGAAGAATCCTACGTAAAACTAGAAGTTGATAGGCGTGTTTTGACTATTATAGGTTGACACTCTGCGCGCGACATATCCGACTTGGCAAGTGGATTTAGCCGAGGAGGTATGTGATTCTTCCTATACTCTTGAATAAACCCACCGACTATTGCTCTTTTAGTCCAATCTTATCCATGCTTAACCCCACTTACCCAACTTAGCACAACAAATAAACATGTCAACACTTAGGTCACAACAACCCCTTTTGAATGTTTTCCAAGAGTATTACACTTAAGCTAACATAATGACATTAACACCTTTATTATTATTAGCCCTTAGATATAGTTAAGTCTATATGCAGTTATAGTCTGACACACTTAGATCATTCAACGTCTACTTTCCCAATAGCAACACTTATCCCAGGTTCCTTACTAGACTCATTATCTAGTCACACTACCAATTATCAGACAACATACAAATGCACATAGTTTCCCTAGATCTAGACAATAGTAACGATATATTGGCATTTCCGACCATGGTAACAGTTGAGATTAAAAATATAGACTTACAATTTATACAGCACAAGGACCCATATCCAATTAATCAAGCCATACATGACAACCAATTAATGCACAATTAGCCAAGTATATAATGTCGACCCATATACAAGAACAACTAATGTATAAGATGCAGTGTACACAGTTGAGATCAATGAAGAAACGTAGTTATAAATGCAACACATGACAAATATGATGTCATTCAATGCACTGTCCAACTATCCATACTGTACACAACATGTCAAAAATGAAACTCTCGACGTCTCTATGGTCATGACTCGTGTGGAACCCGCGAAGTCCATACACACATTTCCCTTCGGAAATAACCATCAGATCACGAATTATTTAATATGATGTCATGTCATGCAATGCAATACCAAATGCCCATACCATACACACATTATAAGGACAGAACTCTCGATGTCTCCATATTCATTATCAATGAGGGACCCTTGAAGTCCATGTATCCCTCCATAGTTTTCCATCAGAGTGTTATACCCCGTAGTTCCGGAGTATGTATGTGAGGACGTACGTACAAATGTATAAACCCTAATTAGGGTAAGAATGAAAGAATTGTTTTCCGACGGAAATTATTCCGAACCTTGTGAAGGAAATTTAATGTTTTCGATATTTTATCCAATTATGGAATTTTTTCTGAGAGATAATATTTTGGACCAATGGGAGGGCGACATGTGTCACCCCAAGAGCCATGTTGGACGTTTTTTTTCAAGACAAGTGGGCAAGACAAGTGGCCAAAAGTCTTGCATGGTTTTGCATGGTAGTGGACGGTTTTTTTTAGAGTTAGTGGGCAAGTCAAATGGTCAAAGTCTTGCATGACATTTGTGGGACAAGTGGAGAAAGGAACCTACACCAACAATCTATATCATACACATGTTTTAATACTAACCCTTGGTTGTACTATATAAACCCCTCTAGTTGATGAAAATCTTCCACACTTAGAACATTTCAAGACTTGAAAATATTTCCCTCTCCCTTCTAGCTAGTGTTCTCGTCCAACCCCCCCATTTCTTGAGCAAATGTTGTCCAAAAATTCTTAAACTTATAAGTGTTCTTCCTTAATGTATTAGGAAGATTATTAACCAAGAGTTAGACAAAATTTCACACCCCTAGCCTCAAAAACCCTCACAAAGCCGAGAGTGAACAGATTTGGAACTTTAGTGTTCTTCACTTTTTGGAGTTAATTCTTGAATAGAAGTTGGTTAGGAACTTCTAAGGGTGACTTGTGGTGGTTTGGAACACACAGATTTGGAGCTAAAACTCAAAGATTTGGAGCTAAGACTTGCTTTGGAACGACTTTAAGTTCTTGGATATTTTGGGCTATTATTGAGGTAATGAACCTTAACCTCTTTGTGAAGTTGATTATTATGTATATTGGATATTATACATATATTGGAAGTATATTATGAAGTATGATATATAAGGAAAGATTTGGATCTTGTTAAGATGTTAAAAGGAGAATTGGCATATTAGCCATTAAAATGGTAAAAATGTATCAATTACTTGACTAAGAAGTTAACAACAAAGAAACTATAACTTATATAAAGATTGGAATATAAGTTGAAGGACTAATGAAGTAATTGGATAAGTAAAATTGTAAAAGTTGGCCAAGGACCCCAACTTAAGGACTGTATTTACTTTGGACCGTATTTACTTTGGACCGTATTTACTTTGGACTGTATTTACATTGTTATTAAGGAGAGATTGTTAATCGCGTTCCGTTTGGGCGTGTTATCCCCTTCTTTAATTATTATTGTTATTAAGGAGAGATTGTTAATCGCGTTCCGTTTGGGCGTGTTATCCCCTTCTTTAATTATTATTGTTATTAAGGAGAGATTGTTAATCGCGTTCCGTTTGGGCGTGTGATCCCCTTCTTTAAATTTCGGTATTATTGCACCTTAATTATAGTATGTTAATTACGGTTATCGGGCCTTGGAAAAGGTGGAAAATTGAGTAGAAGCGGGGGAGGTGCTGCCGAATTTTCCGTAGGATATGGAACCTTGTTCTTAGAAATATCCTACGAAGAGATCTAGAGGTTAATAGACGTTTCATGGCCATTATAGGTGGAAGTACTACGAGTAGCGTATTCTACTTGAAGGGTGGAAAAGGGCTAGCAAGGTTATAGTACTTTGGAGCGTTTTGTTAATTGTCGATAATCGTCGCGAGGTATGTGAACCTCTTCCTATCCTTTCTAGCATGATTGTTGTAAACTATGTAGTACGGTAGACGTACGTGTGCTAAACGAATTTGGTTGGTTTAAAACATAAAGTGTTATAATGGCTTTATGGGAAATTAATTATAACGACTTTATGTAGGTAAAATAATGGTTTATTGATTTTTAAAAGATAAGAGACTTGACTTATATTTGATTTGATTTGTTATGTGAAGAACTTGAATTGTGTGGAAAGTTGTGAAACCTCATTCGTGAGTAATGAGTACTTGGTTTTTAATAATAATGTTATATTGATTTCGGAAATGGGAATGAGTATCGAACAAGCCGTTGCAGCGTTAATCAAGGAAAATGTAATGACTAATAATTAACTTAAAACAAGTAGAATCTTCCATCCGCATAGAAGCTAAGATAAGACAAAATTGTATTACATTTCCTAGATCATGGCTGCTTTAATAAGATCATTAAAAACAAGTTTTGATTTTCTTAAAAATTCCAAAGTAAGGAACTTGATTTCTAAAGGAAATGAGACTTGAGGAATTGAAGTATAAATTGGTTTAAAAAGAAGGTATGGAAATTGATTTTTGGTTTACTTAAAAAGATAGTTACTCTATTTTGATACTACGGGTATCGTGTGACCTTTATAAAAGAATTGGATCTGTTGAAAGAATTTAATTACGTAGTACCTTGGGGTTAAAACCCGGATTTGTGGTCATAAAAGGAATGTCTAAAAGTATGTTGAACTTGCCTATGCTTGTGGTGATAGCCTTTGTTGTGCAACTGTTGTATTTACGTACTCTGGCGTCTCTCGATGGAGGCGGCTATCGGTTGATTGATGGACATCGACACGTTGGGTGGCCACGAGTATGCTTCCATTATGATTGTTATCTTGTTATTTCCTTTGGACATCGACACGATGGGTGTCACGGGTATGCTTCCATTAGGAGTGTTATCTTGTTATTTGCTTTGGACATACTGACACGTTGGGTGGCCCACGAGTATGCTTCCATTATGAGTGTTATCTTGTTATTTCCTTTGGACATACTGACACGATGGGTGGCCCACGGGTATGCTTCCACTAGGAGTGTTATCTTGTTATTTTCTTTGGACATACTGACACGTTGGGTGGCCCACGAGTATGCTTCCACTATGAGTGCTATATTGTTATTTCCTTTGGACATACTGACACGATGGATGGTCCACGGGTATGCGTCCATTAGGATGGTTCCATGGCCATGCTTATACCGAGGTAAGATGTCGGGGCATGCGGCCGTTGTGCGGGTTAAATTCCCGGGTTATATTTGAGTGATGACTTTACGGGCGTGAGTCCCTGACTTGACATGACTGCTAATATATATTGTGTACTGTAGTTTGGTTATCATACATGTCTCCTGTTTTATATAGACTGTTATGATTTCATTTACAGTATTTTTCAGTTTCACATACTTGGTACCTGTTGTACTGACCTCCTTCGGGGGGCTGCGTTCATGCCGCAGGTAGAGGTACACCAGTTGTTGATCCTCGCTCTTAGGATCACGGTTCTGCGTATTGGGAAGCTCCGTTTCTCCGGAGGCTTATCTTTTGGTATAGTCCCCTGTCATTGTAGGTACTTGTACATTCAGGGGTATGGCGGGGCCCTGTCCCGTCATAGTTGTTATAAAAACTCTTAGAGGTCTGTAGTACTGTTGTGGGCAGGGTTGTAAAGGATGTAACTGTTCGATTTTACATATATATATGCAGAAAGGTGACCGTTTTGGTTAGCCTGTTTCTTTTCACATTGTTCATATGTTTAAGTTTTTAATTCCGCTGATTTTCTCTGATGTTGTATCACTAGGGTGCCCGGGGTAAGGCACCAGTCGCGGGCCGAGGTCCGGTCGTGACACATATGGTATCAGAGCAGTTAATCCTCGGAAAGTGTCTACAGACCGTATCTAGTAGAGTCTTGATTATCGGCGTGTTGTGCACCACACCTATAATCAGGAGGCTGCAGGATATTTAGGATTGGTTTCATTCTTCTCACTCGAGATCGTGCCTTAGAGTTGTGTTATAAGTTGGACTCCTCGACGTATTCTTTTATATCGCTTATGCCTCGCAAGGCAACCAGTGGCCCGAAGGGCAAGGCGCGAGGAGCTGCGAGTAGAGCACAGAGGGTTACGTGGGCACAGGCCCAGTCTTTACCTGAGGTGGTGCTACAGACGGCGAATTCTACGATGCCTCCAGCCCCAGCAGAGTTTAGAACAACAGCAGTAGCTACTGAGGCCACGATATCTGAGCCTCTAGTCCCACGGCCAGGAACAGAGGATATGGGTTACAAGGAGATGGCCCAGTTACTAGTTAGGCTTATGGCGAGACATGAGGACATACGGGAGCCGGTGGTACCGGTAGTGCACCCCAGAGCCGATAGTTGGAGACTTCGGGACTTCTTGAGTTGTAGTCCACCAGAGTTCTATGGATCGAGGCCTGAGGATGATCCGCAGGAGTTCATCAAGCGATTCTGACGGATCGAGAGTGATCAAGCTTGGAGACCGAGTCGGTGGTCTTAGGTTCGCATCGATTGCGTGATCTGCCGATCGTGGTTTGATTCGCGAGCTGTCCCGGGGGGAGCATGCGCCTCCAGCTGTTTGGGACGAGTTCTCAAAGGCATTTCTCAGCCATTTCTTGCCTCCGCAGATGAGGAGAGCACGGGCCGACATATTTCTGATGCTGAGACAGAGAGGGCGTACGATTCGGGAGTACAACGTGGAGTTCGACTCGTTGGCTCGATATGTCCCTGCGTTAGTGGCAGATATGGAGGACAGAGTACACCGCTACGTCACGGGGCTCGATGACTACTTGGCAGAAGCTTGCTCGGGTGTAGCTCTTCAGTCGGGCATGGACATTGCGTATACGAGCTTATCATGGGGATGGAGAACGTAGAGACTACGTAGGACCATGATCGCATAAGAGGCCAAGACAGCAGGTCCTTTGGTAACTTTCGAGGCGGCAGCCTCCGCGTGATCGAATATATACCTCATCCGATTGAGTGGTCCTCCACGATCTTGGGGCGTCGGGAGTATTCGAGCAGTCGTGGCTCGAGGTTGATTTTCGGGGGAGCAGGGGTGTTAGCCAGATGAAGCCACCCCTACCTCGTCGTGGTCGTTGTGGTAGGCTCCTGTTACACCCCGTAAGTCCAGGACTTGTATAAGAGAATGTACATAAGGAAACAAGACTTGGAAATTGTTGCGAAAGGAAGAATTGTTTTTCCGACGGAAAATGTTCCGAACGTCGGAAAGGAAAAATGTTCGTTGTTGAGAATTGGATTCTCAAAATACATTATTTGAAGAGTATGGACCCTATTAATATTATGGAAATTTATTTTTACGGATTTGGTCGCGTGGGGCCCACCCGAGGAATTTTACAGAATTGTGGGGCCCACGAGGGTTACGGAAATTTTATGGACGAATGAGAGGGCGACACGTGGCACCCCCACATGTCTTGGTCGAAATTTATGCAAGGGTATAATGGTCATTGACCATCTTGGAAGATAAGTCTTGCTAGCTTGAGTTTGTTGACCAAGTCCACTTGCCACATAAGCTTGATCCTTGTGAAACTCATCCTAGCCTCACATTTGTTGAAGTCATGACCCACCATAGTCTTATAACTATACAACTAGTAGCAATACTAGGCATTAAAACACTAAGAAAATATTCCACATTGTGTTCTTCACTAGAGACCTCGGGTTTGCCAAGAAAGAAAGGAGAAAAATTTGTAGTTTTGATCCATTAGCCACAAGATTTAAACCCAAGGTTCCTAAGGGTATTGTAAGGTTAGCTCAATAGAAAGATTTCGGGAAAAACGCATTTTCACGTTAGTCGCAAGGCGGAAACTAAAGGAGTTCCTCAACTTTGAAGTTGGAACTTGAAGATGGGTTCTTCATAGGCCTCTAAGGAGTGCTTGAGCGGATTGGAACCTAAGGAAAGGAGCTAAGATTTGCTAAGGCGCGACTTTGAATCTTGGAATTATAAGGGCTTATAAAGGTATAAATTTTGTCGTTTTAGTAGTTAAGACTTACTTATTGTTGTAGCTATGGATTTTAGCAAGCATGTGTTATATAGTATGAAGTTTGATATGTCTTTTGGCTATTGGAACCCTAATCCAAAAACTAGCATGTTTAGCTTAAGATTCCAATTCAAGTTGTTTATTCGTTTGAGATTGTCATGTTGTTTAAGAAGGAAATTGTAGTTGTTGAAGTAGTTTATAACTATATAACATGTTAGACCTTAGAACTTGGAATTGGAAAAAGATTGGAAAGGACTTAGTGTTCTTATGTAAGTTGGTAGAATTGGCTAGTGTGCCTTAGGCT
Organism: Przewalskia tangutica; assembly: GCA_029844215.1. Classification (NCBI taxonomy): domain Eukaryota; kingdom Viridiplantae; phylum Streptophyta; class Magnoliopsida; order Solanales; family Solanaceae; genus Przewalskia; species Przewalskia tangutica. The sequence goes on from CM056727.1 coordinate 113,698,585, forward strand.
ATTTTCGTATGAATTGTGGGCGGAATTTTACACGTATAGTAAGGCGTGTAATCCCTTTGTTTGATTGTTGTTTGGAGCCTTAAATGTGGCGTGTTGGTTATTGTATTCGACCTTGAAAAGGTGGCAAAGTGAGTAGAAACAAAGGAAGTCTTTGCCCGATTTTCCGTAGAATTAGAGACCAAATACTTAGTATTATTCTCGTAGAGACTAGAAGTTGATAGTCTTGTTGTGACCATTATAGGTTGACACTTCTACGCAGCGTATTCGGCAGCTTGTGGAATTAGCGAAAGGTATGTGAACTATCTCCTCTTCTAGCATGATTCCTTAAGATAAAGAAAGTATGTTCTACTCCCTAAATGATTCATTCCTTGGTTGTATTTGGATTGCCTAAAGTAGAATTTGTTCTATGTGCTTCCTTGATTGTACTTTGATGTTTAAATTGTAAGTTGTATAATCCATTTCCTTAGTGAAGTTTGGATTCTTAAAAGTGAAAGTATCTTACTTAAAGTACATAGAGTCTTAAAAAGGAAGTGGTTTCTAAACCTTTTGGCTAGTGCCTTAGTTCCAAAACCTAAAGGTCATTAAAATGACTTTAGGGGAGTCAAGGGAGTGTTTTACTTAATTGTTTTAAAAGAGGAGAAATGACATGTTTTAAGAGAAGAAACTTGTTTTCTACATATTAAGAGACTTGAAGTGTTTTGAAAGTTAAGGGACTTAAAGAGTTTTAAAGTATGTGATACTTGTTCCGTTTTAAACGTATAAGTCCCTCGGATAGGAAATTGTATTTGGCTAAGGTATAAAGTGAATATAACGACTTTATGGGAAGTTGGTTATATTTGCTTTATGGAAAGATAAATGACTCGATTTTAATGAAAAGGCAACTTGATTTTAAGGCATCAATTGCCTAAGGTTTAGTAATAAAATAAGTTACTTGGTTTCTAAAGGTTAAGAGACTAAGTGTATTTTTTTTTAAAGTTAAGAAAAATCGATTTGAAAGTATTTAATACTTGGATTTTAATAAGTATAAGTCTCTTGGTTATAAAAGGAATGGATATGTCTAAAACCATAAAGGGTTATAACGGCTTTATGGGAAGTCGGTTATAACGGCTTTATGGAAAGTTTAAAAAGTTGTCTATTTTGATTAATCGGCATAAGTTGCCTAGATTGTAAAAGAAAATTTGAGTTACTTGATTTCAAGTGTTGAAATAAGCTTTCAAAAAATGTAGTAACTTACTTTGAAAAATAGACACGCCGATACTACGGGTGTTAGTATCTTGGGATTTTTCAAAAAAAGGAGTCTCTTGAAAAGATTAGTACTTTGGCTTGATAAATTGAGAATTTGTCTTAGTGTGCCTTGATTAGTACTTTGGCTTGATAAATTGAGAATTTGTCTAAGTGTGCCTTGATTAGTACTTTGGCTTGATTAATTGAGAATTAGTCTAAGTGTGCCTTGATTAGTACTTTGGCTTGTTAAATGAGAATAATCCTATTGGTGCCTTGATTAGTACTTTGGTTGTTAATTGAGAATTTTCTAAGTGTGCCTTGATAAGTACTTTGGCTTGATAATTGAGAATTATTCCATGTGTGCCTTGATTAGTACTTTGGCTTGATTAATCGGGAATTGCCTATGTGTCTGGTGATAGCCTTTGAGTGCAAGTACTATGTTTTATTACGTTGTCGCGACTACCGGTTGGAGAATTGTCTGCAGTTGTAAGTTCTTGGGACGTCTCAAGCGGTGATGTGGTATTCCACGGGTATGCTTCCGTTATTGGTAGTACTTGGGTTAAATTCCCGGATTCTTTTTATAAAAGACTTGGTAGTGCTTATGTCTTGTTTGTGATCGGTCGAGATAGGGTAAGAGTATATGTGAGGGGTAAACTCCCAAGATGCTATACCACCTGTTTTACCACCTTCTCCAGGGTCGAGTATATGTGAGGGGTAAACCCCCAAGATGCTATACCACCGCTTTACCATACTCCGTGGTAAGAGTATAAGTGAGGGTAAACCCCAAGATGCTATACCAGGTGGGACTTGGTGTTCATGTATGCCTATTGGTGTTGTACTATATCATGGACTGCCGGCAGTGAGGAAAGATTCCACGGGCATGATTGATGTTATGGGCGTGAGACCCATGGTTATATTTGAGTAATGACTCAGGGCTGCGTCCACGACTTGATGTGGATCGCTTATGTATTATGTCGTAGGTTGGCTATCATACATGTCTCCCGCTTTGTTTAGTGTTATGATTTTATTACGATACTTGCTCACATACTTGTACATTTTAGATCGACCTCGGCCGGGCTGCGTTCATCCGCAGAGTTTAAGTACGTTGTTCGGTGATGCGGCGTAGGATCTCGCTCGGGGTTTTGGATAGCTCCTGCTCGTGAGTTTATCTTTTGGTATATATCCTTGATGCAGGCTTTATGCAGTTTGGGTGCTGGCGGGGCCTTGTCCGCCATAGTTGATTTAACTCTTAAGTGCGTATTCATATGTGGGATTGGACTCACGCGATGTAGTATCATTGTTTATGTATATATGGCGCCTTGTCGGCCTTGCCGCTTGCGTACCTTTATTTTAAAGAAAAAAAAATGAATGAGTGTTACTAATTTCCATGATGTACTTAGTTGTTAAGGAAGAAGGGTGCCAGGTAGGGCACGATCCACGCCCGGGTTCGGGGTGTGACAGTGGTATCGAGCGATCGGTCCTCGGAATGTCTGAGGCCGTGTCTAGTAGAGTCTTGCTTATCCGGTGTGTTGCGCGCCCACACCCATAAACGTGAGGCTACAGGACATTTAGGAGTTAGTTTCTATTCTTCTCACTCGAGATCGTGCCACTAGCCGTGTTAGTAAGATAATTCCTCTCAGCGTATTTTTGTGTTACGCCTATGTCTCGAGAGAGGGCCGCCCGAGAAGGGCAAAGGAGTAGCGAGGCTACTAGTCGGACTCGAGAGAGTTGATAGGGCTCGTGCCCAGGGTATACCGGATGTTGTTCCACAGTCGGCGAGTTCTTCTGCGCCAGGTTTTGAGACCCCAGCACCAGAGCCTGCAGTTTCTCAGTTAGGAGAGGACTTTAAGGTCATGAAGGAAGCCATTATGTTATTAACCAAGTTAGCGTTGCTACGATTTCCACAGTGAGGGTTATTCGGCGATCAGAGCAGGTGTCTGCAGAGGGTAGAGGCGGCGCGGAGATCAACGTAAGAGGCTAGACCGGTTGGTTATTCGGTGAGTTTTGGACGAGTGCGCCTCGGCGGCGAGTGAGATATTCGTCCCACCTACCCGGTACATACCCCGGCTCGGTGGGAGATTTGACCCCAAGGTATTTAGGAGCCGGTCCAAGCTCCCGGGGTCGAGGTTCTCAGAGGAGCAGAAGACCTTCTCGGTCGAGGCCATCTATTCCTCAGTGTATCAGATGTGGTAAGCATCATTCAGGTAAATGCCGTTATGACACAGATGGTTGTTACTATTGTGGCGTCAAGCCACAAGTGGGAATGCGGTTAGAAAGAGCGCGGTAGTGGCTCACCTTTGAGGCAGTAGTTGGTTCCCTTCCTCCGCGATTGTCGTCCCCGAGCGAGTGTTGGATGTCGGCGATCGTGGTAGAGGTCGAGGAGTTTATAGTTCGCGGTCCTTGAACCGCATAGATGACGTGACTCATCGGCGAGGATCGTGAGGCGACATCGCGTAGAATGCAGGTATATTTCGACTCTTTTGAATCATACGTGCTTTGATAGATTCAGATTTTGCCTAGCATATATGTTTTCCTTGTGTTGCTAGCAGTTATAAGTGATAGTTCCCCAGAAGTAGGAATACTTTGATTACTAAGGTGTGGAGTTAAGAATGTTGACAAGAATGGTAAGTGGCTGAGACTATAGTTGTGTAGAGTTCACACGTAGTAATCGCCCCGACAGTGTAAGACGATAGGGAAGATTATACGGTAGAAATACTTGACCTATGTGACGAACCTCTAGTGATTAGGGGATAGGGTAAGAAGTACCTTGAGATAAGAGAGATTTATTTCGGACTAAGAACAAGAAGTTAAGTGTGACGATGAGTGGGTTATAGACTCATTTGGTCATGACAGTATAGAATGGGGTGATGTCGATTAGAAATGGTCTCTACATGTGATAGGGCCACGGTGCAAGGCCCAGTCTAGTTGATCGTGGTACGAGTTCGTGGACGTTCCACCGAACTAGGTCGTGGGACCGGAAGAGCCTTAACGAGTGTAAGTAACAAAATGGCCAAGTTTGGATAGTAACTCGAGGATTGGAGAATAGAAGCAAAATTTGAGATTTTATATGTGTACTAGATGAGTTTGAAAGTACGAGAAAGTATGATAAGTAAGGAAAGAAAGGAACCTCTAAGGATCCCGTGTTTTAGAAGACTGTAACCTTCGAGTTTTGTGAGAAGGGGTCGCGGACGGAAGGTCCATTATTATGTTTACGTATGTTAGGTGATGGCCATGTGTGGCATCGTTGGTCTTGTGCAGTTTTGATTGTTAGGCATAGTATAGAGATTATGCCGAGTTTGTATATCTTGGCAATCGACTAAGAACATTCGGACGAATGTTTCTAAGGGGAGAATGTTACACCAGTAAGTCGGGACTTGTATAAGAGAATGTACATAAGGAAACAAGACTTGGAAATTGTTGCGAAAGGAAGAATTGTTTTCCGACGGAAAATGTTAGAAACGTCGGAAAGGAAAAATGTTCGTTGTTGAGAATTGGATTCTCAAAATGCATTATTTGAAGAGTATGGACCCTATTAATATTATGGAAATTTATTTTTACGGATTTGGTCGCGTGGGGCCCACCCGGGGAATTTCTGGTGTGGGGCCCACGAGGGTTACGGAAATTTTATGGACGAATGAGAGGGCGACACGTGGCACCCCCCACATGGCTTGGTCGAAATTTATGCAAGGGTATAATGGTCATTGACCATCTTGGAAGATAAGTCTTGCTAGCTTGAGTTTGTTGACCAAGTCCACTTGCCACATAAGCTTGATCCTTGTGAAACTCATCCTAGCCTCACATTTGTTGAAGTCATGACCCTCCATTGTGTTATAAGTATACAACTAGTAGCAAGACTTGACATTTTAACACTTAGAAAATTTTGCACATTGTGTTCTTCACTAGAGACCTCTCGGGTTTGCCAAGAAAGAAAGGAGAAAAATTTGTAGTTTTGATCCATTATCCACAAGATTTAAACCCAAGGTTCCTAAGGGTATTGTAAGGTTAGCTCAATAGAAAGATTTCGGGAAAAACGCATTTTCACGTTAGTCGCAAGGCGGAAACTAAAGGAGTTCCTCAACTTTGAAGTTGGAACTTGAAGATGGGTTCTTCATAGGCCTACAGGAGTGCTTGGAGCGGATTGGAACCTAAGGAAAGGAGCTAAGAATTGCTAAGGCGCGACTTTGAATCTTGGAATTATAAGGGCTTATAAAGGTATAAATTTTGTCGTTTTAGTAGTTAAGACTTACTTATTGTTGTAGCTATGGATTTTAGCAAGCATGTGTTATATAGTATGAAGTTTGATATGTCTTTTGGCTATTGGAACCCTAATCCAAAAACTAGCATGTTTAGCTTAAGATTCCAATTCAAGTTGTTTATTCGTTTGAGATTGTCGCATGTTGTTTAAGAAGGAAATTGTAGTTGTTGAAGTAGTTTATAACTATATAACATGTTAGACCTTAGAACTTGGAATTGGAAAAGGATTGGAAAGGACTTAGTGTTCTATGTAAGTTGGTAGAGAATTGGCTAGTGTCTAGGCTATTTTCGTATGAATTGTGGGGCGGAATTTTACACGTATAGTAAGGCGTGTAATCCCCTTTATTTGATTGTTGTTTGGAGCCTTAAATGTGGCGTGTTGGTTATTGTATTCGACCTTGAAAAAGGTGGCAAAGTGAGTAGAAACAAAGGAAGTCTTGCCGATTTTCCGTAGAATTAGAGACCAAATACTTAGTATTATTCTACGTAGAGACTAGAAGTTGATAGTCTTGTTGTGACCATTATAGGTTGACACTTCTCGCACGGCGTATTCGCAGCTTGTGGAATTAGCCGAAAAGGTATGTGAACTATCTCCTCTTCTAGCATGATTCCTTAAGATAAAGAAAGTCTGTTCTACTCCCTAAATGATTCATTCCTTGGTTGTATTTGGATTGCCTAAAGTAGAATTTGTTCTATGTGCTTCCTTGATTGTACTGTGATGTTTAAATTGTAAGTTGTATAATCCATTTCCTTAGTGAAGTTTGGATTCTTAAAAGTGAAAGTATCTTACTTAAAGTACATAGAGTCTTAAAAGGAAGTGGTTTCTAAACCTTTTGGCTAGTGCCTTAGTTCCAAAAACCTAAAGGTCATTAAAATGACTTTAGAAGTCATGAGTGTTTTACTTAATTGTTTTAAAAGAGGAGAAATGACATGTTTTAAGAGAAGAAACTTGTTTTCTACATATTAAGAGACTTGAAGTGTTTTGAAAGTTAAGGGACTTAAAGAGTTTTAAAGTATGTGATACTTGTTAGTTTTAAACGTATAAGTCCCTCGGATAGGAAATTGTATTTGGCTAAGGTATAAAGTGAATATAACGACTTTATGGGAAGTTGGTTATATTTGCTTTATGGAAAGATAAATGACTCGATTTTAATGAAAAGGCAACTTGATTTTAAGGCATCAATTGCCTAAGGTTTAGTAATAAAATAAGTTACTTGGTTTCTAAAGGTTAAGAGACTAAGTGTATTTTTTTTTAAAGTTAAGAAAAATCGATTTGAAAGTATTTAATACTTGGATTTTAATAAGTATAAGTCTCTTGGTTATAAAAGGAATGGATATGTCTAAAACCATAAAGGGTTATAACGGCTTTATGGGAAGTCGGTTATAACGGCTTTATGGAAAGTTTAAAAAGTTGTCTATTTTGATTAATCGGCATAAGTTGCCTAGATTGTAAAAGAAAATTTGAGTTACTTGATTTCAAGTGTTGAAATAAGCTTTCAAAAAAAATGTAGTAACTTACTTTGAAAAATAGACACGCCTTGATACTACGGGTGTTAGTATCTTGGGATTTTTCACAAAAAGGAGTCTCTTGAAAAGATTAGTACTTTGGCTTGATAAATTGAGAATTTGTCTAAGTGTGGCTTGATTAGTACTTTGGCTTGATAAATTGAGAATTTGTCTAAGTGTGCCTTGATTAGTACTTTGGCTTGATTAATTGAGAATTAGTCTAAGTGTGCCTTGATTAGTACTTTGGCTTGTTAAATGAGAATAATCCTATTGGTGCCTTGATTAGTACTTTGGTTGTTAATTGAGAATTTTTCTAAGTGTGCCTTGATAAGTACTTTGGCTTGATAATTGAGAATTATTCCATGTGTGCCTTGATTAGTACTTTGGCTTGATTAATTAGGAATTGCCTATGTGTGCCGGTGATAGCCTTTGAGTGCAAGTACTATGTTTTATTACGTTGTCGCGACTCTCGGTTGGAGGGTCGGCTGCAGTTGTAAGATTCTTGGGACGTCTAAGCGGTGATGTGGGATTCCACGGGTATGCTTAGTTATCGGTAGTACTTGGGTTAAATTCGGATTCTTTTTATAAAAGACATGGTAGTGCTTATGCCTTGTTTGTGATCGATCGAGATAGGGTAAGAGTATATGTGAGGTAAACCCCAGACGCTATACCACTGTTTACCACCTTCTCCAGGGTAGAGTATATGTGAGGGTAAACCCCAGAATCTTATACCACTCTTTACCACCTTCTCCAGGGTAAGAGTATAAGTGAGGGGTAAACCCCAAGATGCTATACCACCGGTGGGACTTGGTGTTCATGTATGCCTATTGGTGTTGTACTATATCATGGACGCTAGCGGTGAGGAAAGATTCCACGGGCATGATTGATGTTATGGCGTGAGACCCATGGTTATATTTGAGTAATGACTCAGGGCTGCGTCCACGACTTGATGTATTTACTTATGTATTATCGTAGGTTGGCTATCATACATGTCTCCCGCTTTGTTTAGACTGTTATGATTTTATTACGATTGCTCACATACTTGGTACATTTTTCGACCTCGACCTTCGGCTGCGTTCACGCCGCAGTTTAAATACGTTGTTCGGTGATCGGCGGCGTAGAGATCTGCTCGGGGTTTTGGATAGCTCCTCTGCTCGAGTTTATCTTTTGGTATATATCCTTGATGCAGCTTTATGCAGTTTTGGGTACTGGGGCCTTGTCCGTCATAGTTGATTTAACTCTTGAAGTGCTGTATTCATATGTGGGATTGGACTCATGCACAGTGTAGTATCTGTTGTTTATGTATATATGGCAGCCTTGTCGGCCTTGCCCTTGCACGTACCTTTATTTTAAAGAAAAAAAAAATGAATGAGCTGTTACTAATTTCCGCAATGTACTTAGTTGTTAAGGAAGAAGGGTGCCCAGGTAGGGCACCAGTCACGGGCCCGGGGTTCGGGGTGTGACAGCTCCATTGTGGGGAGTGTCGTGCTAGTTTGGGAGTTTGTTTTATATGCGGCCAGCAGGGCCATTTTGAAACCGTCCAGGCAGGTGGCGGTGCGGGTAGCACAAACTACGGGATCAGTTGCGGGTTCTTCACCTTCAATAGCTAGGCAGGATGTTCATATACCGGCAGGCCACATCAGAGGTCGCGGTGGAAGTTCCCAGTTATAGCGGTCCTTTGAACCGTCTATTTGATTTTTCAGGTATATCCTTAACCCTCTAGAGATTAGCATGCGTGATACGATGATTATATGTTGAGTACTATGTACAGATAGCATTGTGTATATTGTGATTTAGAAAACATGGTTAGTTGAAAGGATAAGCATGGGGACAGGGAAATTGTGAGCCTTAGAATATTATAACAGTTGAGACCTTAGATGTGAGGCCGTCTTGAGTAAAATATTTTACAGTTAGTCTTTGTCGAAGTACTTGGTATGCGTGAAATGTATTGTGGGATAATTCCATAGGTCCAGCAAGATAAAAGTGGAAATTTTCATGACGAGAATAAGTAAGATTGTCCCGGATGGGAACAAGAATTTAGAGCGATAATGGGTCGGGTTGAGGCAAGATCGCGGGTCAACCCGCAGCCCGGATTAAGGTGGGGTCAGTTTGAGGTGGTCCCGCTAGGTGATAGGATCACGAGGGTGTTAGGCCCAGGTTTAGGTAACCATCGTACGAGTTCGTGGATGCGTTCGACGATGGTCGGGCGATGAGGTCACCCATCTTGTCTTTCGATCGGGTGTATACTCGGCGGAGGTTGTGCGAGATGTTGTATATCGGAAGGTTGTAAGGCTGCCGGGTTCCTACTTTTATAATGACGGTGGAGCCCAGTTTACGACTATTTTCTTTTTCTGGAGGTTTTTACCAGGCGGGGTTAGGAACTCAGGTGAGTTTCAGATGTGCATTCACCTCCGAGCGGACAAACAACGCGTTTTATCCGGACATTTGAGGATAGGTTCTGGGCGGTGTTTTGATTTCGAGGTATTGTGAGGATTATTTGCCTCTTGTTGAACGGGTATTATAATAGCTACCATTTCGGTGTTCGGATGGCGCGCATGAAGCCTTGTATGGGCGGAAGTATAGGTTGCCGTCGATTGGTTCGATGTTGGCAAGGTTGAATAGTTGGTCCATACTTGATTCGTGAGAATGTGGATAAGGCGAAGCTTATCCGTAAGAGGTTATTAGCAGCTCGAGTCAGCGTAAGTCTTGCGGATAATCGGCGCCAACACTTGGAGTTCGGAGTTGACGGTGGGTCTTCAAGGTACCACCCGGAAGGTGTGACGAGATCGGAAGCGGGAAACTTAGCGAGGTACTTTGGGCCTTTTCGGATCATTTGTAGAATAGGCGGGTTGCTATAAGTTAGCACCGTCATCCGACTTAGGAGGCAAGACGTCCGTCTTTCATGCTATGATTCGGAAGAGTATCGGAGATACATCCTGAGTGTTCCCAGTTAATGACGACCAAGTTGAAGATAGTAACCCCGAGATTTTTTAAAACTGAAGCAATGACAGAAATGTGATACGTATATTAGGAAGAGTTCGAGTGTACGAGGAGGGTACAACGAGTAAGAAAAGAGGCGAAGATGTGTTAAGAAGATGGAAGTGTCCTTTTTATAAGTAAAGATGTGAAGAAAGTATCCTTTAAACCATGGGTGGAGCTAATAGTATTGCTATACGCTTTAGAGATGATTCTTCATTGGCTCGGATGTGAGTTTTTGCGCGTACGTTGTATTATGGCCATGTGTGGCATAATTGGTTTCGTAAGTATAGTAGGGAAGACTATACCGGCACAGGTATGTTTGGAGACTTGGAAGGAACATTCGGGACGAATGTTTCTAAGGGGGGAAGAATGTTATACCCCGTAGTTTCGGAGTATGTATGTGAGGACGTACGTACAAATGTATAAACCCTAATTAGGGTAAGAATGAAAGAATTGTTTTCCGACGGAAATTATTCCGAACCTTGTGAAGGAAATTTTACGTTTTCGATATTTTATCCAATTATGGAATTTTTTCCGAGAGATAATATTTTGGACCAATGGGAGGGCGACATGTGTCACCCCAAGAGCCATGTTGGACGTTTATTTTCAAGACAAGTGGCCAAAAGTCTTGCATGGTTTTGCATGGTAGTGGACGGTTTTTTTTAGAGTTAGTGGGCAAGTCAAATGGTCAAAGTCTTGCATGGCATTTGTGGGACAAGTGGAGAAAGGAACCTACACCAACAATCTATACCATACACATGTTTTAATCCTAACCCTTGGTTGTACTATATAAACCCCTCTAGTTGATGAAAATCTTCCACACTTAGAACATTTCAAGACTTGAAAATATTTCCCTCTCCCTTCTAGCTAGTGTTCTCGTCCAACCCCCCCCCCCCCCCTTTCTTGAGAAAATGTTGTCCAAAATTTCTTAAACTTATAAGTGTTCTTCCTTAATGTATTAGGAAGATTATTAACCAAGAGTTAGACAAAATTTCACACCCCTAGCCTAAAAAACCCTCACAAAGCCGAGAGTGGACATATTTGGAACTTTAGTGTTCTTCACTTTTTGGAGTTAATTCTTGAATAGAAGTTGGTTAGGAACTTCTAAGGGTGACTTTTGGTGGTTTGGAACACAAAGATTTGGAGCTAAAACTCAAAGATTTGGAGCTAAGACTTGCTTTGAAACGACTTTAAGTTCTTGGATATTTTGGGCTATTATTGAGGTAATGAACCTTAACCTCTTTGTGAAGTTGATTATTATGTATATTGGATATTATACATATATTGGAAGTATATTATGAAGTATGAGATATAAGGAAAGATTTGGATCTTGTTAAGATGTTAAAAGGAGAATTGGCATATTAGCCATTAAAATGGTAAAAATGTATCCATTACTTGACTAAGAAGTTAACAACAAAGAAACTATAACTTATATAAAGATTGGAATATAAGTTGAAGGACTAATGAAGTAATTGGATAAGTAAAATTGTAAAAGTTGGCCAAGGACCCCAACTTAATTGTATTTACTTTGGACCGTATTTACTTTGCAGTATTTACTTTGGACCGTATTTACTTTGGATGTATTTACATTGTTATTAAGGAGAGATTGTTAATCGCGTTCGTTTGAGCGTGTTATCCCTTCTTTATTATTATTGTTATTAAGGAGAGATTGTTAATCGCGTTCGTTTGGGCGTGTTATCCCTTCTTTAATTATTATTGTTATTAAGGAGAGATTGTTAATCGCGTTCGTTTGGGCGTGTTATCCCTTCTTTAATTATTATTGTTATTAAGGAGAGATTGTTAATCGCGTTCGTTTGGGCGTGTGATCCCTTCTTTAAATTTGGTATTATTGCACCTTAATTATAGTATGTTAATTACGGTTATCGCCTTAGAAAAGGTGGAAAATCGAGTAGAAGCGGGAGGTCTTTGAATTTTCCGTAGGATATGGAACCTTGTTCTTAGAAATATCCTACGAAGAGATCTAGAGGTTAATAGATGTTTCATGGCCATTATAGGTGGAAGTACTACGAGTAGCGTATTCTACTTGAAGGGTGGAAAAGGGCTAGCAAGGTTATAGTACTTTGGAGCGTTTTGCTAATTGTCGATAATCGTCGCGAGGTATGTGAACCTCTTCCTATCATTTCTAGCATGATTGTTGTAAACTATGTAAATGCGGTGACGTCGTGTGCTAAGCAATTTGGTTGGTTTAAAACATAAAGTGTTATAATGGCTTTATGGGAAATTAATTATAACGACTTTATGTAGGTAAAATAATGGTTTATTGATTTTTAAAAGATAAGAGACTTGACTTATATTTGATTTGATTTGATATGTGAAGAACTTGAATTGTGTGGAAAGTTGTGAAACCTCATTCGTGAGTAATGAGTACTTGGTTGTTAATAATAATGTTATATTGATTTCGGAAATGGGAATGAGTATCGAACAAGCCATTGCAACGTTAATCAAGGAAAATGTAATGACTAATAATTAACTTAAAACAAGTAGAATCTTCCATCCGCATAGAAGCTAAGATAAGACAAAATTGTATTACATTTCCTAGATCATGGCTGCTTTAATAAGATCATTAAAAACAAGTTTTGATTTCTTAAAAATTCCAAAGTAAGGAACTTGATTTCTAAAGGAAATGAGACTTGAGGAATTGAAGTATAAATTGGTTTAAAAAGAAGGTATGGAAATTGATTTTTGGTTTACTTAAAAAGATAGTTACTCTATTTTGATACTACGGGTATCGTGTGACCTTTATAAAAGAACTGGATCTGTTGAAAGAATTTAATTACGTAGTACCTTGGGGTTAAAACCCGGATTTGTGGTCATAAAAGGAATGTCTAAAAGTATGTTGAACTTGCCTATGCTTGTGGTGATAGTCTTTGTTGTGCAAGTGTTGTATTTCTGTGCTACCGCATCTCTCGATGGAGGGCCGGCTATCTGGTTGATTGATGGACATACTGACACGTTGGGTGGCCCACGAGTATGCTTCCATTATGATTGTTATCTTGTTATTTCCTTTGGACATACTGACACGATGGGTGGCCCACGGGTATTATTCCATTAGGAGTGTTATCTTGTTATTTGCTTTGGACATACTAACACGTTGGGTGGCCCACGAGTATGCTTCCATTATGATTGTTATCTTGTTATTTCCTTTGGACATACTGACACGATGGGTGGCCCACGGGTATGTTTCCACTAGGAGTGTTATCTTGTTATTTTCTTTGGACATACTGACACGTTGGGTGGCCCACGAGTATACTTCCACTATGAGTGCTATATTGTTATTTCCTTTGGACATATTGACACGATGGATGGTCCACGGGTATGCGTCCATTAGGATGGTTTCATGGCCATGCTTATACCGAGGTAAGATGTCGGGGCATGCGGCCGTTGTGCGGGTTAAATTCCCGGGTTATATTTGAGTGATGACTTTACGGGCGTGAGTCCCTGACTTGACATGACTGCTAATAAATATTGTGTATTGTAGTTTGGTTATCATACATGCCTCCTGTTTTATATAGACTGTTATGATTTCATTTATGATATTTTGATTTCACATACTTGGTACTGTTATCGACCTCGCCCGAGTGCGTTACATCTGCATGAGGTACACCGCGATTGTTGATCCTCGCTCTTAGGATCACGGTTCTGCGTATTGGGAAGCTCCGTTTCTCCGGAGGCTTATCTTTTGGTATAGTCCCCTGTCATTGTAGGTACTTGTACATTCAGGGGTATGGCGGGGCCCTGTCCCGTCATAGTTGTTATAAAAACTCTTAGAAGTGCAGAAATCTTGTTGTGGGCAGGGTTGTAAAGGATGTAACTGTTCGATTTTACATATATATATGCAGAAAGGTGACCGTTTTGGTTAGCCTGTTTCTTTTCATATTGTTCATATGTTTAAGTTTTTAATTCCGCTGATTTTCTCTGATGTTGTATCACTAGGGTGCCCGGGGTAAGGCACCAGTCGCGGGCCGAGGTCGGGTCGTGACACAGAGCCCAGCCATTGGCTGCATAATATATATTTCAGGCATGCAACCTCATTCCTTGCGTATCATATCTGTTGTAACGTGCAACCTGGGCCATCCATAATATTATCAGCATCTCAATGTTGTCATAATCTCATAAGTACTTTTCCTTCCCGGTTTCTTGGACCTATCATTTTTATACCACTCTCATATCAATATCATCAGAACTATTATAGTATGAATGCAAATGACAATACATGACAAAAAAACAGGATGTATGAGATGCAATCAAGTATAGGAGATGAATACCATATGCTTTCAGAGTTCGCAATAATCTAACTACAATCAAGATATAATATCAAGCAGTCCAACACCAGTAATCCAAGTACAATCAGAATATAATATCAAGCAATCCAATACCAATAATCTAAGTACAATCATAATATAATATCAAGCAGTCTCATACCAATAATCCAAGTACAATCAGAATATCATATTAAAGCATATGTGATGAATAAACACGATAATATAAAATATGGCGTTGAGCCCACATAACACCAGTCGAAATCAGCTTAAGACTGATTTCCCCAAATCACCCATCAACATAGTTCAATACTGGTACCCGCTCAACCATTTATCACAATCATTTGAGTGGGACCCCCAAACACGCCCAATACCCCTCAATATTTATAACTACTACGTACTTCAATGGAAGTCTTGAAAAACTAAATTGTAGCTTACCTCATTGCTGAGTAGGTACCACGAACTATCCGACTTGCATCATCCCTTTTCGTATCATCTCTGAATGATCAATGTCTAAAAATTATAAATTCTACATTAACACATTGTTCTAATGACGCCAAACATGTCTTGTAAGGAATTCGGGGTCAAAAGTAAATCTAAAACCTCATCCCGAACCCCAAGGATAAAAATGATAATTTTATTAAGAAATCAAGTTCAATATTATCATAATAGTATTCTACGGGTTCACACGAGTCTAACAACACTCATATTGCTAACTTTAGTTCGAAACCTAAAAAGTTACCTGAGCCCACAAGAGTGAAATCAGAAATTTAAGTTAGCAACACGTTATTCATAATCTAAAAGTCATAATTCAAGGTTTCATGGAATTCTAACCCCAATTAAGCCTTCAATTGCATGACTTTGTAAAAATCCATAAATCGAATGTTTGCAAAATTTAGATTGAAATCAAAATTTATGTTAGAAATAGTTTACCCAAGGTTTAAACAAGACAAAAACCTAGAATTTATTCAAATCCAGCCATAATTAATCGAAGAAAACTTAAATTTCAACTTAGGATTTAAAACCCCAAATTTCTCCCAACCAAACACAGATAAAATCGATAACCAACTAAAATAATCTTAAAAAAATATCAAAATAAAGGTTGGATACTTACCTCTTGTTGAGACGAGAACAACGCCACAAAAATAACCTCAATTGGAGCTTTAGAACTTAAGTTATGTGCAAAATACTAAATGGATGCAGTCTGATTTTTAATACAATGTCATTTCAGCTTCGGTGCACACCAGAAACCAATAATTTTTCCTAAAACTAAAATGAGAATAACTCCCTCATACAATATCGTATTTCGATGATTCAAGTTGCTACATATCACAAATTTTGATACGCTTCTATTTCAACAATCAAAACTCAATTCCAACATCAAATGAATATAATGGTTTATTGAAGCGTTGAAGGCGAATGACTTATACTAATGACTCAAACACCTAAACTTGATCAAACAAAGTCCAAATCTAATTCCGAAAGTTCCTACAAGTCACAAATGATGATACAAAGCTGATCGAACTCTCAAAACACCCACACCGATCTGTCTTGACCCAATGTTGACCGTTGTTAACTCTAAATTATCTCAAAAGCTAGTTTTTAATGAATCACCTTAATCACATCCAACCTCTAGGGAACTGAACAAACGACTCAACTAAGTCATAAATTGTGTTTCGGAGCTAATGAAATCGATAAAAGTTTGAAAAAGACGTATTTCCCCCTGATGTTGACTATGGTTAAAAAAATTCATTTCTTAATTTAAGGATTTTAGATATATCTTTTTTTCTTATACATAACTCATTCGAAAGTCTTAGGAAGCGCCACCCATCCCCGCAAGTCGAATACACTCTAACGATGCTAGGGGAAGGGTCAATAGGGGTTTAAAAAGATAAAATAGCTAAACGACCAAACGGGTCATTACAATGCCATTCTCAAAATTGGTAAAGATGAGAGAGGTAATAGAAGGTGGCCTAAAAACTGAAAAGATCATCAGTATCGCCAACAAAGCTGGTATGGCAAGCTCTATCGGGGTTATAAGAAAATAAAAAAGAGGACATCACAAATGTCTCTCATACCCCTAGCCCGATGAGTCTTAGAAAAGAAGGATCACATTCATCCTTCGATATATACCAATCTCCTCCGTCAAACAACTACATACCATCTCCATACAGCCTTGTGTCAGTATACTACGCACAATCAAGATACCAAAACCCATACCCACATGTTGATACCTAATTTTTATCCTCCAATAATTTTATTTAATCACTCAAAATTCCCGAGTCACATATAGAGTGAAATATGCTTTTTACATAGCGAATATGATTTTACAAAATTAGTTCGGGAGTATTTTGTCATTTTATTTAACAAAATATCACTTGGTATATATATTGTATATCATGTCTTAAGTTTACATAATTTTGATCGTTAATCATAATTTTAGAATTTTAACCGATAATTATAAATGTAATTATTTTAAAAGAATTCTCAAAATTGAAGAACTAATGTCCCACTCCTTCAAAATTGGGATAATGTCTAATGAAATACGAGAAGAGAAGTACGACTCAATTTTAAAAGCATGTTTTAAGATTAAAAAAGATCTTGCATGATTTAAGTATTTTAATCTCCGATTAGTGTCAAATTAGGTCATTTGTGAAATTGTTAGATCATTTAGCTAATTGTAAAAATGGCCACATTTGGAAAATATGACGATAATTAATTTTAATTTGTAAAATCGGGCTACGTTGTTAAAATCGGCCGAGCCCAAGGCATTTTAGCCGAAGACTCGGCCTACGCCTATTTCAATCAAAGCGTAAAGGGCAAAAGCCCTTCCTTATCTCCCTCTATGAATTGGTTCCAATTAGGAATCCTTGAGCCACAACCACATAGTACTTCGTCTGTTTGTTGCCAAGAATGGAAAAGTCCACATCGTACGTTTCTTGTCACAGTACGTGCTCGTCCAAATGGGGCAAAGGCATTAATGGACTTTGCCCTTATTTAGCAGAGATGCAACCACCGTAACCCCACCCCATAAGGTGAGGTTACCCCTCTGTTTGCTTGCTTTTTCTGTGATGGTTTTATGGTATATTGTCTCATTACGATTTCCTATTGGTTGAAAACTTTTGGGAGGGAAATTTCCCCCCCAATTCATGTTCTCCCACACTAAGCTGAGGAGCTCTGCTAGGGTTTCATATTTCCCTATAAATACAGACCCTTGTTCTTCAATTTAATGGCCCGAAACTTGATTTTAGGCCTTCACATTGATTGAGAGTCATTTTCAAGTTTAAATTGACTAATTACACTTAAGTTGGGATCCAGCCCTTTGGTGGAACCTAAAATTGGTCATTCACAACTAAAGTTCATCCCTTTTCATGTGATTTTGCAAGTTGGAGATCTTAGAGTGAAGAACAAGCTCCCCTTCGATCTTTAGACTGCCTCCACACAAGGTAACAACTATTCCTTTTATTTCTTTTAACTTCCTGTTTAAAGTAGGCCATATGATCTGTGACTATGTGTTTATGTGATTAGTTTAGCATGTTTTAGCTAATACTTAACACTTTTAGGCCTTATCTTAACTTGTTTAGGTTTGGTATGGTTCATAATATGAATATTCTTGCTATTTGTTTTAGAAAACTGATAGTATTGAAGGATGCTTTGAATTAATGTATAGAATAAACAAAGTTAATTAAATCATAATGTGTTATATGTTAACTTGAAGTGATGTAATGGTTTGAAATTAGTATGTTAGTTAATAAGAATGTTAAGATTACTAGTTTGAAATCTGTTTTAGCCATATATAGATTGATTGAGCCAAAAATGATGCATGATGTTCTAGTTGAGGCCTGTGTTTTAACTATGTATTGGCTGACTAAGTTAATATGGTGATCAATATGTTAGTTTGAAGCAGGGTTTGGTTATGTATGTATTGTTCTAAGACATCATTTATCTGAGAGCATATTTTGATATTTAGGAACCATGTTTAATTGATTGATTAAACTGTCATACTTGTCTTGTTGCCTAATATTAGTTAAATACCTAATGTTGTAACTTAGAGGTTTGTTTAAACATGTATGACTGTCTAGGTTGGGTTAAGGTAGTATAGTGTCCAAAAAATGATAAAATGAAACTTGTTTGATTAAGTAAACTTATTTAGGATGTTTGATACTTCTAAAGGGAGGCATGGTGCATGTCAAGATAAAGAATGCTGTTAAGATAGGATAAATATGACCTAAAAGAGGTGTCTTTGTTTAGTTTAGTCAAAATTTGTTCATTTTCTTAGGTGCTGTGTGTTTTGAATATCATATAGTTGTTAAGTCTAGCCTAGTGCATATCACATAGGTTCTTTGATTCATATGCATTATTCTGATATCATTGTTAGTCTCAGGATTCCCTTCTATATCATTCTGCATTAATGGAGTGTTAGCATGTTAAGTTTGTCTATCTCAGGGTCTCTAAGTCATAACCAAGCCCTTCAATCATCTGTATGCCATGTTATGATAGGCCTGTGCACATCTTGTCTCACATATGCTAGTCTAGTATCATGAATCTTCATGCCATGTCTCTCTCACGTTGAACCTAGACTATGCTAGTAAACATTTGTTAACAAGCCAACTTGAATCAATGCATATAAAACATCTCTGAACCTTGTGTAAACCAAGTCATCTAAGTCTTAAATGCATGCTCCGGAACAAATTGAAGACTCTGAATGTCTATGTTGTTTGCCATCATACATTGGTAGTCTAAAAATGATAGAACTAGGCTATATTTCAACATGACAGCCTAAGTAATTGATTCACCAAATTTTGATGCATCATTACATATTTGATTAAGTCAAATGCTGCTTGTCTACCTTTATATCCTTGCCTATCTGGATCTAATTTAGCTAGGACATGAAAGTCATCTGAAAAATTATAAATTGACTGCTGAGGTGTGCATCTGTGTGCTCCTGAAGCATGATGTAGTTTATGATCTAATAACTGATAGTTTGTGTAAAAAACTATGACTTGCTCATCTACCTTCTTGTGTCTTCAATCAATTTGAAACTGGTGTCACTAAGTGTTATTTGAAGCATGCATGCTCCTCTTTCCTTTTGCAAAAACTGATAGGTCTTGTAGGGTCAAGTTGAGCTCTGTTTTAGATAGCATGTGTTGAGATATAAGGAAAATCTTGGCAATTCTGGATAAAAGTTGTACTTAGTTATTCTTTGTTTGTCTGGATAATTGGTTTGACTTAGCTGAACTAGAAATGTATCCCTTTATTATGTTTCCTAACCAGGATCTTGCATGTTCTGAACAATGAGTGATCTATTTGCACTATTCTGCTGCAAAAATAGGAATACATTGACTGTCAACAGAGTCACATGCCTTGAAAGCTAAGATGAATCATAGGTGTTTTGGTTCTGGGTATGAAATGTTAGAAGTATAGACAAAATTGTTGAAAAGAGGAATGTTAGCCTTGTATGTTATCTATTATTTCCTTTGTCTAAAATTTGCTCCTCTCTTCTTCCTTGTGTGTACTGGTATATACTCTATATACAGTTTATCCATCAAGTATACTCAGTATATCATGTGTATAAATATGATATACCTCCATATATATATATATTACATGATTGTTGTACCATGAATGTTATTGGGCCTACCCACTTGTTTTGTTCTTTTCCTTATTGTCCTTTCCTGTTCCTTTCTTGATATAGGCCAAGCCCAAACAGATTTCTTCTCTTCTTGTTTGACATATCTGTCTAAGTATGGATCTTTAAATTATTATACATACTCTTAGTTATACATGACGCATCTGTCTCAATTTTGGAGTACATGTAGATAATTTGATAAGTCTCAGGTGCTTTCTAACTTGCTTCTTTATTTTTCCCCTCATCTTTTCTACTGCCCGCGATGATCTGGGCCCTCATCGGGCCTCCCATCATTCTCCTCTTCAACCAGTTGGGCTATGGCCCAACAAAGAAAATCTTATTGATCGAGTCCGATATCTAGAAAGCTAATATTTGTAATTGAAGGCCCAGCTATGGGTAAAAATAGCTACCTGATGGGCTTAGGTAGGCCCACCAGCCTAAACTCAAAGCTTTTCCACTTCATGTATATGTGTATATATATGTATTTTGTTTGTATAAAAACATACTTTGATACTCTTTATTACGGTTATAACTTAGGATATGCAGACGATGCGTATATCGTTTAGTATAGAATCGCAAAGAATGATTTCAAAACACTTGGATTAAAATCTGAAATTAGATAAGAGGGACTGTTTTGGGACTGATAATGGATCTGAATTTGAGGAAAATGAGCTATTTTGGATATCAAAATTGGAAACAAGAAAAGGATTTTCAAAATTGAAATTGAGACTGATTTTGGGCTTTTAAAATTCGTAACTTGGGCCTTAGAGTTAAATTAGATGGACTGTTGATATTGAAAGGACTCAAAATCGGGCCTGCATGACAAAAAATAAATGGACTGCTGATGTTTGAACTTAAACTAGACTGAAATTGACATTTTAAAAATTGAATTTATGGGTTAAGCCCAACTAATTGATTTTGGACTTTTAAACCTAACTTGGACTTGAAGTTGAGTTATGGATTTTGGAGTAAGAATATGACTTGGCCTCATTATGAGTTATAGCGTGAAACAAAAGAAACCATTTTTATTTTGGTCCAAAAACAAATTGATTCCCCTGCATACTATTTTGGCGGAAGCCTAACTCTTTTGTTTTCAAATAAAACTTTTTGAGTTTCAAATGAGTAAATGACAAGTATTTGCGAATATTTTTAAATACGTTAACCAATTCAAATCATTTAAAGCATGATTCGTAGTTCAATCGTATTCTACGGATCCTTAATATCGAGGTGTCTAACACCTTCCCCGGTGGATCACCATAACTCTTACCTCGACTCTGGTTTAGATAAGATTTGTCAATTGATTTTGAATAAACCCTTTCACACTGGTTTTCTCAATTTACCTATAAATTAGGTGGTGACTCTAAAAATATTATTCGACTTAGAGCACCATCCCAAATTCATAATATCTTTTATGCCATCCTGCGTAATAGTGAACCATAACTGACGGTGACTCCGCCGGGGATAAACTTAGGTTCTAACCATAAGGGTTCCAATACAACATGCTTTTAAATGATATGAATTGCTTATGTGTTTAAATACTTGCAAATTATAACTGTCATTCATGCATTTCATCTTCCGCCAAATGACAATGACACACACTCACATTAGTGCACAAAGATGGTTATGCAGATTTCGCAACCATCGTCCAGTATAAAACCAAAAAACCTTAGTTTGGAACACGTTGAAGACAGAGTTAGTACGTGGTCGTTCCAACCATCGATAAAGACTCACCCTGGGTTGTCCGCTCGGGTCCCTAAGTCATTTGCTAAACCACTCTAATACAATTAGGATAGAGCGAAGCTAAATTCCTACTGAACTAACGCATGTTGACCTAGACAGGTTCGGGTATCTCAGACCTACCTGGACCTATTAGACTGACCACCTCGTGGCTTGACGGTCTATAACCCGATGACACCACATCCAAATACTTGCTACATGAAAGAATAAAATGTGGCTTATATGATGAACCATTGCCCCTTGGGGGGGAAAACTAACAGTGTTCTATTTTGTAGATGCATAACAATCTAAAATTTGACATGGTTATCAATGCATGTGAGATGCTGACAATTTGGTGGTTGTGGCTAGATGCCCCACAATAAAGAGAAGTAACGAACTGTCTAGGACACCTACCCTCTCTCATGACCATGAAAGTAAATAGTGACCTTCTAGAAGTCCTTACCGGGTACTGAGATCAAGATAATATGGTATTTAGGTTTGGAGATTTTGAGATGACCCCGACCCTAAATGAGATCTGGGACTGTATAGACATCGTGGATACTTGTATGAGGTGAAAGAATAAACCCGCCACAACCTCTTAGTACCCCATAAGCTGACTCTCAACGAGATCTTTAGGTTCTTGTCTGTAGCTAGTGCCGACAGGATATTCGGCCCGTCCGTATCCTTCAGGGACCTCTATAGATGATTTAGGTCTAGACAGGGGTACGGTGAGCACTCCGTAGTGGTTTCTCCTTCGCTGCTTGGGAAGCCACCCCACCCCTAGCTTTTGCCATATGCCTACTAAGAACCACAGTGTTTCCCAAAGACCGTTACCAAGACATAGATACTCGGGTCATCTTTGTGACTAATGTTATCTTCCATGGCATAACCACAAATAGGGAACCAAACACTATGACATGGTCCCGATCATCCTAGCCAACATCTACTGAGCCTTAGGTCAATGCCGAAAGCTATATAGGTGCATCCAAGGTTGCAACCTCTTAGTCCAATGATGGATCATTAAGCACCTCTACAAAATCGAGGTTCCATCATAACTAGACCCGAGCGTTGGGAAGATAACCTCAAATTCACTTACCCAAATTTCGGGGCCCATTCAAAAGAGGGGTGTGCTCTTATCCTTTCTAGGATTCGAGAGGATAATATTCAGTGGAAATTTCCCGACTTCATATCTAAGACCATAGTCGTGAGGGGTAGAAAATGCCCTTTCCTGCCACTTGTGGGGATCTGGAGAATATGACTATAGGCACCTCTTAGGGCCTAAGAATGTCACAAGACCGATGATTCAACACATATTGCAGACTTGTATTTGAAGGAAAGATTTCCCAACATGAGAAAGAACAAGCTAATGTCGAGGGCGGATGGTCCTTTTAAGATATTGGCCAGGTTCGAAGAAAGCGCCTACAAGGTAGAACTTCCAGACGAACGTGGAAGTACTAGTTCAACACTTGATGTTAGAGATTTATCACCATACTTAGACGATGAGAATTTGAGGGCAAATTCTGTTAAATAATAGGAGTATGATGAAAAAAATGATGTCAAATTAAGCATCCAACATGAGACGTGAGGTGATTTTCTAGGGGTGTCAAAGATTGTCGTCCGTCATATGGTGATATGCTTAATATGGAATGGAGTGTGGAGTGGAGTTGAAGAAAAGCCTTGAAGACCCAAGAAGTGCCATAAATTTCTGGCTTTTATGTAGGTCTTTCCCGAGATCAACTTTTAGCTTATTTTAAATTTCTAGCTTAAATTCCTTATAGCTTAATTAATAGGACATGCAATAGGATGAGATGACTAAGCCATCCATGTAATATGATAGGATGAATAGGCCGAAAATTATCTAGAAGGAGAAGTTTCCAAACGTGCCCCAATGAGGTAGTTCACGAACTAGCTAGTTCATGCACTTATCTACATGGATGACACATAAGAGTGGCCTAGAGAACATGAAGGGTTGGTTCTTTTCCCTTCCCCATGAATGATGTCTATCTAGTTGATCTTCTAGAAGGTTTAGAACTAGTATAAATAGGGCATGTAGTTGATGTAAAGAGATGGAAGTTATATGAAATATATTTGAGTTTTCTCAAACTTTGCTAAGTATTTCAACTTTTGTGTTGTTATCCTTAGTTGGTCCTTTTGTGGGCCAAACCTCGGTCCTTTTGTGGTCTGAATCTCTGTCCTTTTATGGCCACCCCTTTGTACTTTTGTGGTCCTAACCCTTGTAAGTCTAGTTAGAACTTTTGTGATCTAACAATACTCAAGTCAATGTTATATCCGGTTACTTGTTACAAATACATTGAAGGTCTTCTCGGCTTTCATCACCTTATCCGCACATGAATTTGTCTATCAATTTCTTGATCCATCCTTGTCCAGACTACCTGATCCCTTTCACCTCAATACACCACGACACCCTCCAACCTACACCCTAAAGGTCGTCAATCGATTCCTCCCACAAACCCCCGAAATCCCAACCAATTCCCATCGTCCCTATCGAGTTCCTAAACCGCCAAACCTTATTGTCCCGATCAGTTTTCACCACCTTACCACCATCCAACCTCCAAATACCAACCGCCAACATAACCCACAACGTGTCTAGATCAATCCCTCCAAACGCCTCAGCCCGATTCCACCCGAAGTTACCGCACACCTCCCACCAAACACACACTACCCAGAAACCCGCCAACCTCCATCTGACCCCCTATTTTTGTGTCCATCCAATTTCAACCAAATCCGACCCACCTAACCATACAATCCCCTCTTTATAGACATCAATGACACAAAGAAGGAAAACAAGGAGTTGTCCTGAGGAAGAGTTGAAAGAACCCGATCCCTTTGCTTATCACTGAAACGAAATTGACATGATCTGGTTCTACCAACCTAGCCGTCTATACAGTTTTAAAGAGAGGAAGGCAAGTCTCTAAGAAAGATTAAGCAGGCCCTCAAAAAATACTCAGTCGAGCAACCTAGCTACCTAACATACTACAACGAATCAAAGGTTAAGTCGTAGTATCCAACTTAGTGAGCTTATACACCTTGTTGTGTTCGAGGGTGAACATAAATGCGTACAAACCTTGTGTAGAGAGCCTTAGTTGTATCGACATGAAGTTGTAGTGTTTGAACAACAATGAAGTTGGTTCTAAGAGGGAATATCATCAATATAGGAACTGAATCCAAGGGAGATGATGTGATCAAGAGCTAAAGAAGATTGAAGAAGCTGATCAAGGCCACATGAAGACATATGAAGCTGCTATATGTTTGTCATCATGAAAATGGGGGAAATTGCTGGAATGTTGTTGTCTCAATTATATAGATAAGCTTACAATGATGTTTTGATGATTGAAAAATTGTGTATCCAAATAGAATCAAGTACAAGAGAGATATAACAAAGGCATTGAAGAACCAGAAGTCCAAACAGATCTCCAAAGGATTCAGTGAGGTAGCCACAATAGGAGAGGAATCAAGGAACATAGAGACTATCAAAAAGTTATTTCCTGCCAACTAGGAGAATTGTAATATTGACTCATTTCTATTTGATGAAAGACTGGATTTCAAGTTACAAAGATATTATCATAAACTCAACACATGAAATTAGCATTGAAGTAGAGGAGAAGAAGAAGTCGACACACAAATAAGTACAAAAGGAAAACCAAGTCAAACAATGTCACACACCACCCTTGGGGGATATGGCTGTCACCCAGTGCCTGAAGGCTTGATTGTACCACTATATTATCTGAATCTTGAAACATGAAACTTGGGCCGACAAGGCCTCTAATCTACCATACATGACAAAACTGAAAGATAACATGCACACAGAAGAGTCCTAGTAGGATATATATATATATATATATATATATGAACATATAACTAAGGTCAATAAAGCCACAACACGAGTATACTGCTAACAAAAAAGGGCCGACAAGGCCACGACATACCAACATCTACTTTACACAGGTCTGCAAGCCTCTAAGAGTTATAAATACATACCAATATATTGGGACAGGGACCCGTCACACTCCAAAACACTAATGGCATAAGTAATAGTACCTAAAGACCCATGTACTGCAACTCCGAAAGAAGGAAGTGCGACAATCACAGCTGAAAAGATCACTTACGGAGAAGGAGCGTCGCTCTATCTATATGTATCTGAAACTCATAACAAGCCTCTGAGAACCTACCTGTCATAATTATGAATGTGTATGCATATTTGTAAAAATCTAGACTCTTTGTGGGGAAAATCACATAATAATACATATATATCGTACCTAGCCTCGATGAGGACTCAGTCGTACCCGACCCAAATAAGGGACTCAGTAATATCAAACCAACTGTAGATGGGTGCACATATACGTACCGTACATGATAGAATATAATGCGGCTCGGTAAGAAAATAAATACATATAGATAAGTTCAATGCAATCGAGACTCTAACATATACCACAAGCAGATCAAGAGTGACCTATCATCGTTAGCCTCCGACTATTGTTATTGGCACTACGTTCAAGAGTCTTGATATGAACATTTGGGACTTATACAACCCGAGAGATGCTATGGACAAGAAAGAACTCACGAATTATGATCGATTTATCAAAGAAGACCTTTCCTCACTTCATTTCGTCAAGAGATTTCTATTCAAAGAAATAACATATCAAGTCATGCCAAGAAAGAAGATTGTCTTACATACCTTGACCTTGAAGTTACAATTGCCTTACTAGACTCGTATTCCTTACGGGTAGTTATCTATAATAAATAAAGGATCGATATCAATACGAATATATATCCAAAGAGACTTCATTTAGGCATCTTATTGATAACCTTAAACAAAAAAGGATTCTTAAGCTTGTTAACAAAGGGTACTTATGTAATTTGATCTCACAATTCTTTGAAACATACTTCCTTAGGGTTACAACACCAACAATCAATATACTAATCAATTTCAATTCATATATACAATGATTTCATAGGTTTATGGGTATCTATTACGAAAATCCTTTCACAACTACTCCAAATCATCAATTAAACACAATAACAAGTAGAGGGGGATAAACTCTTACCTTTATGTATCCACATCCTATAAGAACAACAAGTTGCCCTAATTATAAGGGTTTTCAAAATTGCTTCAACATGGAGATGATGATTCTTGCGATTACCACGGGGATTATTATGCTAATCTCATGTATGTCGGCTTTGATTTGATCTAGGGTTGCCATAATATACTTTAGAGGGTTGGATGTATGATTTTTGGGGGGAATGGAGGAGAATTCGACATAACCCATAAAAAATTTCCACCGCCCTAATTTGATAGTTCATTTGACGGACTATCAAACTTTTGACGGTCCGTCAATTTTACTGTCAAACTGCTAGGGAAAATTGATGGCTCAGGGTGGGAACTTTGATGGTCCGTTAATCTTGACCGTCGATCAGCAACTGAGATCTCAAAAATCTCATAGTATTTGACGATCTAGAATTTGCATTTTGATGGTTCGTCAATCTGCCGTCTAAATGCCTAGTTTTTTAATTTTGTCGAAATGTACTTTCTTTGATCCGTTTAGTTTCCCAACACTCAGAAACTTTGATAAACAAGTCGTAAACCTTCATTACCCTTTCATAAAGTCGTATTATTCCCGTAACACCAATATTCATTAACGACACAACGGAATGCGAAACTACGGGATGTAACTTTCTTCCCCCCCTTAGGAATATTCATTTGTGAATGTTGAGGATATTCTTTAACTCTCGAGGGTTCTAAAATTTTTGGCAGAGTTTCCTTTGTAAACAGGACTATCGAAAACCTGTTAAACAACCCAAATGTATATCCAATGCCACACAAGAGCAGAATTACAATAAAATAATATCAACTAGGCCTCACACGATCGTCTTTATATATCAAAGTTAAGAAAGTTAACCATAACTCACCTCAACTATCATTTGTCGTACTCTGAGCTGCACCTGTCATATCTGCCTCAACATTAACACCTAAACAAGATATTTAGGACGGTTGAATAGAATAGAAATGAGAGAATTGTATCTCAGGAGTATAGGAATAAACCTAAGGATTGAAACAGGTAAGGATATATGGATCACATACCTTATTCGGCCTCCCAAGTCATTTATTCCGTATTGTTATTTCTCCATAGTACCTTAATGGAGGCAACTTCTTTAGTTCTCAGTTTTCGAACTTGGCGATCTATAATGGCTTCTGGATTCTCTTTATATGTTAAATCTTTGGTAATTTATACATACTTTACGGGAGTAATATGGGAGGGATCTCTTAAGAAATTACGCAATATCGACACATGGAACACCGAGTGAACTACTTCTTCTGAGGGTAATTCAAGTTTATAATCCACTCGGCCTATCCTGTGGAGAATCTTATATGGCCCGACTTATCTAGGGATGGGTTTTCCTTTCTTGCCAAATCTCATAACTCCTTTCATTGGAGAAACCTTTAAGAATACCCAATCACCAACTACAAATTCTAAGTCACAACATCGAACATCTGAATATGACTTTTGTCGACTTTGGGTAGTCAATATGCGTTCTTAGATTAGATTTACCTTCTCCACTGCTTGCTGGACCAAATCGGACCCTAATTACCCGGCTTTACCCACTTCAAACTAGCTAATTGGGGATCTACACTTCCGTCTATATAAGGCTTCATACGGGGCCATCTGGATGCTAGAATGATAGTTGTTATTATAAGAGAGCTCGATAAGGGGAAAATGATCATCCCAGCTATCTTTAAAGTCTAATACACAAGCTCATAACATGTCTTTGAGGGTCTAGATTATGTGCTCGACTTGACCATATGTCTGTAGATGGAAGATTATACTAAGGTTCTTGGGTGCCTAAACCCTTTTGAAACAACCTTTAAAATGAGTCATAAACTAATCACATCTATCTGATATAATAGATATTGGGACACCATGGAACTAAACTATTTCCTTAATGTACAATTTGGAGTAATCTTCAGCTAAAAAAGTAGTACGAATGTGTAAGAAATGAGCTGATTTCGTTAGCCTGACGGCGATAACCCAAATGAAATCAAACTTTCAATACGAATGGTACAAACCGGTGATAAAATCCATGTTAATCATTTTCCATTTCTTAGTAGGGATTTCAATACGTTGAAGCAAACCTCCAGGCTTCTGCTACAATATCTTTATTTATGTCATGCACCAATAAACCTATCGGAGATCGTGGTACATTTTTGTCGAACCATGATGAATGGAATATCTGGACTAGTGGATTTCAGCCATGATTTGCTCTTGGAGTCCCCCTATGCTTAGTACACATAATCGACCCTGGTATCTCAAGACTCCATCTCCCGTAAATTCCAACATCAACTTCTTATGCATGGAAATTCTTTCTTTCATTCAGACCAAATCAGGGTCCTCAAACTATCTTGCTTTCACCTCTACTATCAAGGATGATTCTGCAGTATTCTGCACCACTACTATTTTGTCATCTGTATCCAACAGTCGCATATTTAAACTGGCTAAGCGACATATTTCTTTGGTCATTTCCAACTTATTAGCTTTAATACCATCCAAACTCCCCCATAGACTTGTTGATTAGTCATCAATCATGACGTTTTCCTTACCGGGATGGTATACGATACCAACGTCATAATTCTTTAATAATTATAACCACTTTCTTTGCCTTAAATTTAGCTCCTTCTGGAAGATTATGTACTGTAGGCTCTCATGATATGTGAATATGTCAATGATGTAAGTACAGAGGGGTGAGTGAGGGTAATTGGGGCTGAGTTTATCAGAGAACTAGTTGACGCGGCAATGGATGTGAAATAGGGGTTCTCGGTTTGGCTGTTACAGCTGGGTAGGTAGTGTTTTTGGACTGTTTTGGGTAGTTTGGTGAGGAGTCAAACTTAGACGCTTTGTGGGGTCGTTGATGGTGTGTTGAGGGTTATTGTCATGGTCGGGGTTTAGTAAGTGGATGGTGGTAAGGCCATGGAATAGAACCTGAAGTAGTGAGGTTTCATTAAAGTGTGTTATGTGGATAGTTTGTTGTTGTCAGGATTGTACGGGCAATTAGGGATGCTTTCAAGGGTTGGTCTTTGAGGTGGATATTTTTAAGGTATTGTGGGATGTGGTGGTGGAAAGAACGAAGTGGTTTGGACAAGGAGTGCACACGAGATGCAAAGTACAAACCTAAGGACACACTAAGTGTTGGACGGTCGATAAGGACACAGTCGATATGGCTTGGATAATGATAAGGGGTTTTTAATGCCCAAGTCGACACCAAGATGTGGTGACCAATTTAACAAGGACTAGGTCGTGGTTTCTAAGTACAAGCCCGAATACTAATCAAGTAAGGTTGGTCGGAAACCTTAAGATAGACCCTAGGTTTGGGTTTGGTTGGGTCACACAGTCCTAACGTCCAGTCGCACAAAAGGAGGTTTCTTAAGCTTGGGTTTTGATTAGGTCACACAGTCCTAATCAAGACTTATACCAAAGGGAAACCTTAGCTTGAGTTCAACTAGGTCACACAGTCCTAGCTTCCACTTGCACTAAGGGTTTGGCTTACGCAAGAAGGTACTCCTGGAGCACCAACTAAGAATATCAATCCCGTATTTAAAGACTTAGCTTTGTAAGTAAAACTCAACTTTATATTATCAATATGT
The DNA here is from genome assembly GCA_029844215.1 of Przewalskia tangutica. Taxonomy (NCBI): domain Eukaryota; kingdom Viridiplantae; phylum Streptophyta; class Magnoliopsida; order Solanales; family Solanaceae; genus Przewalskia; species Przewalskia tangutica. The sequence goes on from CM056727.1 coordinate 113,728,829, forward strand.
CAAGACCCGACCCCGGGGCCGCGACTGGTGCCCTACCTGGGCACCCCGTTCAGGTATACATCAGAGAATAGCAGCGGAACATACACAACATACAACATGTTTAGACAATAACATCACAGGCTAGCCGATAAGGCCGCCTTCCATAAAATATGCATAATCAAAAGCAAAAATGTACAACTCGGTTTATACAGCCCAAACCACAAAATGTGACTACAGACCTCTAGGAATAACAACTGTGGCGAGACAGGGCCCCGCCATACCCCTGAATGTACATAAATCTACAACATCAGGGAAAGACTGTACCAAAAAGACAAGCCTCCGGAGAAATGGAGCTTCTGACGTCTGATAAGTGATCCTAAGAATGAGGATCCACCACTCTTACCCTACTGCTGGCGTGAGCGGCCAGGAAGAAATTCGGTATGTACTAAGTATGTAAAGCGGAAAATATTGTAATTACATCATAAGTTTAAAACAAAGCGGGAGACATGTATGATAATCAAATTCTGATCTGCGTGCCTTACTAACAATAAGAGTAAATAGGAGTATACTTACAACATAAAAATAGGAAGCTCACGATCAGCGGGACCACCCGCGCGATGTCATTAAGCAATCCTACTCGCGGGACTATTTCACGCGTAGGTCGTGTGGACCCATATGAGGTATTCCTCGCATGGGACTATTTCACCCGCGTAAGCCCTTACGGACTCGCGTGAGGTATTCTCGCATAGGTACGCGCATGGGACTATTTCACCCGCATAAGCCCTTACGGACTCGCATGAGGTATTCATCGCATCGTGGGTAGCAAATCCACAGAATATGCAAATGCCACAAACCCGGGGAATGACCCCGTAATGAATAATATACCACTAGCACAAATCGGCTATCATACATAACATAAACACTACCGGCTTATCATACAATATATAAGCAAGTTAAGAAATCCCCTAACTTCTTATTATTCTCGTTCATATACACTCTCATTTTAATTTACTTAAGGCACTAACATGTCTTTTATAAAAATCCGGGAATTTAACCCAAGTACTACATACTTCCACTCTTTTAAAAATGACTCTTGTTCGTATAAAACTTTCAAGATACTATTAACCGTAGTATCAAGTCAAAGTTACTTTTCAAGACAAGTCACAATACCTTTAGAAATAAAGTTAGGTTTCTAAAACAAGTGACTCTTTTTCTTATAAAACCTTAGGCAATTGATGCCTTAAAATCAAATTGCCTTTCATTAAATCAAGTCATTTATCCTCATTTATCTTTCCATAAAGCTAATATAACCAACTTCCCATAAAGTCGTTATATTCACTTTATACCTTAGTCAAATACAATTTCCTATCCAAGGGACTTATACGTTTAGAACGAAACAAGTATCACATACTTTAAAACTCTTCAAGTCCCTTAACTTTAATAAAACTTAAGACATCCTTAATACTTTCAAAGAAGTGAGTTAATCTCCTAACTCACCCGACTTGGCTATTCATAAAACTAGTAAAGGATATCAAGGTCTTGTACGTCTACCGTACTATATACGTGTAAATAGTCATGCTCAAAAGATAGGAAAGTTCTACATACCTCTTCGGGTCAATCCACTTGCTAAGTACAATATCCCGCCCGTAGTATGTCAACCTATAATGTCCACAATACGTCTATTAACGTCTTACTTCAAACGTAGAATATTATAAGTGTAAAGTCACTAAATTCTACGGAAAATCGGACAGCACCTCCTTTGTTTCTACATACTTTGCCACCTTTTTCAAGGCCGAATTCAATAACCAAACACGCCACATTTAAGGCCCAATCAATGCAATTAACAATAGGGGATTACACGCCTACTAGACGTGTAAAATTCCGCCCCACAAAAGATATCAAACTAATACAAACTACTAGTCCAATTCGGCCACATTGAGTACAATAACACCAATTCTTATCCAATTTCCATTTCAATCCAAGTTGTTAGCATAACATGATATCAAGTCGCAATCGATTATAACTACTATAATCTTCAAGTAAGTAACATGCGACGATTCTAATAAACGACCAAATTGTAATCCAACTTCACATGACTTAAATGACATTTCGGATTTAAGGCTACAATCAATCCATAATACTTATAAAACTTCAACACATAAACTTCATGCTAGCAAACATGTAAAGCTAACAACAATATATATAATCTTGTAACACTTTTAAGAGACAAGATTATTACCTCAACGAATCTTAATCCACTCAATCAAAGTCGCTCCTTAGCAACTTAGAGCCTCTTCTATACACTTCAATCCGCCACTTGAGACCCTTAGAACAACACCAACAAATTTCCTTCAATCTTCCAAACAAAACCTAGAAAAGCAACTAGGTTTTCACCTTGCGACTAATACGAAAACTATCTTTTTCCGAAATTTTTCTATTGCGATACACTTACAATACACTCATGAACCTTGGTTTAAAGTGTGGAGTTTAATGGACAAGAAACAAAAAAAAATTCTTTTCTTCTTGGAGTGAACCCGAGAGCACCTTGTGTCAAGATGTGTACAAAAAAAAAATTCTTTTCTTCTACTAGTACCACTATATAACACAATGGAGGGTCAAGATGTGTACAAATGGGTGGCTTGGATGAGCTTCAATTAAATATCAAGACTAGTGGTCCCATTGACCAAGTCAATTTTCTCAAGCTCTTCAAGTTGCAAGACTTGTCTTCCTAACAAGGGTCAAATGACCCTTTTGCCCATGCTATATTTCGTCCAAGACAACATAAGGGGGGGTGACACGTGTCGCCCTCCCATTCGTCACAATATTACATTTTCCGACAATTTCATAATTCCGATTAAATTTTTACAAGTCTCTAATCTTAACATTTCTGAGTTCTTACGTACGTTCTTAAAACATGTCCTATAAATACGGGGTGTAACATTCTTCCCCCCTTAGAAACATTCGTCCCCGAATGTTCTTTCGGAGTCAAACTTATAATTAGCGACATAGTTTCCTTTCACAACCCCGACATACCAATAATGCCACACATGACCACATAATAGCATTTAAGCAAAAGAAATACTTCAACTAAAACTTGACAAGTAAGGGAAGATGAATTACCTGAAGGTGTAGGGAATAAGTGAGGATATTTCCTCAACATGTCCTCCCCCGCTTCCCAAGTCATCTCCTCCCGGTTATCATTCCTCCACAAGACTTTGACGGAAGCCACATCCTTGGTCCGCAATTGCCTGACCTGGCGATCGAGTATCGCTATGAGACTCTCCTCATACGATAACCCTTCACTGGACCTCACTAGCGAGGAAAACTCATTTGGATCTCGATACACTTCCGCAACATAGAAACATGGAAGGCGGATGTCGCCTAACTCGATGGTAGATCCAACTCATAGGCAACCTTGCCTACTCGACGACGATCTGGTAGGGCCCGATGTACCTTGGTGAGTTTCCTTCTTCGAATCTCATCACACCGCTTCGTGGGTGGCACGCTGAAGATCCAATCGCCTGCACGAAACTCCAAATGCCGACGCCGATTATCCGCGTATGACTTCGCCGACTACGAAGCTGCGATCTCTCTGGATAAGCCGCACTTATCCACGGCCTGAACCAAGTGCAGGCCAACTAATCGCACTCGCCACGTCGAACCAACCATCGGCGACCTACATTTCGCCATATAAAGCCTCGTATGGCGCCATCGTATCTTGGAATGGTAGTTGTTGTTATACGCAAACTCCACAAGAGGCAAATGATCCTCCCGGCTACCCGAAATCAATCACGCAGCTCGCAGATATCCTCGAAGTGTATGCGGATGGTGCTCTGCCGGCGTCGATCGAGGATGAAATGTTGTCTTGAGACTCACTGGGTCCCTAATCCCTTCGGAAAGACCTCAGGAAGTTAGCCGTGGCGGGCTCCTCTATCGATATAATCAACAGGGACACCGTGCGACCTCACAATCTCTCGATGTACAATCGGCATAGTCCTCACCAAGCGTCGTCGACTAGAAGGAAATGGTGATTTCGTCACCACAACAATAACCCAAATGGAGTCGTGCTTCCTCCGAGTACGAGGTAACCTGTAACAAAGTCCATGTTGATCACCTCCCACTTCCAGTCGGAATCTCAATAGCTGCGATAATCCACTGGGCCTCCGGTTCTCGACCTTGACTGCGGCAATTAGGACATCGCGACAAAATCGCCACGCGTCCTCTTCGTGCCATCCCACCAATACAAACATCGAGGTCATGGTACATCTTGGTCGACCGGATGAATAGAATAACGATCTTGTGTGCCTCACGAGAATCTGCTTGCGAAGTCTCGACACATCGGGAACCTGATCGGCCCTCAAATCTTAGCACCCCATCAGGCGCTACCTCGAATAGACTTTTCTCCTCCCGAAGAGTTGCATCTCGATATCGTACCAACACTGGGTCCTCAAACTGTCGCCTCTTCACCTCATCTATGATGGAAGACTCGGCAACCTCACGAACCCGTACCCCACTATCGTCGGTATCGATCAATCGAACCCCAAGGCTCGCTAGCTGGTGGATCTGACGGACCATGTCCTGTCTCTCTGGCTATACCTCTGACAGACTCCCCATCGATCTACGACTCAAGGCATCAGCAACTACGTTGGCTTTCCCCGGATGGTATAGAATATCAACATCATAATCTTTCAACAACTCTAACCACCGTCTCTGTCGCAAGTTCAGCTCCCTCTGCCTGAATATATACTGGAGGCTCTTGTGGTTTGTATAAATATCCACATGAACCCCATACAAATAGTGTCTCCAAATCTTTAAGGCATGAATAACTGCGGCCAACTCTAAGTCGTGGGTAGGGTAATTCCTCTCATGCTTCCGTAACTGTCGGGAAGCATAGGCTATAACCTTGTCGTGCTGCATCAAAACACACCCTAGCCCGATGCAGGCATCACAATAGATCACGTGCGTCTAACCGCCGGGAAGAGTAAGAACCGAGTCGTAGTCAACCTTTCCTTCAAAGCTGGAAACCCTTCTCGCAAGCCTCGTCGGCTGGAACTTGGCCGCTTACGAGTCGACCTAGTCAGCGGTCTTTGAAATCGAGCAACCGCTTCCACAAACCTACGATAATAACTCGCCACTTCTAAGAAATGCGCGCACGGTCGGAGTAGTAGGTCTCGGCCAAGACTTGATCGCTTCGATCTTTGCGTATCCACCCGAACACCATCGGCTCGATAATGTGCCCGGGAATGCCAGAGGCTGACCAAAACTCACACTGGAGAACTTGGCGAATAATCACGGCTCGGAGGACCCAATCTGATCGCCGAGTGATCTGCATGCTCGCTCTGTCATCGCGAATAAACGGGATGTCATCAATGAATACTATCACAAATGTATCCAAAAGGGCTTAAACACGGTTCATCAAATCCATAAATACTGCATTGAGCGTTGGTCAAACCGAAAGACATAACCACGAACTCATAGTGCCCATCTGGGTCTGAATGCGATCTTTGGGATATCGCCTCTCGAACTCACACTGATGATAACCGGACGCAGATCTATCTTGGAGAAACACCTCGCGCACCTGTTGGTCAAACAAATCATCAATCACGGGAGAAGTACTATTCTTGATGGTTACCTTATTCACCGCTGTAATCAACACACGCATCTGCGGCGTCCATCCTTCTTCTTCACAAACAAAGCCGCTCCCGGGGAGAAACACTAGGCACGATAAAGCCTTTTTCCGGCAAATCTTTGGTGGTCCTTCACTCCTCAACTCGGCGGGTGCCGTCTGTATGGCGGAATAGAAATAGGTCGAGTGTCCGGCAACGTATCAATACAAAACTCAATCTCCTCGGGAGGATACGGAAGATCGTGCGGGAACACATCCGGAAACTCCTAACCATCGGCATCGATCGAAGAAGCGGCACCTCAACCTGCGTATCAAATACGAACGGATGATAGAGGTACCGCTTCGCACCATCTTCCAGCCTTGAGGTAAGAAATAAACCTACCGCCGGCGTATTGTGTTGCCCTTCCACTCGATAATCGGCTCGCCAGCTGAACCGAACCAACTGCCTCTACGGTCAGCGTTGGCATAACAAGAAGCCAACGGTCCATACCCATAATGACATCAAAATCTGTCGTCTCGACTCTATCAAGTCTGCAAGTGCGGCGACTATAAATAAATCTGGGACAACCTCTATACACCCGCCACTAACACCGAATCTCCTGGCGTAGCTACCTCAAAAGGCTCTATCGACAGGCTCTATCCCGATTCTACCCATGATAAGAGGGGACACATAGGACAAGATAGAACACGGATCTATCAAGCATAAACGTCCGCATGAAATCAATAATGTACTGTGGCGACGTCGTGGAAGCCTCACGATCTGGCGGTGGCTAATGAATATATGCGATTACGTGGACTAGAAGCTGGAACCACCACGCGACCTGCATCGCGGCTGCGTCAGTGAACCCCGCCTCGGGCGCGTAACCGAAGAAGAAAAGACCCGGCCAGCGTCGGTCGGTGCGCGTACCACCCATCACGCCTCTAGTCGGACGATCTCCTCAAATGGCGGTAGCCACAAGAGTAACAAGCTCCAGCGAGAACACGACACTCGCACAGGTGAGATCTCCGCGTCGAGCACACCGAGATATGGGTGGTCTCGATCGGTGACGATCTCGCCTCCTGAAACCAGAAGTCTCGGAGCCACGACCGGCTCACGAATGACTGGTGATCGGACCTCGCGCGGCAGTGAAGGAGCACTCTGTCTTTGGTGGAATGTGGACTAGTCTGCTCTGCGAAATGTCGCCTCTAAATCGCCACGAGACCTGCTGTCACGGCCTCTTGGTGGCTCAGTCAATCGATCCTCCTCTCTCTATCCTCATCCCTGCGCATACGCTGCATCGGCAATGTCCATACCGGTGAAGAGCCACCCCAAGCATGCGAGAATCATATGGCCGTCTAGCCCGTCACATAACGATGAACTCTATCCGCCGTATCATTTACAATGGTGTGCGCATGCTCGCCAGGAGTCAAACTCGGTGTACTCGCGATAGTCCTCCCATTCGCCTCAAGGTCAAGAATCTATCTACCGGGCTCTCTCATCTCGGGAGGCAAGAAATGATCCATAAAGGTCTCTGTGAACTCCTCCCAACGGCAATGGAAGAGCATCGCCGCTCTCGGCAGCTCCGATTCAAACCGGTTCAACGCAATATCGCATGTAGGTAGAGGCTAGCATGCGGACTCTGTCTCAAGCCCTAAGAACTGCATAGTCATTGTAGTTGCCGAATGAACTCCTGCGGATCCTCGCCGGACCTCGAACCATAAAACTTCGGGCGGATGGCAACCAGAAAATCCGAATCCGCAAATCGGCTCACAGGGTTAGTTGCACTGCTCTGTCGTGCCGCTCGCTACTATCTTGGTCAATAACAGGATCGCTCCGTAGTCTCTATACTCGGCACTGGCGGGCGGAGGCTCTGTGCAGGAACCTCTTGTCACGACCCATTCGGGGCGTGGATCGTGCCTGCAAGGCACCCAGTAGTCATACATCGAGTAACGGCGGAATATAAAACAAGACATGAAACAGTTTATAAAATAAGACACGGTTTATGTGAACAAGCGTCGCCTTTGGCATATATATATGAACAAGGTTTTAGCGATTCACATCAAACCTGCAACATGACTACAGACCTCTGAAATATACAACTATGGCGGGACGGGGCCGCCATACCTGGCTGTACAAACTATCTACAACACGGGAGATCATACCAAAAGTAGAGCCTCGGAGAAGATGGAGCTCACGACACCAATGCAAAGAGATCTAAGATGCGGATCTAGCACGCCTTTGCCACCTGCGGCGTGACGCGGCCAAGGAAGTCGATAACAGTGCAGTATGTGAAACTATAAAGTACTTTAAAATGAAATCAAAGTATTTAAAACCTTTTCACAAATACAATCGGTTCAATTGCACATAGTGCGTATCACAAATAATAACGATCTTAGGAAAATCAGCAGTCTAGTCTAGGCGCGAATGATCGAAGCAAGGCGATCGCCCGTAGTATCATTCTGCGTGCCTAGTCACGGACTTCGCGATCGCATAGGTCACACACGGACGCGTAGGTATACCTCGCGTCGAGCGGCGACCCCGGCGTCGCCTAGGCTCCGCGGCCGCGTAGCCTCAAAGACCGCGTAGTCTCAGCCGGACGCGTAGGAATCCGCGTCGGGCTAGGCGCCGGAATGATCAATCACGGAGCATACCGCCGCTCGCATAGTCTCGCGAACGCGTAGGCCGTATAGACCGCGTCGAGGGGCAAGCCACCGGTATAATAGTCAGGGTAGGTGATACGATAAGACAGCGGACTTCAGGTTAGCAACGTAAGCCTGGCATTACAAGACTAACACGAGCGAGATATGTCTACTTATCACACAATCTTACTACACTTAACAAAGCAATACAAGGCTTTTATAAACAAACAAGTTGATTCCTTTTTATCTTTCTTAAGTTGTTATACCTAACTTCCCATAAAGCTAGTATAACTCTTAAGCTTTTGTTTTAAAAACAAAATATTTATCTTCTGTTAAAAATGATTCAGTATCCTTTTGAAATGTTTTCAGTTCTTTATTATTGAGCTTAAGCGTGAGGCATTCTAGTAAGTATTTATTGAGCTTAAGCGTGAGGCATTACCATAAGTATTATTCGATTAACACGTATGCGTCTGGTACTATATATTGTAAAATATCATGCTTTAGGAAGAATCACATACCTCCTCGGCTAAATCCACTTGCCAAGTCGGATATGTCGCACGTAGAGTATCAACTAGCGTGAACCGTCACTCTTTCTAATCGAACTCGTGTCGAGTTGCCTAACACACAATTCTGTGATTCGTCTAGCGCCTCAACTTTAGCCTCACGTTAATCTTGATTAAGGAGAAATGAGTCCCTTTATCCTTAGCACACAAACATCGAGCAAAAATTCTTGAAATAAAATGCAAAGTTGCTGCTCAACTTCTTTAGAATAGAATTGTGTTTTACTACTCAACTTTTCCTTCCCAAAGGGGTAATCACGTTCTTTGCTCCATCGATTAAGAGGCAAAATATTTAATTTCAAGTGAGAATAAAAGTTTCTAACGTTGCAGTGTTGCACCACAATTGAATTCTTAAGATTGCTTAGAAAGTGATGTCTTAAATGGTTGCTATTCTCTTTGGAATAAGTCTTGCATGGTTTCATAAAGGTGTCATTATAAAGGTCTATGTATAGGACATTAGTCATTTCTTGCCCTCTTTCTTCATACACTGCGTGGATGTGCTATACTTTATCATTTATCCATTACATTACTAAGGAAGAGATAATGCTCGGTGAATTCACATTCGCGATGTGGAACCACAATGATTATGTCCCACTCAAATCAATACTTATATTTCTTGCCACCAAACCATTTTGTACCTTAGTCACTAAAGACTTAAATTACATATTACACGTGCATTCCCGCTAATATTATCCCTTTCATAACTAATCAATCCCACCACTAAACAATTATACATAATTAATTCTCGATCCCACTTCATTTAAATCCTAAGGGGTGTATTTATAAGACAACGAGGGCTAGGATGCAGCAAGTGTGTGGTTGAGATTGGAGACAAGTGTGTGTGGGTCCTGAGCCGTACATTTTTCCCGTGGGCCCAGCGTGACCAATTACGGAAATAATATTCCATAATCGTAAAAATATTGAAAACGTAAAATTTCCTTCACAAGGTTGAATTATTTAGTCGGAAAACAATTCTATCATTCTTACCTAATTAGGGCATATCGTTAAATGCGTGCGTCCTTACATCGTACTCGAAACCACGGGGCATAACATTCTCCCTTAGAAACATTCGTCCGAATGTTCCTTCTAGATTCAACAACTTGGATCGACATAGTCCCCATGGTCGAACAATTTACAAAATGCCACGTATGGCCATAACAGAATGCCTAAGTATATATGACAATTTAAATTAACAGGTATGAAAGTGAGTTACGGAGGTGTGGGGAATAAGTGAGGATATACGCCTCATGTCCTCCGCCAGCGTCATCTCCTCTGTTCTCGTTCGCCACAAGACTTTGGCGGAAGCTCGTCCGGTCGCGAGCGCCTAACGACGATCGATTATCGCTATGGGAACCTCGCCGTACGATAACCCGCCGTCACACTGGACATCGTCAATCGGGTGTACTACAGATGGATCCGATACATCTCGCCGGCATAGAAATATGAAACAGGATGCCGCCTCCGGGTCGGACGGCAGAATCAACTCATAGCAACCTTGCCTACCTGCGGATAATCGATATGGCCCGATGTACCTTGGTGAGTTTCCCTTTCTTCGAATCTCATCATACCGCCGTGGGTGAAACCTTCAGAAAACCCAATCATGAACCTCGAACTCAAGATCTGCGACGCGATGATCTGCATCGACTTACATCGACTACGGTTTGTCGATAGCGCTCTCGGATAAGCCGCCTTATCCGGCGCTGCTTGCACCAAATCTGGTCCCACTGCTGCGCCTCGCCCACATCGAACCAACCTATAGGCGTCGCACTTCCTCGTACAAGGCCTCGTAAGGCGCCATCGAATCTTGGGTGGTAGCTATTATTATATGCAAACTCAACTAGAGGCAAATGATCCTCCCAACTACCACTGAAGTCAATAACACGGGCTCGCGACATATCTCGAGAGTGCGGATAGTGCGCTCTGCTGTCAGTGCATGCGTGGATGAAATGCGATGCTCGAGCTCGCTGCGTCCACTAAACCCTCTGGAAGGACCTCAGAAGTTAGCGAAATGGCGGGCTCCTGCATGCGATATGATCGAACTAGGGACTCCATGCGATCGGCGATCTCTCGGATGTAAAGTGCGGCATAATCCTCGGTAGAAAAGGTCGTCGAGCGGGAAGAAAGTGGGGTGATTTCGTCGACTGTCGGCGATAACCCGTATAGAATCATGTCTCCTCCGAGTGCGAGGTAATCTGTGATGAAGTCCGTGTTGATTACCTCGGCTTCCGGTCGGGATCTCGATAAATGCGTAACAAACCACGGGCCTACGGTGCTCTGCCTTCGCTGCGACAACACGGGCGAGCTACGAACTCGCAGCGTCCTCTTCAAGCCATCCCACCAATACGGATCTAAGGTCGTGGTACATCTTAGTCGACCCGGATGGATAGAGTAGCTTGTGTGCTTCCCGAGAACCTGCTGCGAAGTCTGAAACATCTGGAACACGATGCGCCTCAAACCTTAGCACCCGTGGTGCTACCTCAAAGGACCGCGCCTCGCGAAGAGGCGTATCGCGATATCGAATCAAAGTGGATCCTCGGTATTGCCTCTTGCCTCGCCGGCGATGGAAGACTCGGCAACCTCGCGAACTCTAACCCGGCTGCTATCGAGAATCAATCAAGCGGACACGAGGCTCGCTGGCGATGCAAATCACGAACCATGTCCCTTTTCTCTGCGCACATCGATAGGCTCCCCATCGACCTACGACTAGGCGTACGCGCCTGACATTGGCCTTCCGGGTGGTACGGGATATCAACATCGTAATCCTAAGCAACTCAACCACCGTCTGCCGTAAGTTCGGCTCCTGCGGTGAAGATATCTTGGAGGCTCTTGTGAGTGCGTATAAATATCCACGTGAACCCGTACAAATAGTGCCTCGGATCTTGGCGTGAATCACCATTGCCGGCTCCAAATCATGGGTGGGGTAGTTCTCTGCGTGTTTCTTGGTGTCGGGATGCGTATGCTATAACTACGCCATCTTTGCGTCAACACACGTCCCAACCCGATGCACGGCGCGTCACAATACGACATAACCATCCGGACCTACGGAAGAGTAAGCGAGCGGTCGTCGGTCTCTCGCCGATGGCGGAAACCACGCTCACGAGAATCGGTCCATGAAACTTAGTGCCACGAGTCGGCCTAGTCGATGGTGCGAGATAGAAGCAAACTTCTCCACGAACCGATAGTAACTGCGAGGCCCAGCTGCGCCTCTGCAGCCGGAGTAGTAGGTGCAGGCAGTCTGGCGCCTCGATCTTGGCGTATCCACGAATACCATCGGCCCGACAATATGCCCGAAAAGCCAGAAGCCAACCAAAACTCATTTGGAAAACTTGGCGTATAGCTGCAGTCTGGAGAAGCGTCGGCCAAGATCGCCAAATGCTCGCGTGCTCTCGCTGGCGAGAATAAACCAAGATATCATCGATGAACACTATCACAAGCGTGTCCAAAATGGTTTGAACACTCGGTTCATCAAATCCATGAATCTGGCCGGAGCATTGGTCGACCAAAGACATGACCACGAACTCATAATGCGTCTGGGTCACGAATGCGATCTAGGGACATCGCCTCTCGACACGAACGATGATAGCGACGCGGATCAATCTTGGAGAAACATCTCGCCACGCTGCGGTCGAACAAATCATCAATCACAGGAAGGGTATCTGTTCTTAATGGTCACCTTGTTCATTTGTAATGTCAACACACGTGCGCGGCGTCGAGTCCTGCTTCTTGCGAACAATCTGGCGCCCCAGGGAGAAACTTGGGCCTAATGAAGCCGCTTCTCCGGCCAAATCCCTCGGTGGTCCTTGACTCTCTCAACTTCGGCGGTGCCGTTACGTATGGCGGAATGGAAATAGTAGAGTATCGCAATACATCTATACAAAACTCGATCTCCTCTCGGGAGGATGCGAGGTCATGCAGGAACACGTGCGGGAACTCGACTCACAGGCCCGAAAATCGTGCAGCGGCTTGATGTCGAACACCCGAGCGAGATGGTAGATATACCCGCCGCACCATCTTCCTAGCCTTGAGGTAAGAAATAAACCTACCGCCGGCGACACGGTGTTCTCCTCGCTCGAATAGCGGCTCCCGAAGCTGGAACCGTACCACTCTCCTGCGGTCTACTTGGCGTAGCGAAGCTAGCCAATCCATACCCGTGATCACGTCGAAATCGGTCATATCGACTCTATCAAGTCGGCTGAGTCGGCGGCGCATAGTCATGGGACAAGCCATATACGTAGAGCTACCACGAATCACCCATTTGGCGTAGCTACCTCGAAAGGGTCTATGGACTCGGCTCTATCACATCCTACTAGCAATAAGGGGAGATATATGGGGCCAGTAGAACCGGATCTATCAAGGCATATCATCATAACGAACCGATAAAGTACGTGGCGACATCGGTGAGGCCTCACGATCTGCCGGTGGACAAGGCATAAATGCGATTCGAGGACCGCTAGGCTGGGACCGCGCCACGACCTCTGCCGCGACCTGGCGGCCCATGAGTACCACGCCCTCGGCGAGTAGCTGTAGGAGATGAAGAAGCGGCAGCAGACCACTGGCCCAGGCCTACTACGCCGCGCTCCGGTCGGACAAACTCGCGAAATGACCTGCGGCCACCGTGTAGCAAGCTCGGTCTGACTCGAGAATGGTATCTACCACAGGCGCACTGGCGGACCTCGAGCAGTTAGCACCTGCTACCGCAAATCCAAGTCTGAGGCCACGACGCCTCGCCCGCTCTGGTATCTTGAAGATGATATAGGGCGCTCTGCGCGGTGTGGTGCAAATCTGGACTTCTGGCGTCGCCCACCACGAGAACCACGAAAGAGCCGTGAGTCTTGGCCTTAACCTGCTGCGATATCGCTCTGCGGCGGTCTCTCGCTCGCCGCATCTGAAGCATGAGCTGCGTGCGGGTAATGTCGTACGGTGAAGAAACACCCGCATGACTTCGGCCATATAATCATCGAGCGGTGGCGTGGCGGTGTACCACATCCTCATGCTCTGCTACAGGTGGGACATATCGAGCCAAAGAATCAAACTCGACATTGTACTCACGGCGGTGCGTCCACTGTCTCGGCGGTAAAAATCTATCGGCTCGTGCCTCGCCATCTGCGGAGGCAAGAAGTGTGTGAGAAAAGCCTCGAAAACTCATCCCGTTCTGCTGGAGTGCGTGCTCTCCCGGAAAGCTCGTAGATCAAACCCGATCATTGCGGTATCACGCGGCCGTCACGACCGAATATCCGACCTCGATCTACGAAGCCACGATCACCGCGTAATCCTCTGCGGTGACGGATGAACTCCTGCGGATCATCGCCGACCTCGACCGTAAAACTCGGGCGGGCTCTGACTAAGGAAATCCGAAGCCTCAGCGCCGGCCTCGGGTGCCTTCTAGTCTTCTTTGGGCTGGGCTGAGGCGGAATGGGCGCCTCGAACCTCTCGCCGTGTCGGGCCTGACTTTGCCAAAAGTGGGCCGTCTCCTTTATGCCCTAACTCATCGCCCGGTGAGAATTTGGAGGTGTGGGTGCGTGGTCTCTTTGGGGTGCGGCGTCGTGGAACTCGCGCCTGGTATAGGCGGGCACGAGCCTCGTGACTCTAGGTGTCATGCTAGCGGCTCCGCCATTGCCTTGCCGCCTACAGGCGGGTTGCCTACGTGGAGGCATAAGCATACGAGGAAAGGAATACGTTAGAGGGTCGACCTATAACACGGCTCTAAAGCACGATCTCGGAATGAGAAGAATGAAACCAATCCTAAATATCCTATAGCCTCACGATTATTGGTGTGGTGCCTGCACACCGATAATCGAACTCTACTAGATACGATGCGTAGACACTTTCAGAGATTAAGCGCTCGATACCACTTTTGTCACGACCCGTTCGGGGCGTGGTGGTGCCTGCAGGGCACCCAGTAGTCATACATCGAGTAACGGGAATATAAAACAAGACATGAAACGATTTATAAAATAAGATACGGTTTATGTGAACAAGCGTCGCCTTCGGCATATATATATGAACAAGGTTTTAGCGATTACATCAGACAACCATGCAACATGACTCTGAGACCTCAGAAATATACAACTATGGCGGGACGGGCCGCCATACCACACTGTACAAACTATCTGACACGGGAGATCATACAAAAGTAGAGCCTCGGAGAAGATGGAGCTCACGACACCAATGCAAAGAGATCTGGGATGCGGATCTAGCACACCTTGCCACCTGCGGCGTGACGCGGCCAGAAGGAGGTCGATGCAGGTACAGTATGTGAAACTATAAAGTACTTTAAAATGAAATCAAAGTATTTAAAACCTTTTCACAAATACAATCGGTTCAATTGCACATAGTGCCATATCACAAATAATAACGATGCTAGGAAAAGCGCATGAGTCTAGTCTAGGCGCGAATGATCAAGCAAGGCGATCGCCCGTAGTATCGTTCTGCGTGCCTAGTCACGGACTTCCGCGATCGCGTAGGTCACGCGAACCGCGTGAGGTATACCTCGCGTCGAGCGGCCAACCGGCGTCGCCTAGGCTCCGCGGCCGCATAGCCTCGAAAAGACCGCGTAGTCTCAGCGGACGCGTAGAATCCCCGCGTCGGGCTAGGCGCCGGAATGATCAATCTGGAGCATCTGCGCTCGCATAGTCTCGCAGACCGCGTAGGCCGTATAGACCGCGTCGAGGCAAGCCCTGGTATAATAGTCGAGGGTAGGTGATACGATGCGATTACAGCGGACTTAGGTTAGCAGCGTAAGCACGGCATTACAAGACACTAACACGAGCGTATATGTCTACTTATCACACAATCTTACTACACTTAACGAGAAAGCAATACAAGGCTTTTATAAACAAACAAGTGATTCCTTTTTATCTTTCTTAAGTTGTTATACCTAACTTCCCGTAAAGCTAGTATAACTCTTAAGCTTTTGTTTTAAAACCAAATATTTATCTTGTTAAAAATGATTCGATATCCTTTTGAAATGTTTTGATTCTTTATTATTGGGCTTAAGCGTGAGGCATTCCGTAAGTATTTATTCGAGCTTAAGCGTGAGGCATTACCATAAGTATTATTCGATTAACACGTATGCGTCTTAGTACTATATATTGTAAAATATCATGCTTTAGGAAGAATCACATACCTCGCCGGCTAAATCCACTTGCCAAGTCGGATATGTCGCGTAGAGTATCAACTAGCGTGAACGTCACTCTTTCTAAGCGAACTCGTGTCGAGTTGCCTAACAACACAATTTCTGTGATTCGTCTAGCGCCTCAACTTTAGCCTCACGTTAATCTTGATTAAGGAGAAATGAGTCCCTTTATCCTTAGCACACAAACATCGAGCAAAAATTCTTGAAATAAAATGCAAAGTTGCTGCTCAACTTCTTTAGAATAGAATTGTGTTTTACTACTCAACTTTTCCTTCCCAAAAGGGGTAATCACGTTTCTGCTCCATCTGATTAAGAGGCAAAATATTTAATTTCAAGTGAGAATAAAAGTTTCTAACGTTGCAGTGTTGCACCACAATTGAATTCTTAAGATTGCTTAGAGAAAGTGATGTCTTAAATGGTTGCTATTCTCTTTGGAATGTAAGTCTGCATGGTTTCATAAAGGTGTCATTATAAAGGTCTATGTATAGGACATTAGTCATTTGTCTTTGCCTCTTTCTTCATACACACGTGGATGTGCTATACTTTATCATTTATCCATTACATTACTAAGGAAGAGATAATGCTCCGGTGAATTCACATTCGCGATGTGGAACCACAATGATTATGTCCCACGCTCGAATCAATACTTATATTTCTTGCCACCAAACCATTTTGTACCTTAGTCACTAAAAGACTTAAATTACATATTACACGTGCGATTCCCACCTAATATTATCCCTTTCATAACTAATCAATCCCACCACTAAACAATTATACACATAATTAATTCTCGATCCCACTTCATTTAAATCCTAAGGGGTGTATTTATAAGACAACCAAGGGCTAGGATGCAAGCAAGTGTGTGGTTGAGATTGGAGACAAGTGTGTGTGGGTCCCACAAGACCGTACATTTTTCCCGTGGGCCACGTGACCAATGCGGAAATAATATTCCATAATCGTAAAAATATTGAAACGTAAAATTTCCTTCACAAGGTTCGGAATTATTTCCGTCGGAAAACAATTCTATCATTCTTACCCTAATTAGGGCATATACATTCGTACGTACGTCCTTACATACGTACTCCGAAACCACGGGGCATAACACCTCTGGAGCTACTGCCGCTCTCGGCTCCTCTAATACTGCCGGCGTGGCTGAACTCGCCGACCCGCCTACTACCTCAGGCATAGTCTGTGCCTGAGTCAGAGTAACCCTCTGAGTACCGCTAGCGACTCTCGCTTCTTTGCCCTTCTGGGCCACAGTCGCCAGTGGAGGCATAAGCATTTCATAAGAATAGGTCAGAGGATTGAACCTAATAAGGCGACTCATCGCACGATCTCGCAGAGAGAAGAATGGAAACCAATCCTAAATGTCCTGCACCTCACGATTATAGATGTGGTGCGCTGATACACCGATAATCAAGACTCTACTAGACGCGGTGCTGTAGACACTTTCCGAGGACTAAGCGCTCGATACCACTTTTGTCAAGACCGACCACGGGGCGCGATGGTGCCCTACAGGCACCCTGTTCAGTATACATCGAGAGAATAGCGGCGGAACATACCTGACATACAACATGTTTAGACAATAACATCACAAAGCTGGCCGATAAGGCCACCTTCCATAAAATATGCATAATCAAAAGCAAAGCGTAACTCGGTTTCTGGCGCAAACCACAAAATGTGACTACAAACCTCTAGGAATAACAAGCGTGTGGCGAGCAGGCCGTCGTACCCACAGAATGTACATAAATCTACAACATCGGGGAAAGATCGTAAAAAGACAAGCCTCGGAGAAATGGAGCTTCGACGTCGATAAGTGATCACTAAGAATGAGGATCCACCACCGCTACCCTACCGTGGCGTGAGCGGCCCGAGGAAGGGGTCGATACACAATATGTACTAAGTATGTAAGCGGAAAATATTGTAATTACATCATAAGTTTAAAACAAAGACGGAGACATGTATGATAATCAAATAACAGTACACTTTGCCTTACTAACAATAAGAGTAAATAGGAGTATACTTACAACATAAAAATAGGAAGCTCACGATCAAGCGGGACCACCCACCCGCGATGTCATTAAGCAATCCTACTCACGAGACTATTTCACCGCGTAGGTCGTGTGGACGCGCATGGTATTCCTCGCATGGGACTATTTCACCCGCGTAAGCCCTTACGGACTCGCGTGGTATTCCGCGCATAGGTGTACCCGCGCGTGGGATTATTTCACCGCATAAGCCCCACGGACTCGCATGAGGTATTCCTCGCATCGTGGGTAGCAAATCCACGGAATATGCAAATGCCACAAACCCGGGGAATGACCCCGTAATGAATAATATACCACTAGCACAAACCGGCTATCATACATAACATAAGCACTACCGGCTTATCATACAATATATAAGCAAGTTAAGAAATCCCCTAACTTCTTATTATTCTCGTTCATATACACTCTCATTTTAGTTTACTTAAGGCACTAACATGTCTTTTATAAAAATCCGGGAATTTAACCCAAGTACTACATACTTCCACTCTTTTAAAAATGACTCTTTTTCGTATAAAACTTCCAAGATACTATTAACCGTAGTATCAAGTCAAAATTACTTTTCAAGACAAGTCACAATACCTTTAGAAATAAAGTTAGGTTTCTAAAACAAGTGACTCTTTTTCTTATAAAACCTTAGGCAATTGATGCCTTAAAATCAAATTGTCTTTCATTAAATCAAGTCATTTATCCTCATTTATCTTTCCATAAAGCTAATATAACCAACTTCCCATAAAGTCGTTATATTCACTTTATACCTTAGTCAAATACAATTTCCTATCCAAGGGACTTATACGTTTAGAACGAAACAAGTATCACATACTTTAAAACTCTTCAAGTCCCTTAACTTTAATAAAACTTAAGACATCCTTAATACTTTCAAAGAAGTGAGTTAATCTCCTAACTCACCCGACTTGGCTATTCATAAAACTAGTAAAGGATATCAAGGTCTTGTACGTCTACCGTACTATATACGTGTAAATAGTCATGCTCAAAAGATAGGAAAGTTCTACATACCTCTTCGGGTCAATCCACTTGCTAAGTACAATATCCCGCCCGTAGTATGTCAACCTATAATGTCCACAATACGTCTATTAACGTCTTACTTCAAACGTAGAATATTATAAGTGTAAAGTCACTAAATTCTACGGAAAATCGGACAACACCTCCTTTGTTTCTACATACTTTGCCACCTTTTTCAAGACCGAATTCAATAACCAAACACGCCACATTTAAGGCCCAATCAATGCAATTAACAATAGGGGATTACACGCCTACTAGACGTGTAAAATTCCGCCCCACAAAAGATATCAAACTAATACAAACTACTAGTCCAATTCGGCCACATTGAGTACAATAACACCAATTCTTATCCAATTTCCATTTCAATCCAAGTTGTTAGCATAACATGATATCAAGTCGCAATCGATTATAACTACTATAATCTTCAAGTATGTAACATGCGACGATTCTAATAAACGACCAAATTGTAATCCAACTTCACATGGCTTAAATGACATTTCAGATTTAAGGCTACAATCAATCCATAATACTTATAAAACTTCAACACATAAACTTCATGCTAGCAAACATGTAAAGCTAACAACAATATATATAATCTTGTAACACTTTTAAGAGACAAGATTATTACCTCAACGAATCTTAATCCAACTCAAATCCGAAGTCGCTCCTTAGCAACTTAGAGCCTCTTCTATACACTTCAATCCGCCACTTGAGACCCTTAGAACAACACCAACAAATTTCCTTCAATCTTCCAAACAAAACCTAGAAAAGCAACTAGGTTTTTACCTTGCGACTAATACGAAAACTATCTTTTTCCGGGATTTTTCTATTGAGATACACTTACAATACACTCATGAACCTTGGTTTAAAGTGTGGAGCTTAATGGACAAGAAACAAAAAAAATTCTTTTCTTCTTGGAGTGAACCCGAGAGCACCTTGTGTGTTCTTCCAATTTTTCTTGAAATTTTTCTAAGTGTAGAAGTAAGTCTTGCTACTAGTACCACTATATAGCACAATGGAGGGTCAATATGTGTACAAATGGGTGGCTTGGATGAGCTTCAATTAAATATCAAGACTAGTGGTCTCATTGACCAAGTCAATTTTCTCAAGCTCTTCAAGTTGCAAGACTTGTCTTCCTAACAATGGTCAAATGACCCTTTTGCCCATGCTACATTTCGTCCAAGACAACATAAGGGGGGTGACACGTGTCGCCCTCCCATTCGTCACAATATTACGTTTTCCGACAATTTCATAATTCCGATTAAATTTTTACAACTCTCTAATCTTAACATTTCTGAGTTCTTACGTACGTTCTTAAAACATTTCCTGTAAATACGGGGTGTAACACAATATACTCTATATTGTACAATGGACTAAGGCCTCTATTTATAGTACAAAAGAGACTATTTTAGAAAGCAAATTAAAAGACACAAACTAACACCTAGTGTGAACGCAGTTCGATTGACTTGGTGACCAAGAGAGTTCGGCCACCTCTTCCTCTTATCTAGGCCGAGATTGAGGTCTCCCATGTAACCATAGTCATGAATTTGTTAGCTCATAAATTCTTCCAACAACCTCATCTTCTTGGAATGTGTTGGAAGCTTATATTCTTGGTATTTGTTTTGATGGTCATTTTGGTCAACTCCTCTCCTCTTGGACTACTTGAAGTCTTCAATATAGCTAAATTTATGAACTTTTTAGTCCATAAATTCTCTCCTTGAAATCCCCATCTTCTAGATGTCTCTTGTCCTTGCCACTTTGTCTGCCAAGTCATCATTTGTCCTTGCCCGCCATGTACTCTCAGCCTAGTCACATTTGTGACTTATTAATTGTTTCCTAATGTTAGTTATTACATAGTACACTATTTCCTAAGCTAGAAACTAAGTTAGGAACTACAGGAAAACAATAAGCTAAAAGAAATAAACAAACATGGTCTTCGGCCAAGACCTACATACAAAGCCGAATATAAACACCTTCTTGAATTATTATGTAACAAGTCCAATTTACTTCTATTTTCCATGCCGCAATAAGCACATTACCATATGTTGATCATCCATTTTTGTAATTCCGAGCTTATCACCTCGAATATCGAATTTGAACCTAGAGCTCACGAGGATTTTGCATTAGTCAACATGAACTCCATATAAATAGTGTCGCTATATCTTTAGGGAAAGATTAGCGCCACTAACTCGAGATCATGAGTCAGATAGTTTACCATATTCTTTCTTAATTGTCTTGAAGCATATGCTATGACTTTCCCGTGCTGGATCAAAACACATGCTATGCCAACTCTGGAGGCATCACAATAAACTACATACCAATCAGCACCTTCCGGAAGATCTAACACTGGTGCGGATGTCAACCTATTCTTTAACTCTTGAAAACTACGCTCATACGCATCTGTCCACTAAAACTTGGCTACCTTATGAGTGAGCTTGGTCATAAGTGCAGAGATAGAATAAAACCCTCAACGAATCTTCGATAATATCCTGCTAAACCCAAGAAGTTACATAATTCGGTAGGAGTCGTGGGCCTTGGCCAATTCTTTACGGCTTTGATCTTTAGATGATCCACCTTAATATCTTCGGATGAGACAATATGGCCTAAAACGACAACAGAGTTTAACAAGAATTCAAATTTAGAAAACTTGGCATACAACTTACGGTCTTGAAGTGTCTAATACCGCTCGCAAATTATCAGCATGTTCGACTTCTGATCTAGAATATACAAGAATATCATCAATAAATACTATTACAAAGATATCCAGGAACAACTTAAATACCCGGTTCATCAGATCTATAAAGGTTGCAGACGTATTAGTCAGACCAAAGGACATAACAAGAAACTCATAATGGCCATTCTAGTTCGGAAAGCAGTCTTTGGAATATCTTTCTCCTTAACCCATAACTAATGGTATCCAGACCTAAGATCGATCTTTGAGAAATACTTAGCGCCTTGTAGCTGATCAAACAATCATCAATTATGGGGAGTGGGTATTTGTTTTTAATGGTTACCTTATTCAACTGACGGTAATCAATACACATCCTTAATGCGTTGTCTTTCTTCTGAACGAATAGTACTGGAGCTATATTCATGTATATCATTATGATTGTTTTGAACCTGTCTGTAATCCATGTATGATCGTGTTATCTTTTTGCATGAGCTCTTAGATACCAATTATGAACTCAAACTGATCCATTCTATGGATTCTTACATGTTTGCATGTCTCGGGAAGTAAATACATATATTTCTATAGATTTTCATGTAAAACTATGTTATGTATACTTATAAACTATATTATGAGTCATGTTTGAAAACCATGGGTGCAGATGCCACATATTCATGTTCATATTTTTTGGAGTAGCAAAGATTTACCGAGAAGGTTTAAATACCTGAAACTACATATGCCAACATATGATAAGGATCATCCTGCCTAGTTAGGATGATTCCTTTATGTTTATTGATTGGATCCATTCATGTCATGTTTATGTCTCATACCCCGACAAGGCATGTGATTGCTCTGCTAATCAAGCCAGGTACCAGGCTCTGCTAGCTCACGTGGTTCTTTCATGTCATAGGTTATACTATGGATCTCCCACAAATAATATGTACTTAAAATATTTTACTCAGTTTATAACTTGATTATGCAGATCATAGTTATGTCCAGGTTTCAGTTATTGTTATAGCTTTACAGTTTACAGTTTCAGATTACTTCATGTATCCATGTTATTGATTTGGGCTGCCCATTTCCCGATCACCCCGCTTACTATTCTTTCATTCAGTTATTTTACATACAAGCAGAATTCAGGATGCTCGTTAGGATTTCATCATATTAGTTGTTTGGTGAGCCCCATTTACTTTGGGGTGTTGTCTTTACTTTCACCAATTATGTCATGTTAGACATTCAGGTATGTTGGGGCCTTGTCCCAGCACCAGTTCAGTACTTCAGACTCATGTGAGAGGTTTCATAGACTCGTCAGTGTGTCATGTTCAATATTCAGTTATATTTAGCCTTTTTGGCTAACCACTATGTTTTCAAACTATTTACGCACATGTTTTAAAACAATATTTTCAGTATTATTAAGAAGTTAACATGTTTTATTCATACTTTTCATGTTTTAACTTAAATTCTACATTAGTACATGTCCCATATTAATTCAGCAAGCCATGATGTTCGCTCAATCACATGCAGCAAGGCACTAAGTGTCGTGTTACGTCTAGGCCATGGTTCGGGGTGTGACAACCAGTTCATGGGATACATTATGGTTTCGTTTTTAATGTATATCAGATTTTAAAACATGGAAATATGAATACTGAAAATATAATTGCAGAAATAATATGAAAACATAATAAGACTGAATATCTAACATGACATGCTAGATTAGTTTATGAAACCTATGAATATGCATCTGACTACTAAAACTATTTTGTCGGGACAAGGCCCCTAGCATACCTTTAATACATGACATGACATGACATGATTTAAATAAAAGATAACACCCCGAATGAAGTGGAGCTCACCAATAACCGATGCGTAAGAATCCTAGCAAACTAACTTGTCATCCTATAACTCCGTACCTGCATCCTGATATATAGGCCCCCGGGAAAAAAGGGACGTATGTACATTTGAATTATACTTTTATGTAAAGCAACTGAATGAATAAGTAAGGCACATAAAATAATATAAACTAAAGCTGAAACTATAACATGAGCATGAGCATGTATAATATCTCATATGAATATGATAAAACATGATAACTTATTTTAAGTGGGAGAGTTGTAGTATAACCGACATGAAACAACCACGTGAGAACATGGCGTCTGATCTCTGCCCGATCAGTTAAGTCATATCTTACCTTACCAGGGTACGAGACATAAACATGACATGAATAGGTCCAATAACCCACAATGGGTAACATGAAGGAATCATCATAACTAGGCGGAGCTATCTTTATCCTACATTGGCATGCGTAGTTTCTGGTATTAAATCTTCTCGATAATCTATGCTACTCCCAAAATATGAATTTGAATAAAAGTGGCTTAATATCCCATAGATTATATAATCATAACTTGTAAACATAATTTATAAATATAGTATAACATGTGTAGTTGTAATATAACTTGCAAGAGACCTGAAAACATGTGAAGTTCATATAATGGAATGATATTGATTGAGTTCATGGCATGCATTTAAGATCCCATGGAATTCAGACGGATTCACGATAATCATAGTGAAATATCAAAAATACAATTAACGAGATTGCAATGTAACTATAGTATATAGTTGTACGTGTATTTAGGGTCATATGAGTTAGAGAAAAAACCCTAAATCTGAAGAAATTGATATTTCATAAATGAACATGGTGTGGGGAAGAATAAATATGTTCTTACACATGAATAGAATCCCTACATACCTGTAAACGCTTCAATTTAACGAATTATCTTGCTTCTCTGATGAAGAACACCCAAACCCTAATTTTGATTCATTGGAGAATGATTACTTGTTAATCATAAGTTCTTATTTAAGAATCATGTTATGAATAATGTATTTAGTGCTAGAATTGATTATGAAACATAGAAATGTTATTACCTTGATGTGGGAGGTTGAGAGGAGAGAAAAATCATCCTTCAAGGGCTTTTATGAAGTTTGAATTTCTGATGAATGAAATTTCAAGTTAAGTATTAAATTTATAGCATAAGGCATCTTGGACCGCCTGTATTGTTGAGCGAGCTTCAAAGTGAGGGGTGACCTCACTATAGGCCTTTCTCAGCGAGCTCTATAGCAAGGTCCTACCTCACTTTGAGCTTCGTTCAACGAGCTCACCCGGCAAAATGAACTTAGTCGATTTTCTGATTGTTTTTCACTTTTGGACCCTATTCCTCGTTGAGCTAGCTCTTGTCTCGATCTGGAGCTCACTGAGCGAGCTCCCATGTCCATTTCATACTTAGCCAAAATTTTATATTTTTCAACTTTGTCGATAGTGTACAATAAAATAGCTATAACTTCTAGTAAAAAGTTATTATTGGGCTGATCCATTATGGTTGGAAAGGAATAGCAAAGGGATACAACATTCATGGAATGAGTTTCCTCCAATTAACAATAATTTTTTATGTAAATAGGATGGAAGGCATATTTATCAGAAATTTAGTCGATTCTATCAAATCTTATGCACTTCATTATACGCCTTGATTTCAAAACTACTATTTTCATCCAAGCTCATTCTGATGGAACTTCATATGGCTAAAATGTCACATTAATACTCATTTAACATATTCACACCTAATCCGAATTTACGGAGTGTTACATTATCTCCCCATTAGGATCATTCGTCCTTGAATAATGGGTCATAGTTAATATGGTTAAGAACATGACTGGAAATGTCTTCGGTACATGAACGTGAGGAAACATGACATGAAACATGGGTACTGAAATGACATGATTACATGGAAGCATGAACGTTGGGACATGATACATGTGTAGTGGATACATGAACGTGAAATATGGGACATGAATACATATGGGGATATGAAAGGTATTTACCTTAGCTTCTTTCTTCTTGCTCCTCAAACAAGTGCAGATAACTAGATTTCATGTCCTCTTTGGTTTCCCATGTAGACTATTTAACCTTCTGGCCTCTCCATAACACCTCCACTGAGGCAACTTCCTTAGTCCTCAACTTGAGAACCTGATGATCAAGAATTGATACAGAGATCTTTTCATAGGTTAGGTCATCCTTAACCGTTATAGTTTCAGTAGGAAACCAAGTCTTGTGGTAACTCTAGCTCATAATCCACCTAACAAATCCTTCGTGGGATCTTATATGGCCCGATATATCTGGGACTAAGTTTATTTTTCTTTCCAAACCTCATTACACCCTTCATAGGTGAAACTTTTAGGAACATCCAATCATTAACCTCAAATTCTAATTCTCTTCACCGCACATCAGAATAGGACTTTTGGCAACTTTGAGTCATTGATACACATTCCTGAATCAACTCGATATTTTCTATAGCCTGGTGGACCAAGTCTGGTCCTAAGAACTCTATTTCACAAGCTTTGAACTAACCAATTGGGGACCTACACCTTCACCCATACAAAGATTTGAACGGTTCCATATTGATACTAGCATGGTAAATGTTATTATAAGCAAATTTATTGAGAGGCAAGTGATTATCACAATTACCTTTGAAAATAATGACACACATCCTCAATGTCTCATCAAGTGTCTGAATAGTGCACTCTGCTTGGCCATCTGTCTGAGGATGAAAAATTGTACTAAGATTTACCTTGGTACCTAATCCCTTCTGAAAGGACTTCCAGAAGTTCGCTGTAAACTGAGAACCAAAATCTAAAATTATGGACACTGGGTCCCATGAAGCCTGACAATTTCTCGAATATAGAGCTTGACATAATATTTTGTTGAATTTATGGTCGTTACTGGAAAGAAGTGTGCGGACTTAGTAATTCAGTCCATAATCACCCAAATCGAATCATGTCTTTGAGAAGAGCGAGGAATACCTTTTACGAAGTCTATGTTAATATCTCTCATTTCCAAATAGGAATATCAATATTTTGAGCTAACTCACAAGACCTCTGGTGCTCGGCCTTCACTTGATGATAGTTTGGACACTTTGCCACAAAATATGCTATGTTATTATTCATATCGTTCCACTAATAAATCTCCTTAAGGTCATGATACATCTTCGTAGAACCTGGGTGAATGGAATACCTCGAATTATGTGATTCTAACATGATTCGCTCTCTAAGTCCATCCACATCTAGAACATATAACCTACCTTAGTACCTTAAAGTACCAGCATCTCCCTCTTGTTCAAAAGTAGTAGTTTTATGCTTGTGAATCCCCTCCTTCAGCTGCAAGAAATATGAATCTTTAAATTGTTTCTCTTTCATTTTCAGCTACTAAGGAGGACTCAGACTTGTTCTGGATAACCACACCACCATCTTCGAAGTCCAAAAGTCAAACTCCTAAACTGGCTAGTCGGTGAACTTCCTTCACCATGGTTCTCTTTCCTTATTCAACATGAGCTATGATTCCTATGGATTGCCGACTAAGGGCATCGGCTACCACATTCGCTTTCCTCAGATGGTAGAGAACATCTACATCATAATCCTTAGGCAGTTCAACACATATTCTCTGCCTAAAATTCAACTCCCATTGCATGAAATTATACTAAAGGCTTTTGTGATATGTGAAAATATCAATGTGAACTCTATACAAATAATGCCTATATATCTTAAGTGTGAAAACCACAACTGACTATTCTAAATCGTGAGTCAGATAGTTCTTTTTGTGAGGTTTATTAAGTTGCCTGGTTACATAAGCTATAACTTTACCATGCTGCATTAGGACACATTCAAGACCGATTTCTGACGCATCACAATACACCACGAACCCTTCGGTTCCCTTTAGTAATGTCAACATTAGGGTAGAAGTCAATCTCACTTTCAACTCTTCGAAACTGCGCTTATAGGCATTTGACCACTGAAACTTGACTTTCTTATGAGTCAACTTAGTCAACGGAGTTGAGATAGAGGAAAAACCCTCTACAAAACACCTGTAGTAACCGGTAAGACCCAAGAAACTCCTTATCTCAGTTGCTAAAGTGGGTCTTGGCCAATTCTTCACAATATTTATTTTCTGAAAATTAACTCGAATGCCTTCACCTGGTATTACATGGCCTAGAAATGCTACTAACTTTAGCAAAAATTCACAATTGGAAAATTTTGCATAAAGCTTGCAATCCTGGAGTGTCTGCAATACTATTTTGAGATGTTCTGTATGGTCAGCCCCACTACGGAAATAGATCAGAATGTCATCAATAAAGACAATGACGAAAAAGTCAAGGTAAGGATTGAAAACCTTATTCATAAGGTCCAAGAAACTTGTTGGTGCATTTGTCAATCGGAACGATATGACACAAAATTCGACCATAATGAGTTCTGAAGGCGGTTTTTGGAATATACACTTCCTTAACCTTAAGCTGATAGTACAATGATCTGAGGTCAATCTGGGAATAACATTAGGCATCCTGAAGTTGGTCAAATAATTCATCGATTATGGGAAGAGGATACTTGTTCTTAATGATAACCTTGTTAAACTGATGGTAATTAATGCACATACACAAAGATCTATCTTTCTTTCGGAGAAACAAGACCGGTGCACCCCAAGGTGAGACATTTGGTCTAATAAAACCCTTATCAAGGAGATCTTTCAATAGGGTCTTTAATTCCTTTAACTTTATGGAGCTATTCTGTATTTGCAGAATAGATAGGGGCTTATAGTCGGGAAGTAAATCAATTCCAAAGTCAATCTCCCTGTCATGAGGGACTCCGAGAAGATATTCTTGAAAGAATTCTAGAAGCTCATTGAAAATTAGTACAGACTGAAGAATTGAGGTTTGGATATCTGCATCCATGACACTGGCTAAATAATAGATATATCTCTTGGAGAGCATCTTTCTGGCTTTAAGATAGAAAATAAACATACCCTTGGGTACTACTGCATCACTTTTCCATTCTATGACTGGCTCATCAGGAAATTTAAAACTTACAATTTTGGTTCTACAGCTTACCGTGGCATAACATGAAGACAAATAATCTATTCTCATGATTACATAGAAGTCTACCATTTCTAATTCTACCAAGTCAGTTACAATACTACGGTGATAGACTCTAACTGGAAAACCCCAATACATCGTCTAACTATAAATGTCTCTTCAACTAGAGTGGATGCTTCAAAGGGTTTATGTAACTTTCAGGCTTTATCCCAACTTTCTTAGCAATAAATGGGGTTACATATGATAGAGTGGATCCTGGATCTATAAGTACATAATTATTAAAAGTGAAAACGGTTAGTACACCTGTGACAAAATCTACACGAGCCTTTGTATCCTAACGACCAGCTAATGCATACAAGCATTTTGGACCTCCGTCTGCATTTCCAGACTTAGCTGCACCACACCCTGACAAGGCTTGAGAATTGCGAGGAGCTGTTGAATTTGTGGACTAAGCCACATTACCTCTGGTACCCGTCTCGCCGATGGACAATTCCTATGATAGTGACCCCGCTGGCCACACCCAAAATAGATATCCATGCCAAAATGACACTACCCTTCGTGTACCTTACCACACTTACTGCAAACTGTATTATCATATATCTTCTGGCCTACACTGGCCTTAGATTGTGAACCTGCTTCTCTAAAATTTTGTCTCCTCTAATCATTCCTGAACCTTAGGGCTAGGGCATTAGCTACAGATGGAGCGGGTCATGTTAACCTATTTTTAAATAAATATCAGCCTCCACCTCCCCCGTGACTGAAGTGACATGTAGACTTAGCTCTTTTACTAAACTCCATATCTTTCTCTTTCTGCAATTATTCCTCTTATTTCTTCCTATTCTTGTTACCTTGAACAAAAGAAACCATCTTGGTAATGGTCATCTCTCTATTCTGAGCAGCAATTTTAGAATCCCCGAACAAATAGAGGTCAAGACACAACACATAACCTCATATCATTAACCATGTACGAAGTATACTTGGCCAGCAAAATGAATTTGAGGTAGTATTCATGTACACTCATGGTGTTCTCTTTGAGCCTCTCAAACTCTAGGGCCTTAGCCCCCTGACTTCCAGTGTAACGACCCGTTCCGGGGCCCGTTACTGGTGCCTTACCCTGGGCACCCTAGTGATACATACATCAGAGAAAATCAGCGGAACATAAAACATGAGACATTTAACAAGGGATATAATAAATACACAGGCCAACCAAAAACAGTTGCCTTCAGTATATACATAAAACCTGAACAGTTTAATCCTTTTACAACCACGCCACATGTACTACAGCACTCTAAGATATACTGACTATGACGGGACAGGCCCGCCATACCACAATGTACAAGAACCTACAACTCGTGGAACACCTGCAAAAGATAAGCCTCGGAGAAACGGAGCTTCAATCTGTTGGCTTGTGATCTCATGGCGAGGATCCACGGCGATGTACCTCACTGCGGCATGACGCAGCCCCGAGCGAGGTCGAGACAACCAGTACAGTATGTGAAACTGCATAACATCGTAAATGAAATCATACTAGTCTATATAAAGCGGGAGACATGTATGATAACCAAACTACGATTCCTGACATAAAGCGATCATCACTCCAATATAACTATGGGTCTCACGCCACAACATCAATCGTGGTCGATCACGGCGCGTGCCGGAATCTCGCATCGGTGTAGACATGTCCATGTGACCTCAACAACAAGACAAAGAATCGGATGGAAGCATACGTGCGCTACGCATCGTGTCGGTATGTCCAAAGGAAACAATAAGACAACTTTCCAAATGGGCGATACCCGCGTGCGCTACGCATCGTGTCGATATGTCGAGGGAAACAATAGACGGCATTCCAAATGGACGATACCCGCGTGCGCTACGATCGTGTCGGTATGTCCAAAAGGAAATCCTGGCGATAATCAAAATGGAAACATACCCGTGCGCTACGCATCGTGTCAGTATATCCAAAGCGATTAACCACAAGACCTTTAACCAAAATGGAAGCATACCCGTGCGCTACGCATCGTGTCAGTATGTCCAAAGTGATTAACAACAATAATACTATCAGCGAGAACGTGCGGAATTTCTCCGATCGCTGCAAGACGTCAAGTAAGTTCTCAACAAGTCAACCGACCCTCCATCGAGAGACGCGGTAACACAGAAATACAACGCTTTGCACAACAAAGGTTATCGCAATAAGCATAGCCAAGCTTCACAACAACAAGCATAGGCAAGTTTCACAACAACACAAAGTACTTTCATTTTATACCAAAGTCCGGGTTTTTAACCCCAAAGTACTACATACGTTAAGTTCTTTTAACAGAGATCCATTACTTTTATAAAAGTCACCCGATACCCGTAGTATTAGAATGACAAACCCACCTTCCTTTTCAAAACCAAGTAACAACATTCTTTTCCTAAATTCCAGTTTGCCTAGTTTCAATTACTCAAGCTTCTCATTTTCAAATGGTTTCATAGTTCCCAAACTTAATCACTTGATTCCTTTTTAGAACAATTGAGTAACATATGTCATATACGTGAGTAGTTTATTCTTGTTTATAATGATCTTATTACAGCAGCCATGATCTAGAAAATGTAATATCATTTTGTCTCATCTTAGCTTCTATGCAGATGGAGGTTTCTACTGGTTTTAATACAACACATCATTTATTCAATACATTTTCCTTTATTAACGCTGCAGTGGTCTGTCGATACACATTCTGATTTCCGAAATCAGTAAAACATTATCCCTTTAAAACCAAGTACTCATTACTCACGAATGAGGTTTCACACAAACATCCACATTAAAACAAATAAGTTAAGTCTCTTATCTTATAAGATCAAGTCTCTTAACTTCTAACATCAGTAAACCATTTTCACTTACATAAGGTCGTTATAACTAACTTCCCATAAAGCTATTATAACACCCTATGTTTTAAACCAACCAAATCACTTAGCACATGTACGTCTACCGTACTACATAGTTCACAACAATCATGCTAGAAAAGATAGGAAGAGGTTCACATACCTCGCGACGAGTATCGACTAATAGCAAAACGCTCCAAACAGTCGGCTACTCCCTAAGCCAAGTGGATCATTCCACACGTAGCATTTCAACCTATAAGGCCACAAGGCGCTTATTAACATCGTAGAACATTCTACAGAAAAAATTCGGCAGCACCTCCCCCCCCCGCAACAGCGTAAATCTCCTCCTCTATCGGGGCCGGCTATCAAGCCAACCAGGGGGGGGGTTATACATCTAACCCGAACGGGTACAATTCTACTCCACAGTACTACTACACAAGTCTCATCAGAATACTCCCATGTAAAAGCGATTCGATTCTTGAGCTTAAGTCCAAGGACATTGCCACAAGCTATGTTCAGTTATATATATAGCATACTTAAACTATATTTTCCTACAACATGTAATATCCAATTACAATAGGGGGACAAGATATTTACCTCGCTAAGCCCATAATTATCCAAATATAAAGTCGATCCTGGGCAATCGTTTAGCTCCAACTCCGAGCGCTCCAACCCGCTCTAAACCACCCTTAGAAGTTCTAACCAACTTCTACACAACACTCCAACGGACTATGGAGATTTTCCTAGGGTTTCGGTTTTGCGACTGACGGGAAGTATAATAGTATTTCTGGGCTTTTCGTATAGGTATAACCTTAGAATACAACAAGGTATACGGCTAAGGTAATTTGGGCATTATAACAATACTTGGAGAGTATTTCTATACCATAAAAGGGGGGTATTATACGAAAGCAACTAGGCTAGGGGGGGGGGGTACCCCACGGCTAGCACCTCAAAGGAGGGGGGGTGGCTACCCCTCGGCCTACCCCACTAGGGGGGGAACTCTCGGCCAAGGGGGCCTCACGAAAAGGGGAGGGGGAAGGCTCTCAAGACTTAGGCATTTTGGATGAAGAAGTTCATCAAAGGAGAGGGGTATTTATAGCACAAGCCAAGGCCAACCAATGGCCAAGATCTAGCCAAGTGCTACACAAGTGTAAGGCCAAGATCAAGCCAAGTGCACCCTAACCCTACTCCACAAATCCCTCACAAATATCTACACAAATATCTTCCACCACTTGCCCATTCAATCGTCCGTATGCGCCACTATGCCCGCTGATGAGAGGGTGCCAAGTGCCTCTCGTGGGTCCAAAATGTTCCGTCTCGCGGAAAAATCCGCAAAAATACTAAATGACATAGCGGAAATTCCCTACGAAAGTTGGAAAGCGTTTAGTCGAAAACGACTCTAACGGTGTTGTGCACAAACATATTTCACCAAAGGTGCCACATGGGGGTGACACGTGTCGCCCCCCGATTCGTCCAAAATATTTCGTCTTCCGAAAATATCCAAAACGGCCAAAATCTCAAAATCAAAGCGGGCCCCACAAAACCGTAAATTTCTCCCGTGGGCCCCACGTGACCATTTCCGGAAATAAAATTCCATAATTCTCTAATATTCCAGGAAGTCCGAATACCAAATCTGGGAATCCAATTCCCATTAACGAACCTTTTTCCTTCACAAAAACCAAACTTTTCCGTGGAAAAATCGCCTCTTTCTTCCTTTCCAATCTTTCTGTCGTATTCTCGTACGTACGTCCTCGCATACATACCCTGGGACTACGGGGTATAACATTCTTCCCCCCTTAGAAACATTCGTCCCGAATGTTCCTTCTAAGTCTCAAAACGAACACGTGCCAGTATAGTCTTCACTACTATACTTACGAAACAATCCTGCCACAGCTGGCCACAGAAATACCCACGTAAAATACTTACATCCAAGTCCACGAGGAAACACCTCTAACATCACCACAAATAATACTACTTTTGTCACTTTGTCGCGAGCCTTGCTCCCACGACCCAACAAATGGTACCGGGCTGCATGCGATCACAGAAGCTGTCGTACACTCGAATTCTTACCATATTTCTGATACTGCTTTAGTATCCAAAACCCGGGGTTACTATCTCTAACGAGGTCATCATTAACTGGGAACATTCTGGATGGATCTTCGATACTTTCCCGAACATAACAATACGAAAGACCGGACGTCTCGCCTCATAAGTCTGAAGGCAATTACTAACATATATGAAACCTGGACTATTCTTCACATGAACTCAAAAGGACCAAAGTGACTCGGTCTAAGTTCCTTCTGTTTCCAAAACTCGTCACTCACCGGTGGTACTTTCAAGACCGACCGTCAACTCGAACTCTGCGTCGTGCCGATTATCATACGATTCCTCCGAGTGCGGAACTTCTTCTAGACAAGCTTCACTATCCACGGTCTGTGGAACAAGCTGAACCAACTATCGAACCACCGACATCGAACCAATCGATGCAACTTGCATTCTGCCCTACAAGGCGTCACAAGGCGACATCCGAACACCGAAATGATAGCTTAAACACTCCAACCGGAGACAACGATCTCGCGGCTACCACGAAATCAAAACACCGGCGAGGCGAATGCGTCTGGAGACTGCGAGTTCCTAGCCCTGGTACAAACTCGGAAGAGAAAGCGGTAGTACCACAGGCTCCATCGTCATAAGGTGAAGGTAGGCACCCGTGCAACCTCACAACCTTTTCGGATAACATCAACACCGCCAGAGAGCGACACGACCGAAGAACACGATAGGCTGCCCCGCCCGACCAGCGGTCGAACGCATCCACGAACTTGCACTGGCTAACTAAACATGGGCCTAACACCCTCGCTGACCCTAACACAAAGAGGGACCACCACCTGACCCGCACCACAAACCTACCGCGGGTTGACCACGTAGCCTCAACCCGGCTAAAGCGCGAAATACCATCTCCCCGAAGGAACAATCTTACTAAACACGTTACGAAAACCTAGCGGTCTTCTTAGCTCAACTACCCTCTTTCATCTCATACTACATAGGGACTTATCCCAAACACAGCTCACGTGCACTATGCACTCCTATAAGGGTCAAACATAACACTACACCTTTCTCGAGATGGCCTTACCTCTAAGGTCTTTGCGTATAAAGCTCTAAGGCTCACTTTCTATCCCCAAAATCTTACTCGGTTAACCCACGTGATTCTAATCACAACTAACACCTCGCTATCGAACATAGCACTTAAGGTATACTCACCTAGAAAGTTACCAAAGGACCTTGCGCTCGCCCTCTTACGTTGTCGCCGTTAACCTTGCCGATCTCTACGTTTCTCGGCCTGCTGCGCATAAGCCCGTACACAGGCCATGCTCAAGCCTAACTGAAGGATTACTCTTGCACAACCTTCTCTTAGGTAGTCATCAAGACTCGCGATACATCGGTATACTCTCGGTAGCCAAATCCATAGCTAGCAAGGTTGTCTCTTGCAATCTATATTCTCGGTTCCGATCGTGGGCGAAGGTTCACATACCATGGCGCAGTAGGCTGCCGTCGCCATGCTTAAACTCTTGGGGCTAGTGGCGTCGCGAAATCCCGAATGAAGCACTACCTAGGTAATGATTTGGCTCGCCTCGCCACCTCCGAACTCTACTCGCAGCTCCTGGCCGCCTTGCCCTCTGGGCGGGTTGCCTACGCGGAGGCATAACGATAAGGAAATAATTTCGTCGGAGGTCCAACTTACAACACGGCTCTAAGGCACGATCTCGAGTGAGAAGAATAGTAACCAATCCTAAATATCCTATAGCCTCACGATTATTGGTGTGGTGCACAACACACCGATAATCAAGACATCGGATACGATGCGTAGACACTTTCCGAGGATTAACTGCTCTGATACCACTTTTGTAACGACCCGTTCCGGGGCCCGTTACTGGTGCCTTACCCTGGGCACCCTAGTGATACATACATCAGAGAAAATCAGCGGAACATAAAACATGAGACATTTAACAAGGGATATAATAAATACACAGGCCAACCAAAAACAGTTGCCTTCAGTATATACATAAAACCTGAACAGTTTAATCCTTTTACAACCACGCTTACAGCGATTACTACGGACCTCTAAGATATCTGATGACTATGACGGGACGGGGCCGCCATACCCACAATGTACAAGAACCTACAACTCGTGGAACACTACTAAAAGATAAGCCTCCGAGAAACGGAGCTTCAATCTGTTGGCTGTGATCCTATGGCGAGGATCCACGATCGATGTACCTCTACTGCGGCATGACGCGGCCCCGAAGAGGTCGATCTAACAGTACCAAGTATGTGAATCTGATAACATCAGTAAATGAAATCATACTAGTCTATATAAAGCGAGAGACATGTATGATAACCAAACTACGATTCACAACATAAAGCGATCATCACTCCAATATAACTATGGGTCTCACGCCCACAACATCAATCGTGGTCGCATCACGGCGCATGCCGGAATCTTGCATCGGTGTAGACATGTCCATGTGACCTCAACAACAAGACAAAGAATCGGATGGAAGCATACGTGCGCTACGCGTCGTGTCGGTATGTCCAAAGGAAACAATAAGACAACTTTCCAAATGGACGATACGTGCGCTACGCATCGTGTCGGTATGTCGAGAGGAAACAATAGACGGCATTCCAAATGGGCGATACCCGTGCGCTACGCATCGTGTCAGTATGTCCAAAAGGAAATCACAAGGCGATAATCAAAATGGAAACATACCCGTGCGCTACGCATCGTGTCAGTATATCCAAAGCGATTAACCACAAGACCTTTAACCAAAATGGAAGCATACCCGTGCGCTACGCATCGTGTCAGTATGTCCAAAGTGATTAACAACAATAATACTATCAACAGGAACGTACCCGTGGAATTTCTCCGTCACTGCCGGCACGTCCAAGTAAGTTCTCAACAAGTCAACCGACCATCGAGACGCGGTAACACAGAAATACAACGCTTTGCACAACAAAGGTTATCGCAATAAGCATAGCCAAGCTTCACAACAACAAGCATAGGCAAGTTTCACAACAACACAAAGTACTTTCATTTTATACCAAAGTCCGGGTTTTTAACCCCAAAGTACTACATACGTTAAGTTCTTTTAACAGAGATCCATTACTTTTATAAAAGTCACCCGATACCCGTAGTATTAGAATGACAAACCCACCTTCCTTTTCAAAACCAAGTAACAACATTCTTTTCCTAAATTCCAGTTTGCCTAGTTTCAATTACTCAAGCTTCTCATTTTCAAATGGTTTCATAGTTCCCAAACTTAATCACTTGATTCCTTTTTAGAACAATTGAGTAACATATGTCATATACGTGAGTAGTTTATTCTTGTTTATAATGATCTTATTACAAAGACCATGATCTAGAAAATGTAATATCATTTTGTCTCATCTTAGCTTCTATGCAGATGGAGGTTTCACCGGTTTTAATACAACACATCATTTATTCAATACATTTTCCTTTATTAACGCCGCAGTGGTGTCGATACGTTCGATTTCCAAATCAGTAAAACATTATCCCTTTAAAACCAAGTACTCATTACTCACGAATGAGGTTTCACACAAACATCCACATTAAAACAAATAAGTTAAGTCTCTTATCTTATAAGATCAAGTCTCTTAACTTCTAACATCAAGAAACCATTTTCACTTACATAAGGTCGTTATAACTAACTTCCCATAAAGCTATTATAACACCCTATGTTTTAAACCAACCAAATCACTTAGCACGTACGCTCTACCGTACTACATAGTTCACAACAATCATGCTAGAAAAGATAGGAAGAGGTTCACATACCTCGCGACGAGTATCGACTACTAGCAAAACGCTCCAAACAGTCGGCTACTCCTTAAGCCAAGTGGAGCATTCCACACGTAGCATTTCAACCTATAAGGCCACGCGCGCTTTATTAACATCGTAGAACATTCTACGTAAAAATTCGCAGACTCTCCCGCAACAGTAAATCTCCTCTCTAACTGGCCGCTATCAAGCCAACCAAGTGGTTATACATCTAACCCGAACGGTACAATTCTACTCCACAAGATTACTACTACGCAAGTCTCATCAATACACCCCATGTAAAAACAGTTCAGTTCTTCAGGCTTAAGTCCAAGGACATTGCCACAAGCTATGTTCAGTTATATATATAGCATACTTAAACCATATTTTCCTACAACATGTAATATCCAATTACAATAGGGGGACAAGATATTTACCTCGCTAAGCCCATAATTATCCAAATATAAAGTCGATCCTGGGCAATCGTTTAGCTCCAACTCCGAAGCGCCCAACCCGCTCTAAACCACCCTTAGAAGTTCTAACCAACTTACACAACACTCCAACTGACTATGGAGATTTTCCTAGGGTTTGGTTTTCTGTGACGGGAAGTATAATAGTATTTACGGGCTTTTCAGATAGGTATAACCTTAGAATACAACAAGGTATACTGGCTAAGGTAATTTGGGCATTATAACAATACTTGAGAGTATTTCTATACCAAAAAGGGGTATTATCTAAAGCAACTAGGCAGGGGTACCCACGGCTAGCACCTCACCGGAGGGGGGGGGGCTACCCCTCGGCCTACCCCACTAGGGGGGGAACTCTCGATGGGGCCTCACGAAAGGGTAGGGGAAGGCTCTCAAGATTTAGGCATTTTGGATGAAGAAGTTCATCAAAGGAGAGGGTATTTATAGCAAGACAAGGCCAACCAATGGCCAAGATCTAGCCAAGTGCTACACAAGTGTAAGGCCAAGATCAAGCCAAGTGCACCCTAACCCTACTCCACAAATCCCTCACAAATATCTACACAAATATCTTCCACCACTTGCCCATTCAATCGCCCACGTACGCCCACTATGCCCACCAATGAGAGGTGCCAGCCGCCCTCTCGTTGGTCCAAAATGTTCCGTCTCTCGGAAAAATCCGCAAAAATACTAAATGACATAGCCGGAAATTCCCCTACGAAAGCTGTGAAAACGTTTCGTCGAAAAACGACTCTAACCGGGTGTTGTGCACAAACATATTTCGGCCCAAAGGTGCCACATGGGGGTGACACGTGTCGCCCCCCGATTTGTCCAAAATATTTCGTCTTCCGAAAATATCCAAAACGGCCAAAATCTCAAAATCAAAGCGGGCCCCACAAAACCGTAAATTTCTCCCGTGGGCCCCACGTGACCATTTCCGGAAATAAAATTCCATAATTCTCTAATATTCCAGGAAGTCCGAATACCAAATCTGGGAATCCAATTCCCATTAACGAACCTTTTTCCTTCACAAAACCAAACTTTTCCGTGGAAAAATCGCCTCTTTCTTCCTTTCCAATCTTTCTGTCGTATTCTCGTACGTACGTCCTCGCATACATACCCTGGGACTACGGGGTATAACATCCAGTGGAATGAAATGTTCAATAAAGGTATCTGCGAATTTATCCCAAAATGCATGTGGCGCATCTTTCCCTCGGGACTGTCCCACATTGTCACGACCCGACCCCGGGCCCGCGATTGGTGCCCTACCTGGGCACCCCTTTCAGGTATACATCAGAGAATAGCAGCGGAACATACATAACTCACATAATACTTAGACATTAAATAACAACAGGCTAGCCGATGAGGTCACCTTCCGTAAAATATACAAAATCCATAAATAAAATCTGCAAACTCTTTCTTTTCTTTACAACCCAAATCCACAAGATGACTACGGACCTCTAAGAATAACAAGCGTGCGGGGACGGGGCCTCGCCATACCACGAATGTCGACAATCGACAATACGAGAGATAAGCCTCCGAGTAATGGAGCTTACCAACGGTGAATCGGTGATCCTAAAGTGAGGATCAAGAATCAGATACTCTACTGCGGCATGAACGCAGCCCGAAGGAGGTCGAGACAACATGTACCAAATATGTGGCCAGAAATCTTGTAGTGAAATCGTAAGTCTAAGATAAAGCTGGAGACATGTATGATAACTCAAATAACAGTACACTGTGCCTTACTAACAATGAGAGTAACAAGAGTATACTTTACTACATAAAAATAGGAGGCTCATGATCAAAGTAGGGTCACCCGCCCGTAGTATCATTAAGCAATCCTACTCCTGAGACTATTTCACCCGCATAGGTCCTGTGGACCCACAATGAGGTAACTTCCTCGCATAGGCTGTATCCGCCCGCATAGGTCGTGTGGACCCGCATGAGGTATTCCTCGCATAGGACTATTTCATCCGCACAGGACTATTTCACCCGCTTGGGCCCGCAATGAGTACAAACGCCGCACTCGCATCATGGGTAGCAAATCCATGGAATTAGTAGTAACCCGGGGCTTTACCCCATAAGAATAACATAAACTAGCACAACCGGCTATCATACATAACATAAGCACTACCGGCTTACCATACATAACATAAGCGCTACCGGCTTACCATATCCTAACATAAGCACTACTGGCTTATCATACATAACATAAGCAAGTTAAGAAATCCCCTAACTTCTTATTAGTCTTATACATGTACACTCTCATTTTAGTTTACTTAAGGCACTAACACGTCATTATAAAAATCCGGGAATTTAACCCAAAGTACTACGCACTTCTACTCTTTTAAAAATGACTCTTTTTCATACAAAACTTCCAAGATACTAATAATCGTAGTATCAAGTCATAACTACATTTTAAGACAAGTCACAATACCCTTTAGAAATGCATTTTCAGGCTTCTAAATCAAGTGACTTCTTTCTTTTAAAACCTTAAGCAATTGATGCCTTTAAATCAATTTGCCTTTCATTATTTCAAGTCATTTATCATACTTATATTACTTAGAGTAAACCACTCTTTTTAACTTTCCATAAAGCTATTATAACCAACTTCCCATAAAGTCGTTATACTAGCTTTATACCTTAGGTACTTACATTCTTCTTTATAACCAAGAGACTTAAACTTTCCAAACAAAACAAGTATCATATACTTTCAAAATACTTTAAGTCTCTTAACTTTTAGAACCCAAGATATCCTTAATATTTTTAAACAAGTGAGTTAATTCCCTAACTCAACCAACTTGGACATTCTTAAAATAAGCCAAGGATATCAAATGGACTAGATTGTCAAAATCTTGTACGTCTACCGTACTATACATTTACAACTTATTCATGCTCAAGAGATAAGAAAGTTCCACATACCTCTTCGGTTCAATACACTTGCCAAGTCCAATATGACGTACGTAGTATGTCAACCTATAATGACCATAGTACGTCTATTAACTTCTTACTTCAAACGTAGAATATTCCAAGTGCAAAGTCACTAAATTCTACGAAAAATCGGACAGCACTTCCTTTGTTTCTACATACTTTTCCACCTTTTTCAAGGTCCGAAAATCAATAACCAAACGCCACATTTAAGGCCCAACAATTCAACAATACAAAGAGGATTACACACCTTAACAGGACGTGTAAAATTCTTCCCCACAATTGATATGAAACTAGTCCAACATACAATGTTACATTCGGCCATTTGAGGGACAACAATACATAGTCTTTTCCAATTCCTTTTCAATCCAAGTTGTTTAGTATAACATGTTATATAGCCACAATCGATTATAACAACCACAATCTTCAATTAGATAACATGTGACGATTCTAACTATCGACCAACTTGTATTTCAATTTCAAATGGCTAACAAGGTCATTTCGGATTTAGGCTTCTAATATCCATAACACTTATTAATCTCCAATACATATATCTCATGCTTGTTACAATGTATAAGAAATCTTCAATCACTTAAGAGGACAAAATGGTTACCTTGATGAGCCCAAAATAGTCCAACAATCTTTCCCACTTTAGCCCTCTTTCCGAAATTCTTCTTCCCGCTAAAATCATCTCTACTAACCCCCTACAAGCTCGCCAACATATTTCCTTCTTGTTGCCTTTCCAAAAATCTCATTTAGGCTTAGGGTTTTAACCATTTGAGAGAGAAGAGAAGAGAAGATTTGGGTGAAGTCTTGCAAATGATTTTAATCTAGCAAGACTTGGTCATATATAGTCTATATCTTGCTCCACAAGTTGGGGGGGACACTTGTCACCCACCCAGGGGTCCTCTACAACAAATATCTTCTATTTTTACCCTATTTCCGCAAAAAATCCCGCCTCGGCGCTGCAATTTCAGAGCTTCGGCGCCGACCTGCAGCCGCGCCATGCACCTGCCCCTATCTCTGCTGTCAGCTGATCTTGTAACGTCCATAACTTTCTACTCCGATGTCCTATCGACAAGAGGTTTGTTGCGTTGGAAACTAGACTCAATGAACTTCATATTAGGCTTTTAAAACACCTAAAAGCTCCAATTATACTAGGAGATATACTGCTCCCAAGTTGACTGAAAAACTGTCCAAAACTATTCTGCCAATTTTTTTTTTAACTTCGAATCTTATTTCCTTTCGTACGTTCTCATCTCATCCTCTTGGAATTACGGGGTGTAACATTCTTCCCCCCTTAGAAACATTCGTCCCCGAATGTTCTTTCGGAGTCCAATCTAAACGGATATTGGCATAGTCCCTTGACTACACCCAACATAATCACACTTGCCACACCTGGCCACATAACAATACTTATGCTAAAACGTCAACCTGAACTCCAAGTGTCGACGTTGGTTATCTGCATAAAGCTTTTATCGACTCTGATCTTGCTAATAATCTTTCCTGGATAAGCTTCGCCTTATCCACAGCCCGCTGAATCAAGTCTGGGCCAAATAACTGTACCTCGCCTACGTCGAACCAACCAACCGGCGATCTACACTTTCTTACATATAAGGCCTCATACATGGCCATCTGAATACTGGAAGGGTATCTGTTAACGTACGTAACTCAACAAGAGGCAAATAATTCTTTCAGCTAGCTCTGAAATCAATAACATCGGCCCGCAACCTATCCTCAAGTGTCTGGATAGTACGCTTTGCATGTCCATTGGTCTGAGGGTGAAATGCCACACTGAGACTCACCTGTGTCCCTAATACCTTCTGGAAAACCTTCAGAAGTTAGCCGTAAACTGAGCTTGTCTGACTGACATCATAAATGTAGGAACTCCGTGAAGTCTCACAATCTCCCTGCTATATAATCTAGCATAAACCTCAGTCGAGTAAGTGGTCCTGACCAGAAGAAAATGGGCTGATGTCGTCAGCCTGTTTACCATAACCCATAAGGAGTCGCACTTCCTCTGAGTACGATGCAACCCTGTAACCAGATCCATATTAATCACCTCCCGTATCTAAGTCGGGATCTCAATCACCTGTAATAGCCCACTGGGCTTCTGGTGCTCAACTTTGATCTGCTTCTAATTTGGACACTAAGCAACAAACTCTGCTACGTCCCTCTTCAGGCCATCTTACCAATACATACATCTGAGGCCATGATACATCTTAGTCGACCCTGAACAAAATAAAGCGAGAAGCACCGCGTGCCTCCCCTAGAACCTGCTGACAAGTCCTGCGGCATTGGGCACACACAATCTTTTCTCATATCACAGCACCCCATCCGGTGCTACCCAAACGGGTCCTTC
This sequence comes from Przewalskia tangutica, assembly GCA_029844215.1. NCBI lineage: Eukaryota > Viridiplantae > Streptophyta > Magnoliopsida > Solanales > Solanaceae > Przewalskia > Przewalskia tangutica. Next base: position 113,771,838 of record CM056727.1, read on the forward strand.
TCTTCTTAGAAAGCTGTATCTCAGTTCCCGCACTAGAATTGGATCCTTATACTGTCGCCCTTTCACCTCCTCCACGAGGGAAGACTCGGCAACCTCTCAGATCTAAACTCCATTAACCTTGGAACCAAATAATGGAACCCTCGGCTCGGTAGCTGATGAATCTTACGGACCACGTCATGACTATCTGGCTGCCTATCTGACAGACTACCCATAGATCCACGACTAAGAGCATCTGTAACCGTCTCGGCTTTCCCCGGGTGGTATAGGATATCAATTTCACAATCCTTGAGTAACTTTAACCACCGTCTCTGTCGCAAATTCAGCTGCCTCTGTCTGAAGATATACCGGAGGCTCTTGTGGTCTGTACAAATATCCACATGAAGTCTATATAAGGAATGCCTCCAAATCTTCAAGATACGATTAACTGCCGCCAACTCTAAATCGTGAGTGGCGTAATTTCCTTTCATGCTTCCCTAACTGCCGGGAAACATAGGCTCTAACCTTATCGTGTTGCGTCAGCACACAACCTAGCCCAACACCCAACGTATTATAATAATAACCTAACCCTCTAGTCTCTCAGGAGGGGTTAGAACTGTAGTTGTGGTCAACTTATCTTCCAATAACTGGAAGCCTTTCTCATACTTGCGAAATATTCGGGTATCCTTAATCTCAATTATGGTTCCTGTTTCCCTTTCTCTGTTGCAGCCAAACTTGGTCACTAACTTAGATTTGATTCTTTTGCTTGCCTCATGGCTAAGACTTCCTGTCAATCACAATTTAGGGGGGGAGATTTCCTTGATCTCGTCAAGTAGTAACCCGATTATTCTCTCCCAGTTCGTAGAGCTTATAGCCAGGTGTTCAACCTCAATTCATGGTATTACATAATCCAATGACTTGTCAAGATTCCTTATCGTTCGAGTGTCTACTCGTCTTTCCTTTATATGCTATTTTCAAGTTGTCCTGGGGTCCCTCACCCCTCCGTATTTTCTTATTATCCTTCTCGTCAGTACAAGTGTTACCACATTTCCTCGATGTGTTCTTACTGCCCATCATCTACTAATGGTATTTACACTAGTCTGGGGTACTCATATCTCGTGCAACTTACATAACCATAGTTGTATTCTCTTTTATCATTCTGGTCATAACCCTTCCTTATGCTTACTATTAGCAAAAGTATTTCTATCTTGATTCATAATCATACAGTTTCATGAATGCGTACTACCTGCATTTATATTCTTACCACACTTCCTCGACATTTCCTAACGTCGTTCTCAATTACCCCAACACAATGCTTTTCCACGGTTATCTAAAACTGTAACCTATAGCATGACGATACTGAAGACCCTACCAGTCTCATATCCTTCGTCTAACAACATGGGTACACATTACCCCATAATACGTAAAAATATCCTTTTACGTGAGGGAGAGAACTTATCTCCCTTACAAAATCTTATTCATCAAGCGCCACCTTATAATCGTACAAATTTTCAAAACCTACCAACGATGTCTTTTGTTTTCCGTAGGCAGCACTCGTACTTATCTTATTCTTGCTTGCGCGCTATCCTTAACTTATCTGGAAGGTCGTGGCCCTGACCGCCACACCAGACCAACTCCAAGTACCTCTAGGGGCACTTAACATAAAACTCCTTCAAATTCCAGTATTACTTACTTTCTGCCTCAATTCACCTCAAATGAACAAGTCACACAGACTTATTAAAAACAATGATGCCAAAGAAGGAAGGATAATTCACTGGTTACCACCACTTCTCTTCTTTTCCACTCGATAACTGGCTTACTAGGAACTGGTACCGAATCAATCTCTCTCTGTAGTCCACGTTGGCATAACAAGAGGCCAACTAGCCCGTACTCATAATGACCTCAACGTCTGTCATAACAGCTCTTCTAGGTCTGCTAGGGTCCAACGACTGTATCGTTACCGGCAATTATTATCTACCCGCTCAGCTACCACCCAACACTCACGGGTGTAGTCACCTCGAAAGGTTCTCATGGATTCAGGCTTTGTTTCTTCACACTTGGTTGCTCTCTTTATCACTGGTCGTACGCTTTCTGTACTTCCAAACTTATATTAACATACCTACATAACTTCCATACTAAATTTGGCCTCCAATCTTTGGAGTTACCAAATTAAACAATATAAGGCCATTTCCGGCTCTCACAACCTGGTTCCGGTGGAATGCGTCCATGAACCCGTAAAACGATTAACTAGACTCGGGCCTTGCACCTTCGTGACCCTGTCACGTAGCGAGACTACTACCAACTGATCCCATTCCATTACAGGCTATGGGGCGACCCTTAATAGGTCCTCAACCCGACTCGGCATCGTACTTAACTCTTACCCTCGGTCTGACTTAACTTTTTACTACCCGAGAAGGCCTTATATACCTAAGGTCTCGGCGGTTATCAATATTCTTAGGCTCGCAATTTCCATGCTCCAAGCCTACCTTATCAGTCCCCCCGTAAACGGGTACAATAACTTCTCATAATACCACAATCGTGTTGTCTTGACCACAACAACCATACTTACTCCATACGGGTCTCATTGATGCGCGAAAAGATGCACACACTTTAACGCAAGTGCACGTTATCGTGACAAGTAATATAGTCTTGATAAGACCGAATACCGTCCACAAGGATTAGGGTTCAAGTACCAACTATCTATCTTTTGGTATCTATTTGGTAAATTCATATTTGATTTTGTTGTTTATAACTAAGAATTATAAAGACTAATTTATCTAATGAGTGTACTTCAGTTGTGATGGGAATAGGGCTTCCATGTCTCCCCAACTATCCGCTTATGTTATTTATTAATACAACGAATTATGGTCTTCTTCTCTCGGAGCTAGCAGGTTTACGAAATCATTTTATATTCCCGTTAAGGATATATAAACACTCAACCCAGATGTGCACCTTACCTACCTTTCGGTGATAAGGATAACTCTATAGGAGGATTAAGAACAAAAACCTAGTTAACCGTCACGCACTGCGCAAAATTAGGGTTTTAAGCCTCTCATTAACGCTACATAAATAATTGAGGTATTTTCATCCCCAATCCAAGAATGTCTACCCAACTTACAAAGATATTCACAATCTCTTTCTAAGTAAATTAGAAATCATATAAGGATAATTAGTTGTCAATTAATTACCAAGCATTCAACGCAATTATTGGATAAATCTCTCAAAGAAGAATAATAACCATAAACATGTATTAATTCATAACATAAGTTTCTAGTGAATCAACATGGAAAACCCTATAATAGAATTAGTTCCTAGCCATAGATATGACAAGAACTAATTCAAAAGTCATCATACAAAAACTGAAATAAAGAAAAGAAAAAGGAAAAGAAAGTACTAAATTATGGTCTCCAATCTCCAAGCAAGAAATCTTGAGTTGTGCAAGAAGGGGAACCCTTAAAATCTGCCTAGGGTTCTCCTTTTATAGGCTGAAAACCGCCCTTAACTTTTCCCTGCAGGCCTGGCCCAGAAAATCGTCAAAACCCTGATTTTTCCCGCGTCGGCGCCGCGACCCTGCTTTCGGCGCCGCGGCGCCGGAACTTCTGTGGTCCTTCGGGTTCTCATCTCATCCTCTCGAATCTTATTTCCTTTCGTACGTTCTCATCTCATCCTCTTGGAATTACGGGGTGTAACATTCTTCCCCCCTTAGAAACATTCGTCCCCGAATGTTCTTTCGGAGTCCAATCTAAACGGATATTGGCATAGTCCCTTGACTACACCCAACATAATCACACTTGCCACACTTGGCCACATAACAATACTTATGCTAAAACGTCAACCTGAACTCCAAGTGTCGACGTCGGTTATGTGCATAAAGCTTTTATCGACTCTGATCTTGCTAATAATCTTTCCTGGATAAGCTTCGCCTTATCCACAGCCCGCTGAATCAAGTCTGGGCCAAATAACTGTACCTCGCCTACGTCGAACCAACCAACCGGCGATCTACACTTTCTTACATATAAGGCCTCATACATGGCCATCTGAATACTGGAAGGGTATTGTTGACACCCAATTTTGACCCTCCCGTCCAGTTCTTAAAATTACACCAATTTTCAACAATAATTTTAACAATTTTATAATAATAAATGCAGCGATAAAATATTAATACATGCATAAATAATTAATTTAATAATGGCACCGCATTTTACGTAGAGTACTAAGCACACCTTGAGTCTCACGCCTGCATTCGTCGTTTTAATGACAAGCATTTTCATTAATATCATTCGTAATTTAAGCCTTATTTTCCATTAATTGAAACTCGAATAATCCTTGAATAAATAATTACATAAAATAAGTAATTTAGCAATGACGTCGTGTTAAATAGAATATTCGCATTTTTTACTAAAAGCAAGGCAATTTCGTAATTCGTATTTTAATCTAATACATGCGTTTTAATAATAGCGCCGCATTTATAAAAGCATTAAGCAGTCCTTAAATAACATATTTGCATTTAGCATTTAAATAATTTAATAATAATCTAAAACCTCGTTCAGTTTTAATTTAACTTCGCGGAATACCCATAATAAACAAGTTTTTAATAACGGCCTCCCATTATAAAATATTAAGCACTAATTAAATAGCACGCCCGTATTTATTTCTGTAATAATTTAGATTAATAAAGCACCTAAATAATTTAATCACAATTTGAATTTCTAATTTACCACTAATTAAAACTCTACCCCAAACATTAATAAATCATAAGCCCAAAATACACCTTTTATTTACCAGCCTTTATTTAATTTGCCCAGCCCAGTTCTCTAGCCCAATACCGCGGCCCACTCGCCCAAGCCCAAAAGCCTTCTCTTATCTCCCCACCAAACACAAAAACGCACTTCATCTTCTCGCCATGCCCCGCCGCCTCCGACACCACCACACCTCTCGCTCAAACCTAACACGCCCATACCCTGCAAATCCCCTAAATCCTCACCCATCACCTCTTTTAGGTGTTAAACAGCAGCCCATCCCTCAAGAATTCTCAAACGGCTCTTAACCGTCAAATCCTTCAGCTTTCACACCTTTCTTTTTTCCCCACTTGATCCTTTATTCAAAATTCGAATTTAGGGGGTGGGTGGTGAGCAAGGAGGTTTCCTTTGGCTATAAATACAACTCATGTGGGTTGTGTTTGAGGGGATCAAATTCTGAGCTTCTAAAAAAGCCCTGAACAAAACTCACTTATTTTTTTACTTTCAAAGGATTGTTCTGTTTTCCAACACCAAGAACCGAAAACCTTATTTTTACTACTTCGAAAGCCATGAAAAATCAGAAAAAAAAACTTTGCTTTTTATCATTCTTAGTCCGAATTAGAACAGCCGCAACATCTTGAAGCTTTCACACCTTTTATCGCATAGCATAAAAACATCTCCGAGCGGAATCGACAAGTCGAAACACGCCTCGGTTCGCCACCCGGAGAAGGTAAAATACTCCTCTTATTTCGTTATTTAATTTCTGTCGATATGATCTTTTTTTTTATGTGAATATTGGCCTTGCTTAGTCTGATTTTTTTGTCATTTTGAACAATGTGTTCCAATATGCTTAAAACCAGAATGTTGGGGTTATATAAGGGTTCATAATGCTGATCGTTCATGCGTTAGACCATTGATTAGTATACTTAATGAGTTTAAACCCTGTTTAGTTCTCAAAGTCCTGTTTGTATGATTGTATAAAAGGAATGTATGCCTTGTTAGTTTAAATTTAAATTAATTAGGTATGATTGCAATAAGTCATGGTATGTGATAGTATCTTGTCAAATAAGTGATTGTGTCCGTCATGTGCCAGTATTGCTCACTGTTTACCTTGTCTGTGGATGTGTTATAGGTATGGATGATCTTAGAGATCTTTAGTTTGTGTTTATGAATTCTGTTAGGTTTGGTTTGGCACTTGTCAAAGTGAATCCTGGTGGCTTTTCTTTTGACTGAAATATGCCACCTGTGTGCAATTGTGCCAATGTCTATTTTGCCTGTCCAACTCGTATGTTGTTCTACTTACCCTTTGCATCAGTAGCTTTCACTATCTCTATTCCTAATGCTAAATGAATACTAAGTCGCTTCTTCTGTGCTTAATTAGTCAAACATGTGCGCCTCCATGTGTCTTTGTTTTGGCTATAAGTTACTTTATTAAGGTCATTCTGTATATGCTGGTCCAAAATGACATATGTTGTCATGTTTATACCTATGTGAATTTATTCTTTACTTAGTATTCCCATTTGCATATTGGTCTAAATCAAATGCATGAGTAATAACCCTGAAACTCCTGAGTTTATGTTTTTCCTATTTTATATATATATATTGCCAGTTATTTTGCTTTAAATTGAATACCCTTGCATGATCGTTGAAACCTTGCCTTTCATACATGAACCATATTTCCTGCTTATGAATCACATGTTTAGTTTAATAACAGCTCATTTCCATGCCATGACAGCATCTAATGCTTCCTTTTCTCCCTGCATCATGACATAATAGATGAAGTGTTAAATTGTACTTGAAGTTTTGCCTTACTGGCTGAATTAAGTGACATTTAGCTGCATGTAGTATCCTGCATTTTGGTTGAGTCTATAAGTGTAAATCCTGTTGAAGCTCTCCTTAAGGGATTTCATTTCTATTTGTGTAAACTTTGATTATATAATGGCATATGTAGGTTAATTAAATGTTAGAAGCTACCTGAGTTTGGTGAAATGCTTAGAGTGGATTTTGTGTAGGACGCGTTTCCTGTCTGTCTTGAAATGCTTATCAGTGTGAGTGTGAGAGTGATCTGCTGATCTAATATCCATGTACCTAATCATCTCCACTCTAGGATCAATTCCTTTATGGTTTTGCCTCTGAATAGGTCCTGATTCTTGGTAGGAAACTGGATATGATGTTCCTTCTCTGCTTTCTTGGATTTGTGAAAGTTGATAAGTATACCATGTGTCTTTTGATTATCATATATATATTTTGATTGCTGAATGTATACACCTTTTTACATATGTATACATGGGCTGGGCTTAGCCCATTCTCCGGTTCCATGGCCTTCTTTTCTTATTGCTATATATTTGGGCCAAGCTCACTCCTTGCTGTCTGCCAGTGTGTCGTTGCCTTCATGTATATCAAAGCTACCTTGTCTTCTGTTTTCAATCAAGAATTGTAAACAATATCACGTTTCTTAGCCTTTTATTACACCCAAGGCCCGATGCATGGGTTGAACTTGGGCTGTTAGTTTGCTTGGATCTGTTAGTGTGTTTCTGTGCTGATATAATTAAAGTAATTAGTTAAAACATACATATGTCAAATTTACATGAGCATTTTATCTATTTGCATTATTAAATTTTGAGTTATTACTAATCTCTTTTCCTTTTCTTTTTCTTTCTTTTACATGACTTGCATCGGGAGCGACGAAGAGTCTCATACGAGACTCATCATGACTTTGTCAAGCAAAGGATTTACATCCACACTTCTCGCATTCTTCGGTCTCGGAACCTTAAAATAAATAGGGCGGAATAATATCTTCACCTGCCCTAGTCATTTTATCTCCTTTCTTTAACTCCGTCACTTTACTTTTATTTGTATTTTTTGTTACCTAACCTTATACAATTATCGAAAATGCTTAGAATAGTTAAGACCTAGAACTATTAAGAGCGGGTAGTTAAATAATAAAATGTGTCGCTAGTTTAATCTATCTTTAGGCCGTTATGCATTTTCAAAACTTTTTAAAATAACTTAGCCTTTTCATTGATATTATAGAAATAAATGAGTTCCAAATTCTTATTAAACTTCATAAAAACAACAAATCTTTTTTTCATAACAAAGATCTATTTTCTTATTACCAAGTGCAAAAGAGGAAAATCTTGCTACCCATTTGTATACCCTTTTATAAAAATCAAAATTTACATATAATACGTACTTTTAGTAAACCATCTTTTATTATCTTGCATTTTTTATGATAAACTTCATGCAATTGCTTTGTTCAAATAGAATATTTTCCATGCATTTTTACAAATAAACTTCATGCAATTCCATGGAAACTATATATACATACATATCTTTTAAATAATTATTTGCAAACATCTTTTTAACTCATGTTCTCCTAAATATGCATTTTAAATAATTAACCCTAGGTTTGAACGGACAACCGCAAGTTAGCGGATCCTTTAGGGTGTCTAACCCCTTTCCTTTAGGATAATAAAGAACGCTTACCCAGAATCTCATTAAGTTCAGCAGACCTTTAAAATGGAGATCATTTGTAGTATTTTATGCTACATTTTCAGTGTCCTAATTCACTATAATAATTAGGTGGCGACTCCTTTAAATAGCAATTTTAGGAATCAACCATGCGCAGCAGTAATCCCGTTTCCGACTCCGGTCGAAATGGGGCGTTACAGCATGGCGACTCCGCTGGGGATTTAAGGCTCTTAACCACAACAGACCTAGGGTTATTATTTGACATTATTTTGCATTTAATTGGTTGTGCTATATTTTGTTTTATTTATTTTAATTGCTACCTGCTTTACTGCTTTCCTTAAACTGGCATTCCGCTCATATTTCTTCCACTCTGGAAAATTCACACAATCACACACTACATGCGAGGTGCGCTTGGTGCATCAGCAAAATTCTTTCTTCAAAACCCAAATTTAGGAGAGTTGGTAATATACGTGGAGTGTCCGGTCTAACCGGTGGCCGCGTAGCCTTCTCACTCGAGTTGTCCACTCGGGAACCTTGCGTCCAGTAAGCCAAAATCTTAGAAAAACTTAAGATAGAGCTATACCACCCTTTTATATTAAGTCATGCATGCATAGACCTTAGGTGAGTCGATCCCTGGTATCGACGCCACAATTAGGAAGACACCAAACTTGTCGACGGGTTTCTCAACCAAACGACCAACCAACATATTATGTGTAGCGTGACAATGATAGACAAATCCAAGCCTAATCATGACATGCTGAAATTGGGAAAAGTGCACCGTCATTTGGTCGCCATTTCCAACAAAGGCATTACAGTTGGACGGCTTGGACAAATCCATCATGACCTCGCATATGTGACGTTTAGGCCTACCTCTGGCATAAAGAGGTCCCAAACATGTTAGAACACGCACTTGATTTGCAATTTGCTTATTATTATATATTGGCTGCAACTTTTTGAATATTATACTAACTTGGTTTGCTTCATTTGTTAAAGGGTTATTTTTGCATAGCTTATCCCCAAAAGGTTGATTCGCGTTGACTGGTAGAAGCACAATCATCCAATAAATGACTAATCCAGAGGCACCGGAACGAAACAACTTAGGACTCATCCCGTTCTCGTAGGATGCAGAGGCGTTAGAAAGGAGAAACACCAATGATCAACACCTCGCCAAACTATTACAGCAAATGGAAATCATGCAAGCCGAAATAGAAAGGCTCCGAAATATCACAAACCTGTCTATTAGCTTGAATGCACCACTCCCAGAGCAAAGGACAAATGCAATCGTGTCACAGGCCCTTGAGCCTCCACTTCCCCAAAGCTCCCCGCAGAGGCCGCAACATACCAGCTCACACCAAAATGTCACTCGCCCGGTCAATTTGCAAGCCGACCTCCAAAATGATCCGTTTACTACATACATATCTCAACCTCCACCTACTTATATCTCCCCACTCAGCCCAAATTGCCAAGTCACCCAATACGAGCAGAGGACATGCATCACTAGTCCTAACAAACAATATGGGGGATTAGCACATCCTACCGAAAGCCAACCTTTTATTATGCATGCATCCTCTCAAGAGACAGATCAATACAAGGAAGTGGAACGGCAGACTCGAGTCAGAGCTGATGAAAATATGGCAAAAGAAATCCGTAGTTTGAAAGAGGCATTCAGAAGCATTCAGATGAACAGGGGGGAGACAGGTTTAGAATATGAAAACTTATGCATGCATCCCGACGTTGAATTACCTATGGGATACAAGGTGCCCAAATTTGACATGTTCGATGGAAAGGGGAATCCTCGAGCTCATCTAAGGTCATATTGCGATAAATTGATTGGAGTTGGAAAAAATCAAGCAATCATCATGAAGCTATTCATCGAGTCTTCTGCGTGGTATTTGGTGTACACGTGCCAAAACCCTAAAAATGGGGCGGTTGGAATGCCATGGCACAAGATTTCATGGATAGATTCAGATTCAACATCGACATTTGTCGGATAGATTTTATCTTATGAAACTTGAAAAGTTATCCACAGAAACTTTCAGGGAATACGCCATGAGGTGGCGGTCAGAGGCTGCAAAGGTCCAACCTCGATGGCAGAGGCGAAATGACCACCTTGTTGCGTGCGATCGTTAAAGGGCGCGGCGTATTATGAAAGGATGATCGAGTAATTGGGCGAAGTTTTGCGAGAAGTCGTAGAATGGCGACCGTGGAAGAAACATTAAGACAGCAGGATCACAAACCGACGGCCTACAAGTAACTAACGAGCGGTCGATCGGTCAAATTCCATCGGAGGTACCTCACAGAGGAGAAGAGATGCATCACCCTCTATCATGGTCATTCAGGAGCATAGGCCAGAACAGCTTTCAGTGTATCAAAGCCCACCGCCTTCTTACCATAACCAAAACACTCAAAACCCACAGTCATATTATCAGCACTGCGCCACCCCATATCTTGTTTACCATACCCAACCAACATACCCAAAATACTCACCACAATCACGAAACCGCACCTGAACGGACCCAGCCGTAGATCTTTGAGAGAAAGCCAACCAGAACTTATACATCTTTAGCCGAACCCATAGCCCAAGTGTATGAGAAGCTGAAAGCCGCAGGAATACTCCATCCAATTCCCAGAAATACCCCCAGGCCTACTTCCCAAGGGCACGATAAAACTAAACATTGTTCATACCACTCCGGTGTCGAGGGGGCACGACATCGCAAATTGTTATACACTCAAAGACAAAATAGAGGATTTAATCGAAGAGGGAGTCATTCAGCTGAAAGATTCCCCTCTCAGGGTAAACAATAACCTTTTTTCTCGCTATGAAGATGCCCATGTGAGCATGATAGCTAAAGATGGAGAAAACAGTCTGGAAGGGACTATTACGCCAGCCCGAAAAGGGAAGAAAGTTGAATCATCGACCAACCGTCAGAGAAGAGGAGGTGCTCCTTGCCGGAGATTGTTTAACCATTGAATAAGTCATTCGTCTAGTTGTGTGCTGCAAGATATGATCCCGCTGAAGACTCGGCCATTGAAGACACAGAGCAAGAAGAAGTGGACTCGTGCCCCTGCCTTGGCCCGCCGAGTCCTGAAATAGTTAGTTTAATATATTTTGCCCTTTATATGTATTGGAACTACGTATGACCTGATTCCCTCGTGGGGATACGTAGGCGGCCATATCGGCTTCGGTCTCACCTTTTAGAAAATCCCAATTTCTCTTTTGCTTGTAATTGGAACTACGTTCGACCTGATTCCCTTGGCGGATACGTAGGCGGCCACATCGGCCTCGGTCCCACCTTTAGAATTTTACCCAATATTCGCTTGTAATGAACTACGTCATGACCTGATTCCCTCATGGGGATACGTAGGCGGCCTAAATCGGCTTCGGTCACACCATTAGGAAACCTTCCCTTATTTTTGAAAATAACGAAAACACACATAATATACGAGCAACCCCAGGGAGACCCACTTTAGGCCAAACGCCCTTTGCATATTCAAAACTGGGACAAGATAGGAAACCAGGCAGGGGTTACGAGTCCCAAACAAATGACGTCACGAGCATCAAGAGTCAAAACTACAAAGTCAATGCGGATCAACCGCCCCCCCTCAAACTCACAAATTTTCTTTGAGCGCAGGTTCTTCATATTAGCAGAAGCAGAAAGAAGTAGCAGAAGCAGACATACATCAACAATCAAAGTTCAAATCCATGACAAAGTCTAGCGCGTCAGCTCGGGCATATAGTCAAATTGCAATCCATGCGATTGCACAAACGCACAACAAAGACATCATGGCAATCCATATGGTTCACAAATGCATCATAACAACATCTCAGCAGCTGCAACATCTAGCATGTCCGGCCAAGGACAAAATCTCGGATTCACAACACCACATATCATACGGGGATGACATCCTATTCCCGTAAAATTGCACTTATCATATATATTTATCATTTTGTTTAAGCGGTATACACTAACGCGTTTTCTCAAGCTTAGCTTGCGGGAGCATTTATTCTACGGGCAGCGGACACGTCCGGACAACGGCGTGATCAACATTATGTCTGTGGCGACACGGCGAACACGTCGAACGGCGACATTATCGGCCGCAAGTCCGAAAGCGGCGCCGGCGGAACACGCGTCCGGACAACGGCGTGATCGGCGTATGTCTACGCAACGGCGCCCGGCAACACGTCCGAACAACGGCGTTATCGGCCAACAAGTCCGGCAGCGCCCGTCATCGGCATATCACATCTACGGGGCGATTTTCTGTTCTCAAAATTGCATTTTTTCATTCATGCGTTATTATTACGTCTTAGCGATTCTGCACTAACTCTTTCTTGAGCTTTAGTCTACGGAGAAGCGTGCGAGTCCAAAACGGCGCCACATTCAGCGGCGCCACGTCGAAAGCGACGCCACGTCGAAAATGGCGCCACGTCGGAAACGACGCCAACGACGCCCGCGTCGAAAGCGCCACGTCCGAAAGCGACGCGAGTCCGAAACGACTCAGTCCGGCAGCGTCAACGGCCCGAGTCCGACGCCAAAGTCCAAAACGACGCCGCCCAAAGACGGCGTCGTGGCGTATCACATCTACGCAAGGACAATTCATCTACTCTCAAAATTGCATTTCTTATTCATGCTTTATTACTCTGTCTTAACGGATTTATGCATGCTTGTTTCTTGAGCTTTAGTCTACGAGGCGATTGCGGCAAGGACAACATATCGCATTCACTATCACGCAGCGTGCGTGCGGCGAAATCACGGCATTTGCGTGACATCACATTTTCGCAGGATAGCATTTTCTACTCACATAGTTACATCGCTTATAAATTCATGCGTTATCATTTTGCCTTAACAGTTATGCACTAACCGTTTGTTTAAGTCTTAGCGTCACGAGCGAAGCGCGGCGTGGAACTACCTCTTACGAACGAAGCAATTTGTACCTCGAGCGTCGATCCGCTCTCCTCGGCGTCCTGCAACACGATGAACCGGTGTCGTCATTCGACACCGAGACAAATTTAAATCTGCTTCGCTTTGGTTTTCTAGCGTCACAAAACCCGGTGTCATCATAATTCGACCTGGGACAAATTTGAGTCGCGTCAGCCGCCTTGGTGTTTTACCATGGTAGCCCATCGTCGTCTTAACTCGACACTGGGGACAAAATTTTGAATTTTCGTCAGCCTCGTCTTAATCGCCCAACATTTTTAATTCTAAGGATCGAGAAAAAATTGTCTTTAAGTCAGCGTCTTTGTGCGAAGACTCTTCCATCATCTCCATACAAAGAGGACAAGTTGTTGACACCCAATTTTGACCCTCGTCGATTCTTAAAATTACACCAATTTTCAACAATAATTTTAACAATTTTATAATAATAAATGCAGCGATAAAATATTAATACATGCATAAATAATTAATTTAATAATGGCACGCATTTTACGTGAAGTACTAAGCACACCTTGAGTCTCACGCCTGCATTCGTCGTTTTAATGACAAGCATTTTCATTAATATCATTCGTAATTTAAGCCTTATTTTCCATTAATTGAAACTCGAATAATCCTTAAATAAATAATTACATAAAATAAGTAATTTAGCAATGACGTCGTGTTAAATAGAATATTCGCATTTTTTACTAAAAGCAAGGCAATTTCGTAATTCGTATTTTAATCTAATACATGCGTTTTAATAATAGCGTCACATTTATAAAAGCATTAAGCAGTCCTTAAATAACATATTTGCATTTAACATTTAAATAATTTAATAATAATCTAAAACCCCGTTCAGTTTTAATTTAACTTCGCGGAATACCCATAATAAACAAGTTTTTAATAACGGCCTCCCATTATAAAATATTAAGCACTAATTAAATAGCACGCCCGTATTTATTTCTGTAATAATATAGATTAATAAAGCACCTAAATAATTTAATCACAATTTGAATTTCTAATTTACCACTAATTAAAACTCTACCCCAAACATTAATAAATCATAAGCCCAAAATACACCTTTTATTTACCAGCCTTTATTTAATTTGCCCAGCCCAGTTCTCTAGCCCAATCCCGCGGCCCACTCGCCCAAGCCCAAAAGCCTTCTCTTATCTCCCCACCAAACACAAAAAAACGCAGACCCCCCATCTTCTCGCCCATGCCCGCCACACACCACACCTACGCCGCGAAACCTAACACGCCCGTACCTGCAAATCCCTAAATCCTCACCCATCACCTCTTTTAGGTGTTAAGCAAAGACACGTCCTCAAGAATTCTCAACCGGCTCTTAACCGTCAAATCCTTCAGCTTTCACACCTTTCTTTTTTCCCCACTTGATCCTTTATTCAAAATTCGAATTTAGGGGGTGGGTGGTGAGCAAGGAGGTTTCCTTTGGCTATAAATACAACTCATGTGGGTTGTGTTTGAGGATCAAATCGAGCTTCTAAAAGCCACGAACAAAAATCACTTATTTTTTTACTTTCAAAGGATTGTTCTGTTTTCCAACACCAAGAACCGAAAACCTTATTTTTACTACTTCGAAAGCCATGAAAAATCAGAAAAAAAAACTTTGCTTTTTATCATTCTTAGTCCGAATTAGAACAGCCGCAACATCTTGAAGCTTTCACACCTTTTATCGCATAGCATAAAAACATCTCCGAGCGAAATCGACAAGTCGAAACACGCCTCGGTTCGCCACCCGGAGAAGGTAAAATACTCCTCTTATTTCGTTATTTAATTTCTGTCGATATGATCTTTTTTTTTATGTGAATATTGGCCTTGCTTAGTCTGATTTTTTTGTCATTTTGAACAATGTGTTCCAATATGCTTAAAACCAGAATGTTGGGGTTATATAAGGGTTCATAATGCTGATCGTTCATGCGTTAGACCATTGATTAGTATACTTAATGAGTTTAAACCATGTTTAGTTCTCAAAGTCCTGTTTGTATGATTGTATAAAAGGATTGTATGCCTTGTTAGTTTAAATTAAATTAATTAGGTATGATTGCAATAAGTCATGGTATGTGATAGTATCTTGTCAAACAAGTGATTGTGTCCGTCATGTGCCAGTATTGCTCACTGTTTACCTTGTCTGTGGATGTGCTATAGGTATGGATGATCTTAGAGATCTTTAGTTTGTGTTTATGAATTCTGTTAGGTTTGGTTTGGCACTTGTCAAAGTGAATCCTGGTGGCTTTTCTTTTGACTGAAATATGCCACCTGTGTGCAATTGTGCCAATGTCTATTTTGCCTGTCCAACTCGTATGTTGTTCTACTTACCCTTTGCATCAGTAGCTTTCACTATCTCTATGCCTAATGCTAAATGAATACTAAGTCGCTTCTTCTGTGCTTAATTAGTCAAACATGTGCTTTCAGTGTGTCTTTGTTTTGGCTATAAGTTACTTTATTAAGGTCATTCTGTATATGCTGGTCCAAAATGACATATGTTGTCATGTTTATACCTATGTGAATTTATTCTTTACTTAGTATTCCCATTTGCATATTGGTCTAAATCAAATGCATGAGTAATAACCCTGAAACTCCTGAGTTTATGTTTTTCCTATTTTATATATATATATTGCCAGTTATTTTGCTTTAAATTGAATACCCTTGCATGATCGTTGAAACCTTGCCTTTCATACATGAACCATATTTCCTGCTTATGAATCACATGTTTAGTTTAATAACAACTCATTTCCATGCCATGACAGCATCTAATGCTTCCTTTTCTCCCTGCATCATGACATAATAGATGAAGTGTTAAATTGTACTTGAAGTTTTGCCTTACTGGCTGAATTAAGTGACATTTAGCTGCATGTAGTATCCTGCATTTTGGTTGAGTCTATAAGTGTAAATCCTGTTGAAGCTCTCCTTAAGGGATTTCATTTCTATTTGTGTAAACTTTGATTATATAATGACATATGTAGGTTAATTAAATGTTAGAAGCTACCTGAGTTTGGTGAAATGCTTAGAGTGGATTTTGTGTAGGACGCGTTTCCTGTCTGTCTTGAAATGCTTATCATTGTGACTGTGAGAGTGATCTGTGATCTAATATCCATGTACCTAATCATCTCCACTCTAGGATCAATTCCTTTATGGTTTTGCCTCTGAATAGGTCCTGATTCTTGGTAGGAAACTAGATATGATGTTCCTTCTCTGCTTTCTTGGATTTGTGAAAGTTGATAAGTATACCATGTGTCTTTTGATTATCATATATATATTTTGATTGCTGAATGTATACACCTTTTTACATATGTATACATGGGCTGGGCTTAGCCCATTCTCCGGTTCCATGGCCTTCTTTTCTTATTGCTATATATTTGGGCCAAGCTCACTCCTTCTTTGCGCGGTGTGTCGTTGCGCCGTGTATATCAAAGCTACCTTGTCTTACATTTTCAATCAAGAATTGTAAACAATATCACGTTCTTAGCCTTTTATTACACGAGGCGTCGCATGGGTTGAACTTGGGCTGTTAGTTTGCTTGGATCTGTTAGTGTGTTTCTGTGCTGATATAATTAAAGTAATTAGTTAAAACATACATATGTTAAATTTACATGAGCATTTTATCTATTTGCATTATTAAATTTTGAGTTATTACTAATCTCTTTTCCTTTTCTTTTTCTTTCTTTTACATGACTTGCATCGGGAGGCGTGAAGAGAGTCTCATCTGAGACTCATCATGACTTTGTCAAGCAAAGGATTTACATCCACACTTCTCGCATTCTTCGGTCTCGGAACCTTAAAATAAATAGGGCGGAATAATATCTTCACCTGCCCTAGTCATTTTATCTCCTTTCTTTAACTCCGTCACTTTACTTTTATTTGTATTTTTTGTTACCTAACCTTATACAATTATCGAAAATGCTTAGAATAGTTAAGACCTAGAACTATTAAGAGCGGGTAGTTAAATAATAAAATGTGTCGCTAGTTTAATCTATCTTTAGGCCGTTATGCATTTTCAAAACTTTTTAAAATAACTTAGCCTTTTCATTGATATTATAGAAATAAATGAGTTCCAAATTCTTATTAAACTTCATAAAAACAACAAATCTTTTTTTCATAACAAAGATCTATTTTCTTATTACCAAGTGCAAAAGAGGAAAATCTTGCTACCCATTTGTATACCCTTTTATAAAAATCAAAATTTACATATAATACGTACTTTTAGTAAACCATCTTTTATTATCTTGCATTTTTTATGATAAACTTCATGCAATTGCTTTGTTCAAATAGAATATTTTCCATGCATTTTTACAAATAAACTTCATCAATTCCATGGAAACTATATATACATACATATCTTTTAAATAATTATTTGCAAACATCTTTTTAACTCATGTTCTCCTAAATATGCATTTTAAATAATTAACCCTAGGTTTGAACGGACAACCGCAAGTTAGCGGATCCTTTAGGGTGCCTAACCCCTTCCCTTTAGGATAATAAAGAACGCTTACCCAGAATCTCATTAAGTTCAGCAGACCTTTAAAATGGAGATCATTTGTAGTATTTTATGCTACATTTTCAGTGTCCTAATTCACTATAATAATTAGGTGGCGACTCCTTTAAATAGCAATTTTAGGAATCAACCATGCGCAGCAGTAATCCCGTTTCCGACTCCGGTCGAAATGGGGCGTTACAGGTATTAGTACGTAACTCAACAAGAGGCAAATAATTCTTTCAGCTAGCTCTGAAATCAATAACATCGGCCCGCAACCTATCCTCAAGTGCCTGGATAGTACGCTCTGCATGTCCGTCGGTCTGAGGGTGAAATGCCACACTGAGACTCACATGTGTCCCTAATACCTTCTGGAAAACCTTCAGAAGTTAGCGTAGCGAGCTTATCGTGACATCATAAATGTAGGAACCCCGTGAAGTCTCACAATCTCCCTGCTATATAATCTAGCATAAACCTCAGTCGAGTAAGTGGTCCTGACCGGAAGAAAATGGGCTGTCGTCAGCCTGTTTACCATAACCCCTAAGGAGTCGCACTTCTACGATGCGATGCAACCTGTAACGGATCCATATTAATCACCTCCCGTATCTAAGTCGGGATCTCAATCACCTGTAATAGCCCACTGGGCTTCTGGTGCTCAACCTTGACCTGCTACTAATTTGGACACTAAGCAACAAACTCTGCTACGTCCCTCTTCTGGGTGAAGTCTTGCAAATGATTTTAATCTAGCAAGACTTGGTCATATATAGTCTATATCTTGCTCCACAAGTTGGGGGGACACTTGTCACCCACCCAGGGGTCCTCTACAACAAATATCTTCTATTTTTACCCTATTTCCGCAAAAAATCCCGCCTCGGCGCTGCAATTTCAGACAATTTCAGGCTTTCCGGCGCCCCGGCCCTGCAGCCGGCGCCGCGGCGCCTGCCCCTGTCTCTTTTGTCAGCTGATCTTGTAACGTACATAACTTTCTACTCCGATGTCCTATAGACAAGAGGTTTGTTGCGTTGGAAACTAGACTCAATGAACTTCATATTAGGCTTTTAAAACACCTAAAAACTCCAATTATACTAGGAGATATACTGCTCCCAAGTTGACTGAAAAACAGTCCAAAACTATTCTGCCAATTTTTTTTTTTTTTTTTTAAACTTCGAATCTTATTTCCTTTCGTACGTTCTCATCTCATCCTCTTGGAATTACGGGGTGTAACACACATCTCATACCAAATATTTGCGACGTATTGCAACTGCTACGATGCAAACTCTGTCGCCTTTGTTTTAGTAGCATGAATAGCATGAAGGGCCTTCTGAATCCTGTTAATAAAATTATATTGGTCCTCAATCTTGTTAGACCCTGTGAACACTGGCGGATTCATGCAATTGAACTCCACGATCTTGGAACTGGAGGACCCTTCACTAGCAACATTATTTGAAGTCATCCCTTGACACTGAACCTAAGTGGAAACAATCTAAGTGAGCAGCTGAATAGCTCCCTAACATCCATATCAGTAGAACTGGGCGTCGATTAACCATAGCACGAACTCCTGCAGGCATTTCAGTAATTGGTGGGGGTGAAATTAGGGTTACTAAGCTCGATGAAACTCTTTGTGCTTGAGAATTCAATCCCTAGGCAATGTTAGCAACAACTCTCTTGCTCGTAGATAACTTTAATTTAACAGGCATTTTTCTGAAATACACAATACGCATAAGTTAGAAAAATATCTTGAAGGTATAGCTTTAATTGCAAGATCTAGAGTATGAAAGAAGTGAGACAATCCTAGATGTCTTGGTGGTCAATTATTTACATGTGTGGTGCCCACATACACACATAAAAAAGTGACCTCACTGGACACGGTTTCATAGACACTTGAACCTAGGGCTCTAATACCAAGATTTATCATGCCCCGAACCATGGCCTAGGCGTAATACAGGACTCAGTGCCTGACTTCATATGACTAAGCGAACCACATGCCTTGTTTTATCAACATATGCATCTAATATCATGAAATAATAATTTAAAACATGGAAATTTGAATACTAAAAAAGATATTGTATGAACATATAATTGAGGAAATAATCTAAAAACATAATAAGTCTTAATATCTAACATGACATGCTAGACTAGTCTATGAAACCTCTGAACATGAGTCAAACTACTAAAATTGTTTTACTGGGACAATGCCCTCGACATACCTTTACTGCATGATATGACATGAAATAAGTAAATGATAACACCCGAATGAAGTGGACTCATCAATAGCTGATGCGTAAGAACCCTAGTGAACTGGCATGTCATCTTGTAACTTCGTACCTACATCGTGAGATACAAGCCCCGGGAAAAATGGGACGTAAGTATATTTAAATTGTACTTGTATGTAAAACAACTAAATGAATAAGTAAGACACGTGAAATAACAGGAACTGAAGCTAAAATTGTATCATGAGCATATATAATATCTGATATAAATATAATAAAACATGATAACTTATTTTAAGTGGGAGAGCGGTAGTATAATCGATATGAAACCACCAGGTGAGAATGTGGAATTTGATCTCTGTCTGATAAACTAAGCCATCTTGTACCCTATCGGGGTACAGACATGAACATGACATGAATGGATTCTCTAACCCTCAACGGGTAACATGAATGAATTGTTATACTATGTTGGCATACGTAGTTTCAGGTATTAAACCTTCTCGGTAATTTGTGCTACTTCCAAAACATGAACATGAATATAAATGGCTTAAAAACCCATGGATTACATAATCATAACCTGTAAACATAATTTATAAATACAGTATAACATGTATAGTTGTAATATAACTTGCAAGAGACCTCCTCAAAACATGTGAAGTTCATATAATGGAATGATATTGATTCGGTTCATGATATGCATTTAAGAACCCATTGAATTTAAATTATTGGTATTCATGGACTATGAACGGATTCAGGATAATCATAATGAAATATCATGAATACAATTAATGATATTGCAATGTAACCATGGTATATAGTTATACGTGCATTTAGGGTCATATGAGCTAGAGCAAAAATCCTAAATCTAAGGCAATTCATATTTCATAGTTGAATGTGGCATGGGGAAGAACAAACATCTTTCCACACATGGATAGAAGGCCCATATACATGTAAATTCTCCAATCTAATGAATTATCTTGCTCTCTAACGAAAAAACCCCAAACCCTAACTATGAATCTTTGGAGAAGGATTACATGTTAATCAGATGTTTTTGTTTAATAATCATGTTAGGAATCATATATTTAGCGCTAGAATTTATTAGGAATTGTCGAAATGTTCTTACCTTGATATGGGAGGTTGAGAGGAGAGAAAAATTATCCTTCAAGGATTTTCTGTGAAGTTGGAATATCTGATGAATGAAATTTCGAGTTAAGTGTTGAATTTATAGACGTTTTTTAACTCTGTCGACACTGTTCAGTAAAATAACTATTAGTCTATAACTCCTAGCACACAACTTCGATTAAGCTGGTCCATATATGGTTAGAACGATATTTCAAAGGGATACAACTTTTATATTTTAAGGTTTCTCCAAATATCAACGGATGTTCCTGTAAACAGGCTTTAAGGCAGACCTATCGTAAACTTAGTCGATTCCATCGAATCTTATGCCTTCACCATTCACCTTGATTTCAAAACTACTATTTCCACCCAAGATCATCCCGATGCGACTTCATATGGATAAAATATCACATTAATACCCACCCATTTAGCATATTCACACCTAACTCGAATTTACGGAGTGTTACAATATCATCACATCTTAAGGGGGAAAATAGGTCATGACATGACTGAACAAGTTTGAAAGTGAGTATTTTTAATAAAAACTCGCCACTACTTTGTTGGAAACGATTGATGGTACTTACTACGAGTTAGTGTACTCATAATATATTTTGTAACATGTGTGCAGATAATGATTCGAGTTCCAGTGGGTTTCATGGATAAAAATCATATACAATCAAACATCTCTATAATGACAACATTTTTCCAAAAAATTTATGGCCGCTATAGTGAGATGCTGTTATATATGTATATTGACATTTGATATTTAGATCATATTTAGTTGTTACAAACAAAAGTACACAAATAATGATTTTTCTGTACTTTTTATGTTATAGACGAAAATAATATATTTGTTAATTTTAAAATCTCAATTGATTTTCACATATCATTAATTAAAAGTTAAAAGAATAATAAATTACAAATAAATTCATAATTAGTTGTACCATACCGATAAAGAATTAAAATCTAAGGAACATATGCATTTAAATAAATTGAGAATTTAAAAATAATTTTAAGTTTGACATAAGAATTCTACAATTGTAGGCTGTTTCGTCAATTTCAGCCTCTTAGGGATAATATAACACTTGAATTGACGAAGAATTTTGTCCAAAGTTTCAGCAAAAAGAAATAAAATAGCTTTCCCTTGAAAAATATCCAAGAGCTTAACAATTAACTCTTCTATCTCACCTCAAATAACAATAGGCGAGTCTCTTCATCAACATTTTCATTATCAAAATCAAGTAAATAAGTATCAAATTTATAGAAAATCGGTAGATAGAAAATATAGTGAGTTGTTGTAATTTGTTCAACGCCGGACAAAGTCTTTTCTTATTTACAGTAAACTCTGTTATACATGCTTTGTATGAGTTACTTTTAATAGCTCGTGACTTGTACCACCGATTTTGTGATTTACAGTTTGCTTCCGCATTGTATTGAATATTTGATGTTTATATATTATGTTCATGTCTTTCATTTAGACTTGATATTATATTGGTTTGATTTGAGGTTTAAGGATTTTGGTATTATTATTATTTTTTTCCGGGTAAATGCAAATATTATTATTAGGAAAGGAAGAACTGGGAGCTACAATCAGTCATTGAGGTTCTCAATCCTTAACGTAAGCATAAACAAGAAATGAAAGAGAGGGGGAGTGGGACGTTCACTCTTGGGTGACGTTACAATAGGGGATTAAATCATAAAGAACTCTATAAGTTATTGTTTTGACTTTTGCAACAACCTCATCCGTCGTTATACTTATGTCCTCGAATAGGGGTTTGTTGGGGTTTGCTCGACAAGGGGTTTGTTGGGATTATTTTGGTTGTGAAACATTTTTAATCAAAAACAAGATATGACTTTTTTTTATATTTAATTCCGATATTTTTATATTAGTTTTTCGTTTGTCATTCACAACTTTCATTTAAAATTATGAAATTAATTTTTTTTGTTTACATTCTTAAATATGGTGCACTATAAAATTAAAAAAATTGAAATGAAATGGAGGGAGACCATTTCAGTGGATAGTTTTACATGTTTTTGAATTAACAAGTGTTGTTGCCAAATGGCAACTTAGTTAGAAGTAGAGGTTGAAGAGGCATGCAGGCACGCACGTTGGAGGAAAAGGACATACACTATTTTTTTTTTTTTTGTTGTGAAGGAGCGCGCCACTCTTTCGAGTCTTGCAGTGCCCGGTGATAGCACGCAAACCACGTCGGTGTAAACACACTTGGCAAGCCGTGTGCAGCTCAACCAAGAAGGTTTATGCAGGATCGAACTCGACCATGGCGCGGTCGTATTTCTCTTCACACCAATTCGCTACCTTGGTGAAAAAGGACATACACTATGTTTGGATTGACGGTGGGTAGAAGTGTTTCTAGTCCAAATGATTGTGTATGATTCTGATATAAGTGATTTATGTTTAGCTGCAATAATATAAAAGTGATTCTTATAATTGATTTATGTTTGGATAATTTTGATCAAAATTGTTTTTGAACGTAAAATTATCAAAATAGACATACATATAAATAAAAATTATTATACATATAAATAGATGGAAATAAATTATAAATAGATAATAGAATTTAAAGTGTAATATATTACTTAAATATTATATAGAATCGCGTGGGATACATAGAATATTTGTAGGACCTAGTCAACGTACATAGAGTCGCGTGGGGTTCCTCATCAGTTCCCGGGTCGACAGTTAACTATTAATCGTTTCGACCCGATTCGCTGGGCCCCACCTCTAAGTCGAAAAGATATCGTTTTTTCGGTTTGAAAAAAAATAATTAAGGTATACAGCAAAAAATAAGTCAGTCCATGGAAATTTTCCCCAGAGAAAAGTGGGAAAATACTAACAGAGCTTGTTGGCAGGGGAGGGGTGGTGGCTGTGGTGTTTAACAGAAGAGAGAGAAAGCTTTTCCTTCCTCTTTCAGAGAGATGGTCGAAGAGAGCTTTTTTTTCTGAGATCATCCTGAAAAGGGCAGTCAATACATTCTTGGATTTTGGAGTCTCAGTCTGATTAACAACCTGCATTTCTGGTCTGAAACAAAACCAGGAACAAAGAATCTGCGGCATCCTTTAGCTCAAGGTGCCCATTTGATCCTCGAGGTAATAAGCTCGGGGTTCCGAAGATATTTGATCAACTAATGATAATGTGCTTAAAATGGCATGGAATATGGAGTAGGATTGAAGTTGTACTTGAAGGTTTTAAGAAAGAAGATATTTATTCGGCCTTCTTGTTTGGTCTTGCCCGAGACCATATTTTATTTTAGCTTGTTTTATTTTATTTCTTAGCTTAGTATTAATCTCTTAGATTAGGACATAGTATTCCATGGAATAACTACCTTAGGAAACAATTAATAGGTCATGTAAGGGTTGGCCAAACCGAGAGTCCTTGTCACAAGATGACTAAGACAAGAGGTCTTCCTAAAAGATGAATAGGTCATGAATTGGAGGACA
The DNA here is from genome assembly GCA_029844215.1 of Przewalskia tangutica. Lineage (NCBI taxonomy): Eukaryota > Viridiplantae > Streptophyta > Magnoliopsida > Solanales > Solanaceae > Przewalskia > Przewalskia tangutica. Next base: position 113,796,220 of record CM056727.1, read on the forward strand.
ATGATGTTCTAGAAGATGAGTCTACCAAGATAACAATTCATGAATTGAAGTCTTCAAAATTGTCCCAAGGGGAGATGAAGAGGTTGGCCGAAATGGTTTGTCAACCAAGTACAAATAATGGAAGCTTCCAAACACATTCCAAGAAGATGAGATCCTTGGGAAGCCCAATCCATCCATTCTTCGACTTGAACTCCACAAAGAGGTGTGAAGGAGTTGGAGTTCATACCTTTCTCCAAGTAAAACCAAACCAATTCCCATTATTCACACCAAGGCCGTGAGCACCCTTGACCACCAAGAAAATCCGAACCATTTCTCATTAGTTTCCACTAGGCCGAAAGTTTGTGTCTCTTGATTTGTCTTTCTAGATTAGTCTTTTATTTAGTATAAATAGTGGCCTTTGGCCATTGTAAAAGGGACAAGAGTTGATATATGAAAAAGTTAGTTTTACTCAAATCCTAATTGTGTTCACTTGTGTGTGTTTACTTTTAGCCGGTTCTTGTGTGAGCCAAAATCCTTGGTGTAAGTGGAAGTTAGGACTGTGTGACCTAGCCAAACCCAAACTAAGGTTTCCCTTCGGCGTAAGTTTGGTTAAGACTGTGTGACTTAACTAAACCTAAGCTTAAGGAACCCCTTTGGTTGCAAGCGAACGTTGAAACTTGTGTGATCCAACCTAGCCTAAGCCTAGGGTCTATCTTAAGGTTTCCGGTCAACCTTACTTGGTTAGTATTCGGGCTTGTACTTAGCAACCCCGGTCTAGTCCTTGTTAAATTGGTCACCCACATCAAGGTGTCGACTTGGCATTAAAACCCCTTGTCACTATCTTTACCATATCAAATGTACTTCATTTGAGTCATACCGACCGATCCAACACTTAACCAAATCAATCCTAAACTCACCCGAGGTTGTTACTCGCAACTCGTGTGCAACCCTTTCCCACACTGTCAAATACTAATCACCCTTACCTCCCACAACATCTCCTAAACACTCACAATAAAGTTCAATAACCGAAGCCAAGCATATTTTCCCATCCAAACTCTACAACACAAACAGTCAACTACAATCACCAACCGAGACCTCACTGCCTCAGTTCAGTTTCGCAATCTTGCCACCACCAAACCACCAAATCCCGAGCATATTGCTGACCCTAAACATACCCGGAACTCCTCCACAAAACTTCTTGAGCATAATCCATCCACAACTACCCGTCTAACCCCAACAACATCAAACTGTCCACATAACAATTTCTGCCGAGAACCTCACTGGTTCAGTCTTGTTCCATCGCCTTGCCATCATCCAATCACCAAGGCCAGACCATCAAGTCAACCATCAACGTGCCTATAACAACCACATAAAACTCCTTGACCCTACTCCTTGTAGATCCACCCGAAATAGTCCTCAAACATCCCAATGTCCCGCCAAACCGAGAACCCCCTATTGTCATCCATTTTCGGGTCAACTTGAATATCCTCCATACCCTACCCACTTATTTTGGTTATATAATCTTTTCACTGACTACTATTATAGAAGTCTACTTATTCATTGTCTATTTCTTCTTTGTATGCATCTATGTTAGCAGCATACTTTTTGCTTTGCTAGAACAAAAAAAAAGAGCGATAAAAAGAAACTTATTTTGCTGATTCATCTCTTTTGTTTCTCTCTTTTTCAGAATAAATTTATATTGGATGACAATACAATATTGTGAATTTGGTGAAAACTATATTGGATGAATAACTAGTGAAAATTTGGATAGAAACAGTTAGAGGAGCATACCTTAGACTAGTTGAATCTTCAACCACTGCCACTTTAGTTTTCCCCAAGCATACTATAGAATAGTTGAGTTTGTGTTATTTATTGAATTTTAGATTTAAGACATTTTATTTTACCATTAGATGTATCTTCATTATCGAAGGATTAATGGTACTCTTTGAAATGATTATTTGGTAACTTGAATACATTCAGTTTTTTATGTCATCTTATATCAAATTATATGGGTATTTCATCATATGCGAGTACCTAGCTAGATTTTGCTGGGAAAATCTCCCAGCCAAACAGATATATAGGCTAGGATATTTATCAAATTAGCTATAGAATGACCTTGGCAAAATATGCCTAGCTATTTTTAGCTAGAGAACTATTCTATAAGGAAACACGTGAAAAAAGGCTAGGATATTTCCTAGCTAAATTTCAATAAAGTCAACATTGACCAAACTAACTTTGCAAGGAATTTAGTAGAAGCAGTCGTAGCAAAATGTTTGCTAGGATGGTGCCTAGCAGACATATCCTAGCAAATTTAGGTAGGGATAACAATTTTTTCTAGCTAAAATTTAGCTAAGCCCGTATTAGCTACGGATGTTTGCTTGGGTCATTTCCTAGCTAAATAGACGTTAGCTAGGGGTTTTTTCACTTTAGCTAGGATTTATGTCTCTAGCTAAATGGTTCTTCTCTTGTAGTGAGTTTGACACAACATTATGAGAACTTCTGGAAGTATATCTCAGTAAAATGTGCCAATTAGGACATTAATTTAAAATGGAAGCTAAATAGGGTGTGTTCGGAGATTTTTTTTTTTTTTGTGTTTTTAAAAATTAAGTGAATTTTTTACTTATTTTCTCGTCGGTTGGTAATTGAAAAATATTTACCCACCTTCCATCACCACCCACTCCCACATTAATCTCACCCCACCCTTGTAGAAAAATCACCGATAGTGCTTAGCACTAGCCCAATACTGTAATACCCGAGAAATCCGAGAAAAAACAAGAGAATAAACCCTCTAAGTATGAAGAAGAATATGGAAGAACACTTAGAGAATACTTGAAAGACTCTTAGAGAGGATGAGAGAAATTATGATGAACACTCTTTCTTTGAACTTGTTTTTATTTCACTTGTTCAACTTTTCTGCTTATTACAAATGAGAGAGGAAAGAGCTATTTATAGGCTCCAAAACTACAAAATATCTTACAAATCTTCTCATAATCTCTAGAACTTTCTACCATAATATTTAGATTATTAACTAATAGAATTCTCTAGAACACTTAAAGAAGGTGATGATGTTTCTAGAGAAATTCTAGAACTTGGGCTTAATTTTGGTTTTGGTCCAAAAAGGTTAGTTGGATCATGAACTCATAATTAAGCTTAACCCAAAATCTAGTTTAATTTCAATACTCCCCCTTAAACTTGATTTTGTCAACCAACCCGAGCTTCGAGCGAAGTAATTCGAATTTGCCCTTTGGTAATGACTTGGTGAAGATATCTGCAACGTTGTCCTCGCTTCGAACCTCCAAAGCCTCAATTGTTCCATCAAGCACCTTCTACCGTATGAAGTGATGTTCTAACTCAATATGTTTCGTCCTTGCATGAAACACTGGATTATTAGCCAATTTGATAGCACTTTGATTATCTCCGTAGATGGCAACAGACTTATTGATCGGCTCGAATAAATATTCAAGGAGTCTTCGAAGCCATATACACTCTTGAGCTACAAGTGTTGAAGCTTTATACTCCGCTTCAGTGGTAGACAGTGACACCGTTGCTTGCTTCTTGCTGCACCATGAAACGCTTGTGTCTCCACATAAGAACGCATAACCTGAAGTTGATTTTCGATCATCTAGATCTCCACCAAAGTCAGCATCCGTGAAACCATAGAGACAAGCCTTAGCATTGTACTTGTACACCAAACCCATGCCAAGAGTTGTCTTCACATACTTCAAGATCTTTTTTGCCACTTCTAGATGTGGCTTCCTTGGTGCTTGCATAAACCGACTTACGAGACTTACCGCGAAGGCAATGTCAGGTCTTGTAATGGTTAAGTATAAAAGACTTCCTACAAGAGAGCGATAAGGTCGAGGATTGGGTAGCAAGGACCCTTCATTACGTTTAAGCTTTATGTTTACATCCATCGGAGTAGTACGTGTCTTTTCTTCGTGTACCCCGAACCTTTCAACAATTCTTCTTGCATAGCTTTGTTGGCCGATGAATATTCCATCCTTTACCCTTTCAACCTCCAAACCAAGAAAGTTATTCAGCTCACCCAACTTCTCCATCTCAAACCTCACCGACATATCCTCTTGTAGACGAGCAATTTCAGCATCATCATTCCCGGTGATTATCATATCATCCACGTAAAGAAGAACCACCACGTGGACTCCTTCATTCTTCTTGAAGAATAGACTCGGATCAGAATTTGATGGCACATAACCGCAAAACTGAAGGAATTGAGAAAGTTTTCCATACCAAGCTCGTGGAGCTTGTTTTAACCCGTACAAAGCCTTCTTAAGCTTGCACACATAATCAGGATGCTCTCGTGATTTGAAACCAAGTGGTTGCTCCATGAAGATATTCTTATCAAGCTCACTGATAGGCGTATTTTATATATACTTTTTGAGTCATTTTTAGTTAGTATTTTACTCATTTCATTTATGTTTAGTATAGTATTAGGGTCGTTTTTCTTCCTTTTGTGTCACAGCGGTAAAAAATGGAGAAATGGTGAAAAGAAGACGAAGTGAGCATAATTGAGATGGAATTGCACACTAAAAGGGCCAATAAATGAAGTCTAAGAAGTCCCGAGAAGTATAGAGGAGATCAGACGAAGTCCGGACGAAAAATGGATGACGAAACGAAAATCCGCCAGAAAAACGCCTCAGGCGCCGTGGCGCTGAATGTTCTGAAAGTTGATTTCGCTACAGGTTTTTCAGCGCCGTGGCGCCGATCTATGGCAACGCCAGCGGGATTTACGAGTTTTGGGCCGAATTTGACACGTTTTCAGAGTCCAAAAGGGATAACTTTTCCTACCTACATAATCCCTAACCCTTGACCTAAAGGATTCTTGGGCTATATATATTCTCTACATCATTCCCTAGAAGGGGATTCTGTTATACCAGTGGTTCGGTGCGGACATGATCGGGGTCTCAGTATGGCCGGAAGTCGAGGCCGCGGCCGAAAATCTTGAGGGTCACCGAGTTTCAGCCTTGGCCGGAAGCAGTCGCGCCGGAAGATGTGAGGGTCCGCAGGAGTTGCGCGCGTGCGCCGGGAAGCGGCGCGGCGCGCCGAGGCGTAGGAAAAGTCAGATTTTTTCTTTTAAAAGACATTGGGAGGGTGACAAGTGTCCCCCCATCTGATTTTGCATGCGTTATATTGACCAAGTCTTGAGACTTGGTCATATAAATCTCTCTCTCTCTCTCTTAGACAAAAGCTCTTCCTTCTCTCTTAAAAGTTCAAGCTCCTCCTTCTCTCTAAAATCCCAAGAGACATTCTAGCCTTAGGAAAAATCTGGAAAAAAGTAAAAGGCAAGAAGGAAGCTTGTGGCTAGCTTGTGAAGGTTGTTGTGGTGGTGTTCTTGGAATAGAAGCTAGCAAATTGTTGGATAAATTTGGCTAAAGCTCTAAGGTAATGATTCTTCCTCTATTATTAGTTTTTAGTGTTGCATGATAAGAATAAAGTACTTGTGGTAGTAAATAATGCTATTAGAGTCATTGCATGCAAGAAATGTGGGTTGGGTATGAAGGATTTGGCTAAAGAGATATTATGAGCATGTTGTAGCCTACAAACTACTTTAGAATTGTTAAGTGTATTATTAGAACTTGTGGGGCAGAATTTTACACACCCAAAATTAGATGTGTAATCCCCTTTGTGTTGGTTTGGATGTTGGGCCTTAAGGAGGCGTTTGAGTGTTGAAAATCGGCCTTTGAAAAAGGTGACAAAGTGAGTAGAAACAAAGGAAATGCTGCCCAATTTTCCTTAGGAATTGATAACTTAAATTTGGAATTTCTACATTGAAATTGGAGGTTAATAAACGCACTATGGTTATTATAGGTTGACATATTACTTGCGGTAGTTGGACTTAGCAAGTGGGTTTTGACCAAAGAGGTATGTAGAGCTTTCCTATCTCTTGAGCATGAATAGTTGTATCTATGTAGTACGGTATACGTACAAGATTTGATAATCTACACTTGTTTTAAAGTATATGATACTTGTTTCATTTCAAAAGTATAAGTCCCTTGGATTGAGGGAAAATGTATTTGACAAAGGGATAACGCTAATATAAGGACTTTATGGGAAGTTGGTTATATTAGTTTTCTTGAAAGGTTCACAAATAAAGGTTTACTCTAATTAAAACAAGTACGGGTAAAGGATTTGAAAATAAGAAAGGTGAATTGATTTTTAGGCATTGGTTGCCTAAGGTTTTAAAGGAAATGAAGTCACTTGATTTAGAAGCTTATTATAATTCTAAAAGGGAATGTGACTTGTTTTGAAAAGAAATTGTAACTTGATACTATGGTGATTAGTATCTTGGAATTTTTGTATAAAAAAGAGCTATTTCTTAAAAGGTTAGAAGTACATGGTACTTGGGTTAAATTCCCGGATTTTTATTAAAAGACATGTTAGTGCCTTAGGTATACTAAAATGAGAGGATATATATTAATAATGTTAATAAGAAGTTAGGGGATTTCTTAACTTGCTTATGTTATGATATGATAAGCCGGTAGTGCTTATGTTATGATATGATAGGCCGGTAGTACTTATGTTATGTATGATAACCGGATGAGCTATGTTATATATATTATTACGGGTAAACCCCGGGTTATTCTTGTTATTTCCTTTGGACATCGTGCGATGGGTGGCCCACGGGTATGCTCCAATAGGATGGTTTACTACTTATGCCATGGATTTGCTACCCATGATGCGAGTGCGGCGTTTGTACTCATGCGGATCCGGTCCACAGGATCCATGCGGGTGAAATAGTCTCATGCGAGTACGGCGATGGTACTCATGCGGGTACACAGGATCCATGCGGGTGAAATAGTCCCATGCGGGTGAAATAGTCCCATGACGAGGCGGATGACCTCATGCGGGTCCACAAGACATATGCGGGTGAAATAGTCCCAGGAGTAGGATTGCTTAATGATACTACGGGCGAGGTACCCTGTTTTTGATCATGAGCTTCCTATTTTTATGCAGTATATATATATACATTTGTTGCTCTCATTGTTAGTAAGGCACAGTGCAAAGTAAACTGATTTTCGTTTATGACTCCAGCTTATTTTTGACTTATGATATTACTACGATATTTTCGATTTTACATACTTAGTACGTTGTGTCGCGACCCTTCCTCGGGGTGCGTTCATCTGCGAGTAAAGGTAGCGGTGTGGATCCTCGTTCTTAGGATCACTATTCCGGTGTCAGAAGCTCCATTTCTCCGGAAGCTTGTTTATTGGTACATACATTCCCTGATGCTATAGGTATTTTGTACATTCAGGGGTATGGCGGGGCCCTGTCCATACGATTGTTATCTTTAAGTGCGTGGTCACATTTATGTTTTGGGCTCTAAGAACGGTTGTACTACTATACTTTGTTTAAGTATGTTTTATGGAAAGCTGACCTTATCGGTGGCGGTGATGTTACCCTTTTATAAGTTATGTGTTATGTATGTTCAGATGCTATTCTCTGACATATACGGCGAGTACCGGTAGGTACGATCAGCGACCGAGGTTGGGTCGTGACAAAAGTGGTATCGAGCGATTAGTCCTCGGAAAGTGTCCACAGACCGTGTCTAGTAGAGTCTTGATTATCGGTGTGTCGTGCACCACATCTATAATCAGGAGGCTGCGGGATATTTAGGATTGGTTTCCATTCTTTCACTCTAAGATCGTGCAATAGAGCTGAGTTATAGGTTGAACCTCCTCTGATGTTTTCCTTTATGTATCAGTTATGCCTCCACGCAAGGCAACCGCGGCCCAGAAGGGCAAGGCAGTGGAGGGAACTACTAGTAGGGCACCGAGGGTTACCAGGGCACAGGCCCAGTCCTTACCGGATGAGGTGTTTCGGACGGCGAGTTCTACAACGTCGCCCCGATGAAGTGGCGGCGGCAGCGGCTCACGAGACCGCGGTACTGAGCCTCGATCCAGCGGCGAGCGAGAGGATATGGGCTACAAGGAGATGGCCTAGTTACTGGCCAGGATCGTGGCCAGACATGAGATAGGTGGAAACATCGATTCATTGTACCGTAGTTGACCTGAGTGCTAGCGAGGCGAGGACTTTTGAGTTGCGACCACGAGTTTTACGGGTCGAGGCCTGAGGATGATCCTCAGGAGTTTATCAAGCGATTCTGACGGATCATGAGGTGATCGGGGCTTGGAGACCGAGTCGGTGGTACTAGGTTCGCGTCATTGCGGGACACTGCGATTGGCTGGTATGATTCATGGGAAGCTGTCGGGAGCATGCGCTTCCGGTATTTGGGGCGAGTTCTCAGGCGTTCTGCCCATTTCTTGCCTCCGCGGATGAGGAGGGCTCGGGCGATAGATTTTTGACACCGAGGCAGTGGCGGGCGGTTCGGGAGTACAATGTGAGTTTGACTCATTGGCTCGGTATGTGCCCGCTTTGGTAGCGAACATGGAGGGCGGTGCACCGCTATGTCACGAGACTCGATGATCACTTGGCGATAGTTGCGCGGTGTGGCTCTTCAGGGCATGGACATTGCCGCGTGCGAGCATATGCGCAGGTGTGAGAGCGGTAGCGGATCGGCAGTATCGCGAGAAGAGGCGGGACAGCGAGATCCTCTGGTAGTTTTAGGGTAGACAACCCCAGAGACCAGATTTGCACCTGGCCGGTCAGGCGCTCCTCCACCATCGGGGCGTCTGAGTATTGAGGAGCGGGGCGAGTTCGAGGCGGGTTTCGGAGGACGAGTTCGGTCGAGATGAGGCCACCTATGCCTCGGTGTGGTCGATGTGGTGATTACCATTATGAAGTGTCGTGTTCCTCCGGGAGCTTATTACTCTTGTAGCGGCGAGGCCATTTGAAGAGAGATTGTCCGGCGAGCGGCGGAAATGCTATGGCTCGGTAGACCGATTCGATTCTTTGGGTCTTCATCTTGATTGTTATGCGCCACGAGGCGGGGTGTTCCGCAGGCGGCGAGCGCGGCGAGGTCGTGGCGGGGTTCTAGTTCAGCGGTCCTCGAACGCATCTATGCTATGTCGATCGTCGGGACCGGGGCGTCACGATGTAAATCGCAGTACATTATGTCACGACCGGTCGGGCGTGGTAGTGCCTTACCGGGCACCTAGTGATACAACATCGAGTAATCGGAACATAAAACAATACGAGACATATTATGAAATATGAAACAATAATCGAGAAAAACTTGCCTTTGGCATATATATAAATAACAACTTTTTCCAACATGAGCAGTTTTAATCCCTTTTACAAACCACGCTTGCGGTACTCTGGACCTAAGAAATGATACGACAACAATGGCGGGACGGGGCCCGCCATACCACGAATGTAAACACCTACAACGAGGACTATACGGTGATAAGCCTCCGAGAAAGCGGAGCTTTCCATGTGAATCGTGACCACTAAGAGCGAGGATCGATGGCGGTGTGTACCTTTACTGCGGCATGAGCGGCCCCGGAGAGTCGATGCAACAGTACCAAGTATGTGGCGAAAATAAATCAGTAAATGAAATCATAGTAGTCTATACAAAGCAGAGACATGTATGATAACCAAACTCTGATTCACCATAAGTGCGATCGTATCAAGTCGGGGACTCGCCTCAGTCATCACTCAATTTTACCAATGGGTCTCACGCCCACAACATCAATCGTGCCGTGGAATACCTTCCCATCGCCGCGATTTATGATACACAAACACCAAGGAATACACATGAACACGGGTCCCACGTGTCCTAATAAACGATCTGAGGTAAATGCGAAGGCATAGCCGACTACTGCCCAGCGATGCAACAAGGTCATAAAATGTGTCATGATATCTGTCTGCACCGTCACATGATAAAAGGCGGTCACTCGCCCGCGATATCAAATGTGCGCGTCTAGCCCCGAACTCTCGCGACTCGCGTAGGCCAACCTCATAGGCGCGTGAGGTATAACCCGCGTCGAGGTAGCTACTCCCGGCGTCGTCACGGACTCGCGATCCGCGTAGCCACAACCGCGTGACCACAAGGCGTAAACTAACACGGAACTCCGTAGTTCCGCATGGATCCACGGACCCGCGTAGGTATCCTCGAATCATGGTCCTGCACCGCTGAGTCTACCGCGACGGAGGCGGCTTAACCTCGGACACAAGTCAAGGTGAGTGGTACAATACCAACATAACGGTGATAGTCAAACAACTTTAAAGCGCGATCGAGAAAACCCCTTTATACTAACATCACAAGATACTAACACACGTAGCATCCTAACATGTTTACTTCTCAAATCAACAAGAACGTATTATAAGGCTATCACAAACCGATACAATCAAGTTATTCACACAAGGTGCTTTACTAACAAGTTCGAATTATCTAACCCCAAAGTACTTCACACATTAAATCTTTAAAAGATCTGTTTCTTTCACATAAGTCACCTGATACCCGTAGTATAAAATAGAGTGACCGTCCTTTTAAGAAAACCAAAACTCTTACCTTTGTAAAATCAAGTAACAACATTATTTCCCAAACGTCCAAGTTTGCCTAATTTCAAATGTTCACGTTTCTTATTTTAGAAAGGTTTGGTGGTTCATAGCCTTATTCAGTTAAGAATATAATTTTCTTTTAAACAATCGAGAAACATAAGCCTTATATGTGAGTAGGATATTCTTGTTTATAACAATCTTATTACAATGACCATGATCTAGGAAATATCATTTTGTCTCATCTTAGCTTCATGCGGATGGAAGTTGCTCTTGGTTTTATTAATACTTAATTAATCAAAACATTTCCCTTTATTACTTATTCTGTGGTTTGTCGATACATTACGATTTAGAAATCGATAAAACATTCTTAAGCCGTTATACCTAACTTCCCATAAAGCTAGTATAACTCTTAAGTTTTCAAAAACCAAGTATTACTTCTTCTTTCAAAATGATTCAAAACTCTTTTGAAATACTTCAAGTTCTTTATTAACACATAACAAGCGATTATAGTTCAATTGATTACCTTTTAAAAACCATATGTATTTTCTTACCATCATAAAGCCTTTATAACCTTCTTCCCATATATCCGTTATAAAACTTTATGTTCTTCACCAATCAAATAAATTTAGTACATGACGTCTGCGTACTACATAGTTCACACATATCATGCTAGAAGAGATAGGAAGAGGTTCACATACCTCGCGGCAGTATCGACTAATAGCAAACGCTCAAGTACTTCCAGCTTCGGCTACTCCTTAAGCCAAGTAGAGCGCGCCACACGTAGTACTTGACCTATAAGGCCACGGCGCTTATTAACATCAAGATCTTATCGTAGAACATTCTACGAAAATTCGGACACCTCCCCGCAGCGTAAATCTCCTCCTCTAACGGCGGCTACGAAGCCAACCGAGGGGTTATACATCTAACGACGGGTACAATTCTACTCGCGATTACTACACAAGTCTCATGTCTGATCCTATGTAATTACTGATTCGATTCGATTCTTGAGCTTAAGTCAAAAGACATTGCGCGATGCTAAGCTTAGTTCTATATATAGTATACTTCAACTATATAATCTAACAACATGTAATTTCCAATTACAAATAGAGACAAGATAATTACCTCGATAAGCCCATAATTATCCAAGTATAAATGTCGATCCTTAGCAACGCTTAGCTCTACTCGGTGCTCGACCCGCTCCAACAACCCTTAGAAGTTCTAACCAACTTCTACTTAATTACTTCAATCACTCAATGAAGATTTCCTTAGGGTTTCGGTTTGAGACAAAAAGGACATCTGGTAGTATTTTGACTCTTCGTATAGAGGTTTCTTTGGAATACTACAAGGTATACGGCTAAGGTAATTTGGGCATTACAACAATACTTGGAGAGTATTTCCTACCAAGAGGGGTACCTCGGCACACCAGGAGGGGGTGTACCCGCCGGCCAAGGCCTCAGGAGGGGGTGCACCTCGGCCAAGGCCTCGCAAAGGAAGAGGAGGGACAGAAACCAGCAAGGAGGGAGGAGGTTTTCAAGACTTGGAAATTATGGAATGGATGAAGAAGTCTTCAAAGGGAGAGGTATTTATAGGCCAAGCAAAGGCCAACCAATGGCCAAGATCTAGCCAAGTGGGGGCAAGTGGAGGGCGAGATATGCCCAAGTGCCCCTAGACCCTACTCCTTAAAACCTCACAAATATCTACACAAATATCTAGCAACCCTTGCCCGTCCAATCGGCCTAACGCCCTTGAAGTCCACCAACGAGAGGGTGCCAAGTGTTGCCCTCTCGTTGGTCCAAAGCGTTTCGTCTCTCGGAAAAATCCGCAAAAATACTAAATGACATAGCCGTAATTTACCGCCGTAAGTTAGGTAGAGCGTTTAAATCGGCGACTCTAGCAGGGTGTTGTGCACAAACATATTTCGGCCCGAGGTGCCATGGGGGTGACACGTGTCGCCCACGATTAAATCAAAATATTTCGTCTTGAAAATATCCATATGGCCAAAATCTCAAAATCAAGCGGGCCCACAAAACCGTAAATTTCTCCCGGGGGCCCCACGTGACCATTTCAGAAAATAAAATTCCATCATTCTAATATAATCTAAGAAGTCCAAGACCCAAATCTGGGAATCCAATGCCCAGTAACGACCCTTTTTCGTTCACAAAAGCGGAAACTTTTAGTGGAAAAAAATCCTCTTTCTTCCTTTCCAATCTTTACACGTATTCTCGCAAATGCGTCGCCCTCGCATACATACCACGGAACTACGGGTATAACATTCTTCCCCAGAAACATTCGTCCGAATGTTCCTTCTAAGTCCCCAAACATACTGGCGTCGATATAGTCTCTACTACTATACTTATGAGAACAATCACGCCACACTGGCCATGAAACACTGCGCAAAGACTTACATCCAAGCCCACGAGGAAACACCTCTATATCACCACAAATACCTCTTCCGGGGTCAAAATATACTTCCTCGATCCGATACCACTTTTGTCACTTTGCGAGCCTTGCTCGGCGACCCGACAAATGGTGCCGGTGCTGCGATCCACGAGGCATGCCGCCCGGCCCTTCGGGATGTGCCATACGAGAGCCACGGTTGGGTCTGTTCCGTGGTAGAGCTCGCCTCTTTATACGGCCCCGAACATAACAATACGAAAGGCGGACGTCTCGCCTCCTAAGTCGGACGGCAATTGCTAACATATAAGCAACTGGCCTATTCTTCACATGAACTCAAAAAGCCCAAAGTAACTCGGGCTAAGTTCCTTGTTTCCAAAACTCGTCACACTGTCCGGTGGTACTTTCAAGAAGACCATTGTCGGCACGAACTCTAGCGTCGTCGATTATCATACGATTCCTGCAGTGCGAACTTCTTCTAGACGAGCTTTACCCTATCCATGATCTGCTGGAACAAGCTGAACCAATGCGAACCTTGCCAACATCGAACCAATCGGCCGGCAACTTACACTTCCGCCTTACAAGGCTTCATAAGCGACATCAGAACACGAAAGGTAGCTAGAAGCACTTCTCTCTGAGGAGACAACAATCCCGACTACCCACGAAATCCACACTGGCAGGCGAATGCGGTCTGAGACTACTTTGAGTTCTTAACCTGCTGGTAAAACTTCGAGAAACAAAAACAGTAGTACCACTGGCTCCACTGTTTGTCATAAGGTGAAGGTAGGCACCCGTGCAGCCTTACAACCTTTTAGATAACTCAACACGGTAGAGTAAGCGGTCTGGTGAAAAATACGATGGGCTGCCCCCATCGGCCCGACCACGGGTCGATGGCATCCACGAACTCGTACGCTGGTTAACTAAACTTGGGCCGAACTGCCTCACCACGCTAACACACGGCGGGACCACCAACTGGCCCCACCACCAAACTGCGCGGGTTGACTGGCGTGGCCTCAACTCGACCCACTTTCATTCCACACTACTTAGGGACCTATCCCCAAACATAGCTCACGTGCACTATGCACTTCTGATAAGGATCAAACATAACACTACACCTTTTCTTGAGATGGCCTTACCTCTAAGGTCTCCACGTATAACACTCTAAGGCTCACACCTTCTCTATCCCCAAAATCTTACTCGGTTAGCCCATGATTTCTAATCACAACTAACACACTTCTTTATCGAACATAGCACTTAAGGTATACTCACCTTGAAAGTTCTGAAGGACCTTCGCTCTGGCCCTCTCCTGCTGTCCTTGGTTAACCCGTCGATCTCTACGTTTCTCGGCCTGCTGTACATAAGCCCGTACACAGGCCATGCTCAAGCCCAACTGAAGAATTACTCTTGCACAACCCTCTCTTAGGTAGTCATCAAGACTCGTGGTACATCGGTATAATCTCAGTAGCCAAATCCATAGCTAATGTGAGTCGCCTCTTTGCAATCTATATTCATTGTTCCGGTCGTGGGCGAAGGTTCAAATATCATGGGCGGTAAGGCTGCCGTCATCGTGCTAAACTCTGCTGGGGCTAGTGGCGTCGCGAAATCCCGAATGAAGCACTACCTAGGTAATGATTGGGCTATGCCTCATGGCGCTACGAACTCTACTCGCGCTCCTGGCGCTTGCCCTCCTGGGCCCGGGTTGCCCTACGCGGAGGCATAACGATAAGGGAAAAAATTTCATCAGAGGGTCCAACTTACAACTCAGCCCTAAGGCACGATCTCAGAGTGAGAAGAATAGAAACCAATCCTAAATATCCTATAGCCTCCTGATTATTGGCGTGGTGCACAACACACCGATAATCAAGACTCTCTTGAATCTGATGCGTAGACACTTTCCAGGATTAAGCGCTCACGATACCACTTTTGTCACGACCGATTAGGGCGTGGTGGTGCCTTACCGGGCACCTAGTGATACAACATCAGTAATCGTGAACATAAAACAATACGAGACATATTATGAAATATGAAACAATAATCGAGAAAAACTTGCCTTTCGACATATATATAAATAACAACTTTTCCAACATGAGCAGTTTTAATCCCTTTTACAAACCACTTTGCCTGCGGTACTCTGGACCTCTAAGAAATGATACGACAACAATGGCGGGGCGGGGCCGCCATACCACGAATGTAAACACCTACAACAACAGGGGACTATACCATCGATAAGCCTCGGAGAAAGCGGAGCTTTCCATGTGGCTTGTGACCCTAAGGCGAGGATCGATGGCGGTGTACCTTTACTGCGGCATGAACGCGGCCCGAAGGAGGTCGATCTAACAGTACAGTATGTGGCGAAAATAAATCACGTAAATGAAATCATAGTAGTCTATACAAAGCGGGAGACATGTATGATAACCAAACTCTGATTCACCATAAATGCGATCGTGTCAAGTCGGGGACTCGCGCCTCAAGTCATCACTCAATTTTACCAATGGGTCTCACGCCCACAACATCAATCGTGCGTGGAATACCTTCCTCACTGCGGCGGTTATGATACACAAACACCAAGGAATACATGAACACGGGTCCCACGTGTCCTAATAAAGCGATGCGAGGTAAATGCGAAGGCATAGCCGACTACTAACACCCGCAGTACCAACAAGGTCATAAAATGTGTCATGATATCTGTCTGCACCGTCACATGATAAAAGGCGGTCACTCGCGCGATATCAAATGTGCGCGTCTAGCCTGAACTCTCGCTGACTCGCATAGGCCAACCTCATAGGCGCGTGAGGTATAACCCGCTTGTCGGTAGCTACTCCCGGCATCGTCACGGACTCGCGATCCGCGTAGCCACAAACCGCATGACCACGAGGGCGTAAACTAACACGGAACTCCGTAGTTCGCATGGATCCCCGGACCCGCGAGGTATCCTCGAATCATGGTCCCCGGACCGCTGAGTCTACCCGCGTCGGAGGCGGCAACCTCGGACACAAGTCAAGGTGAGTGGTACAATACCAACATAACGGTGATAGTCAAACAACTTTAAAAAGCGCGATCGAGGAAAACCCTTTATACTAACATCACAAGATACTAACACGTAGCATCCTAACATGTTTACTTCTCAAATCAACAAGAGCGTATTATAAGGCTATCACAAACCGATACAATCAAGTTATTCACACAAGGTGCTTTCTACTAACAAGTTCGTATCTAACCCCAAAGTACTTCACATTAAATCTTTAAAGATCTGTTTCTTTCACATAAGTCACACAATACGTAGTATAAAATAGAGTGACCGTCCTTTTAAGAAAACCAAAACTCTTACCTTTGTAAAATCAAGTAACAACATTATTTCCCAAGCGTCCAAGTTTGCCTAATTTCAAATGTTCACGTTTCTTATTTTAGAAAGGTTTAGTGGTTCATAGCCTTATTCATTTAAGAATATAATTTTCTTTTAAACAATCTGAGAAACATAAGCCTTATATGTGAGTAGGATATTCTTGTTTATAACAATCTTATTACTGACAACCATGATCTAGGAAATATCATTTTGTCTCATCTTAGCTTATGCGGATGGAAGTTGCTCTGGTTTTATTAATACTTAATTAATCAAAACATTTCCCTTTAACTTATTCTTGTGGTTTGTCGATACATTCGATTTCCGAAATCGGTAAAACATTCTTAAGCGTTATACCTAACTTCCCGTAAAGCTAGTATAACTCTTAAGTTTTCAAAAACCAAGTATTACTTCTTCTTTCAAAATGATTCAAAACTCTTTTGAAATACTTCAAGTTCTTTATTAACACATAACAAGCGATTATAGTTCAATTGATTACCTTTTAAAAACCACATGTATTTTCTTACCAACATAAAGCCGTTATAACCAACTTCCCATAAAGCCGTTATAACACTTTATGTTCTACACCAATCAAATACATTTAGTACATGCGTCGTCACCGTACTACATAGTTCACACATATCATGCTAGAAGAGATAGGAAGAGGTTCACATACCTCGCGGCAGTATCGACTAATAGCAAACGCTCAAGTACTTCCAATCGGCTACTCCTTAAGCCCAGTAGAACGCGCCACGTAGTACTTCAACCTATAAGGCCACAAGGCGCATTAACATCAAGATCTTATCGTAGAACATTCTACGAAAATTCGGCAAAGACCTCCCCATGGCGTAAATCTCCTCTCTACAGGTAGGCTACCAAGCCAACGAGGGGTTATACATCTAACGACGGGTACAATTCTACTCCACAGTACTACTACACAAGTCTCTGTAATGTCTGTCCTATGTAATTACTGATTCGATTCGATTCTTGGGCTTAAGTCAAAAGACATTGCAGCGATGCTAAGCTTAGTTCTATATATAGTATACTTCAACTATATAATCTAACAACATGTAATTTCCAATTACAAATAGAGGACAAGATAATTACCTCGATAAGCCCATAATTATCCAAGTATAAATGTCGATCCTTATGGCGCTTAGCTCTACTCGGGTGCTCCACCGCTCCAAACAACCCTTAGAAGTTCTAACCAACTTCTACTTATGTTATACCCGTATTTCGGTATATGCGTGGGGCGTGCGTGGAGAATTTGAGCCTTAAGTTAGGCTTTGGTTGAAATTTGGGCACAAGTGCGAATAGAGTCGTTTTTCGACGAAGCGTTTCCACGACTACGTTGGGAAAATTCCGGCTATGTCATTTAGTATTTTTGCGAATTTTTCCGAGAGACGAAATGTTTTGGACCAACGGGAGGTGACACTTGTCACCCTCAGTGGGCGTTGGGTTGGCGATTGGGTCACGTTTCTATGGCCTATTGGCTCCTTGTTTTGGCCTTGTTTTGTGGCTTGTTTGGTGCCATGTTTTGTGCCTTGTTTTGTGGAGTAGGGTTTAGGGTGCACTTGGCTTAATCTTGTCCTTACACTTGCTATACACTTGGAAGGATCTTGGCCTTGGTTGGCCTTTGGTTTGCTATAAATACCCCTAAATGTGAAGACTTCATCCATTCAAAACTTCCAAGTCTTGAAACCCTCTCCTCACTTTGTGAGCTCTGGCGAGAGCCTTCCCCTCCGCACCGTGTGGCCTTTGGCGAGAACACCCTCCCCTAGCCTAGTGTGCTAGGCAGCCTACCCCCTTGGTAGAAAGTTGTCTTCCAGTATTGTTATAATGCCCAAAATACCTTAGCCTTGTACCTTGTAGTATTCCAAAGATACCTCTATACGTAGAGCAGAAAATACTACCCTTTTGTCCCTTTAGTCTCAAACCGAAACCCTAAGAAAATCTTCGTTGATTGATTGAAGTATTTAAGTAGAAGTTGGTTAGAACTTAAGGGTTGTTTGGAGCGGGATGGAGCACCGGAGTTGGAGCTAAGCGTTGCTAAGGATCGACATTTAACTTGGATAATTATGGGCTTATCGAGGTAATTATCTTGTCCTCTATTTGTAATTGGAAATTACATGTTATTAGAATATATAGTTGAAGTATACTATATATAGAACTAAGCTTAATCTTTGCGGCAATGTCTTTTGACTTAAGCTGAAGAATAAAGAAAAGAAGCGCCTTTGTATTTACATAGGGTATGTGCGGTAGACTTGTGTAGTATTCTTGAGTAGAATTGTACACGTCAGGTTAGGCGTGTAAACCCCCACTGGTTGGCTTGATGGCGGCCTCGATAGAGAGGAGATTTCTGTTGTTGCGGGGAAGGTCTTCTAATTTTACGTAGAAATGGAACCTTGTGTTTTGAAGTTAATAGGCGTTTGTGACCTTTCTAGGTGAAAGTACTAAGAGTAGCGTATTCTACTTGAGGAGTGGAAAGGGCTAGCAAGGTTGTAGTACTTGGAGCATTTTGCTTATTGTCGATACTCGTCGCGAGGTATGTGAACCTCTTCCTATCTGTTCTAGCATGATATGTGTGTAGCTATGTAATGCGGTGGGCGTCTGAAGTGCTAAGTGTATTTGTTTGGTTTAAACATAAAGTGTTATAACGGCTTTATGGAAAGTTGGTTATAACAGCTTTATGTAGGTAAGAAAATGGTTTACTGATGTTAGAAGTTAAGAGACTTGATCTTATAAGATAAGAGACTTAACTTATTTGTTTTAATGTGGATGTTTGTGTGAAACCTCATTCGTGAGTAATGAGTACTTGGTTTTAAAGGGATAATGTTTCTTGATTTGAAATCAGAATGTGTATCGACAGACAACTGCAGCGTTAATAAAGGAAAATGTATTGAATAATGATGTGTTGTATTAAAACCAGTAGAAACCTCCATCTGCATAGAAGCTAAGATGAGACAAAATGATATTACATTTTCTAGATCATTTCTTTGTAATAAGATCGTTATAAACAAGAATAAACTACTCACATATATGACATATGTTACTCAATTGTTTTAAAGAGATTAAGACTATGAGTTATGAAACCTTTCTAAAATAAGTGACTTGAGCATTTGAAAATGAGAAGCTTGAGTAATTGAAACTAGGCAAAGCTGGAACTTAGGAAAGAATGTTGTTTCTTGATTTTGAAAAGGAATGTGGTTTGGTCATTCTAATACTACGTGTATAGGGTGACTTTTATAATAGTAATTGATCTCTTTTAATAGAACTTAACGTATGTAGTACTTTGGTGTTAAAAACCGGACTTTGGCATAAAATGAAAGTACTTTGAGTTGTGTGAAACTTGCCTATGCTTGTTGTTGTGAAACTTGCCTATGTTTGTTGTTGTGAAACTTGCCTATGCTTGTGATGATAGCCTTTGTTGTGCAAGTGTGGTATTTACGTATTCTGGCGTCTCGATAGAGGCGGTCGACTTATTGAGAACTTACTTGGGCGTCTTTGGCGGTGATGGAGAATTCCGGGTATGTTTCCATTTTGATTCTTGTCTTGTTGTTGATGTCACATGGGCGTATACACCGTCACGATGATTAGGGCATGCGGCCCGTGCGGTGGGTTGATTACGATATATTGTTATTGTGGTTACATGGACATGTCTACACGAGGTAGAATTCGGGGCATGTGGCGTGCGGCGGGGTTGATCACCCGGTATATTATTGTTGATGTCACATGGGCGTGTCTGCGAGGTAGAATTCGGGGCATGTGGCGTAGGGGCATTGGTATTATTGTTGCATCATGGACATGTCTGCCGATCTGCGAGTCGGGGCATGCGGCCGTGATGCGAACATGATTGATGTTGTGGGCGTGAGACCCATAGTTATATTTGAGTGATGACTTGAGGCGTGAGTCCTCGATCGACATGTTGCTTTTATGTTGTGAGCGTAGTTTGGTTATCATACATGTCTCACCTTTATATAGACTAGTATGATTTCATTCTGATATTTTCTGATTTCACATACTTGGTACTGTTATCTTGACCTCGCCCTTGGCTGCGTTCATCTGCGGTAGAGGTACATCGGTCGTGGATCCTCGCTCTTAGGATCTCGATTCAGCGTTTTGGAAGCTCCGTTTCTCGGAGGCTTATCTTTTAGTATGTGTTCCACTGAGTTGTAGGTTCTTGTACATTCGGGGTATGGCGAGGCCACTGTCCGTCATAGTTGTTGTAAATCTTAAGTGCATGTAATCTTTGTTGTGGCGGGGTTTGTAAAAAGATTAAAGCATTCGTTTTGTAAGAGTTGTATTTATATATGTTATTGGAAGGTAGCAGTTGGGTTGGCTTTGTTTTATGATCATATATCTTGTTTCTTGTTTAAAGTTTTATTTTCCATTGGTTTTCTCGATGTTGTGTCACTAGGGTGCGGGATAAGGCACGATGCGGGCCGGGGCGGAGTCGTTACAAAAGTGGTATCGAGCGATTAATCCTCGGAAAGTGTCTGACCGTGTCTAGTAGAGTCTTGATTATCGATGTGTTGTGCACCACATCTATAATCGGGAGGCTGAGACATTTAGGATTAGTTTCCATTCTTCTCATTACGAGATCGTGCCTTAGAGGCGTGTTGTAAGTTGGACCTCTCTGCGTATCTCGTTTTTACCGATTATGCCTCGCGCGAGGCAACGAGCCACGAAGGGCAAGGCGTAGGAACCGCTAGTGAGATCTGAGAGAATGCGAGGCACGAGCCCGAGCGATACACGAGGTTGTGCTTGACGGCGGGTTTTGTGAAGCCCGGCCCAATGAGTTAGAAGCGCGGCAATGGCTGCGAGACGCATGATACACGAGCCTCCGGTCCCACGATGCAGGCGAGAGAGATGGGTTACAAGGAGATGGCGATTCTTTGGCGAGTCGTGGCAGATATGAGGATAGGTGGATCTGGCGATTCGATTCGATGCTGATGGTTCACCCCGAGCAGATAGTTTGAGGCTACGGGACTTTACGAGTTGTAGCGCGAGTTTTATGGGTGAGGCACGAGGATGATCGCGAGGAGTTCATCCGGCGATTCTGACGGATCGTGCGGGTGATCAAGGCTTGAGACCGAGTGCGTGACCTTTGGTTCGCATCGGCCGCGTGATACCGATTGGTTTGATTCATAGGAGCTTTCGGGAGAGCATGCACCTCCAGCGGTATGGGATGAGTTTTGGGGCTTTCTCACTCACTTCTTGCCTCGCGGATGAGGAGAACGCACGGTAAACGATTTTTGATGCTTAAACGAGGCGGGCGTGCGGTTCGGGAGTACAATGTGAGTTCGACTCATTGGCGTGCGTCCAGCGTTGGTAGCTAGTATGGAGGATCGAGTGCACCGATATGTTACGAGGCTCGATGATTACATGTCGAGGCATGTTGAGTAGCTCTTCAGGGCATGGACATTGCCGCATGCGAGCTCATCGGCTGGGATGTGAGGCACGGAGAGGTCGGCGGAATGACGAATCGCGAGAAGAGGCGAGAACAACGAGGTCCTTTGGTGACTTTCGAGGCGGACCGCCTCGGCATACTAGTTTTGTACCTCCGCCGGTCGAGTGGTCCTCGCAACCTTCAGAGTATTCGGGGCGGTCGGGGCTCGAGGTTGAGTTTCGAGGAAGTAAGGGTGTTGGCGGATGCGGTCACCCTACCTCGGTGTGGTCGATGTGGTAGACCGCATTTGGAGTGTCGTGGTGCGGGAGCTTGTTATTTTTGCGGCCAGCGAGGCCATTTTGGCGAGCTGTCAGGCGAGGGTACGGATGTTACGACTCACCCGGATCGATGGGTGGTTCGCCGCGCATACTGTTATGCGCCTGCGGTGGCCTATGATTAGAGTGGAGCGGTAGCTTCAGGTATATCCTTAACCCTCTAGAGTTTTGGTATGCTTGTTATGATGGTCTCATTATTATGTGCTATGTACGAATAGCGTTGTGTTAATTGTGAGTTAGAAAACATGCTTAGTTGGGAGGATACGTATGGGGGCATGGTAAGTGTGAACCTTAGACTATGTCACGACTGAGACCTTAGGGGTAAGGTCGTCTTGAGTTAAAGATTTATTTTATGTTTGACCCTTATCAGAGTAGTAGTATACGTGGGATTTATTTGTGTGATAAGTCCGTGGGTAGTGTGAGATGGAAGTGGTAGCTTTCATGATGTGAATTAGTAAGATTGTTCCGGATCGGGGAACAAGAGTTTGGCGATTGGGGGTCGGGTTGAGGACCATTTGCGGGTCAACCAGTAACCGGTTTGGGGTGGGGTCGGTTGGGTGGTCCTCCGGTGGTAGGGTCACGAGGATGCTAGGCCCAGTTTGTTTGACCATCGTATGAGTTGGTGGATATGTTCGACGAGCGGATCGTGGAGGCGGGAGCGGCCTTAGAAAGATCGAAGTTAGTAAGATGACCAAGTTTGGAGGTAGTGACTCGAGGTTGGAAACGAGCGTTGTGAAGTGTGAGTGCAGATACTAGAAAGAGTTTGAGTATTCGAGAAAGTGCAACAAGATAGGGGTAAAGTGAGCGTGTGTGATCGTTTCTTTTGTGAAATGAAGGTGTGAAGGAGTATATTTTAGACCTCGGGTAAGGGGTTTTGTGATGATTAGAGGTGTTTCCTCGTTGACACGGGTTTAAGTATTAGTGCGTTTGTTATTTTTATGGCGGTGTAGCATGATTGTTTTCGTGCGTATAGCGATGAAGGCTATACTAGCGCATGTTTGTGTTGAGACTTGAGAAGGAACATTCGGACGAATGTTTCTAGAGAGGAGAATGTTATACCGTATTTCCAGTATATGCGTGGGGCGTGCGTGGAGAATTTGAGCCTTAAGTTAGGCTTTGGTTCGAAATTTGGGCACAAGTGCGAATAGAGTCGTTTCCGACGAAGCGTTTCCCACTTACGTTGGGAAAATTCGGCTATGTCATTTAGTATTTTGCGAATTTTTCCGAGAGGCGAAATGTTTTGGACCAACGGGAGGGTGACACTTGTCACCCTCAGTGGCGTTGGGTTGGCGATTGGGTCACGTTTACATGGCCTATTGGCTCCTTGTTTTGGCCTTGTTTGTGGCTTGTTTGGTGCCATGTTTTGTGCCTTGTTTTGTGGAGTAGGGTTTAGGGTGCACTTGGCTTAATCTTGTCCTTACACTTGCTATACACTTGGAAGGATCTTGGCCTTGGTTGGCCTTTGGTTTTGCTATAAATACCCCTAAATGTGAAGACTTCATCCATTCAAAAACTTCCAAGTCTTGAAACCCTCTCCTCCCCTTTGTGAGCTCTAAACGAGAGCCTTCCTCCCCTTTCGTGTGGCCTTTGGCGAGAACACCTCCTCCACAGCCTAGTGTGTGCTAGCCGAGCCTACCCACTTGGTAGAAAGTTGTCTTCCAGTATTGTTATAATGCCCAAAATACCTTAGCCTTGTACCTTGTAGTATTCCAAAGATACCTCTATACGTAGAGCAGAAAATACTACCACTTTTGTCCCTTTAGTCTCAAACCAGAAACCACTAAGAAAATCTTCGTTGATTGATTGAAGTATTTAAGTAGAAGTTGGTTAGAACTTCTAAGGGTTGTTTGGAGCGGGTTGGAGCACCCGGAGTTGGAGCTAAACGTTGCTAAGGATCGACATTTAACTTGGATAATTATGGGCTTATCGAGGTAATTATCTTGTCCCTCTATTGTAATTGGAAATTACATGTTATTAGAATATATAGTTGAAGTATACTATATATAGAACTAAGCTTAGTACTGCGGCAATGTCTTTTGACTTAAGCCTGAAGAATAAAGAAAAGAACTGCACTGTATTTACATAGGACTGTATTGCAGTAGACTTGTGTAGTATTACTGAGTAGAATTGTACACGTCCGGTTAGACGTGTAAACCCCCCCCCCTGGTTGGCTTGATGGCCGGCCTCGATAGAGGAGGAGATTTCTGTTGTTGCGGGGAAGGTCTTCGAATTTTACGTAGAAATGGAACCTTGTGTTTTGAAGTTAATAGACGTTTGTGACCTTTCTAGGTGAAAGTACTAAGAGTAGCGTATTCTACTTGAGGAGTGGAAAGGGCTAGCAAGGTTGTAGTACTTGGAGCATTTTGCTTATTGTCGATACTCGTCGCGAGGTATGTGAACCTCTTCCTATCTGTTCTAGCATGATATGTGTGTAGCTATGTAATGCGGTGGGCGTCTGAGTGCTAAGTGTATTTGTTTGGTTTAAACATAAAGTGTTATAACGGCTTTATGGAAAGTTGGTTATAACGACTTTATGTAGGTAAAAAAATGGTTTCTTGATGTTAGAAGTTAAGAGACTTGATCTTATAAGATAAGAGACTTAACTTATTTGTTTTAATGTGGATGTTTGTGTTAAACCTCATTCGTGAGTAATGAGTACTTGGTTTTTAAAGGGATAATGTTTCTTGATTTGAAATCGAGAATGTGTATCGACAGGACCAACTGCGGCGTTAATAAAGGAAAATGTATTGAATAATGATGTGTTGTATTAAAACGAGAAACCTCCATCTGCATAGAAGCTAAGATGAGACAAAATGATATTACATTTTCTAGATCATGCATTTCTTTGTAATAAGATCGTTATAAACAAGAATAAACTACTCACATATATGACATATGTTACTCAATTGTTTTAAAAGAGATTAAGACTATGAGTTATGAAACCTTTCTAAAATAAGTGACTTGAGCATTTGAAAATGAGAAGCTTGAGTAATTGAAACTAGGCAAAGCTGGAACTTAGGAAAGAATGTTGTTACTTGATTTTGAAAAGGAATGTGGGTTGGTCATTCTAATACTACGGGTATAGGGTGACTTTTATAAAAGTAATGGATCTCTTTTAAAAGAACTTAACGTATGTAGTACTTTGGGGTTAAAAACGGACTTTGGCATAAAATGAAAGTACTTTGAGTTGTGTGAAACTTGCCTATGCTTGTTGTTGTGAAACTTGCCTATGTTTGTTGTTGTGAAACTTGCCTATGCTTGTGATGATAGCCTTTGTTGTGCAAGTGTGGTATTTACGTATTCTGGCGTCTCGATAGAGGCGGTCGACTTGTTGAGAACTTACTTGGGCGTCTTTGGCGGTGATGGAGAATTCCACGGGTATGTTTCCATTTTGATTCTTGTCTTGTTGTTGATGTCACATGGACATGTCTACACCGTCAAAGATTAGGGGCACGCGGCCGTGCGGCGGGTTGATTACGATATATTGTTATTGTGGTTACATGGACATGTCTACAGAGGTAGAATTCGGGGCATGTGGCCGTGCGGCGGGTTGATCACGATATATTATTGTTGATGTCACATGGGCGTGTCTACGAGGTAGAATTCCGGGGCATGTGGCCATGGGCATTGGTATTATTGTTGCATCGTGGACATATGCCGTCTGAATTCGGGGCATGCGGCCGTGATGCGAACATGATTGATGTTGTGGGCGTGAGACCCATAGTTATATTTGAGTGATGACTTGAGGCGTGAGTCACATTTGGACATGATCGCTTTTATGTTGTGAATCGTAGTTTGGTTATCATACATGTCTCACGCTTTATATAGACTAGTATGATTTCATTCTGATATTTTTGATTTCACATACTTGGTACTGTTATCTTGACCTCGCCGAGGCTGCGTTCATGCCGCGAGTAGTACATCGGTCGTGGATCCTCGCTCTTAGGATCTCGGTTCAGCGTTTTGGGAAGCTCCGTTTCTCGGAGGCTTATCTTTTGGTATGTGTTCCTGAGTTGTAGGTTCTTGTACATTGAGGGTATGGCGAAGCCTGTCCGTCATAGTTGTTGTAAATCTTAAGTGCATGAAATCTTGTTGTGGCGGGGTTTGTAAAAAGATTAAAGCATTCGTTTTGTAAGAGTTGTATTTATATATGTTATTGGAAGGTAGCAGTTGGGTTGGCTTTGTTTATGATCATATATCTTGTTTCTTGTTTAAAGTTTTATTTTCCGCTGGTTTTCTCTGATGTTGTGTCACTAGGGTGCCCGGGATAAGGCACCAGTAACGGGCCCCGGGACGGGTCGTTACAACTTAATTACTTCAATCACTCAATGAAGATTTCCTTAGGGTTTCGGTTTGAGACAAAAAGGACATACGGTAGTATTTCCGGGCTCTTCGTATAGAGGTTTCTTTGGAATACTACAAGGTATACGGCTAAGGTAATTTGGGCATTACAACAATACTTGGAGTATTTCCTACCAAGAGGGGTACCTCACGCACCACTAGGAGGGTGTACCACGGCAAGGCCTCTAGGAGGGGTGCACCCGCCGGCGAGCCTCATGAAGGAAGAGGAGGGGCGAAACTAACAAGGAGGAGGAGGTTTTCAAGACTTGGAAATTATGGAATGGATGAAGAAGTCTTCAAAGGGGAGGGTATTTATAGGCCAAG
Organism: Przewalskia tangutica; assembly: GCA_029844215.1. NCBI lineage: Eukaryota > Viridiplantae > Streptophyta > Magnoliopsida > Solanales > Solanaceae > Przewalskia > Przewalskia tangutica. The sequence continues at coordinate 113,822,741 of CM056727.1, forward strand.
CAAAGGCCAACCAATGGCCAAGATCTAGCCAAGTGGGGCAAGTGGAGGCGAGATATGCCCAAGTGCCCCTAGACCCTACTCCTTAAAACCCTAAATATCTACACAAATATCTAGCAACTTGCCCCGTCCAATCGGCCTAACGCCTTCGAGTCCTGGCGAGAGGGTGCCAAGTGTTGCCCTCTCGTTGGTCCAAAGCGTTTCGTCTCTCGGAAAAATCATAAAAATACTAAATGACATAGCCGTAATTTACCGCCCGTAAGTTAGGTAGAGCGTTTACGTCAACGACTCTAACCGGGTGTTGTGCACAAACATATTTCGGCCCGGGTGCCACGTGGGGTGACACGTGTCGCCCCGATTCGTCCAAAATATTTCGTCTTAGAAAATATCCATAACCAAAATCTCAAAATCAAAGCGGGCCCACAAAGCGTAAATTTCTCAGTGGGCCCACGTGACCATTTCCGAAAATAAAATTCCATAATTCTAATATAATCTAAGAAGTCCAAAAACCAAATCTGGGAATCCAATTCCCATTAACGAACCTTTTTCCTTCACAAAAACCGGAAACTTTTCCGTGGAAAAAAAATCCCCTCTTTCTTCCTTTCCAATCTTTCTGTCGTATTCTCGTACGTACGTCCTCGCATACATACCCTGGAACTACGGGGTATAACACATTATTGGTTTCTTGCTGTGATGTATATGCTTTGATAGATCCAGGTTCTACCTTGTCCTATATATCTCCTCATATTGCTGGTAGAATAGGGATAGAGCCCGAGTCCATGGAATCTTTTGAGGTGGCTACGCCGATAGGTGCTTCAGTGGGAGATGAGCGGGTATATAAGGCTTGCCCAGTGACTATAGATGGTCGTCAGACTCTAGCTGACTTGATAGAGTTGGATATGACAGACTTCGATGTGATTATGGGTATGGATTGGCTAGCGTCTTGCTATGCCAATGTGACTGAGAGAGAGGTTAGTTCGGATTCGGTTTCTGGTGGCAGTTATCGAGTGGAAGGGAATCTTGCATCGAGGTAGGTTTATTTCTTACCTCAAGGCTAGGAAGATGGTACAGAAGGGGTATATTTACCATTTGGTTCGGGTATTCGATACTGAGGTGAGATCTAGGACCTTGATCGATTAGGTCGTTAGAGAGTTTTCAGACGTATTCCCAGACGAGCTTCCGGGTATCCCTCCTGAGAGGGAGATTGAGTTTTGCATCGATTTGGCGCCAGACACTCGACCGATATCTATTCCGCCATACAGGATGGCACCTGCCGAGTTGAAGGAATTGAAGGACCAGCTGAAAGATTTGCTGGAGAAAGGCTTTATTAGGCCAAGTGTTTCTCCATAGGGAGCACCAATGTTATTTGTAAAGAAGAAGGATGGGACGCTGCGTATGTGTATTGATTACAGGCAGCTGAACAAGGTAACTATCAAGAACAGATATCCCCTCCCCAGGATTGACGATTTGTTTGACCAGTTGCAGGGTGCAAAGTGTTTTCCAAGATAGACCTGCGGTCTGGTTATCATCAGGTGCGAGTTAGAGAGATAGATATCCCAAAGACTGCATTCAGGACCCGGTATGGGCACTATGAGTTCAGGGTGATGTCTTTCGGGTTGACCAACGCCCAGCGGTTATCACGACCGGTCGGGCCCGTGGTGGTGCCTTACCGGGCACCCTAGTGATACAACATCGAGTAATGTGGAACATAAAGCGATACAAGACATATTATGAAATATGAAACAATAATCTGAGAAAAACTTGCCTTCGGCATATATGTAAATAACAACTTTTTCAACATGAGCAGTTTAATCCTTTTTACAAACCACCGCAGTACTCTGGACCTCACAGAATGATATGACAACAAAGGCGGGACGGGGCCCGCCAAACCACGAATGTAAACACTTACTCTGACGAGGACTATACGTGATAAGCCTCGGAGAAGCGGAGCTTCCCAACAGCTGGCGTGACCACGAGCTAGGATCAACGGCGGTGTACCTCGACTGCGGCATGAGCGGCCCGAAGGAGGTCGATCTGGCAGTGCAAGGTATGTGAAACTAAAAATCACGTAAATGAAATCATAATAGTCTATAAAGCGGGAGACATGTATGATAAGCAAACTACGATTCACAACAAATAGCGATCATGTCAAGTCGTGGACTCACGCCTCAAAGTTATCACAATAAAACAAATGCGGAGGCAAATGCGAAGGCATAGCCGACTACTAAGACCCACGTGCCAAAAATACCACAGCGTATCCCGAGGTCTTTCTAGACCGCACCACATGATCGAAGGCGGCCACTGCGCCCAATATCAATGTGCGCGTCTATCCTCGGAACTCTCGCGACTCATAGGTCACACACGGACCCGCATGAGGTATTCCTCGAATCATGGTCCTGCATCGCTCGAGGTATACCACGCATCGAAGGCGGCTAACCTCGGTATCCGCTAGGCTCCCGACCGCATAGTCTCAAAAGACCGCATAGTCTCAGCGGACCGCGCATAGGGAATCCCGCGTCGGGCTAAACACCGGAATGATCAATCCTGGAGCTACCGCGCTCCGCGTAGTCACGAGGACCGCATAGGCCGTAAAGACCGCATCAAGAGGTGGCAAGCCCTCGGTATAATAAGTCAAAGGGGTATGTGATACAATAATAGTACAACGGGCTTAACGTTTAACAACGTAAGCACAACAAGAATGACCCCTTACATCACGATCACACAAGATACTAACACGTAGCATCCTAACATTTTCACTTATCACATCAACAAGAAAGTATTTACAAGGCTATCTCAAACCAACACAATCAAGTTATTCACACAAGGTACTTTAAGCTAACAAGTTCGGGTATCTACCCCTAAAGTACTTCATACATTAAATCTTTTAAAAGATCCGTTGCTTTCACATAAGTCACAAAATACGTAGTATAAAATAGAGTGGTATCTTTTAAATAAACCAAAACACTTACCTTTGTAAAATCAAGTAACAACATTATTTTCCAAACGTCCAAGTTTGCCTAATTTCAAATGTTCACGTTTCTTATTTTAGAAAGGTTTCGTAGTTCATAGTCTTATTCATTTAAGAATATAATTCTCTTTTAAACAATCTGAGAAACATAAGTCTTATGAGTTCAGGGTGATGTCTTTCGGGCTGACCAACGCCCCAGCAGTATTCATGGATTTGATGAATAGGGTGTTCAGGCCATTCTTGGATATGTTCGTTATAGTATTTATTGATGATATCTTGGTGTATTCGCGCCTGAGCGGAAGCATCTGAATCATTTGAGGCGGTTTTAGGAGTCCTCCGAGACCGGCGATTGTATGCCAAGTTCTCGAAGTCGAGTTAGTTAACCAGTGGCTTTCTTAGGGCATGTTATCGGTAAGCGGTATTGGGTTGTCTGACTAAGATTGAGCGATCAAGACTTGGCCTGCACCATTACCCGGAGTGCGCGACTTTTGGGCCTTGCAGGTTACTATCGGAGGTTTGTAGAAAAGTTTGCTTCTATTTCAAAGACTTTGACTAAGTGACTCGGAAAGCGGTATGTTCGGTGGGCGGATACTTGTGAGAAAGTTTCCGGTTGCTAAAGGAGAAGTTGGCAGCTTGATTCTTACTCTTCCGAGAGGGCTTAGATGGATATGTGGTTTTATTGCGATCGTCGGTGTCGGACTTGGAGTGCGTCTTGATGCGGCCAGCGAGATAGCTTACGCGTCTCGGCGGCTTAGGAAGCATGAGAAGAACTATCCCACATGACTTGGAGTTGGCGGTTGTGACTCATGCCTTGAAGATCCGAGACACTATTTATATGGAGTTCATGTGGGCGTTTACGGACCAAGAGTCTCGACATCTTCGGCGAGGAGTGAACTTGCGGCGCAGGCGGTGGTTGGAACTAATTAAGGATTACGATGTTGATATTACGTACCACCGGGAAAGGCCAATGTAGTTGCGGATGCCCTTAGTCGCGGTCGATGGGTAGTGCATGCGATGTTCAACCAGAGAAAGGGATATGGTCAGAGTTACATCAACTAGAGAGCCTTGGGGTTCGTTTGGTTGATTACATTAGTGACGGAATTCGGGTTCGAGAGGTTGACGAGTCTTCCATCGTCGAGGAGGTGAAGAGGCGACAGTATGAGGATCCGATTTTGGTACGATACCGAGATGCCATTGTTCAGAAAGAGAGGAGTCTATTTGAGGTAGCGCCTGATGGGGTGCTAATATTTGAGGGCCGGTTGTGTGTTCCCGATGTAGCGGGACCGTCGGCAAGTGCAGGGAGGCACGCGGTGCTCGTTATTCTATTCATCCGAGGTCGACTAAGATGTATCATGACCTCGGTCGTGTATTGGTGGGATGGCCTAAAGAGGGCGTTGCGGAGTTCGTGGCACGGTGCGGTGTCGTGAGTTAAGATTGAGCACGAAGCCGGTGAACATTGCGAGCTATTGATATTCCGACTTGGAAGTGGGAGGTGATAAATATGGATTTTACTACAGGGCTACCTACCACTCAGAGGAAGCATGATTCCATTTGGGTGATTGTCGACGGTGTGAAATCGGCTATTTCCTTCCGATCGTAACGACGTTCTCAGCTGAGGACTACGTCAGATTATACATTAGAGAGATTGTGAGACTGCACGGAGTCCCAGTGTCGATTATATCAGATAGAGGAGCCCAATTCTCGGCTAACTTCTGGAGGTCTTTTCAGAAGGGATTAGAGACACAGGTGAGTCTCAGCACTGCATTTCACCATCAGACTGACGGACAGGCCGAACGCACTATCCAGACACTTGAGGATATGCTGCGGGCTTGTGTTATTGATTTCAGGGGTAGCTGGGAGGATCATTTGCCTCTTGTGGAGTTTGCTTACAACAACATCTACCATTCCAGTATTCAGATGGCGCCTTATGAGGCCTTATACGGGAGGAAGTGCAGGTCACCGATAGGCTGGTTCGAGGTGGGAGAAGTTCAGTTAGTCGGGCCAGACTTAGTTCAGCAGGCAGTGGATAAGGTGAAGCTTATCCAGGAGCGGTTGTTGGCAGCTCAGAGTCGGCCAGTCGTATCACGGATCATCGGCGTCGACACTTGGAATTTGAGATAGATGATTGGGTTTTTCTAAAGGTATCGCCCATGAAGGGCGTGATGAGATTTGGAAAGAAGGGGAAGCTTGGCCCAAGGTACATTGGGACTTACCAGATTGTCCGGAGGGTAGGCAAGGTTGCCTATGAGTTGGATCTGCCGTCCGATCTAGAGGCAGTTCATCCAGTTTTCCATGTGTCCATGTTGCGGAAATGTATTGGAGATCCATCTAGAGTGCACTCGGTTCATGAGGTTCAGGTAACAGAGGAGTTATAGTATGAGGAGAGTCCCATAGCGATACTCGATCGTTAGGTTAGGCGATTACGGACAAAGGATGTGGCTTCCGTCAAGGTCTTATGGCGGAACGAGAACAGAGAGGAGATGACGTGGGAAGCAGATGATGACATGATGAAGAAATATCCTCACTTATTCCCTATACCTCCAGGTAACCCACGTTATAAATTGTTGGTCCTTAAATTTAGTATTTATGCTTGAGTTTTGTTGTGGCCGTGTGGAGCGTCTTTATTTGAGTCTATGCCGATATTGTGATTTGAGTAAGCCTAGAAGGAACATTCGGGACGAATGTTTCTAAGGGGAGGAGAATGTTATTGTTATACCCCGTATTTTCAGAGTATGTACGTGAGGGCGTACGTATTAAATTTTTGCCTTAAGAATTGGCTTTGGTTCGAAATTTGGGCACAAGTGCCGAATAGAGTCGTTTCGGCGAAACGTTTCCCACGACTTACGTTGGGAAAATTCCGGCTATGTCATTTAGTATTTTTGCGGATTTTTCCGGCGACGAACATTTTGGACAGCGGGAGGGTGACACTTGTCACCTCGTTGACGACAAGAGGAGGCTTGGCCTTGGCAGATTGGTTCATGGTTTTGTGCCTTGTTTTGTGGCTTGTTTTGTTCCATGTTTTGTGGAGTAGGGGTTAGGGTGCACTTGGCTTGATCTTGGCCTTACACTTGCTATACACTTGGAAGGATCTTGGCCATTGGTTGGCTTTTGGTTTTGCTATAAATACCCCTCTAATGCAAGAGTTATTCTTCATCCACACTTGTGAAATTCCAAGAAAAATACTCCCTCCCTCTTGTGAGCAATTCGTCCGCCACACTACCCCCCCCCCCTTGAGTGAGCCTTGGCCGAGAGGCCACCCCTCCCCCCTTTGTGGTGCCTTGGCCGTGGGGTACCCCCCCCCCTAGCCTAGTTGTTTTCGTATAATACCCCTTGTTGTGGTATAGAAATACTCTCCTAATATTGTTATAATGTCCAAATACCTTGGCCCAAATACCTTGTAGTATTCCCGAGTTACACTTATACAAAAGCCCGGAAAATACGATTATACTTCCTTTAGCCACAAAAACGAAACCACTAAGGAAATCTTCACGTTGTTGAAGTTGTAAGTAGAAGTTGGTTAGAACTTCTAAGGGTTGTTTGGAGCGCTCGGAGTAGGAGCTAAGCGTTGCTCAGGATCGACTTTATACTTGGATAATTTTGGGCTTATCGAGGTAAACACTACTGTCCTTCTATTGTAATTGGAAATTTCATGTTTGAATATATAGTTGAAGGATACTAGATATAGAACGAACTTAGTATTGTGGCAATGTCTTTTGACTTAAGCACTGAAGAATAAAGAAGCGAGCTGTATTTACATAGGGTATTGCGATAGACTTGTGTAGTATTCGAGTAGGATTGTACACGTCCGGTTAGGCGTGTAAACCCACACGGTTGGCTTGGTAGCCGGCCTCGATAGAGAAGGAGATTTCTTGTTGTGGCGGGGAGTCTTCCGAATTTTACGTAGATTATGGAGCGTTGAGATCTAGATGTTAATAAGCGCCTTGTGGCCTTATAGGTTGAAGTACTACGTGTGGAGTGATCCACTTGGCTTAAGGAGTAGTGGCGGTTTGAGGTACTTGGGCGTTTTGCTATTAGTCGACAATCGTCGCGAGGTATGTGAACCTCTTCCTATATCTTCTAGCATGATATGTGTGAACTATGTAAGTGCGGTGAAGCGTCGTGTGTTAGCGTGTTTGATTGTTCTTAAAACATAAAGTGTTATAACGGCTTTATGGGAAGTTGGTTATAACATCTTTATGTAGGTAAGAAAATACTTTGTGGTTTTAAAAGGTAACTGATGTGAATTATAACTGGCTAGTTATAATAAAGAACTTGATGTATTTCAAAAGATTTATAAATCGTTTTGGAAGGGAGAGCAACACTTGGTTTTAAAGGTTTTAAAAAGAGTTATACTAGCTTTATGGGGAGTTAGGTATGATGTCTTAAGAGAGGTAAAGAAAATGGTTTACTGATGTTAGAAGTTAAGAGACTTGATCTTATAAGATAAGAGACTTAACTTATTTGTTTTAATGTGAATGTTTGTGTGAAACCTCATTCGTGAGTAATGAGTACTTGGTTTTATTTAAAGGGATAATGTTTCTTGATTTGGAAATCGAGAATGTGTATCGACAGGACCACTGCGGCGTTAATAAAGGAAAATGTATTGAAAAATGATGAATTGTATTAAAACGGTAGAAACCTCCATCTGCATAGAAACTAAGATGAGACAAAATGATATACATTTTCTAGATCATGGTCTTTGTAATAAGAATGTTGTAAAGAAGAATAACCTACTCTCGCGTGAGACATATATTACTCAATTGTTCTAAAAGGAATCAGTGATTAAGTTTGGGAACTATGAAACCATTTGAAAATGAGAAGCTTGAGTAATTGAAACTAGGCAAACCTGGAACTTAGGAAAGAATGTTGTTACTTGATTTTTAAAAGGGAATGTGGGTTGGTCATTCTAATACTACGGGTCGGGTGACTTTTATAAGTAATGGATCTCTTTTAAAAGAATTTAACGTCACGTAGTACTTTAGGAGTTAAAACCGGACTTTGGCATAAAATGAAAGTACTTTGAGTTGTGTGAAACTTGCCTATGCTTGTTGTTGTGAAACTTGCCTATGCTTGTTGTTGTGAAACTTGCCTGTGCTTGTTGTTGTGAAACTTGCCTATGCTTGTAATGAGAGCCTTTGTTGTGCAAGTGTGGTATACGTATTCTGCGCGTCTCGATAGAGGCGGTTGACTTATTGAGAACTTCTTGGGGCGTCTTTGGCGGTGATGGAGAATTCCGCGGGTATGTTTCCATTTTGATTCTTGTCTTGTTGTTGATATCACATGGGCGTGTCTGCCGTCTGATGCAGGGGGCATGCGGCCGTGCGGCGGGTTGATTACCGATATATGGTTATTCTTGCAACATGGGCGTGTCTACCGTCTGATATTAGGGACGTGTGGCGTGCGGCGGGGTTGACCACGATATATTGTTATTGAGGTTACATGGGCATGTCTACCGTCACGATGTCCGGGGCGTGTGGCCGTGCGGCCTTGTTATTATGTGTTGCATCATGGACATGTCTACACCGAGGCGATGCAGGGGCATGCGGCCGTGATCACGAACATGATGGATGTATGGGCGTGAGACCCATAGTTATATTTAGTGGTGACTTTGAGGCGTGAGTCCACGACTTGGCTATTTTTATGTTGCGTCTTGTATTTTGGTTATCATACATGTCTCCTTTTTAAGCTATTATGATTTCATTTGATGTTGTGATTTCACATACTTAGTACTGTTATGCGACCTCGCCCGAAGTGCGTTCATCTGCATGAGTAAGTACATCGGTCGTGGATCCTCGCTCTTAGGATCTCGGTTCGGCGTTTTGGGAAGCTCCGTTTCTCGGAGGCTTATCTTTTAGTATGTGTTCCACTGAGTTGTAGGTTCTTGTACATTCGGGGTATGGCGGGGCCACTGTCGTCATAGTCGTTGTAAATCTTAAGTGCATAGAAGCTGTTGTGGCGGGGTTGTAAAAGGATTAAAGCGTTCGGGTTTTATGTATATCTTGAAGGCAAGCTGTTTTGGTTGCTGTCTATTTATTATATCTCTTGATTCATGATTCATGTTTTATTTTCTGGTTTTCTCGATGTTGTATCACTAGGGTGCGGGGTAAGGCACGATGTGAACCGGGTTGGGGTGTTACAAAGTGGTATCGAAGCGATTAGTCTCGGAAAGTGTCTGAGGCCGTGTCTAGTAGAGTCTTGATTATCGGTGTGTTGTGCACCACATCTATGTCGAGGCTATAGGACATTTAGGATTGGTTTCCATTCTTCTCATTACGAGATCGTGCCTTAGAGGTGTGTTGTAAGTTGGACCCTCCGGCGTGTTTCGTTTTTACGATTATGCCTCTGCGAAGGCAACCGGGGCCCGAAGGGCAAAGCGGCGAGGAGGCGCTAGTGGGATTCAGAGAATGCAGCGCGAGCCGGTCAATACGAGTAGTGCTTGACGGCGAGTTTTGCGCGCCGCGGCCTGGCGAGTTTAGAGCGCGGCGATGGCTGCTGAGACTCTGATACTGAGCCTCGGTCCGCGATGCAGGCGGGAGATGGGTCACAAGAGATGGCGATTATTGGCGAGGTTGTGGCAGATATGAGATAAGGCTGGGCCGGCGGTTCGATTCAGCAACAACGTAGTGCACCAGAAGCGAGCGGTTTGAGGCTACAGGATTTCCTTAGTTGTAGCCGCTTTGAGTTTCTGGTCGAGGCGGAGGATGATCGCGGGAGTTCATCCGTCGATTCTGAAGAGATCGTCACGGGTGATCGAGCTTGGTAGAGTGCATGACATTTAGTTCGCGTCGGCTGCGTGATACGCATGATCGATTGGTTTGACTTCGTGGGAGCTTTCGGGAGAGCATGCCTTCCGGCCGTTTGGGGCGAGTTTTGAGGGGCCTTCGGCACATTTCTTGCCTCCACAAATGAGAGGCTCGGTAAGCAATTTTTGATGTTGGCGAAGCAGGTGTCTGATTCGGAGTACAATGTGAGTTCGACTCATTGGCGGTATGTTCCGCATTAGTAGCTAGTATGGAGGATCGAGTGCACCGATATATTCTGAGGGCTCGATGATTACCTAGCGAGAGAGTTGTTGGTGTTTCTCTTGTGGGCATGGACATTGCCGCATTCGAGCTCATGCACGGAGTGCGAGGCAGAAGATCGGCAGGTGGACGCTTTGGCGAGAAGAAGGCGAAGCGGCGGATATTTTAGCGACTTCGGCGGACGCCTCGCAGCCGAACTAGTTATGTACCTCGCCGCTCTGAGTGGCCTCGCGACGCCGGGACCGCAGGATATTCGGGGCGATGCGGGCTCCCGAGTTTGAGATGTTCGGGAGTAGGGTGTTGGCGGATCACGATCACCTACCTCGGTGTGGTCGATGTGGTAGACCGCATTTGGAGAGTGTCGTAGTACGAGGAGCTTGTTATTCTTGCGGCCAGCGGGGCCATATGGCGAAGCTGTCCAGGCCGTAGTACTTGGTAGGATAACCTGCACTACTAGAAGCGATTGCGGGCCACGGTAGAGTCGCGGTGGAAGTTCAGTTTAGCGGTCCTTGAACCGCCTAGTTTGGTATATCCTTAACCTCAGAGTTTTGTGTGTATTGATGTTGTTGATGTGTTTAATGATATGTTTGGATAGCTTTGTGCTAAAATGTGATTTAGAACACGGTTAGTGAAAAGGGTAAGTCACAGGTAGTGTGAAATGGAAGTGGTAGCTTCGCGACTGTAGAGGTAAGATTGTTCGGATCAAGAAATTAGAGAGTTGGCGCTACAGTGGGTCGGGTTGGGGCCATGTTGCGGGCCAACCAGCGTCCCGTTTCGAGGAAGGGTCAGCTGCGGGTGGTCGCGGTGGCGAGTCACGAGGTGCTAGGCCAGTTTAGATGACCATCGTATGAGTTCGTGGATCGTTCGATCGAGAATCAGTTCGTGAAGGCGGGAATGGCCTTAGGGAAATCGAGGTTAGTGAGATGACCAAGTTTGGAGGTAGTGACTCGAGGGTTGGGAAACGGCGTTGTGAAGTGTGATGCGGACTAGAGCGAGTTCGAGTGTTCGTGGCCAATCTTGCGAGAAAGGAGAAGTGAGCGTGTGTTTTTGTGACGGTGTGGCATGATTGTTTTAAATGCGTATAGCGGTGAAGACTATCACGGCGCTGTTGTTTTGAGACCTTGAAGGAACATTCGGGGCGAATGTTTCTAAGAGGAAGAATGTTATACCGTATTTCCAGTATATGCGTGAGGCGTGCGTATTAAATTTTGCCTTAAGAATTGGCTTTGGTTGAAATTTGGGCACAAGTGCGAATAGAGTCGTTTTACGGCGAAGCGTTTCCCACGACTACGTTGGGAAAATTCGGCTATGTCATTTAGTATTTTTGCGGATTTTTAGAAGCGGCGGAACATTTTTGGACCAACGGGAGGGTGACACTTGTCACCTCGTTGGAGCAAAGAGGAGGCTTGGCCTTGGCGATTGGTTCATGGTTTTGTGCCTTGTTTTGTGGCTTGTTTTGTGCCATGTTTTGTGGAGTAGGGGTTAGGGTGCACTTGGCTTGATCTTGACCTTACACTTGCTATACACTTGGAAGGATCTTGGCCATTGGTTGGCTTTTGGTTTTGCTATAAATACCCTCTAATGCAAGAGTTATTCTTCATCCACACTTGTGAAATTCCAAGAAAAATACTCCTCCCTCTTGTGAGCAATTCGTCCGCCACACTACCCCCACTTGAGTGAGCCTTGGCGAGAGGCCACCACTCCCCTTTGTGGTGCCTTGGCGTGGGGTACCCACTGCCTAGTTGTTTCGTATAATACCCTTGTTGTGGTATAGAAATACTCTCCTAATATTGTTATAATGTCCAAATACCTTGGCCCAAATACCTTGTAGTATTCCCGAGTTACACTTATACAAAAGCCCGAAAATACGATTATACTTCCTTTAGCCACAAAAACGAAACCCTGAAATCTTCACCCGTTGTTGAAGTTGTAAGTAGAAGTTGGTTAGAACTTCTAAGGGTTGTTTGGAGCGCTCGGAGTAGGAGCTAAGCGTTGCTCAGGATCGACTTTATACTTGGATAATTTTGGGCTTATCGAGGTAAACACTACTGTCCTTCTATTGTAATTGGAAATTACATGTTAGAATATATAGTTGAAGTATACTATATATAGAACTGAACTTAGTATTGTGGCAATGTCTTTTGACTTAAGCCTGAAGAATAAAGAACTGAACTGAACTGTATTTACATAGGACTGTATTGCAGTAGACTTGTGTAGTATTACTGAGTAGGATTGTACACGTCCGGTTAGGCGTGTAAAACCCCCCCCCCCTGGTTGGCTTGGTAGCCGGCCTCGATAGAGAAGGAGATTTCTTGTTGTGGCGAGGAGGTCTGCGAATTTTACGTAGATTATGGAGCGTTGAGATCTAGATGTTAATAAGCGCCTTGTGGCCTTATAGGTTGAAGTACTACGTGTGGAGTGATCGGCAGCAGGAGTGGCGGCGGTTTGAGGTACTTGGGCGTTTTGCTATTAGTCGACAATCGTCGCGGTATGTGAACCTCTTCCTATATCTTCTAGCATGATATGTGTGAACTATGTAAATGCGGTGAGCGTCATGTGTTAAGCGTGTTTGATTGTTCTTAAAACATAAAGTGTTATAACGGCTTTATGGGAAGTTGGTTATAACGTCTTTATGTAGGTAAGAAAATACTTTGTGGTTTTAAAAGGTAAGCGATGTGAATTATAAGCGGCTAGTTATAATAAAGAACTTGATGTATTTCAAAAGATTTATAAATCGTTTTGGAAGGGAGAGCAACACTTGGTTTTAAAGGTTTTAAAAAGAGTTATACTAGCTTTATGGGGAGTTAGGTATGATGTCTTAAGAGAGGTAAAGAAAATGGTTTACTGATGTTAGAAGTTAAGAGACTTGATCTTATAAGATAAGAGACTTAACTTATTTGTTTTAATGTGAATGTTTGTGTGAAACCTCATTCGTGAGTAATGAGTACTTGGTTTTATTTAAAGGGATAATGTTTCTTGATTTGGAAATCAGAATGTGTATCGACAGGACCAACTGCGGCGTTAATAAAGGAAAATGTATTGAAAAATGATGAATTGTATTAAAACCAGTAGAAACCTCCATCTGCATAGAAACTAAGATGAGACAAAATGATATACATTTTCTAGATCATGGCTGCTGTAATAAGAATGTTGTAAAGAAGAATAACCTACTCTCGCGTGAGACATATATTACTCAATTGTTCTAAAAGGAATCAAGTGATTAAGTTTGGGAACTATGAAACCATTTGAAAATGAGAAGCTTGAGTAATTGAAACTAGGCAAAGCTGGAACTTAGGAAAAGAATGTTGTTACTTGATTTTTAAAAGGGAATGTGGGTTGGTCATTCTAATACTACGTATCGGGTGACTTTTATAAGTAATGGATCTCTTTTAAAAGAATTTAACGTCACGTAGTACTTTAGGTTAAAACCGGACTTTGGCATAAAATGAAAGTACTTTGAGTTGTGTGAAACTTGCCTATGCTTGTTGTTGTGAAACTTGCCTATGCTTGTTGTTGTGAAACTTACTGTGCTTGTTGTTGTGAAACTTGCCTATCTTGTAATGAGAGCCTTTGTTGTGCAAGTGTGGTACTTACGTATTCTGGCGTCTCGATAGAGGCGGTTGACTTATTGAGAACTTCTTGGGGCGTCTTTGGCGGTGATGGAGAATTCCACGGGTATGTTTCCATTTTGATTCTTGTCTTGTTGTTGATATCACATGGACGTGTCTACCGCCGTCTGATGGGGGCATGCGGCCGTGCGGCGGGTTGATTACGATATATGGTTATTCTTGCAACATGGGCGTGTCTACACCGTCTGATATTCAGGGACGTGGCCATGCGGCGGGGTTGACCACCGATATATTGTTATTGAGGTTACATGGGCATGTCTACCGTCTGATGTCCGGGGCGTGGCGTGCGGCGCTTATTATGTGTTGCATCATGGACATGTCTACACCGGCGATATTCGGGGCATGCGGCCATGATGCGAACATGATGGATGTATGGGCGTGAGACCCAGTTATATTTGAGTGGTGACTTTGAGGCGTGAGTCCACGACTTGGTATTTTTATGTTGCGTCTTGTATTTTGGTTATCATACATGTCTCACCTTTTTAAGCTATTATGATTTCATTCTGATGTTGTGATTTCACATACTTGTACTGTTGTCTTGACCTCGCCGGGGCTGCGTTCAATCTGCAGTAGAGGTACATCGGTCGTGGATCCTCGCTCTTAGGATCTCGATTCAGCGTTTTGGGAAGCTCGTTTCTCGGAGGCTTATCTTTTGGTATGTGTTCCACTGAGTTGTAGGTTCTTGTACATTGAGGGTATGGCGAGCCACGTCCGTCATAGTCGTTGTAAATCTTAAGTGCAGTAGAAGCTGTTGTGGCGGGGTTGTAAAAGGATTAAACTGTTGGGTTTTATGTATATCTTGAAGGCAAGCTGTTTTGGTTGCTTTGTCTATTTATTATATCTCTTGATTCATGATTCATGTTTTATTTTCATTGGTTTTCTCGATGTTGTATCACTAGGGTGCGGGGTAAGGCACGATGTGCGGGGTTCGGTGTCTGATTATACCGTGGTTTGGAGTGCAGACCGCGGTCGAGTCTCAGCCGCGATGCCGGAGCGAGACGCAGCGCCAAAGCGTGATTATAGGGCGCGCGTCGAAGCGCGCGCCGAAAATCGAGGGTCGAGAGTTTCAGCCATGGCCGGAAGCAGGCATGGCGCGGAAGATCTGAGGTCGCAGGAGTTCTGCAGCCGGGAAGCGGCGGCGAAGCGAGATCTTGGGCGGAAAAACATAGGAAAAGTCAGATTTTTTTCTTTTAAAAGACATTGGGAGGGTGACAAGTGTCCCCCCCATCTGATTTTGCATGCATTATATTGACCAAGTCTTCAAGACTTGGTCATACTTCATCTCTCTCTCTCTCTTAGACAAAAGCTCTTCCTTCTCTCTTAAAAGTTCAAGCTCCTCCTTCTCTCTAAAATCCCAAGAGACATTCTAGCCTTAGGAAAAATCTGGAAAAAAGTAAAAGGCAAGAAGGAAGCTTGTGGCTAGCTTGTGAAGGTTGTTGTGGTGGTGTTCTTGGAATAGAAGCTAGCAAATTGTTGGATAAATTTTGCTAAAGCTCTAAGGTAATGATTCTTCCTCTATTATTAGTTTTTAGTGTTGCATGATAAGAAGAAAGTACTTGTGGTAGTAAATAATGCTATTAGAGTCATTGCATGCAAGAAATGTGGGTTGGGTATGAAGGATTTGGCTAAAGAGATATTATGAGCATGTTGTAGCCTACAAACTACTTTAGAATTGTTAAGTGTATTATTAGAACTTGTGGGGCAGAATTTTACACACCCAAGATTAGATGTGTAATCCCCTTTGTGTTGGTTTGGATGTTGGGCCTTAAGGAGGCGTTTGAGTGTTGAAAATCGGCATTTGAAAAAGGTGGCAAAGTGAGTAGAAACAAAGGAAATGCTGCCCAATTTTCCTTAGGAATTGGTAACTTAAATTTGGAATTTCTACATTGAAATTGGAGGTTAATAAACGCACTATGGTTATTATAGGTTGACATATTACTTGCGGTAGTTGGACTTAGCAAGTGGATTTTGACCAAAAAGGTATGTAGAGCTTTCCTATCTCTTGAGCATGAATAGTTGTATCTATGTAGTGCGTTATCGTCTGAGATTTGATAATCTACACTTGTTTTAAAGTATATGATACTTGTTTCATTTCAAAAGTATAAGTCTCTTGGGTTGAGGGAAAATGTATTTGACAAAGGGATAACGCTAATATAAGGACTTTATGGGAAGTTGGTTATATTAGTTTTCTTGAAAGGTTCACAAAGAAAGGTTTACTCTAATTAAAACAAGTACGGGTAAAGGATTTGAAAATAAGAAAGGTGAATTGATTTTTAGGCATTGGTTGCCTAAGGTTTTAAAGGAAATGAAGTCACTTGATTTAGAAGCTTATTATAATTCTAAAATGGAATGTGACTTGTTTTGAAAAGAAATTGTAACTTGATACTATGGTGATTAGTATCTTGGAATTTTTGTATAAAAAGAGCTATTTCTTAAAAGGTTAGAAGTACATGGTACTTGGGTTAAATTCCCGGATTTCTATTAAAAGACATGTTAGTGCCTTAGGTATACTAAAATAAGAGGATATATATTAATAATGTTAATAAGAAGTTAGGGGATTTCTTAACTTGCTTATGTTATGATATGATAGGCCGGTAGTGCTTATGTTATGATATGATAGGCCGGTAGTACTTATGTTATGTATGATAGCCGGATGAGCTATGTTATATATATTATTACGGGTAAACCCCGGGTTATTCTTGTTATTTCCTTTGGACATCTTGTGCGATGGGTGGCCCACGGGTATGCTCCAATAGAATGGTTTACTACTTATGCCATGAATTTGCTACCCATGATGCGAGTGCGGCGTTTGTACTCATGCGGATCCGGTCCACAGGATCCATGCGGGTGAAATAGTCTCATGCGAGTACGGCGATGGTACTCATGCGGGTCCACAGGATCCATGCGGGTGAAATAGTCTCATGCGGGTGAAATAGTCCCATGACGAGGCGGATGACCTCATGCGGGTCCACAGGACCTATGCGGGTGAAATAGTCCCAGGAGTAGGATTGCTTAATGATACTACGGGCGAGGTACCCTGTTTTGATCATGAGCTTCCTATTTTTATGCAGTATATATATACATTTGTTGCTCTCATTGTTAGTAAGGCACAGTGCAAAGTAAACTGATTTTCGTTTATGACTCCAGCTTATTTTTGACTTATGATATTACTACAGTATTTTCGGTTTACATACTTGATGCGTTGTGTCGACCCCTTCGCCGGGGCTGCGTTACGCCGCGGTAAGTAGCAGATTGTGGATCCTCGTTCTTAGGATCACTATTCCGGTGTCAGAAGCTCCATTTCTCCGGAAGCTTGTTTATTGGTACGGACATTCCCTGATGCTATAGGTATTTTGTACATTCAGGGGTATGGCGGGGCCATCCGCCATACGATTGTTATCTTTAAGTGCGTGGTCACATTTATGTTTTGGGCTCGAAGAACCAGTTGTACTACTATACTTTGTTTAAGTATGTTTTATGGAAGGCAGCCTTATCGGCTGGCCAGTGATGTTTACCCTTTTTATAAGTTATGTGTTATGTATGTTCCGCTGCTATTCACTGACATATACCTGACAGGGTACCCCGGTAGGGTACCAGTCGCGGCCCCGGGGTTGGGTCGTGACATATTCATTCCATCCATTGTACATACAACACAACTTAGGAGGCTAAGATTGGATGTTTTTCAAGTATTTTTTTTCTTTCTTTTGCTTTGTTTATTTCAGTTCATGTATGGAGATTATATTAGTTCTTAGCGTGACTATGACTAGGAGCTAATTACTTATTTAGAGATTTCCTTGTGATTCTCTTGAAACTCTTATTCATGAAGTAATACATTAGTTGATTTCTTCTTCACTTGTTTAACATTTATTCAATAGTTGCTTTGATTGCTTGATAATTAATTGATCACTAGTTATCATCACTTATATGAGTTCTAATAGAAATCCGAAAAGGGAGATTGTGAATATGCTATAGTTGAATAAACATAGGTTTAAATCGTGGACGAAAGTACCCCGATACTTGTGTAGCTTAAGAGGTTATTGCTCTTAATCCTCTTTTGTAGTCAATCTTGTCAT
Source organism: Przewalskia tangutica (assembly GCA_029844215.1). Classification (NCBI taxonomy): domain Eukaryota; kingdom Viridiplantae; phylum Streptophyta; class Magnoliopsida; order Solanales; family Solanaceae; genus Przewalskia; species Przewalskia tangutica. The sequence goes on from CM056727.1 coordinate 113,840,430, forward strand.
CGAAAGATAGAAGGGTTCTCCATTGGGGTTGAGTGTTTATATTACCTTTACAGGAGTATAAAACGGCTTAATCAACTTGCTATCTTAACGTAGAAGAAGAAGTCAGTTTAATTGTATTAAGGATTGAATAGAGTGGATAGTTGATGATCTTGGAAGCCCTAATTCTCCATATAACTGATTTAAATCAAAGTATTTTCATAATTAGTTTATTTCCTGCATTATTAGTTTAGAATTCCAACTCAATTAACGTTAACCAAATAGAAACTAAAGCATAGATAATCGGTACTTGAAAACCAGTCCCTGAGGACGATATTCGGTCTTACCTAGACTATATTACTTGTCACGATACGTGCACTTGCGTTAAACGTGTGTATAAATCGCACATCACTCACCGTATAGAAAATCATTCTTCACATCTAGTTGCCATAACTTCCAACCAAAGCTTGCGGCTAAAGATAAAAGTGAGCATATCGTAGTCATCTTCGCCACTGGACTGAAAGTCTCATCATAATCCTCATCTTCATCTAATGGAGCTGCAAAGTAGCATGAGTAAGTAGTGATAAACCTTTCATCTTTGAACCGAGCAGACCTAACAATATTCCTTTTTGGCCGTTGATTAGCCATGAAACCATGATCTTCTTCCTCATCTTCCTCTTGTTTAGTGCTCCCCCCTTCACCTTGCATCTCCTTTTCAGGACTTCCGCTATCACTTGGCATTTGAGGAGCTGGTTCATCGCTCTTGGAGGAACTCGCACCATCTTGCTCAATCAAGACTTGAGGTGGCCCATAATATGAAAAAACTTCATCAAAGACAACATCACGAGACACGGTGTACCTGTGTGTCTCTGGATCCATACACCTCCAGCACTTCTTTTGTTCATCATAGCCGATAAAAATGTATTTCTTCGCCTTTGCCTCCAGCTTGATTCTTTGAGAGTCGAACACATGGATGTAGCAGATTGATCCAAATATCCTTAGATGTTTCACCGTTGGCTTCTTCCCATGAACAATATCATAAGGAGACTTCATATTGTTCGGACTAAGTGGCATCCGGTTGATGACATACGCTACAAATCTCATGCCTTCTGCCCATAAGGCTTTAGGCAAATTCTTGTCATGTATCCAACTTCTACACGTCTCTATTAAATGTCTAATTTTCCTTTCTGCTACTCCATTTTGTTGAGGTGTATACTACATGTAAATTCTCTCTTGATAATACGATCTCGACAAAAAGAGAGATGCATAAACTCTCCTCCATTATCCGTCCTTAAGGTCTTGATCTTCCGACCAAACTCTCCCTCCACGGTAATCTTGAATTCTTGAAACTTGGAGAATACTTCTGATTTTTCCTTCACAAAGTATACCCAAGTGTACCGTGAAAATCATCAACAAACAACAACATGTATCGAGACACGGAATAAGAGGATATTCTCGTCGGACCCATCAGATCACTATAGATCCTTTCCAACGGAGCGCTGCATCGTGAAGTGGAGTTGTCAAATGGAAGTCTATGTGATTTTCCATATTGACAACCTTCACAAAATTTTCCTTTATCCCGAATCTTCAATTTTGGGAGCCCATTGACCAAATCCTTATTCACCATCACCTTGAGCTTAGTCATATTTATATGACCAAGCCTATCATGCCATATAAAGGCATTGTCATTGGTACTCATCTTCTTAACATAAGAATTTGAGGCCGATAAAACATATAAATCTTTAACCGTGCTCTGGTGTGAACCACATCCGCCTTTAACTCTTTAATTTTTTTTTAAGAATTTAACGTCTTTTGGGCCAAATAAAACGTAGTTACCTGATTCCACCGCATTTACTATAGAGAGAAGATTCTTCCTTACTCCAGGAACATGGTACACGTTCTTGAGAGTGATTGAGCTTCCATCATCTCTTTCAATAACAACCGTCCCTTCCTTCTCAACGTGGTGGATTGAATTTTCTGCGATAATGATGGCTTATTTCCCGTCATGACGCTGAAGATTAGAAAATAACTTCTCGTCTTCGGTAATATGATGGCTACAACCAGAATTTACAATCCAATCATTTCCAAGATTTTTAGTTGTGGATGTACCTGAAGATGCAACCTCCACTGTTTTTCCCCATTCTTCGTCTTCAGTATGACCTTTGATTCCGCCATATTTGTTTCCTTTAGCTTGACTCGACAATCTCTTTTAAAATGTCCAAGTTTCCCACACCGGTAGCACTTGAATCGTTTCTTATCTCCAGTAGAAGATCCTTCCCGTCCTTCATTGTTCTTTGCACCACCATCCCTGGGTTTGGATTTGAAGCTTTGCTGCCTCCGAGCTACAAAAGCGCTTCCTGAATCATCATGGATTTTAACTTCGGCCATTTGCATGGCTAGTGATTCTTGCGAAGCTAGCAAGTTTTCAAATTCCTCCAAGGAAGGTTGTGTAGCCCATCCTTGAACTGAAGTAACAAATGGTGTATATTCGGGTCGTAGACTACGAATAATAGACCGCTTCAACCGAGCTTCCGAAATCAACTCCTCCGGATTAAGAGTATTAATCTCAGAGCAAAGATTTTTCACCTTGATAAAAAAACTGAGATTGAAGACTCCCCCTGATTCGCATTCACCAACTCGTTCTCTAATAGTTGTAGCCGAGTCTCGTTCTTCTTGTTGAACAATTGATCTAACGTTTGTTGTTAGGCGTATTGTGTATACGCCTTTTGAGTCATTTTTAGTTGGTATTTTACTCGTTTTCGTTGTGTTTAGTATAGTAGTAGGTTTGTTTTTCTTTCTTTTGAGTCACATCGGCGCAAAAAGGCAAAATGACAAAAAGGAACGAGAAATGGGCATAAAAGGAGGTCCCGAGGTAGAAAAATGTTGAAAATTGATGACTCGGAAAAAGGCAAAGAAGCACCGCGGTGCCCAGAAGCAGAACCGGGGTGCTAAAAGATCAGAGACCCGCAGGACTTTCGACACCGGGTGTTACACCCCGTAGTTCGGTTCATGATTAGGGGGACGTACGAAAGAGATTAAGACTTAAAATTTTAGAAAGATAGGTTGACGGATTGTTTCGGACGGGTTTTTAGTCAACTTTGAGGCAGTTTATGTCCAGTTACATTATGAGTTCCTAGGTATTTCAAAGGCCTAGTACGTAGTTCGTTGAGTCTAGTTCCCAACTCAACCAACCGTTCGTCGATAGGACATCAGAGTAGAAAGTTATGGGAGTTACAAGTTCGGTCTTGTGATCGGACGAGAAAAATAATTCGTCGAGAGCCACGAGGGGCAGCGAGGAGCGGGGCAGCGGCGGAAGATCTGAGAGTTGGCATAAGTTTCAGCGCCGTGGCGCCGGCTGCAGGGCCGCGGCGCCGAGGCGGGTTCTGCGAAGCTAGGTGGAAAAATCTGGATTGTTTTATTTTAAAAAAAGGCCATGGGAGGGTGACAAGTGTCCCCCCCCCCCCCCATCTGATTTTGCATGTCCTATTTATTGACTAAGTCTTGAAGACTTGGTCATTCTTCAAGCTCTTCTCTCTCTCTAAAAATAAAAGCTCTCCCTTCTCTCTAGAAAATCAAGAGGGAATCAAGGCTTGAGAAAAATCTGGAAAATGTGGCAAGAAGGAAACTTGTTGGCAAGCTTGTAGGAGTTATTGTGGTGGTGATTGTGGAAATGAGGCTAGTTAATTTGTTGGATTAATTTGGCTAAAGCTCTAAGGTAACAATTCTTTCTCATTTTGCTAGTTTTTGGTGTTGCATGTGAAGAGGAAAGAACTTGTAGTGGTAAATATTGCTCTTAGATACATTGCATGCAAGAAATATGGTTTGGATATGAAAGGATTGGATAAGAATGATATGTAAGCATGTTATAGCCTAGATATTACCTTTAGCTTATTGAATTTGTTAAATATGCATTGTGGGGCAGAATTTTACACATATAAGATTAGGTGTGTAATCCCCTTTGAAATGTTTGGATTGTTGGGCCTTAAAAGTGGCGTTTGGATGTTGAATTCGGACCTTGAAGAGGTGGCAAAGTATGTAGAAACAAAGGAAATGCTACCCGATTTTCCATAGAATTTAGTGACTTTGCACTTGGAATATTTTACGTTGAAACTAGAGGTTAATAAACATATTATGGTCATTATAGGTTGACGTACTACGTGCGGTATATTGGACTTAGCAAGTGGATTGACCGAAGAGGTATGTGGAACTTTCTTATCTCTTGAGCATGAGTAGTTATAACTATATAGTACGGTAGACGTACGTGATTTAAATGAAGTAAATCCATTTGGTATCTTTGTCTTATTTTAAAGAATGTCTAAGTTGGTTGAATTAGAGGGTTAACTCACTTGTTCTTGAGGAATGGTTTATTCTAATAAGGTAGACAAGGATTTCTTGATATGAAAAAGTATAGAATATTTGGCGTGGAAAGTACTGAGTATTGAACCATTCTAAAGAGAAGACATCTGAATTTTAAGTTAAGAAACTTGTTTTCTAAAGATAAGAGACTTGAAGTATTTTGAAATTTTGTAAACTGATTTGAAGTATAAGTCTCTTGGTTAATAAAAGAACGAAATTGTTTGAGATATAAGGAGTCATAACAGCTTTATGGGAAGTTAGTTATAACGGCCTTATGAAAGGATAAGAATGTCTTAATTTCTAAAGCATAAAGTTAGTATAACGACTTTATGGGGAATTGGTTATAATAACTTTATGGAAGGTTAAAGAGTTGGTTTTCTTGAATAAGGTAAATATAGATGAAAGAATTGAAATTAAGAAGGGCAATTCGATTTAAAGGCATCAATTGCTTAACGTCTAAATGAGGGTCACTTGAGTTAGAAGCCGAAACATATTTCTAAAAGTATAGTGACTTGTTTGAAATGTAGATAAGTCTTGATACTAAGGGTGGTAGTATCTTGGGGTCTTATGCGAAAAAAGGGAATCTTTGAAAGGAATAAAAGTACATAGTACTTTGGGTTGAATTTCCCCGGAATTGTTAAGTGGTATGAAAAGTACCTTAAGGCCATTAAAATGAGATCCATTTTGTATGTTAATGAAAGTCTAAAGAAGTCGTCAGTGATGGGGGATTCCACGTGTATGCTTCCATTGTCTTAGTATGAGTTACTTGGACGTACCATCAGTGATGGATGATTCCACGGATATGCTTCCATTGTCTTAGTATGAGTTACTTGGACGTACCGTCAGTGATGGAGGATTCCACGGGTATGCTTCCATTGTCTTAGTATGAGTTACTTGGACGTACCGTCAGTGATGGAGGATTCCACGGGTATGCTTCCATTGTCTTAGTATGAGTTACTTGGACGTACCGTCAGTGATGGAGGATTCCACGGGTATGCTTCCATTGTCTTAGTATGAGTTTACTTGGACGTACCGTCAGTGATGGAGGATTCCACGGGTATGCTTCCACTATGATTGATCCTTGGACATGCTTATCCGATGTGGGATTCCGGGGCATGCGACCATGTTGGATATTGTTATTCCATGGACTAGCCCTCCATGAGGTTTAGTGACGCAGGATGGACTGGTAGATAGCCTTCGTACTTGCCCCCGTCGGTGGCTGACGCAGGATGGACTGGTAGATAGCTTTCGTACTTGACCCGTCGGTCACGATAACCTGATTTAATCTGATGAGCTCGGTAGATAGTTTTGCACTTGCCGATCATATCTCGACGGCAGTGGGTAGTAGTTAGCTTTCATACTTGCCCGGTCAGTTGTTGACGCAGGCTGGATCTGGTAGTTGGCTTTCGTACTTGCCCCGGTCAGTTTTATGATGCAGGCTGGATCTGGTGGTTCGTTTTCCTACTTGGCCCGTACAGTTTTTAGAACACATGTGGGACTTGGTATTCATGTATGCGTATCGATGTTATATTATATCATGGACTGCCGGCAGTGAGGAAGGATTCCACGGGCATGGTTGATATTATGGGCGTGAAACCCGTAGCTATATTTGAGTTGTGACTTTGAGGACATGCGTCCCTGACTTGATATGACTGCTTATGTATTGTGTACTGTAATTGATTATCATACATGTGTCCAATTATTTTAGACTTATGAGGTATTTGCAGTATTTTTCCAGTTTCGCATACTTGGTACATGTTATCGACCTCGCCCGGGCTGCGTTCATCTGCGCGAGTTGAGGTGCATAACTTGCTGATCCGCACTCTTAGGATCACTGTTCGGTTCTTGGAAAGCTCCATTTCTCCGGAGGCTTTGTCTTTTGGTATGGTTCCCTGAGGGTGTAGACTTTTGTACATTCAGGGGGTATGGCGGGGCCCTGTCGCCAGTTATTATTCTAGAAGTGCGTAGTCACGTTTGTGGTTTGGGTTTTGTAAGAACAAAGTTATCTTATTTTACTTTTGGTTAAGTATATTCTATGGAAGCGGCGCTCGGCTTGATTATGTTTACTATATACAGGTTTATGTGTTATGTATGTTCCGCTGCTATTCTCTGATGTATACCTGACGGGGTGCCCCGGTACGGCACCAGTTGCGGCCCCGGGGTCGGGTCGTGATACCGCGGTTCCATTCAGACCGCGGTGCCATTTATCTTGAGCTGCGGGACTTTCGGCCGCGGTGTCGACTCTGGGACGCAGATGCAGACGCGAATTGTCAGATCCGAGTTAGAATTGGCCAAGGGCAGAAGGGTCCATAAAGCACGAATTTGCAACATATTTAAGCCCTAGGGATTAGTTTAATGAATGGAGTTGGTCATTCTACAACACAAGAAAACACAAGGCATATTTGGAGCGAAAATTGGAGACTTTGTTCAACGTAATTTTCTTTCTTTCGTCTTTAATTCAGTTTATATGAATATTGTGTTAGTTCTTAGCATGACTATGACTAGGCGTTAAACACTTTATTAGGGCTTCCCTTATGAATCGCTTGAAGTTTTTATTCATGAATTTGTGAAGTAGTTTGATTTCTTCTTCGCTTGATTAAGATCTATTCAATATTTGGTATGAATGTTTGATAGTTAACTGACCATTAATTATCATAATCTATATGATTTCGAATCAAAAGTCAAGAGGAGAGATTTGGATATGCTGTAATTGAATAGACATAGGTTAAAATCACGGACGAAAGTACCCCGATACTTGTGTAGCATTATAGGTTATTGCTCTTAATCCTCCTATGTGGTAAATCCTATCATATAAATATAGAAGGGTTCTGCACTGGGGTTGAGTGATTATATTGCCCTAACTGGAATATAAGACAATCTAGTTAACCGCTATCTTAACAAATAAGAAGAATCATTCTAGTTGCATTAAGGATTGAATAAAGTGGATAGTCGAGGATTTTGGAAGCCCTAATTCATTCATAACTGATTACAACTTTATTAGTTTAAATCTTGCAAATATTCTAGTAGTTAAACAAAAAACCCAATCAAATATCGATTGCCAAATAGATAACATAAAATAAAATAGATGAACGGTACTTAGAAACCAGTCTCTGTGGACGATATTCGGTCTTACAGACTATATTATTTGTGAACGATGCGTACTCTTGCGTGAGCAGTCGAAATATCGCTAACATCTGCCAAATAGAACTAGCGGATGTACACTTTGAGACATGCTCAAATACTCTTGAGGATATTGACCTCTTCAAAGCAAACTCCGCTTTGGCATTCTTCCGTGTCCACTCATTTGTCGCCATTTGCGGCATTTCCGCGGTGGTGTTGTCTTTGCTCTGCGACGATATCCCATAAGTCCTCACTCACCAAGTATGACTCCATACATGACTTTCATAACCGGTAGTTAGATTGGTTTAAGATCTCCATTCCCAATCCAATGACACGACCCATTGATTTCATACTTAGAGTAACCCCGAGTTCTCCTAAACCCCGATCTTGATGAGCACAAGATTAGAATGACTTTGATACCATGTAGAGAAACCACCGATAATGCTTAGCACTAGCCCAAGACCGTAATACCCGAGAAACCCGAAAAAAACAAGAGAATAAACCCTTTAAGTATGAAGAAGAATATGGAAGAACACTTAGAGAATATTTGAAAGACTCTTAGAGAGGATAAGAGAAATTATGATGAACACTCTTTTTTTGAACTTATTTTTATTTCACTTGTTCAACTTTTCTGCTTATTACAAATGAGAGAGGAAGGAGATATTTATAGACTCCAAAACTACAAAATATCTTACAAACCTTCTCCTAATCTCTAGAACTTTCTACCATAATATCTAGATTATTAACTAATAGAATTCTCTAAAACACTTAAAGGAGGTGATGATATTTATAGAGAAATTCTAGAACTTGGGCTTAATTTTGGATTTGGTCCAAAAAGATTAGTTGGATCATGAACCCGTAATTAAGCTTAACCTAAAATCTAGTTTAATTTCAATAACCCCAACCTCACCCCACCACCACCAGCTGTAGTATTATTGGAATTACAGTAAATTGGTCTGCTTATTGTTTCTGAAGTTGTTCAGCGTATTAATTTGGATAAGCATGATATTTGGTATGGGAGAATGTCCCTTTTAAGGGTAGATCATTAAATAAGTTTCAACTTCAACAAAATCATTCATAGGCAAAACACATGAAATATTCAAGTTTTTAAAGTCAAATTTTAAAACGTCCCTTTTTAGGGGTAGATCATGTTCAAAGTACAAAGCTTCATAAATTAGTTTCAATAATCCTTTGATAGGAAAAATCACGAATACATATATATAGTATGATACAACTATGATTTCATGAGGGTTTGTCCCTCACTCACATGAAACCTTGCTAAAAAAAATCATTTTGAAAAGGTTGGACAATATGTTAGAAAAAGAGACATAGTCTCAACCTCCGCTTAAATTTATATCAAACGGAATTTCTGAAATTCAACCATCACTCTACAAATTTTATTCAATTCTAAGAGTTTCCTCCCTAATTCAAAAATTAGGGTTTTTCCGAGCAAAAAATGTGTTCTTGAACACATCAAGAATCATCCATGGATTTCTCATTATTTCTAATACCCGACACTAGTCTAAATCCTTTAAATAATCTCATTAAATATCAAATAACATATCTTTAAGAGATATTCCAAAGTCTCCTTCAATTCTCCTTCTTCGATTTTCAAGAATTTATGGTTTTTGGATAATGAACTAGTGTTAATGGTAAGAATTGATCAAGAACTTATCTTAGATGTTTGGGGAAGCCTTAGGATTGTTTTCCTCCAAAATATCGATTAAAATGAAGTGAGAAAAAGTTATAACGGAGTTTTAAACTTATAAGGTTCGGAACCAGAAAAATAGGGTCATGCTATGGTCGTGCGTCCATCGCACGTCAGTGTCCGTGTGATAGATGTGCGTCGCTGGCCCATCGAACATGGCTTTAAAGATTCAGAGACATGTATTTTGTAGGTCCGACTTCCATAACGTTTAGGTGAAAGGCCGTTGAGCCATGGCAAGTAGATGAGGAGTAATGTATAGGATTTGTTGGGTTTACACGTGTAGGATAGGATAATGGATCAGATCCAACAACCAATTTAATATCAAGTTGTAACTTATTTGATTCCAAAGTTAGGTGAGAATCCACCAAGCATTAATTAAGCTAAAGACAAATACATCTCAAAGTAGAATTGATTATCATTGAAATCCTACAGAAACCTGATCCATTTCTTCATTGCAGCAACGTTAAAATCAATAAGAGGCCATACATCTATTGTTTTCTCACCTCAATTGGAGAAATTCATACAAAGAAGTTGCAGCAACGTTACGACATCCCTAGCAGCAACTAATTCCATTTATTTAGGAGCAATATAGGCAACAATCTTGTACGTCATTTCAAGTCGCTTGTTTCTTGAAAGCTTGGGGTAGAGCGGACTGATTCAAGCTTATTTAAGATAACATTTTAAAGAGAGGATGATGTAAACGTGTAAATAAAGATAATATTATTCTCTATTCATAATTAGAATATTTTCATATATTGTGTAAATATAATTATGGTAAAACTAGAATTCCTCTTTTGTATAGGCTTAGGATTCCTATTGTATAAGTGATGAACATTGTACTCTATATATACTTTGATATTAATGAAAGACTCCCCAAAGGAGATTAATATCATCTTACACGGTATCAAGAGCCAAACATCCAAAACCCTAGAACTTTTTCTGCTTACCGCCGTCGAGAACCCCCCCGGAACTCGCCGCGGCCCTCCTCCAAATTCTAGGTTTTCTTCTTCATTCATCTCTTCTCTAAATGGGCGATTACCTGGGACCGGAAGGGGAAAGATTTAATCTTGAAAGGCTGAGCCCCCGGCTAGCAAGATCGGGTCTAGCTCCGATTGAAAGAATCCTATTTTATCCACTCTTGAAACTCCGCACTGAACATCCCTGAATCTTTCACACTTTCTGAATCTTCTACCTCCACAAATCCCACCACCACGTTGTCATCCTCTTTTCATCCAGCCCTAACTGTTACAAACATCAAGAACTCTATTCTCATTCTTCTTGATCAAGAAAACAATCAGTATTCTCCCTGGGTTGAACTGTTTCGTAATCATACATGTCTCTATAATGTGCTTGATCATATCGATGACACCATTCCACGCCCTACGGAGGTTGATGAGTCTACTTGGCGTCGTCTAGATGCCAGCGTCAAACAGTGAATTTATGGTAGTATTTCTCAGGATCTTCTTCTTACTATCATGAAATATGGCGCCACTGCCCTTGAGTTATGAAATCGCTTGAAGGAAATCTTTCAAGATAATAAGCACACTCGTGCAGTGTATTTGGAGGAACAGTTTAACAATACACGCCTTGAAAATTTCTCCAACATGAATGAGTATTGTAGACAGTTGAAACTCCTGGCGGATCAACTCTCTAACGTTGACACGCCTGTCTCGGACACTAAATTGGTGTTGCAATTGATTGCAGGTCTCTCCAAAGGTGTCTATGATACGTTAGCCGCCAAGCTTCTCTTTGCCCCTTAACCTTAAGTAGAAGGACAAGAAAGAGATTATTGGTTTTCTTGAAATTCAACAGATAGATCCGCTTCCCAGTTTTAACAAAGCATGCTCGTAGTTGTTGCTCGAAGAAACTCGACGTGCTAAGCAGGATGAGCACAATCAAAAGGCGTTAGCTGTCGAAACGCGACCTCAAGATCCAACGCCTCCAGAAAACTCTCAACCGCAGCAGGGCCGCGGCAGAAGAGGTCGCGGTCGTGGCATGGGTCGCAGACAACATAATCAGCAGCATCAACAACGATATCGCGAGAATCGATTCGGTAGCCGCGGCTGGCTGATATCCATCTGGCGCGCGCCCGTTCGATGCAGCAACCCTTCGCCAAGGTGCTCGTCACGGTGTGTTAGGCCTGCTCGGCCCGTGGCAAGTCGATGCCGTGAGCGAGCCCACTCGTACGACCAGGTTTGACAACCTCATCCGATGACATCCACCGAGTTAGGTCGATCCTTCTTGATATCAACATGCAATAGTCTGACAACAATTGGTACATGGACTCCGGAGCCACTTCTCACCTCACCCGGACTGTAGGTAATATTCCCAAACTGTTTGGTTTAAAACATCCTCAATTATGACAGTTGGTAGTAGTCACCGCATTCTGGTAAAGGGTTTTGGTACATCATATACACCACCTCCTAATCCATTCCCACTTCAAAATATCTTATATGCCCCACATGTAATTAAGGATCTAATCTATATCCGCAAATTCACTTGTAATAATTCTGTCTCTGTTGATTTTGACCCTTTTGGTTTCACTGTAAAGGATGTTCATACGGGGACACCTCTTACGAGATGCAATAGCACGGGGGATCTATATCCATTCACTCCCACCTCCGCTGCCAGCTCTAGCTCTCCCATCTCTCTAGCGGTCATTTCTTCTTCAACATGGCATAATAGGCTTGGTCATTCAGGAGCTCCAGTTTTTAATTTTCTTAGAGGCAATAATTTCATTACTTGTAATGGGAAGCTTGCCCAAAACTGCGTTTTTTGTTCTTTAGACAAACATACTCGACTTTCATTTTGTCAAGACCCGACCTCGGACCCGTGACTGGTGCCTTACTCCGGGCACCCTTGTGATACAACATCAGAGAAAACCAGCGGAAAATAAACTCACATCAAGAAACCACATAGAATATAAAGCAGGCTAACCCAAAATGACTACCTTTAACTATAACAAAAACTGAGCAATTACATCCTTAACAACCCAATTTATAGCAGGACTACAGACCTCTAAGAATGTGTAACTACTATGATGGGACAGGGCCCCGTCATACCCCTGAATGTACATAACATCTACAACATCAGGGAGAACCGTACCAAAAGTCAAGCCTCCGAAGAAGTGGAGCTTCTGACACCTGAGCAAAGATCCTAAGAATGAGGATCCACCACCTGCTTACCCTTACCTGCGGCATGAACGCAGCCCCCGAGGAAGGGGGTCAGTACACAATATGTACCAAGTATATAAAACTGGAAAATACTGTAAAAATATCATAAGTATGAAATAAGCTTGAGTCATGGATGAAAATCAAATTACATTACACTATGCCTTACTAACAATGAGAGTAACAAGTATAAACTTTACTGCATAAAATAAGAGGCTCATGATCAAAACAGGGTCCCTCGCCCGTAGTATCATTAGGCAATCCTACTCCTGAGACTATTTCACCCGCATAGGTCCTGTGGACCCGCATGAGGTCATCCGCCTCGCATGAGACTATTTCACCTGCATGGGACTATTTCACATGTATGAGGTCATCTGCCTCGCATGGGACTATTTCACCCGCATGGGACTATTTCACCCGCATGGACCCGGTGGGCCCGCATGAGTACAAGCGCCGCACTCGCATCATGGGTAGCAAATCCATGGAATAAGTAGTAATAATAATAATAATACATAACTCAAAGACAACGGCTATCATACATAACATAAGCGCTACCGGCTTATCATAACGTAAGCAAGTTAAGAATATCCCCTAACTTCTTATTAACATTATCAATATACCCTCTCATTTTAGTTTACTTAAGGCACTAACATGTCATTTAAGAGAAAATTCGGGAATTCAACCCAAGTACCCCGTACCTCTAACCTTTTAAGAAATGACTCATTTTTATATAAAACTCCCCAGATACTAATAACCGTAGTATCAAGTCACGACTACTTTTCAAGACAAGTCACGTTTACCTTTAGAAATATAATAGGCTTCTAAATCAAGTGACTTCATTTCTTTTAAAACCTTAGGCAATTAATGCCTTAAAAACAATTTGCCTTTCACAAATTCAAATCGTTTATCCGTACTTATTTTTCTTAGAGTAAACCTTCCTTTATTAACCTTCCATAAAGCTAATATAACCAACTTCCCATAAAGCCGTTATATTAACGTTATACGTTAGTCAAACATATTTCTCTATGTCCAAGAGACTTACACTTTTAAAACGAAATAAGTATCATATACTTAAGACACTTCAAGTCCCTCAACTTTGAAACTTAAGACATCATTAAAACAAGTAAGGAATATCAAAGCCTTGTACGTCTACCGTACTACATAGATGCAACTATTCATGCTCAAGAGGTAGAAAAGTTCCACATACCTCTTCGGGTCAATCCACTTGCTAAGTCCAATATACCGCACGTAGTACGTCAACCTATAATGACCATAATACGTTTATTAACCTCCAGCTTCAACATAGAATTCTCCAAGTGCAAAGTCACTAAATCCTACAGAAAATCGGGCAGCATTTCCTTTGTTTCTACATACTTTGCCGCATTTTTCAAGGCCGAATTCAACATCCAAACGCCACTTTTAAGATACACACCTAATCTTGGATGTGTAAAATTCTGCCCCACAATGCATAACAACTAACTTAACAAGTTAAAGGTAGTATTTTGGCTACAACATGCTCACATAACCTTCTTATCCAATCCTTTCATATCCAACCCATATTTCTTACATGCAATTTATCTAAGAGCAATATTTACAACTACAAGTTCTTTCTTCTTCACATGCAACACCAAAAACTAGCAAAAAGAGAAAGAATTGTTACCTTAGAGCTTACCCAAAATAATCCAACAAGTTCACTAGCCTCCTTTCCACAATCACCACCACAAAAAGCTCCTACAAGCTTGCCAACAAGTTTCCTTCTTGCCACCTTTTTCAGAATTTCCTCAAGCCTTGATTTCCTCTTGATTTTCTAGAGAGAAGGGAGAGCTTTTAATTTTTTTAGAGAGAGAGAAGATCTTGAAGAATGACCAAGTCTTCAAGACTTGGTCAATAAGTAGAACATGCAAAATCAGATGGGGGGGACACTTGTCCTCGTGGCCTTTTAAAACAAAACAGTTCAGATTTTTCCACTCAACCTCGCAGAACCCGTCTCGGCGCCGCGGCCCTGCATCCGGTGCCGCGGCGCTGAAACCTCCGCAACCCCACAGAACTTGGCGCGCGACCACGCTTCCGGCGCGCGACCGTGGCTCCTGACCGAATTATTTTTCTGTCCGACTGCGCACTGAACTTGTAACTCCCATAACTTTCTACTCCGATGTCCTATCGACGAACGGTTGGTTGCGTTGGGAACTAGACTCAACGAACTACGTACTAGGATTTTGAAACACCTAGTAACTCTCAATGCAACTGGACATAAACCGCCTCAAAGTTGACTAAAAACCCGTCCGAAACAATCCGTCAACCTATCTTTCTAAAATTTAAGTCTTAATCCCTTTCGTACGTACTCATACGCATGGCCAGAACTACGGGGTATAACATTCTCCCCCCCTTAGAAACATTCGTCCCGAATGTTCCTTTTAGGCTTACTCAAATCACAATATCGACATAGACCCTCTTAACTATTTCTCTTGCAGATAAAGACGCTCTACGACCACAACAATACTTAAGCATAATTGCCAAATCAAAACTAACAAGCAGGAAAGTGGGTTACCTGGGGGTGTAGGGAATAAGTGAGGATACTTCTTCATCATGTCCTCCTCTGCTTCCCATGTCATTTCCTCCCTGTTCTCGTTCCGCCATAAGACCTTGACGGAAGCCACATCCTTTATCCGTAGTCGTCTAACCTGACGATCGAGTATCGCTATGGGACTCTCCTCATATGACAACCCCTCTGTCACCTGGACGTCACGAATCGGGTGCACTCTAGATGGATCTCCAATACATTTCCGCAACATAGATACATGAAAAACTGGATGTACTGCCTCTAGATCGGACGGCAGATCCAACTCATAGGCAACCTTGCCAACCCTACGGACAATCTGATAAGGTCCAATGTACCTTGGGCTAAGTTTCCCCTTCTTTCCAAATCTCATCACGCCCTTCATGGGTGATACCTTCAGGAAGACCCAATCATCTACCTCAAACTCCAAGTGTCGACACCGATGATCTGCATATGACTTCTGTCGACTCTGAGCTGACAATAACCGCTCCTGAATAAGCTTCACCTTATCCACTGCCTGCTGAATCAAGTCTGGCCCGACTAACTGAACTTCTCCCACCTCAAACCAGCCTATCGGTGACCTGCACTTCCTCCCGTATAAGGCCTCATAAGGCGCCATCTGGATACTAGAATGGTACCTGTTGTTATATGCAAACTCCACAAGAGGTAAGTGATCCTCCTAGATACCCTCGAAATCGATAACACAGGCCCGCAGCATATCCTCAAGTGTCTGGATAGTACGCTCGGCCTGCCCGTCGGTCTGAGGATGAAACGCAGTACTGAGACTCACCTGTGTCCCTAACCTCTTCTGGAAAGACCTCTAGAAGTTAGCCGTGAACTGGGCTCCTCTGTCTGAAATAATCGATATAGGAACTCCGTGCAGTCTCACAATCTCTCTGATATACAATCTAGCATAATTCTCGGCCGAAAAAGTCGTCCTGACTGGAAGAAAATGGGCTAATTTCGTCAGCCTATCGACGATAACCCAGATGGAATCATGCTTCCTCTGAGTGTGAGGCAACCCCGTAATAAAGTCCATATTGATCACCTCCCACTTCCACATCAGAATATCAATAGCCTGTACTAGCCCACCGGGCTTCTGGTGCTCAACCTTGACCTGCTGACAATTCGGGCACTGCGCCACAAACCCCATGGCGTCCTTCGGGCCATCCCACCAATATATACACCTGAGGTCATGGTACATCTTAGTCGACCCCGGGTGAATAGAGTAACGAGCACTGTGTGCCTCCCCTAGAATCTGCTGACGAAGTCATGTCACATCGGGAACACATAACCGGCCCTCAAATCTTAGCACCCCATCAGGCACTACCTCAAATAGACTCTTCTCTCCCTGAAGAGCTGCATCTCGATACCGTACCATAATCGGATCCTCATATTGTCGCCTCTTCACCTCCTCGATGATGGAAGACTCGGCGACCTCTCGCACCCGAACTCCATTACTATCCGAACCAATCAAATGAACCCCAAGGCTCGCTAGCTGATGTAACTCGCGGACCATGCCCCTCTTCTCTGGCTGCACACCTGACAGACTACCCATCGATCTGCGACTAAGGGCATCTGCAACCACATTGGCCTTCCCTGGGTGGTACAGGATATTGACATCGTAATCCTTAAGTAGCTCCAACCACCGTCTCTGCCGTAAGTTCAGCTCCCTCTGGCTGAAGATATACTGGAGACTCTTGTGGTCTGTATAGATATCCACATGAACTCCATATAAATAATTTCTCCAGATCTTCAAGGCATGAATCACTGCTGCCAACTCTAAGTCATGTGTGAGATAGTTCTTCTCATGCTTCCTGAGCTGTCGAGATGCGTAAGCTATAACTTTGCCGTGCTGCATCAGTACGCACCCAATCCCGACACCCGACGTATCACAATAAACCACATATCCGTCTAAACCCTCTGGTAGAGTAAGAACTGGGGCGATCGTCAATTTCTCCTTCAGCAACTGTAAACTCTCCTCACATCATCGCGGAACATAGTCGCTTCGAGTCAGCCTAGTCAAAGGTGCTGAAATGGAAGCAAACTTCTCCACAAATCTCCGATAATAACCCGCAAGACCCAAAAAGCTACGCACCTCTGTCGGAGTGGTGGGTCTAGGCCAAGTATTGACTGCCTCAATCTTTGTTGTATCCACCCGAATACCATCGGCCCGATAACATGCCCTAAGAAAGACACTGAAGCTAACCAAAACTCACATTTCGAGAACTTGGCATACAACTGCCGGTCTCTGAGGACTCCCAATACCGCCTTCAGATAATCTGCATGCTCCTGCTCTGTGCGCGAATAAACCAGGATATCATCAATGAATACTATAACGAACATATCCAAGAATGGCTTGAACACCCGGTTCATCAAATCCATGAATACTGCTGGGGCGTTGGTCAACCCGAAAGACATCACCACGAACTCATAGTGCCCATACGGGTCTGAATGCGATCTTTGGGATATTCGCCTCTCTAACTCGCTTTGATGATAACGGATCGCATGTCTATCTTAGAAAAACATCTCGCACCGCAATCGGTCAAACAAATCATCAATCACGGGGAGGGTATACATTCTTGATAGTTACCTTATTCATTTTTGTAATCAACACATACGCAGGCGTCCCATCTTCTTCTTTACAAATAACCGGCGCTCCCGGGGAGAAACACTTGCCTGATAAAGCCTTTTTCCAAAGAAATCTTTCACTGGTCTTTCAATTCCTCAACTCGGCGGGTGCCATCTGTATGTGGAATAGATATCGGTCGAGTGTCTGGCGCCAAATCAATGCAAAACTCAATCTCCTCTCGGGAGGATACGGAAGCTCAATGGGAATATGCGAAAACTCTCTAACGGCCGGATGGTGAAGGTCTGGTATCTCAGCCTCAATATCGAATACTCGAACCATATGGTAGATATACCCCTTCCGCACCATCTTCCTAGCCTTGAGGTAAGAAATAAACCTACCCCTCGGCAACACAGTATTCCTCTTCCACTCGATAACCGGCTCACCAGGAAACTGGAACCGTACCAATATCTCTCTATAGTCTACATTGGCATAGCAAGACTCTAGCCAATCCATACCCATAATCACATCAAAGTCCGTCATATCCAACTCTATCAAGTCGGCTAGGGTCTGACGACTGTATATAGTCACTGGGCAAGCCTTATATACCCGGCTACTCTGAATCACTCTTGGCGTGGCTACCTCAAATGGTTTTATGGACTCGGGCTCTATCCCTAATCTACCAGCAATATGAGGGGATATATAGGACAAGGTAGAACCTGGGTCTATCAAAGCATATACATCACAACATGAAACCAATAATGTACCTGTGACGACATCTGGTGACGCCTCCTGGTCCTGACGGCTGGACATAGCATAAATGCGGTTCTGAGGACCGCTGGAACTGGGACCCCTGCCACGACCCCTGCCGCGGCCTGCTGGCCCGTGAACACCCTGCCCTCCGGGGCGCATCACCACCGAAGACGAAGATCCAGCAACTGACCCTGTCGGCTGAACCATAACATTCCCGCCGCCTCTGGTCGGACAATCTCTCCTCAAATGGCCCTGCTGGCCACAAGAGTAACAAGCTCCTGGAGGAACACGACACCCCCCATAATGGCAATCGCCACATCGACCACACCGAGGTATAGGTGGCCTCATCTGACTGGAACTCTGGTCCCTCTGGGAACCCGAAGCCCTGGAGCCCTGTCCTGCCCCTGAATACCCTGGACGCCCGGAAGACGGTGGAGGAGCGCTCTGAACCGGCTGAGGTGCAAATCCGGTCTGCTGCTGAGGTTGTCTACCTCGAAAACTACCAGAGGACCCTGCTGTCCTGGCCCTCTTCTGCGAGCACATCAACCCGTCGGCCCTGCATTCTCCGCGAAGTCGTAAGCTGCGTGCGGGCAATGTCCATGCCCGTCTGAAGAGCTACTCCCGTGCAACTCTCTGCTAAGTAATCATCGAGCCCTGTGACATAGCGGTGCACTCTGTCCTCCATGTCTGCTACTAAAGCGGGTACATACCGAGCCAATGAGTCGAACTCTACGTTGTACTCCCGAACCGTCCGCCCACTCTGTCTCAACGTCAGAAATCTATCGGCCCGGGCTCTCCTCATCTGCGGAGGTAAGAAATGGCTAAGCGCCTCGAGAACTCGTCCCAAGCACTGGAAGGCGCATGCTCCCAGGGACGGTTCCATGAATCAAACGATCAGCTGCGGTATCACGCGGCCGATGCGAACCAAAACTACCAACTCGTCTCGAGGCCTTGATCACTCGCGATCCATCAGGCTATCGGATAAACTCCCGAGGGTCATCCTCGTGCCTCGACCATAGAACTACGGTGGCTGCAACTCAAAAGTCACGAAGTCTCGAGCTATCGGATGGGGTGAACTACGGTCTGGCCGAGCCGTCCCTGTCCGCATCCCGCCTAGCCACGATCACGGCCAATAGCGGGCCATCTCCTTGTAGCCCATATCCTGCGCCTCGGTGTATGGCTGGAGGCTCGTGCAGTGGTCTCGATGGTCATTCTTCGCCCGAACTCTCTTTGGGGTTGGCGACGTCGTGGAACTTCGCCGTCAAAACATCTCTCTCGTAAAGGCGGGCCTGTGCCCTCGTAACCCTCTGTGTCCTACTAGCAGCACCCTAAGCTGCCTTACCCTTCTGGGCCGCGGTTGCCATGCGTGGAGGCATAACTGATACATAAAAATATGTCAGAGGAAATTCACCATATAACACAGCTCTATTGCACTGTTATACCCCGTATTTCCAGAGTATGTACGTGAGGGCGTACGTATAAAAATTTGAGCCTTAAAGATTTGGCAAGTTTCGAAAATTGTACACAAGTGCCGAAAAGAGTCGTTTTTCAACGAAACGTTTTACTAGACTTGCGAAGGGAAAATTCCGGCTATGTCATTTATAATTTTTGCGGATTTTTTCGAGAGACGAAACATTTTGGACCAACGGGAGGGTGACATATGTCACCCTCACATTGGAAGGAAGTGGGCGGTAATGGACGAAAATAGGTGGCATGGGTTAGGTAGGATATTTTGTGCAAGTTGGTGTGGTAGATGGATAAGGTGCACATGGCTTAATCTTAGCCTTACACTTGCCTAACACTTGGATGGATCTTGGCCATTGGTTGGCCATTTCTTGACCTATAAATACCCCTCTAAGTTGATGAACTTCTTCATCCTAAAATCATTTTCCAAGTCTAAAATCCTCCCCTTTCCCCCCCCTTGAGAAGCTTTGGCGAAAGGGTCCCCTCAGTAGTGTTCTAGCCGAGGGGTACCCCCCCTAGCCTAGTTGTTTTCGTATAATACCCCCCTTTTATGGTATAGAAATACTCTCATAGTATTGTTATAATGCCCAAATACCTTGGCCCAAATACCTTGTAGTACTTTCCAAAGTTACCTCTATACGTAGAGCCCGGAAATACTATTATACTTTCCTTTAGCCACTAAACGAAACCCTAAGGAAAACCTTCATAGTCGGTTGAAGTGTTAAGTAGAAGTTGCGTAGAACTTCTAAGGGTTGCTTGGAGCGGGTTAGAGCGCACGGAGTAGGAGCTTAACGTTGCTCAGGAGCGACATTAAACTTGGATAATTTTGGGCTCATCGAGGTAAATACTACTGTCTTTCTATTGTAATTGGGAATTACATACTGTAGTTGTATAGAAATGAAAATAAGATTCATAGAAGAGAATTGAACTGTAATAGAAGGATATTACAGTAAAGACTTGAACTGAAATCACATCAGAAGAATATAAGTAGAAGATTAAACTGTACTTACATAGGACTGTATTTACAGTAGACTGATAACCTTTATTGGTTAAATGTGCTGCGAGTAGCATGTACTACTTGGAAGGTGGACAAGGCTAGCCGGGTTATAGCCATGGAGCGTTTTGCTTATAGTCGATAATCGTCGCGAGGTATGTGATTCTTCCTATACTCTTGAGCATGAAGTATTTTAAAAGAATACATATAGTACGGTAGACGTACGTGTGGCAATGTCTTTTGACTTAAGCTGAATAATATGCATATATTATATGGTAGGCGTCGTGTGCTAACTGAATATAGTTATACGGCAATGTCTTTTGACTTAAGCTGAATAATAAGAACCTTGAAATATTTTAAAAGGAATATATATATAGTACGGTGAAGCGTCGTGTGTTAAGCGAATGTAGTGTTACGGCAATGTCTTTTGACTTAAGCCTGAATAAGAAGAATCTTGAAGTATTTCAAAAGAAATAAGAAACCTTTTTGAAAGAGGAGTAATACTTGGTTTTGAAAACATAAGAGTTA
Organism: Przewalskia tangutica; assembly: GCA_029844215.1. Taxonomy (NCBI): domain Eukaryota; kingdom Viridiplantae; phylum Streptophyta; class Magnoliopsida; order Solanales; family Solanaceae; genus Przewalskia; species Przewalskia tangutica. The sequence continues at coordinate 113,861,625 of CM056727.1, forward strand.
TACTAGCTTTATGGGAAGTTAGGTATAACGTCTTAAGAGAGATAAAAAGAATGGTTTACTGATTTTTAGAAGTTAAGAGACTTAATCTTAAAAGATAAGAGACTTGACTAAATTGTATTGATATGGATGTTTGTGTGAAACCTCATTCGTGAGTAATGAGTACTTGGTTTTAAAAGGAATAATGTTTTACTGATTTCGGAAATCAGAATGAGTATCGACAAACCACTGCAGCGTTAATAAAGGAAAATGTATTGAATAATGAAGTATTGTATTAAAACCAGTAGAAACCTCCATCTGCATAGAAGCTAAGATGAGACAAAATGATATTACATTTTCTAGATCATGGCTGCTTTAATAAATGGTTATAAACAAGAATAAACTTCTAAATACTATGGCATATGTTACTCAATTGTTTTAAAGGAGATTAAGACATCGAACTATGAAACTTTTCTAAAATAAAGAGACTTGAGTAATTGAAATTAGGCAAACCGAACTCTAGGAAAAGAAAGGCATTGTTTTGTCTTAAATTGGTTTAAAACATAAAGTGTTATAACAGCTTTATGGGAAGTTAGTTATAACGACTTTATGAGAACAAAAGAAGGGTTTTATCATTGGTTTTAATGTGGTAACTTGACTTTAAAAAGAGAAGTGTTTTGGTCCAAAAAGAAGGCATGGTATTGCCTTAATTTGGTTTTAAAAAGGAAAGTATGGAAGTTGTTTTGGTTTACTTAAAAGATGTAAGTCACTCTATTTTTATACTACGGGTATCGGGTGACTTTTATGAAAGGAATGGATCTCTTAAAAGGAATTTAACGTACGTAGTACTTTAGGGTTAACACCCGGACTTTGGCATAAAATGAAAGTACCTTGAGTTATGTATAACTTGCCTATGCTTGTTGCTGTGAAACTTGCCTATGCTTGTTGTGATAGCCTTTGTTGTGCAAGAATTGTGTTTCTATACTACCGCGTCTCTCGATGGAGGGCTGGTTGACTTGTTGAGAACTTACTCGGACGTGCCGGCAGTGACGGAGAATTCCACGGGTACGCTCCTGTTGATAGTGTTATTTTTGCTAATCGCTTTGGACATACTGACATGATGCGTGGCGCACGGGTATGGTTCCATTTTGATTGCTGTCTAGTTGTTTCCTTTTGGACATCACGACACGATCGTGGCGCGCGGGTATGGTTCGATGGGATTCTTTGTCTTGTTGTTTCATACGGACATACTGACACGATGCGTGGCGCACGGGTATGGTTCCATTGGGATTGTTATTCCATGGACTAGCTCTCCATGAGGTTTTACTGTTCGGCCTTGGTATCTGGTAGTCGGCTTTCGTACTTGCCCCGTGTCAGCTTCGTGGTTTGGTTGTATTGTATTGTTAGTACGGCTTTGGCATCAGGTAGGACTTGGTGTTCAGGTGTACTTCTTGGTGTTATCATATCATAGACTGCCGGCAGTGAGGAAGGTATTCCACGGGCATGATTGATGTTATGGGCGTGAGACCCATCGTTATATTTGAGTAATGACTTGGAGGGCTTGAGTCCCTGACTTGATATAACTATTATATGTGTGTACTGTAGTCTGGTTATCATACATGTCTCCTGCTTTATATAGACTATTATGATTTCATTTATGATATTCTGATTTCACATACTTGGTACTGTTATCGACCTCGCCGAAGTGCGTTCATCTGCGGTAGAGATACATCGGCTGTCGATCCCCGCTTTTAGGATCACATTTCAGCGTGTTGGGGAGCTTCGTTCCTTCGGAGGCTTATCTTTGGTATGTTACCCTGAGTCTGTAGGTTCTTGTACTTTCAGGGGTATGGCGGGGCCCTGTCCCGTCATAGTTGTTGAAAAAATCTTAGAGTTACGTAGCCTTTGTGTAGGCGGGGTTGTAAGGATTAGAATCGTTCAAAGGTCGATATATATAAATCTTTGAAAAGGCAACGTTTTGGTTGGCCTATTTTCTTTCATCTTGATCTATATCTATTTATATGTTTAAGTTTTTATTTCCATTGGTTTTCTCGATGTTGTATCACCAGGGTGCGGGGTAAGGCACGATCCACGCCCGAGTTGGTCGTGACAAAAGTGGTATCGAGCGATTAGTCCTCGGAAAGTGTCTACGACGATGTCTAGTAGAGTCTTGATTATTGATGTGTTGTGCACCACATCTATAATCGAGGAGGCAGAGACATTTAGGATTGGTTTCCTCTTCTCATTCCGAGATCGTGCCTCAGAGCTGTGTGATAAGTTGGACCCTCCGACGTGCCGTTTTCACGATTATGCCTCCGCGCAAGGCAACCCGCCGGGCGAAGGCAAAGCGGCGAGAGGAGGCTGCGAGTAGAAGCGATGGCGATCTCTACGAGACCACAAGACACGAGCCTCGATCCGCTGATCGGGCGAGAGGAGATGGGTTACGCGAGCGATTAATGGCGAGTTGTGGCGGACTTGAGGATAGGTGGGCCGCGGCCGATTGAGCACGATGGTTCACCCTAGTTCGAGATAGTTTGAGGCTACGGGATTTTTACGAGATGTAGCCCGCGAGTTTTATGGGTCGAGGCACGAGGATGATCCGCAGGAGTTCATCAAGCGATTACAACGGATCGTGAGTGATCAAGGCATCGGAGACCGAGTCGGTGGTCCTAGGTTCGCATCGGCCGCGTGATACCGTGGCCGATCGGTTTGATTCGTGGGAGCTATCCGGGAGAGAACGCACTTCCGGTATATGGGACGAGTTCTCAAAGGCATTTCTTGCACTTCTTGCCTCGCAGATGAGGAGGGCTCGGTAGCAGATTTTTGGTGTTGCGGCGAGCAGGCGTGCGGTTGGGAGTACAATGTGGAGTTCGACTCCTTGGCGTGCGTCCCGCGTTAGTGGCTAGTATGGAGGATCGAGTGCACCGATATGTTCTGAGGCTCGATGATTGCCTAGCGAGAAAGTTGTTGGTGTAGCTCTTCAGGGCATGGACATTGCCGCATGCAGCTTATGCACTTGGATGTGAGGCGGAGAAATCGGCGGAAAGACCAAGATCGGCGAAGAGGGCGAGCAGCAGGTCCTTTGGTGACTTTCGAGGCGGACCGCCTCGGCCAGAGACTAGTTATGCGCCTCCGCCAGATCTGAGTGGTCCTCCACAATCTTGTGGCATCCAGAGTATTCGAGAGCGGTCGGGGCTCGAGGTTGATTTTGGAAGCGGGGTGTTAGCGGTGAAGCCACCCCTACCTCGTTGTGGCGTGGTAGACTCCATAGTGGGAGTGTCGTGCTAGTTCGGAGTTTGTTTTACATGCGGCCAGCGATGTTATACCGTATTTCGGTAGTATGCGTGGGGCGTGCGTGGAGAATTTGAGCCTTAAGTTAGGCTTTGGTTGAAATTTGGGCACAAGTGCGAATAGAGTCGTTTTTCGACGAAACGTTTCCACGACTTACGTTGGGAAAATTCCGGCTATGTCATTTAGTATTTTGCGAATTTTTCCGAGAGACGAAATGTTTTGGATCAACGGAGGGTGACACTTGTCACCCTCAGTGGCGTTGGGTTGGCCGATGGGGTCACGTTTCATGGCCTATTGGCTCCTTGTTTTGGCCTTGTTTTGTGGCTTGTTTGGTGCCATGTTTTGTGCCTTGTTTTGTGGAGTAGGGTTTAGGGTGCACTTGGCTTAATCTTGTCCTTACACTTGCTATACACTTGGAAGGATCTTGGCCCTTGGTTGGCCTTTGGTTTTGCTATAAATACCCCTAAATGTGAAGACTTCATCCATTCCAAAACTTCCAAGTCTTGAAACCCTCTCCTCCCCTTTGTGAGCTCTAAACGAGAGCCTTCCCTCCCCCGTGTGGCCTTTGCCGAGAACACCCTCCCCAGCCTAGTGTGCTGCCGAGCCTACCCCTTGGTAGAAAGTTGTCTTCCAAGTATTGTTATAATGCCCAAAATACCTTAGCCTTGTACCTTGTAGTATTCCAAAGATACCTCTATACGTAGAGTCGGAAATACTACCCTTTTGTCCCTTTAGTCTCAAACCGAAACCCTAAGAAAATCTTCGTTGATTGATTGAAGTATTTAAGTAGAAGTTGGTTAGAACTTAAGGGTTGTTTGGAGCGGGATGGAGCACCGGAGTTGGAGCTAAACGTTGCTAAGGATCGACATTTAACTTGGATAATTATGGGCTTATCGAGGTAATTATCTTGTCCTCTATTTGTAATTGGAAATTACATGTTATTAGAATATATAGTTGAAGTATACTATATATAGAACTAAGCTTAATCTTTGTGCAATGTCTTTTGACTTAAGCTGAAGAATAAAGAAAAGAAGCGCCTTTGTATTTACATAGAATTTGTATTGCGATAGACTTGTAGTATTCTTGAGTAGAATTGTACACGTCCGGTTAGACGTGTAAACCCCCGGTTGGCTTGGTGGCGGCCTCGATAGAGGAGGAGATTTCTGTTGTTGCGGGGAAAATGCCGAATTTTCTGTAGAAATGGAACCTTGTGTTTTGAAGTTAATAGACGTTTGTGACCTTTCTAGGTGAAAGTACTAAGAGTAGCGTATTCTACTTGAGGAGTGGAAAGGGCTAGCAAGGTTGTAGTACTTGGAGCATTTTGCTTATTGTCGATACTCGTCGCGAGGTATGTGAACCTCTTCCTATCTGTTCTAGCATGATATGTGTGTAGCTATGTAGTACGGTGGACGTACAGGTGCTAAGTGTATTTGTTTGGTTTAAACATAAAGTGTTATAACGGCTTTATGGGAAGTTGGTTATAACAACTTTATGTAGGTAAGAAAATGGTTTACTGATGTTAGAAGTTAAGAGACTTGATCTTATAAGATAAGAGACTTAACTTATTTGTTTTAATGTGGATGTTTGTGTAAAACCTCATTCGTGAGTAATGAGTACTTGGTTGTTAAAGGGATAATGTTTTACTGATTTCGGAAATCAGAATGTGTATCGACAGACCACTGCAGCGTTAATAAAGGAAAATGTATTGAATAATGATGTGTTGTATTAAAACCAGTAGAAACCTCCATCTGCATAGAAGCTAAGATGAGACAAAATGATATTACATTTTCTAGATCACGGTCTTTGTAATAAGATAGTTATAAACAAGAATAAACTACTCACATATATGACATATGTTACTCAATTGTTTTAAAAGAGATTAAGACTATGAGTTATGAAACCTTTCTAAAATAAGTGACTTGAGCATTTGAAAATGAGAAGCTTGAGTAATTGAAACTAGGCAAACTGGAACTTAGGAAAAGAATGTTGTTACTTGATTTTGAAAAGGAATGTGGGTTGGTCATTCTAATACTACGGGTATAGGGTGACTTTTATAAAAGTAATGGATCTCTTTTAAAAGAACTTAACGTATGTAGTACTTTGGGGTTAAAAACCCGGACCTTGGCATAAAATGAAAGTACTTGAGTTGTATGAAACTTGCCTATGCTTGTTGTTGTGAAACTTGCCTATGCTTGTTGTTGTGAAACTTGCCTATGCTTGTGATGATAGCCTTTGTTGTGCAAGTGTGGTATTTCTGTGTTACCGCGTCTCTCGATGAAGGAGGTCGACTTATTGAGAACTTACTTGGGCGTCTTTGGCGGTGATGGAGAATTCCACGGGTATGTTTCCATTTTGATTACTGTCTTGTTGTTGATGTCACATGGACATGTCTACACCGATCTGATGGGGGCATCGGCCGTGCGTGAGTTGATTACCCGATATATTGTTATTGTGGTTACATGGACATGTCTACACCGAGTAGAATTCGGGGCATGTGGCCGTGCGGCGGGGTTGATCACCCGGTATATTATTGTTGATGTCACATGGGCGTGTCTACGAGGTAGAATTAGGGGCATGTGGCCATGGGGCATTGGTATTATTGTTGCATCATGGACATGTCTACACCGTCTGAGTCGGGGCATGCGGCCATGATGCGAACATGATTGATGTTGTGGGCGTGAGACCCATAGTTATATTTGAGTGATGACTTGAGGCGTGAGTCACATTGGACATGATCGCTTTTATGTTGTGAGCGTAGTTTGGTTATCATACATGTCTCTGCTTTATATAGACTAGTATGATTTCATTCTGATATTTTCTGATTTCACATACTTGGTACTGTTATCTTGACCTCGCCCGGAAGTGCGTTCATCTGCGCGAGTAGAGGTACATCGGTCGTGGATCCTCGCTCTTAGGATCTCGGTTCAGCGTTTTGGGAAGCTCCGTTTCTCGGAGGCTTATCTTTTGGTATGTGTTCCCCGAGTTGTAGGTTCTTGTACATTCGGGGTATGGCGAAGCCACTGTCCGTCATAGTTGTTGTAAATATTAGAGGTGCATGAAATCTGTTGTGGCGGGGTTTGTAAAAAGATTAAACTGCTCGTTTTGAAAGAGTTGTATTTATATATGTTATTGGAAGGTAACCGTTGGGTTGGCTTTGTTTTATGATCATATATCTTGTTTCTTGTTTAAAGTTTTATTTTCATTTGGTTTTCTCGATGTTGTGTCACTAGGGTGCGGGATAAGGCACGATGCGGGCCGGGGCGGTCGTTACAAAAGTGGTATCGAAGCGATTAATCCTCGGAAAGTGTCTGAGACCGTGTCTAGTAGAGTCTTGATTATCGATGTGTTGTGCACCACATCTATAATCGGAGGCTGCAGACATTTAGGATTAGTTTCCATTCTTCTCATTACGAGATCGTGCCTTAGAGGCGTGTTGTAAGTTGGACCCTCCGGCGTGTCTCGTTTTTACGATTATGCCTCCGCGCGAGCAACGAGCCACGAAGGGCAAGACAGCCGAGGAACCGCTAGTGAGATCTGAGAGTACTGAGCACGAGCGAGCGATGACTGAGGTTGTGCTTGACGGCGGGTTTTGTAGCCGCCCGGCCCAGCGAGAGTTAGAAGCGCGGCAATGGCTGCTGAGACGCGATACACGAGCCTCGGTCCACGATGCAGAGGCGAGAGGAGATGGGTTACAAGAGATGGCCCGATTGATGGCGAGTCGTGGCGAGATATGAGGATAAATTTGGATCAGTGATTCGATTCGATGCACCGATGGTTCACCCCGGCGAGATAGTTTGAGGCTACGGGACTTTACGAGTTGTAGCCCGCGAGTTTTATGGGTCGAGGCACGAGGATGATCGCGAGGAGTTCATCAAGCGATTCTGACCGGATCATGCGGGTGATCAAGGCTTGAGACCGAGTCTGTGACCTTTGGTTCGCATCGGTGCGTGATACCATGATCGATTGGTTTGATTCATAGGAGCTTTCGGGAGAGCATGCACCTCAGCAGTATGGGATGAGTTTTGGGGCTTTCCTCACTCACTTCTTGCCTCGCAGATGAGGAGAACGCGGGCCGACAGTTTTTGATGCTTAGACAGGCGGGCGTGCGGTTCGGGAGTACAATGTGGAGTTCGACTCATTGGCGATGCGTCCAGCGTTGGTAGCTAGTATGGAGGATCGAGTGCACCGATATGTTCTGAGGCTCGATGATTACATGTCGAGGCATGTTCGGGAGTAGCTCTTCAAGGGCATGGACATTGCCGCATGCAGCTCACGACCGGGATGTGAGGCACGGAGAGGTCGGCGGAATGACGAAGATCGTGAAGAGGCGAGAACAACGAGGTCCTTTGGTGACTTTCGAGGCGGACCGCCTCGAAGATACTAGTTTTGTACCTCCGCCCGGTCAGAGTGGTCCTCCACAACCTTCGTGAGTATTCGGAGCGGTCGTGGGCTCGAGGTTGAGTTTCGAGGAAGTAAGGGTGTTGGCGGATCGGTCACCCTACCTCGGTGGTCGATGTAGTAGACCGCATTTGAAGTGTCGTGGTGCCAGAGCTTGTTATTTTTGCGGCGGCAGGCCATTTTGCGGCTATCCGACCAAGGGTATACGGATGTTACGACTCACCCACTGGATCGATGGTGGTTCATCGCTTTCTACGGTTATCGCCTGCAGGTGGCTATGATTAGAGTGGGCGGTAGCTTCGGTATATCCTTAACCCTCTAGAGTTTTGGTATGCTTGTTATGATGGTCTCATTATTATGTGCTATGTACGAATAGCGTTGTGTTAATTGTGAGTTAGAAAACATGCTTAGTTGGGAGGATACGATGGGGGCATGGTAAGTGTGAACCTTAGACTATGTCACGATGAGACCTTAGGGTAAGGTCGGCTTGAGTTAAAGATTTATTTTATGTTTGACCCTTATCAGAGTAGTAGTATACGTGGGATTTATTTGTGTGATAAGTCCGTGGGTAGTGTGAGATGGAAGTGGTAGCTTTCATGATGTGAATTAGTAAGATTGTTCCGGATCTGGGAACAAGAGTTTTGCGCGTTGGGGTCGGGTTGAGGACCATTTGCGGGTCAACCCGTAACCCGGTTTGGGGTGGGGTCAGTTCTGGGTGGTCCCGCCAGGTGGTAAGGTCACGAGGATGCTAGGCCCAAGTTTGTATGACCATCGTATGAGTTGGTGGATATGTTCGACCAGAAGCGGATCGTGGAGGCCGGGAACGGCCTTAGAGAAGATCGAAGTTAGTAAGATGACCAAGTTTGGAGGTAGTGACTCCAAGGGTTGGAAACAGAAGCGTTGTCGGAAGTGTGGTACAGATACTAGAAAGAGTTTGAGTGTTCGAGAAAGTACAACAAGATAGGGGTAAAGTGAACGTGTGTGATCGTTTCTTTTGTGAAATGAAGGTGTGAAGGGAGTATATTTTAGACCTCAGGTAAGGGGTTTTTGTGATGATTAGAGGTGTTTCCTCGTTGACCTGGGTTTAAGTATTGGTGCGTTTGTTATTTTTATGGCAAGGTGTGGCATGATTGTTTTCGTGCGTATAGCAGTGAAGGCTATACTAGCGCATGTTTGTGTTGAGACTTGAGAAGGAACATTCGGGACGAATGTTTCTAAGGAGGGGAGAATGTTATACCCCGTATTTCCGAGTATGCGTGGGGCGACGTGGAGAATTTGAGCCTTAAGTTAGGCTTTGGTTGAAATTTGGGCACAAGTGCGAATAGAGTCGTTTTTCGACGAAACGTTTCCACAGCTTGCGAAGGGAAAATTCCGGCTATGTCATTTAGTATTTTTGCGAATTTTTCCGAGAGACGAAATGTTTTGGACCAACGGGAGGGTGACACTTGTCACCCTCAAGTGGACGTTGGGTTGGCCGATGGGGTCACGTTTTCATGGCCTATTGGCTCCTTGTTTTGGCCTTGTTTTGTGGCTTGTTTGGTGCCATGTTTTGTGCCTTGTTTTGTGGAGTAGGGTTTAGGGTGCACTTGGCTTAATCTTGTCCTTACACTTGCTATACACTTGGAAGGATCTTGGCCCTTGGTTGGCCTTTGGTTTTGCTATAAATACCCCCCTAAATGTGAAGACTTCATCCATTCCAAAAACTTCCAAGTCTTGAAACCCTCTCCTCCCCTTTGTGAGCTCTAAACCGAGAGCCTTCCTCCCCCGTGTGGCCTTTGGCGAGAACACCCTCCCCTAGCCTAGTGTGCTAGCCGAGCCTACCCCCTTGGTAGAAAGTTGTCTTCCAGTATTGTTATAATGCCCAAAATACCTTAGCCTTGTGCACTTGTAGTATTCCAAAGATACCTCTATACGTAGAGCCCGGAAATACTACCCTTTTGTCCCTTTAGTCTCAAACCGAAACCCTAAGAAAATATTCATTGATTGATTGAAGTATTTAAGTAGAAGTTGGTTAGAACTTCTAAGGGTTGTTTGGAGCGGGATGGAGCACCCGGAGTTGGAGCTAAACGTTGCTAAGGATCGACATTTAACTTGGATAATTATGGGCTTATCGAGGTAATTATCTTGTCCCTCTATTTGTAATTGGAAATTACATGTTATTAGAATATATAGTTGAAGTATACTATATATAGAACTAAGCTTAGTACTGCGGCAATGTCTTTTGACTTAAGCCTGAAGAATAAAGAAAAGAACTGCACTGTATTTACATAGGACTGTATTGCAGTAGACTTGTGTAGTATTACTGAGTAGAATTGTACACGTCCGGTTAGACGTGTAAACCCCCCCCCCCCCGGGTTGGCTTGGTGGCCGGCCTCGATAGAGGAGGAGATTTACGCTGTTGCGGGAAAGAATCTTCAGAATTTTACGTAGAGAAATGGAACCTTGTGTTTTGAAGTTAATAGACGTTTGTGACCTTTCTAGGTGAAAGTACTAAGAGTAGCGTATTCTACTTGAGGAGTGGAAAGGGCTAGCAAGGTTGTAGTACTTGGAGCATTTTGCTTATTGTCGATACTCGTCGCGAGGTATGTGAACCTCTTCCTATCTGTTCTAGCATGATATGTGTGTAGCTATGTAGTACGGTGGACGTACAGGTGCTAAGTGTATTTGTTTGGTTTAAACATAAAGTGTTATAACGGCTTTATGGGAAGTTGGTTATAACAGCTTTATGTAGGTAAGAAAATGGTTTACTGATGTTAGAAGTTAAGAGACTTGATCTTATAAGATAAGAGACTTAACTTATTTGTTTTAATGTGGATGTTTGTGTAAAACCTCATTCGTGAGTAATGAGTACTTGGTTTTTAAAGGGATAATGTTTCTTGATTTGGAAATCGAATGTGTATCGACAGGACCACCTGCGGCGTTAATAAAGGAAAATGTATTGGATAATGATGTGTTGTATTAAAACCAGTAGAAACCTCCATCTGCATAGAAGCTAAGATGAGACAAAATGATATTACATTTTCTAGATCATGTTTCTTTGTAATAAGATAGTTATAAACAAGAATAAACTACTCATATATGACATATGTTACTCAATTGTTTTAAAAGAGATTAAGACTATGAGTTATGAAACCTTTCTAAAATAAGTGACTTGAGCATTTGAAAATGAGAAGCTTGAGTAATTGAAACTAGGCAAACTGGAACTTAGGAAAAGAATGTTGTTACTTGATTTTGAAAAGGACTGTGGGTTGGTCATTCTAATACTACGGGGATAGGGTGACTTTTATAAAAGTCAGGGATCTCTTTTCATAGAACTTAACGTATGTAGTACTTTGGGGTTAAAAACACGGACCTTGGCATAAAATGAAAGTACTTGAGTTGTATGAAACTTGCCTATGCTTGTTGTTGTGAAACTTGCCTATGCTTGTTGTTGTGAAACTTGCCTATGCTTGTGATGATAGCCTTTGTTGTGCAAGTGTGGTATTTACGTATTCTGGCGTCTCGATAGAGGCCTCGACTTGTTGAGAACTTACTTGGAGCGTCTTTGGCGGTGATGGAGAATTCCACGGGTATGTTTCCATTTTGATTCTTGTCTTGTTGTTGATGTCACATGGACATGTCTACACCGTCTGAGATTCGGGGTATGCGGCCGTGCGCCGGGTTGATTACCGATATATTGTTATTGTGGTTACATGGACATGTCTACACCGAGGTAAATTCGGGGCATGTGGCCGTGCGGCAGGTTGATCACCCAATATATTGTTGATGTCACGTGGACGTGTCTACAGAGGTAGAATTCGGGGCATGTGGCCGTGGGGCATTGGTATTATTGTTGCATCATGGACATGTCTACCGATCTGCAATTCAGGGGCATGCGGCCGTGATGCGAACATGATTGATGTTGTGGGCGTGAGACCCATAGTTATATTTGAGTGATGACTTGAGGCGTGAGTCACGATCGACATGATCGCTTTTATGTTGTGAATCGTAGTTTGGTTATCATACATGTCTCTCGCTTTATATAGACTAGTATGATTTCATTCTGATATTCTGATTTCACATACTTGGTACTGTTATCGACCTCCTTGGGGTGCGTTCACGCCGCAGTAGAGGTACATCGGTCGTGGATCCTCGCTCTTAGGATCTCGGTTCGCGTTTTGGGAAGCTCCGTTTCTCGGAGGCTTATCTTTTGGTATGTGTTCCACGAGTTGTAGGTTCTTGTACATTCGGGGGTATGGCGAGGCCTGTCGTCATAGTTGTTGTAAATATTAAGTGCAGTAATGCTTGTTGTGGCGGGGTTTGTAAAAAAGGATTAAAGCATTCGTTTTGAAAGAGTTGTATTTATATATGTTATTGGAAGTAAGTTGGGTTGCTTTGTTTATGATCATATATCTTGTTTCTTGTTTAAAGTTTTATTTTTTGGTTTTCTCGATGTTGTGTCACTAGGGTGCAGGATAAGGCACGATGCGGGCCGGGGCGGAGTCGTTACAAGCGAGCCATTTTGCGGAAATCGTCCAGGCGAGGTAGCAGTGGGCGGCCTGGACTACGGGATCTATGGCTGGTTCATCACCTTCTACTATGCGCCTGCAGTGTGATCGTGATTAGAGTAAGCGGTAGATCTGGTATATCCTTACCCCTCTAAAGACTTGTATGTATTGATGTTATGATAATGTGTTAAGTGTTATGTTCGGATAGCTTTGTGCTAAAATATGATTTCAAAACCTGGTTAGTGAGAAAGGGTAAGCCTGGGGGTGAGATAATGATGAACCTTAGAATATTACAGTTGAGACCTTAGATGTAAGGCCGTCTTGAGTACAAGACTTTGCGGGTGATCTTTGTCAGAATGTATAAGTATACGTGGAGTAATTGTGGGAAAATTCCTTGGGTAGTGTAAAATGGAAGTGGTAGCTTTCATGACCTGTATAGGTAAGATTGTTCCGGATCGGGAAACAAGAGCTTGATGCGTTAAGTGGGTCGGGTTGGGGCCATGTTGCGGGCCAACCCGCGGCCTGTTTCGAGGTTGGGTCAGCTCTGGGTGGTCCCGCCAGGTGGTAGGGTCACGAGGGTGCTAGGCCCAAGTTTAGATGACCATCGTATGAGTTCGTGGATATGTTCGACCAGAAGCGGATCGTGAAGGCCGGGAATGGCCTTAAGGGAGATTGAGGCTAGTAAGATGACCAAGTTTGGAGGTGGTGACTCCAAAGTTTTGGGAACTGAAGCGATGACTGAAGTGTGGTACGTATACTAGAAGAGTTCAAGTGTTCGAGAAGGGCACGACAAGTAAGGAGGGAAGAGAACGTGTGTTTTTTTTCGTGGCCAGGCGTGGCGTTGGCAGCTTGTTAGAAGAACTTCATCGTTATCCGTCTTGAGAAGGAACATTCGGGACGAATGTTTCTAAGGAGGGGAGAATGTTATACCCCGTATTTCCAGAGTATGTACGTGAGGGCGTACGTATAAAAATTTGAGCCTTAAAGATTTGGCAAGTTTCGAAAATTGTACACAAGTGCCGAAAAGAGTCGTTTTTCGACGAAACGTTTTACTAGACTTGCGAAGGGAAAATTCCGGCTATGTCATTTATAATTTTTGCGGATTTTTCCGAGAGACGAAACATTTTGGACCAACGGGAGGGTGACATGTGTCACCCTCACATTGGAAGGAAGTGGGCGGTAATGGACGAAAATAGGTGGCATGGGTTAGGTAGGATATTTTGTGCAAGTTGGTGTGGTAGATGGATAAGGTGCACATGGCTTAATCTTAGCCTTACACTTGCCTAACACTTGGATGGATCTTGGCCATTGGTTGGCCATTTCTTGACCTATAAATACCCCTCTAAGTTGATGAACTTCTTCATCCTAAAATCATTTTCCAAGTCAAAAATTCCCTCCCCCTTTGAGAAGTTGTGTTCGTCCAAAGCCCCCCCCCCCCCCTTGAGAAGCTTTGGCCGAAAGGGTCCTCCCCCCTTGTAGTGTTCTAGCCGAGGGGTACCCCCCCCTGTCACGACCCAACCGGGCGCTGGTACCTCAGGGTACCGTCGGTATATGTCGAGAGAATAGAGCGGAACATACACAACACATACGCATAAAAGTAACATCACCGCCCGGTAGAGGCGCTTCCATAAAACATACTTAACAAAAGTATAATAGTACAACTGGTTCTTGTAGCCCAAAACACATACGTGACCACGCACCTCTAAAGATAACAACCGTGGCGGACGGGCCGCCATACCCGAACGCATAAAATACCTATAGCATCGGGGAATATCCGTACTAATAGACAAGCTTGGGAGGATGGAGCTTCCGACTTCGGAGTAGTGATCCTAGAACGAGGATCCTCAATCGCTTACCACCTGCGGCATGAACGCAGCCCCAGGAAAGGGGTCGATTACAATATGTACCAAGTATGTAAAAATTTGGAAAAATCGTAATAATGATATCATAAGTCTGAAAGTAAGCTAGAGTCATGGAAGTCAATAAAATACCTTTTTACTGTGCCTTACTAACAATGAGAGTGACAAGTATATATATATATATATATATATATATATATATATATATATATATATATAATACTGCATAAAATAGGAGGCTCATGATCGAAACGGGGTACCTCGCCCGTGGCACCAATAAAATCATCCTACTCCTGGGACTATTTCACCCTCATGGGTCCTGTGGACCCGCATGAGGTACTCCTCGCATCGGCTGTACCCGACGGCATGGGACTATTTCACCCGCATAAGCCCCTAAGGACTCGCATGAGGTATTTCTCGCATCATGGGTAGCAAATCCACGGAACAGGTGGTATAACGATCTTGGGGACTTTCCGCCGGATATACTCTTACCTGAAGCGGATGGTATAACGATCTTGAAATGTACTCGCCGGATATACTCTTTGCTGGAGCGGATGGTATAACGATCTTGGGGCTTGCCGCCGGATATACTCTTATCTTTGGAGCGGATGGTATAACGATCTTGGATCGCCCGCCGGATATACTCTTACACTGGAGAAGGTGGTATGACGATCTTGGGGCTGGCCCCTCAGACATACTCTTACCCTGGAGAAGGTGGTATAACGATCTTGGGGCTTGCCCCTCAGATATACTCTTACCCTAGCTCAAACTGTCATCATATCATAATCATAAATAAGTTAAGAAAACTTATAACCTCTTTTTAGTCTTGTTCATATACCTTCTCATTTTAGTTTACTTAAGACACTTAATCATATCTTTAATAATAGAATACCGGGAGTTTAACCCAAGTACTATATACTTCAACTCTTTCAAAAATGACTCTTCTTTATACATAAAAACCTTTGGACAATTGATACCTTAAAATCAATTTGCCTCTTCACATACTTATCTTATTTAGAGTAAATCTCTTCTCATTAACCTTTTATGAAGCTAATAAACCAACTTCCCATAAAGTTGTTATATTAACCCTATACTTTAGTAAAATCATACTTTTCCCTTAACTAAGGGAATTATACATTCTTAAAATGAAACAAGTCATTATATGCTTAAAACAAGTAAGAATACCAAATCTTGTACGTCTACCGTACTACATAGTTTCATCTATTCATGCTCAAGAGATAGGAAATCTTCACATACCTCTTTGGTCAATCCACTTGCCAAGTCCAAACTACCGCAAGTAATATTTCAACCTATAATAGCCATGATATGTTCATTAACCTCTAATTTCAATGTAGAATAATCTAACTCAAAGCCACTAAATTCTACGGAAAATTGGGCAGCATTTCCTTTGTTTCTACATACTTTGCCACCTCTCTCAAGGCCGAATTTATCATCCAAATGCCACATTCAAGGCTCAACAATCCAACAATGCAAAGGGGATTACACACCCAAACCAATTCGCGACAAGGTACAATAATTCATTTTAACAAGTTTAAGGTAGTTCTTAGGCTACAACATGCTCATTTGTTCTTTTAACCAATCCTTTCATATCGACCACATTTCTCACATGCAATCAATCTAAGGGCCTTATTTCCAACTAAAAGTTCTTCCTACTTAACATGCAATACCAAATACCAACTATAAAAGAAGAATGGTTACCTTAGAGCCTTTAGCCAATTTACTCCAACAATTGCTAGCCTCTACTCCAAGAATATCGCCACAATAGTCTTCACAAGCTTGTAATAACCTTTCCTTCCTATCACACTTTTCAGATTTTCTTTAGGCTTAGAATTTCTCTTGGAAACTTAGAGAGAAGGGAGAGCTAAAACTTTAGAGAGAGAGGGAAATTGGAAGATGACCAAGGCTTCAAGACTTGGTCAATATATTGCATGCAAGAAATCAGATGGGGGGGGGGACACTTGTCACCCTCCCAAGGTCTTTTAAAAGAAAAATCTGACTTTTCTAAGTTTTTCCGCCCAAAAATCCCGCCTCGGCGCTGAAACCTCCGCAGGCTCTCTGAACTTTCGCGCGCGGCCTGTATCTGGCGCGCGGCTGCAACTTCAGCGACCCTCGATACTTTAGGCGCGCGGCCCGTATCCGGCCGCGGCCGCGCTTTGCACGAAACGCATTTCGCCCATTGCCTGGACTTGTAACTCTCATAACTTTCTACTCCGACGTCCTATCGACGAACGGTTGGTTGCGTTGGAATATAGACTCAACGAACTACGCCCTAGGCCTTTAAAATACTTAGGAACTATCAATGAATCGGGTCATAACCCGCCTCAAAGTTGACTAAAACCCGTCCGGAATAATCCGTCAACCTATCCTTTGAAAATTTAAGTCTTACGTGCTTTCGTACGCTCTCATACGCAGGGTCAGAACAACGGGGTATAACATTCTCCCCCCCTTAGAAACATTCGTCCCGAATGTTCCTTCTAGGCTTACTCAAATCACATCATCGACATAGACCCTCTTAACTATTCTTTTGCAAAAAAAAATAAAAATAAATAAGGAAGCTCCACGAGCCACAACATACTTAAGCGAAATTACTAAATCAAAACTAACAAGCAGGAAAGTAGGTTACCTGGAGGTATAGGGAATAAGTGAGGATACTTCTTCATCATATCGTCCTCTGCTTCCCATGTCATTTCCTCCCTGTTTCGTTCGCCATAGCACTGTGGAAGCCACATCTTTCGTCTGAAGTCGCTTAACCCGACGATCGAGTATCGCTATGGGACTCTCATACGATAACTCCTCATCACTTGGACATCTGAACCGGGTGCACTCTAGATGGATCTCGATACATTTCGCAACATAGACACATGAAAAATCGGATGCACCACCTCCAAATCGGACGGAAGATCTAACTCATAGGCAACCTTGCCTACGGACAATCGATCGTCTGGCCCATGTACCTTGGGCTAAGCTTCCCTTTCTTTCCAAATCTCATCACGCCCTTCATGGGCGATACCTTTAGGAAAACCCAATCATCTATCTCAAATTCCAAGTGTCGACGCCGTTGATCTGCATACGACTTCTGCCGACTCTGAGCTGCCAACAACCGCTCCTGGATAAGCTTCACCTTATCCACATCCTGCTGAACTAAGTCTGGCCCGACTAACTGGACTTCTCCCACCTCGAACCAGCCTATCGGTGACCTGCACTTTCTCCCGTATAAGGCCTCATAAGGCGCCATCTGAATACTAGAATGGTAGCTATTGTTGTAAGCAAACTCCACAAGAGGTAAATGATCCTCCCAGCTACCCTTGAACTCAATAACACAAGCCCGCAACATATCCTCAAGTGTCTGGATAGTGCGCTCGGCCTGTCCGTCGATCACGGGATGAAACGTCTCGAGACTCACCGTGTCCCTAATCCTTCGAAAGACCTCCAGAAATTAGCGAGAACCGGGCTCCTCTATCGATATAATCGACAGGGACTCGTGCGGTTTCACAATCTCTCTAATATATAATCGGCATAGTCCCGGTGAAACGTCGTTACGGCCGGAAGAAAATGGGCTGATTTCGTCAGCCTGTTGACAATCACCCAAATGGAATCATGCTTCCTCTGAGTGGTAGGTAGCCCTGTAATAAAATCCATATTTATCACCTCCCATTTCCAAGTCGGAATATCAATGGCCTGCAATGACCAGGGCTTCGGTGCTCAATCTTAACTCGGCGACAATTCGAGCGTGCCACGAACTCATGGCGTCCTCTTTAGGCCATCCCACCAATACACGCATCTGAGGTCATGGTACATCTTAGTCGACCCCGGATGAATAGAATAACGAGCACTGTGTGCCTCCCCCAGAATCTGCTGACGAAGTCCTGTCACATCGGGAACACACAACCGACCCTCAAATCTTAGCACCCCATCAGGTGCTACCTCAAACAGACTCTTCTCCTTCTGAACAGCGGCATCTCGGTACCGTACCAAAATCGGATCCTCATACTGTCGCCTCTTTACCTCCTCGACGATAGAAGACTCGGCAACCTCTCGAACCCGAATTCCCTCACTATCAGAATCAACCAAACGAACCCCAAGGCTCGCTAGCTGATGTAACTCTCGGACCATATCCCTCTTCCCTGGCTGAACATCAGACAGACTACCCATCGACCTGCGACTAAGGGCATCTGCAACCACATTGGCCTTCCCTGGGTGGTATAGAATATCAACATCGTAATCCTTGCGGCTCCACCACCGTCTGCCGCAAGTTCAGCTCCCTCTGGCTGAAGATGTACTGGAGACTCTTGTGGTCTGTGTAAATATCCACATGAACTCCATATAAATAATGCCTCCAGATCTTTAAGGCATGAATCTGTCACGACCCGAACCCGGGCCCGTGACCGGTGCCTTACCCGGGCACCCAAGTAGACATACATCAGAGTAATCAGCGGAACATAAAGACAATACATGAAACCAGTGTAATAAGACAGTGAAATAAGAAGACAGGCTAACCAAAACGGTTACCTTGGTATATATATAAATAGCAATTTTTTACATGAGCAGTTTAATCCTTTTTACAAACCACGCCTGGCGGTACTCTGGACCTCACAGAATGATCGACAACAATGGCGGGGCGGGGCCCGCCAAACCACGAATGTAAACACTTACGGCGGCGGACTATACATGATAAGCCTCGAGAAGCGGAGCTTCCCACGCCAATGGCGTGACCACGAGCTAGGATCAACGGCGGTGTACCTCAACTGCGGCATGAACGCGGCCCAGAAGGAGGTCGATCTGACAGTGCAGAGTATGAAACTGAAAATACATCACGTAAATGAAATCATAGCGATCATATAAAGCGGGAGACATGTATGATAACCAACTACGATTTATAACAAGCGATCGTATGTCAAGTTAGGGACTCACGCCTCAAGTCATCACTCAAGTATAACAATGGGTCTCGGGCCCAACATCAATCATGCGTGGAATACCTTCGCCACTGCCGCGATCATGATATAAAAGCACCAAGGAACACACATGAACACGGTCCCACTGTGTCATAATAAAACATGCGGGGTAAGTCGAAGGCATAGCCGACTACTAAAAACCCACGGTACCAACAAGGTCATGAGCGTATCATAAGATCTGTCTGACCGTCACATGATCAAAGCGGCCACTTGCCCGCAGATATCGATGCGCGTCTAACCACGGAACTCCCAGACTCCGCATAGGCCAATCTCATCGGCCGCGTAGGTATTCCCGCATCGAGGGTAGCTACTCCCGGCATCGCCCCGACTTCACGACGCATGGCCACGTGGACCGCGTGCCCATAAAGGGCGTCACTACACGGAACTCTCGTAGCTCGCATGGCCCGGGACTGCGTGAGGTATTCTCGAATCATAGGTCCATCGACCGCTTTGAGTCTACCCGCGTCGGAGGCGACTTAACCGGAATCATCTCGAGATGAATGCCACAATACTATCATAACGACCGATAGTTAATAAGCACAATCAAGGAAACCCTTCACACAAACATCACAAGATACTAACACACGTAGCATCCCAACACGTTTACTTATCAACGCAATCAAGAAAGTATTACGGGCTATCACAAATCAATACAATCAAGTTGTTCACACAAGGTACCTTCTACTATATGATTAACAAAATCGGGTTTTATCCCCAAAGTACTTCATACATTAACTCTTTAAAAGATACGTTACTTTCACAATGTCACACAATACGTAGTATAAAATAGAGTGACTATCCTTTTAAAGTAAATCAATTACTTCTCTTTGTAAAATCAAGTAGCAACATTCTTTCCAATGATCAAGTTTGCCTAATTTCCAATGTTCAAGTTTCTCATTTTAGAAAGGTTTCGTAGTTCATAGTCTTATTCATTTGAGAATATAATTCTCCTTAAAACTATCTGAGAAACATAAGTCTTATATGTGAGTAGGATATTCTTGTTTATAACAATCTTATTACAATGACCATGATCTAGGAAATATCATTTTGTCTCATCTTAGCTTCTATGCGGATGGAAGTTTCTCTTGGTTTTAATAATACTTAATTAGTCAAAACATTTCCTCTTATTAACTGCGGTGGTTTGTCGATACGTTCGATTCAGAAATCAAGAAAACATTCTTAAGCCGTTATACCTAACTTCCCATAAAGCTAGTATAACTCTTAAGTTTTCAAAAACCAAGTATTACTTCTTCTTTCAAAATGATTCAAAAATCTTTTGAAATACTTCAAGTTCTTTATTAACACATAACAAGCCAGTTATAGTTCAAAACAGTACCTTTTAAAAACCACATGTATTTTCTTACCAACATAAAGTATTATAACCAACTTCCCATAAAGTCGTTATAACACTTTATGTTTTAAACCAATCACATACATTTAGCACATGTATGCGTACTACATAGTTCACATATCATGCTAGAAGAGATAGGAAGAGGTTCACATACCTCGCGACGATTATCGACTAATAGCAAAGCGCTCAGTACCTCAAACCGGCTACTCCTAAGCCAAGTAGATCGCGCCACGCATAGTACTTCCACCTATAAGGCCACAAGCGCTTATTAACATAAGGTCTCTTCGTAGAACATTCTCAGAAAATTCGGCGACCTCCCCGCACAGCGTAAATCTCCTCTATCGGTAGGCCTGCTACCAACCGGGGGTTATACATCTAACCTAACGGTACAATTCTACTCCACGGTACTACTTCACAAGTCTCTTGTCTGACCTAAGTAATTCTGATTCGGTAATCTTCTTTAAATACAGGCTTAAGTCGCGAAGACATTGCGTAAGTATTATTCGAGCTTAAGTCAAAGACATTGCCAATAACTACGTTCGATTCTATATATAGTATACTTCAACTATATATTCTAACAATATGTAATTTCCAATTACAATAGAGGACAAGATATTTACCTCAATAAGCCCATAATTATCCAAGTATAAAGTCGATCCCAGGCAATCGTTTAGCTCAACTCCGAGCGCCCAACCCACTCTAAACCACCCTTAGAAGTTCTAACCAACTTCTACACAATACTCCAACGGACTATGGAGATTTTTCCTAGGGTTTCGGTTTTTGTGACGGAAGGGAAGTATAATAGTATTTCTGGGCTTATCGTATAGGTATAACCTTAGAATACAACAAGGTATATGACTAAGGTAATTTGGGCATTATAACAATACTTTTGAGGGTATTTCCATCAAGAGGGGGGGTATTATACGAAAACAACTAGGCTAGGGGGGGGGGGGGTACCCCACGGCCACACCAAAACGGGGGCAGGGGGAGACTCACGGCCACAAGGGCCTATCTAGGGAGGGGGCTCTTGGGCGATAGTCAAACAAGAGGAGGAGGATTTCTAAGACTTAGAACATTTTAGGATGAATAAGTCTTCCAAAGGGAGTGGTATTTATAGGCCTAGCAAAGGCCAACCAATGGCAAGATCTTGCCAAGTGCAAGGCAAGTGTAGGGCGAATCTTGCCAAGTGCACCTTATCCATCTACCACAAAATATCCTACCAACCCCTTGACCAACAATGGCCAATTCGTCCACCTCTTTTACCGCCCAACGTGCTCCAATGGGAGGGTGACAAGTGTCGCCCTCTCGTTGGCCAAAAATGTTTCGTCTCTCGGAAAAATCCGCAAAAATTAAAAATGACATAGCCGGAAATTCCCCTACGAAAGCTGTGAAAACGTTTCGCCGAAAAACGACTCTAACCGGGTGTTATGCACAAATAAAATTCGGCCAAGCACTTTAAGGCACAAACTTTTCTACGTACGTCCCCGCGTACATACTCAGGAAATACGGGGTATAACATTCTCCCCTCCTTAGAAACATTCGTCCCGAATGTTCCTTATAAGTCTCAAAACAAACGCGCGCCAATATAGTCTTCACTACTATTCTTACGAGAACAATCCTGCCACAGCTGCACCTGCGTAAATACTTACGTCAAAGTCCACGAGGAAACACCTCTAATCATCACCACAAAACACTCCTCACCGGGGTCTAAAATATACTTCTTCCACACTTTCCAAACAAAAGAAATGATCACATCTATGCTCGCCATACATGCTCGCTTCTCTCTTTACTCGTCGTAGATACCACTTTGTCACTTTGCCTGAGGCATTAACCTTCTCAGGCGACCCAACAAATGGTACCACTTTTGTCCCTTTGTCGCGAGCCTTGCTCCGACGACCCAACAAATGGTACCGGACTGCATGCGATCCCTGAGGATGTCGTATACTCGAACTCTTTCCACATTTCTGATACTGCTTCAGTTTCCAAAACTCGGGGCTACTATCTCTAACGTGGTCATCATTAAGTGGGAACACTCTGGATGGATCTCCGATACTTTTCCCGATCATAACAATACGAAAGACCGGACGTACAGCCTCCTAAGTCGGACGACAAAAGCTAACATATAGGCAACCTGGCCTATTCTTCACATGAACTCAAAAGGGCCCAAAGTAACTCGGGCTAAGTTCCCTCTGTATTCCAAACTCGTCACACCCAACCCGGGGTGGTACCTTCAAGAAGACCGACCGTCAACCTGAACTCTAAGCGTCGTCGCCGATTATCCACAATTCCTGCAGCTGCGGAACTTCTTCTAGACAAGCCGCACTATCCACGATCTGTGGAACAAGCTGAACCAACTAATCGAACCTTGCCAACATCGAACCAATCGGCCGACAATTTACACTTCCGCCCCTGAGGCTTCACAAAGCGATATCCGAACACCGAAATGGTAGCTTAAACACTTCCTCCATAGGAGACAACAATCCCACGACTACCTTCGAAATCCACGACCGGCGAGGCGAATGCGGTCTGAGACTCACTGAGTTCTTAACCACCTGCTGGTAAACTTTTAGAAGGCGAAAAATAGCCCAACACGGGCTTCACATGCGACATAAGGTGAAGGTAGGCACCCGTCATCCTTTCAACCGCTTCGGATAACTCAACACGGTAGAGTAGCGGTCGAACGAAGAACACGATGGGCTGCCCCCATCGACCGACCACCGGTCGAACGATCCACGAACTCGTCGCAGTTAGCGAACATGGGCCTAACACCCTCGTGACCCTACCACAGGCGGGACCACCACAAACCCGACCCCACCAAACTGCCGCGGGTTGACCCGCAACGTGGCTCAACCCGACAGGCAACGCGCATCATACTAGCTCCCCGAACCGGAACAATCTCACTAATCACGTTACGAAAACCTAGCGGTCTTCTTAGCTCAACTACCTCTTTCATTCCACACTACTAGGGACTGTCCCAACATAACTCATGTGCACTATGCACTCCGATAAAGTCACACAGAACACGACCCCTTTTTCTCGAGATGGCCGCACCTCTAAGGGCTCTACGTATAAAGCTCTAAGGCTCACACTTCCACTATCCCCAAAATCTTACTCGGTTAAACAACCATGATTTCAAATCACAACTAACACCTTTGCTATCGTAACATAGCACCTAAGGTATACTCACCTTATCACCTATACAAAACTCTAGAGGGTTAAGGATAGATCTATGTCTCTTGCTTCACTCCTTAGTCGTTCTAATCAAAGCACCTGCGTAGGCGCATAGCTAAGGAGATGACGAACTACCGCGATCACGAAGGCTAAGTCCTCCCGCGAGGACACTCTTTCGACAATGGACCACGGCGGTCATGCGACACGTACCAACTAAAAGACGACATTCCTCGGGATGGCGCGCCCGCGATGTGAACGAGAAAAATCGAATCGGATGGCCGGAACTACGTGTAGGCGTGAACGGAAGCTCGAGCTCGACCAACTCCGCGTACCGAGCGCCCACGAAATTCGTGGAGGACCTCGCTGACCGTGGATGTGCATAATCTAATCTGGTGGCGACTCGCCTCAAAAGTTACTAAAGGACCTTGCGCTCGCCCTCTTCTGGTGTCCTTCGTTAACCTGTCGATCTCTACACGTCTCGGCCTGCTGCGCATAAGCCCTACACAGGCCATGCTCAAGCCTAACTGAAGAATTACTCTTGCACAACCCTCTTTCAGATAGTCCTCAAGACTCGCGGTACATCGGTATACTCGGTAGCCAAATCTATAGCTAATGTGGTCGCCTCTTTGCAATCTAAATTCTCTGTTCTCGTGGGCGAAGGTTCATATATCATGGCGCGATGAGCTGCGCTGCCGTGCCAAACTCTGCTTGGGGCTAGTGGCGTCGCAGATATCCCGAATGAAGCACTACCCTAGGTAAGGATTGGGCTGTGCCTCATGACCCTCGAACTCTACTCGCGACTCCTCCATTTGCGCTTGCCTCCGGGCGGGTTGCCCTGCGCGGAGACATAGCGGTAAGGGAAAGAAATACGTTAGAGGTCCAACTTACAACACGGCTCTAAGGCACGATCTCGAGTGAGAAGAATAGAAACCAATCCTAAAATATCCTATAGCCTCACGATTATTGGTGTGGTGCACAACACCGATAATCAAGACTTCATGGATACGGTGCGTAGACACTTTCCGAGGATTAAGCGCTCTGATACCACTTTTGTCACGACCGAACCGGGCGTGGCCAGGTGCCTTACCGGGCACCCAGTAGACATACATCGAGTAATCGTGAACATAAAGACAATACATGAAACGGTGTAATAAGGCGGTGAAATAAGAAGGCAGGCTAACCAAAGCGGTTACCTTCGGTATATATATAAATAGCAATTTTTTACATGAGCAGTTTAATCCTTTTTACAAACCACCGCCACAACGATTTTACGGACCTCTAAGAATGATACGACAACAATGGCGGGGCGGGGCCCCGCCAAACCCACGAATGTAAACACTTACGACGATGGGACTATACATGATAAGCCTCGAGAAAGCGGAGCTTCCCAACGCAAATGCGTGACCACGAGCTAGGATCAACGGCGGTGTACCTCAACTGCGGCATGAACGGCCCCGAAGGAGGTCGATGCAACAGTGCAGTATGTGGCGAAAATACATCTTGTAAATGAAATCATAGCGATCATATAAAGCGGGAGACATGTATGATAACCAACTACTGATTTATTACAAAGCGATCATGTCAAGTTAGGGACTCACGCCTCAAGTCATCACTCAAGTATAACAATGGGTCTCGTGCCCACAACATCAATCATGCCCGTGGAATACCTTCCTCACCGCCGTGATCTATGATATAAAAGCACCAAGGAACACATGAACACGGGTCCCACGTGTCATAATAAAACTGACGGGGTAAGTGCGAAGGCATAGCCGACTACTAAAAACCCACGGTACCAACAAGGTCATGAATCGTATCATAAGATCTGTCTAGGCCGTCACATGATCAAAGGCGGCCACTTGCGCGAAGATCGATGTACGCGTCTAACCACGGAACTCCGCGACCCGCGATAGGCCAATCTCATCGGCCCGCATGAGGTATTCCCGCATCGGTAGCTACTCCCGGCATCGCCCCGGACTTCGCGATCCGCGTGGCCCGCATGGACCGCATGCCCATAAAGGACGTCACTAACACCGGAACTCTCGTAGCTCGCGATAGCCCGGGACTGCGTGAGGTATTCTCGAATCATAGGTCCATCGACCGCTGAGTCTACCCGCGTCGGAGGCGGCTTAACCGGAATCATCTCAAGAGATGAATGCCACAATACTATCATAACGATCGATAGTTAATAAGCACAATCAAGGAAACCCTTCACACAAACATCACAAGATACTAACACACGTAGCGTCCCAACACGCGTTTACTTATCAACGCAATCAAGAAAGTATTACTGGCTATCACAAATCAATACAATCAAGTTGTTCACACAAGGTACCTTCTACTATATGATTAACAAAATCGGGTTTTATCCCCAAAGTACTTCATACATTAACTCTTTAAAGATACGTTACTTTCACAATGTCACACAATACGTAGTATAAAATAGAGTGACTATCCTTTTAAAGTAAATCAATTACTTCTCTTTGTAAAATCAAGTAGCAACATTCTTTTCCAATGATCAAGTTTGCCTAATTTCCAATGTTCAAGTTTCTCATTTTAGAAAGGTTTAGTAGTTCATAGTCTTATTCATTTGAGAATATAATTCTCCTTAAAACTATCCGAGAAACATAAGTCTTATATGTGAGTAGGATATTCTTGTTTATAACAATCTTATTACAATGACCATGATCTAGGAAATATCATTTTGTCTCATCTTAGCTTCATGCGGATGGAAGTTTCTCTTGGTTTTAATAATACTTAATTAGTCAAAACATTTCCTCTTATTAACGCTGATGGTTTGTCGATACATTCGATTTCGAAATCAAGTAAAACATTCTTAAGCCGTTATACCTAACTTCCCATAAAGCTAGTATAACTCTTAAGTTTTTCAAAACCAAGTATTACTTCTTCTTTCAAAATGATTCAAAAATCTTTTGAAATACTTCAAGTTCTTTATTAACACATAACAAGCCAGTTATAGTTAAAAAAAGTACCTTTTAAAAACCACATGTATTTTCTTACCAACATAAAGTCATTATAACCAACTTCCCATAAAGTCGTTATAACACTTTATGTTTTAAACCAATCACATACATTTAGCACGTATGCGTACTACATAGTTCACACATATCATGCTAGAAGAGATAGGAAGAGGTTCACATACCTCGCGACGAGTATCGACTAATAGCAAAACGCTCCAAGTACCTCAAACCGTCGGCTACTCCCTAAGCCAAGTAGATCGCGCCACGCATAGTACTTCCACCTATAAGGCCACAAGGCGCTTATTAACATAAGGTCTCTTCGTAGAACATTCTACGTAAAATTCGAAGACTCTCCCATGACAGCGTAAATCTCCTCTCTATCGAGGCTACCAAGCCAACCGGGGGTTATACATCTAACCCTAACGGGTACAATTCTACTCCACGGTACTACTTCACAAGTCTCATGTGTCTGACCTAAGTAATTACTGATTCGGTAATCTTCTTTAAATACAGGCTTAAGTCGCAAGACATTGGTAAGTATTATTCGAGCTTAAGTCAAAAGACATTGCCAATAACTACGTTGATTCTATATATAGTATACTTCAACTATATATTCTAACAATATGTAATTTCCAATTACAATAGAGGACAAGATATTTACCTCAATAAGCCCATAATTATCCAAGTATAAAGTCGATCCCGGGCAATCGTTTAGCTCGACTCGGCGCTCCAACCCACTCTAAACCACCCTTAGAAGTTCTAACCAACTTCTACACAATACTCCAACTGACTATGGAGATTTTTCCTGGGGTTTGGTTTTTGTGACGGAAGGAAGTATAATAGTATTTATGGGCTTATCGTATAGGTATAACCTTAGAATACAACAAGGTATATGGCTAAGGTAATTTGGGCATTATAACAATACTTTTGAGGGTATTTCCATCAAGAGGGGGGGTATTATACGAAAACAACTAGGCTAGGGGGGAGGGGGAGGCTCTCGGCCACAAGGGCCTATCTAGGGAGGGGGGGCTCTTGGACGAGAGTCAAACAAGAGGGGAGGGGGAGGATTTCTAAGACTTAGAACATTTTAGGATGAATAAGTCTTCCAAAGGGGTGGGTATTTATAGGCCTAGCAAAGGCCAACCAATGGCCAAGATCTTGCCAAGTGCAAGGCAAGTGTAGGGCCAAGATCTTGCCAAGTGCACCTTATCCATCTACCACAAAATATCCTACCAACCCCTTGACCAACAATGGCCAATTCGTCCACCTCTTTTACCGCCCAACGTGCTCCAATGGGAGGGTGACAAGTGTCGCCCTCTCGTTACAAAATTGTTTCGTCTCGTAAAAATCCGCAAAAATTAAAAATGACATAGCCGGAAATTCCCCTACGAAAGCTGTGAAAACGTTTCGCCGAAAAACGACTCTAACCGGGTGTTATGCACAAATAAAATTCGGCCAAGCACTTTAAGGCACAAACTTTTCTACGTACGTCCCCGCGTACATACTCAGGAAATACGGGGTATAACAGAATCACTGCTGCCAACTCCAAGTCATGTGTGGGATAGTTCTTCTCATGCTTCCTAAGCTGTCGAGATGCATAAGCTATAACTCTGCCGTGCTGCATCAAAGACGCACTCCAAGCCCGACACTGGCGTCACAATAAACCACATATCCATCTAAGCCCTGCGGAAGAGTAAGAACTGGGCGGCCAACTTCTCCTTTAGCAATGGAAACTTTTCTCACAAGTATCCGTCCGGAACATAGCCGCTTACGAGTCGCCTTAGTCAAAGGTCTGAAATAGAAGCAAACTTCTACAAACCGTAGATAATAACTGCGAGGCCCAAAGCTGCGCACTCCGGTGTAGTGGAGTGCAGGCCAAGTCTTATCGCTTCAATCTTATGTATCAACGAATACCATCGGCCCCGATAACATGCCCTAAGAAAGCCATCGACGCCCAGAACTTCGCGCCGAGAACTTGGCATACAATGCCGGTCTCGGAGGACCCCAATACCGTCGCCAAATGATCAGTATGCTCCGCTGCGTGCGCGAATACACCAAGATATCATCAATAAACACTATAACGAACATATCCAAGAATGGCATGAACACCCTATTCATCAAATCCATGAATACTGTTGGGGCGTTGGTCAACCCGAAAGACATCACCCTGAACTCATAGTGCCCATACCGGGTCCTGAATGCAGTCTTTGGGATATCTATCTCTCTAACTCGTACCTGATGATAACCAGACCGCAGGTCTATCTTGGAAAAACACTTTGCACCCTGCAACTGGTCAAACAAATCGTCAATCCTGGGGAGGGGATATCTGTTCTTGATAGTTACCTTGTTCAGCTGCCTGTAATCAATACACATACGCAACGTCCCATCCTTCTTCTTTACAAATAACACTGGTGCTCCCCAAGGAGAAACACTTGGCCTAATAAAGCCTTTCTCCAGCAAATCTTTCAGCTGGTCCTTCAACTCCTTCAGCTCGGCAGGTGCCATCCTGTATGGCGGAATAGATATCGGTCGAGTATCTGGCGCCAAGTCAATGCAAAACTCAATCTCCCTCTCAGGAGGGATACCCGGAAGCTCATCTGGGAATACGTCTGGAAACTCTCTAACGACCGGACCGATCAAGGTCCGGTACCTCGGCCTCAGTGTCGAATACCCGAACCATATGATAGATGTACCCTTTCCGCACCATCTTCCTAGCCTTGAGGTAAGAAATAAACTTACCCCTCGGCGATGCAGTATTCCCCTTCCACTCGATAACCGGCTCGCCGGGAAACTGGAACCGAACTAATCTCTCTCTACAGTCCACGTTGGCATAGCAAGATGCTAGCCAATCCATACCCATAATCACATCAAAGTCTGTCATATCCAACTCTATCAAGTCGGCTAGAGTCTGACGGCTATCTATAGTCACATGACAAGCCTTATACACCCGCCACTACCATCGAATCACCTCGCGTAGCCACCTCAAAAGGTCTTATGGACTCGGGCTCTATCCCTATTCTACTGGCAATATGAGGAGATATGTAGGACAAGGTAGAACCTGGATCTATCAAAGCATATACATCACAGCAAGAAACCAATAATGTACCTGTGACGACATCTGGCGACGCCTCCTGGTCCTGTCGACTGGACATAGCATATATGCGGTTCTGAGGACCGCTAGAACTGGAACCCCTACCACGACCTCTCGCGGCTGCTGGCCCCATAAGTACCACGCCTCGGGCGTCTAACCATCGAAGATGAAGATCCGACAATGCACCCGTCGGTGAACTGTAATGCTCCCGCCGCCTGGGGCGGACAATCCTTCTTCGGTGGCCTGCCACAAGAGTAACATGATCTCGAACCCATACGACACTCGCCGGATGAGACCTACCGCATCGAACGCACCGAGAGGTAGGTGGTCTCGACAGTCTTGGTCTCGCCTCGCTGAAAACTCAAGTCCCGGAGCCTGCCCCGCTCCGAATAACCTGTGACGGACCTCCTGCCGGAAAACTGTGAAGGAGCACTCTGTGTTGGCTGGAAGGTGGACTAGTTCGCTGCGAAATTTGCCCGCCTCAGCGCCACGAGAACCCGATATCTCGGCCTCTTGGGCTGGCCCAAATCTAGCTGATCCTGCCTCTCTCTGTCCTCAATCCCCTATGCGTACGCCTGCATCCTGGCAATATCCATCCCTGGCTGAAGAGCCACCCCCAAACATGCAGTAATCATGTGACGGTCTAGTCCCATGTGACGGTCTAGTCCCATCACGTATCTATGGACCCTGTCTGCCATATCAGCTACAATGGTGTGTGCATATCCGCCAGAGTCAAACTCAGTGTACTCACGATAGTCCTCCCGTCCTGTCTCAAGGTCAAGAACCTATCTACGCGGGCTCTCCTTACCTCAGGAGGCAAGAAGTGGTCTAGGAACGCCTCTGTGAACTCCTCCCAATCCGCTGGAAGAGCATCCTCACCCCTCGACAATACCCATGACTCAAACCAGTTCAACGCAATATCGCGTAACCGGTAAGAAGCTAGTATAACAAACTCAGTTTCTGATGCCATAAGAACCTGCATGGTCCGCTGTAACTGCCGGACAAACTCCTGCGGATCCTCATCAAATCTCGAACCATAGAACTCGGGTGGGTGACAACCAGAAATCCGAATCAGTAATCGTCGGCTCTAGGGTTGGCGCTGCTCTGTCGGCCGCCACGCTATCTGGTCGATGGCCGAATCATTCCGTAATCTCTGTACTCGGGCCGGCGTGGGATGGGAGGCTCCGGTACCGCGGTCTCAATAGCCGCGTCCGCTGCCTTGAACTCTGCCGAGGCTGGCGACGACGTGGAACTCGCCGCCCTCAACATCATCTGGTAGGCGGGCTCGTGCCTCGTGACTCTCCGCGTCCACTAGCGGCACCTCGGTGCCTTTCCTTCTGGGCCGCGGTTGCCTTGCGTGGAGGCATAACTGATACATAAAGGAAAACATCAGGGGAGATTCAACCTATAACTCAGCTCTACTGCACGATCTTAGAGTGAAAGAATGGAAACCAATCCTAAATATCCTGCAACCTCCTGATTATAGATGTGGTGCACGACACACCGATAATCAAGACTCTACTAGACACGGTCTGTGGACACTTTCCGAGGACTAACTGCGCTGATACCACTTTTGTCACGACCCAACCCCGGGGCCGCGAGTGGTACCCTACCGGGGTACCCTGTCAGGTATATGTCAGAGAATAGCTGCGGAACATACACAACACATACGCATAAAAAGTAACATCACTGGCCAGCCGGTAAGGTTGCCTTCCATAAAACATACTTAACAAAAGTATAATAGTACAACTGGTTCTTGTAGCCCAAAACACATACGTGACCACAGACCTCTAAAGATAACAACTGTGGCGGGACAGGGCCCCGCCATACCCCTGAACGTACAAAATACCTATAGCATCAGGGAATATCCGTACCAATAGACAAGCTTCCGGAGGGATGGAGCTTCCGACACTGGAGTAGTGATCCTAAGAACGAGGATCCTCAATCTGCTTACCCTTACCTGCGGCATGAACGCAGCCCCCAAGGAAAGGGGTCGGTCTGATATGTACCAAGTATGTAAAGTCGGAAAAATCGTAATAATGATATCATAAGTCTGAAAGTAAGCTGGAGTCATGGAAGTCAATAAAATACCTTTTTACTGTGCCTTACTAACAATGAGAGTGACAAGTATATATATATATATATATATAATACTGCATAAAATAGGAGGCTCATGATCGAAACGGGGTACCTCGCCCGTGGCACCAATAAAATCATCCTACTCCTGGGACTATTTCACCCTCATGGGTCCTGTGGACCGCATTTAGGTACTCGCATCTATTGCAGACGGCATGGGACTATTTCACCCGCATAAGCCCCTAAGGACTCGCATGAGGTATTTCTCGCATCATGGGTAGCAAATCCACGGAACAGGTGGTATAACGATCTTGGGGACTTTCCCCTCAGATATACTCTTACCCTGAAGCAGATGGTATAACGATCTTGGGGCTGTACTCCTCAGATATACTCTTACACTGGAGCAGATGGTATAACAATCTTGGGGCTTGCCCCTCAGATATACTCTTATACTGGAGCTGATGGTATAACGATCTTGGATCTGCCCCTCAGATATACTCTTACACTGGAGAAGGTGGTATGACGATCTTGGGGCTGGCCCCTCAGACATACTCTTACCCTGGAGAAGGTGGTATAACGATCTTGGGGCTTGCCCCTCAGATATACTCTTACCCTAGCTCAAACTGTCATCATATCATAATCATAAATAAGTTAAGAAAACTTATAACCTCTTTTTAGTCTTGTTCATATACCTTCTCATTTTAGTTTACTTAAGGCACTTAATCATATCTTTAATAATAGAACACCGGGAGTTTAACCCAAGTACTATATACTTCAACTCTTTCAAAAATGACTCTTCTTTATACATAAAAACCTTTGGACAATTGATACCTTAAAATCAATTTGCCTCTTCACATACTTATCTTATTTAGAGTAAATCTCTTCTCATTAACCTTTTATGAAGCTAATAAACCAACTTCCCATAAAGTTGTTATATTAACCCTATACTTTAGTAAAATCATACTTTTCCCTTAACTAAGGGAATTATACATTCTTAAAATGAAACAAGTCATTATATGCTTAAAACAAGTAAGAATACCAAATCTTGTACGTCTACCGTACTACATAGTTTCATCTATTCATGCTCAAGAGATAGGAAAGCTTCACATACCTCTTTGGTCAATCCACTTGCCAAGTCCAAACTACCGCAAGTAATATTTCAACCTATAATAGCCATGATATGTTCATTAACCTCTAATTTCAATGTAGAATAATCTAACTCAAAGCCACTAAATTCTACGGAAAATTGGGCAGCATTTCCTTTGTTTCTACATACTTTGCCACCTCTCTCAAGGCCGAATTTATCATCCAAATGCCACATTCAAGGCTCAACAATCCAACAATGCAAAGGGGATTACACACCCAAACCAATTCTGCCCCACAAGGTACAATAATTCATTTTAACAAGTTTAAGGTAGTTCTTAGGCTACAACATGCTCATTTGTTCTTTTAACCAATCCTTTCATATCCCAACCACATTTCTCACATGCAATCAATCTAAGGGCCTTATTTCCAACTAAAAGTTCTTCCTACTTAACATGCAATACCAAATACCAACTATAAAAGAAGAATGGTTACCTTAGAGCCTTTAGCCAATTTACTCCAACAATTGCTAGCCTCTACTCCAAGAATATCGCCACAATAGTCTTCACAAGCTTGTAATAACCTTTCCTTCCTATCACACTTTTCAGATTTTCTTTAGGCTTAGAGTTTCTCTTGGAAACTTAGAGAGAAGGGAGAGCTAAAACTTTAGAGAGAGAGGGAAATTGGAAGATGACCAAGTCTTCAAGACTTGGTCAATATATTGCATGCAAGAAATCAGATGGGGACACTTGTCACCCTCCCAAGGTCTTTTAAAGAAAAATCGACTTTTCTAAGTTTTTCGCCCAAAATCCCGCCTCAATGAAACCTCCGCAGGCTCTCTGAACTTTCGGCGCCGCGGCCCTGCTGTCCTGGCACCGCGGTGCTGCAACTTCAGCGACCCCTCAGTACTTTAGGCGCCGCGGCCCTATATCCGGCGCCGCGGCTCGCCGCTTTGCACGAAACGCATTTCACCGATCATACCGACTTGTAACTCTCATAACTTTCTACTCCGACGTCCTATCGACGAACGGTTGGTTGCGTTGGAATCTAGACTCAACGAACTACGCCCTAGGCCTTTAAAATACTTAGGAACTCTCAATGAATCGGGTCATAACCCACCTCAAAGTTGACTAAAACCCGTCCGGAATAATCCGTCAACCTATCCTTTGAAAATTTAAGTCTTACGTGCTTTCGTACGCTCTCATACGCAGGGTCAGAACTACGGGGTATAACACCCCCCCTAGCCTAGTTGTTTTCGTATAATACCCCCCTTTTCTGGTATAGAAATACTCTCCTAGTATTGTTATAATGCCCAAATACCTTGGCCCAAATACCTTGGCCCAAATACCTTGTAGTACTTTCCAAAGTTACCTCTATACGTAGAGCCCGGAAATACTATTATACTTTCCTTTAGCCACTAAACGAAAACCTAAGGAAAACCTTCATAGTCGGTTGAAGTGTTAAGTAGAAGTTGCGTAGAACTTCTAAGGGTTGCTTGGAGCGGGTTGGAGCGCACGGAGTAGGAGCTTAACGTTGCTCAGGAGCGACATTAAACTTGGATAATTTTGGGCTCATCGAGGTAAATACTACTGTCTTTCTATTGTAATTGGGAATTACATACTGTAGTTGTATAAAAATGAAAATAAGATTCATAGAAGAAAATTGAACTGTAATAGAAGGATATTACAGTAAAGACTTGAACTGAAATCACATCAGAAGAATATAAGTAGAAGATTAAACTGTACTTACATAGATTTGTATTCTGAGATCGATAACCTTTATTGGTTGAATGTGCTGCGAGTAGCATGTACTACTTGGAAGGTGGACAAGGCTAGCCGGGTTATAGCCGTGGAGCGTTTTTCTTATAGTCGATAATCGTCGCGAGGTATGTGATTCTTCCTATACTCTTGAGCATGAAGTATTTTAAAAGAATACATATAGTACGGTAGACGTACGTGTGGCAATGTCTTTTGACTTAAGCCTGAATAATATGCATATATTATATGGTAGACGTACGTGTGCTAACTGAATATAGTTGTACGGCAATGTCTTTTGACTTAAGCCTGAATAATAAGAACCTTGAAATATTTTAAAAGGAATATATATATAGTACGGTAGACGTACGTGTGTTAACTGAATGTAGTGTTACGGCAATGTCTTTTGACTTAAGCCTGAATAAGAAGAATCTTGAAGTATTTCAAAAGAAATAAGAAACCTTTTTGAAAGAGGAGTAATACTTGGTTTTGAAAACATAAGAGTTATACTAGCTTTATGGGAAGTTAGGTATAACGTCTTAAGAGAGATAAAAAGAATGGTTTACTGATTTTTAGAAGTTAAGAGACTTAATCTTAAAAGATAAGAGACTTGACTAAATTGTATTGATATGGATGTTTGTGTGAAACCTCATTCGTGAGTAATGAATACTTGGTTTTAAAAGGAATAATGTTTTACTGATTTCGGAAATCAGAATGAGTATCGACAAACCACTGCAGCGTTAATAAAGGAAAATGTATTGAATAATGAAGTATTGTATTAAAACCAGTAGAAACCTCCATCTGCATAGAAGCTAAGATGAGATAAAATGATATTACATTTTCTAGATCATGGCTGCTTTAATAAATGGTTATAAACAAGAATAAACTGCTCACGCCTATGGCATATGTTACTCAATTGTTTTAAAGGAGATTAAGACATCGAACTATGAAACTTTTCTAAAATAAAGAGACTTGAGTAATTGAAATTAGGCAAACTGGAACTCTAGGGAAAATAAAGGCATTGTTTTGTCTTAAATTGGTTTAAAACATAAAGTGTTATAACAGCTTTATGGGAAGTTAGTTATAACGACTTTATGAGAACAAAAGAAGGGTTTTATCATTGGTTTTAATGTGGTAACTTGACTTTAAAAAGAGAAGTGTTTTGGTCCAAAAAGAAGGCATGGTATTGCCTTAATTTGGTTTTAAAAAGGAAAGTATGGAAGTTGTTTTGGTTTACTTAAAAGATGTAAGTCACTCTATTTTTATACTACGGGTATCGGGTGATTTTATGAAAGGAATGGATCTCTTAAAAGGAATTTAACGTACGTAGTACTTTTGGGTTAACACCCGGACTTTGGCATAAAATGAAAGTACCTTGAGTTATGTATAACTTGCCTATGCTTGTTGCTGTGAAACTTGCCTATGCTTGTTGTGATAGCCTTTGTTGTGCAAGAATTGTGTTTCTATACTACCGCGTCTCTCGATGGAGGGCCGGTTGACTTGTTGAGAACTTACTCGACGTGCGGCGGTGACGAGAATTCCACTGCACGCCTCGTTGATAGTGTTATTTTTGCTAATCGCTTTGGACATACTGACACGATGCGTGGCGCACGGGTATGGTTCCATTTTGATTGCTGTCTAGTTGTTTCCTTTTGGACATACTGACACGATGCGTGGCGCACGGGTATGGTTCCAATGGGATTGCTGTCTTGTTGTTTCCTTCTGGACATACTGACACGATGCGTGGCGCACGGGTATGGTTCCATTGGGATTGTTATTCTATGGACTAGCTCTCCATGAGGTTTTACTGTTCGGCCTTGGTATCTGGTAGTTGGCTTTCGTACTTGCCCCGTGTCAGCTTCGTGGTTTGGTGGTATTGTATTGTTAGTACGACTTTGGCATCAGGTAGGACTTGGTGTTCAGGTGTACTTCTTGGTGTTATCATATCATAGATCGCGGTGAGGAAGGTATTCCACGGGCATGATTGATGTTATGGGCGTGAGACCCATCGTTATATTTGAGTAATGACTTGGAGGGCTTGAGTCCCTGACTTGATATAACTATTATATGTGTGTACTGTAGTCTGGTTATCATACATGTCTCCTGCTTTATATAGACTATTATGATTTCATTTACAGTATTTACAGTTTCACATACTTGGTACCTGTTGTACTGACCTCCTTCGGGGGGCTGCGTTCATGCCGCAGGTAGAGATACATCGGCTGTCGATCCCCGCTTTTAGGATCACATTTCAGCGTGTTGGGGAGCTCCGTTCCTTCGGAGGCTTATCTTTGGTATGTTACCCTGAGTCTGTAGGTTCTTGTACTTTCAGGGGTATGGCGGGGCCCTGTCCCGTCATAGTTGTTGAAAAAATCTTAGAGGTCTGTAGCACTGTTGTGGGCAGGGTTGTAAGGATTGTAACTGTTCAAAGGTCGATATATATAAATGCTGAAAGGCAACCGTTTTGGTTGGCCTATTTTCTTTCATCTTGATCTATATCTATTTATATGTTTAAGTTTTTATTTCCGCTGGTTTTCTCTGATGTTGTATCACTAGGGTGCCCGGGGTAAGGCACCAGTCACGGGCCCGGGTTCGGGTCGTGACATGCACGATCTTAGAGTGAAAAAATGGAAACCAATCCTAAATATCTTGTAGCCTCCTGATTATAGATGTGGTGCACAACACACCGATAATCAAGACTCTACTAGATACGACCTGTAGACCCTTTTCCGAGTTTTAACTGCTCTGATACCACTTTTGTCACGACCCGACCTCGGACCCGTGACTGGTGCCTTACCCCGGGCACCCTTGTGATACAACATCAGAGAAAACCAGCGGAAAATAAACTCACATCAAGAAACCACATAGAATATAAAGCAGGCTAACCCAAAATGGCTACCTTTAACTATAACAAAAACTGAGCAATTACATCCTTAACAACCCAATTTATAGCAGGACTACAGACCTCTAAGAATGTGTAACCACTATGACGGGACAGGGCCCCGTCATACCCCTGAATGTACATAACATCTACAACATCAGGGAGAACCGTACCAAAAGTCAAGCCTCCGGAGAAATGGAGCTTCTGACACCTGAGCAAAGATCCTAAGAATGAGGATCCACCACCTGCTTACCCCTACCTGCGGCATGAACGCAGCCCCCGAGGAAGGGGGTCAGTACACAATATGTACCAAGTATGTAAAACTGGAAAATACTGTAAAAATATCATAAGTATGAAATAAGCTGGAGTCATGGATGAAAATCAAATTACATTACACTGTGCCTTACTAACAATGAGAGTAACAAGTATAAACTTTACTGCATAAAATAGGAGGCTCATGATCAAAACAGGGTCCCTCGCCCGTAGTATCATTAGGCAATCCTACTCCTGGGACTATTTCACCAGCATAGGTCATGTGGACCCGCATGAGGTCATCCGCCTCGCATGGGACTATTTCACCCGCATGAGACTATTTCACCCGCATGAGGTCATCTGCCTCGCATGAGACTATTTCACCCGCATGGGACTATTTCACCCGCATGGACCCGGTGGACCCGCATGAGTACAAGCGCCGCACTCGCATCATGGGTAGCAAATCCATGGAATAAGTAGTAATAATAATAATAATACATAACTCAGCACAACCGGCTATCATACATAACATAAGCGCTACCGGCTTATCATAACGTAAGCAAGTTAAGAATATCCCCTAACTTCTTATTAACATTATCAATATACCCTCTCATTTTAGTTTACTTAAGGCACTAACATGTCATTTAAGAGAAAATTCAGGAATTCAACCCAAGTACCTGCACTTAACCTTTTAAGAAATGACTCATTTTTATATAAAACTCCCCAGATACTAATAACCGTAGTATCAAGTCACGACTACTTTTCAAGACAAGTCACGTTTACCTTTAGAAATATAATAGGCTTCTAAATCAAGTGACTTCATTTCTTTTAAAACCTTAGGCAATTAATGCCTTAAAAACAATTTGCCTTTCACAAATTCAAATCGCTTATCCGTACTTATTTTTCTTAGAGTAAACCTTCCTTGCTTGCAACTTTATTTGCGCTTTCTAATCCGCTTCTGTAAAGAAAGGAGAACAGAGAGGCGTCGGCTAACTAACTTACATGATTTAAACTATGCCTGAAAGGTGAACAAGAAGAGTGTTCACTAGTAGCTAGTATTGAAATTAACCTTCCATAAAGCTTATATAACCAACTTCCCATAAAGCCGTTATATTAACGTTATACGTTAGTCAAACATATTTCTCTATGTCCAAGGGACTTACACTTTTAAAACGAAACAAGTATCATATACTTAAGACACTTCAAGTCCCTCAACTTTGAAACTTAAGACATCATTAAAACAAGTAAGGAATATCAAAGCCTTGTACGTCTACCGTACTACATAGATGCAACTATTCATGCTCAAGAGGTAGGAAAGTTCCACATACCTCTTCGGGTCAATCCACTTGCTAAGTCCAATATACCGCACGTAGTACGTCAACCTATAATGACCATAATACGTTTATTAACCTCTAGCTTCAACATAGAATTCTCCAAGTGCAAAGTCACTAAATCCTACAGAAAATCGGGCAGCATTTCCTTTGTTTCTACATACTTTGCCACTTTTTTCAAGGCCGAATTCAACATCCAAACGCCACTTTTAAGGCCCAACAATCCAAACAATTCAAAGGGGATTACACACCTAATCTTGGATATGTAAAATTCTGCCCCACAATGCATAACAACTAACTTAACAAGTTAAAGGTAGTATTTTGGCTACAACATGCTCACATAACCTTCTTATCCAATCCTTTCATATCCAACCCATATTTCTTACATGCAATTTATCTAAGAGCAATATTTACAACTACAAGTTCTTTCTTCTTCACATGCAACACCAAAAACTAGCAAAAAGAGAAAGAATTGTTACCTTAGAGCTTACCCAAAATAATCCAACAAGTTCACTAGCCTCCTTTCCACAATCACCACCACAAAAAGCTCCTACAAGCTTGCCAACAAGTTTCCTTCTTGCCACCTTTTTCAGAATTTCCTCAAGCCTTGATTTCCTCTTGATTTTCTAGAGAGAAGGGAGAGCTTTTAATTTTTTAGAGAGAGAGAAGAGCTTGAAGAATGACCAAGTCTTCAAGACTTGGTCAATAAGTAGAACATGCAAAATCAGATGGGGGGACACTTGTCACCCTCCCATGGCCTGTTTTAATACAAAACAGTTCAGATTTTTCCACTCAACCTCGCAGAACCCGTCTCGGCGCCGCGGCCCTGCATCCGGTGCCGCGGTGCTGAAACCTCCGCAACCCCACAGAACTTCTGGCGCCACGGCCCTGCTTCCCGGCGCCGCGGCCCTGTGGCTCCTGACCGAATTATTTTTCTGTCTGACTGCGCACTGAACTTGTAACTCCCATAACTTTCTACTCCGATGTCCTATCGACGAACGGTTGGTTGCGTTGGGAACTAGACTCAACGAAATACGTACTAGGCTTTTGAAACACCTAGGAACTCTCAATGCAACTGGACATAAACTGCCTCAAATTTGACTAAAAACCCGTCCGAAACAATCCGTCAACCTATCTTTCTAAAATTTAAGTCTTAATCCCTTTCGTACGTACTCATACGCATGTCCAGAACTACGGGGTATAACATTCTCCCCCCCTTAGAAACATTCATCCCGAATGTTCCTTCTAGGCTAACTCAAATCACAATATCGACATAGACCCTCTTAACTATTTCTCTTGCAGGTAAAGACGCTCTACGACCACAACAATACTTAAGCATAATTGCCAAATCAAAACTAACAAGCAGGAAAGTGGGTTACCTGAGGGTGTAGGGAATAAGTGAGGATACTTCTTCATCATGTCCTCCTCTACTTCCCATGTCATTTCCTCCTTGTTCTCGTTCCGCCATAAGACCTTGACGGAAGACACATCCTTTGTCCGTAGTCGTCTAACCTGACGATCGAGTATCGCTATGGGACTCTCCTCATATGACAACCCCTCTGTCACCTGGACGTCACGAATCGGGTGCACTCTAGATGGATCTCCAATACATTTCCTCAACATAGATACATGAAAAACTGGATGTACTGCCTCTAGATTGGACGGCAGATCCAACTCATAGGCAACCTTGCCTACCCTACGGACAATCTGATTAGGTCCAATGTACCTTGGGCTAAGTTTCCCCTTCTTCCCAAATCTCATCACGCCCTTCATGGGTGATACCTTCAGGAAGACCCAATCATCTACCTCAAACTCCAAGTGTCGACGCCGATGATCTGCATACGACTTCTGTCGACTCGAGCCGATAACCGCCTCGGATAAGCTTCACCTTATCCACTGCCTGCTGAATCAAGTCTGGCCCGACTAACTGAACTTCTCCCACCTCAAACCGGCCTATCGGTGACCTGCACTTCCTCCCGTATAAGGCCTCATAAGGCGCCATCTGGATACTAGAATGGTAGCTGTTGTTATATGCAAACTCCACAAGAGGTAAGTGATCCTCCCAGCTACCTCCAAAATCGATAACACAGGCCCGCAGCATATCCTCAAGTGTCTGGATAGTACGCTTGGCCTGCCCGTCGGTCTGAGGATGAAACGCAGTACTGAGACTCACCTGTGTCCCTAACCCCTTCTGGAAAGACCTCCAGAAGTTAGCCGTGAACTGGGCTCTTCTGTCTGAAATAATCGATATAGGAACTCCGTGCAGTCTCACAATCTCTCTGATATACAATCTAGCATAATCCTCGGCCGAAAAAGTCGTCATGACTGGAAGAAAATTGGCTGATTTCGTCAGCCTGTCGACGATAACCCAGATGGAATCATGCTTTCTCTGAGTGTGAGGCAACCCCGTAATAAAGTCCATATTGATCACCTCCCACTTCCACATCGGAATATCAATATCCTGTACTAGCCCACCGGGCTTCTGGTGCTCAACCTTGACCTGCTGACAATTCGGGCACTGCGCCACAAACCCCGCAACGTCCCTCTTCAGGCCATCCCACCAATATATACACCTGAGGTCATGGTACATCTTAGTCGACCCCGGGTGAATAGAGTAACGAGCACTGTGTGCCTCCCCTAGAATCTGCTGACGAAGTCCTGTCACATCGGGAACACATAACCGGCCCTCAAATATTAGCACCCCATCAAGCGCTACCTCAAATAGAATCTTCTCTCCCTGAAGAGTTGCATCTCGATACCGTACCATAATCAGATCCTCATACTGTCGCCTCTTCACCTCCTCGATGATGGAAGACTCGGCGACCTCTCGCACCCGAACTCCATTACTATCCGAACCAATCAAACGAACCCCAAGGCTCGCTAGCTGATGTAACTCGCGGACCATGCCCCTCTTCTCTGGCTGCACACCTGACAAACTACCCATCGATCTGCGACTAAGGGCATCTGCAACCACATTGGCCTTCCCGAGGTGGTACAGGATATTGACATCGTAATCCTTAAGTAGCTCCAACCACCGTCTCTGCCGTAAGTTCAGCTCCCTCTGGCTGAAGATATACTGGAGACTCTTGTGGTCTGTATAGATATCCACATGAACTCCATATAATTAATGTCTCCAGATCTTCAAGGCATGAATCACTGCTGCCAACTCTAAGTCATATGTGGGATAGTTCTTCTCATGCTTCCTGAGCTGTCGAGATGCGTAGGCTATAACTTTGCCGTGCTGCATCAGTACGCACCCAATCTCGACACCCGACGCATCACAATAAACCACATATCCGTCTAAATCCTCTGGTAGAGTAAGAACTGTGGCGGTCATCAATTTCTCCTTCAGCAACTGGAAACTCTCCTCACAAGCATCCGTCCACCGGAACATAGCTGCTTTCTGAGTCAGCCTAGTCAAAGGTGCTGAAATGGAAGCAAACTTCTCCACAAATCTCCAATAATAACCCGTAAGACCCAAAAAGCTACGCACCTCTGTCGGAGTGGTGGGTCTAGGCCAAGTCTTGACTGCCTCAATCTCTGTTGTATCCACCTGAATACCATCAGCCCCGATAACATGCCCTAAGAAAGCCACTGAAGCTAACCAAAACTCACATTTCGAGAACTTGGCATACAACTGCCGGTCCCTGAGGACTCCCAATACCGCCTTCAGATGATCTGCATGATCCTGCTCTGTGCGCGAATAAACCAGGATATCATCAATGAATACTATAACGAACATATCCAAGAATGGCTTGAACACCCGGTTTATCAAATCCATTGTCACGACCCGATCCCGGGCCCGTGACTGGTGCCTTACCCCGGGCACCCTAGTGATACAATATCAGAGAAAATCAGCGGAAATAAAAACTTAAACATGAAACAAGAGATAAAGTATGAAACAGGCTAACCAACATGGTCACCTTCCTGAATATATACATATATATATATCAACCTGAACAGTTAAATCCTTTTACAAACCCCGCCACAACGATTACATGCACTTCTAAGAATGTAACCATAACTATGACGGGACAGGGCCCCGCCATACCCCTGAATGTACAAGTATCTACACTAACAGGGGACTATACCAAAGATAAGCCTCCGGAGAAACGGAGCTTCCCAAAACGCTGAACTGTGATCCTATGAGCGCGGATCCACAACCGATGTACCTCTACCTGCGGCATGAACGCGGCGAGGTCGCATAACAGTACCAAGTATGTGAAATCAGAAATATCAGAATGAAATCATAATAGTCTATATAAAGCGAGACATGTATGATAACCAAACTACGATCCATAATATATAAACAAATATGTCAAGTCGTGACTCACGCCTCAAAGTCATTACTCAAGTATAACAATGGGTCTCACGCCACAACATCAATCATGCCCGTGGAATGCCTTCCTCACTGCCGGCAGACTATGATATAATCACACCAAGAAGTACACATGAACACTAGGTCCCACTGTGTCATAACAACCGTACTAACAATACTATACAACCAAACCACGGGCGACACGGCAAGTACGAAAGCCACTACTGTGTACCAAAGCCGTGTCACGAGTCGACCGGCAAGTACGAAGGCTAACTACTGTGTACCAAGCGTGTCACGAGACTTCGCCACTAAACCGAGCGGCAAGTGTGAAGGCTAACTACAGTGTACCAAGGCCGAATCAACCACGAGGCGGGCAAGTACGAAAGCCAACCACCGATACCAAGGCCGAATCAAGAAACCTCATGGAGAGCTAGTCCATGGAATAACACTATCAACAGGAAACGAACCTCATCATGGCCGTGATACCCGTGGACCATCCATCGAGTCAATATGCCCATGGACTATCATAGTGGAAGCATACCCGTGGGCGCCATCGTGTCGAGATGTCCAAAATGATCAAGAATAACACGACCGACCCTCCATCGAGAGACGCGGTAACATAAGAATACAACACTTGCACAACAAGGCTATCACACGCAAACATAGGCACGTTACACACAACTCAAGGTACTTTCATTTTATGACAAGTCCAGGTTTTAATCCCCAAAGTACTACGTACGTTAAATTCTTTTAGAAGATCTTTTTTTTTACAAAAGTCACCCGATACCCGTAGTATCAAAATAAAGTGACTATCATTTTAAGTAAACCAAAACAACTTCCATACTTTCCTTTTTAAACCAAATTAAGACAATACCATGCCTTCTTTTTAGACCAAAACACTTCTCCTTTAAAGTCAAGTTACCATTTTAAAACCAATGATAAAACCATTCCTTTTTTTTCATAAAGTCGTTATAACTAACTTCCCATAAAGCTGTTATAACACTTTATGTTCTAAACCAAAAACTCTTCAATTCCACAAGTCTCTTTTCTTTTAAAACAACAACAAGTATTCTTTTAAAACCCAAATAACTTACTCTTTTCAAAACAAGTAACCTATACTTAAAATCAAGTTACTTCTCTTTTTCCGAAAACAAGTCGTTATAAGTCAAGTCTCTTATCTTTCAAGATCAAGTCTCTTAACTTTCAAAATCAAGTCGTTTATAAGTCAAGTCTCTTATCTTCTACA
Organism: Przewalskia tangutica; assembly: GCA_029844215.1. NCBI lineage: Eukaryota > Viridiplantae > Streptophyta > Magnoliopsida > Solanales > Solanaceae > Przewalskia > Przewalskia tangutica. Next base: position 113,906,141 of record CM056727.1, read on the forward strand.
ATCAATAAACCATTCTTTTACCTACATAAAGTCGTTATAACTAACTTCTCATAAAGCTATTATGACACCCTATGTTTTAAACCAACCAAATCACTTAGCACATGTACGTCTACCGTACTACATAGTTCACAACAATCATGCTAGAAAAGATAGGAAGAGGTTCACATACCTCGCGACGATTATCGACAATTAGCAAAACGCTCCATCAGATCAGAACTCGCTAGCCTTTTCCACTCTTCAAGTAGAATACGCTACTCAAGTATCGCAACCTATAAAGGCCACAAAACGCCTATCAACTCCTAGATCTCTTCAGAGAATATTCTAACCGCAAGATTCCTTATTCTACGTAAAATTCGCAAAGACCTCCCCGCAACCACAAAAATTTCCTCCTCTACTCAGGCCCGCTACCAGGCCAACAACTCCCAGGGGAGAGGGTCACACGTCTAACCGGACGTGTACAATTCTACTTCACAATTCTACTGTAAATACAATCCAATGTAAATACAGTTCAATCCCTTATAATCATCCTTCCAATATATCTTATACTCAATTCTAAATTATTACAATATGTAATATCCAATTACAATAGGGGGGCATAGATTATTACCTCGATAAGCACAAAATTATCCAAGATTATATGTCGATCCTGAGCAACGTTTAGCTCCAATTCCTTACGCTCCAACCCGCTCCAAGCGACCCTTAGAAGTTTCCAAACAACTTCTCTTAACACTTCAACCAAGCTTATGAAGATTTTCTAGGGTTTCGTTTGCGACTATTGGAATAAAGTAGTATTTTCGGGGTCCTAGCATTGAAATAACTTTGGAATACTAGGCCAATGTATTTGAGATTATACAATAATACACCAAGTATTTCTACACAAGTGGGGGAAGGTGGGACGAGAACAAGCTAAAAGGGAGGGAGTATTTTGCTTGGAAAAGCTCAAGTGTGGAATGAATTTTAGTCTTCAACTTAAGGGGGCATATATAGAGGATTCAAGGGCCAAGATCAATGCAAGGTGTGTGGTCAAGATTAGGCCATGTGTGTGTGGGTCCCACCACACCACATGGCCAACGAATTGCTTCTCCAAGTGTCAAGGCCATTCGGCCAAGGGGACCCTCCAATTTCGGCCAAGTGACACATGGGGGTGACACGTGTCGCCCCCCGATTCGTCCAAAATATTTCGTCTTCCGAAAATATCCAAAATACCGAAAATCTCAAAAACAAAGCGGGCCCACAAAATCAGAATTTCTCCGTGGGCCCCACGTGACCATTTCCGAAAATAAAATCTCAAAATTCTAATATAATCCAAGAAGTCCAAATACCAAATCTGGGAATCCAATTCCCATTAACGAACCTTTTTCTTCACAAAAACCGGAAACTTTTCCGTCGAAAAATCACATCTTTCTTTCTTTCCAAAATTTCTGTCGTATTCTCGCACGTACATCCTCACATATATACCCTGGAACTACGGGGTATAACATTTTTCCCCCCTTAGAAACATTCGTCCCGAATGTTCCTTCTAAGTCTCCAAACACACATGCGTCGGTATAATCTTCACTACTATACTTACGAAACCAATCATGCCATCAATGGCCATAGTATAACATACAAATCCAAGCCAACGAGGAATCACCTCTAACATCACAAAAAGCTCACACCCATGGTCTAAAGGATACTCCCTTCGCATCTTCACTTCACAAAAGAAATGATCACTTCCGTTCTCATAACACATTGTTCGTTTCTCTTCTTACTCGTCGTCCCTTTCTCGTACACCCGAACTCTTTCTAGTACATATACCACACTTCAGTCACCGCTTCAATTTCCACAACCCTGGAGTTACCACCTTCAAACTTGGTCATCTTACTAGCCTCAAATTCCCTCAAGGCCATTCCCGGCCTTCACGATTCGATTCTGGTCGAACACATCCACGAACTCATACGATGGTTATTTAAACCTGGGCTTAGCACCCTCGTGACCCTACCACCTGGAGGGACCACCTCGAACTGACCCCACCCCAAACCGGGCTGCGGGTTGACCCGCGAATGGTCCTCAACCCGACCCATAATCGCACCAGACTCTTGTTCCCCGATACGGAACAACCTTACCTATACAAGTCTTGAAAGCTACCACTTTCATCTTACACAACCCAAGGAAATATCCCTCAATACATTTCACGTATCCAAGTGTTTCGACAAAGACTAACCGTAAAATCTTTTTCTCAGGACGACCTTACATCTAATGTCTCAACGTGTAATATTCTAAGGTTCACACCTTCCATGTCCCCATACTTATCCTTTCAACTAACCATGTTTTCTAACACATCAATAACACAACGTTATCCGATCATAACACTTAACACATCATCAATACATACTAGTCTCTAGAGGGTTAAGGATATACCTGTAAATAGGCAGTTCAAAGGACCGCTAAAACTGGGAACTTCCACCGCGACCTCTGCCGTAGCTGCGGCATGAACATCCCGCCTAACTATCGGCGCGAAGAACCCGCAATGCATCCCGGCGCCGAGTCTCAACATCCGCGCTACCTGCCTGACGGTCTCGCCAAATGGCCCCGCTGGCCGCAAGCATAACAATCTCCCAAATTAGTACGACACTCTCCCTTATGAAGTTTTCCACAACGCCACACCGAGACAAGGGTGACTCATCCGCGAGCACTCCTACTCCTCAAAATCAAACTCGGAGCCACGACCGCTTCCCGAATATCCCGAACGTCCCGACAACCGTGGAGGACCACTGAGCCGTGAAGGCGCATAATCGCTCGCTTCGAGGCGGTCCGCCTCGAAAGTCTCCAAAAGACCTCGCTGCTCGCCTCTTCGCGATCCGGCCATTCCGTCGACCTCTCCGCCTCACACCTGCGCGCATAAGTCGCACGCGGCAATGTCCATGCCGGTGAAGAGCTACACCCGGCAGGCCTCGCCAAGTAGTCATCGAGCCCGTGACGTAGCGGTGCACTCGCCCTCCATATTAGCTACTAACGCAGGGACATATCGAGCCAACGAGTCGAACTCACGTTGTACTCCAATGCGGCGCCCTCCTCGCCTCAAAGATCGTAAACTCGCACCGCGCCCTCCTCATCCGTGGGGCAAGAAATACGCAAGAAATTCCGAGAACTGCCCCATACCGCTGGAAGCGCATGCTCCCGACAGCTCCCACGAATCAAACGATCGCAGATCACGCACCGATGCGAACCTAAGACCACCGACTCGGTCTCCGAAGCTTGATCACTCATGATCCAGAATCGCTTGATAAACTCGAGGTTCATCCTCGCCTCGATCCATAGAACACCGTGGATCAGAACTTAAGAAGTCCCGGTCTCCAACTATCGCCCGGGGTGCACTCATCGTACCCCGGCCCCGTCATCCTCAAGTCTCGCCATAAACCTAACTAGTAATCGGGCCATCTCCTTGCAACCCATATCCTCTGTTCGGCCGTGGGGTGGAGGCTCGAATATCGTGGCCTCGTGAGCTACCGCCGCTCTAAACTACGGTGGGGTGGCGATCGTAGAATCCGCCGTCTGTAGCACCACCTCGTAAAATCGGGCCTCTCGCTCGGTAACCTCCGTGCTCTACTCGCAGCCTCCTCTCGCGCTTGCCTTACGGGCTCTGGTTGCCTTGCGTAGAGGCATAATCGGGTACAAAAGAATACGTAGGAGTCCAACTTACAACACGCCTCTTGTCACGACCGAACCGGCCGTGATCGTGCCTTACCCCGGGCACCCAAGTAGACATACATCAGAGTAATCAGCGGAACATAAAGACAATACATGAAACCAGTGTAATAAGAAGACAGGCTAACCAAAAATGGTTACCTTCAGTATATATATAAATAACAACTCTTTCAACAAGAACAGTTTAATCCTTTTTACAAACCCTGCCCACAACAGTACTACAGACCTCTAAGAATGATACGACAACAATGGCGGGACAGGGCCCCGCCAAACCCCTGAATGTAAACACTTACGACGACAGGACTATACCATCGATAAGCCTCGGAGAAACGGAGCTTCCCAAACGCTAAACTGTGGACACGAGAGCTAGGATCAACGATCGGTGTACCTTCAACTGCGGCATGAACGCAGCCGGCGAGGTCGATAACAAAAATGCAGAGTATGTGAAACTAAAAAAATATCGTAAATGAAATCATAATAGTCTATAAAGGTGAGACATGTATGATAACCAAACTACGCTCATAATAGCAAATATGTCAAGTCGGGACTCACGCCTCAAAGTCATCACTCGAATATAACTATGGGTCTCAAGCCCATAACATCAATCATGCCCGTGGAATACCTTCCTCACCGCCGATCATGATAGAAAAGCACCAAGGAATACACATGAACACCAGTCCCACTGTGTCCAAATAAAGCGACAGGTAAGTACGGCGAAGGCATAGCCGACTACTAACACCTACAGTACTAACAAGGTCATAAATCAGATCATGATATCTGTCTGCATCCACATGATCAAAGCCGGTCACTCGCTCGCAGATCAAATGCGCGCGTCTAGCCTCGAACTTTCCGCAGACTCCGCATAGGCCAACCTCATAGGCCCGCATGAGGTATAACCCCGCATCGAGGGTAGCTACTCCGGCATCGCCCCGACTCGCGATCCGCATGGCCACATAGACCGCGTGACCATAAAGGCCGCACACTAACTCGAACTCCGTAGTTCCGCATGGATCCCCGGACCCGCATGAGGTATTATCGAATCATGGTCCTGCATCACCGAGTCTACCCCGACGGAGGCGACAACCTCCGGAAATAAGTCAAGGTGAGTGGTACAATACCAACATAACGGCTGATAGTCAAACAACTTTAAGCACAGTCGAGGGGAAAACCCCTTTACACTAACATCACAAGATACTAACACACATAGCATCCTAGCATGTTTACTTATCAATCAACAAGAAAGTATTTACAAGGCTATCACAAACCAACACAATCAAGTTATACACACAAGGTACTTTCTACTATATGTCAACAAGTTCGGGTTTTTATCCCCAAAGTACTTCATACATTAAATCTTTAAAAGATATGTTACTTTCACAAAAGTCACACAATACCCGTAGTTATGTGAAAATAGAGTGATTATCCTTTTAAGTAAAACAAAACACTTACCTTTGTAAAATCAAGTAACGACATTTTTTTCCAAACGTCCAAGTTTGCCTAATTTCATCAAAGTCTTGTGGAGGAATGATAACCAAGAGGAGATGACTTGGGAAGCGGAGGAGGACATGTTGAGGAAGTATCCTCACTTATTCCCTACACCTTCAGGTAATTCATTTTCCCTTACTTGTCAAGTTTTAATTGAAGTATTTCTTTTTGCTTAAATGCTATTATGTGGCCATGTGTGGTATTATTGGTATGTCGGGGTTGTGAAAGGAACTATGTCGCTAATTATAAGTTTGACTCCGAAAGAATATTCGGGGACGAATGTTTCTAAGGGGGGAAGAATGTTACACCCCGTATTTACAGGACATGTTTTAAGAACGTACGAGAGAATCCCAAATGTTAAGATTAGAGACTTGTAAAAAATTTATCGGAATTATGAAATTGTCGGAAAACGTAATATTGTGACGAATGGGAGGGCGACACGTGTCACCCCCCTTATGTTGTCTTGGACGAAATTTAGCATGGACAAAAGGGTCATTTGACCATTGTTAGGAAGACAAGTCTTGCAAGTTGAAGAGCTTGACAATGTTGACTTAGTCAATGGGACCACAAGTCTTGATATTTCAAAGGACTTCATCCAAGCAACACATTTGTGCACATCTTGACCCTCCATTGAACTATATAGTAGTACTAGTAGCAAGACAAGCTCAACACTTAGCTAAATTTCAAGAAAATTTGAAGAACTCCTAAGAGTTGCTCTCGGGTTCACTACCATCAAAAAGAATTTTTTTTTGTTTGTTGTCCATTACGCTCCACACTTTAAACTAAGGTTCATGAGGGTATTGTAAGTGTATCTCAATAGAAAAATCCCGGAAAAAGATAGTTTTCGTATTAGTCGCAAGGTGAAAATCTAGTTGCTTTTCTAGGTTTTGTTTGGAAGATTGAAGGGAATTTGTTGGTGTTGTTCTAAGGGTCTCAAGTAGCGGATTGAAGTTTCTAGAAGAGGCTCTAAGTTGCTAAGGAGCGACTTCGGATTTGAAGTTGGACTAAGAATCGTTGAGGTATTAATCTTGTCTCTTAAGTGTTACAAGATTATATATTGTTGTTAGACTTACATGTTTGCTAGCATGAAGTATATGTGTTGAAGTTTCATAAGTGTTATGGATTTATTGTAACCTAAAAACCGAAATGTCATTTAAACCATGTGAAGTTGGATTACAATTTGGTCGTTTATTAGAATCGCCGCATGTTACTTACTTGAAGATTATAGTAGTTATAATCGATTGCGACTTGATATCATGTTATGCTAACAACTTGGATTGAAAAGGAAATTGGATAAGAATTGGTATTGTTGTATCTCAATGTGGCTGAATTGGCCTAGTAGTTTGTATTAGTTTGATATCTTTTGTGGGGCGGAATTTTACACGTCTAGTAGGCGTGTAATCCCCTATTGTTAATTGCATTGATTGGGCCTTAAATGTGGCGTGTTTGGTTATTGAATTCGGCCTTGAAAAAGGTGGCAAAGTATGTAGAAACAAAGGAGGTGCTGTCCGATTTTCCGTAGAATTTAGTGACTTTACACTTATAATATTCTACGTTTGAAGTAAGACGTTAATAGACGTATTGTGGACATTATAGGTTGACATACTACGGGCAGGATATTGTACTTGGCAAGTGGTTTGACCCGAAGAGGTATGTAGAACTTTCCTATCTTTTGAGCATGAATAGTTGCACGTATATAGTACAGTAGACGTACAAGACCTTGACATCCTTTACTTGTTTTTTTTAAGAATGGCCAAGTTGGATGAGTTAGGAGATTAACTCACTTCTTTAAAAGTATTAAGGATGTCCTTAGTTTTTAAAGTTAAGGGACTTGAAGGGTTTTAAAGTATTTGATATTTGTTTCGTCTTAAACGTATAAGTCCCTTGGATAGGAAATTGTAATTGGCTAAGGTATAAAGTTAATATAACGACTTTATGGGAAGTTGGTTATATTAGCTTTATGGAAAGATAAATGAGGATAAATGACTTGTTTTAATGAAAGACAATTTGGTTTTAAGGCATCAATTGCCTAAGGTTTTTATGAGAAAAGAAGTCACTTGATTTAGAAGCCTAATTTTATTTCTAAAAGTATTGTGACTTGTCTTGAAAAGTAATTGTGACTTGATACTACGGTTATTAGTATCTTGGAAGTTTTATACGAAAAAGAGTCATTTTTAAAAGAGTGGAAGTATGTAGTACTTGGGTTAAACTCCCGGATTTTTATAAAAGACATGTTAGTGCCTTAAGTAAACTAAAATGAGAGTGTATATGAACAAGAATAATAAGAAGTTAGGGGATTTCTTAACTTGCTTATATATTGTATGATAAGCCGGTAGTGCTTATGTTATGTATGATAGCCGGTTTGTGCTAGTGGTATATTATTAATTACGGGGTCATTCCCCGGGTTTGTGGCATTTGCATATTCTGTGGATTTGCTACCCACGATGCGAGGAATACCTCATGCGAGTCCGTAAGGGCTTATGCGGGTGAAATAGTCCCATGCGGGCGGGTACAGCCTATGCGAGGAATACCTCATGCGAGTCCGTAAGGGCTTATGCGGGTGAAATAGTCCCATGCGAGGAATACCTCATTGTTATACCCCGTAGTTCCGGAATATGTATGTAAGGACGTACGTACGAATGTATAAACCCTAATTAGGGTAAGAATGAAAGAATTCTTTTCCGACGGAAAATATTCCGAACCTTGTGAAGGAAATTTTACGTTTTCAATATTTTTACAACTATGAAATTTTTCCGAGAGATGAAATATTTTGGACCAATAGGAGGGCGACATGTGTCACCCCAAGTGGGCAAGACAAGTGGACAAAGTCTTGCATGGTAATTACATGGCACTTGGACGTTTTTTTGCTAGTTGGTGGGCTAGTCAAATGGTCAAAGTCTTGCATGGCTTTTGTGGGACAAATGGAGAAAGGAACCTACACAAACACATCTATACCATACACATGTTTCAATCCTAACCCTTGATTGTCCTATATAAATCCCTCTAGTTGATGAAAATCTTCCACACTTAGAACATTTCAAGACTTGAAAATATTTTCTCTCCCTCCCTAGTTGCTCTCGTCCCACCCCCCTTTTTCTTGAGCAAATGTTGTCCAAAAATTCTTAAAATTATAAGTGTTCTTCCTTAATGTATTAGGAAGATTATTAACCAAGAGTTAGACAATATTTCACACCCCTAGTCTCAACCCCCCCCCCCCCCCTTGGCCGAGAGTGGGCAGATTTTCGGGACTGTTTTGGACAGATTTTTAGTCAAATTTGGAAGGGAATATCTCCTAGCATATTAGGAGTTTTTGGGTGTTTCAAAATCCTAAAATAAATTTCGTCGAGTCTAGTTTCCAACGCAACAAACCGCTCGTCGATAGGACACTGGAGTAGAGAGTTATCGACGTTACAAGTTCAGCTGACGAAGCAGTGGCTAAAAATCTGGACAGTCACGTTTTTTGGGCTATTTTGAGGTAATGAACCTTAACCTCTTTGTGAAGTTGATTATTATGTATATATGGATATTATACATATATTGGAAGTATATTATGGACTATAAGATATAAAGAAAGATTTGTTAAAAGGAGAATTGGCATATTATCCATTAAAATGGTAAAAATGTATCCATTACTTACTAAGAGGTTAACAGCAAAGGAACTATAACTTATAATAAGATTGGAATATAAGTTGAAGGACTAATGAAGTAATGGGATAAGTAAAATTGTAAAAGTTGGCCAAGGACCCCAACTTAAGGACCGTATCTACTTTGGACCGTATCTACTTTGGACCGTATTTACTTTGGACTGTATTTACATTATTGTTATGAAGGAGAGATTGTTAATCGCGTTCCGTTTGGGCGTGTTATCCCCTTCTTTAGTTATTATTGTTATGAAGGAGAGATTATTAATCGCGTTCCGTTTGGGCGTGTTATCCCCTTCTTTAGTTATTGTTGTTATGAAGGAGAGATTGTTAATCGCGTTCCTTTTGGGCGTGTTATCCCCTTCTTTAGTTATTGTTATTATGAAGGAGATATTGTTAATCGCGTTCCGTTTGGGCGTGTTATCCCCTTCTTTAAATTTCGGTATTATTGCACCTTAATTATAGTATGTTAATTACGGTTATCGGGCCTTGGAAAAGGTGGAAATTGAGTAGAAACGGGGGAGGTGCTGCCGAATTTTCCGTAGGATATGGAACCTTGTTCTTAGAAATATCCTACGAAGAGATCTAGAGGTTAATGGACGTTTCATGGCCATTATAGGTGGAAGTACTACGAGTAGCGTATTCTACTTGAAGGGTGGAAAAGGGCTAGCAAGGTTATAGTACTTTGGAGCGTTTTGCTAATTGTCGATAATCGTCGCGAGGTATGTGAACCTCTTCCTATCCTTTCTAGCATGATTATTGTAAACTATGTAGTACGGTAGACGTACATGTGCTAAACGAATTTGGTTGGTTTAAAACATAAAGTGTTATAATGACTTTATGGGAAGTTAATTATAACAACTTTATGTAGGTAAAAGAATGGTTTATTGATTTTTTAAAAAGATAAGAGACTTGACTTATATTTGACTTGATTTGATATGTGAAGAACTTGAATTGTGTGGAAAGTTGTGATACCTCATTCGTGAGTAATGAGTACTTGGTTTCGAATAATAATGTTATATTGATTTCGGAAATGAGAATAAGTATCGAACAAACCACTGCAGCGTTAATAAAGGAAAATATATTGACAAATAATTAATATTATTAAAACAAGTATAAACCTCCATCTGCATAGAAGCTAAGATAAGACAAAATTGTATTACATTTCCTAGATCATGGTTGCTTTAATAAGGTCATTAAAAACAAGTATTGATTTTTCTTAAATTCCAAAGTAAGGAACTTGTTTTCTAAAAGAAAAGAGACTTTAGAATTTGAAGTGTTTTGGTTTAAAAGAAGGGTATGGTTTTGTCTTAAGATGGTTTAAAAAGAAGATATGGAAATTGTTTTGGTTTACTTAACAAGATAGTTACTCTATTTTTATACTACGGGTATCGTGTGACCTTTTGTGAAAGAAATGGATTTTTTTTAAAAGAGTTAAAGTATGTAGTACCTTGGGGTTAAAACTCGGATTTGTTGACATGAATTGAAAGTACCTTGTGTGAGTAACTTGCCTATGTTTTGTGATAGCCTTGTAATACTTTCTTGTTGGCTTGATAAAGTGAACATGTTATGATGCTACGTGTGTTAGTGTCTTGTGACGTTGTGTAAGGGGGGTTTTCTTGTTGTGCTTATGTTGTTTAACGATAAGCCCGTTGTGCTGGTATTATATCACTTACCCCCCCTGACTTGTTATGATGTCGGGGGTTAAGCTGCCCCCCGATGCGAGGAATACCTCATGCGGGTCCATGGGACCTATGCGAGTCGCGGAGTTCGTGAATGTGATGCGAGGAATACCTCACGCGTCTATGCGCTACGCGGACTGCGGGAGTCGGGGATTTACGCCGAGGGTTAGCCGCCTGCGATGCGAGGAATACCTCACGCGGGCCTATGTGGCCTATGCGCGAATCGCGGAGTTCCAGGATTAGACGCGCACAATGATACTGCGGGCGAGTGGCTCAGCTTCGATCATTTGGCGGTGTAGAAAGACCTCGTGATACAATTTTATAGCATTGTTGGTACGGTGGGTTCTAGTAGTCGGATATGCCTTCGTACTTACCCCGTACGGTTTTATTATGACACAGGTGGGACCTAGTGTTCATGTGTATTCCTTGGTGTTTTATATCATGAACTGCCGGCAGTGAGGAAGGAATTCCACGGGCATGATTGATATTGTGGGCATGAGACCCATGGTTATATTTGAGTGATGACTTTGAGGCGAGTCCACGACTTGACATGACTGCTTACATATTGTATATCGTAAATTGGTTATCATATATGTCTCCTGTTTTATATAGACTATTATGATTTCATTTACAGTATTTTTAGTTTCACATACTTGGTACCTGTTGTACTGACCTCCTTCGGGGGGTTGCGTTCATGCCGCAGGTAGAGGTACATCAGTCGTTGATCCTCGCTCGTAAGATCACAGTTCAGCGTTTTGGGAAGCTCCGTTTCTCCGGAGGCTTATCTTTTGGTATGATTCCCTGAGATTGCAGGTACTTGTACATTCGTGGTATGGCGGCCCCGTCCCGTCATAGTTGTTATAGAAATTCTTAGAGGTCCGTAGTATCGCTGTGAGCGTGGTTTGTAAAGGATGTAATCGCTCAAGTTTTGGTTTATATATACGCCGAAGCGACATTTTCTTGGTTAGACTGTTCTTACTCTTTATTGTTTCATGTCTTGTTTTTATATTCCGCTGGTTACTCTGATGTATATCTACTTGGGTGCCCGGGTAAGGCACCAGTCACGGGCACGAGATCGGGTCGTGACACTCATGCGGGTCCACACGACCTATGCGGGTGAAATAGTTCCAGGAGTAGGATTGCTTAATGATACTGCGGGCGGATGGTCCTGCTTTGATCGTGAGCTTCCTATTTTTATGTTGTAAGTATACTCCTATTTACTCTCATTGTTAGTAAGGCACAGTGTACTGTAATTTGATTATCATACATGTCTCCGACTTTGTTTTAAACTTATGATGTAATTACAGTATTTTCCAGTTTTACATACTTAGTACATATTGTGTACTGACCCCCTTCCTCGGAGGCTGCGTTCATGCCGCAGGTAGGGGTAAGCAGGTGGTGGATCCTCATTCTTAGGATCACTGATCAGACGTCAGAAGCTCCATTTCTCCGGAGGCTTGTCTTTTTGGTACAGTCTTTCCCTGATGTTGTAGATTTATGTACATTCAGGGGTATGGCGGGGCCCTGTCCCGCCACAGTTGTTATTCCTAGAGGTCTGTAGTCACATTTTGTGGTTTGGGCTGTAAGAACCGAGTTGTACAGTTTTGCTTTTGATTATGCATATTTTATGGAAGGCGGCCTTATCGGCTAGCCTGTGATGTTATTGTCTAAACATGTTGTATGTTGTGTATGTTCCGCTGCTATTCTCTGATGTATACCTGAACGGGGTGCCCAGGTAGGGCACCAGTCGCGGCCCCGAGGTCGGGTCGTGACAAACGCGATGGATGTAGATGCAGGCCTTCATTGACGAAAGTCGTGATGAGTCTTGCCATGAGACTCTTCATTTTGCTCCGATGCATTTCATGTAAAAAAAATAAAAAAGATAAGAATTAGTATATGTCGCAACCTTATCAATAAACGAATAAACAAACAATCGCGTACTTAAATATATGTCTGGTTTAATTATATTAGCCGAAAAACGAAATGATAAACCGAGACAACGAATCACAAATATTGTTGGCCCAGGCATTGGGCTTGGGTGGGGCTGTCCACGCGAAATAGAAATAAAATGAAAGGGCCCAATAATTGAAATCCAATCCATCGGCACACACAGAGATAGGAATCAATAATCACAATACCAAATGACCCCTAAAAATACACGCGGTATGCCTAAGAACCTACTGCAGCATATAGACTCTTATATATGATGTAGGACAGAGACAAGGATGACTAAATAAGGACAACACATTAGGCAAATAAGGCCATTTAGACCCCAATACACACAGTCACTATCATTGCTACCCTTTAGGCTTACTGATATATTTTAGATTTGAGATGAGGCAATCCAAACAATACAGAACAGTTCAAACCAAAAAAAGTATTCATCATAACAACGATTTCTGCAAGTGTGTACACATTACAGGACAAATCACGAGTAAGTAACCGGGACGTAATTCTACATGGATATGCTGATGCCAAAATATTACTGCAAAGACCATTTTTTCTTTAAAAGGGACAACTTCCGCAGACGGGGTTAAATCTTATTACTCGAGATTTTTAAGTGAAGCAAATGACCAAGCCTGCTCACCTTCGTTAAAAATGTGCCTGGATACTGCAAATTCTAGCAATTCTAACCCACAGAGACATGTTGAATACTTGTTTATACTTTATAGCGAACAGTCCAACCATACTGGCCGCACGGTGAGTAAGTTTCAGTGTTCAAACTAATATATATTCTTCATGCTTCATCTAATTCCTAGGCTAATTTCATGATTTAGACCAACCTTGAACTAACATTGAGGCATCTGTTAATCGGATTGCACATAGAAAAGTTAATAACCAATTTTATGCACTAAACAAAACAGTGAGCAACTTAAACCAATCCCGTGACTTTTCGGAATTTGTACATGTTTACTGTTTCAACATGGTAAGTATTTGATCTAATTACATATACAACTGATTATTCTAACACACTTAGCGACTAATCATAACACATTGATCGTAGACTCAACGGATACAAACGGCATGACATTGAGTACGATACGACTATTCTCAACAATATACCTGCCCGCCTAACATTATGTCTATTGAACAGAATAAACTCGGATTGATTTCAGACTAGTTATGAATTAACACCAGGTAATCAAACGGACATACACCGATATAAAATGACCTAAGGGGATTCTCTTCATGTAATTCTAAACCTGCATCCGACACAAATATGACCAGTTTACTGGAAACATACAGATATACCATAGATGACATTCGATTAATTGTTAACACATCCCACTCTTGACAAACATGTAAACCACCTATTTTTACTTATTATATCAACTATAAACTTATGTCGACGACTTTAATAATTGAATCTTGTTTAGATAGAGTAATACATACAACTATATTAACAAGTATAGTCCAAATACATATGACAAAAAACACATAAGTTCACATAACAAATTGAAATTTCGAGAGGAAAATGGGTTTACCTTCTCCGGACAGCGAACTGAGGCAGCGTATCAAGTCGTCGATTCACTCGGAGAATTTATTGCGATGCTTATGGAAAAAGGTGAGGTTTCGGATGCTAAGGATTTTATTACTTGCTGGACGGCTAATTTCCGATGCCTTTCCCCTATGTTTTATGATATTCGAATGGATATTTCTGGATTCAGAAAGGTGCTAGGTTCCGGACGGTAAAAGATACCAATTGCATGTATAAAGGATTAATTTAGAGTCTCAATTTTGGTTCTAAGTTTGGTAGCTGATTTTAGATGATTTGTTACCGTTCTTTTGGAGTATGAATGTTAGGAAGATTTTGGTATGCTTTGTTGTTATGGTAAGTTTGAAAACGATTTGGGAGATTTGAGGGAATCTGGGAGATTCTTGGTAAGGCCCGTGATTCTTTTCAAATGGGGTGCTTTATGGTACTGGTAGGGAAAGGCCGCCGGATTCTCAGGCGAGAATCTCGGCTGGGGAAGGTGGTGTGAGGGCAAAGGAGCGGCTGCTAGGGTTCTTCATTTTAATTTTGGAAGGGATGATAAAATGTAAAGGGTTGTAGGCTTTGAAGAAGGTGGTGCGATTTGGGCTTATGGGTGTTGGGCCATGCGGGTTGGGCTGCGAAATAATGGGTTGCAGTTTTAATGAGGGAGAGTTGGGTTGGTGAGTAATTAATTAAGGGGTAGAGTTTTAAGTGTATTTGTTTTAGTATTAGACTGGGTTTAAATTATTACAAAAAATAAATGCGTGCGTACTATTTAATTAGTGCTTAATATTTTATAATGCGATGCCATTATTAAAATCTTATTTATTATGTTTGCTTTGTTAAATTAAAATTAAATTAATAGGGAATTTCAATTGCTTATGAAATTGCTTTGGATATTAATAAATGTGAATATAATTTTAACGAATGCTTGACGCGACGTCATTATTAAATTGTTTACTTATTTACGTATTTATTATTATTAAAGTTATTAGGGCTTAAATTATGAATAATATTTATGCAAATAACGAATGCGGACGTGAGACTAAAAAAATATTTAATATTCTACGTAAAATGCGGTGCCATTATTAAATCACTTATTTATGCATGTATTAATGTTTTATTGTTGCATTTTATTATTATAGAATTGTTAACATTATTTTTTGGAAAATTAGTGTAATTTTATAGTTAATGATTGAACGAGAGGGCCAAAATTGGGTGTCAACAACTTATCCCTCTTTGTATGGAGATGATGGAAGAATCTTCAGACAAAGACGTTGACTTATAACCAATTTTATCTCGATCCTCAGAATTAAAAATGTTGGGCAGTTGAGACAAGGCTGACGCGAATTCAAAATTATTCCAGTGTCGAATTATGACGACACTGGGCTACCATGGTCAAACACCAAGGCGGACTGACGCAGACTCAAAACTTGTCCCAGTGTCGAGTTATGACAACACTGGGCTACCATAGTTAAACACCAAGATGGGCTGACGCGGACTCAAAATTTTTCCCAGTGTCGAGTTATGACGACACTGGGCTACCAAGGCGGGCTGACGCAGACTCAAAATTTATCCCAGTGTCGAGTTATGGAGTCGTTGGGCTTAGTGGTAATGTGGGATGAGTGGACCGACGCTCGAGGTCGCTTCTGCCATTTGTTGGAAAGGTTGGCCCCCCAACAAATTGCCCCGATTCGCTGTAAGAGAAAATCCACGTTGTGCTCCTGCTCCTGCATGCTAAGAATTAAGCAAACGATTAGTGCATAACTGTTAAAGCAAAACGATAATGCATGAATTTATAAGCAATATGATTATGAGAGTAGAGATGTTATCCTGGGTTGCGTGTTGGCGATACTGTTGACGGTGCCCTTGTGTTAATGTGATGTTGTGAATGTTGATGTGTCATCCTTGCATAGACGTGCTGCCACTGCGAATGCGGATATGTTGTCCTTGCTGCAACCTTTAGTGCATAACTGCTAAGACAAAATAATGAAGCATGAATATATAAGAAATGTGATTCTGAGAGTAGAGAAATCGTCCCTGCGAAGATGCAATATGTTGATGACGGTGTATTTGGATGTGGCGTCGTTTTTGGACGGGCGTCGTTTCAGACTTAGCGTCGTTTTTGGACTCGACTTCATTTTTGGATTCGGCGTCCTTTTCGAACTCGGCGTCGTTTTCGGACTCGGTGTCGTTTTCAGACTCGGCGTCATTTTCAGACTCGATGTCATTTTCGGACATGGCGTCATTCTCGGACTCCGCGTCATTTTCGGGCTCGGCGTCGTTTTCGGGCTCGACGTCATTTTCGGACATGGTGTCGCTTTCGGACTCAGCGTTGTTTTCGTACTCGGAGTCGTTTTCGGACTCGGAGTCATTTTTGGACATGACGTCGTTTTTGGACTCGGTGTCATTTTCGGACTCGACGTCATTTTCGGACTCAGCATCGTTTTCGGACTCGGTGTCGTTTTCGGACTTGGCGTCATTTTCGGACTCGGCGTCGTTTTCGGACATGGCGTCGTTTTCGGACTCGGTGTCGTTTTCGGACTCGAAGTCGTTTTCAGACATGGAATTGATGAAGACGTCATTGTGTTGATGCTCCTGTTCCTGTGAATTAATGCTCCTGCAGGCTAAAACTTTAAGAAAAATGTGTGCATATTTGTTAAAACAAAATAGCGAATATATGAAAAAATGAAATTTTGTGAATAGAGATGTCGTCCCTGTATGATGTGAATGCTGATTCTGCTTCTGCTATGAAGAACCTGCGCTCAAGGAAAACTTGTTAGTTTTTTTTGGGGGGGGGGGGGTTGATTCGCATTGACTTTGTAGCTTCGATTCTTGATGCTCGAACGCCTGCCTTGTTTGGACTCATAACCTCTGCCTGATTTCATGGCTTGACTAGCTGTTAATGAAAACATTATCGTTTGTGACAAAGTGCGTATAAAAGTTTTTTATCAGATTATCCAAAATTGTCCCATCTTTAAACGAGTCTTGTGGGGGATTGTTTTTCTACCCTACCAAAAGGGTGTATTTTGTCATTGTAAAACAAGTGGAGAAAGTTCTTAATGGTGTGACCGAGACCGATTTAGACCGTCTACGTATCCCCATGAGGGAATGACGTAATTCATTACAAGTGAAGGGGGGTTGTTATATTTTCTAAGATGGGACCGAAGCCGATGTAGGCCGCCTACGTATCCGCCATGAGATTCAGGTCAAACGTAGTTCCATTTTACAAATAAAGGGACTTGTGATTTTTTTAAGAGTGGACCGAAGCCGATATGGCCGCCTACGTATCCGCCAAGGGAATCAGGTCAAACGTAGTTCCATTTTACAGATAAAGGGACTTGTGATTTTTTTAAGAGTGGACTGAAGTCGATATGGCCGCCTACATATCCGCCAAGGGAATCAGGTCAAACGTAGTTCCATTTCTTTATGCGCCCGAAACCGGCCACATCGTGCCTTACCGGGCACCCTAGTGATACAACATCGAGAAAATCGTGGAATATAAAACATGAATCATGAAACAAGAGATATCATAGATAAGCAGGCCAACCAAACGATTTGCCTTCAGTGTATATACATAAACCCAACAGCTTATCCTTTTTACAAACCCCACGATTACTACTGCACTTAAGATTTACACAACAACTATGACGGGAGAGGGCCCCGCCATACCCCTGAATGTCCAAGAACCTACAACCCAGGGAACACATACCAAACATAAGCCTCCGACGAAACGGAGCTGCCAAAAACGAAACGTGATCCTGGCGGGGATCGGCCTAACGATTTCTACCTGCGGCATGAACGCAGCCCCCCGAAGGAGGTCAGTACAACAGGTACCAAGTATGTGAAACTGTAAAATACTGTAAATGAAATCATACTAGTCTATATAAAGCAGGAGACATGTATGATAACCAAACTACAGTTCACAACATAACAGCAGTCAAGTCAGGGACTCACGCCCTCAAAGTCACCACTCAAATATAACTATGGGTCTCACGCCACCACATCCATCATGTTCGCATCATGGCCACATGCCGGAATCTGACACATCGGTGTAGACATGTCCATGATGCAACAATAATAACAAGGCCGCGTGGCCACGTACCGAATCTGAAGACGGTGTAGACATGCCCATGTTACCTCAACAACAATATACTAGGTAGTCAACCCTGCCGCATGGCCACATGCCCCCGGAATACAACATCGGTGTAGACACGTCCATGGAACAGAAATAACCATATATCGGGTAATCAACCCGGCCGCATGGCCACATGCCCCCGGAATACAACATCGGTGTAGACACGTCCATGGAACAGAAATAACCATATATCGGGTAATCAACCCGGCCGCATGGCCACATGCCCCCGGAATACAACATCGGTGTAGACACGTCCATGGAACAGAAATAACCATATATCGGGTAATCAACCCGCGTAGCCACATGCGAATACAACATCGGTGTAGACATGTCCATGTGACATCAACAATAAGACAAGAATCAAAATGGAAACATACCGTGGAATTCTCCATCACCGCCAAAGACGTCCAAGTAAGTTCTCAATAAGTCAACCGTCTCTATCGAGACGCGGTAACGTAAATACCACACTTGCACAACAAAGGCTATCATCACAAGCATAGGCAAGTTTCACAACAACAAGCATAGGCAAGTTTCACAACAACAAGCATAGGCAAGTTTCACACAACTCAAGGTACTTTCATTTTATGCCAAAGTCCGGGTTTTAACCCCAAAGTTCTTCATCGTTAAGTCCTTTTAAAGAGATCCATTACTTTTATAAAAGTCACCCGATACCGTAGTATTAGAATGACCAACCCACATTCCTTTCAAAATCAAGTAACAACATTCTTTTCCTAAGTTCGGTTGCCTAGTTTCAATTACTCAAGTTTCTCATTTTCAAATGGTTTCATAGTTCATAAACTTAATCACTTGATTCCTTTTAGAAACGGTTGAGTAATATATGTCTTACGTGAGTAGGTTATTCTTGTTTACAACATTCTTATTACAGCAGCCATGATCTAGAAAATGTAATATCATTTTGTCTCATCTTAGTTTCTATGCAGATGGAGGTTTCTACTGGTTTTAATACGATACATCATTATTCAATACATTTCCTTTATTAACGCTGCAGTTGGTGCTCGATACACATTACGATTTCAAATCAGTAAAACATAAAACCAAGTACTCATTACTCACGAATGAGGTTTCACACAAACATCCACATTAACACAAATAAGTTAAGTCTCTTATCTTATAAGATCAAGTCTCTTAACTTCTAACATCAGTAAACCATTCTTAAGCCGTTATACCTAACTTCCCATAAAGCTAGTATAACTCTTAAGTTTTCAAAACACAATACTACACTTCTTTCAAAACTATTTATAAACCTTTTGAAATACATTAAGTTTCCTTATTATAACAAGCCAGTTATAATTCACATCAGTTCCCTTTTAAAAACCACAAAGTATTTTAAACACATGTACGTCTACCGTACTACGTAGTTACACACATATCATGCTAGAAGAGATAGGAAGAGGTTCACATACCTCGCGACGATTTATCGACAATAAGCAAAAAGCTCCAAACAGTCGGCTACTCCTCAAGCCAAGTAAATCGCGCCATACGTAGGTACTTCAACCTATAAGGCCACAAGGCGCCTATTATCATCTAGACCACAACGTAGAATATTCTACAGAAAATTCGGCAGCATCTCCCCCCCCCGCCACAGCGTAAATCTCCTTCTCTATCGAGGCCGGCTACCAAGCCAACCAGGGGGGGGGTTTTACACGCCTAACCGGACGTGTACAATTCTACTACACAGTAATACTACACAAGTCTACTGTAATACAGTCCTATGTAATTACAGTTCAGTTCAGTTCTTACTTCTTCAGGCTTAAGTCAAAAGACATTGCCACAGTACTAAGTATAGTTCTATATATAGTATACTTCAACTATATATTCTAACAACATGTAATTTCCAATTACAATAGAAGGACAGTAGTGTTTACCTCGATAAGCCCATAATTATCCAAGTTAAATGTCGATCCTTAGCAACGTTTAGCTCCAACTCCGGGTGCTCCACCCCGCTCCAAACAACCCTTAGAAGTTCTAACCAACTTCTACTTAAATACTTCAACCAATCAATGAAGATTTTCTTAGGGTTTCGGTTTGAGACTAAAGGGACAAAAGGTAGTATTTCCGGACTCTACGTATAGAGGTAACTTTGGAATACTACAAGGTAAAAGGCTAAGGTATTTTGGGCATTATAACAATACTTGGAGGAGTATTTCAATACCACAAAGGGGGATGTATTATACGAAACAACTAGGCTAGGGGGAGGGGGTACCCCACGGCTAGACCTCACAAGGGGGGGGAGGGGAGACCTCTCGGCCAAGCTCCACAAAGGGGGGGAGGGCTTGGACGAATTTCAACACACAAAGGGGGAGAGATTTCAAGACTTGGAAATGATTTTTGGATGAAGAAAGTTCATCAACTAAGGGGGTATTTATAGCAAACCCAAAGGCCAACCAATGGCCAAGATCAAGCCAAGTGCAAGGCAAGTGTAAGGCCAAGATCAAGCCAAGTGCACCCACAAAACACTCCACAAAACACTCCACAAAACAAGCCACAAAACTAGGCACAAAAGGGGGAGCCAATCGGCCAAGGCCAACCAAGGCCTCTTGGACGCCCAAATCGTCCAACCTTCCATTTGCTTCCAATGTGAGGGTGACACATGTCACCCTCCCGTTGGTCCAAAATGTTTCGTCTCTCGGAAAAATCCGCAAAAAATAAAAATGACATAGCCGGAAATTCCCCTACGAAAGCTGTGGAAACGCGTTTAAAAAACGACTCTAATCGGCACTTGTGCCCAAATCGAATCCAATGCCTAACTTAAGGCTCAAATTTCGTACGTACGTCCATACGTACATACTCTGAAAAATACGGGGTATAACATTCTTCCCCCCTTAGAAACATTCGCCCCGAATGTTCCTTCTAGGTCTCAAAACAAACAGGTACCAGTATAGTCTTCACTGCTATACTTACGAAAACGATCATGCCACACCTGGCCATAAAACACACGTTCACTTCTCCCCTTTCTCGTAGTACTCGTCTCGAACACTCGAACTCGTTCTAGTATCCGTACCACACTTCTGTCAACGCTTCTGTTTCCAACCCTTGGAGTCTCTACCTCCAAACTTGGTCATCTCACTAACCTCGATTTCCCCTAAGGCCATTCCCGGCCTTCACGAACAGATTCTGATCGAACGTATCTATGAACTCATACGATGGTCATCTAAACTTGGGCCTAGCACCCTCGTGACCCTGCCACCTGGCGGGACCACCCAGAGCTGACCCTTCCTCGAAACGGGACGCGGGTTGGCCCGCAACATGGCCCCAACCCGACCCACTGTAGTGCCAACTTCCTAGTTTCTTGATCCGAACATTCTTACCTCTACAGGTCATGAAAGCTACCACTTCCATTTCACATTACCCAGGGACTGATCACACAAACATATCCCACGTACACTACGCACTCTGATAACGGTCAAACATAAAATAGATCTTTTACTCAAGACGACCTTACCCGTAAGGTCTCAATCGTGACACAGTCTAGGGTTCATACTTACCATGACCCCATACTTAGCCTCCCAACTAACCATGTTTTCTAACTCACAATTAACACAACGCTATTCGCACACATAGCACATAATAATGAGATCATCATATCGATACCAAAACTCTAGAGGTTAAGGATATACAGAAGCTACCGCTCACTCTAATCATAGGCACGCCTGCAGGCATAATCAGAAGGTGATGAACCACCATCGATCCTCGAAGGTGAGTCGTCTTTGCTGAACCTCTCTTATAAGCACGTCTCTCTTCACATGGCCCCGACGGCGCGAGAATAACAAGCTCCTTGGTACTACGACACTCCCGAAATGCGGTCTACCATCGACCACACCGGTAGGGTGATGCATCCGCCAACACCTACTCGCGAACATCAAACACAGGAGCCACGACCGCTCTGAATATCCCAAGGGTCCCGGGCTGCGGAGGACCACTCAGAATGGCGGAGGTACAAAACTAGTATCTTCTTGGCGGTCCGCCTCGGGTCGCTAAAATATCCGGCCGTCTTGGCCTTCTTCTGTGGCGGTCCACCTGTCGATCTGCGCTCCTCGCACTCCAAGTGCATGAGCGTATGCGGGCAATGTCCATGCCGGTGAAGGGAAACACCGAACAACTCTACGCTAGGTAATCATCGAGCCTGTAACATATCGGTGCACTCGATCCTCCATACTAGCTACTAATGCGGGAACATACCGCCAATGAGTCGAACTCCGCATTGTACTCCCGAGCTATCGCGTTACGCCTCAACATCAAAAATCGTCGGCCGAGCCCTCTCATCCGTGGAGGCAAGAAATGTGCCGAAGGCCCGAAAACTCATCCCAAACGGCTGGAAGTGCATGCTCTCCCGGGAAAGCTCCCACGAGTCAAACCAATCGGCGCGTGTCACGCGGCCGTCACGAACAAATGTCACAGACTCGGTCTCAAGCCTTGATCACCCGCATGATCCTCTGAATCGACGGATGAACTCCTGCGGATCATCCTCCGCCTCGACCAGTAAAACTCAAAGGGCTCTGACTAAGGAAATCCAGTAGCCTCAAACATGCGCCTCGGGTGCACTACAGTCTTCTTTGGGCTGAATCTGCGTCCGGCCTTTATCTCATATCTCGGCCTGACCTCGGCAATAATCGCCATCTCCTTGTGACCCATCTCCCCGCTCGGCATCGGGCTGGAGGCTCAGTATTGTAGTCTCAGCAGCGGCTGCTGCGGCTCTAAACTTCTTTGGTCTGGCGGCGTCGCAAAACTTCGCCGTCAAGCACTACTCAGTCTTGGCCGGGCTGCGCCTCGTCCTCTGAATCCCACTAGCAGCTCCCTCGGCTGCCTTGCCCTTCTGGGCCCTGGTTGCCTTTCGCAGAGGCATAACTGGTAAAAACGAAACACGTCAGAGGGGTCCAACTTACAACACAGCTCTAAGGCACGATCTCTGACTGAGAAGAATGAAACCAATCCTAAATGTCCTATAGCCTCCGATTATAGATGTGGTGCACAACACACCGATAATCAAGACTCTACTAGACACGGTCTGTAGACACTTTCCGAGGATTAACTGCTCTGATACCACTTTTGTAACGCCCCGAAACCCGGGCCCGTCACTGGTGCCTTACCCCGGGCACCCTAGTGATACAACATCAGAGAAAATCAGCGGAATATAAAACATGAATCATGAAACAAGAGATATCATAGATAAACAGGCCAACCAAACGATTTGCCTTGGTGTATATACATAAACCCGAACAGTTATCCTTTTTACAAACCCCGCCCACAACAGTGCTACAGACCTCTAAGATTTATACAACAACTATGACGGGACAGGGCCCCGCCATACCCCTGAATGTACAAGAACCTACAACTCAGGGAACACATACCAAAGATAAGCCTCCGAAGCGGAGCTTCCATGTCAAACGTGATCCTACGGGGATCGACGGACGATTTCTACTTACTGCGGCATGAGCGGCCCCAAGGAGGTCGATAACAGTACCAAGTATGTGAAATCAGAAAATCGTAAATGAAATCATACTAGTCTATATAAAGCAGGAGACATGTATGATAACCAAACTACAGTTCACAACATAACAGCAGTCAAGTCAGGGACTCACGCCCTCAAAGTCACCACTCAAATATAACTATGGGTCTCACGCCCACCACATCCATCATGTTCGCATCATGGCCACATGCCCCCGGAATCTGACGCGGTGTAGACATGTCCATGATGCAACAATAATAAGGCCGCGTGGCCACACGTACCGAATCTGACGTCGGTGTAGACATGCCCATGTTACCTCAACAACAATATACTAGGTAGTCAACCCTGCCGCATGGCCACATGCCCCCGGAATACAACATCGGTGTAGACACGTCCATGGAACAGAAATAACCATATATCGGGTAATCAACCCGCGCACGCCACGTGCCGGAATACAACATCGGTGTAGACACGTCCATGGAACAGAAATAACCATATATCGGGTAATCAACCCGGCCGCATGGCCACATGCCCCCGGAATACAACATCGGTGTAGACACGTCCATGGAACAGAAATAACCATATATCGGGTAATCAACGGCGCGCCACATGCCCCGGAATACAACATCGGTGTAGACATGTGACATCAACACATCAAGACAAGAATCAAAATGGAAACATACCCGTGGAATTCTCCATCACTGCCAGCACGTCCAAGTAAGTTCTCAACAAGTCAACCGGCCCTCTATCGAGAGACGCGGTAACACAGAAATACCACACTTGCACAACAAAGGCTATCATCACAAGCATAGGCAAGTTTCACAACAACAAGCATAGGCAAGTTTCACAACAAGCATAGGCAAATTTCACACAACTCAAGGTACTTTCATTTTATGCCAAAGTCCGGGTTTTTAACCCCAAAGTTCTTCATACGTTAAGTCCTTTTAAAAGAGATCCATTACTTTTATAAAAGTCACCCGATACCCGTAGTATTAGAATGACCAACCCACATTCCCTTTCAAAATCAAGTAACAACATTCTTTTCCTAAGTTCCGCTTTGCCTAGTTTCATTACTCAAGTTTCTCATTTTCAAATGGTTTCATAGTTCATAAACTTAATCACTTGATTCCTTTTTAGAACAGTTGAGTAATATATGTCTTACGTGAGAGTAGGTTATTCTTGTTTACAACATTCTTATTACAATGACCATGATCTAGAAAATGTAATATCATTTTGTCTCATCTTAGTTTCTATGCAGATGGAGGTTTCTCGGTTTTTAATACGATACATCATTATTCAATACATTTCCTTTATTAACGCTGCAGTGGTCTGTCGATACACATTCTGATTTCCGAAATCAGTAAAACATAAAACCAAGTACTCATTACTCACGAATGAGGTTTCACACAAACATCCACATTAACACAAATAAGTTAAGTCTCTTATCTTATAAGATCAAGTCTCTTAACTTCTAACATCAGTAAACCATTCTTAAGCCGTTATACCTAACTTCCCATAAAGCTAGTATAACTCTTAAGTTTTCAAAACACAATACTACACTTCTTTCAAAACTATTTATAAACCTTTTGAAATACATTAAGTTTCCTTATTATAACAAGCCAGTTATAATTCACATCAGTTCCCTTTTAAAAACCACAAAGTATTTTAAACACGTACGCGTCTACCGTACTACGTAGTTACACACATATCATGCTAGAAGAGATAGGAAGAGGTTCACATACCTCGCGACGATTTATCGACAATAAGCAAAAAGCTCCAAACAGTCGGCTACTCCTCAAGCCAAGTAAATCGCGCCATACGTAGGTACTTCAACCTATAAGGCCACAAGGCGCCTATTATCATCTAGACCACAACGTAGAATATTCTACAGAAAATTCGGCAGCATCTCCCCCCCCGCCACAGCGTAAATCTCCTTCTCTATCGAGGCCGGCTACCAAGCCAACTGGGGTTTTACACGCCTAACCTGGACGTGTACAATTCTACTACACAATAATACTACAAGTCTCATGTCAGATCCTATGTAATTACTGATTCGATTCTTCTTACTTGGGCTTAAGTCAAAAGACATTGCCACAAGATTAAGTATAGTTCTATATATAGTATACTTCAACTATATATTCTAACAACATGTAATTTCCAATTACAATAGAAGCGATGAGTGTTTACCTCGATAAGCCCATAATTATCCAAGTTAAATGTCGATCCTTAGCGTTTAGCTCCACTCCGTGCTCCACGCTCCAAACAACCCTTAGAAGTTCTAACCAACTTATACTTAAATACTGCAACCAAGCAATGAAGATATTCTTATGGTTTCGGTTTGAGACTAAAGGGACAAAAGGTAGTATTTAGGACTCTACGTATAGAGGTAACTTTGGAATACTACAAGGTAAAAGGCTAAGGTATTTTGGGCATTATAACAATACTTGGAGGAGTATTTCAATACCACAAAGGGGATGTATTATCTGAAACAACTAGGCTAGGGGTACCACTGGGCTAGACCTCACAAGGGGAGGGAGACCTCTCGGCCAAGCTCACAAAAGGGGAGGGCTGGGACGAATTTCAACACACAAAGGGGGAGAGATTTCAAGATTTGGAAATGATTTTGGATGAAGAAAGTTCATCAACTAAGGGGGTATTTATAGCAAACCCAAAGGCCAACCAATGGCCAAGATTAAGCCAAGTGCAAGGCAAGTGTAAGGCCAAGATCAAGCCAAGTGCACCCACAAAACACTCCACAAAACACTCCACAAAACAAGCCACAAAACTAGGCACAAAAGGGGGAGCCAATCGGCCAAGGCCAACCAAGGCCTCTTGGACGCCCAAATCGTCCAACCTTCCATTTGCTTCCAATGTGAGGGTGACACATGTCACCCTCCCGTTGGTCCAAAATGTTTCGTCTCTCGGAAAAATCCGCAAAAAATAAAAATGACATAGCCGGAAATTCCCCTACGAAAGCTGTGGAAACGTTTCGTCGAAAAACGACTCTAATCGGCACTTGTGCCCAAATCGAATCCAATGCCTAACTTAAGGCTCAAATTTCGTACGTACGTCCATACGTACATACTCTGAAAAATACGGGGTATAACATTTACAAATAAAGGGACTTGTGATTTTTTTAAGAGTGGACCGAAGCCGATATGGCCGCCTACGTATCCGCCAAGGGAATCAGGTCAAACGTAGTTCCATTTTATTACAGATAAAGGTCAAAATATATTAAACTAACTATTTTTAGCTTCTCGAAGGACCAAGGCTGGGGCACGAGTCCACTTGTTCAAAATGTCTTCTTGCTCTGCGTCTTCAATGGCTGAGTCTTCAGCAGGATCATCCCTTGCAACACATAACTAGACGAATGACTTATTGAACGAGTTAAACAATCTCCGGCAAGGAGCACCTCCTTTTCTCTGGCGGTTGGTGGATGATTCAACTTTCTTCCCTTTTCGGGCTGGCATAATAGTCCCTTCCAGACTGTTTTCATCATCTTTAGCTATTATGTTCACATGGACATCTTTATAACCGGGAAAAAGGTTATTGTTTGTATTGAGAGGAACATCTTTCAGTTAGATGACTCCCTCTTTGATTAACTTCTCTATTCTGTCCTTGAGTGTATCGCAATTTTCGACGTCGTGTCTGTCACGACCCGATGGGCCGCGACTAACGTCCTAATTGGACGTCATTACTGACCTGTCACTCTTAATCCATTTAATACAGATATCTACAAAAATTTCGGCAGCACAACGCTGCTTTTACAACATATCCCTAAAACGGGCGAGCCGACAAGGCTGCCAAAACAACAACAAAACAACATTCATAATAGGCTAGCTGACTAGGCTGCCACCAACCAACATCACGCGCACAAAGGCATAAATCAAAATAAGCAAGCCGGCAAGGCTGCCACTAGATAACAACATCAAAACCCAAAACAAGGTACAAACGTCCAACCCACAACTGTCTACAGACCTCTAAGAGTGTAATACTGACATATGACGGGACAGGACCCCGTCGTGCCCAAAATATGCGTAAGTCTGAAAGATAAAGGTCTGTACCAAAATAGCTGGCTCCGAAACAAAGGAGCTCTCCAACTGCTGTACAAAAATACTAGGCTGAAGGGTCACCTATCTGAACACCTGAACCTGCGGACATGAACGCAGCCCCCCGAAAAAAAGGGGGTCAGTACGATAAATGTACCAAGTATGTGGAATTGGAAAATACTGTACTAGAAATCATAACAGTTCAACATAAACAGTAAACGAGTAAGAATTCAACTTAACTGTATAACTTTACTCCATCAAATGAGAGTAATGATAATCGGTTCTTCTCTTTTCAAAATATGCAAGTCAGGCCAAAATCATGATCTTCTATCCTCAGGATATAATAGCACAGGACTCGAACCCGTCTAGGTACAAATATATCATGGGACTCGAACCCAAGTAAGCATGTCTATCGTGGGACTCGAACCCACGTAAATATATGGAATAATATAATGTCATGGGACTCGAACCCGCATCATGGAGAGCTAATCCATGGAATAATAATAAATCGGGAGTTAAACCCGCTTGGGACTCGAACCCAAGTAATATAATAATAATAGCCGGGACTCGAACCCGGAACATACTATATAGTCCGCCTACATGTGAGAGACTCGGTGAATGTGTAATAGGACTCGGCACGAGTAGATATCATGAGCAACTATATGCAATTTTGAAATCATCTTTGACTTTTGATAATATCATCATAATACACTCTTTACTGAAATCATAGGCACTTGTCATAACAATTTTCATTTAAAATTTACTCTATAGAAAATCATGTACGTCTGCCGTACTTTTATTAAAATCAAGTCAAATGAAAGTTTTTCACAAGGCCGTGCCAAAAATAGGGGAAAAGGATTTTCACAAAATCATGCCAAAGAAAGAATAGTCTCACATACCTCTTAGGCGAACTAATCAACTCGATATTAAGGTATTCCTCGTCTAGTACTTCAACCTATAATAAGGAATAACATGCTCGTCAATTCTATGATTTCTAATGTAAGTTATATGATTAAAGGCTCCCTTATTCCTATAAAAATTTGGGCAGCATTTCCTTTGTTTATGTGCGTATCCACAATTTTTCCAATAATCCAAATCAACCAGCAATTCAACTCCAACTATCAATCCAATTCAAACCAACAATTCAACCAACCAATAATCCACATTATTCCAGAATATAATTAAGTTAAGCCCAACATACGTCATACAAGCTATCCTATAATCTTCCTTCTCTTTATATCCATGAAAGACAACAACTTCAACAACCAAGGAAACGACTATGTTTACTTCTCATGTTAGTCAATCATTTAGTCACGTTAGAATTATCATGGGGCAATCCAATCTCTTAACGACATCGCCAATTCAAGAATGTGAATTTAACACTTTTATATACTTTAATCCTTTCAAGGCATGTATAGATAATTGCCTCAATAAATATGCATGTAGTAACTTATATTCACACACTAATTCAGTCCGTAATACATTATCGAAATTTTCAACAATTTCTATCAACTTTCCGGTCATATCAACATTTTACAATTCCAAAGCTTTTCCAAAATTCCTTACTTTCCAATTAATCTTCCAACAACTTCAATTAACATCTTTAACTTTAAACATCAAGGTTTCATCTAAATTTTCACATGCAATTATTAATAACATACCAACACAATTACTCAATTCCAACGTACGCCAAGAATAGGTTCTAAATCGGCGTATATATCCTTAATACAATCACATGCATTTCATATCTTCAACTACAACAACATGCAATGTCATTAAACTATAAAAGAAGAATTTTATACCTCGAATTTGTCCAAAACAGTCCCGAAAAAACTGCTCACTGCCCAGCCGATTTGCTCACTGTTTTGGGCCAATTTTGGCTTCAATTTCACACTTCTTCAACTCTAATTCAACATGCAACACCTCCACTATGATAACCCATTATTCTAACATGTTTTTCTTTCCAAAAATCTAAAAATTTCAGGCCTAAAATTGGCCAGGCTGCTCGATGAACCCACTGTTTGGGTCTTAAATTTTGCTTCTAATTTTTATGATGATTAATCATGGAATGGAGGTGGATTGAACCTTAAGTTTGCTAAAGGAATGGTATGTTTTTCGTTTGAGGGGAATGTAGTGTTTTCTTCTTGAATTTCTAAGTGAGGAAGACAAAATGAAGAGTTTGAAAAGGGTTTTAAGGAGAAAAAATCTGAAAATGTAAAACAACACTTTGGTCCCTAGTTCTATAATTAGCTTAGTCCCTCAAGTATTAATTAAGGCTTAGGTTCCACTTCTTCTAATTCCCGAAAATTCCATAAGGTCTCGTATTCTCGTTGTCATAACTTATATACATTACTAACCCATAACGGGATATATATATATATATATATATATACAACTATCATTAAAGAAATTTTCGACGTCACACTCGTTGTTACCAAAATTATTCCGTATTAGCATGTAAAATATACTTAAATTCCAAAAATTCGAATCTTAGTTCTTAATGACGTTCTTAATACCACGAAGTGTAACATTCTTCCCCCCTTAGAAACATTCATCCTCGAATGTTCATAACAAGTCTCAAGTTCTAGAAATTTCGGCAGAGCCTCCTTTATAATAGTGTTTATCCATCTATATCCAGCAACCCAACAGATGTCACACAGGGCCATAAAAAAAACACATATATAGTTCACCAACACCATAATCAAATAAGGGAGTTAGATTGAATTACCTGGGGGCATAGGTAATAAGTGAGGATACTTCTTCTTCATCTCGTCCTCTGTCTTCCAAGTCATTTCCTCTGTATTATTGTTCCGCCATAACACCTTGACGGATGCAACATCCTTAGTCCGTAGCCTCCTGACTTGGCGATCCAATATGGCCACGGGACTCTCCTCATAGGACAACCCCTCAGTCACCTGGACAGCGTCCACTGGGAAGACTCTGGAAGGATCACCAATACACTTCCGTAGCATAGACACATGAAAAACTGGATGTACTGCTTCCAAGTCTGAGGGTAATTCCAACTCATAGGCGACCTGGCCTACCAAGCGAATGATCCGGTAAGGCCCAATATACCTCGGGCTAAGTTTCCCCCTCTTCCCAAATCTCATCATACCCTTCATGGGTGATACCTTCAAGAATACCCAGTCGTCGATCTGAAACTCTAGGTGCCGACGCCGATTATCAGCGTATGACTTCTGTCGACTCTGAGCTGCTAGTAATCTCTCTTGTATAAGTTTCACCTTGTCGAC
Source organism: Przewalskia tangutica (assembly GCA_029844215.1). NCBI lineage: Eukaryota > Viridiplantae > Streptophyta > Magnoliopsida > Solanales > Solanaceae > Przewalskia > Przewalskia tangutica. Next base: position 113,937,016 of record CM056727.1, read on the forward strand.
AGCCTGTTGAACTATGTCTGGACCCATCAACTGAGTCTCACCTACGTCAAACCAACCAATGGGCGACCTGCACTTCCTCCCATACAAAGCCTCATACGGGGCCATCTGAATGTTAGAGTGTTAGCTGTTATTGTAAGCAAACTCAATGAGTGGCAAGTGATCATCCCAGCTACCTCTAAAATCAATAATACAAGCCCTCAACATATCCTCCAGTGTCTGTATGGTACGCTCTGCCTGCCCATCCGTCTGAGGATGAAATGATGTGCTGAGACTCACCTGCGTTCCCAATCCTTTCTAAAATGATCTCCAGAAGTTAGCCGTGAACTGGGCTCCTCGGTCAGATATGATAGATATAGGAACCCCATGCAGCCTCACTATCTCCCTGATGTATAATCTGGCATAGTCCTCAGATGAATAAGTAGTCCGGACTGGAAGAAAATGTGCTGATTTTGTTAGCCTATCTACAATAACCCAGATGGAATCACACTTCCGCTGAGTACGAGGCAAACCTGTAATGAAATCCATATTAATCACCTCCCATTTCCAATTCGGGATCTATATCTCCTGTAGTAGCCCACCAGGTTTTTGATGCTCGACCTTAACCTGCTGACAATTCGGGCACCGAGCAACAAACTCTGCAACGTCTCTCTTCATGTCATCCCACAAATACAAGCTCCTAAGGTCATGATACATTTTCGTCGACCCTGGATAAATAAAATAACGGGCATTGTGTGCCTCCCCCATAACCTGCTGACGCAGTCCTGCAATGTCGGGTACACATAACCTACCCTCATACCGTAGCACACCATCATAGGTCACCTCAAATAAAGTCTTCTCCTTTTGGAGAGCTGCATCTCTATAACGTGCCAGAACAGGATCATCATACTGGCATCTCTTTACCTCTTCTATGATAGAGGACTCAGCAAATCCTCGAACAAAAATACCACTATCTCCAGAATCCGCCAACTGGACTCCAAGACTGGCTAGCCTGTGAATCTCTCAAACAATCTCTTTCCTGTCCGGTTGTACATTCGACAAACTACCCATGGATCTACGACTGAGAGCATCTGTCATAACATTGGCCTTCCCTGGGTGGTACAGAATATCAACATCATAATCCTTCAGCAACTCAAGCCACCGCCTCTGTCTCAGGTTTAGTTCCTTCTGCTTAAAGATGTATTGAAGACTCTTATGATCCGTGTAAATATCAACATGGACACCGTACAAGTAATGTCTCCATATCTTCAAAGCATGAATAACTGCTGCTAGCTCTAAATCATGAGTGGGATAATTCTTTTCATGTTTTCTGAGCTGTCGGGAGGCATAAGCTATAACCTTGCCATGATGCATCAACACACAACCTAACCCGATACCTGAAGCATCACAATAAATCACATACCCGTCCAACCCCTCCGGAAGAGTCAGAATTGGGGCCGAAGTCAACTTATCCTTCAACAACTGAAAACTGTGCTCACAAGCATCAGTCCACTGGAACTTAGCTGCCTTCTGAGTCAGCCTAGTCAAGGGCGCTGTGATCAAGGCAAAATTTTCCACAAACCTCCTATAATACCCTGCTAGACCCAGAAAACTGCGTACCTCAGTAGGTGTAGTGGGCCTGGGCCATGTCTTCACTGCCTCAATCTTCTGAGTATCCACCCGAATACCATTTGCCCCGACAATATGCCCCAAGAATGCCACTGAGGCCAACCAGAACTCACATTTCGAAAATTTGGCATACAACTGCCGGTGCCGGAGGACTCCAAGTACTGTCCTCAAATGATCTGCGTGCTCCTGCTCTGAGCGAGAATACACCAGGATGTCATCAATGAATACTATAACAAATGTATCCAAAAATGGTTTGAACACCCGGTTCATTAGGTCCATGAACACTGCTGGAGCATTAGTCAACCCAAACGACATTACCCTGAACTCATAATGTCCGTCTGATTCAACGCGATCTTGGGATATCCGCCTCTCTAACCGTGCACTGATGATAACCGGATCGCAGGTCTATCTTCGAGAAATACTTAGCGCCCTGCAACTGATCGAACAAGTCATCAATCCTGGGAAGGGGGTACCTATTCTTGATGGTCACCTTATTCAGCTGCCTATAGTCAATGCACATCCGCAGTGAACCATCCTTCTTCTTTACAAATAATACCGGCGCACCCCATGGAGATGCACTAGGCCTAATGAAGCCCTTCTCTAATAGGTCTCTCAACTGTTCCTTTAACTCCTTCAATTCTGCAGGTGCCATTCTATAAGGGGGAATGGATATAGGTTGGGTACCTGGCACTACATCTATACTGAAATCTATCTCCCGCTCTGGAGGAAGACACGAGAGATCATGCAGGAAAACATCAGGAAACTTCGACTATTGGGCCGGCGAAGGGTCGGTACCTCGGCCTCCGTATCATGTACCCGAACTAAGTGATAAATACACCCCTTTCGAACCATCTTCCTTGCCTTGAGGTATGAAATAAACTTACCCCTCGGCGATGCGGTATTCCCTTTCCATTCAATAACCGGTTCGTCTGGAAACTGGAATCGAACCAACTTCTCTCGACAATCAACGTTGGCAAAACAAAAAGCCAACCAATCCATACCCATAATAATGTCGAAGTCGATCATATCCAACTCTATCAAATCTGCTGAGGTACGACGGCTATATATTACCACCGAGCAATTCTTATACACAGGCCTAGCTATAACCGAATCTCCCACCGGTGTAGCTACCTCGAATGGTTCTATTGGCTCAGGTTCTATCCCTATCCTACTAGCAACAAGAGGGGATATATAAGACAAGGTGGAACCTGGATCAATCAAAGCATACACATCATAGAAAAATACCGATAATGTATATGTGACAACATCTGGTGACGCCTCCTGATCGCGTCTATTGGCCAGTGCATACATGCGGTTCGGAGGACCGCCAGAACTGGAACCCCTGCCACAGCCTCTGCCACGGCCAGCTGATGTCTGAGTACCCTTCCCGATGGGGCGCATAACTGTAGACGATGATGAACCGGCAATAGAACCCGTAGGCTGAGCCATGGTACCTGTGCCATCTCTATACGGACACTCCCTCTGTCTATGGCCCTGACGACCGCAGGAATAACAGGCTCCTGAAGCAGCATGACACTCCCCAAAATGGGTCCTACCACATCGATCACACCGAGGCAAAGTGTTACACCCCGTAAGTCCAGGACATATAAAAGAGAATGTACGAAAGGAAACAAGACTTGGAAATTGATACGAAAGGAAGAATTGTTTTTCCGACGGAAAATGTTCCGAACGTCGGAAAGGAAAAATGTTAGTTGTTGAGAATTGGATTCTCAAAATGTATTATTTGAAGAGTATGGAACCTATTAGCATTATGGAAATTTATTTTTACGGATTTGGTCACGTGGGGCCCACTGAAATTTTACATTTTGTGGGGCCCGAGGGTTCTGAAAATTTTATGGACGAATGAGAGGGCGACACGTGGCACCCCACTTAAGGTCTTGGTCGAATTAGAGGAGGGGTAATATGGTCATTGACCATCTTGGAAGATAAGTCTTCAAGCTTGATATATTTGACCAAAGTCAACTTGTCCACTTGTGCTTAATCCTTGTGATTTTCATCTTAGCCACCCATTTGTTATAATCTAAGCCTTCCAATGTGTTATAAATACATACTAGTAGCAAGACAAGGTCTTGAATACTTAGAAAAATATCACACATTCTTGTTCTTGTAGCTTAGCTCTCGGGTTCACTACCATTTCCACATGAAAAATTTGTAGTTTTGATCCATTAGCCACAAGACTTAAACCCAATGTCCCTAAGGGTATTATAAGGTTATCTCAATAGAAAGATTTCGGAAAAACGGAGTTTTCGTATTAGTCGCAAGGCGGAAACTAAAGGAGTTCTTCAACTTTGAAGTTGGAACTTAAAGGTGGGTTCTTCATAGGCCTCTAAGGAGTGCTTGGAGCAGATTGGAACCTAAGGAAAGGAGCTAAGAATTGCTAAGGCGCGACTTTGAATCTTGGAATTTTTAAGGGCTTGGAAAGGTATAAATTTTGTCGTCTTAACAATTAAGTTTACTTATTGATTGTAGCTATGGATATTAGCAAGCATGAGTTATATATTATGTAGTTGGATTAGTGTATTGGCTATTGGAACCCTAATCCGAAAAATAGCATGTTTAGCCTTAAGATTACAATTCAAGTTGAATATTAGTTTAAGTCGTCGCATGTTGTATAAAGAAGGAAATTGTAGTTGTTGAAGTTGTTTATGGCTATATAACATGTTAGACCTTAGAACTTGGAATTGGAAAAGGATTGGAAAAGACTTAGTGTTGTTGGTTATTGTTGGCCGAGAATGACTAGTGAGTATTAAACTACTTCGTATGATTTGTGCGGCGGAATTTTACATGTATTATAAGACGTGTAATCCCCTTTGTTGGATTGTTGTTTGGAGCCTTAAATGTGGCGTGTTGGTTATTGTATTCGACCTTGAAAAAGGTGGCAAAGTGAGTAGAAACAAAGGAAGTGCTGCCCGATTTTCCGTAGAATTAGAGACCGTATACTTAGTATTATTCTACGTTAGAGAATAGAAGTTGATAGTCTTGTTGTGACCATTATAGGTTGACACTTCTACGTACGGCGTATTCGGCTTAGCTTGTGGATATTAGCCGAAAAGGTATGTGAACTATCTCCTCTTCTAGCATGATTCCTTAAGATAAAGAAAGTATGTCCTACTCCTTAAATGATCCATTCCTTGGTTGTACTTGGATTGCCTAGTATAGAATTTGTTCTATGTACTTCCTTGATTGTACTTTGATGTTTAAATTGTAAGTTGTAAAATCCATTGCCTTAGTGGAGTTTGGATTCGTAAGAGTGAAAGTATTTTGCTTAAAGTACATAGTCTTGAAAAGGAAGTGGTTTCCAAATCTTTTGGCTAGTGCCTTAGTTCCAAACCTAAGGGTCATTATAATGACTTTAGGGGAGTCAAAGGAGTGATTTACTTAATTGTTTTAAAAGAGGAAAATGACGTGATTTAAGAGAAGTAGCTTGTTTTAAAGGTGTGAGTTGCTTGAGGTTTAAAAGTAGAAGAAACTTGTTTTCTAAATATAAGAGACTTGTAGTATTTTGAAAGTTGAGAACTTGATATATAAAGCATGTGATACTTGGTTTTAATAGTATAAGTCTCTTGGTTATAAAAAGAATGAAATTGTCTAAAACCATAAAGGGTTATAACGGCTTTATGGGAAGTTTGTTATAACGGCTTTATGGAAGGTTAAGAAGTTGTCTATTTTGATTATTGGGCAGAAGTTGCCTAGATTGTAAAAATTTGAAGTTACTTGATTTCAAACTTTGAAATGAGTTTTCTAAAAGTGTAGTAACTTACTTTGAAAAATAGACACACCTTGATACTACGGGTGTTAGTATCTTGGGATTTTACATAAAAAGGAGTCTTTTGAAAAGAATGTACGTACGTAGTACTTTGGCTTGTTAAATGAGAATTTATTCTATTTGTGCGTCGATAAGTACTTTGGCTTGTTAAATGAGAAGTTATTCTATTTGTGCCTCGATAAGTACTTTGGCTTGTTAAATGAGAAGTTATTCTATTTGTGCCTCGATAAGTACTTTGGCTTGTTAAATGAGAATTTATTCTATTTGTGCCTTGATAAGTACTTTGGCTTGTTAAATGAGAATTATTCTATGTGTGCCTTGATAAGTACTTTGGCTTGATTAATTGAGAATTGCCTATGTGTGCTGGCGATAGCCTTTGAGTGCAAGGATTATGTTTTATTAAGTTGTCTCGACTCTCGGTTGGAGGGCCGACTGTCTTGTTGTAAGTTACTTGGACGTACCGACAGTGATGTGGGATTCCACGGGTATGCTTCCGTTATTTGTAGTACTTGGGTTAAATTCCCGGATTTTTATAAGAAGACATGGTAGTGCTTATGTTTTGTTTGACGGCCGGTTGAGATAGGGTAAGAGTATAAGTGAGGGGTAAACCCCCAAGATGCTATACCACCTTCTCCAGGGTAAGAGTATAAGTGAGGGGTAAACCCCCAAGACATTATACCCCCTACTTGTTTTGTTTGATGGTCGGTTGAGATAGGGTAAGAGTATAAGTGAGGGGTAAACCCCCAAGATGCTTTACCACCTTCTCCAGGGTAAGAGTATAAGTGAGGGGTAAACCCCCAAGACATTATACCCCCTGCTTTACCACCTGCTCGTTTTCCTGCTTGGCCCGTACAGTTTTTAAGACACAGGTGGGACTTGGTGTTCATGTATGCCTATTGGTGTTATACTATATCATGGATTGCCGGCAGTGAGGAAGGATTCCACGGGCATGATTGATATTATGGGCGTGAGACCCATGGTTATATTTTAGAAATGAATTGAGGGCATGCGTCCCTGACTTCTTATGACTGCTTATGTGTTGTGTACTGTAGGTTGGCTATCATACATGTCTCCTGTTTTGCTTAGACTGTTATGATTTCATTCTGATGCATCGATTCACATACTTGGTACATTCTTCGTCTTGACCTCCCCGGGGCTGCGTTCATGCCGCATGAGTTTAGGTACTGATTTGGTGATCGGCAGTGTAGGACCACCTTTCGAGTTTTGGATAGCTCCTTCTATTCGAGTTTATCTTTTGGTATAAGTTCTTTCGACAGAGCTTTTATGCGATTATGGTACTGCGGGGCCTTGTCCGTCATATTTCATAAAACTCTTAGAGTGTATTCATATGTGGGATTGGACTCGTATGCGGTGTAGTGTCTTTTGTTTATGTATATATGGCAGCCTTGTCGGCTTTGCCCTTACGCGTCGTTGGTTTTAAAAAATGAGGTGTTATTTAATTTCGCGATTTACTTGCGTTGTTAAGGTAGAAGGTGCCGGGTAGGGCACCGATCCACTGCTTCGGGGTTCGGGGTGTGACAGAGTGGTATCAGAGCAGTCAGTCCTCGGAATGTCTACAGACCGTGTCTAGTAGAGTCTTGATTATCGGTATGTTGCGCGCCACACCCATAAACAAGAGGCTACGGGACATTTAGGAGTTGGTTTCTATTCTTCTCACTCTAAGATCGTGCCATGTAGAAATGTGTTAGTAAGATAATTCCTCTCGACGTATTACATTTCTGATTATGCCTCGAGGAGAACAGCGCCCGAGAAGGGCAAAGGAGTAGCGAGAGCTACTAGTCGACTCGAGAGAGTTGATAGGGCTTATGCCCGGGGTATACCGGATGTTGTGCATGATCGGCGAGTTCTTCTGCGCACAGTTTTGAGGCCCAGCACGAGCCTCCAGTTTCTCGTTGGGGAAAAACCTTAGGAGTCATGAGGAAGCCATTATGTTATTGACCAAGATAGCGATGCTCTGATTTCATCGTGAGAGGTTATTCGGCCAAGATGCAGACAGTGTACAGAGGGTAGAGGGCCAACGCGGAGATCAGCGTAAGAGGGCTAGACCGGTTGGTTATCCCGGTGAGTTTTTGGACGAGCTGCCTCAGCAGCGAGTGAGATATTCGTCCCAGCCTACCCAGTACATACCCCCGCAGTTCACATGTGGGATATTGGACCCCACAAGGTATTTAGGAGCCGGTCCAAGCTCCAGGGGTCGAGGTTCTCAAAGGAGCAGAGGATTTTCTCAGTCGAGGCCATATATTCCTCAGTGTTTCCAATGTAGTAAGCGTCATTTGGGGAAATGTCGTCATGGCACAGGTGTTTGTTATTATTGTGACCGTCCGGGCCACAAGAAGTGGGAATGTCCTTTTAGAAGGAGCACTGGTGTGGTAGCTCAGCCTTTGAGGCCGATGGTTGGTTTCCTTTCCTCCACAGATGTGCGTTCCCCAGGGCAGGGTGTTCAGATGTTAGCCAGCCGTGGTGGAGGTCAGGGTGGAGTTTATAGTTCTGGCGGTCCTTCGAACCGCATAGTTGACGTGACTACTAGGCAGGGTCAGGAGGCAACATCGCACGGGGTTACAGGTATACTTCGATTCTTTGAATCATACGTGCATTGTTAGATTCATATTTTACCCTAGCGTATATGTTTTCCCTTTATTGCTAGAGTTGTAAAGTGATAGTACCCCAGAGGTAGGGATACTTTGATTAGTAAAGTGTGAAGTTAAGAATATTGACAAGAATGATAAGTGAACTGAGACTATAGTTGTGTAGAGTTCACAAGTTGTAATTACCCCGTAACAGTGAAAGACCGATAGGGAAGGATGTATAGTAGAAATACTTTGGCTTATGTGACGAACCTCTAGTGAATAGGGGATAGGGTAAGAAGTACCTTGAAATAAGAGAGAGATTTATTTCAGACTAAGAATGAGAAGTTAAGTGTGGCAATGAGTCGGGTTATGGACTAATTTCGGGTCAGCCGATATTATGGAATGGGGTGATGTCAGTTAGAAATGGTCCCGCTATGTGATAGGGTCACGAGAGTGCTAGGCCCAAGTCTAGTTGATCGTTGTACGAGTTCGTGGATGCGTTCCACCGGAACTAGGTCGTAAGGACCGAGAAGAGCCTTAACGGGAATGTAAGTAACTATATGGCCAAGTTTGGATAGTAACTCCAAGGATTGGAGAAGAGAAACAAAATTTGAGATTTTGTACGTGTACTAGATGAGTTTGAAAGTATGAGAAAGTATGTCAAGTAAGGAAAGAAAGGAACCTCTAAGGATCTTGTGTTTGGGGAGACTGTAGCCTTCGAGTTTTGTGAGAAGGGACCACGGACGGAAGGTCCATTATTATGTTTACGTATGTTTTGTGGTGGCCAAGTGTGGCATCATTGGTCTTGTGCATGTTTTGATTGATAGGCATAGTATAGAGATTATGCCGGAGTTTGTAGATCTTGGCAACCGACTAAGAACATTCGGGGACGAATATTTCTAAGGGGGGAAGAATGTTACACCCCGTAAGTCCACGACATGTAAAAGAGAATGTACGAAAGGAAACAAGACTTGGAAATTGATACGAAAGGAAGAATTGTTTTTCCGACGGAAAATGTTCCGAACGTCGGAAAGGAAAAATGTTAGTTGTTGAGAATTGGATTCTCAAAATGTATTATTTGAAGAGTATGGAACCTATTAGCATTATGGAAATTTATTTTTACGGATTTGGTCACGTGGGGCCCACCCGAGGAATTTTACATTTTTGTGGGGCCCACGAGGGTTACAGAATTTTATGGACGAATGAGAGGGCGACACGTGGCACCCCCACTTAAGGTCTTGGTCGAATTAGAGGAGGGGTAATATGGTCATTGACCATCTTGGAAGATAAGTCTTCAAGCTTGATATATTTGACCAAAGTCAACTTGTCCACTTGTGCTTAATCCTTGTGATTTTCATCTTAGCCACCCATTTGTTATAATCTAAGCCTTCCAATGTGTTATAAATACATACTAGTAGCAAGACAAGGTCTTGAAGACTTAGAAAAATATCACACATTCTTGTTCTTGTAGCTTAGCTCTCGGGTTCACTACCATTTCCACATGAAAAATTTGTAGTTTTGATCCATTAGCCACAAGACTTAAACCCAATGTCCCTAAGGGTATTATAAGGTTATCTCAATAGAAAGATTTCAGAAAAACGGAGTTTTCGTATTAGTCGCAAGACGGAAACTAAAGGAGTTCTTCAACTTTGGAGTTGGAACTTGAAGGTGGGTTCTTCATAGGCCTCTAAGGAGTGCTTGGAGCGGATTGGAACCTAAGGAAAGGAGCTAAGAATTGCTAAGGCGCGACTTTGAATCTTGGAATTTTTAAGGGCTTGGAAAGGTATAAATTTTGTCGTCTTAACAATTAAGTTTACTTATTGATTGTAGTTATGGATATTAGCAAGCATGAGTTATATATTATGTAGTTGGATTAGTGTATTGGCTATTGGAACCCTAATCCTAAAACTAGCATGTTTAGCCTTAAGATTACAATTCAAGTTGAATATTAGTTTAAGTCGTCGCATGTTGTATAAAGAAGGAAATTGTAGTTGTTGAAGTTGTTTATGGCTATATAACATGTTAGACCTTAGAACTTGGAATTGGAAAAGGATTGGAAAAGACTTAGTGTTGTTGGTTATTGTTGGCCGAGAATGACTAGTGAGTATTAAACTACTTCGTATGATTTGTGGGGCAAAATTTTACACGTATTGTAAGGCGTGTAATCCCCTTTGTTGGATTGTTGTTTGGAGCCTTAAATGTGGCGTGTTGGTTATTGTATTCGACCTTGAAAAAGGTGGCAAAGTGAGTAGAAACAAAGGAAGTGCTGCCCGATTTTCCGTAGAATTAGAGACCGTATACTTAGTATTATTCTACGTTAGAGACTAGAAGTTGATAGTCTTGTTGTGACCATTATTGGTTGACACTTCTACGTACGGCGTATTCGGCTTAGCTTGTGGATATTAGCCGAAAAGGTATGTGAACTATCTCCTCTTCTAGCATGATTCCTTAAGATAAAGAAAGTATGTCCTACTCCTTAAATGATCCATTCCTTGGTTGTACTTGGATTGCCTAGTATAGAATTTGTTCTATGTACTTCCTTGATTGTACTTTGATATTTAAATTGTAAGTTGTAAAATCCATTGCCTTAGTGGAGTTTGGATTCGTAAGAGTGAAAGTATTTTGCTTAAAGTACATAGTCTTGAAAAGGAAGTGGTTTCCAAATCTTTTGGCTAGTGCCTTAGTTCCAAACCTAAGGGTCATTATAATGACTTTAGGGGAGTCAAAGGTGTTATACCCCGTATTTCCAGAGTATGTACGTAAGGGCGTACGTATAAAAGTTTAAAGCCTTGAGTAGGCAAAGTGGCTTGGCCGAATTAAATTTGTGCACAACACCCGATTAGAGTCATTTTTCGGCGAAACGTTTCCACAGCTTTAGTAGGGGAATTTCCGGCTATGTCATTTAGTATTTTTGCGGATTTTTCCGAGAGACGAAACATTTTGGACCAACGGGAGGGCGACACTTGGCACCCTCCAATTGGTGGCTTGAAATCGTCCAAATTGGACGAAATGGGCTATGTAAGGCACGTTTTTTGTGCCTTGGCTAAAGTCAAGGGTTGGTAGGATATTTATGTGTAATAAATCCTAGCCCTACACTTGCCTAACACTTGGTTTAATCTTGGCCTTTGGTTGGCCATCCCTTGACCTATAAATACCCCTCTCCCTTTGATGAATTCTTCATCCTTTCCACAAATCTCTAAGTGTTAAAATCCCCGCATCTTGTTGTTTTTCTCGTCCCTCCCCGCCGAGAGCCCTCCCTTGTGTGGCCTTGTGGCGAGACTTCACCCTCCAGTGGTGTTGTTCTCGTATAATATACCCCTCTTGGTAGAAATACTCTCAAAAGTATTGTTATAATGCCCAAATTACCTTAGCCATACCTTGTTGTATTCTAAGGTTATACCTATCTGAAAGCCCAGAAAATACTATTATACTTCGCTACCACAAACCGAAACCCTAAGGAAAATCTTCACCCGTAGTTGAAGTCATAAGTAGAAGTTGGTTAGAACTTCTAAGGGTTGTTTGGAGCGGGTCGGAGCGCACGGAGTAGGAGCTAAACCTTGCTCAGGATCGATATTTAAACTAGGATAATTATGGGCTTATCGAGGTAATTAGCTTGTCCCTCTATTGTAATTGGAAATTACATATTGTTAGAATATATAGTTGAAGTATACTATATATAGAACTGAACGTAGTTATCGGCAATGTCTTTTGACTTAAGCCTGAATAATACTTACGGCAATGTCTTGCGACTTAAGCCTGAATTTAAAGAAGAATACTGAACTGTAATTACATAGGGCTGTATTACAGTAGACTTGTGTAGTAGTACCGTGGAGTAGAATTGTACCTGTTAGGGTTAGACGTATAACCCCCCCCCCCTGGTTGGCTTGGTAGCCGGCCTCGGTAGAGGAGGAGATTTACGCTGTTGCGGGGGGTGCTGCCGAATTTTCGGTAGAATGTTCTACGATGAGATCTAAATGTTAATAAGCGCCTTGTGGCCTTATAGGTTGAAGTACTACGTGTGGCGCGATCTACTTGGCTTAAGGAGTAGCCGACGGTTGGAAGTACTCGTCGCGAGGTATGTGAACCTCTTCCTATCTCTTCTAGCATGATATGTGTGAACTATGTAGCGGTAGACGCATACATGCTAAACGTATTTGATTGATTTAAAACATAAAGTGTTATAACGGCTTTATGGGAAGTTGGTTATAACAGCTTTATGTTGGTAAGAAAATACTTGTGGTCTTTAAAAGGTAATTGATTTGAACTATAACTGGCTTGTTATGTGTTAATAAAGAACTTGAAGTATTTCAAAAGATTTTGAATCATTTTGAAAGAAGTAATACTTGGTTTTGAAAAACTTAAGAGTTATACTAGCTTTATGGGAAGTTAGGTATAACGGCTTAAGAATGTTTTATCGATTTGGAAATCGAATGTGTATCGACAAACCACTGCGCGTTAATAAAAGGAAATGTTTTGTGATTAAGTATTATTAAAACCAAGAGAAACTTCCATCCGCATAGAAGCTAAGATGAGACAAAATGATATTTCCTAGATCATGGTCATTTGTAATAAGATTGTTATAAACAAGAATATCCTACTCACATATAAGACTTATGTTTCTCGATAGTTTAAAAGAGAATTATATTCTTAAATGAATAAGACTATGAACTTAAACCTTTCTAAAATAAGAAACGTGAACATTTGAAATTAGGCAAACTTGACGTTTGGAAAATAATGTCGTTACTTGATTTTACAAAGGTAAGTGTTTTGTTTTACTTAAAAGGATAATCACTCTATTTTCACATAACTACGGGTATTGTGTGACTTTTGTGAAAGTAACGTATCTTTTAAAGATTTAGTGTATGAAGTACTTTGGGGATAAAAACCCGAACTTGTTGACATATAGTAGAAAGTACCTTGTGTGTATAACTTGATTGTGTTGGTTTGTGATAGCCTTGTAAATACTTTCTTGTTGATTGATAAGTAAACATGCTAGGATGCTATGTGTGTTAGTATCTTGTGATGTTAGTGTAAAGGGGTTTTCCCCTCGACTGTGCTTAAAGTTGTTTGACTATCAGCCGTTATGTTGGTATTGTACCACTCACCTTGACTTATTTCCGGAGGTTGCCGCCTCCACGCGGGTAGACTCAGCGATGCGGGACCATGATTCGAGAATACCTGCGCGGTCCGGGATCCATGCGGAACTACGGAGTTCCGTGTTAGTGCGCGCCTTTATGGTCACGCGTCATGTGGCCTACGCGGATGCGAGTCGGGGCGATGCCGGAGTAGCTACCCTCGATGCGGGTTATACCTCACGCGGGCCTATGAGGTTGGCCTACGCGAGTCGCGGAAAGTTCGAGGCTAGACGCGCACATTTGATATCGCGGCGAGTGACGGCTTTGATCATTTGACGGTCTATACAGATATAATGATACAGTTTATGACCTTGTTATTACTGAGTGTGTTAGTAGTCGGCTATGCCTTCTAACTTACCCTGTAATGTTTTATTTGTACACAGGTGGGACATGGTGTTCATGTGTATTCTGGTGCTTTTCTATCATGATCGGCGTGGTGAGGAAGGTATTCCACGCATGATTGATGTTATGGGCTTGAGACCCATAGTTATATTCGAGTGATGACTTTGAGGCGTGAGTCCCCGACTTGACATGATCGCTTATTTATTGTGAATCGTAGTTTGGTTATCATACATGTCTCACGCTTTATAGACTATTATGATTTCATTTACGATTTTTAGTTTCACATACTGCACTGTCAGATCGACCTCCTTCTGGGCCGTTCATGCCGCAGTTGAGGTACACCGCCGTTGATCCTAGCTCTCGTGGTCACGCAGCTTTGGGAAGCTCCGTTTCTCGGAGGCTTATCGGTGGTATAGTCCTCGTGCCGTAAGTGTTTACATTCGTGGTTTGGCGGGCCCCGTCCCGCCATTGTTTTCGTATCATTCTTAGAGGTCCGTAGTAATCTTGTGTAAGTGGGTTTGTAAATAGTATTAAACTTTTAATGTTGAAAGAGTTGTTATTTATATATATATACTGAAGGTAACCGCTTTGGTTAGCTCGTCTTTCTTATTTCACCGTCTTATTACAGTTTCATGTATTGTCTTTATGTTCCGTGATTACTGATGTATGTCTACTTGGGTGCCGGGTAAGGCACTACCACGCCCGGTTCGGTCATGACAAAAGTGGTATCGAGCGATTAATCCTGAATGTGTCTACGCACCGTATCCGCAGAGTCTTGATTATCGGTTGTGCACCACACCAATAATCGCGAGGCTATAGTGTATTTAGGATTGGTTTGTATTCTTCTCACTCGAGATCGTGCCTTAGAGCCGTGTTGTAAGTTGGACCCTCCGACGTATTTCTTTCCTCACCGCTATACCTCCGCGCAGTGGCAACCCGCCCAGAGGCAAGGCGGCGGAGCCGCGAGTAGAGTTCGAGGTGGCGAGGCACAGCCCAATCATTACCTAGGTAGTGCTTCATTCGGGAGTTCTGCGACGCCACTAGCCCAAGAGAGTTTAGCACGGCGGCAGCGCTGCATCGCGGCCATGATATATGAACCTTCGCCCACGACGAACGGTGAATTTAGATTGCAAGACGACCACATTACTAGCTATGGATTTGGCTACGAGAGTATACCGATGTACCGCGAGTCTTGATGACTATCTAAGAGAGGGTTGTGCAAGAGTAATTCTTCAGTTAGGCTTGAGCATGGCCTGTGTACGGGCTTATGCGCAGCAGGCCGAGAAACGTAGAGATCGACGGGTTAACGGAGGACGCGAAGAGGCCGAGCGGCAGGTCCTTTGGTAACTTTCAGGCGAGTCACCTCACCAGCGGATTAGATTATGCACGTCCACCAGTTCAAAGAGGTCCTCCATGGGGTTCCAGATGCCGGGTACGCAGAGTTGGTGAACTCCGTGGCTTCCTGCTTCATTGGCGATGCACGCCATCCCGGGGAATGTCGTCTTTTAGTTGGTACTTGTTGTACCTGCGGCCGTCAGGGCCATGTGTCGAATGGGTGACCTAGTAGGAGGACTTTGCCTTCAGTACCGGTGGTTAGTTCGTCACCTTCCTTAGCTATGCGCCCTACGGGGCAGGGTTGATTAGAACGACTAAGGGGAGTGAAGCAGTAGATATAGATTATCCTTAACCTCAGAGATCTCAGATGTGATAAGGTGAGTATACCTTAAGTGCTATGTTCGATAGCAGATGTTAGTTGTGATTAGAAATCATGGTGGGTTAACCGAGTAAGATTTTGGGGATAGAAGGTGGGAGCCTTAGAGTTTTATACGTAGAGACCTTAGAGGTAAGGCCATCTCAAGTATAGGTGTAGTGTTATGTTTGATCCTTATCGGAGTGCATAGTGCACGTGAGCTATGTTGTGGGATAAGTCCCTGAGTAGCGTGATTTGAAAGAGGGTAGTCGAGCTAGGAAGACCGCTAGGTTTTCGTAACGTGATTTGTGAAATTGTTCCGGATCGGGGAACTAGTGTTTTGCGCGACGCCGGGTAGGGTTGAGGCCATGTTGCGGGTCAACCCGCGCCCGCTTGGTGGGCGCGGGTCAGGTGGTCCCGCTTGTGTTAGGTTGTGAGGGTGTTAGGCCCAAGTTTAGTTAACCATGACGAGTTTGTGGATGCGTTCGACCGGTGGTCGCCGATGGGGCAGCCCATCGCGTGTTCTTCTGGAGACCATTTACTCATTGTGTTGAGTTATCCGAAAGGTTGAAAGGCTGCGACGGTGCCTACCTTCACCTTATGTCGCATGAAGCCTGTGTCAGGCTATTTTCGTTTTCTAAAAGTTTTACGAGCAAGGATAGGAACTCGTGCGAGTCTCGAATCCACATTCGCCTCGCCGGTGTTTGATTTCGAGGATAGTTGCGAATTGTTGTCTCTGTTGAAGGAGTGTTTAAGCTACCATTTCGGTGTTCGGATATCGCCTTATGAAGCCTTGTAAGGCGGAAGTGTAAGTTGCGGCCGATTGGTTCGATGTTGGCAAGGTTCGGATAGTTGGTTCAGCTTGTTCCAGCAGATCGTGGATAGTGAAGCTTGTCTAGAAGAAGTTCGCAGCTCGAGAAATCGTGCGGATAATCGGCGACGACGCCAGAGTTCAGTTGACGGTCGGTCTTCGGAAGGTACCACCCGGTTTGGGTGCGACGAGTTTTGGATAACAGAGGAACTTAGCCCGAGTTACTTTGGGCCTTTGTGAGTTCATGTGAAGGATAGGCGGGTTGCCTATATGTTAGCATTTGCCGTCCGACGTAGGAGGCGGTCGTCGGTCTTCAGATTGTGATGTTCGGGAAGTATCGAAGATCCATCCAGTGTTCCCGATAATGATGACCACGTTAGAGATAGTAACCCGAGTTTTGAATCAAGCCGCGGTCGAATGTGGTAAGAGATCGAGTGTACGACATCCTCCGGGATCGCAAGCAGCCCGGTACCATTTGTTGGGTCGTCAGAGCAAGGCTCGCGACAAAGTGACAAAGTGGTATCTACGACGAGTAAAGAGAGAAGCGAGCATGTATGACGAGCATAGATGTGATCATTTCTTTTGTAAAGAGAAGGTGCGAAGGAAGTATATTTTAGACCCCGGTGAGAAGTGGTTTGTGGGATGATTAGAGGTGTTTTCTCGTGGACTTAGATAAGTATGTGCGCTGGTGTTTCGCGTGGCGGTGTGGCGGATTGTTTTCGTAAGTATAGCGGTGAAGACTATCTTGGCGCGCTTGTCTTGAGATTTAGAAGGAACATTCGGACGAATGTTTCTAGGAGGAGAATGTTCTACCCCGTATTTCCAGAGTATGTACGTAAGGGCGTACGTATAAAAGTTTAAAGCCTTGAGTAGGCAAAGTGGCTTGGCCGAATTAAATTTGTGCACAACACCCGATTAGAGTCATTTTTCGGCGAAACGTGTCCACAGCTTTCGTAGGGGAATTTCCGGCTAGGTCATTTAGAATTTTTGCGGATTTTTCCGAGAGACGAAACATTTTGGACCAACGGAGGGCGACACTTGGCACCTCCAATTGGTGGTTTGAAATCGTCCCAAATTGGACGAAATGGGCTATGTAAGGCACGTTTTTGTGCCTTGGCTAAAGTCGAGGTTGGTAGGATATTTATGTGTAATAAATCCTAGCCCTACACTTGCCTAACACTTGGTTTAATCTTGGCCTTTGGTTGGCCATCCTTGACCTATAAATACCCTCTCCCTTTGATGAATTCTTCATCCTTTCCACAAATCTCTAAGTGTTAAAATCCCTCTTGTTGTTGTTCTCGTCCCTCCTCGCCGAGAGCCCTCCTTGTGTGGCCTTGTGGCCTAGACTTCACCCCCCTCCTAGTGGTGTTGTTCTCGTATAATATACCCCCCCTCTTGGTAGAAATACTCTCAAAAGTATTTTTATAATGCCCAAATTACCTTAGCATTATACCTTTTTTTATTCTAAGGTTATACCTATCTGAAAAGCCAGAAAATACTATTATACTTCCACTACCACAAACCGAAACCCTAAGGAAAATCTTCACCCGTAGTTGAAGTCATAAGTAGAAGTTGGTTAGAACTTCTAAGGGTTGTTTGGAGCGAGTCGAGCGCACTGAGTAGAGCTAAACCTTGCTCAGATCGACATTTAAACTAGGATAATTATGGGCTTATCGAGGTAATTAGCTTGTCCTCTATTGTAATTGGAAATTACATATTGTTAGAATATATAGTTGAAGTATACTATATATAGATCGAACGTAGTTATCGGCAATGTCTTTTGACTTAAGCTGAATAATACTTACGCAATGTCTTGCGACTTAAGCCCGAATTTAAAGAAGAATCCGAATCAGTAATTACATGAGACACAAGAGACTTGTAGTAGTACCGTGGAGTAGAATTGTACTGTTAGGGTTAGACGTATAACCCCACTGGTCAGTCGTAGCCGGCCTCGCAGAGGAGAGATTTACGCCGCTGCATGAGTGAGGCGTCTTTGAATTTTCGGTAGAATGTTCTACGATGAGATCTAAATGTTAATAAGCGCCTTGTGGCCTTATAGGTCAAGTACTACGTGTGGCGCGATCTACTTGGCTTAAGGAGTAGCCGACTGGAAGTACTTGAGCGTTTTGCTATTAGTCGATACTCCGCGAGGTATGTGAACCTCTTCCTATCTCTTCTAGCATGATATGTGTGAACTATGTAGTACGCAGACGCATACGTGCTAAACGATTTGATTGATTTAAAACATAAAGTGTTATAACGGCTTTATGGGAAGTTGGTTATAACGACTTTATGTTGGTAAGAAAATACTTGTGGTCTTTAAAAGGTAAATCGATTTGAACTATAAGCGGCTTGTTATGTTAATAAAGAACTTGAAGTATTTCAAAAGATTTTTGAATCATTTTGAAAGAAGAAGTAATACTTGGTTTTTGAAAAACTTAAGAGTTATACTAGCTTTATGGGAAGTTAGGTATAACGGCTTAAGAATGTTTTATCGATTTCGAAATCGTAATGTATCGACAAACCATCGCAGCGTTAATAAAAGGAAATGTTTTGACAGATTAAGTATTATTAAAACCAAGAGAAACTTCCATCCGCATAGAAGCTAAGATGAGACAAAATGATATTTCCTAGATCATGGTCATTTGTAATAAGATTGTTATAAACAAGAATATCCTACTCACATATAAGACTTATGTTTCTCGATAGTTTAAAAGAGAATTATATTCTTAAATGAATAAGACTATGAACTTTAAACCTTTCTAAAATAAGAAACGTGAACATTTGAAATTAGGCAAACTTGACGCTTGGAAAATAATGTCGTTACTTGATTTTACAAAGGTAAGTGTTTTGTTTTACTTAAAAGGATAATCACTCTATTTTCACATAACTACGGTATTGTGTGACTTTTGTGAAAGTAACGTATCTTTTAAAGATTTAGTGTATGAAGTACTTTGGGGATAAAAACCGAACTTGTTGACATATAGTAGAAAGTACCTTGTGTGTATAACTTGATTGTGTTGGTTTGTGATAGCCTTGTAAATACTTTCTTGTTGATTGATAAGTAAACATGCTAGGATGCTATGTGTTTAGATTCTTGTGATGTTAGTGTAAAGGGTTTTCCTCGATCGTGCTTAAAGTTGTTTGACTATCACCGTTATGTTGGTATTGTACCACTCACCTTGACTTATTTCCGAGGTTAAGCCGCCTCCGACGCGGGGTAGACTCGCGTCCGGGGACCGTGATTCGAGAATACCTCATGCAGTCCGTGGATCCATGCGGAACTACGGAGTTCCGTGTTAGTGCGCGCCTTTATGGTCACGCGGTCTATGTGGCCATGCGGATCGCGAGTCCAGGACGACGCCGGAGTAGCTACCCTCGACGCGGGTTATACCTCATGCGGGCCTACGAGGTTGGCCTACGCGAGTCGCGAAGTTCTGTGGCTAGACGCGCACATTTGATATCGCGCGCAGTGACCGCCTTTGATCATGTGACGGTTCAGACAGATATCATGATACGATTTATGACCTTGTTAGTACCGTGGGTGTTAGTAGTCGGCTATGCCTTCGCATTTACCTCGCATCGCTTTATTTGGACACAGTGGGACACGTGTTCATGTGTATTCCTCGTGCTTTTCTATCATAGATCACGCGGTGAGGAAGGTATTCCACAGGCATGATTGATGTTATGGGCTTGAGACCCATAGTTATATTCGAGTGATAACTTTGAGGGCGTGAGTCCCTGACTTGACACGATCGCTATTTATTGTGAATCGTAGTTTGGTTATCATACATGTCTCCCGCTTTATAGACTATTATGATTTCATTTACGATTTTTAGTTTCACATACTCTGCACTGTTATCTTGACCTCCTTCGGGCCGCTCATGCCGCAGTCGAGGTACACCGCCGTTGATCCTAGCTCTCGTGGTCACGATTTCGTTGGAAGCTCCGCTTCTCCGAGGCTTATCAGTGGTATAGTCCTCGCCGCCGTAAGTGTTTACATTCGGGGTTTGGCGGGCCCCGCCCGCCATTGTTGTCGTATCATTCTTGAGGTGCAGTAATCTTGCTGGGTGTGGTTTGTAAAAGGATTAAACTGTTCATGTTGAAAGAGTTGTTATTTATATATATATACTGAAGGTAACCGTTTTTGGTTAGCCTGTCTTCTTATTTCACTGTCTTATTACACTGGTTTCATGTATTGTCTTTATGTTCCATTGACACTCGATGTATGTCTACTGGGTGCCGGGTAGGCACTACCACGCCCGGTTCGGGTCGTGACAAAAGGAGTGATTTACTTAATTGTTTTAAAAGAGGAGAAATGACGTGATTTAAGAGAAGTAGCTTGTTTTAAAGGTGTGAGTTGCTTGAGGTTTAAAAGTAGAAGAAACTTGTTTTCTAAATATAAGAGACTTGTAGTATTTTGAAAGTTGAGAACTTGATATATAAAGCATGTGATACTTGGTTTTAATAGTATAAGTCTCTTGGTTATAAAAAGAATGAAATTGTCTAAAACCATAAAGGGTTATAACGGCTTTATGGAAGGTTAAGAAGTTGTCTATTTTGATTATTGGGCATAAGTTGCCTAGATTGTAAAAATTTGAAGTTACTTGCTTTCAAACTTTGAAATGAGTTTTCTAAAAGTGTAGTAACTTACTTTGAAAAATAGACACACCTTGATACTACGGGTGTTAGTATCTTGGGATTTTACATAAAAATGAGTCTTTTGAAAAGAATGTACGTACGTAGTACTTTGGCTTGTTAAATGAGAATTTATTCTATTTGTGCCTCGATAAGTACTTTGGCTTGTTAAATGAGAAGTTATTCTATTTGTGCCTCGATAAGTACTTTGGCTTGTTAAATGAGAAGTTATTCTATTTGTGCCTCGATAAGTACTTTGGCTTGTTAAATGAGAATTTATTCTATTTGTACCTTGATAAGTACTTTGGCTTGTTAAATGAGAATTATTCTATGTGTGCCTTGATAAGTACTTTGGCTTGATTAATTGAGAATTGCCTATGTGTGCTGGCGATAGCCTTTGAGTGCAAGGATTATGTTTTATTAAGTTGCCGCGACTCTCGGATGGAGGGCCGGTTGTCTTGTTGTAAGTTACTCGACGCGTCGACAGTGATGTGGGATTCCACGGGTATGCTTCCGTTATTTGTAGTACTTGGGTTAAATTCCCAGATTTTTATAAGAAGACATGGTAGTGCTTATGTTTTGTTTGACGGTTGAGATAGGGTAAGAGTATAAGTGAGGGGTAAACCCCCAAGATGCTATACCACCTTCTCCAGGTAAGAGTATAAGTGGCGGGTAAACCCCAAGACATTATACCCCCGCTGCTTTGTTTGATGGTCGGTTGAGATAGGGTAAGAGTATAAGTGAGGTAAACCCCAAGATGCTTTACCACCTTCTCCGTGGTAAGAGTATAAGTGAGGGTAAACCCCAAGACATTATACCCCGCTACCACATGCTCGCTTTCCCGCCGTCTGCATGCTTTTTAGGACACAGGTGGGACTTGGTGTTCATGTATGCTTATTGGTGTTATACTATATCATGGACTGCCGGCAGTGAGGAAGGATTCCACGGGCATGATTGATATTATGGGCGTGAGACCCATGGTTATATTTTAGAAATGAATTGAGGGCATGCGTCCCTGACTTGTTATGACTGCTTATGTGTTGTGTATTGTAGGTTGGCTATCATACATGTCTCCTGTTTTGCTTAGATTGTTATGATTTCATTACAATACTTACTGATTCACATACTTGGTACATTCTTCGTACTGACCTCCTTCGGGGGGCTGCGTTCATGCCGCAGGTTTAGGTACGCAGTTTGGTGATCGGCAGGTGTAGGACCGCTCGAGTTTTGGATAGCTCCTTCGCTTTGGGAGTTTATCTTTTGGTATAAGTTATTTCAAGATGTGCTTTTGTACGCATGGTACGGCGGGCCTTGTCCGTCATATTTCAAGAAACTCTTAGAGGTCTGTATTCATATGTGGGATTGGACTCATGTACGGTGTAGTGTCTTTTGTTTATGTATATATGGCAGCCTTGTCGGCTTTGCCCTTGCACGTACGTTGGTTTTAAAAAAAAATGAGGTGTTATTTAATTTCCGCAGTTTACTTGCGTTGTTAAGGTAGAAGGGTGCCCAGGTAGGGCACCAGTCACGGGCCCGGGGTTCGGGGTGTGACAAAAAGATGGCCTCGCCTGACTAGGAACCCGAGACATGTGTGAACCCGAAGCTCTAGAACTCTGACCGAACCCCGGACGGTCATACCTCCTACCTGAAGACTGTGAAGGAGCACTCTGTGCTGGCTGGGAGGAATACCTGGTATGCTGATGAGGCTTCCCGCCTCGAAAATCACCCGAAAACCCAGCTGATCTGGCCCTCTTATGCTGGCTCCTCCCATGGTCTCTATCCAACCATCTCCCTTTGTGTCGCTCCTCGATTCCCTGCGCAAATGCCTGAATACAAGCAATATACATGCTTGGCTGCAGCACTGTTGTCATGAACCAATCAATAAGATAGTGGTCTAACCCCATCATGTAACGGTGTACCCTATCTGCCATGTTTGCTACCATAGTGGGTGCGTACCGGGCCAAGGAGTCGAACTCCAAGCTATACTCTCTGACCGTCCTCCCATTCTGCCGCAACTATAGAAACCTGTCGACTCTTGCCCGTCTCATCTCTGGAGGCATAAAGTGGCCAAGGAATGCTTCTGAAAACTCATCCCACACTGCAGGAGGAGCACCCTCGCCCCTAGACAACTCCCAGGACTCAAACCAGTTGACTGCTACATCGCGCAACCAGTATGAGGCCAATATAACTGACTCAGTCTCTGAAGCCCGGATCACCCTCAATGTCTTCTGCGTCTGGTGGATAAACTCATGTGGATCATCCTCAGGCCTTGACCCATAAAACTCCGGCGGACTGCAACTCAGGAAATCTTTAACCCTCAAACTGTCTGCCCTGGGGTTAACTGTCGGCTCCTGCATATGAACATGTCCCGCCACTATCCTTGCCAATAACTGGACTGTCTCTCTCAAATCTCCATCCTGGCCTGGCCGGGAATCAAGGCTCAGTGCATCGAGTCTCGGATACGGGTGATGTTGCCCCCCGAGAGGGAGCCTCTAGAACTGGTGACGAGGCAGAACTCGTCGTCGGGGAACACTCGTGAGTAGACGCGCGCGGGACCCGTAGCTCTCCGTACCCGACTAGAGTCCCCTACTGTAGATTTGCCCTTCCAGGCCATGGGCGTCTTCCTCGGAGGCATAGTTGTAAACATAGTAAACTATCAGAAAACGGATCATCCTAATAACACAACTCTATCGCACGATCTAAGAGATGGAAGAATAGAAACAATCCTAAATGTCCGGCAGCCTCCTGTGTATAAGTATGGTGCACAACATACCCATACACAAGACTCTACTAGACACGGTCTGTAGACATTCCGAGGACTAACCTGGCTTTGATACCACTTTTGTCACGACCCGACGGGCCACGACTAACGTCCTAATTGGACATCATTACTGACCTGTCACTCTTAATCCATTTAATACAGATATCTACAGAAATTTCGGCAGCACAACGCTGCTTTTACAACATATCCCTAAAATGGGCGAGCCGACAAGGCTGCCAAAACAACAACAAAACAACAGTCATAATAGGCTAGCCGACTAGGCTGCCACCAACCAACATCACGCACACAAAGGCATAAATCAAAATAAGCAAGCCGGCAAGGCTGCCACTAGATAACAACATCAAAACCCAAAACAAGGTAAAAACGTCCAACCCACAACTGTCTACAGACCTCTAAGAGTGTAATACTGACATATGACGGGACATGACCCCGTCGTGCCCAAAATATGTGTAAGTCTGAAAGATAAAGGTCTGTACCAAAATAGCTGGCTCCGAAACAAAGGAGTTCTCCAACTGCTGTACAGAAATCCTAGGCTGGAGGGTCACCTATCTGAACACCTGAACCTGCGGACATGAACGCAGCCCCCCGATAAAAAGGGGGTCAGTACGATAGATGTACCATGTATGTGGAATTGGAAAATACTGTACTAGAAATCATAACAGTTCAACATAAACAGTAAACGAGTAAGAATTCAACTTAACTGTATAATTGTACTCCATCAAATGAGAGTAATGAAAATCGGTTCTTCTCTTTTCAAAATATGCAAGTCAGGCCAAAATCATGATCTTCTATCCTCAGGATATAATAGCACGGGACTCGAACCCGTCTAGGTACACATATATCATGGGACTCGAACCCAAGTAAGCATGTATATCGTGGGACTCGAACCCACGTAAATATATGGAATAATATAATGTCATGGGACTCGAACCCGCATCATGGAGAGCTAATCCATGGAATAATAATAAATTGGGAGTTAAACCCGCTTGGGACTCGAACCCAAGTAATATAATAATAATAGCTGGGACTCGAACCCGGAACATACTATATAGTGCCGGCCCTCTATGTGAGAGACTCGGTGAATGTGTAATAGGACTCGGCACGAGTAGATATCATGAGCAACTATATGCAATTTTGAAATCATCTTTGACTTTTGATAATATCATCATAATACACTCTTTACTGAAATCATAGGCACTTGTCATAACAATTTTCCTTTAAAATTTACTCTATAGAAAATCATGTACGTCTGCCGTACTTTTATTAAAATCAAGTCAAATGAAAGTTTTTCACAAGGCCGAGCCAAAATAGGGAAAAAGGATTTTCACAAAATCATGCCAAAGAAAGAATAGTCTCACATACCTCTTAGGCGAACTAATCAACTCGATATTAAGGTATTCCTCGTCTAGTACTTCAACCTATAATAAGGAATAACATGCTCGTCAATTCTATGATTTCTAATGTAAGTTATATGATTAAAGGCTCCCTTATTCCTATAAAAATTTGGGCAGCATTTCCTTTGTTTATGTGCGTATCCACAATTTTTCCAATAATCCAAATCAACCAACAATTCAACTCCAACTAACAATCCAATTCAAACCAACAATCCAACCAACCAATAATCCACATTATTCCAGAATATAATTAAGTTAAGCCCAACATACGTCATACAAGTTATCCTATAATCTTCCTTCTCTTTATATTCATGAAAGACAACAACTTCAACAACCAAGGAAACGACTACGTTTACTTCTCATGTTAGTCAATCATTTAGTCACGTTAGAATTATCATGGGGCAATCCAATCTCTTAATGACATCGCCAATTCAAGAATGTGAATTTAATACTTTTCTATACTTTAATCCTTTCAAGGCATGTATAGATAATTGACTCAATAAATATGCATGTAGTAACTTATATTCACACACTAATTCAGTCCGTAATACAATATCGAAATTTTCAACAATTTCTATCAACTTTCCGGTCATATTAACATTTTACAATTCCAAAGCTTTTCCAAAATTCCTTACTTTCCAATTAATCTTCCAACAACTTCAATTAACATCTTTAACTTTAAACATCAAGGTTTCATCTAAATTTTCACATGCAATTAGTAATAACATACCAACACAATTACTCAATTCCAACGTACGCCAAGAATAGGTTCTAAATCGGCGTATATATCCTTAATACAATCACATGCATTTCATATTTCCAATTCCATCTTAACACCAATTCATATCTTCAACTACAATAACATGCAATGTCATTAAACTATAAAAGAAGAATTTTATACCTCGAATTTGTCCAAAACAATCCTAAAAATCGCCACCGCCAACCGATTTGCTCACTGTTTTGGGCCAATTTTGGCTTCAATTTCACACTTCTTCAACTCTAATTCAACATGCAACACCTCCACTATGATAACCCATTATTCTAACATGTTTTTCTTTACAAAAATCTAAAAATTTCAGGCCTAAAATCGGCCAGGCTGCTCGATGAACCCACTGTTTGGGTCTTAAATTTTGCTTCTAATTTTTAGGATGATTAATCATGGAATGGAGGTGGATTGAAACTTAATTTTGCTAAAGGAATGGTATGTTTTTCGTTTGAGGGGAAGGGAGTGTTTTCTTCTTGAATTTCTAAGTGAGGAAGACAAAATGAAGAGTTTGAAAAGGGTTTTAAGGAGAAAAAATCTGAAAATGTAAAACAACACTTTGGTCCCTTAATATACACTTTGGTCCCTAGTTCTATAATTAACTTAGTCCCTCAAGTATTAATTAAGGCTTAGGTTCCACTTCTTCTAATTCCCGAAAATTCCATAAGGTCTCGTATTCTCGTTGTCGTAACTTATATACATTACTAACCCATAACGGGATATATATATATATATATATATACAACTATCATTAAAGAAATTTTCGACGTCACACTCGTTGTTACCAAAATTATTCCGTATTAGCATGTAAAATATACTTAAATTCCAAAAATTTGAATCTTAGTTCTTAATGACGTTCTTAATACCACGAAGTGTAACAGTGTCCCTCGGCACCGGAGTGGTATGCACAATGTTTAGTTTTATCGTGCCCTCGGGAAGTAGGCCTGGGGGTATTTCTGGGAATTGGTTGGAGTATTCCTGCGGCTTTCAGCTTCTCATACACTTGGGCTATGGGTTCGGCTAAAGGTGTATAGGTTTTGGTTGGTTTTATTTCGGCATCTATGCAGGGTTTGAGTCCGTTTGGTGTACGGGTTCGTGACTGTGGTGAGTATGAGGGATTTGGATATGTTGGTTGGGTATGGTAAACAGGATATGTGGTAGCGCAGTGCTGATAATATGACTGTGGATTTTGAGTGTTTTGGTTATAGTAAGAAGGTGGTGAGCTTTGATACAATGGGAGTTGTTCTGGCCTAAGTTCCTAAATGACCATGATAGAGGGTGATGCATCTTTTCTCCTCTGTGAGGTACCTCCTATGGAATCTGACTGCATTGCTCTGCTAGTTGCTTGTAGGGCTATCAGGTTTGTAATCCTGCCCGTTTTAATGCCTTCTTCCATGAAGTCGCCTATTCTTACGACTTCTGCAAAACTTCGCCCAATTACACTGATCATCCTTTCATAATACGTCGCATCTCTTAAAGACTGCACGAACAAGGTGGTCATTTCTCTCTCTGTTATTGGAGGTTGGACCTTTGCTGCTTCTGACCGCCACCTCAGGGTGCATTCCCTGAAAGTTTCTGTGGATTTCTTTTCTAGTTTTATAAGATAAAATCTATCCGGGACAGTTCGTGACTGTGGTGAGTTAAGGGATTTGGATATGTTGGTTGGGTATGGTAAACAGGATATGTGGTAGCGCAGTGCTGATAATATGACTGTGGATTTTGAGTGTTTTGATTATAGTAAGAATGTGGTGAGCTTTGATACACTGGGAGTTGTTCTGGCCTATGTTCCTGAATGACCATGATAGAGGGTGATGCATCTCTTCTCCTCTGTGAGGTACCTCCTATGGAATCTGACTGCATTGCTCTGCTAGTTGCTTGTAGGGCTATCAGGTTTGTAATCCTGTCCATTTTAATGCCTTCTTCCACGAAGTCGCCTATTCTTACGACTTCTGCAAAACTTCGCCCAATTACACTGATCATCCTTTCATAATACGTCGCATCTCTTAAAGACTGCACGAACAAGGTGGTCATTTCTCTCTCTGCCATTGGAGGTTGGACCTTTGCTGCTTCTGACCGCCACCTCAGGGTGTATTCCCTGAAAGTTTCTGTGGATTTATTTTCTAGTTTTATAAGATAAAATCTATCCGGGACAGTATCAGTGTTGAATCTGAATCTATCCATGAAATCTTGTGCCATGGCATTCCAACTGTCCCATTTTCGAGGGTCTTGGCATGTGTACCAATCCAGCGCCTCGCCGGTTAGACTCCTGATGATTAGTTTCATGATGATTGCTTGATTTTTCCCAACTCCAATCAATTTATCGCAATATGACCTTAGATGAGCTCGAGGATTCCCCTTTCCATCGAACATGTCAAATTTGGGCACCTTGTACCCCACAGGTAATTCAACGTCGGGGTGCATACATAAGTTTTCATATTCTAACCCTTCATCCCCCTTGTTCATCTGAATGTTTTTGAATGCCTCTTTCAAGCTGCGGATTTCTTTTGCCACATTTTCATCAGCTCTAGCTCGAGTATGTCGCCCCACTTCCTCGTATTGATCTGTCTCTTGAGAGAATACATGCATAATAAATGGTTGGCTTTCGGTCGGATGTGCTAATGCCCCATATTGTTTGTTAGGACTAGTGATGCGTGTCGTCTGCTCGTATTGGGTAGCTTGGGAATTTGGACTGAATGGAGGAGATATAAGTAGGTGGATGTTGGGATATGTATGTAGTAAATGGATCATTTTGGAGGTCGGCTTGCAAATTGACCGGGCGAGTGACATTTTGGTGTGAGCTGGTATGTTGCGGCCTTTGCGGGGAGTTTTGTGGAAGTGGAGACTCAAGGGCTTGTGATACGAGTGCATTTGTCCTTTGCTCCGGGAGTGGTGCATTCAAACTAATAGACATGTTTGTCATATTTCAGAGCTTTTCCATTTCAGCTTGCATGATTTCCATTTGTTGCAATAATTTGGCGAGGTGTTGATCATTGGTGTTTCTCCTTTCTAACGCCTCTGTGTCCTCTACAGGAACGGGGACGAGTCCTAAGTTGGTTCTTTCTGGTGCCTCTGGATTAGTCATTTATTGGATGATTGTGCTTCTACCAGTCAACGTGAATCAACCTTTTAGGGATAAGCTAGGCAAAAATAATCCTCTAACAAATGAAGCAAACCAAGTTAGTATAATATGCAAAGAGTTGCAGGTAACACACAATAATAAGCAAATTGCAAATCAATCGTGTGCTCTAACATGTTTGGGACCTCTTTTATGCCAGATGGATGCCTAAATGCCAGATATGTGAGGTTATGATAGATTGGTCCAAGCCGTAAACTGTAATGTTTTTGTTGGAAATGGCGACCAAATGACGGTGCGCCTTTTTTTCCAAATTTCGGCATGTCATGATTAGGGTTGGATTTGTCTATCATTGTTATGCTACACATAGTATGCTTATTGGTCGTTGGGTTGAGAAACCCGTCGACAAGCTTTGGTATTTTCCTAACTGTGGAGACGATGCCAAGGATCGACCCACTTAAGGTGTATGCATGCATGACCTAATATAAAGGGTGGTATAGCTCTATCTTAAGTTTGCTAAGATTTGGCTTACTAGACGCAAGGTTCCCGAGCGGACAACTCGAGTGAGAAGGCTACGCGGCTGATCAGAAGAACCGATCTAACTCCACGCAGGCGCCAACTCTCCTAAAATTTGGGTGTTTTGAAAGAAATTTGCGGGTACGCGAAGCACACCAGCGCGTGAGTGTGTGATAGTGTGAATTTTCCAGAGTGGAAGAAATATGAGCAGAATGTCAGTTTAAGGAAAGTAGTAATAAATAGCAATTACAACAATTACAAATAAAAGCAATTTACAATACACAAGAAAATTAAATACAAAAGTAATGTCAAATAATAACCCTAGGTCTGTTACGGTCAAGAACATGATTATCCCCAGTGGAGTCGCCATTTCTGTCACGCCCATTTTCGACTGCGACATTATAAGACTCCAGCTTAGAAATGTTAGAAAATAATATAAATGCTAGAAGGACTAAAATGTGCTAAAGGGCTAAAATGCTAAAGGGTTCGCGGAGTCGCCACCTAATTAGTTTGGATGAATTAGGACACCTAAATGTCAACTAGGTTAAAGTCGACACTAACTCCATTTTATGGTTTGCAAAACTAGTGTGAGATTCTGGGTAAGAGTTCTTTATTAATCTAGAGGGAAGGGATCAGACATCCTCTAAGATCAGCTAACTTGCGGTTGTCCTGCCAAACCTAGGTTGATTATTATGTTAGAGAAAATGCATGTTTAAAAAAAAGGTGTTGCAAGTGTTTTATAAAAGAATGCATTTTTTATAAAAGATTTATAAGACTAATGCTATAGAAATATACGTAAAGTTTAAAAGTATGCATTTATAAAAATGAACGGTATGATATAAAAGATGCTATTTTTTACAATTGACAATAAGAAGATAATTTTATTATGAAACGAATTATAATGTCATTAAGTGACTTTTGAGAAAATCAATTTATTTTGTTATGCATTAACTTCGTGATTAGATATGCAATTTTAATTTGTTAGGCAAGAGATTAGACATGCATGACAAGCCTAAGATGAATAACTAGAAGTGCATTTCTAATTCTAAATTACCTTCCCACCTTATATGTTCAAAGACTAATTGCTCTAGATCTCCTGTTAATTACAAAGCTAGATAATAAAATTATAATAAGCAAATAAAGCCATAAAAATGAGGCAAGGAGGTTAAGAGAGTAAAGGGATTGAAGTGGGTGACTCCATCCTATTTTGTTTTTCTAGGAATTGTCGGGGAGGGAACGCGATGGATGTAGGTGCAGGCCTTCATTGACGAAAGTCGTGATGAGTCTTGCCATGAGACTCTTCATTTTGCTCTAATGTATTTCATGTAAAAAAAATAAAAAAATAAGAATTAGTATATGTCGCAACCTTATCAATAAACGAATAAACAAACAATTGCGTACTTAAATATATGTCTGATTTAATTATATTAGCCGAAAAACGAAATGATAAACCGAGACAAAGAATCACAAATATTGTTGGCCCAGGCTGTTACACCCCGTAGTTACAGGGTATGTATATGAGGACGTACGTACGAGAATACGACATAAAAATTGGAAAGGAAGAAAGATGTGATTTTTCGACGGAAAAGTTTCCGAATTTTGTGAAGGAAAAAGGTTTATTATTGAGAATTGGATTCTCAACTTTGGTATTTAATACTTTAAGAATTTATACGAATTATGGATTTTATTTTCCAGAATTGGTCACGTGGGGCCCACGGGAGGAATTTACGGTTTTGTGGGGCCCACTTTATTTTCGGATTTTTGGCATTAAGATATTTTCGGAAGATGAAATATTTTGGACGAGTAGGAGGGCGACACATGGCACCCCCCATGTGGCCCTATGGCCGAATTGGTGAGCCACTTGTCATATGGGACGTTTTTAGGGAGACATGTGGCTAGCCACATGTCTCAATTTTGTGGTGGACATATGGTTGGTAGAATCCACACTCACATGTCCCCAATCTTCACCCTACACATGCTTTCATCCTAGCCATTGGTTGGCTTATAAATACACCCTTAAGGCTTGCAAGATTTCTTCATCACTTAGACAATTTCCAAGACAAAAAAATATATACTCCCTCCTTTGTAGTCTCGGCCAACCCCCCCCCCCCCCCCTCTTGTGAAGAATTTCTTCAATTGTTGTATTCTAAAGTAATCCCAACATAAGATCACGGAAATACTACTTTATTCCAATAGTCGTTAAATGAAACCCTAGAAAAATCTTCATAGCTTGGATGAAGTGTTAAGAGAAGTTGTTTAGAAACTTCTAAGGGTCTATTGGAGCGGATTGGAGCGTAAGGATTTGGAGCTAAACGTTGCTCAGGATCGACTTATAATCTTGGATAATTTTGGGCTTATCGAGGTAATGATCTATGTCCTTCTATTGTAATTGGGAATTACATATTGTAGTAGTTTATAATTGAGTAAGATATATGGAAGGATGATTAAAAGGAATTGAACTGTATTTACATTGGACTGTATTTACAGTAGACTGTATTATTACTGTGGGGCAGTTTTGTACACGTCCTGTAGGCGTGTAATCCTCTTGAAGAGGTATGTGATTCTTCCTATTCTCTTGATCATGATATTTGTGAAATATATATAGTGCGGTATACACACGTGTGTTAAAGGAGATTGATTTTCCTTTTGTGTCCTTGACTTGATTCTAAAGCTAAGTGACTTGTTATGAAATATTAAGGACTTGAATTATTTTAAAAAGTTGTAAAACCTCATTCGTGAGTAATGGGTGCTCGGTCTTTTAAAGAATAAATTATCTTGATTTCGGAAATGAGAATAGTTGTCCTTGGTTGGTTTAAAACATAAAGTGTTATAATAGCTTTATGGGAAGTTCGTTATAACGACTTTATGAAAACAAAAGAAGGGTTTTATTATTGGATTTAAAATGATAACTTGACATTTTAAAAGTTGAGGTTAGTTTCTTAAAAGATATGAGATATGATTTAAAGATTATGAGACTGATTTTTGAAAGTAAAGAGACTTGACTTATAAACAACTTGATTTTGGAAAGGAGAAGTAACTTGATTTAAAGGTATAGGTTACTTGTTTTGAAAAGAGTAAGACACTTGGTTTAAAAAAGTATATTGCTACTTGACTTTAAAAAAGAGAAGTGTCTTTGTTTTAAAGGAAGGCAGGATGTTGTTTTGATTTACTTAAAATGATAGTTACTCTATGAATGATACTACGTATTAGTATCGCGTGATTTTGTACTTAAAAAGGGTTCTTTTAAGAGAGTCAAGATGTAGTACTTTGGGGTTAAAACCCTGATTTGTTGACATGAAATGAAAGTACCTCGAGTGTAGTAACTTGCCTATGTTTACTTGTGATAGCCTTTGTTGTGCAAGTATTGTATTTCTATGCTACCGCGTCTCGATGGAGGGTCGGTTATCTTATTATATCCTCGACCTATCGACACGTTGCGGCCCACGTATGGTTCCATTAGGATTGTTGTTCCATGGACTAGCCTCCATGAGGTTTATCGATACGACTTGGTATCCGTAGTTGGTTTTGTATTTTCCCCGCCATTGGCATGACGCAGAGGTATTCGTAGTAAGCCTTCGTGACTTGCCCGCTCGGCCAGAGCGAAGTCTCGTGATTACGCTTGGTATCCGTAGTTGGTCTTCAGATTTGCCCCCGCCACCACGCGCGCAGTGGTATCCGTAGTCGCCTTCAGACTTGCCCCGTCGCCTTCGTGATACAGTTATATTGTGTTTTTGGTACGGTAGGTATCTGGTAGTTGGCTTTCGTATTGCCCGGCCGATGGATGATGCAGGTTGGTTCTGGTAGCTATGCCTTCGTACTTGCCCCGTACGGTTCTTCTGACACAGGTAGGACCTGGTGTTCATGTGTACTCATTGGTGTTGTTATATCATAGACTGCCGGCAGTGAGGAAGGAATTCCACGGGCATGATTGATATTGTGGGCGTGAGACCCATGGTTATATTTGAGTGATGACTTTGAGGGCGTGAGTCCCTGACTTGACATGACTGCTTATATGTTGTGTACTGTAGTTTGGCTATCATACATGTCTCCTGCTTTATATAGTCTATTATGATTTCATTACCGTATTTTCAGTTTCACATACTTGGTACCGTTGTAATCGACCTCCTTCGGGCCGCTCATGCCGCAGTAGAGGTACACCGCTTCGATCCTCGCCTAGGATCACGCTCGCATTGGGAAGCCCGCTTCTCGAAGGCTTATATTTTGCATAGTCCCCTCATCAGAGGTACTTGTACATTCAGGGGTATGGCGGGGCCCTGTCGCGTCATTGTTGTTATAAAACTCTTAGAGGTCTGTAGTACTGTTGTGGGCAGGGTTGTAAATGATGTAACTGTTCAGGTTCAAATTATTTATATATGTAGAAAGGTGACCGTTTTGGTTAGCCTGTTTTGAGTATCAATGTTTATCTTTTATGAGTTGTATCACTAGGGTTCCCGGGGTAAGGCACCAGTCGCGGGCCCGAGGTCGGGTCGTGACAAAAGTGGTATCAGAGCAGTTAATCCTCGGAAAGTGTCTACAGACCGTATCTAGTAGAGTCTTGATTATCGGCGTATTGTGCACCACACCTATAATCAGGAGGCTATAGGATATTTAGGATTTGTTTCCATTCTTCTCACTCTGAGATCATGCCTTAGAGCTGTGTTATGAGTTGGACTCCCTCTGACGTATTCTTTTTACCAGTTATGCCTCTACGCAAGGCAACCAGAGCCCAGAAGGGCAAGGCAATGAGGAGTCGCGAGCAGAGCACGAGGGTCATGCAGGCACAGCCCACCATCACCGAAGTGGTGCTTCATACGGCGAAGTTTTGCGACACACCCCAAAGCAGAGTTTAGGGCAACAAGAGCTACCGAGGCCACAAGACTGAGACTTCACCCCCACCGCCAGAATGCAGAATACGGGTTAAAAGGAGATGGCCCGATTACTAGCTAGGATTGTGGCGAGGAATGAGGACGACGTGAGGCAATGTTCCGGTTGTACCGTAGTTCACCCTAGATCCGATAGTTTGAGACTTCGGACTTTTGAGTTACACCACCAGAGTTCTATGGGTCGAGGATCGAGGATGATCCTCGTGAGTTTATCCGATTCTGCAGCCGATCATGAGAGTGATCAAAGCCTGAGACAAAGTCGGTGGTATTGGTGCACATCGGCCGCGTGATACCGCAATGATCGGTTTGATTCTCGGGAACTATCCTGGGAGCATGCGCCCACCTGCTTGGGACGAAGTTCTCGAGGCGCTTAGCCATTTCTTGCCTCCGCGGATGGCGAGGGCTCGCCGATAGATTTTTGATGTTGAGGCGCAGCGGGCGACGGTTCGGGAGTACAATGTAGAGTTTGACTCATTGGCTCGGTACGTCCCCGCTTTAGTGGCAGACATGGAGGACAGAGTGCACCGCTATGTCACAGGGCTCGATGATTACTTAGCAGAAAGTTGCTCGAGTGTAGCTCTTCAGCCGGGCATGGACATTGCCCGCATGCAAGCTTATGCACTTGGGTGTGAGGAATGGAGAGGCCGACGGATTGACAGATACCGCAGGCGACGTGACAACAGTGGTCCTTGGTAACTTTCGAGGCGGACCGCCTCGAAGAAAGTTATTTATGCGCCCGCCAAGATGCAGTGGTCCTCCGCGCCTTCAGGGCGTCCAGGGTATTCAGGGGCAGGTCAGAGCTCCAAAGCTTCAGGTTTTCAGGGGAGTAGGAGTGCTGGCCGGATAAGGCCACCCTTACCTCAGTGTGGCCGTTGTAGTAAAATCCATATGGGGGAGTGTCATGCTAGTTTGGGAGATTGCTATACATGCGGCAAGCAGGGCCATTTTACGAGAAATTGTCCGACCAGAGGTAGCGCGGATGTAGAGACTCTACTTCGTGATCGCATGGGGTTCATCGCCTTCTATAGCTACGCCCAACAAAGGTGATTATGCTTAAAGCGACAAAGGGGAAAGTGAAGCAGTAGTTACAGGTATATCCTTAACCCTCTAGAGATTAGTATGCGTGATATGATGATTTTATGATTAAGTGTTATGTTCGGATAGCATTGTGTAAATTGTGATGTAAAGAACATGGTTAGATGAAAAGGGTAAGTTTGGGAACAGGGAAATTGTGAGCCTTAGAATATTACACATGGAGACCTTAGATGCAAGCCCGTCTTGAGTAAAAGATTTCCGTGGGTGATCTCTGTCGAGATACATAGTATACGTGGAGTGCATTTGTGTGATAAGTCCATGAGTGGTGTGAAATGTAAGTGGGTAGTTAAGCTAAGGAGACCACTAGGTTTTTTTTTTTGTGACTTGTGTAGTGAGATTGTTCCGCACTGAACAAGAGTTTGCACGTGTTCGGTTGAGGTCATATTGCGGGTCAACCCACAGCTCGGAATGAAGTGTGGTAAGTTTGAGGTGGTCCCGCTAGGTAATAGGGTCACGAGGGTGCTAGGCCCAAGTTTAGGTAACCATCGTACGAGTTCGTGAATGCGTTCGACATGAATCAGATCGTTAAGGCCGGGAATGGCCTTAAAGGAAATCGAGGCTAGTAAGATGACCAAGTTTGTAGGTGGTAACTCCAAGGTTTTGGAAACTGAAGCGATGACGGAAATGTGGTACATGTACTATAGGGAGTTTGGGTACGAGAAGGGTACGACGAGTAAGGGAAGAAGCGAACATGTGTTAAGAGAATAGAAGTGATCGTTTCTTTTGTGAAGTGAAGATGCGAAGGGAGTATCTTTTAGACCATGGGTGGGAGATTTTGTGATGTTAGATGTGATTCCTTGTTGACTTGGATTTAAGTATTGCGCGTGTGTTATATTATGGCCAGGTGTGGCATAATTGGTTATGTAAGTATAGTAGTGAAGACTATACCGGCACATGTGTTTGAAGACTTAGAAGGAACATTCGGGACGAATGTTTCTAAGGGGGGAAGAATGTTACACCCCGTAGTTCCAGGGTATGTATATGAGGACGTACGTACAAGAATACGACATAAAAATTGGAAAGGAAGAAAGATGTGATTATTCGACGGAAAAGTTTCCGGATTTTGTGAAGGAAAAAGGTTTATTATTGAGAATTGGATTCTCAACTTTGGTATTTAAGACTTTAAGAATTTATAAGAATTATGGATTTTATTTTCCGGAATTGGTCACGTGGGGCCCACGGGAGGAATTTACGGTTTTGTGGGGCCCACTTTATTTTCGGATTTTTGGCATTACGGATATTTTCGGAAGATGAAATATTTTGGACGAGTAGAAGGGCGACACATGGCACCCCCATGTGGCCCTATGGCCGAATTGGTGTGCCACTTGTCATATGGGACATTTTTAGGGAGACATGTGGCTGATTTTGGTTTACACGACCTGTTGCGGCAAATGCTTGTCAAAAAGCGTTTGTAACTAATCGTGTAGGGGATTTTGGTTTATTATTAGGAATTTTAGGTTTTTATTGGATAACATGGAGTTTCGAATTTAGGGATTTATTCTAAATATTCAATAACTTGAGTTCTAATAATGAGGTCAATTTTTTATTTGTTACTTTATGCGCTGTTCTCTTATTTACCGGTGCAGTTGCTAAATCCGCCCAATTCTCAATTTTGTGGTGGAAATATGGTTGGTAGAATCCACACACACATGTCCCCAATCTTCACGCTACACATGCTTTCATCCTAGCCATTGGTTGGCCTATAAATACACCCTTAAGGCTTGCAAGATTTCTTCATCACTTAGACAATTTCCAAGACAAAAAAATATATACTCCCTCCTTTGTAGTCTCGCCAAACCCCTCTTGTGAAGAATTTCTTCAATTGTTGTGGTATAATCCCAAATACCTTAGCCTTGTATCCCTAGTAGTATTCTAAAGTAATCCCAACATAAGATCCCGGAAATACAACTTTATTCCAATAGTCGCTAAATGAAACCCTAGAAAAATCTTCATAGCTTGGATGAAGTGTTAAGAGAAGTTGTTTAGAAACTTCTAAGGGTCGCTTGGAGCGGATTGGGCTTATCGAGGTAATGATCTATGTCCTTCTATTATAATTGGGAATTACATATTGTAGTAGTTTATAATTGAGTAAGATATATGGAAGGATGATTAAAATGAATTGAATTGTATTTACATTGGACTGTATTTACAGTAGACTGTAGTATTACTGTGGGGCAGTTTTGTACACGTCCTGTAGGCTTGTAATCCTCTTGGAGTTGTTGGCTTGGTAGCGGGCCTTGTTATAGGAGGGTATTTATGTGATTGCGGGAGGGGGGTGGGGGGGGAGGTGCTGCCCAATTTTCCGTAGAATAAGGAACTTTATACTTAGAATATTCTACGAAGAGAGTTAGAAGTTGATAGATGTGTTGTGGTTATTATAGGTGATTATTCTGCGCACGGCATACTCGACTTGGCTTGTGGATTAAGCCGAAGAGGTATATGATTCTTCATATTCTCTTGATCTTGATTTGTGAAATATATATAGTGCGGTATACACACGTGTGTTAAAGGAGATTGATTTTCCTTTTGTGTCCTTGACTTGATTCTAAAGCTAAGTGACTTGTTATGAAATATTAAGGACTTGAATTATTTTAAAAAGTTGTAAAACCTCATTCGTGAGTAATGGGTGCTCGGTCTTTTAAAGAATAAATTATCTTGATTTCGGAAATGAGAATAGTTGTCCTTGGTTGGTTTAAAACATAAAGTGTTATAATAGCTTTATGGGAAGTTCGTTATAACGACTTTATGAAAACAAAAGAAGGGTTTTATTATTGGATTTAAAATGATAACTTGACATTTTAAAAGTTGGAGGTTGGTTTCCTTAAAAGATATGAGATATGATTTAAAGATTATGAGACTGATTTTTGAAAGTAAAGAGACTTGACTTATAAACAACTTGATTTTGGAAAGGAGAAGTAACTTGATTTAAAGGTATAGGTTACTTGTTTTGAAAAGAGTAAGACACTTGGTTTAAAAAAGTATATTGCTACTTGACTTTAAAAAGAAGAAGTGTCTTTGTTTTAAAGGAAGGCAGGATGTTGTTTTGATTTACTTAAAATGATAGTTACTCTATGAATGATACTACGGGTATTAGTATCGCGTGATTTTGTACTTAAAAAGGGTTCTTTTTAAGAGAGTTGAAGTATGTAGTACTTTGGGGTTAAAACCCGGATTTGTTGACATGAAATGAAAGTACCTTGAGTGTGAGTAACTTGCCTATGTTTACTTGTGATAGCCTTTGTTGTGCAAGTATTGTATTTCCATGCTACCGCGTCTCTCGATGGAGGGTCGGTTATCTTATTATATCCTCGACCCATCGACACGTTGGGTGGCCCACGGGTATGGTTCCATTAGGATTGTTGTTCCATGGACTAGCCCTCCATGAGGTTTACTGATACGGCTTGGTATCTGGTAGTTGGTTGTCACGACCCGAACCCGGGCCCGTGACTGGTGCCTTACCCCGGGTACCCTAGTGATACAACATCAGAGAAAATCAGCGGAAATAAAAACATGAATCATGAATTAAGAGACAAGATAAATAAACAGGCCAACCAAAACAGTTGCCTTCATCATATATACATAAATACCCGAACAGTTATCCTTTTTACAAACCCCGCCCACAACAAAGCATGCACTTAAGATTTATACAACAACTATGACGGACAGTTCGCCATACCCCGATCGCATAAGAACCTGCTGACATCGTGGTAACATACCAAAGATAAGCCTCCAAGGAACGGAGCTTCCAATACGCTGAAAGGTGATCCTAAAATGGATCGACAATGACCGATTTCTACTGCAGATGAACGCAGCCCGAAGGAGGTCAAGATAACAGTACCAAGTATGTGAAACTATAAAATATCAGAAATGAAATCATACTAGCCTATAAAAGGTGAGACATGTATGATAACCAAACTACAAGACACACACATAATGATTATATCAATTCGTGGTCTCACGCCACAACATCATTCCCGCGTGAGTACCTTCCTCACCACGGCGATGCATGATATGATAACAACAGACAAAGAATCCAAATGGGAGCATACCCGTGCGCACGATCGTGTCAAGCATGTCCAAAGGGAACAAATAAGACAACATTCCAAATGGAAGCATACCCGCAGCGCCACGATCGTGGTCAAGATGTCCAAAGGGAAACAATAAGACAAAGCATTCCAAATGGAAGCATACCCGTGCGCCACGATCGTGGTCGTGATGTCCAAAGGGAAACAATAAGACAAAGATTCCAAATGGAAGCATACCCGCGCCACGATCGTGTCAAGATGTCCAAAGCGGAAACAATAAGACAACAAGCGCAGTAATCAAAGTGGAAGCATACCCGTGCGCTACGTGATCGTGGTCAGATGTCTCAAGCGATTAACAAAAGTAACACTATCAACGTGAACGCACTGGAATTTATCCACACCGCCGGCCACGCCCAAGTAAGTTCTCAACAAGTCAACCGACTCCATCGAGACACTAGAGTATAGAAACACAATTCTTGCACAACAAAGGTTATCACAACAAGCATAGGCAAGTTTCACAACAACAAGCATAGGAAAGTTTATACACAACTCGAAGTACTTTCATTTTTATGCCCAAGTTCGGGTTTTACCCCTAAAGTACTACGTACGTTAAATTCCTTTTAAAGAGATTTATTCCTTTTATAAAAGTCACCCGATACGTAGTATAAAAAAATGAGTGACTTATATCTTTTAAGTAAACTAAAACAACTTCCGTACTATCCTTTTTAAAACCAAATTAAGGCAACACCATGCC
This sequence comes from Przewalskia tangutica, assembly GCA_029844215.1. Taxonomy (NCBI): domain Eukaryota; kingdom Viridiplantae; phylum Streptophyta; class Magnoliopsida; order Solanales; family Solanaceae; genus Przewalskia; species Przewalskia tangutica. Next base: position 113,976,897 of record CM056727.1, read on the forward strand.
TTCTTTTTAGACCAAAACACTTCTCTTTTTTAAAGTCAAGTTACCACCTTAAAACCAGTGATAAAACCTTCTTTTGTTTTCATAACGTCGTTATAACCAACTTCCCATAAGGCTGTTATAACACGTTATGTTTTAAACCATTTTAAGACAACACAATGCCTTTCTTTACCCTAAAGTTCTAGTTTGCCTAATTTCAATTACGCAAGTCTCTTTTAGAAAAGTTTCATAGTTCAATGTCTTAATCTCTTTTAAAACAATTGAGTAACATATGCCCTAGGCGAGTAGGTTATTCTTGATCATAATCAATCTTATTAAGCAGCCATGATCTAGAAAATGTAATATCATTTTGTCTCATCTTAGCTTCTATGCAGATGGAGGTTTCTACTGGTTTTAATAATACCGTTAGTCATTACATTTTCCTTTATTAGCGCCGCAGATGGTTTGTTCGATACTTATTCGATTTTCAATCAAGAAACATTATTCCTTTTAAAATCAAGTACTCATTACTCACGAATGAGGTTTCACACTAACATCCATATCAAGTCAAGTCTCTTAAGACGTTATACCTAACTTCCCATAAAGCTAGTATAACTCTTATGTTTTCAAAACCAAGTATTACTCTTCTTTCAAAACGGTTTCTTAATGAAATACTTCAAATGCTTTATTATCACACATCAAGTCGCTTATAAGTCAAATCGTTACCTTTTAACAATCACAAAGCATTTTCTTATCTACATAAAGTCATATAACTAACCTCCCATAAAGCCGTTATAACACTTTATGTCTCAAACCAATCAAATACATTTAGCACACGTACGCTCACCGTACTACATAGTTACACACATATCATGCTAGAAAAGATAGGAAGAGGTTCACATACCTCGCGACGATTATCGACTAATAGCAAAACGCTCCAAGTACCTCAAACCGTCGGCTACCCCTCAAGCCAAGTAGACCACGCCACACGTAGTATTTCAACCTATAGAGGCCACAAGGCGCCTATTAACATCTTAGATCTCAATGTAGAATATTCTACGTAAAAATTCGCAAAGACCTCCCCGCAACAGCGTAAATCTCCTCCTCTCTCGAGGCCGGCTACCAAGCCAACCAGGGGGGGGTTAACACGTCTAACCGGACGTGTACAATTCTACTACACAGTAATGCTACACAAGTCTACTGTAATACAGTCCTATGTAATTACGCTCGCTTTCTTTAAATTCAGCTTAAGTCGCAAGACATTGCCGTAAGTATTATTCGAGCTTAAGTCAAAAGACATTGCCGCACAACTATGTTCAGTTCTATATATAGTATACTTAACTATATACTCCTACAACATGTAATTTCCAATTACAACAGAAGGTTAGGAATGTTTACCTCGATAAGCCCAAAATTATCCGAGTTTATACGTCGATCCTGAGCAAGGTTTAGCTCCTACTCCGCGCGCTCTGACCCGCTCCAACCAACCCTTAGAAGTTCTAACCAACTTCTACTTATAACTTCAACTACGGGTGAAGATTTTTCCAAAGGGTTTCGTTTAGTGGCTAAAGGAAAGTATACTAGTATTTATGGGCTTTTCAGATAGAGTAACCGGGAATACTACAAGGTATTTAGGCCAAGGTATTTGGGCATTATAACAATACTAGGAGAGTATTTCTATACCACAACAAGGGGTATTATACGAAAACAACTAGGCTAGGGGGGTAGGCTCTCGGCCACAAGGCCCAACAAAGGGGGAGGGGACTTGGCCGAATGCTACTTTGAGACTTGGAGAATGATTTTTGGATGAAGAAGTTCATCAACTAAGGGGGGTATTTATAGGTCAAGCAATGGCCAACCAATGGCCAAGATGAAGACAAGTGTTAGGCAAGTGTAGGGCTAGGATTTGGACAAGTGTTTGTGGGCCCCACTTTCTCATCTACTACACAAAATATCTAGCCAAACATTGACCAAATGTTTAAGGCAAGAAACATGAAAAAAACGTGCCAAAGGGAGCTAAACCAAACATTACACTTGGGTGACAAGTGTCAACCTCCCGTTGGTCCAAAATATTTCGCCTCTCGGAAAAATCCGCAAAATTATAAATGACATAGCCGAATTTTCCTACGAAAGTCGTGGAAACGCTTTCATTTAAAAACGACTCTTTTGGCACTTGTGTACAAATTCAAACTTGTCAATTCTAAGGCAAAATTTAATACGCACGCCTCACGCATATACTGGAAATACGGTATAACATTCTCCCCTCTTTAGAAACATTCGTCCCGAATGTTCCTTCTCAAGGTGGATTACGAAGAAGATCTTCTAACAAGTTGCCAACGCCATGCCTGGCCACGAACTAACACACGTTCTCTTCCTTTCTTACTCGTCGTGCCCTCCTCGAACACTTGAACTCTTCTAGTATACGCACCATACTTCAGTCATTGCTTCGCTTCAATACTGGAGTCACAACCTCCAAACTTGGTCATCTTACTAGCTTCAATCTTCCTTAAGGCCATTCCGGCCTTCACGATCCGCTTATGGTCGAACATATCCACGAACTCATACGATGGTCATCTAAACTCGCCTAACACCTCGTGACCTACCACTGGCGGGACCACCCAGAGCCGACTTACCGAACAGCCGCGGTTGGCCCTCATCACGGCCCCAACCCGACCCACTTAACGCATCACGCCTTGTTCCCGATCCGAACAATCTTACATCTACAGGTCATGAAAGCTACCACTTCCATTGCACACTACCTGTGGACTTTATCACACAAAACGTTCTAGGCATAAAATGCGCTCGACAAGGATCACTTGCAAAACTGGTACTCAAGACGACCTTACATCTAAGGTCTCAACTGTAATATTCTAAGGTTCATCATTTTCACCCCAAGCTTACCCTTCTCACTAACCAGTTCTACATCACGTTTTAGCACAAAGCTATCTGAACATAACACTTAACACATTATCATAACATCAATACCTACAAGTCTCTGAGGTTAAGGATATACTGAAAATAGGCGGTTCAAAGGACCGTTAAAATCGGGAACTTCCACCGCGACCTCTACCGGGCTCGCCGGTATGAACATCCCGCCTAGTAGAAGGTGAAGAACCCGCAATCGATCTCGTAGTCTCAGGCTATCCTACCGCTACCCTCGCCTGGACAGTTTCTCCTAAAATGGCCTCGCCGGCCGCATGTAAAACAAACTCCCGACTAGCACGACACTCCCACCGCGAGTCTACCACGTCACAACGAGGTAGGGGTGGCTTCACCGTTAACACCCGCTCTCCCGAAAATCTGAACCTCGAGCCCCGACCGCCTCACGAAAACTCGACGCTCAAGATTGTAGAGACCACTCAGATCGGGCGAGGCGCATAACTAGTCTGGCCGAGGCGACCGCCTAAAATCACCAAAGCGACTCGCAGCTCGCCCTCTTCGCGACTTTGGTCATTCTCGCGATTTCTCCGCCTCACCTCCAAGTGCATAAGCTCGCATGCGCAATGTCCATGCCCTACCAAGAGCTACACCCGAACAACTCTCTCGCTAGGTAATCATCGAGCCTCAGAACATATCGGTGGACTCGATCCTCCATACTAGCTACTAATGCGGGACGTCACGCCAATGAGTCGAACTCCACATTGTACTCCCGCATCAGACGCCTGCTTCGCCGCAACACCAAAAATCGCCGCCCGAGCCTCCTCATCCGTGGCGGCAAGAAGTGTGCAAGAAATGCCTTTGAGAACTCGCCCCACAAAGCCGAAAGTGCATTCTCTCCCCGACAGCCCATGAATCAAACCAATCGATCGCGTATCACGCATGACGCGCGAACCTAGGACCACCGACTCGGTCTCCAAGCTTGATCACTCTACGATCCGCAGAATCGCCGGATGAACTCCTGCGATCATCCTCGTGCCTCGACGTAGAACTCGCGGCTACATCTCAGAAGTCTGTAGCCTCAAACTATCCGATCTAGGGTGAACCATCGGTGCATCGAACCGCCGGCCCAAATTTATCCTCATATCTCGCCACGACTTCGCCAAGAATCGCCATCTCTTGTACTTATCTCATCCGCTTCCGTGCCGTGGGACCGGAGGCTCGATCGTGGTCTCGTGGAGATCGCCACGCTTCTACTCAGATCTCTCTCGCCGCTTGCGCCTTCGGGCGGGTTGCCTAGCGCGAGGCATAATCGTAAAGGAAAGGAATACGTCGGAGGGTCCAACTTATCACACAGGGCACAATCTCGTAATGAGAAGAATGAAAACCAATCCTAAATGTCCTATAGCCTCGACATAGATGTGGTGCACAACACATCGATAATCAAGACTTACTAGACACGGTCAGACACTTTCCGAGACTAATCGCTCGATACCACTTTTGTCACGACCGAACCGGCCCGTGATCGTGCCTTACCGGGCACCCTAGTGATACAACATCGAGAAAATCAGCGAAATAAAAACATGAATCATGAATTAAGAGACAAGATAAATAAACAGGCCAACCAAAACAGTTGCCTTCATCATATATACATAAATACCCGAACAGTTATCCTTTTTACAAACCACCGCCATTACTACATGGACCTCTAAGATTTATATAACAACTATGACGGACAGGGCCGCCCATACCACGGTACAGAACCTACAGACATCGTGGTAACATACCAAAGATAAGCCTCAGAAGGAAGAGCTTCACAATACGCTGAAAGGTGATCCTAAAAGCGGGGATCGACAGCCGATGTACTTCTACCTGCGGCATGAACGCATCCCCCCGAAGGAGGTCAGTACAACAGGTACCAAGTATGTGAAACTATAAAATACTGTAAATAAAATCATACTAGCCTATAAAAGCAGGAGACATGTATGATAACCAAACTACAGTACACACACATGATTATATCAATTCGGTCTCACGCCAACATCATTCTGCGTGGAGTACCTTCCGCCGGCGGTCTATGATATGATAACAACAGACGGCAATCCAAATGGGAGCATACGTGCGCTACGCATCGTGTCGGTATGTCCAAAGGAACAAATAAGACAACATTCCAAATGGAAGCATACGTGCGCCACGCATCGTGTCGGATATGTCCAAGGAAACAATAAGACATTCCAAATGGAAGCATACCCGTGCGCTACGCGTCGTGTCGATATGTCCAAAGGAAACAATAAGACAAAGATTCCAAATGGAAGCATACGTGCGCTACGCGTCGTGTCGGATATGTCCAAAGGAAACAATAAGACAACAAGCGGTAATCAAAGTGGAAGCATACGTGCGCTACGCGTCGTGTCGGTATGTCCCAAGCGATTAACAAAAGTAACACTATCAACGAGAAGCGTGCGTGGAATTTATCCGTCACTGCCAGTCACGCCCAAGTAAGTTCTCAACAAGTCAACCGACCCTCCATCGAGAGACACGGTAGTATAGAAACACAATTCTTGCACAACAAAGGTTATCACAACAAGCATAGGCAAGTTTCACAACAACAAGCATAGGCACGTTTCACAACAACAAGCATAGGAAAGTTTATACACAACTCGAAGTACTTTCATTTTTATGCCCAAGTTCGGGTTTTACCCCTAAAGTACTACGTACGTTAAATTCCTTTTAAAGAGATTTATTCCTTTTATAAAAGTCACCCGATACCCGTAGTATAAAAAAAATGAGTGACTTATATCTTTTAAGTAAACTAAAACAACTTCCGTACTATCCTTTTTAAAACCAAATTAAGGCAACACCATGCCTTCTTTTTAGACCAAAACACTTCTCTTTTTTAAAGTCAAGTTACCACCTTAAAACCAGTGATAAAACCTTCTTTTGTTTTCATAACGTCGTTATAACCAACTTCCCATAAGGTTGTTATAACATGTTATGTTTTAAACCATTTTAAGACAACACAATGCCTTTCTTTACCCTAAAGTTCTAGTTTGCCTAATTTCAATTATGCAAGTCTCTTTTTAGAAAAGTTTCATAGTTCAATGTCTTAATCTCTTTTAAAACAATTGAGTAACATATGCCACTGGCGAGTAGGTTATTCTTGATCATAATCAATCTTATTAAGCGACCATGATCTAGAAAATGTAATATCATTTTGTCTCATCTTAGCTTCTATGCAGATGGAGGTTTCTCTGGTTTTAATAATACGTTAGTCATTACATTTTCCTTTATTAGCGCTGCGATGGTTTGTTCGATACTTATTCGATTTTGAATCAAGAAACATTATTCCTTTTAAAATCAAGTACTCATTACTCACGAATGAGGTTTCACACTAACATCCATATCAAGTCAAGTCTCTTAAGACGTTATACCTAACTTCCCATAAAGCTAGTATAAATCTTATGTTTTCAAAACCAAGTATTACTCTTCTTTCAAAACGGTTTCTTAATGAAATACTTCAAATGCTTTATTATCACACATCAAGTCGCTTATAAGTCAAATCGCTTACCTTTTAACAATCACAAAGCATTTTCTTATCTACATAAAGTATTATAACCAACCTCCCATAAAGCCGTTATAACACTTTATGTCTCAAACCAATCAAATACATGTACGTCTACCGTACTACATAGTTACACACATATCATGCTAGAAAAGATAGGAAGAGGTTCACATACCTCGCGACGATTATCGACTAATAGCAAAACGCTCAAGTACCTCAAACCGTCGGCTACTCCTTAAGCCAGTAGACCACGCCACACGTAGTATTTCAACCTATAGAGGCCACAAGGCGCCTATTAACATCTTAGATCTCAATGTAGAATATTCTACGAGAAAATTCGCAAGACCTCCCCCCATGGCAGCGTAAATCTCTCCTCTATCGAGGCTACCAAGCCAACGGAGGGGTTAACACGTCTAACCGGGCGTGTACAATTCTACTACACAAGAATGCTACACAAGTCTCATGTCTGATCCTATGTAATTACAGATTCGATTCTCTTCTTTAAATTCAGGCTTAAGTCGCAAGACATTCGTAAGTATTATTCAGCTTAAGTCAAAAGACATTGCCGCACAACTATGTTCAGTTCTATATATAGTATACTTAACTATATACTCACAACATGTAATTTCCAATTACAATGTGAAGGTTAGGAATGTTTACCTCGATAAGCCCAAAATTATTCGAGTTTATCGTCGATCTGAGCAAGGTTTAGCTCTACTCACGCGCTCAGGCCGCTCAACCAACCCTTAGAAGTTCTAACCAACTTCTACTTATAACTTCAACTACGGTGAAGATTTTTCCAAAGGGTTTCGTTTAGTGGCTAAAGGAAAGTATACTAGTATTTATGGGCTTTTCAGATAGAGGTAACCTTGGGAATACTACAAGGTATTTAGGCCAGGTATTTGGGCATTATAACAATACTAGGAGAGTATTTCTATACCACAACAAGGGGTATTATACGAAAACAACTAGGCTAGGGGGTAGGCTCTCGGCATGAGGCCCAACAAAGGGGAGGACTTGGCGAATGCTACTTAAGGGGAGGATTTTGAGACTTGGAGAATGATTTTTGGATGAAGAAGTTCATCTACTAAGGGGGTATTTATAGGTCAAGCAATGGCCAACCAATGGCCAAGATGAAGACAAGTGTTAGGCAAGTGTAGGGCTAGGATTTGGACAAGTGTTTGTGGGCCCCACTTTCTCATCTACTACACAAAATATCTAGCCAAACATTGACCAAATGTTTAAGGCAAGAAACATGAAAAAAACGTGCCAAAGGGAGCTCAACCAAACCGTCCACTTGGGTGACAAGTGTCACCCTCCCGTTGGTCCAAAATATTTCGTCTCTCGGAAAAATCCGCAAAAATTATAAATGACATAGCGAATTTTCCTACGAAAGCTGTGGAAACGTTTCGTCGAAAAACGACTCTTTTTGGCACTTGTGTACAAATTCCGAAACTTGTCAATTCTTAAGGCAAAAATTTAATACGTACGCCCTCACGTACATACTCTGGAAATACGGGGTATAACATTGGTTTTCGTACTTGCCCCCGTCATTGGCATGACGCAGGAGGTATCTAGTAGTTAGCCTTCGTACTTGCCCCGTTCAGTTTTGTGGCGAAGTCTCGTGATTACGGCTTGGTATCTGGTAGTTGGTCTTCGTACTTGCCCCCGTCAGCTACGTGGCGCAGGTGGTATCTGGTAGTTGGCCTTCATAATTGCCCATGTCGCCCGTGATCTGATTATATAGTGTTATTGGTACGGTAGGTATCTGGTAGTTGGCTTTCGTACTTGCCCCGGTCAGTGGATGATGCAGGTTGGTTCTGGTAGCTATGCGCCGCACTTGCCGTCACGGTTCTTCCGACACGGTAGGACTCGGTGTTCATGTACTCCTTGGTGTTGTTATATCATAGACTGCCGGCAGTGAGGAAGGAATTCCACGGGCATGATTGATATTGTGGGCGTGAGACCCATGGTTATATTTGAGTGATGACTTTGAGGGCGTGAGTCCCTGACTTGACATGACTGCTTATATGTTGTGTACTGTAGTTTGGCTATCATACATGTCTCCTGCTTTATATAGACTGTTATGATTTCATTACCGTATTTTCAGTTTCACATACTTGGTACCTGTTGTACTGACCTCCTTCGGGGGGCTGCGTTCATGCCGCAGGTAGAGGTACACCAGTTGTTGATCCTCGCTCTTAGGATCACAGTTCTGCATTTGGGAAGCTCCGTTTCTCCGGAGGCTTATCTTTTGGTATAGTCCCCTGTCATTGTAGGTACTTGTACATTCAGGGGTATGGCGGGGCCCTGTCCCGTCGTTGTTGTTATAAAACTCTTAGAGGTCTGTAGTACTGTTGTGGGCAGGGTTGTAAAGGATGTAACTGTTCAGGTTCAAATTATTTATATATGCAGAAAGGTGACCGTTTTGGTTAGCCTGTTTTGAGTATCAATGTTTATCTTTTATGAGTTTTATTTCCACTGATTTTCTCTGATGTTGTATCACTAGGGTGCCCGGGGTAAGACACCAGTCGCGGGCCCGACGTCGGGTCGTGACAAAAGTGGTATCAGAGCATTTAATCTTCGGAAAGTGTCTACAGACCGTATCTAGTAGATTCTTGATTATCGGCGTGTTGTGCACCACACCTATAATCAGGAGGCTATAGGATATTTAGGATTTGTTTCCATTCTTCTCACTCTGAGATCGTGCCTTAGAGCTATGTTATGAGTTGGACTCCCTCTGACGTATTCTTTTTACCAGTTATGCCTCTACGCAAGGCAACCAGAGCCCAGAAGGGCAAGGCAGCGGAGGGAGCTGCGAGTGAAGCACAGAGGGTTGCGAGGGCACAGGCCCAGTCATCACCTGAGGTGGTGCTTCATACGGCGAGTTTTGCACGCCGGCCCAACAGAGGTTAGGCAAAGCAACGGTAGCTCACGAGGCCACGAGCACGAGACTTGATCCGCGGCGAGCAGAGGATATGGGTTACAAGGAGATGGCCCAGTTACTAGCTAGGATTGTGGCGAGGAATGAGGACAGATGTGAGGCAGCGATTACGGTTGTACCCATAGTTCACCCTAGATCTGATAGTTTGAGACTTCGGGACTTTTTGAGTTGCAGTCCACCAGAGTTCTATGGGTCGAGGACTGAGGATGATCCTCAGGAGTTTATCAAGCGATTCTGCGGATCATGAGAGTGATCAAAGCCTCGGAGAGCAGTCGGTGGTATTGGGTGCACATCGGCCGCGTGATCCGCAATGATCGGGTTTGATTCATGGGAACTATCCCGGGGGGAGCATGCGCTTCCAGCTGTTTGGGACGAGTTCTCAGAGGCGTTTCTTAGCCATTTCTTGCCTCCGCAGATGAGGAGGGCTCGGGCCGATAGATTTTTATGTTTAGGCAGAACGGGCGGACGGTTCGCGAGTACAATGTAGAGTTTGACTCATTGGCTCGGTACGTCCCCGCTTTAGTGGCAGACATGGAGGACAGAGTGCACCGCTATGTCACAGGGCTCGATGATTACTTAGCAGAGAGTTGATCGGGTGTATCTCTTCAGCCGGGCATGGACATTGCCCGCATGCAGCCTTATGCACTTGGGTGTGAGGAATGGAGAGGCCGACGGATTGACAGATACCAGCAGAAGGACATGACAGCAGGGTCCTTTGGTATCTTTCAAGGCGGACCGCCTCAGCAGCAGGCTAGTTATGCGCCTCCGCCCGATCTGAGTGGTCCTCCGCGATCTTGAGCGTCCATGGTATTGAGGCGGTCGAGCTCCAAAGCTTGAGTTTTGAGGAGTAGGAGTGCTGGCCGGATAAGGCCACCCTTACCTCAGTGTGGCCGTTGTAGTAAAATCCATAAGGGGGAGTGTCATGCTAGTTTGGGAGATTTCTATACATGCGGCCAGCAGTGCCATTTTGCGAGAAGTTGTCCGACCAGAGGTAGCGCGGATGTAGAGACTCGACCTTCAGGATCAGTGGCGAGTTCATCGCCTTCTATAGCTATGCGCCCAACAGGGCAGGATTATGCTTAAAGCGACAAAGGGGAAAGTGAAGCAGTAGTTACAGGTATATCCTTAACCCTCTAGAGATTAGTATGCGTGATATGATGATTTTATGATTAAGTGTTATGTTCGGATAGCATTGTGTAAATTGTGATGTAAAGAACATGGTTAGTTGAAAAGGGTAAGTTTGGGGACAGGTGTTATACCCCGTATTTCCTGAGTATGTAGTGAGGGCGTACGTATAAAAATTTAAGCCTTAAAGTTGGCAAGGTTCGAAAATTTGGGCACAAGTGCCAAAAAGAATCGTTTTTCGATGAAACGTTTTACTAAACTTGCGAAGGGAAAATTCCGGCTATGTCATTTCTAATTTTTGCGGATTTTTCCGAGAGACGAAACATTTTGGACCAACGGGAGGGTGACACTTGTCACCCTCCATGGACGGCAAAGAAGGCTAGCATTGGCACGTTTTTTGTGCCTTTGTCTTGGTCAAGGGTTAGGTAGGATATTTGTGTAGTAGATGGATAAGGACACATAGGTAAATCCTAGCCCTACACTTGCACCACACTTGTCTTCATCTTGGCCATTGGTTGGCCATTGCTTGACCTATAAATACCCCCCTTAGTTGATGAACTTCTTCATCCAAAAATCATTCTCCAAGTCTCAAAAATCCCTCCCCCTTAAGTGTAGCATTCGGCCAAGTCCCCCCCCCCCCCCTTGAGAAGCTTTGGCCGAGAGGGTCCCCCCCCCCTCGCCGAGTTGTTTTCGTATAATACCCCCCTTTGTGGTATAGAAATACTCTCCAAAGTATTGTTATAATGCCCAAATACTCTAGCCCTTATACCTTGTAGTACTTTCCAAAGTTACCTCTATACGTAGAGCCCGGAAAATACTACTATACTTTCCTTTAGCCACTAAACGGAACCCTTTGGAAAAATCTTCATAAGTAGTTGAAGTATTAAGTAGAAGTTGGGTAGAACTTCTAAGGGTTTCTTGGAGCGAATTGGAGCACTCGGAGCGTGCAACTAGGAGCTAAACGTTGCTCAGGATCGACTTTAAACTTGGATAATTTTGGGCTTACCGAGGTAAATAATCCTATCCTTCTAGTGTAATTGGAAATTACATACTGTAGTTGTATAGAAATGAATATAAGATTCATAGAAGAGAATTGAACTGTAATAGAAGGATATTACAGAAAAGACTTGAACTGAAATCACATCAGAAGAATATATAAGTAGAAGATTGAACTGTACTTACATAGGACTGTATTTACAGTAAACTTATAACCTTATTGGTTGAATGTTTTGCGAGTAGCATGAACTACTTGGAAGGTGGACAAGGCTAGCCGGGTTATAGCCGTGGAGCGTTTTGCTTATAGTCGATAATCGTCGCGAGGTATGTGATTCTTCCTATACTCTTGAGCATGAAGTATTTTAAAGGAGTATATACATGGTACGGTAGACGTACGTGTGGCAATGTCTTTTGACTTAAGCCTGAATAATAAGAATCTTGAAGTGTTTCAAAAGTATATATATAGTACGGTAGACGTACGTGTGGCAATGTCTTTTGACTTAAGCCTGAATAATAAGAATCTTGAAGTGTTTCAAAAGTATATATATAGTACGGTAGACGTACGTGTGTGTCACGACCCGAACCCGGGCCCGTGACTGGTGCCTTACCCCGGGCACCCTAGTGACACAACATCAGAGTAATCAGCGGAACATAAAACAAGACATGAAAATATTATGAAGTAAGAAGCGATGTCGGAGAAAACTTGCCTTACGGCATATATATATAAATCAATTTTAAAACCGAACGATTACATCCCATTACAACTCGCCACAAAGATTACATGGACCTCTAAGAATGATACGACAACAATGGCGGGCGGGGCCGCCATACCCGAATGTAAATACCTACAACGACGGGGACTATACCACTGATAAGCCTCCGAGAAGCGGAGCTTCCATACGTTGAATGTGACCCGAGAACTAGGATCAACGGCGGTGTACCTCAACTGCGGCATGAACGCAGCCAATGAGGTCGATCAACAGTGCAGAGTATGTGAAATAAATAAATCGTAAATGAAATCATAGTAGTCTATATAAAGCGTGAGACATGTATGATAACCAAACTACGATTCACAATAAATAACGATCATATCAAGTCGTGGACTCACGCCTTCAAGTCATCACAATAGAACCGATGCGGGGTAAATGCGAAGGCATAGCCGACTACTAAGACCGCAGATACAAACCAAATACCATAAATCGCATCACGAGGTCTTTCTAGCCGCACCATGATCGAAGCGGCTCGCGCGGATATCAATGTCGCGGCGTCTATCCTCGAACTACCGACTCGCATAGGTCACACGCGAACCGCATGAGGTATTCTCGAATCATGGTCCTGCATCGCTGAGGTATACCCGCATCAAGGCGGCTTAACCCCGGTATCCACCTAGGCTCCGCGGCGCATAGTCCTCAAAGACCGCATAGTCCTCAAAGACGCGTAGGGCATCCCGCGTCGGCTAAACACCGGAATGATCAATCCTGGAGCTCATGACTCGCATAGTCACAAGGATCGCATAGGCCGTATAGACCGCATCAGGGTGGCAAGCCCTCGGTATAACAAGTCGAGGGTATGTGATATAATAACAAGATCTGGGCTTAACGTTTGACAACGTAAGCACAACAAGAGTGACCCCTTACATAATAATCACAAGATACTAACACACGTAGCATCCTAACATGTTTACTTATCAAATCAATAAGAATGTATTACAAGGCTATCACAAACCAATACAATCAAGTTATGCACACAAGGTACTTTCTACTAACAAGTTGTATTTTATCCCCAAAGTACTTCACATTAAATCTTTAAAAGAACGTTTCGTTCACATAAGTCACCTGATACGTAGTATAAAATAGAGTGGTATCTTTTTAAGTAATCAAAATACTTACCTTTGTAAAATCAAGTAACAACATTATTTTCCAAACGTCCAAGTTTGCCTAATTTCAAGTGTTTACGTTTCTTATTTTAGAAAGGTTTCGTAGTTCATAGTCTTATTTATTTAGGAATATAATTCTCTTTTAACAATCGAAAAACATAAACCTTATGAGTGAGTAGGACATTCTTGTTTCTAACAATCTTATTACTGTGACCATGATCTAGGAAATATCATTTTGTCTCATCTTAGCTTCATGCGGATGGAAGTTTCTCTTGGTTTTAATAATACTTAATCTGTCAAAACATTTCCTTTTATTAACGCTGCAGTGGTTTGTCGATACACATTCTGATTTCCGAAATCAGTAAAACATTCTTAAGCCGTTATACCTAACTTCCCATAAAGCTAGTATAACTCTTAAGTTTTCAAAAGAAACCAAGTATTACTCTCCTTTCAAAATGATTCAAAATCCTTTGAAATACTTCAAGTTCTTTATTATCACGTAACTTGACCATTTACGATTCAAATCGATTACCTTTTAAAAACCACAAGTATTTTCTTACCTACATAAAGTTATAACCAACTTCCCATAAAGTCGTTATAACACTTTATGTTTTAGACCAATCAAATACATTTAACACGTATGCGTCACCGTACTACATAGTTACACACATCATGCTAGAAGAGATAGGAAGAGGTTCACATACCTCGCGACGAGTATCGACTAATAGCAAAACGCTCAAGTACTTCCAACCAGTCGCTACTCCTTAAGCCAAGTAGATCGCGCCACACGTAGTACTTCAACCTATAAGGCCACGAGTGACATTAACATTTAGGTCTAATCGTAGAACATTACGAGAAAATTCGGCGCCTCCACGCAATCAGCGTAAATCTCCTCCTCTATCGGGTGGCTACGAAGCCAACGAGGGGGTTATACGTCTAATCCGAACGTGCACAATTCTACCTCACGTAAAAGCTACACAAGTCTCATGTCTGATCTATGTAAATCTGATTCGATTACTCTTTCAAAAGGTTTCTTATTATTCAGCTTAAGTCAAAAGACATTGCGACAACAACGTTCAGTTCTATATATAGTATACTTCAACTATATAGTCTAACAATCATGTAATTTCCAATTACAATAGAGGGACAAGATATTTACCTCGATAAGCCCATAATTATCCAAGTTTAAATGTCGATCCTGAGCAAGGTTTAGCTCCTACTCCGTGCGCTCCAACCCGCTCCAAACAACCCTTAGAAGTTCTACGCGACCTTACTTAATACTCCACCAACTATGGAGATTTTCCTTAGGGTTTCGGTTTGAGACAAAAAGGACATCTGGTAGTATTTAAGACTCTACGTATAGAGGTTTCTTTGGAATACTACAAGGTATACGGCTAAGGTAATTTGGGTATAGTAACAATACTTTTGAGAGTATTTCTACAAAGAGGGGGGGTATGTTACACGAGAACAACACTCTAAGAGAGGGGGGGTTCTCGGCTAAGGCTCATGAGGGAGAGGGTTTCGGCCAAAGGCCTTCACAAGGGAGAGGGCTCTTGGACGAGAGTCAACAAGAGGGAGGAGAGGGGTTTCCAAGACTTAGAACAAGTGAAGAGTGGATGAAGAAGTTCATCACTAAGGGGGGTATTTATAGGAAAACCAAAGGCCAACCAATGGCCAAGATTAAGCCATGTGCAAGGCAAGTGTAAGGCCAAGATCAAGCCAAGTGCACCCTAACCCTACTCCACAAAACAAGGCACAAAACAAGCCACAAAACAAGCCACAAAACAAGGCCCAAAATAAGGGACCAATCGGCAAGGCCAACCAACCCCTTTAGTCAATGAGGGTGACAAGTGTCACCCTCCCGCTTAATCAAAATGTTCGTCTCTCGGAAAAATCCGCAAAAATAATAAATGACATAGCCGGAATTTTCTCTACAAAAGCTGTGGAAACGTTTCGTCGAAAAACGACTCTAAACGGGTGTTGAGAACAAAATAATTCGGCCAAGCCACTTTAAACTTCAAAATTTTCTACGTGCGCCCCACGCATACTGGAAATACGGTATAACATTGTCCCCTTAGAAACATTCGTCCCGAATGTTCCTTCTAAGTCTCAAAACAACCGCGCGCCAGTATAGTCTTCACTACTATACTTATGAGAACAATCCTGCCACCCATGGCCACAGAAACACCCGCGCAAATACCTCCATCCAAGTCCACGAGAAACACCTCTAACATTACCACAAACACCTCTCTCGGGGTCTAAAATATACTTCCGCGACCTTCTCCTTACAAAAGAAATGATCACATCTATGCTCGCCATACATGCTCGCTTCTCCCTTTACTCGTCGTGATACCACTTTGTCACTTTGCCGCGAGTTTCTAGTGTCACTCCGGCGACCCAACAATGGTACCGGGCTGCATGCGATCCACGAGGTGCCGACACTCGAACTCTTACCACATTTAAATCGCTTGGTTCCAAAACTCGGGGTTACTATCTCTAACGTGGTCATCATTAGCGGGAACACTGATGGATCTCGATACTTTCCGATCATATCAATACGAAAGGCCGGACGTCTTGCCTCTAAGTCGGACGGCAAATGCTAACATATAAACCCGGCCTATTCTTCACATGAACTCAAAGGGCCCAAGTAACTCGGGCTAAGTTCCTCTGTTTTCCAAAACTCGTCACACACCCAGGGGTGGTACTTGAAGACCATTATCGGCACGAACTCTAGCGTCGTCGCCGATTATCATACGATTTCTCCGTTTGCCGAACCTCTTCTAGACAAGCTTTACCTATCCACGATCTGCGGAACAAGCTGAACCAACTATCTCGAATCTTGCCAACATCGAACCAATCGGCCGTGACTTACACTTCCGCCCCTGAGGCCTCATAAAGGCGACATTTGAAAATTGAAATGGTAGCCTAAACACTCCTCCACGGAGACAACAATCCCCACAACTACCTCACGAAATACACACTGCCCGGCAGTGAACGCGGTCTGAGACTCGTGAGTTCCTAACCTTGCACAGTAAAACCTCGAGAAAAAGCAGTAGTAACACTGGCTCCATCATGCATCTTAAGGTGTAGGTAGGCACCTCGTGCAGCCTACCACCTTTACGATGTAACATCTCGCATAACCTCTGTAGAGTAAACGGTCCTTGCTAGAAGACAAGATGGTGACCTCGCCGGCGACTCATCGGTCGAATCGTCCACGAATTCGTGCGGTTAACTAAACTTGGGCCTAACACCTCGTGACCTATCACAAGGCGGGACCACCACAACCGACCCACTACCAAACATGCCGCGGGTTGACCCGCAACGTGGCCTCAACCCGACCAAGAACGCCGCTAAACGCTAGCTCTCAGAAGGAAAACTCACTAACCACGTTACGAAAACCTAGCGGTCTTCTTAGCTCAACTACCTCTTTCATTCCACACTACTCGGGGACTTATCCAGTAAACATAGCTCACGTGCACTATGCACTCTATAAGGTCAAATATAACATACGTCTTACTCGAGATGGCCTTACCTCTAAGGTCTCTACGTATAAAACTCTAAGGCTCACACCTTCTCTATCCCCAAATCTTACTTGGTTAACTAACCAAGATTTCTAATTACAATTTACACAATGCTATCGAATATAACACTTAAGGTATACTCACCCTATCACACATACTAATCCCAGAGGGTTAAAGATCTATCTGTATTTCTTGCATCACTCCCTTAGTCGTTCTAATCAAACGCCCGTAGTAGGCGCAGCTAAGGAAGATGACGAACTACCCACCGATCACGAAGGCTAAGTCCTCCTGAGGACACTCTTTCGACATCGGACCACGGCGGTCGTAGTACAACAAGTACCAACTAAAAGACGACATTCTCGGGATGGCGTGTCATCTGTGAGCGGAAGCCACGGAGTTCGACCAACTCCTGCATACCACGAGCATACGAAATCGTGGAAGACCACCTGCTGCTGGCGGAGTGCATATCTAATCTTTGGTGGCGACTCGCCTCGAAAGTTACCAAAGGACCTTCGCTCGGCCTCTACATTTGTCCTTTGTTAACCCGTCGATCTCTACGTTTCTTGGCTGCTGCGCCTGCACAATCCACCGCCATGCTCAAGCCTAATCGAAGAATTACTTCGCACAACCTCTCTTAGATAGTCATCAAGACTCGCGGTACATCGGTATACTCTTCGTTAGCCAAATCCATAGCTAATGTGAGGTTGTATCTTGGCAATCTATATTCTCTGTTCGATGCGTGGGATGAAGGTTCAAATGTCATGGCGCGATGAGGCTGCTGCCGTCGTTAAACTCTCTTGGGGCTAGCGACGTCGCGAAATCCCCGAATGAAGCATTACCCTTGGTAATGAGTGAGCCTGTGCCCACGTAACCCTCTGAACTCTACTCGCAGCTCCCTCGGCTGCCTTGCCCTCCTGGGCCCGGGTTTGCCCTACGCGGAGGCATAACGGCAAGGGAAAGAATTTCGTCAGAGGGTCCAACTTACAACACAGCTCTAAGGCACGATCTCAGAGTGAGAAGAATAGAAACCAATCCTAAATATCCTATAGCCTCCTGATTATTGGTGTGGTGCACAACACACCGATAATCAAGACTACTAGATACGATGCGTAGACACTTTCAGGATTAATCGCTCTGATACCACTTTTGTCACGACCGAACCGGGCGTGGTAGTGCCTACCGGGCACCCTAGTGACACAACATCAGTAATCGTGGAACATAAAACAAGACATGAAAATATTATGAAGTAAAGCGATGTCGGAGAAAACTTGCCTTACGGCATATATATATAAATCAATTTTAAAACCGACAGTTACATCCCATTACAACTCGCCCACGATACTACGGACCTCTAAGAATGATCGACAACAATGGCGGGGCGGGGCCCGCCATACCACGAATGTAAATACCTACAACGACGGGGACTATACCACCGATAAGCCTCGGAGAAACGGAGCTTCCCATCTGTTGACGTGACCCGAGAACTAGGATCAACGGCGGGTGTACCTCAACTGCGGCATGAACGGCCCGAAGGAGGTCGATAACAGTGCAAGTATGTGAAATCAAATAAATCATCGTAAATGAAATCATAGTAGTCTATATAAAGCGGGAGACATGTATGATAACCAAACTACGATTCACAATAAATAAGCGATCATATCAAGTCGTGGACTCACGCCTTCAAGTCATCACAATAGAGCGAATGCGGGGTAAATGCGAAGGCATAGCCGACTACTAAGACCCGATACAAACCAAATACCATAAAGCGCATCACGAGGTCTTTCTAGACCGCACGTGATCGAAGCGGCCACTCGCGCGATATCAATGTCGCGTCTATCCTCGAACTACCGTGACTCGCATAGGTCACACGCGAACCGCATGAGGTATTCCTCGAATCACGGTCCTGCATCGCCGAGGTATACCAGCGTCGAGCGGCTTAACCCCGGTATCCACCTAGGCTCCGCGGCCGCGTAGTCCTCAAAGACCGCATAGTCCTCAAAGACCGCATAGGGCATCCGCGTCAGGCTAAACACCGGAATGATCAATCCTGGAGCTCCTGACTCGCGTAGTCACAAGGCGCATAGGCCGTATAGACCCGCATCAAGGGTGGCAAGCCCTCGGTATAACAAGTCGAGGGTATGTGATATAATAACGATCTGGCGGGCTTAACGTTTGACAACGTAAGCACAACAAGAGTGACCCCTTACATAATAATCACAAGATACTAACACACGTAGCATCCTAACATGTTTACTTATCAAATCAACAAGAAAGTATTACAAGGCTATCACAAACCAATACAATCAAGTTATTCACACAAGGTACTTTCTACTAACAAGTTGTACCTATCCCCAAAGTACTTCACACATTAAATCTTTAAAAAGAACGTTTAGTTCACATAAGTCACACAATACCCGTAGTATAAAATAGAGTGATCTTTTAAGTAATCAAAATACTTACCTTTGTAAAATCAAGTAACAACATTATTTTCCAAGCGTCCAAGTTTGCCTAATTTCAAGTGTTTACGTTTCTTATTTTAGAAAGGTTTAGTAGTTCATAGTCTTATTTATTTAGGAATATAATTCTCTTTTAACAATCGAAAAACATAAACCTTATGAGTGAGTAGGACATTCTTGTTTCTAACAATCTTATTACGACCATGATCTAGGAAATATCATTTTGTCTCATCTTAGCTTATGCGGATGGAAGTTTCTCTTGGTTTTAATAATACTTAATCTGTCAAAACATTTCCTTTTATTAACGCTGCAGTGGTTTGTCGATACGTTCGATTTAGAAATCAAGAAAACATTCTTAAGCCGTTATACCTAACTTCCCATAAAGCTAGTATAACTCTTAAGTTTTCAAAAGAAACCAAGTATTACTCTTCTTTCAAAATGATTCAAAAATCCTTTGAAATACTTCAAGTTCTTTATTATCACGTAACCAGCCATTTACAGTTCAAATCAGTTACCTTTTAAAAACCACAAGTATTTTCTTACCTACATAAAGCTGTTATAACCAACTTCCCATAAAGCCGTTATAACACTTTATGTTTTAGACCAATCAAATACATTTAACACATGTACGTCTACCGTACTACATAGTTACACACACATCATGCTAGAAGAGATAGGAAGAGGTTCACATACCTCGCGACGAGTATCGACTAATAGCAAAACGCTCAAAGTACTTCCAAACTTCGGCTACTCCTTAAGCCAGTAGATCGCGCCACGTAGTACTTCAACCTATAAGGCCACAAGGCGCTTATTAATATTTAGGTCTAATCGTAGAACATTCTAAAGAAAATTCGGCACCTCCCCGCACATGGCGTAAATCTCTCTCTATCGGTGGCTACCAAGCCAACGGGGTTATACGTCTAATCGAACGTGCACAATTCTACCTCAGAAAAGCTACACAAGTCTCATGTCTGATCCCATGTAAATCTGATTCAAGATTACTCTTTCAAAAGGTTTCTTATTATTCAGGGCTTAAGTCAAAAGACATTGCGACAACAACGTTCAGTTCTATATATAGTATACTTCAACTATATAGTCTAACAATCATGTAATTTCCAATTACAATAGAGACAAGATATTTACCTCGATAAGCCCATAATTATCCAAGTTTAAATGTCGATCTGAGCAAGGTTTAGCTCTACTCAGTGCGCTCCAACCCGCTCCAAACAACCCTTAGAAGTTCTACGACCTCTACTTAATACTCCAACCAACTATGGAGATTTTCCTTAGGGTTTCGGTTTGAGACAAAAAGGACATCTGTAGTATTTAGACTCTACGTATAGAGGTTTCTTTGGAATACTACAAGGTATACGGCTAAGGTAATTTGGGTATAGTAACAATACTTTTGAGAGTATTTCTACAAAGAGGGGGGGTATGTTACACGAGAACAACACTCTAAGAGAGGGGGGGTTCTCGGCTAAGGCTCATGAGGAGAGGGTTTCGGCCAAAGGCCTTCCCACGGGGGAGAGGGGCTCTTGGACGAGAGTCAACAAGAGGGAGGAGAGGGGTTTCAAGACTTAGAACAAGTGAAGAGTGGATGAAGAAGTTCATCACTAAGGTATTTATAGGAAAACCAAAGGCCAACCAATGGCCAAGATTAAGCCATGTGCAAGGCAAGTGTAAGGCGAGATCAAGCCAAGTGCACCCTAACCCTACTCCACAAAACAAGGCACAAAACAAGCCACAAAACAAGCCACAAAACAAGGCCCAAAATAAGGGACCAATCGGCCAAGGCCAACCAACCCCTTTACCGTCCAATGAGGGTGACAAGTGTCACCCTCCCGTTGGTCCAAAAATGTTCGTCTCTCGGAAAAATCCGCAAAAATAATAAATGACATAGCCGGAATTTTCTCTACAAAAAGTCATGAAACGTTTAGTCGAAAAACGACTCTAAACGGGTGTTGAGAACAAAATAATTCGGCCAAGCCACTTTAAACTTCAAAATTTTCTACGTCGCCCCACGCATACTGCGGAAATACGGTATAACGATGTGTTAATCGAACGTAGTTGTACGGCAATGTCTTTTGACTTAAGCCTGAATAATAAGAATCTTGAAGTGTTTCAAAAGTATATATATAGTACGGTAGACGTACGTGTGTTAACTGAACGTAGTTGTACGACAATGTCTTTTGACTTAAGCCTGAATAATAAGAAACTTGAAGTGTTTTAAAAGAGTTAAGAAACCTTTTTGAAAGAAGAGTAATACTTGGTTTTGAAAACATAAGAGTTATACTAGCTTTATGGGAAGTTAGGTATAACGTCTTAAGAGAGGTAAAGAGAATGACTTACTGATTTTATAAGTTAAGAGACTTGATCTTAAAAGATAAGAGACTTGACTTAAACGAGTTAAAATGAATTTTGTGTGAAACCTCATTCGTGAGTAATGAGTACGTGGTTTTTAAAAGGAATAATGTTTTACTGATTTCGGAAATCAGAATAAGTATCGACAAACCACTGCAGCGCTAATAAAAGGAAATGTATTGATTAATGAAGTATTATTAAAACCAATAGAAACCTCCATCTGCATAGAAGCTAAGATGAGACAAAATGATATTACATTTCCTAGATCATGGCTGCTTAATAAGATTTATTATGAACAAGAATAACCTACTCACATATAAGGCGTATGTTTCTCAGATTGTTTTAAAAGAGAATTATATTCTTAAGTGAATAAAACTATGAACTATGAAACCTTTCTAAAATAAGAGACTTAAGTACTTGAAATTAGGCAAACTTGAACTTAGGGAAAAGAATGTTGTTACTTGATGTTGAAAAGGAAAGTGTTTGGGTTTACCTAAAAATGTGAGTCACCCTATTTTTATACTACGGGTATCGGGTGATCTTTATAAAAGAAATGGATCTTTTAAAAAGAATCTAACGTATGTAATACTTGGGGGTCAGAACCTGGACTTTGGCCTAAAATAAACTTGAGTTGTGTGTAACTTGCCTATGTTTGTGTTTGATAGCCTTGTTGTGCAAATACTGTATTTCCATACCACCGCGTCTCTCGATGGAGGGCCGGCTGATTTGTTATGAACGATTCTTCACCGAGTCCCACGAGATGGTAGGACACGTATTTCATCTGATTATTCACCGAGTCCCACGAGATGGGCCGGGACACGTATTTCATATGATTATTCACCGAGTCCCACGAGATGGGCCGGGACACGTATTTCATCTGATTATTCACCGAGTCCCACGAGATGGGCCGGGACACGTATTTCATCTGATTATTCACCGAGTCCCACGAGATGGGTCGGGACACGTATTTCATCTGATTCTTTACAGAGTCCCATGGGATGGGCCGGGACACGTACTCCACATGATTCTTTACCGAGTCCCACGGGATGGGCCGGGACACGTATTCCACACGATTTATACCTGGATCGGCGGTGAGGAAGGAGTTCCACGGCGTGAGGTGACTTGAGGTGTGAGTCCCCGGCGACATGGCCGCTTTTATGTTGTGAGCGTAGTTTGGTTATCATACATGTCTCTGCTTTATATAGACTATTATGATTTCATTTCTGATATTTTCTGATTTCACATACTTGGTACCTGTTGTACTGACCTCCTTCGGGGGGCTGCGTTCATGCCGCAGGTAGAAGTACATCGGTTGTGTTATACCCCGTATTTCCTGAGTATATACGTAAGGACATACGTACGACAATTTGAGATTTAAAGTTTGGCTAGTTTCGAAATTTTGTGCACAACCCCCGTATAGAATCGTTTTTAGTGAAGCGTTTCTGAGAACTTGCGAAGGAAAATACGGCTATGTCGGTTTGTTTTTTTGCGGATTTTTACGGGCGATGGAACATTTTTGGGGCAACCAGAGGGTGACACTTGTCACCCTCAGTGGCGATGTGGATGGCGGTTGGGTCACGGGTTTGGGGCCAATTGGCTCCTTGTTTTGCCTTGTTTGTGGCTTGTTTGGTGCCTTGTTTTGTGCCATGTTTGGTGGAGTAGGGATAGGGTGCACTTGGCTTGATCAAGGCCTTACACTTGCCTTGCACATGGCTTGATCTTGGCCATTGGTTGGCTTTTGGTTTTCCTATAAATACCCCCCTAAGCTTGAAGACTTCATCATCCCAAATCTTCCAAGGCTTGAGTCCTCTCCTTCCCTCTTGAGTTGTTCTCGTCCTAAGCCTTCCCCTCCCCTTTGGAGTGGCCTTGTGGCGAGAGCCTCCTCCCCCTTAGTAGTGTTGGTAGAGGGTACCCACTAGCCTATTTGTTTCGTATAATACACCCCCTCGTGGTAGAAGTATTCTCCAAGTATTGTTATAATGCCCAAAATACCTTAGCCTTTACCTTGTTGTATTCCAAAAGTTACCTCTATACGTAGAGTCCGGAAATACTACCTTTTGTCCTTTTAGTCTCAAACCGAAACCCTAAGGAAATCTTCATAGTTGGTTGAAGTATTTAAGTAGAAGTTGGTTAGAACTTCTAAGGGTTGTTTCGAGAGGATTGGAGCGCACGGAGTTGGAGCTAAACCTTGCTCAGGATCGACTTTTATCTCGGATAATTTTGGGCTTATCGAGGTAAATAATCTTTGTTATACCCCGTATTTCCAGAGTGTGTACGTGAGCGCGTACGTATTATAATTTGAGCCTTAAAAGTTGGCTAGTTTCGAAATTTGTACACAACACCCGAAAGGAGTCGTTTTTCGACGAAACGTTTCCACATCTTTCGTAGGGAAAATTCCGGCTATGTCATTAATAATTTTTGCGGATTTTTCCGAGAGACGAAACATTTTGGACCAACGAGAGGGCGACATTTGTCACCCTCTAATTGGAAGGAGTGGACGGACGAAATGGGCTAGTCTTGCACGTTTTTGGTGTTGAAATTTTGGTCAAGGGTTAGGTAGGATATTTTGTGTAGATGGATAAGGTAGCACATGGATTAATCTTGGCCTTACACTTGCCTAACACTTGGATGGATCTTGGCCATTGGTTGGCCATTCCTTGACCTATAAATACCCCTCTAAGTTGAAGACTTTCTTCATCCAAAACTTGAGCAATCTATCTAAGTCTCAAATACTCCCTCCCTCTTGTCTTGCTATCGTCCAAAGTCCTCCCCTTTGAGCAAGGCCCTGGCGAGCCTCCCACTCCCCTTTGTGGTACCACTGGCCAGTGGGGTACACCCCCCCCCCTAGCCTTGTTGTCTCGTATAAATACCCCTTTTTGTGGTATAGAAATACTCTCCTAGTATTGTTATAATGCCCAAATACCTTGGCCTAAATACCTTGTAGTATTCCCAAGGTTACACTTTTACAAAAGCCAGAAAATACTATTATACTTCCTCGATCCACAAAAACGAAACCCTAAGTAAATCTTCACCCGTAGTTGAAGTCATAAGTAGAAGTTGGTTAGAACTTCTAAGGGTTGGTTGGAGCAGTTGGGCGCCGGAGTAGGAGCTAAACGTTGTTCGGGATCGACGTATAACTTGGATAATTTTGGGCTTAACGAGGTAAACACTCTTGACCTTACATTGTAATTGGAAATTACATGTTGTAGGAGTATATAGTTAAGTATACTATATATAGAACTGATCATAGTTGTGCGGCAATGTCTTTTGACTTAAGCCTGAATAATACTTACGGCAATGTCTTGCGACTTAAGCTGAATTTAAAGAAGTGGCGAGCTGTAATTACATAGGGTGTATTACTGATGAGACTTGTGTAGCATTCTTGTGTAGTAGAATTGTACACGTCGGTTAGGCGTGTTAACCCCACGGTTGGCTTGGTAGCGGCCTCGTTAGAGGAGGAGATTTCTGTTGTTGCGGGGAAGTCTTGCCGAATTTTATTTAGAATATTCTACGTCGGGATCTAAAGATATTAATAGGCGCCTTGTGGCCTCTATAGGTTGAAATACTACGTGTGGCGCGATCTACTCGGCAAGGTGCGGACGGTTTGAGGTACTTGAGCGTTTTGCTATTAGTCGATAATCGTCGCGAGGTATGTGAACCTCTTCCTATCTCTTCTAGCATGATATGTGTGAACTATCTAGTACGGTGGACGTACATGTGCTAAATGTATTTGATTGGTTTAAAACATAAAGTGTTATAACGGCTTTATGGGAAGTTGGTTATAACAGCTTTATGTAGGTAAGAAAATACTTGTGATTTTTAAGAGGTAACTGATTTGAACTATAAGCGTGGCTATGTGATAATAAAGAACTTGAAGTATTTCAAAGATTTTGAATCATTTTGAGAGAAGAAGTAATACTTGGTTTTTGGAAACTTGAGAGTTATACTAGCTTTATGGGAAGTTAGGTATAACGGCTTAAAAATGTTTTACTGATTTCGGAAATCAGAATGTGTATCGACAAACCACTGCAGCGTTAATAAAAGGAAATGTTTTGGACAGATTTAGTATTATTAAAACCAGTAGAAACTTCCATCTGCATAGAAGCTAAGATGAGACAAAAATGACATTTCCTAGATCATGGCTGCTTAATAAGATTGATTATAAACAAGAATAACCTACTCACTTATAAGACATAGGTTTCTCAAAAAAAACGTTTAAAGGAGAATTATGTTTTAAAGGATTTAAAACTATGAACTACGAAACCTTTTCTAAAATGAGAAACTTGAGCATTTGAAATTAGGCAAACTTGAACGTTTGGAAAAATAAGGTTGTTACTTGATTTTACAAAAGAAAGCATTTTGGTTTACTTAACAATGTTAATCACTCTAATTTTATACTACGGGTATCGGGTGACCTTTGTAAAAGAAATGGATCTTAAAAGGAATTTAACGGACGTAGTACTTTAAGGTTAAAAATCCGGACTTTGACATAAAATGAAAGTACCTTGAGTTGTGTGTAACTTGCTTATGCTTGTTGTTATGAAACTTGACCATGTTACGTGTGATAGCCTTGTTGTGCAAGTATTGTGTTCTACTCGATTACCGGTTCATCCGGGAATGTATGTCACTTGATTACCGGTTCATCCGAATGTATTTCACGATTACGGTTCATCCGAATGTATTTCACCCGACACGGCTCATCCGGAATGTATTTCACGACACGGTTCATCCGGAATGTATTTCACCGACACGGTTCATCCGAATGTATTTCACTTGACTCACGGCTCATCCGGAATGTATTTCACTCGACTCACGGTTCACGGGATGAGCAGAATGTATTCCACACGTTTCTATATTGGGTCCATAAGATGGGCGAGACTGTTATACGTATCACATGATTTGTACCTAGATGCCGGCGGTGAGGAAGAAGTTCCACGGCGTGAGGATGACTTTGAGGCGTGAGTCACGACTTGACATATTTGCTTTTATGTTGTGAATCGTAGTTTGGTTATCATACATGTCTCTGCTTTATATAGACTATTATGATTTCATTCTGATATTTCTGATTTCACGTACTTGGTACTGTTATCGACCTCCTTGAAATTGCGTTCATCTGCGCAGTAAAAGGTACATCGATCGATCCCGCTTATAGGATCACATTTCAGCGTGTTGGGAAGCTCCGTTCCTTGGAGGCTTATCTTTTGGTATGTTACCACAGTGCAGTAGATTCTTATACATTCGTGGTATGGCGGCCTGTCCTGGTCATAGCATTGTAAAAATCTTAAGTGCAGCCTTTGTTGTAGGCGTGGTTTGTAAAAGGATAACCGTTCGGGTATTTATGTATATATGATGAAGGCAAGCTGTTTTGGTTGCTTTGTTTATTTATCTTTTCTCTTAATTCATGTTCATGTTTTTATTTCGCTGATTTTCTCGATGTTGTATCACTAGGGTGCGGGTAAGGCACGATCACGGGCAGGTTCGGTCGTGACAAAAGTGGTATCGAGCGATTAGTCCTCGGAAAGTGTCTACGACCGTGTCTAGTAGAGTCTTGATTATCGGTGTGTTGTGCACATCTATAATCGAGGAGGCTATAGGACATTTAGGATTGGTTTCCATTCTTCTCATTACGAGATCGTGCCTTAGAGCGGTGTGATAAGTTGGACCCCTCAGCGTATTCCTTTCCTTTACGGTGATGCCTCGCGTAGGCAACCAGCCCGGATGGGCAAGGCGATCGAGGAGTCGTTAGTGAGATCTGAGAGAGAATGCGAGCGCGAGCGTCGATCAAGTCTGATGCTTCCGGCCCGGGTTTCGTGACTCACGCACCGGCCAGTTTAGAGCGCAGCGATGGCGGTGAGACTCTGAAGACGAGCCTCGGTCCCACGGCTGGAAGCAGATGAGATAAGTACAAGGAGATGGCCCGATTCTTGGCGAGTCGTGGCGAATATGAGATAGGCTGGATCAGCGATTCCGGCCCGAGCACCGTAGTTCACCCCGGCGAGCGGTTTGAGGCTACGTGACTTTACGAGTTGTAGCGCCCGATGTTCTATGGATCGAGAGCGAGAAGACCTCGGGAGTTTATCAAGCGACTCTGACGGATCATGAGTGATCGAGCCTCGAGGCGAGTCGGTGGTATTGAGTTCGCATCACCGCGTGATCTGCGATTGATAGTTTGATTCGTGGAGCTGTCCGGGAAGAGCATGCACTTCCAGCGATTTGGGACGAGTTCTCGAGGCATTTCTTGCACATTTCTTGCCTCGCGGATGAGGAGGGCTCGGGTAAACAGTTTTTGACATTAAGGCGGGGCGGGCGGGCGGTTAGAGAGTACAATGTGAGTTCGACTCATTAGCTCGGTATGTTCCCGTGGTAGCCGATATGGAGGACAAAGTACACCGCTACGTCACCGGTGGGCGATTACTTGGCAGAGGCATGCGGGTGTAGCTCTTCACCGGGCATGGACATTGCCGCGTCTGGCTCATGCACTAGGATGTGAGGCACGGAGGTCGACGGAATGGCCGAGATCGGCGAAGAGGCGAGCAGCAGGTCCTTTGGTAACTTCGAGGCGGACGCCTCGGTGATCTAGTTATGTACCTCGCCAAGACAGAGTGGTCCTCCCGGTCTTGGGGCGTTCAGGTATTCGAGGCTGGTCGAGCTCGGGGCTTCGTTCCGGTATACGTGAGTGCTAGCGGCCGGATTCATGTCCCCCTCGGTGTGCGATGTGGCAAACATCATCCCGGGAATGTCGTCTTTTTGCGGTGTTTGTTTCACTGCGCGTCGAGGGCCATGTGACGAAGGCGTGCTTATAGGAGAGTGCAGGCGGCAGCGCGACCTCTGGATCGATGGCGGGTTCATCCGCCCTACGATTATGCGCCTGCGAGTGGACTTACGATTAGAGTGGAGCGGTGGCCGGTATATCCTTAACCCTACAGAGGCTTGTATGTTTTGATGTTATGTTAATGTGTTAAGTGTTATGTTCGGATAGCTTTGTCTTTGAAATGTGATTTAGGAACTGGTTGGGGAAAAGGGTAAGCACAGGGTGAGAAATGATGAACCTTAGAATATTACGTGGAGACCTTAGATGTAAGGCCGTCTTGAGTACAAGATTTTGCGAGTGATCCTTGTCAGTGCATTTTATGCCTAGAAAGTATTGTGTGATAAGTCCTGGTTGGGTAAATGAAAGTGGTATCTTTCGTGATGTGATTTAGCAAGATTGTTCCGTGTCGGCGAGCAAGAGTTGGCGCGACAGATGGGTCGGGTTGGGGCCGTGTTGCGGGCAACCCGCGATCTGTTCGAGGTGGGGTCAGCTGGGTGGTCCCGCGGTGGTAGGGTCACAAGGGTGCTAGGCCCAAGTTTAGATGACCATCGTATGAGTTTGTGGATATGTTCGATCTGAAGCGGATCGTGAAGGCCGGAAGTGGCCTTAAGGAAGATTGAGGCTAGTAAGATAACCAAGTTGGAGGTGGTGACTCGAGTGGAAAAGCGAAGCGTTGGCGGAAGTGTGGTACGGATACTAGAAAGTGCGAGTGTTCGAGAAGGGTACAACGAGATGGGGGAGAAGTGAACGTGTGTGATCATTTCTTGTAAAGGGAGAAGGTGCTAAGGATGTATATTTTTTACCTCAGGGATCGCATGCAGTCCGGTACCATTTGTTGGGTCGCCGGAGTGACACTAGAACCTCGCGGCAAAGTGACAAAAGTTTGTGATGTTAGAGGTGTTTCCTCGTGGACTTGGATGTAAGTATTTGCGCAGGTGTTTCTGTGGCCAGGTGTGGCAGGATTGTTCTCGTAAGTATAGTAGTGAAGACTATACTGGCGCATGTTTGTTTTGAGGCTTAGAAGGAACATTCGGGACGAATGTTTCTAAGGAGGAGAATGTTATACCGTATTTCCAGTGTGTGCGTGGAGCGTCGTATTATAATTTGAGCCTTAAAAGTTGGCTAGTTTCGAAATTTGTACACAACACCCGAAAGAGTCGTTTTTCGACGAAACGTTTCCACAGCTTTCGTAGGGAAAATTCTGGCTATGTCATTTATAATTTTTATGGATTTTTCCGAGAGGCGAAACATTTTGGACCAACGAGAGGCGACACTTGTCACCTCTAATTGGAAGAGTGGACGGACGAAATGGGCTAGTCTTGCACGTTTTTGGTGTTGAAATTTTGGTCAAGGGTTAGGTAGGATATTTTGTGTAGATGGATAAGGTAGCACATGGCTTAATCTTGGCCTTACACTTGCCTAACACTTGGATGGATCTTGGCCATTGGTTGGCCATTCCTTGACCTATAAATACCCCTCTAAGTTGAAGACTTTCTTCATCCAAAACTTGAGCAATCTATCTAAGTCTCAAATACTCCCTCCCTCTTGTCTTGCTATCGTCCAAAGTCCTCCCCTTTGAGCAAGGCCCTTGGCCGAAACCTCCTCCCCTTAGTGGTACCCTAGCCGTGGGGTACACCACCCCTAGCCTTGTTGTCTCGTATAAATAAACCCTTTTTGTGGTATAGAAATACTCTCCTAGTATTGTTATAATGACCAAATAACTTTGCCTAAATACCTTGTAGTATTCCCAAGGTTACACTTTTACAAAAGCCCAGAAAATATTATTATACTTCCCTCGATCCACAAAACGAAACCTAAGTAAATCTTCACCCGGAGTGGAAGTCATAAGAAGAACTGGGTTAGACCTTCTAAGGGTTGGTTGGAGCAGTTGGGCGCCGGAGTAGGAGCTAAGCGTTGTTCGGGATCGACATATAACTTGGATAATTTTGGGCTTAACGAGGTAAACACTCTTGACCTTCATTTGTAATTGGAAATTACATGTTGTAGGAGTATATAGTTAAGTATACTATATATAGAACTGATCATAGTTGTGCGGCAATGTCTTTTGACTTAAGCTGAATAATACTTACAGAATGTCTTGCGACTTAAGCTGAATTTAAAGAAGTGAATCTGTAATTACATAGGGTGTATTCTGATGAGACTTGTGTAGCATTCTTGTGTAGTAGAATTGTACACGTCCGGTTAGGCGTGTTAACCCACTGGTTGGCTTGGTAGCGGCCTCGTTAGAGGAGGAGATTCTGTTGTTGCGGGAGAGTCTTTGCGAATTTTACGTAGAATATTCTACGTCGGGATCTAAAGATATTAATAGGCGCCTTGTGGCCTCTATAGGTTGAAATACTACGTGTGGCGCGATCTACTCGGCAAGGTGCGTGACGGTTTGAGGTACTTGGAGCGTTTTGCTATTAGTCGATAATCGTCGCGAGGTATGTGAACCTCTTCCTATATCTTCTAGCATGATATGTGTGAACTATCTAGTACGGTAGACGTACATGTGCTAAATTTATTTGATTGGTTTAAAACATAAAGGGTTATAACGGCTTTATGGGAAGTTGGTTATAACAGCTTTATGTAGGTAAGAAAATACTTGTGATTTTTAAGAGGTAACTGATTTGAACTATAACTGGCTGGCTATGTGATAATAAAGAACTTGAAGTATTTCAAAAGATTTTTGAATCATTTTGAGAGAAGAAGTAATACTTGGTTTTTGGAAACTTGAGAGTTATACTAGCTTTATGGGAAGTTAGGTATAACGGCTTACAAATGTTTTACTGATTTCGGAAATCAGAATGTGTATCGACAAACCACTGCAGCGTTAATAAAAGGAAATGTTTTGGACAGATTTAGTATTATTAAAACCAGTAGAAACTTTCATCTGCATAGAAGCTAAGATGAGACAAAAATGACATTTCCTAGATCATGGCTGCTTAATAAGATTGATTATAAACAAGAATAACCTACTCACTTATAAGACATAGGTTTCTCAAAAAAACGTTTAAAGGAGAATTATGTTTTAAAGGATTTAAAACTATGAACTACGAAACCTTTTCTAAAATGAGAAACTTGAGCATTTGAAATTAGGCAAACTTGAACGTTTGGAAAAATAAGGTTGTTACTTGATTTTACAAAAGAAAGCATTTTGGTTTACTTAACAATGTTAATCACTCTAATTTTATACTACGGGTATCGGGTGACCTTTGTAAAAGAAATGGATCTTAAAAGGAATTTAACGGACGTAGTACTTTAAGGTTAAAAATCCGGACTTTGACATAAAATGAAAGTACCTTGAGTTGTGTGTAACTTGCTTATGCTTGTTGTTATGAAACTTGACCATGTTACGTGTGATAGCCTTGTTGTGCAAGTATTGTGTTCTACTCGACACGGTTCATCCGAATGTATGTCACTTGATTACGGTTCATCCGGAATGTATTTCACGATTCGGCTCATCCGAATGTATTTCACACGATTACGGTTCATCCGAATGTATTTCACTGACACGGTTCATCCGGAATGTATTTCACGATTAGGTTCATCCGAATGTATTTCACTTGACTACCGGTTCATCCGGAATGTATTTCACTCGACTCTGGTTCGTAGGATGAGCAGGAATGTATTCCACACGTTTCTATATTGGGTCCATAAGATGGGCGAGAGACCGATATCGTATCACATGATTTGTACCTAGGCTGCGGCGGTGAGGAAGAAGTTCCACGGGCATGAGGATGACTTTGAGGCGTGAGTCACGACTTGACATGATGCTTTTATGTTGTGAGCGTAGTTTGGTTATCATACATGTCTCTGCTTTATATAGACTATTATGATTTCATTTACTGATATTTCTGATTTCACGTACTTGGTACTGTTATGCGACCTCCTTGAAGTGCGTTCATCTGCATGAGTAAAGGGTACATCGATCGCCGATCCCCGCTTATAGGATCACATTTCGTGTTGGGAAGCTCCGTTCCTTGGAGGCTTATCTTTTGGTATGTTACCACAGTGCAGCAGATTCTTATACATTCGGGGTATGGCGGGAGCCTGTCCGTCATATTGTAAAAATCTTAGAGTGCATGCTTTATTGTGGCGGGGTTTGTAAAAGGATAACTGTTCGGGTATTTATGTATATATGATGAAGGCAACTGTTTTGGTTGGCCTGTTTATTTATCTTTTCTCTTAATTCATGTTCATGTTTTTATTTCCGCTGATTTTCTCTGATGTTGTATCACTAGGGTGCCCGGGGTAAGGCACCAGTCACGGGCCCGGGTTCGGGTCGTGACAATCTTGTCCCCTTATTGTAATTGGAAATTACATGTTGTAGGATTATATAGTTGAAGTATACTATATATAGAACTGAACATAGCTTTGCGGCAATGTCTTTTGACTTAAGCCTGAATATAATAAAAAGAAATCGAATCAGTAATTACATAGGGCGTATTCTGATGAGACTTGTGGTATTACTGTATAGTAGAATTGTATACGTCCGGTTAGACGTATAAACCCCCCCCCCCCTGGTTGGCTTGGTAGCCGGCCTCGATAGATGAGGAGATTTACGCTGTTGCGGGGGGGGGGGGAGGTGCTGCCGAATTTTCTGTAGAATATGGAACCGTGCGGTTAGAAGTTAATAGACGTTTGTGGCCTTATAGGTGGAAGTACTGCGAGTAGCGTATTCTACTTGAAGAGTGGAAACGGCTAGCCGATTCTGATCTTGTGGAGCGTTTTGCTTATTGTCGATACTGTCGCGGTATGTGAACCTCTTCCTATCCTTCTAGCATGATGCTTTGTTAACTATGTATGCGGTGACGATACGTGTGCTAAATGAGTTGGTTGGTTTAAAACATAGGGTGTTATAATAGCTTTATGGGAAGTTAGTTATAACGACTCTATGTAGGTAAAAGATTGGTTTATTGATTGTAGAAGTTAAGAGACTTGATCTTGAAAGATAAGAGACTTAACTTGTTTTACTTGGTTATTAACATTTTGTTAAATGTGTTGTGAAACCTCATTCGCGAGTAATGAGTACTTGGTTTTAAAAAGAATAATGTTTTATTGATTTGGAAATGAGAATAAGTGTCGAACAAACCACAATGGCGCTAATAAAGGAAAGTGTATTGACAAATAACTAATTGTTATTAAAAACAGTAGAAACCTCCATCTGCATAGAAGCTAAGATAAGACAAACTTGTATTACATTTCCTAGATCATGGTCACTGTAACAAGATTGTAGTAAACAAGAATAAACGGCTCACGTCTGAGACATATGTTACTCAATTGTTTTAAAAGAGATTAAGATTATGAGTTATGAAACCTTTCTAAAATGAGAAACTTGAGCATTTGAAATTAGGCAAACTTGAGCGTTTGGAAAATAATGTTGTTACTTGATTTTACAAAGGGAGTATTTTAGTTTACTTAAAAAGATAGTCACTCTATTTTATACTACGGGTATTATGTGACTTTTGTGAAAAGCAGATCCTTAAAAGGAATTTAATGTCGTAGTACTTTAGGGTTAAAACAGGACTTTGATATAAAATGGAAGTACCTTGAAGTGTGTAACTTGCCTATGCTTGTTGTTGTGTAACTCGCCTATGCTTGTTGTGATAGCCTTTGTTGTGCAAGTGTTGATATCGGTGACTTCTTGGGAAGGAGTGGATCTTTTATAAAAGTCTAGAAGTATGGTAATTTGCTTGAGTTTGTTTGTGATAGCTTTGGTTGTGCGGTATATTGTTGTTGATGCCACGTGGACATGTCTACCGTCACGGTCAGGGGCATGTGGCGTGCGGCGGGGTTGATTACGATATATTGTTATTGTGGTTACATGGACATGTCTACACCGATGCAGAATTCCGAGGGCGTGTGGCCATGCGGCGGGGTTGATCACCCAGTATTATTGTTGTTAATGTCACATGGACGTGTCTACCGTCTGGAATTCGGGGCATGTAGCCACGGGGCATTGTTATTATTGTTGCATCATGGACATGTCTACACCGATGCAGAAATTCCGGGGGCATGTGGCCATGGGGCATTGTTATTATTGTTGCATCATGGGCATGTCTACACGATCTGACTCGGGGCATGCAGCCATGATGCGAACACGATTGATGTTGTGGGCGTGAGACCCATAGTTATATTTGAGTGATGACTTGAGGGCGTGAGTCTCTGACTTGACATGACTGCTTTTATGTTGTGAACTGTAGTTTTGTTATCATACATGTCTCCTATTTTTATATAAGACTGTTATGATTTCATTCTGATATTTCGATTTCACATACTTGGTACTGTTATGCGACCTCGCCTTGGGCTGCGTTCATCTGCGCAGTAGAGTACATCGGTAGTGGATCCTCGCCATAGGATCACGATTCAACGTATTGGGAAGCTCCGTTTCTTGGAGGCTTATTCTTTGGTATGTGTTCCCCGAGTTGTAGGTTCTTGTACATTCGAGTATGGCGGGGCCTGTCCGTCATGGTTGTTGTAAATCTTAGAGGTGCAGAAATCTTGTTGTGGCGGGGTTGTAAAAAGGATTAAACTGTTCGGGTTTTATGTATATATACAGAAGGCAACTGTTTTTGGTTGACCTGTTTTATGATCATATATCTTGTTTCATGTTTATGTTTTATTTTCCGCTGGTTTTCTCTGATGTTGTATCACTAGGGTGCCCGGGGTAAGGCACCAGTCATGGGCCAGGGATCGGGTCGTGACAGGTTGTAGATCCTCGCTCATAGGATCAAAGTGCAGCGTGTTGGGAAGCCCCGTTTCTTCGGAGGCTTATCTTTTGGTATGTTACCCTGAGTCTGTAAGTTCTTGTACATTCAGGGGTATGGCGGGGCCCTGTCCCGCCATAGTTGTCATTTCATTCTTAGAGGTCTGTAGTACTGTTGTGGGCAGGGTTGTAAAAAGGATTAAACTGTTCGGGTTTTTATATATATGTACAGAAGGCAACTGTTTTGGTTGGCCTGTTTGTTTATCCTGTCTCTTGTTTCATATTTATGTTTTATGTTCCACTGATTTTCTATGATAAATGACTACTTGGGTGCCCGGGTAAGGCACCAGTCACGGCCCCCGGATCGGGTCGTGACAAAAGGGAAATTGTGAGCCTTAGAATATTACACATGGAGACCTTAGATGCAAGCCCGTCTTGAGTAAATGATTTTCGTGGGTGATATCTGTCGAGATACATAGTATACGTGGAGTGTATTTGTGTGATAAGTCCATGAGTGGTGTGAAATGTAATTGGGTAGTTAAGCTAAGGAGACCACTAGGTTTCTTTTTGTGACTTGTGTAGTGAGATTGTTCCGGGCCTGGAACAAGAGTTTGGTACGAAGTGGGTCGGGTTGAGGTCATATTGCGGGTCAACCCGCAGCCCGGAATGAAGTGGGGTAAGTTTGAGGTGGTCCCGCTAGGTAATAGGGTCACGAGGGTGCTAGGCCCAAGTTTAGGTAACCATCGTACGAGTTCGTGAATGCGTTCGACCTGAATCGGATCGTTAAGGCCGGGAATGGCCTTAAAGGAAATCGAGGCTAGTAAGATGACCAAGTTTGGAGGTGGTAAATCCAAAGTTTTGGAAACTGAAGCGATAACGGAAATGTGGTACATGTACTATAGGGAGTTTGGGTACGAGAAGGGTACGACGAGTAAGGGAAGAAGCGAACATGTGTTAAGAGAATAGAAGTGATCGTTTCTTTTGTGAAGTGAAGGTGCGAAGGGAGTATCTTTTAGACCATGGGTGGGAGCTTTTGTGATGTTAGAGGTGATTCCTCGTTGACTTGGATTTAAGTATTGCGCGTGTGTTATATTATGGCCAGGTGTGGCATAATTGGTTATGTAAGTATAGTAGTGAAGACTATCTAAGACATGTGTTTGAAGACTTAGAAGGAACATTCGGGACGAATGTTTCTAAGGGGGGAAGAATGTTACACCCCGTAGTTCCAGGGTATGAATATGAGGACGTACGTACGAGAATACGACATAAAAATTGGAAAGGAAGAAATATGTGATTTTTCGACGGAAAAGTTTCCGGATTTTGTGAAGGAAAAAGGTTTATTATTGAGAATTGGATTCTCAACTTTGGTATTTAAGACTTTAATAATTTATAAGAATTATGGATTTTATTTTCCGGAATTGGTCACGTGGGGCCCACGGGAGGAATTTACGGTTTTGTGGGGCCCACTTTATTTTCGGATTTTTGGCATTACGGATATTTTCGGAAGATGAAATATTTTGGACGAGTAGGAGGGCGACACATGGCACCCCCATGTGGCCTTATGGCCGAATTGGTGTGCCACTTGTCATATGGGACGTTTTTAGGGAGACATGTGGCTAGCCACATGTCTCAATTTTGTGGTGGACATATGGTTGGTAGAATCCACACACACATGTCCCCAATCTTCACCCTACACATGCTTTCATCCTAGCCATTGGTTGGCCTATAAATACACCCTTAAGGCTTGCAAGATTTCTTCATCACTTAGACAATTTCCAAGACAAAAAAATATATACTCCCTCCTTTGTAGTCTCGGCCAACCCCCCCCCCCCCCCTCTTGTGAAGAATTTCTTCAATTGTTGTGGTATAATCCCAAATACCTTAGCCTTGTATCCCTAGTAGTATTCTAAAGTAATCCCAACATAAGATCCCAGAAATACTACTTTATTCCAATAGTCGCTAAATGAAACCCTAGAAAAATCTTCATAGCTTGGATGAAGTGTTAAGAGAAGTTGTTTAGAAACTTCTAAGGGCCGCTTGGAGCGGATTGGAGTGTAAGGATTTGGAGCTAAACGTTGCTCAGGATCGACTTATAATCTTGGTTAATTTTGGGCTTATCGAGATAATGATCTATGTCCTTCTATTGTAATTGGGAATTACATATTGTAGTAGTTTATAATTGAGTAAGATATATGGAAGGATGATTAAAAAGAATTGAACTGTATTTACATTGGACTGTATTTACAGTAGACTGTAGTATTACTGTGGGGCAATTTTGTACACGTCCTGTAGGCGTGTAATCCCCTTGGAGTTGTTGGCTTGGTAGCGGTCCTTGTTATAGGAGGGTATTTATGTGATTGTGGGGGGGGGGGGAGGTGCTGCCCAATTTTCCGTAGAATAAGGAACTTTATACTTAGAATGTTCTACGAAGAGACTTAGAAGTTGATAGATGTGTTGTGGTTATTATAGGTGATTATTCTGCGCGCGGCATACTCGACTTGGCTTGTGGATTAAGCTGAAGAGGTATATGATTCTTCCTATTCTCTTGAGCATGATATTTGTGAAATATATATAGTGCGGTAGACGCACGTGTGTTAAAGGAGATTGATTTTCCTTTTGTGTCCTTGAATTGATTCTAAAGCTAAGTGACTTGTTATGAAATATTAAGGACTTGAATTGTGTTAAAAAGTTGTAAAACCTCATTCGTGAGTAATGGGTGCTTGGTCTTTTAAAGAATAAAGTTATCTTGATTTCGGAAATGAGAATAGTTGTCCTTGGTTGGTTTAAAACATAAAGTGTTATAATAGCTTTATGGGAAGTTAGTTATAACGACTTTATGAAAACAAAAGAAGGGTTTTTGTTTTAAAGGAAGGCAGGATGTTTTTTTGATTTACTTAAAATGATAGTTACTCTATGAATGATACTACGGGTATTAGTATCGCGTGATTTTGTACTTAAAAAAGGTTCTTTTTAAGAGAGTTGAAGTATGTAGTACTTTGGGGTTAAAACCCGGATTTGTTGACATGAAATGAAAGTACCTTGAGTGTGAGTAACTTGCCTATGTTTACTTGTGATAGCCTTTGTTGTGCAAGTATTGTATTTCTATGCTACCGCGTCTCTCGATGGAGGGTCGGTTATCTTATTATATCCTTGGACCTACTAACATGTTGGGTGGCCCACGGGTATGGTTCCATTAGGATTGTTGTTCCATGGACTAGTCCTCCATGAGGTTTACTGATACGGCTTGGTATCTGGTAGTTGGTTTTCGTACTTGCCCCCGTCATTGGCATGACGCAGGAGGTATCTGGTAGTTAGCCTTCGTACTTGCCCCGTTCAGTTTTGTGGCGAAGTCTCGTGATTATGGCTTGGTATCTGGTAGTTGGTCTTCGTACTTGCCCCCGTCAGCTACGTGGCGCAGGTGGTATCTGGTAGTTGGCTTTCGTACTTGCCCCGGTCAGTGGATGATGCAGGTTGGTTCTGGTAGCTATGCCTTCGTACTTGCCCCGTACGTGTCACGACCCGACCCCGGGGCCGCGACTGGTGCCCTACCGGGGCACCCCGTCAGGTATACATCAGAGAATAGCAGCGGAACATACATAACACATAAACCTGTAGGTACTAAACATCACTGGCTAGCCGACAAGGCCGCCTTCCATAGAATATATTTAATCAAAAGTAAAACAGTACAACTTTGTTCTTATAGCCCAAACCACAAACGTGACTACAGACCTCTAGGAATAACAACTGTGGCGGACAGGGCCCCGCCATACCCCTGAATGTACATAATACCTATAGCATCAGGGAAAAACTGTACTAACAAAACAAGCCTCGGGAGGAATGGAGCTTCTGACACCAGACCAGTGATCCTAAGAATGAGGATCCACCACCTGCTTACCCTTACCTGCGGCATGAACGCATCCCCCGAGGAAAGTCGATTACAATATGTACTAAGTATGCGAAACTGGAAAATACTGAAAGTACCTCATAAGTCTAAAATAACTGGATACATGTATGATAATCAATTTACAGAAATGTGCCTTACTAATAATGAGAATATCAAGCATATACTATACTGCATGAAAATAGGAAGCTCATGATCAAAGCAAGGTCACCCACCCGCAGTATCATTAAGCAATCCTACTCCTGGGACTATTTCATCCGCATGGGTCGTGTGGACCCGCATGAGGTATTCCTCGCATAGGTTGTACCCGCCCGCATAGGACTATTTCACCCGCATGAGCCCTACGGACTCGCATGAGGTATTCCTCGCATCATGGGTAGCAAATCCACGGAATATGCAAATGCCACAACCCGGGGAATGACCCCGTAATAAATAATAATATATCACTAGCACAAACCGGCTATCATACATAATATAAGCAAGTTAAGAAATCCCCTAACTTCTTATTAGTCTTGTTCACATACATTCTCATTTTAGTTTACTTAAGGCACTAACATGTCTTTATGAAATTCGAGAATTTAACCCAAAGTACTATGTACTTCTACTCTTTTAAAACCTTAGGCAATTGATGCCTTAAAATCAATTTGCCTTCCATTAATTCACGTCATTTGTCCTTACTTGTTTTACTTAGAGTAAATCTCTCTTTTTAACTTTCCATGAGGCTAATATAACCAACTTCCCATAAAGTCGTTATATTAACTTCATACTAAAATAAATTACATTTTTCCTATATCCAAGGGACTTGTAGATTTAAAATGGAACAAGTATCATATACTTTAAAAACACTTCAAGTCCCTTAACCTTGAAAACTTAAGACATCCCTACTACTTTGAAACGAGTGATTAAATCCCCTAACTCCACCGACTTGGAAACTTTTAAAACGAGTAAAGGATGCCAAAGCCTTGTACTTCTACCGTACTATATAAGTAAAACTATTCATGCTCAAGAGATAGGAAAGTTCCACATACCTCTTCGGGTCAATCCACTTGCTAAGTCCTATATACCGCACGTAGTACGTCAACCTATAATGACCATAATACATTTATTAACCTCTAGCTTCTACGTAGAATATTCCAAGTGCAAAGTCACTAAATTCTACGGAAAATCGGACATCATTTCCTTTGTTTCTATATACTTTTCCACCTTTTCAAGGTCTGAATTCAACATCCAACGCCACTTTTAAGGCCCAACAATCCAATCATTACAAAGGGGATTACACACCTAATCTTGGATGTGTAAAATTCTTCCCCACAATGCATATTTAACAAAATCAATAAGCTAAAGGTAATATCTAGGCTATAACATGCTTACATATCATTCTTATCCAATCTCTTCATATCCAAACCATATTTCCTACATGCAATGTATCTAAGAGCAATATTTACAACTACAAGTCCTTTCTTCTTCACATGCAACACAATAAACTAGCAAAAGAGAAAGGATTGTTACCTTAGAGCTTACCCAAATTAATCCAACAAATTCACTAGCCTCCTTTCCATAATCACCACCACAAAAACTCCTACAAGCTTGCCAACAAGTTTCCTTCTTGTCACCTTTTTCAGATTTTTCTCAAGCCTTGATTTCCTCTTGATTTTCTAGAGAGAAGAGAGAGCTTTTAATTTTTAGAGAGAGAGGAGAGCTTAAAGAATGACCAAGTCTTCAAGACTTGGTCAATAAATAGGACATGCAAAATCAAATGGGGGGGGGGGGGACACTTGTCACCCGCCCAGGGCCTTTTAAAACAAAGCGATTCTGATTTTTCCACCCACCTCGCAGAACCGCCTCGGCGCGAGGCCTGCGCGGCGCGCGACCTGCGGCGCGCGCGGCCACGCCTTTCGGCGCGGCCAGCGGCGAAATATTTTTATGTCCGACAACAGATCAAATTGTAACTTCCATAACTTTCTACTCCGATGTCCTATCGACGAACGGTTGGTTGCGTTGGGAACTAGACTCAACGAACTACGTACTAGGTCTTCGAAACAGCTAGGAACTCATAATGCAACTGGACATAAACCGCCTCAAAGTTGACTAAAAACCCATCCGAAACAATCCGTCAACCTATCTTTCTAAAATTTTAAGTCTTAATCCCTTTCGTACGTTCTCATACGCATGGCCTGAACTACGGGGTATAACATTCTCCCCCCCTTAGAAACATTCGTCCCGAATGTTCCTTCAATGTACAACAATACTTAAGCATAATTGCCAAATTAAAACTAACAAGCAGGAAAGTGGGTTACCTGGAGGTGTAGGGAATAAGTGAGGATACTTCTTCATCATGTCCTCCTCTGCTTCCCACATCATTTCTTCCGTGTTCTAGTTCCGCCATAAGACCTTGACGGAAGCCACATCCTTTGTCCGTAGTCGCCTAACCTGACGATCGAGTATCGCTATGGGACTCTCCTCATATGATAACCCCTCTGTCACCTGGACATCACAAATCGGGTGTACTCTAGATGGATCTCCAATACATTTCCGCAACATAGACACATGAAAAACTGGATGTACTTCCTTCAGATCGGACGGCAGATCCAACTCATAGGAAACCTTGCCTACCCTACGGACAATCTGATAAGGCCCAATGTACCTTGGGCTAAGTTTC
Organism: Przewalskia tangutica; assembly: GCA_029844215.1. NCBI lineage: Eukaryota > Viridiplantae > Streptophyta > Magnoliopsida > Solanales > Solanaceae > Przewalskia > Przewalskia tangutica. The sequence goes on from CM056727.1 coordinate 114,018,671, forward strand.
CCCTTCTTTCCAAATCTCATCACGCCCTTCATGGGTGATACCTTCAGGAAGACCCAATCATCTACCTCAAACTCCAAGTGTCGACGCCGATGACCTGTATACGACTTACATCGACTCGACCGACAATAATCGCTCTGGATAAGCTTCACCTTATCCACTGCTGTGAATCAAGTTTGGCCCGACTAATCGAACTTCTCCCACCTCAAACCAACTATCGGTGACTGCACTTCCTCGTATAAGGCCTCATGGGCGCCATCTGGATACTAGAATGGTAGTTGTTGTTATATGCAAACTCCACAAGAGGTAAATGATCCTCCCGTACCACGAAATCGATAACACGGGCGCAGATATCCTCGAGTGCGGATAGTATGCTCGGCTTTGTCCGTCGTCGAGGATGAAATGCGATCTTGAGACTCACCTGTGTCCCTAACCCTTTCTGGAAAGACCTCCAGAAGTTAGCCGAGAACTGGGCTCCCCTGTCTGAATCGATATAGGCACTCCGTGCAGTCTCACAATCTCTCTGATATACAATCTAGCATAATCCTCGGCCGAAAAAGTCGTCCGATCGGCGAGAAAGTGGGCTGATTTAAATCGACGACAATAACCCAGATGGAATCATGCTTCCTCTGAGTGTGAGGTAACCCTGTAATAAAGTCCATATTGATCACCTCCTACTTCCACATCGGAATATCAATAACCTATAATAGCCCACCGGGCTTTTGGTGCTCAACCTTGACCTGCTGACAATTCGGACACTGCGCCACAAACTCTGCAACGTCCCTCTTCAGGCCATCCCACCAATAGATACACCTGAGGTCGTGGTACATCTTAGTCGACCCCGGGTGAATAGAATAACGAGCACTGTGTGCCTCCCCCAGAATCTGCTGACGAAGTCCTGTCACATCGGGAACACACAACCGGCCCTCAAATCTTAGCACCCCATCAGGCGCTACCTCAAATAGACTTTTCTCTTCCTGAAGAGCTGCATCTCGATACCGCACCATAGTCGGATCCTCAAATTGTCGCCTCTTTACCTCCTCGACGATGGAAGACTCGGCGACCTCTCGAACCCGAACCCTATTACTATCAGAACCAACCAAACGAACCCCAAGGCTTGCTAGCTGATGTAACTCGCGGACCATAACCCTATTCTCTGGCTGCACATCTGACAGGCTACCCATCGATCTGCGGCTAAGGGCATCTGCAACTACATTGGCCTTCCCTGGGTGGTATAGAATATCGACATCATAATCCTTAAGTAGCTCCAACCACCGTCTCTGTCGTAAGTTCAGCTCCCTCTGGCTGAAGATATACTTGAGGCTCTTGTGATCTGTGTAAATATCTACATGAACTCCATACAAATAATGTCTCCAGATTTTCAAGGCATGAATCACTGCTGCCAACTCTAAGTCATGTGTGGGATAGTTCTTCTCCTGCTTCCTGAGCTGTCGAGATGCGTAAGCTATAACTTTGTCGTGCTGCATCAGCACGCACTCGAGCCCGACACCTGACGCATCACAATAAACCACATATCCGTCTAAACCCTCTGATAGAGTAAGAACTGGGGCGGTCGTCAATTTCTCCTTGATGGCGGAAACTCTCCTCCTGACATCCGTCCACGTAACATAGCTACGAGTCGGCTAGTCAAAGGTTCTGAAATGGAAGCAAACTTCTACACAAATCTCCGATAATAACCCGCAAGGCCCAAAAAGCTGCGTACCTCCGTCGGTGTAGTGGGTCTAGGCCAAGTCTTGACTGCCTCAATCTTTGTTGTATCAACCCGAATGCCATCGGCCCCGATAACATGCCCTAAGAAATCCACTGAAGCCAACTAAAACTCGCATTTCGAGAACTTGGCATACAACTGTCGGTCCCAGAGGACTCCCAATACCGCCCTCATATGATCTGCATGTTCCTGCTCTGTGTGCGAATAAACCAGGATATCATCAATGAATACTATAACGAACATATCCAAGAATGGCTTGAACACCCTGTTCATCAAATCCATGAATACTGTTGGGGCGTTGGTCAACCCGAAAGACATCGCCCTGAACTCATAGTGCCCATACCGGTCTGAATGCGATCTTTGGGATATCTCTCTCTAACTACTGATGATAACTGATGCAGTCTATCTTGGAAAACACCTCGCCCCCTACAACTGGTCAAACAAATCATCAATCCTGGGAAGGGGGTATCTGTTCTTGATAGTTAGCTTATTCAGCTGCCTGTAATCAACACATACGCAGCTGGCGTCCATCCTTCTTCTTTACAAATAAAACTGGCGCTCCCCAGGGAGAAACACTGGGCCTGATAAAGCCTTTTTCCAGCAAATCTTTCAGCTGGTCTTTCAATTCCCTCAACTTGGCAGGTGTTATCCTGTATGGTGGAATAGATATCGGTCGAGTGTCTGGCGCCATATCAATGCAAAACTCAAGCTCCCTCTCGCGGGGATACGGAAGCTTCGCCCGGGAATACGTGCTGAAACTCTCTAACAACGGAATCGATGAAGGTGCGGTATCTCGACCTCGATGTCGAATACCCGAACCATATGGTAGATATACCCCTTCCGCACCATCTTTCTAGCCTTGAGGTAAGAAATAAACCTACCCTTTGGCGACACAGTATTCCCCTTCCACTCGATAACCGGCTCACCAGGAAACTGGAACCGTACCAATCTCTCTCTACAATCCACATTGGTATAGCAAGATGCTAGCCAATCCATACCCATAATCACATCAAAGTCCGTCATATCCAACTCTATCAAGTCGGCTAGAGTCTGACGACCGTATATAGTCACTGGGCAAGCCTTATATACTCGCTCGGCTACCACCGAATTACCTACTGGCGTAGCCACCTCAAAATGTTTTATGGACTCGGGCTCTATCCCTATTCTACCAGCAATATGAAGAGATATATAGGACAAGGTAGAACCTGGATCTATCAAAGCATATACATCACAGCATGAAACCAATAATGTACCTGTGACGACATCTGGTGACGCCTCCTGGTCCTGACGGCTGGACATAACATAAATGCGGTTCTGAGGAACGCTGGAACTGGGACCCCCACCACAACCCCTGTCGCGGCCTGCTGGCCCGTGAACACCCTACCCTCCGGGGCGCATAACCGTCGAAGACGAAGATCCAAAGAATCGACCTTCGGTGAACCATAACACTCCGCCACTGCGGTGGACAATCTCTCTTCAAATGGCTCTGCTGGCCACAAGAGTAACAAGCTCCTGGAAGAACACGACACTCGCCTGGGTGAGACCTACCGCATCAAGCACACCAAGATGTGGGTGGTCTTGATCGGTGACGGCTCGCCTCCTGAAACCTCAAGTCCCGAGCCACGACCGCTCCCGAATGACCGGCCGATCGACTCCCGCCGTAAAATCGAGAAGGAGCACTCTGGCCGGGTGAAATGTGGACCTAGTTCTTGCTGAGTTTGTCCGCCGAAAATTGCCCCGAGACCTCTTGCCCGACCTCTTGCCGCCCGAGTCTAGCCGATCCTCTCTCTCTCGCTCCTCTATCCTCGCGCATACGCTGCATCTCCGGCAATATCCATACTTGGCTGAAGAGCCACCCCCAAGCATGCAGTAATCATATGACGGTCTAGCCCCATCACATAGCGATGAACCCTGTCTGCCATGGCAGCTACAATGGTGTGCGCATACCTGGCCAATGAGTCAAACTCCGGGTTGTACTCTCTGATAGTCCTCTCATTCTGCCTCAAAGTCAAGAATCTATCCACGCGGGCCCTCCTCATCTCAGGGGGCAAAAAGTGATCCAGGAAGGCCTCTGTGAACTCCTCCCAAACAGCTGGAAGAGCACCCTCACCTCTAGACAACTCCCATGACTCAAACCAGTTCAACGCAATATCGTGTAACCGGTAAGAGGCTAGCATGACGGACTCAGCCTTCGAGGCCGTAAGCACCTGCATAGTCCACTGCAACTGTCGAACAAACTCCTGAGGGTCCTCCTCAGATCTCGAACCATAGAACTCGGGTGAATGACAACCCAGGAAATCCCGAATCCGTAAACTGGCTCAGGTTGGTCGTCGCTCTGTCGCTTGCCGCTTCTACTACGCTGTCAATAACCGACCGCCTCGTAATCTCTATACTCACCGATCGCTGGATGGAGGCTCGTACCGCGGTCTCGTGAGCCGCCGCCGCTCCGCCGAGGTCGGGCGACATCGTGGAACTCGCCGCCAAACATCATCTCGTAAGGATCGGGCTCAGGCCTCGTGACTCCGCGCCCTACTAGCAGCCTCCTCACCGCTTTGCCTTCTGGGCCGCGGTTGCCTTGCGTGGAGGCATAACTGATACATAAAGGAAAATATCAGAGGGAGTTCAACCTATAACACAGCTCTATTGCACGATCTTAGAGTGAAAGAATGGAAACCAATCCTAAATATCCTGCAGCCTCCTGATTATAGATGTGGTGCACAACACACCGATAATCAAGACTCTACTAGACACGGTCTGTAGACACTTTTCGAGGACTAACTGCTTTGATACCACTTTTGTCACGACCCGACCCCGGGGCCGCGACTGGTGCCCTACCGGGGCACCCCGTCAGGTATACATCAGAGAATAGCAGCGGAACATACATAACACATAAACATGTAGGTAGTAAACATCACTGGCTAGCCGACAAGATCGCCTTCCATAGAATATACTTAATCAAAAGTAAAACAGTACAACTTTGTTCTTACAGCCCAAACCACAAACGTGACTACAGACCTCTAGGAATAACAAATATGGGCGACAGTGCTCGCCATACCTCGAATGTACATAATACTTATAAGATCGTGGAAAACCGCATCAACAAAACAAGCCTCGGAGGAATGGAGCTTCGACACTGCACTGATCCTAAGAATGAGGATCCACCACCGCTACCCTTACCGCAAGATGAACGCAGCCCCCGAGGAAGGGGGTCAGTACACAATATGTACTAAGTATGTGAAACTGGAAAATACTGAAAGTACCTCATAAGTCTAAAATAACTGGAGGCATGTATGATAATCAATTTACAGAACACTGTGCCTTACTAATAATGAGAATATCAAGCATATACAATACTGCATGAAAATAGGAAGCTCGTGATCAAAGCAAGGTCACCCACCCGCAGTATCATTAAGCAATCCTACTCCTGGGACTATTTCACCTGCATGGGTCGTGTGGACCCGCATGAGGTATTCCTCGTGATAGTCGACTACCACACATGGGACTATTTCACCCGCATGAGCCCTACGGACTCGCATGAGGTATTCCTCGCATCATGGGTAGCAAATCCACGGAATATGCAAATGCCACAACCCGGGGAATGACCCCGTAATAAATAATAATATATCACTAGCACAAACCGGCTATCATACATAATATAAGCAAGTTAAGAAATTCCCTAACTTCTTATTAGTCTTGTTCACATACATTCTCATTTTAGTTTACTTAAGGCACTAACATGTCTTTATGAAATCCGGGAATTTAACCCAAAGTACTATGTACTTCTACTCTTTTAAAACCTTAGGCAATTGATGCCTTAAAATCAATTTGCCTTCCATTAATTCACGTCATTTGTCCTTACTTGTTTTACTTAGAGTAAATCTCTCTTTTTAACTTTCCATGAGGCTAATATAACCAACTTCCCATAAAGTCGTTATATTAACTTCATACTAAAATAAATTACATTTTTCCTATGTCCAAGGGACTTGTAGATTTAAAATGGAACAAGTATCATATACTTTAAAAACACTTCAAGTCCCTTAACCTTGAAAACTTAAGACATCCCTACTACTTTGAAACGAGTGAGTAAATCCCCTAACTCCACCGACTTGGACACTTTTAAAACGAGTAAAGGATGCCAAAGCCTTGTACGTCTACCGTACTATATAGGTAAAACTATTCATGCTCAAGAGATAGGAAAGTTCCACATACCTCTTCGGGTCAATCCACTTGCTAAGTCCAATATACCGCACGTAGTACGTCAACCTATAATGACCATAATACGTTTATTAACCTCTAGCTTCTACGTAGAATATTCCAAGTGCAAAGTCACTAAATTCTACGGAAAATCGGACAGCATTTCCTTTGTTTCTATATACTTTTCCACCTTTTCAAGGTCCGAATTCAACATCCAACGCCACTTTTAAGGCCCAACAATCCAATCATTATAAAGGGGATTACACACCTAATCTTCGATGTGTAAAATTCTGTCCCACAATGCATATTTAACAAAATCAATAAGCTAAAGGTAATATCTAGGCTATAACATGCTTACATATCATTCTTATCCAATCTCTTCATATCCAAACCATATTTCCTACATGCAATGTATCTAAGAGCAATATTTACAACTACAAGTCCTTTCTTCTTCACATGCAACACAATAAACTAGCAAAAGAGAAAGGATTGTTACCTTAGAGCTTACCCAAATTAATCCAACAAATTCACTAGCCTCCTTTCCACAATCACCACCACAAAAACTACTACAAGCTTGCCAACAAGTTTCCTTCTTGTCACCTTTTCCAGATTTTTCTCTAGCCTTGATTTCCTCTTGATGTTCTAGAGAGAAGGGAGAGCTTTTAATTTTTAGAGAGAGAGGAGAGCTTGAAGAATGACCAAGTCTTCAAGACTTGGTCAATAAATAGGACATGCAAAATCAGATGGGGGGGGGGGGACACTTGTCACCCTCCCATGACCTTTTTTAAAACAAAACAGTTCTGATTTTTCCACCCAGCCTCGCAGAACCCACCTCGACGCCGCGGCGCTGAAACCTCCGCAACCTCTCAGAACTTCCGGCATCGCGGCCCTGTGGCTTCTGACCGAAATATTTTTCTGTCCGACTGCGCACTGAACTTGTAACTTCCATAACTTTCTACTCCGATGTCCTATCGACGAACGGTTGGTTGTGTTGGGAACTAGACTCAACGAACTACGTATTAGGTCTTCGAAACACCTAGGAACTCATAATTCAACTGGACATAAACCGTCTCAAAGTTGACTAAAAACCCGTCTGAATCAATCCGTCAACCTATCTTTCTAAAATTTTAAGTCTTAATCTCTTTCGTACGTTCTCATACGCATGGCCTGAACTACGGGGTATAACAGTACGGTTCTTATGACACAGGTAGGACCTGGTGTTCATGTGTACTCCTTGGTGTTGTTATATCATAGACTGCCGGCAGTGAGGAAGGAATTCCACGGGCATGATTGATATTGTGGGCGTGAGACCCATGGTTATATTTGAGTGATGACTTTGAGTGCGTGAGTCCCTGACTTGACATGACTGCTTATATGTTGTGTACTGTAGTTTGGCCATCATACATGTCTCCTGCTTTTTATAGACTGTTATGATTTCATTACCGTATTTTCAGTTTCACATACTTGGTACCTGTTGTACTGACCTCCTTCGGGGGGTTGCGTTCATGTCGCAGGTAGAGGTACACCAGTTGTTGATCCTCGCTCTTAGGATCACAGTTCTGCATTTGGGAAGCTCCGTTTCTCCGGAGGCTTATCTTTTGGTATAGTCCCCTGTCATTGTAGGTACTTTTACATTCAGGGGTGCGGGGCCCTGTCCCGTCGTTGTTGTTATAAAACTCTTAGAGGTCTGTAGTACTGTTGTGGGAAGGGTTGTAAAGGATGTAACTGTTCAGGTTCAAATTATTTATATATGCAGAAAGGTGACCGTTTTGGTTAGCATGTTTTGAGTATCACTGTTTATCTTTTATGAGTTTTATTTCCGCTGATTTTCTCTGATGTTGTATCACTAGGGTGCCCGGGGTAGGGCACCAGTCGCGGGCCCGAGGTCGGGTCGTGACACAGGCATTGACCTTGGGTGGGGTTGTCCACGCGAAATAGAAATCAAAGGAAAGGGCCCAATAATTGAAATCCAATCCATCGGCACACACAGAGATAGGAATCAGTAATCACAATACCAAATGACCCCTAAAAATACATGCGATATGCCTAAGAACCTACTGCAGCATATAAGCTCTTATATATGATGTAGGACAGAGACAAGAATGACTAAATGAGGACAACACATTAGGCAAATAAGGCCATTTAGACCCCAATACACACAGTCGCTATCATTGCTACCCTTTAGGCTTACTGATATATTTTAGATTTGAGATGAGGCAATCCAAACAATACAGAACAGTTCAAACCAAAAAAAGTATTCATCATAACAACGATTTCTGCAAGTGTGTACACATTACAGGACAAATCACGAGTAAGTAACCGGGACGCAATTCTACATGGATATGCTGATGCCATAATCTTACTGCAAAGACCATTTTTTCTTTAAAAGGGACAACTTCCGCAGACGGAGTTGAAGCTTATTACTTGAGATTTTTAAGTGAAGCAGATGACCAAGCCTGCTCACCTTGGTTAAAGATGTGTCTGGATACTGCAGATTCTAGCAATTCTAACCCACGGAGACATGTTGAATACTTGTTTATACTTTATAGCGAACAGTCCAACCATATTGGCCGCACGGTGAGTAAGTTTCGGTGTTCAAACTAATATATATCCTTCACGCTTCATCTAATTCCTAGGCTAATTTCATGATTTATACCAACCTTGAACTAACATTGAGGCATCTGTTAATCGGATTGCACATAGAAAAGTTAATAACCAATTTTATGCACTAAACAAAATAGTGAGCAACTTAAACCAATCCCGTGACTTCTGGAATTTGTACATGTTTACTGTTTCAACAGGGTAAGTATTTGATCTAATTACATATACAACTGATTATTCTAACACACTTAGCGACTAATCATAACACATTGATCGTAGACTCAACGGATACAAATGGCATGACATTGAGTACGATACGACTATTCTCAACAATATACATGCCCGCCTAACATTATGACTATTGAATAGAATAAACCTGGATTGATTTCAGACTAGTCATGAATTAACACCAGGTAATCAAACAGACATACACCGATATAAAATGACCTGAGGGGATTCTCTTCATGTTATTCTAAACCTGCATCCGACACAAATATGACCAGTTTACTGGAACATACAGATATACCATAGACAACATTCGACTAATTATTAACACAGCCCACTCTTGACAAGCATGTAAACCACCTATTTTTACTTATTATATCAACTATAAACTTATGTCGACGACTTTAATAATTGAATCTTGTTTAAATAGAGTAAGACATACAACCATATTAACAAGTATAGTCCAAATACATATGACAGAAAACACATAAGTTCACATAACGAATTGAAATTTTGAGAGGAAAATGGGTTTACCTTCTCCGGACAGCGAACCGAGACAGCGTATCAAGTCGTCGATTCACTCAGAGAATTTATTGTGATGCTTATGGAAAGGGGCGAGGTTTCGATGCGGTTTCGAATGCTAAGGATTTTATTACTTGCTGGATGGCTAATTTCCGATGCCTTTCCCCTCTGTTTTATGATATTCGAATGGATCTTTCTGGATTCAGAAAGGTGCTGGGTTCCGGACGGTAAAAGATACCAATTGCATGTATAAAGGATTAATTTATAGTCTCAATTTTGGTTCTAAGTTAGGTAGCTGATTTTAGATGATTTGTTACTGTTCTTTTGGAGTATGAATGTTAGGAAGATTTTGGTATGCTTTGTTGTTATGGTAAGTTTGAAAATGATTTGGGAGATTTGAGGGAATCTGGGAGATTCTTGGTAAGGCCCGTGATTCTTTTCAAATGGGGTGCTTTATGGTCTCGGTAGGAAAGGTCACGATTCTCAAAGTAGAATCTTGGCTGGGGAAGGTGGTGTGAGGGCAAAGGAGCGGCTGCTAGGGTTCTTCATTTTAATTTTGGAAGGGATGATAAAATGTAAATGGTTGTAGGCTTTGAAGAAGGTGGGGCGATTTGGGCTTATGGGTGTTGGGCCATGCGGGTTGGGCTGCGAAATAATGGGCTGCGGTTTTAATGAGGGAGAGTTGGGCTGGTGAGTAATTAATTAAGGGGTAGAGTTTTAAGTGTATTTGTTTTAGTATTAGACTGGGTTTAAATTATTACAAAAAATAAATGTGTGCGTGCTATTTAATTAGTGCTTAATATTTTATAATGCGATGCCATTATTAAAATCTTATTTACTATGTCTGCTTTGTTAAATTAAAATTAAATTAATAGGGGGTTCCAATTGCTTATGAAATTGCTTTGGATATTAATAAATGTGGATATAATTTTAACGAATGCTTGACGCGACGTCATTATTAAATTGTTTACTTATTTACGTATTTATTATTATTAAAATTATTAGGGCTTAAATTATGAATAATATTTATGCAAATAACGAATGTGAACGTGAGACTAAAAAAATGCTTAATATTCTACGTAAAATGCGGTGCCATTATTAAATCTCTTATTGATGCGCGATTTAATGCACACACTTTAACGCAAGTGCACGTTGTTGAGTCAAGTAATATAGTCTTTGAAGACCGAGTTATCGTCCTCAGGGATTAGTGCTCAAGTACCAACTTCTATCCTTTGTTATCTATTTGGTGACCGATATTTGAGTTGTTGATTATGACTAATAATTATAAAGACTAATTAACTATGTTGTTTACTTCAGTGATGATGGAAATAGGGCTTCCAAGTCTCCTCAACTATCCTCTTATATTACTTATTAATGCAATTAATTATGGTTCTTCTTCTATTGGAGATAGCAGGTTTACTTATCCTTTTTATACTCCCGTTAATGCTATATAAACACTCAACCTCAAAGATGACTCCTTTCTACCTTCTGATAAGGATGACTCTAGAGGAGGATTAAGAACAAAAACCCTTATTAATGCTACACAAGTAATTGAGGTATTTTCATCCCCAATTCGACCTATGTCTACCCAACTACAGCATAGTCACAACCTCCCCTTTCGGATTTCGGTTAGAAATCATATAAATAATGATAATTAATGATCAAGTAATTACCAAGCAATCAAATCATCTATTGGATAAATCTCAACAATAAGAAGAACAACCATAAGCATGCATTAATTCATAAAATAAGGTTCAAGTGAATTGACATGGAAAGCCCTATATTAGAATTAGTTCCTAGACATAGACATGACAAGAACTAATTCAATATCCAACATAAAACTGAAAATAAAGTAAAAGAAAGAAAAGAATTTACTAAAGAATGGTCTCCAATCTTGAACTCCAAGATGTGTTGTGTTATTGGCAAGAAGGGAACCCTTAAAAACTGCCTAGGGTTCTCTTTTTATAGCCTCCAAACCGACATTAAGGTTTTCCCTTCAGGCCTGGCCCATAATTCGTCCAAAACCTGATTTTTCCCGCGTCGGCGCCGGAAGTTCTGCGCTGTTCTGGAGATTAGGCGCCGCGGCGCTGCAACTCTGCTGTCTAGAGGCGCCGCGGCGCTGGAACTTCTGCAAGCCTCTGAATGTTAGGCGCCGGGGCGCTGGCCCTGCTGGCTGGAGGCGCCGCGGCGCTGACCTGCATCTGTGCCTGGTTCGCCACTTTCTCGCATTTCGAGCTCTGGAACCTCCGTTTTTGCCCTCTTTTCGCTCCTTTTCCGCCATTGAGCCACTTTAACCAATTTGACTCAAAAGAAAGAAAATTTATCCTAAGACGACACGTATTTGTACAAAAAGGGACAAAAGACTCACTAAAAATGACTCAAAAAGTGTATATAAAATACACCGATCAAATACCCCCAAACTTAACCTTTGCTCGCCCTCGAGCAAAGATCAAAAGAAAGAAATAAAGATTCAAGTAAAAAGAAAATAGAAAGACTCAATGACATTGATCACTTTGCTGCATTGGTGTTACTTAGAAAAACATGAAGGTTAGCAGAATAATATGCAGGAACATATAGCATAAATTTTTTAGCATTCTAAACACATTAAGCTAAATATTTCGCAAACTCATTTTTATCATACTTAATGGAAGTCAAAATGCTGAATCATGCACGTTAATTTCAAAAATCCTATGGCATTTTTACTTGCTATTCTCCACTAATCATGGATATGCATCTAAGAGATCTTCAGAACTTTTCAGGGTTGTAATGTAGGCTTAGGCATGGGTAGGTACAAATAGGCATTTAGGCTCATTTTGTGTACCATAAGCTCTTTAGCTTTTCAATGTTTCCCTTTTCTTTTGATTTCTTTTCTTCACTTCAAATCTATCTTTCCCCTCTTTTGTTTTGGGAGAGTGAAGTGTATTATAATAACAAGCACCCCCAAACTTAGGCTTTTGCCTATTTCTTATTACTTTTTATCAGGTGCATCAAACTTGTTCACTCTTTTTGTCTCTTTTTTAACACATTCTATTCCAACTATTTCACATTTTTACTTATGGCACAAGTGTGGGAATATAGGGTGTCAAAGAAGAAGTCTCATGTTTAGGCTCAACGGGGCTGACTAGGGATATTTTTAATGTCAGGGATAGAAAAGAGTGGTAAGAATTGGATAACAAAGAAACGTCTGAGTCATCTCCCTAACATGCATATCCTAACTATTTCGCCTCAAATAGCAAACAATCATACACATAGGTTTTAATCTTTTGACAATGCATAATTCAAGCAAGAAACCCCAAATAGACAGATTTCATGAGTTTTTGGCATATCTATCCTAAATGTTTAGATAGTTGCTTCTAATTCCATTACATTATTCCACCTTACTTCACTAGGTGTTTCTAGTAACTACAGCATGCATGATCTTTGACAGACAATTATGACACAAAAAGAAAAAAAATTATGACTCAAAAATACACAAAACAATCAAAAAGACTCAAACATACTACAACAATAAGACACAAATAAGACACCCCCCAAACTTAAATCACACATTGTCCCCAATGTGTGCAAGACTCAAAGAAAATAAAAGAAATAAGACACTTACAAACTTGGTTTAAAATGGTGGCGGTGGCGGTGGCGGTGGATAGTGCATTGACCACTGGTTGAATAAGGAACTCATCTCGTCAATTATCTGCCTCATTTCTTGTTGTCCTTGTATCACCGTGTCAAAATTCTGCATCATCCTTATCTGATTCTGGAGTAACTGCTACATCATAGGCATTGAAGGTTCTGATTCTGTGTGTGGCTGATGGCTGCTTCCTGCCTCATAGTGAGCCTCTGTTTCAGGCTCATCTTCATCTATTGCAACCTTTGCTGCTGCTGCTGGTGGTGCTGGTGCTCTTCTTCTTGCTGCTGCTGGAGGGGTTGGGTCTGAGAAGGAGTGCATTATCCCGTATGACACAGGAAGTTGGTTTTTCTCATAAGTATCAGTGGGTAGGGTTGGGACCCCATTTATGGTGCATAACCTTGTAATAAGTGAGTCATGTCCCAACCCACCTGTTGTTACCAACCTGCTGGCCTCTTCAATATTTTGCACTATCTCCTTCCCAACATCAATCATCTTCCCCGTCATAATTCCATATATCAATTTAATTCTGTCTTCTAGCACTCTGGTGAAGTGCGTTGATGGAATCAGGCGGGCACTGACGAAATACAACCAACCCTTGGCTGCTTTGTTGAACTGACACCTGCTCAGTCCTCTTGACCCATTTCTGGAAAATTCATATGCAGCCCCAAGGTAGCTTACTGTGTCTGCGACGGCATTCCAGTCGATGTTGGTGGTGCTTCTAGACCATGTTCTAAAATAGCTCCAATCACCATCTCCTCCTTCAACATCAACTGTTTCCAATAACGCATTGACCTCTTCTGCCGTCACAGGCACATATTTTCCCCTCACAAAGCATCTATTGTCCACCTTCTCCGGAAGGTTAGCATAAAATTCACGCACCATCACTGTGTTCATTGGTGCTATCTTTCCCGGGTTTACAAATCTTTTCCACCCCATCATCTCAATCATCGCCCGACTGGGCTCATAGACATCCTCCTCCCCAAGCGAATCCCTTTGATAATCCATTCCTCTTTAAGGAATTAAGGGCCTAGTACTAAGCTTTTTATATCTTTCATGAGCTCGTTGACTAACAAACCTAGTATCATCATATTGAGGGGCTGAGGTGGATGTGGAGGCTCTTCTCTTTCTGGCAGACATGTTTAGATACTTTTTGCAGCGTTCCCTTTCTATCAACATTGTTCACCAACACTATCACTCACCAATCAACAGCTACAACACCTATCACCCCCAAACTTCACTTAAGAAGCTTCTGCACAATACCCACACTCACCTTGTATGCTCTTCCTCTAAATTTCACAACTAATTTCAACACCCCAACAACTTCAATAATACAACACTCCTCCAATCTACTACCTCCTCTGATTACAGTAAGGCTTTCAAGAAAAAAAAAGATTACCTTTTTACGGTGTTCTTCAAGGTTTTCTTGCTTCTAATGGTGATTTGAGGCCATGGGATGAAGTTTTTGTTGGTTGAGATGGTTAAGGGTTTAGGGAATTTAAGAGTTTGGTTGTGTTTGGGTTTGATTTATGGAAGATTTGTAGGTAAAGTGTGGATTTTCGTGGGTTTTGTGGAGAAGAAGGTTTAGGTTTTGATTTGGAATTGGGGAAAAATCGGGTTTCTGGGCTATTTAGTTTCGGTTTCGCCGGCGCCGCGCCCACTTAGCGCGGCGCCCAATTTACTGCGCTTATTCTGAACTTTCTGCGCCGCGTTCGCATCGGGCGCGCGCTAGACTTCGGAATTTTCGATTTTTACGCCGCGCCGCTGCATCAGCCGCGGCCACCCGCTTTTCAGAAATCACGGCTATTCTTCAGTTTTTCACCCTCCAAATTTGTTGGCCCCTGTACCTGTCATCACAACACATAACAAGAACCCAAGACCGTGAGATTGTTCAAGACAAGATAAAACAACTAAAGACAGAAATTAAAATAGCATAATTAAAAACATTGGGTTGCCTCCCAACAAGTGTTGTCTTTAACGTCTTTTAGCCGGACGCAATTAACTTTTACGAGTGCCTATTGGATCCTTCTGCGAACTGCTTGTAATCCGCTGAGTTATTGTTGCAGGTCTCACTTTTCCTACAACCATCTGTTCGAACAAGGGCTTCAAACGTAAAATTATCCCCCAAGTACACAAGACAGACTTATCTTTTAGGCTCTCTATAATGTAGGGATCAGTGAAATTCCCTACGTCTCTCAACTCTAGGGGGTGCCCTTGATGGTATGGACTTCCTAATTGGGGATCAACAGTGATAGCTAGTGGTGTTTCTTCTGTAATAAGTGCAGGAAAAAGAATTTCCACAGAATCCAAAAAGGTGAATAATTGGATCTCAGCGATCTTTTCCTTCTCTACACCAACTATCTCGCCAGAGTCCTCAATAGCTGGGTGTGGTTCAGGCTCCTCAATTTGCTTGCCACCTCTCATAATGATGTCGCTAGGCAGATTTACTTGAGGTGTATTGCTCATCTCATCCATCAGTTGCCCTATGTGGGTCTCCAAATTTTTTAGGGACTCCCTTGTCTCAGCCATAAACTGAGTCTGGCATTTGGTGAGCAAAAGTATGTCTGCCCGCAACTCATTTCGATCTTCCTCTGGAACATGTGGGTTAAGCTGCTGTTGATGACTCCACTGTCTCTGATAGTAGTAGTCCATGTGTCCTGATTTTTTTTTTTTTTTTTTGAAAGTTAACCTGCAAAATAAGAAAAACAACAAAATGTGATAAAAAAAATGCTCGCAGAACAAGTTAGAACTTGTTCTTGGAGCAACCAAATTAGACATAAGAATAGATAAATCGATATTGAACTATGTCAATCCCCGGCAACGGCGCCAAAAACTTGATGCGCGATTTAATGCACACACTTTAATGCAAGTGCACGTTGTCGAGTCAAGTAATATAGTCTTTGAAGACCGAGTTATCGTCCTCAGGGATTAGTGCTCAAGTACCAACTTCTATCCTTTGTTATCTATTTGGTGACCGATATTTGAGTTGTTGATTATGACTAATAATTATAAAGACTAATTAACTATGTTGTTTACTTTAGTGATGATGGAAATAGGGCTTCCAAGTCTCCTCAACTATCCGCTTATATTACTTATTAATGCAATTAATTATGGTTCTTCTTCTATTGGAGATAGCAGGTTTACTAATCCGTTTTATACTCCCCTTAAGGCTATATAAACACTCAACCCTAGTACAGCTCTTTTCTACCTTTCGGTGATAAGGATGACTCTAGAGGAGGATTAAGAACAAAACCCTTATTAATGCTACACAAGTAATTGATGTATTTTCATCCCCAATTCGACCTATGTCTACCCAACTACAGCATAGTCACAACCTCCCCTTTCGGATTTCGGTTAGAAATCATATAAATAATGATAATTAATGATCAAGTAATTATCAAGCAATCAAATCATCTATTGGATAAATCTCAACAATAAGAAGAACAACCATAAGCATGCATTAATTCATAAAATAAGGTTCAAGTGAATTGACATGGAAAGCCCTATATTAGAATTAGTTCCTAGCCATAGACATGACAAGAACTAATTCAATATCCAACATAAAACTGAAAATAAAGTAAAAGAAAGAAAAGAATTTACTAAAGAATGGTCTCCAATCTTGAACTCCAAGATGTGTTGTGTTATTGGCAAGAAGGGAACCCTTAAAAACTGCCTAGGGTTCTCTTTTTATAGCCTCCAAACCGACATTAAGGTTTTCCCTTCAGGCCTGGCCCATAATTCGTCCAAAACCTGATTTTTCCAAGGCAAGCACCGCTTCTTGCATCAGCCATGCAGGGTTAACATTGCTCGGGATTAGGCGCCATGAGCTGCAACTCTGCTGTTTAGAGGAGCCGCGGCGCTGGAACTTCTGCAAGCCTCTGAATTTTAGGCGCCGGGCGCTGACTGGCCGGAGTGCCGCGGCCGACCAGATCTGCTTGGTTCGCCACTTTCTCGCATTTCGAGCTCTGGAACCTCCGTTTTTGCCCTCTTTTCGCTCCTTTTCCGCCATTGAGCCACTTTAACCAATTTGACTCAAAAGAAAGAAAATATATCCTAAGACGACACGTATTTGTACAAAAAGGGACAAAAGACTCACTAAAAACGACTCAAAAAGTGTATATAAAATACACCGATCACTTATTTATGCATGTATTAATGTTTTATTGTTGCATTTTATTATTATAGAATTGTTAACATTATTTTTTGGAAAATCAGTGTAATTTTATAGTTAATGATTGAACGAGAGGGTCAAAATTGGGTGTCAACAGTTCCTACTCCAGTTGATTCCAAATCTAAGCTCAGTGTCGTGGATGGTGCTCCAGTCTCTGATCCTACTCTGTATAGGAGTCTTGCAGGTGCACTTCAGTATTATGTTGTTCAGCAGGTGTGCTTATTCATGCATGCCCCCAGGGAGTCTCATTTTACTGCTCTTAAGCGTATCATTCGATACATTAAGGGCACTCTTGATTATGGTTTGCACCTATATCCCTCTGCACCAAACAGGTTGATTTCATATACGGATGTAGATTGGGCAGGGTGTCCGGACACGCGACGCTCCACCTCCGGCTTTTGTGTTTTCTTAGGGGATAATCTGATTTCTTGGTCTGCCAAGCGACAGATTACCTATCTCGCTCCAGTGTCGAGGCTGAGTACAGAGGCGTTGCAAATGTAGTAGCTGAGATTTGTTGGCTCAGAAATTTACTGTTAGAAGTTCAGTGTCCTTTGCGTCAGGCATCTATTGTGATAACATCTCTGCCATCTATCTTTCTCATAATTCGTTTCAACATCAGCGAACCAAGCATTCTGAGATAGACATACACTTCGTTCGTGAGAAAGTTGCGCTAGGTCATGTCAGAGTGTTACATGTTCCATTATCCTATCAGTATGCAGACATATTTACCAAAGGACTTCCCAGACAGTTATTTCTTGACTTCAGATCCAATCTCAGCGTCCGGCCTCCTCCCGCTTCGACTGAGGGGATGTGTAAACGTGTAAATAAAGACAATATTATTCCCTACCTATAATTAGAATATATCCATATATTGTGTTAATATAATTATGGTAAGACTAGGATTCCTCTTTTGTATAGGCTTAGGATTCATATTGTATAAGGGATGGACATTGTACTCTATATATACTTTGATATTAATGAAAGACTCCCCAAGGGAGATTAATATCATCTTACAGATGATGCATTATAATTTATTCAGGGGTCGTAAATCAAGGTATGTAATGGATATTTTTCTTTTTGAAATTATTTTGTACGAATAACAGTTTCACAAAAGAAACATCATGTTCTTGCTATTGCTTGTCCCTTGTTGGGAGTACTTTCATGTTATAGAGCCTCATCTTGTCTTGTATTGACTTGTTGGATGATGGTTGAGCTTGTCTCACATCTTATTCCTCCTAAAATAGAAATATTCGAAAGTACATATTCATAGAGTGGACCAAATGTTATACGAGAGTAAAAGAACAAGTCTTATAAAGTAAAAGAGCCAAGAGTGCTATAGTGATATAAGTAAGTCATTGATCCTAAGAACGGGTAGAGCTTCCCGTAAGAACGTCTACTCCTTAAGATATCAAAAGGTAGGATTATAGATCACCTCTTTATGTAAGTAATGAAAGAGTTTAAGAAGTAGCGCGTAACACATTAATGGATAAGCCTATGGGTGCTACACGGGGATTCATGACGATAATATATACAATACTACTATTAATTACAAAGTTATTATATCCCGGCCTTAAGGTTGGTGAGAGGAAATAGAAAAATTCCGATCTTATGGTGATGAGAGATATACAGAGATCTGATTTTCTAGGGCTATATATATATATATATATATATATGTGTGTGCATTGCCTTCAGGGATATGCATGGATACCAGTTTGCCTTCGGGGATGGGCTATGCACTGCCTTCGGGCTATTCATGTTGCCTTCGGGACATTCATGTTTCCTTCGGGGCCATGCACTTACACATCGGACCCCATATGAGGACGAATAGTTTATTTTCAGTATTGCATTCACGATATGAGATAGAGAAAGGTAGATATATTTCCAGATTTATATTGACTCGTCAATTTTAGATTAAGTATATCATAAATATCAGTTAAGTTTTAGTTTTAGTTTCAGTTATTATCTGTATTACATACTTGGTATAATTTTTTGTACTAACGTCTCATTATTGGGGCACTGCATTTCATGTATGCAAGTTTAGATAGCTAGTTTGACGAGCCCTCCCAGTAGACAATATTCAACGAAGGATAGGTAAGACTCCATTTCATCCGGAGTGCAGCCAAGTCTAGTTGTCAGGTTATCAAACCATGTTTGTTGACTTCATGGATAGGACGGAGCCCTGTCCCAACAAAATGATGTCAGTCACTCTTAGAGGATTTATAGATACAAGTCGATATGTACGGTATGTTGTGTGGCCTTGTCGATCATTGTTTATGTTTCCTTGAGTTGTTCCATTTTAGACGATCATGGTGGCTTTGTCGGCCTACGACATTATGATTAGTTTATAAATTGGCCTTGTCGACCCAAATTTTGTTGGGTTACAGCGCTTATGAGTTAGTTAAGTAAGGCACTAGATGCTGGCCACGCCTCCCTAGGTTTGGGTGTTACAAGTGGTACCCATATCCATACTAGTACCTTGATTTTCATATTCTCCACCATTTCCCCCATACCAGTACCTTGGTTTCTCTATGGTTTGGTGCCCATGCCCACACTTCAACTAAAAATGCTTGAATATCGGCCTTGTTAAAGTCATAATTTCAATCATAAATGTCCGAAGTTTTCCATTGCCAAGCCCCCGATTTCAGTCAAAAATATCTAAAGTTAGGTCTTGCCAAGGGCACAACTTCAATAATAAAATGTCTGAAGTTGGCTTTGGCAGCTATGTCAAACTTTAGGTAAAAAATGTCTGTTGTTTGGCATTGACAAGGCCACGCCAAACTACAAGAAAAAGTGTCTAATGTTTCGCATTAACAAGGCCACACTTCAAACAAAAACTTTAATCCTGTATATCTGAAGTGATTCCAAAATGGATATATTTGAAAAAAAAAACTTCGTGTACCACTTAAATGGTTAGCCCCAAACGTATTTGTGCCCTACAGATTGCTTCAAATCCCACGTAAGAGTATTTGTGTCCAATTAATTTTGTTTATGTTTTCTGTATTTAATATTTGAAGAAGGAATGATCTGGTTTAGAGATAAATTGTGCAGAAATTAATTATGTATGGATTAGTAATATATTGTATGTAAGGATCAATAATGCAAGGAGAAATATAAGAATTATTTCTTTGGTAAATGTTATTAACATACAATGTATTTGTTTACTGTTTAGAGATTAAACTATTTCTTACAATTATGATGGTTGGTTGTTACTTGTCATTGTATTTTTTGTAATCCATGTATTAATGCTACCTGCATTCTTATTGCACCTAAATATGTATTTTCCGGTATAACTTGTGAATATATTTATTTTAAAGAGAAAAATAAAAAGAAGCAACTGAAAGTTATGTTAATTTTATGTGAAAAATAAATCTCAACCAAACATTGAATAAACTAATGCTAATATTATGTGAAGATTTTTATCTCCGAAACCCCCTAAGTGTTTTCTAGATTTAAACAACAAAGAGAAAAGTTAGAAAGTAAATTAGAGACCGATATATACAATATTTCCAATTTCTGAACGCTGCAGTGTGTATGTGTTATGTTTGGATTCAATAAGGAAAACATAAAGAGTAGAACCTGATAGAGATATAAGGTGTAGAATATGAACATTCCAATAATTTGAGATGGCATGTAGGTTAAAATACGGAACGATTCACTGCATATTTCTGCGTTACCAGATTATCACAAGGAGGCGTCGCGACGCATGCGTGTAAGAAGAATGACTACAAGTGCACCTACAATATTTTTTGATAAGTCACAGGAAGTGATATGGCCTATAAGTTGTTGCACAGATGCTGTCTATAATCCATCATATCAGTTGCTCTGTGTGGGAGGAAATCCTATTACTACCTGAATGCAGGTCTATATCTAGCTATAGTTGATTCTTAATGCCTTGGCAGCATGCAGCAAGTGGATTATACTTCAAGAGAGTTGTATAAATGGCACAACTCGAAAGACTGATCAATTTAAAGCTAAACAAAATCCAGAATAACATTAATCATTTCGCTTCTTAATCTCTTGCCCTAATTTCAGCCGCTTCTGATTTCCCTTTCATCCCTCTAAAATAAAATCAGGAAAACTCAACTCACAGAAGACCATGCAAGCATGAAGAATATAGCAAATGTTGATTCAAGCAGCGAAACCGTTGTTGAGGCATGTTACTTGACATACAAAATACTGATAAGGAACAGCATTGCCAAATCCTCAAATAAAGGACCCTTCTCATTCTACATAGGCAATCTGTCTTCAGGCTTGAATTATACCCAACATTAAAAAGTTAACTTTCTTCTTCCCAGCACCAGACCCATTTGGCTTGTACATTGATCCTCCTACAAATATCACAGTTTTGCTGGAGTCCAGATTTAGTAAAGTAAGCATTTTTTTATAGTCAGTAAACAAATAACCAAAGTTATAATAGTTTGTTATCTTAGCCCTTCTCTAAACCATAAGAAGCCTGAATCCCTTCACTAATTCTCAGTATCAGGCAGACATAAGTGTAATAGTACAATGTCATATACCTGAGGAACTTTCCAAGGTTCATATGTACTGGCTGCTACCAGACACAACCTGCAAGTCTGTTCCAGCAGTGATAATCTAACCAGGAAACAGAGTTTACAGTCAGATTAAAGACAAAAGTTTTAAGAGGACTGTAGTTAACTAAATTGAAGAAGGTTTACTACCACATCTATAAAGAAGTATCTCATAATTTTCATGAGAATTCTACATACCAACTAGGAGGTTAATCATTCAGCAGCACTCTGGCATGATCCTTCTTCTGGAATCAAGACCACCTCCATGCTCACGTAAAGGGTATCATTCTTCAAATTTCAGAATCAAGCCCTCAACCCATAGTCTCATGAATCATCCAACATAGATCAAGACCATAACACGATGGCCAAAAAAGTCACGTTGAACATCAGAAATTATTTATCCTTTTACCCTTCAAAGTGTAGTTGAGGATTTGGACGACGTGCATGGAGGATTTGGACTCGGGGTCAGGAATGGGGGAGGCGTCTCACTTTTGGAGTTCACTAGAGCTTGTGGGATGGTGATATCCAATTCTAGATTCCTGAAGGAGGAGGAACATTTGGTGACTTTCCGTAGTTCGGTGGTTAAGACTCAAATATATTTTTTGCTCCTTAGGAAGGTTGACAAAGGTCTTTGTAAAGACTACAAAGGAGGATCTTACAACCCGACATAAGCTTTTAGTGATGAATTTGGAGATCAAGTTAGAGAAGAATATGGATGACAGATGGGGGGGTTTACCATGGTCTAGTGCAAAGGAGATGGGAGAGAGGTCGATGGCCAAGGGGTCTTAGGGGAGTTGTGGGGATGCGACCGGTATGTGGGACAGGACGGCCAATTGCATTCGTGAGGTAGCCCGAGAAATGATAGGAGTCTCGCGGTGTTATCCTGGTGGACATCGAGGGGACTGGTGGTGGAATGGTGAAGTTTAAGAAAAGGTGGAAGCGAAGAAAGCGGCGTATGTGAAATTGGTAAAAAACAAAGATGAGGTGGAGAAGTGGACGAATAGGGAACCGTATAAGATGGCGAGGAAGGAGGCAAAGCTAGCGGTTACGAAGGCAAAAACGACGGCTTTCGAACGCATGTATGTGGAATTAAAGGAGAAATGAGGGGATAAGGAGTGGTACAAGGGAGAGAAGGGTCCGTGACTTGGATCAAGTGAGGTGCATCAAAGACGATGATGACAAAGTACTGGTGGAGGAAGCGCATATTAGGCGGAGGTGGCAATCTTCCACAAACTCTTGAACGAAAAAAGAGATGGAGACATTGTGCTGGGAGATCTGGAGCATTCTGGTAGGCACCGGAATTTTGAGAATTGTAGAAGCATTAAGGTTGATGAGGTTACGGGTGTTATTCGCAGAATGCATAGGGGACGAGCGATCGTACAGCGGTTAATTTTGAAAGAAGCGCGGCGGTGGTTGGAGTGGATCGTTGCTTAACGTCATTTTTAAGACGACAAGAATGTCCAAAGAATGGAGGTGGAGTACAATGATTCCCTTGTACAAAAATAAAGGTGATATCCAGAGTTGCAACAACTATAGGTGTATCAAGCTGCTGAACCACTCTATGAAAGTTTGGAAAAGAGTCATGGAGATGAGGGTGAGGAGAGGCGTATCCATTTCCGAGAACCAGTTTGGATTCATGCCGGAGCGTTCGACTAATATAACCATTCATCTTATCAGGAGGTTGGTAGAGCAGTATTGAAAGAGGAAGAAAGATTTACATATGATTTTCATCGACCTCGAGAAGACATATGACAAAGTCCCTAGGGAAGTTCTATGAAGATGTTTGGAGGTTAACGGTGTACCTGTGGCGTACACTAGGGCAATCAAGAATATGTATGATGGAGCCAAAACTAGAGTACGGACAGTAGGAGGAGACTCGGAGCACTTCTCAGTGATGATGGGGTTGCACCAGGGATCAACTCTTAGCCCATTCCTATTTTCCTTGGTGATGGACGGTCTGACGCGATAAATCCAAGGGGAGGTATCATGGTGTATGTTATTCGTAGATAGTCCTGACTAATAATGCCACGCTGGGGGTTTGGAGACAGACTTTGGAGTCTAAAGGGTTCAGGTTGAGTAGGACCAAGACAGAATATTTGGAGTGCAAGTTCAGCAACGAGAGCGACCTTGAGACAGGCGTGGAGGTGAAGCTTGGTTCTCAGGTCATTCCAAAGAAATGAAGCTTTAAGTACCTAGGATCTATTATCCAAGAGAATAGAGAGATTGATGACGACGTCACACATCGTATTGGGGCAGGGTAGATGAAATAGAGGCTCGCATCTGGAGTCTTGTGCGAGTAAAGTTCTTAAAAAAATTCATTGTTCCTACCCCCAAACTCAGACATCTCGAACTCTGAAACTACCCTACCTCCGGCACTGGAAGCACAAAAAGGTGCCATCAAACCTTAAAGACAAGTTCTATAGGGTGGTGGTTAGACCGGCTATGTTGTATGGGGCGGAGTGTTGGCCAGTCAAGACTTCGCACATACAGAAGATGAAAGTTGCAGAGATGAGGATGCTGAAATGAATGTGTGGGCATACAAGAAGAGATAGGATTAAAAATTATGATATCCGAGAGAAAGTGGGAGTGGCCTCGGTGGATGATAAGATGCGAGAAGCGAGGTTGAGATGATTCGAGCATGTGCAGAGGAGAGACACATATGCCCCAGTGCGGAGGTGTGAGAGGTTCTCTATGGACGGGTCATGAGGGGTAGAGGTAGGCCGAAGAAGTATTGAAGAGAGGTGATTAGAAGGGATATGACGCAAGTGCAACTTACTGAGGACATAACCTTAGATAAGGGGTTGTGGAGGACACGGATTAGGGTAGAAAAGTAGTAGGTAATCGAGCGTAGTCCTACTTGTGCTTACAAATTGATAATTGTAGTGCTATTATTGTAGGCCCGATTAGTTTATCACACTTATAGGCACATTATTGTTTTATAATTCACTGTAGTTTGATTTTTTCTGATATGTGTTCTTTAGTGTATTTTGTTTAGCTTATTTAGTTGGGTTAGTTACTGCTTTGTTCGAATGCATTTTATACTGCTTTGTTCGAATGCATTTTATACTGCTTTAATTCCTTATCAGAGTCTGATTATTTCTCTTGCTTTACTCTTTACTCTTGCTTTACTAGTGTTTTGTTTTGATTGACTTGCTTGTGATTATGTGTTTTCTTGAACCGAGGGTCTCCCGGAAACAACCGCTCTACCTACCAAGATGGAGGTAAGGTCTGTGTACACTCTACCCTCCCGGACCCCACGGTGTGGGATTTCACTGGGTATGTTGTTGTTGTTACCCTTCAAAGTGTAGTTGAGCATATTTAGTTGTATATCTTCCCTCAAAATGCACAGTTAAATACAATACAGCCCCCGTGACATGTTCACTAACTTCAATGATCTCACAAGTAAGAAAGATATTTGAGAAGAATTAACACGAACCAATGAATAGCAAGAATGACTCTAAGTACTTGATCAGGAATGCATCTGCCACTAAAGTATAAACAAGCTAAATCATGACCAATCAGAAGGTTATTGCCTTCTTTTCAACCTTTACCTCACCTACTGCCCCTCATAAAATTCTGAATACTACTAAAGAAATTCAGGGAGATAACATTCCAAAATTGCAATGCAGAACCCAAAGAGATTGAAAATAGTGCATATTTCTAAGACATCGAAGCTGTTTGGTGTAAATATTATTCATCAAAGTTTTACCAATAATCTTAAACACAATGAAACTTCAAATTATTTTACAACTTCAACAGAAGACATGATAAGAAACTAAAAAAGATGTGTTTATCACTTCCCCTCTTAAAAAAGTACATAAAAGTAGAAAGAAGAAAAAGTTTGACTTCCCTTTGTCAAGGAGCTCGAGGGTCCATTCCATGTTGCCAAACATAAACAAGTTCATCCCATCCTGTACTGGCCAATAGACCTTCAACGAGAACGCTCATATCAACTCCTACAGCAAACTCTGTGTGATGATCATACCTCCCAATAAGTGCATCTTCCACCATGTAATCCCACATGCAAACTGTCATGTCATATGAACATGAAACCATTGCACTCGCTCTATGTGGTGAAAACCTCACTTTCCTCACTGCATATCCATGCCCATTAAGCACTGCTATTGGAACTCTATAATTTCTAACATCCCAAACCTTGATTGACTTATCAACTGATGCGGTTGCAATGATACAATCGTCATACTTATTCCAATCACATGCAAGGATTTCAAACTCGTGTGCAGGCAGAATCATGGTAGACCCTTCACAAATCAAGAATTAAATGAGTTGAAACTGTAACAATTTATATGAAATACCCATCCACACAAACACAATTAGGTGTGACTAAACTTTTTTCCTTCAATGATTAAAATGTTTAGTTCCATCACTTCTTCACAAACTTCAGCACTCAAAATTATGATCTTCCAATAACTCAACTAGTTCTTCTCTACAAAATATAGAACAAAATCACTTTAATGACTATGGTCGTCATTATAATTACTCTCAAGACACTATATCCCCACACCTTTATTTTTAGAATAAAATAATAAAACTTTTTTATTATACATAGAAGGGAGGGGAGGGGAAAATGAGGAAAGGGATTACAAGGTGGGGAACTGAACCTCCACCAACAAGTTAAAGATTCATGCATCCAACCAATTGGGCTACTATGATTCACCATATTCAAGCACTTTGCAAATGATAATTGGTCTCGCAAAACAAGCATCCGAAAGATAAAAAACTTCCCCCTTTTCTACGTCTTACAATAAATAAAAGCAAACCATAAACTTGATCCAACTCATCCATATTATGAACATTTCAATACTTAAGACCCTTTAGTTGTATTTATAACTATAGTAGAGAAAACAACTGAACGGTGTCTAGTGTATCTGCATTTAAGCAAATAACAAATCACAATCATATTTCTTAGGTATTCAAAGCAATGATGAGCCATAAAAAGCTATATGAACCAAAACATTGGAGCAAACCTGGTTCGCGAACATCCCAGATGCGAGTAGTACAATCCCCAGAAGCAGATGCAAAGATATCAGCATGTCTTGGATTCCAAGCAGCGGAATAGACACAATAAGAATGCTCCTTAAAAGTCCTTACACTAGCATTTCTATCAACTGTCCATAGCTTCACAGTGTCATCCCAAGACGCTGATAAGAAGGAATCTTTCCTCACCGTATTATAGTCAACAGCGTGAACTTCCCGTGTATGTTCCTTAAAAGAACGAATAGGGTTATTGGTGGGAGGCAAAGAAAGGTCGTACAGTTTCACTGAACCATCGCCGCTTGCTGCGATTACCAGGGAATCGTGAGCCTCCGACCAGCAAACATCGTATACTCCATCAGCGGTGTCAAAAGCGGCAAGCTCCGATATGGGTCCGTTTGGAGTGAGCTCAACTATGTGGACTCTGCCGTTACCAAGGATGCCGAAATTCTGAGCGGTCGCCACAGCCAGTCGGTTTTCGTAAAAGGGGCTGAATTTTACGGAGTAACCGTTGAAGGGGGTTTTGAATACCGGCATCTTACACACTGCCTGCCGGTGGGTGCTTTGGGGATGAAATCTTTTCTGCTCGGGAATAGCAAATTGTCGTCTAAATAACAAAACTGGTCCTTATCTTTGATAGTACGTTCAAATTACTTCTTTTTAAGTATCAATTGAAAGTTTTCGTCTTTTAAATTGATCAAAGGTGAGCATTTTTTATCACTAATTCTAATTGTTAAATTTAATCACGATTGTGATGGAAAAAAATACTAGAAACATAAAAAAATCGTCAGAATCCGAGAAATCACAACATAAACAACTACACCAGCCACTAAAAGTAACAAAAATTACACCTTAAAAAGTTACGCCACACTATTGAAATAAATAAAAAATAAAACAAATTATATAAACTCTAACGGCTAGAAGTACTAACTTTTAACAAACTTAAGAACCAAAACTTCTCAAATAATACTTGAGAGACTATTTGGAACTTACTACCAAAGGTAAGATATCATTTTTGTCATTTCTAAACAAAATTATCTATACTTCAGTAGATGGGGAGTACTTAGACCGTTGGATTGGCCTTGGGTTAGCGGAAAGTCATAGATAGTCGGCTTTTTTGTCACGCCCCAATATACCTAAGTTGTGATGACATCTACTGTTGAGTCCAAACGCACATGAAAGCGTACGTGATTGACAAGTAATAAAGTGACTTGTTAAAGTCGGATATCGAACTCTCAGAGACATATGATCAACGATTGAATTAGATTTCGCTATTACCACTGATTATGCAAGTATGAAAGTAACTATTTAAGCTAATAACTCGTCACAAACGTTTGTTTAAGATTTTAGTGTAGTATTTCATGGTCGTGGTTGGTTCACCAATCCTATTGAGTCATTGAAGTATCTCACCATAGCTATTTTATTCATGGTTGCTAATTAACCGAATTATTAATCTCATAGTATTCTCCCGAATTATCCTTGGGTCACACTTTCTTTACTTCTTCTCTAATATAATAATGTCTTTCTCAAGTACATATATTAAATAGTAAATAGAACTCAACTGTTGCACATGCAATCAAGCAATTAAGAATATAAGTAAAAAAAAAATTGTTGTATATGAACAAACTACTAAGATGAAAATACTTGACAAACATCAATATTCATGGTTAAAACACAACCCCAAAATTATAGAGTTTAGCTCCTCATAATAGGATTACAATAATAGAAATTCATGTTCGATCTTAGAAAAGATGAAATAATGAAGATAAAAGAGATAACCCTAGATAAACCTTACTCATTGCTCTTTGCGAAATAATACGTCTGACCCCCTCCAAAAATGACATAGGAGTCTATTTATATCGTTTCAAACTAATCCTAAAATACTAGTCCAAAACAGAGTTGGACTTAAAAACGTTTCCATTTGGACACTAGGGCTCGCTGGGCGAGGCCTACGGCGAGAGTGAGTCTCGTTATGGCCTTCCCCGGGCGAGTTATGTTGTCCAGTTTACACTTAGACAAATTCCTCAACTTGGCATTATGGAACATCTTTCTCACGGGGTGAGGTGCATGGCAAAACACCTTCTCTCCCTAGGCTTCACTTTGAACGGTCAGGTGTCCATTCTATACTTGGCCATAATCTTGCACATCTCATTTCTAACAACTTTTCTTGCTTGGCGAGGAGTATAACAAGACACCTTTTGGCCTCATACTTCGCCTAGCAGGTTCCAGTCCATTTTGCACTCTTGCCAAATTTTTTTACAAGTCATTTTGGTCCTCGTATCTCACTTGGTGAGGTGTATGTCGAGCTCTTGCTCGCTCCAGCCTTTGCTTGGTGAGGTTCATGGACCACTTACACTTGAAAGAATTCTTCATCTAATTTTAGCTCCAAATTATCGTATTTCTCCCATTAAGTGCCTAGATGCGACAAGAACACATATATCAGTTTAGAATACAAAGATTAACATAAGTTAAGTGTATTTAGTGCGACTAGTCCCTAAATAAGGCAAAAATTGGGTAAAATATGGCGGTTAGACGTATAAATACACCTAACATCACCACCCCTCACTTGAACCTTTGTTCATCCTCGAACAAACACTTGATACACCCACTTTCAACCAACACTTACCAAAGTATGCCAATTCATACATGTCTACTCAGGTTAAGGCCACCACAACTATTTAAACACACACGAGCAAGTTTTCAAAAGTTTAGTGTATCACATCAACTTCCCGTATAATAACAACCTCTTCAAACAACCCAGCCTCTAAGATTGACTCATCAATACATACCTTATAAAAATGACTATGTCACTAAGCAAATAAATCAACTACTTTGCCTATCTCTTATCATTCATGTGCCCTCACAAGTCGAACGAGATGCCTAACAATTTTTTACTATACTCAAAACAAATCACATGCATATGTATATATATATTGTAAGAAAGACTACTCGCTCTCAATAAAGAACATGCTCATACGACATATCATAGGCTTGCCCTTAGTGTCATACTCTATTAGCATAAATGTATTGAGTTTAGGATCAAATAGGTCTTTAAGGGTTATAATGTCGGCTATGGAATGAGTAGTAAATATTTTGGAAAATAGTGACTAACCTCCCTAAGCACTTTTAAGACACTTGATTTTACATATGTGTTTTTCATTGGTTCACCACTCAATCTCACCTTTCTTTACCTTTTGCCCCCTCTTTATTAAGCAATCTACTCAACTTTTTGTACATCGCTAGCAAGGAACAATATTTTTTTATTTTATTAACTTCTTCCTTTCAAATTGAGAACTCTTTTTCCCTTTCCTAGATCCTTACTACAACATACAATGGGTTATTCTTTCTCACACATGCACCCTTACAATTTTTTCTCTAGTTACCAATTCAACTCTCTTTATATAAACTTTTCACTTCACTTCTAAGCTCAATCTCTCAAGTGCTTTTAGAGTTTGGGATAAAAATTTTAAGGTTACACCAACCAAAGGAATAGGCTAAAGTTTAGGCTACCAAATTAGAATAAAGGCTCAACGGGGATAACTAATAATATTACATATAGGTAGGTAAAAGATGGTAGAAAATCATGGCTCACAACGAAATGCCTATATATCTCCTAAACTCAACACACTTCCCTTCACTTCGTACACGCACCAGACAAGTTCTAGACATCAATACAAACATGGAATGCAAACAAAAATCTCACCACACATGCACACTCATGGCTAAAAATGGATCCGTATGGACTCTCTACCTAGAAAAATATAGCATAAATTCAATTTAAGCAACCAATATTTTTCAAGAGTCAAATAAAAGAGCCTAGGTGTCTCTAAGAGGTCATTACTTTTCCTGTGCACAATTATTTCTTTTCAAAAATTTCTTAAGCTTGTTATGTAGCTAAAAATGTACCTAACATTTGAATGGCCTTGAGGGCTTCCTCTTTTACTATTACGGTTCAAAGACCCATTGAAAAAAAACCAAAAATAAAAATCAAGGGTCGTGCTATGACGAGCACGACACACTAATATAATAAACTACCAATAATGAAATAAAAAAACAAAAAGTTTACTACTTACAGGACATGAAAGTTGTTAAGTATAATATCTAAACATCGCACTACAGTCAACCGTCAAAAGTAAAATATTACGAATTATTACAGACCGACTATAAAGAGTTTACTCCCCCACCCCACACTTTTAATCAAGCATTGTCCCTAGTGCACAGAAATAAAAGCTAAAATTAGCGTGAAGAAATAACTCACTGTCTACTCATCATCCTCAGATGCAACATAGTCTACGTCCCCTGCAGTACCAGAAGACTGATCATCACTATCCTCATCATCCTCACTGCATGTAGGATCATGATCGGTATCACCATTATCACTATCACGCTCTGACTCCTCTGCAACAACCTCAATCTCATCATCACTAGCAGACTCCACATGCGGCTCTAGCTCAGGAGTGGGCACATCATCATCTACCGTCTTCTCAAAAGCCTGCCCCATCTTGCACAATATCATTGCATGGGGATTGAGCGGGAATCACTCATCAATCTCTGCCAATTACTTAGGTGTGGCAACCATCGAGCCCAAAGTCAAGTGCAAATATTGCATAACATACATGTTTGCCGTTATGGAGTCATTCATGGCATGAAACTGAGCTGCAGACAAGGTCATACCCTATACATTATCAGGGTTTCTCGATCGAGTAGGTTGGCACGGGCAACCTAACATCAACCTTCTCCTCAAATACTCCCTGATGCCTAAGGTAGCGAGTAAGACTACTACCAAATAAAAATCGACGGCCATGACCCATACTTTCCTCCTTCATTACATCTTCTATATTGATTTGTTTCTCGATCATCAGCATAAACAACAGACACACTCGCTCTCTAACTATTGATGAAAAATGATCACAAGGCATAATATAAGTACAAATTATGTGAAGCCATAGGTGAGAAGGGAAACATATTGTGAGTACCATCTTTCTTTTTATGCTCCCATCAGGCAGTGACATATCGGCCACATAGAAGATACCGCAACTTACAGTATGGAGGGTGTGCATAGATCTTGTCATACAGCTCATTCGATACCACAAGAGTACTGAGACCATACAGTCTCGAACATAAATCTCATCCGATTCTTCCAAAAATCTCTAATTCGCATAAGACTCTCGAACTAGATGGATATTACACTCTCCCGGATCCTGGAAGATAAATTATAGTCCCAAAGCATACACCTGCTCCCAAATATCATAGTGGTAAGTTCTCAAAATTGCTTCATCAACCAGGGTCTCACCGTGGTACTTCCGGGCCTTGAAATTTGCATACCATGACCTCCAGTAATCCTTTACCCATTTGTGTCTCCACTTTTATCTCACCCTCTTTGGTTTCTCATTCGGGTTTGACTACGCAGCGGGCCTGCCTCAACCTTGGCCACTCTTGGCCTTTTTTCGGCTTGGACCTTCAGTGACTTTATCGTTTCCTTTAGCTCTCACATTTTTTGGATTTGTTCGCACCATGGTTGCACCTATCCACAAAAAACCAGAAAAGAGGAAAAAAAACAAGAGACAAAAACTATATTAGTAATGTTCTTCATAAGGGCTAACAAACCAAGTTATATGGGTGTCTGAACGACCCCACACTTAGTTCACTAGCATATGTTCTAACTAGTCGATGATAGGGTACTCAGACATCCCCTTTTTATTTGCTTCAATTCATGACTATAAGCACCCAAAAATTGTATTCACTTAAGTTGCTCTCATTGCCCAACAATCCAATGAACAACCCTACACTTAAATGTTTGCATATTCGTGAGGCTATTTACGCATTCTAGCATCCTATGACTAATGTTCC
The DNA here is from genome assembly GCA_029844215.1 of Przewalskia tangutica. Taxonomy (NCBI): domain Eukaryota; kingdom Viridiplantae; phylum Streptophyta; class Magnoliopsida; order Solanales; family Solanaceae; genus Przewalskia; species Przewalskia tangutica. The sequence goes on from CM056727.1 coordinate 114,051,106, forward strand.
CTCAAGACGGTCGTCATCCATCCATTATTGGGACCATTCTGCCCATGACTCAACTATGGGGCATTTAAGCGAACACTTGGAATACTTAGTTTGAGCAAAAAACGTTCAGTAGGTTAAGGGTGCCTAAACAACCCAATTTTGGTGTGGCAAACAAGCTCAAACATGAATTAACAATAAATCAATATCTACACAAATTTCACAAATTTCACCATTGAAACAAGCTTAAAAACTTCAAATTTTCACCATTTTAGTACATGCAATTTCAATACATGAAGAAATTTTATAGTTCATAATAATGGGGAAAGGAAAAAAGGACATTCTTAGTACCACGAACAGGATACAGAGAAGAGCAAGAAGTCTTACCAGAATTTGACGGGAAAAATAGTGGCGTAGTAGTGGTAGTGCGGTGGTTGAAGGGATGGTTATAGAAGTGGGTTGAAGTGTTAAGAGAGATATAGAGGGTTTTTGGGAGTTAAAATCATGAGAATAGATCAATAAAAAGGGTTTTAAGTTGGATTGGGGGAAGGGCAGGTCACGTTGATTCGTGATTTGTTTTATAAATATGGTAAAATAGACATGTCAGCTCGTTGGGCGAGGTTTTTTCTCGCTGTGAGTTTCGCTCCGCGTGGATTGGTGTTCAATTTACACTTGGCGAATTTTTTTCAATACTTATCATCTGGATAGCCCCCTCGCTAAGCGAGCCTTAGGGTGAGTTATTGTTTAGTGGGGGTATTACCTGCATTTTTCCATTCGTCAAATTCTCAAAAAGTTTGTCCTGACTGCCTTCAATAAGTTATTGCAGAAGTGAGATCCACCATCACTGCTCATTGCTCTAGGAGTACAAAACCTTGCAAAATATTCTTCCTCATGAAGTTCACCACCACCTTTGCATCGTTAGTTGGGAGAGGAATTGTCTCCACCCATTTTGACATATAATCCACCGCAAGTAGAATATAATTGTTCCCTAAAGATGGTGAAAATGACCTTATAAAATCAATGCCCCATACATCAAATATCTCTACCTCCAAGATATTGGTCAAAGATATCTCATGATTCACGGACATCTGTCACAACTTTGAGCAAATGCGTGAGAATTCTTGAACAACGTGGGCCAATAAAATCCTTATTGGAACACCTTAGTTGCAGTACGATCACCTATAAAATTACCCCCATATAGGGAAGAATGGCAACTCTTTAATACTTGGCTCACTTTTGTCTGTGGAATGAAATGTCTCACCAACTAATTCGGGCCTTGTTTGAACAACTATGACTTATCCCATATGTAGAACTTCGAATCGTGATATAACTTCCTTATCTGCTGCATAGTGGTGTCTGGTGGGTAGACCCCACTTATTATCAAATTCACAATATAAGCATACCATAGTACCTGGAACTGCAAAAAGTTGTTCATCAGGAAAAAAATTCTCTAATCTGCCCATCTTCAACTACATGATCATGACTCTCCAATATCGATAAGTGATATACAACTTTATTTTCGGCCCCCTTTCAATCTTGATTTCCACATCAAACTACTAAAGTAGGAGTATCCACCTAATGAGTCTCGGCTTCGCATCCTTCTTACTAAAGAGATAACTGATAGCAACATGATCCGTATACACAATAACCTTAGTCCCCACAAAATAGGACTGAAATTTATCAAATGCATATACTACGACCAACAACTCTTTTTCAGTAACTGTATAATTCACTTAAGCAACATCAAATGTCTTGCTAGCATAATATATGGTATGAAAAATCTTGTTCTTTTGCTGCCCTAAAATAGCTCCAATAGCAATATCGCTCGCATCACACATCAATTCGAAAGGAAGACTCCAGTTAGGCGCAATTATTATTGGTGCAGTCACCAATCTTATCTTAAGCTTATCAAATACCTTCAATCAAGCATCACTGGAAACAAACTTCACCTCCTTCTCTAGTAACTTACACATCAGACTTGATATTTTCGAGAAGTCCTTAATGAAGTGCCTGTAAAATCCTTCATGACCCAGAAAGCTTCTCACGCCACTCACAGAGACATGGGGTAGAAGTTTCTCAATTATATCAACCTTTGCATGGTCGATCTCTAAACTATTCTTTGACACTTTATGTCCAAGGGCAATACCCTCTCATACCATAAATTGGCACTTTTCCCAATTAAGAACCAAGTTAGTTTCTTCACATCTAACAACAACACGATCCAAATGGCTCAAACATGCATAAAAAGAACTTTCGAGGACTAAGAAAACATATATGAAGACTTCTGCAAATCCTCCACCATTTCAGAAAATATAGCCATTATGCACCTTTGAAAAGTCGCTGGTGTATTACATAACCCAAACGACATTCGCTTGAAGGATTATGTACCGTAAAGTTAAGTAAAAGTAGTCTTCTCTTGGTCCTATGGTGCAATAACAATCTGATTATAGCCCGAATATCCATCTAGAAAGCAGTAGTACTCACATCCAAACAATTTATCTAATATCTAATCAATAAAGGAAATAGGGTAATGATCTCTTCTAGTGGCCTCATTCATCTTGTGATAGTCCATACAAATTCTCCACCCTGTTACTGTTCTAGTTGGGATAAGCTCATTTTTGTTATTTGTCACCATTGTCATCCCTCCTTACTAGGCTCACCCACTTGCTATTAAAAATGAGATAGACAATACCCACATCTAGCCACTTGATTACCTCTTTTTAGACCACCTCATTCATCACCGGATATAAACTTCTTTGGTGTTGTATGCTGGGTTTATAGTCATCCTCCATCAGTATCTTGTGCATGCAAAACGCAGGGCTAATCCCTTGAATATCAGATATCTACCAACCAAGTTCTCTTCTTTGATGTTCTAATACTTTGAGACACCTACTTATTTATTCATCATTGAGCTCAACTACTAATATAACAGGTAAAGTTTCACCTTCACCCAAGTATGTATGTTTGAGATGTGCGGGAAGAGGTTTCAACTCTAACTTCGAGGCCTCTCCTATCGATAGCATGGATGGTGACCTAAGCGGTCTATAAAGTGGCTCAAACTCTCCTTCTCGAATAAAAATACCTACTATATCAAGAATTTGCATCATCTCCACTACCTCAACATCTCCAAAAATATCATCACCCACTAGAGCCCTCTCCAACTGGTCACTAGACATAATGAGATATTTTTTAGTGTCATTATTCAGTACAATAATAGTTGACACCTCATCATATACGACGGACAACTTCAGGGCCTTGTACACATTGAAAACCTTGACTTTATCGTGTGCCCTCATAGTAAGCTATATAGCGGGAATATCAATTAAATCTTTTCATGTGGCGAACATCCCAAAATAAATGAGATTTCCAGATCAGGCTCAAAATCTAAAATAACAAAATCTACCAGAAATATAAAGGACCCTACTTGCACCAGTACGTCTTCAATAATCCCTCGGGTCTTGCCAAAGATCTATCTACAAGATGCAGAACTATAGTCGTAGGTCTCGGGCTCCCCAATCCTAGCTTCTTGAACATGAATGATGACATCAAATTTATACTAGCACCAAGATCACACGTTGCTCATGCAATGACTTGCTTTCCAATAGTAATCTCAATTGTGAAACTTCTGGGAGTTTCAACTTAGTGGGAAACCTGTTCTGGATACGAGATGTGCACTCTTCAGTAAGTGAAATTGAGGCATACTCGGTAAATTAACTCTTACTTGCTACAATGTCTTTGATATACTTTGCATACTTAGGAATACCTTGCAACATATCCACGAAAGGAACATTCACATACACATGTTTAAGCAAATCAAGAAATTTCTTATATGTAGCCTCTTCTTTATGTTTCGCCAAATATTAAGGGAATGGAGGAGGTGGCCTTGCACCCACTGACTACAGTTACTTCACCACTGGAGTCTAAGCTACCATTTCTTCTTCAACCACTTTCTCTATGATGATCTCTTTTTAGCTTCTGACCGACTAACTTTCTTTGGAGCAACTTCCTTCAATTCTCTCCCATTTCTGAGTGTTACAACATTACATGGGTTTGAATTTAGGTCAGTATCATTTGAAATTGCCCCATGAAGTCTAGTGTTCTGAGCACTAGCTATTTTACCAAGATGTCTCTCCAAATTTCGCACCTCTAGGTCATAATTATGATTAACTGCAATTATCCTTTGTTGATCAACCATCATATTTTGCATATAACCCATAATCTTTTTCATTATCTTTTCCATACTATTCGTGGGAACCTGATTAACCGATGTTGGTTGATAATTCTTTTCTGATTTCCCTAATTACCACCCCAACTGAAATTTGGACGATTCCTCTTTTTTGAGTTGTAAGTATTTTTGTACTGATTGTTGTTACCTTAACCCCTTCCAGTATTTCTCACAAAGTAGATTGATGTGGGATTTGTAGGACACATATCAAAGGTGTGGCCCTCTCCACACATCTCGCATATCATACCAGCCTGTTGCACTACTTGCATATGTGATTTGGTATGTGCCATATTAAGATTTTGAACGCATTCTATATGGACAAAATTTTGTGCCGATAGTGTCGTATAATTGTCCATTTCAATCATTCCAGTGAATTTCTTAGGATTACTCTTGCTCATGTCACATTGCCAATCCAAATTGCTTTGAGAAAACATGTTCAAGAGGATAACAAGTTCATCATAGCTCATATTGAGAGCTTCCCACATGTTGCAGAGTCTAATACTATCTTTGTATGAGCATCCAAACTCTCAATGAAAGTATGTGCTAAAACTTCGTTAGATTGATAATGATAAGGGCAATCCCTTAGAAGAGCCTTGAACCTTTCCCATGCTTGATATAAGCTTTCCCCTTATTTATGCCTGTATGTGCTAAAACTTCGTTAGATTGATAATGATGAGGGCAATCCCTTAGAAGAGCCTTGAACCTTTCCCATGCGTGATATAAGCTTTCCCCTTATTTATGCTTGAATGGTATGATTTCACTCCTTAGCTTTGCTATTCCCAGATGGAAATAATCTTGTCAGAAATTTACGAGCCAGATCATTCCAAGAAGTGATAGAATATACAGGTTCTGCCAATAACTAGTTCTTTACTTCCCCAATTGGAGAAAATGGGAATAACATATGTCTTACATAATCCTAAGTTATCCTGGTAGTGACATAGGTATCAATAATCTCTAGAAACATTTGAATGTGTCACTGAGGATCCTCATGCCTTAATCCTGCTAATTATCTAATGGAGTGAAGTAGTTGAATTATCAGATATTTCAACTCAAAGTTCCCCTTTATGGTAGGTTTGCGGATGCTCGATGTTACATTGCCCACGAGAGGCACTACAACATCTCGCACAATTGATTGTGGTGCATTAGCTTCCATCACTGGTAGTTCAACTAATGCCTGCTGGTTGTCAAATAGATTCATTTCCCTCCTGCGCCAATAAAAGTAATGTTTCAGTTTATGTTTGAATTCCTCAAGATTTTTTTGACTTGCATCCCTTCACATTCGATTCTAGTACCTGCATCAGTAACAACTAAGATCAAGACGTTAATACTTGAATAACTAAAGAAGTAATAGATATTTCTAATAAAATAGTTAATTTCTAAGTCTCCGACAACGGCGCCAAAAACTTGTTGCCTCCAAATTCACACCGTACGTGATCGACAAGTAATAAAGTGACTTGTTAAAGTCGGATATCAAACCCTCAGAGATTTATGATCAATGATTGAATTAGATTTACTATTACTATTGATTATGCAAGTATGAGAGTAGAAAAGTTGATTGTTTAATAAACTAATGCAAAAAGTAAATTCTAACTATTTATGTTAATAACTCGTAACCGATGTTTGTTTAAGATTTGAGTGTATCACAGAGAGATGAGTATTTTAGGGTCGTGGTTGGTTCACCAATACTATTGTGTTCTTCAAGTATCTCACCCTAGCTAATTTATTCACGATTGCTAATTAACCAGATTATTAATCTCATAGTATTCTCTCAAACCACTACTTGCCGATTCAAAATAGTTTACCCCCTATAATCCTATAGAATTGACATGTTAAGAACAAAATTCATCCATGGTATTTAATTGAATGTGGCGACTAAGTATATTCCTATCCTAACTGCAAATCTTAGCCCAACTATAGGGATTATTAAATCACAGTCTCTTTACTTTTTCTCTAATCTAATAACGTCTTTCCCAAGTACGTATATTAATAGTAAATAAAATCGTGATAGTGGTACATGGACTTTGCAGGTCCCCCATGGGTCAGACTTACTAATCACATCATTTTCATATTTCTTGGGTTTTGTACTTGAATCTCTATATTTTAGGATGTATTCTTGGACTGTGATATTGCTTGTACTTAATTGTGAGCATGTCTATTCTTCAGCTTTTTTTTATATATATCTTAGCTAACTGTTGTTGGCCTATGATACCTACCAGTACATAGTGTTTGTACTGATACTACATTATTGCATTCTTTTGAGTGTAGAGTACGAGACTGGTACCACTTCTGCACCTCAAGACTAATCCTGAGGCTATATGCGAAGTATTCTAGGGTGAGCATACTGGATGGATCCACTGCCTGAAGAATCTTTATCTACTACTTATCTTATTTTAATTTTAGACAGTATTCCTACTTTCGAGACTTATGTATTATTCACATATATTGATTAGTGGCTCTTGTACTATTTTAGACCACTATTATTAGGTTATATTAGTAGTCATATTTCCACGTTTAGTAGTTATAACATGAGTTAGACTTTTAATTATTCTGCCTTATTTACTTAATTGTGGACGGATTACTAAATATGGGAAAGGTTCTCCTACCGAGGTGGGAAATGATAGGTGCCTGCATGACTTAGCATTTTGGGGTCGTGATAGATGAATATCCCTATTTCCCCACCACTCTTCCACTATCTGTAGTAGGAAATACGGCTGCAGATGGGGATCTGCGCGACATATCACTCCGCATGCTGGAGGCGGAGGAGGGGCCTATTGAAGGCCAAAACTTGGGCAACTCATTTCACATTTCATTTTTCGACTAAAATGGTTCCTAAGCATTCCTAAACTCACTCCCAGTGTTCCTTACATTTGAAGAACATTTCTCTATGGCCATGGAGTGATCTCTCCATTAAAAAGTCTTTGATCATCTTGAAGATCCCTCTAGTAGCAAGATGGAGTTAAGAACGCCTTTGGAGCTTGAAGAAGAGCTGGTTGTGTGAATGATCTTGACTGTATGGAGGTAAGATTTTACTATCACTTAATGGTGTCTAGCTTCTTCTAAGTTGGTAAGTTGTATTGGTAAAGATAAATTGTGGTAGAGGAGTTAAATCCATGAAAATAGTGCTATGAATCTTTGATTGAAACTTTGAGATAATCCTAGCTATAAGTTGAAGGATATAGGGTGAAAGGTTATGGAATATATGTGGTATGTGTTTTTGTTATTGTTGTTAATATTGATGTTGTGTTGAGGAGAAGTTAGTAACATGTTAGTGACTATGAACACCATAGTTGAGAATCACACCATCTAGGTGCTCGTTGGATTGTCCGAGTGAATCGATTCCTAGTTTATTGATCTTATTTTGATCCAAACCCTCTATATTATGTAGATGATCACTTGCAAAGCGTTCGAGGGCTCGTGAGGCTTTGGTAACTGGGAGACGTAGGTATGTAAGGCTATTCCCTTCTTTCACAAGCATGACATTCACAATATTTATCGTTTTAAAAAAGAAACGCCAAAGAATCATCCTATTCAATGTTGTTTATCCCTTGTCAGTAGTAGTTCCATTGCTATTATTGTATTCTATGTTATTGTTGATTGTCTAGTTGAGCTCATACTTCTTCTTGATGGAGTCTCTCAAGTCACAGTCTTATATATTGACAAGTTGTCATTGAAAAGCAAAAGAAAAGACCGGACCAAAGTTAAGGGCTAAAAGTCGTGGTTACCTTCAAAGAACGAGTCTTATTCTCATGTTTTTGTACTTAATTGAACATATCAGTACATTTCATTCATACTGACTTCCTATTTATCGAAGGCACTGCAATCATGTTGCAGATTCAGATCGAGGTGTAGATAGACCTCCCAGTAGGAGCTGATTGAGTTCTGCGAATCATATAGTGAGCTCCATTTCATTCGAAGCTACCTAGTCATGAGTTGTGTTTGGCATAGGTACAGTTAATGGGTAGGTCGGGGCCATGCCCCTTCCATATCATAGTTATGTTTTCCAAGAGGCTTGTAGATTTGGTTGGTATATTCAATTGGTCTGTACAATTACCTTGCTGGTCTTGTACTATATGGTATATAGTGTTTGAAGTTGTTGTACCCCTCTTGTTGTGACGTACAAATGATGTCTTGTATATTCATGTTGTTATGGCCTTTTTGGATGCAATTTATAATTAGTTTACAGGTTATATTTCAGAGTGGTATGCTAGAGCCAGTTTGACACCGGATACTGGCCACACACCCTAATTTAGGGTGTGAGAAACTTGGTATCAGAGTAGGTCAGTCCTAGGGAGTCTACATGCCATATCTAGAAGAGTCTTATTTATAGGGTGTTGTGAACCACACTTATAAGCGAGAGGTTATTGAGCATTTCGAGATGGTTTCCATTCTTTCATCTCAGAGATCATGCAGTAAAGCTGAGTTGTGAGAATTTGAGTCTTCCTTGTGCTTTACATAGTTTCAGTTTGACAATAACCAGAAATACCTTGGTTAACTCATAGTTACAGCTAGCCTATGAAATATTTTGATCAGATTAGTGATACACTAGATGTGCGAGTATAATATTGAAATTTTAGAGTATGAGTGATTGTATCACCCTTATATACAAAGAAAGTGATATAAGTTCAGAAAGATGAAACACTGACTTTAGAAATAAAGAAAAAGTAAGGTGATGGAGGTACCCAATGTCTGAAATATAGAAGATGGTAATGAGACCAAATCTAGGTAACAATGGTGAACGTATTGTTAGACCACCTTCAACGGTGATGGAATCCTAGTGAGGAATACTTATTTTTGCTATTGATTGCGGATATCAGTGGGTGTAATTTCTGAAAGAAATGGCACATCAATACTTAGTAAGAAGGTAGTGCGGCTAGGCAGTAACACCTATTTTGAGAACATGTATGTAGTGCCACTGGAAGTTGTTAGTCAGGTGTGACCTTTAAAGATTCTAGAGATGTAAGCGGGCCAGGTATGGAACCCTTTGTGCGGAGGATAAATGTTTCCCTCGGTGAGGCCCCTGTCGGAAATAGAGAAGGAAAGAACGTTACATGTAAGAAAAGGTTGTATTAGGAGGATATATATAAGGATAAGAGGTAATATTAATAGAATGAGAAAAACGAAGAGGTAATGAAGCATTGGGATAAATGTATAAAATGACTATGAGTCGTGAGATAAAGTATAGAAGGATGACAAGCCATGGCCAATAAAGATAGAAAGTAATAAAAGCAGCAGCGGTTGGGGCGTCGAGGGGAAGGTGTTATGAGACCGAGTATCTATTATGAGATTTTATTAAGCCAGAAATTGACGGGTTAGGCCGTCGAGATTATTTAGCCATTAAATCAAGGAACACTAATGTTGGGTTGATCCTTCAGGTAAGATGGAATAAGAGTCGAAGACTCTTGAGATGATATAATAAGAGATATCACGGAATGACAAAATAAGCAGGTAGACAGTAAAGGAATAAAATGCAAGGAAGGGCGATCCTTGAAAGTTAGCATGAAATTAATCCATAAGATTAACGTTTTGTTAATGGGGTTGAGCGTGTCAACCATGAATATATGACCCATTACTTATGCAAACGATTTAGTGACATTGTTAAGGGATATTAATTTAAGGCAAGTTATGAGTCGTTGAATGATTGTAGATTATGATAAACATCGATGTGATGACCATTTTAAGAGGGAAATATCAGATGTGTGAGAATTTCCCCATGGGAAATCGTGCGGGAAGGAACAGACATACACCCGTACGATGATTTAGTAGGCAAATGCAAAGGTTGCAAAAAGAAGTTTTGCGGCGGCTAATATTGTGTTACCCAGATTTTTGGGAATATGCCAAGAGTAACAATAGATATGTACGTACTAATATTAAGAAAAGGATAGTACTAACCTCCTCCCATTTAGAGAGGTTAAAGCAACGGTAAAGTCCGCTAGATATATAGGGTTTGAAAATGGAAACCTGGAAAGTAATCAAAGGAAAAGACATACGTAGGCTTGAGAGGAGTATTATGAATTTATGAATAAGAGGATAAGTTGAGTTTCATCGAGAAAGGGTGTATACATAATATAGAAAGAGATGAGAGGCCGGATGAGCCATTAGACAATGTTATATCTATATTAAGGGACGATCTTAGCATTTGAGGCTTTAATCTCGTAAGCAACCGATAGTGATTCTCAAGAAGTATTTCGAGCTAAAAGTAATTCAGAGAAGAGTTAATATAAATCAATCTAGTTGGGGGGCTATAGATCTTGGAAGTAAAAGTTAACGGTAAAGGACGATACCCATAGTGAATAAAAGGAGATATAATGGTAAGAAGGATAAGCGATAACATGTTAGAAGTATCTAAGACCCCACAAGAATATACACTTATGAAATTGCAAAAGGCATATTGTGGATATATATCTACTAAGAGCAAGAGAAGGATTTAATCAACATATAGATGGGCACGAATCACCGGTAATGGTGATGATAGAGTAAGAACCGATATTTGAACCCAGAATGGAATGTAAGGCTAGTTATACAAGAGACCCCTAAATAATAGATTTTAAAATTAGTCAATGCATGTCAATATGAAGACTCAAGATGAACGAGAGGGTGAGGTTGTTTATACTTCAAGAGCAAATGAGGAAGTTAAGCCACTGACTTAGGATTGACAACAGTAAGCCGTATTAAAGATGTAATCATAAGGACCTTCAGTGTAAAGTTGAGATGCGTTTCTCTTACTAATAAGTAAAGGCACTCTCTTAGACGGGTCACCATGATATAAAGACTTATGTGCCCTTTTAAAGGGAATGACAGTTCTTAGGAGGAAAAGAAGAAAGTAAGTAAGCAAAAGTGGATTTAGATAATGTGGTAAATCGTTCTCTCATTAAGAGAGAGAGGTTTTGGAAGTTCAATTTCAGCAAGTGTGTATCCCCCAAATATGGTAAAAAGACAAGAGCATATCATTGTTCCCGCCAATCAATTGAGAATTTGAAAGTGGGACTAAATCAATGATAGATGGGTTATATAGAACTCAATGGTATCCCTCATTTAAGGGATGTAGTGGAAGATAACCATATAGTAGTTCGGTCCTATGATATTTCAAAGAGTAAATTCAGCAAAACATAACAACAACTTTTGAAGTAACCTAAGGTGAGATATGTAAATGGTTTAGCCTATATAGAGGCCCAGAAAAGGGAAGAAAAAAGGACTAGCAAAGGAGCTTCAACCATAGCAAGTTTAAAAGTCCAATTTCAGGACTCCAATGGTAACAAAATGATATGTGAGGAACTTTAGTGTCACCCCGATGGAAAAAGGAAAAGAAATATCAAAAGGAAAGTTGGAAGTTGAAACCATTAGAAGGTAGAGTTTTGTGGTAATAAAGCCAATGCCAGAGTTAAAGTGAGACAGAGTTCTCCAACACTAAGTCAATTACGTGTCCCAAGTTTAACGGGGTTATAAAATAAAATTGGACGAAAATGCCTTGTTCCCGCTATTTTATTTGCTCAGGTTTGATAAAGGTATACTATGATATTAGAGTAATGAATTAATGCGGTAATAAGAAGCAAAATAGTTGTTACACCCCGTAGTTCCAGAGTATGTATATGAGGACGTACGTACGAGAATACGACATTAAAATTGGAAAGGAAGAAAGATGTGATTTTTCGACGGAAAAGTTTCCGGATTTTGTGAAGGAAAAAGGTTCATAAATGGGAATTGGATTCCCAGATTTGGTATTCGGACTTTTTGGAATATTTGAGAATTATGGAATTTTATTTCCGAAATTGGTCACGTGGGGCCCACGGGAGAATTTACGGTTTTGTGGGGCCCACTTTATTTTCGGATTTTTGGCATTACGAGTATCTTCGGAAGATGAAATATTTTGGACGAGTAGGGGGCGACACGTGTCACCCCCATGTGGCCAAGTGGCCGAATTGATGAGGGACACATGGCTTGGACGTTTTAGGGGACAAGTGGCAAGCCACTTGTCCCATTTTTGTGGTAGGCAAATGGTTGGTAAACTACCCACCCACATGGCCCGATCTTGACCACACTCTTGCATAGATCTTGACCCTTGATTCTTCTATATATACCCCCCCTTAGTTGAAGACTTCATATCATCCACACTTAAGTCTTCCAAGGCAAAATACTCCCTCCCTTTAAAATTGTTCTCGTCCCCCTCCCACTTTGTGTAGAGAAATACCTTAAGTATTGTTGTATAAATCCCAAATACCTTGGCCTAGTATCCCTAGTAGTATTCCAAAGTTATTTCAATACTAGGAGCCCGGAAATACTACTTTATTCCAATAGTCGCAAAATGAAGCCCTAGAAAAATCTTCATAGCTTAGATGAAGTGTTATGAGAAGTTGTTTAGAAACTTCTAAGGGTTGCTTGGAGCGGGTTGGAGCGTCAGGAGTTGGAGCTAAACGTTGCTCAGGATCGACTTATAAACTTGGATAATTTTGGGCTTATCGAGGTAATGATCTATATCCCCTATCAGAATTGAAAATTACATGTCAGAGTAATTAATAATTGAGTATAAGGTATATTGGAAGTATAATTATGAAGAATTGAACTGTATTTGATGAGACTTGTAGTATTATTGTGGGCGTGTTGTACACGTCAGGTTAGGCGTGTAACTCCCAGGAGTTGTTGGCTTGGCGGGCCTTGATAGAGAGGAGATTGATGCGGTTTCGGGAGGTGTAGAATTTTCCGTAGAATAAGGAATCTTGTATCTAGAATTATTCTACGAAGAGACCTAGAGGTTGATAGATGTTTTGTGGCCTTTATAGGTTGAAGTACTACGAGTAGCGTATTCTACTTGAAGGGTGGAAAAGGCGAGCAAGGTTAGAGTACTTTGGAGCGTTTTGCTAATTGTCGATAATCGTCGCGAGGTATGTGAACCTCTTCCTATCCTTTCTAGCATGATGTTTTGTAAACTATGTAGTACGGTAGATGTACATGTGCTAAATGAGTTTTGGTTGGTTTAAAACATAAGGTGTTATAATAGCTTTATGGGAAGTTAGTTATAACGACTTTATGTAGGTAAAAGAATGGTTTATTGATTTTAGAAGTTAAGAGACTTGATCTTAAAAGATAAGAGACTTAACTTATAAATGATGTTTTATGAAATGTTAAGGGCTATGAATTTTGTTAAAAAGTTATGAAACCTCATTCGTGAGTAATGAGTACTTGGCTTTTAAAAATAATGTTTTACTGATTTCAGAAATGAGAATAAGTATCGAACAAACCACTGCAGCGTTAATAAAGGAAAATGTATTGACTAATTAAGTATTATTAAAACCAGTAGAAACCTCCATCTGCATAGAAGCTAAGATAAGACAAAATTGTATTACATTTTCTAGATCATGGCTGCTTTAATAAGATTGTTATAAACAAGAATAACTATTCACACATAAGGTATATGCTACTCAATTGTTTTAAAAAGAGATTACGTTATTTGATTAAGACTATGAACTATGAAATCTTTCGGAAGTAAAAGACTTGAGTATATTCTAATTAGGCAACTTGAACTTTTGGAAAAGAATGTTGTCACTTGATTTAAAAAAAAAAGGAAAGTGGTTGTGATTTAAAAGAAAAGTATGGTATTATCTTAATCTGTCTTAAAAGAGAGTTTAAATGTTATGGACGATTCTTTACCGAGTCCCATGGGATGGGCCAGGACATGTATTCCATACGATTCTTTACCGAGTCCCATGGGATGGGTCAGTACATGTATTCCATACGATTCTTTACCGAGTCCCATGGGATGGGCCGGGACATTTATTCCATATGATTCTTTACCGAGTCCCATGGGATGGGCCGGGACATGTATTTCATACGATTCTTTACCGAGTCCCATGGGATGGGCCGGGACATGTATTCCATACGATTCTTTATCGAGTCCCATGGGATGGGCCGGGACATGTATTCCATACGATTCTTTACCGAGTCCCATGGGATGGGCCGGGACATGTATTCCATACGATTCTCTACCGAGTCCCATGGGATGGGCCGGGACATGTATACCACACGATTCCACCTCGTGTCCCCTGGGATGGGCCGAGACATGTTATACGTATCACACGATTTATACCTAGACTGCCGGCAGTGAGGAAGGAGTTCCACGGGCATGAGGGATGACTTGAGGGCGTGAGTCCCTGACTTGACATGACTGTTTTTATGTTGTGAACTGTAGTTGTTATCATACATGTCTCCCGTTTTATTTTAGACTGTTATGATTTCGTTCTGATTTCGAGCCACATACTTGGTACTGTTATCGACCTCCTTCAGGGGGGCTGCGTTCATGCCGCAGGTAGAGGTACATCGGTTGATCCTCACTCTTAGGATCACAGTTCAGCGTATTGGAAAGCTCCGTTTTCTCCGGAGGCTTATCTTTTGGTATGTTTTCCCCGAGTTTGTAAGTCCTTGTACATTTAGGGGTATGGCGGGGCCCTGTCCCGTCATAGTTGTTGTAAAAATCTTAGAGGTCTGTAGTACTGTTGTGGGTAGGTTTTGTAAAAGGGATGTAATTGTTCAAGTGTATATATATATATGCCGACAGGCAGCTTTTCTCAGATAAACTGTTTCTCACTTCATTTTGTTTCATGTCTTGTTTTATTCCGCTGGTTACTCTGATGTATGTCTACTTGGTGCGGGTAAGGCACGCCACGCCCGGATCGGGTCGTGACAAAAGTGGTATCAGAGCAGTTAATCCTCGGAAAGTGTCAACAGACCGTATCTAGTAGAGTCTTGATTATCGGTGTGTTGTGCACCACACCTATAATCAGGAGGCTGCAGGATATTTAGGATTGGTTTCCATTCTTCTCATTCTGAGATCGTGCCTTAGAGCTGTGTTATAAGTTGGACTCCCTCTGGCGTATTCTTATGTACCCGTTATGCCTCCGCGCAAGACAACCAAGGCCCATATGGGCAAGGCAGCAGAGGGAGCTACGAGTTGAACACAGAGGGTTACGAGGCACGCACTGGTCATTACGAGATAGTACTTGACGATGAGTTTTATGACGCCTCTAGCCCCAAAGATAGTTTAGGCGGCAGCGATTTCATCGAGGCCACGATACCGAGCCTCAGCCCACGGCGGAGCCGAGGATATGAGTTCAAGGAGATGACCCAGTTACTAGCTAGGCTGGTGGCTGGGAATGAGGACGGATGGGAGCCGGTGGTTCCGGCAGTACCAGTGATTCACCCTAGATCCGATAGTCTGAGACTTCGGGATGTCTTGAGTCGCAGTTCGCCAAAGTTCTATGGATAGAGAGCTGAGGATGGTCCTCAGGGTGTCGTACTAGTTTGAGGAGATTGTTATGCTTGCGGCCAGCAGGGCCATTTGGTGGGAGTTTGTCCGATTAGAGGTAGCATGATGTAGACTCGGGCCTTGGGATCGGTGGCTGGTTCATCGCCTTATATAGCTAGGCACCCTGCAGGGCAGGATTATGGGTAGAGCGACAAAGAGGAAGTAAGGCAGTAGTTACAGAGATACCTTTAGCCTTTAAGAGACTGGTTATGTTCTTATGGTGGATACGTGTGGAGTGCTATATGGATAGCATTGTGTTAAGTGTGATTTAGAGAACATGATTAATTGAAGAGGTAAGTTTGGGGACATCGAAGGTGTGAACCTTAGAATATAATACGTGGAGACCTTAGTTACAAGGCCGTCTTGAGTGGATGATTTTACGGTTGGTCTTTGTCAAAGTACTTGGTATGCGTGATATATATTGTGGGTTAATTCCATGAGTAGTGTAAGATAGAAGTGGTAGCTTTCATGATGTGAGTTAGTAAGTTTGTTCCGGATTAGGGAACGAGAGAGTTGGCACGAAATGGGTCGGGTTGAGGTAAGGTCGCGAATCAACCCGCAGCCCGGAAGGTGGTGGTGTCAGTTTGAGGTGGTCCCGCTAGATGAGAGGGTCACGAGGGTGTTAAGCCCAAGTTAGGTAACCATCGTACGAGTTCGTGGATGCGTTCGACCATGGCAGAGTCGCCGATGAGGTCACCCATCTTGTCTTTCGATAGGGCATTTACTCGGCGGAGGTTATGCGAGATGTTATCGGGAAGGTTGTAAGGCCGCACGGTTCCTACTTTTATTTTATGGCGTGCGGAGCCCGCCGGCTATTTCTTTTCGAGGTTTTACGGCGGTTAAACTCGGTGAGTCTCGATGTGCATTCACCCTCGGGCCGACGGACGAACAGCGCATTTTATCCAGAAATTTGAGGACAGGTTACGGGCCCGGGATCGGGTCGTGCTGTGAGGATTATTTTCCTCTTGTTGAGTGAGTATTATACTAGCTACCATTTCAGTATTCGGATGGTGCCTTATGAAGCCTTGTATGGACGGAAGTGTAGGTTGCCGGTCGATTGGTTCGATGTTGGCAAGGTTCAGATAGTTGGTCCATACTTGATTCAGCAGGATGTGGGTAAGGTGAAGCTTATCCAGAAGAGGTTTTTAGCAGCTCAGGGTCAACTGAAGTCGTGCGGGTAATCAGCGTCGACACTTGGATTTCAGGTTGACGGTGGGTCTTCTTGAAGGTACCACCCCGGAAGGGTGTGACGAGATTTGGAAAGCAGGGGAAACTTAGCCCGAGGTACTTTGGGCCTTTTCAGATCATTGTAGAATAGGCCAGGTTGCCTATAAGTTAGCGCTGCCGTCCGACTTAGAAGGCAGTATGTCCGGTATTCCATGTTGCTATGTTTCGGAAGAGTATCGGAGATCCATCCAGAGTGTTCCCAGTTAATGATGACCAAGTTTGAGATAGTGACCCCGAGATTTTGGAAACTGAAGCAATGACAGAAATGTGGTATGTATAGTAGGAAGATTTCGAGTGTACGAGGAAGATACGACGAGTAAGAAAAGAGGCTAAGATGTGTTAACATGATAGAAGTGTCCTTTTTATAAGTGAAGAGGGGAAGAAAGTATCCTTTGGACCATGGGTGGAAGTTTTGTGTTGTTATGCACGTTAGAGGTGATTCCTCATTGGCTTGGATTGAGTTTTGCGCGTATGTTATATTATGGCCAGGTGTGGCATAATTGGTTTTGTAAGTATAGTAGTGAAGACTATACCGGTGCTTGTGTGATTAGAGACTTAGAAAGAACATTCGGGACGAATGTTTCTAAGGGGGGAAGAATGTTACACCCCATAGTTCCATAGTATGTATATGAGGACGTACGTACGAGAATACGACATTAAAATTGGAAAGGAAGAAAGATGTGATTTTTCGACGGAAAAGTTTCCGGATTTTGTGAAGGAAAAAGGTTCATAAATGGGAATTGGATTCCCAGATTTGGTATTCGGACTTTTTGGAATATTTGAGAATTATGGAATTTTATTTCCGAAATTGGTCACGTGGGGCCCACGGGAGAATTTACGGTTTTGTGGGGCCCACTTTATTTTCGCATTTTTGGCATTACGGGTATCTTCGGAAGATGAAATATTTTGGATGAGTAGGGGGCGACACGTGTCACCCCCATGTGGCCAAGTGGCCGAATTGATGAGGGACACATGGCTTGGACGTTTTAGGGGACAAGTGGCAAGCCACTTGTCCCATTTTTGTGGTAGGCAAATAGTTGGTAAACTACCCACCCACATGGCCCGATCTTGACCACACACTTGCATAGATCTTGACCCTTGATTCTTCTATATATACCCCCCCTTAGTTGAAGACTTCATATCATCCACACTTAAGTCTTCCAAGGCAAATTACTCCCTCCCTTTAAAATTGTTCTCGTCCCCCACCCACTTTGTGTAGAGAAATACCTTAAGTATTGTTGTATAAATCCCAAATACCTTGGCCTAGTATCCCTAATAGTATTCCAAAGTTATTTCAATACTAGGAGCCCGGAAATACTACTTTATTCCAATAGTCGCAAAATGAAGCCCTAGAAAAATCTTCATAGCTTAGATGAAGTGTTATGAGAAGTTGTTTAGAAACTTCTAAGGGTTGCTTGGAGCGGGTTGGAGCGTCAGGAGTTGGAGCTAAACGTTGCTCAGGATCGACTTATAAACTTGGATAATTTTGGGCTTATCGAGGTAATGATCTATATCCCCCTATTGTAATTGAAAATTACATGTTGTAGTAATTAATAATTGAGTATAAGGTATATTGGAAGTATAATTATGAAGAATTGAACTGTATTTACAGTAGACTTGTAGTATTATTGTGGGGCAGTGTTGTACACGTCCGGTTAGACGTGTAACTCCCCCTAGGAGTTGTTGGCTTGGTAGCGGGCCTTGATAGAGGAGGAGATTGATGCGGTTTCGGGGGGGAGGTGCTGCCGAATTTTCCGTAGAATAAGGAATCTTGTATCTAGAATTATTCTACGAAGAGACCTAGAGGTTGATAGATGTTTTGTGGCCTTTATAGGTTGAAGTACTACGAGTAGCGTATTCTACTTGAAGGGTGGAAAAGATGAGCAAGGTTAGAGTACTTTGGAGCGTTTTGCTAATTGTCGATAATCGTCGCGAGGTATGTGAACCTCTTCCTATCCTTTCTAGCATGATGTTTTGTAAACTATGTAGTACGGTAGACGTACATGTGCTAAATGAGTTTTGGTTGGTTTAAAACATAATGTGTTATAATAGCTTTATGGGAAGTTAGTTATAACGACTTTATGTAGGTAAAAGAATGGTTTATTGATTTTAGAAGTTAAGAGACTTGATCTTAAAAGATAAGAGACTTAACTTATAAATGACGTTTTATGAAATGTTAAGGGCTATGAATTTTGTTAAAAAGTTGTGAAACCTCATTCGTGAGTAATGAGTACTTGGCTTTTAAAGAATAATGTTTCTTGATTTGGAAATGAGAATAAGTATCGAACAAACCATCGCAAAGATTAATAAAGGAAAATGTATTGACTAATTAAGTATTATTAAAACCAGTAGAAACCTCCATCTGCATAGAAGCTAAGATAAGACAAAATTGTATTACATTTTCTAGATCATGACTGCTTTAATAAGATTGTTATAAACAAGAATAACTACTCACACATAAGGTATATGCTACTCAATTGTTTTAAAAAGAGATTACGTTATTTGATTAAGACTATGAACTATGAAATCTTTCGGAAGTAAAAGACTTGAGTATATTCTAATTAGGCAACTTGAACTTTTGGAAAAGAATGTTGTTACTTGATTTAAAAAAAAAGGAAAGTGGTTGTGATTTAAAAGAAAAGTATGGTATTATCTTAATCTGTCTTAAAAGAGAGTTTAAATGTTATGGACGATTCTTTACCGAGTCCCATGGGATGGGCTGGGACATGTATTCCATACGATTCTTTACCGAGTCCCATGGGATGGGCCGGGACATGTATTCCATACGATTCTTTACCGAGTCCCATGGGATAGGCCGGGACATGTATTCCATACGATTCTTTATCGAGTCCCATGGGATGGGCCGGGACATGTATTCTATACGATTCTTTGCCGAGTCCCATGGGATGGGCCGGGACATGTATTCCATACGATTCTTTATCGAGTCCCATGGGATGGGCCGGGACATGTATTCCATACGATTCTTTACCGAGTCCCATGGGATGGGCCGGGACATGTATTCCATACGATTCTCTACCGAGTCCCGTGGATGGGTCGACATGTATACCACACGATTCCACCTCGTGTCCCCGACGGGCCGAGACATGTTATCGTATCACACGATTTATACCTAGATCGCCGGCAGTGAGGAAGGAGTTCCACGGGCATGAGGGATGACTTGAGGGCGTGAGTCCCTGACTTGACATGACTGCTTTTATGTTGTGAACTGTAGTTGTTATCATACATGTCTCCCATTTTATTTTAGACTGTTATGATTTCGTTCTGATTTCCGCCACATACTTGGTACTGTTAGATCGACCTCCTTTCGGGGCTGCGTTCATGCCGCAGTAGAGGTACATCGGTTGATCCTCACTCTTAGGATCACGATTCAGATTGGAAGCTCCGTTTCTCCAAGGCTTATCTTTTGTATGTTTCCCGAGTTTGTAAGTCCTTGTACATTCGGGGTATGTCGGCCCCGTCCTCCATAGTTGTTGTAAAAATCTTAGAGGTCCGTAGTAATCACAAGTGTGCGAGTTTTGTAAAAGGGATGTAAGCTCGTTGTATATATATATGCCGACAGTACTTTTCTCGAATAAACTGTTTCTCACTTCATTTTGTTTCATGTCTTGTTTTATTCCGCTGGTTACTCTGATGTATGTCTACTTGGGTGCCCGGGTAAGACACCAGTCACGGGCCCGGGATCGGGTCGTGACAATAGTGCCGAGTTTTGGCATAGCACCCCAATGGCCAAAATGAAAAGATAGACATCAGTGGGCTAGAAGGGCTAGTATACAAAATATAGATTCTCACCTAGAGAAGATAGTATGTGTTAAAGATAAAGCTCAGTATGGGTTCATACATGTTCTTATCGGAAATAGCATTCCCCACAGTTGATAGTCAAAAGATTTACATAGTTGACCATGTTCTTGCCAATTAGAGCTATTCGTGCAGTTAAGGATTATGCTAGCTGTCTATTGATAAGAGGTCATAAAATCCCAGTACATTTAGATACCCTATACCCCAAGTAAAAGGGGCTCAGTATAGTACGATTCAAGGATTCTCAAGGAAAGTTTAAGAATGTAGAGAAAACCCTTATAGTTCGCTCCTAAGTAGATGGTCAAGCCTAGCGCTCGATTCAGACGCTCAAGGGTACAATACATAAATGTATGCTTGATCTATAAGAAGAATAGGATGATTGTCTACCCTGTTATGAGATGCAAATTATGGAGCTTATTACATTATCATTGGGAAAAATTCTTATAACTTGTATGGTCGGGGGTATAGATTGTCGATCAATTTCCTTGACGTAAGAAAATAAAGAGTTATTTAAAATTGTGTTGGTTCTGTTAGTCCCTAGAGTTGTGGAAAAAGTAAAGTTCCTACAGGAGTGAATGTCAATATTCCAGGATTACGAGGAGTCACCCGCTATTGTGTGATGAGATTTAAAGGACGATGTTCATAATGGGATATCCTTGAGGGCTTTACCCATAAAAGTGTAACAAAAATTCGGCCAGGAAGGAATGTTTAGCTCCAGACACAACAAACCGTAAAGGTTACCCAAGGATTTAACCAAATGACCTTCGAGTTTGAGATTACCCCCGAATCAGAGGGCATTCACTCAATTTTCACATATTGATATTACCAAAGTGTATAAGAGAGATTATATATACATGTAGAGGCAAAATGCTTTCTTTTCTATCCTAAATTTCCCATGCAAACCCTAAGTTAAAACCCTACTTTTTTAACTATGTCCACACCAGCCACTGGCCAGCTGTCACCGACAGTTGGCCAACCTCCTTCTACCACTGACTTAGCACATTACCCTTCACTCACTAGCCCGCAATCACCCATAACTCATCCTATCATTCCGAATCAAGTTTCCACTAGTAATAACCCTACTCCAAACTATGTGCAAACACTTACGCTTGGTACAATCCCCATATCCATCCCTATTTGTGATCCAATACTGATAAATAATGTAATGTAGGTAGATGATATCCCTGTGGTTTGATGGACAACCTCTGAAGTGTCTAGAATGGAGAAGTTAGAGAACTTACAACATGCTATCTTTGGTAAGTTTTCATATGGTTGGCCAAAATTAGATAAACTGAGAAACCTTATTCCTCAACAATGTGGTACAAAAGGGAAGTGCCAAGTTGGTTTTTTAGGGATCAACATGTTTTGATAATGTGTACGTTAATGAAAGATTTCATTAACATATCATCTAAGAGTGAATATTGGTTGAAGTCTAAGGATGGATATACATATCAGATGAGGCCTTTCATTTATGATTCAAATTTTAAGATTGATGCAGAAACTTCGATAGCAATGGCTTGAATATCTTTCCAAACCTTATTCTAACATATTTTGTTAAGGAATATTTGTTTACCTTAGCTTTTGTAGTTGGAAACCCTTACAACTTGACATGGCTATTATTAATAAAACCAGACCTAACTATACAAGAGTTAAGGTTCAACTAGATTTATTATCTGATATCCCCAAGTTTGTGATGATGGAAATAGAGGATGAGAAAACTAAGGAAATTAATGTCGTAAAAGTCAAGATTTAGTATGATCACTTGCCAAAGTATTGTACTGAATGCATTCTTCAAGGCTATGCAAATGAGAAGTGTAGAGTGATGCATCCTGAATTATGTGTAGACAAGAAGGATGGAAAACAAAAAGGGGATGAAAGAGGAGATATCAACTGCTACTACAACTTCTAGGGACAATCAATATCAAGGAAGATAGAAAAGGTATCATGGATGGTGATACCCAGTGTAGAGATATCTACTAAAAATGTTATCTAGTGGTATAGTGGTCAATTATCGTAGAAATACTGCTAAGGGAAAGAGGATAGGTGATAGTGGAACTGGTGTAAATAAAGGTAGGGGAAGCATGACTGATAAGGGCATGGAAAATGTAACGACCCATTTGGTCATTATTACATTTTGACCAGTTTACCCCTATTTACCCAATTTTTGAGGTTATCAGATGATCCTAGTGAAAGTTGAAGGAATTAGAACCTTTAAGTGAGAACATTTGATCAATAGTTGACTTTTAGGTAAATGACCTTTTTTATAATTCTGTCAATTCCATGAGGTCCAAAAAGTCATTTATGACTTAGTGGGATAGTTGGTTCGGTTCCCGAGGATATCGAGAGTATTTTGACTATTGGTTAGAAAATTGGTTTAGGTTGTTGGGGGTTGACATGATCTAATAGACCTCTAATAGAAATTTCGAGACAACGATAGAGTCCATAGTATGTTTTTATGTATGTGTACATATCTGGTTTGTGTTGGGGAGGTATCGAGTGATTGTCAGATTTCAGAGTTAAATTATGAAAAACAAGATTTCTGTTGGTGTCTGATAACCTTCACTAGGGTGAGGGTCAGTGCACCGCAGTGTACCCGCCTCAGCGAAGGCTTGGTCTGTTGTAGTGGATGTTGAGGCTTTGGAAATGGGCCGCCATAGTGGGCTGTCAGCCGCTACAACATGGGATTTAGTAAGGGTTCTCATTGAGGTCTAAAGAGCATGGGCACAAGACCAACTGAAACGGACCAATGACCACTGCAGTGGTATTCAGGATATCAGAAACCCTTTAAGTGTGTGATTAAACCCTCCGTTCCCCATTCCAAAAAATATTTTCCCAAAGTATCTCTAGGGCGATTTGAAGAGTTTCTTGGTGATGTTTTCTTGGGGTAAGCCTATTTAACATTGTATTCCTTTAATTACCTTTCCTAGTCTTGAATCAATGGTAGAAGAACCTAGAAAGCTAGTTTAAGAGGATGTGTTCTACCTAAATAGTATTTATTTGATTATTAGGCCTAAATGTGAGATAAATTTATGGGTTTATGCCTAAATTGGGGGGGGGGGGGGGGTTTTCATTTAATTATGAAATTGACCTATTATTGAACTAAGTTAGAATTTGGAGAGTAGAATTGAACTTCTAGAATGTTGGGTTAATGATTTCACCCTTTAATTACCGTTTTACCCTTGTGGGCATGTTTCCCCCTTTCTCCTATAGTTGCATTGGATTCAAATAATAGTTTAGTGATTTAGGTATTGTCAGTTACCATTTCTAACTTAAATTTCAATAATGACTAGACTTCGAGTACTACCGCGATCCTCAGAGAGACAAGGCTCAGGTTTGATTATTTGTTTCCCCTACTCGGCATCCAAGTAGGTTACGACTTACCTTATGGTTTGACTTCAGTTAGCAAAGCATATGTAAAGTTAGTTACTGTCGGAGAAAGCATGTTACACCCTTGGGTATAAAGTTAGGGTGGATTACCTAGGTTTGGTACTATTGACTAATTTATGGGCTTGTTGCCAAATGTTTGATATTGGATTTATTCTTAGTTACCACATCATGATTGTGATATAATTGTATCTTACTTATCTTAGTATTATCATAGATAGAGAAAAGGATGATGAAAAGAAGGTCATGAACTTAAGCTTCCAACATGAAATGCGAGGTGATTTGCTAGGAGTGCCAAAGATTGCCAGCCGTCCGATGGTGACATGCTTAATGTAGAGTGGATTATGGAGTGGAGTTGAAGACAAGACTTGAAGATCCAAAGAAGGAAACATTTTTTCGGCCTTTATGTAGGTATTGTCCGACACCACTTTCTTTTAGCTTATTTTAAATTCCTAGCTTAATTTCCTTCTAGCTTAATTACTAGGGCTTATAATAGAATGAGATGACTAAGCAATCTATATAATAGGATAAGGTGACTAGGCCGAAGAATAATCTAGAAATGGAAGCTTCCATCGTGCCCTAATGAGATAATTGATGAACGTTCATGCACTTATCTACATGGATGACACAAAAGGGTGTCCTAGAGAACATGAAGAGTTGGTCTTCTCCCTTCCCCACAAAGGGTCGAACCTCTTCCCCCTTTCCCATTCGGACGAAGTGCTTGTATGTGTCTATCTAGTTGCTCTTCTAGAAATGTCTAAGTACTAGTATAAAAAGAACATGTAGTTGATATAAATATACATTGAACTTATATGAGATATATTTGAGTTTTACTCAAACTTTGCTAAGTTATTCAACTTTTGTGTTGCTTATCTTAGTTGGTCCTTTTGTGGTCCGAACCTCAATTTTTGTGGGTCCCCTTGGTCCTTTTATGGTCCAAATCCTTAGTGTAAGTCTAGTTAGAACTTTTGTGATCTAACTATTGTTGACACCCAATTTTGACCCATCTTTTAGTCATTTCTTGCAATTTTAAGCATTTTAGGACACAACATTTTAATCACCATTTTTGGCATTTTTGTATATTTTTTACCTAACATTCTATGTTGTTTTATTTTTGTAAATTGGCATCGTGTTTTTACTTTAATTAGGTATTAAACATTTTCAAATATTATGTTACTATTGTTGCGCGATCTTTTTATTTTACTAATTTTGCATCTCTTTAAATAATTATCTGACATCCCGTCCTTACTTTTAATCAGACATTAAATATTTGCTAAATATTGTATTTTATTATTATTGCATCGACATTTGCATTTTAATAATTTTGCATCTTTTTAAATAATTTTTCTTTTTAATAATTAACCCGTTTTGCATTTCATCAAATCACCCAAATAAGGCACAACTGACTACCCAATCCGCCAAAAACCGAAGCCCAAACTGAGGCCCAATACACCTTTCATCTTTTCCCTCCAATACCCAATACCCAATATCCAAAACCCAATACCCAAAACCCAATATCCAAAACCCTAAACTTAAATACCCCCTATAAATAAAAACCTTACCCCCATCTTAAAACCTACCCCCTCATTCCCTTCCTACCCCAGCCGTCTACCCCTCTCTCTTTAAACCCTCACCCTCTCTCTCACACCCTCAGCCGCCCCTACATCTGCCCATC
Source organism: Przewalskia tangutica (assembly GCA_029844215.1). Classification (NCBI taxonomy): domain Eukaryota; kingdom Viridiplantae; phylum Streptophyta; class Magnoliopsida; order Solanales; family Solanaceae; genus Przewalskia; species Przewalskia tangutica. Next base: position 114,076,702 of record CM056727.1, read on the forward strand.
GCATAACCCTAAAGGCCCCCCTCCCTTTCAGATTTTTTTTACTCTCTCTCTCACATTGTCGCCGCCGCCCTTCGCCGGAGCTCCAAGCTCCGGCGAGCCAACCCCCAGCCGCACAACTTCGTCAGCAGCTCTGTTTCTATTAAGACCCCACTCTCAAAATCTCAAACCCCTACCCTCTTCCCCACAGTTCCCGTCGCCGGCAAAACTTACCCTCGTCCCAACCCCGTCGTCGTCGACACTCACTGTCACTGACCCACACCATACCTCACTGCTCACCGTCGAATCTCACCACTGCGGTGGCGTCGCTCCGGCAACTTCACCATGGAAGTGACGCCGCTGATGCCCTCTCTCTGTTGGTAATGATTTCGGCCGGAGTTTCTACTCCGGCGACAACGACGCTACTATTTGGATCTTCCATTTTTTTGGTTATTATGTTGTTGTTGTCTTTCTGTTGGACTGTTTTACTTCTCTGATTTTGGATCGCTTTGCCGAGTTTTAAGACTCGCGACCTTTGGAACGGAATGATTTTCCGATTTCTATATTTGTTGGTTGTTCTTGTTGGTGGGGTGATTTCACTTTGTCGATTAAAAGAAAAACCACCGGTGAGGTTCTTATCTTTTCGGCGAAACTATGTTGCGGACCTCTTAGTTTTGTGTTAATGTTGTCCTCTTGAGAAATTATCATTCTTTGATATTCATTTATTGCTGTTTAGAAGCCAAAACGTGGAATGTTTTATGATCTTACTGGAGCATTTTCTATGTGTATTTGATGGCTAAAATCTTGGTGTATTTTGGTTAAATCATTGCTGAAATTTTTGGTTAAAATGAATGCTAAGTTTGGGCTACTTTGCTACTAATTACAGTCATTTTGCTACTCATATGTCGGGCTATGTTGCTACTGGTTTTGATATGTTTTGGTATTTTAGATGAACTGATCGTCATACTTGGGGAATATAAGCTGATTTTGAACATATGGCTGCACTTGAATATTTGGCATTCTACTGATTTAGAACAGATATTACATTGGCCAATGAAAAATTATCCGTAGATTTTTGAGGCCTCCACAATTGCAAAGACGGAAAATAAAAAAAATGAAGCTTTCAGGGCGATGATGATTTCTTTCACTTACACCGGATAACCAACATGCGCTGACAAGGCGAATTCTCGCAGCCGCACTTGTTTAGGCTGTCCTACTTTATTTTATATATATCTGAGTCCTCCGTGTTTAAAACTATTACTGTTTTGGCGCGGATCCGAAGGTTTTATCTATTTTATTGTTTCTAGCAATATTGACCGATGAAGGAATCTTCGTCTGATTTCCAAGGTCTCATTTGTACAAAAGACGGATTTATTTTTTGGCTTTACTTATTAATTGTTGTTATTGCTTTTAAAATTGTTTATCCTATTACTAACACTTTTACTAAGTGTTTATGCAGGTACCCGGAGATCATCTTGTGCAGAAGACCTAAAAAGGGTTAAAAGATGTCCCGGAGTTTTATCTTATGTCGCATTTGATTTTAGTTTTATTATTCTGTATTGCATTTTATTTTAATTGTAAAAATGCTTAGAATATGTAGAATAAAAGCCAATATATAATTAACCTAGGTTTGAACGGATAACCGCAAGTTAGCGGATCTTAAAGGATGCCTAACCCCTTCCCTTTAGGATAATAAATAACCCTGATCTAGAATCTCATTAATTTCACAGACCATTAAATGGAGATTAATTGCAGTATTTTTTCATTGCAATAAATCAAGTGTCCTAATTCACTTAATTAATTAGGTGACGACTCCTCAAAATCAGCATTATTGCTCCATCCAGGGAACCGCGCCAAAGAGCAACGTTGCGGATACCGTTCAGACTCCGAGGTCAAAAATGGGGTGTTACAGAATGGCGACTCCACTGGCGAATAATCAGGTTCTTGACCATAGCAAACCTAGGTTTATTATTGCTTGACTTTATTTTTATTTGTTTTAAATGCCTTAAAATTATTTGCTTTAATCTTGTATGCTTAACTATTTTAATTGCTATTTGCTTTTACTGCTTTCCTTAAACTGGCATTCCGCTCATATTTCTTCCACTCTGGAAAATTCACATTGTCACACACTACACGCGAGGTGCGCTTGGTGCATCAGCAAAATTCTTTCTTCAAAACCCAAATTTAAGAGAGTTGGCGTTTTGCGTGAAGAATTCGGTCCAACCGGTGGTCGCGTAGCCTTCTCACTCGAGTAGTCCGCTCGGGAACCTTGCGTTTAGTAAGCCAAATCTTAGAAACTTAGGATAGAGCTATACCACCCTTTTTATTAAGTCATGCATGCATAAACCTTAGGTGGGTTAATCCTTGGTATTAACGCCACAATTAGAAATCCACCAAAACTTGTCGACGGGTTTCACAACCCAATGACCCATTAGCATACTATGTGTAGCGTGATGATGATAGACGGATCCAAGCCTGGTCATGACTCATTGAAATTGGAAAAAGTGCACCGTCATTTGGTCGCCATTTCCAACAAAACATTGCAGTTTAACGGCTTGGACCTATTTATCATAATCTCGTATATTTGGCGTTTAGGCCGACCTTTGGCATAAGAGAGGTCCCATGCATATTAGGCGCACGCTTGATTTACATGCTTTTGTTTACTATTGTTGTCGCTAGCAATTCTGTATATATTATTTAATGCAATAATTACCCTTTTAACCTCTGTACATATCAAGCTTATAATTCCGACCATGAGCATTTGCATTTTTGCACTTTTTGTTGTCACATTGCAATCAGGACTTCTACTGCGTAAATCGCTCTTGAACAACACGATTTGGACTTTGTGAAGCATCAACCACCAGTCCGGTCGAACCAAGCAGGGGAGTCTTTGACTATATTGTCACGCCCTTACATTTTACTATTTTTGTGGCTTGCCTACTCTCACCCATTTGTCATATTTTTTGCAGGGAGACCGTCCTCGCAAATAGTCGAGGGCGGACAACAACAAAAAAAAAAGTGAAGAAAAGAAAACAAATCATCACAAGAATGAGCTGGAGTTATGTTGACGGAAAGAAGTCAGCTTATACCAGATTCAACGAAGCATCGCTCTGGGTCCTATATTTTGTATCTTTATACATATTTGCAAATTCAATTGATATGTCTAGTATTAATTACATAATTTTTTATCATGCATTTACAACATAACCTTCCCGAACTACGCGTGTCTGATTCTCACCATACGGTGTGATACGTAGGCAACCCATCTAGGGTTCGACACCACCACATAAAAAATAAAAATAATAATAATAATAATAAAAGAGGGGGGCATATTTGGTTCACTCATTCATTGCATTTATCCAATCACAGACATTCATTATTGCATTTCAATCACTCTATCACATTCATTCTATCACAGCCGTTCATTTTTTTCATTACATTCTTTTAATTTGCATTAGTCTTATAGTGAACAATCATTTATTTTGTACAGCTTTTACTTTTGCATTTCTTTCATGAATAAATTCTTTTAAATCATACGTTTTATAACATATCTGAATGAACTACGCACACCTGATTCTCGTCAAAGATGAGATACGTAGGCAGCCCTACTCGGGTTCGGTACCCTTTATTCAAAAAAATACAAAAAAATATTTTGTTCATAAATACAAAAAAAAATGTTATCCAAAATACAAATTTTTTTTTAAGTATCATTGCTTGACTTGGTTGATACCAACACAGTTGGGAGTGTGCATAGGAAGGAACGAATAATAATCAATATGAGTTGACTTCGTGGTAAACCATAGATTCTTTTGGTACCTCTCACGCACACCTGTAATGACATTCTTGCATGCTTTTAAGATAAGAACGAAACCAACCTCATCGTTTCATGTGCATTGTGTGGTGAGTTTTAGAATAAGTTCAATTGCATTGCATTGTGATCTAGAACTTGGCCTGAATGTTTGTTGAGGCAACATCCTGAGTAACACTCGGTGTAGGAAGTGATCGTAGGCTTTCTTTGACCCGTTTGAGCCTTTTCAGCCTACCAAATAACATTATCCGTAGTACACCCCTTTTGAGCCTAAAGTCTATTCTTTTGACAACCGCATATTACACTTATACCCTTTCTGAGTGCGTACGCACTATTCCTCTCTTGGCCCGACCTCCTTGAGCGCTTTGGAAATATGCAAGTGGCTGACAAAATTCTGCATCGAAGTTTGCAAAGACAAAAATTGTCAAAGTCCCAAAAGGGAAAAGAAAACACAAATGACGACTTCACAAAAGAAGAAATCAAAAGCCCCGGCGTTATAAAAAAATGAATGAAATGAGAGAATAACTTTGGAAAAAGAGGGCTCCAAACGAAAGATTCAAAAGAAAGTCAGTACAGAAAAACTGGGACAAAAAAAAAAACAGATCAACATTAAAGCACACAAATATCAAGTACGGACATAGTCCAACGCTCGAGGAAGGATTAGTCACTTTTACCTAAATGATATCCATACCTTTCCCCAAGCCTACATTACAAGCCTGTGACAAACCCTACATGATCTTATACTGAGGGTTGTCACATTAGTGGATACTTACATGACAGCCAAGCCTATGGTATCACAATTGCATGCGTTGAACATCCTTTTGAGTGTGAGCATACTTCTCTAAACGTCCCAAAATTCAAAATACTGGAATATATGTGAGAAATGAGACTTTCTTTCAGTGAGGGCATTTGAAACGTGAGATTACATGTAGTTCGAAACCTTGGTTGCAAGCAAGTGTGTCGATACTTAGGTGTCTGAGGTACCATTTGAAACTATAGGAATTACCCAGAAGTCAGTCTTGGTTAGACTGGAAGTGAATAACGGAATTCCTAAGCACAATGCTAATTGTTGGTATCAACTGAAGTCAGAACGTGATGCTGTCATTCCACCTTTAAAAAAAAATGCATATATAAAATTTTATCATTTTTGCATCATGAACTACGTCTTGACCTGATTCCCTCGACGGGATACGTAGGCGGCTACATTGGCTTCGGTCCACATTGTTTGAAAACCCACAAAAGTCCTTATTCTTTGCATCACGAACTACGTCTTGACCTGATTCCCTCAACGAGATACGTAGGCGGTCACGTTGGCTTTGGTCCACATTGTGTGAAAACCCCATAAAAATCCTTATTTTTTGCATCATGAACTACGTCTTGACCTGATTCCTTCGACGAGATACGTAGGCGGCCACATTGGCTTCGGTCCACATTGTTTGAAAACCCCATAAAAAGCTCATTTTTTTGCATCACGAACTACGTCTTGACCAGATTTCCTCAGCGGGATACGTAGGCGACCACATTGACTTCGGTCTCATTTTTTGAAAAATTGTACAATCATTTTTTGCATCGCGAACTACGTCTTGACCTGATTCTCGTCAAAGATGGGATACGTAGGCGGCCACATTGGCCTCGGTCCACATTGTTTGAAAACCCCATAAAAATCCTTATTCTTTGCATCACGAACTACGTCTTGACCTGATTCCCTCGGCGGGATACGTAGACGATCATATTGGCTTCGGTCTCATTTTTTGAAAATTATACAATCATTTTTGCATCACGAACTACGTCTTGACCTGATTCCCTCAGCGGGATACGTAGGCGTCCTAAATCGGCTTCGGTCACACCATTAGAAATCTTCTCATTGGCTCGCGTGCGACAAATGCGTTTGATTATTCTGAAAAGAGATATGAGCAATTTCCGCCAGAGTTAAGTCTTGCCCATGCGCCCCGCATAACGAAAACTAGGACAATTTTGGAAAATGCACCATGAAGAGATCATAATAAGGATTCCAAAAGCAATCAGCAATCGCAGCATTCAGCAAACATTCACAGCATTCAGCAAGTCCGCACAGAGACTACATCAGCACTCGCAGCATTCAGAAAGCACACAACATTCGACACGTCCGTGCAAGGACGAAATCTCAGCATTTGCAGCATCACATCAATACAATCGCCATCACGTTTTACAGGATCTTCATATCAGCAAAGGCGGGAGCACAACAAAGCCCATGCGGGTTACAAACGCACAACGTCTATGCAATAACGTTATCTCAACCCAGGCGAGTCACAAAGCAGGTAAGTCCATAAAATGACACCATTTCATTGTAAGCCCATGCAACGACTTCATCTGTGTTTCGTCTATGCAACGATGAGCATCTGCATCACGTCTATACAACGACGAACATTTGCATTTCGTCCATACAAGACAATAACGCCCACACAAGGCGTCATTTGCAATTCGTCCATACAAGACGATAACGCCCTCACAAGACAACATTTGCATTTCGTCCATACAAGACGATAACGCCCATACAAGGCGTCATTGCACTTCGTCCATACAAGACGATAACGCCCACACAAGGCAACATTTGCATTTCATCCGTACAAGACGACAACGCCCATACAAGGCGTCATTTGCATTTCGTCCATACAAGACGACAACGCCCATACAAGGTGTCATTTGCATTTCGTCCATACAAGACGATAACGCCCATACAAGACATCATTTTCATTTCGTACATACAAGACGACTACGCCCATACAAAGAGTCATTTGCATTTCGTCCATACAAGACGATAACGCCCATACAAGGCGTCATTTGCATTTCGTCCATACAAGACGACAACGCCCACACAAGGCGTCATTTGCATCTCGTCCATACAAGACGACAACGCCCATACAAGGCGTCATTTGCATCTCGTCCATACAAGACGACAACGCCCATACAAGGCGTCATTTGCATTTCGTCCATACAAGACGACAACGCCCATACAAGGCGTCATTTGCACTTCGTCCAAACAAGACGATAACGCCCACACAAGACGTCATTTGCACTTCGTCCATACAAGACGACAACGCCCACACAAGGCGTCATTTGCATTTCATCCATACAAGACAACAACGCCCATACAAGACAACATTTTCATTTCGTCAATACAAGATAACAACACCCATATAAGGCGTCATTTGCCTTTCGTCCATACAAGACGACAACGCCCACACAAGGCGTCATTTGCATATCGTTCATACAAGACGACAACGCCCATACAAGGCGTCATTTGCATTTCGTCCATACAAGACGACAACGCCCATACAAGGCGTCATTTGCATTTCGTCCATACAAGACGAGAACGCCCATACAAGGCGCCATTTGCATTTCGTCCATACAAGAGGACAACGCCCATACAGGGCGCCATTTGCATTTCGTCCATACAAGACGACAACGCCCATACAAGGCGTCATTTGCATTTCGTCCATACAAGACGATAACGCCCATACAAGGCATCATCTGCATCTCGCCTATACAAGACGGCGTATCATCAAATCACTTCATTACATCTACAAACACCATGTATTTTCCAGCACCACATCACCTGCAACCCAGTGTCAATCATACTTCGACACTGGGATAAATTTTGAATTTGCGTCGACATTGTCTTTAATTTTGCAAAGATCGCGGCTTTCAAAGGTCATCATGATTCGACACTGGGACAATTTTGAATCTGCGTCTGCCTGCTTTAATTTTCTAGCATCGCAGCAACCCAGTGTCATCATAATTCGACACTGAGACAAAATACTGAATTTGCATCAGCTTTTGTCCCTTCTTTTTCTTGATCTTTGTTTAATTCTGCCGATGAGAACAAAATTGGCTACAAGTTAACGTCTTTGTCCGAAAACTCTTTCATCGTCTTCGGTCAAAGAGGGACAACTGTTGACACCCAATTTTGACCCATCTTTTAGTCATTTCTTGCAATTTTAAACATTTTAGGACACAACATTTTAATCACCATTTTTGGCATTTTTGTATATTTTTTACCTAACATTCTATGTTGTTTTATTTTTGTAAATTGGCATCGTGTTTTTACTTTAATTAGGTATTAAACATTTTCAAATATTATGTTATTATTGTTGCGCGATCATTTTATTTTACTAATTTTGCATCTCTTTAAATAATTAACTGACATCCCGTCCTTACTTTTAATCAGACATTAAATATTTGCTAAATATTGTATTTTATTATTATTGCATCGGCATTTGCATTTTAATAATTTTGCATCTTTTTAAATAATTTTTCTTTTTAATAATTAACCCATTTTGCATTTCATCAAACCAGTCCAGTCCAAGGCACAATCTGGACCAGTCCAATACGCCAAAAACCGAAGCCCAAACGGAGACCCAATACACCTTTCATCTTTTCCCTCCAATACCCAATACCAAATACCCAAAACCCAAAACCCAAAACCCTAAACCTAAATACCCTTATAAATAAAAACCTTACCCCCATTTAAAAACCTACCCCCTCATTCCCTTCCTACCCCAGCCGTCTACCCCTCTCTCTTTAAACCCTCACAGCTGCCCTCACCCTCTCTCACACACCCTCAGCCGCCCCTACATCTGCCCAACGCATAACACTAAAGCCCCCTCTCCATTTCAGATTTTTTTTACTCTCGCTCTCACATTGTCGCCGCCGACCTTCGCCGGAGCTTGGAGCTCCGGCGAGCCAACCCCCAGCCGCACAACTTCCTCAGCAGCTCTGTTTCTATTAAGACCCCACTCTCAAAATCTCAAACCCCTACCCTCTTCCCCACAGTTCCCGTCGCCGGCGAAACTTACCCTCGTCCCAACCCCATCGTCGTCGACACTCACTGTCACTGACCCACACCGCACCGCACTGCTCACCGTCGAATCTCACCACTGCGGTGGCGTCGCTCCGACAACTTCGTCGTGGAAGTGACGCCGCTGCTGCCCTCTCTCTGTTGGTAATGATTCCGGCCGGAGTTTCTACTCCGGCGACAACGACGCAACTATTTGGATCTTCCATTTTTTTGATTATTATGTTGTTGTTATCTTTCTGTTGGACTGTTTACTTCTCTGATTTTGTGACTGTCTTGCCGGAGTTTTAAGACTCCGACGACCTTTGGAACGGAATGATTTTCTGATTTTCTATATTTGTTGGTTGTTCTTGTTGGTGGGACTGATTTCAGCTTGCAGATTAAAAGAAAAACCACCAGTGAGGTTCTTATCTTTTCGGCGAAACTATATTGCAGACCTCTTAGGTTTGTGTTAATGTTGTCCTCTTGAGAAATTATCATTCTTTGATATTCATTTATTGCTGTTTAGAAGCCAAAACGTGGACTGTTTTATGATCTTAATGGAGCATTTTCTATGTGTATTTGATGGCTGAAATCTTGGTGTATTTTTGTTAAATCATTGCTGAAATTTGTGGTTAAAATGAATGCTAAGTTTGGGCTACTTTGCTACTAATTACGGTCATTTTGCTACTCATATGTCGGGCTATGTTGCTACTGGTTTTGATATTTTTTGGTATTTTGGATGAACTGATCGTCATACTTGGGGAATATAAGCTGATTTTGAACATATGGCTGCACTTGAATATTTGGCATTCTACTGATTTAGAACAGATATTACATTGGCCAATGAAAAAATTATTCGTCGATTTTTTAGGCCTCCACAATTGCAAAGACGGAAAATAAAAAAAATGAAGCTTTCAGGGCGATGATGATTTCTTTCACTTACACCGGATAACCAACATGCGCTGGCAAGGCGAATTCTCGCAGCCGCACTTGTTTAGGCTGTCCTACTTTATTTTATATATATCTGAGTCCTCCGTGTTTAAAACTATTACTGTTTTGGCGCGGATCCGAAGGTTTTATCAATTTTATTGTTTCTAGCAATATTGGCCGATGAAGGAATCTTCGTCTGATTTCCAAGGTCTCATTTGTACAAAAGACGGATTTATTTTTTGGCTTTACTTATTAATTGTTGTTATTGCTTTTAAAATTGTTTATCCTATTACTAACACTTTTACTAAGTGTTTATGCAGGTACCCGGAGATCATCTTGTGCAGAAGGCCTAAAAATGGTTAAAATATGTCCCGGAGTTTTATCTTATGTCGCATTTGATTTTAGTTTTATTATTATGTATTGCATTTTATTTTAATTGTAAAAATGCTTAGAATAGGTAGAATAAAAGCCAATATATAATTAACCTAGGTTTGAACGGATAACCGCAAGTTAGCGGATCTTAAAGGATGCCTAACCCCTTCCCTTTAGGATAATAAAGAACCCTGATCTAGAATCTCATTAATTTCACAGACCATTAAATGGAGATTAATTGCAGTATTTTTTCATTGCAATAAATCAAGTGTCCTAATTCACTTAATTAATTAGGTGGCGACTCCTCAAAATCAGCATTATTGCTCCATCCAGGGAGCCGCGCCAAAGAGCAACGTTGCGGATACTGTTCAGACCCCGAGGTCAAAAATGGGGTGTTACAACTATACTCAAGCCAAGGTTCTATCCGGTTACTTGGTTACGAATACATTGAAGGTATTTTCGGCTTTCATTATCTTATCCGCCCATGATTTTGTCCATCAATTTCGTGTTTAATCGTTGTTCAAACGACCTCATTCTTTTCACCACAACACATCAAAATACTTCACCAACCTCCACTCAAAAGGCCATTAACCGAAATATCCCAAAACCACCCGAACACCCCAATCAACTACTCAATCGTCCTTACCTAGTTCCACCGTCATACTTACTCTCCTGGCCAGATTCAGCCACCTTACCACCATTCAACCACTAAGTACCTACCACCAACATATCCCACAACGTGTCTAGAACATCCCCTCCAAACGCCTTAACCCTACACCACCCTAAATTACTCGCACACCCTCTCCTCAAACCAACACTGCCTGGTAAACCGTCTGAACCCGCCAAGCCCCACTTGACTCCCATTTTTGTTTCCATCCAGTTCCAATCCAACTTCGAACAATCTACCCACATATTCCAATCCTTATATAAAATAGATTGGTATCAGAGCAAAGCCTTCCCGTCCCACTCCTTGACGTTATGGCTAACATAAAGGAAGAATTACAGAGGATTATAAGTGACCTATTTGCGGAACAAGTGCAAATCTTGAGAAAAGAATTTGCGGGGCATGCCACGAGCAATAATGCCGAGTCCAGGGTTGTACAAAATAGCCCAAGGAATGAAAGTGAAGAACATCAAGAGTGTAGGGATTCCTTTGTTATTGAGGAACCCAAAGTCAAAGAGGTCCTAGAAGAATGTGTTGATCTTGCAGATGAAGGTGAAAGTTTAGTACTCTGACATGTGTTGACTGTTCAACTTGAAGAATAGGAGGAAACACAAATAGATCAACTATTTTACACTTGATGCAAGGTAAAAGACAAGGTATGTAATATGGTCATTGATGGCGGAAGTTGTACCAACGTGGATTTTGTAGAAATGGTGGAAAAATTAAAATTGCCTACCCACAACCATCCTAAACCATATACTCTCCAATGGGTGAACGTAGACAAAGGGCTAAAGATAACAAAACAAGCTCTTCTTAGTTTTCGGATTGATATGTATGAAGATGAAATATGGTGTGACATCCTACCTATGGATGTTTGTCATATTTTATTGGGTCCGCCATGGAAATTTGATAGGAAAGTGCAACATGATGGAGAAAAGAATATCTATCATTTTCAAAAGGATAGTAAGAAGATCTGGTTGGTACCATTGTCACCTAGTAAGGTAAAGAAATGAGGATCCAAATTGCCAAGAACCGCAAGGAGAAACCCGAGACCCTCATGCTTGATGTGTGGGAGATCGAATAGGAGTTGAAGAAGGTGAGTCCCATATATGCATTGAAGTGCAAGGATAAGAAGAGTCTTGTGTGAGATGCGGTTGAGGATGCCGACATGAAAGAACTCTTGAAGAAATTTGAAGATGTGTTTCTGGATGACCTTGCACCCGAATTACCGCCAATAAGAGGTATTGAACATGCTATTGATTTTATTTTTGGAAGTTCATTACCTAATCATCCATCCTATAGATGCAATCCGGAAGAGGCCAAGGAATTGCAAAGATACGTGCTAGAATTATTAAACAAAGGCTTTGTCCGAGAAAGCCTTAGTCCATGTGTGGTACCCGTCTTATTGGTTCCAAAGAAAGATGGAACATGACGCATATGTATCGATAGCCGAGTGGTCAATAACATCACTGTGAAGTAAAGGTTCCTTATGCCGATATTTAATGATCTTTTGGATGAATTGAGTGGGGCCAAGTTGTTCTCTAAGATATATTTTAGGAGTGGCTACCATCAATTGAGGATACGAGAGGGAGATGAATGGAAGACGACTTTCAAAACTAAGTATGCCTTGTACAAGTGGCTTGTGATGCCATTTGTATTGTGTAATGCTCCCAACTCTTTCATGAGGCTCATGTATGAGGTACTACGACCCGTTCATGGGTAAATTTATTGTGGTTTACTTAGATGACATCTTGATTTATAGTCAAGATCGGGAATCTCACTTGTCGCATCTAGAAGCTATATTTGAAAAGTTAAGAGAAGTAAAGTTGTATGGCAAGTTAGATAATTGTGCCTTTATGATTAGTAGTGTCCCATTCTTAGGGTACATAGTATCATCCGAGGGCATTCATGTGGACCCATCCAAGGTGGAAGCTATCCGGAGTTGCCCCGAGTCTACGAATGTAAGTGAGGTAAGAAGTTTACATGGGTTGGCATCTTTCTATCGTCGTTTCATTCGAGATTTTTGTACCCTTTCTTCCCCTATCACTTAACTAATGAAGAAGGGTGAGTTTAAATGGTCCCAAGGAGCACAATAAACTTGGAAACCTTGAACCGACTCTATACGTGGAGAAGCTATTTAAAATTGAGTGTGATTCTAGTGGAATTTGTGTTGGTGCCATCTTTATTCAAGAGAAGCGACCTATTGCTTTCTTAAGTGAAAAATTGGGTGATGCACGACTCAATTATTCTACTTATGACAAGGACTTTTATTCTATGGTGAGATCCTTGGTCCAATGAGAATATTATTTGAGGCCAAAACCTTTTGTCTTATATTTTGGTCATGAATCCTTAAAGTATTTACATGGGAAAAGAAAGTTGAATCCAAGGCATGCTAAGTGGATAGCCTACTTGCAAACTTTCATATTCTATACAAGACACAAAGATGGTAAGTCCAACATAGTGGTAGATACACTTTCCCAGAGGCACGTAATGTTGACCGTACTTGAACAAAAAATTGTGGGATTTGAAGTGCTAAAAGAATTCTATGAACAAGATCCCGAGTTCAAAGACATAATGATAGAATGTAATAGCGGAGTTCATAGTTCTTATTCCATAGTAGAAGGTTTCCTTTTCAAGGGGAACAAATTGTGTGTGTCCAAATGTTTCATGAGAGAATTACTTGTACATGAAGTACATTCGGGTGGACTAGCTGGACATTTTTGGGGTAGTGAAGACTTTGGAGATTCTACAAGAACACTTTTACTGGTCGCTGATGGATAAAGATGTAAATGGAGTGGTAAGTACATGTTCCACTTGCCAAAAGGCTAAACGTTTCTTTCACAAGGGATTGTATACTCCATTACCGGTTCCGGAGCGACCATGGAAATGTGTGAGCTTGGATTTCATCCTCGGATTACCAAGAACAGAACGGGGCAAGGACTCTATCATGGTAGTTGTGGATAGATTCTGGAAGATGACTGTTACACCCCGTATTTTCAGGACATGCTTTAAGAACGTACGTAATAACTCGCAAATGTTAAGATTTGAGACTTGTAAAAAAAATTATCGGAATTGTGAAATTGTCGGAAAACGTAGTATTGTGACGAATGGGAGGGCGACACTTGTCACCCCCCTTATTGATGCCTTGGACGAAATAGGCATGGCCAAAATGGTCATTGACCATAGTCTTAAGATGACAAAGTCTTCCTATTAATGAGCTTGAGTTTCTTGACCAAAGTCAAAGGTCCCAAGTCTTGATATTTTATAAGACTTCATCTAAACCACCCATTTGGTTACATCTTAACCCTCCATGACCCTTTATTACACTACTAGTAGCAAGAGTATGTCATTACACTTAGAAAAATTTCCACAAAATTGAAGAACTCAAGGAAGAGCTCTCGGCTTCCCTCCACTTTCAAAAGGAAAATTTTATGCTTGTCCATTAAGCCCCACACTTTAAACCAAGGTTCATGAGGGTATTGTAAGTGTATCTCAATAGAAAACCCTAAAAAGAGAGTTTTCAGATTAGTCGCAGCGAAAACCTAGTGGCTTTCTAGGTTTTGGATTGGAGGTTTGAAGGAAAGTTGTTGGTGTGGTTCTAAGGGTCTCGAGGAGCGGATTGAGGTGTCTTGACGAGGCTCTAGGTTTCTAAGGAGCAACCGGTTTTGAAGATTGGATTACAATTCGTTGAGGTATAATCTTGTTCTTTGAAAGTGTTACAAGATTATTTATATTGTTGTTGTTAGCTTTACATGTTGCTAGCATGAAGTTGTTAAGTTGAAGTTAATAAGTATTATGGATTACTTGTAGCTTAAGTTCGAAATGAAAAGTAAGTCATGTTAAGTTGGAATACAATTTGATCGTTACTAGAATCGTCGCATGTAATTGACTTGAAGATTCTAGTAGTTATATTAGTTGCGACTAGATATCATGTTATGCTACCAAGTTGGATTGAAATGGAAATTGAATAAGAATTGGTATTGTTGAACTCAAGGTGGCGAATTTGTACTTGTGGTTTGTAATAGTTTGTTAATTAATTGTATTGAACTACCTTCTATGTGGTGAGCCAATTGGGTTTGTATAGTTAATTATTTGTATTGACCGCCTTTCATATTGTTGTGAGCCAATTGGGGCTGTTTGGCTATTGTATTTCGCCTTGAAAAGGTGGCAAAGTAAGTAAAAACAAAGGAGGTCTTGTCCGATTTTCTATAGAATTTGGCGACTTAGCACTTAGAATATTCTACGTTTGAAGTAAGAGGTTAATGGGCGATTGTGACCATGATAGGTTGAAGAACTAAGTATAGCGTATCCTACTTGAAGAATGAAATAGCTCGAGGTTGAAGTACTTTGGAGCATTTTACTACTTGTCGACAAGTCACGCGAGGTATGTGAACCTCTTCTTTCTTTGGCATGATCCTACGTATGAAATCTCCATGTGATAGTATTTCAAGATTTCTTCTACTCTTTGAAGTTAAGAAGTATTTGCATTGTTGAATCTAAGTTAAGAGTATGTTTAAATTGTCCTAAGTCCTTACTAGGTCTTATGGAGACGTTGGTAAGAATGGTTAGTAAGTTATGAGATTTGATTTAAAGGCTATGTGTATTGATTTGGTTAAAGTAATTAAGTGGATTTTATGTTCGAAAATGACTTGAATTTATATGTGAAAAGGGGATTGATTTTAAAAGTGGAAGTTATATGATTTTAAGAGAATAAGTTACTTGGTTTTGGAAGTGTATGGAACTTTATATTTTTTTATAAGTATAAGTAAATGGACTTTAAAGAATGTATGTTATGAAGTTTTAAGACTATGAACTTTGGTTGTCTTTGAAGGATTTTGAAACTTTATTTTTCAAGTTATGGGACTTGATTTCTAAAGTATTGATGACATGATTTTATAAGTATAAGCGACATGATTTTAAAGAGTGTATGCTACGAGGTGTTAAGACCATAAGCCTTGATTATAAGTGGAAAGGACTAAATTTTAAAAAGTATGGCTTCTTAATTTATTTCGAAAGTTAAGAAGATGGTTTCCAAAAGAGTATGTGACTTGAGCTTTAAAAAGAAAGGAGGTTTTATGATTCTTTTAAGTATGTATGCGTAGTATTTTGGATCTAGTTTTCCTAATGTTGTAAGAATAAAAGTGTCTTAAGTTCTCAAAAATGAAAGGTTGTTATAATAGCTTTATGGGAAGTTGTTATGACGACTTAAGAGGAAGTGAAAAGATGGTTTAAAAATGTTATGTAAGGAAAATACACCGAGCCTACGAATTGGCCGGATTACGTTATAAAATACACCGAGCCTACAAATAGGCCGGATTACGTTATGAAATACACCGAGCCTACAAATAGGCGGATGCGTTATGAAATACACCGAGCCTACAAATAGGCGGACACGTTATGAGATACACCGAGCCTACAAATAGGCGGACACGTTATGAGATACACCGAGCCTACAAATAGGCGGATTACGTTATGAGATACACCGAGCCTACACATAGGCGGATTACGCCATATTACCCGAGCCTACACATAGTCGGTTACGTCACAAGACAATCGAGCTCCACAGTGGGCGGATTATGCTACATGATTCCACAAGACACCGAGCTCCACAGCGGGCGATTATGCTACATGATTCCACAAGACACCGAGCTCCAGCGGGCCGGATTATGCTACATGATTCCACAAGACACCGAGCCCCACAGCGGGCGGATTATGTAATATGATTCATCAAGACACCGTGTCCCGCAAATGGGCGGATTATGTTATGTAAGATAAGTAAGTTATGGAAAACTTGATTAACCTCTTAAGTATGTATGTAAGAATATGATGTTAAATCTTATGGAAAGAAGGAATGGAGCGGTTAATATACGAGTGATTTGGGAGTTAAAAATGGCATTCTTTTATGCGCTTATGATTTGATTCTTGCACGTTATTTCTGCTCCATATTCGCACTGTTGATCGACCCCTTCTGGGCTGCGTTCATGTCCGCAGTTTAGGTATTATGTGGATCCGCGAGCTTAGGATCCCGGTTCAAGATTTTTAGATGGCTCCGATGTTCGAGTTGTCATGGCTATGTATATTCGTGGTATGGCGGGGCCTGTCCCACCACGATTGTAATTCTTGAGGTGCGTAGTCACATATTGTGGAGTGTTTGTAAAGAAAGGAGGCAACCGTTTATGTATGACGTCCGTAAAGTAGCCTATCGGTGACTGTTGTTTTACTTCCGTTGTTTTATTTATAAGTTTCATGTATATTCCGCTGATTATCTCTGATGTTTACGTAAGGGTGCCTGTGTAGGGCACCGCCGATCCCGGTCGGTCGTGACAAAAGTGGTATCGAGCGATTAGTCCTCGGAAAGTGTCTGCATCGCGGTTCAGTAGAGTCTTGATTATCGGTGTGTTGTGCACCACATCTATAATCGGGAGGTCTGCAGGACATTTAGGATTAGTTTCCATTCTTCTCACTCGAGATCGTGCGATAGAGTCAGATTGTTAGGTCGCCCTCCCTAACGAGTTATGTTAATTACAACACGAGAAAGGCGATGACCGGGAATGACTATGTGGATTGCGTATCCAGGTTGGTAATGATTATAGTATAGTTGGTATTGTGACATACATCTATACGGAGTTATGTATGAGGGTCAAACGCGTGTTGCCTAGAATAATTTTAGATTACCAGGAATTAGTAAAGACTAACTAGATACCGGGAAGGTATGGTATAGTTAATGAATTTTCGCCAAGGTTTTGTGTTTTATTTTGAGGTAATTGGGAAAGGATGAGTTGTCTGATAGGGTAGTGAACCCTTAAGAAGCCATATTAAGGAACCTAACGGAATGTCATGTTAATAGATTGCCGTGGTAGTAAGCTTAAGAGAATTATACGGATGAGGTCTGGATAGAGTAAGCAATGGTTATTGTGATCGAGACAACATGGTTTTGGTATTATGAGAAGTTTTTGTACCCGGTTACTGGGGGACTGGTAAGGTGGGCGTGGAGCATGGAAATTGCGAGCCTAAGAATATTGATTACTGCCGAGACCTTAGGTATATAAGGTTTTCTCTGGCAATAAGATTTTAAGTCAGACCAAGGATAAGAGTTAAGTGCGACGCTGAGTCGGGTTGAGGACTGCACGGTCTCCCATGGCCCGGAATGGAGTGGATCAGTTGGTAGTAGTTCCGCCACGCGATGTGGTCACGCGGGCGCAAGGCCCAAGTTTAGTTAATTGTTTTACGGGTTCGTGGACGCGTTCCACCGGAACCAGGTCATGAAAGCCGGAAATGGCCTTATGTTGTTTTATAGAGTGACTCCAAAGGTTTGAGGCCAGAGTCGGTATGGAAGTTATGTATGTATGTTAGAAGGAGTTGGAAATGCGAAAAGATAATCTCTTTTGGGCTTATGATGGATGATATGCGTGCAAGGTATTAGGGCCATGTGTGGCATTGTTGTTATGTCGGGTGAAAGGAAACTATGTCGCTAATTATAAGTTTGACTCCGAAAGAACATTCGAGGACGAATGTTTCTAAGGGGGGAAGAATGTTACACCCCGTATTTTCAGGACATGCTTTAAGAACGTACGTAAGAACTCGCAAGTGTTAAGATTTGAGACTTGTAAAAAAAATATCGGAATTGTGAAATTGTCGGAAAACGTAGTATTGTGACGAATGGGAGGGCGACACTTGTCACCCCCCTTATTGATGCCTTGGACGAAATAGGCATGGCCAAAATGGTCATTGACCATAGTCTTAAGATGACAAAGTCTTCCTATTAATGAGCTTGAGTTTCTTGACCAAAGTCAAAGGTCCCAAGTCTTGATATTTTATAAGACTTCATCTAAACCACCCATTTGGTTACATCTTAACCCTCCATGCCCCTTTATTACACTACTAGTAGCAAGAGTATGTCATTACACTTAGAAAAATTTCCACAAAATTGAAGAACTCAAGGAAGAGCTCTCGGCTTCCCTCCACTTTCAAAAGGAAAATTTTGCGTTTCTTGTCCATTAAGCCCCACACTTTAAACCAAGGTTCATGAGGGTATTATAAGTGTATCTCAATAGAAAACCCTAAAAAGAGAGTTTTCGTATTAGTCGCAGCGAAAACCTAGTGGCTTTCTAGGTTTTGGATTGGAGGTTTGAAGGAAAGTTGTTGGTGTGGTTCTAAGGGTCTCAAGGAGCGGATTGAGGTGTCTTGACGAGGCTCTAGGTTTCTAAGGAGCAACCGGTTTTGAAGATTGGATTACAATTCGTTGAGGTATAATCTTGTTCTTTGAAAGTGTTACAAGATTATTTATATTGTTGTTAGCTTTACATGTTTCTAGCATGAAGTTGTTAAGTTGAAGTTAATAAGTATTATGGATTACTTGTAGCTTAAGTTCGAAATGAAAAGTAAGTCATGTTAAGTTGGAATACAATTTGATCGTTACTAGAATCGTCGCATGTAATTGACTTGAAGATTCTAGTAGTTATATTTGGTTGCGACTAGATATCATGTTATGCTACCAAGTTGGATTGAAATGGAAATTGAATAAGAATTGGTATTGTTGAACTCAAGGTGGCCGAATTTGTACTTGTGGTTTGTAATAGTTTGTTAATTAATTGTATTGAACTACCTTATATTGTGGTGAGCCAATTGAGTGTATAGTTAATTATTTGTATTGACCGCTTCTATATTGTTGTGAGCCAATTGGGGCTGTTTGGCTATTGTATTTCGGCCTTGAAAAAGGTGGCAAAGTAAGTAAAAACAAAGGAGGTGCTGTCCGATTTTCTATAGAATTTGGCGACTTAGCACTTAGAATATTCTACGTTTGAAGTAAGAGGTTAATGGACGTATTGTGACCATGATAGGTTGAAGAACTAAGTATAGCGTATCCTACTTGAAGAATGAAATAGCTCAAGGTTGAAGTACTTTGGAGCATTTTACTACTTGTCGACAAGCGTCGCGAGGTATGTGAACCTCTTCTTTCTTTGGCATGATCCTACGTATGAAATCTCCATGTGATAGTATTTCAAGATTTCTTCTACTCTTTGAAGTTAAGAAGTATTTGCATTGTTGAATCTAAGTTAAGAGTATGTTTAAATTGTCCTAAGTCCTTACTAGGTCTTATGGGAGACGTTGGTAAGAATGGTTAGGAAGTTATGAGATTTGATTTAAAGGCTATGTGTCTTGATTTGGTTAAAGTAAGTAAGTGGATTTTATGTTCAAAATGACTTGAATTTATATGTGAAAAGGGATTGATTTTAAAAGTGGAAGTTATATGATTTTAAGAGAATAAGTTACTTGGTTTTGGAAGTGTATGGAACTTTATATTTTTATCAGTATAAGTAAATGGACTTTAAAGAATGTATGTTATGAAGTTTTAAGACTATGAACTTTGGTTGTCTTTGAAGGATTTTGAAACTTTATTTTTCAAGTTATGGGACTTGATTTCTAAAGTATTGATGACATGATTTTATAAGTATAAGCGACATGATTTTAAAGAGTGTATGCTACGAGGTGTTAAGACCATAAGCCTTGATTATAAGTGGAAAGGACTAAATTTTAAAAGTATGGCTTAATTTATTTGAAAGTTAAGAAGATGGTTTCCAAAAGAGTATGTGACTTGAGCTTTAAAAAGAAAGGAGGTTTTATGATTCTTTTAAGTATGTATGTACGTAGTATTTTGGATCTAGTTTTCCTAATGTTGTAAGAATAAAAGTGTCTTAAGTTCTCAAAATGAAAGGTTGTTATAATAGCTTTATGGGAAGTTGTTATGGCGACTTAAGAGAAGTGAAAAGATGGTTTAAAAATGTTATGTAAGGAAAATACACCGAGCCTACGAATTGGCGGATGACGTTATAAAATACACCGAGCCTACAAATAGGCGGACACGTTATGAAATACACCGAGCCTACAAATAGGCGGATTACGTTATGAATACACCGAGCCTACAAATAGGCGGACGTTATGAGATACACCGAGCCTACAAATAGGCGGATTACGTTATGAGATACACCGAGCCTACAAATAGGCGGATTACGTTATGAGATACACCGAGCCTACACATAGGCGGACATTCGCCATATTACCCCGAGCCTACACATGTGCCGGTTACGCCACAAGACACCGAGCTCCACGGTGGGCGGATTATGCTACATGATTCCACAAGACACCGAGCTCCACAAAGCGGGCGGATTATGCTACATGATTCCACAAGACACCGAGCTCCACAGGGCGGATTATGCTACATGATTCCACGATGCCGAGCCCCAGCGGGCGGATTATGTAATATGATTCATCAAGACACCGTGTCCCGCAAATGGGCGGATTATGTTATGTAAGATAAGTAAGTTATGTGGAAAAACTTGATTAACCTCTTAAGTATGTATGTAAGAATATGATGTTAAATCTTATGGAAAGAAGGAATGGAGCAGTTAATATACGAGTGATTTCGGGAGTTAAAAATGGCATTCTTTGTACGATTATGATTTGATTCTTGCACGTTATTTCTGCTCCATATTCGCACTGTTGTTATCGACTTCTTCGGCTGCGTTCATGTCCGCAGTTTAGGTACGATGTGGATCCGCGAGCTTAGGATCCTGGTTCAGCATTTTTAGATGGCTCCGATGTTCCGGAGTTGTCATGGCTATGTATATTCAGGGGTATGGCGGGGCCCTGTCCCGCCACAGTTGTAATTCTTAGAGGTCTGTAGTCACATATTGTGGGTCTGTTTGTAAAGAAAGGAGGCAACTGCTTCGTTTATGTATGTACGTCCAGAAAGGTAGCCCTATCGGCTGACCTGTTGTTTTACTTCCGTTGTTTTATTTATAAGTTTCATGTATATTCCGCTGATTATCTCTGATGTTTACCTGTAAGGGTGCCCAGGTAGGGCACCAGTCGCGGTCCCGGGGTCGGGTCGTGACAATGACTCACTTCATTGCTTGTCACAAAACCGATGATGCAACACATATTGTAGATTTAAATTTGAAAGATGTGGTAAGATTGCCTGGCGTTCCTAATACTATTGTGTCTAATAGGGATGTGAAGTTCCTAAGTTATTTCTGGAAAACACTATGGAGGCTTCTTGGTACCAAGTTTCTATTTAGTACCTCCCATCATCCTCAAATTGATGGCCAAACGAAAGTAACTAATAGAACTCTTGGCACACTATTGAGAGGATTGGTGAGCAAGACCACTAAGGATTGGTAAATCAAGTTGGCACATGCAGAATTTTCTTATAATCGGAGTCAATCTCGTACAAAGGGTAAAGCTCCATTTGAAATTGTTTATGGCACTAACCCATTTTTACCTATTAGTCTAGTTCCAATCCAAAAGAAAGAAATCCTTAGCTTCATGGCTAAAGATCGTATTGATGCCTTCAAGAAGTTACATGATCAAATCCGAGCATAAATTCAGAAGGCCTATGCCAAGTACAAGATGGATGTGAACAAGTCAAGGACTCAACCACAATTCCAGCCCGGAGATTTGGTTTGGCTACACCTAAGGAAGGAGAGATTTCCCAACATAAGGAAGAATAAGCTAATGCCAAGGGCGGATGGTCCTTTTAAGATATTGGCAAGGTTCGGGGAAAGCGCCTAAAAGGTAGAACTTCCAGAAGATGAAGGTATTAGTTCAACGTTTAATGTTGGAGACTTATACCCTACTTAGATGACGAGAATTTGAGGGTAAATTCTGTTAAAGAAGGGGAGTATCATGAAAAGAAGGCCGTGAACTTAATCTTCCATATGGAATGCGAGGTGATTTGCTAGGAGTGCCGCATATTGCCAACCATCCAATGGTGACATTCTTAATATGGAATGGATTATAGAGAGGAGTTGAAGAAAAGACTTGAAGATCCAAATAAGGAAACATTTTTTTCGGCCTTTATGTAGGTCTTGGCCGAGACCACTTTATTTTAACTTATTTTAAATTCCTAGCTTATTTTTCATCTATCTTAATTACTAGGCCTTGTAATAGAATAATATGTCTAAGAAATCCATGTAATAGGATAAGGTAACTAGGCCGAAGAACAATCTAGAAATGGAAGTTTCCATTGTGCCCCAAGGAGATAATTCATAAACTAAATAGTTCATGCACTTATCTATATGGATGACACAAAAGGGTGGCCAAGAGAATATGAAGAGTTGGTCTTCTCCCTTCCCCCAAAAGGGTCGAACCCCTTCCCCTTTTCCCATTCGGCCAAAGTGCTTGTATGTGTCTATCTAGTTGCTCTTCTAGAAATGTCTAAGCACTAGTATAAATAAGATATGTAGTTTATGTAAATAGACATTGAAGTTATATGAGATATATTTGAGTTTTACTCAAACTTTGCTAAGTTATTCAACTTTTGTGTTGCTTATCTTAGTTGGTCCTTTTGTGGGCAAT
Organism: Przewalskia tangutica; assembly: GCA_029844215.1. Classification (NCBI taxonomy): domain Eukaryota; kingdom Viridiplantae; phylum Streptophyta; class Magnoliopsida; order Solanales; family Solanaceae; genus Przewalskia; species Przewalskia tangutica. The sequence goes on from CM056727.1 coordinate 114,099,625, forward strand.
GATCCTTTTGTGGTCCGAACCGAGATCCTTTTGTGGGTCACTCATTGGTTCTTTTCTGATCCAAACCCTTGGTGTAATTCTAGTTCAAACTTTTGTGATCTAACTATACCCAAGCTAAGGTTCTATCCGGTTACTTGGCTACGAATACATTGAAGGTCTTCTCGGCTTTCATTGTCTTATCCGCCCATGATTTTGTCTATCAATTTCATGTTCAACCCTTATTCAAACAACCTCATTCTTTTCACCAAAATACATCACAACACTTCACCAACCTCCACTGATGAAAGAAAGGCCACGAGCTTAATCTCCCAACATGAGCCGAGAGGAGACTTGCAAGGAGTGCCAAAGATTGATGTCTATCATATGGTGATATGCTAAATTTGGAATGAAATATGGAGTGGAGTTGAAGATTGGACGTGAAGATCCAAAATGGGACATGTTTATTTTCGGATTTTATGTATGTCTTGGCCAAGACCATTTTCTTATAGCTTGTTTTTTTTAAAATTCATAGTTTAACTACTAGCTTTCCTTAGGACATAATTAATAGGCCACATAATAAGATGACTAGGCCGTGTAAGAGGGTCGGGTAACAAGACCAATAACCATCTAGAAGAAGGATCTTCTAAGGAGATAATTCATACACTAACTAGTTCATGTACTTGACTACATAGAAGACGCCAAGAATGGCCTAGGGAACATGAAGGGTTGGTGAAACATTTGCCCTTTCCATTTGGCCAAGGTACATGCTAGAGGTGGAAGCTTCGAAACGTATTCCAAGGGGATGACTCATGAGTGGCCTAAGTTCATGCACTCATCTATATGGAAGACACAAAAGAGGGTCCTAGAAAACATCAAGAGTTGGCCGAACCACCCCTCCCTTTCCCATTCGGCCAAACTCGCTTCCCCCTTTTCCCATTTCGGCCGAAGTGGTTCAAGTTAGTATTTATCTAGTTGTCTTATAGAAGGGACTAAGTACTAGTATAAATAGTACATGTAGTTGAGGTAAATAAGCATTGAAGATTTATGAAAAATATTTGAGGTTTACTCATTTTGCTAAGTTATTCAACTTTTGTGTTGTTTATCTTAGTTGGTCTTTTTATGGGCCATCAGTTCTTTTGTAGTCCGAAACTCGATCCTTTTGTTGGTCAAACCCTTGGTGCAAGTTTAGTTAGAACTTTTGTGATCTAGCTAAACCCAAGCTAAGGTTCCCTCGATGTAAGTCTAGTTGGGACTTTTGTGACCCAACCAAACCTAAGCCAAGTGCCTATACGGTTACTTGTCACAAGGTCTTTCGACCTCCCTCACTTGGTTTATACCCGAGCTTGTCCATATCAACCTCGTGTCCAATCCCTATCTAAATTGATCCTATCTCCATTGGTTTCGTCCCGAGCTTGTCCTTAGAAACCTCGTGTTCAATCTTTCTTGAAACCACTTGATTTTTTCCACCACCATACACCACAACACTTCCAAAACACCCACCCCAAAGGATATTAACAGAAACCATCTTTAAATAACCGTACACCTCACCAAAACCAACAGTCCGCAAATCACCCATTAACCAATAATGTCACTACCCCGACCAGGTTCTGCCACCTTATCCCCATCCAACCACCAAATACTTACCTCCAAAACAATCATCAACTTGTATAAAACAACCCACAAAATTCCTTAGCCAACTTCCACCCCTAAATACCCGTCCAAGCCCCGTGTTGCGATATTTCTATATGCTTACGAAAGTGTACATATCGCTCAAGTAATATATTCTATAAGACTGAGTTATCGTCCACAGAGACTGGTTTGTCAAGTACCGAATATCTAATCTATGGTATCTATTTGGTTAACGTTCTTTTGGTTGGTTTATGAACTAAGAATTAAAACTAAAGTAATTTGCAGAAAATAAACTAAGGTGATGATACTTAGGGTTTAAAACAGTTATGAATGAAATAGGGTTTCTAATCTCCTCAACTATCCTCTCTTTCACGTGTTAATGCAATGCTAATGACTCTTCTTCTTATTAAGATAACATGTTAACTAATATGTTCCATATTCCGGTTAGGACATATAAAAACTCAACCTTGTGCAGAAACCTTCTATATTTTTATGATAGATTTTACCACACATGAGGAATAAGAACAATAACCTTAAATACTACACAAGTATCGGGGTACTTTCATCCGCGATTTTAACCTATGTCTAAACAACTACAACATATTCAAATCTCACATTTCAGATTTTGATTCGAAATCATATAAGTTATGACAATTAATGACCAGTCAATTATCAAACAATCAATACAATATTGAATAGATCTTAATATAGCTGAAGAAGAAATCAATAACTATACATTAACTGTATAAAAGAGTTTCAAGCGATTCGACAGAAAACCCTAATAATGAAATTAGCTCCTAGACATTGTCATGCTATGAACTAATTTAATATCCAACATAAACTGAATTAAAATAAGGGAAAGAAAAAGAATTTTGAATAAAAAGAGTTTCCAATCTTGTTCTAGCCTCTAAGTCCTTGCCTCCAAAGTATGATATGAAATAAGAAAGGGTTTCAGGGTTTTATTTCTGAGCAAAGCGCATTTGCACTTTTTACCCTTGATGATTCGCCCAAAAACTGAAACGCAGCCGTATGCGCTTCTTCGTCGGGCGCGGTGCTGCCTTGGCACTTTGAATAATCAGACCTCGCAGGAGTTCCGGCGCCACAGCCCTGCTGGCTGGTGTCGCGGCGCCGTCGACGTAATTTTCTGGAACTTCTTTATTTTCTTGTCCGGACTTCGTCAGGTTTCTTTCATGCTTCTCGGGACTTCTTAGGTTGGATTTCTTGAGCTTTTATTGTGCAATTTCATCCTCAAAAGCAGTATCTTCTCCTTTATGACCGCTGTGACTCAAAAAGAAAGAAAAAACAACCCTAACACTATACTAAACGCACAAGAAAAGATGAAAATACTAACTAAAAATGACTCAAATATGTGTATAAAATAGACTCAACAAACACCCCAAACTTAAATTTTACTCGCCCTCGAGTAAAGCACTAAACAAAAACAAAAACAAAACCAAAGAAAAGACTCTATGAAATGGATCAAGTAGCTATATCAACGTTTTCTCAAAAGTCATGGATGAAAGCTGGGACAATATGTTAGAACACAACATGAATTTTTAAGTAATCTAGAATTTTAAATTAGATATTTCGCAAATTCAGTTAGATCATAATTACTGGAAATACAAACATCTAACCTATGCATGTCAATTTCATTCCATCTTTCCCAAAATTCTATAGACCTGTCTACTTGCTATTCTCTACTAATCATAGACATACACATTAGAGATCTTCAGGACTTTCAAGGATTGTAATGTAGGCTTAGGCAGAGGTAGGTAAAAGTTGGCATTTAGGCTCAGTTACGTACCATAAGCATTTTTCATTCAACTCTTTTTTCCTTCTTTTTGACTTTCTTTTTAGTCTCATACCTATTTTCTCCCCTCTTTTCTTTTGAGAGAATGAGATACATTATCAATAACAAGCACCCCCAAACTTAGACTTTTGCATATTTTTCATTGGGATGCATCAAATTTCACTCTTTTTTTATTGTTTTTTCAACACTTTTCATCCCAATATTTTTTTAATTATCACTTATGGCACAACTAGGAAATCATAGAGTGTCAAACAAAGATATTATTTAGGCTCAAAGGGGCTGACAAAGAATATAATTTATGTCCGGATAGGTAATGAACGGTAAGAAAGGCTATCAAAGAATGCCTGAATTATTTCCCTAAACGTGTATATCTTAACTATTTCGCCTCAAATAACAAGCAAATAAGTTTTCTAGATATTTTCAACCTTACTTTTCATAATTGACAAGACGTAGGCTAAGCACAGATATCCAAATAATTAGATGTCATGAATTTTTGACATATTTAACTTAAGCACACAGATTTTTGCTTTTAATTCCATTACATTATCCACTTTATTCACTCAATATTATTAGCAACTACAACATACATGACCCATAAAAAAAATTGACTAACAAAACACATAAAACAAACAAAAAGACTAAAAACAATTACAAGAAAAAGTAAGATCCCCCCAAACTTGATCAACACATTGTCCCCAATGTGTAAAGACTAAAATTAAAGGGACAACTTACAGACACAAAACAAAGGCCACTGGTCTGGGAGGACAGAGAAATCACTGTGCATATAGCCCTTCAGGCGTCACGACCCTTGCATCATGCGTCGCGACTCTAATTCCTCTACAAAATTTTTTATGCTCTCTGGACATTGAGCGCCGCGACCCTACATGTTGGCATCGCGGAGTTTCACCGTAAAAATGTCTAGATTTTCAAATTTCGACCCTTTGCCTCCCGGAGCTAGTCCTTCGTCCACCTACCATAAAAAACACACCAAACACAAGACCGTGAGACTGTTCAAGACAAAATAAAACAACTAAAATTAAAATAACATAATTAAAACATTGGGTTGCCCCCCAATTAGCACTATCTTTAACGTCATTTAGCCTGGCACAATTTTCTTATTCATTCAAGGGGGTAGATTAGCCCCACAACATGTCTATTTAAATATCACCCCCTTCTTCTTTCTCCTCTTCTTTTTCATAGGGCTAAGTTCAGAAGGGTTCACCCCTTTTTCATTATTCGTCGGCTCATTCACCTTGCCATCTTGTTTTAAAGTTACTCCTAGAGTGTCAGTACACTTGGAGAATTCATGAGGAGCAACTTTATCAATTATACTAATAGCAAAGCATTTGTCACTTGCTTGTGACTCAGTTGGTGGCCTGAAAACTTTGAATATCATTTTCTCATCTTGGACTCTGAGCTTTAACTCTCCCTTTTCAACATCAATGAGAGCTCCCCCTGTAGCTAGGAATGGTTTCCCAAAGATAATGGACATATTCTCATCTTTCTCAATATCAAGAATGAGGAAGTCAACAGAAAAGATGAATTTGCCCACTTTCACTAATACATCTTCAATTATACCTCGGGGATGTATGACTGAGTGATCTGCTAGCTGCAAGTTGATTGTTGTCGGCTTTTCTTCCCCCAACCCAAGTCTTTGAAACACATAGAGAGGCATCCGGTTGATACTTGCTCCCAAATCACACAGGGCCCTTTTACATGTAATCTTCTCAACATTGCAAATGTTACATCTCGTAAGATAAGACGATAATTAAGAACGTCACTAAGGAAATTAATATACTTAAGGATGTGATTCCAGATTTTTTTTTTGGTTACAACGGGCGTGATAATGGAAATCGAAAATGAGTGTTGTATATCCCCGTTATGGGTTAGTAACATATTATAAGAATTACGACATGGAGAATATGAGACCTTATGAAATTCCCGGGAATTAAAAGAAACGGGAGTTAAGAATAAAAGAAGTGAGATTAAGATTTAATTATTTGGGGGATTGATTTATATAGACAATTAGAAGACCAAAGTGTAATATTTAGGGGACCAAAGTGTATTATTAAAATCTGAAAATCTTAATTATAAACCTAACAAAACTCATTTTCCCCATTTAATTTTTCAAAACACCTCACCCTCTCTTTCCCCTCCCCTTCCCCCATTACCATAGCTATTGCTTTTCCTTGTTGTGTTCTCCCTTCCTAGACCAAACTCCAAAACAAAATTTCAAGCCAAATATTACATGCAAAGCAGTGGCAAAAACGCCACTGCTTGGCCGAATTGTAGCCCAGTTTTTTTTCGAGTTTTGGGCAGATTTTTAGTCAAATTTGGAGGGGGTATATCTCCTAGTATATTAGGAGTTTTTGGGTGTTTCAGAAGCCTAAAATGAATTTCGTCGAGTCTAGTTTCCAAACAAATAAACCACTCATCGATAGGACACCGGAGTAGAGAGTTATGAACGTTACAAGTTCAGCTGACAAAACAGTGACCCATTTCGCTGGGAATGCTGGACCGAAATTGGGCAGTGATTCTTTCAAGTTTTGGACGAATTTTTGGAAGAGAAAATGTGTAAGGATGATGGGTTAACATCATAGATTGTATGCATGTCAATTTGGAGTTGAAGAAGTGTGAAAAATTGTGAAGAAATTTGATGAAACAGTGGGCAATTCGGCAGTGGACAGTGAGTTCAAATTATGGACTGTTTTGGCTTCATTTGAGGTATAAAATTCTTCCTTTTATGATATAATTGGAATGCATGTTGTTAGGATTGAGGAAATGAAATTGTTATTAAGGGAAGGTTGGAATTTAAACATGCATGTGATTGTTGTAATGTTGTTGGATCGATTTTTGGAACTTTTGAAATTGTTGGATTTAATTGTTGTTGTTCTTATTATCGTCGCTAATAGCACGTTGATATTGAAGGAAGTCTTGAAAGAAATCTTGACATTTAGATTATAATGATTCATAAGAAATTATTGAAACATGAATTGGATTCTAGGGAATTAAGAAAAGAATTGGTTTATGGAGATTGACCAGAAACTTGCTTGAAATTGTTGGATTTTGTTGCGTCAAGTTAGGGGCTGATCTAATGAAGTTAAAATGTTGAAAAATTGATTATGAACATGTATATACATTATAGTAATTACCAATACATGTCTTGAAGGAATTAAGGTATGAAAAGATATAGAAAAGCTCCACACTTCACCCTTGTTGTTGGTTGGGTTATGGATTGTTATAATGGACTGTTTTAACATGATTTAAAGGCTGGATTAGCATAAGAAATAAATGGGTAATTTCCCCTGATTGCTGTAATAGTTGTCCTTCGTGAATAGAAAGAGAAAGAAGGTATTTTGGTAGCGTATATGGAATATCTGAGATTATTTTGACTACATTCTTAAGTTATGACTTGATGTTGGTATTGTTGGCTTGGTTGAGAAGTTGTGGATATACATATAAACAGAGGAAGTGCTACCCGAATTTTCCTAGAATAAGGAGTCGTTGTTCGTCATAACGTATGCTAGTAATCGTAAGGTTAATGGGCATATTGCTATGATTATAGGTGGAAGTAGTAGATGAGACGCATCTTGATATTGAGTTGGCTAGTTCGACTAAAAGGTATGTTAAGATAATTCCTTCTTTCTTTTGGCATGTTCTGCGTATGAACTATAGTTGTGGTATTGTTTCTTAAGTTATTCTACTCTTAGAAGTTAAGGAATATTCGTGCTATTGATTCTAAGCTAAAAACATGTCTAAGTTGTCCCTAAGTCCTTATTAAGGCATATGGGTAAGATGTTGGTATCCATGAGAGTTTGTAGTAAGCACTGAAGTCAATTTGACTCTGCAAATCTAAAGTAACTAATAAGTATTAAACGCTGGAACTGGTTTAATAAATAAAAAGGTAAATTTTTAAATAAACATATTAAAATAAGCCATTGCAGCATTACGTAAATAAAGTATCGACAAACAATTATACTAAAAATGATTAGAATTCCATCTGCATAGAAACTAAGATAGAACCAATTTGTTTTACATTTTCTAGTTCACAGCCGATTAGATAAGATCACTATAAAAATATAACCTACTAACGGTGCGTATAATGAATTAATTAAGCAATTAGGATCTGTTATCACCAATCAGATAATTCCATAATGTTAACCAGAAAAGCAAGGACCTTACTATCATCCAATAAATTCCGGAAATGTTTATTGTCACTCATGCATTCATATTTTACCAAGGACGATATGATATGAGTTTATACAGACGACAAACTGTATGTGAGACTATCTTTTTCTTCTTTGGCATGATTTTGTGAAAATCTTTCTTCTTTCTTTTGACATGGTTTTAATGAAAGTACGACGGACGTATATGATTCCTTCAAATTCTAGTTTTAATAAAATAATGATGCATGATATGATCGTGCCTTGATTTTCTAAAGGATAGTTTAGTTTACTTATTCCATTGAGTCTTATATGACGATTTAAAATGCATAAGATTATTCCATGGCGTCTCAGATGATGGTTTGTATTGCATATGGGTTCTCATGATATTCTATTTGTGTAAGTTGTGATTGTATGTTATATGGATGGTGTTACGAGGACCGAGTCCCAGAATGGGCCGGGTAGCTATATTCACGGAAAATGAGGACCGAGTCCCAGAATGGGACGGGTAGTTATATGTACAGAAAATGAGGACCGAGTCCCAGAATGGGCCGGGTAGTTATATGTATGCAGTATGAGGACCGAGTCCCAGAATGGACAGGGTAGTTATATGTATAAAGCATGAGGACCGAGTCCCAGGATGGTCCGGGTAGTTATATGTGTACGGAGATGATCTTGATTATGATGATTGTTAGACATGCACGCCTTTCTTTTCATATGGTACAGTTGCATTGGTATCTCTGATTTTTCATATATGTTTCATGTATCCTCTGGCCAGTTACAATCCTCTTTACAGTAGTTCATGTTTTACATACTCAGTACATTATTTCATCGACCCCTTTCCTGGCCGCGTTCATGCCCGCAGTTCGTGTGTTCGATAGGTGACCCGATCTAGGATTTCAGACATACTGAGGGAGAGCTCCTATGTTCCGGAGCCAGCTATTTTGGTACAGACCTTTATCTTTCTGACTTAGGCATATTTTGGGTACGACGGGGTCCTGTCCCGTCATATGTCAGTATTAAACTCTTAGAGGTCTGTAGACAATTGTGGGTTGGACGTTTGTACCTTGTTTTGGGTTTTGATGTTGTTATCTAGTGGCAGCCTTGCCGGCTTGCTTATTTTGATTTATGCCTTTGTGCACGTGATGTTGGTTGGTGGCAGCCTAGTCGGCTAGCCTATTATGACTGTTGTTTTGTTGTTGTTTTGGCAGCCTTGTCGGCTCGCCCGTTTTAGAGATAGGTTGTAAAAGCAGCATTGTGCTGCCGAAATTTCTATAGATATCTGTATTAAATGGATTAAGAGTGACAGGTCAGTAATGACGTCCAATTAGGACGTTAGTCGCGGCCCGTCGGGTCGGGTCGTGACAGAAGTGGTAGCGGAGCAGTTAGTCCTCGGAATGTCTACAGACCGTGTCTAGTAGAGTCTTGTGTATGGGTATGTTGTGCACCATACTTATACGCAGGAGGCTGCCGGACATTTAGGATTGGTTTCTACTCTTTCATCTCGTAGATCGTGCAATAGAGCTATGTCATTAGGATAACCCCCCTCTTCCTAGTAATTATTATGGTTGCAGCATGTCCCAAAGGAAGACGACAGTGGTCCGGAAGGGAAAAATCAGAGTTATTTGCACTTGACTTAGTGCATCAAGCCATAAGGGAAGTGGAAGAAATTGAATAAAGGTACAATGACCAGGTGTGGAGATGCTAGGTCAACGTCAGGTAATGTAATTCTTCAGAATTTTCTACGTACTGAATAAGGAAATAAGTTAACGATTCATCACTTAAGGGATGATATTGTCAAGGATTGGAACTAGGAGTAATGTCTGAGATTACGTACGTATACTAGAATATGTTGGAATTATAAAAAGTACGATAAGTAAGAAAAAAGTGAGCAAATGTTAAAAGAAACGAAGTTGTTTATAATTACGAGTAGTGAGAAGATACAAGAAAAGTTTACATAGGACTTTGGTGTGTACATTCAATGATGAGGCTCTTAAAAGGGAACTGTGGATGGATATTAGAAGGCTATGTGGCCAGGTACAAGGTCCATAGGCAATAATGAGTTATTTCCACCGGGTATTCAGGAGAAATAAAAGAGTGAAGTGTCATGTCTCTATGACGGTGATAAGGAATTTTAAGCAGTATATAGCAGTACTTACTAATCAAGTATGGGCTGATACTCTACGTGCTTCTAACAGTGCATTTCATGAAACCAAGCCTATATGATCATTAACTTGGAAATATTAGGTGGGAAGGAGGCATAGGGATTCAGTACAGGGTCGGATACTTTGATATGAGAAGGGTGGAAAACAGATAAGAGAGGTACAAAGATATAGATGAATTCAACAAAGTGATAATAGATATTCAGGGTAATGTAGCCAAAGTGACAACTATTGATGCAACCATCATGGTTAATAGGAGGTGATTTTAACACTATTGTGACAGATTTAGGAAAATATGGGAGGTTATTAGTCATAATTAATGAAGTTCAAGATTTTAGAGCTTATATGCAAAACTGTGAGGTAACTGACTTGGGGTTAAAAAGGCAGTACTTATAATTGGTGAATTGTATATGTGTGATATACTGTGGTCCGGTGTGGCATCTGTTGGTTTGCTGAATATAGGTGGATAGTCATAAGTATAAAGGAGACTCTGCCGAAATTTTTCTAGCATAAGATTTATTATGAACATTCGAGGACGAATGTTTCTAAGGGGGAAAGGATGTTACATCTCGTAAGATAAGACGATAATTAAGAACGTCACTAAGGAAGTTAATATACTTAAGGATGTGATTCCAGATTTTTTTTTTGGTTACAATGGGCGTGATAATGGAAATCGAAAATGAGTGTTGTATATCCCCGTTATGGGTTAGTAACATATTATAAGAATTACGACATGGAGAATATGAGACCTTATGAAATTCCCGGGAATTAAAAGAAACGGGAGTTAAGAATAAAAGAAGTGAGATTAAGATTTAATTATTTGGGGGATTGATTTATATAGACAATTAGAAGACCAAAGTGTAATATTTAGGGGACCAAAGTGTATTATTAAAATCTGAAAATCTTAATTATAAACCTAACAAAACTCATTTTCCCCATTTAATTTTTCAAAACACCTCACCCTCTCTTTCCCCTCCCCTTCCCCCAATTACCATAGCTATTGCTTTTCCTTGTTGTGTTCTCCCTTCCTAGACCAAACTCCAAAACAAAATTTCAAGCCTAATATTACATGCAAAGCAGTGGCAAAAACGCCACTGCTTGGCCGAATTGTAGCCCAGTTTTTTTTTTGAGTTTTGGGCAGATTTTTAGTCAACTTTGGAGGGGTATATATCCTAGTATATTAGGAGTTTTTGGGTGTTTCAAAAGCCTAAAATGGATTTCGTCGAGTCTAGTTTCCAAAGCAACAAACCACTCGTCGATAGGACACCGGAGTAGAGAGTTATGGACGTTACAAGATCAGCTGACAAAACAGTGACCCATTTCGCTGGGAATGCTGGACCGAAATTGGGCAGTGATTCTTTCAAGTTTTGGACGAATTTTTGGAAGAGAAAATGTGTAAGGATGATGGGTTAACATCATAGATTGTATGCATGTCAATTTGGAGTTGAAGAAGTGTGAAAAATTGTGAAGAAATTTGATGAAACGATGGCAATTCGCAATGGGACAGTGAGTTCGAATTAGGGACTGTTTTGACTTCATTTGAGGTATAAAATTCTTCCTTTTATGATATAATTGAAATGCATGTTGTTAGGATTGAGGAAATGAAATTGTTATTAAGGGAAGGTTGGAATTTAAACATGCATGTGATTGTTGTAATGTTGTTGGATCGATTTTTGGAACTTTTGAAATTGTTGGATTTAATTGTTGTTGTTCTTATTATCGTCGCTAATAGCACGTTGATATTGAAGGAAGTCTTGAAAGAAATCTTGACATTTAGATTATAATGATTCATAAGAAATTATTGAAACATGAATTGGATTCTAGGAAATTAAGAAAAGAATTGGTTTATGGAGATTGACCGGAAACTTGCTTGAAATTGTTGGATTTTGTTGTGTCAAGTTAGGGGCTGATCTAATGAAGTTAAAATGTTGGAAAATTGATTATGAACATGTATATACATTATAGTAATTACCAATACATGTCTTGAAGGAATTAAGGTATGAAAAGATATAGAAAAGCTCCACACTTCACCCTTGTTGTTGGTTGGGTTATGGATTGTTATAATGGACTGTTTTAACATGATTTAAAGGCTGGATTAGCATAAGAAATAAATGCGTAATTTCCCCTGATTGTTGTAATAGTTGTCCTTCGTGAATAGAAATAGAAAGAAGGTATTTTGGTAGCGTATATGGAATATCTGAGATTATTTTGACTACATTCTTAAGTTATGACGTGCTGTTGGTATTGTTGGCTTGGTTGAGAAGTTGTGGATATACATATAAACAGAGGAAGTGCTGCCCGAATTTTCCTAGAATAAGGAGTCGTTGTTCGTCATAACGTATGCTAGTAATCGTAAGGTTAATGGGCATATTGCTATGATTATAGGTGGAAGTAGTAGATGAGACGCATCTTGATATTGAGTTGGCTAGTTCGACTAAAAGGTATGTTAAGACAATTCCTTCTTTCTTTTGGCATGTTCTGCGTATGAACTATAGTTGTGGTATTGTTTCTTAAGTTATTCTACTCTTAGAAGTTAAGGAATATTCGTGCTATTGATTCTAAGATAAAAACATGTCTAAGTTGTCCTTAAGTCCTTATTAAGGCATATGGGTAAGATGTTGGTATCCATGAGAGTTTGTAGTAAGCACTGAAGCCAATTTGACTCTGCAAATCTAAAGTAACTAATAAGTATTAAACGCTGGAACTGGTTTAATAAATAAGAAGGTATATTTTTAAATAAACATGTTAAAATAAGCCATTGCAGCATTACGTAAATAAAGTATCGACAAACAATTATACTAAAAATGATTAGAATTCCATCTGCATAGAAACTTAGATAGAACCAATTTGTTTTACATTTTTTAGTTCACAGCTGATTAGATAAGATCACTATAAAAATATAACCTACTAACGGTGCATATAATGAATTAATTAAGCAATTAGGATCTGTTATCACCAATCAGATAATTCCATAATGTTAACCAGAAAAGCAAGGACCTTACTATCATCCAATAAATTCCAGAAATGTTTATTGTCACTCATGCATTCATATTTTACTCAGGACGATATGATATGAGTTTATACAGACAACGAACTGTATGTGAGACTATCCTTGTCTTCTTTGACATGATTTTGTGAAAATCTTTCTTCTTTCTTTTGACATGGTTTTAATGAAAGTACGACAGACGTACATGATTCCTTCAAAGTCTAGTTTTAATAAAATAATGATTCATGATATGATCGTGCCTTGATTTTCTAAAGGATAGTTTAGTTTACTTATTCCATTGAGTCTTATATGACGATTTAAAATGCATAAGATTATTCCATGGCGTCTCAGATGATGGTTTGTATTGCATATGGGTTCTCATGATATTCTATTTGTGTAAGTTGTGATTGTATGTTATATGGATGATGTTACGAGGACCGAGTCCCAGAATGGGCCGGGTAGCTATATTCACGGAAAATGAGGACCGAGTCCCAGAATGGGACGGGTAGTTATATGTACATAAAATGAGGACCGAGTCCCTGAATGGGCCGGGTAGTTATATGTACGCAGTATGAGGACCGAGTCCCAGGATGAGCCGGGTAGTTATATGTGTACGAAGATGATCTTGATTATGATGATTGTTAGACATGCACGCCTTTCTTTTCATATGGTACAGTTGCATTGGTATCTCTGATTTTTCATATATGTTTCATGTATCCTCTGGCCAGTTACAATACTCCTTACAGTAGTTCATGTTTTACATACTCAGTACATTATTTCAGATCGACCCCTTTCTCGGCCGCGTTCATGCCCGCAGTTCGTGTGTTGAGATAGGTGACCCGCGATCTAGGATTTCAGACAATGATTGGAGAGCTCCTTTGTTCCGGAGCCAGCTATTTTGGTACAGACCTTTATCTTTCCGACTTAGGCATATTTTGGGCATGACGGGGTCTTGTCCCGTCATATGTCAGTATTACACTCTTAGAGGTCTGTAGACAGTTGTGGGTTGGACGTTTGTACCTTGTTTTGGATTTTGATGTTGTTATCTAGTGGCAGCCTTGCCGGCTTGCTTATTTTGATTTATGCCTTTGTGCACGTGATGTTGGTTGGTGGCAGCCTAGTCGGCTAGCCTATTATGACTGTTGTTTTGCAAATTTGTCGCCGCCATTTTAGGGATAGGTTGTAAAAGCAGCGTTGTGCTGTCGAAATTTCTATAGATATCTGTATTAAATGGATTAAGAGTGACAGGTCAGTAATGACGTCCAATTAGGACGTTAGTCGCGGCCCGTCGGGTCGGGTCGTGACAGAAAGGTATGGTTAAACTCCCTGGATCTCAACTTTGGGGGAAGTTTCTTCTGCAAGATTGCACTACACTCCTTTCTCAGAACCACTGTCTCATAGTCTTCCAGCTTCCTCTTTTTAAGGAGGATATCTTTCATGAATTTGACATACGCTGACATTTGCTCCAAAGCTTCAATGAAAGAAAGATTGATGTGTAGATTTTTTAATACTTCTAAGAATTTAGAAAACTGCTTATCCAGGTATTTCTTTTGTAGTCTTTGAGGGTATGGAATTTTGTCTGTATATTCTCTAATGACTGCTGGTGGAGCCTTCTCTAAAATAGGGCGGTCATCAGTAACCCCCTCTTTTTCTACATCCATTGTCTCCTCCAACTCCTTCTCCTTTTCAACCACTGATTAGAGTGCAACCTGCTCTAACTTTTTACCACTTCTCAGGCTGATTGTCTGACATTGCTCCCTTGGGTTCATCACTGTGTTTCTAGGGAGGTTCCTCTGCGGTCTGTCACTCAATTTCTCTGCTAACTGCCCCATTTTATTCTCCAAGTTCCTAATAGAGGATCTTATTTCTACCATGAACTGAGTCTGGGAGTTGGTCAGGGTTGCAAATGAGGACCTGGTCTCTGCCATGAATTGTGTCTGAGAGTTGGCCAGGGTCAACAGTGCTGCTCTCACTTCATTTGGCTTCTCTTGTGGGGCTTGTGGCCTGGGATGCTATTGCCGGATCTGTCCCTGAAGAGCTGGATTGGTCTATTGAAATAGCTCCTGAAATTAAAGTTGCTTCCCTTGGTCATTCCTCCATGAAAAGTTGGGATGATTTCTCCACCCCTGATTTTATGTGTTGGAGTAAGGGTTATTGTGGGGCTTTGAAAAATTCCAACTGCCTGAACCTGCTCCATAGACTCATTGTTTGGATCCACTGATGTGCACCTATCAAAAGTATTGGAACCCTCACAAAACTCACAACTTACTGGTGTGTGGACAACTTTAACAGACATGGTGCTCTGCTGTAACTGCTTTGTCAAAGTGGCAACCTGGGTAGTCAATGCAGTGATAGCATCCAACTCATGAACCCCTGCCACTTTCTTGTTGTTTGTTGCTCTCTCATCTGACCACTGATGGTTGTTGGTGGCCATGTCTTCTAATAAATCATGTGCCTCATTGGCACTTTTGCTCGCGAACGTTCCTCCTACATCAGCATCAATAATGGTGCGAGTAGCACCACACAACCCATTGTAGAAGATGTGGACCAACATCCACTTTTCAATCCCATGATGCGGGCACTTCCTCTGCAAGTCTTTAAACCGCTCCCATGCATCATACAATGATTCTCCCTCCAACTGATAACAATTATTAAGCTCTCCTCTAAGCTTCGCTGCCTTCGATGGAGGGAAGACTTTGGCGAGAAACTTCTGGGCTAAGTCTTGCAATGTGGTAATGGAGTTCGCCTGCAAGAAGTTCAACCAGCTCTTGGCTCTGTTCCTGAGTGAGAAGGGGAAAAGTCTCAATCGAATGACATCATCAGTAACGTCATTATATTTAAATGTTGCACACAGTTCCAGGAAATTTGCCAAATACATATGGGGTTCTTCAGACGGCAACCCCCCAAACTAAGCTAAGCCTTGAACCATGTGCAAGATTGCTGGTTTTATCTCAAAATTATTAGCCTCCACAACTGGAAGTCTGATGCAAGTCTGCACCTCTGTAATTGTCGCCAACACATAGTCCCTAAAGCTCCTCTATGCAGGATGCGGGACTTGTCTCATGACAAGCGGTAACTCATCATTCACCTCATCAGAAATCCTTTTGTTTTTCCTGTTTTGTTTGCAAAAATATTCGACCTCCGGGTTAAGAGGGACAAGTGTTTCTGCTTCGCATAAACTAAGCTTCCTGAAATCGATCAAAAACAAACAAATAGATCAAGGCCAAAAATGTTCTAAAATAAAAAAAACCAAATTAGAAATAAGACTAGATAATTCGATATTGATAGTACGCCAGTCCCCGGCAACGGCGCCAAAAACTTGTTGCGATATTTTTGTATGCTTACGCAAGTGTACGTATCGCTCAAGTAATATAGTCTGTAAAACCGAGTTATCGTCCATAGAGACTAGTTTGTCAAGTACCGAATATCTAATCTATGGTATCTATTTGGTTAACGTTCTTTTTGTTAGTTTATGAACTAAGAATTAAAACTAAAGTAATTTGCAGAAAATAAAATAAGGTGATGATACTGACGTGTTAATGCAATGCTAATGACTCTTCTTCTTATTAAGATAGCAGGTTAACTAATATGTTCTATATTCCGGTTAGGACATATAAAAACTCAATCTTGTGCAGAAATCTTCTATATTTCTATGATAGATTTTACCACACAGGAGGATTAAGAACAATAACCTTAAATACTACACAAGTATCGGGCTACTTTCGTCCGCGATTTTAACTTATGTCTAAACAACTACAACATATTCAAATCTCACCTTTCAGATTTTGATTCGAAATCATATAAGTTATGAAAATTAATGACCAATCAATTATCAAACAATCAATACAATATTGAATAGATCTTAATATAGCTGAAGAATAAATCAATATATACGCATTAACTGTATGAAAGAGTTTCAAGCGATTCGACGGAAAAGCATAATAATGAAATTAGCTCCTAGACATTGTCATGCTAAGAACTAATTTAATATCCAACATAAACTGAATTGAAATAAGGGAAAGAAAAAGAACTTTGAATAAAAGAGTCTCCAATATTGTTCTAGCCTCCAAGTCCTTGCCTCCAAAGTATGATATGAAATAAGAAAGGGTTTCAGGGTTTTATATCTGAGCAAAACTGTGTTTCGGACCCTTTTACCCTTCAGCAGATTCGGCCCAAAAATCTGAAAATGCGCGTCAGCGCCGCGACCCTTCTGGCTGGCGCCGCGGCGCCGTTGACGTGATTTTCCAGAACTTCTTCATTTTCTTGTCCGGATTTCGTCAGATTTCTTTCATGCTTTCTGGGACTTGTTAGGTTGGATTTCTTGAGCTTTTATTGTGCAATATCATCCTCAAAAGCAGTATCTTCTCCTTTATGACCGATGTGACTCAAAAAGAAAGAAAAAACAACCCTAACACTATACTAAACGCACAAGAAAAGATGAAAATACTAACTAAAAAGGACTCAAATATGTGTATAAAATAGACTCAACAAACACCCCCAAACTTAAACTTTACTCGCCCTCGATTAAAGCACTAAACAAAAACAAAAACAAAACCAAAGAAAAGACTCTATGAAATAGATCAATTAGCTATATCAATGTTGCCTCAAAAGTCATGGATGAAAGCTGGGACAATATGTAACGTGATCATTGATGGAGGAAATTGTACCAATACGACTTCTGTGGAGATAGTAGACAAATTGAACTTGCCTACCCACAACCATCCTAAACCATATGATCTTCAATGGCTAAACAAAGACAAAGGGCTAAAGGTAATGAAATAAACTCTTGTTAGTTTTCGGATTGGAAGATAGGAAGATGAGATATGGCATGGCATCCTACCTATGGGTGATTGTCATATCTTGTTGGGGAGACCATGACAATTTGATACGAAAGCACAACATGATGGAGAAAAAAATGTGTATTTTTTTCAAAATGATGGTAAGAAGTTCCGGTTGATTCCATTGTCACCTAATGAGATGAAGGAAATGAAGATCTGAAATGACAAGAAGCGCAAGGGAAAATATGAGTCCCTCTTGATTAATGCATCAGAGATAAAAGAAGAATCGAAGAAGGGGAGTTCTATAAATGCATTGATGTGTAAGGAGAAGGGCAGTCTTATGGGGGATGCAGATGAAAATGCCGAGTTTAAGGAACTCTTGATAGATGTGTTTCTGAATGATCTTGCACCCAAATTACCACTAATAGAAGTCTATAGATGCAATCTGAAAGAGGCCAAAGAGCTACTAGACGAAGATATTGTTCAAGAGGACTTTAGTCCATGTGCGACACCCACCTTGTCCGTGCCAAAGAAAAATGAGATTTGGCACATTGGAATTGATAGTCGAGCGGTCATCACCGTGGAATGAAATTTCATATGCCGAGACTGAATGACCTATTTGATGAATTGAGTAGGGCCAAGTTGTTCTCCAAGATATATTTGAGGAGTGGTTACCATCAAATGAAGACCCGGGAGGTAGGTGAACGAAAGATGGCTTTCAAGGCTAAGTATGGTTTGTACAAATAGCTCATGTTGCCATTTGGATTATGTAATACTCCAAGTTCTTTCATGAGATTCATGAACGAGATGCTATAACAATTCATGGGACACATAACATCGTCTTAGGGCAAATTCTATTAAAGAAGGGGCGATTGATGAAAGAAAGGCCACAAGCTTAAGCTCCCAACATGAACCGAGAGGTGACTTGCAAGGAGTGCCAAAGATTTATGTCTATCATATGATGATATGCTTAATTTAGAATGAAAAATAGAGTGGAGTTGAAGATTGGATGTGAAGATCCAAAAGGGGACATGTTTATTTTCGGCTTTTATATAGGTCTTGGCCGAGACCATTTTCTTTTAGCTTGTTTTTTTTAAAATTCATAGTTTAACTACTAGATTTTCTTAGGACATAATTAATAGGCTATGTAATAAGATGACTAGGCCGTGTAATGACAAGGTCGTGTAAGAGGGTTGGGTAACAAGACCAAGAACCATCTAGAAGAAGGAGCATCTAATGAGATAATTCACGAACTAACTAGTTCATGTACTTGGCTACATAGAAGACACCAAGAATGGCCTAGGGAACATGAAGGGTTAGCGGAGCATTTCCCCTTTACATTTGGCCAAGGTACATGCTAGAGATGGAAGCTTCCAAACGTATTCCAAGGGGATGACTCATGAGTGGCCTAAGTTCATGCACTCTTCTACATGGAAGACACAAAAGAGTGTCCTAGAGAACATCAAGAGTTAGCCAAACCACCCATCCCTTTCCCATTCAGCCAAACTCCCTTCCCCCTTTTCCCATTTTCTCCGAAGTGGTCCAAGTTAATATCTATCTAGTTGTCTTCTAGAAGGGTCTAAGTACTAGTATAAGCATTGAAGATTTATGAAAAATATTTAAGTTTTACTCATTTTGCTAATGTATTCAACTTTTGTGTTGTTTATCTTAGTTGGTCCTTTTGTGGACCATCAGTCCTTTTGTGGTCCGAACCTCGATCCTTTTGTAGGTCAAACCCTTAGTGCAAGTCTAGTTAGAACTTTTGTGATCTTTCTAAACCCAAGTTAAGGTTCCCCTCGGTGTAAGTCTAATTGGGACTTTTGTGACCCAACCAAACCCAAGCCAACGGCCTATCCGGTTACTTGTCACAAGGTCTTCCGGCCTCCTTCACTTAGTTTGTACTTGAGCTTGTTCTTATCAACCTCGGAAAAATCCTTGTCCAATTGGCCTACCTCACTTGGTTTCGACCGGGTAGGTGGTGTTTTTGTACTGGTTTAGGTAGTTTGGTGAGGAGTCAGGCTTAGACTCTTTGTGGGGTCATTGAGGGTGTGTTGAGGGTTATTGTGGTGGTCGGGGTTCAGTGAGTAGATAGTGGCAAGGCCACAGAATAGAACTTGAAACAGTGAGGTTCTCAGTTTCTCGGGTGGGGCAGACAGTGTGGAGTTGTCGGGGTTGAATGGGTAGTTGTGGATGGATTCGGCTTACAACCAATAATTGAAAATAGATGTCCTACTGTGGTTAGTGGTATGTGTATATGTACCTGCAGACATGAACACAACGTCCTCAAAAGGGTTATTAGTGTGAAAGAATGTACTGAAGATATAAGGCAGGTAAAAAATATAAATAAAGAACGTAATGAAAGAAAAGAGTACATAATGTAAACCTGAAACTCAAAAAAGTCCGATGAGGGCATACGACTGACATAACCATAAATAAATGCATATAATTAAAGTCGGGCCACTCTATAGGGCCATATAGTATAGTATCAATTCCCTCTGTGGGGTAAGCTCATCATAAACTGCCCGACCATATATAATGCGGTAATATCTGCCCAATTGATCAGTGGTATGCACATATAAGTGTCTGTATGGCTGACTATAGCGGAGTGAAGTAAGAAAATAGAGATATATATATATAATTGCAATGCAAAACAGACCTCAAGGGACACTATGAATAGAGTTTGAGTGACCTATGGTTGTTATCCTCTTAATATCATTATGAAATCATATACATCGACCGTTACAATCCAACCCTAGTTATCTGAATCAATTGTATCACAAGGAATATCATAAGATGTAAATAAGAGCTCAAACATGTAACATACTAGAATCATAAGCAATAACAGGAGGGAAACACAAGATAACCAAGCTACTAAGAATGGAATCGTTCGTCGGTATTTCATTTCAATTTTGGTCTAAAATAAGATCATGCCAAATGAGGGAAAAACCTTACATACCTTCTTATTGTAGCTATCAAAGTCCCACACATACTCGTATGCTCTACGAATGATTATCTACATTATATGAATGATTTGTATTAATAGTTAATCCATAACTTATAAGGAAGTTCATTTAGTCATTTCGTCGAACAACTCATGTGCATAACTTGTAAGATAATTTATAGCTTAAATTCTACATATATCCTTAAAACAATATTTACTACAACTTCTACTCATCGCCATGATTTCATCCATAACTCGACAACCTCATATGACATCCTCAAACAATACAAAATTGTCCACAACAACCAATCTCATCATCAAAGTCCATCAACATATGTTCTTCAAGAAACCTTCAATAATTATATTTTAAACACTTGTATGATATTAAGAATAAGATGTAAGAGATGAAACATACCTTAAAATACCATAGGTACTTCAATTACAAGCTTGCTTCATCACCAAGTCTCCTCCAAGAATCACTACAATGAAATGAAAGATGATTCTATGATAGACACATGATTTCTTACATTGAGTTTACTTGATTTGTTCTTGGTTATTACCTTAGATCATAAGAGATTCTTAGAGAGTGTATAGGATCTAATTAGTATTGTAGAACTGAGATGAAATGAGCTTTAAATTGAATAGGGGATATTTATTGTCACGACCCGACCCCGGGCCCGCGACTGGTGCCCTACCTGGGCACCCTTACAGGTAAACATCAAAGAAAATCAGTGGAACATACATGAACTCCTAACGTACATTTACAGGAAATAAACAACAGGCTAGCCGATAAGGCTACCTCCCTGGACATATATATATATATAAAGCCAAAAACAGTTACATCTTTTTTTTGTTTTCTTTACAACCCGAGCCACAAGATATGACTACAGACCTCTAAGAATTTTGACATAATCACTGTGATGGGACAGGGCCCTGCCATACCCCTGAATATACACAAATCTACATCAACAGGGATCCATACCAAAAGATAAGCCTCCGGAGTAAATAGAGCCTTTTCCCAAAAAAACTGAACAAAGATCCTAAGAGCAAGGATCACCAACCTGTGTACCTAGCACTGCGGCATTTAACGCAGCCCCGAAAGGGGTCGATTACAACAGTAGAGTATGGAACGGAAATAAGGTACAGTAAACAAATCATAACTGTACAAAAGAATGACATGGGCAAGTATAAAAAAATAAATATCAGATCCTACAGTGCCATTACAACTCATGAACTTAATCACACATTATTATCTTTTCCCATTTTCAATAAGAGTTATAATCAAATTCTTACATACATACTTAGGAAAAATCATCAAGTTCATAAACATATAACTTACGTATCTTGCATAACATAATCCGACCCTTTATGGAGGGACGTCTCATTTTGGAGTTCACTTTGATTATCCATACGTGATAACGTAACCCGACCCATTTGCGGGGCACGGTGAATTCATACAAAGTCTTCCCACGAAGGTATATTTTCCGGCCCATTCTGGGACGCGGTAAGGTCACATAAGTCTGCCCATAAATGTATACTGCCCGGCCCATTCTGGGACGCGGTAAGGTCACATAAGTCTGCCCATAAAGGTATACTGTCTGGCCCATTCTGGGACGCGGTAAGGTCACATAGTCTGCCCATAAAGGTATACTGCCAGACCCATTCTGGGACGCGGTAAAGTCATATAGTCTGTCCATAAAGGTATACTGCCCGGCCCATTCTGGGACGCGGTAAGGTCACATAGTCTGCCCATAAAGGTATACTGCCCGGCCTATTCTGGGACGCGGTAAAGTCATATAGCTGCCCATAAAGGTATACTGCCCGGCCCATTCTGGGATGCGGTAAGGTCACATAGTCTGCCCATAAAGGTATACTGCCCGGTGTAATTTTCCTTACATAACATTTAAACCATCTTTTCACTTCTTCTTAAGTCGTTATAACAACTTCCCATAAAGCTATTATAACAACCTTTCACTTTAGATAATTTAAGGCAATTTTATTTCTTATTACATTAGGGAAAACTAAACCCAAAAGTAGTACGTACATGCATACTTATAAAAGAATCATGTCACACCTTCTCTTTTAAATCAACAACCTTCTTCTTTTGAAAACTCAAGTTACATTCTCTTTTGAAATCAAGCCTCTTAACTTTTGAAATAAATCATGGAAACCATACTTTTTAAATCAAGTCATTCCTTCCTTTAAGAATCAAGTCTCATAACTTGAAAAATAAGGTCTCATAACCTTTTAAGAAATCAAGGTTCATAGTCTTAAAACTTCATAACATAAACTCTTTAAATTAAGCAACATATATTTTTATGAGCTGTAAATAGGTTATACTCATTTATAATGATCTTATTAAAGCAGCCATGATCTAGAAAATGTAATACAATTTTGTCTTATCTTAGTTTCTATGCAGATGGAGAATTCTACTCATTTTAATATAATTGATTGTCGATATATTTTTATTAACGATGCAATGGCTTGTTCGATACCTATTCTCATTAGTGCAGTAAATTAGCAAAGTCATCTCGACTCCAAATACTTCCTAACGACTCTTACCAATATCCCCCATAAGACTTGGTAAGAACTTAGGATAACTTAGACATACCTTTTACATAGAGTAAATCAACATACGTACCTCTTAACTTTTAAGAGTAGAAGGAATCATGAAATAACACCACATGTATATTTCATACGTAGAATCATGCCAAAAGAAGGAAGAGGTTCACATACCTCGCGACGACTATCGACAAGTAGCAAAATGCTCCAAAGTACTTCAACCTTGTTAGTTTTTCCGCCCTTCAAGTAGAATACACTACACGTAGTACTTCAACATATAATAATCATAACATGTCTATCAACTCCTAGCTTATCAACGTGGAATAATACTAAGTGCTAGGTCTCTTATTCTATAGAAATTTGGGCAGCACTTCTTTTTTTTCTACGTACTTTTCCACCTTTTTCAAGGTCCGAAATCAATAACCAAACATGCCACATTTAAGGCACAACAAAACCAGCAATTCAAAGGGGATTATACGTCTAACATGACGTATAAAATTCTGCCCCACAATTAAAGTAAAACCGTCCAATAACTTTGAGCCATTTTCAGCAATCACAAGGACAACAACAACATCTATTCTTTTCCATTTCCTTTTCAATCCAAGTTGTTATTCTAACATGTTATATAGTCGCAATCAATTATAACAACTAAAATCCCTTTCTTATACAACATGCGACGATTATAACTATCGACCAAATTGATTTCCATTTTTAATGGCTAACATGCCAATCTTGGATTTAAGCTTCCAAATTCCATAACACTTATCAATCTTCATAATATATATCACATGATCATTTCTAACTTATCATAACATGGAATCTTCAATTACAATAGTAAGACGAAGATTATTACCTCAATAAGCCCAAATCTAATCCAAGATTCAAAGTCGATCCTTAGCAACTTTAGTTCCTCTTCTTGACATTCCAATCCACTCCAAGCAACCCTTAGAAGTTCATAAACAACTTCTCTTCAATTTCCAACTTCAAAGTTGAAGAACACCTTAGGTTTTCATCTTGCGACTAACGTAAAAACGTAGTTTTTCCGGGATCTTTGTATTGAGATATCCTTATAATACCCCTAGGAACCTTGGGTTTAAGTATTGTGAATTATGAACAACAAACGATTTTTTTTCTTTTTCTTCTTGAGCTTAGCCGAGAGCTCCTAAAAAGAACACACAAGTTCTTGAATTTTTTTCTAAGTGTTAGAGCTTGTCTTGCTACTAGGGTGTATATATAATTAAATGTAGGGTCAAGATTAAAACACTTGTGTGGCTTGGATGAAGAAATTTAAATATCTAGTGCCAACTTGACTTAGTTGACTTGGTCAATTTTCTCAAGCTTGATCATCCACATTTAGGCTACTTAACCTTGGTCACAAGACCACTTAATCTTGGTCAATAATTCGACCAAGCCTATGTAGGGGGTGACACGTGTCACCCTCCCATTCGTCACAATATTTAGTTTCCCGACATTTTCATAATTCCGATAAATTCTACAAGTCTCAAATCTTAAAGTCCTGTTTCCTCTTACGTACGTTCTTATATACATGTACTAGAATTACGGGGTGTAACATTTATTAGGGAAAAAGAAAGTTGGCACCAATATATCCCGAGATAGGTCCTGCAACTTGTAGGACCTTCTTGTATCTCTCATGACATGTCATGATCCTTAGAAACTACTGTCAAATCCTGAGATAGCTCTGCGTCTCACAAAAACTTCCTGTGAGTCGCAAGCTACGTCTTGTGATTTGTAGAGGGCTCCAGGAGGTGACGCAAGGAAGAACTTTTGTCAAAACCTTTTTCTTTTATTTTATAAGTCTTAAACCTTCCTGAAACTTAATTAATACATATGTAAACCTTCAAAAACCTCTTGTAGAGGTCTTACTATCTCTAAGCCCATGTTGGCTACGTTACAATAGGAACGACACATGAAAACATGGGGTGTAACATACTGCATAGGTAATAGTGAGTATTTTGAAACCAAACCTCACCACTAGTTTATTAAAGTCGATCAAGATACTTACTTGGTACACATAGATATATATACACATACTACACATGATTCACTTTGCATGAAATACTAATCCATGTGGTAATGGTGTTCATGTGCGGTCATATATCTTGGCTTGAGGTATTTAGGGTGAGCTACTTAGTGTTGCCAATGCCATATACTCCTGTTTATATTTTACTAGCATTATATTTATATTCTACAATGTACTTCGGATTTGAGACTTATGTATTTGATCAGTTTAGATGATCTTCACTCATATCATCAATTCTTGATGTAATGACTTATTTAGTTGTTGCATTTATTTTGACTATTTTCCCCTTGTTGACCCAATCCCTAAAGTTATCAGACAATTCTAGTAGAAGTTGAGAAATCAGAACCTCAAAGTATGCAAGTGTTGACCAATAGTTAACTTTTGTGTGAACGTACCTTTTTCATAATTTCATCAATTTTGTGAGGTCGGAGGGTTGTTTATGACTTGGTGGAATGGTTGGTTCAATTCTCGAGGCCTTCGGGAGCATTTTTGGCTATTTATTGGAAAACTAGTTTAGCCTGTTGAGGGTTGACTCATAGAATTAGAACTTCGATGGAGATTATGAGACCATGAGTGAGTCCATAGCGTGTCTTTACACATGAGTACATATTTGGTTTGTGTCGGGAAGGTCTCGGGTGATTACCGAATTTTCGGTTGAAATTATATAAGTATGGGATTTTCTGGTTTTATGGTGTTCTCGCTAGGGGGACCCTTAGTGAGCCCCAGCAGACCGAGACCGCAATGAAGGTTTGTGATTTTGCAAGGGACCGCGAGTGAGAGTTTTTGAGTGTCGGTGCAGGTCTATTGTAGAAGGCATCTGGCCGCTGCAGCTGACGACATGATTTCCAAAATGATTTTAGTGAGTTAAAACCCTTCATTTCCCCATCTCCAAAGCACGTTTGAGGCGATTCCAAATATCTTTTAGGGATTTCTTCTTGTGGTAATCTTTTTTGGCATTTTTTACCCTTCTTTAATTGCTTTAAGTTGATTTAATGATAGAAATAATCTAGAAATCTAATTGGGGAAGAAGAGTTCAACCTAGTTAGGTTTTGATTAATGATTAAGCTTAAAATGGAAATTTATTGATGAATTCTACTATTCTAAGCTTGGGGTTCTCTAATTAATAGTTGTTAGGCTTGAATCCTCCATTTTCTTGATGAAATTGATTGTTGGAATGACTAGGGTTTATACGAAAAAATTAGAAGGTTTGCTTGTAAGATGAAATTGACCTAATCGTATGTTGTTTTAGCAAGGGATAAGTAATATTGAACTCCTAGAACCTTGATTTTTATGTTTCACCTTCGAATTGATCATTTTACCTCAATAAGCTTGTTTTCCCCTTTCATCTGTAATCAGTTTGGATTCAAAGGTATAATATAGTATTATTGGTGTTATTGATTTTATTATCCAACTTAGATTTTGATAGTATTAGGCTTCGAGTATGACCGTGATCCTCAGAAGGAAAAGACTCAAGTGTGATCGTTGTGACTCCCGCTCAACATTCTAGGTAGGTTACGACTTACCTTTTGGTTATACTTTGATTAGAGAAGTGTATGTATAGATAGATACTATTGGAGAAAGAATGTACTCCTTCAGGTATGAAGTTGAGATGGATTACTTAGGTTGTCTATGGTTGACTAATTGTGAACTTGTTGTCTTTTGTGATTTATTGCCTTGACTGTTTAGTGTTGACCTTGGACTTGCACTTAGTTCCCATATCCAGATTTTGATATAGTTGTGTCTCATTTATCTTGGTATTATCATAGATAGAGGGAAAGTGTCACGACCCGTTCCGGGGCCCGTGACTGGTGCCTTACCGGGGCACCCAAGTAGTCATACATCAGAGTAATCAGCGGAAACATAAAGCAAGACATGAAACAGTTTATAAAACAAGACACAGATTATGTGAGAAAACCTCGCCTTCCTAAGATATATATATAATCATGTTTTAGCGATTACATCCGACATCGCACAACATGACTCTGCACTCTAAGGAAATATACAACTATGGCGGGACAGGGCCCCGCCATACCCTGACTGTACAAAAACTATCTATAACAGGGAGATCATACCAAAAGTAGAGCCTCCGGAAGAGATGGAGCTCCTGACACCAACATAGAGATCCTAAGGATGCGGATCTAGCACCTGCTTGCCCTTACCTGCGGCATGAACGCAACCCCCCGAAGGAGGTCAGTACAACAGGTACTAAGTATGCGAAACTGTAAAGTACTTAAATGAAAACATATCATTTTTAAAACTAGTCTACAAATATGTGTGAAACAACCAAGGAAACCGTACGTAGTGCCACATCACAAACAAGAGCAACAATAGGTAACTGTAATAAGTCTTGTCTAGGCTGCGAATGATCGAAACAGGGCCACTCGCCCATATCATCATTCTGCAAGCCTAATCCTGACTCGAGTCGCATAGGCCACTCACGTGGCCCGCGTGAGGTATAACCCGCATCGGCGGTAGCTACTCCTCGGCATCGCCCTGGACTCATTGTCCGCATGGCCACATAGACCGCGTGAGGCATAACCCCGCATACTAACACGAACTCGTAGCTCCGCATAGGCCCCCTGGACCCGCATGAGGTATTCTCGAATCATGGTCCCAGACCGCCTGAGTCTACCCCGCATCGGAGGGCAGCTTAACCCCCGGTATCATCTCAAGAGGTGAGTGATAGTATACTAACATAACAACTTATCTTTTAAGTAACATAAGCACAACAAGGATACTCACCTATACAAACGTTACAAGATACTAACACACATAGCATCATATCATGTCTACTTATCAAATCATCTTATTATTCTTTTCACAATATAAGTCTGCTATAAACACATAGGCAAACTTGTTTCTTTTATCAATCTTAAGTGGTTATACTTACTTCCCATAAAGCTAGTATAACTCTTAAGCTTCTGTTTTTAAAAACCAATTAGTTCTCTTCTGTTAATATGATTCAGTAGTCTTTTGAAATGTTTTCAGTTCTTTATTATTCAGGCTTAAGCCGTGAGGCATTGCCGTAAGTATTATTCAGGCTTAAGCCGTGAGGCATTGCCGTAAGTATTATTCAGGCTTAAGTCAAAGACATTGCCATAGTTATTATCCAGTTAACACATGTACGTCTACCGTACTATATATATTGTAAAATATCATGCTTTAGGAAGAATCACATACCTTCTCGGCGAAAACCACCTGCCAAGTTGAATATGTCGCGCGCAGAGAGTCAGCCTATAATAGTCACAGATATCTATCAAAGACTACTCTGAGGGTCATTCCAAACAGAGGGTTCACAATTCTATGGAAAGTTGGGCAGCACAACCCTACCCGGTGAGCTATATGAGTCTACTGTGAAAACAGTCCTATGCGAGTACAGTTCAATTATTCTTCTTTTAAACCCTTCTACTGAGATAGCAGTTCAATTCTATTCTGATATTCTTCTAAGTATTTATACTATTCTTATTCTACAACAGTAAGTATTCTCTAATTCAAAAGAGGGTTAGGATTAGTTACCTCGGTAAGCCCAATAATATCCTAGAAAAGTCGCTGAGCAAGGTTTTGCTCTAAGTTGTATGCTCGAGGAAACCTTAGAAGTTCTTCACAACTTCTACTAAGTACTACGGTATGTGGGCTAGGGTCTTTGGGGCATTATACCAACACCAGAAGGCAACTGTACTACCAAGGGAGGGGGGGTAGGTTTCGGCTAGGCTAGAGGGGGGAAGGGCCTCAGCCAAAACTTCACTCAAAGGGGGAGGGGTGTTTGGACGAATTGCTCACAAGGGAGAGGGGAGGATTTTTCAAGACTTGAAAGCTTTAGTGGATGAAGAACTCTTCATCTCAAGAGGGGTATTTATAGGTCAAGACATGGCCAACCAATGGCCAAGATTTAGCCAAGTGCTAGGCAAGTGTAAGGTCAAGATTAGGGCAAGTGTACCTAGCCAACTTGCACACAAAATATCTATCCAACTTTATGACAAGGATTGTCATCCAATCGGCCCTATTGCCGTGACAAGTCCACCAATGAGAGGGTGGAAAGTGTCGCCCTCTCATTGGTCCAAAGTGTTACGTCTCTCGGAAAAATCCGCAAAAATTAGAAATGACATAGCCGGAATTTATCCTACGAAAGCTGTGGAAACGTTTCGTCGGAAAACTATTCGCTTTGTGAGTTGTGCCTAAAAATCGTCCAAGGCCTAACTTTAAGACCAAACTTTTTGTACGTATTCCTTTACGTACATACTCTGGAAATACGGGGTATAACATTCTCCCCTCCTTAGAAACATTCGTCCCGAATGTTCCTTCCCAAGACAGATAACGATAAGGTTCCTCAAAACTTAAACAATTTGCAAAAGCCACACACGGCCATAAACAACACTTAGGCATAAACGATAATGAAGATTTACAAGTAGGAAAGTGAATTACCTGGAGGGGTGGGGAACAGGTGAGGATACTTCTGCCTCATGTCCTCCTCGGCTTCCCACGTCATCTCCTCCCTGAGCTCGTTCCGCCACAAGACTTTGACGGAAGCCACGTCCTTCGTCCGCAGACGCCTAACCTGACGATCGATTATCGCTATGGGAATCTCCTCATACGATAATCCTCATCACTGGACATCGTCAATCGGATGTACTAGATGGATCCCGATACATCTCTCAAAGATAGAAACGTGAAACATCGGATGACCGCCTCCGATCGGACGGCAGATCCAACTCATAGGCAACCTTGCCTACCTCGCGGACAATCAAACGCCCAATGTACCTGGCCGAGTTTCCTTCTTCCGAATCTCATCACACCTTCATGGGTGACACCTTCAGAAAACCCAATCATCAATCGCAAACTCGGATGTCGACGACGATGATCTGCATCGACTTGCCGACTCGGTTGTCAATAGCCGCCTCGGATAAGCTTCACCTTATCCATCGCTGCACCAAATCTGGTCCCACTAGCCGCACCTCGCCCACCTCGAACCAACCTATAGGCGATCCGCACTTCCTCCCATACAAGGCCTCATAAGGCGCCATCCGAATCTTGGAGTGGTAGCTATTATTACGCGAACTCAACTAGAGGCAAATGATCCTCCCAACTACCACCGAAGTCAATAACACGGCTCGCAGATATCCTCAAGAGTGCGGATAGTGCGCTCTGCTGTCCGTCTGCGTGGATGAAATGCGATTTCGTGCTCACTGCGTCCTAAACCCCTCGGAAGGACCTCCGAAGTTAGCCAGAACCGGGCTCTGCATGCGATATGATCGAAATAGGGACTCCATGCGATCGACGATCTCTCGGATGTAAAGTCCGCATAATCCTCACCGAAAAAGTCGCCCGACGGAAGAAAGTGGGCTGATTTCGTCACCGTCGACGATAACCCATATAGAATCATGTCTCCTCCGAGTGCGAGGTAATCCTGATGAAGTCCATGTTGATTACCTCCCACTTCCGTGTCGATCTCTATCGCTGCAATAAACCACCGTGTCTACGGTGCTCTACTTTCACTGCGACAACACGCACCGAGCTACGAACTCGCAACGTCCCTCTTCAAACCATCCCACCAATACGGATCTAAGGTCGTGGTACATCTTGGTCGACCGGATGGATAGAGTAACGCGCTGTGTGCTTCCCAAGAACTCTTGCCAAGTCTCAAACATCCGGAACACACGCCGCTTCGAACCTTAGCACCCCATCGGTGCTACCAAAAAGGACCGCGCCTCACGAAGAGCTGTATCACGATATCGAATCAAAGCTGGATCCTCGAACTGGTGCCTCTTCACCTCCTCGACGATGGAAGACTCGGCAACCTCACGAACTCTAACCCCACTGCTATCAGAATCAATCAAACGGACACCAAGGCTCGCTAACTGATGCAAATCACGAACCATGTCCTCCTCTCTAGCCGCACATCCGATAGGCTCCCATCGACCTACGACTAAGGCATACGCCACAACATTGGCCTTCCCGTGGTACAGGATATCAACATCGTAATCCTTAAGCAACTCTAACCACCGTCTGCCGTAAGTTCACTCCTCCGGTGAAGATATCTGGAGGCTCTTGTGGTGCGTAAAAATATCCACGTGAACCCCATACAAATAGTGCCTCCGGATCTTCAAAGCGTGAATCACACCGCGACTCCAAATCATGGGTGGGGTAGTTCCTCGTGTTTCTTCACCGTCGGGATGCATATGCTATAACCCCGCCATGCCGCGTCAACACACATCCCAACCCGATGCCCGACGATCACAATACACGACATAACCATCTGGACCTGCGGAAGAGTAAGAACGGGCGGTCGTCGGTCTCTTTCAAGAATCGAAACCCCGCCACAAGCATCGATCCATCAAACTTGGCCGCATACGAGTCACCTAGTCAATGGTGCGAGATAGAAGCAAACTTCTCCACGAACGCCGATAATACCTGCAAGGCCCGAAATGCGAACCTCTGCCGGAGTAGTAGGTTCAGGCCAAGTCCCGATCGCCTCGATCTTGGCGTATTAACTCGAATGCCATCACCGACAATATGCCCAAGAAACGCCATCAAGTCAACTAAAACTCACATTTGGAAAACTTGGCGATAACTTGGTCTCGAGAATCACAAGACAGCCTCAAATGCTCGCATGCTCGCTCTGGCGAGAATAAACCAAGATATCATCAATGAACACTATCACAAGCGTGTCCAAAAATGGTTTGAACACTCGGTTCATCAAATCCATGAACACCGCGAGCATTGGTCAACCCAAAAGACATGACCCTGAACTCATAATGCGTCTCGGTCGGAATGCGATCTAGGGACATCCACCTCTCTCGACTGCACTTTGATGATAGCCCGACCGTAGATCAATCTTGGAGAAACACCTCGCGCCGCAATCGGTCGAACAAATCATCAATCACGGGAAGGGTATTCGTTCTTAATGGTCACCTTGTTCACCGTCAGTAGTCAACACACACGCGCAGCTGCCCCGCCCTTCTTCTTCACGAACAATACGGCGCCCCGGGGAGAAACACTAGGTCGATAAAACCCTTCTCCAAAGAAATCCCTAAGCTGATCCTTCAACTCTCTCAACTCGCGGTGCCATTCGTATGGCGGAATGGAAATAGGCCGAGTATCCGCAACACATCTATACAAAACTCGATCTCTCTCGGGAGGGATACCCGGAGGTCATCCGAAACACGTCGGGAACTTCGACCATCGAATCGACGGAAAATCTGGTACCGCAGCCTTAGATCAAACACCCGAACGAGATGGTAGATATAACCCTTCGCACCATCTTCCTAGCCTCGAGGTAGGAAATAAACCTACCCCGGCGATACTGCGTGCTCTCCCACTCAACAACCGGCCTCAGAAACCGGAACTGCATTACTCTCTCTCGGTCTACATTGGCATAGCAAGAAGCTAGCCAATCCATCCCCATAATCACGTCGGTCAATCATCTCCAACTCTATCAAGTCGGCCGTGGTCCGACGATCAGAATGGTCATAGGACAAGCCCTATATACCCGCCGAGCTACCACGAATCACCATCGGCGTAGCTACCTCGAAAGGGTCTATGGACTCAGGCTCTATCCCTATCCTACTAGCAACAAGGGGAGATATATAGGACAGAGTAGAACCCGGATCTATCAAAGCATACATCAAACCCAGAAACTGATAAGGTACCTGTGACGACATCTGGTGAGGCCTCCTGATCCTGTCGGCTGGACAAAGCATAAATGCGGTTCTGAGGACCGCTAGAATCGACCCGAGCCACGACCTGCCGCGACCTGGCGACCCATGCGTACTCGCCTCGGCGAGTAATCAGAGGAGATGATGAAGCGGCAAGAACTCGAAGGTGAGCCCTACCACCGCCACGCCGGCCGGACGATCCGCAAAGTGACCTGCGGCTACAATCGTAACAAGATCCAAAAGTAGTACCACACTTCCCGTAATGGGATCTACCGCATCGGCCACACTGGGGGGGTGGTCCCGATCGGCGCACTCGCTACCCGACGCTCAAGCTCGGGGCCTGCAGTACGCCAAAATCGCGTGGTGTCTTGAGGGCGGCAGGAGTGCTTTGCCGGGCCGTGGTGCGAATCTAGATGGCTTTGAGGCCGCCACCACGATAACCACCGGAAGACCTCCCGCCCCGCCTTCTTCTCGCCGCCGTCGCCCACTCGCCTCGCGCCTCGCATCCAAGGGCGTGAGCCTGCATGCGGGTAATGTCCATACCCGGCTGGAGAGAAACCCCCGCACATGACTCGGCCATATAGTCGTCTAGCCCGGTGACATAGCGGTGCACCCTATCCTCCATATCTGCTACCAATGCTGGGACATATCGAGCCAATGAATCAAACTCGACATTGTACTCCCTGACAGTGCGTCCTCTCTGCCTCAGTAGTAAAAATCTATCCGCCCGCGCCCTCCTCATCTGTGGAGGCAAGAAGTGAGTGAGGAAAGCCTCTGAGAACTCATCCCAAGTAGCTGGGGACACGTGCTCTCCCCGGGATAACTCCCATGAATCAAACCAATCGACTGCGGTATCACGCAGCCTATGTGAACCAAAGATCACGGACTCGGTCTCCGACGCCCTGATCACTCTCAAAATCCTCTGAAGCTGACGGATGAACTCCTGCGGATCATCCTCCGGCCTCGATCCATAAAACTCCGGCGGGCTACAGCTCAAGAAGTCTCGTAGCCTCAAACTCTCTGCCCTCGGGTGAACAACGGGTGCGATCGCAGACCGAGCTGAACTGAACCGCGATCCAGCCTCTCTCGTGTCGGGCCACAACTTTAGCCAAAAGTCGGGCCATCTCCCTCAGACCCTAACTCCTCCGCCTGCATGGGGACGGGAGGTGTGGGTCTTGTGGTCTCTGGGCCGGCGGCGTCATAGAACTCGCCGTCTCGTATAGATCGGGCACGAGCCCTCGTGACTCTGGGTGTCTCGCTAGCGACTCCGCCGCTTTGCCCTTCTCGGGCGGGTTGCCTTACGTGAGGCATAATCTCATACGGGAAAGGAATACGTTAGAGGTCCAACCTATAACACACTTCAAAGCACGATCTCGGAATGAGAAGAGCGGAAACCAATCCTAAATATCCTATAGCCTCCGATTATTGGTGTGGTGCACTACACACCGATAATCAAGACTCTACTAGATCTGATCAGACACTTTCCGAGGATTAATCGCTCGATACCACTTTTGTCACGACTGCCCGGTTCGCGGATCGGTGCCTTACCGGCACCCAAGTAGTCATACATCAGAGTAATCAGCGGAAACATAAAGCAAGACATGAAACAGTTTATAAAACAAGACACAGATTATGTGAGAAAACCTCGCCTTCCGGCATATATATATAATCATGTTTTAGCAGTTACATCCGACACTGTACAACATGACTACAGACCTCTAAGGAAATATACAACTATGGCGGGACAGGGCCCCGCCATACCCTGACGCATACAAAACTATCTATAACGGGAGATCATACCAAAAGTAGAGCCTCGGAAGAGATGGAGCTCGACACCAACGTAGAGATCCTAAGGATGCGGATCTAGCACCGCTGCCCTTACCTGCGGCATGAACGCAGCCCCCCGAAGGAGGTCAGTACAACAGGTACTAAGTATGCGAAACTGTAAAGTACTTAAATGAAAACATATCATTTTTAAAACCAGTCTACAAATATGTGTGAAACAACCAAGGAAACCGCACGTAGTGCCACATCACAAACAAGAGCAACAATAGGTAACTGTAATAAGTCTTGTCAGAGCCGCGAATGATCGAAACAGGGCCACTCGCCCATATCATCATTCTGCAAGCCTAATCCTGGACTCCCGGAGTCCGCATAGGCCACTCACGTGGGCCCGCATGAGGTATAACCCCGCATCGAGGGTAGCTACTCCTCGGCATCGTCCTGGACTCGCTGTCCGCATGGCCACATAGACCGCATGAGGCATAACCCCGCATACTAACCTGGAACTCTCGTAGCTCCGCATAGGCCCCCTGGACCCGCATGAGGTATTCTCGAATCATGGTCCCAGACCGCCTGAGTCTACCCCGCATCGGAGGGCAGCTTAACCCCCGGTATCATCTCAAGAGGTGAGTGATAGTATACTAACATAACAACTTATCTTTTAAGTAACATAAGCACAACAAGGATACTCACCTATACAAACGTTACAAGATACTAACACACATAGCATCATATCATGTCTACTTATCAAATCATCTTATTATTCTTTTCACAATATAAGTCTGCTATAAACACATAGGCAAACTTGTTTCTTTTATCAATCTTAAGTGGTTATACTTACTTCCCATAAAGCTAGTATAACTCTTAAGCTTACATTTTAAAAACCAATTAGTTCTCTTACATTAATATGATTCATAGTCTTTTGAAATGTTTTGATTCTTTATTATTCAGCTTAAGCGTGAGGCATTCCGTAAGTATTATTCGAGCTTAAGCGTGAGGCATTCTGTAGTAAGTATTCGAGCTTAAGTCAAAGACATTGCCATAGTTATTATCGATTAACACGTATACGTCTCAGTACTATATATATTGTAAAATATCATGCTTTAGGAAGAATCACATACCTACCGTGAAAACCACCGAGTTGAATATGTCGCGCAGAGTCGACCTATAATAGTCACGCAGATATCTATCAAAGACTACTCGAGGTCATTCCAAGCAGAGGTTCACAATTCTATGGAAAGTTGGGCAGCACAACCCTACGGTGAGCTATATGAGTTCATGTGAAAGCAGTCTATCTGAAATGCGATTCAATTATTCTTCTTTTAAACCCTTCTACTGAGATAGCAGTTCAATTCTATTCTGATATTCTTCTAAGTATTTATACTATTCTTATTCTACAACAGTAAGTATTCTCTAATTCAAAGAGGGTTAGGATTAGTTACCTCGGTAAGCTGATAATATCCTAGAAAAGTCGCTGAGCAAGGTTTTGCTCCTAAGTTGTATGCTCGAGAAACCTTCGAAGTTCTTCACAACTTCTACTAAGTACTAAGGTATTTGGGCTAGGGTATTTTGGGCATTATAACAATACAAGAAGGCAACTTTTCTACCAAGGGAGGGGGGGTAGGTTTCGGCTAGGCTAGAGGGGGGAAGGGCCTCGGCCAAAACTTCACTCAAAGGGGGAGGGGTGTTTGGACGAATTGCTCACAAGGGAGGGAGGATTTTCAAGACTTGAAAGCTTTAGTGGATGAAGAACTCTTCATCTCAAGAGGGGTATTTATAGGTCAAGACATGGCCAACCAATGGCCAAGATTTAGCCAAGTGCTAGGCAAGTGTAAGGTCAAGATTAGGGCAAGTGTACCTAGCCAACTTGCACACAAAATATCTATCCAACTTTATGACAAGGATTGTCATCCAATCGCCTATTGCGTGACAAGTCCACCAATGAGAGGGTGGAAAGTGTCGCCCTCTCATTGGTCCAAAGTGTTACGTCTCTCGGAAAAATCCGCAAAAATTAGAAATGACATAGCCGGAATTTATCCTACGAAAGCTGTGGAAACGTTTCGTCGGAAAACTATTCGCTTTGTGAGTTGTGCCTAAAAATCGTCCAAGGCCTAACTTTAAGACCAAACTTTTTGTACGTATTCCTTTACGTACATACTCTGGAAATACGGGGTATAACAAAAAGACTTGACTTGATACTAATATTGTGATATGTGTGTATGTGTGGCCCGATTGAGATTTTGATTATGATTTACACTTGAGATTGATACATGCATATCATTCATACAAGTTCTATATGATACTTTGTTGTGAACTGTGACTTGAAATTAATAATGATAAGAGGGAAAGTTAGATATCAGAGGCTTTTTATTATAGTGTTTGCTACGTGCTTATTTTGTATGGCCTCTCTTGCATATATAATTGTTGTTACCTATGTGGTCCGAAAGGAAAGTGCTCAGGTGGTGGCATTGAACAAATTTTGGAATAAGTTCATATTGGTATTTGATTTATGAATGTTGTTATGTTTATTCATCTTATGATTAGTGTTGAATTTGACCTACATACATGCATTCATCCTTATTTCCATTATACATTGACATTACATGTTATTGGCGTGATGATGATTCAATGATACATTGACATTACCTAAAATCAACATAATTTTGATGGTGAGTAAGAAATAACATTGATTCTTATGTCATATTTATTGTGTAGCCACTCTAGGTTGTGTGATATGAAATGGCTAGTACTGTGGTAGGTGAAAGAGTCATCTCTAGGCTGTGCGATACGGAGTGACTGGTAAATGGACTTCGTAGGTCGCCCATGGGTCATGACTATTAGGACGATGATATATTCCGCCTTGACCATGTATGTATGATATGAGATA
Organism: Przewalskia tangutica; assembly: GCA_029844215.1. Classification (NCBI taxonomy): domain Eukaryota; kingdom Viridiplantae; phylum Streptophyta; class Magnoliopsida; order Solanales; family Solanaceae; genus Przewalskia; species Przewalskia tangutica. The sequence continues at coordinate 114,136,997 of CM056727.1, forward strand.
GATGGACAGTGCATTACATTGCATGACATATACATTCACATTGCATCAACTCATATCTCTGATTCTGGTTATTGTTTTCATTGTGTTGTGTGATGCGGTTCAGCCTTGATTCCTAAATTGTTAATTTACTTGAGATAGTGTTTGCGTGTTAATCTCATACTTATACACATGATGGATTCGAGGACTATAGATTTTGCCTAGTCTATGAGTGTAGAGTATTGAGTTCTAGTGTAATTCACCTAACTGTAAATCTTACATAGGTGTGCTTAGTAATTACTTCATTTTCGTATCTCTTAGATTCTGAATGGATTATCTATACTTTGACTAATTATTCCTAGAATGTGATATTACTTGTAGTGAAAACTCAAGTGAATAGTACTTTCAGTGCCGATGAACAATAATTTCACCGGCAAACATGTTTCATTCAATTGGAGTTGGTACCTCCGGTTACCCATATCCATTCTCTGTCCTTACCCATATTGTTAAATTTTTCCTCTTCGCTTTATTGATTCGTGAATTTACATTCTTGTATTTACCCTTCTTGTCTTTATTTATAACATTCTTGGCGTAGTGATTTTACTTTCCTCTAGATTATTGTTAACTTGTGCTTTCACTTTGATCTCTTCCTGTTTTTAGGGTAAACATTTTAGTAGTCTATTACTTTATATTTGATTTAGCGGCTCTAGTAACTGATGGTAGACTAGGGTCATATTTTCGGTCGGGGATAAGGGCGAGGGTTAGGGGATAAGTGCGGTAAGGGATATGCTAGGCTGAGAATAGGGTCTTGAAGCACTGAGACTTTAATGGGGAAGTCCATAGAGCTAGTTAATATTATTAAGAAGAGGAGAATTAATATAGCATGTGTCTAGGAGACCAAATGGGTAGGACCTAAGGCTAAGGTTGTGGCTGAGTATAAGTTATGGTTCTCGGATAGGTCAAGGTATAGGAATGGAGTTGGCATTTTAGTAGACAGCGAGCTAAGGGATCAGGTGGTAGAGGTTATGAGGGTCAATGACAGGATGATGACGATTAAGTTAGTAGTTGGAGGGTTCACTATGAACATTATTAGTGCTTACGCGCCACATGCGGGCTTGGACGAAGAGGATAAAAGGCACTTTTGGGAGGATTTGGACGAGGTGGTGGGTGGTATACCACCCACTGAGAAGTTATTTATAGGAGATGATTTCAATGGACATATCGAGTCACTTCCAGGGGCTATGATAATGTGCATGGAGGCTTTAGCCTCAGGGAAATGAATGGGGGAGGCATGTCACTTTTGGAGTTCACTAGAGCTTTTGAGATGGTGATAACAAATCTGAAGTTCTTAAAGAAGGAGGAGAATTGAATCACTAGGGTCGTTGTTCCCGTTCGCTACTCCAGCTCGTTGAGGAGATTCCAGCCTACAGTCTCGCTTTCTTTCACCGAACATAAAATGGGCTTTCTAAAGATGTGACTTTCTGTAGTTCGGAGGCTAAGACACATATAGACTTTTTTATCCTTATGAAGGTTGAAAACGTTCTTTGTAAAGACTGCAAGATTATTCTAGGGAGTATCTTACAACCCAACATAAGCTTTTGGTGATGAATTTGGAGATCAAGAGGGAGAAGAAGATGAGGGATGTGGATGACAGGTTAAGAATCAAATGAGGGAGTTTGACCATGGCTAGTGCATATGATATAGGAGAAATTGATGTCCAATGGGACTTGGGAAAGTAGTGGGGATACGACCGGTATGTGGGACATGATGACCACTTGAATTAGAGAGGTAGCTAGAGAAGTGCTTGGGGGTATCGAAGGGTAGTCGTGGTGGGCATCGAGGGGACTGGTGGTGGGATGGTAAAGTTCAAGAGAAGGTGGAAATGAAGAAAGAGACGTATGCGAAATTGGTAGAAATCAAGGATAAAGTAGAGAAGTGGATGAATAGGGATCTGTATAAGATAGAGAGGAATGAGGAAATGATTGCGGTTATGGTGGCAAAAATGGCAGATTTGAATGCCTGTATGTGGAATTATAGGAGAAAAGTGGGGATATGATGTTGTATAGACTAGCCAAGGTGAGAGAGGATGTGCATATTAGGAAGAGATGTCAGTCTTACTTCTATAAACTCTTGAACAAAAAAGGAGATAGAAATATCTTGCTGGGAGATCTGGAGAAATCTGCTAGGTACCGAGATTTCGGGTATTGTAGAAGCATTAAGGTTGAGGAGGTTAAGGGTGTTGTTCGCAAGATGTGCAGGGGACGAGCCTGATGAGATCCCAGTTAAATTTTGGAAGAGCACATACAGGGCAGGTTTGGAGTGGTTGACTGAGTTGTTTAATGTCATTTTTAAGATGGCGAGAATTCCCAATGAATGGAGGTGGAGTAAAATGATCCTGTTGTACAAGAACAAAGGTGATATCCAGAGTTACAACAACTATAGGGGTATTAAGCTGCTAAGCCACACTATGAAAGTTTGGGAAATGGTCATGGGGATGAGGGTGAGAAGAGACATGTCTATTTTTGAGAACCAATTCATGTCAGGACGTTTGACCACAAAAGTCATTCATCTTATTAGGAGGTTGGTGGAAAAGTATAGGGAGAAGAAAAGAAACTTACATATAGTTTTCATCGACCTCGAGAAGGCATACGACAAAGTTCCTAGGGAGGTTATATGGAGATGTTTGGAGGTTAGAGGTGTATATGTGGCATACACTAGGACGATCAAGGATATGTATGATAGATCCAAGACTAGAGAACGGACAGTTGGAGGAGACTCGAAGCACTTTCTAGTGATGATGAGGCTGCATCAGGGATTAACTCTTAGCCCATTCTTATTGCCTTGGTGATGGATGGACTAACGTAACAAATTTAAGGTGAGGTGCCATGGTGTATGTTATTCACAGACGACATAGTCTTGATTGATGAGACTCACAGCGGAGTGAACGCTAAGCTAGAGGTTTGGAGACAAACTCTGGAATCTAAAGTGTTCAGGCTGAGTAGGACCAAGACAGAATATTTGGAGTACAAGTTCAGTAACAGAAGCACCCTTGAACCAGACATGGAGGTGAGATTTGGTATTCAGATCATTCCAAATAATGGAAGCTTCAAGTACCTCGGGTCTATTATCTAAGGAGATGGAAAAATTGATGACGATGTCACATACCATATTGGGCAGAGTGGATGAAATGGTGGCTCGTATCTTGAGTCTTATGTGACAAAAATGTTCCACCAAAACTTAAAGTCAAGTTCTATAGGGCGTAGTCCTACTTACGCTTGCAAACTGGTAGTTATAGTGTTATTATTGTAGGTCCGCTTAGCATATCATACTAATAGACGCAATATTGCTTTATAGTCTCCTATAGTTTGATTTCTGCTGCTATGTGTCCTTTAGTGTACTTTGTTTAACTTATTTACCTGTGCTAGTTGCTGCTTACTTTTTTGGAATGCGCTATCATGGATTATTTGTCTTTGATACCAGTATTTTCATACTGCTTAAATTGTTTTCCTGAACGGATCTGACTGTTTCTCTTATTTTGCTATTGCTTTGCTTTTGTTGTTTCTTTGCTTGTGCTCTGTCTTGAGCCGAGGGTCTCTCAGAAACACCCGCTCTACCTATCAAGGTAGAGAAAAGGTCTGTGTACACTCTAGCCTCCCCAAACCCCATATTATGGGATTTCACTGGGTATTTGTTATTTGTTATTGCCAGCATATCTATCCTTCAACTTTTTTCTTATATATATGTTAGCTAACTTTTTTGACCTATGATACCTACTAGTACATAGTATTTGTACTGATACTACTCTTGCTACACCCTTTTCGAGGTGTAGAGTTGTTGCAGGAACTTCAGCGAGGTTCAGTTAGCCTTTAAGGATCTCATGGAGTTCATCTAGACTTTTTGTTTAATTCTCTTTCTATAAAGAAGTGTAATCAAGTTGTAGTTGTAACCTTCATTCTAGTTGTATACTTAGAAGCTCTTACACTATTTAGACTAGATCCTTTGGGTAGTTATTATTTTTCGCATTATCAGATATCTATGTTTTTAGACTTCTACCGTTCTTCTTATTTATGTATGTTGTTGGTGAATCTTTAAGGGATGGGTTCACCTACCGAGGTGGAAAATGGTAGGTGTCATCACGACTTAGTAATTTAGGTCATGACAAGTTAGTATTATAGCCCTAGGTTACCCAGTCTATAAGTACAAGAGCATATCTAGTAGAGACTTGAGTATGGGTATGAAGAGCTCTTTACTGTTACACCCCGTATTTACAGGACATGGTGTAAGAACGTACGTAAGAACTCACAGTGTTAAGATTTGAGACTTGTAAAAATTTCTCGGAATTATGAAATTTTCGGAAAACGTATTATTGTGACGAATGGGGGGACGACACGTGTCACCCCCCCTTAGATGATGCCTTGGACGATTTTTGCAAGGGCTAAAGGGTCATTGGACCTTTGTTAGCAAGACAAGTCTTGCAACTTGAAAGCTTGACATGTTTGACTTAGTCAAGGGGACAATTAGTCTTGATATTTGTTAAGACCTCATCCTAGCCAACCATTTGTGCACACCTTGACCCTCCATGTCCCTATATAATACTAGTAGCAAGACAAGAGTTCCACACTTAGCTAAAATTCACAAAAATTGTAGAACAAGAGAGGGAGGCTCACGGGTTGGGCATCCATAAGAGGGAAAAATTTGTTTGTTGTCGATAATCTCCCACTTTAAACCAAGGTTCCTAAGTGTATTGTGAGTATATCTCAATAGAAAAATCCGGAAAAAGAGAGTTTTCGTATTAGTCGCAGTGAAAACCTAATGGCTTTTCTAGGTTTTGGTTGGAGGTTTGAAGGAAAATTGTTGGTATGGTTCTAAGGGTCTCAAGTAGCGGATTGAAGTATCTTGGAGAGTCTCTAAGTTGCTAAGAACGACTTGGTTGAAGATTTGGATTGAGATTCGTTGAGGTATAATCTTGTTCTTTGAAGTGTTACAAGGTTATTTATATTGTTGTTAGCCTTACTTGTTGCTAGCATGAAGTATATGTATTGAAGTTTATAAGGATTATGGATTGATTGTAGCCTTGAAAATCCGAAAAGTAATGTAAGCCATGTTTAGTTGGATTACAATTTGGTCGATTGATTAGAATCGTCGCATGTTATTAACTTGAAGATTGTAGTAATTATAATTGGTTGCGACTTGATATCATGTTATGCTACCAATTTGGATTGAAATGGAAATTTGATAAGAATTGGTATGGTTGAACTCAAGGTGGCCGAATTTGGACTTTTAGTTTGTTATTCATTTGTATTGGACTACTTTCTAAATTGTGAGCCAATTGGTCATTTAGTTATTCATTGTATTGGAATACCTTCTATATTGTTGTGAGCCAATTGAGGCTGTTTGGTTATTGTATTCGGCCTTGAAAAGGTGGCAAAGTGAGTAGAAACAAAGGAGGTCTTTGTCAGATTTTCCGTAGAATTTAGCGACTTAGCACCTAAAATATTCTACGTTAGAAGTGAAAGGTTAATGGACATATTGTGACCATTATAGGTTGAAGTACTAAGTATAGCGTATCCTACTTGGAGAGTGGAATAGCTATCAAGGTTGGAGTACTTTGGAGCATTTTGCTAATTGTCGACAATCGTCGCGAGGTATGTGAACCTCTTCCTTTTGGCATGATTCTATGTATGGAATATACTTGTGGTATCATTTCATGTTTCCTTACTCTTAGAAGTTAAGAGGTAGTTGTGTGATTTACTCTATGTAGAACTTTTCCTATCTTTTGAGCATGACCGGTTACGCATTATGTAGTACGGTAGACGTACCAGACTATGACATTCTTTACTTGTTTTATGTAATGCCAAGTCGGGTGGGTTAGGAGATTAACTCACTTCTTTGAAAATAGTAAGGATGTCTTAAGTTAATTTTAAAGTTAGGGGACTTGAAGAGTTTTAAAGTATGTGATACTTGCTCCGTTTTAAACGTATAAGTCCCTTGGATAGGAAATTGTATTTTGGCTAAGGTATAAAGTAAATATAACGACTTTATGGGGAGTTGGTTATATTTGCTTTATGGAAAGACAAATGACTTGATTTTAAGTGAAAAGGCAACTTGTTTTTAAGGCATCAATTGCCTAAGGTTTTATAATAAAAGGAGTCACTTGTTTTCTAAAGGTTAAGAGACAAATGGTATTTTTGAAAGTTAAGAGAATTGATTTGAAGGAATATAATACTTGGTTTCAAAAAGTAGAAGTCTCTTGATTATAAAAGGAACGTATTGGTCTAAACCATAAAGGGTTATAACGGCTTTATGGGAAGTTGGTTATAACGGCTTTATGGAAGGTTAAGAGAATGGTTTTCTAGTAAAGTAATCAAAGGAATAACTTGTGTTAAGGAAGGGCAAATTGTTTTAAAGGTACCAATTGCTTAAGGTTTTAATAAAGAAGTCACTTGATTTGGAAGCGGTAATTGTATTTCTAAAAAGGTATTGTGACTTGTCTCGAAAGGTGGATAGGACTTGATACTACGGTTGTTAGTATCGGGGAAGTTTTATTCGGAAAGGAGTCTTTTGAAAAGAATGGACGTACGTAGTACTTTGGCTTGTTAAATGAGAATTATTCTATTTGTGCCTTGATTAGTACTTTGGCTTGATTAATTGAGAATTAGTTTAAGTATGCCTTGATAAGTACTTTGGCTTGTTAAATGAGAATTATTCCATGTGTGCCTTGATAAGTACTTTGGCTTGGTTAACTGAGAATTAGCCTATATGTGCTGGTGATAGCCTTTGAGTGCAAGTATTATGTTTTAATACGTTGCCGCGACTCTCGGTTGGAGGGCCGGCTGCCTTGTTATAAGTACTTGGACGTACCGACAGTGATGTGGGATTCCACGGGTATGCTTCCGTTATTTGTAGTACTTGGGTTAAATTCCCGGATTTTTATAGAAGACATGGTAGTGCTTCTGTTTGTTTGACGGCCGGTCGAGATAGGGTAAGAGTATAAATGAGGGGCAAGCCCCAAGCCGTTATACCACCTTCTCGGGGTAAGAGTATAAGTGAGGGGTAAACCCCCGAGACATTATACCCCCTGCTTGTTTTGTTTGATGGTCGGTTGAGATAGGGTAAGAGTATAAATGAGGGGCAAGCCCCAAGACGTTATACCACCTTCTCCAGGGTAAGAGTATAAGTGAGGGGTAGACCCCCAAGATGCTATACCACCTGCTTTACCACCTTCTCCAGGGTAAGAGTATAAGTGAGGGGTAGACCCCCAAGACGCTATACCACCGGTGGGACTTGGTGTTCATGTATGCCTATGGGTGTATTATTATACCCTGGACTGTCGGCAGTGATGTGGGATTCCACGGGCAGGATATATATATATGTATTGTGTATGTGTACGCCGACAGTGAGGTGGGATGCCACGGGCGCGTCACATGGTTATATTTTACACTAATAGCTGTCGACAGTGATGGGGGATTTCACGGCCATGCTTTGATATTAGTGTGACTTGATCGCGTCCCAGATTGGGCCGGGTAGTATATGTGTCCCTACGTAATGGGCCGGACTATGTTACGAAAGATAAGTAAGTTATATGGTAATGAACTTAATGATTCTTTTTCTAATAATGTACGTAAGAATGTGACTATAACTTTTATTGGGAATGGAAAGGATAATAAGGTACGATTAAGTTCATAAGTGGTAATGACACGGCAGGATGGTATGTATTTTTATACTTGTCCTTGTCATTCTTTTATGCGATTATGATTTGTTTATCACGTTATATTCTGTTCCATATTAAATTTTTGTTATGCGACCGCCTGAAGTGCGTTCATGCCGCGAGTTTAGGTACGATTGTGGATCCACGAGCTTAGGATCGGTTGACAAGTTGAGATGGCTCGGTGTTCGGAGTTGTCACGTTTATGTTTATTCGAAGTGCGGCGGGGCCTTGTCCCGCCACAGTTGTTATGTCAAAACTCTTAGAGGTCTGTAGTCACATATTGTGGGTCAGTTTGTAAAAGAAATGAGGCAACTACTTCGGTTGTATTTATATATGTTCAGGAAGGTAGCCCTATCGGCTAACCTGTTGTTTTACTTCCGATGTTTTATTTATAAGTTTCATGTATGTTCCGCTGATTTTCTCTGATGTTTACCTGTAAGGGTGCCCAGGTAGGGCACCAGTCGCGGTCCCGGGGTCGGGTCGTGACAAAAGTGGTATCAGAGCAGTTAGTCCTCGGAAAGTGTCTACAGACCGTGTCTAGTAGAGTCTTGATTATCGGTGTGTTGTGCACCACATCTATAATCAGGAGGTTGCAGGACATTTAGGATTGGTTTCCATTCTTCTCACTCTGAGATCGTGCGATAGAGCTGTGTTGTTAGGGTCGTCCCTCCCTAACAGGTTATGTTGTTTGCAGCTACGAGAAAGGCAGCAGTGACCCAGGAAAGATGTTGTGGATTGCGTAACCAGGTTGGTAATGATTATAGTATAGTCGGTATTGTGACATACATCTATACGGAGTTATGTATGAAGTCGGGCAGCGTGTTGCCTAGAATGATTTTAGATTACCAGAATCGGTAAAGACTAACTAGATCTGGGAAGGTATGGAATAGTTAATGAATTTTCGCCAAGGTTTTGTGTTTTATTTCGAGATAATTGGGAAAGGATGAGCTGTCTGATAGGGTAGTGAACCCTTAAGAAGCCATATTAAGGAACCTAACGGAATGTCATGTTAATAGATTAAGCTGTGTAGTAAGCTTAAGAAGATTATACGGATGAGGCCTGTATAGAGTAAATAATGGTTGTTGTGATCGAGACAACATGGTTATGGTTTTGTGAGAAGTTTTTGTACCCGTTTACTGGGGGGCTGATAAGATAGGCTGGGAGCATGGAAATTGCGAGCCTAAGAATATTGATAACTGCCGAGACCTTAGATGTATAAGGTTTTCTCTGGCAATAAGATTTTAAGTCAGACCAAGGATAAGAGTTAAGTGCGACGCTGAGTCGGGTTGAGGACCTGTTACGGGTCTCCCCATGGCCTGGAATGGAGTGGGATCAGTTGGTAGTAGTTCGCCACGTGGCGAGTCACGAGCGCAAGGCCCAAGTTTAGTTAATTGTTTCTGGGTTCGTGGACGCGTTCCAGTTCCAGTCATGAAAGCCGGAAATGGCCTTATATTGTTTTATAGAGTTACTCCAAAGATTTGAGGCCAGAATCGGTATGGAAGTTATGTATGTATGCTAGTATGAGTTGGAAGTACGAAAAGATAATCTCTTTTGGGCTTAAGATGGACGAGTATGCGTGTACAAGGTATTAGGGCCATGTGTGGCATTGTTGGTATGACGGGGTTGTGACAGGATACTATGTCGGTAATTATAAGTTTGACTCCGAAAGAACATTCGAGGACGAATGTTTCTAAGGGGGGAAGAATGTTACACCCCGTATTTACAGGACATGGTGTAAGAACGTACGTAAGAACTCACAGTGTTAAGATTTGAGACTTGTAAAAATTTCTCGGAATTATGAAATTTTCGGAAAACGTATTATTGTGACGAATGGGGGGACGACACGTGTCACCCCCCCTTAGATGATGCCTTGGACGATTTTTGCAAGGGCTAAAGGGTCATTGGACCTTTGTTAGCAAGACAAGTCTTGCAACTTGAAAGCTTGACATGTTTGACTTAGTCAAGGGGACAATTAGTCTTGATATTTGTTAAGACCTCATCCTAGCCAACCATTTGTGCACACCTTGACCCTCCATGTCCCTATATAATACTAGTAGCAAGACAAGAGTTCCACACTTAGCTAAAATTCACAAAAAATTGTAGAACAAGAGAGGAGGCTCACGGGTTGGGCATCCATAAGAGGAAAAAATTTGTTTGTTGTCGATAATCTCCCCACTTTAAACCAAGGTTCCTAAGTGTATTGTGAGTATATCTCAATAGAAAAATCCGGAAAAAGAGAGTTTTTCGTATTAGTCGCAAGTGAAAACCTAATGGCTTTTCTAGGTTTTGGTTGGAGGTTTGAAGGAAAATTGTTGGTATGGTTCTAAGGGTCTCAGTAGCGGATTGAAGTATCTTGGAGAGTCTCTAAGTTGCTAAGAGCGACTTGGTTGAAGATTTGGACTGAGATTCGTTGAGGTATAATCTTGTTCTTTGAAGTGTTACAAGGTTATTTATATTGTTGTTAGCCTTACTTGTTGCTAGCATGAAGTATATGTATTGAAGTTTATAAGGATTATGGATTGATTGTAGCCTTGAAAATCCGAAAAGTAATGTAAGCCATGTTTAGTTGGATTACAATTTGGTCGATTGATTAGAATCGTCGCATGTTATTAACTTGAAGATTGTAGTAATTATAATTGGTTGCGACTTGATATCATGTTATGCTACCAATTTGGATTGAAATGGAAATTTGATAAGAATTGGTATGGTTGAACTCAAGGTGGCCGAATTTGGACTTTTAGTTTGTTATTCATTTGTATTGGACTACTTTCTAAATTGTGAGCCAATTGGCGCTGTTTAGTTATTCATTTTATTGGAATACCTTCTATATAGTTGTGAGCCAATTGAGGCTGTTTGGTTATTGTATTCGGCCTTGAAAAAGGTGGCAAAGTGAGTAGAAACAAAGGAGGTGCTGTCCGATTTTCCGTAGAATTTAGCGACTTAGCACCTAAAATATTCTACGTTAGAAGTGAAAGGTTAATGGACATATTGTGACCATTATAGGTTGAAGTACTAAGTATAGCGTATCCTACTTGGAGAGTGGAATAGCTATCAAGGTTGGAGTACTTTGGAGCATTTTGCTAATTGTCGACAATCGTCGCGAGGTATGTGAACCTCTTCCTTCCTTTGGCATGATTCTATGTATGGAATATACTTGTGGTATCATTTCATGTTTCCTTCTACTCTTAGAAGTTAAGAGGTAGTTGTGTGATTTACTCTATGTAGAACTTTTCCTATCTTTTGAGCATGACCAGTTGCACGTATGTAGTACGGTAGACGTACCAGACTATGACATTCTTTACTTGTTTTATGTAATGCCAAGTCGGGTGGGTTAGGAGATTAACTCACTTCTTTGAAAATAGTAAGGATGTCTTAAGTTAATTTTAAAGTTAGGGGACTTGAAGAGTTTTAAAGTATGTGATACTTGCTCCGTTTTAAATGTAACGACCCGTTCCGGGGCCCGTTACTGGTGCCTTACCCCGGGCACCCTAGTGATACATACATCAGAGAAAATCAGCGGAACATAAAACATGAGTCATTTAACAAAAGATATAATAAATAAACAGGCCAACCAAAAACAATTTGCCTTCAGATATACATAAAACTCGAGCAGTTTAATCCTTTTACAACCACCGCCCACAAATACAGACCTCTAAGAATAACAACTATGACGGGACAGGGCCCCGCCATACCCCTGAATGTACAAGAACCTACAACTCAGGGAACACCTACCAAAAGATAAGCCTCCGGAGAAACGGAGCTTCAAATGCGCTGAACTGTGATCCTATGAGCGAGGATCCACGACCGATGTACCTCTACCTGCGGCATGAACGCAGCCCCCCGAAGGAGGTCAGTACAACAGGTACCAAGTATGTGAAACTGTACAATACTGTAAATGAAATCATACTAGTCTATATAAAGCAGGAGACATGTATGATAACCAAACTACAGTTCACAACATAAAACAGTCATCACTCCATATAACTATGGGTCTCACGCCCACCACATCAATCAGGTTCGCATTATGGCCGCATGCCCCCGGAATACTGCATCGGTGTAGACATGTCCATGATGCAACAATAATACCAATGTCCCATGGCCACATGCCCCCGGAATTCTGCATCGGTGTAGACATGTCCATGTGACCTCAACAACAAGACAACAATCCAAATGGAAGCATACCCGTGCGCTACGCATCGTGTCAGTATGTCCTAAGTGAAACAATAAGTCATCTTTCCAAATGGACGAATTCCAGTGCGCTACGCATCGTTTCATTTTGTACAAAAAGTAAATAACAAGCCTTTAATCGAAATGGAAGCATACCCGTGCGCTACGCATCGTGTCAGTATATCCAAAGCGATTAACCACAAGACCTTAACCAAAATGGAAGCATACCCGTGCGCTACGCATCGTGACAGTATGTCCAACGCGATTCACAACAATAATACTATCAGCGAGAACGTGCGTGGAATTTCTCCGCCACCGCCAGACGCGTCCAAGTAAGTTCTCAACCAGTCAACCGACCCTCTATCGAGAGACGCAGTAACACAGAAACACAACGCTTGTACAATGAAGGCTATCATCACAAGCATAGGCAAGTTTCACACAACTCAAAGTACTTTCATTTTATGCCAAAGTCCGGGGTTTTAACCCCAAAGTACTACATACGTTAAGTTTTGTAAAAGAGATCCATTACTTTTATCAAAGTCACCCGATACCCGTAGTATTAGAATGACCAACCCACATTTTTAAGTAAACCAGAACACTTTCCTTTTAAAATCAAGTACCAACATTCTTTTCCTAAGTTCCAGTTTGCCTAGTTTCAATTACTCCAACTTCTCATTTTCAAAAGGTTTCATAGTTCCCAAACTTAATCACTTGATTCCTTTTTAGAACAATTGAGTAACATATGTCATATATGTGAGTAGTTTATTCTTGTTTATAACGATCTTATTACAAAGACCATGATCTAGAAAATGTAATATCATTTTGTCTTATCTTAGCTTCTATGCGGATGGAGGTTTCTCTTGGTTTTAATACAACACATCATTATTCAATACATTTTCCTTTATTAACGCTTGCAGTGGTGCTGTCGATACACATTCGATTCCCAAATCGGTAAAACATTATCCCTTTAAAACCAAGTACTCATTACTCACGAATGAGGTTTCACACAAACATCCACATTAAAACAAATAAGTTAAGTCTCTTATCTTATAAGATCAAGTCTCTTAACTTCTAACATCAGTAAACCATTTTCACTTACATAAGGTCGTTATAACTAACTTCCCATAAAGCTATTATAACACCCTATGTTTTAAACCAACCAAATCACTTAGCACACGTACGCTCACCGTACTACATAGTTCACAACAACATGCTAGAAAAGATAGGAAGAGGTTCACATACCTCGACGATTTATCGACAATAAGCAAAATGCTCCAAGTACTACAACCTTGCTAGCCCTTTCCACTCCTCGAGTAGAATACGCTACTCTTAGTACTTTCACCTATAAAGGTCAAAACGTCTATTAACCCCAAAACACAAGTTTCTATCTTTCTATAGAAAATTCAAAGACTCTCCCCATGACAGCGTAAATCTCCTCTCTATCGAGTAGGCTACCAAGCCAACCAGGGGGGGGGGGTTTACACGTCTACCGGACGTGTACAATTCTACTCAAGATACTACACAAGTCTACCGCTGATGCCTTATGTAAATACTGATTGATTCGATTCTTTATTCTTCAGGCTTAAGTCAAAAGACATTGCCGAATACTAAGTATAGTTCCATATATAGTATACCTCAACTATATATTCTAACAAACATGTAATTTCCAATTACAATAGAGGGACAAGATAATTACCTCGGTAAGCCCAAAATTATCCAAGTTATAATGTCGATCCTGAGCAAGGTTTAGCTCCACTCCGTGCGCTCCAAACCACTCCAAACAACCCTTAGAAGTTCTAACCAACTTCTACTCAAATACTTCAACCAACTATGAAGATTTCCTTAGGGTTTCGGTTTGAGACTAAAAAGGACAAAAGGTAGTATTTCCGGACTCTACGTAAAGAGGTATCTTTGGAATACTACAAGGTACAAGGCTAAGGTATTTTGGGCATTATAACAATACTAGGGGAGTATTTCTATACCACAAGGGAGGGGTATTATACGAAAACAACTAGGCAGTGGGTACCCCACGGCCAAGCCTCACTCAAAAAGGGGGGGGGGCCTCTCGGCCAAAGCTCCACAAAGGGGGGGAGGGCTTTGGACGATTTCAACTCACAAAGGGGGAGAGATTTCAAGACTTGGAAAATGATTTTTGGATGAAGAAAGTTCATCAACTAAGGGGGTATTTATAGCAAACCCAAAGGCCAACCAATGGCCAAGATCTAGCCAAGTGCTACACAAGTGTAAGGCCAAGATATGCCCAAGTGCACCCTAGCCCCTACTCCTTAAAACCCTCACAAATATCTACCAAAAATATCTACCCACTTGACACCCCAATCGTCCAAGTGCCGCCCCACCTAGCTTCCAATGTGAGGGTGACACATGTCACCCTCCCGTTGGTCCAAAATGTTCCGTCTCTCGGAAAAATCCGCAAAAATACAAAACGACATAGTCGGAATTTTCCCTTCGCAAGTTACGCAAAACGTTTCGTCGAAAAACGACTCCAACCGGGTGTTGTGCACAAATGTTATTTCGGCCAAGGGTGCCACATGGGGGTGACACGTGTCGCCCCCCGATTCGCCCAGAATATTTCGTCTTCCGAAAATATCCAAAATACCGGAAAACTTAAAAACAAAGCGGGCCCCACAAATCAGTAAATTTCTCAGTGGGCCCACGTGACCATTTAGAAAATAAAATCTCAAAATTCTAATATAATCTATGAAGTCCAAATACCAAATCTGGGAATCCAATTCCCATTAACGAACCTTTTTCTTCACAAATAACCGGAAGCTTTTCCGTCGAAAACTCACATCTTTCTTTCTTTTCAAAATTTTCTCGCACTGCACGCGTGCGTCCTCACATACATACCCGCAACTACGGGTATAACATTCTCCTCTCCAGAAACATTCGTCCGAATGTTCCTTCTCAAGATGGATATCGATGAAGTTCCTCTAACAAGTTGTCAACGCCACGCCCGCAGCGAAATAACACACGTTATCTTCCTTCCTTACTCGTCGTGCCCTTCTCGAACACTTGAACTCTTCTAGTACGCACCATACTTCCGCCATTACTTCCGTTCCGAAAATCTCGGAGTCACTACCTCCAAACTTGGTCATCTTACTAACCTCAAACTTCCTTAAGGCCATTCCGGCCTTTACGAACGCTCGGTCGAACGCGTCCACGAACTCATACGATGATCATACAAACTTGGGCCTAGCATCCTCGTGACCCTACCACTGGCGGGACCACCTAACCGACCCCACCCCAAACCGGGTACGGGTTGACCCGAAATGGTCCTCAACCCGACCCCAACCGCGCCAAACTCTTGTTCCCGATCCTAACAATCTTACTAATTCACATCATGAAAGCTACCACTTCCATCTCACACTACCCATGGACTTATCACACAAATAAATCCCACGTATACTACTCACCCTTATAAAGGTCAAACATAAACGAATCTTTTACTCAAGACGACCTTACCTCTAAGGTCTCGATCGTGAAATAGTCTAAGGTTCACACTTACCATGCCTCCATACGTATCCTTCCAACTAACCATGCATTCTAACTCACACATATCACAATGCTATCCGTACATAGCACACAATAATGAGATCATCATAACAGCATACCAAAACTCTAGAGGTTAAGGATATACACAAGCTACCGCTCACTCTAATCATAGGCACTGCCTGGCAGGCATAGTGAAGGTGATAAACCAGCCACAGATCACGAAGGTGAGTCGTAACATCCGCTTCCCTTGGTAGGGCGGTTCCTCGCAAAATGGCCCCGCTGGCCGCATGCAAAACAAACTCCCAATCTAGCACGACACTCTCCAAAATGGAGTCTACCACAATGGTCACAACGAGGTAGGGGTGGCTTCGGTGGTTAACACCGCTCTGCGAAAATCAACCTCGGAGCCACGACGCTGCTCACGAAGGCGGTGGAGGACCACTCGCACGGTGGGGGTATATAACTAGCTTCTTCTTTGGCGGTCCGCCTCGAAAGCCACCAGGACCTGCCAGTCTGGCCTCTTCTCGCGATCCGGTCATTCCGTCGACCCTCCGTGCCTCACATCCTAGTGCATGAGCTGCGTGCGGGCAATGCCCATGCGGTGAAGAAACACCCGCAAGATTCGCCATATAATCATCAAGCCCGGTGAAGTATCGATGCAACCTATCCTCCATATCTGCAACTAGCGCAGGGACATATCGAGCCAAAGAATCGAACTCGACATTGTACTCCCTGACAGTGCGCCCTCTCTGTCTCAGTAACAAAAATCTGTCGGCCCGTGCCCTCATCTGCGGAGGCAAGAACTGCGTGAGAAAGCCCGAAAACTCATCCCATACTGCTGAGTGCATGCTCTCCCCGGGAAAGCTCCCATGAATCAAACCAATCGACTGCGGTATCACGCAGCCGATGCGAACAAAAGGTCACAGACTCGGTCTCTGAAGCCTTGATCACCCGCATGATCCGCTGTAACTGCCGGATGAACTCCTGCGGATCATCCTCAGGCCTCGACCCATAAAACTCGCGGGCTAACTCGTAAAGTCCCGTAGCCTCAAACTATCTGCTCGGGGTGAACCATGGTGCTCGAACCGAATCGCTGATCCACTGTCCTCATATCGGCCACAACCACGGCCAATAATCGGGCCATCTCTCGCGTGACCCATCTCCCGCTCCCGGTGTGGGGTGGAGGCTCGTGTCTTGTAGTCTCATCACCATCGCCGCGGCTCTAAACTCTTTGGTCTTTGGCGGCGCTGAAACCCGCCGTCAAGCACAACCTCGTCTTGTCTGGGCTGCGCCTCGCACTCCTCAGTATCTCACTAGCGGCACCTCGGCCGCCTTGCCTTCGGGCTCTGGTTGCCTTGCGCGGAGGCATAACTGGTAAAAACGAGATACGTCAGAGGGGTCCAACTTACAACACAGCTCTAAGGCACGATCTCAGAATGAGAAGAATGGAAACCAATCCTAAATGTCCTGCGACCTCACGATTATAGATGTGGTGCAACACATCGATAATCAAGACTTACTAGACACGGTGCGTAGACACTTTCCGAGATTAATCGCTTCGATACCACTTTTGTAACGACGTTCGGGGCCCGCATCGTGCCTTACCGGGCACCCTAGTGATACATACATCAGAGAAAATCAGCGGAACATAAAACATGAGTCATTTAACAAAAGATATAATAAATAAACAGGCCAACCAAAACAGTTGCCTTCAGTATATACATAAAACCTGAACAGTTTAATCCTTTTTACAACCTCGCCACAGCGATTACTCTGCACTTAAGATATCTGATGACTATGACGGACGGGGCTCGCCATACCCCTGAATGTACAAGAACCTACAACTCAGGGAACACCTACCAAAAGATAAGCCTCCGGAGAAACGGAGCTTCAAATGCGCTGAACCGTGATCCTATGAGCGAGGATCCACGACCGATGTACCTCTACCTGCGGCATGAACGCAGCCCCCCGAAGGAGGTCAGTACAACACTGTAAATGAAATCATACTAGTCTATATAAAGCAGGAGACATGTATGATAACCAAACTACAGTTCACAACATAAAACAGTCATCACTCCAATATAACTATGGGTCTCACGCCCACCACATCAATCAGGTTCGCATTATGGCGCGTGCCGGAATCTGCATCGGTGTAGACATGTCCATGATGCAACAATAATACCAATGTCCCGGCACATGCCGGAGTCTGCATCGGTGTAGACATGTCCATGTGACCTCAACAACAAGACGGCAATCAAATGGAAGCATACCCGTGCGCTACGATCGTGTCGGTATGTCCAAGGAAACAATAAGACAACTTTCCAAATGGACGATACCCGCGCTACGCATCGTGTCGATATGTCCAAAAGGAAATCACAAGGCGATAATCGAAATGGAAACATACCCGTGCGCTACGCATCGTGTCGAGATATCCAAAGCGATTAACCACAAGACCTTAACCAAAATGGAAGCATACCCGCAGCGCTACGATCGTGTCGGTATGTCCAAAGCGATTAACAACAATAATACTATCAGCGAGGCGTGCGTGGAATTTCTCCGCCACCGTAGACGCGTCCAAGTAAGTTCTCAACGATCCAACCGACCTCTATCGAGACGCAGTAACACGAAACGCTTGTACAATGAAGGCTATCATCACAAGCATAGGCAAGTTTCACACAACTCAAAGTACTTTCATTTTATGCCAAAGTCCGGGGTTTTAACCCCAAAGTACTACATACGTTAAGTTTTGTAAAAGAGATCCATTACTTTTATCAAAGTCACCCGATACGTAGTATTAGAATGACCAACCCACATTTTTAAGTAAACGAACACTTTCCTTTTAAAATCAAGTACCAACATTCTTTTCCTAAGTTCGGTTGCCTAGTTTCAATTACTCCAACTTCTCATTTTCAAAAGGTTTCATAGTTCCCAAACTTAATCACTTGATTCCTTTTTAGAACAATTGAGTAACATATGTCATATATGTGAGTAGTTTATTCTTGTTTATAACGATCTTATTACAAAGACCATGATCTAGAAAATGTAATATCATTTTGTCTTATCTTAGCTTACATGCGGATGGAGGTTTCTCGGTTTTAATACAACATCATTATTCAATACATTTTCCTTTATTAACATTTGCAGTGGTCCTGTCGATACATTCGATTCCCAAATCGGTAAAACATTATCCCTTTAAAACCAAGTACTCATTACTCACGAATGAGGTTTCACAAACATCCACATTAAAACAAATAAGTTAAGTCTCTTATCTTATAAGATCAAGTCTCTTAACTTCTAACATCGGTAAACCATTTTCACTTACATAAGGTCGTTATAACTAACTTCCCATAAAGCTATTATAACACCCTATGTTTTAAACCAACCAAATCACTTAGCACGTACGCGTCTACCGTACTACATAGTTCACAACAACATGCTAGAAAAGATAGGAAGAGGTTCACATACCTCGCGACGATTTATCGACAATAAGCAAAATGCTCCAAGTACTACAACCTTGCTAGCCCTTTCACTCTCGGTAGAATACGCTACTCTTAGTACTTTCACCTATAAAGCTCACAAACGTCAATTAACCCCAAAACATAAGTTTCTATCTTTCTATAGAAAATTCGGCAGCACCTCCCCCCCCGCAACAGCGTAAATCTCCTCCTCTATCGAGGCTGGCTACCAAGCCAACCAGGGGGGGGGGGGGGGTTTACACGTCTAACCGGACGGGTACAATTCTACTCGATGTCTACCACAAGTCTCCGCAATACGCCTTATGTAAATACTGATTCGATTCGATTCTTATTCTTCAGCTTAAGTCAAAAGACATTGCGAATACTAAGTATAGTTCCATATATAGTATACCTCAACTATATATTCTAACAAACATGTAATTTCCAATTACAATAGAGGGACAAGATAATTACCTCGGTAAGCCCAAAATTATCCAAGTTATAATGTCGATCCTGAGCAAGGTTTAGCTCCACTCCGTGCGCTCCAAACCACTCCAAACAACCCTTAGAAGTTCTAACCAACTTCTACTCAAATACTTCAACCAACTATGAAGATTTCCTTAGGGTTTGGTTTGAGACTAAAAGGACAAAAGGTAGTATTTCCGGACTCTACGTAAAGAGGTATCTTTGGAATACTACAAGGTACAAGGCTAAGGTATTTTGGGCATTATAACAATACTAGGGGAGTATTTCTATACCACAACAAGGGGTATTATACGAAAACAACTAGGCTAGGGGGGGGTACCCCACGGCCAAAGCCTCACTCAAAAAGAGGGGGGGGCCTCTCGGCCAAAGCTCCACAAAGGGGGGGAGGGCTTTGGACGATTTCAACTCACAAAGGGGGAGAGATTTCAAGACTTGGAAAATGATTTTTGGATGAAGAAAGTTCATCAACTAAGGGGGTATTTATAGCAAACCCAAAGGCCAACCAATGGCCAAGATCTAGCCAAGTGCTACACAAGTGTAAGGCCAAGATATGCCCAAGTGCACCCTAGCCCCTACTCCTTAAAACCCTCACAAATATCTACCAAAAATATCTACCCACTTGACACCCAATCGCCCAGTGCGCCACCTAACTTTCCAATGCGAGGTGACACATGTCACCCTCCCGTTGGTCCAAAATGTTCCGTCTCTCGGAAAAATCCGCAAAAATACAAACCGACATAGTCGGAATTTTCCCTTCGCAAGTTACGCAAAACGTTTCGTCGAAAAACGACTCCAACCGGGTGTTGTGCACAAATGTTATTTCGGCCAAGGGTGCCACATGGGGGTGACACGTGTCGCCCCCCGATTCGCCCAGAATATTTCGTCTTCCGAAAATATCCAAAATACCGGAAAACTTAAAAACAAAGCGGGCCCCACAATCAGTAAATTTCTCGTGGGCCCACGTGACCATTTCCAAAATAAAATCTCAAAATTCTAATATAATCTATGAAGTCCAAATACCAAATCTGGGAATCCAATTCCCATTAACGAACCTTTTTCTTCACAAATAACCGGAAACTTTTCCGTCGAAAACTCACATCTTTCTTTCTTTTCAAAATTTTCTGCCGTACTCTCGTACGTACGTCCTCACATACATACCCTGCAACTACGGGGTATAACATTAAACGTATAAGTCCCTTGGATAGGAAATTGTATTTTGGCTAAGGTATAAAGTAAATATAACGACTTTATGGGGAGTTGGTTATATTTGCTTTATGGAAAGACAAATGACTTGATTTTAAGTGAAAAGGCAACTTGTTTTTAAGGCATCAATTGCCTAAGGTTTTATAATAAAAGGAGTCACTTGTTTTCTAAAGGTTAAGAGACAAATGGTATTTTTGAAAGTTAAGAGAATTGATTTGAAGGAATATAATACTTGGTTTCAAAAAGTAGAAGTCTCTTGATTATAAAAGGAACGTATTGGTCTAAACCATAAAGGGTTATAACGGCTTTATGGGAAGTTGGTTATAACGGCTTTATGGAAGGTTAAGAGAATGGTTTTCTCTAGTAAAGTAATCAAAGGAATAACTTGTGTTAAGGAAGGGCAAATTGTTTTAAAGGTACCAATTGCTTAAGGTTTTTAAAAAAGAAGTCACTTGATTTGGGCGGTAATTGTATTTCTAAAAGGTATTGTGACTTGTCTCGAAGGTGGATAGGACTTGATACTACGGTTGTTAGTATCGGGAAGTTTTATTCGGAAAGGAGTCTTTTGAAAGAATGGGCGTCGTAGTACTTTGGCTTGTTAAATGAGAATTATTCTATTTGTGCCTTGATTAGTACTTTGGCTTGATTAATTGAGAATTAGTCTAAGTATGCCTTGATAAGTACTTTGGCTTGTTAAATGAGAATTATTCCATGTGTGCCTTGATAAGTACTTTGGCTTGGTTAACTGAGAATTAGCCTATATGTGCTGGTGATAGCCTTTGAGTGCAAGTATTATGTTTTAATACGTTGCGCGACTCTCGGTTGGAGGTCATCGCCTTGTTATAAGTACTTGGACGTCTGCAAGCGGTGATGTGGGATTCCACGGGTATGCTTCCGTTATTTGTAGTACTTGGGTTAAATTCCCGGATTTTTTTTATAGAAGACATGGTAGTGCTTCTGTTTGTTTGATGGTCGATCGAGATAGGGTAAGAGTATAAATGAGGGGCAAGCCCCAAGACGTTATACCACCTTCTCCAGGGTAAGAGTATAAGTGAGGGGTAAACCCCCGAGACATTATACCCCCTGCTTGTTTTGTTTGATGGTCGGTTGAGATAGGGTAAGAGTATAAATGAGGGGCAAGCCCCAAGACGTTATACCACCTTCTCCAGGGTAAGAGTATAAGTGAGGGGTAGACCCCCAAGATGCTATACCACCTGCTTTACCACCTTCTCCAGGGTAAGAGTATAAGTGAGGGGTAGACCCCCAAGACGTTATACCACCGGTGGGACTTGGTGTTCATGTATGCCTATTGGTGTATTATTATACCCTGGACTGTCGGCAGTGATGTGGGATTCCACGGGCAGGATATATATATATGTATTGTGTATGTGTACGCCGACAGTGAGGTGGGATGCCACGGGCGCGTCACATGGTTATATTTTACACTAATAGCTGTCGACAGTGATGGGGGATTCCACGGGCATGCTTTGATATTAGTGTGACTTGATCGCGTCCCAGATTGGGCCGGGTAGTATATGTGTCCCTCCGTAATGGGCCGGACTATGTTACGAAAGATAAGTAAGTTATATGGTAATGAACTTAATGATTCTTTTTCTAATAATGTACGTAAGAATGTGACTATAACTTTTATTGGGAATGGAAAGGATAATAAGGTACGATTAAGTTCATAAGTGGTAATGACACGGCAGGATCTGGTATGTATTTTTATACTTGTCTTTGTCATTCTTTTGTACAGTTATGATTTGTTTCATCAGACGTTATATTACATTCCATATTAAATTTTTGTTATGCGGCCGCGTGCGTTAAATGCCCGCAGTTTAGGTACGATTGTGGATCCGCGAGCTTAGGATCCGGTTGCCAAGTTGAGATGGCTCGGTGTTCGGAGTTATCACGTTTATGTTTATTCAGGGGTACGGCGGGGCCTTGTCCCGCCACAGTTGTTATGTCAAAACTCTTAGAGGTCTGTAGTCACATATTGTGGGTCAGTTTGTAAAAGAAATGAGGCAACTGCTTCGATTGTATTTATATATGTTCAGGAAGGTAGCCCTATCGGCTAACCTGTTGTTTTACTTCCGATGTTTTATTTATAAGTTTCATGTATGTTCCGCTGATTTTCTCTGATGTTTACCTGTAAGGGTGCCCAGGTAGGGCACCAGTCGCGGTCCCGGGGTCGGGTCGTGACATTTACTTATCTGCGGGAGGCTATGGGACATTTAGAAAACTTTGAATTATTTCATTCTTTCATGCTACTTCATTCAAATTGGTATATTGTCGATACCAATTAGTATCTGAATTTCCTTGTCTTAATCACTCATGGAATGGGGATTCATCCTTAAATTCTTATGTGAATGGTTTGTTTATGTCGTATTGTTGTATTGTACGAGATGTGTAATTCTGATTCAGATGTGTGACCAAGTTTAGTTCTAGCGATGGCTTGAGATTCAATTGTGTGGGGTCGTGGTTAGACTTGTTTATTGTGGGGGTTCCCTTGAGAATTGCAGAGATATTATAGAGGGTCACATGATCTCCATGTTTTTAGTTTGGATTGCTCGGAAGTGGAAAAAGTGTGATTGTGGCTTAATAAGAGTGATTTTTTCGATGATATTATTGGGTTGTGAAGAGTTTCAACATCGTCAATGTATTATGATGGTTTGCGTGGTACGGGTGTACCAATGGCAGGTCTATGATTCATAGTGGCAGGGTATTAGATATCGACATGCGGGGATGAGTTTAATTTCAGTAAGGATTATCAGATTTGGTAAAAGTTTAGTGACCACGTGTAATAAAGAGGAGGAAGTGCCACGCGTAATAAAGAGGAGGAAGTGAGAATAAGGACATGAAGGATAACTTTGTGGGAAACATGTAGCGAAGTAAGATTACTTAGGGTATTTTGGTAAGAATGTCTTCTGTGTTAATAGGACGGATGCGTAAAGAAGAGGATTTGGATAGATCAATTTCTGCTATTAGGGAGGGAAAATTGGTATCTGACGTGGTTGACATGATAAGGTTGAAATTGGTACGAGAGTGGATTTTGTCTTCGGTTGTGAACAGTTAAGTTGGACTTCGACGTGACTACATGATAGTGATTTGTGGGTTCTTTCAGTGATTCTAGATCGGAAAGAAATGCTACTAGTGATGAATGGAGACTTAAGATATTGAGCAGTTGTGGTCCTGGTCCTTGAGTTGATATATTTGGTTATATCGTGGGCCAATGGGAGATATGGGTGACTATTAAGGATGACTCTAGTATTGGACAAGTGCAAATTTTTAGTACTCAAGGAGCTATTGTGTGTTGCCTCTAATATTGGATTAGTGTTGAGAGCCTTGTACCTATTGTGTAATTTCGGCTAGTTCATGCTACTACTGGTATACTTGTCACGACCCGACCCCGGGTACACGACTGGTGCCCTACCTGGGCACCCTGTTCAGGTATACATCAGAGAATAGCAACGGAACATACACAACATAAACACATATGTAAACAATAACATCCCAGGCTAGCCGATAAGGCCGCCTTCCATAATATAAACATACTCAAAAGTACAATCAGATAATCGGTTCTTACTGACCAACCATATGTGAATACAGACCTTAGGAATAATAATTGTGGCGGGACAGGGCCATACATACCACGAATGTACATAAATCTACAACATCGTGGAAGATCGTACCAAAGAGACAAGCTTAGGAGAAATGGAGCTTGACGTCGATAAGTGATCCTAAGTATGAGGATCCACCACACTTACCACTTTCTGCGGCATGAACGCAGCCCGAGAAGGGGTCAGACAATATGTACTAAGTATGTAAAAGCTGGAAATCGTAATTACAACATAAGTTTAAAACAAAGCCGAGACATGTATGATAACAAAATTACGAAGACACAATTGCCTTACTAACAATGAGAGTAAATCAAGGGAATACGTACAACATCACAATAGGAGACTCCCGATCATATCATGGGTAGCGAACCCATAGAAACATGTGGTATAACGTCTTGGGGGTTTTTACCCCTCATTTATACTCTTACCCTGAAGCAGGTGGTATAACGTCTTGGGGGTTTTCCCCTCATTTATACTTTTACCCTGGAGAAGGTAATAAAACAGGCGGTATAACGTCTTGGGGGTGTACCCCTCATTTATACTCTTATCCTGGAGAAGGTGGTATAGCGTCTTGGGGGTTTTCCCCTCACTTATACTCTTACCCTATCTCAACCGGCCGTCATACAATAAATAAGCAAGTTAGAAATCCCCCTAACTTCTTATTAGTCTTATTCATCTACACTCTCATTTTAGTTCACTTAAGGCACTAATATGTTATAATAAATCTGGGAGTTTAACCCAAAGTACTACGTACTTCTAACCTTTTGAAAATGACTCATTTTCATATAAAACTTCCAAGATACTATAAGCCGTAGTATCAAGTCAAAATTACTTTTCAAGACAAGTCACAATACCTTTAGAAATAAAGTTAGGTTTCTAAATCAAGTGACTCCTTTTATAATAAAACCTTAGGCAATCGATGCCTTAAAATCAAATTGCCTTTTCATTAAAAATCAAGTCATTCATCTTTCCATAAAGCAATTATAACCAACTCCCCATAAAGTCGTTACATTCGCTTTACACCTTAGCCATATACAATTTCCTATCCAAGGGACTTATACGTTTAAAACGGAACAAGTATCACATACTTTAAAACTCTTCAAGTCCCTTAACTTTAATAAAACATTAGACATCCTTAATACTTTCAAAGAAGTGAGTTAATCTCCTAACTCACCCAACTTGGCTATTCATAAAACTAGTAAAGGATATCAAGGTCTTGTACGTCTACCGTACTATATACGTGCAACTAGTCATGCTCAAAATATAGGAAAAATTCTACATACCTCGCCGGGTCAAACCACTTGCCAAGTACAAAGTCCCGCCCGTAGTATGTCAACCTATAATATTCACAATATGTCTATTAAAGACTTACTTCAAACGTAGAATATTATAAGTGTCAAGTCGCTAAATTCTACGGAAAATCGGACAGCACCTCCTTTGTTTCTACTCACTTTGCCACCTTTTTCAAGGCCGAATACAATAACCAAACACGCCACATTTAAGGCCCAATCAATGAAATCAACAATAGTGGATTACACGCCTACTAGACGTGTAAAATTCCGTCCCACAAACGATATCAAATTAATACAACTTACTAGGCCAATTCGGCTAACTTGAAATATTACAACATCAATACCTATCCAATTTCCATTTCAATCCAAGTTATTAGCCTAACATGATATCAAGTCGCAAACGATTATAACTATAATCTCCAAGTAAAATAACATGCAATGATTTCTAATAAACGACCAATTAGTAATCCAATCTTCAAGTGGCTTGTATAACATTTCGGATTTAAGCTACAAGCAATCCATAATACTTATAAACTTCAACATATCAACTTCATGCTAGCAACATGTAAAGCTAACAACAACAATATAAAAATATAATCTTGTAACACTTTCAAAGGACAAGATTATACCTTAACGAATCTTAATCCAACTCCAAATCCGAAGTCGCTCCTTAGAAACTTAGAGCCTCTTCAAGACGCTTCAATCTGCTAGTTGAGACCCTTAGAACAACACCAACAATTTTCCTTCAAATCTCCAAACAAAACCTAGAAAGACAACTAGGTTTTCGTTTTGCGACTAACCCGTAAACTATCTTTTTCCAAGATTTTTCTATTGAGATATGTTTACAATACACCTAAGAACCTTGGTTTAAAGTGGGGAGCTTAATGAACAAGAAACAAATTTTTTTCTTTTCCTTTGTGAGTGAACCCGAGAGCAAAGCTCAATGTTCTTCAATTTTTGTGAAATTTTGGCTAAGTGTTTAAGCTTGTCTAGCACTACTAGTATAATATAGTGCTATGTAGGGTCAAGATATAAACAAATGTGAGGCTTGGATGTAGTCTTATTAAATATCAAGTGTGGTGGTCCCATTGACCAAGTCAATTCTCTCAAGCTACAAGTTGCAAGACTTAGTCATCCAAGACTATGGTCAATGACCATTTTGGCCATGCCTAATTCGACCAAGGCATCAATAAGGGGGGGGGGGTGACATGTGTCGCCCTCCCATTCGTCATAATAATTCGTTTTCCGACAATTTCATAATTCCGATAAATTTTTTACAAGTCTCAAATCTTAACACATGTGAGTTTCTTACTTACGTTCTTAAAACATGTCCTGTAAATACGGGGTGTAACATTCTTCCCCCCTTAGAAACATTCGTCCCCGAATGTTCTTTCGGAGTCAAACTTACAATTAGCAACATAGTTTCCTTTCGCAACCCCGACATACCAATACTGCCACACATGGCCACATAATAGCATTTAAGCAAAAGAAATACTTCAATTAAAACCTGACAAGTAAGGGAAAATGAATTACCTGAAGGTATAGGAAATAAGTGAGGATACTTCCTCAACATGTCCTCCTCCGCTTCCCAAGTCATCTCCTCCCGGTTATCATTCCTCCACAGGACTTTGACGGAAGCTACATCCTTGGTCATGATCGTCGACTGGCGATCGAGTATCGCTATGGGACTCTCTTCATACGATAACCCCTCTATCACCTGGACCTCACTAGTAGGGAAAACTCTCGATGGATCTCCGATACACTTCCGCAACATAGAAACATGGAAGACCGGATGTACCGCCTCTAACTCTGATGGCAGATCCAACTCATAGGCAACCTTTCCTACTCGACGGACGATCTGGTAGGGCCCAATGTACCTTGGCCGAAGTTTCTTCTTACGAATCTCATCACACCGCTTCATGGGTGACACCTTCAAGAAGACCCAATCGTACACGAAACTCCAAATGCCGACGATTATCCGCGATATGACTTTCGCCGACTCGAGATGCTAATCTCTCTGGATAAGCTTCACCTTATCCACACCGCTGTACCAAGTGCAGGCCAACTAACTGCACCTCGCCCACGTCGAACCAGCCAATCGGCGACCTACATTTCCGCCCATATAAAGCCTCGTATGGCGCCATCTGTATACTGGAATGGTAGCTGTTGTTATAAGCAAACTCTACGAGAGGCAAATGATCTTCCCAGCTACCCCTGAAATCAATCACGCAGGCTCGCAACATATCCTCAAGTGTCTGGATAGTACGCTCGCTGCCGTCGATCCGAGGATGAAATCTCAGATCGAGACTCACCTGTGTCCCTAAACCCTTCTGGAAAGACCTCCAGAAGTTAGCCGTAAACTGGGCTCCCCTATCAGATATAATCGACACCGGGACACCGTGCAACCTCACAATCTCTCTGATGTACAATCTGGCATAGTCCTCAGCCGAAAACGTCGTCCTGACTGGAAGGAAATGGGCTGATTTCGTCAGCCTGTCAACAATGACCCAAATGGAGTCGTACTTCCTCTGAGTACGAGGTAACCCTGTAACAAAGTCCATGTTGATCACCTCCCACTTCCAAGTCGAAATCTCAATAGACTGATAATCCATTGGGCCTCGGTGCTCGACCTTGACTGCGGCAATTAGGACATCAGGCAACAAAACACACGCGCGTCCTCTTCAGGCCATCCCACCAATACAAACATCTGAGGTCATGGTACATCTTGGTCGACCCCGGATGAATAGAATAACGAGCACTGTGTGCCTCCCCCAGAATCTGCTGACGAAGTCCTGACACATCGGGAACACACAACCGACCCTCAAATCTCAGCACCCCATCAGGCGCTACCTCGAATAGACTCTTCTCCTCCCGAAGAGCTGCATCTCGATACCGTACCAACACTGGGTCCTCAAACTGTCGCCTCTTCACCTCATCAACGATGGAAGACTCGGCAACCTCACGAACCCGTACCCCATTAACGTCGGTATCGATCAATCGAACCCCAAGGCTCGCTAACTGGTGGATCTGACGGACCATGTCCTCTGCTGTACCTCGGCGTGCTCCCATCGATCTACGACTCAAGGCATCAACAACTACGTTGGCCCTCCCCGGATGGTATAGAATATCAACATCATAATCTTTCAGAAACTCTAACCACCGTCTCGCCGCAAGTTCACTCTCTGCTGAAGATATCTTGGAGGCTCTTGTGGTGCAATATAAATATCCACATGAACCCCATACAAATAATGACTCCAAATCTTCAAGGCATGAATAACTGCGGCCAACTCAAAGTCATGGGTAGGGTAATTCCTCTCATGCTTCCGAATCGCCGGAAGCATAGGCTATAACCTTGTCGTCTTTGCATCAAAACACACTAGCCCGATACAGGCATCACAATAGATCACGCACTGCCTAACCCTCCGGGAAGAGTAAGAATCGGAGCTATAGTCAACCTTTCCTTCAAGAATCGGAAACCCTTCGCAAGCCTGTCGGCTGGAACTTGGCCGCTCGAGTCACCTAGTCAGCGGTCTTGAAATCGGCAACCGCTTCCACAAACCTACGATAATACCCTGCCAGCCCTAAGAAACTGCGCACCTCGGTCGGAGTAGTAGGTCTCGGCCAAGACTTGACTGCCTCAATCTTTGCCGTATCCACCCGAACACCATCAGCCCCAATAATATGCCCCAGGAATGCCACTGAGGCCAACCAAAACTCACACTTGGAGAACTTGGCGAATAACTGCCGGTTCCGGAGAACCCCAAGTACAGTCCTCAAGTGATCTGCATGCTCCTGCTCTGTCCGCGAATAAACCAGGATGTCATCAATGAATACTATCACAAATGTATCCAAAAATGGCTTGAACACCCGGTTCATCAAATCCATAAATACCGCTGGAGCGTTGGTCAAACCGAAAGACATAACCCTGAACTCATAGTGCCCATACCGGGTCCTGAATGCAGTCTTTGGGATGTCTGCCTCTCGAACTCGTACCTGATGATAACCAGACCGCAGGTCTATCTTTGAGAAACACCTCGCACCCTGCAACTGGTCAAACAAATCATCAATCCTGGGAGGGGGTACCTATTCTTAATGGTTACCTTATTGTTTGCACTGTAATCAACACACATACGCAGCGCCCCATCCTTCTTCTTCACAAACAAAACGGCGCTCCCGGGGAGATACACTAGGCCGATAAAGCCTTTCTCCAAAGAAATCTTTCACTGGTCCTTCACTCCTCAACTCGGCGGTGCCATCACGTATGGCGGAATGGAAATAGGTCGAGTGTCCGCAACGTGTCAATACAAAACTCAATCTCCTCTCGGGAGGATACGGAAAGATCATCCGGGAACACATGGAAACTCCCTAACCACGGCATCGAATGAAGAATCGGCACCTCACCTCTGTATCAAACACCGAACGGATGATAGATGTACCGCTCGCACCATCTTCCTAGCCTTGAGGTAAGAAATAAACCTACCCTCGGCGATGTTGTGTTGCCGCTTCCACTCGATAATCGGCTCGCCAGAAGCTGGAACAAACCAACTGTCCCTACGATCCAATGTTGGCATAACAAGAAGCCAACCATCCATACCCATAATGACATCAAAATCTGTCATCTCCAACTCTATCAAGTCTGCAAGTCCGACGATCAGATATGAATCTGGGACAACCTCTGTACACCCGGCTAACACCGAATCACCCAGGCGTAGCTACCTCGTAAGGCTCTATCGACTCGGCTCTATCCCGATTCTACCCACAATAAAGGGGACACATAGGACAAGGTAGAACACGGATCTATCAAAGCATAAACATCACACCAAATCAATAATATACCCGGCGGCGTCGGGAAGCCTCCTGATCCTGGAGGCTGGCTATAGAATATATGCGGTTCTGTGGACCGCTAGAACTGGAACCACCACCACGACCTCTACCGCGGCCTGCCGGTCCGTGAGTACCCTGCCCTCCGGGGCGCATGACCACAGAAGGAGAAAAGACCCGAACAGATCACCGCCGGTGCCGTACCACCCATGCCGCCTCTAGACGGACAGTCTCTCCTCAAATGACCCTGCTGGCCACAAGTGTAACAAGCTCCCGAATCCCTGCGACACTCGCCCTGGTGAAACCTACCGCATCGAGCACACTGAGGTGTGGGTGGTCCCGATCGGTGACGGTTCCTGCCTCCTCGCGAAATCTGAAGTCCCGAGCCACGACCGCTCTGAATGACTGGTGGCGGACCTCCCGCGGAAAACCGTGAGGGAGCACTCTGTGCTGGCTGGAAAGTGGACCTAGTCTGCCGAGGCCGTCGCCTCAAAACTTCCCCGAGACCCCTGTCACAGCCTGCCTCTTGGTGGCTCGAGTCAATCTGGTCCTCCCTCTCTCTATCCTCTATCCCCTGCGCATAGGCCTGCATCTTGGCGATGTCCATACCGGGCTGAAGAGCCACACCCAAGCATGCGGTAATCATATGACGGTCTAGCCCCATCACATAACGATGAACCCTATTTGCCATGTCAGCTACAATAGTATGCGCATGTCTGGCCAATGAGTCAAACTCCAAGCTATACTCTCTGATAGTCCTCCCGTTCTGCCTCAAGGTCAAGAATCTATCTACCCGGGCTCTCATCATCTCAGGAGGCAGAAAGTGATCCATGAAGGCCTCTGTAAACTCCTCCCAAACAGCTGGAAGAGCATCATCACCTCTCGAAAGCAACCACGACTCAAACCAGTTCAACGCAATATCGCGTAACCGGTAAGAGGCTAGCGTAACAGACTCTGTCTCTGAAGCCCTAAGAACCTGCATGGTCCGCTGTAGCTGCCGAATGAACTCCTGCGGATCCTCCTCAGACCTCGAACCATAAAACTCAGGTGGATGACAACCCAGAAAATCCCTAATCCGCAAACGGCTCAGGGTGGTTGCTGTTCTGTCGGTCTTTGCCGGCTACTATCTTGGTCAATAACCGAATCCGCTCCCGTAGTCTCTATACTCGGCACCGCTGCGAGGTGGAGGCTCTGGTACCGGAACCTCTGGAGCTACTGCTGCTCTCGGCTCCTCTAATACTGACGGCGTGGCTGAACTCGCCGACCCGCCTACTACCTCAGGTATAGTCTGTGCCTGAGTCCATGTAATCCTCTGAGTACCGCTAGCAGCTCCTGCTGATGCCTTGCCCCACGGGCCACGGTCGCCTTGGAGGCATAACTGTTTCATAAGAAGAGGTCAGAGAGGATTCAACCTAATAAGACAACTCTATTGCACGATCTTTAGAGAGAGAAGAATGGAAACCAATCCTAAATGTCCTGCAGCCTCCTGATTATAGATGTGGTGCACAACACACCGATAATCAAGACTCTACTGAACACGATGCGTAGATACTTTCAGAGGACTAATCGCTTTGATACCACTTTTGTCACGACCGACCGGTTCGCATGATGCCCTACCCGGGCACCCTGTTGATATACATCGAGAGAATAGCGGGAACATACACAACATAAACACATATGTAAACAATAACATCCTGTGCTAGCGATAAGGCGCCTTCCATAATATAAACATACTCAAAAGTACAATCGCATAATCAGTTCTTACTGACCCAACCACATATGTGAATACGGACCTCAGGAATAACAATCGTGGCGGGGCAGGGCCGCCATACCACGAATGTACATAAATCTACAATATCGGGGAAAGAGCGTACCAAAGAGACAAGCCTCGGAGAAATGGAGCTTCGACGTCGATAAGTGATCCTAAGTATGAGGATCCACCACACCTTACCGCTTTCTGCGGCATGAACGCAGCCTCAGGAAGGGGTCGATTACATGATATGTACTAAGTATGTAAAT
Source organism: Przewalskia tangutica (assembly GCA_029844215.1). Classification (NCBI taxonomy): domain Eukaryota; kingdom Viridiplantae; phylum Streptophyta; class Magnoliopsida; order Solanales; family Solanaceae; genus Przewalskia; species Przewalskia tangutica. The sequence goes on from CM056727.1 coordinate 114,169,257, forward strand.
CGGAAAATCGTAATTACAACATAAGTTTAAAACAAAGCGGGAGACATGTATGATAACAAAATTACGATTACACGATTGCCTTACTAACAATGAGAGTAAATCAAGGGAATACGTCTAACATCACAATAGAGACTCGATCATATCATGGGTAGCGAACCCATAGAAACAGTGGTATAACGTCTTGGGGTTTTTACCCTCATTTATACTCTTAACACAAGCGGGTGGTATAACGTCTTGGGGTTTGCCTCATTTATACTCTTACCCCGAGAAGGTAATAAAGCAGCGGTATAACGTCTTGGGGTGTACCCTCATTTATACTCTTATCCCGGAGAAGGTGGTATAGCGTCTTGGGGTTTTCCTCACTTATACTCTTACCCTATCTCAAGGCGTCACATACAATAAATAAGCAAGTTAGAAATCCCCCTAACTTCTTATTAGTCTTATTCATCTACACTCTCATTTTAGTTCACTTAAGGCACTAATATGTTATAATAAATCCGGGAGTTTAACCCAAAGTACTACGTACTTCTAACCTTTTGAAAATGACTCATTTTCATATAAAACTTCCAAGATACTATAAGCCGTAGTATCAAGTCAAAATTACTTTTTAAGACAAGTCACAATACCTTTAGAAATAAAGTTAGGTTTCTAAATCAAGTGACTCCTTTTATAATAAAACCTTAGGCAATCGATGCCTTAAAATCAAATTGCCTTTTCATTAAAAATCAAGTCATTCATCTTTCCATAAAGCAATTATAACCAACTCCCCATAAAGTCGTTACATTCGCTTTACACCTTAGCTGTTATACCCCGTATTTCCAGAGTATGTACGTAAGGGCGTACGTACAAAAGTTTAGCCTTAAGATTAGGCATAGGACGAATTTGGGCACAACTCACAAAACGAATGGTTTTCCGACGAAACGTTTTACAAAACTTGCGAAGGGAAAATTCCGGCTATGTCATTTATAATTTTTGCGGATTTTTCCGAGAGATGAAACATTTTGGACCAACGAGAGGGTGACACTTGTCACCCTCAAGTGGACGGCCAAGTGGGGCGGCACCTTGGACGATTGCCATGGTTTTGTGGCTTAAATCTTGGGTCAATGTTTTGTGAGGGATTTGTGGAGTAGGGCTAGGGTGCACTTGTGCAAATCTCCACCTTACACTTGCCTACCACTTTGGCCCTTGAAAGCCCTATAAATACCCCCCTTGAGTTGATGAGTTCTTCATCCACAAATCAACTTTCCAAGTCTCCAAAATCCCTCCCCTCTCCTTATAGTTTTCGTCCAAAGCCCTCTTCCCTCCCCCTTGAGAAGGCCTTGGCCGAAACCACCCCCTCCCCCTTTGTAGTGTCCTAGCCGAGGCACACCCCCCTTCCCTTGGTATTGCTCTCGTCCAAACACACCCCCCCTCTTGGTAGAAATACTCTCCAAGTATTGTTACTATCCCCAAAATACCCTAGCCGTATACCTTATAGTATTTCCAAAGTCACCTATATACTAAAAGCCCAGAAATACTATCTATACTTCCATTTAGTCACTAAACGAAACCCTTGGAGAAACTTCATTGTTGGTTGAAGTAGTTAGTAGAAGTTGTGTAGCAACTTCTAAGGGTTTCTTGGAGCGGACTGGAGCATACAAATTATGAGCTAAACCTCGCTCAGGATCGACTTATATCTTGGATAATATTGGGCTTATCGAGGTAAATATCTTATCCTTCTATTGTAATTGGAGAATACATATTGTAGAAGTATAGAAATAGGTATAAAACACATAGAAGGATATTAAAGAAGAGAATTGAACTGTACTTACATAGGACTGTATTTATAGTAGACTTGTATAGCTTACCGGGTAGGGAAGTGCTGCCCGATTTTCCGTAGAATTAAGAACCCTCTGCTTAGAACTTTCTACAGAGTAGTCTAGACGTTGATAGACGTATTTGACTGGTATAGGTCGATACTCTGCGCGCGACATATTCGACTTGGCAGGTGGATTTCGCCGAGAAGGTATGTGATTCTTCCTATACTCTTAAGCATGATATTTTAAAATATATATTTATAGTACGGTAGACGTACGTGTGTTAACTGAACGTAGTTTTACTGCAATGTCTTTTTACTTAAGCCTGAATAATAAGAATCTTGAAGTCTTTCAAAAGAATTATAAATCATTTTTGAAAGAAGAAGGATATTGTTTTTAAAACAAAAAGCTTAAGAGTTATACTAGCTTTATGGGAAGTTAGGTATAAATACTTAAGACAGATAAAAAGAACAGTTCACTTATGCATTTATAAAAGACTTGTATTGATTTCTGGAAAGTATAATAAGATGGTTTGATGAGTAGACATATTATGATGCTATGTGTGTTAGTGTCTTGTAACGTGTGTATAAGAGGGTATTCTTGTTGTGCTTATGTTGTTTAACGATAAGCGGTTACGTTAGTATTATATCACTCACCTCTTGACATGATACCAGGGGTTAATTGCCTCCACGCGGGTAGACTCGGTGATGCAGGACCATGATTCGAGAATACCTCATGCGGGTCCAGGGGACCTATGCGGAGCTACGAGAGTTCCAGGTTAGTGTGCGGGGTTATACCTCATGCGGTCTATGTGGCCATGCAGACTACGAGTCCAGGACGATGCCGGGGAGTAGCTACCCTCGATGCGAGGAATACCTCATGCGGGCCTAGGTGGCCTATGCGGACTACGGAAGTCCAGGATTAGGCATGCATAATGATACTATGGGCGATTGGCCTGCTCGATCATTCGCAGCCTAGAAAAGACTATTCTGATTTACCTATTGTTGCTCTTGTTTATGATGTGGCACTATGTGCGGTTACATTGGTTGTTTATGCGTATTTGTAAAATTGGTTTTAAAATAATATGATTTCATTTAAGTACTTTCTGATTTCACATACTTAGTACTGTTATCGACCTTCTTGGGCCATGCGTTCATGCGCGGTAAGGGAAGCAGTGCTAGATCCGCATCCTTAGGATCTTTTGCTTTGGTGTCGTGAGCTCCACTCTAGGAGGCTCGACTTTTGGGTATGATCTCCTATTGTGTAGATAGTTTTGTACATTCGAGTATGGCGGGGCCTGTCCCGCCATAGTTGTTACTTCCTTAGAGTCTGTAGTCCTATTTTACGGTTGGGATGTAAAGCGCGATTTTGGTTTATTTATATATGCAGAAAGCGACTTTCTCGAATAAATTGTGTCTCAATTTACATTGTTTCATGTCTTGTTTTATATTATTGATTTTCTACGAGGTATGACTACTTAGGTGCGGGTAAGACACGATCCACGGGCCCCGTACGGTCGTGACAAAAGTGGTATCGAGCGATTAATCCTCGGAAGGTGTCTGACCGTATCTAGTAAGTCTTGATTATCGGTGTGTTGTGCACCACACCAATAATCGAGGCTATAGTATATTTAGGATTGGTTTCCATTCTTCTCACTCGAGATCGTGCCTTAGAGGCGTGTTATAAGTTGGACCCTCTAACGTATTCCTTTTAGCGATTATGCCTCCACGTAACCCGCCCGGGCGGAAGGGCAAGAAGCCGATGGAGCGCTAGTAGGACACCGAGTCACGAGGGCTCGAGCCCGATCTATACCCGAGGCGAGTTCCACGACGCCGCCCGGCAGCGAGTTTAGGGCGCGGCGGTGGTGATGAGACCCGGTACACTGCACCTCTAGTTCCACGGCTGGAGCGGATGAGATGGGTTACTGAGAGATAGCCCGATTCTTCGCGTGATCGTGGCGCACATGAGATAAATTGGATCAGCGATTCCAGCTCAAGATACTGCGGTTCACCCGAGATCGGACGATTTGAGGCTACGGGATTTTACGAGTTGTAGCCGCGAGTTCTACGGTCGAGGCACGAGGATGATCGCGAGGAGTTCATCCGTCATTCTGAGGATCATCGCGAGTGATCAAGGCTTGAGACCGTCGTGATCTTGGTTCACATAGGTGCGTGATACCGCGATCGATTGGTTCGGTCGTGGGAGTTATCGGGGAGAGCACGCGTCCCGGCTACTTGGGGCGAGTTCTCGGAGGCCTTTCTCACTCACTTCTTGCCTCGCGGATGAGGAGGCATGGGCGATAGATTTTATTCTTTGAGGCAGAGGGCGCCGCGGTTAGGAGTACAACGTTGAGTTCAATTCGTTGGCTCGTCGTCCTGCGTTGGTAGAAGATATGGAGGGCGGGGTGCATCGCCACGTCCACGGGCTAGATGATTATATGGCGAGTCTTGTGCGGGTGTGGCTCTTGACGTGCATGGACATTACGTATGCGAGCTCATGCACTTGGATGCGAGGCGTAGAAAGCGGGTTGTGACAGCGAGAAGAAGGCCGGGGCAGCGTGGTCTTTTGGTAGCTATCGGGGTGGGCGGCCTCGTGATCTAGATTTGCACCACAACCGGCTCGAGCACTCTGCTCGTCTTCTTGACGGCCCAGAGTATTGAGGCGGTCGGGGCCCAGGACCGGACTTCGGGTAGCGAGGTGCTAACCGATCGAGACCACCCCGCCGGTGTGGCCGTCGGTAGATCCCATCTCGGAGTTGTGTCCTACTTCAGGAGGTTGCTACACTTGTGGCAGCGGGCCACTTTGCGAGAGACTGTCAGGCTAGGAAGCGGCGGAGTGGTAGGAGTCGATCTCTGAGTTCTTTCGGGGTCTTCTTCTCTACGATTACTCGCCCCGGAGGGAAAGGTACTCATGGGCCAGCAGGTCGCGGCAGAGGTCGTGGCGCGGGTCCCAGTTCTAGCGGTCCTCAGAACTGCATTTATGCCTTGTCCAGCCGGCAGGACCAGGAGGCCTCACCTGATGTCGTCATAGGTACTTTATCAGTTTCCTGTTGTGACATGTATGCCTTGATTGATCCGGGTTCTACTCTGTCCTATATATCTCCCCTTATTGCTAGTAGGATAGGGATAAAGCCTGAGTCCATAGACCCTTTCGAGGTAGCTACGCCAGTGGGTGATTCGGTGGTAGCTCGGCGGGTATATAGGGCTTGTCCAGTGACCATATGCAGTCGTCAGACCCTAGTCGACTTGATAGAGTTGGATATGACTGATTTCAATGTGATCATGGGTATGGATTGGCTAGCTTCTTGCTACGCCAATGTAGACTGCAGGGAGAGAGTGGTACGGTTCCAGTTTCCTGAGGAGCCGGTTGTTGAGTGGGAGGGGAACACGGTGTCGCCGAGGGGTAGGTTTATTTCCTACCTCAAGGCTAGGAAGATGGTGCAGAAGGGGTACATCTACCATCTCATTCGGGTGTTAAATCACGAGGTGCGATACAGATTTTGATCGATTCAGTAGTCGAGAGTTCCCGGATGTGTTTCGGAAGACCTCCGGGTATCTCTCGAGAGGAGATAGAGTTTTGTATCGATGTCTTTGCGGACACTCGGCCTATTTCCATTACGCCATCTGAATGGCACTGCCAGTTGAGAGAGTTGAAGGACCGGTGAGAGATTTCTTGGAGAAGGGCTTCATCGGGCCTAGTGTTTCTCCCACGAGGCGCGGTATTGTTCGTGAAGAAGAAGGATGGGGCCTGCGCATGTGTGTTGATTACGGTAGGCGAACAAGGTGACCATTAAACAGATACCCTTCCGGGATTGATGATTTGTTCGACCGGTTGCGAGTGCGAGATGTTTCTCTAAGATTGATCTGCGATCGGGCTATCATCAGTGCGTGTTAGAGGCGGATGTCCACAGGATGCATTCGGACCAGTGCGGGCACTATGAATTTAGGGTTATGTCTTTCGGGTTGACCAATGCTCCGGCGGTATTCATGGATTTGATGAACCGAGTTTTCAAGCCATTTTTGGACACGTTTGTGATAGTGTTCATTGATGATATCTTGGTTTATTCTCGCTCGAGCGGGAGCATGCGGAGCATTTGAGGATCTTTGAGAGTTCTCGAGACCAGCGATTATCGCCAAGTTTTCCAAATGTGAGTTTTGGTTGGCTTCGGTGGCTTTTCTTGGGCATATTGTCGGGGCCGATGGTATTCGGGTGGATACGACCAAGATCGAGGTAGTCAGGACTTGGCCTGAACCTCTTACTCGGCAGAGGTGCGCGACTTTACGGGCCTTGCGAGTTACTATTGGCGGTTCGTGGAGAAGTTTGATTCTATCTGCGCACCATTGACTAGGTGACTCGAAAGCGGCTAAGTTTGATGGTGATGCGTGTGGCGGGGTTTCGATTCTTGAAGGAGGCGACGGCCGCCCCGTTCTTACTCTTCCGGAGGTCGGGCGGCTATGTCGTGTATTGTGATCGTCGGGCATCGGGTTGGGATGTGTGTTGATGCAGCGGGGCAAGGTTATAGCGTCGCATCGAAGCGGCTTAAGAAGCATGAGGAACTACCCGCATGATTTGGAGTTAGCGGCGGTGATTCACGCCGAAGATCCGGATGCACTATTTGTATGGGGTTCATGTGGATATTTATACTGAGACCACAAGAGCCTCCAGTATATCTTGACCAGAGGATCTGAACTTCTGACGAGAGCGGTGGTTAGAGTTGCTTAAGGATTATGATGTCGATATCTGTACCACGAGGAAGGCGATGTTGTGGCGGATGCCCTTAGTCGTAGGTCGATGGGTAGCCTATCAGATGTGCAGCCGGAGAAGAGGGGCATGGTCCGCGAGTTACATCAGTTAGCGAGCCTTGGAGTCCGGTTGATTGGTTCTGATAGTAGTGGGGTTCGAGTTCGAGAGGTTGTCGAGTCTTCCATCGTCGAGGAGGTGAAGAGGCAACAGTTTGAGGATCGATTTTGACACGATGCCGTGATCGGCTCTTCGTGAGGAAGGGTCTTTTGAGTAGCACGATGGGGTGCTAAGGTTTGAGGCGGGTTGTGTATTCGGATATTGCAGGACTTGGCGGCGGGTTCTAGGGAAGCACCTGGCGCGCGTTACTCTATCCGTCGGTCGACCAAGATGTACCACGACCTTAGATCGTGTATTGATGGGATGGCTTGAAGAGGCGCGTTGCGAGTTTGTAGCTCGGTGCCGTGTTGTCGATGAGTGAAGGTAGAGCACGGAGGCACGGTGGTTTGTTGCGACGATTGAGATCCCGCACGGAAGTGGGAGGTGATCAACATGGACTTTATCACGGGATTACCTCGCTCGGAGGAAGCATGATTCTATTTGGGTTATCGTCGACGGTGACAAAATCAGCCCACTTTCTTCCGTCGGGGCGACTTTTGGTGAGGATTATGCGGACTTTATATCAGAGATCGTCGGTCGCATGGAGTCCCTATTTCGATCATATCATGCAGAGCCCGGTTTGGCTAACTTACGGAGGTCTTTCGAGAAGGAGTTTAGGGGCGGTGAGCACGAGTCTGCATTCCATCCATGGAAGCCAGACGGACGGTGGCGCACTATCGGACTCTTGAGGATATCTGCGAGCTGTGTTATTAGTCGAGGGTAGGCGAGAGGATCATTTTCCTCTAGTTGAGTTTGCGTATAATAATAGCTACCACTCCAAGTATCTGAGATGGCGCGCTTATGAGGCCTTGTATGGGAGAAGTGCGGTCGCCGATAGGCTGGTTTGATGTGGGCGATGTGCGATTAGTAGGACCGGACTTGATGCGGCGATGGATAAGGTGAAGCTTATCCAGAGTGGTTCTTGGCGCTCGAGTCGGCGAAGTCATATCACGAGATCATCGTCATCGGCATATGGAGTTCGAGGTTGATGATTGGGTTTTCCTGAAGGTGTCACCCATGAAGGGTGTGATGAGGTTCGGGAAGAAAGGGAAACTCAGCCCAAGGTACATTGGACCGTATCAGATTGTCCGCAGGGTAGGCAAGGTTGCCTATGAGTTGGATCTGCTATCCGACCTGGAGGTAGTGCATCCGGTGTTTCATGTTTCTATGCTGATGAGATGTATCGGGGATCCATCTAGAGTGCACCCGATTGACGATGTCCAGGTGACAGAGGGGTTATCGTATGAGGAGATTCCATAGCGATAATCGATCGTCAGGTTAGGCGTCTGCGGACCAAGGACGTGGCTTCCGTCAAAGTCTTATGGCGGAACGAGCTCAGGGAGGAGATGACGTGGGAAGCTGAGGAGGACATGAGGCAGAAGTGTCACGACCCAACCCCGGGGCCGCGACTGGTACCCTACCGGGGTACCCTGTCAGGTATATGTCAGAGAATAGCAGCGGAACATACATAACACATACGTATAAAAAGGTAACATCACTGGCCAGCCGGTAAGGCTGCCTTCCATAAAACATACTTAACAAAAGTATAGTAGTACAACTGGTTCTTACAGCCCAAAACATAAATATGACCACAGACCTCTAAAGATAACAACTGTGGCGGGACAGGGCCCTGCCATACCCCTTGAATATACAAAGTACCTATAGCATCTGGGAAATCCGTACCAAAATAACAAGCGTTCGGAGGGATGGAGCTTCTGACACTGGAAGAGTGATCCTAAGAATGAGGATCCACAATCTGCTTACCCTTACCTGCGGCATGAACGCAGCCCCCGAGGAAGGGGGTCAATACCTGATATGTACCAAGTATGTAAAGTGGAAAAATCTCGTATCACGATATCAAGTCTAAAAGCAAGTTGGAGTCATGAAAGACAATAAAATACCTTTTACTGTGCCTTACTAACAATGAGAGTGACAAGTATATATATATAATACTGCATAAAATAGGAGGCTCTTGATCAAAACAGGGTACCTGCGCGTAGTATCAATAAAACCATCCTACTCACGGGACTATTTCACCGCGTGGGTCAGTGGACCCGCGTGAGGTACTCCTGCATCGGTGTACCGCCGGCATGGGACTATTTCACCCGCATAAGTCCATGGGACTCGCGTGAGGTATTCCTCGCATCATGGGTAGCAAATCCACGGGCAATTGGTATAACGATCTTGGGGACTTTCCGCCGGATATACTCTTACCAAGGCGGATGGTATAATGATCTTGGTGTACCTCAGATATACTCTTACTCTGGAGCAGATGGTATAACGATCTTGGGGCCTGCCCCTCAGATATACTCTTATCTTGAGTGCGGATGGTATAACGATCTTGGGTGCGCCTCGGATATACTCTTACTGAAGCGGATGGTATGGCGATCTTGGGGTGGCCCGCCGGACATACTCTTTACTGAAGGAGGTGGTATGGCGATCTTGGGGCTTGCCTGGACATACTCTTACCTTATCTCAAGCGTCATCATATCATAAATAAGTTAAGAAACTGATAACTTCTTTTAGTCTTGTTCATATACTCTCTCATTTTAGTTTACTTAAGGCACTTAATCATATCTTTAATAAAAGAACACCGGGAGTTTAACCTAAGTACTATATGCTTCAACTCTTTCAACAATGACTCTTCTTTATACATAAAAACATTTGGACAATTGATACCTTAAAATCAATTTGCCTCTTCACATACTTATCTTATTTAGAGAAAATCTCTTCTCATTAACCTTTTATGAAGCTAATAAACCAACTTCCCATAAAGTTGTTATATTAACTCTATACTTTAGTAAAATCATACTTTTTCCCTAACTAAGGGAATTATACATTCTTAAAATGAAACAAGTTATTATATACTTAAATCAAGTAAGAATACCAAATCTTGTACGTCTACCGTACTACATATTTTCATCTATTCATGCTCAAGAGATAGGAAAGCTTCACATACCTCTTTGGTCAATCCACTTGCCAAGTCCAAACTACCGCAAGTAATATTTCAACCTATAATAGTCATGATACGTTTATTAACCTTTAATCTTAATGTAGAACAATCCAAGTTCAAAGTCACTAAATTCTAAGGAAAATTGGGCAGCATTTCCTTTGTTTCTACTCACTTTGCCACCTTTCTCAAGGCCAAATTTATCATCCAAAACACCACATTTAAGGCTCAATCAATCCAACAATTCAAAGGGGATTTCACACCCAAAATTCTGCCCAATAAGTTTACAACAATTCACTTAACAAACAATTCTAAGGTAGTTTTTAGGCTACAACATGCTCATAATCTCTTCTTAACCCATTCTTCATATCCAAACCACATTTTCTAGCATGCAATGACTCTAAGTGCATTATTTTACTACCACAAGATCTTTCTTCTAAGCATGCAACACTAGAACTAAATCTAAAGGAAGAAATGTTACCTTAAAGTTTTAGCCAAAACTTATCCCAAATATTGCTAGCTTCCTTGCCAAGAACACCACCACAATAATGCCAACAAGCTAGCTACAAGCTTCCTTTTCTTGTTCTTAACTTTCAGATTTTTCTTGGGTTTTTAGAGAGAAGGAGGAGCTGATTTTTAGAGAGAGGAAGATGTTTGAGAGATGACCAAGTCTACAAGACTTGGTCAATATAAGCCATGCAAGCAAAATCAGATGGGGACACTTGTCACCCTCCCATGGCCTTTTAAAAGAAATCGGACTTTCCTAAGTTTTTCGCCCAAAAATCCCGCCTCGGCCATGGCTGAAACCTCCGCCGGCTCTCGGACTTTCGGTGCGCGCCTGCTATCCGGCGCCGGCGCTGCAACCGATGACCCTCAGGAACTTTAGGCGCCGCGTCTGTATCCGCGCCGCTGCCGCTTTGCCCAAACACATTTACGTCATTGCGCCTTGAACTTGTAACTCTCATAACTTTCTACTCCGACGTCCTATCGACGAATGGTTGGTTGCGTTGGAATCTAGACTCAACGAACTACGCCCTAGGACTTTAAAATACTTAGGAACTCTCAATGAATCGGGTCATAACCCGCCCCAAAGTTGACTAAAACCCGTCCGGAATAATCCGTCAACCTATCCTTTGAAAATTTTAAGTCTTACATGCTTTCGTACGCTCTCATACGTAGGGTCAGAACTACGGGGTATAACATTCTCCCCCCCTTAGAAACATTCATCCCGAATGTTCCTTCTAGGCTTACTCAAATCATATTATCGACATAGACCCTCTCAACTACTCTTTTGCAAAAATAAGGAAGCTCCACGAGCCACAACATACTTAAGCGAAATTACTAAATCAAAACTAACAAGCAGGAAAGTAGGTTACCTGGAGGTATAGGGAATAAGTGAGGATACTTCTTCATCATATCGTCCTCTGCTTCCCATGTCATTTCCTCCCTGTTTTCGTTCCGCCATAGCACCTTGACGGAAGCCACATCTTTCGTTCGAAGTCGCCTAACCTGACGATCGAGTATCGCTATGGGACTCTCCTCATACGATAACTCCTCATCACTTGGACATCCCGAACCGGGTGCACTCTAGATGGATCTCGATACATTTCCGCAACATAGACACATGAAAAAGCGGATGCACCACCTCCAATCGGACGGAAGATCTAACTCATAGCAACCTTGCCTACCTACGGACAATCGATCTGACCCAATGTACCTTGGGCTAAGCTTCCATTCTTTCCAAATCTCATCACGCCCTTCATGGGCGATACTTTTAGAAAAACCCAATCATCTATCTCGAATTCCAAGTGTCGGCGCCGATGATCTGCGTCGACTTTTTGCCGACTACGAGCCGCCAACAATCGCTCTGGATAAGCTTCACCTTATCCATCGCTGTGAACTAAGTCCGGCCCGACTAATCTGGACTTCTCCACCTCGAACCAAAGCTATCGGTGACTGCACTTTCTCCGTATAAGGCCTCATAAGGCGCCATCGAATCTGGAATGGTAGCATTGTTGTAAGCAAACTCCACAAGAGGCAAATGATCCTCCCAGCTACCCCTGAAATCAATAACACAAGCCCGCAGCATATCCTCAAGTGTTTGGATAGTGCGATCGGCCTGTCCGTCAGTCTAAGGGTGAAACGCCGTACTGAGACTCACCTGTGTCCCTAATCCCTTCTGAAAAGACCTCCAGTTAGCGAGAAGCGGGCTCCTCTATCGATATAATCGACAGGGACTCGTGCGGTCTCAAAATCTCTCTAATATATAATCGGCATAGTCCTCGGTGAACGTCGTTCGATCGGAAGAAAATGGTGATTTCATCACTGTCGACAATCACCCAAATGGAATCATGCTTATACGAGTGGTAGGTAGCCTGTAATAAAATCCATATTTATCACCTCCACTTCCAAGTCGAATATCAATAACTGCAATGACCACCGGGCTTCGGTGCTCAATCTTAACCTGCGACAATTCGACGCGTGCCACGAACTCATGGCGTCCTCTTTAGGCCATCCCACCAATACACGATTCGAGGTCATGGTACATCTTAGTCGACCGGATGAATAGAATAACGAGCACCGTGTGCCTCACGAATCTGGGCGAAGTCTGTCACATCGGAACACACAACCGACCCTCAAATCTTAGCACCCCATGGTGCTACCTCAAACAGAACTCTTCTCCTACGAGCAATGGCGTCTCGATGCCGTGCAAAATCGGATCCTCATGCCGCCTCTTTACCTCCTCGACGATAGAAGACTCGGCAACCTCTCGAACCGAATTCCTCACTATCAGAATCAACCAAACGAACCCCAAGGCTCGCTAGCTGATGTAACTCTCGGACCATATCCCTCTTCTCTGGCTGAACATCAGACAGACTACCCATCGACCTGCGACTAAGGGCATCTGCAACCACATTGGCCTTCCCTGGGTGGTATAGAATATCAACATCGTAATCCTTAAGTAGCTCCAACCACCGTCTCTGCCGCAAGTTCAGCTCCCTCTGGCTGAAGATGTACTGGAGACTCTTGTGGTCTGTGTAAATGTCCACATGAACTCCATATAAATAATGTCTCCAGATCTTTAAGGCATGAATCACTGCTGCCAACTCCAAGTCATGCGTGGGATAGTTTTTCTCATGCTTCCTAAGCTGTCGAGATGCATAAGCTATAACTCTGCCGTGCTGCATCAGCACTCACCCAAGCCCGACACCTGACGCGTCACAATAAACCACATATCCATCTAAGCCCTCTGGAAGAGTAAGAAGCTGAGGCGATCGTCAACTTCTCCTTTAGCAATGAAAACTTTCCTCACAAGTATCCGATCCACGGAACATAGCGCTTTCGAGTCGGCTTAGTCAAAATCTTTGAAATAGAAGCAAACTTCTACAAACCGCCGATAATAACTGCAAGGCCCAAAGTGCGCACCTCCGGTCGGTGTAGTGGAGTGCGGGCCATGTCTTGGCTTCAATCTTCGATGTATCAACCGAATACCATCGGCCCGATAACATGCCCTAAGAAAGCCAGCGACCGGCCGAACTTCGCCGACTTGGCATCTCGCTGCCGGTCTCGGAGGACTCCCAATACCGTCGCCGAATGATCAGTATGCTCGCTGCGTGCGCGAATACACCAAGATATCATCAATGAAAACTATAACGAACATATCCAAGAATGGCACGAACACCTATTCATCAAATCCATGAATATCTTTGGGGCGTTAGTCAACCGAAAGACATCACCTCGAACTCATGGTGCCCATCTGGGTCCCGAATGCGATCTTTGGGATATCTATCTCTCTAACTCGTACTGATGATAACCGGATCGCAGTCTATCTTGGAAAAACACTTTGCACTCTGTTGGTCAAACAAATCATCAATCACGGGAGGATATCTGTTCTTGATAGTCACCTTGTTCGGTACTGTAATCAATACACATACGCAGCGTCCCATCCTTCTTCTTCACAAACAATACTGGTGCTCCCCAAGGAGAAACACTTGGCCTAATAAAGCCTTTCTCCAGCAAATCTTTCAGCTGGTCCTTCAACTCCTTCAGCTCGGCGGGTGCCATCTGTATGGCGGAATAGATATCGGTCAGTATCCGGCGCCAGTCAATGCAAAACTCAATCTCCTCTCGGGAGGATACGGAAGCTCATGCAGAATACGTGCGAAACTCTCTAATGGCCGAATCGATCAAGGACCGGTACCTCGACCTCGATGTCGAATACCGAACCATATGATAGATGTACCCTTTCGCACCATCTTCCTAGCCTTGAGGTAAGAAATAAACTTACCCCCGGCGATGCGGTATTCCTTCCACTCGATAGCAAGCTCGTAGAAACCGAACCGAACTAATCTCTTTCTACAGTCCACGTTGGCATAGCAAGATGCTAGCCAATCCATACCCATAATCACATCAAAGTCTGTCATATCCAACTCTATCAAGTCGGCTAGAGTCTGACGGCTATCTATAGTCACATGACAAGCCTTATACACTCGCTCAGCTACCACTGAATCACCTACTGGCATAGCCACCTCAAAAGGTCTTATGGACTCGGGCTCATCCCTATTCTCGACAATATGAGGAGATATGTAGGACAAGGTAGAACCTGGATCTATCAAAGCATATACATCACAGCAAGAAACCAATAATGTACCTGTGACGACATCTGGCGACGCCTCCTGGTCCTGTCGATTGGACATAGCATATATGCGATTCAGGGACGCTAGGCTGGAACCCCTACCACGACCTCTGCGCGGCTGCTGGCCATAAGTACCACGCCTCGGGCGTCTAACCATCGAAGATGAAGATCCGACAATGCACCGTCGGCTGAACTGTAATGCTCCCACCGCTGGGGCGGACAATCCTTCTTGGATGGCCTGCGCCACAAGAGCATAACATGATCTCGAACCCATACGACACTCGCCGGATGAGACCTACCGCATCGAGCGCTGCAGAGGTAGGTGGTCTCGATTAGTCTTTGGTCTCGCCTCGCGAAAACTGGCGTCCTGGAGCCACGACTTGCTCACGAATAACCTGCTGATCGGACCTCTGCCGGAAAAGCGTGAAGGAGCACTCTGTCTTTGGTGGAAGGTGGATCTAGTCTGCTTTGCCGCCTCAGCGCCACGAGAACCCGATGTCACGGCCTCTTGGTGGTCCAAATCTGGCGATCTGCCTCTCTCGTCCTCAATCCGCGTAAATGCGCTGCATCTGGCAATATCCATCCACGGTGAAGAGCTACCAGCGTCACGATGTCGTGTGCGGTCGGTCCATCCATCACATATCTATGAACCACATCGCCATATCGGCTACAATGGTGTGTGCATATCGGCCAAGGAGTCAAACTCGGGTTGTACTCACGATAGTCCTCCCGTCCTCTCTCAAGGTCAAGAACCTATATACGCGGGCTCTCCTGCCTCGGGAGGCAAGAAGTGGTCTAGAACGCCTCTGTGAACTCCTCCCAATCGGTGGAAGAAGCGTCCTCACCCCTCGACAATACCCATGACTCAAAGTTCAACGCAATATCGCGTAACAGGTAAGCTAGTATAACAGACTCAGTCTCTGATGCCCTAAGAACCTGCATGGTCCGCTGTAACTGCCGGACAAACTCCTGCGGATCCTCATCAAATCTCGAACCATAGAATTCGGGTGGGTGACAACCCAGGAAATCCCGAATCAAGTATCGGCTCACAGGGTTGGCGCTGCTCTGTCGGCGCTGCCGCCACTATCTTTGGTCGATGCCAGAATCATTCTCGTAATCTTTGTACTCGTGCCACATGCGTGGAGCTGGAGGCTCGTCTGCATGATCTCGATGGCGCGTCCGCCGCCTCGAACTCTGCTGGTGGCGGCGATGTGGAACTTGCGCCCTAAACATCATCTCTGGTAAGGATTGGGCTGTGCCTCGTGACTCTCCGCGTCCCACTAGCGGCACCGCCGGTGCCTTGCCGCCGGGCGCGGTTGCCTTGCGTGGAGGCATAAGCGATACATAAAGGAAAACATCGGGGAGATTCAACCTATAACTCACGGCTATTGCACGATCTTAGAGTGAAAGAATGAAACCAATCCTAAATATCCTGCGACCTCACGATTATAGATGTGGTGCACGACACGCGATAATCAAGACTCTACTAGACACGGTCTGTGGACACTTTTCGAGGACTAACTGCTCTGATACCACTGTTGTCACGACCCAACCCGGGGCGGCGGTACCTGCCAGGGTACCGCATCGGTATATGTCGAGAGAATAGCGTGAACATACATAACACATACGTATAAAGGTAACATCATTTGGCGGTAGGTAAGTCGCTTCCATAAAACATACTTAACAAAAGTATAATAGTACAACCGGTTCTTACATGAAAACATAAATGTGACCACGGACTTAAAGATAACAAGCGTGGCGGGACGGGCCCGCCATACCCCTGAATATACAAAGTACCTATAGCATCGTGGAAATCCGTACCAAAATAACAAGCGTCAGGAGGATGGAGCTTCGACCTTTGGAAGAGTGATCCTAAGAATGAGGATCCACAATCGCTTACCACTTACTGCGCATGACGCAGCCCAGGAAGGGGGTCGATTACCTGATATGTACCAGTATGTAAAGTGGAAAAATCTTGTAATCGATATCAAGTCTAAAAGCAATTTGGAGTCATGAAAGACAATAAAATACCTTTTCTTGTGCCTTACTAACAATGAGGTGACAAGTATATATATATATAATCTGCATAAAATAGGAGGCTCATGATCAAAGCAGGTACCTCGCCCGTAGTATCAATAAAACCATCCTACTCCGGGACTATTTCACCGCGTGGGTCCCGTGGACCCGTGAGGTACTCTCGCATCGGTGTACCGCCGGCGTGGGACTATTTCACCCGCGTAAGTCCATAAGGACTCGCGTGAGGTATTCCTCGCGTCATGGGTAGCAAATCCACGGGCAATGTGGTATAACGATCTTGGGGACTTTCCTCGATATACTCTTACCACAAGCGGATGGTATAACGATCTTGGGTTGTACCTCGGATATACTCTTTGCTGAGCGGATGGTATAACGATCTTGGGGCTTGCCCGCCGGATATACTCTTATCTTGGTGCAGATGGTATAACGATCTTGGATCTGCCCGCCGGATATACTCTTTGCTGGCGGATGGTATGGCGATCTTGGGGTGGCCCGCCGGACATACTCTTACAACGAAGGAGGTGGTATGGCGATCTTGGGGCTTGCCCGCCGGACATACTCTTACCCTATCTCAAATCGTCATCATATCATAAATAAGTTAAGAAACTTATAACTTCTTTTAGTCTTGTTCATATACTCTCATTTTAGTTTACTTAAGGCACTTAATCATATCTTTAATAAAAGAACAGGAGTTTAACCCAAGTACTATATGCTTCACCTCTTTCAACACTGACTCTTCTTTATACATAAAAACCTTTGGACAATTGATACCTTAAAATCAATTTGCCTCTTCACATCCTTATCTTATTTAGAGAAAATCTCTTCTCATTAACCTTTTATGAAGCTAATAAACCAACTTCCCATAAAGTTGTTATATTAACTCTATACTTTAGTAAAATCATACTTTTTCCCTAACTAAGGGAATTATACATTCTTAAAATGAAACAAGTCATTATATACTTAAATCAAGTAAGAATACCAAATCTTGTCGTCTCTGTACTACATAGTTTCATCTATTCATGCTCAAGAGATAGGAAAGCTTCACATACCTCTTTGGTCAATCCACTTGCCAAGTCCAAACTACCGCAAGTAATATTTCAACCTATAATAGTCATGATACGTTTATTAACCTTTAATCTTAATGTAGAACAATCCAAGTTCAAAGTCACTAAATTCTAAGGAAAATTGGGCAGCATTTCCTTTGTTTCTACTCACTTTGCCACCTTTCTCAAGGCCAAATTTATCATCCAAAACACCACATTTAAGGCTCAATCAATCCAACAATTCAAAGGGGATTTCACACCCAAAATTCTGCCCAATAAGTTTACAACAATTCACTTAACAATTCTAAGGTAGTTTTTAGGCTACAACATGCTCATAATCTCTTCTTAACCCATTCTTCATATCCAAACCACATTTTCTAGCATGCAATGACTCTAAGTGCATTATTTTACTACCACAAGATCTTTCTTCTAAGCATGCAACACTAGAACTAAATCTAAAGGAAGAAATGTTACCTTAAAGTTTTAGCCAAAACTTATCCCAAATATTGCTAGCTTCCTTGCCAAGAACACCACCACAATAATGCCAACAAGCTAGCTACAAGCTTCCTTTTCTTGTTCTTAACTTTCAGATTTTTCTTGGGTTTTTAGAGAGAAGGAGGAGCTGATTTTTAGAGAGAGGAAGATGTTTGAGAGATGACCAAGTCTACAAGACTTGGTCAATATAAGCCATGCAAGCAAAATCAGATGGGGGGGACACTTGTCACCCTCCCATGGCCTTTTTAAAAGAGAAATCAGACTTTCCTAAGTTTTTCCGCCCAAAAATCCCGCCTCGGCGCCGCGGCGCTGAAACCTCCGCCGGCTCTCTGGACTTTCGGTGCCGCGGCCCTGCTATCCCGGCGCCGCGGCGCTGCAACTTCAGTGACCCTCCAGAACTTTAGGCGCCATGACCGTATCCGGCCGCGCCCGCCGCTTTGCGAAACACTTTTTTGTCCGACTGCGCACTGAACTTGTAACTCTCATAACTTTCTACTCCGACGTCCTATCGACGAATGGTTGGTTGCGTTGGAATCTAGACTCAACGAACTACGCCCTAGGCCTTTAAAATACTTAGGAACTCTCAATGAATCGGGTCATAACCCGCCCCAAAGTTGACTAAAACCCGTCCGGAATAATCCGTCAACCTATCCTTTGAAAATTTTAAGTCTTACATGCTTTCGTACGCTCTCATACGTAGGGTCAGAACTACGGGGTATAACAACAAGTATCCTCACCTATGCCCCACACCTCCAGGTAACTCACTTTCCTACTTATAATTTTCATTGACTTATTTTGCTTAAATGTTGTATTGTGGCCATGTGAAGCATTTGCAAACTGTTTAAGTTATGAAGAACCTTAGCGCTGTGTGTCTTGGGAAGGGACATTCGGGACGAATGTTTCTAAGGAGGGGAGAATGTTATACCCCGTATTTCCAGAGTATGTACGTAAGGGCGTACGTACAAAAGTTTAGCCTTAATATTAGGTATAGGACGAATTTGGGCACAACTCACTAAACGAATGGTTTTCCGACGAAACGTTTTACAAAACTTGCGAAGGGAAAATTCCGGCTATGTCATTTATAATTTTTGCGGATTTTTCCGAGAGATGAAACATTTTGGACCAACGAGAGGGTGACACTTGTCACCCTCAAGTAGACGGCCAAGTGGGGCGGCACCTTGGACGATTGTCATGGTTTTGTGGCTTAAATCTTGGGTCAATGTTTTGTGAGGGATTTGTGGAGTAGGGTTAGGGTGCACTTGTGCAAATCTCCACCTTACACTTGCCTACCACTTGGCTTCATCTTGGCCCTTGAAAGCCCTATAAATACCCCCCTTGAGTTGATGAGTTCTTCATCCACAAATCAACTTTCCACGTCTCCAAAATCCTCCTCTCCTTATAGTTTCGTCAAGCCCTTTTCCTCCCCCGAAGGCCTTGGCGAAACCACCCTCCCCTTTGTAGTGTCTGGCCAGAGGCACACCCCTTCCTTGGTATTGCTCTCGTCCAAACACACCCTCTTGGTAGAAATACTCTTCAAGTATTGTTACTATCCCCAAAATACCCTAGCCGTATACCTTATAGTATTTCCAAAGTCACCTCTATACTAAAAGCCCAGAAATACTATCTATACTTCCATTTAGTCACTAAACGAAACCCTTGGAGAAACTTCATTGTTGGTTGAAGTAGTTAGTAGAAGTTGTGTAGCAACTTCTAAGGGTTTCTTAGAGCGGACTGGAGCATACAGATTATGAGCTAAACCTCGCTCAGGATCGACTTATATCTTGGATAATATTGGGCTTATCGAGGTAAATATCTTATCCTTCTATTGTAATTGGAGAATACATACTGTAGAAGTATAGAAATAGGTATAAAACACATAGAAGGATATTAAAGAAGAGAATTGAACTGTACTTACATGGGATTTGTATTCTGATGAGACTTGTATAGCTTACCGGGTAGGGAAGTGCTGCCCGATTTTCCGTAGAATTAAGAACCCTCTGCTTAGAACTTTCTACAGAGTAGTCTAGACGTTGATAGACGTATTTGACTGGTATAGGTCGATACTCTGCGCGCGACATATTCGACTTGGCAGGTGGATTTCGCCGAGAAGGTATGTGATTCTTCCTATACTCTTGAGCATGATATTTTAAAATATAAATATATAGTACGGTGAGCGTCGTGTGTTAATCGAACGTAGTTTTACTGCATTGTCTTTTGACTTAAGCCTGACTAATAAGAATCTTGAAGTCTTTCAAAAGAATTATAAATCATTTTTGAAAGAAGAAGGATATTGTTTTTAAAACAAAAAGCTTAAGAGTTATACTAGCTTTATGGGAAGTTAGGTATAACTACTTAAGACAGATAAAAGGAACAGTTTACTTATGCGTTTATAAAAGACTTGTATTGATTTCTGGAAAGTATAATAAGATGGTTTGATGAGTAGACATATTATGATGCTATGTGTGTTAGTGTCTTGTAACGTGTGTATAAGAGGGTATTCTTGTTGTGCTTATGTTGTTTAACGATAAGCGGTTACGTTAGTATTATATCACTCACCTCTTGACATGATACCGGGGGTTAAGCTGCCCTCCGATGCGGGGTAGACTCAGGCGGTCTGGGACCATGATTCGAGAATACCTCATGCGGGTCCAGGGGACCTATGCGGAGCTACGAGAGTTCCAGGTTAGTGTGCGGGGTTATACCTCATGCGGTCTATGTGGCCATGCGGACTACGAGTCCAGGACGATGCCGGGGAGTAGCTACCCTCGATGCGAGGAATACCTCATGCGGGCCTAGGTGGCTATGCACGGACTGAGTCGAGGATTAGGCATGCATAATGATACTATGGGCGATTGGCCTGCCCGATCATTCGCGACCTAGAAAAGACACATTCTGATTTACTATTTTTGCTCTTGTTTATGATGTGGCACTATGTGCGGTTACATTGGTTGTTTCTGCATATTTGTAAAATTGGTTTTAAAATGATATGATTTCATTTAAGTACTTTCTGATTTCACATACTTAGTACCTGTTGTACTGACCTCCTTCGGGGGGCTGCGTTCATGCCGCAGGTAAGGGAAAGCAGGTGCTAGATCCGCATCCTTAGGATCTTTTGCTTTGGTGTCAGGAGCTCCACCTTCTCCGGAGGCTCGACTTTTGGGTATGATCTCCCTGTTGTGTAGATAGTTTTGTACATTCAGGTATGGCGGGCCTGTCGCCATAGTTGTTTACTTCCTTAGAGTGCTGTAGTCTATTATGCAGTTGGGATGTAAAGCGCACGATTTTGGTTTATTTATATGCCGAAAGGCGACTTTCTCAGATAAATTGTGTCTCAATTTACATTGTTTCATGTCTTGTTTTTATATTCCGCTGATTTTCTCTGATGTATGACTACTTGGGTGCCCGGGTAAGGCACCAGTCACGGGCCCCGGAACGGGTCGTGACATTAGCCATATACAATTTCCTATCCAAGGGACTTATACGTTTAAAACGGAACAAGTATCACATACTTTAAAACTCTTCAAGTCCCTTAACTTTAATAAAACATTAGACATCCTTAATACTTTCAAAGAAGTGAGTTAATCTCCTAACTCACCCAACTTGGCTATTCATAAAATTAGTAAAGGATATCAAGGTCTTGTACGTCTACCGTACTATATACGTGCAACTAGTCATGCTCAAAAGATAGGAAAAGTTCTACATACCTCGCCGGGTCAAACCACTTGCCAAGTACAAAGTCCCGCCCGTAGTATGTCAACCTATAATATTCACAATACGTCTATTAAAGCCTTACTTCAAACGTAGAATATTATAAGTGTCAAATCGCTAAATTCTACGGAAAATCGGACAGCACCTCCTTTGTTTCTACTCACTTTGCCACCTTTTTCAAGGCCGAATACAATAACCAAACACGCCACATTTAAGGCCCAATCAATGAAATCAACAATAGGGTATTACACGCCTACTAGACGTGTAAAATTCCGCCCCACAAACGATGTCAAATTAATACAACTTACTAGGTCAATTCGGCTAACTTGAAATATTACAACATCAATCCCTATCCAATTTCCATTTCAATCCAAGTTATTAGCCTAACATGATATCAAGTCGCAAACGATTATAACTATAATCTCCAAGTAAAATAACATGCAATGATTTCTAATAAACGACCAATTAGTAATCCAATCTTCAAGTGGCTTGTATAACATTTCGGATTTAAGCTACAAGCAATCCATAATACTTATAAACTTCAACATATCAACTTCATGCTAGCAACATGTAAAGCTAACAACAACAATATAAAAATATAATCTTGTAACACTTTCAAAGGACAAGATTATACCTTAACGAATCTTAATCCAACTCCAAATCCGAAGTCGCTCCTTAGCAACTTAGAGCCTCTTCAAGACGCTTCAATCTGCTAGTTGATACCCTTAGAACAACACCAACAATTTTCCTTCAAATCTCCAAACAAAACCTAGAAAGACAACTAGGTTTTCGTTTTTTGCGACTAACCCGTAAACTATCTTTTCCAAGATTTTTCTATTGAGATATGTTTACAATACACATAAGAACCTTGGTTTAAAGTGGGGAGCTTAATGAACAAGAAACAAATTTTTTTCTTTTCCTTTGTGAGTGAACCCGAGAGCAAAGCTCAATGTTCTTCAATTTTTGTGAAATTTTGGCTAAGTGTTTAAGCTTGTCTAGCACTACTAGTATAATATAGTTCTATGGAGGGTCAAGATATAAACAAATGTGAGGCTTGGATGTAGTCTTATTAAATATCAAGTGTGGTGGTCCCATTGACCAAGTCAATTCTCTCAAGCTACAAGTTGCAAGACTTAGTCATCCAAGACTATGGTCAATGACCATTTTGGCCATGCCTAATTCGACCAAGGCATCAATAAGGGGGGTGACATGTGTCGCCCTCTCATTCGTCATAATAATTCGTTTTCCGACAATTTCATAATTCCGATAAATTTTTTACAAGTCTCAAATCTTAACACATGTGAGTTTCTTACTTACGTTCTTAAAACATGTCCTGTAAATACGGGGTGTAACAATACTATTGAGTTGAGTTGATCCGATAAAAAGGATAATTGTGTGAATGGTTAGAGGTGTTCTGGTTCGACAATAGGGACGTTCGACGTGGTAAATCAATGATGATGGTTGAATTAATTCAAGTTGTAGAGAACAAGTCAAAATTTAATTTAAGGGTATTTGAGAAAAGGCACCTTGGTGAAGATACATGAGGGCATTAGTAAGACTGTGTGTTACACCTCGTAATTTAGGGGCAATGAATTGAGAACATAATTAAGAAAATAAGATTCGAGTATCGGAAATTAGTATGCAAAGAATGTAATCCTGGAATAATCTTGTATACTACAAATGTGGCAATGAGAATTAATACTAATAGTTGAATTTTCCAATTGGGTTATGGATTAGTGTCGTATTATAAAATGTTTGACGCTGAGAAAAAGAGGACTTATCAAAACAATTGGGATGTAAAATAAAGAGGGGTCTAAGATTATTTAATTGTGGGATTAAATTTAGTGGAGGGGGATAATAATAAGTGGAATTTTGGGAACATGTGCCAAGCATGCTCAACATTTTCAGCCCATGCTCCACTCATTTCATTAGCTTTAATTCAAAACCACTCCTTCACATATCTCTCCCCTCTTCTCCAACAGATTTTCTACTCTCCTCCATAGCTAAGTGAAGCTTTAATCAACTCCCTTCTCCAAGATTAAGTTCCTCTACAAAGTTCTAAGCCATGATGAACTTCCCAGCAGTGTTGTTTCGGTAAATGCTAGCCGAATACTAGCCCAAGAAACTTTAGCTTTGGAGATGAACATTTTGGAAGAAAAACATGTAAGTAAGATGGTTTTAAACTTGTAAAGGATGCATGCATGTCATTGGAAGTTGAAGAAATGGTGCAAAAATGGAGCAGTGGGTATCGATGTCGTAGGGACTGTTTTGGCTTAAGTTGAGGTAATATTTCTTCTTCTTATAAAGTAATTGGAGTTAAATGATGTTGTAGTTAAGAAGTGAACTCGTATTAAGAAGAATTGGAAATAAAAAAATGCATGTGATTGTATTGGTGTTGTAGTTGAGCCGATTGGAGTGTCTTTACCGATTTGGGGATGTTTTGTATATATGGGGTTTGATTGTTGTTGTTGTTATCATTGTTATTGATTGCATGTTGAAATTGAAGGAAATCTTGACATTTATGTTGTAGTTGTTTATATGAGAGTGTTGAAATATGAATTGGATTCAAGGAGTTAAGAGAAGAACTATGGAATTATGTTTGTGGACCGTGACATTCACGAAATTGTTGGGTATTGTTGTGTCGAATTTAGGGGTTGTTTTGTGGAGTTAGAATGCTGGAAATTTAGTTATGAATATGCATGTATATTGTGGTAGTTGCTAACATATGTCCTAAAGGAATTAAGATATAGAAAGGTTGAACATTACACCCTCGTTGTTGGTGGAATATCTCTCGTTGTTGGTGGAATATGGACTGTTTTAAGGGTTGTTTTTAATATAGTTAAAGGGGCTGGATTAACAAGAGAAATATGTGTAGTAATCACCTTGGTTATTGTGGTTGTTGTAGTCCATGAATGTAAAGAGAAATAATGTATAACGATGACGTATATAGAGTATATGAGACTGATTTTGTTACATCCTTGAGATGTGTCTTGTTATTGATGTTGTTGAACTTGTGTGTGAATTGCGGATGTGTGTATAAGTAGGGGAAGTGATTCCCAAATCTCTACATAAAAGAGAGTCATCATTCGATATATAACGTATGCTAGTAATCATAGAGTTGATGGACATGTTATTATTGTTATAAGTTGAAGTGCTAATTGAGACGAATTCTAATTACCGAGTTGGTATAGACGACAAGCGGTATGTGAAACTATCCTTTCTTCTTTTTGGCATGATTTATATAAAATGAGTGTACGGTGGACGTACATAATTCTATTGAATCTTAATTCCTAGTGATACTTGATATGATAGTTGCCTTTGATTTTACAAGTGATAGTTCATTTTATTTATTCCATTGAAAGTCAAATGATGATTTAATTTGTATAAGGTTACTCATGATATTCTATTCGTGCTTGATGTGATTATATTACTTCATCGAGTCCCGGGCCGGGTATGTATATATATATGATGATTTTACCGAGTCACAGAATGGGTTAGGTACGATATATTTGGATAGGCATCCACGTATATAATTTTATGTGGACAGACATCCACAAATATGATTTTACCGAGTCCCATGATGGGCCGGGTACGGTATGTGCACATTATGATTTCACCGAGACCCTCACTAGACGGCCGGGTATGGTATGTATATGTCACGCCCAAAATCCCGGGCCCGTGACTGGTGCCACTACCTGGGCACCCTTCTACCCATACAACATAAATAAACCGCGGAAGATAAATATCACTCATTTTTTTTAAAACAAAGGCAAAGCCGGAAAGACTTCCGTATAAATATAAATCACTCGAAAGGGTCAACGCTGTACAACAATGTAAATACAACTTACACCAGTCCAGCCCACATATGAATACAGACCTCTAAGAAGGTGACAACAACTATGATGGGACAAGGCCCCGCCGTACCCCTGAATATACCTAGCCATAATGACAAACTCCGGAACTTGGATCCATCTCAAAATGCTGAACAAGGATCCTAAGCTCGCGGATCCACAACTGTGTACCTAGACCTGCGGACATGAACGGCCCCTAAGAAGTCGATACAACAAGTACTAAGTATAGAACGGAAATAAAGTACATTAAACAAGATCATAACTGTACAAAAGAATGGCAGGGGCAAGTATAAAAATTAAAATACCAGATCCTACCGTGCCATTTTAACTTATGAAATCAATCGTACATTAATCATTCTTTTCCTTCTTTCAATAAGAATTAACATCATATTCTTACATACATACTTAAGAATTCGATCAAGTTTTTTCCACATAACTTACATATCTTACATAACATAATTCGGCTCTTTATGGAGGGACTTCTTATTTGGGAGTTTACTTTGATTACCCATACGTGATAACGTAACCCGACCCATTTGCGGGACACGGCGAAGTCATACAAAAGTCTTCCCACAAAAATATACTGCCCGACACATTCGGGGACGCGATAAGGTCATATAGTCTGCCCATAAAGGTATACTGCCCGACCCATTCCTGGGATGCGATACTGTCATATAGTCTGCCCATAAAGGTATACTGCCCGACCCATTTCTGGGACGCGATAATGTCATATAGTCTGCCCATAAAGGTATACTACCCGGCCCATTCCTGGGACGCGATAATGTCATATGGTCTGCCCATAAAGGTATATCGCCGCCCGTTCTCGACGCGATAATGTCATATAGTCCGCGTAAGGTATCTTGCCGGCCCATTCTCGGGATGCGATAATGTCATATAGTCTACCCATAAAGGTATCTTGCGGCCCATTCACGGACGCGATAATGTCATATAGTCCGCCCATAAAGGTATCGCCGGCCCATTCTCGGGTTGCGATAATGTCATATAGTTCGCCCATAAAGGTATCTTGCGGCCCATTCTCGACGCGACAATGTCATATAGTCTAACCATAAAGGTATCTTGCCGGCCCATTCACGGGACGCGATAATGTCATATAGTCTGCCCATAAAGGTATCTTGCGGCCCATTCTGGACGCGATAATGTCATATAGTCCGCCCATAAGGTATCTTGCGGCCCATTCCTGGGACTCTATAATGTCTCTTTACATAACATTTTAAATCATTTTTTTCACTTCTTCTTTAGTCGTTATAACAACTCCCCATAAAGCTATTATAACAACCTTTCACTTTAGAGAACTTAAGGCACTTTTATTTCTTTTTACATTAGGGAAAATTAAACCCAAAAGTACCACGTACATACATACTTAAAAAGAATCATAAAACTCCTTCTCTTCTTAAATTCATAAACTTCTTCTTTTAAAAACTCAAGTTACATAGCTTTCAAAAAAAATACTTCAAGTCTCTTAACTTTTAAGAAATCAAGTTTCTTAACTTTAGAAATCAAGTCTCTTATCTTTAGAGTATCAAGAAATCAATACTTTCCAAATCAAGTATTCTATACTTTTAAATCAAGTCATTCCTTCCTTTAAGAATCAAGTCCCATAACTTGAAAAATAAAGTCTCTTAACCTTTTAAGAATTTAAGGTCATAGTCTTAAAAATTCATAACGTAAACTCTTTAAATTAAGTAACATATACTTTTGTGCGTTGTTAATAGGTTATACTTGTTTATAATGATCTTATTAAAGCAGCCATGATCTAGAAAATGTAATACAATTTTGTCTTATCTTAGCTTCTATGCAGATGGAGAATTCTACTCATTTTAATTTAATTGATTGTCGATAAATTTTCTTTTATTAACGCTGCAATGGCTTGTTCGATACTTATTCTTATTCGTGCAATAACTTAGCAAAGTCAACTCGACTCCAAATACTTCCTAACGACTCTTACCAACATCCCCCATAAGACTTGGTAAGAACTTAGGATAACTTAGACGTAGCTTTTACATAAAGTAAATCAACATACATACCTCTTAACTTCTAAGAGTAGAAGGGATCATGAAATAACACCACATGTATATTTCATACATAGAATCATGCCAAAAGAAGGAAGGGGTTCACATACCTCGCGACGATTATCGACAAGTAGCAAAATGCTCCAAATTACCTTAACTTTGATAGTTATTCCATCCTTTAAGTAGAATACGCTATACGTAGTACTTCAACCTAAAATGACAATAGCACTATCAACTACAAGCTATCAAGTGTAGGACTTATACCAAATAATGACCCTCTAATTCTACGGAAAATTGGGCAGCACTTCCTTTGTTTCTACGTACTTTTCCACCTTTTCCAAGGTCCGTATTCATCAACCAACAAGCCACATTTAAGGCACCACCAACAGTTAGCCAAAGGGGATTACACGCCTAACTGGACGTGTAAAATTCTGCCCCACAGTTATACAAAACAGTCCACAAATCAGCCCATAAAAACAGTCCGCAATCCAACCATAACGAGGGTAAAATGTGAGGCCTTTTAACGCATTTCCACACCCTTATTCCCTTAGGACTTTCATTAGCAACTACTACACTTAAACATGCATAACAACAACTAAATTTCCAGCATTTAATACCTCAAAACAGTCCACTAAACGACACAACAACGTCTAACAGTTTTGGCGGTTTCTACCACAACAACTACAACCCGATAACTCGTTCCTTAATCCATTTTATTCCAATTCGAGTTCCAAAACTTCTACATAAGTTATAACAACTTATTAACAACAATATTAATCCATTATAACATGCAATAGGTGAAGATAACAACGACAATAACCAACGAATTCCATTTGCACCAAATCTGTGTCAAATCGGTTTTAGCCCCAAAAATGGATCAAACGCTTTTTATTCTTCATTCTTTTCTAACACATGTTCATCCATACATAATAACAATAAGTAATATCCAATTACTTTACAAGAATAAGGACTTTTACCTCATTTTTTTGCCCAAAAACGCCCCAAAACAGTCTGGTCTTTATTGGTGCGCAGTTTTCGTTTCGCTCCACTTCTTCAAGTTCCAATCACATATATGTACCCCCTACAACCTTAGGAGCAACTTCTCTTTGAATCTAACTTCCAAAAAGTCAACGGAACCCCTAGGGTTTTGGCATCAACTTTCGGCCAAGACAAGTAAAAACGTGTCGAATATTAATCTAGGCTTAGCACTTGGTTTAAGGACATAATCTTGGAGAAATAAATTGATCAACAATGGTTGTTCTTAGCCAAGGGGCTCTCGAAATTATGGAGCTAAAGGGGAGAAGATGACAGCTTATTTTTTGGTCTAAGTGTAAAGTGATCCAAGTCTTGCAAGACTTGGATATGTATAGCCAAGTGGAGTGGGACCCATGTCCACTTGTCCCCTCTCTAAATCATTAAACCGTTCTTTTTATCTCTCTTAAGACGTTACACCTAACTTCTCATAAAGCTGGTATAACTCTTATGTTTTCAAACCAAGTATACACTTCTTTCAAAAAGGTTTCTTAATCTTTTAGAATACTTCAAGGTTCTTTATGATCACACATCAAGTCAGTTATAAGTCAAATCAGTTATCTTTTAAAAACCACAAAGCATTTCTCATTTACATAGAGCTGTTATAACCAACTTCCCATAAAGCCGTTATAACACTTTATGTTTAAAAACAATCAAATACATTTAACACATGTACGTCTACCGTACTACATAGTTATACACATATCATGCTAGAACAGATAGGAAGAGGTTCACATACCTCGCGACGATTATCGACTAATAGCAAAACGCTCCAAGTACCTCAAACCGTCGAATACACTTTAAGCCAAGCAGATCACTCCACACGTAGTACTACAACCTATAGAGTCCACAAGGCGCCTATTAATATCTTTAGATCCCGACGTAGAATATTCTACAGAAAATTCGGCAGCACCTCCCCCCCCGCAACAACATAATTCTCCTCCTCTATCGAGGCCGGCTACCAAGCCAACCAGGGGGGGGGGTTTACACGTTTAACCGGACGTGTACAATTCTACTTCACAGTAATGCTATACAAGTCTACTGTAATACAGTCCTAAGTAATTACAGTTCAGTTCTCTTCTTAAAGTTCAGGCTTAAGTCGCAAGACATTGCCGTAAGTATTATTCAGGCTTAAGTCAAAAGACATTGCCGTAAGTATTATTCAGGCTTAAGTCAAAAGACATTGCCGTAAGTATTATTCAATTCTATATATAGTATACTTCAACTATATATTCCAACAACATGTAATTTCTAATTACAATAGAAGGTCAAGAGTGTTTACCTCGATAAGCCCAAAATTATCCAAGTTAAATATGTCGATCCTGAGCAAGGTTTAGCTCCTAATTGCACGCTCCGAGTGCTCCAATAAACCCTTAGAAGTTATACTCAACTTCTACTTAACACTTCAACTACTTATGAAGAGTTTTCCAAAGGGTTTCGTTTAGTGGCTAAAGGAAAGTATACTAGTATTTCTGGGCTTTACGTATAGAGGTAACTTTTGGAAAGTACTACAAGGTATTTGGGCTAAAGTATTTGGGCATTACAACAATACTATGAGAGTATTTCTATACCACAAAAGGGGGGTATTATACGAAAACAACTAGGCTAGGGGTACCCATGGCTAGAACACTACAAAGGGAGGAAGCTTGCCAAGGGCCTTTCTCAAAGGGGAGGTTTGGACGATTTTAACTCACTGAGGAAGAGATTTCAAGACTTGGAAAATGATTTTTGGATGAAGAAAGTTCATCAACTAAGGGGGTATTTATAGGTCAAGGAATGGCCAACCAATGGCCAAGATTCTTCCAAGTGTTAGGCAAGTGTAGGGCTAGGATTAAGCCATGTGCACCTTATCCATCTACCACACCAACTTGCACAAAATATCCTACCAACTAAAGTGCCCTTATTTCGTCCCATTGCCGTCCCTAAGCTTCCAATGTGAGGTGACACATGTCACCCTCCCGTTGGTCCAAAATGTTACGTCTCTCGAAAAATCCGCAAAAATTATAAATGACATAGCCGAATTTTCCTTCGCAAGTTTAGTAAAACGTTTCGTCGAAAAATGATTTTTTCGCACTGTGCCCAAATTTCGAATCTTGCCAAAACCTTAAGGCTCAAATTTAAATACGCACGCCTCTACGTACATACTCTGGAAATACGGGTATAACATTCTCCTCTCCAGAAACATTCGTCGAATGTTCCTTCTCAAAGCAGATAACGAAGAAGTTCCTTCTAACAAGTTGTCAACGCCACACCGCCACGTAATAACACACGTTCTCTTCCTCCTTCGTCGTGCTCTTCTCGAACACTTGAACTCTTCTAGTATACGTACCACTTCATGTCGCTTGCTTCCCAACACTTTGGAGTCACAACCTCCAAACTTGGTCATCTTACTAGCTTCACTTTCCTCTAAGGCCATTCCCGCCACGAACCGATTCGGTCGAACATACCCACAACTCATACGATGGTCATCTAAACTTGGGCCTAGCACCTCGTGACCCTACCACCTGGCGGGACCACCCAGAGCTGACCCAACCCAAACAGGCCGCGGGTTGGCCCGCGGCAGCACGCCCCAACCCGACCACTTAACGCGTCAAGCTCTTGTTTCCGATCCGAACAATCTTACCTCTACAGTCGAAAGCTACCACTTCCATTTCACACTACCCAGAACTTATCACACAATACATTCTAGGCATAAATGCACTCGACAAGGATCACTTGCAAAAACTTGTACTCAAGACGCTTACATCTAAGGTCTCAACTGTAATATTCTAAGGTTCATCATTTTCACCCTGGCTTACCCTTTTTCACAAACTGTGTTTCTAAATCACATTTTTGCACAAAGCTATCCGAACATAACACTTAACACATTATCATAACATCAATACATACAAGTCTCTGAGGGTTAAGGATATACTGAAAATAGGCGGTTCAAAGGACCGCTAAAATCTGGAACTTCCACCGCGACCTACCGGGGCTGTAGGTGTATGAACATCCCGCCTAGTGGAAGGTGAAGAACCCATGGCCCGATCTCGTAGTGCGTGCTATCCTACCAGTGCTACCCACGGTGGACAGTTTCTCCCAAAATGGCCTGCGCCGCATGTAAAACAAACTCCGGACTAGCACGACACTCCACCGTGGAGTCTACCACGCCAGTCACTGGCAGGTAGGTGGCTTCAACCGCTAACACCTCGCTCTCCCGAACCCTTGGAGCCACGACACGCTCCTCGAATACTCTGGATGCCTTGAAGAATGTGGAGGACCACTGCGCTGGCGGGCGCATAACTAGTCTGCTTGAGGCGGTCCGCCTCGAAAGTCACCAAATGACCTCATTGCTCGCCTCTTCGCGACCTTGGTCATTCCGTGATTTCTCCGCTCACCCCTAAGTGCATAAGCTGCGTGCGGGCAATGTCCATGCGGTGAAGAGCTACACCGAACAACTCTGCTAGGTAATCATCGAGCCTCGTAACATATCGGTGCACTCGATCCTCCATACTAGCTACTAATGCGGGGGCGTCACGGCCAATGAGTCGAACTCCACATTGTACTCCCGAACCGTGCGCGTTCTGCGCAACACCAAAAATCTGTCGGCCGAGCCCTCCTCATGTGGAGGCAAGAAATGTGCAGAAATGCCTCGCGAACTCGTCCCAAATAGTGGAAGTGCATTCTCTCCCGGGACAGCTCGCGAATCAAACGATCGGCTGCGGTATCACGCGGCCGATGCGAACCTAGGACCATCGACTCGGTCTCGAAGCCTTGATCACTCTCATGATCCGCTGCAATCGGATGAACTCCTGCGGATCATCTCGTGCCTTGACCGTAGAACTGGCGGGCTACGTCTCGTGGAAGTCTGTAGCCTCAAACTGCGCTCGGGGGTGAACTACGGGTGCTCTGGATCGAACTGCTGCGATTCAACCTATCCTCATATCGCCACGACCACGGCGATGGCGGGCCATCTCCTTGTACCCATCTCATCTGCTCCGGTGTGTGGGATGGAGGCTCAGTCTTGTAGTCTCGGCCCACTCGCTGCGACTCTAAACTTCTTGGTCTTTGGCGGTGTCGCAAAACTCGTCGTCAAGTACTATCTCAGTCTTGGCCGCTGCGCCTCGTACTCCTCAGTATCCACTAGCGCTCCTCGCCTTGCCGTCTGGGCACAGGTTTTACGCGGAGGCATAACTGGTAAAGGAAAGGAATACGTCAGAGGGGTTCAACTCATCACACAGCTCTAAGGCACGATCTCAGAATGAGAAGAATGGAAACCAATCCTAAATGTCCTATAGCCTCCTGATTATAGATGTGGTGCACAACACACCGATAATCAAGACTCTACTAGACACGGTCTGTAGACACTTTCCGAGATTAATCGCTCGATACCACCTTTGTCACGACCGAACCGGGCGTGATCGTGCCTACCGGGCACCCTAGTGAATCAACATCAGAGAAAATCAGCGGAAATAAAAAAAAACACGAACATGAATAAAAAGACATGCTAAATAAACAGGCCAACCAAAACAATTGCCTTCAGTATATATACATAAATACCCGAACAGTTATCCTTTTAACAGACTCTGCCCCCAACAGTGCTACAGACCTCTAAGATTTATACAACAACTATGACGGGACAGGGCCCCGCCATACCCTGCTCGGCCCTCTTCACGACCTTGGTTATTAGCCGATTTCTCGCTCACACCTCCAGTGCATAAGCTGCATACGGCAATGTCCATGCCGGTGAAGAGCTACACCGAACAACTCTGCTAGGTAATCATCGAGCCTGTAACATATCGGTGCACTCGATCCTCCATACTAGCTACTAATGCGGGGGCGTCGCCAATGAGTCGAACTCCACATTGTACTCCGAACCATACGCCTGCTTCTGCGCGCAACCCAAAATCTGTCGGCCCGAGCCCTCTCATCCGTGGAGGCAAGAAATGTGCAAGAAAGGCCTCGAGAACTCGTCCCATAAAGCTGGAAGTGCATGCTCTCCCGACAGCTCGCGAATCAAACCCGATCATTGCGGTATCACGCAGCCGATGCGAACAAAGTACCACCGACACGGTCTCCGATGCCTATATCACTCTCATGATCCACAGAATCGCCGGATGAACTCTGCGGATCATCCTCGTGCCTCGACCCATAAAACTCGCGGGTTACACTCGAGAAAATCCGTAATCTCAAAATGCGCTCGGGGTGAACTACGGGTGCTCTGGGGCGAGGCGCTGCGTCCGGCTTATCTCAAGTCGCCACAACCACGGCCATTAATCGGGCCATCTCTTGTAACCTATCTCATACGCGGCTGTGGGGTGGAGGCTCGAGTCTTGTGGTCTGTAGAGGCTGCCGCTCTACTCGTATCTTCCTTCTCGCTTTGCCTTGCCCACGGGCGGGTTGCCTTGCGCGGAGGCATAATCGGTAAAGGAAAGGAATACGTCGGAGGGTTCAACTCATCACATGACTCTAAGGCACGATTTCAGAATGAGAAGAATGGAAACCAATCCTAAATGTCCTATAGCCTCCTGATTATAGATGTGGTGCACAACACACCGATAATCAAGACTCTACTAGACACGGTCTGTAGACACTTTCCGAGGACTAACTGCTCTGATACCACTTTGTCACGACTCGAACCCGGGCCCGTGACTGGTGCCTTACCCCGGGCACCCTAGTGATACAACATCAGAGAAAATCAGCGGAAATAAAAACATGAACATGAATTTAGAGACAAAATAAATAAACAGGCCAACCAAACCAGTTGCCTTCATCATATATACATAAATACCCGAACAATTATCCTTTTTACAAACCACGCCACACTTACTCTGCACCTCTAAGAATTTATATAACAACTATGACGGGACGGGGCCCGCCATACCCCGAATGTACAAGAACCTGCAGACTGTGGTAACATACCAGCAGATAAGCCTCAGAAGGAACGAGCTTCCCAAAAGCTGAAATGAGATCCTAGCGGGGATCGGCGGTAGATGTACTCTACTGCGGCATGACGCGGCCCGAAGGAGGTCGATAACAGTACCAAGTATGTGAAACAAGAAAATCAGAATCGAAATCATAATAGTCTATAAAAGCGGAGGCGGTATGATAACCAAACTACGATGCATACACATATGATTATATCAATTCGTGGTCTCACGCCCACAACATCAACCCCGCGTGGAGTACCTTCCTCACGGCGATCATGATATGATAACAACAAGATAGCAATCCAAATGGGAGCATACGTGCGCTACGATCGTGTCGGTATGTCCAAAGGAACAAATAAGACAACATTCCAAATGGAAGCATACGATGCGCTACGCGTCGTGTCGATGAGTCCAAAGGAAACAATAAGACAAGATTCCAAATGGAAGCATACCCGTGCTACGATCGTGTCGGTATGTCCAAGGAAACAATAAGACAAAGATTCCAAATGGAAGCATACCCGCGCCACGCGTCGTGTCGATATGTCCAAGGAAACAATAAGCAACAAGGCGGTAATCAAAGTGGAAGCATACGCGCGCCACGATCGTGTCGTGATGTCCAAAGTGATTTAACAAAAGTAACACTATCAGCGAGAACGTGCGTGGAATTTATCCGTCACCGCGGTCCACGTCCAAGTAAGTTCTCAACAAGTCAACCGATCCTCCATCGAGAGACGCGGTAGTATAGAAACACAATTCTTGCACAACAAAGGCTATCACAACAAGCATAGGCAAGTTTCACAACAACAAGCATAGGCAAGTTTCACAACAACAAGCATGGCGTGTTTCACCACAACTCAAAGTACTTTCATTTTTATGCCAAGGTCGGGTTTTAACCTAAAGTACTACGACGTTAAATTCCTTTTAAGAGATTCATTCTTTGTATAAAAGTCACCCGATACGTAGTATAAAATAGAGTGAATTACATCCTTTAAGTAAACCAAAACAACTTCCATACTTTCTTTTTTTTTTTAAAGTCAAGTTACCACGTTAAAACCAATGATAAAACCTTTCTTTTGTTTTCATAAGGTCATTATAACCAACTTCCCATAAAGCTGTTATAACACCTTATGCTTTAAACCATTTTAAGACAACACAACGCCTTTCTTTACCTAAGGTTCGGTTTGCCTAATTTTAATTACGCAAGTCTCTTTTTAAAAGTTTCATAGTTCAATGTCTTAATTTCTTTTAAAACAATTGAGTAACATATGCCATAAGCGAGTAGGTTATTCTTGTTCATAATCAATCTTATTAAGCAGCCATGATCTAG
The DNA here is from genome assembly GCA_029844215.1 of Przewalskia tangutica. Classification (NCBI taxonomy): domain Eukaryota; kingdom Viridiplantae; phylum Streptophyta; class Magnoliopsida; order Solanales; family Solanaceae; genus Przewalskia; species Przewalskia tangutica. The sequence continues at coordinate 114,204,970 of CM056727.1, forward strand.
AAAATGTAATATCATTTTGTCTCATCTTAGCTTCATGCGGATGGAGGTTTCTCTTGGTTTTAATAATACTTAATTATTCAATACATTTCCCTTTATTAACGCCGATGGTTTGTCGATACACATTCGATTTCAAATCAAGAAACATTATTCCTTCCAAAACCAAGTACTCATTACTCACGAATGAGGTTTCACACAAACATCCCTATTAAGTCAAGTCTCTTAACTTCTAAACCATTAAACCATTCTTTTATCTCTCTTGGCGTTACACCTAACTTTTCATAAAGTGGTATAACTTTTATGTTTTCAAACCAAGTATACACTTCTTCCAAAAGGTTTCTTAATCTCTTAGAATACTTCAAGGTTCCTTTACATCAAGTCGGTTATAAGTCAAATCAGTTATCTTTTAAAAACCACAAATCATTTCTCATTTACATAGAGTTGTTATAACACTTTATGTTTAAAGGCAATCAAATACATTTAACACGTACGCGTCACCGTACTACATAGTTATACACATATCATGCTAGAACAGATAGGAAGAGGTTCACATACCTCGCGACAGTATCGACTAATAGCAAAACGCTCAAGTACCTCAAACCGTCGCTACACTCTCGGTCAAGCGGATCACTCCACACGTAGTACTACAACCTATAGAGGCCACAAAGCGCCTATTAATATCTTTTAGATCCCGTAGAATATTCTACGAAAATTCGCGACACCTCCCGCACATGGCAGTAAATCTCTCTCTATCGAGGCCGCTACCAAGCCAACCAGGGGTTAACACGCCTAACCGGACGTGTACAAATTCTACTACACAAGATGCTACACAAGTCTCAATGTCTGATCCCATGTAATTACGATTCGATTCTCTTTTTTAAATTCAGGCTTAAGTTGCAAGACATTGCCGTAAGTATTATTCAGGCTTAAGTCAAAAGACATTGCCGCACAATTATAATGTTCAGTTCTATATATAGTATACTTCAACTATATATTCCTACAACATGTAATTTCCAATTACAATAGAAGGTCAAGAGTGTTTACCTCGATAAGCCCAAAATTATCCGAGTTTAAATGTCAATCCTGAGCAAGGTTTAGCTCCTACTCCATGCGCTCCAACCAACCCTTAGAAGTTCTAACCAACTTCTACTTATAACTTCAACTACGGGTGAAGATTTACTTAGGGTTTCGTTTTTGTGACTGAGGGAAGTATAATAGTATTTTGTGGGATTTTGTCCTAGTGTAACGTTGGGAATAGTACAAGGTATGTGGGCGAGGTATTTGGACATAACAACAATACTAGGAGAGTATTTCTATACCACAACAAGGGGTATTTATACGAGACAACTAGGCTAGGGGGGGGTATGTACCCCATGGCCAAGCCTCTACAAAGGGGAGGGTAGGTTTCGCCGAGGGGCCTTGAGAGGGGAGGGTGTGTGGTGGACGAGATCACAAGAGGGAGAGGGAGGGATTGAGACTTAGAAAGATTGCTCAATTTTTGGATGAAGAATGTCTTCAACTAGAGGGGTATTTATAGGTCAAGTGAAAGCCAACCAATGGCCAAGATGAAGACAAGTGCATAGCAAGTGTAAGGCCAAGATTTAGCCATGTGCTACCTTATCCATCTACACAAAAATATCCTACCTAACCCTTGACCAAAATTTCACACCAAAAGCGTGCAAGACTTAGCCCAATTGCCGTCAACCTCTTCCAATGTGAGGTGACACATGTCACCCTCCGCTGTCCAAAATGTTTCGTCTCTGGAAAAATCCGAAAAAATTATTAATGACATAGCCGTAATTTTCCCTTCGAAAGCTGTGTAAACGTTTCGTCGAAAAACGACTCCTTTCGGGTGTTGTGTACAAATTTCAAAACTAGCCAACTTTAAGGCTCAAATTGTATACGTCGCCTCACGCATACATACTCTGGAAATACGGTATAACATTCTCCTCCTTAGAAACATTCGTCCGAATGTTCCTTCTGAACAGATAACGAAGTTCTTCTAACAAGTTGCCAACGCCACACCGCGAAATATCACACGTTCTCTTCCTTACTCGTCGTGCCCTTCTCGGACACTTGAACTCCTCTAGCATACGCATCACACTTGTCATTGCTTTCCCAAAACTTTGGAGTCACCACCTCCAAACTTGGTCATCTTACTAGCTTCAATCTCCCTTAAGGCCATTCCCGCCTTCACGATCCACCTGCGGTCGAACGATCCACGAACTCATACGATGGTTATCTAATCATGGGCCTAGCACCCTCGTGACCCTACCACTGGCGGGACCACCCAGCTGACCCCACTTTGAAATGGACGCGGGTTGGCCCTCAACATGGCCCCAACCCGACCACTTACGCATCAAGCTCTTGTTCCCGATCCGAACAATATTACCTATACAGTCATGAAAGCTACCACTTCCATTACACACTACCTGTGGATTTTATCACACAAAACGTTCTAGGCATAAAAATGCACTCCGACAAGGATCACTTACAAAATGCGTACTCAAGACGGCCTTACATCTAAGGTCTCAATGTAATATTCTAAGGTTCATCATTTTCTCACCCTCAAGCTTACCCTTCTCACAACCGTGTTCTACATCACGTTTTAGCATAACGCTATCCAACATAACACTAAACACATCATCACATCATCAATACATACAAAACTCAGAGGGTTAAGGATATACACGAAAATAGGCGATTCAGAGGACCGCTAAAATCGGGAACTTCCACCGCGACCTACCGTGGCCCGCCGGTGTATGAACATCCCGCTCGACTATGGGAGGTGAAGAACCCGCAATCGATCCGTAGTCCGTGCTATCCTACCGGCTACCCCGGTCGGACAATTTCTCCCAAAATGGCCTGCCGCCGCATGTAAAACAAACTCCTGACTAGCACGACACTCCCACCGTGGAGTCTACCACGGTCACAACGAGGTAGGGTGGCTTCACCGCTAACACCTCGCTCTCTCGAAAATCTGAACCTGGAGCCCGACCGCTCCCGAATACTGGGTGCTCAAGATTGTGGAGGACCACTCAGACTTGTGAGCGCATAACTAGTTCGCTGGCGCGGTCCGCCTCGAAAGTCACCAAAGGACCTCATTGCTCGCCTCTTCTCACGACCTTGGTTATTCCGCCGATTTCTCCGCCTCACCTCCAAGTGCATAAGCTCGCATACGGCAATGTCCATGCCCGGTGAAGAGCTACACCAACAACTCTCGCTAGGTAATCATCGAGCCTCGTAACATATCGGTGCACTCGATCCTCCATACTAGCTACTAATGCGGGGACGCACGCCAATGAGTCGAACTCCACATTGTACTCCCGAACCAGACGCCTGCTCGCCGCAACCCCAAAAATCTGTCGGCCCGAGCCTCTCATCTGCGAGGCAAGAAATGTGCAAGAAAGGCCTCGAGAACTCGTCCCCATAAAGCCGGAAGTGCATGCTCTCCCGACAGCTCACGAATCAAACTGGGCCGATCGCGTATCACGCACCGATGCGAACCTAGGACCACCGACTCGGTCTCCGATGCCTTGATCACTCTCACGATCCGCAGAATCGCCGGATGAACTCCTGCGGATCATCTCGTGCCTCGACCCATAAAACTCGGCGGGTTACACTCGAAAATCCGTAATCTCAAACCGCTCGCCGGGGTGAACTACGGTGCTACTGGATCGAACTGCCGCGTCCGGCTTATCTCAAGTTCGCCACAACCTCGCCATTAATCGGGCCATCTCCTTGTAACTCATCTCATCTCGCCTCACTGTAGGATCGAGGCTCGTGCATCGTGGTCTCAGAGATCGCCACGCTTCTACTCGTATCTTCCTTCGCCGCCGCCTTCGGGCGGGTTGCCTTGCGCGAGGCATAATCGGTAAAGGAAAGGAATACGTCGGAGGGTTCAACTCATCACACACTCTAAGGCACGATCTCGTAATGAGAAGAATGGAAACCAATCCTAAATGTCCTATAGCCTCCGATTATAGATGTGGTGCACAACACACCGATAATCAAGACTTACTAGACACGGTCAGACACTTTCCGAGGACTAATCGCTCGATACCACTTTGTCACGACCAACCGGGCCCGTGATCGTGCCTTACCCCGCACCCTAGTGATACAACATCGAGAAAATCAGAAATAAAAACATGAACATGAATTTAGAGACAAAATAAATAAACAAAGCCAACCAAAAGCTTGCCTTCATCATATATACATAAATACCCGAACAGTTATCCTTTTACAAACCACCGCTCACAAAGCTGCTGCACTTAAGAATTTATACAACAACTATGACGGACAGGGCCCCGCCATACCCACGAATGTACAAGAACCTCTGCACTGTGGTAACATACCAACAGATAAGCCTCCAAGGAACGGAGCTTCCCAAAACGCTGAAATGAGATCCTAAACGCGGATCGACAATGATGTACTCTACCACGCAGATGAACGCAGCCCCCGAAGGGAGGTCAAGACAACAGTACTAAGTATGTGAAACAAGAAATATCAGAATCAAATCATAATAGTCTATAAAAGCGAGATGGTATGATAACCAAACTACAAAGCATACACATAAAGCTTATATCAATTCGTGGTCTCACGCCACAACATCAACCCCGCGTGAGTACCTTCCTCACCGCCGGCGATCATGATATGATAACAACAAGATAGCAATCCAAATGGGAGCATACCCGCGCTACGATCGTGTCGGTATGTCCAAAGGAACAAATAAGACAACATTCCAAATGGAAGCATACCCGCGCGCCACGCATCGTGTCGATGAGTCCAAAGGGAAACAATAAGACAAAGATTCCAAATGGAAGATACCCGTGTGCTACGCGTCGTGTCGATGTCCAAAGGGAAACAATAAGACAAAGATTCCAAATGGAAGCATACCCGCGCGCCACGATCGTGCCGAGATGTCCAAAGGAAACAATAAGCAACAAGGCGGTAATCAAAGTGGAAGCATACCCGCGCGCTACGATCGTGTCGAGATGTCCAAAGTGATTTAACAAAAGTAACACTATCAACGTGAACGTGCGTGGAATTTATCCGTCACCGCGGCCACGCCCAAGTAAGTTCTCAACAAGTCAACCGATCCTCCATCGAGAGACGCGGTAGTATAGAAACACAATTCTTGCACAACAAAGGCTATCACAACAAGCATAGGCAAGTTTCACAACAACAAGCATAGGCAAGTTTCACAACAACAAGCATAGGCAGGTTTCACCACAACTCAAAGTACTTTCATTTTTATGCCAAGGTCCGGGTTTTAACCCTAAAGTACTACGCACGTTAAATTCCTTTTAAGAGATTCATTCTTTGTATAAAAGTCACCCGATACCCGTAGTATAAAATAGAGTGACTTACATCCTTTAAGTAAACCAAAACAACTTCCATACTTTCTTTTTTTTTTTTTTAAAAGTCAAGTTACCACGTTAAAACCAATGATAAAACCTTTCTTTTGTTTTCATAAGGTCATTATAACCAACTTCCCATAAAGCTGTTATAACACCTTATGCTTTAAACCATTTTAAGACAACACAATGCCTTTCTTTTCCCTAAGGTTCCAGTTTGCCTAATTTTAATTACGCAAGTCTCTTTTTAAAAGTTTCATAGTTCAATGTCTTAATTTCTTTTAAAACAATTGAGTAACATATGCCATAAGCGAGTAGGTTATTCTTGTTCATAATCAATCTTATTAAGCAGCCATGATCTAGAAAATGTAATATCATTTTGTCTCATCTTAGCTTCTATGCAGATGGAGGTTTCTACTGGTTTTAATAATACTTAATTATTCAATACATTTCCCTTTATTAACGCTGCAGTGGTTTGTCGATACACATTCTGATTTCCGAAATCAGTAAAACATTATTCCTTCCAAAAACCAAGTACTCATTACTCACGAATGAGGTTTCACACAAACATCCCTATTAAGTCAAGTCTCTTAACTTCTAAACCATTAAACCATTCTTTTTATCTCTCTTAAGGCGTTACACCTAACTTTTCATAAAGCTGGTATAACTTTTATGTTTTCAAACCAAGTATACACTTCTTCCAAAAAGGTTTCTTAATCTCTTAGAATACTTCAAGGTTCCTTTACATCAAGTCGGTTATAAGTCAAATCAGTTATCTTTTAAAAACCACAAATCATTTCTCATTTACATAGAGTTGTTATAACACTTTATGTTTAAAGGCAATCAAATACATTTAACACATGTACGTCTACCGTACTACATAGTTATACACATATCATGCTAGAACAGATAGGAAGAGGTTCACATACCTCGCGACGAGTATCGACTAATAGCAAAACGCTCCAAGTACCTCAAACCGTCTGCTACACTCTCAGTCAAGCAGATCACTCCACACGTAGTACTACAACCTATAGAGGCGACTCTGCGCGTATTAATATCTTTTAGATCCAGACGTAGTATATTCTACAGAAATTTCGGCAGCACCTCCCCCACCGCAACAGCTTAAATCTCCTCTATCGAGTGGCTACCAAGCCAACCAGGGGGGGGTTAACACGTATAACCGGACGTGTACAAATTCTACTACACAGTAATGCTACAAGTCATCGTAATACACCCTATGTAATTACGATTCATTCTCTTCTTTAAATTCAGCTTAAGTCGCAAGACATTGCGTAAGTATTATTCAGCTTAAGTCAAAAGACATTGCCGCACAATTATAATGTTCATTCTATATATAGTATACTTCAACGATATATTCCTCCAACATGTAATTTCCAAGTACAATAGAAGGTCAAGAGTGTTTACCTCGATAAGCCCAAAAGTATCCGAGTTTAAATGTCGATCCTGAGCAAGGTTTAGCTCTACTCGTGCGCTCAGGCCGCTCCAACCAACCCTTAGAAGTTCTAACCTTCTACTTATAACTTCAACTACGGGTGAAGATTTACTTAGGGTTTCGTTTTTGTGGTGAGGAAGTATAATAGTATTTTACGGGCTTTTGTACAAGTGTAACTTTGGGAATACTACAAGGTATTTGACATAACAACAATACTAGGAGAGTATTTCTATACCACAACAAGGGGTATTTATACGAGACAACTAGGCTAGGGGTATGTACCACGGCCAAGCCTACAAAGGGAGGGTAGGTTTCGGCCAGGGGCCTTGAGAGGGGGAGGGGTGTGTGGTGGACGAGATCACAAGAGGGAGAGGGAGGGTTTGAGACTTAGAAAGATTGCTCAATTTTTGGATGAAGAATGTCTTCAACTAGAGGGGTATTTATAGGTCAAGTGAAAGCCAACCAATGGCCAAGATGAAGACAAGTGCATAGCAAGTGTAAGGCCAAGATTTAGCCATGTGCTACCTTATCCATCTACACAAAAATATCCTACCTAACCCTTGACCAAAATTTCACACCAAAAACGTGCAAGACTTAGCCCAATTGCCGTCCAACCTCTTCCAATGTGAGGGTGACACAAGTCACCCTACCTATGGTCCAAAATGTTTCGTCTCTCGGAAAAATCCGCAAAAATTATTAATGACATAGCCGGAATTTTCCCTTCGAAAGCTGTGGAAACGTTTCGTCGAAAAACGACTCCTTTCGGGTGTTGTGTACAAATTTCGAAACTAGCCAACTTTAAGGCTCAAATTGTATACGTACGCCCTCACGTACATACTCTGGAAATACGGGGTATAACAGCAGTGGTTTGTCGATACTCCTTCTGATTTCCGAAATCAGTAAAACATTATTCCCTTTTAAAACCAAGTACTCATTACTCACGAATGAGGTTTCACACAAACATCCATATTAAGTCTAGTCTCTTATCTTTTAAGATTAAGTCTCTTAACTTCTAAATCATTAAACCGTTCTTTTTATCTCTCTTAAGACGTTACACCTAACTTCTCATAAAGCTGGTATAACTCTTATGTTTTCAAACCAAGTATACACTTCTTTCAAAAAGGTTTCTTAATCTTTTAGAATACTTCAGTTCTTTATGATCACACATCAAGTCGCTTATAAGTCAAATCGCTTATCTTTTAAAAACCACAAAGCATTTCTCATTTACATAGAGTTATAACCAACTTCCCATAAAGCCGTTATAACACTTTATGTTTAAAAACAATCAAATACATTTAACACATGTATGTCTACCGTACTACATAGTTATACACATATCATGCTAGAACAGATAGGAAGAGGTTCACATACCTCGCGACGATTATCGACTAATAGCAAAACGCTCCAAGTACCTCAAACCGTCGAATACACTTTAAGCCAAGCAGATCACTCCACACGTAGTACTACAACCTATAGAGTCCACAAGGCGCCTATTAATATCTTTAGATCCCGACGTAGAATATTCTACAGAAAATTCGCAAAGACTCTCCCCGCAACAGCGTAATTCTCCTCCTCTATCGAGGTCGGCTACCAAGCCAACCATGGGGGGGGTTTTACACGTTTAACCGGACGTGTACAATTCTACTTCACAGTAATGCTATACAAGTCTACTGTAATACAGTCCTAAGTAATTACAGTTCAGTTCTCTTCTTAAAGTTCAGGCTTAAGTCGCAAGACATTGCCGTAAGTATTATTCAGGCTTAAGTCAAAAGACATTGCCGTAAGTATTATTCAGGCTTAAGTCAAAAGACATTGCCGTAAGTATTATTCAATTCTATATATAGTATACTTCAACTATATATTCCAACAACATGTAATTTCTAATTACAATAGAAGGTCAAGAGTGTTTACCTCGATAAGCCCAAAATTATCCAAGTTAAATATGTCGATCCTGAGCAAGGTTTAGCTCCTAATTGCACGCTCCGAGTGCTCCAATAAACCCTTAGAAGTTATACTCAACTTCTACTTAACACTTCAACTACTTATGAAGAGTTTTCCAAAGGGTTTCGTTTAGTGGCTAAAGGAAAGTATACTAGTATTTCCGGCTTTACGATAGAGGTAACTTTTGGAAAGTACTACAAGGTATTTGGGCTAAAGTATTTGGGCATTACAACAATACTAGAGTATTTCTATACCACAAAAGGGGTATTATACGAAAACAACTAGTCAGTGGGGGTACCCTACTGGCTAGAACACTACAAAGGGAAGGGAAGCTTTCGGCCATGGCCTTTCTCAAAGGGAGGGTTTGGACGATTTTAACTCACAAGGGAAGAGATTTCAAGACTTGGAAAATGATTTTGATGAAGAAAGTTCATCAACTAAGGGGGTATTTATAGGTCAAGGAATGGCCAACCAATGGCCAAGATTCTTCCAAGTGTTAGGCAAGTGTAGGCTAGGATTAAGCCATGCACCTTATCCATCTACCACACCAACTTGCACAAAATATCCTACCAACTAAAGTGCCCTTATTTCGTCCCATTGCCGTCCCTAAGCTTCCAATGTGAGGGTGACACATGTCACCCTCCCGTTGGTCCAAAATGTTACGCCTCTAAAAATCCGCAAAAATTATAAATGACATAGCCGAATTTTCCTTCGCAAGTTTAGTAAAACGTTTCATTTAAAACGATTCTTTTCGGCACTTGTGCCCAAATTTCGAATCTTGCCAAAACCTTAAGGCTCAAATTTAAATACGTACGCCCTACGTACATACTCTGGAAATACGGGGTATAACACTTAACTTTTAAGAAATCAAGTTTCTTAACTTTAGAAATCAAGTCTCTTATCTTTAGAGTATCAAGAAATCAATACTTTCCAAATCAAGTATTCTATACTTTTAAATCAAGTCATTCCTTCCTTTAATAATCAAGTCCCATAACTTGAAAAATAAAGTCTCTTAACCTTTTAAGAATTTAAGGTTCATAGTCTTAAAAATTCATAACGTAAACTCTTTAAATTAAGTAACATATACTTTTGTGCGTTGTTAATAGGTTATACTTGTTTATAATGATCTTATTAAAGCAGCCATGATCTAGAAAATGTAATACAATTTTGTCTTATCTTAGCTTCTATGCAGATGGAGAATTCTACTCATTTTAATTTAATTGATTGTCGATACATTTTCTTTTATTAACGCTGCAATGGCTTGTTCGATACTTATTCTTATTCGTGCAGTAACTTAGCAAAGTCAACTAGACTCCAAATACTTCCTAACGACTCTTACCAACATCCCCCATAAGACTTGGTAAGAACTTAGGATAACTTAGACGTAGCTTTTACATAAAGTAAATCAACATACATACCTCTTAACTTCTAAGAGTAGAAGGGATCATGAAATAACACCACATGTATATTTCATACATAGAATCATGCCAAAAGAAGGAAGGGGTTCACATACCTCGCGACGATTATCGACAAGTGGCAAAATGCTCCAAATTACCTTAACTTTGATAGCTATTCCATCCTTTAAGTAGAATACGTTATACGTAGTACTTCAACCTAAAATGACAATAGTACTTCTATCAACTACAAGCTATCAAGTGTAGGACTTATACCAAATAATGGCCCTCTAATTCTACGGAAAATTGGGCAGCACTTCCTTTGTTTCTACGCATTTTCCACCTTTCCAAGGCCCGTATTCATCAACCAACAAGCCACATTTAAGGCACCACCAACAGTTAGCCAAAGGGGATTACACGCCTAACTGGACGTGTAAAATTCTGCCCCACAGTTATACAAAACAGTCCACAAATCAGCCCATAAAAACAGTCCGCAATCCAACCATAACGAGGGTAAAATGTGAGGCCTTTTAACGCCTTTCCACACCCTTATTCCCTTAGGACTTTCATTAGCAACTACTACACTTAAACATGCATAACAACAACTAAATTTCCAGCATTTAATACCTCAAAACAGTCCACTAAACGACACAACAACGCCTAACGCTTTGGGCGGTTTCTACCACAACAACTACAATCCGATAACTCGTTCCTTAATCCATTTTATTCCAATTCGTGTTCCAAAACTTCTACATAAGTTATAACAACTTATTAACAACAATATTAAGCCATTATAACATGCAATAGGTGAATATAACAACGAAAATAACCAACGAATTCCATTTGCACCAAATCTGTCCCAAATCGGTTTTAGCCCCAAAAATGGATCAAACGCTTTTTATTCTTCATTCTTTTCTAACACAAGTTCATCCATACATAATAACAATAAGTAATATCCAATTACTTTAAAAGAAGAAGGACTTTTACCTCATTTTTTTGCCCAAAAATGCCCCAAAACAGTCCGGTATTTATTGGTGCGCAGTTTTCATTTCACTCCACTTCTTCAAGTTCTAATCACATATATGTACCCCCTACAACCTTAGGAACAACTTCTCTTTGAATCTCACTTCCAAAAAGTCGACGGAACCCCTAGGGTTTTGGCATCAACTTTCGGCCAAGACAAGTAAAAACGTGTAGAATATTAATCTAGGCTTAGCACTTGGTTTAAGGGCATAATCTTGGAGAAATAAATTGATCAACAATGGTTGTTCTTAGCCAAGGGGCTCTCGAAATTATGGAGCTAAAGGGGAGAAGATGAGAGCTTATTTTTTGGTCTAAGTGTAAAGTGATCCAAGTCTTGCAAGACTTGGATATGTATAGCCAAGTGGAGTGGGACCCATGTCCACTTGTCCCCTCTCAAAATATCTAATTTGTTGTCATATTAGCAAGACAAGTGGAGGGGTGCCACGTGTCGCCCTCCGATTGGTCCAAAATATTATAATTTTTCGAAGGTCCCCGCGAAATTGTGAAATTCTCACGACCCCATATTATCAATTCCAACACCTTATAATCCAATACTAAGTCCATAAATCCAATTAGAAGTATTATACTCCAAGTTAATAATTTTTCCGTCGTCACATTTTTTTCCCGAAATTTTCCTTAATAAAATGTAATTATTCTTTTCTTCCAAAATTCAAATCTTAAATCCTTAATCACGTTCTCAATTAGTAGCCCTGGTATTACGGGGTGTAACATCCTTCCCCTCTTAGAAACATTCATCCTCGAATGTTCATCTAAGGTCTCAATAGTTAGCTAGTATTCCACGATTCTCGATTATTTCATGTCCCAATCTTACATTATCTCTCCCCTCATACGGGTAAGATAGTTTCTCATAATCTCAATATCATAGTTTCTCATAATCTCAATATCATGTTGTCCTAATCACAACAACCATATTTACTCCATAAAAATATTATTCGTGCATCTCACTTAAGCATACAACACAGCTTAATCTAATAACATGGTATGTCCATAAGTCAATTAAACTTGATTTTTCAAGAGTCTATCACAATCTTAGTCAGTTCATTACCTCTTGACTATTCCAAATAAGTACATATATAAAGCCTAGGTGTGGATTCAATAAACTGTTTCACACCTTCCAAGTAATTATTAAGGCTTAACCAACTCATGGTAACTCATAATCATTCTAGGCAACACACATATGACCCCAAATAAATACGCTCGTACAGATACACATCATCATTATACCAACTGTACAACAGTTTTACCAACCTGGATACGAAGTCCATATAATCCTTTCTGGGTCACTGTTGCCTTTCTCATAACTGCAATCAAAATAACACGTTAGGGAGAGACTACCATAACAACACAGCTATATCGCACGATCTCAGAGTGAGAAAAAGGGAAACCAATCCTAAATGTACTATAGCCTCCTGTTTATAGATGTGGGGCACAACACATCGATAAACAAGACTCTACTATACACGGCGTCAGACATGCCGAGGACTAATCGCTCGATACCACTCATCACGCCCCAAATCTCAAGCTCGTGATTGGTGCCCCTACCGCACCCTTCTACCCATACAACATAAATAAACCGGAAGATAAATATCACTCTTTTTTTTTAAAACAAAGGCAAAGCGGGAAAGGCTTCGTATAAATATAAATCACTCGAAGTGGTCAACGTCAGACAACAATGTAAATACAACTTACTCCACCGGCCACATATGAATACATGCACTCTAAGAAGGTGACAACAACTATGACGACAAGGCGCCCGCTGCACCTGAATATTCCTAGCCATAATGACAAACTCCGGAACTTGGAGCCATCTCAAAATGCTGAACAATGATCCTAAGCTCGCGGATCCACAACTGTGTACCTAGACCTACGGACATGAACGCAACCCCCCTAAGGGGGTCAGTACAACAAGTACTAAGTATGGAACGGAAATAAAGTACATTAAACAAGATCATAACTGTACAAAAGAATGGCAGGGGCAAGTATAAAAATTAAAATACCAGATCCTACCGTGCCATTTTAACTCATGAAATCAATCGTACATTAATCATTCTTTTCCTTCTTTCAATAAGAATTAACATCATATTCTTACATACATACTTAAGAATTCGATCAAGTTTTTCCACATAACTTACATATCTTACATAACATAATTCGGCTCTTTATGGAGGGACTTCTTATTTGGGAGCTTACTTTGATTGCCCATACATGATAACGTAACCCGGCCCATTTGCGGGACACGGCGAAGTCATACAAAAGTCTTCCCACGAAAATATACTTCCCGGCACATTCTGGGACGCGATAAGGTCATATAGTCTGCCCATAAAGGTATACTTCCCGGCCCATTCACGACGCGACATCGCATATAGTTCCGCCCATAAAGGTATCTCGCCGGCCCATTTCTCGGGACACGATAATGTCATATAGTTTGTCCATAAAGGTATCTCGCCCGCCCATTCTCGGACGCGATAATGTCATATGGTTCGCCCATAAAGGTATACCGCCCGCCATTCACGACGCGATAATGTCATATAGTTCGCCCATAAAGGTATCTTGCCCCATTCACGAGGCGATAATGTCATATAGTCTACCCATAAAGGTATATTGCCCGCCCATTCACGACGCGATAATGTCATATAGTCCGCCATAAAGGTATACCGCCGGCCCATTCCTCGGATGCGATAATGTCATATAGTCCGCCCATAAAGGTATCTCGCCGCCCATTCTCGACGCGATAATGTCATATAGTCTAACCATAAAGGTATCTCGCCTACTATTCACGGGATGCGATAATGTCATATAGTCTGCCCAGAAAGGTATCTTGCCGGCCCATTCACGACGCGATAATGTCATATAGTGCGCCCATAAAGGTATACCGCCCCATTCTCGACGCGATAATGTCTCTTTACATAACATTTTAAATCATTTTTTTCACTTCTTCTTTAGTCGTTATAACAACTCCCCATAAAGCTATTATAACAACCTTTCACTTTAGAGAACTTAAGGCACTTTTATTTCTTTTTACATTAGGGAAAATTAAACCCAAAAGTACCACGTACATACATACTTAAAAAGAATCATAAAACTCCTTCTCTTCTTAAATTCATAAACTTCTTCTTTTAAAAACTCAAGTTACATAGCTTTCAAAAAAAATACTTCAAGTCTGTTAACTTTTAAGAAATCAAGTTTCTTAACTTTAGAAATCAAGTCTCTTATCTTTAGAGTATCAAGAAATCAATACTTTCCAAATCAAGTATTCTATACTTTTAAATCAAGTCATTCCTTCCTTTAAGAATCAAGTCCCATAACTTGAAAAATAAAGTCTCTTAACCTTTTAAGAATTTAAGGTTCATAGTCTTAAAAATTCATAACGTAAACTATTTAAATTAAGTAACATATACTTTTGTGCGTTGTGACTAGGTTATACTTGTTTATAATGATCTTATTAAAGCAGCCATAATCTAGAAAATGTAATACAATTTTGTCTTATCTTAGCTTCTATGCAGATGGAGAATTCTACTCATTTTAATTTAATTGATTGTCGATACATTTTCTTTTATTAACGCTGCAATGGCTTGTTCGATACTTATTCTTATTCGTGCAGTAACTTAGCAAAGTCAACTCGACTCCAAATACTTCCTAACGACTCTTACCAACATCCCCCATAAGACTTTGTAAGAACTTAGGATAACTTAGACGTATCTTTTACATAAAGTAAATCAACATACATACCTCTTAACTTCTAAGAGTAGAAGGGATCATGAAATAACACCACATGTATATTTCATACATAGAATCATGCCAAAATAAGGAAGGGGTTCACATACCTCGCGACGATTATCGACAAGTAGCAAAATGCTCCAAATTACCTTAACTTTGATAGCTATTCCATCCTTTAAGTAGAATACGCTATACGTAGTACTTCAACCTAAAATGACAATAGCACTTCTATCAACTACAAGTTATCAAGTGTAGGACTTATACCAAATAATGGCCCTCTAATTCTACGGAAAATTGGGCAACACTTCCTTTGTTTCTACGTACTTTTCCACCTTTTCCAAGGCCCGTATTCATCAACCAACAAGCCACATTTAAGGCACCACCAACAGTTAGCCAAAGGGGATTACACGCCTAACTGGACGTGTAAAATTCTGCCCCACAGTTATACAAAACAGTCCACAAATCAGCCCATAAAAAGTCCGCAATCCAACCATAACGAGGGTAAAATGTGAGGTCTTTTAACGCTTTTCCACACCCTTATTCCCTTAGGACTTTCATTAGCAACTACTACACTTAAACATGCATAACAACAACTAAATTTCCAGCATTTAATACCTCAAAACAGTCCACTAAACGACACAACAACGTCTAACAGTTTTGGGCAGTTTCTCGGCCACAACAACTACAACCCGATAAATCGTTCCTTAATCCATTTTATTCCAATTCGAGTTCCAAAACTTCTACATAAGTTATAACAACTTATTAACAAAAATATTAATCCATTATAACATGCAATAGGTGAAGATAACAACGACAATAACCAACGAATTCCATTTGCACCAAATCTGTCCCAAATTGGTTTTAGCCCCAAATATGGATCAAACGCTTTTTATTCTTCATTATTTTCTAACACAAGTTCATCCATACATAATAACAATAAGTAATATCCAATTACTTTAAAAGAAGAAGGACTTTTACCTCATTTTTTTGCCCAAAAACGCCCCAAAACAGTCCGGTCTTTATTGGTGCGCAGTTTTCGTTTCGCTCCACTTCTTCAAGTTCCAATCACATATATGTACCCCCTACAACCTTAGGAGCAACTTCTATTTGAATCTCACTTCCAAAAAGTCAATGGAACCCCTAGGGTTTTGGCATCAACTTTCGGCCAAGACAAGTAAAAACGTGTAGAATATTAATCTAGGCTTAGCACTTGGTTTAAGGGCATAATCTTGGAGAAATAAATTGATCAACAATGGTTGTTCTTAGCCAAGGGGCTCTCGAAATTATGGAGCTAAAGGGGAGAAGATGAGAGCTTATTTTTTGGTCTAAGTGTAAAGTGATCCAAGTCTTGCAAGACTTGGATATGTATAGCCAAGTGGAGTGGGACCCATGTCCACTTGTCCCCTCTCAAAATATCTAATTTTTTGTCATCTTAGCAAGACAAGTGGAAGGGTGCCACGTGTCGCCCTCCGATTGGTCCAAAATATTATAATTTTTCGAAGGTCCCCGCGAAATTGTGAAATTCTCGGCGGACCCCATATTATCAATTCCAACACCTTATAATCCAATACTAAGTCCATAAATCCAATTAGAAGTATTATACTCCAAGTTAATAATTTTTCCGTCGTCACATTTTTTTTCGAAATTTTCCTTAAGAAAATGTAATTATTCTTTCTTTCCTTCCAAAATTCAAATCTTAAATCCTTAATCACGTTCTCAATTAGTAGCCCTGGTATTACGGGGTGTAACAATATATGTATATGACTTCATTCACCAAGTCCCACATTGGGCCAGGTACGGTATATTATATGGACATACATGACTCTCATTTCATAAAGCACATGTGCATTGGTATCTTTGATTATTATACTTGTCTCATGACATATTTTGGTCAGTAATGATCTTTTTTACAGTACATCATGTTTTATATACTCGGTACATTTTTCGTACTAACCCCCCTTTCTCCTGGGGGATGTGTTTCATGTCCGCAGGTACAGGTACTCAGTTTGGTGATCCTCCAGTCTAGGATTTCCACTCAACTATTTGGAGAACTCCTGTCACGACCCGACCCCGGGACCGCGACTGGTGCCCTACCTGGGCACCCTTACAGGTAAACATCAGAGAAAATCAGCGGAACATACATGAAACTTATAAATAAAACATCGGAAGTAAAACAACAGGTTAGCCGATGGCTACCTTCCGAACATATATAAATACAACCAAAGCTTGCCTCATTTCTTTTACAAATCGACCCACAATATGTGACTGCACCTCTAAGAGTTTTAACATAACCATCGTATGGACAGTGGCCCCGCATACCTGAATATACATGAATCTACTACCTCGTGGAAAACTGCACCAAGAGCTAAGCTCCGGAGCAAATGGAGCTTTCTCAAAATCAACCGAGATCCTAAGAGCAAGGATCACCAACACGTACCTAAAACTGCGGCATGAACGCGACTCAAGGGGTCACAACAAATTTAATATGGAATGAAATAACGTCAAAGAAATGATCATAATCAGACAAAAGAATGACAAGGACAAGTATAAAAATACATACGGATCCCGCCGTGTCATTACCACTTATGAACTTAATTTCACATCAATATCTTTTCCATTCCATTAAGAGTTATAGCCATATCTTACGTACTTACTTAGGAGAAGTCATTAAGTTCATTTCTATCTAACTTACTTATCTTTCATAACATAGTCCGCCCACTACGGAGGACACATATACTACCCTACCAAATCGACGCGATCAAGTCACACCAATATCAAAGCATGCCCGTGGAATCCCCATCACCGCCGATACCTAAAAGTGTAAAACATAACCATGGGTCTCACGCCCATAATATCAATCAAAACAGTGGTATAACGTCTGGGCTTGCCTCATTTATACTCTTACCGGAGAAGGTGGTAAGCAGGGGTATAACGTCTGGGCTTGCCCTCATTTATACTCTTACCCGGAGAAGGTGGTATAACGTCTTGGGGCTTGCCCTCATTTATACTCTTACCCTATCTCAATCTGGTCCAAACAACACATAAAGCAGTGGTACAAATGTCTGGGGTTTACTTATACCTCGTATTTCAGAGTATGCACGTAAGGGAATACGTACAAAAGTTTAGCCTTAAAGATTAAGCCAAGTTCGAAATTGTGCACAACTCGCTTAAAGAATCGTTTTCCGACGAAACGTTTCCACAGCTTTCGTAGGATAAATTCCGGCTATGCCATTTCTAATTTTTGCGGATTTTTCCGAGAGACGAAACATTTTGGACCAACGGGAGGGCGATACTTGGCACCCTCCAATTGGTGGACTTCAAATCGTCCATTTGGACGAATTGGCTAAGCAATGGCACGTTTTTTGTGCCTTGTGCACAAGTCAAGGAGTTGGTAGGATATTTGTGTATAGTTAATCCTCACCCTACACTTGCCTTGCACTTGTCTAAATCTTGGCCATTGGTTGGCCACTTCTTGACCTATAAATACCCCCCTTAAGATGAAGAGTTCTTCATCCACAAAGCTTTCCAAGTCTTGAAAATCCTCTCCTCTCCCTTTGTAGATCTTTTTGTCCAACACTCCTCCCCCTCCCCTTGTGAAGGCCCTTGGCCGAATACCCCCCCCTAGCCTAGCCAAAAATCTACCCCCCCTCCCTTGGTAGAAAAGTTGCCTTCTTGTATTGTTATAATGCCCAAAATACCCTAGCCCAAATAACTTACTACTTAGTAGAAGTTGTGAAAAACTTCTAAGGTTTCCTTGGAGCATACAACTTAGGAGCAAAACCTTGCTCAGGCGCGACTTTTTCTAGGATATTATTGGGCTTACCGAGGTAACTAATCCTAACCCTCTTTTGAATTAGAGAATACTTACTGTAGTAGTATTAGAATAAGTATCAAATACTTAGAAGAATATCACAGAATAGAATTGAACTGTTACCACGATGAAGGGTTTAAAGAAGAATAATCAAATCAGATTACATGAATTTGTTTTCACGATGAACTTATATATCTCACCGAGTAGGGAAGTGCTGCCCGACTTTCCGTAGAATTATGAACCCTCTGTTTAGAATGACCATCAGAGTAGTCTTTGATAGTTATTTGTGACTATTATAGGTTGACTCTCGCGCGACATATTCACTTGGCGGTGGTTTTATTTGAGAAGGTATGTGATTCTTCCTAAAGCATGATATTTTACAATATATATATAGTACGGTGAGCGTACGTGTTAATCGAATAATAACTACGGCAATGTCTTTGACTTAAGCCTGAATAATACTTACGGCAATGTCTCACGGCTTAAGCCTGAATAACACTTACGGCAATGCCTCACGGCTTAAGCCTGAATAATAAAGATCTGAAAGCATTTCAAAGAATATCAATCATTTTTAACAGAAGAGAACTAACTGGTTTTTAAAACAGAAGCTTAAGAGTTATACTAGCTTTATGGGAAGTTGAGTATAACCACTTAAGATTGATACAAGAAACAAGTTTGACTATGTGTGTATAACAGACTTAAATTGAATTGTGAAAAGAATAATAAGATGGTTTGATAAGTAGACATGATATGATGCTATGTGTGTTAGTGTCTTGTAACGTTTGTGAAAAATAGTATTCTTGTTGTGCTTATGTTGTTTAAAGATAAGTTGTTACGTTAGTGTACCATCACTCACCTCTTGAGATGATACAGGGGTTGCGCCTCCGACGGGGTAGACTCGGTGATGCAGGACCATGATTCGAGAATACCTCATGCGGGTCCAGGGTGCCTATGCGGAGCTACGAGAGTTCCAGGTTAGTATGCGGGGTTATGCCTCATGCGGTCTATGTGGCCATGCGGACAACGAGTCGGGGCGATGCGAGTAGCTACCTCGATGCGGGGTTATACCTCATGCGGGCCCGTGAGTGGCCTATGCGGACTCGGGAGTCCAGATTAGGCTTGCAGAGTGATAATACGGCGAGTGGCCTGCTTCAATCATTCGCGGCCTAGAAAAGACCTATTACAGTTTACCTATTGTTGCTCTTGTTTGCGATGTGGCTATGTGCGGGTTCCTCGTTGTTTCATACATACTTGCAAAACTGTTTTTAAAATGATATGTTTCATTTAAGTATTTCTGATTTCATATACTTAGTACTGTTATCGACCTCTCCCGGGGCTGCGTTCATGCCGCGGTAAGAGGCGGCAGTGCTAGATCCACATTCTTAGGATCTCTACGTTGGTGTCGGGAGCTCCATCTTTTAGGAGGCTCTACTTTTGGGTATGATCTCCTGTTGTAGATAGTTTTGTCTGATCAGGGTATGGCGGGGCCTGTCCGCCATAGTTGTATATTTCCTTAGAGGTGCGTAGTCATGTTATGCGATTGTCGGATGTATCGCTAAACCATGTTTATATATATATCTTAGAAAGCGATGTTTTCTCACATAAAGCGTGTCTATTTTATAAATCGTTTCATGTCTTGCTTTATATTTCCGATTACTCGATGTATGACTACTTGGGTGCCGGTAAGGCACGATCCACGCCCCGAAGGTCGTGACAAAAGTGGTATCGAGCGATTAATCCTCGGAAAGTGTCTCTGCATCGTATCTAGTAGAGCCTTGATTATCGGTGTGTTGTGCACCACCAATAATCGTGAGGCTATAGGATATTTAGGATTGGTTTCCATTCTTCTCATTCAGAGATCGTGCTTTAGAGTCGTGTTATAGGTTGGACCCTCTAACGTATTCCTTTCTATGTGATTATGCCTCCACGTAAGGCAACCGGGCCCGAAGGGCAAAGCGTGAGGAGGCGCTAGCAGACACCCAGTCACGAGGGCTCGTGCCCGATCTATACCAGAGACGGCGAGTTCTATGACGCCGCCCGGCCAAAGAGACCACAGTACCACACCTCGCATCCCACGGCTGGGGCGGAGAGTTAGGCAAGGAGATGGCCCACTTTTGCTAAAGTTGTGGCCCGTCTGAGAGAGATTGGATCTGGCGGTTCAGTTCGGCTCGGCTCGATCGCACCCGTGGTAAACCCGAGGGCAGATAGTTTGAGGCTACGAGATTTCTTGAGTTGTAGCCCGCGAGTTTTACTGGTGGCGGAGGATGATCCGCAGGAGTTCATCCGTCGCCTTGAGAGGATCATGAGGGTGATCAAGGCCTCGAGAGACAGTCTGTGACCTTCGGGTCGCATCGGCTGCGTGATCGCGATCGATTGGTTTGATTCATGGGAGTTATCCCGAGAAAGCTGCGTCCCCGCCTACTTGGGATGAGTTCTCGAGGCTTTCCTCACTCACTTCTTGCCTCGCGGATGAGGAGGGCGCGGGCGGATAGATTTTTACTACTGAGGCAGAGCGGACGCATTGTCAGGGAGTACAATGTCGAGTTTGATTCATTGGCTCGATATGTCCCAGCATTGGTAGCAGATATGGAAGATAGGGTGCACCGCTATGTCACCGGGCTAGACGACTATATGGCCGAGTCATGTTCGGGTGTTTCTCTCGGTAGGGTATGGACATTACCGCGTGCGAGCTCACGCCTTGGATGCGAGGAGCGCAGAGGTCGACGAGTGGGCGACGAGAAGAAGGCCGGGGCGGAAGGTCTTACGGTGGTTATCGTGGTGGCGGCCTCGCAGCGATCTAGGTTCGCACCACGGCCCGGCTCGAGCACTCTGCACCGTCCTCGGCCACGGCGAGTTTTCGAGGCGCACTGGGGCCCAGGGCTTGGGCGTCCAGTAGCAGAGTGCGGCGATCGGGACCATCCCGGTGTGGGCGATGCGGTAGATCCATTACGGGAAGTGTGGTACTACTTTTGGAGCTTGTTCTGATTGTGGCGGCAGGTCACTGCGAGGATTGTCCGGCCGGCGTGGCCCGGTGGTAGGGCTCGTGGTTAGTTCTTGCCGCCATCATCTCCTCTGATTACTCGCCGGGCGAGGGTGCTCGTGGGTCAGCCAGTCGCGGCAGGTCGTGGCTCGGGTCGATTCTAGCGGTCCTCGAGAACCGCATTTATGCTTTGTCCACCAACAGGATCGTGAGGCCTCACCGATGTCGCCACAGTACCTTATCGGTTCACGGGTTTGATGTGTATGCTTTGATAGATCCGTTTTCTACTCTGTCCTATATATCTCCCATTTTTTCTAGTAGGATAGTTATAGTTCATGAGTCCATTGACCCTTTCGAGGTAGCTAGGCCAGTGGGTGGTTCGGTGGTAGCTCGGCGGGTATATAGAGCTTGTCTGTGACCATTTGATCGTCGGACCACTAGCCGACTTGATAGAGTTGGAGATGATTGACTTCGACGTGATTATGGGGATGGATTGGCTAGCTTCTTGCTACGCCAATGTAGACAGAGAGAGAAGTAATGCGGTTCGGTTTCACGAGGCGGTTGTTGAGTGGGAGGAGCACGGTATCGCGAGGGGTAGGTTTATTTCCTACCTCAAGGCTAGGAAGATGGTGCGAGAAGGGTATATCTACCATCTCGTTGGTGTTTGATCTGAAGGCTGCGGTACAGTTATCGATCGATTCGATGGTCGTGAGTTCCCAGGCGTGTTTCTAGATGACCTCGGGTATCCTCCCGAGAGGAGATCGAGTTTGTATTGACATATTGCGGACACTCGGCCTATTTCCATTCCGCCATACTGAGAATGGCGCTGCCGAGTTGAGAGAGTTGAAGGATCGGCTTAGAGATTTCTTTGGAGAAGGGCTTCATCAGGCCTAGTGTTTCTCCCCGGGAGCGCGGTATTGTTCGTGAAGAAGAAGGGCGGGGCCTGCACATGTGTGTTGATTACATGCGGTGAACAAGGTGACCATTAAACGAATACCCTTCCGGGATTGATGATTTGTTCGACCGGTTGCGAGTGCGAGATATTTCTACAATATTGATCTGCGATCGGGCTATCATCAGTGCAGTCGAGAGGTGGATGTCCCTAGATCGCATTCGGACGTGCGGGCATTATGAGTTCAGGGTCATGTCTTTTGGGTTGACCAATGCTCCGGCGGTATTCATGGATTTGATGAACCGAGTGTTCAAACCATTTTTGGACACGTTTGTGATAGTGTTCATTGATGATATCTTGGTTTATTCTCGCTCAGAGCGAGAGCACGCGAGCATTTGAGGCTATCTTGTGCTTCTCCAGGACCAGCAGTTGTACGCCAAGTTTTCCAAATGTGAGTTTTGGTTGACTTCAGTGGCGTTTCTTGGGCATATTGTCGGGGCTGATGGCATTCGAGTGGATACGGCCAAAATCGAGGCAGTCAGGACTTGGCCGAGACCTACTACTCCGACGGAGGTTCGCAGTTTTCTGGGCCTTGCAGGTTATTATCGGCGGTTCGTGGAGAAGTTTGCTTCTATCTCTGCACCATTGACTAGGCTGACTCAGAAGGCAGCCAAGTTCGATGGTGATGCTTGTGGCGGGGTTTCGATTCTTGAAAGAGATTGACGACCGCCCCCGTTCTTACTCTTCCAGAGGGTCCAGACGGTTATGTTGTGTATTGTGATGCGTCAGGCATCGGGTTGGGATGTGTGTTGATGCAGCATGGCAGAGTTATAGCATATGCATCCCGACAGCTGAAGAAACACGAGAGGAACTACCCCACCCATGATTTGGAGTTGGCGGATGTTATTCACTCTTTGAAGATCCGGAGGCACTATTTGTATGGGGTTCACGTGGATATTTATACTGCACCACAAGAGCCTCGGTATATCTTCACCAGAGGAGTGAACTTACGGCGAGCGGTGGTTAGAGTTGCTTAAGGATTACGATGTTGATATCTGTACCACGGGAAGGCCATGATGTGGCGGATGCTCTTAGTCGTAGGTCGATGGGAGCCTATCGGATGTGCGGCTAGAGAGGAGGGACATGGTTCGTGATTTGCATCGATTAGTGAGCCTTGGTGTCCGTTTGATTGATTACGATAGCGATGGGGTTAGAGTTCGTGAGGTTGCCGAGTCTTCCATCGTCGAGGAGGTGAAGAGGCAATTCGAGGATCGGCTTTGATTCGATATCGTGATACAACTCTTCGTGAGGCAAGGGTCCTTGAGGTAGCACGGATGGGGTGCTAAGGTTTGAGCGATGTGTGTTCCGGATGTTTGAGGACTTCGGCGAGTTCTTGGGGAAGCACAGCGCAGCGTTACTCTATCCATCCGGTCGACCAAGATGTACCACGACCTTAGATCCGTGTATTGGTGGGATGGCTTGAAGAGACGCGTTGCGAGTTCGTAGCTCGGTGCGTGTTGTCGGCGGTGAAGGTAGAGCACCGAGGCACGGTGGTTTTATTCTGACGATTGAGATCCCGACACGGAAGTGGGAGGTAATCAACATGGACTTCATCACAGGATTACCTCGCACTCGGAGGAGACATGATTCTATATGGGTTATCATCGACAGTCGACGAAATCAGCCCACTTTCTTCCGTCGGGGCGACTTTTTCGGTGAGGATTATGCGGACTTTACATCAGAGATCGTCGATCGCATGGAGTCCCTACTTCGATCATATCGCAGGGAGCCCGGTTACGGCTAACTGGAGGTCCTTCCAGAGGGTTTAGGGGCGGTGAGCCCGATGCGCATTTCATCCACGCATGACAGACGGACGAAGAGCGCACTATCCGCACTCTTGAGGATATCCGCGAGCTGTGTTATTGACTTCGATGGTAGTTGGGAGGATCATTTGCCTCTAGTTGAGTTCGCGTATAATAATAGCTACCACTCGGTATTCGGATGGCGCCTTATGAGGCCTTGTATGGGAGGAAGTGCGGTCGCCTATAGGTTGGTTCGATGTGGGCGAGTGCGGCTAGTGGGACCAGATTTGGTACGGCAGGTAGTGGATAAGGTGAAGCTTATCCGAGGCGGCTATCGACATTTCGAGTCGGCCAGTCGTATCACGAGATCATCGTCGTCGGCATCTTGAGTTCGAGGTTCATGATTGGGTTTTCCTAAAGGTGTCACCCATGAAGGGTGTGATGAGATTCGAAGAAGGGCAAACTCAACCCTAGGTACATTGGGCGTTTAGTTGTCGCGAGGTAGGCAAGGTTGCCTATGAGTTGGATCTGCCGTCCGATCCGGAGGCGGTGCATCCGGTTTTCACGTATCTATCTTTGAGGAGATGTATCGGGATCCATCTAGGGTACACCGATTGACGATGTCCAGTGTGAGGGTTATCGTATGAGGAGATTCCATAGCGATAGTCGATCGTCGTGTTAGGCGTCTGCGGATGAAGGGCGTGGCTTCCGTCAAAGTCTTGTGGCGGAACGAGCTCGAGAGGAGATGACGTGGGAAGCCGAGGAGGACATGAGGCGAAGTATCCTCACCTATTCCCACACCTCCGGGTAATTCACTTTCCTACTTGTAAATTTTCGTTATCGTTATGCCTAAGTGTTGTTTTGTGGCGCGTGTGGCATTTGCAAATGTTTAAGTTATGAAGAATCTTATCGTTAATCGTCTTGGGAAGGAACATTCGACGAATGTTTCTAAGTGGGGAGAATGTTATACCCGTATTTGCAGTATGTACGTGGGAATACGTACAAAAGTTTAGCCTTAAAGATTAAGCCAAGTTCGAAATTGTGCACAACTCGCAAGAATCGCTTTCCGTGAAACGTTTCCACGACTTTCGTAGGATAAATTCCGGCTATGCCATTTCTAATTTTTGCGGATTTTTAGAGACGAAACATTTTGGACCAGCGGGAGGCGACACTTGGCACCTCCAATTGGTGGACTTCAAATCGTCCATTTGGACGAATTGGCTAAGCAATGGCACGTTTTTGTGCCTTGTGCACAAGTCGAGGAGTTGGTAGGATATTTGTGTATAGTTAATCCTCACCCTACACTTGCCTTGCACTTGTCTAAATCTTGGCCATTGGTTGGCCACTTCTTGACCTATAAATACCCCTTAAGATGAAGAGTTCTTCATCCACAAAGCTTTCAGTCTTGAAAATCCTCTCCTCTCCCTTTGTAGCTCTTTTCGTCCAACACTCCTCCCCTCCTTGTGAAGGCCCTGGCCGAATACCCCTAGCCTAGCCAAAAATCTACCCTCTCCTTGGTAGAAAAGTTGCCTTCTTGTATTGTTATAATGCCCAAAATACCCTAGCCCAAATACCTTACTACTTAGTAGAAGTTGTGAAGAACCTCTAAGGTTTCCTTGGAGCATACAACTTAGGAGCAAAACCTTGCTCAGGCGCGACTTTTTCTAGGATATTATTGGGCTTACCGAGGTAACTAATCCTAACCCTCTTTTGAATTAGAGAATACTTATTGTAGTAGTATTAGAATAAGTATCAAATACTTAGAAGAATATCACAGAATAGAATTGAACTGTTACCACAGTAGGAGGGTTTAAAAGAAGAATAATCAAACTGTACTTACATAGAATTTGTTTTCACGATGAACTTATATAGCTCACGGGTAGGAAGTGCTGCCCGACTTTCCGTAGAATTATGAACCCTCTGTTTAGATGACCATCAGAGTAGTCTTTGATAGATATCTGTGACTATTATAGGCTGACTCTCTGCGCGCGACATATTCAACTTGGCAGGTGGTTTTCGCTGAGAAGGTATGTGATTCTTCCTAAAGCATGATATTTTACAATATATATATAGTACGGTAGACGTACATGTGTTAACTGAATAATAACTACGACAATGTCTTTGACTTAAGCCTGAATAATACTTACGGCAATGCCTCACGGCTTAAGCTCGAATAACACTTACGAATGCCTCACGGCTTAAGCACGAATAATAAAGATCGAAAGCATTTCAAAGAATATCAATCATTTTTATGAAGAGAACTAATCGGTTTTAAAACAGAAGCTTAAGAGTTATACTAGCTTTATGGGAAGTTGAGTATAACCACTTAAGATTGATACAAGAAACAAGTTTGACTATGTGTGTATAACAGACTTAAATTGAATTGTGAAAAGAATAATAAGATGGTTTGATAAGTAGACATGATATGATGCTATGTGTGTTAGTGTCTGTAACGTTTGTGAAAAATAGTATTCTTGTTGTGCTTATGTTGTTTAAAGATAAGCTGTTACGTTAGTGTACCATCACTCACCTCTTGAGATGATACCGGGGGTTAAGCTGCCCTCCGATGCGGGGTAGACTCAGGCGGTCTGGGACCATGATTCGAGAATACCTCATGCGGGTCGGGGGCCTATGCGAGCTACGAGAGTTCAGTTAGTATGCGGGGTTATGCCTCACGCGGTCTATGTGGCCGTGCGGACAACGAGTCGGGGCGATGCCGAGGAGTAGCTACCCGATGCGGGGTTATACCTCATGCGGGCCCGTGTGAGTGGCTTATGCGGACTCGGAGTCGTGATTAGGCTTGCAGAGTGATAATGGGCGAGTGGCCTGCTTGAATCATTCGCGACCTAGAAAAGACCTATTCTGATTTACCTATTGTTGCTCTTGTTTGCGATGTGGCACTATGTGCGGGTTCCTCGGTTGTTTCATACATACTTGCAAAACTTTTTAAAATGATATGTTTCATTTAAGTATTTCTGATTTCATATACTTAGTACTGTTATCGACCTCCTTGGGCTGCGTTCATCTGCATGGTAAGGGCAAGCAGTGCTAGATCCACATTCTTAGGATCTCTACGTTGGTGTCGGAGCTCCATCTTTCCGGAGGCTCTACTTTTGGGTATGATCTCCTGTTGTAGATAGTTTTATGCGATCCAGGGTATGGCGGGGCCACCCGCCATAGTTGTATATTTCCTTAAGTGCTGTAGTCATGTTTATGCGATTGTCGGATGTATCGCTAAACCATGTTTATATATATATGCCGAAAGCGATGTTTTCACATAAAGCGTGTCCTATTTTATAAACTGTTTCATGTCTTGCTTTATATTTCCGTGATTACTCGATGTATGACTACTTGGGTGCCGATGGCGCACGATCACGAACGGGTCGTGACATTACCCCTCACTTATACTCTTACCCTGGAGAAGGTGGTATAACTCTTGGGGCTTGCCCCTCATTTATACTCTTACCATATCTCGACCGACCATCAAACAAGACATAAGCACTACCATGTCTTTTATAAAATCCGAATTTAACCCAGTGCTACAAATAACTAAGCATACGTAGAATCCCACATCACCGATTGCGTCCAAGTAACTTATAACAATACTGACTCCAACCGAGAGTCGCGCAACGTAATAAAACATAATCGCACTCAAAGGCTATCACGGACATATAGGCTAAATCTCAATTAACCAAGCCAAAGTACTACGTACGTACATTCTTTTCAAAAGACTCCTTTCCAAATAAAACTTCCCCGATACTAACCACCGTAGTATCAAGTCCTATCCACCCTTCAAGACAAGTCACAATACCTTTTTAGAAATACAATTACCGGCTTCTAAATCAAGTGACTTCTTTATTAAAAACCTTAAGCAATTGGTACCTTTAAACCAATTTGCCCTTACCTAATACCAGTTATTCCTTTGATTACTTTACTAGAGAAAACCATTCTCTTAATCTTCCATAAAGCCGTTATAACCAACTTCCCATAAAGCCGTTATAATCCTTTATGGTTTTAGACAAACTCGTTCCTTTTATAACTAAGAGATTTATACTTTCAAATCAAATCTCTTAACTTTCAAAAATACTTCAAGTCTCTTAACTTTTAAGAAAACAAGTTTCAAAGTCTTAAAAGCTTCATACGTAAACTCTTTTAAAATTTGTAACAAATCTTTGGTGCGTCGTGAATAAGTTATAGTTATTTATAACGATCTTATTCAAGTAGCCATGATCTAGAAAATGTAATACAATTTTGTCTTATCTTAGCTTCTATGCAGATGGAGGATTTCTACTTGTTTTAACATAATGGATTGTCATTACATTTTCCTTTATTAACGCTGCAGTGGCTTGTTCGATACTTATTCTCATTTGTGCCGTAAATTAGCCAAATCAACTCGACTCCTTTTTATTATAAAACCCTAGGCAATTGATGCCGTAAAATCAAGTTGCATATTTAAATAGACAAGTCATTTATCTTTCCATAAGGCAAATATAACTAACTTCCCATAAAGCCGTTATATTCACTTTATACCTTAGCCATAAACAATTTCCTATCCAAGGACTTATACGTTTAAATCGGAACAATTATCACATACTTTAAAACTCTTCAAGTCCCTTAACTTTAAAATCAACTTAAGACATCCTTACTATTTTCAAAGAAGTGAGTTAATCTCCTAACCCACCCGACTTGGCATTACATAAAACAAGTAAAGAATATCATAGTCTTGTACGTCTACCGTACTACATGCGTGCAACTAGTCATGCTCAAAAGATAGGAAAAGTTCTACATAGAGTAAATCACATAACTACCTCTTAACTTCTAAGAGTAGAAGGAAACATGAAATGATACCACAAGTATATTCCATACATAGAATCATGCCAAAGGAAGGAAGAGGTTCACATACCTCGCGACGATTGTCGACAAGTAGCAAAATGCTCCAAAGTACTTCAACCTTGATAGCTATTCCACTCTCCAAGTAGAATACGCTATACTTAGTACTTCAACCTATAATGGTCACAATACGTCCATTAACCTCTTACTTTAAACGTAGAATATCCTAAGTGCCAAGTCACTAAATTCTACGGAAAATCGGACAGCACCTCCTTTGTTTCTACTCACTTTGCCACCTTTTCAAGGTCGAATATAATAACCAAACAGCCCCAATTGGCTCACAACAATATGGAAGGTAGTCCAATACAAATGCATAACTAAACAGCCCCAATTGGCTCACAATAATATGGAAGGTAGTCCAATACAAATGCATAACTAAACAGCCCCAATTGGCTCACAATTTAGAAAGTAGTCCAAAACAAATGAATAACAAACTAAAAGTCCAAATTCGGCCACCTTGAGTTCAACCATACCAATTCTTATCAAATTCTCATTTCAATCCAAATTGTTAATATAACATGATATCAAGTCGCATTTGATTAAAACTACCACAATCTTCAAATCAATAACATGCGACGAGTCTAATAACGACTAAATTGAAATCCAACTTAACATGGCTTACATTACATTCCGTATTTCCAAGGCTACAATAAATCCACAATCCTTATAAACTTCTACATAACAACTTCATGCTAGCAACACTTAAAGCTAACAACAACAATAAAAATCTATAATCTTGTAACACATTAAAGGACAAGATTATACCTCAACGAATCTTAATCCAATTCCAATCCGAAGTCGCTCCTTAGTAGTTTAGAACCTCTCCAAGACACTTCAATCCGTTTGTTGAGACCCTTAGAACCATACCAACAACTTTCCTTCAATCTTCCAATCCAAAACCTAGAAAGCCACTAGGTTTTCACTTTGCGACTAATACGAAAACTCTCTTTTTCCGGGAGTTTTCTATTGAGATACACTTACATAACACTCATGAACCTTGGTTTAAAGTGTGGGGTTTATTGGACAAGAAACACAATTTTTTTTCTTTTCATGGGACATGAAGCCGAGAGCTTCATAGTTGCTCATCCAAATTTTCTTCAATTTCTCTAAGTGTTGGACTATGTATCACTACTAGAAGTATTATAAAGCACATTGGAGGGTCATGATACAAACATTTGGGTGGCTAGGATAAGGTCTTCATAATATCAAGACTAGTTGTCTCCTTTGACTTAGTCAACATTGTCAAGCTACACTTGCAAGACTTGTTCATCCAAGACTTATGGTAAATGACCATTATGGACATGCCTAAATTCGACCAAGGCATTACTAAGGGGGGGTGACACGTGTCGCCCTCCCATTCGTCACAATAGTACGTTTTCTCTACAATTTCATAATTCCGATAAAAAATTTTGCAAGTCTCAATTCTTAACACTTTAGAGTTCTTACGTACGTTCTTAAAACACGTCCTGTAAATACGGGGTGTAACATTCTTCCCCCCTTAGAAACATTCGTCCCCGAATGTTCTTTCGGAGTCAATCTTTATAATTTGCGACATAGTTTCCTTTCACAACCCCGACATACCGATAATGCCACACATGGCCCTAATACTCGCCACAGCGCATACTCGTCATCTTAAGCCCAAAAGAGATTATCTTTCGTACTTCCAACTCATACTAGCATACATACATAACTTCCATACCGATTCGGCCTCAAATCTTTGGAGTAACTCTTTAAAACAATATAAGGCCATTTCCGCCACGACTGTTCCGGTGGAGCGTGTCCACGAACCCGTAAAACAATTAACTAGACTTGGGCCTTGCACCTCGTGACCTGTCACGTGGCGAACTACTACCAACTGATCCCACTCCATTCCAGGCCATGGGAGACGTGCAGTCCTCGACCTACTCGTCGCACTTAACTCTTATCCTCGTCCGACTTAAAATCTTATTGCGAGAAAGCCTTATACATCTAAGGTCTCGGCGATTATCAATATTCTTAGGCTCGCAATTTCCATGCTCCAAGCCTACCTTACCAATCCCCAATACGGGTATAAAACTTCTCATAAAACCATAACCATGTTGTCTCGATCACCACAACCATTACTTACTCTATCTGGGCCTTATCCAGTATAATTCTCGTAAGCTTACTACACGGCTTAATCTATTAACATGACATCCGTTAGGTTCCTTAACATGGCTTCTTGGGGTTCACTACCCTACCAGATGACTCATCCTTTCCCGATTATCTCAAAATAAAACACAAAACCTTGGCGAAAATTCATTAACTATTCCATACCTTCCGGTATCTAGTTAGTCTTCTGGATTCACGATAATCTAAAATCATTCTAGGCAACACGCGTCGACCTCATACATAACTCCGTATAGATGTATGTCACAATACCAACTATACTCTAATCATTACCAACACGGATACGCAATCCACATAGTCATTCTGGGTCATGCACGCTTTCTCGGCTGCAATCAACATAACTCGTTAGGGAGGGCGACCTAACAACAACGACTCTATCGCACGATCTCGAGTGAGAAGAATGGAAACCAATCCTAAATGTCTGCAGACCTCACGATTATAGATGTGGTGCACAACACACGATAATCAAGACTCTACTAGACACGATGCAGTAGACACTTTCAGAGGACTAATCGCTCGATACCACTTTTGTCACGACCGGGACGCGGCGGTGCCCTACACAGGCACCCTACAGTAAACATCGAGAGAAAATCAGCGGAACATACATGAAACTTATAAATAAAACATCGGAGTAAAGCAACAGTTAGCCGAAGTAGGGCTACCTTCCGAACATATATAAATACAATCAAGCGGTTGCCTCATTTCTTTACAAGCGACCCACAATATGTGACTACTGGACCTCTAAGAGTTTTAACATAACCCTTTGTGGCGGGACGGGGCCCGCCATACCACGAATATACATGAATCTACTACCTCGGGAAAACGTACCAGAGCTAAGCCTCGGAGCAAATGGAGCTTTCTCTCAAAAACCGAGATCCTAAGAGCAAGGATCACCAACAGTACCTAAAACTGCGGGCATGAACGCGATCCCGAAGAAGTCGATACAACAGTACCGAATATGGAGCGAAATAACGCATACGATCGATCATAAGCGTACAAAGAATGACAAGGACAAGTATAAAAATACATACGGATCTGCGTGTCATTACCACTTATGAACTTAATTTCACATCAATATCTTTTTCCATTCCATTAAGAGTTATAGCCATATCTTACGTATTTACTTAGGAGAAGTCATTAAGTTCATTTCTATCTAACTTACTTATCTTTCATAACATAGTCCGCCCACTACGGAGGACACATATACTACCCTACCAAATGGGACGCGATCAAGTCACACCAATATCAAAGCATGCGTGGAATCCCCATCACCGCCGACTAAAAGTGTAAACATAACCATGGGTCTCACGCCCATAATATCAATCAAACAGTGGTATAACGTCTGGGCTTGCCTCATTTATACTCTTACCGAGAAGGTGGTAGAAGGTATAACGTCTGGGCTTGCCCTCATTTATACTCTTACCGGAGAAGGTGGTATAACGTCTGGGCTTGCCTCATTTATACTCTTACCCGATCTCGACCGGTCCTCAAAGAACACATAAAGGTGGTACATGTCTTGGGGTTTACCTCACTTATACTCTTACCACGGAGAAGGTGGTATAACGTCTTGGGGCTTGCCTCATTTATACTCTTACCATATCTCGACCGACCATCAAACAAGACATAAGCACTACCATGTCTTTTATAAAATCCGAATTTAACCCAAGTGCTACAAATAGCGAAGCATACGTGGAATCCCACATCACCGCTTGCAGACGCCCAAGTAACTTATAACAATGACCCTCCAACCGAGAGTCGCAAGAACGTAATAAAACATAATACTGCACTCAAAGGCTATCACCAGCACCTATAGGCTAAATCTCAATTAACCAAGGCAAAGTACTACGTACGTACATTCTTTTCAAAAGACTCCTTTCCAAATAAAACTTCCCCGATACTAACCACCGTAGTATCAAGTCCTATCCACCCTTCAAGACAAGTCACAATACCTTTTAGAAATACGATTACCACCTAAATCAAGTGACTTCTTTATTAAAAACCTTAAGCAATTGGTACCTTTAAACCAATTTGCCCTTACCTAATACCAGTTATTCCTTTGATTACTTTACTAGAGAAAACCATTCTCTTAATCTTCCATAAAGCCGTTATAACCAACTTCCCATAAAGTCGTTATAATCCTTTATGGTTTTAGACAAACTCGTTCCTTTTATAACTAAGAGATTTATACTTTCAAATCAAATCTCTTAACTTTCAAAAATACTTCAAGTCTCTTAACTTTTAAGAAAACAAGTTTCAAAGTCTTAAAAGCTTCATACGTAAACTCTTTTAAAATTTGTAACAAATCTTTGGTGCGTCGTGAATAAGTTATACTTATTTATAACGATCTTATTCAAGTAGCCATGATCTAGAAAATGTAATACAATTTTGTCTTATCTTAGCTTCTATGCAGATGGAGGATTTCTACTTGTTTTAACATAATGTATTGTCATTACATTTTCCTTTATTAACGCCGCAGATGGCTTGTTCGATACTTATTCTCATTTGTGTCGTAAATTAGCCAAATCAACTCGACTCCTTTTTATTATAAAACCCTAGGCAATTGATGCCGTAAAATCAAGTTGCCTTTTTACATAGTCAAGTCATTTATCTTTCCATAAGGCAAATATAACTAACTTCCCATAAAGCCGTTATATTCACTTTATACCTTAGCCATAAATAATTTCCTATCCAAGGGACTTATACGTTTAAAACGGAACAAGTATCACATACTTTAAAACTCTTCAAGTCCCTTAACTTTAAAATCAACTTAAGACATCCTTACTATTTTCAAAGAAGTGAGTTAATCTCTAACCCACCCGACTTGGCATTACATAAAACAAGTAAAGAATATCATAGTCTTGTCGTCACCGTACTACACGCGTGCAACTAGTCATGCTCAAAAGATAGGAAAAGTTCTACATAGAGTAAATCACATAACTACCTCTTAACTTCTAAGAGTGAAGGAAACATGAAATGATACCACAAGTATATTCCATACATAGAATCATGCCAAAGGAAGGAAGAGGTTCACATACCTCGCGACGATTGTCGACAAGTAGCAAAATGCTCCAAAGTACTTCAACCTTGATAGCTATTCCACTCTCCAAGTAGGATACGCTATACTTAGTACTTCAACCTATAATGGTCACAATACGTCCATTAACCTCTTACTTTAAACGTAGAATATCCTAAGTGCCAAGTCACTAAATTCTACGGAAAATCGGACAGCACCTCCTTTGTTTCTACTCACTTTGCCACCTTTTCAAGGTCGAATATAATAACCAAACAGCCCCAATTGGCTCACAACAATATGGAAGGTAGTCCAATACAAATGCATAACTAAACAACCCCAATTGGCTCACAATAATATGGAAGGTAGTCCAATACAAATGCATAACTAAACAGCCCCAATTGGCTCACAATTTAGAAAGTAGTCCAAAACAAATGAATAACAAACTAAAAGTCCAAATTCGGCCACCTTGAGTTCAACCATACCAATTCTTATCAAATTCCCATTTCAATCCAAATTGTTAATATAACATGATATCAAGTCGCATTTGATTAAAACTACCACAATCTTCAAATCAATAACATGCGACGAGTCTAATAACGACTAAATTGAAATCCAACTTAACATGGCTTACATTACATTCCGGATTTCCAAGGCTACAATAAATCCACAATCCTTATAAACTTCTACATAACAACTTCATGCTAGCAACACTTAAAGCTAACAACAATAAAAATCTATAATCTTGTAACACATTAAAGGACAAGATTATACCTCAACGAATCTTAATCCAATTCCAATCCGAAGTCGCTCCTTAGTAGTTTAGAACCTCTCCAAGACACTTCAATCCGTTTGTTGAGACCCTTAGAACCATACCAACAACTTTCCTTCAATCTTCCAATCCAAAACCTAGAAAGCCACTAGGTTTTCACTTTGCGACTAATACGAAAACTCTCTTTTCCGGATTTTCTATTGAGATACACTTACATAACACTCATGAACCTTGGTTTAAAGTGTGGGTTTATTGGACAAGAAACACAATTTTTTCTTTTCATGGGACATAGAAGGAGAGCTTCATAGTTGCTCATCCAAATTTTCTTCAATTTCTCTAAGTGTTGGACTATGTATCACTACTAGAAGTATTATAAAGCACATTGGAGGGTCATGATACAAACATTTGGGTGGCTAGGATAAGGTCTTCATAATATCAAGACTAGTTGTCTCCTTTGACTTAGTCAACATTGTCAAGCTACACTTGCAAGACTTGTTCATCCAAGACTTATGGTAAATGACCATTATGGACATGCCTAAATTCGACCAAGGCATTACTAAGGGGGGGTGACACGTGTCGCCCTCCCATTCGTCACAATAGTACGTTTTCTCTACAATTTCATAATTCCGATAAAAAAATTTGCAAGTCTCAATTCTTAACACTTTAGAGTTCTTACGTACGTTCTTAAAACACGTCCTGTAAATACGGGGTGTAACAACTCCATTGTTCCGGAGCTTAGTCATTTTGGTACAGATCCTTGCTATAGACTTATGCATATTCAGGGGTACGGCGGGGCCCTGTCCCGTCATATTTCACTGTTATACTCTTAGAGGTGTGTAGTCATGTGTGGGTTGGACATGTGTAGGTTGTAGACGTGTTTTGGTCAGCTGTACAG
This sequence comes from Przewalskia tangutica, assembly GCA_029844215.1. NCBI lineage: Eukaryota > Viridiplantae > Streptophyta > Magnoliopsida > Solanales > Solanaceae > Przewalskia > Przewalskia tangutica. Next base: position 114,241,073 of record CM056727.1, read on the forward strand.
TTGTGATTTGTTTTGGATATTTTTGTACATAGTGGCAGCCTTGTCGGCTCGCCTATTTGATTATGATTGATTAGCTGCGACTCTTCGGGAGACAGGTTCATTTCAAATTTCTATATTGTTCTTGGTATCAGTCGGATTATATGTGGCAGGTCAGTATAAGGGTGTCCAATTAGGGCACCAGTCACGTCCCGTCTGGTTGGTTCGTGACACTATGTGTGTGATATGTTAGATTTAGAAAGTATTCCATTTTAGAGTTAAGTGGGTTTGAGAAATGATTAGATGGTGCGATGATTGTGATTTGGTTGGAATTGTGAAATTGAATAGTGAAGAAAGATATAGTTGATCGATACTTGATAAAAATAAGGTACATCTTCGAAAATACTTTTGTCATTATGGGTTGTGGTGTTGTTGTCTTGCGTATTTCAGACGAGGTGTTAGTATGCTTGAAGAAGGGAGTCCATAGAAATGGACTAAGCGGTATAATGGACTAAGTGATATGACAAAGTTCAGTGGGGTTTCATGATCAACGACTAGTGAGAATCAATTTTTGGGTAACCGACATCTTAAGTCTAACAGAAGTGGCTTGTATGGTGCACTATTGGGAAGTTTCGTAACACTCTTCAGTGGATGAGTTAGTGTGGTTTAAGGGAAAGGAATTGGGGAAAACCCTATTATATGGAGGCTAGAGCTATATTTTTGAAATGAGACAGTATTCATGGTAGTGCATTATGTTGCATGCAATATTAATTAGATATCTTGGGTAAGAACTTTTGGATATTAAGGACTTGGAGTAGTTGCGTGAGAATTAGAGCGATAGTTGTAAAATTTGATACTTTGAAATTATTATAGGCATATCAAGGTGTTACAATGCGAGATTCGATAGTTAATGGGATGTTATATGATGCTACATATTTTGCATAGAAAAGTTTGGGGTTGTATCAAATTTGCGTATTCGGTAAAAGTTGAGGAACATGAATATTGCAATCATAAGGTATAGTTCTTCGATACTAAGTTGTCACTTTGGATAGGACTCAGATTTTTGAGTTGATGGTGATTGACATAATTGATTAAACATGAGGAAAAGATTGGAATTGGCTACCACAGATGTGTGGTAGGACTGTGATTGGTTTTGGAAAGTTGAAATTAGTTCGAGTGACTTTTGGTAGTATTTATGGGTTGTGCATTCATTCTGGGTAAGAATTGTTTGATTAGAATTTGATGGAATATGTTTATATTCCCAAGAGGACTTATGGGTTCCCAGAAAATCACCTTCACAAATTTGATGAGTTTCAGTTCAGATTTGAGGTATGACAGGTTTACCGAGCTTTATCAGAGTTTACATGTGGACTCATGATATTTTACCTAGAGCAGCTACCCGGATAGATGTAATGGGTTACATATTTACTTTGATTAAAGCATGTACTATGATCATGAGAGGTCTTTAGGGTGATCAGATGGTGTCCAGCGGACTTGGCCCGATAGGGTAATCAGTGGTATGGTTCTTGTATTGTGATTGAAAGATTTAAGAAGACTTAGAACTATTGAAGTTAGCTATGTATAAGATCAGTTTGATGGAATTGCTTAGGGTTGCTCTGATAAAGCAAGGATTTCTTTCTGGCAAGAGTAATTCATGGTTTCGGACTTGTGTTTCTAAGAAATCGTGGTGCAGAGGATGACTGCAGAAGGGTGATAGAAAGGTTAGCGGAATCACCATATTTTATCGATTCAGAGTGGGTTATGATATTGTCTATATCTAAAGGTTGGTGTTATTTTGAGGAATGTTTGTGGGACCTATCAATCACGTTCAGAGTTATGGTTATATTGAATTAGATAATTCCAACAAAATCAGTTCTTATATTCGGGAATCAGTGGCAAGAGAACTTCTAGTATGGAAATATGGAAACTGGGTCTTTAGTCAACTTAGAGGGAGTTTTGACTGATAAGGTAGAGGCTTCCGTGTTGTTTTATTAAAGATTTGCTGGTTACTGTCAGCTGTCATACTCTCTTTATTCATTCGAGGATGAATACTTACTTAATTAGTATCTAATGTAACGACATGTTCAATTATTACGTGCATTTTGACTATTGCCCATATTGACCCAATCCCTGAAGTTATTAGATGATTTTAGTAGAAGTTGAGCAATTAGAACCTCAAAGTATGCAAGTGTTGACCAATAGTTGACTTTTGTGTGAACGCATATTTTTCAGAATTTGGTCAATTTCGTGATGTTCGGAGGGTCGTTTATGACTTGGTGGAATAGTTGGTTTGGTTCACAAGGCCTTTGGGAGCATTTTTTACTATTGGTTGGAAAATTAGTTTAGCTTGTTGAGGGTTGACTCGTAGAATTAGAACTCTGATGGAAATTCTGAGACCACAAGTGAGTTTGTAGTGTGTTTTTACATATGTGTACATATCTGGTTTGTGTTGGGAAGGTCTCGGGTGATTATCCGATTTTGGGTTGAAATTTTATAAGTATGGGATTTTCTTGTTTTCTTGTGTTCTCTCTAGGGTAGGCCTCAGTGCACCCTAGCGATGCCGAGACCGTTACGTGACAGTGATCCCTACGCAAGGTTTGTGATTTTTCAAGAGATCATGAGCTGAAGCCTTGAGCGCCAGCGTGGGTCCGCTGTAGCTGGTGATGGGATTTCCATAATGTTCTTTAGTGGGTTAAAACCCTTCATTTCCCCCATCTCGAAAATATTCCTCCAAAGCACCTTTGAGGCAATTCAAAGCATCTTTTAGTAAGCTCTTTTTGCATTGTTTTACCTTTTTTTAACGGCTTTAAGTAGTTTTAATGAAGGAAACAACCTAGAAATCTAATTGGGGTTCACTAATTAATAGTTCTTAGGCTTGAGTCTTCCATTTTCTTGATGAAATTGATTGTCTGATAGACTAGAGTTCATACCCAAAAAATGTGAGTTTTGCTTGTAAGAAGAAATTGACCTAATCTTCAGTTGGTGTAGCAAGGGATTAGTAATATTGAACACCTAGAACCTTGAATTTAATGTTTACCTTTGAATTGATCGTTTTACCCCTATAAGCTTGTTTTCCCATTTCCCCCCTAACCGGTTTAGATTCAAAGGAATAATATAGTGTTTTGGGTGTTTTTGGTTTCATTCTCTAACTTAGATTTCGATAATATTAGACTTCAAGTACGACTATGATCCTCAGTAAGAAAAGGCTCAACTGTGATCGTTGTGACTCCCGCTCGGCATTCCAGGTAGGTTACGACTTACCTTCTAGTTAGACTTAGATTAGTGAAGCATATGTATAGCTAGATACTATTGGACAAAGCATGTACGCCTTCGGATGTGAAGTTGGGATGGATTACTTAGGTTGGCTATGGTTGACTGATTTGTGAACTTGTTGTCTCTTGTGATTTATTGGCTTGACTATTTAGTGTTGACCTTGGACTTGCATTTAGTTGTCATATCCTAGTTGTGATATAGTTGTGTCCCACTTATCTTGGTATTATCATCTATAGAGGGAATGACTTGACTTGATACTAATATTGTGATATGTGTCCATATGTGGCCCGATTAGGATTTTGATTATGATTTGCACTTGATATTGATACATGCATATCATTCATGCACATTCTACATGATACTTTGTTGTGAACTATGACATGACATTAATAATGATAAGAGGGAAAGTGAAACATCAGAGACTTCTTATTATAGTGTTTTCTAGTGTTTATTTCGTATGACCTCTCTTGCATATATAATTGTTGGTACCTATGAGGTCCGAAGGGAAAGTGTTCCGGATCTGGTATTGTACAAATTTGGGAATAAGTACATATTGGTAGTTGATTTATGCATGTTGTTATATTTATTCATCTCATGATTAGTGTTGAATTTGACATTCATACATGTATTCATCCTCATTTCCATGATACATTGACATTACATGTGATTGGAGTGATGTGGATTCAGTGATACATTGAGATTACCTGAAATTGGCATGATAGTGATAAGTGAGAAAGAAACAACATTGATTGTTATGACATATTGATTGCGTAGCCATTCTAGGGTGTGTGATATGAAATGGCTAGCAGTGTGGTAAGTGGAAGAGTCGTCTCTAGGTTGTGATACAGAGTGACTAGTACATGGACTTCGCATGTCACTTATGGATCATGAATACTGGGACAATGATATATTCCGCTGGGAGCATGTATGTATGATATGAGACAGATGGTCGGTGCATTTCATTACATCACATATCCACTCATATCTCTTATTCTGGTTGTTGTTTTCATTGTGTTGTGTGATGTGGTTCAGTCTTGATTCATAAATTGTTAATTCACTTGAGATGGTGTTTGCTTGTTAATCTCTTACTTAGACACCTAATAGATTCGAGGACTAGAGATTCTGCCTAGGCTATGACGGTAGAGTATTGAGTTCTAGTGTACTTCACCTTACTGTAAATCTTACATGGGTGTGCTTAGTAAATACTTCATTTTTGTATCTCTTGAGTTCTGAATGGATTATCTATACTTGAGCTGATTATTCTTGGACTGTGATATTACTTGTACTTGATTGCGAGCATGTCTATCATTCAGTTTCTTTCTTATATATATGTTAGCTAAATGTTGTCGACCTATGATACCTACCAGTACATAGTATTTATACTGATATTACTCTTGCTACACCTTTTTCGGGGTGTAGAGTTGTTGCAGGAACTTCAGCGAGGTTCGGTTAGCCTTCAAGGATCTCATGGAGTTCATCTAGATTTTCCGTTTAATTCTCTTTCAATACAAAAGTGTAATCATGTTGTACTTGTAACCTTCATTCAAGTTGTATACTTAGAAATTCTTGTACTATTCAGACCAGATTCTTTGGGTAGTTGTTATTTTCCGCATTATCAGATATCTATGTTTTTAGACTTCTATTATTTATGTATGTTGTTGGTGAATCTTTAAGGGATGGGTTCGCCTATCGAGGTGAGAAATGGTAGGTGCCCGTACGACTTATTAATTTGGGTCATGCCACTTGAGATTTTGTTTTTCGCACCATTGACTTTGTGATATCTATTTATGGCTATTCAACTATTTCAAATACTTAAATTGTTGTTTCTTAATGATGAAATTGGTTTATGTTAAATTTTGTTCGCCTATCAGGTTGAGGTGTAAGTGTCATCACAACATAGGTAAATTGAATCTTCACAAAGAGTCAACTATATATGCACTTTCTGCGGACACAAGGCCAACTCAACGTTCTAAGTACTTCACATCTACTGAAGTTTAGATAAATTTTTACAAATGACAAAAATGGTCACTCACCTTTGAAAGTAGGTTCAAAATAGTCCTTCAAAGTATCAACTGAGAAGTTTTGATCCTTATGTTTTCCAAAAGTGAGTATTTCTAGAAATAAGTTTTTGTAATTTGTGTTATTTTAGTTTATTCAAAGAATCTGGTGTAATTTTTTTATGTGCAATTTCTGTTACATTTTGTGTCTAGTATAGTTCTTTATATTGCGATTTCTTAGATTTTGACAATTTTTTTTATGTTTATGGTAAATTTTCCTGTCACAATCTTGGTTATATTTAACAATCAGAGTTTGATAAATATCTAACAGAGACAAAAAATGCTGACTTTTAACAAACGTAAAATTCAAAATTGTTCAATTGATACTTAGAAACTATATTGAACCTTTCATGAGAGTTATTTTTGTTGTTTTGACGATAATTTCCCATTCCAAAGTAGAGAAAGTTACATCGGGTATAATCTCGAATCCCCAAACCACCAAACCCACTGACTAAGATGTATGTATTCCAAAACCTTTTTAATGGTTAATTCGTAAAATTCATCCCCTTCTACAAAAACCAATACTTTGTATGCAAATACCAGTCCGTGTTGTAGTGGTGTTCCTGACCGGTAGGGCGGACACCTTATGGAAAGGGGTGTCATCTGATAACGCATTGTCAAAAAATTTAATCAATATATATAGGTGTATATAATTTAAAAACCCATAATACATTTACATATAGTATAAAATGACATTTCTTAGCAAACAACTCTCTGTGGCTTATTGGTTATGTCACGACCCGACCCCGGGCCGCGACTGGTGCCCTACCTGGGCACCCTGTTCAGGTATACGTCAGAGAATAGCAGCGGAACATACACAACATAAACACACGTGTAAACAATAGAACAACACAGGCTAGCCGATCAGGCTGCCTTCCATAATATAAACAAAGTCAAAAGTACAACTTACAACTCGATTCCTACCAACCACATATGTGAATACGCACTTCAGGAATAACAAGCGTGGCGGACAGGCTCCGCCATACCCCTGAATGTACATAATCTACAACATCAGGGAAAGACTGTACCAAAAGAAAGACAAGCCTCCGGAGAATGGAGCTTCCGACGTCGGATAGGTGGTCCTAAGAATGTGGATCCGCAACCTGCTTACCCTTTCCTGCGGCATGAACGCAGCCCCCGAGGAAGGGGGTCAGTACACAATACGTACTAAGTATGAAAAACTGGAAAGTACTGTAATTACAACAAGTTTAAAAGAAAGCCGGAGACATGTATGCTAACAAAATTACAAGATTTCAAGGCCTTACTAACAATGAGTATAAATAGGTGTATACTTACAACGAAAAATAGGATTGGAATCCTACTCGGACTATTTCACCCGTATAGTCGGTGGACTGCGTGAGGTATTCCTCGCATGGGACTATTTCACCCGCATAAGCCCTTACGGACTCGCATGAGGTATTCTCGCATAGGTCGGACCCGCCCGCATGGGACTATTTCACCCGCATAAGCCCTTACGGACTCGCATGAGGTATTCCTCGCATCGTGGTTAGCAAATCCACGGAAATATACAATGCCACAATCCCGGGGAATGACCCCGCAACGAATAATATATCATTAGCCCAAATCAGCTATCACACATAACATAAGCTCTATCGACTTATCATGCAATATATAAGCAAGTTAAGAAATCCCTAACTTCTTACTATTCTTATTCATATACACTCATTTTAGTTTACCTAAGGCACTATCATGTCTTTTATGAAAATCCGGGAATTTAACCCCAAAGTACTACGTACTTCTATTCTCTTAAAATGACTCATTTCATTATAAAACTTCCAAGATACTACTAGCCGTAGTATCAAGTGACAATTTCTTTTCAAGACAAGTCACAATACTTTTAGAAATAAAATATGGCTTCTAAATCAAGTGACTCGTGTCTTATAAAACCTTAGGCAATTGATGCCTTAAAAATCGAATTGCCTTCCATTAAATCAAGTCATTTATCTTTCCATAAAGTCAATATAACCAACTCCCCATAAAGTCGTTATATTCACTTTATACCTTAGTCCTGTACAATTTCTTATCCAAGGGAATTATACGTTTTTAAAACGACCCAAGTATTACATACTTTAAAATTCTTCAAGTCCCTTATCTTTAACAAGACTTAAGACATCTTTAATATTCTCAAAGAAGTGAGTTAATCTCCTAACTCACCCGACTTGGCATTTCATAAAACAAGTAAAGAATGTCAAAGTCTTGTACGTCTACCGTACTATATACGTGAAACTAGTCATGCCCAAAGATAGGAAAAGTTCTACATACCTTGTCGGGTCAAACCACTTTGCCAAGTCTAAGTCCCGCCGTACTATGTCAACCTATAATATTCACAATACGCCTATTAAAGCCCTACTTCAAACGTAGAATATTATAAGTGTTAAGTCTCTAATTTCTACGGAAAATCGGACAAAGACTCTCCTTTGTTTTTACTTACTTTGCCACCTTTTCCAAGGTCGAAATATAATAACCAAACAGCCCCAATTGGCTCACAACAATATAGAAGATAATCCAATGCCAATGACTAACTAAACATCCCCAATTGGCTCACAATCAATATAGCAGGTAGTCCAATACAAATGACTAACTAAACAGCCCCAATTGGCTCACAATCAATATAGCGGTAGTCGAATACAAATGACTAACTAATGACCCCAATTGGCTCACAATTAATATAGCGGTAGTCGATACAAATGACTAACTAAATGACCCCAATTGGCTCACAATTATATTTCAACCCAAATTTGTAGCATAACAAAATATCAAGTCGCATTTGATTATAATAACCATAATCCTTAAGTCAATGACATGCGACGGTTCTAACAACGATTAAATTGTAATTCAACTTAGTAATGGATTACATTACATTTCGGATTTCCAAGGCTATAATCAATCCATAATCTTTATAACTTCAATATAACAATTTCATGCTTGCAACATACAAAGCTAACAACAAAATGAATAATCTTGTAATACTTTCAAAGAACAAGATTATACCTCAATGATTCTTAAACCAACTCCAATCCGAAGTCGCTCCTTAGTAGTTTATAGCCTCTCCAAGACACTTCAATCCGCTTGTTGAGACCCTTAGAACAACACCAACAATTATCCTTCAAGTCTTCAAATAAAACCTAGAAAGACCCTAGGTTTTCGTTTGACTAACAGTAAACAATCTTTTTCCAAGATTTTTCTATTGAGATGTGTTTACAATACACCTAGGAACCTTGGTTTAAAGTGGGGAACTAAATGGATCACAAACAAAGATTTTCTCTTTTTTTTTTTGATGAACCCGAGAGCACCTTGCCTAAGTTCTTCAATTTGTGCAATTTTTTTTAAGTGTTGGCTCTCTCTAGCACTACTAGTAGTAATATATAGCACCTTGGAGGGTTATGATAATAACACATGGTTGGTTTGGATGTAGTCTTGCTAAATATCAAGACAAGGTGGGACCTTTGACTTTAGTCAATAAACTCATGCTACAAGTTGCAAGTCTTAGCCTTAAAAGACTTATGGTAAATGACCAAAATGGCCATGCCATTTCGTCCAAGGCATCATCTAAGGGGGGGTGACACGTGTCTCCCTCCCATTCGACACAACACAAAGTTTTTCCGACAATTTCATAATTTCCGATAAATTTTTACAAGTCTCGAATCCTTATCATTTGTGAGTTCTTACTTACGTTCTTAAGGCATGTCCTGTAATTACGGGGTGTAACATTCTTCCCCCCTTAGAAACATTCGTCCCCGAATGTTCTTTCGGAGTCACACTTACTATTAGCGACATAGTTTCCTTTCACAGCCCCGACATACCAAAAATGCCACTCATGGCCACATAAAAGCATTTAAGCAAAAGAAACACTTCAATTAAAGCCTGACAAGTAAGGGCAAAATGAAATACCTGAAGGTATAGGAAATAAGTGAGGATACCTCTCAACATGTCTCACACGACCGAACCGGCCCGTGGTAGTGCCTTACCGGGCACCCTAGTGATACAACATCGAGAGAAAATCGCGGAAAATAAAACATGAACATGAAATAAGAGATATTATAAGTAAACAGTCAACCAAAACAGCTTGCCTGCGTGATAAATATATACAAACCACGAGCAGTTTAATCCTTTTTACAACCCCGCCACAACAGATTACAAACCTCTAAGATTTACAACAACTATGACGGACAGGGCCGCCATACCACGAATGTACAAGAACCTACAACTCAGGGAACACATACCAAAAGATAATCCTCCGAAGGAATCGAGCTTAACAAAACGCAGAAATGATATCCTAAACGCGGGGATCGACAGCAGATCTACTCCTACCTGCGGCATGAACGCAGCCCAAGGAGGTCGATGCAACATGTACCAAGTATGTGAAATCAGAAAATCAGTAAATGAAATCATAATAGTCTATAAAGCGAGATGTATGATAACCAAACTACAATGTACACACACATAATGATTATATCAATTCAGGGTCTCATGCCCACAACATCAATCCCGCCCATGAGTACCTTTCCTCACTACCTGGCTATGATATGATAACAACAAGACAAAGAATCCAAATGGGAGCATACCCGCGGCTACGATCGTGTCGTCGATGTCCAAAGGGAACAAATGAGACAACATTCCAAATGGAAGCATACCCGCGCTTACGCATCGTGTCGGCGTGTCCAGGGAAACAATAAGACAAAGATTCCAAATGGAAGCATACCCGCGCGCTACGATCGTGTCGATATATCCAAAGGGAGCAAATAAGACAACATTCCAAATGGAAGCATACCCGCGCGCTACGATCGTGGTCGGCATGTCCAAAGGGAAACAATAAGACAACAAGGCGGTAATCAAAGTGGAAGCATACGCGCGCTACGATCGTGTCAGTATGTCCAAAGTGATTTAACAAAAGTAACACTATCAACCGGAACGTACCCGTGTAATTTCTCCGTCACTGCCGGCACGTCCAAGTAAGTTCTTAACAAGTCAACCGACCCTCCATCGAGAGACGCCAGAGTATAGAAACACAATCTTTGCACAACAAAGGCTATCACAACAAGCATAGGCAAGTTTCACAACAACAAACATAGGCGAGTTTCACATCAAAAAGCATAGGCAAGTTTCACAACTCAAAGTACTTTCATTTTATGCCCAAGTCAGGTTTTAACCCTAAAGTACTACGCACGTTAAATTCCTTTTAAAGAGATTTATTCCTTTTATATAAAAGTCACCCGATACCCGTAGTATAAAAATAGAGTGACTTATATCTTTTAAGCAAACCAAAACAACTTCCATACTTTCTTTTTTAAAGTCAAGTTACCACATTAAAACCAATGATAAAACCTTTCTTTTGTTTTCATAAGGTCGTTATAACCAACTTCCCATAAAGCTGTTATAACACCTTATGCTTTAAACCAATTTAAGACAACACAATGCCTTTCTTTTCCCTAAGGTTCCAGTTTGCCTAATTTCAAATACACAAGTCTCTTTTTTTGAAAAGTTCATAGTTCAATGTCTTAATCTCTTTTAAAACAATTGAGTAACATATGCCTTAGGCGAGTAGGTTATTCTTGTTCATAATCAATCTTATTAGCAGCCATGATCTAGAAATGTAATATCATTTTGTCTCATCTTAGCTTCTATGCAGATGGAGGTTTCTACTGGTTTTAATAATACTTAATTATTCAATACATTTTCCTTTATTAACGCTGCAGTGGTTTGTCGATACACATTCGATTTCCAAATCAAGAAACATTATTCCTTCCAAAAACCAAGTACTCATTACTCACGAATGAGGTTTCACACAAACATCCATATTAAGTCAAGTCTCTTATCCTTTAAGAATAAGTCTCTTAACTTTTAACCCATTAAACCATTCTTTTTATCTCTCTTAAGGCGTTACACCTAACTTCTCATAAAGCTGGTATAACTCTTATGTTTTCAAACCAAGTACACACTTCTTTCAAAAAGGTTTCTTAATCTTTTAGAATACTCCAAGGTTCTTTTACATCCAGTCGGTTATAAGTCAAATCAGTTATTTTTTTAAAAACCACAAAGCATTTCTCATTTACATAGAGTTGTTATAACCAACTTCCCATAAAGCCGTTATAACACTTTATGTTTAAAGACAATCAAATACATTTAACACACGTACGTCTACCGTACTACATAGTTATACACATATCATGCTAGAACAGATAGGAAGAGGTTCACATACCTCGCGACGAGTATCGACTAATAGCAAAACGCTCCAAGTACCTCAAACCGTCTGCTACACTCTCAGTCAAGCAGATCACTCCACACGTAGTACTACAACCTATAGAGGCCACAAAGCGCCTATTAATATCTTTAGATCTCAATGTAGAATATTCTACGTAAAAATTCAAGAAGACTCCCCCGCAACAAACAGCGTAAATCTCCTCTCTATCGAGGCCGGCTACCAAGCCAACCGTGGGGTTAACACGCCTAACCGGACGTGTACAATTCTACTACACAAGAATGCTACACAAGTTCATCCGTAATACGCCCTATGTAATTACTGATCGATTCTCTTCTTTAAATTCAGCTTAAGTCGCAAGACATTCTGTAAGTATTATTCGAGCTTAAGTCAAAAGACATTGCCGCACAATTATAATGTTCATTTATATATAGTATACTTCAACCATATATTCTACAACATGTAATTTCCAATTACAATAGAAGGTCAAGAGTGTTTACCTCGATAAGCCCAAAATTATCCGAGTTTATATGTCGATCCTGAGCAAGGTTTAGCTCCTACTCTGTGCGCTCCGACCCGCTCCAACCAACCCTTAGAAGTTCTAACCAACTTCTACTTATAACTTCAACTACGGGTGAAGATTTACTTAGGGTTTCGTTTTTGTGACTGAGGGAAGTATAATAGTATTTTCTGGGTTTTTGTACAAGTGTAACTTTGTGAATACTACAAGGTATTTGGGCGAAGGTATTTGGACATTATAACACTACTAGAGAGTATTTCTATACCACAAAAGGGGTATTTATACGAGACAACAAGGCAGTGGGTACCTCTGGCCAGTGGCACCACAAAGGGGAGGGAGGCCCTGCCAAGACTCTCAAAGGAGGAGAGAGTTGACGAACTCAACACTAAAGGGGGAGGGATTTTTAACACTTAGAAAAAGATTTTTGGATGAAGAAAGTTCATCACTTAGAGGGGTATTTATAGGTCAAGTGAAGGCCAACCAATGGCCAAGATGAAGACAAGTGCATAGCAAGTGTAAGGCCAAGATTTAGCCATGTGCAACCTTATCCATCTACCCAAAATATCCTACCAACTCCTTGACCACCAATTCAACACAAAAAACGTGCCACACTCCCCATTCTCGTCCGCCAACCTTCACCAATTAGAGGGTGACAAGTGTCGCCCTCTTGTTGGTCCAAAATGTTTCGTCTCTCGGAAAAATCCGCAAAAATTATTAATGACATAGCCGGAAATTCCCCTACGAAAGCTGTGAAAACGTTTCGTCGAAAAACGACTCTAACCGGGTGTTGTGCACAAAAAGAATTCGGCCAAGCCTAAAGAAGTTCGAAAATTTCTACGTACGTCCCCCACGTACATACTCTGGAAATACGGGGTATAACATTCTCCCCTCCTTAGAAACATTCGTCCCGAATGTTCCTTCTCGAAACAGATAACGAAGTTCTTCTAACAAGTTGCCAACGCCACACCTGGCCACGAAATATCACACGTTCTCTTCCTTCCTTACTCGTCGTGCCCTTCTCGGACACTTGAACTCCTCTAGCATACGTACCACACTTCAGTCATTGCTTTCCCAAAACTTTGGAGTCACCACCTCCAAACTTGGTCATCTTACTAGCTTCAATCTCCCTTAAGGCCATTCCCGGCCTTCACGATCCGCTCGTCGAACATATCCACGAACTCATACGATGGTTATCTAATCATGGGCCTAGCACCTCGTGACCTACCACTGGCGGGACCACCCAGGTGACCCCACTTTGAAGCCGGCCGCGGGTTGGCCTCAACATGGCCCCAACCCGACCCACTTACGCATCAAGCTCTTGTTCCCGATCCGAACAATCTTATTTATACAGTCATGAAAGCTACCACTTCCATTACACACTACCGGGACTTTATCACACAAAACGTTCTAGGCATAAAAATGCACTCGACAAGGATCACTTGCAAAACTGTACTCAAGACGGCCTTACATCTAAGGTCTCAGCGTAATATTCTAAGGTTCATCATTTTCACCTCAAGCTTACCCTTCTCACAACGGAGTTCTACATCACGTTTTAGCACAACGCTATCCGAACATAACACTAAACACATCATCACATCATCAATACATACAAAACTCTAGAGGTTAAGGATATACGAAAATAGGCGATTGGAGGACCGCTAAAATCGGGAACTTCCACCGCGACCTCTACCGTGGCCCGCCGGTATGAACATCTGCTCGACTATGGGAGGTGAAGAACCCGCAATCGATCCGTAGTGCGTGCTATCTACTAGCGCTACCCGGTCGGACAATTTCTCCCAAATGGCTCGCTGTCGCATGTAAAACAAACTCGGACTAGCACGACACTCCCACCATGGAGTCTACCACGGTCACAACGAGGTAGGGTGGCTTCACCGCTAACACCTCGCTCTCTCAAAATCTGAACCTGGAGCCTTGACCGCTCCCGAATACTGGATGCTCAAGATTGTGGAGGACCACTCAGATCTTGGCGGAGGCGCATAACTAGTTCACGGCCGAGGCGTCCGCCTCGAAAGTCACCAAAGGACCTTGCTGCTCGCCCTCTTCACGACCTTGGTTATTTCGTCGATTTCTCCGCTCCGCCTCCAAGTGCATAAGCTGCATGCGGGCAATGTCCATGCCGGTGAAGAGCTACACCAACAACTCGCTAGGTAATCATCGAGCCTCAGAACATATCGGTGCACTCGATCCTCCATACTAGCTACTAATGCGGGACGCACGCCAATGAGTCGAACTCCACATTGTACTCCCGAACCGCACGCCTGCCCCGCCGCAACCCCAAAATCTGTTTACCGAGCCCTCTCATCCGCGAGGCAAGAAATGTGCAAGAAAGGCCTCGAGAACTCGTCCCATAAAGCCGGAAGTGCATGCTCTCCCGACAGCTCACAAATCAAACCCGATCGGCTGGTATCACGCGGCCGATGCGAACCTAGACCACCGACTCGGTCTCCGATGCCTTGATCACTCTCATGATCCGCTGAATCGCGGATGAACTCCTCGGATCATCCTCGAGCCTCGACCCATAAAACTCTGGCGTTACACTCGAGAAAATCCCGTAATCTCAAATCGCTCGCCGGGGTGAACTACGGTGCTCTTGGGATCGAGGCTGGCGTCAGATTATCCTCAAGTCCGCCACAACCTCGCCATTAATCGGGCCATCTCTTGTAACCCGTCTCATCCGCCTCACTGTGGGATGGAGGCTCAGTGCATCGTGGTTTCTGTAGAGACTGCCGCTGCTCTACTCGTATCTTCCTTTGCTGCCTTGCCCTTCTGGGCCCGGGTTGCCTTGCGCGGAGGCATAACTGGTAAAGGAAAGGAATACGTCAGAGGGGTTCAACTCATCACACAACTCTAAGGCACGATCTCAGAATGAGAAGAATGGAAACCAATCCTAAATGTCCTATAGCCTCCTGATTATAGATGTGGTGCACAACACACCGATAATCAAGACTCTACTAGACACGTGCCTCAGACACTTTCCGAGGACTAATCGCTCGATACCACTTTTGTCACGACCAACCGGGTGGATCGTGCCTACCGGGCACCCTAGTGATACAACATCGAGAAAATCAGGAAAATAAAACATGAACATGAAATAAGAGATATTATAAGTAACAGTCAACCAAAAACAGTTGCCTTCGTGATAAATATATACAAACCACGAGCAGTTTAATCCTTTTTACAACCCCGCCACAACAAGATTACAAACCTCTAAGATTTACAACAACTATGACGGACAGGGCTCGCCATACCACGAATGTACAAGAACCTACAACTCAGTGGAACACATACCAAAAGATAAGCCTCCAAGGAACGAGCTTCCCAAAACGCTGAAATGAGATCCTAAACGCGGATCGACGGTAGATGTACTCTACTGCGGCATGAACGCAGCCCCGAAGGAGGTCGATAACAGTACCAAGTATGTGAAATCAGAAGCATCAGAAATGAAATCATAATAGTCTATAAAAGCAGGAGACAGGTATGATAACCAAACTACGATACACACATAATGATTATATCAATTGTGGTCTCATGCCCACAACATCAATCACGCGTGGAGTACCTTCTCACTACCGGCGATGCATGATATGATAACAACAAGACAGCAATCCAAATGAGAGCATACCCGTGCGCTACGCATCATGTCAGTATGTCCAAAGGGAACAAATGAGACAACATTTCAAATGGAAGCATACCCGTGCGCTACGCATCGTGTCAGCATGTCCAAAGGGAAACAATAAGACAAAGATTCCAAATGGAAGCATACCCGCGCGCCACGATCGTGTCGCGATGTCCAAAGGGAGCAAATAAGACAACATTCCAAATGGAAGCATACCCGCGCCACGATCATGTCGGCATGTCCAAAGGGAAATAATAAGACAACAAGGCGGTAATCAAAGTGGAAGCATACCCGCGCGCTACGATCGTGGTCGGTATGTCCAAAGTGATTTAACAAAAGTAACACTATCAGCGAACGCACTGTGGAATTTCTCCACCGCCAAGACGCCCAAGTAAGTTCTTAACAAGTCAACCGACCCTCCATCGAGAGACGCCAGAGTATAGAAACACAATCTTTGCACAACAAAGGCTATCACAACAAGCATAGGCAAGTTTCACAACAACAAGCATAGGCGAGTTTCACATCAACAAGCATAGGCAAGTTTCACAACTCAAAGTACTTTCATTTTATGCCAAAGTCCGGGTTTAACTCCTAAAGTACTACGACGTTAAATTCCTTTTAAAGAGATTTATTCCTTTTATATAAAAGTCACCGATACGTATTATAAAAATAGAGTGACTTATATCTTTTAAGCAAACCAAAACAACTTCCATACTTTCTTTTTTAAAGTCAAGTTACCACATTAAAACCAATGATAAAACCTTTCTTTTGTTTTCATAAGGTCGTTATAACCAACTTCCCATAAAGCTGTTATAACACCTTATGCTTTAAACCAATTTAAGACAACACAATGCCTTTCTTTTCCCTAAGGTTCCAGCTTTGCCTAATTTCAAATACACAAGTCTCTTTTTTGAAAAGTTCATAGTTCAATGTCTTAATCTCTTTTAAAACAATTGAGTAACATATGCCTTAGGCGAGTAGGTTATTCTTGTTCATAATCAATCTTATTAGCAGCCATGATCTAGAAATGTAATATCATTTTGTCTCATCTTAGCTTCTATGCAGATGAAGGTTTCTACTGGTTTTAATAATACTTAATTATTCAATACATTTTCCTTTATTAACGCTGCAGTGGTTTGTCGATACACATTACGATTTCCAAATCAAGAAACATTATTCCTTCCAAAAACCAAGTACTCATTACTCACGAATGAGGTTTCACACAAACATCCATATTAAGTCAAGTCTCTTATCCTTTAAGAATAAGTCTCTTAACTTTTAACCCATTAAACCATTCTTTTTATCTCTCTTAAGGCGTTACACCTAACTTCTCATAAAGCTGGTATAACTCTTATGTTTTCAAACCAAGTACACACTTCTTTCAAAAAGGTTTCTTAATCTTTTAGAATACTCCAAGGTTCTTTTACATCCAGTCGGTTATAAGTCAAATCAGTTATCTTTTAAAAACCACAAAGCATTTCTCATTTACATAGAGCTGTTATAACCAACTTCCCATAAAGCCGTTATAACACTTTATGTTTAAAGACAATCAAATACATTTAACACATGTACGTCTACCGTACTACATAGTTATACATATATCATGCTAGAACAGATAGGAAGAGGTTCACATACCTCGCGACGAGTATCGACTAATAGCAAAACGCTCCAAGTACCTCAAACCGTCTGCTACACTCTCAGTCAAGCAGATCACTCCACACGTAGTACTACAACCTATAGAGGCCACAAAGCGCCTATTAATATCTTTAGATCTCAATGTAGAATATTCTACAGAAAATTCGGCAAAGACTCTCCCCGCAACAACAGCGTAAATCTCCTCTCTATCGAGGCCGCTACCAAGCCAACCAGTGGGGTTAACACGCCTAACCGACGTACAATTCTACTACACAAGAATGCTACACAAGTCATCGTAATACACCCATGTAATTACGATTGATTCTCTTCTTTAAATTCAGCTTAAGTCGCAAGACATTGCTGTAAGTATTATTCAGCTTAAGTCAAAAGACATTGCCGCACAATTATAATGTTCAGTTCTATATATAGTATACTTCAACCATATATTCCTACAACATGTAATTTCCAATTACAATAGAAGGTCAAGAGTGTTTACCTCGATAAGCCCAAAATTATCCGAGTTTATATGTCGATCCTGAGCAAGGTTTAGCTCCTACTCCGCGCCCGACCCGCTCCAACCAACCCTTAGAAGTTCTAACCAACTTCTACTTATAACTTCAACTACGGGTGAAGATTTACTTAGAGTTTCGTTTTTGTGACTGAGGGAAGTATAATAGTATTTTCTGGGTTTTTGTACAAGTGTAACTTTGTGAATACTACAAGGTATTTGGGACAAGGTATTTGGACATTATAACACTACTAGGAGAGTATTTCTATACCACAAAAGGGGGGTATTTATACGAGACAACAAGGCAGTGGGGTACCTCTGGCTAGGCACCACAAAGGGAAGGGGAGGCCTCGCCAAGACTCTCAAAGGAGGGGGAGAGAGTTGACGAACTCAACACTAAAGGGGAGGATTTTAACACTTAGAAAAAGATTTTTGGATGAAGAAAGTTCATCACTTAGAGGGGTATTTATAGGTCAAGTGAAGGCCAACCAATGGCCAAGATGAAGACAAGTGCATAGCAAGTGTAAGGCCAAGATTAAGCCATGTGCAACCTTATCCATCTACCCAAAATATCCTACCAACTCCTTGACCACCAATTCAACACAAAAACGTGCACACTCCCATTCTCGTCCCGCCAACCTTCACCAATTAGAGGTGACACGTGTCGCCCTCTTGTTGGTCAAAAATGTTTCGTCTCTCGTAAAAATCCGAAAAAATTATAAATGACATAGCCGTAAATTCCCATACGAAAGCTGTGAAAACTTTTCGTCGAAAAACGACTCTAACCGGGTGTTGTGCACAAAAAGAATTCGGCCAAGCCTAAAGAAGTTCGAAAATTTCTACGTACGTCCCCACGCACATACCGGAAATACGGTATAACAATGTCCTCCTCCGCTTCCCAAGTCATCTCCTCCTGTTATCATTTCTCCACAGACTTTGTGGAAGCTACATTCTTGGTCCGCACCGACCGCGATCGAGTATCGCTATGGGACTCTCTCATACGATAACCCATCTCTCACCTGAACCTCACAAGTAGGAAAAACTCTCGCTGGATCTCCGATACACTTCCGCAACATAGAAACATGGAAGACCGGATGTACCGCCTCTAACTCTGATGGCAGATCCAACTCATAAGCAACCTGTCCCACTCTACGGACGATCTGGTAGGGCCCAATGTACCTTGGGCCGAGTTTCTTCTACCGAATCTCATCACACCCTTCATGGGTGACACCTTCAAGAAGACCCAATCGTTTACCTGAAACTCCAAATGCCGACGCCGATTATCCGCATATGACTTCTGCCGACTCTGAGCTGCTAACAGTCTCTCCTGGATAAGCTTCACCTTATCCACAGCCTGATGTACCAAGTCCGCCAACTAAGCGTACCTCGCCCACGTCGAACCAACCGATCGGCGACCTGCATTTCCGCCCATATAAAGCCTCGTATGGCGCCATCTGTATACTGGAATGGTAGCTGTTGTTGTAAGCAAACTCCACAAGAGGCAAATGATCCTCCCAACTACCACTGAAATCAATCACGCAGGCCCGCAGCATATCCTCAGTGTCCGATAGTGCGCTCTGCGCCCGTCGACCG
This sequence comes from Przewalskia tangutica, assembly GCA_029844215.1. Taxonomy (NCBI): domain Eukaryota; kingdom Viridiplantae; phylum Streptophyta; class Magnoliopsida; order Solanales; family Solanaceae; genus Przewalskia; species Przewalskia tangutica. The sequence goes on from CM056727.1 coordinate 114,260,492, forward strand.
AGGGTGAAATGTCGTCCGAGACTCACTGTGTCCCTAAACCCTTCCGAAATACCTCCGAAGTTAGTCAGAACCGGCTCCCTATCGGATATAATCGATACCGAACATCTGTGCGGCCTCACTATCTCTGATGTACAATCCGCATAATCTCACCAAAACGTCGCCCGATCGAAGTAAATGGGCTGATTTCACACCACAACAATAACCCAAATGGAGTCGCATTTCCTCCGAGTACGAGGTAACCTCAGAACAAAGTCCATGTTGATCATCTCCCACTTCCAAGTCGGAATCTCGATAGATCGCAATAATCCATCGGGCCTCGTGCTCGACTGACTGGCCGGGCAATTAGGACATCAGGCAACAAAACTCGCCACGCCCTCTTCGTGCCATCCCACCAATACAAACATCCGAGGTCATGATACATCTTGGTCGACCGGATGAATAGAATAACGAAGCGTGTGCCTCCTGCAATCTGGCCGACGAAGTCTCGCTACATCGGAACACACAACCGCCCTCAAATCTCAAGACTTATCAGCGCTACTCGAATAGACTCTTCTCCTCCGAAGAGCTGCATCACGATACCGCATCAACACTGGGTCCTCAAATCGCCGCTCTTCACCTTATCAACGATGGAAGACTCGCAACCTCACGAACCCGCATCTACTATCGCGGATCGATCAATCGAACCCCAAGGCTCGCTAATCGGTGGATCCGACGACCATGTCCTGCTTTCGGTCGCACTCCGATAGGCTCCCATCGATCTACGACTCAAGGCATCAAGAACTACGTTGGCCTTCCGGATGGTATAGAATATCAACATCATAATCTTTCAACAACTCTAACCACCGTCTGCCTCAAATTCAGCTCCTCTCGCTCGAAGATATCCTGAGGCTCTTGTGGTGCGTATAAATATCCACATGAACTCCGCACAAATAATGTCTCCAAATCTTCAAGGCATGAATAATCGCGCCAACTCTAAGTCATGGGTAGGTAATTCTCTCATGCTTCCAGAATCGCCGAAGCATAGGCTATAACATTGCCGCGTTGCATCAAAACACACCTCAGCCCGATACCCGAGGCATCACAATAGATCACGCATCCATCTAACCCTCCTAAGAGTAAGAACCGGAGTCAGAGTCAACCTTTCCTTCAACAACCGGAAACCCTTCTCGCAAGCCTCGCCCATGGAACTTGGCCGCTTTACGAGTCACCTAGTCAGCGGTCTGAAATCAAGCAACCGCTTCCACAAACTCGCGATAATAACTCGCCACCCTAAGAAATCGCGCACTCGGTCGGAGTAGTAGGTCTCGCCAAGACTTGATCGCCTCAATCTTTGCCGTATCTACCCGAACACCATCACCCCAATAATATGCCCTGGAATGCCATCGAGGCCAACCAAAACTCACACTTGGAGAACTTGGCGAATAATCGCGGCCCGAGAATCCCAAGTACCTTCTCAAGTGATCTGCATGCTCCTCGCTCGTCCGCGAATAAACCAGATGTCATCAATGAATACAATCACAAATGTATCCAAGAATGACTTGAACACCTTGTTCATCAAATCCATAAATACATTTGAGCGTTGGTCAAACCGAAGGACATAACTCGAACTCATAGTGCCCATACCGGTCCCGAATGCGATCTTTGGGATATTCGCCTCTCGAACTCGAACTCGATGATAACTGCATCGCAGTCTATCTTTGAGAAACACCTCGCACTCGCAGAATGGTCAAACAAATCATCAATCACGGGAGGGGTACCTATTCTTAATGGTTACCTTATTCACCGTCAGTAGTCAACACACATACGCAGCTGGCCCCATCCTTCTTCTTCACAAACAACACCGCGCTCCCGTGGAGATACACTAGGCCTCGATAAAGTCTTTCTCCAAAGAAATCTTTCACTGGTCCTTCACTCCCTCAACTCGCAGTGCCATCACGTATGGCGGAATGGAAATAGTCGAGTGTCCGCAACGTGTCAATACAAAACTCGATCTCCTCTCGGGAGGATACCCAAGATCATGCGGGAACATGTTATACCCGTATTCTCGGTATGTATGCGAGGACGACGCACGAGAGCACGGTAAAAATTGGAAAGGAAGAAAGAGGTGATTCTTCCACGGAAAAAGTTTCCGGTTTTTTGTAAGGAAAAATGTTCGTTGAAGGGAATTGGGTTCCCAGATTTGGAATTTGGGCTTCTTAGATTATATTAGAATTATGGAATTTTATTTTCGGAAATGGTCACGTGGGGCCCACGGGAGAAATTTACGGTTTTGTGGGGCCCGCTTTGATTTTGAGATTTTGGCCATTTTGGATATTTTCGGAAGATGAATTATTTTGGACAAGTAGGAGGGCGACACATGTCACCCCAGGTGGTTTGGCCGAATTTACCTTCAGGCACAACACCCGGTTGAGTCGTTGACGAAACGTTTTGCGTAACTTGCGAAGGGAAATTCGGCTATGTCGTTTTGTCTTTTTTCGGTTTTTTGCGAGCGACGAAACAGCGTGGACCAACGGGAGGGTGACACTTGTCACCCTCATGGTGAGCAGTTAGTGGCCGATTGGCTCACGTTTTGTGCCTTATTGGTGCCTTGTTTTGTGCCTTGTTTTGGCCTTGTTTTGTGCATTGTTTTGAGCCATGTTTTGTGGAGTAGGGGATAGGGTGCACTTGGCTTGATCAAGGCCTTACACTTGCCTTGCACATGGCTTGATCTTGTCCATTGGTTGGCCCTTGGCTTCCCTATAAATACCCCTCTCTTTGAAGACTTATTCATCACAAATTTCCAAGTCTAAATCCTCCTCCCCCCCTTGTGAGCCATCGTCCTAAGCCTCACTTCCCCCCCCCCCCCCCTTGAGTGGCCTTGTGGCCGAGAGCCTCCCTCCCCTCAGGTGCTAGTAGTGGGTACCCCTAGCCTAGTTGTTTCGTATAATACACCCCCCCTCTTGGTAGAAATACTCTCCGAGTATTGTTATAATGCCCAAAATACCTTAGCCTTTACCTTGTTGTATTCCAAAGTTACCTCTATACGTAGAGCCCGGAAATACTACCTTTTGTCCTTTTAGTCTCAAACCGAAACCCTAAGGAAATCTTCATAGTTGGTTGAAGTATTTGTGTAGAAGTTGGTTAAGAACTTCTAAGGGTTGTTTGGAGCGGATTGGAGCGCACAGAGTAGGAGCTAAACCTTGCTCAGGATCGACATTATAACTTGGATAATTTTGGGCTTGTCGAGGTAAATATTCTTGTCCCCTTATTGTAATTGGAGATTACATGTAGTAGGAATATATAGTTGAGGTATACTATATATAGAACTGAACATTATTTGTGCGGCAATGTCTTTTGACTTAAGCCTGAATTTAAAGAAGAGAACTGAACTGTAATTACATAGGACTGTATTACAGTAGACTTGTGTAGCATTGTTGTGTAGTAGAATGGTACACGTCCGGTTAGACGTGTAAACCCCCGGTTGGCTTGGTAGCGGCCTCGTTAGAGAGAGGAGATTTCTGTTGTTGCGGGAAATCTTGCGAATTTTACGTAGAGAAATGGAACCTTGTGTTTTGAAGTTAATAGACGTTTGTGACCTTTTAGGTGAAAGTACTAAGAGTAGCGTATTCTACTTGAGGAGTGGAAAGGGCTAGCAAGGTTGTAGTACTTGGAGCATTTTGCTTATTGTCGATACTCGCGAGGTATGTGAACCTCTTCCTATCTGTTCTAGCATGATATGTGTGTAACTATGTAAATGCGGTGGGCGTGCGGTACTAAGTGTATTTGTTTGGTTTAAACATAAAGTGTTATAACGGCTTTATGGGAAGTTGGTTATATGACTTTATGTAGGTAAGAAAATGGTTTCTTGATGTTAGAAGTTAAGAGACTTGATCGATAAGATAAGAGACTTAACTTATTTGTTTTAATGTGGATGTTGTGTGAAACCTCATTCGTGAGTAATGAGTACTTGGTTTTTAAAGGGATAATGTTTCTTGATTTGGGAATCGAGAATGTGTATCGACAGGACCACTGCGGCGTTAATAAAGGAAAATGTATTGAATAATGATGTGTTGTATTAAAACCGGTAGAAACCTCCATCTGCGTAGAAGCTAAGATGAGACAAAATGATATTACATTTTCTAGATCACGTTTCTTTGTAATAAGATCGTTATAAACAAGAATAAACTACTCACATATATGACATATGTTACTCAATTGTTTTAAAAGAGATTAAGACTATGAATTATGAAACCTTTCTAAAATAAGTGACTTGAGCATTTGAAATTAGGCAAACTTGAACGTTTGGAAAATAATGTTGTTACTTGATTTTACAAAAGGGGAAGTGTCTTGTTTACTTAAAAAGATAGTCACGATTTTTATACTACGGGTGGTGTGACTTATGTGAAAGTACTTTGAGTTGTGTGAAACTTGCCTATGCTTGTGATGATAGCCTTTGTTGTACAAGTGTTGTATTTACGTGTTCTGGCGTCTCGATAAGTAGGTTGACTTGTTGAGAACTTACTTGGACGTGCTGGCAGTGACGGAGAATTCCACGGGTATGTTTCCATTTTAATTACTGTCTTGTTGTCGATGTTACATAGACATGTCTACACCGAGGTAGAATTCCGGGGGCATGTGGCCATGCGGCAGGGTTGATCACCCAGTATATTGTTGATGATGTCACATGGACGTGTCTACACCGAGGTAGAATTCCGGGGGCATGTGGCCATGGGGCATTGGTATTATTGTTGCATCATGGACATGTCTACAACGTGGCATCATTAGGGGGGCATGCGGCCATGATGCGAACATGATTGATGTTGTGGGCGTGAGACCCATAGTTATATTTGAGTGATGACTTGAGGACGTGAGTCCCTGACTGGACATGACTGCTTTTATGTTGTGAACTGTAGTTTGGTTATCATACATGTCTCCTGCTTTATATAGACTAGTATGATTTCATTTCTGATATTTCTGATTTCACATACTTGGTACTGTTGTCTTGACCTCCGGAAGTGCGTTCATCCGCATGGTAGAGTACATCGATCGTGGATCCTCGCTCTTAGGATCACGATTGAGATATTGGGAAGCTCCGTTTCTCCGGAGGCTTATCTTTTGGTATGTGTTCCCTGAGTTGTAGGTTCTTGAACATTCAGGGGTATGGCGGGGCCCTGTCCCATCATAGTCGTTGTAAATCTTAGAGGTCTGTAGTACTGTTGTGGGCAGGGTTGTAAAGGATTAAACTGTTCAGGTTTTATGTATATACTGAAGGCAACCGTTTGGGTTGGCCTGTTTATTATTATATCTCTTGTTTCATGACGCATGTTTTATTTTCCATTGGTTTTCTCGATGTTGTATCACTAGGGTGCCCGGGTAAGGCACGATCCACGGGCCCGTCGGGTGTGTGAGAACACTGAAACTCCTAACCACTGGTCTTGATCAAGAACCGGCACCTCAGCCTCTGTATCAAATACCCGCACCAGATGATAGATGTACCCTTTCTGCACCATCTTCCTAGCCTTGAGGTAAGAAATAAACCTACCCCTCGGCGATGCTGTGTTGCCCCTCCACTCGATAACTGGCTCGCCAGGAAACTGGAACCGAACCAACCTGTCTCTACAGTCAACGTTGGCATAACAAGAAGCCAACCGATCCATACCATAATGACATCAAAATCGTCATCTCGGCTCTATCAAGTCTGCGCAAGTCGACTGTAAATAAATATCGGACAACCTCTATACACCCGCTCAGCTAACACCGAATCACCCACTGGCGTAGCTACCTCAAACGGCTCTATCGACACCGGCTCTATCCCGATTCTACCCGCAATAAGAGGGGACACATAGGACAAGGTAGAACCTGGATCTATCAATGCATAAACATCACGATGCGAAATCGGTAATGTACCAGAACGGCGTGGAAGCCTCACGATCTGGCGGTGGCTAGAGAATATATGCGGTTCTGGGGACCGCTAGAACTGGGACCACCACCACGCCCTCTACCGCGGCCTGCCTGTCCGTGAGTACCACGCCTCGGGCGCATAACCACAGAAGGAGAAGAAGACCCGAAAGCGATCCGTCGGTGTCTTTGTACCACCCATGCTGCCTCTAGACGGACAATCTCTCTTCAAATGGCCCAGCTGGCCACAAGAGTAACAACCTCCTGCAGAACACGACACTCGCATCGGTGAGATCTGCGCGTCGAGCACACCGAGTGCGTGGGTGGTCTCGATCGGCGAGATCTCTGCCTCGCGAAACCACGAAGACACGGAGCCACGACCTGCTCGATCGACCTGCTGATCGGACCTCGCGCGGAAAACCGTGATGGAGCACTCTGTCTGGTGGAAAGTGGACCTAGTCCTGGCGAGGATGTCGCCTCGATAAGCGCCACGAGACCACGATGTCACGGCCTCTTGGTGGCTGCGTCAATCTGGTCCTCCCTCTCTCTATCCTCTATCCCCTGAGCATAGGCCTGCATCCTAGCAATGTCCATACCGGGCTGAAGAGCCACCCCCAAACATGCTGTAATCATATGACGGTCTAGCCCCATCACATAACGATGAACTCTATCCGCCATGCTAGCTACAATAGTGTGAGCATGCCTGGCCAAGGAGTCAAACTCCAGGCTGTACTCCCTAACAGTCCTCCCGTTCTGCCGCAAGGTCAAAAATCTGTCTACCCGGGCTCTCCTCATCTCGGGAGGTAAAAAGTGATCCATAAAGGCCTCTGTAAACTCCTCCCAAACAGCTGGAAGAGCATCATCACCTCTCGAAAGCAACCACGACTCAAACCAGTTCAACGCAATATCGCGCAACCGGTAAGAGGCTAGTGTAACAGACTCTGTCTCTGAAGCCCTAAGGACCTGCATGGTCCGCTGTAGCTGTCGAACGAACTCCTGCGGATCCTCATCAGACCTCGAACCATAAAACTCAGGTGGATGACATCCCAGAAAATCCCTAATCCATAACCGCTTACTAGGGTGTTGCCGCTCTGTCGTATTGCCCGGCTACTATACTGGTCAATAACCGAATCTGCTCCCCGTAGTCTCTATGCTCGGTGGTTTGAGGCGGAGGCTCGTACGGAACCTCTGGAGCTACGCCGCCTCGGCTCCTTCTAAAAGCAGCGTGGTGAACTCGCCGACCGCCTACTACCTCGGGCATAGTCGTGCACGAGCAGTGTAACCCTCGAGTACCGCTAGCGCCTGCCTGCTTTGCCTTGCCCGGGCCTGGTAGCTTTCAGTGGAGGCATAGCTGTTTCATAAGAAGAGGTCAGAGAGGATTCAACCTAATAAGAGGCTCTCTGCACGATCTCGAGAGAGAAGAATGGAAACCAATCCTAAATGTCCTGTAGCCTCACGATTATAGATGTGGTGCACAACACACCGATAATCAAGACTACTACTGACACGCGATGCGTAGACACTTTCCGAGGACTAAGCGCTCTGATACCACTTTTGTCACGACCGACCAGCCGCGATCGTGCCCTACACGGGCACCTGTTCGTATCGTCAGAGAATAGCAGCGGAACATACACAACATAAACACACGTGTAAACAATAGAACAACACAGTCTAGCCGATCAGGCCGCCTTCCATAATATAAACAAAGTCAAAAGTACAACTTACAACTCAGTTCTTACAGCCCAATCACATATGTGAATACAGACCTCTAGGAATAACAAGCGTATGGCGGGACGGGCCGCCATACCCCTGAATGTACATAATCTACAACATCAGGGAAAGACTGTACCAAAAGAAAGACTAGCCTCCGGAGAATGGAGCTTCAGACGTCGGATAGGTGGTCCTAAGAATGTGGATCCGCAACCTGCTTACCCTTTCATGCGGCATGAACGCAGCCCCCGAGGAAGGGGGTCAGTACACAATATGTACTAAGTATGAAAAACTGGAAAGTACTGTAATTACAACAAGTTTAAAAGAAAGCCGGAGACATGTATGCTAACAAAATTACAGTACTCAGTGCCTTACTAACAATGAGAGTATAAATAGGTGTATACTTACAACGAAAAATAGGATTGGAATCCTACTCCTGGGACTATTTCACCCGCATAGGTCCAGTGGACCTGCGTGAGGTATTCCTCGCATGGGACTATTTCACCGCGCATAAGCCCTTACGGACTCGCGTGAGGTATTCCTCGCGTAAATTTGGACGGCCGCGTGGGACTATTTCACCCGCATAAGCCCTTACGGACTCGCATGAGGTATTCCTCGCATCGTGGTTAGCAAATCCACGGAAATATACAATGCCACAATCCCGGGGAATGACCCCGCAACGAATAATATATCATTAGCCCAAATCCGGCTATCACACATAACATAAGCTCTATCGGCTTATCATGCAATATATAAGCAAGTTAAGAAATCCCCTAACTTCTTACTATTCTTATTCATATACACTCTCATTTTAGTTTACCTAAGGCACTATCATGTCTTTTATGAAAATCCGGGAATTTAACCCCAAAGTACTACGTACTTCTATTCTCTTAAAATGACTCATTTCATTATAAAACTTCCAAGATACTACTAGCCGTAGTATCAAGTGACAATTTCTTTTCAAGACAAGTCACAATACTTTTAGAAATAAAATATGGCTTCTAAATCAAGTGACTCGTGTCTTATAAAACCTTAGGCAATTGATGCCTTAAAAATCGAATTGCCTTCCATTAAATCAAGTCATTTATCTTTCCATAAAGTCAATATAACCAACTCCCCATAAAGTCGTTATATTCACTTTATACCTTAGTCCTGTACAATTTCTTATCCAAGGGAATTATACGTTTTTAAAACGACCCAAGTATTACATACTTTAAAATTCTTCAAGTCCCTTATCTTTAACAAGACTTAAGACATCTTTAATATTCTCAAAGAAGTGAGTTAATCTCCTAACTCACCCGACTTGGCATTTCATAAAACAAGTAAAGAATGTCAAAGTCTTGTACGTCTACCGTACTATATACGTGAAACTAGTCATGCCCAAAGATAGGAAAAGTTCTACATACCTTGTCGGGTCAAACCACTTTGCCAAGTACGAAGTCCCGCCCGTACTATGTCAACCTATAATATTCACAATACGTCTATTAAAGCCCTACTTCAAACGTAGAATATTATAAGTGTTAAGTCTCTAATTTCTACGGAAAATCGGACAGCACCTCCTTTGTTTTTACTTACTTTGCCACCTTTTCCAAGGTCGAAATATAATAACCAAACAGCCCCAATTGGCTCACAACAATATAGAAGATAATCCAATGCCAATGACTAACTAAACAGCCCCAATTGGCTCACAATCAATATAGCAGGTAGTCCAATACAAATGACTAACTAAACAGCCCCAATTGGCTCACAATCAATATAGCAGGTAGTCCAATACAAATGACTAACTAAACAACCCCAATTGGCTCACAATTAATATAGCAGGTAGTCCAATACAAATGACTAACTAAACAGCCCCAATTGGCTCACAATTATATTTCAACCCAAATTTGTAGCATAACAAAATATCAAGTCGCATTTGATTATAATAACCATAATCCTTAAGTCAATGACATGCGACGGTTCTAACAACGATTAAATTGTAATTCAACTTAGTAATGGATTACATTACATTTCGGATTTCCAAGGCTATAATCAATCCATAATCTTTATAACTTCAATATAACAATTTCATGCTTGCAACATACAAAGCTAACAACAATAAAATGAATAATCTTGTAATACTTTCAAAGAACAAGATTATACCTCAATGATTCTTAAACCAACTCCAATCCGAAGTCGCTCCTTAGTAGTTTATAGCCTCTCCAAGACACTTCAATCCGCATTGAGACCCTTAGAACAACACCAACAATTATCCTTCAAGTCTTCAAATAAAACCTAGAAAGACCTTAGGTTTTAGTTTGCGACTAACAGTAAACAATCTTTTTCCAAGATTTTTCTATTGAGATGTGTTTACAATACACCTAGGAACCTTGGTTTAAAGTGGGGAACTAAATGGATCACAAACAAAGATTTTCTCTTTTTTTTTTTGATGAACCCGAGAGCACCTTGCCTAAGTTCTTCAATTTGTGCAATTTTTTTTAAGTGTTGGCTCTCTCTAGCACTACTAGTAGTAATATATAGCACCTTGGAGGGTTATGATAATAACACATGGTTGGTTTGGATGTAGTCTTGCTAAATATCAAGACAAGGTGGGACCTTTGACTTTAGTCAATAAACTCATGCTACAAGTTGCAAGTCTTAGCCTTAAAAGACTTATGGTAAATGACCAAAATGGCCATGCCATTTCGTCCAAGGCATCATCTAAGGGGGGGTGACACGTGTCTCCCTCCCATTCGACACAACACAAAGTTTTTCCGACAATTTCATAATTTCCGTTAAATTTTTACAAGTCTCGAATCCTTATCATTTGTGAGTTCTTACTTACGTTCTTAAGGCATGTCCTGTAATTACGGGGTGTAACAGGTTAAGTGTCTTTCTTCTGTAGCATTCAATCGAGTTCGAGTCTCTTTTGCCTCGAATATGTGTGATTTTTAACTTTTAAGTGCTTAATTATGCTAAAAACAAGATATTATCAAGAGTTGTTTAGTTTTTTAGGGTTATTTCCAAACAATGTAAATAGACTCCTAGGTCATTTTTTGAAGGGGGTCGGACGTATTATTTCGCAGAGAATAAGGATTAAGGTTTATCATCATGGGGTTATCTCTTTTACCTTTATTATTTCATCTTTTCTAAGATCGAACATGAATTTCTATTGTTGTAATCCGATTATGAGAAGCTAAACTCTATAATTCTAGGGTTGTAGTTTAACCATGAATATTGACGTTTGACGAGTATTTCCATCTTAGTAGTTTATTCATCAATGATTGTTTCTTTACTTCTGTTTTTAATTACTTAATTTCCTGTGCAAGAGTCCCAACAAAGACCTCGAGCATCGGACACTCTCACGATCCCGACAAAGACCTCGGGCATTGGATACTCTCACGATCCCGACAAAGACCCCGGGCATCAGACACTCATCTCTCATTACGCTCTCTGATAAAGACCTCAAAGGCTACTCTCTCTTATCATCATTTCCAATCACAGTTTATAACATATCATCATATGAAATAAGAAGGTACATCATACATGATATCAATTACATTCTTCATAAAATATACTTCACCACTTCAAGCTAGTTATCATTATTTTTTCATTTCCGATGATAAGTGAAATGTCAAGAGAGCGATGAATGCAATACAAGTCACAACATATCAAATACGACGTCAAGCTCATAAATAAGTCAATAGTACCAACCTAATAAATCCATCCAACTTCATACCCGAAGGAGTACGTACTTTCTCCGACAATATCTAACTATACATATGTTGCGCTAATCGAAGTCTAATCAGATGGTAAGTCGTAACCTACTTGGATGCCAAGCAGAAGCCACACACGATCACAAAGGAGTTTTGCCTCTCTGCGGGTCCCGGTAATACTTGGAGTCTAATCATTATAGAAATTTAAGATAGAACAAAAACGGATAGCACTCATAACACTAGACTGTTCCTCAAATCCAACCAACTATGGGAAAATAGGGAAAGTGGGCCCACGAGGGTAAAACGGTAATTAAAGGGTGAAATTATTAAACTAATGTTCTAAATGTTCAATTTTACTCTATATTGCGTAATTTAAACAATATTAGGTCAATTACCTTATTCAAGTCCAAAAACCCCAATTAGTATAAACCCTAAAAATTTCCCCCAAATCTCCAAAAAGTTTTAAACATGAAATTGATCAATAAGTTAACATCTACTAGTCTATTACATCACTAATATACAACACCCATTTCCATATACCAATTCACAACCCCCAATTCCTCAAATTTAAGCTCTCTTTTTCTCAACAAGTCAAACCTCTTTTCCACTTCCCAAAACATGGATTAAAATCTAAAATAGAGGAATATATAAATAGAATTAACTAGTTTTAGGGTATAGAAATTACCTATGAGAAACACCTTGAAGAACCACCTTGAATCTCCCCAAAACCGAACTAAGAACTTTGGAAATGGAAAATAGGGTCTAAAAGTCGGCTATGCCTCTTTTATCTCGTAGCTACAATGCGTCTTTCACGTTTGCGAGATCTCGCTCAGTATCGTGAAGCACCGCAACTTGCCCTCCCCCAGGCGCGCATCAACGTGACCGTGACCAAGGCAATCATGATTGCGAGAGCATGATTTCATCAAGTCTCACGATTGTTCCCCCTTCCTCGCGATAGCGAAGAAGGAAACCAGAACAACAACACTAATTTTTTCTATTTTCTCCCTAACTTCGACTCAACCCTCGGAAATCATTCAAAAGCCAAATAACAGAAACCAAATATGCAACCTCACATAAAAACACGCTACGTACTCACTCCTGGTGTCAGAATTTCCATCTGTGGTATATTTTACCGAGTCAACCCCCAACGGCCAAAACTAACTTTCCAACCCAATACCAAAAATACTCCAAAGTGTCTCGAGAACCAAATCAATTATCCCACCAAGTCATAATTGACATTCCGAACCTCAAGGAATAGATGAAATTTCAAAAAGGTCCATTTATAAAAAAAGTCAACTATTGGTCAACACTTATACTATTTAAAGTTCTAATTTCTCAACTTCTACTAGAATCGATTGGTATCTTCGGGAATCGAGTCGATATCAGTAAAATAGTCAAAATATACATAACGACGGAACAAGTCATTACATCAGATATAAATTAAACAATCGCTCATCCTCGAGCGACAACAAAAATAATAGGGAGAGGAGCAGCTGAGTCAGCAAATAACTGAGGATATTTGGAATGCATATCGGACTTGGTCTCCCGCGTAACCTTCTCAATAGGAAAATCCTTCCACTGAACCTTCATGGAAGCTATCTCCTTAGTCCTCAACTTATTAACTTGCTTATCTACGATTGCTGTAGGATAGATTCTCATCAAGAAACATTGAATCCCAATGAATGATATAAGACCCGTCTTAATGGTACTTCTTATACATAAAAATGTGGAAAACTGGATGAACACCCGACAATCCTGGTGGCAAGGCCAACTCATAAACGGCAACACTAACACGATAGAGAATCTCAAATGGACCAATGTACCTCAGCTTATGGGTGATATCTTCAAAAGAACCTATTCCCAAAATGCATCACACCCTTCATGGGTGATATCTTCAAAAGAACTTATTCACCTTCCATAAATTCTAAGTCTCAGACCTTCCGGTCTGTATACATCTTATGTCGACTTTGAGCTTCCATAAGATTTTCTTGAATAAGTTTTACTTTGTCCAAAGAATCCTTCAGCAAATCGGTACCCCATGGTCGAACCTCAAAAGCATCAAACTATCTAATAGAAGAACGACACCTCCGACCATACAAAGCCTCAAACGAAGCCATAACAATGCTGGAATGGTAGCTATTGTTGTACGCGGACTTAACCAAGGCTAAGAACTGGTCCCATTGACCACCAAAATTAATCACACGTGCTCTCAACATATCCTCGGGCACCTGAATAGTCCTCTTGGATTGTCCATCGGTCTGGGGATGAAAAACGGTACTAAGATCCAACTGATTACCCAACTCTGTCTATAATGTCTACCAAAAATGGGAAGTAAATTGCCAGCCTCAATCAAAGATGATAGAAATAGGAAGTATGTACAACCGCACAATCTCATAAATATTAATCACACGTGCTCTCAATATCTATCTTTATCCAACCCCACTGGTAATGCTTTCTTAAATCATAGTACACCTTGGTGGCACCCGAATGAATTAAATAATGGGAGCTATGGGACTCCTCTAATATCACATGAATAAAATTGCTAACATGAGGAATGCATAATTGTCCCTTCATCATAAAAACCCATTCACTATACAGCACAGCCTCATTGGCCTCACCACGTAACACGTTGTCATAAATCTTGCATAACTGAGTATCCTCAAACTGTCGAGCCCTAATCTCCTCCAAGAGAGACAACATTGCCTCATCACATGCTAAAACTTGACTCGGATGTGAAAGATCCAACCGTACAAAACTATTAGCCAAATTCTGAATCTCCATAGCTAAGGGACGCTCAGTAGCAACCAATCGAGCTAGTCTACTCATACTCACCGCCTTGCAGCTCAAGGAATCTGCTACCATATTCACATTACCCGAATGGTAAAATATGATGATATTATAATCCTTCAAAACCTCCATCCATCTACGTTCCCTAGAATTTAGATCTCTCTGAGTGAATACATATTGTAGGCTACTGATGTGCGATTTATACACACGCTTAACGCAAGTGCACGTATCGTTACAAGTAATATAGTCTAGGTAAGACCGAATATCGTCCTCAGGGACTGGTTTTCAAGTACCGATTATCTATGTTTTAGTTTCTAATTGGTTAACATTAATTGGGTTGGAATTCTAAACTAATAATGCAGGAAATAAACTAATTATGAAAATACTTTGATTTAAATCAGTTATGATAGAGAATTAGGGCTTCCAAGATCCTCAACTATCCACTCTATTCAATCCTTAATACAATTAAACTGACTTCTTTTTCTACGTTAAGATAGCAGGTTAACTAAGCCATTTTATACTCCTGTTAAGGTAATATAAACACTCAACCCCAATGGAGAACTCTTCTATCTTTTGATGACAAGATTGACTACAAAGGAGGATTAAGAGCAATAACCTATTAAGCTACACAAGTATCGGGGTACTTTCGTCCACGATTTAAACCTATGTTTATTCAACTATAACATATTCACAATCTCCCCTTTCGGATTTCGATTAGAACTCATGTAAGTGATGATAACTAGTGATCAATTAATTATCAAGCAATCAAATCAATTATTGAATAAATCTTAAGCAAGTGAAGAAGAAATCAACTAATGTATTAATTCGTGAATAAGAGTTTCAAGAAAATCACAAGGAAATCCCTAACAAAGTAATTAGCTCCTAGCCATAGTCACGCTAAGAACTAATACAATCTCCATACATGAACTGAAATAAACAAAGCAAAAGAAAGAAAAGAAAATACTCAAGAACAAGTCTCCAAGCCTTCTAGCATCCAATGATTGTGTTGTGGAATATTTACACGATGGAATGGAATGGAATGGAATGGAATTTGGTAGAATGATGGATGGAGAATGAAATTCTTCTAATTATGTAGAGACTATTTATAGCCCAAGAATCCTTTAGGTAAAGGGTTAGGGATTATATAGGTAGGAAAATTTATAGAATCCTTTAGGTAAAGGGTTAAGGATTATGTAGGTAGGAAAAGTTATCCCTTTTGGACCCTGAAAATGTGTCAAATTCGATCGAAAATGTCAAAAATACCGCGTCGGCGCCGTGGCCCTGCAGTTGGGCGCCACGACGCTGAAAAATCTGCAACTTTCGGACTTCGCAGAAAATTGGGCGCCGCGGCGCCGGTGGCGTTTTTCTGGCGGATTTCCGTTTCGTCGTCCTTTTTTTGTCCGGACTTCGTCTGATCTCCTCTATAATTCCCGAAACTTCTTAGACTTCATTTCTTTGCCCTTTTGTGTGCAATTCCATCTCATTTATGCTCATTTCATCTTCGTTTTGTCATTTCTCCATTTCTGACCGCTGTGACACAAAAGAAAGGAAAACGGCCATAATACTATACTAAACATAAATGAAATGAGTAAAACTAATGACTCAAAAGGTGTATATAAAATACACCGATCACACCCCCAAACTTAAACTTTGCTCGTCCTCGTGTAAAGCTAAATAAGATAGAAATAAAGACACGAAAGAAAATAAAATAAAATGACTCAAAGACACTGATCAAATTGCTGCACAATTGTCACTTAGAAAAGCATGAAGGTTAGTAGGATAATATGCTGGAACATATATCATGGATTTTTAGCATTCTAAACACTTCAAGTCAGATATTTTGCAATTTCAATTTAATCATGCTCAATGGAAGTAAGAATACCTAACTATGCATGTCAATTTCAAAATCCTATGGCATGTTTACTTGCTATTCTCCACTAATCATGGATACACATATTAGAGACCTTCAGGGCTTTTCAAGGTTGTAATGTAGGCTTAGGCAGGGATAGGTAAAAATAGGCATTTAGGCTCAATTTACGTACCATAAGCTCTTTTGCTTTAAATTCTTTCCTTTTCTTTTGATTCTCTTTTTCACTTCATACCTATCTTTCCCCTCTTTTGTTTTGAGAGAATGAGGTGTATGACGAATATCAGGCACCCCCAAACTTAGGCTTTTGCCTATTTATTATTACTTTTTCATTGGGGTGCATCAAAATTGTTCACTCTCTTTTGTCTCTTTTTCAACATTTTATATTCCAAACAACTCAATTTTTTCACTTATGGCACAAATATGGAATTTTAGGGTGTCAAAGAAAAGATCTTATTTTTGGCTCAAAGGGGCTGACTAGGGATTCAATTGTAATGTCAGGGATAGACAAAGAATGGTAAGAAAGGGCTAACAAAGAAATGCTTGAATCATCTCCCTAACATGCATATCCTAACTATTTCGCCTCAAATAGCAAACAAGCAGACACATATGTTTAATCACTAACAATGCATAAATCAAGCAAGATACCCCAAATAGTTTGATTTCATGAATTTTTGGCATATCTATCCTAAGTGTTCAAATGGTTGGTTCTAATTTCATTACATTATTCCACTTTACTTCACTAGGTGTTTCAAGTAACTACAGCATGCTTGATCAAAAAACAATATGACAAAAAAATACTCAAAAACACACAAAACAAATCAAAAAGACTCAAAAACAATAAGACACCCCCCCCCCCCCCAAAACTTAAATCACACATTATCCCCAATGTGTGAAGAAAAAAAAAAGGGACAACTTACTAACATAACACAGCGGTCATAACGGAGGTCTGGGAGGAAAAATTCTGGAATATGCACAGAATATGGCTCTCGGGACTTTCGGCGCCACGACCTGAGATTCGGCGCCGTGGCGCCCAATCTTCGCGACTCTACGAATTCGCCACGGCGCTTACACGCGCCAGGCGCTGACGACGATATTTCCTTTTTTTCAGCGTTTTTGCTCATTTTCCCTTAGAGTTAACTTTCAGTCCACCTGTCATCCAACAACACAAAAAAAGAACCCAAGACCGTGAGACTGTTCAAGACAAAATAAAATAAACTAAAGACAAAAATCAAACTAACATAATTAAAAACATTGGGTTGCCTCCCAACAAGCGTTGTCTTTAACGTCTTTTAGCTGGACGCAGTTAACCTTTACGAATGCCCATTGGATCCTTCTGTGAACTGCTTGCAATCCGCATAGTTATTGTTGCAGGTCTCACTTCAACTACATCAATTTCTCCAAACAAGGGCCTCAGATATACGAGTATCCCCCAAGTAAACAAGGCAGACTTGTCTTCTAGGCTATGTATAATGTAGGGATCAGTGAAACTCCCTACATCTTTCAACTCTAGGGGTGCCTTTGATGGTATGGACTTCCTATTTGGAGATCAACAATGACAGATGGTGGTGTTTCTTCTGCAATAGGTACAGGAAAAAGAATTTCCATATAATCCAAAAAGGTGAATAATTGGATCTCAGTAATCTTTTCCTTCTCTACACCAACTATCTCGCCAGATTCCTCAACAGCTGGGTGTGGTTCAGGCTCCTCAATTTGCTTATCACTTCCCACAACGGTGTCGCTAGGAAGACTTTTTTGAAGTGTATTGCGCATCCTATCCATTAGTTGTCTTATTTGTGTCTCTAAATTTCTGAGGGACACTCTTGTCTCATCCATGAACTAAGACTGGCACTTGGTGAGCCTGAGTATGCCTGCCTGCAACTCATCTAGATCTTCTTCCGAACGTAGGTTAACATTTGTTGATGAATTTGTCACTCGATAGAAGTAGTAGTACATGGACTTGTATATATATATATATATATATATATATTTATTTTTTTGAATTTAACCAGAAAAATAAAAATAAAAATAAAAAACAAAAAGTGATAAAAAGATGCTCGCAGAACAAGTTAGAAACTTGTTCTTGGAGCAACCAAATTAGAAATAAGAATAGATAAATCGATATTGAAAGTACGTCAGTCCCCGACAACGGCGCCAAAAACTTGATGTGCAATTTATACACACGCATAACGCAAGTGCACGTATCGTTACAAGTAATATAGTCTAGGTAAGACCAAATATCGTCCTCAGGGACTGGTTTTCAAGTATCGATTATCTATGCTTTAGTTTCTATTTGGTTAACGTTAATTGGGTTGGAATTCTAAACTAATAATGCAGGAAATAAACTAATTATGAAAATACTTTGATTTAAATCAGTTATGATGGAGAATTAGGGCTTCCAAGATCATCAACTATCCACTCTATTAAATCCTTAATACAGTTAAACTGACTTCTTTTTCTACGTTAAGATAGCAGGTTAACTAAGCCGTTTTATACTCCTGTTAAGGTAATATAAACACTCAACCCCAATGGAGAACCCTTCTATCTTTCAATGACAAGATTGACTACAAAGGAGGATTAAGAGCAATAACCTATTAAGCTAGACAAGTATCGGGGTACTTTCGTCCACGATTTAAACCTATGTTTATTCAACTATAGCATATTCACAATCTTCCCTTTCGGATTTCGATTAGAACTCATGTAAGTGATGATAACTAGTGATCAATTAATTATCAAGCAATCAAAACAATTATTGAATAAATCTTAAGCAAGTGAAGAAGAAATCAACTAATGTATTAATTCGTGAATAAGAGTTTCAAGAGAATCACAAGGAAATCCCTAACAAAGTAATTAGCTCCTAGCCATAGTCACGCTAAGAACTAATATAATCTCCATACATGAACTGAAATAAACAAAGCAAAAGAAAGAAAAGAAAATACTCAAGAACAAGTCTCCAAGCCTTCTAGCATCCAAGGATTGTGTTGTGGAATATTTACAAGATGGATGGAATGGAATTTGGTAGAGTGATGGATGGAGAATGGAATTCTTCTAATGATGTAGAGACTATTTATAGCCCAAGAATCCTTTAGGTAAAGGGTTAGGGATTATGTAGGTAGGAAAAGTTATAGAATCCTTTAGGTAAAGGGTTAAGGATTATGTAGGTAGGAAAAGTTATCCCTTTTGGACCCTGCAAACATGTCAAATTCGGTCTAAAATGTCAAAAATATCGCGTCGGCGCCGTGGCCCTGCAGTCGGGCGCCACGACGCTGAAAAATCTGCAAATTTCGGACTCCGCAGAACATTGGGCGCGCGGCTGATGCGTTTCGCGGATTCCGTTTGGTCGTCCTTTTTGTCCGACTTGTCGATCTCCTCTATAATTCCCGGAACTTCTTAGACTTCATTTCTTGGCCCTTTTGTGTGCAATTCCATCTCATTTATGCTCATTTCATCTCCTTTTTGTCATTTCTCCATTTCTGACCGCTGTGACACAAAAGAAAGGAAAACGACCCTAATACTATACTAAATATAAATGAAATGAGTCAAATACTAATGACTCAAAATGTATATATAAAATACACCGATCACACCCCCAAACTTAAACTTTTCTCGTCCTCGAGTAAAGCTCAAAAAGATAGAAATAAAGACACGAAAGAAAATAAAATAAAATGACTCAAAGACACTGATCAAATTGCTGCACAATTGTCACTTAGAAAAGCATGAAGGTTAGTAGGATAATATGCTGGAACATATAGCATGGATTTTTAGCATTCTAAACACTTCAAGTCAGATATTTCACAAATTCAATTTAATCATGCTCAATGGAAGTAAGAATATCTAACTATGCATGTCAATTTCAAAATCCTATGACATGTTTACTTGCTATTCTCCACTAATCATGGATACACATATTAGAGATCTTCAGGGTTTTTCAAGGTTGTAATGTAGGCTTAGGCAGGGGTAGGTAAAAATAGGCATTTAGGCTCAATTTACGTACCATAAGCTCGTTTGCTTTAAATTCTTCCCTTTTCTTTTGATTCACTTTTTCACTTCATACCTATCTTTCCCCTCTTTTGTTTTGAGAGAATGAGGTGTATGATGAATAGCAGGCACCCCCAAACTTAAGCTTTTGCCTATTTATTATTACTTTTTTTTTGGGGTGCATCAAAATTGTTCACTCTCTTTTGTCTCTTTTTCAACACTTTATATTCCAAAGAACTCAATTTTTTCCACTTATGACACAAATATGGAATTTTAGGGTGTCAAAGAAAAGATCTTATTTTTGGCTCAATGGGGCTGACTAGGGATTCAATTGTAATGTCAGGGATAGGCAAAGAATGGTAAGAAAGGGCTAACAAAGAAATGCCTGAATCATCTCCCTAACATGCATATCCTAACTATTTCGCCTCAAATAGCAAGCAAGCATACACATAGGTTTAATCACTAACAATGCATAAATCAAGCAAGATACCCCAAATAGTTCGATTTCATGAATTTTTGACATATCTGTTATACCCCGTATTTCCAGAGTATGTACGTAAGGGAATACGTACAAAAAGTTTGGCCTTAAAGTTTAGGCCTTGGACGATTTTTTTGGGCACAACTCACAAAGCGAATAGTTTTCCGACGAAACGTTTCCACAGCTTTCGTAGGGTAAATTCCGGCTATGCCATTTCTAATTTTTGCGGATTTTTCCGAGAGACGAAACATTTTGGACCAACGGGAGGGCGACACTTGGCACCCTCCAATTGGTGGACTTGAAATCGTCCATTGGACGAATTGGACAATGAAGTGCACGTTTTTTGTGCCTTTGCACAAGTCAAGGATTAGGTAGGATATTTTGTGTGCAAGTTGGCCAAGGACACTTGCCCTAATCTTGACCTTACACTTGCCTAGCACTTGGCTACATCTTGGCCCTTGGTTGGCCATCCCTTGACCTATAAATACCCCTCTTGAGATGAAGAGTTCTTCATCCACAAAAGCTTCCAAGTCTAAAAATCCCCTCCTCTCCCTTTGTAGCCTTTTCGTCCAAACACCCCCCCTCCCCTTTTGAAGTTTGGCCGAGGGCCCCCCCCCTAGCCTAGCCAAAATCTACCCCCCCTCCCTTGGTAGAAAAGTTGTCTTCTAGTATTGTTATAATGCCCAAAATACCCTAGCTCAAATCCCTTAGTACTTAGTAGAAGTTGTGAAGAACTTCTAAGGTTTCCTTGGAGCATACAACTTAGGAGCAAAACCTTGCTCAGGCGCGACTTTATCTAGGATATTATTGGGCTTACCGAGGTAACTAATCCTAACCCTCTTTTGAATTAGAGAATACTTACTGTAGTAGTATAAGAATAAGTATTAGATACTTAGAAGAATATTGCAGAATAGAATTGAACTGTTATCACAGTAGAAGGGTTTAAAAGAAGAATAATCAAACTGTACTTACATAGGACTGTTTTCACAATAGACTTGAGTAGCTCACCGGGTAGGGAAGTACTGCCCAATTTTCCGTAGGATATAGAACCCTCTGTTTAGAACTGTTTACAAAGTAGTCTGAACGTTGATAGACGTGTCTGACTATTATAGGCTGATTCTCTGCGCGCGACATATTCAACTTGGCAGGTGGTTTTCGCTGAGAAGGTATGTGATTCTTCCTAAAGCATGATATTTTACAATATATATATAGTACGGTAGACGTACATGTGTTAACTGAATAATAACTACGGCAATGTCTTTGACTTAAGCCTGAATAATACTTACGGCAATGCCTCACGGCTTAAGCCTGAATAATACTTACGGCAATGCCTCACGGCTTAAGCCTGAATAATAAAGAACTGAAAGCATTTCAAAAGAATACTGAATCATTTTTAACAGAAGAGAACTAATTGGTTTTTAAAACAGAAGCTTAAGAGTTATACTAGCTTTATGGGAAGTTAAGTATAACCACTTAAGATTGATAAAAGAAACAGTTTGCCTATGTGTTTATAACAGACTTATATTGAATTGTGAAAAGAATAATAAGATGGTTTGATAAGTAGACATGATATGATGCTATGTGTGTTAGTGTCTTGTAACGTTTGTATAAGAGAGTATTCTTGTTGTGCTTATGTTGTTTAAAGATAAGTTGTTATGTTAGTGTACTATCACTCACCTCTTGACATATTAGGGGTTGCCGCCTCCGTCTGGGGTAGACTCGTGATGCAGGACCATGATTCGAGAATACCTCATGCGGGTCCAGGGGACCTATGCGGAGCTACGGGAGTTCCAGGTTAGTGATGCGGGGTTATACCTCATGCGGTCTATGTGGCCATGCGGACTACGAGTCCAGGACGATGCCGAGGAGTAGCTACCCTCGATGCGGGTTATGTACCTATGCGGGCCTATGTGAGTGGCCTATGCGGACTACGAGTCGAGATTAGGCTTGCATGGTGATACTACGAGCAATTGGCCCTGCTTCGATCATTCGCAGCCTAGAAAAGACCTGTTACGGTTTACCTATTGTTGCTCTTGTTTATGATGTGGCACTATGTGCGGTCCCCTCGTTGTTTCATACATACTTGCAAAACGATTTTAAAATGATATGTTTTCATTTAAGTATTTCTGATTTCATATACTTAGTACATTGTCAGATCGACCTCGGGCCGCGTTCATGCCGCAGGTAAGGGCAAGCAGGTGCTAGATCCACATTCTTAGGATCTCTACGTTGGTGTCAGGAGCTCCATCCTTTCCGGAGGCTCTACTTTTGGGTATGATCCTCCTGTTGTAGATAGTTTTGTACAGTCAGGGTATGGCGGGGCCCTGTCCCGCCATAGTTGTATATTTCCTTAGAGTGCAGTAGTCATGTTGTACAAGATTTCGGATGTACTGCTAAACCATGTTTATATATATATGCCGAAAGGCGACGTTTTCTCACATAAACTGTCTTATTTTATAAACTGTTTCATGTCTTGTTTTATATTTCCGCTGATTACTCTGATGTATGACTACTTGGGTGCCCCGGTAAGGCACCAGTCACGGGCCCCGGAATGGGTCGTGACAAAATCTATCCTAAGTGTTCAAATGATTGCTTCTAATTCCATTGCATTATTCCACTTTACTTCACTAGGCGTTTCAAGTAACTACATCATGCTTGATCAAAAAAAAATATGACTCAAAAATACTCAAAAACACACAAAACAAATCAAAAAGCTAAAAAACAATAAGACACCCCCCAAACTTAAATCACACATTGTCCCCAATGTGTGAAGAAAAAAAATGGGACAACTTACTGACATAACACAGCGGTCATAACGGAGGTCTGGGAGGAAAAATTCTGGAATTTGCACGGAATATGGCTCTCGGAACTTTCGGCGCCACGGCCCTGAGATTCGGCGCGAGCCCTGGCATCGCGACTGGTTCGGCCACGGCGCTGATTCTGGGCGTCGTGGCACTGACGACGGTTTTTCCTTTTTTTCAGCGTTTTTGCTCCTTTTCCTTTAGAGTTAGCTTTCAGTCCACCTGTCATCCAACAACACAAAACAAGAACCCAAGACCGTGAGACTGTTCAAGACAAAATAAAACAAACTAAAGACAAAAATCAAACTAACATAATTAAAAACATTGGATTGCCTCCCAACAAACGATGTCTTTAACGTCTTTTAGCCGGACACAGTTAACCTTTACGAGTGCCCATTGGATCCTTCTGCGAACTGCTTGCAATCCGCATAGTTATTGTTGCAGGTCTCACTTCAACTACAACAATTTCTCCAAACAAGGGCCTCAGATATACGATTATCCCCCAAGTAAACAAGGCAGACTTGTCTTCTAGGCTCTGTATAATGTAGGGATCAGTGAAACTCCCTACATCTTTCAACTCTATGAGGTGCCTTTGATGGTATGGACTTCCTATTTGGGGATCAACAGTGACAGATGGTGGTGTTTCTTCTGCAATAGGTACAGGAAAAAGAATTTCCACAGAATCCAAAAAGGTGAATAATTGGATCTCAGTAATATTTTCCTTCTCTATACCAACTATCTCGCCAGATTCCTTAACAGCTGGGCGTGGTTCAGGCTCCTCAATTTGCTTATCACTTCCCACAACGGTGTCGCTAGGCAGACGTTTTTGAAGTGTATTGCGCATACTATCCATTAGTTGTCCTATTTGTGTCTCCAAATTTCTGAGGGACACTCTTGTCTCATCCATGAACTAAGACTAGCACTTGGTGAGTGATCGGTGTATTTTATATACACCTTTTGAGTCTGTTTTAGTTAGTCTTTTGTCCCATTTTGCACATATAAGTGTCGTATTAGGATAGTTTTTCTTTCTATTGAGTCAAAGTGGTTGAAATGGCCAAATGGCGGAAAAGGAGCAAAAAGAGGGCAAAAGAGGAGATGCGAGTCGAAACAGAGAAAGTGGCGAACGAGGCTAAAATCTGCACTAGCACGCGGCGCCTCGCAGCCAAAGCACAGCCGCGGCGCCATTATTCGTAGAGGCAGAAGACTGCACGCGGCGCCTCGCATGCCAGATGCAGGCGCGGCGCTAAACATCCGGCGAGCTACAGAAGATACAGCGCGGCGCCTCGCAGCCAGATATCAGGGCCGCGACGCCAAACCACCCGACGGATCGCAGAACTTCCGGCGCCGGCGTCAGGCTGCGACGCCGACGCAGTAAAAATTAGGTCTTTGACGGATTTTTGGGCCAACTGCAGGAAAAGAAGGGAGGCGTTTTAAACCTATAAAAGGAGAACCCTAGGCGCTTTTAAGGGTTCTCTTCGCACAACTCAAGATTCTTGCTTGAGATTGGATACCATTTATTTTAGTAATTTCTGTTCCCTTTCTTTACTTTAATTCAGTTTTTGTATGATGAACATGGAATTAGTTCGTGTCATATTTATGGCTAGAAACTAATTCTCTTATAGGGCTTTCTATGTTGAATTTCAAGAAACTAATGTTAAAAATTAATGCATGCTTATGGTAATTATTCATATTGATATAACTATCCAATAATTTAGTTGAATTATTGTTAGATAAATTACAACTAATTATCACTATATGATTTCTAATCGATTCGAAAAGGGGATTGTGAATATCTCGTAAGTTGGATAGATACCTTGAATTGGGGATGAAAATACCTCAATTAGATTTGTAGCGTTGATGAGGCTTAACAACCCTAATTTTGCGCATTGCGTGACGGCCAACTAGGTTTTTGTGCTTAATCCTCCTATAGCGTACCCTTATCGAAAGTTAGGTAAGGAACAATACTGGGTTGAGTGTTTATATAACCTAACGGGAGTATAAAACGATTTCAGAACTCCGCTTTCTCCAAAAGAAGAATACCATAAGTAATGCATTAGTAAGTAACATAAGCGGATAGTAAGGATACATAGAAGCCCTATTCTCATCACATCTGAATTAAATCTTTATATTTGATTAGCTTTCATAACTCTTAGTTACAAACCAAACAATCAATCATTAATTCACCAAATAGATACTAGAAAATAGATAACTGATACTTGGACCCTAATCCTAGAGGACGATATTCGGTCTTATCCAAGACTATACTATTTGATACGATAACGTGCACTTGCGTTTAAAAGTGTGTGCATCTTACCGCGCATCAGTGAGCCTGAGTATGCCTGCCTGCAACTCATCTATATCTTCTTCCAGAACCTGTGGGTTAAGCTGTTGTTAATGAATTTGCTGCCCCTGATAGAAGTAGTAGTCCAAGGACTTGTATATATATATATATATATATATATATATATATATATATATATATATTTTAAATTTAACCTGGCAAAAAAAAAGTGATAAAAGGATGCTCGCAGAACAAGTTAGAAACTTGTTCTTGGAGCAACCAAATTAGAAATAAGAATAGATAAATCGATATTGAAAGTACGCCAGTCCCCGGCAACGGCGCCAAAAACTCGATGTGCGATTTATACACACGCTTAATGCAAGTGCACGTATCGTTACAAGTAATATAGTCTAGGTAAGACCGAATATCGTCCTCAGGGACTGGTTTTCAAGTACCGATTATCTATGCTTTAGTTTCTATTTGGTTAACGTTAATTGGGTTGGAATTCTAAACTAATAATGCAGGAAATAAACTAATTATGAAAATACTTTGATTTAAATCAGTTATGAAGGAGAATTAGGGCTTCCAAGATCATCAACTATCCACTCTATTCAATCCTTAATACAATTAAACTGACTTCTTTTTCTACGTTAAGATAACAGGTTAACTAAGCCGTTTTATACTCCTGTTAAGGTAATATAAACACTCAACCCCAATGGAGAACCCTTCTATCTTTCGATGACAAGATTGACTACAAAGGAAGATTAAGAGCAATAACCTATTAAGCTACACAAGTATCGGGGTACTTTCGTCCACGATTTAAACCTATGTTTATTCAACTAAAACATATTCACAATCTCCCCTTTCGGATTTCGATTAGAACTCATGTAAGTGATGATAACTAGTGATCAATTAATTATCAAGCAATCAAAGCAATTATTGAATAAATCTTAAGCAAGTGAAGAAGAAATCAAATAATGTATTAATTCGTGAATAAGAGTTTCAAGAGAATCACAAGGAAATTCCTAACAAAGTAATTAGCTCCTAGCCATAGTCACGCTAAGAACTAATACAATCTCCATACATGAACTGAAATAAACAAAGCAAAAGAAAGAAAAGAAAATACTCAAGAACAAGTCTCCAAGCCTTCTAGCATCCAAGGATTGTGTTGTGGAATATTTACAAGATGGATGGAATGAAATGGAATGGAATTTGGTAGAATGATGGATGGAGAATGGAATTCTTCTAATGATGTAGAGACTATTTATAGCCCAAGAATTCTTTAGGTAAAGGGTTAGGGATTATGTAGGTAGGAAAAGTTATAGAATCCTTTAGGTAATGGGTTAAGGATTATCTAGGTAGGAAAAGTTATCCCTTTTGGACCGTGAAAACGTGTCAAATTCGGTCCAAAATGTCAAAAATACCGCGTCGGCGCCGTGGCCCTGCAGTCGGGCGCCACGACG
Organism: Przewalskia tangutica; assembly: GCA_029844215.1. Classification (NCBI taxonomy): domain Eukaryota; kingdom Viridiplantae; phylum Streptophyta; class Magnoliopsida; order Solanales; family Solanaceae; genus Przewalskia; species Przewalskia tangutica. The sequence goes on from CM056727.1 coordinate 114,287,429, forward strand.
CTGAAAATCTGCAACTTTCGGACTCCGCAGAACATTGGGCGCCGCGACTCTGCTGCGAGGTGCCACGGCGCCGGTGGCGTTTTTCTGGCGGATTTCCGTTTCGTCATCCTTTTTTTGTCCGGACTTCGTCTGATCTCCTCTATAATTCCCGGAACTTCTTAGACTTCATTTCTTGGCCCTTTTGTGTGCAATTCCATCTCATTTATGCTCATTTCATCTCCTTTTTGTCATTTCTCCATTTCTGACCGCTGTGACACAAAAGAAAGGAAAACGACCCTAATACTATACTAAACATAAATGAAATGAGTCAAATACTAATGACTCAAAAGGTGTATATAAAATGCACCGATCACACCCCCAAACTTAAACTTTGCTCGTCCTCGAGTAAAGCTCAAAAAGATAGAAATAAAGACACGAAAGAAAAGAAAATAAAATGACTCAAAGACACTGATCAAATGCTGCACAATTGTCACTTAGAAAATCATGAAGGTTAGTAGGATAATATGCTGGAACATATAGCATGGATTTTTAGCATTCTAAACACTTCAAGTCAAATATTTCGCAAATTCAATTTAATCATGCTCAATGGAAGTAAGAATACCTAACTATGCATGTCAATTTCAAAATCTTATGACATGTTTACTTGCTATTCTCCACTAATCATGGATACACATATTAGAGATCTTCAGGGCTTTTCAAGGTTGTAATGTAGGCTTAGGCAGGGGTAGGTAAAAATAGGAATTTAGGCTCAATTTACGTACCATAAGCTCTTTTGATTTAAATTCTTCCCTTTTCTTTTGATTCTTTTTTTCACTTCATACCTATCTTTCCCCTCTTTTGTTTTGAGAGAATGAGGTGTATGATGAATAGCAGGCACCCCTAAACTTAGGCTTTTGCCTATTTATTATTACTTTTTCATTGGGGTGCATCAAAATTGTTCACTCTCTTTTCAACACTTTATATTCCAAACAACTCAATTTTTTCACTTATGGCACAAATATGGAATTTTAGGGTGTCAAAGAAAAAATCTTATTTTTTGGCTCAAATGGGCTGACTAGGGATTCAATGGTAAGAAATGGCTAACAAAGAAATGTCTGAATCATCTCCCTAACATGCATATCCTAACTATTTCGCCTCAAATAGCAAGCAAGCAGACACATAGATTTAATCACTAACAATGCATAAATCAAGCAAGATACCCCAAATAGTTCGATTTCATGAATTTTTGGCATATCTATCCTAAGTGTTCAAATGGTTGCTTCTAATTCCATTACATTATTCCACTTTACTTCACTATGCGTTTCAAGTAACTACAGCATGCTTGATCAAAAAAAAAATATGACTCAAAAATACTCAAAAACACACAAAACAAATCAAAAAGACTCAAAAATAATAAGACACCCCCCAAACTTAAATCACACATTGTCCCCAATGTGTGAAGAAAAAAAAGGGACAACTTACTGACATAACACAGCGGTCATAACGGAGGTCTGGGAGGAAAAATTCTGGAATTTGCACGGAATGTGGCTCTCGGAACTTTCGGCGCCACGACCCTGATATTCGTCTCCGTGGCGCCCTAAGTACTGCGACTCTCTGATGTTCTGGCGCCACGGCGTTGATTCTGGGCGTTGTGGCGCTGACGTCGTTTTTTCAGCATTTTTGCTCCTTTTCCCTTAGAGTTAGCTTTCAGTCCACCTGTCATCCAACAACACAAAACAAGAACCCAAGACCGTGAGACTGTTCAAGACAAAATAAAACAAACTAAATACAAAAATCAAACTAACATAATTAAAAACATTGGGTTGCCTCCCAACAAGCGTTGTCTTTAACGTCTTTTAGCCGGACGCAGTTAACCTTTACGAGTGCCCATTGGATCCTTCTGCGAACTGCTTGCAATCCGCATAGTTATTGTTACATGTCTCACTTCAACTACAACAATTTCTCCAAACAAGGGCCTCAGATATACGATTATCCCCCAAGTAAACAAGGCAGACTTGTCTTCTAGGCTCTGTATAATGTAGGGATCAGTGAAACTCCCTACAGCTTTCAACTCTAGGGGGTGCCTTTGATGGTATGGACTTCCTATTTGGGGATCAACAGTGACAGATGGTGGTGTTTCTTCTGCAATAGGTACAGAAAAAGAATTTCCACAGAATCCAAAAAGGTGAATAATTGGATCTCAGTAATCTTTTCCTTCTCTACACCAACTATCTCGCCAGATTCCTCAACAGCTGGGTGTGGTTCAGGCTCCTCAATATTCTTATCACTTCCCACAACGGTGTCGCTAGGCAGACATTTTTGAAGTGTATTGCGCATCCTATCCATTAGTTGTCCTATTTGTGTCTCCAAATTTCTGAGGGACACTCTTGCCTCATCCATGAACTAAGACTGGCACTTGGTGAGCATGAGTATGCCTGTCTGCAACTCATCTAGATCTTCTTCCAGAACCTGTGGGTTAAGCTGTTGTTGATGAATTTGCTGCCCCTGATAGAAGTAGTAGTCCATGGACTTGTATATTTTATTTTTTTGAATTTAACCTGAAAAATAAAAAAAACAACAAAAAGTGATAAAAAAATGCTCGCATAACAAGTTAGAAACTAGTTCTTGGAGCAACCAAATTAGAAATAAGAATAGATAAATCGATATTGAAAGTACGTCAGTCCCCGGCAACGGCGCCAAAAACTTGATGTGTGATTTATACACACTCTTAACGCAAGTGCACGTATCGCTACAAGTAATATAGTCTAGGTAAGACCGAATATCATCCTCAGGGACTGGTTTTCAAGTACCGATTATCTATGCTTTAGTTTCTATTTGGTTAACGTTAATTGGGTTGGAATTCTAAACTAATAATGCAGGAAATAAACTAATTATGAAAATACTTTGATTTAAATCAGTTATGATGGAGAATTAGGGCTTTCAAGATCATCAACTATCCACTCTATTCAATCCTTAATACAATTAAACTGACTTCTTTTTCTACGTTAAGATAACAGGTTAACTAAGCCGTTTTATACTCCTGTTAAGGTAATATAAACACTCAACCCCAATGGAGAACCCTTCTATCTTTCGATGACAAGATTGACTACAAATGAGGATTAAGAGCAATAACCTATTAAGCTACACAAGTATCGGGGTACTTTCGTCCACGATTTAAACCTATGTTTATTCAACTATAGCATATTCACAATCTCCCCTTTCGGATTTCGATTAGAACTCATGTAAGTGATGATAACTAGTGATCAATTAATTATCAAGCAATCAAAGCAATTATTGAATAAATCTTAAGAAAGTGAAGAAGAAATCAACTAATGTATTAATTCGTGAATAAGAGTTTCAAGAGAATCACAAGGAAATTCCTAACAAAGTAATTAGCTCCTAGACATAGTCACGCTAAGAACTAATATAATCTCCATACATGAACTGAAATAAACAAAGCAAAAGAAAGAAAAGGAAATACTCAAGAACAAGTCTCCAAGCCTTCTAGCATCCAAGGATTGTGTTGTGGAATATTTACAAGATGGATGGAATGGAATTTGGTAGAATGATGGATGGAGAATGGAATTCTTCTAATGATGTAGAGATTATTTATAGCCCAAAAATCCTTTAGGTAAAGGGTTAGGGATTATGTAGGTAGGAAAAGTTATAGAATCCTTTAGGTAAAGGGTTAAGGATTATATAGGTAGGAAAAGTTATCCCTTTTGGACCCTGAAAACGTGTCAAATTCGGCCCAAAACGTCAAAAATACCGCGTCGGCGCCGTGGCCCTGCAGTCGGGCGCCACGGCGCTGAAAAATCTGCAACTTTCGGACTCCGCAGAACATTGCCGCGCCGCTGCTGTGTGTCGCGCGCCATGCTCGCGGATTTCCGTTTCTTCGTCCTTTTTTCATCCGGACTTCGTCTGATCTCCTCTATAATTCCCGGAACTTCTTAGACTTCATATCTTGGCCCTTTTGTGTGCAATTCCATCTCATTTATCCTTTCTCTCCATTTCTGATCGCTGTGACACAAAAGAAAGTAAAACGACCCTAATACTATACTAAACATAAATGAAATGAGTAAAATACTAACTAAAAATGACTCAAAAGGTGTATATAAAATACACCGATCAGCTACGATGATCCGTAAAACTTCACAATGAATCCTATAAAGATAATGTCTCCAAATCTTCAAAGCAAAGACCACTGTTAAGAACTTCAAATCATGCGTAGGGTAGTTCTTCTCATTAACATTCAACTGTCTAGAGGCATAGGAAATTACCTTTCCCTCATTAAAACAAATACCGGACACATCATAATAAAAAGGAAAATCCTTACCCTTCATGGGTAATACCAAGATCAATTTTGTAGTCATCAAAGTCTTGAGCTTTTGAAAGCTCTCCTCACAAGCAGCGGACCAATGAAAAAGAACCTCCTTCTAATTCAACCTAGTCATATGATATGCAACATAAGCAAATCCTTTCACGAACCGACGATAATAACTGGCTAGCCCTATAAAGCTTCAAATCTCAATCACGGTAGTGGGATTTGGCCAATATCTAACCACTTCAATCTTCTTGGAATCAAACATATTCCCATCCTTTGACACCACGTGGCCCAAGAATACCATAGAATCAAGCCAAAAAACACATTTTTAAAACTTGGCCTAAAGCTCATTCTCTCTCAACAACCCAAGGACAATCCTCAAATGTTGCTCATGCTCCTCTTTAATCTTCGAATACACCAAGATATCATTGATCAAAACAATGACAAAAGAATTCAAGTATGGCTTGAAAATGCCATTCATTAAAGTCATAAATGACGGGGCATTTGTAAGCCCAAAAGACATCACAAGAAACTCATAATAACTATAACGAGTCCTAAAGGTCGTCTTCGGAATATCTTCCATCTGAATATTCAACTAGTGATAGCCCGACCTCAAATTAATCTTAGAAAATATTGAAGCACCCTCAAGCTGGTCGAACAAGTCATCAATTCAAGAAATATGGTACTTGTTACTAATGGTGACTTTGTTCAACTGACAGTAGTATATAAACATCCTCATCATACTGTCCTTCTTCTTTACAAATAATACTGGAGCACACCAAAGGGAGACACTCGGTCTAATGAATCCCTTATTCAGAAGATCCTGCAACCACTCCTTCAACAGTCGGTGCTATCCTATAAGCTACAATAGAAATAGGGCGAGTGCCCAGATCCAAATTGATGCAAAAATTAATATCACAATCGGGTGGCATACCCAGCAAATAGGTAAGAAACACCTCCGCAAAATCACAAACAATAGGCACGAATTCAAGGGTTGGAGAATCAACACTGGTATCACGAACATGGGCCAAATAGGCCAAACATCCCTCGTTAACAAGCTTTTTTGCACGGAGATAGAAAATAATCCTTTTCAGAGCGGGACTGGGAGTACCCCTCCACTCAAGTCTAGGAATCCGAAACATGGCTAAAGTAATGGTCTTGGCATGATAGTCCAAGATCACATGGTACGGAGACAGCCAAGTCATGCTCAAAATAATATCAAGGCTAATATATCCAGGATCATCAAGTATACCCACATATCGTACCCCATAAAAGTTACTAAACAAGGTCGATAGACTCTATCAACTAATACATAATCCCCAACTGGAGTAGACACATACATAGACAAGTTAAGACGGTCACAAATCAAGTCCCAACCAACCGAATGATAAGTAGACACATATGAGAAAGTAGACCCTAGATTAAACAAGATTGTATCGACCGATGATGAATAGAAATATTACTTGAGATCACAGTATCAGAAGCCTCTGCCACCGGCCTACCCGGAAATGCATAGCACTGTGCACCATCCCGATTTCTCTGACTAGACTGTGCTCCTCCCCTAGAGACCTGGGAACTACCTCTAACGGAATTGATGTCCACCCCGAGCAGAATAAGAACTACCATAACCTGACTGAGCGTCGCCCCTCGCTGAAGAACCACCTCGACTACCAATAGATGCCAGAGTCCTCGGAGTCTGAAATCTGGAACCCTATTGAGTCTCACTCTGTCTAAATTAGGGGCAATCTCAAGCAATGTGACCCGACTCACCACAACCAAAACAAACCCTGGGATCTGGAGGATGAAGAACTGGATGGACGCACTCAGTTAGCTGGCTAAGAGAAGGAACCCCGTATAAAACTATCCAGTACTGTACCCACTCTGCCTAGAAGGGCCATCAGAATATGTTTGCAACACGGACTAAACCGGTGGTGGGTCGAATGATAGATCCCGCATCGACTTCGCCTGGATCGGAAGAACTCCTAATCGATCAGGCCGATAGGGCCTCTTCTCACTAGGCCCTCTAAAATCCTAAACCATGGCAGCCTCAACACTCATAGCATGAACCATAACCATCTGAAAGGAAAACCCCCCATAACCATATACTGAAGAAAGGGAACATGGAGTGAAAGCACTAACCCATTAGCGAACCTACAGACTTTTTATGCCTCTATCAGAATCAAGTATGTTTCATACGGATCCAAGGATAAAAATATGGCTTCATACTCAGCCACTGACATACCCATCTGCCTCAAATAAGTGAACTCATCCATGTTGATCTCTCTAAGTACGAGGCATGTACTTATTTAGAAAGACCTAGTGAAATTGAACCCACGTAAGTGGAGGTGAACCAGTTGGCCTTCTCTCAATGAAATACCTCCACAAAGTCTTTGCATCATTGCGAAGCTAAAAAGATACATAGTCCATGCCATGGGACTCAATAATACCCATCTTATACAACCTCTCATACATGTCAATAATAAACTCATATGCATCCTAACTACGGGTACCATGAAACCTGTGCAACTCCATCTTTAGAAACCTATCACTAAGTTGATGATCTTTAAGTGTCAAATCCTGAGCAACTATTGGTCGATGAAAGCCCTCATGGCTGGAAAATTATTAATATGCAGGGTCATGGCAGTAGCAGGATGTATCCCCTATGTATGTCCCTACTGGAGAGTATGCAACTATGCGCTAGTATGAGATCCACCAGTAGTGACACTATCTGATGTCTGTTGGACATCAATATTAAGAGTATACAGGCCATTGTGTCTTGAAGTGATAGGTCAAACATAGCCTCGGGGTGAGTCTAGGCTGGCCCCAAACCTCCCCTAACTTTCCGTTTTGTCCAGCCGCAGGAGCCCAACCCCTGACTAGTGCCACACCATAACATCTAGCTCGGTCGCAACCTCTCGCTCATCCTCGTCCTCGAGCGCCAGCCCTAATAATGGTCTCAAGCTCGTTGTCCCTCTCAAGATCAGCTTGTGTCCTCACTATCTATGAGAGAACATAAATTAATCAGATACAAATTCAAACATTCCAGATACCAATTTGAATAAAGTAGCTCGAAAGAATGAAGAAAATTGAAATTTCCTAAATGTCTCATAGACTTCCGTAGATAAGTACGAAGCTCTTCATACCCATCTGCAAGACTCTACTAGACATGTTCTTCTACTTATAGACCGGGTAACTTAATGCTCTGATACCAACTTGTCATGACCTTAAAATCACTAAGTCATGCGGGCACCTACAATTTCCCACCTCGGTAGGTGAACCCTTCCCATAATCAGTAATACATCCATAATTAAGTAAATAAAGCAGAATAATTAGAAGTCTAACTCATGTCACAACTACTAAGTATGGAAATATGACTACTAATACAACTCAAGGATGATGGCTTGAAGTAGTACAAGAGCCACTAATCAATATGTATTAATAATACATAAGTCTCGAAAGTAGGAATATTGTCTAGAAATCAAAATAAGACAAGTAGTAGAGAAAGAGTCTTCGGGCAGTGGATCCATCTAGTATGCTCACCCTAGCATGCTCAATAGATAGCCTCAAGATCAGTCTCGAGGTGTAGAAATGGTACCAGTCTCATACTCTACACTCAAAAGAATGCAATAAGGTAGTAATAGTACAAACATTATGTACTGGTATGTATCATATGCCGACAACAGTTAGCTAACATATATACATAAAGAAGTTGAAGAATAGACATGCTCACAATCAAGTACAAGTAATATCATTGTCCAAGAATACAACCCAAATATAGAGAGTCAAGTACAGAACCCAAGAAATATGTAAATGATGTGATGAAGAAGTATGTAATGCAATGCAATGCAATTTTCGTACACACATGCTCTAGATATAATATATCATCATCCCAACAGTCATGACCCATGGGGGACCCACAAAGTCTATGTACCACTCTCACGATCCTGGCAAAGACCTCAGGCATCAGACACTCTCATGATTCCGAAAAAGACCTCGGACATCGGACACTCTCACAATCCCTACAAAGACCTCAGGCATGCAACACTCATGTCTCTTTTACGCTATCTAGATAAGACCTCGGAGGCTACACTCTCTCTTTTATGATCATTTCCAATCACATTTCATAATAAATCATCATATGAAATAAAAAATGTATGTCATACAAGATATCAATTACATCCGTCATAAAATATACTTCACCATTTCAAGCCAGTTATCATTATTCTTTCATTTCTAGTGATAATGTCAAGAGATATAATACAAGTCACAACATATCAAATACGACATAAAGCCCACAAATCGGTCAATAGTACCAACATAATAAATCTATCCCAACTTAGTACCTGAAGGCATATATGATTTCTTCGACAGTATCTAACTATACATATATTTCGCTAATCGAAGTCTAACTGATGGTAATATGTAACCTACCTGGATGCCAAGTAGAAGCCACACACGAACACAAAGGAGCCTTGCCTCTCTACGAGTCTCGATAATACTTGGATTCTAATCTTTATAGAAATCTAAGTTAGAACAGAACCTGACAACACATACAACACTAGATTGTTCCTCGAGTCCAACCAACTATAGAAAAATATGAAAAGTAGGCCCATGAGGGTAAAACAGTAATTAAAGGGTGAAATTGGTAAACTAATATTCTAGAAGTTCAATTCTACTCTCCAATTGCATAATTAAAACAATAATAGGTTAATTATCTTATTCAAGTCTAAAACCCCTAATTAGTATAAACCCTAGAATTTTCTCCCAAATCTCCAAAAAGGATAAACATGAAATTGATCAATAAATTAACATCTACTAGTCCATTGCATCACTAATATATAACACACATTGTCATAAACCAATTCACAACCCCCAAATCCCCAATTTAAGCTCTCTTATTCTCAACAAGTCAAACCCTCTTTCCCACTTTTCAAAACATATATTAAAGTCTAAAATATAGGAATATATAAATAGAACTAACTAGTTTTAGGGTTTAAAAATTACCTATGAAAAACACCTTAAAGAACCACCTTGAATATCCCCAAAACCAAACTAAGAACTTTGGAAATGGAAACTCGGGTCTAAAAGTCAGCTAGGGCTCTTTAATCTTGAAGCTACAGTGCCTCATTTGCGTTGGCGAGAACCCACTTGTGATCGTAGTGCAAGGACAGGCCGCCTCAAATGAACGCACTTAAGAATCCAAGAGTGTCCACAGCCCACGACGGATAAACCTTAAAGAAGGATAGAGTAAGGAAATGTGTTGTATTGGTACCATTGTATTGGCTTACACTAAATACTGACGGTTCAAGAGATCACGTTCACCGCATAGTAAGTAAGTCCAATGGTATTCTACTATGTAAGGTTCAAAGATATGGCTACCTCTCTAGATGCAATATCGATCTGCCGGATGATTGCTAGAAAGACACCATGTGTGTGCGCCAAAATCTCTTCCAAGAGGGGATTGTTGAAAATTTATTAAACGTGAAATAAAGTTAATCCTATTAATTATTACTCGAACATTTGGGGCCCCGCACATCGGAAATGTTGTTTCCACACACGTGCACACATTGTACCAATAATCATAATTTCCTTAATGGAAGAGATATTGGTACGTATACAAAATGTTTGAGACGTAAGATAATAAACGGTTATTGTCCAAATGATAATGATTTCACGTTGGTAAATGAAGGAAGAAGTGTACGATGTGTAAAAGATGAAACAAGTCGTAAAACGCCGCGTAGCCTCGAAGGGTTGCGGTGTCTCAACGTCGAGTCATGGCTACGAGCGACGCCGAATCTCTCTCAAGTTTCGCGCCACGCACTACGATCGCTTCTGCATCCGTTGGAGAAGAAATAAAACTGATTTTGGGCTGACTTTGGAGCATTAATTTTCCATTAGTTGGCTCATGAATTCAACCATTATTTGGCTGAATTGTAACTCCACAATCAATGCCATTATTTGGCTGAATTGTAACTCCACAATCAAGGCCATTACTTGGCTATGTGGAAGGTCATTTTCTCCACACTATAAAATGAAATCTTGGACTCATTTGCAAAACACACAAAAACACTTAATAATTTCAGAAAATTGTCTTCCTCTCTAGCAATATTCACACACTCAAAGATCTTTCTTCCTAAGCGAACACTTGAGTCTCCTTTGCCACTTGTCTGATTGTTGTTTTATCTTAGAGATAAGTTTCCATCACACCGTTAAATAAATATACTGGGCAATATTATCTTAAGGATAGATTGAAAAATCAATCGACTCAGCAAATCAATTACTTTGTTCATTTTCAGATTTCTAACATCTTTGTTGTTGTTACATTCTCATTTTCTTGTTACTACACATTTTACTCACAGTTTAAAGACTATAGACTCATAGCATGCTGCAATACCATTTATAAAATTATTAAAGTCTTAACCAATAGAATAAAAGGTGTGATCAGTACCATTGTGAGCCCCTCTCAATCTGCTTTATGAGGGTAGAAGTTAATAGATAATATACTCTTCAGTCAGGAAGTGTTTAAGTGGTATACTAGAAAGGGTCTATCCCTCACGCGTGTCATGAAAGTGGACCTTAGGAAGGCATATGATTTCATTGAGTGGTGTTTTCTCAGAAGTACGTTAACTGATCTTTGATTCCCCTACCAATTCATACAATAGGTTATGGAATGCACTGCATCTGTCTCATATTCTTTTGTATTCAATGGTAGACTTACTCAACCATTACAACGCAATAGAGGGATCAGAAAAGGTGATCCAAATGACACTCTACTTGTTTGTTATAGCTATGAAGTATCTTCAAAGAGAACTAAATGTGGTTGCTACTGACAAGAACTTTAAATTCCATCTGCCACAGATTAGGGGTAATGCACATCTGTTTTGCTTATAATCTCTTGATGTTCTGTAAAGCCGATTTTCCATCTATATAGCTACTTAGGAGGCTTTCTTTGGATTTTCTGCTGCCTCAGGCCTTCAAGCTAACATAGACAAGAGTTCTGTTTATATTTTTGGGATCAAACTTCCACTGGAATAGAAAATTATTAGCACCCTGGGGAATGAAAGTATATGTATGTCCTAGAGACAATCTGTATTAGGACAAAATGTACTTTATACACATTCGTATTTATATTAATGATGATTAATATTATGGCATTTGCATTTGTTGAATTATTAGTTGATTATTTATAATATTCAACGCATCCCTAGAGTTTACGTGTTTATTAATGGTGTGAGAATTAATATTATAACGTAACTCTTAAATACCCTCGACTAATGATCATCGAGATTGGGATATCGATGATATGTGATACATCGACATGTGGTCTGCATCATATCCTTAGGGGATGTAGTATGTCTCACTTGCTACGAGTTTGATGGACGCATGAATACTTGTTGAAGTATCGGTATACCCTGCTGATGCACTTTTGTTGTATATGTCTAAAGTGTCATCGGTGTGTGCAAGATAGAAGTCCTTAGACTTGAGGTCGATACCATATTATTTACGGAGTGATGTACTTTGATCATGTCCTAAGCTCAAATGCCTTATAGGTTGAGACGTGGCTTGTTTTGGGTGCATTACGAAGTAGATTAAATGTGGTAGTTGAGCCACGATTATGATTCATTCCTCGGATGTGTATTCGAGAGAACACTTAGATTCTCATATGGTATTAGGTTGACTAAGTCATTGGCCAACACAATGGACATGTCTTTGATATGGTCCTGTTGTCAACTAATATAGATGAGATATAATGATCAAGCCATTTGGATAGACACTTGACAAATCCTAAACTTGATTAAGTGTGTCGTGAATGAAAGGATTTTATCTTCCCACATAGAGGTTCAGTTCACATGTTTCATGTAGCTAAACTTTACATATTGAGCTCGTCTTCCGGCACAGTCTAGGAGTTCCGTGAAGACCCTAATATTGTTAGTGTCGATATGTAAATGCCTGAAGGGTAACACTAAGTCAAATGTTTCGTCGATTGAATTATGTAATTAAAGAAGAGATTATATATATATATATATATATATGTTCGTTTGATGATCGAGACATTAGAAAGAAAATATAAAACAAGGCAAAAATTAGAACAGGGTCGCGGCGCCACTTACTCAGGGCCGCAGCGCTAAATGTCCTTGTTACACCCTGTAGTTCAGGTCATGCTTATGAGAACGTACGAAAGGAATTGAGATTTAAATTTTTGAAAGATAGGTCGACGGAATGTTTCGGACAGGTTGTTAGTCAACTTTGAGGCGGTTTATGTCCCATTACATGGGGAGTTCGTAGGTGGTTCAAAGGCCTAGTATGTAAGTAGTTGAGTCTTTTCCAACGCAACAAACCGTTCGTCGATAGGATATCGAAGTAGAATGTTATAGAAATTACAAGTTCGGTCTGTTGTTGGCGTAAATGAATTTTCGGTCGCAGCGCCGCAAGCACCGGATCTGGTCGCGCGTCGGACACACTGAAAAAAATTCTCGGAGATTGCAGTGTCGCTGGCGCACGGAAGCGTGGGCCGCGGCGGATGTTCGAAAGTTGGCGAAGTTTCAGCCACGCGCCGAGGCGGAGTTTTGCGAAACTCAAGAAAAATCAGATATTTTCTTTTAAAAAGGCCATGGGAGGGTGACAAGTGTCCCCCCCCGTCTGATTTTTGCATGTCCTATTTATTGACCAAGTCTTGAAGACTTGGTCATTCTTCAAAGCTCTCACTTCTCTCTAAAAATTAGAAATCTATCTCCCTTCTCTCTAGAAATTCAAGAGGAAGCCAAAGCTTAGTGAAAAATCTGAAAAGGTGGTAAGAAGGAAACATGTTGGCAAACTTGTAGGAGGTTTTGTGGAGGTGATTGTGGAAAGAAGGCAAGTGAAATTGTTGAACTATTTTGGGTAAGCTCTAAGGTAACAATCCTTTCTCTTTTGCTAGTAAATTATGTTGCATGTGTGGAAGAAAGGACTTATAGTTGTCAATATTGCCTTTAGAAGTATTGCATGTAGGAATTGGATAAGAAATTGGATTAAAAAAGAATTGGATAAGAAGTTATGTTGTTATACCTCAAAATTGCCAAGTTGGACTTTGTAGTTTGTATTAGTTGTTATGTATGGTGGGGCAGAATTTTACACGTCCAAGTTAGACGTGTAATCTCCTTTGTATTGATTGGATTGTTGAGCCCAAAAGGTGGCGTGTTTGGTTATTGAATTCGGCCTTGAAAAAGGTGGCAAAGTATGTAGAAACAAAGGAAATGCTGCCCGATTTTCCGTAGAATTTAGTAACTTTGCACTTGGAATATTCTACGTTGAAGCTAGAGGTTAATAAATGTATTATGGTCATTATAGGTTGACGATCACGCATGTATATCGACTTAGCAAGTGGATTGACCAAGAGGTATGTGGAACTCTCCTATCTCTTGAGCATGGATAGTTTTACCTATATAGTACTGAGACGACAAGACTTCGCATCCTTTACTCGTTTTAAAAGTGTCCAAGTCGGTGGAGTTAGGGGATTTACTCACTTGTTTCAAAGTAGTAAGGATGTCTTAAGTTTTCAAGGTTAAGGGACTTGAAGTGTTTTTAAGTATATGATACTTGTTCCGTTTTAAATCTACAAGTCCCTTGGATATAGGAAAATGTAATTTACTTATAGTATGAAGTTAATATAACGACTTTATGGGAAGTTGATTATATTAGCCTTATGGAAAGTTAAAAAGAGAGATTTACTCTAAGTAAAATAAGTAAGGATAAATGACGTGAATTAATGAAAGGCAAATTGATTTTAACGCATCAATTGTCTAAGGTTTTAAAAGAGTAGAAGTACATAGTACTTTGGGTTAAATTGCCGGATTTCATAAAGACATGTTAGTGCCTTAAGTAAACTAAAATGAGAATGTATATGAACAAGACTAATAAGAAGTTAGGGGATTTCTTAACTTGCTTATATTATGTATGATAGCCGGTTTGTGCTAGTGATATATTATTCATTACGGGGTCATTCCCTGGGTTGTGGCATTTGCATATTCCGTGGATTTGCTACCCATGGTGCGAGGAATACCTCATGTGAGTCCGTAAGGGCTTATGCGGGTGAAATAGTCTCATGCGGGCGGGTACAGCCTATGCGAGGAATACCTCATACGGGTCCACACGACCCATGCGGGTGAAATAGTCCCAGGAGTAGGATTGCTTAATGATACTGCGGGTGGGTGACCTTGCTTTGATCATGACCCTCCTATTTTCATGCAGTATAGTATATGATTTATATTCTCATTATTAGTAAGGCACAGTGTATTGTAAATTGACTAGCATACATGTCTCCATTTATTTTATACTTATGAGGTATTTTCAGTATTTTCCAGTTTCGCATACTTAGTACATATTGTGTACTGACCCCCTTCCTCGGGGGCTGCGTTTATGCCGCAGGTAGGGGTAAGAAGGTGGTGGATCCTCATTCTTAGGATCACTGGTCTGGTGTCAGAAGCTCCATTCCTCCGGAGGCTGTTTTGTTGGTACGGTATTTCCCTGATGTTGTAAATATTAGGTACATTCATGGGTATGCCGGGGCCTTGTCCCACCACAGTTGTTATTCCTAGAGGTTTGTAGTCACGTTTGTGGTTTGGGCTGTAAGAACAAAGTTGTACTGTTTTACTTTTGGTTAAGTATATTCTATGGAAGGCGGCCTCGTCGGCTAGCCGGTGATGTTTACTGTTTACATATTTATGTGTTATGTGAGTTTCGCTGCTATTCTCTGATGTATACGTAAGCGGGTGCTCGGTAGGCACACGCCGCGTCCCGGTCGGGTCGCGACAAAAGTGGTATCGAGCGATTAGTCCGGAAGGTGTCTACAGACCGTGTCTAGTAGAGTCTTGATTATCGGTGTGTTGTGCACCACATCTATAATCAGGAGACTGCAGGATATTTAGGATTGGTTTCCATTCTTTCACTCTAAGATCGTGCATTAGAGTTGTGTTATAGGTTGAACTCCCTCTGACATATTTTGTATGTATCAGTTATGCCTCCACGCAAGGTAACCGCGGCCCAGAAGGGAAAGGCAGCTGAGGGAGCTGCTAGTAGGACACGGAGGGTTACAAGGGCACAGGCCCAGTCTTTACCTGAGGTGATGTTTCGGGCGGCGAGTTCCACGACGTCGCCAAATTTCAAGAGAGTTCGGCAGCGGCGCCATCGAGACCGCGGTACTGAGCCTCAGCCTCCACGTGGGCTGAGTATAGAGATTACGGGGAGCAGATCCGGTTATTGACCAGCATAGTAGCAGGGCAGCGCCGACAGGAGCAGGCAACCAACCCTAGAGCCGATAGTTTACGGATTCGGGATTTCCTGGGTTGTAATCCACCCTAGTTCTATGGTTCGAGATCCGAGGAGGATCCTCAGGAGTTTTTTCGGCAGTTACAGCAGACTATGCATGTGCTTAGGGCCTCGGAGGCTGAGTCCGTCATGCTAGCCTCTTACCGGTTACGCGATATTGCGTTGAACTGGTTTGAGTCATGGGAGTTGTCTAGAGGTGAGGGTGCTCTTCCAGCTGTTTGGGAGGAGTTCACAGAGGCCTTCCTGGATCACTTTTTGCCTCCTGAGATGAGTAGAGCCCACGTGGATAGATTCTTGACCTTGAGGCAGAATGGGAGGACTATCAGAGAGTACAACCTGGAGTTTGACTCATTGGCCAGGTATGCGCACACCATTGTAGATGACATGGCAGACAGGGTTCATCGCTATGTGATGGGTCTAGGCCGTCATATGATTATTGCATGCTTGGGGGTGGCTCTTCAGCCAGGTATGGATATTGCCAGGATGCAGGAGTATGCGCAGGGGATAGAGGACAGAGAGAGGGAGGATCAGCTAGACTCAGGCCAGCCCAAGAGGCCGTGACAGCAGGTCTCAGGGCGCTGAGGCGACAAATTTCGCAGCAGACTAGGTCCACATTTCAGCCAGCACAGAGTGCTCCTTCTCGGTTTTCTGGTGGGAGGTCTGATCAGTCGGGTCATTCAGGAGCAGGTCAGGGCTCCAGGACTTCGGGGTTTCAGGGAGGCGGAGACCGTCACCGATCGAGACCACCCACATCTCGGTGTGCTCGATGCGGTAGGTCTCACCCAGGCGAATGTCGTGTTCCTCCAGGAGCTTGTTACTCTTGTGACGCAGGCCATTTGAAGAGAGATTGTCCAGGCAGGTGGCGAGTGTTATGGTTCACCGGCAGGTCGGGCTTGTCGGATCTTTGTCTTCGACGGTTATGTGCCCCGAGGCGGGTGGTGTTCACGCCGCCAGAGCCGCGCAGGGGTCGTGCGGGGTCCCAGCGGTCCTCGTAACCGCATTTATGCTATGTCCACCGTCAGACTGTGAGGCGCCTGCATGTCGCCACGGTACATTATTGGTTTCATGTCAGGATTTATATGCTTTGATAGACCTGTGTCTACCTTGTCCTATATATCTCCTCATAGTGCAAGTAGAATAGGGAGAGAGCCCGAGACCATAAAACCTTGTGAGGTGGCTACGCCAGTAGGTGATTCGGTGGTAGCCGAGCGGGTATATAAGGCTTGCCCAGTGACTATATACGATCGCGACTCAGCCGACTTGATAGAGTTGGATATGACGAACTTTGATGTGATTATGGGTATGGATTGGCTAGCGTCTTGCTATGCCAATGTGGACTGTAGAGAGAGATTGGTACGGTTCCAGTTTCCTGGTGAGCCGGTTATCGAGTGGAAGGGGAATACTACGTCGCCGAGGGGTAGGTTTATTTCTTACCTCAATACTAGGAAGATGGTGTGGAAGGGGTATATTGTCATGACCCGACCCTGGGGCCGCGACTGGTGCTCTACTTGGGCACCCCGTTCAGGTATACATCAGAGAATAGCAGCGGAACATACACAACATACAACATGTTTAGACAAAATATCACAGGCTAGCCGATAAGGCCGCCTTCCATAAAAATATGCATAATCAAATCAAAACTGTACAACTCGGTGCTTACAGCCCCAAACCACAACATGTGACTACGCACTTGCAGAATAACAACGATGGCGGACAGGCCCGCCATACCCCGAATGTACATAAATCTACAACATCGTGGAAAATCAGACTAAAAAGACAAGCCTCCGGAGAAATGGAGCTTCTGACGTCTGATAAGTGATCCTAAGAATGAGGATCCACCACCTGCTTACCCCTACCTGCGGCATGAACGCAACCCCCGAGGAAGGGGGTCAGTACACAATATGTACTAAGTATGTAAAACTGAAAAATACTGTAATTACGTCATAAGTTTAAAACAAAGTCGGAGACATGTATGATAACAAAATTACAAAGACACAAAGGCCTTACTAACAATGAGAGTAACTAATAGTATACGTCAACATAAAAATAGGAAGCTCACGATCAAAGCAGACCATCCGCCCACAGATCATTAAGCAATCCTACTCGGGACTATTTCACCCGTGATAGTCGTGGACCCGCATGAGGT
The DNA here is from genome assembly GCA_029844215.1 of Przewalskia tangutica. Taxonomy (NCBI): domain Eukaryota; kingdom Viridiplantae; phylum Streptophyta; class Magnoliopsida; order Solanales; family Solanaceae; genus Przewalskia; species Przewalskia tangutica. The sequence goes on from CM056727.1 coordinate 114,305,182, forward strand.
ATTCCTCGATAGTCAGTACTACCGCATGGGACTATTTCACCCGCATAAGCCCATAAGGGCTCGCATGAGGTATTCCTCGCATCGTGGGTAGCAAATCCACGGAACAGGTGGTATAACGATCTTGGGGATTTACCCCTCATTTATACTCTTACCCTGAAGCAGGTGGTATGACGATCTTGGGGCTTTCCCCTCATTCATACTCTTACCCTGGAGAAGGTGGTATAACGATCTTGGAGCTTGCCCCTCATTTATACTCTTACCCTATCTCAACCGGCCATCATACATAACATAAGCCCTACCGGCTTATCATACATAACATAAGCACTACCGGCTTATTATACAATAAATAAGCAAGTTAAGAAATCCCCCTAACTTCTTATTAGCCTTATTCATAAACACTATCATTTTAGTTTACTTAAGGCACTAGCATGTCTTTTATAAAAATCCGGGAATTTAACCCAAAGTACTACATACTTCCACTCTTTTAAAAAATGACTATTTTTCATATAAAACTTCCGAGATACTATTAACCGTAGTATCAAGTCAAAATTACTTTTCAAGAGAAGTCACAATACCTTTAGAAATAAAGTTAGGTTTCTAAATCAAGTGACTCCTTTTCTTATAAAACCTTAGGCAATTGATGCCTTAAAAATCAATTTGCCTTTCATTAAATCAAGTCATTTATCTTTCCATAAAGCTAATATAACCAACTTCCCATAAAGTCGTTATATTCACTTTATACCTTAGCCAAATACAATTTCCTATCCAAGGGACTTATACGTTTAAAACGGAACAAGTATCACATACTTTAAAACTCTTCAAGTCCCTTAACTTTAATAAAACTTAAGACATCCTTAATACTTTCACAGAAGTGAGTTAATCTCCTAACTCACCCGACTTGGCTATTCATAAAACTAGTAAAGGATATCAAGGTCTTGTACGTCTACCGTACTATATACGTACAACTAGTCATGCTCAAAAGATAGGAAAGTTCTACATACCTCTTTGGGTCAAACCACTTGCCAAGTACAAAGTCCCGCCCGTATTATGTCAACCTATAATATTCACAATACGTCTATTAACGCCTCACTTCAAATGTAGAATATTATAAGTGTAAAGTCTCTAAATTCTACGGAAAATCGGACAGCACCTCCTTTGTTTCTACTTACTTTGCCACCTTTTTCAAGGCCGAATTCAATAACCAAACACGCCACATTTAAGGCCCAATCAATGCAATTAACAATAGGGGATTATGTCACGACCCGAAACTGGGCCCGTGACTGGTGCCTTACCCCGGGCACCCTAGTGACACAACATCAGAGTAATCAGCGGAACATAAAACACATACGTGAAACAAATGAAGTACAAAACAGTAATCTGTGAAAACTTGCCTTTCGGCATATATATAAACAACAACTCTTTCAATCATGAACAACTTAATCCTTTTTACAAACCCTGCCCACAACAGTACTACAGACCTCTAAGAATGATATGACCACAACGACGGGACAGGGCCCCGTCATACCCTGAATGTAAGCACCCACAATAACAGGGGACTATACCAAGATAAGCCTCCGGAGAAACGGAGCTTCCCAAAGCTGAATCGTGACCCTAAGAGCGAGGATCAACGGCGGTGTACCTTTACTGCGACATGAACGGCCCGAAGGAGGTCGCATACAGTGCACCGAGTATGTGGCGAAAAAATCGTAAATGAAATCATAGTAGTCTATATAAAGCAGGAGACATGTATGATAACAAAACTACAGTTCACAATAAACAAGCAGTCATATCAAGTCAGGGACTCACGCCCTCAAGTCATCACTCAAATATAACAATGGGTCTCACGCCCACAACATCAATCATGCCCGTGGAATACCTTCCTCACTGCCGGCAGTTTATGATATAAAAGCACCAAGGAACACACATGAACACGGGTCCCACCTGCCATAATAACACCGCATGGTAAGTACGAAGGCATAGCCGACTACTAACACCACGGTACCAACAAGGTCGTGGAATCAGATTATAAGATCTGTCTGCACCGCCACATGATCAAAGCCGCCACTTGCCCGCGATATCTAATGTGCGCGTCTAGCCCCGAACTTTCCGCGACTCGCATAGGCCAATCTCATCGCCCGCATGAGGTATTCCCGCATCGAGGGTAGCTACTCCGGCATCGCCCCGACTTCGCAGTCCGCATGGCCACACGGACGCATGCCCATAAAGGACGACACTAACACGGAACTCTCGTAGCTCGCGATAGGCCCCGGGACTGCGTGAGGTATTCTCGAATCATAGGTCCATCGACCGCCCGAGTCTACCCGCGACGGAGGCGGCTTAACCCCCGGAATCATCTCAAGAGATGAGTGATGTAAAATACTAACACAACAGCTTATCGTTAAGCAACATAAGCACAACAAAGGAAACCCCTTTACACAACATCACAAGATACTAACACACGTAGCATCCTAGCATGTTTACTTATCAATCAACAAGAAAGTATTACCAGGCTATCACAAACCAACACAATCAAGTTATACACACAAGGTACTTTCTACTATATGCCAACAAGTTCGGGGTTTTATCCCCAAAGTACTTCATACATTAACTCTTTAAAAGATACGTTACTTTCACAATGTCACACAATACACGTAGTATAAAAATAGAGTGACTATCCTTTTAAAGTAAATCAATTACTTCTCTTTGTAAAATCAAGTAGCAATCATTCTTTTCCAATGATCAAGTTTGCCTAATTTCCAATGTTCAAGTTTGCCTAATTTCCAATGTTCAAGTTTCTCATTTTAGAAAGGTTTCGTAGTTCATAGTATTAATCACTTAAGACTATCATTCTCTTTTAAACCATCTGAGAAACATAAGCCTTATATGTGAGTAGGATATTCTTGTTTATAAAAATCTTATTACAGAAATGACCATGATCTAGGAAATATCATTTTGTCTCATCTTAGCTTCTATGCAGATGGAGGTTTCTCTGGTTTTATTAATACTTAATTAGTCAAAACATTTCCTTTTATTAACGCTGCAGTTGGTTTGTCGATACATTCTCGATTTCGAATCAAGAAAACATTCTTAAGCCGTTATACCTAACTTCCCATAAAGCTAGTATAACTCTTAAGTTTTCAAAACCAAGTATTACTTCTTCTTTCAAAATGATTCAAAAATCTTTTGAAATACTTCAAGTTCTTTATTAACACATAACAAGCCGATTATAGTTCAAACGATTACCTTAAAAAAACCACATGTATTTTCTTACCAACATAAAGTGTATAACCAACTTCTCATAAAGCCGTTATAACACTTTATGTTTTACACCAATCAAATACATTTAGCACGTGACGCTCACCGTACTACATAGTTCACACATATCATGCTAGAAGAGATAGGAAGAGGTTCACATACCTCGCGACGAGTATCGACTAATAGCAAAACGCTCAAGTACTTCAAACCGTCGGCTACTCCTTGCCGATGATCGCGCCATACGTAGTACTTCAACCTATAAGGCCACAAGGCGCTTATTAACATTTAGATCCTTCGTAGAACATTCTACGTAAAATTCTAAAGACACCAACCCAATGCGTAAATCTCCTCTCTATCTGGGCGGCTATCAAGCCAACCAGGGGGGGGTTCATACATCTAACCGGACGTGCACAATTCTACCTCACAGAAAAGCTACACAAGTCTACTGTAATACAGTCCTATGTAAAAAGCGATTCGATCTTCTTTCGAAAAGGTTTCTTATTATTCAGGCTTAAGTCAAAAGACATTGCCGACAACAACGTTCAGTTCTACATATAGTATACTTCAACTATAGTCTAACAATCATGTAATTTCCAATTACAATAGAGGGACAAGATATTTACCTCGATAAGCCCATAATTATCCAAGTATAAAGTCGATCCTGGGCAATCGTTTAGATCCAACTCCGAGCGCTCCAACCCGCTCTAAACCACCCTTAGAAGTTCTAACCAACTTCTACACAATACTCCAACGGACTATGGAGATTTTCCTAGGGTTTCGGTTTTGTGACTGACGGGAAGTATAATAGTATTTCTGGGCTTTTCATATAGGTATAACCTTAGAATACTACAAGGTATACGGCTAAGGTAATTTGGGCATTATAACAATACTTTTGAGAGTATTTCTACACCACAAAGGGGGGTATTATACGAAAGCAACTAGGCTAGGGGTACCCACGCCACACTACTAGGAGTGGAGAGGGCTCTCGGCCAAGGGGCCTTTCAAAGGGAGAGGGCTCTTGGACGAGAGTCACAAGAGGGGAGAGGGAGGGATTTTAACACTTAGAAGATTTGTGGAAAGGATGAAGAATTCATCAAAGGGAGAGGGGTATTTATAGCACAAGCCAAGGCCAACCAATGGCCAAGATCTTGCCAAGTGCATAGCAAGTGTAGGGCCAAGATCTTGCCAAGTGCACCTTATCCATCTAACACAAAAATATCCTACCAACCCTTGACCAAACAAGGCCAACTTTCGGCCACCTTTACCGCCCCCACTCCACCAATGAGAGGGTGCCAAGTGGCGCCCTCTTGTTGGTCCAAAATGTTTCGTCTCTCGGAAAAATCCGCAAAAATTAAAAAAGACATAGCCGGAATTTTCCCTACGAAAGCTGTGAAAACGTTTCGTCGAAAAACGACTCTAATCGGGTGTTGTGAACAAAGTGAAAATCGTCCAAGCCTTACTCTTAAGTTCAAATTTCTACGTACGTCCTTACGTACATACTCTGGAAATACGGGGTATAACATTCTCCCCTCCTTAGAAACATTCGTCCCGAATGTTCTTTCTAAGTCTCAAAACAAACGCGCGCCAGTATAGTCTTCACTACTATGCTTACGAGAACAATCCTTGCCACACATGGCCACAGAAACAACTTGCGCAAAAAGCTTACATCCAAGTCCACGAGGAAACACCTCTAACATCACCATAACACCTCTCACCGGGGTCTAAAATATACTTCCTTCGCACCTTCTCTTTACAAAAGAAATGATACCACTTTTGTCACTTTGCCGCGAGGTTCTAGTGTCACTCCGGCGACCCAACAAATGGTACCGGGCTGCATGCGATCCCTGAGGCTGTCGTACACTCAAACTCTTACCACACTTCTGATACTGCTTCAGTTTCCAAGACTCGGGGTTACTATCTCTAACGTGGTCATCATTAACTGGGAACACTCTGGATGGATCTCCGATACTTTCCCGAACATAACAATACGAAAGACCGGACGTACTGCCTCCTAAGTCGGACGGCAAAAGCTAACATATAGGCAACCTGGCCTATTCTTCACATGAACTTAAAAAGGCCCAAAGTAACTCGGGCTAAGTTCCCTCTGTTTTCCAAAACTCGTCACACCCAAACCGGGGTGGTACCTTTAAGAAGACCGACCGTCAACCTGAACTCTAAGCGTCGTCGCTGATTATCCGCACGATTTCTCTGAGCTGCCAGAACCTCTTCTAGACAAGCTTCTCACTATCCACAGTCTGCTGGAACAAGCCTGAACCAATATGCGAACCTTGCCAACATCGAACCAATCGGCCGTGACTTACACTTCCGCCCCTACACAGCTTCAAAAGGTGACATCCGAACACTGAAATGGTAGCTTAAACACTCCCTCCACAGGAGACAACAATCTCCACAACTACCCCTGAAATCCAACCACTGGCCCGAGGGAGAATGCGATTCTGAGACTCACCTGAGTTCCTAACCTTGCTCGCAAAACCTCCGAGAAAGAAGCGGTGTAACTGGGCTCCATGCTGTCTTAAGGTGTAGGTAGGCACCTCGTGCAGCCTACAACCTTTCTCGATGCAACATCTCGCATAACCTCTGCAGAAAGCGGTCGAGCGAAGAACACGATGGGCTGCCCCATCGACCGACCACCGGCCGAACGTATCCACGAACTCGTCGCTGGTTAACTAAACTTGGGCCCAACACCTCGTGATCCCACCACGTGGGACCACCACAAACCGACCCCAACAAACAGGTCGCGGGTTGACCCGCAACGCGGCCTCAACCCGACCCGGCAACGCGCAAAATACTAGCTCCCCGATCCGGAACAATATCAATTAATCACGTTTCGAAAACCAAGCGGTCTTAGCTCAACTACCCTTTCATTCCACACTACTAGGGACCTATCCCAAACATAACTCACGTGCACTATGCACTTCCGATAAGTCAAACATAACCTACACCTATGCTCGAGATGGCCTTACCTCTAAGGTCTCTACGTATAAAACTCTAAGGCTCACACCTTCTCTATCCCCCAAAATCTTACTCGGTTAACCCATCATGATTTCTAATCACAACTAACACACTGCTATCAGAACATAGCACTTAAGGTATACTCACCTTATCACATATCTGAGATCTCAGAGGTTAAGGATATATCTATATCTTTGCTTCACTCCCTTAGTCGTTCTAATCAAACTCGTGAGCAGGCTAAGGAAGATGACGAACTACCCACCGATCTGAAGGCTAAGTCCTCCTACAAGGACACTCTCTCGACACATGGCTCGACGGCCGCAGTGCAACAAGTACCAACTAAAAGACGACATTCCCGGGATGACGTCATCACCGAATGAACAGAGGGAAAATCAATCCGGGTTGAAACCTACGTGTAGCTGTGAACCGGAAGCTCTGGAGCTCTGACCAACTCCTGCATACCCCGAACGTCCTGAACCCCGTGGGGGACCTCTCTGCACTGGTGGATGTGCAAATCTAATCTGCTGGTGAGGCGACTCGCCTCGAAAGTTACCAAAGGACCTTGCTGCTCACGCCTCTTCTACCGCCCGTTAACCCGTCGATCTCTACGTCTCGGCTGCTGCGCAAAGCATACACGAGCCATGCCAAGCCTAATCAAGAATTACTCTTGCACAACCCTCTCTTAGATAGTCATCAAGACTCGCGGTACATCGGTATACTCTATACTCACTGTTCCCGGTCGCGGAACTGAAGGTCCAAACATCGTGGCCGCAGTAGGAACTGCCGCCGCCGTGCTAAAACTCTGCTGGGGCTAGTGACGTCGCAGAACTCCCCGAATGAAGCACTATCCTAGGTAATGATTTGGCCTGTGCCCTCGCCACCCTCTGAACTCTACTCGCAGCTCCCTCGGCTGCCTTGCCCTCCTGGGCCCGGGTTGCCCTACGCGGAGGCATAACGATAAGGGAAATAATTTCGTCAGAGGGTCCAACTAACAACACAGCTCTAAGGCACGATCTCAGAGTGAGAAGAATAGAAACCAATCCTAAATACCCTATAGCCTCCTGATTATTGGTGTGGTGCACAACACACCGATAATCAAGACTTCATCGGATACGATGCGTAGACACTTTCCGAGGATTAATCGCTCGATACCACTTTGTCACGACCAAATCGGGCGTGGATCGGTGCCTTACCCCGGGCACCCTAGTGACACAACATCAGAGTAATCAGCGGAACATAAAACACATACGTGAAACAAATGAAGTACAAAACAGTAATCTGTGAAAACTTGCCTTTCGGCATATATATAAACAACAACTCTTTCAATCATGAACAGCTTAATCCTTTTACAAACCCCGCCACAACAAGATTACGGACTCTAAGAATGATATGACCACAACGACGGCGGGACGGGGCCCCGTCATACCTGAATGTAAGCACCTACAATAACAGGGACTATACCAAGATAAGCCTCGAGAAACGGAGCTTCCCAAAGTGACTGTGACCCTAGAGCGAGGATCAACGATCGGTGTACCTTTACTGCGGCATGAACGTAGCCCCGAAGAGGTCGATAACAGTGCAAGTATGTGGCGAAAATACTTTAAATAAAATCATAGTAGTCTATATAAAGCAGGAGACATGTATGATAACAAAACTACAGTTCACAATAAACAAGCAGTCATATCAAGTCAGGGACTCACGCCCTCAAGTCATCACTCAAATATAACAATGGGTCTCACGCCCACAACATCAATCATGCCCGTGGAATACCTTCCTCACTGCCGGCAGTTTATGATATAAAAGCACCAAGGAACACACATGAACACGTGTCCCACGTGCCATAATAACACCGTACGGGGTAAGTACGAAGGCATAGCCGACTACTAACACCCACAGTACCAACAAGGTCATGAACTGTATCATAAGATCTGTCTAGACCGTCACATGATCAAAGCTGGCCACTTGCCCGCAGTATCTAATGTGCGCGTCTAGCCCTGGAACTTTCCGCAGCTCCGCATAGGCCAATCTCATCGGCCCGCATGAGGTATTCCCCGCATCGAGGGTAGCTACTCCCGGCATCGCACCGACTTCGCGATCGCCTGGCCACATGGACCGCATGCCCATAAAGGACGCACACTAACCTGGAACTCTCGTAGCTCCGCATAGGCCCCTGGGACCTGCATGAGGTATTCTCGAATCATAGGTCCATCGACCCGCCTGAGTCTACCCCGCATCGGAGGCGCCTAACCGGAATCATCTCGAGATGAGTGATGTAAAATACTAACACAACGACTTATCGTTAAGCTACATAAGCACAACAAAGGAAAAGCCTTTACACAACCTCTCAAGTTACTAACTCACGTTGCATGTTAGCATGTTTACTTATCAATCAACAAGAAAGTATTACTGTGCTATCACAAACCAACACAATCAAGTTATACACACAAGGTACTTTCTACTATATGCCAACAAGTTCGGGTTTTATCCCCAAAGTACTTCATACATTAACTCTTTAAAAGATACGTTACTTTCACAATGTCACACAATACGTAGTATAAACATAGAGTGACTATCCTTTTAAAGTAAATCAATTACTTCTCTTTGTAAAATCAAGTAGCAATCATTCTTTTCCAATGATCAAGTTTGCCTAATTTCCAATGTTCAAGTTTGCCTAATTTCCAATGTTCAAGTTTCTCATTTTAGAAAGGTTTCGTAGTTCATAGTATTAATCACTTAAGACTATCATTCTCTTTTAAACCATCTGAGAAACATAAGCCTTATATGTGAGTAGGATATTCTTGTTTATAAAAATCTTATTACATGACCATGATCTAGGAAATATCATTTTGTCTCATCTTAGCTTCTATGCGGATGGAGGTTTCTCTGGTTTTATTAATACTTAATTAGTCAAAACATTTCCTTGTATTAACGTTGCAGTGGTTTGTCGATACACATTCTGATTTCCGAATCAAAACATTCTTAAGCCGTTATACCTAACTTCCCATAAAGCTAGTATAACTCTTAAGTTTTCAAAAACCAAGTATTACTTCTTCTTTCAAAATGATTCAAAAATCTTTTGAAATACTTCAAGTTATTTATTAACACATAACAAGCCAGTTATAGTTCAAACGATTACCTTAAAAAACCACATGTATTTTCTTACCAACATAAAGTCGTTATAACCAACTTCCCATAAAGCCGTTATAACACTTTATGTTTTACACCAATCAAATACATTTAGCACAGGTACGTCTACCGTACTACATAGTTCACACATATCATGCTAGAAGAGATAGGAAGAGGTTCACATACCTCGCGACGAGTATCGACTAATAGCAAAACTCTCCAAGTACTTCAAACCGTCGACTACTCCTTAGCCAGAAGATCTCGCCATACGTAGTACTTCAACCTATAAGGCCACAAGCGCTTATTAACATTTAGATCCCGTCAGAGAACATTCTACGTAAAATTCGAAGACCTCCCCGCAACGTAAATCTCCTCCTCTATGGGCCGCCATCAAGCCAACCGGGGGTTCATACATCTATCGGGACGTGCACAATTATACCTCACAGAAAAGCTACACAAGTCTACTGTTATACAGTCATATGTAAAAACAGTTCAGTACTCTTCTTTCGAAAAGGTTTCTTATTATTCAGGCTTAAGTCAAAAGACATTGCGACAACAACGTTCGATTCTACATATAGTATACTTCAACTATAGTCTAACAATCATGTAATTTCCAATTACAATAGAGGACAAGATATTTACCTCGATAAGCCCATAATTATCCAAGTATAAAGTCGATCTGGGCAATCGTTTAGCTCCAACTCAGCGCTCAACCCGCTCTAAACCACCCTTAGAAGTTCTAACCAACTTCTACACAATACTCTAACGGACGCTGGAGATTTTCCTAGGGGTTCGGTTTGTGACTGACGGGAAGTATAATAGTATTTTCCGGGCTTTTCGTATAGGTATAACCTTAGAATACTACAAGGTATACGGCTAAGGTAATTTGGGCATTATAACAATACTTTTGAGAGTATTTCTACACCACAAAGGGGGGTATTATACGAAAGCAACTAGGCTAGGGGGGGGGTACCCCACGGCCACACTACTAGGAGGGGGGGGAGAGGGCTCTCGGCCAAGGGGGCCTTTCAAAGGGGGAGAGGGGCTCTTGGACGAGAGTCAACAAGAGGGGAGAGGGAGGGATTTTAACACTTAGAAGATTTGTGGAAAGGATGAAGAATTCATCAAAGGGAGAGGGGTATTTATAGCACAAGCCAAGGCCAACCAATGGCCAAGATCTTGCCAAGTGCATAGCAAGTGTAGGGCCAAGATCTTGCCAAGTGCACCTTATCCATCTAACACAAAAATATCCTACCAACCCTTGACCAAACAAGGCCAACTTTCGGCCACCTTTACCGCCCCCACTCCACCAATGAGAGGGTGCCAAGTGGCGCCCTCTTGTTGGTCCAAAATGTTTCGTCTCTCGGAAAAATCCGCAAAAATTAAAAAAGACATAGCCGGAATTTTCCCTACGAAAGCTGTGAAAACGTTTCGTCGAAAAACGACTCTAATCGGGTGTTGTGAACAAAGTGAAAATCGTCCAAGCCTTACTCTTAAGTTCAAATTTCTACGTACGTCCTTACGTACATACTCTGGAAATACGGGGTATAACAGATTACACGCCTACTAGACGTGTAAAATTCCACCCCACAAAAGATATCAAACTAATACAAACTACTAGTCCAATTCGGCCACATTGAGTACAATAACACCAATTCTTATCCAATTTCCATTTCAATCCAAGTTGTTAGCATAACATGATATCAAGTCGCAAGCGATTATAACTACTATAATCTTCAAGTAAGTAACATGCGACGATTCTACTAAACGACCAATTTGTAATCCAACTTCACATGGCTTAAATGACATTTCGGATTTTAAGGCTACAATCAATCCATAATACTTATAAACTTCAACACATACTTCATGCTAGCAAACATGTAAAGCTAACAACAATATATATAATCTTGTAACACTTTTAAAAGACAAGATTATTACCTCAACGAATCTTAATCCAACTCCAAATCTGAAGTCGCTCCTTAGCAACTTAGAGCCTCTTCAAGACACTTCAATCCGCTACTTGAGACCCTTAGAACAATACCAACAACTTTCCTTTAATCTTCCAAACAAAACCTAGAAAAGCAACTAGGTTTTCACCTTGCGACTAATACGAAAACTATCTTTTTCCGGGATTTTTCTATTGAGATACACTCACAATACACTCATGAACCTTGGTTTAAAGTGTGGAGCTTAATGGACAAGAAACAAAAAAAAATCTTTTCAAGTGAGCTTGAACCCGAGAGCAACAATAGGTGTTCTTGAAATTCTTGAAATTTTTTCTAAGTGTTGGGCTTAGTCTTGCTACTAGTAGTATTATATAGCACAATGGAGGGTCAAGATTTGCCCAAATGTGAGGCTTGGATGAGTTTCAATTAAATATCAAGACTTGTGGACCCTTTGACTAAGTCAATTTTGTCAAGCTCTTCAAGTTGCAAGACTTAGTCATCCTACAAAGGTCAAATGACCCTTTAGTCCTTGCCTATTTTCGTCCAAGGCACCATAAGGGGGGTGACACGTGTCTCCCTCCCATTCGTCACAATATTACGTTTTCCGACAATTTCATAATTCCGGTAAATTTTTACAAGTCTCAAATCTTAACACTTATGAGTTCTTACGTACGTTCTTAAAACATGTCCTGTAAATACGGGGTGTAACATATATCTACCATATGGTTCGGGTATTCGATCATCGAGGCGAGATACGGACCTTGATCGATTCCTGGCCGTTAGAGAGTTTCGGGCGTATTCCCGCGAAGCTTCCGGGTATCCCTCCTGAGAGGGAGATTGAGTTTTGCATTGATATGTTGCCAGATACTCGACCGATATCTATTCCACCATATAGGATGGCACCTGCTAAGTTGAGGGAATTGAAAGACCAGCTGAAAGATTTGCTGGAAAAAGGCTTTATCAGGCCTAGTGTTTCTCCCTAGGGAGCGCCAGTGTTATTTGTAAAGAAGAAGGATGGGACGCTGCGTATGTGTGTTGATTCTGAGCGGTGAATAAGGTAACTATCAAGAACAGATATCCCCTCCCCAGGATTGATGATTTGTTTGACCAGTTGTAGGGGGCGAGGTGTTTTTCCAAGATAGACTGCGATGCAGTTATCATCAGGTGCGAGTTAGAGAGGCAGATATCCCAAAGACTGCATTCAAGACCCGGTATGGGCACTATGAGTTCAGGGTGATGTCTTTCGGGTTGACCAACGCCCCAGCAGTATTTATGGATTTGATGAATCGGGTGTTCAAGCCCTTCTTGGATATGTTCGTTATAGTATTCATTGATGATATCCTAGTGTATTCGCGCACAGGGCAGGAGCGTGCAAATCATTTGAGGGCGGTATTGGGAGTCCTCGGGGACCGGCAGTTGTATGCCAAGTTCTCGAAATGCGAGTTTTGGTTGGCTTCAGTGGCTTTCTTAGGGCATGTTATCGGGTAGATGGTATTGGGTTGATACATCAAAGATTGAGGCAGTCAAGACTTGGCCTAGACCCACTACACCCATGGAGGTGCGCAACTTTTGGGCCTTGCGGGTTATTATCGGAGATTTGTGGAGAAGTTTGCTTCCATTTCAGCACCTTTGACTAGGTGACTCGAGCGGCTATGTTCGGTGGGCGGATGCTTGTGAGAGAGTTTCGATTCTTGAAGGAGAAATTGACGGCCTTGATTCTTACTCTATCGAGAGGTTTAGAGCGGATATGTGGTTTTATTGTGATGCGTCGGGTGTTGGGCTCAGTGCGTCTGATGCGGCCTGATAAAGTTATAACTACGATCTCGACAATTTCGGGAAGCATGAGAAGAACTATCCCACGCATGACTTAGAGTTGGCAGCAGTGATTCATGCCTTGAAGATCTGGAGACATTATTTGTATGGAGTTCATGTGGATATTTACACAGACCACAAGAGTCTCCAGTATATCTTCAGCCAGAGGGAGCTGAACTTGCAGCAGAGACGGTGGTTGGAGCTACTTAAGGATTATGATGTCGATATCCTATACCACCCAGGGAAGGCCAATGTAGTTGCAGATGCCCTTAGTCGCTGACCGATGGGTAGTCTATCAGCTGTGCAGCCAGAGAAGAAGGGCATGGTCAGCGAGTTACATCAGCTAGTGAGCCTTGGGGTTCGTTTGGTTGGTTCTGACAGTAGTAGGGTTCGGGTTCTAGGGTCGTCGAGTCTTCCATCGTCGAGGAGGTGAAGAGGCGACAATATGAGGATCCGACTATGGTGCGGTATTGAGATACAGCTCTTCGGAAGGAGAAGAGTCTATTTGAGGTAGCGCCTGATGGGGTGCTGAGATTTGAGGGTCGGTTGTGTGTTCCCGATGCGACAGGACTTCGTCAGCAGATCCTGGGGGAGGCACATAGTGCTCGTTACTCTATTCATCCGGGGTCGACTAAGATGTACCATGACCTCAGGTGTATATATTGGTGGGATGGCCTGAAGAGGGACGTTGCGGAGTTTGTGGCGCAGTGTCCGAATTGTCAACAGGTCAAGGTGGAGCACCAGAAGCCTGGTGGGTTGTTGCAGACTATAGAAATTCCGACCTGGAAGTGGGAAGTGATCAATATGGACTTTATTACAGGGTTACCTCACACTCAGAGGAAGCATGATTCCATCTGGGTTATTGTCGACAGGCTGACGAAATCAGCCCATTTTCTTCCAGTCAGGACGACTTTTTTGGCCGAGGATTATGCTAGATTGTATATCAGAGAGATTGTGAGACTGCATGGAGTTCCTATATCGATTATTTCATACAGAGGAGCCCAGTTCATGGCTAAATTCTGGAGGTCTTTCCAGAAGGGATTAGGGACACATGTGAGTCTCAGTACTGCGTTTCATCCTCAGACCGACGGACAGGTTGAGCGTACAATCCAAACACTTGAGGATATATTGCGGGCCTGTGTTATTGATTTCAGGGGTATCTGGGAGGATCATTTACCTCTTGTGGAATTTGCGTATAATAACAGCTACCATTCTAGTATCTAGATGGCGCCTTATGAGGCTTTATACGGGAGGAAGTGCAGGTCACCGATAGGCTGGTTTGAGGTGGGAGAAGTTCAGTTAGTCGGGCCAGACTTGATTCAGCAGGCAGTGGATAAGGTGAAGCTTATCCAGGAGCGGTTATTGTCAGCTCAGAGTCGACAGAAGTCGTATGCAGATCATCGGCGTCGACACTTGGAGTTTGAGGTAGATGATTGGGTCTTCCTGAAGGTATCACCCATGAAGGGCGTGATGAGGTTTGGAAAGAAGGGGAAACTTAGCCCAAGGTACATTGGGCCTTATCAGATTTTCCGTAGGGTAGGCAAGGTTGCCTATGAGCTGGATCTGTCATCCGATATGGAGGCAGTATATCCAGTCTTTCATGTGTCTATGTTGCGAAAGTGTATCGGAGATCCATCTAGAGTACACCCGATTTGTGATGTCCAGGTAACAGAAGGGTTATCGTATGAGGAGAGACCCATAGCGATACTCAATCGCCAGGTTAGGCGACTGCGGACAAAGGATGTGGCTTCCGTCAAAGTCTTATGGCGGAACGAGAACTGGGAAGAAATGACATGGGAAGCAGAAGAGGACATGATGAAAAAGTATCCTCACATGTTCCCTACACCTCCAGGTAACCCACTTCCCTGCTTATTAGTTTAATTTAGCAATTATGCTTAAGTATTGTTGTGGCCATGTGGAGCGTCTTTATTTGCAAGAAGAATAGTTAAGAGGGTCTATGTCGATATTGTGATTTGAGTAAGTCTAAAGGAACATTCGGGATGAATGTTTCGAAGGGGGGAGAATGTTACACCCCGTAGTTCAGGTCATGCTTATGAGAACGTACGAAAGGAATTGAGATTTAAATTTTTGAAAGATAGGTCGACGGAATGTTTCGGACAGGTTGTTAGTCAACTTTGAGGCGGTTTATGTCCTATTACATGGGGAGTTCGTAGGTGGTTCAAAGTCCTAGTATGAAAGTCGTTGAGTCTAGTTTCCAACGCAATAAACCGTTCGTCGATAGGATATCGGAGTAGAAAGTTATGGAAATTACAAGTTCGGTCTGTTGTTGGCGAGAAATTAATTTTCTGGTCGGGGGCATGGCCTTGCGCTGGATCTGAGGGCGGCGCGGACACCTGAAAAAATTCTCTGAGGTTGCAGCGTCGCGGCGCAGGAAAGCAGGGCCGCGGCGCCGGCTGCAGGGCCGCGACGTCGAGGCGGAGTTTTTGCGGAAAACTGAGGAAAATCAGATATTTTCTTTTAAAAAGGCCATGGGAGGGTGACAAGTGTCCCCCCCATCTGATTTTTGCATGTCCTATTTATTGACCAAGTCTTGAAGACTTGGTCATTCTTCAAAGCTCTCACTTCTCTCTAAAAATTAGAAATCCCTCTCCCTTTTCTCTAGAAATTCAAGAGGAAGCCAAAGCTTAGTGAAAAATCTGAAAAGGTGGTAAGAAGGAAACATGTTGGAAAGCTTGTAGGAGGTTTTGTGGAGGTGATTGTGGAAAGAAGGCAAGTGAAATTGTTGAACTATTTTGGGTAAGTTCTAAGGTAATAATCCTTTCTCTTTTGCTAGTAAATTATGTTGCATGTGTGGAAGAAAGGACTTATAGTTGTCAATATTGCCTTTAGAAGTATTACATGTAGGAATTGGATAAGAAATTGGATTAAAAAGGAATTGGATAAGAAGTTATGTTGTTATACCTCAAAATCGCCAAGTTGGACTTTGTAGTTTGTATTAGTTGTTATGTATGGTGGGGCAGAATTTTACACGTCCAAGTTAGGCGTGTAATCCCCTTTGTATTGATTGGATTGTTGAGCCCAAAAGGTGGTGTGTTCGGTTATTGAATTCAGCCTTGAAAAAGGTGGCAAAGTATGTAGAAACAAAGGAAATGCTGTCCGATTTTCCATAGAATTTAGTGACTTTGCACTTGGAATATTCTACGTTGAAGCTAGAGGTTAATAAATGTATTATGGTCATTATAGGTTGACGTACTACGTGCGGTATATTGGACTTAGCAAGTGGATTGACCCGAAGAGGTATGTGGAACTCTCCTATCTCTTGAGCATGAATAGTTTTACCTATATAGTACGGTAGACGTACAAGACTTTGACATCCTTTACTCGTTTTAAAAGTGTCCAAGTCGGTGTAGTTAGGGGATTTACTCACTTGTTTCAAAGTAGTAAGGATGTCTTAAGTTTTCAAGGTTAAGGGACTTGAAGTGTTTTTAAGTATATGATACTTGTTCCGTTTTAAATCTACAAGTCCCTTGGATATAGGAAAATGTAATTTACTTATAGTATGAAGTTAATATAACGACTTTATGGAAAGTTGGTTATATTAGCCTTATGGAAAGTTAAAAAGAGAGATTTACTCTAAGTAAAATAAGTAAGGATAAATGACGTGAATTAATGAAAGGCAAATTGATTTTAAGGCATCAATTGCCTAAGGTTTTAAAAGAGTAGAAGTACATAGTACTTTGGGTTAAATTCCCGGATTTCATAAAGACATGTTAGTGCTTTAAGTAAACTAAAATGAGAATGTATATGAACAAGACTAATAAGAAGTTAGGGGATTTCTTAACTTGCTTATATTATGTATGATAGCCGGTTTGTGCTAGTGATATATTATTCATTACGGGGTCATTCCCCGGGTTGTGGCATTTGCATATTCCGTGGATTTGCTACCCATGATGCGAGGAATACCTCATGCGAGTCCGTAAGGGCTTATGCGGGTGAAATAGTCCCATGCGGTAGTGCTGACCTATGCGAGGAATACCTCATGCGGGTCCACACGACCCATGCGGGTGAAATAGTCCCAGGAGTAGGATTGCTTAATGATACTGCGGGTGGGTGACCTTGCTTTGATCATGACCCTCCTATTTTCATGCAGTATAGTATATGCTTGATATTCTCATTATTAGTAAGGCACAGTGTACTGTAAATTGATTATCATACACGTCACCATTTATTTTAGACTTATGAGGTATTTTCAGTATTTTCCAGTTTCGCATACTTAGTACATATTGTGTACTGACCCCCTTCCTCGGGGGCTGCGTTCATGCCGCAGGTAGGGGTAAGCAGGTGGTGGATCCTCATTCTTAGGATCACTGGTCTGGTGTCAGAAGCTCCATTCCTCAGGAGGCTGTTTTGTTGGTACGATCTTTCCCTGATGTTGTAAATATTAGGTACATTCAGGGGTATGGCGGGGCCTTGTCCCGCCACAGTTGTTATTCCTAGAGGTCTGTAGTCACGTTTGTGGTTTGGGCTGTAAGAACAAATTTGTACTGTTTTACTTTTGGTTAAGTATATTCTATGGAATGCGGCATCGTCGGCTAGCCGGTGATGTTTACTGTTTACATATTTATGTGTTATGTGAGTTCCGCTGCTATTCTCTGATGTATACCAGAATGGGGTTCCCCGGTAGGGCACCAATCGCAGTCCCGGGGTCGGGTCGCGACAGTCCTGCGGGTCCGAGTTGGCCCAGTCTGCTGAGGTTTTATGGGCTGGCCCATTTGGGGAACCCTAGCTTCCTTTTCAGCTATAAATAAGAGGGTTTCCCTCACATATTTTCTACACCAAAAGCAAGAGACTAATATCTTCTAAAGCTCTGCTGGAATCCCTAGCATTCCAAGAGTTAGAAAATTACATCAAAGTTTTGACTTGCAAATAGAGGGAAGTTTTCAGATTGCTATCTACAAATGTAAGTCTTCGTTCGAAGTATTATATTCTTGCTTTGTGTTATTTAAATTATATAATCATATTACAGTTTGACCGCCATGTCGGGTTTGAAACATAAATTTTCAAATTACGCTGCGTGTACGAACCCGATAAAACACCTACAGTGGTATCAGAGTCTGGGCTGTTTTGTGTGATTATATGCTGACTATTAATGATAATATGGGTTAGGATTTATGTAGATGTAATTTTATGTCGTTAAAGGCTTTAAAATCCTAAATCTTTAGAATGCATTGTACTTGCACCCGGATCTATTAAAATAATGATGTAATCGAGAAAGTCATTCCAATATATAACTCTTCTAAGTTGATATGCGTTATCCGATTCGTTTAAAGCATGGTGCATTGACACGAAGAACGAGAACAAAATTAGAATGATGGTCGATGAAAGTATTGTTTTATGGTGATGGCTTTGCAGGTGATAGATCTGAAGATCTGACCCTAAACCAGTTTTATGAGTTCGAATTTTCGGGATTTGCGTTTCTGGAGGTAAGGCGTCGCGGCTCCACAATGGAGTGTCGCGGTTCCTTCTAGGGTTTTGTGGTGGCGCTGTGCAGATGACGCTAGAGGCGTCGCGGTGTTGTTCATACAGAAAACTTAAAATAAATTTTTGGACTTACTGCCTCTAAGGCGTTGCGTGATGAGGCGATGCGGGTTCTGTCTCGAACCTTCTGTGTGTATCGACCATAGTTTTTAAAAATCAAATCGGCGAAGTTTTAATACTCAGATTCTGAAGTTTTCAAAACAACAGAATCTGAAAATAAATGTTTTAATTGGACAGATTTGGTCCTTTCGAAAAAATCTGTATTTAAATAAAGTTTCTGAAAATTTGATTTTAAGTTCTCGAAATTGCAAATAGGTCCCTGAAACCTGAAAATATTTTTTGAAAGTTGAAATTGTATTTTCTGAATTTATTGGGGGTTCGAATTGAACATTTAAATTCTTGAGGGACTAAACTGTAAATTTTAAAGTTTGCATAGTTCCTGAAAATCATAATTTTAAAATCAGAAAATGTTTAGGGATTGTTTGGCATAGACATAGTTTTAGAGTTTAGACAATAGACTCATGATTATCATTAATGGTATATTATTCTATAATATACAAATATGCTAAGTGTTTGAATGTGGCGCATTTAAATTATTAGCATAGCGTCCGCAATTATTGTCTAGATAGGTGGGCACCCAGTAATTGTTTACTTTCAATGAACGCGATAATTTTCTGGGTAGACGACACCCAATATTTGATTAAAACCATCTTATATCATGTCTAATGGGTTTGGTGGTTTCTCATCTAAATGTGTTTAGAAATTGCATGATAGGATGTCATATGATGTATGACATGTTTATTGATCTTGATTAAAATCCCCGAAAACAGAAAATGTTCCCCAAATGTTAAATACAAGTTTAAATTAAAACGCTCGTCCATTATAATTGTTAGGGTGCAAAATCTTTTTCGGCGATACGAGTATTTATGCCAAAACATTTGCTCTAAGTCTACGAGGACTCAGACTCTTTCATAGATGTGTTAAAGTAAAAGTGGAAGATAAACTTTTGTAGGAATTTACACCAAAGTGTTTGCTTGCAAAGACTAAATTTACTTAGGTACTTAAACGCAGTCGCATAATGGGTTGACTTGTTTAAATGAGTCTTGGCGCCAGTGTCGGACTAATCTAAAGACGCAAGATTAAAATGAAAGACATTTAATCAAACCAAGAGTTGTAAATAAGCTTTGCAATTGATTGAGAACCTACCGAAATGTGCTATTGAAGTTATCAGCCAAAGCAGATGCGGATATAGCATATGTTTGGATCTTGGCCCATTATGACCTTAAAATGATTTAGGTCCGTATTCTACCTTGGGGTTGTAGAAGTATGCAAAATATTAAGAGCTAATTAAATAAAAGACCATGTTAAATTAGCGTATAATGAATGTGTATAATTAGGAGAATGAATTTTTATTGCATTTTTTCTGTTCTATCTATATCTTCAGATCTTCAGAATGTCGAACTTCTCAATGAAAATGTTAATGGAATCAAACAGATTGACTGGACCCAATTTAGAGATTGGCTCAGGAATGTAAGAATCGTCCTGAGACAAGAGAAAATTGAGTTTACATTGGACCAGGTATTCCCTACAGTGTCTGCGGAAGACTCTGTCGAGTATACCACATTTGATAAAGTGGCTTATCAGAAACATTATGATGATGTCATTTCAGCTCAATATTTGATGTTGTCTTCTATGTCACCTGCATTACAAAGACAACATGAGAACATGGGGCCCAATGAAATGTTAGAACATTTGAAGAGTCTCTATGACTCTCAGTCTCAGAACATGGAGTATGAGCTGCTCATAGAACTCTTTAAGTGTAAACTCATTGAAGGGGGCCAGGTGTCTCCACATGTGCTGAAAATGATTGAATGGATAGAAAGATTGGCCTCCATTGAAATAAAGTTTCACGACAGAGTTGCATCCACCCTCATCCTGCATTCACTTCCACGTTCGTTCGAGAGTTTCATTATAAACTACAATATGAATGGAACAAAGGCGAAGTTGTCGGAGTTGCACAATATGATGAAAACCTTCGAATCTTCGGTCTCCAAGAGCAAACCTATCCTAATGGTTGGCTCTTCTAGTCATCCCAAACCGAAAGTTAAGGGACAACAAAAGAGAAAGGGGAAAGTTGTAGCTGTGCCCACAATAATGAAGCCCAAAGGAGGGGCGAAGAAGAAGAAGAAACTCCCGGCAACGGATGTGTCATGAACTGCAACAGGAAGGGGCATTGGAATAAGGGTTGTACTGCTCCAGGAGGAGGAAAGGCACCTGGTGCTTCATCCTCTAGTGGACAAGGTATGTTTGTAATTGAAATTAATCTATCTATAAATGATTCTCATTCTTGGGTACTAGATACCGCTTGTGGCTCACACATTTGTACAAATGTGCAAGGGCTAACTAATAGCAGGAAGGTCGGGCCTCGAGAGGTGGACCTGTGCATCGGAAATGGAGCACGTGTTGATGCTGAGTGTGTGGGAGATTATAGATTAGATTTACCTTCCGGCAAAATTTTAATGTTAAACAATTATTTTTATGTTCCCTCATTGACGAGGAACATTATTTTCATTCCTGTTCAAGCATTAATAATGGCAATATGATTTTGGCTTATGATGATATAGTGTATGGAATTACGCTTCTTGTGAATAGATTATATACATTAAACTGCCGCAGGAAAATTTTCAATGTACAAAACAAAAGAGCTAAGTTAAATCAAAGAAATTCTACCTACTTGTTGCATTGTAGACTTGGTCATATCAATCAAACGAGGATAGAACGGTTGATGAAATTAAATTACCTTGAACCATTTGACTTATAATCTTATGGTAACTGTGAATCCTGTTTGAAAGGTAAGATGACCATTAAACCTCTTTCTGGAAAGGGGATCCGTGCCAAGGAGGTGCTTGAGTTGGTACATACTGATGTATGTGGACCATTTTTAACTCAAGCTAGAGAAGGTTTCTCTTACTTCATTACTTTTACAGAAGACTTGTCAAGGTATGGATATGTGTATCTTATGAGACACAAATCTGAGGCCTTCAAAAAGTTTAAGGAGTTTAAGTGTGAAGTTGAGAAACAGCTCTCAAAGAGTATCAAGACTCTTCGATCTGATCGAGGAGGTGAATATTTGAGTAAAGAATTTCTTGATTACTTAAAGCTACATGGAGTTCATTCTGAATGGACACCTCCTGGAACACCACAGATGAATGGTGTTGCCGAGAGGAGAAATCGAACCTTGCTTGACATGGTTCATTCCATGATGAGTTTTTCAGCTCTTCCTACATACCTTTGGGGATACGCGATACTAACCTCAATATATTTTCTGCACTGAGTTCCGTCTAAATCAGTTGAAAAGACGCCATATGAGGTATGATGTGGCAAGAAGTCATCACTTAGACACATGAGGCCCTGAGTGTGTCTTGCATATGCCAAGAAGTTGATCAATGATAAGTTGGAGT
Organism: Przewalskia tangutica; assembly: GCA_029844215.1. Classification (NCBI taxonomy): domain Eukaryota; kingdom Viridiplantae; phylum Streptophyta; class Magnoliopsida; order Solanales; family Solanaceae; genus Przewalskia; species Przewalskia tangutica. The sequence goes on from CM056727.1 coordinate 114,327,254, forward strand.
CAAAGAGTGAGAAATGTTACTTCGTTGGGTATCCAAAGGAAACTAAGGGATACTATTTTTATCTTCCTGGAGAACATAAGATATTTGTTTCTAGGAACACAACTTTTCTTGAAGAAGAATATGTCTACAAGGAAGAAATTTGCACAAAGATAGAACTTGAATAAATTCAAGAACAAAGTAACATAAAGGTTGAATCCTTGCCAGATGATAAATGCAAGAACTCAGTGGGATCTTTTGGCGAAGATTGGTTACTCAGGGTACGCCATTCGGCCAGTGGGAGTGCTACAAGGAGTAATGCAGAAATGCAAGATCCTCCTGCACAGACCTTGGGAGCAAGTGCACCAGTTGGATCTCCTTCCATTCAGGAAAGACATGAAAATGATATTCCTGAAAGCTATGTTGGTGGATCAACCAACACACAAGAACCTTCTCACAATCAGAATATACATGTAACTGAACTGCAAGACACTCAACTCCGTAGGTCTACTAGAACTCATCGTCCTCCGGAAAGACTAAATCTACTTGTGGAAACACAAAATGAGTTAGATATTTCCGATGATGATGAGCCTACAACCTACAGCGAAGCAATGCTAGACATTGATTCGAATAGATGGCAAGAAGCTATGAAATCTGAGATGGAATCTATGTATATCAATCAAGTGTGGAACTTGGTTGATTTTCCAAATAGGGTTAAACCCATAGGATGCAAATGGGTCTTCAAGAAGAAGATTGATGCATTTGACAAGATTCAGACTTATAAAGCTAAACTAGTGGCTAAAGGTTTTAATCAGCATCCTGGTGTGGATTATGATGAAACTTTTTCACCAGTTGCTAAGATAAAGTCTATTCGGATTTTTGCTTGTTATAGTTGCACATTATGATTATGACATTTGGCTGATGAACGTCAAAACTGCATTCCTTAATGGTAATCTAATTGAGGAATTGTATATGAAGCAACCCGAGGGTTTTTCATCTGAGTCCAGACCAAATATTGTGTGCAAGCTACAGAAGTCCATTTTTGGACTTAAGCAAGCCTCTAAGAGTTAGAATATTTGCTTTGACAAGGCTATCAAATCTTTTAATTTCGTCAGAAGCAAAGAGGATCCTTATGTTTATATCAAACGCAAGGATGAGGGTATTGTCTTCATTATTATATATGTTGATGACATATTGATAATGAGAGACAATAAGACTCACATGCAGTCAGTTAAGAATTGGTTATCCAAAACCTTTATGATGAAGGATTTAGGTGAAGCCTGCTACATTCTGGAAATTAGGATTTATAGAGATAGAGCTAATAGATTGTTGGGGCTGTCACAATCAATCTACATAGACAAAGTGCTTAGACGCTTTTTAATGGAGAATTCCAAGAAAGACGGTCTTTCAATGCATCAAGTTATCTCAGAAGGGTTGCCCTTCTAGTGTTTTAGAACTTGAGCGCATGAAGAGGATCTCATATGCTTCGGCTATAGGATCAATCATGTATGTCATGGCCTGTACTAGGCCAGATGTGGCCTTTGCACTTAGTATGACTTGCAAGTTCCAGCAGAATCCTGGTGAGAAACACTGGAAGGCAGTCAAGAGTATTTTTAAGTATCTCAGACGTACTAAAGATTACTTCTTAGTCTATGGTGGAGATGATAAGCTAGTTGCCACTGGGTATACTGATTCTAATTTCCAGACAGATGTTGATGATTTCAAATCTCAGTCTGGTTACACGTTCATTTTCAACGGAGGAGCAATGAGCTAGAAGAGTTCCAAACAAGCTACTACTGCTGATTCGACTACTGAAGTAGAGTACATTGCTGGATCGTAAACTGATAAAGAAGTTGTCGCGATTTCTGAGTTCCTGAAGGAGCTAGGGGTTGTTCCGAGTGTTAGTTGTCTAATAACAATTTATTGTGACAACACTGGTGCAATTGCACAGGCAAAGGAACCAAGATCAACAAACAGAAACAAATATGTACTGAGGAAGTACCACATTCTCCGAGAGATGGTGGAAGCTGAAGATATTATGATAGATTATGTTCCCACAGACAATAATCTAGCAGACCCGTTTACTAAACCATTAAGCTTGGTAAAGCATAATCGTCATTTTGAGAACATGGGTATTAGATATGTTGGTGATTGGCTCTAGGCCAAGTGGGAGATTGAAATTAAATGTATGTCCTAGAGATAATTTGTATTAAGACAAAATGTACTTTATACAAATTCGTATTTATATTAATGAGGATTAATATTATGGTATTTGCATTTGTTGAATTATTAGTTGATTGTTTATAATATTCTATAAATGCATCTCTAGAGTTTACGTGTTTATTAATGGTGTGAAAATTTAATAATATAACGTAACTCTTAAATAGCCTCGACTAATGATCATCGATATTGGGATATCGATGTTATGCGATTCGTCGACATGTGGTCTGCATCATATCCTTAGGGGATGTAGTATGTAGTATGTCTCACTTGCTATGAGTTATGGCAACTCGTGATGGACGCATGAATACTTGTTGAAGTATTGGTATACCCTGCTTGTTACACCTCGTAAGTTAAGGCAAGGATTAAGAACGTCATTAGGATTAAGATTTCCAATTATCAAATTTAAATATATTCTACGTGCTAATACGGATTATTTTTTAGTAATGACGAATGCGACGCCGGAAAATTCTTTAGTAATGGTGGTATATATACATATATAAATACCGTTATGGATTAGTAAGGTAGATAAGTTACGACGAAAAGAAATTAAGGCAACGAGTGTTGAGATTACTTGAAGGAGGAATTAAGATTTATTGCTTGGATGGTTGATTTAACTTAAATAGACAATAATGGACTAAAATGTAGTATTTCAGGGACCAATGTATAATTTAAAGACTAACTTTCAGATTTTAAGAGACCTAACACCTTCTGAACTTTATTTCAAAACCTTTGCTTTCAAAATTCATTTCTTTCCTTCCCCTTTGCTTGAAGCAGCCGAGAACCCCACAAATCCAGAGCCAAAGTTCAAGTTTTTTTTTTTCATCTCCATCTTCTTAAGTTAATCCCTCCATAAATTCTAAGCCCAATTTGAGCACCCAAAAACAGTGGGTGTCACGCACTTCTTGGCCGGATTTGGCTAAGGATTTTCAACTTTGTTTTGAGAAATTTTTGGAGGAAAGCATGTGAAAATGATGGGGTAACAACATAGAACACTTGCTGGACAGATTTTTAGTCATATTTGGAAGGGAATATCTCCTAGCATATTAGGGGGTTTTGGGTGTTTCAAAAGCCTAAAATGAAGTTCGTCGAGTCTAGTTTCCAAAGAAATAAACTACTCGTCGATAGAATATCGGGGTAGAGAGTTATGGACGTTACAAGTTCAACTGACGAAGCAGTGACTAAAAATCGGGACTGTTTTTGGGATTTAATTAAGGTATGAAAATTCTTCAATATATGCTATAATTGAAGTTGCATATTGTTGTAGTTGAAGTAATGGACTTGTGTTAGGAATAAATCTTGAATTTAGACATTGAATGTGAATAATTTGAATGTTGTAGCCGATACTAGGACTAATGTTACTAATCTTGGAATTGTCGTATTCGATTATTGTGTTGTCAAATTTGTCGCTACTTGGCATGTTGATATTGGAAGAGAATCTCTACATATAAGTTATAATTGTTCATAAAGAATTATTGAAACAAGATTGGACTCTAAGGAATTAAGAAAATGATTGGTTTCGTAAATATTGGCCAAAGACTTGCTTGGAATTTTTGGATATTATAGCGTCAAGTTAGGGGTTGATTTTGTGAAGTTTAAATGTTGGGAATTTGACTATGAACATGTATATAAGTTATGGTAATTACTAATACATGTCTTAAAGGAAGTAAAGTGTAAAAAGGGTGTTATGTTACAAATTATAGAACTTGGTTATTGTTGTTGTCATTTGAGTTGATGGATTATTTTAAGACTGTTCTAATATGGACTAAGGACTGAATTAACATGAGAAATAGGTGTAGTAATCACCTGGTTTGTTGTAGTTGTGATATCGCTTAAAAATAAAAGAGAAGGAATACGTTATGATGACATAAATGGAATATCTGAGATTTTTGTGGTTATATATTTGAGTTATGACTTGCTGTTGGTATTGTGGGCTTGGTTTGAAATTTGTGGATGTACATATAAACAGTGGAAGTGCTGCCCAAATTTCTGTAGAATAGGAAGTCGTCATTCAATTTAACTTGCGTTAGGAATCATAGATTTGACAGGCCTAATGTTATTATTATAGGTTGGAGTATTAGACGAGGCATATTCTAGTAGTGAGTTGGTTAGCTCGACTATAAGGTATGTGAGACTATCATTTCCTTCTTTGGCATGATGTTGTGAAAATCTTCCTTCTTTCTTCAGGCATGATTTTAATGAAAGTGCGGCGGACGTACGTGATTCCTACAAAGTCTAGTTTTAATAAAATGATATATGATATGATAAGTGCTTTGACTTTCCAAAAGATGTTTTAAAATGATTCATGAGATCGTGCCTTGATTTTCTAAAGAATAGTTTATTTTACTTATTCCATTGAGTCTTATATGATGATTTAAAAAGGCATATGATTATTCCAATGAGTCTTATATGATGATTTAAAAAGACATATGATTATTCCATTCAGTCTTATATGGTGATTTAAAAAAGGCATATGATTATTCCATTGAGTCTTATATGATGATTTGAAATGCACATGATTATTACATGGAGTCTCAGATGATGATTTGTATTGCATATGGTTTCTCATGATATTCTACTTGTGTAAGTTGTGATTGTATGTTATGAGGACCGAGTCCCAGAATGGGCCGGGTAGTTATATGTACAGAATATGAGGACCGAGTCCCAGAATGGGCTGGGTAGTTATATGTACAGAATATGAGGACCGAGTCCCAGAATGGACCGAGTAGTTATATGTACAGAATATGAGGACCGAGTCCCAGAATGGGCCGGGTAGTTATATGTACGCAGTATGAGGACCGAGTCCCAGAATGGGCCAGGTAGTTATATGTATAAAGCATGAGGACCGAGTCTCAGGATGGGCCGGGTAGTTATATGTACGAAGATGATCTTGAATATGATGATTGTTAGACATGCATGCCTTTCTTTTCATATGGTACAGTTGCATTAGTATCTCTGATTTTTCATATATGTTTCATGTATCTTCTGGCCAGTTACAATCCTCCTTACAGTAATTCATGTTTTACATACTCGACATTATTTAAATCGACCCCATTTCCTCGGGGGGCTGCGTTCATGCCCACAGGTTCTGGTGTTCAGATAGGTGACCCTCCAGTTTAGGACTTCTATTCAGCAGTTGGGGATCTCCATTGTTCCGGAGCCAGCTATTTGGTACAGAACCTCTTTATTTTGATTATATATATTTATGGGCACGACGGGGTCCTGTCCCGTCTTATGTCACTATCGTACTCTTAAAGGTCTGTAGACAGTCGTGGGTGATAGATGTGTTTTGGACTTGTGTAGAATGGTATGCGGTTGAGCTAGCTGTATAATTGTGTTTGTTTTGGGGATGTTCCCGTATATAGTGGGGCAGCCTTGCCGGCTTTCCTATTATGACAGTTTATTTGGTTATATGATGCTATTTGGTGGCAGCCTAGTCGGCCAACCTGTTGTGATTGTTGATTAGTTGTGTGAGGCAGCCTTGTCAGCTCGCCTATTTTGGGTTTATGTTATAGAAGCAGCATTGTGTTGCCGAAATTTCTATAGATCTCGGTATTAAATGGATTAAGAGTGACACATCAGTAATGGCTTCCAATTAGGATGTTTAGTCGCGGCCCGTCAGGTCGAGTCGTGATAAAAAGTGATATCAGAACAGTTAGTCCTCGGAATGTCTACCGCCCGTGTCTAGTAGAGTCTTGTGTATGGGTATGTTGTGCACCATACTTATACACATGAGGCTGCCAGACATTTAGGATTGGTTTCTACTCTTTCATCTCATAGTTCGTGCAATAGAGCTATGTCAATAGGATAATCCCCCCTCTTCCTAATAATTATTGTGGTTGCAGCTATGTCTCGAAAGACATCGATAGTGGCTCGGAAGGAAAATCAGAGTTTGAATAGAAGTATGATGACCAGGTTTGGAGATACTAGGTCAATGTCATGTAAGGTAACTCTTTAGTATCTTTTACGTACCAAATAAGAAAATAAGTTAACAATTCATCACTTAAGGGATGATATCATCAGGGATTAGAACCAGGAGCAATGTCCAAGATTACGTATGTATACTAGAATGTGTTGGAATTATGGAAAGTACGACAAGTAAGAAATGAGTGAACAAGTGTTAAAAGAAATGAAGTTATTTATAATTACAAGTAGTAAAGAGATCCCTTTCAGACCATGAATGAAGTGTCGACTTGTGAAATGAATTGCAGTAGTCTCTACGTTATCTGCTCTATAGTTACAGAGATTGAACTTTTCCTTCCAAAGATAGAAAATGAAGCTTACCTATTCTTTTCTCCTTCATACCTCTAATTAAATGTTGAGCTCTAATTGTTAGAATCTGATACTATTTTATGGTATACCATGTTGCTGGACTATGTGCAGGTAGGAAACTATAAAAGAACATTATTCCCATGTAAGGATAAGAATGAGCTATTACTTCTGGAATAATAGGATTAATATGAAAATGAAAGCATTTTTTTCTTATTTTGGACCGAATGTTGGGAAGTATTGGACATAGAGATTAATTGAGTTTCTTTCGCAAGTGACTTAGAACTTTGGAATGATGAGCATCATATTAGTGTATAGTTGTGTCAAGCATTTTAAATATCGTAACCTCTGGAGTTCAAATTTTCAGTTAAGAAGTTATTTGAAGAATTGGTAACCGAGGTATGTATTTGTGCACAGTTTCAATGCATTAGTTCACGCAGAATGCTAAGATGGGGCTATTTGGTCTCTTGGAACCAAAGGTTAAAAAAGGGAAGAAGCTCATAATACCTCGCTTAATTTGCGTAGTGGGTGATCTTCTGTGTACTAATCTTACTGAGCATCCAAAATGGAGGAATATGGTTATTGTGGAAGCCTCATCTCTATGAGGTAGATATTAAGCTGTACAAAATAATTGACATACTGCGGGGTAACACATAGGGGTACAAAGAAAAGTTTCCATATGACCTTGGTGTATGCATTTAATGATGTAGCTCTTAAAAGAAAAATGTGGATAGATATTGGAAGATTACATGGCCAGATACAAGGACCATAGGCAATAATGAGTGATTTCAACTGGTATTAAAAGTGGAATGGAAGAGTGAAGTGTCATGTCGCTAAGACTGAGATAAGGGATTTTAAGCAATATGTAGCAGATTATGGTGAAATGAGTGGCATGCAGAGTGTATAGCAGCACTTACTAATAAAAAATGAGTTGATAACCTACATGCTTCTAAAGTGCCTTTCATGAAACCAGGTCTATATGAACATTCTATTGGGTTAATTGGGTGAGAGGTAGGCATAAAGACTCAGTATAAGTTCAAATACTTTAATAAGTGAAGGTTGATGTTATACCCCGTATTTCCAGAGTATGTATGTGAGGACGTACGTACGAATATATATATTAAGCCTTAATTAGGTAAAGGGCGAAATTGTGAATTCCAACGGAAAAGATTCCGAACCTTGTGAAGGAAATTTTACGATTTTAATTTTTTAATTTTTTTTTTGCGGATTTTTCCGAGAGATGAAATATTTTGGACCAATAGGAGGGCGACATGTGTCACCCTTAGGTGGCACATGTTGGACGAAAATTGTGGGCAAGTGGCCAAGTCAATTAGTCAAAGTCTTGGAAGATATTTTGTGGGGCAAGTGGAGGTGCCTTGGACGGTTTTTGGAGGAGCAAGTGGATAGCCACATGGCTCATTTTTGTGGTGGACATATGTCCCAAAGTTGTGGTGGACATATGTCCCAATGTTGTGGTGGACACTTGGTGGAAGACTCCACTCACACAAGCAACCAAATATTCACCCTCCACTTGCTTGAATCTTGGCCATTGAAGGTTCTATAAATACCCCCCTTAAGTGCAAGACTTCTTCATCCACTTAACAATTTCCAAGTCTCCAATAATCCTTCCCCCTTGTAGTGCTCGTCAAAACACCCTCCCCTTTCTAGTTGCTTCGTCCAAACACCCCTTGGTAGGAAAATTGTCTTCTAGTATTGTTGCTATCCCAAATACCTTAGCCTAAATCCCTTGTTGTATTCCAAAGTTACCTCTATACTAAAAGCCCGAAAATACTACTTTATATCCTTTAGTCACAAAACGAAACCCTAGGAAAATCTTCATAGTTGGTTGAAGTATTAAGTAGAAGTTGTTTAGAAACTTCTAAGGGTTTCTTGGAGCTATCGGAGCGTGCAAATTATGAGCTAAACGTTGTTCAGGATCGATATTTAATCTTGGATAATTTTGGGCTTATCGAGGTAATAATCTTTGTCCTTCTATTGTAATTGGAGATTACATATTGTAGTAGTTTAGAATTAAGTATAAGATTTATAGAAGGATGGTATAAAAGAAGAGAATTGAATTGTACTTACATTGGGTTGTATTTACAGTAGACTTGTGTAGTTTGGCGGGTAGGGAAATGCTGCCCAATTTTCCGTAGAATAGAGAACCTTCTGCTTAGAATATTCTACAGAGTAGTCTAGACGTTGATAGACGTATTTGACTATTATAGGTTGATACTCTGCGCGCGACATATTCGACTTGGCAGGTGGATTTAGCCGAGGAGGTATGTGATTCTTCCTATCCTCTTGAGCATGATACTTTTGAAATATATAGTACGGTAGACGTACATGTGTTAACTAAACTGGGTTTTACTTTGATGTCTTTTGACTTGAGTTTTAAATGATAAGAATCTTGGAATTATTTCAAAAGAGTTATGAATCATTTTTGAAAGAAAAGTAATACTTGGTTTTAAAAGCTTAAGAGTTATACTAGCTTTATGGGAAGTTAGGTATAACGACTTAAGAAAGATAAAAGGAACGGTTTACTTATTTGTTTATGAAAGTCTGGTATTTATTTCTGGAAAGTGTAGTAAGATGGTTTGATAAGTAAACATGTTATGATGCTACGTGTGTTAGTGTCTTGTGATGTTTGTGTAAGCGGGTTATTCTTGTTGTGCTTACTGTTACACCCCGGAATTTCAGGATATGTTTATAAGAACGTACGTAAGAACTCAACAATGTTAAGATTTGATACGAGTAAAAGTTTGTTGGAATTTTTGGAATTGGTCGGAAACGAAATATTGCGACGAACGGGAGGGCGACACGTGTCACCCCCCTTATGGTCATGGACGAAATTGTCATGGTTAGAATGGTCATTTGACCATAAATTAAATGACCAAGTCTTGCTAGTCTTGAAACTTGACAAAGTTGACTAAGTCAAAGGCCACCTAGACTTGATCCATGTGAAACTTATCCAAGCCACACAATTGTGCTAATCTTAACCCTCCATCATGTTATATATTGTATGCTAGTGCAAGACAAGGCTAAACACTTAGAAATTTTCAAGAAAATTTGAGGGAGGCTTGAGGGAGCTCTCGGCCAAGGGCTAGGGTTTGAAGGAAAAATTTTCAATTGTTGTCCAATAATTCCCCCACTTTAAACCAAGGTACCTAAGGGTATAGTAAGTGTTTCTCAATAAAAAGATCCCGGAAATGTGGTGTTTTCGTATTAGTATCCAGGCGAAAACCTAAAGGGTTATTCAACTTTGAAGTTGAAACTTGAAGATGAGTCTTTTATAAGCTTCTAAGGGTTGCTTGGAGTGGATTGGAACGTCGAAAGGAGGAGCTAAAGTTGCTAAGGAGCGACTTGTGATCTTGGATCATAATTGGGCTAATTGAGGTATAATCTTCGTTTTACTTTTGTAATTGAAGATTTCATGTTATGATAAGTTATAAGTGATCATGTGATTTGTGTTATGAAGTTTGATAAGTGACATGGATTGTGGAAGCCTAGAACCGAAAAGGACATGATTAGCCTTTTGAAATTGAAATACAATTTTGGTCGTTTATTAGAATCGTCGCATGTTTACCTACTTGAGGATTGTAGTAGTTGTAATCGATTGCGGCTTGATTTCATGTTATACTAAACCACTTGGATTAAAAAGGAATTGTAAACGATTTGTATTGTTGCCTAATTGCCGAATTGACATTATAGTTTAGACTAGTTTGTTATCGTTTGTGGTGAGCCAATTGGGGTTGTTTGGTTATTCATTTGTATTGAACTACCTTATAAATTGTGGTGAGCCAATTGGGGCTGTTTGGTTATTGTATTCGGCCTTGAAAAAGGTGGCAAAGTTAGTAAAAACAAAGGAAGTGCTGTCCGATTTTCCGTAGAATTTAGTGACTTGCACTTAGAATATTCTACGTTTGAAACTAGAAGTTAATAGATGTACTATGGTCATTATAGGTTGGCATACTACGTACGGCGATTGGACTTAGCAAGTGGATTAAACCGAAGAGGTATGTGGAACTTTCTTATCTCTTGAGCATGATTAAGTTGTAAATGTATAGTACGGTGAGCGTCAAGATTTTGACAATCTAGTCTATTTGATATCCTTGGCTTATTTTAAGAATGCCCAAGTTGTTTGAGTTAGGGAATTAACTCACTTGTTTAATTATTAAGGATATCTTGGTTTTCAAAAGTTAAGAGACTTTAAGTATGTTGAAAGTATTTTGATACTTGTTTTGTTGGAAAGTTTAAGTCTCTTGGTTAAAAAGAAGTATGTAAGTTGCTAATGTATAAAGCTAGTATAACGGCTTTATGAGAAGTTGGTTATAATAGCTTTATGGAAAGTTAATAAGAGAATGGTTTACTCTTAAGTAATTTAAGCATGTTAAGGGACTTGAAGAGTTTTAAAGAATGTGACACTTGTTTCGTTTTAAACGTATAAGTCCCTTGGATAGGAAATTGTACTTGACTTAGGTATAAAGTGAATATAACGAATTTATGGGGAGTTGGTTATATTGGCTTTATGGAAAGATAAATGGCTTGATTTATTTGAAAGGCAATTTGATTTAAAGGCATCAATTGCCTAAGGCTTTTACGAGAGAAGAAGTCACTTGATTTAGAAGCCTAATTTTATTTCTAAAAGTATTGTGACTTGTCTTGAAAAAGAAATTGTAACTTGATACTACAGTTATTAGTATCTTGGAAGTTTTATAATGAAATGAGTCATTTTGAAAGAATAGAAGTACGTAGTACTTTGGGTTAAATTCCCGGATTTTTATAAAGAACATGTTAGTGCCTTAAGTAAACTAAAATGAGAGTGTATATGAAACAGAATAATAAGAAGTTAGGGGATTGCTTAACTTGCTTATATATTGTATGATAAGCCGGTAGTGCTTATGTTATGTGTGATAGCCGGATTTGTGCTAGTAGTTCAGTAATAATTGCGGGGTCATTTCCCGGGTTTGTGGCATTGCATTTTCCGTGGATTTGCTACCCACGATGCGAGGAATACCTCATGCGAGTCCGTAGGGCTTATGCGGGTGAAATAGTCCCATGCGGGCGGGTCCAGCCTATGCGAGGAATACCTCATGCGAGTCCGTAAGGGCTTATGCGGGTGAAATAGTCCCATGCGAGGAATACCTCATGCGGGTCCACGCGATCTATGCGGGTGAAATAGTCCCAGAAATAGGATTGCTTAATGATACTGCGGACAGGTGGTCCTGTTTTGATCGTGAGCTTCCTACTTTATATTGTAAGTATACACCTATTTACTCTCATTGTTAGTAAGGCACAGTGTACTGTTAATTGAGTATCATACATGTCTCCAGTTTTATTATTAGACTTATGATTTCATTCTGATGCTTCGATTTCACATATTTGGTACATGTTGTCTTGACCTCCTTGGGGCCTGCGTTCACGCCGCAGTGAAGTGCAGTTGTTGATCCTCGCTCTTAGGATCACTGTTCGTGTTGAAGCTCCTCATTTCGGAGGCTTATCCACGGTATTGTCAGTTGTTGTACATTCAGGGGTATGGCGGGGTCCTGTCCCGCCAGGATTGTTATTCTTAGAGGTCTGTAGTCACATAGTGGATTGGGTTGTAAAGAAAAAAAATGTACTGTTTTATTGGTATAAGTTACGGAAGGTAGCCTTATCGGCTAAGCCTGTTGTTATTTTATGTTTAAGTATTTTATCGATTTGTGTATGTTCATTGCTATTCTCGATGTATGCCAAAGGGGTGCCTGGTAGGGCACCGATCATGAGCTTGGGGTCGGGTCGTGACAAAAGTGGTATCAGAGCAGTTAGTCCTCGGAAAGTGTCTACAGACCGGGTCTAGTAGAGTCTTGATTATCGGTGTGTTGTGCACCACACCTATAATCAGGAGGCTGCAGGACATTTAGGATTGGTTTCCATTCTTCTCACTCTAAGATCGTGCGATAGAGCTGTATGGTTAGGGTCGTCTTTCCCTAACAAGTTATGATTGTTTGCAGCTACGAGAAAGGCAACAGTGACCCAGGAAGAATTATGTGGATTGCGTATCTAGGTTGGTAATGTTTGTGGTATAGTTGGTATTGTGACATACAACTATACGGATTTATGTTTGGGGGTCACATGTGTGTTGCCTAGGATGATTTTAGATTACCAGGATTGGGTAAGGACTAAATAAATACCGGGAAGGTATGAAGCGATTAAGGAACTCTCATCAAGGTTTTACGTGTTAATTTGAGATAATTAGGTGATGATGAGATGTGTGAGAATGTAATGGACCCTTAAGAAGTTAATTAAGAGACTAAGTGGAAGACTATGTTAGCAACTTAAGCTACGTGGTATGCTTAAGGGAATTGTATGCAGGCGAGATCGGACGAAGAAAGTATAGTTGTTGTGGTCAAGACAACACGGCTATGATTTTACGAGAAGTTTTGTACCGGTTCTGGGCTGATAAGTTAGGCTTGGAGCATGGAAATTGCGAGCACGAGAATGTGATAAGTCGAGACCTTAGGTATATAAGGCCTTCTCGGGTAGTAAAGTTAAGTCGGGCCAGGGTAAGAGTTAAGTGCGGCCGAGTCGGGTTGGGGATCTATTAAGGGTCGCCATAGCTTGAAATGCAATGGGATTAGTTGGTAGTAGTCGCCACGTGGCGAGTCACGAGTGTAAGGCCCAAGTCTAGTTAATCGTTTTATGGGTTCGTGGACTCATTCCACCGGAACCAGTTGCGAGCGAAATGGGCCTTGTATTGTTTAATTTAGTAACTCCAATTGGAGACCGGATCGATATGAAGGCTATGCGTGCGCTAAAATAAGTTTGGGAGTACGGAAAAATACGACCGGTGAAAAGAGAGCAACCAAGTGTAAAGAAATAAAGCCTGAATCCATGAGAACCTTTCGGGGTGATCACACCCGTGAGTGATGGGTGGTAGCTGAGCGAGTAGATAATAACTACCGGTAACGATCTGATCGTTGGACCTTAGCGGACCTAGCGGTATTGTTATGACAGACGTTGAGGTCATTATGAGTACGGACTAGTTGGCCTCTTGTGATGCCAACATGGACTACAGAGAGAGATTGATTTCGGTACCAGTTTTCCGATAAGCCGGTTATCGAGTGGAAAGGAAGAGAAGTGGTGGTAACCAGTGAATTATTCTTCCTTCTTTGACATAATTGTTTTTAATAAGTCTGTGTGATTTGTTCATTTGAGGTGGATTGAGGCAGAAAGTAGTAATAATTGAATTTGAAGGAATTTATGTTAAATGCCCTGGGAGGTACTTGGAGTTGGTTTGGTGTGGCGGTCAGGGCCACGACCTTCCAGATAATTTCAGGAAAATGTGCAAGGCATGAATAAATAAATGCAGTCTTTGCCGGAAAGTGAGGGCATCTTTGGTAGGTTTTGAAAATCTACACTACTTTAAGGCGGGGCGTGATGATTATATAATTACTGGACCGCGAGAGGACCCTGTGATTAGGGTTGTGACTCGAGAAAGTTTAAGAAAGGAGATAAGTTTTCTCCCCACATAAAAGAACGATTTACGAATTATGGGGTTGCGTGTACCCATGTTGTTAGGCGAAGGATATAAGGCATGTAAGGTCTTGATATCGTCATGCCATAGGTTCTGATTGTAGATAACCGTGGGAAAAGTGTTGTGTTGGGGTAATTAAGAAACGACGCATTTAATTGGTGAGGAAGTATCGTAAAGATATTAATGTAAGTTGCACGGGTCATGATTACCCAGGCGAGTGTAAAGACCATTAGTTGATAATGGGCGGTAAGAACATTTCAAGAAAATGTGGTAACACCTAGTTATAGGCTCTACAACCGGGAAAGGAAAAGCGTTCTTGCTTGACGAGATCAGAAACCTCCCCAAATGTGATTGTGAAGAAGTCTTAGCGTGAGGCAAGCAAAGGAATCAAATCTAAGTTTAGTGACCAAGTTTGGTTGCAACAGAAAGGAAACAGGAACCATAAGTGAGATTAAGGATACCCGAATATTTCGCAGGAATGAGAAAGGCTTTCAGTTATCGAAAGATAAGTTGACCACGACTACAGTTCTAACCCCTCATGTGAGACTAGAGGGTTAGGTTATTATGATAACACGTTGGGTGTTGGGCTAGGTTGTGTGCTGACGCAACCCGATAAGGATAGAGCCTATATTTTCCCGGTAGTTAGGGAAGCAGGAGAAGAAATTGCGCCACTCACGATTTAGAGTTGGCGGCAGTTAAATCATGCCTGGAAGATTTGGGGGCATGACGTATATACAGACTTCATGTGGATAATGGTGCAGACCACAAAAGCCTCCGGTATGTCTGCAGACTGAGGCAGTAGAATTTGCGACACCGATGGTGGTTTGAGTTACTCAAGGATTGTGATATTGGTATCCTATACCATCCGGGGAAAGCAAGCGATTCTGAGATACTCTTTGTGGTGGACTGGGGTAGTCCGCGGATGGGCAGCCAGATAGACAGGATATGGTCCGTGAGATCCTTCAGTTACCGAGCCTAGGGGTTCGATTATTTGTTTCCAAGGTTAATGAAGTCTAGATCCAAGAGGTTGCCGAGTCTTCCGTTGTTGGGGAGGTAAGGCGGCGGCGATGAGGATTCGATTATGATACGGTATCGATTACGACTCTCAGAGAGAAGAGCTGTTGAGTAGCACGGATGGGGTGCTATGAGATGAGGATAGATTGCGTGTACCCGGTGCTGCAGGACTAGTCAGCAGGTTCTAGGGGAGGCACGCAGTGCTTATTGCTCTAATTGTTTGGGGACGACTAAGTCGTGTCGTGGCCTCAGATGTATGTATGGGTAAGATGACCGGAAGAGAGACATAGCGTAGTTTACTGCTTAGTGTCCGAGTTAGTAGCAGGTTATGGTTGTGTACCAGAAGCCCAGTGGGCTATTGCAGGCGATTGAAATCCCAACGTAGATATGAGAGGAAATTATTATGGATCTTATTACAGGGTGGCATCGTACTCGGAGAAAGTGCGACTCCCTGGGGATCATGGTAATTAGGCTGGCGAAACCAGCTGTGTTCTTTCGGATTGGGACCACTTACTCGGCTGAGGTTTATACTAGCTTGTATAGCAGAGAGATTGTGAGACTGCACGAGGTTCCTACGCTTATGATTACAGATAGATGAGCTCATTTGCAGATAACTTCTGGAGGTTTTTCAGAAAGGATTAGGGACACAGGTGAGTCTCAGTGTTGCATTACACCCTCGGGCCAAGCGGTCGGCGAGCGTACTATCCAGGCGCTTGAGGATAGGTTGCGGGCCTGTGTTTTTTATTTCAGGAATAGCCGGGAAGGTTAATTGCCTCTTGTCTTGTTACGTAGCGATAACAGATACCCTTTTCGCTTTCGGTGGCGATGCGAGGCCTTGTGTGTAAGAAAGTGGGGATCGCCGGTCGGATGGTTCGACATAGGCGAGGTTCAGTTATTTGGTCCAGACTTGACTCAGCGGGCTATGGATAAGGCGAGGCTTATCCGGGGAAGATTGTAGTAAGCTTAGAGTCCGCATAAGCTTTATGCAGATAACCGATGTTGACACGTGGGGTTCAGATGATATTTTGGTATGAGTATTGTTATGCGGCCAAGTGTGGCATTATTGGTACGTAGGGGTTGTAAGGAGACTATGTCGCTATCGTAAGTTTGACTCCCGAGAGAACATTCGGGGACGAATGTTTCTAAGGGGGGAAGAATGTTACACCCCGGAATTTCAGGATATGTTTATAAGAACGTACGTAAGAACTCAACAATGTTAAGATTTGAGACGAGTAAAAGTTTGTCGAAATTTTTGGAATTGGTCGGAAACGAAATATTGCGACGAACGGGAGGGCGACACGTGTCACCCCCCTTATGGTCATGGACGAAATTGTCATGGTTAGAATGGTCATTTGACCATAAATTAAATGACCAAGTCTTGCTAGTCTTGAAGCTTGACAAAGTTGACTAAGTCAAAGGCCACCTAGACTTGATCCATGTGAAACTTATCCAAGCCACAATTGTGCTAATCTTAACCCTCCATCATGTTATATATTGTATGCTAGTGCAAGACAAGGCTAAACACTTAGAAATTTTCAAGAAAATTTGAGGGAGGCTTGAGGGAGCTCTCGGCCAAGGGCTAGGGTTTGAAGGAAAAATTTTCAATTGTTGTCCAATAATTCCCCCACTTTAAACCAAGGTACCTAAGGGTATAGTAAGTGTTTCTCAATAAAAAGATCCCGGAAATGTGGTGTTTTCGTATTAGTCGCAAGGCGAAAACCTAAAGGGTTATTCAACTTTGAAGTTGAAACTTGAAGATGAGTCTTTTATAAGCTAGGGTTGCTTGGAGTGGATTGGAACGTCGAAAGGAGGAGCTAAAGTTGCTAAGGAGCGACTTGTGATCTTGGATCATAATTGGGCTAATTGAGGTATAATCTTCGTTTTACTTTTGTAATTGAAGATTTCATGTTATGATAAGTTATAAGTGATCATGTGATTTGTGTTATGAAGTTTGATAAGTGACATGGATTGTGGAAGCCTAGAACCGAAAAGGACATGATTAGCCTTTTGAAATTGAAATACAATTTTGGTCGTTTATTAGAATCGTCGCATGTTTACCTACTTGAGGATTGTAGTAGTTGTAATCGATTGCGGCTTGATTTCATGTTATACTAAACCACTTGGATTAAAAAGGAATTGTAAACGATTTGTATTGTTGCCTAATTGCCGAATTGACATTATAGTTTAGACTAGTTTGTTATCATTTGTGGTGAGCCAATTGGGGTTGTTTGGTTATTCATTTGTATTGAACTACCTTATAAATTGTGGTGAGCCAATTGGGGCTGTTTGGTTATTGTATTCGGCCTTGAAAAAGGTGGAAAAGTTAGTAAAAACAAAGGAAGTGTTGTCCGATTTTCCGTAGAATTTAGTGACTTGCACTTAGAATATTCTACGTTTGAAACTAGAAGTTAATAGACGTACTATGGTCATTATAGGTTGGCATACTACGTACGGCGATTGGACTTAGCAAGTGGATTAAACCGAAGAGGTATGTGGAACTTTCTTATCTCTTGAGCATGATTAAGTTGTAAATGTATAGTACGGTAGACGTACAAGATTTTGACAATCTAGTCTATTTGATATCCTTGGCTTATTTTAAGAATGCCCAAGTTGTTTGAGTTAGGGAATTAACTCACTTGTTTAATTATTAAGGATATCTTGGTTTTCAAAAGTTAAGAGACTTTAAGTATGTTGAAAGTATTTTGATACTTGTTTTGTTGGAAAGTTTAAGTCTCTTGGTTAAAAAGAAGTATGTAAGTTGCTAATGTATAAAGCTAGTATAACGGCTTTATGGGAAGTTAGTTATAATAGCTTTATGGAAAGTTAATAAGAGAATGGTTTACTCTTAAGTAATTTAAGCATGTTAAGGGACTTGAAGAGTTTTAAAGAATGTGACACTTGTTTCGTTTTAAGCGTATAAGTCCCTTGGATAGGAAATTGTACTTGACTTAGGTATAAAGTGAATATAACGACTTTATGGGAGTTGGTTATATTGGCTTTATGGAAAGATAAATGGCTTGATTTATTTGAAAGGCAATTTGATTTAAAGGCATCAATTGCCTAAGGCTTTTCTGAGAGAAGAAGTCACTTGATTTAGAAGCCTAATTTTATTTCTAAAAGTATTGTGACTTGTCTTGAAAAAGAAATTGTAACTTGATACTACGGTTATTAGTATCTTGGAAGTTTTATAATGAAATGAGTCATTTTGAAAGAATAGAAGTACGTAGTACTTTGGGTTAAATTCCCAGATTTTTATAAAGAACATGTTAGTGCCTTAAGTAAACTAAAATGAGAGTGTATATGAAATAGAATAATAAGAAGTTAGGGGATTGCTTAACTTGCTTATATATTGTATGATAAGCCGGTAGTGCTTATGTTATGTGTGATAGCCGGATTTGTGCTAGTAGTTCAGTAATAATTGCGGTCATTCCGGGTTTGTGGCATTGCATATTCCGTGGACTTGCTACCCACGACGCGAGGAATACCTCATGCGAGTCCGTAGGGCTTATGCGGGTGAAATAGTCCCATGCGGGCGGGTCCAGCCTATGCGAGGAATACCTCATGCGAGTCCGTAAGGGCTTATGCGGGTGAAATAGTCCCATGCGAGGAATACCTCATGCGGGTCCACGCGATCTACGCGGGTGAAATAGTCCCAGGAATAGGATTGCTTAACGATCTGCGGACGGTGGTCTGTTTTGATCGCGAGCTTCCTACTTTATATTGTAAGTATACACCTATTTACTCTCATTGTTAGTAAGGCACGATGTATTGTTAATCGAGTATCATACATGTCTCCGCTTTATTATTAGACTTATGATTTCATTACGATACTTTCAGTTTCACATATTTGGTACATGTCAGATCGACCTCGCTTGGCTGCGTTCACGCCGCAGTAAATGCAGTTCTTGATCCTCGCTCTTAGGATCACTGTTCAGCTGTTGAGAAGCTCCCTCATTTCGGAGGCTTATCCCTGGTATTGTCAGTTGTTGTACATTCACGGGTATGGCGGGGCCCTGTCCCGCCAGGATTGTGTTACGCCCCGGAATTTCAGGATATGTTTATAAGAACGTACGTAAGAACTCACAAGTGTTGAGATTTGAGACTTGTAAAATTTTATCGGAATAGTGAAATTGTCGGAAAACGTAATATTGTGACGAATGGGTGGGCGACACTTGTCACCCCCCTTATTGATGCCTTGGACGATTTTAGGCATGGCCAAAATGGTCATTGACCATAGCCTTAGGATGACTAAGTCTTCCAATTAATTAGCTTGACAAAATTGACTAAGTCAAAGGGTCCTAAGTCTTGATATTTTAATTAGAGATCATCCAAACCACCCAATTGTTTGCATCTTGACCCTCCAAGGTTCTATATAACACTACTAGTAGAGGGAGAGTTTTACACTTAGAAAAAATTGCAAAATTGAAGACTACTCCATGGGAGCTCTCGGGTTCCTCTAGGAAAGAAGAAAGATTTTTGTTTCTTGTCCATTTTATTCCCCACTTTAAACCAAGGTTCTTAGGTGTATTGTAAACACATCTCAATAGAAAAATCGTGGAAAAAGGTTGTTTTGGGTTAGTCGAAACGAAAACCTAAAGGTCTTTCTAGGTTTTGTTTGGAGTTGTGAAGGATGATTGTTGGTGTTGTTCTAAGGGTCTCAACAAGCGGATTGAAGTGTCTTGGAGAGGCTATAAACTACTAAGGAAGCGACTTGGTTGGAGTTGGATTAAGAATCATTGAGGTATAATCTTGTTCTTTGAAGTGTTACAAGATTATTTTTATTATTGTTAGCTTTACATGTTGCTAGCATGAAGTGGTTAAGTTGAAGTTTATAAGTATTTTGGAGTGCTTGTAGCTAAATTCGAAATGTTATATAAGCCACTTGAAAATTGGATTACTAATCGTCGTTTATTAGAAATCGTCGCATGTTACCTACTTAGAGATTATGGATTGTTATAATCAAATGCGACTTGATATCATGTTATGCTACAAATTTGGTTTGAAATGGAAATTGTGAGCCAATTGGGGCTGTTTAGTTAGTCATTTGTACTGAACTACCTTCTATATAATTGTGAGCCAATTGGGGCTGTTTAGTTAGTCATTTGTACTGAACTACCTTCTATATTGTTGTGAGCCAATTGGGGCTGTTTGGTTATTGTATTCGAAAAAGGTGGCAAAGCTAGTAAAAACAAATGAGGTGCTGTCCGATTTTTTTCCGTAGAATTTAGCGACTTAGCACCTAGAATATTCTACGTATGAAGTAAGAGGTTAATGGACGTATGGTGACCATTATAGGTTGATGTACTAAGTATAGCGTATCCTACTTGAAGAATGGAATAGCTCAAGGTGGAAGTACTTTGGAGCTTTTTG
This sequence comes from Przewalskia tangutica, assembly GCA_029844215.1. NCBI lineage: Eukaryota > Viridiplantae > Streptophyta > Magnoliopsida > Solanales > Solanaceae > Przewalskia > Przewalskia tangutica. The sequence goes on from CM056727.1 coordinate 114,347,619, forward strand.
CTACTTGTCGATAATCGTCGCGAGGTATGTGAACCTCTTCCTTCTTTTGACATGATTCTATGTATGGAATATACATGTAGTACTATTTCATGATTCCTTCTACTCTTAGAAGTTAAGAGGTATGTATGTCGATTTACTCTACGTAAAGGTTATGTATAAGTTATCCTAAGTTCTTACCAAGTCTTATGGGGGATGTTGGTAAGAGTCGTTAGGAGGTATTTTGGAGCCAAGTTGACTTGGCTAATTTACGGCACGAATAAGAATAAGTATCGAACAAGCCATTGCAGCGTTAATAAAGGAAAATGTAATGACAATTAATTGTGTTAAAACAAGTAGAATTCTCCATCTGCATAGAAGCTAAGATAAGACAAAATTGTATTACATTTTCTAGATCATGGCTACTTGATTAAGATAGTTATAAATAAGTATAACTTATTCACAACGCACCGAGTATATGTTACTTAATTTATAAGAATTTACGTATGAAGTTTTAAGACTATGGACCTCAAATTGTTAAAAGGTTAAGGGACTTTTATTTTTCAAGTTAAGAGACTTGAAGTATTTTGAAAGCTATGTGATTTGAATTGAAGTATAAGTTTCTTGGTTATCAAATGAATGAATTCGTCTAAGAAATAAAGAGTTATAACGGCTTTATGGGAAGTTGGTTATAACAACTTTATGGAAGATTTAAAAGAATGGTTTTCTTCAGTATTGTAAGCAAAGTAATGATTTGAAATAAAGAAGGGCAAAATTGTTTTAAAGGTACCAATTGCTTAAGGTTTTAAAGAAAGAAGTCACTTGATTTAGAAGCCTATAATTGTATTTCTAAAAAGTATTGTGACTTGTCGTGAAAAGTAGATATGACTTGATACTACGGTTATTAGTATCTTGGAAGTTTTATTTGAAAGAGAATCATTTTAAAGGAGTAGAGGCACGTAGTACGTTGAGTTAAATTCCCGGATTTTATAATGACATGTTAGTGCCTTAAGTAAACAAAAATGAGAGTGTATATGAACAAGCTAATAAGAAGTTAGGGGATTTCTTAACTTGCTTATATTATGTATGATAAGCCGGTAGTGCTTATGTTATGTATGATAAGTCGGTAGTGCTTATGTTATGTATGGTAAGCTGGTGGTGCTTATGTTATGTATGATAAGCCGATAGGGCTTATGTTATGTATGATGGCCGGTTGAGTTAGGGTAAGAGTATAAATGAGGGACAAGCCCAGACGTTATACCACCTTCTCGGGTAAGAGTATAAGTGAGGGTAAATCCCCAAGACGCTGTACCACACCTTTATGTGTTATTTGACCGGTCGAGATAGGGTAAGAGTATAAATGAGGGCAAGCCCCAAGACGTTATACCACCTTCTCCGTGGTAAGAGTATAAATGAGGGCAAGCCCCAAGACGTTATACCCCGCTTTACCACCTCCGAGTAAGAGTATAAATGAGGCAAGCCCGCACGTTATACCACTGTTTTGATTGATTTTACGGGCGTGAGACCCATGGTTATGTTTTACACTTTTAGGTATCGGCGGTGATGGGGATTCCAGGCATGCTTTGATATCGCGTGATCGATCGCGTCCCGATTTGGGCGGGTAGTATATGTGTCCCTCCGTAGTGGGCGGACTATGTTATGAAAGATAAGTAAGTTAGATAGAAATGAACTTAATGACTTCTCCTAAGTAAGTACATAAAATATGGCTATAACTCTTAATGGAATGGAAAAACATATTGATGTGAAATTAAGTTCATAAGTGGTAATGACACGGCAGGATCTGGTATGTATTTTTTTATACTTGTCCTTGTCATTCTTTTATCTGATTATGATCATTTCTTGACGTTATTTCATTCCATATTAAATTTTTGTAATCGACCGCCCGGGCCGCGTTCATGTCGCGCAGTTTAGGTACACAGTGTGGATCCGCGAGCTTAGGATCTGGTTCACATTTTTGATGGCTCGATGTTCGGAGTTGTCATGGCTACGTATATTCAGTGGTATGGCGGGGCCTGTCATACGCTTGTAATTCTTAGAGGTCCGTAGTCACGTATTGTGGGTCCGCATTTTGTAAAGAAAGGCAAGCGCCCGTTTATGTATGACGTCGGGAAGGTAGCCTGTCGGTGACTTCGTGGTTTTAATTTCGTTATTTTATTTTATAAGTTTCATGTATGTTCATTGCTATTCTCCGATGTATACGAACAGGGTGCCCAGTAGGGCACCGATCGCGAGCGGGGGTCGTGACAAAAGTGGTATCGAGCCGTTGTCTCGGAAAGTGTCTACGCCGTGTCTAGTAGAGTCTTGATTATCGGTGTGTTGTGCACCACATCTATAATCAGGAGGCTGCAGGACATTTAGGATTGGTTTCCATTATTCTCACTCTGAGATCGTGCGATAGAGCTGTGTTGTTAGGGTCGTCCCTCCCTAACGAGTTATATTGATTGCAGCTACGAGAAAGGCAGCAGTGACCCAGGAATGACTATGTGGATTGCGTATCCAGGTTGGTAACGATTATAGTATAGTTGGTATTGTGACATGCATCTATACGGAGTTATGTATGAGGGTCAGACGCGTGTTGCCTAGAATGATTTTAGATTACCAGGAATCGGTAAAGACTAACTAGATACCGGGAAGGTATGGAATAGTTAATGAATTCTCGCCAAGATCTTATGTTTATTTGAGATAATTGGGAAAGGATGAGCTGTCTGATAGGGTAGTGAACCCTTAAGAAGCCATGTTAAGGAACCTAACGGAATGTCATGTTAATAGATTAAACTGTGTAGTAAGCTTAAGAGAATTATACGGATGAGGTCTGGATAGAGTAAGCAATGGTTATGGTGATCGGGACAACATGGTTTTGGTTTTATGAGAAGTTTTTGTACCCGTTTATTGGGGGACTGGTAAGGTAGGCTTGGAGCATGGAAATTGCGAGCCTAAGAATATTGATTACTGCCGAGACCTTAGGTATATAAGGCTTTCTCTGGCAATAAGATTTTAAGTCAGACCAAGGATAAGAGTTAAGTGCGACAGCCCAGTGGTGGAGGACTGTTCTGGGTCTCCCCATGGCCTGGAATAGAGTAGGATCAGTTGGTAGTAGTTCCGCTACGTGACAGGGTCACGAGGGTGCAAGGCCCAAGTCTAGTTAATTGTTTTACGGGTTCGTGGACGCGTTCCACCGGAACCAGGTCATGAAAGCCGGAAATGGCCTTATATTGTTTTATAGAGTTGCTCCAAAGATTTGAGGCCAGAATTGGTATGGAAGTTATATATGTATGCTCGTATGAGTTGGAAGTACGAAAAGATAATCTCTTTTGGGCTTATGATGGACAGATATGCGTGTGCAAGGTATTAGGGCCATGTGTGGCATTGTTGGTATGTCGGGGTGGTGAAAGGAAACTATGTCGCTAATTATAAGTTTGACTCCGAAAGAACATTCGAGGACGAATGTTTCTAAGGGGGGAAGAATGTTACGCCCCGGAATTTCAGGATATGTTTATAAGAACGTACGTAAGAACTCACAAGTGTTGAGATTTGAGACTTGTAAAATTTTATCGGAATAGTGAAATTGTCGGAAAACGTAATATTGTGACGAATGGGTGGGCGACACTTGTCACCCCCCTTATTGATGCCTTGGACGATTTTAGGCATGGCCAAAATGGTCATTGACCATAGCCTTAGGATGACTAAGTCTTCCAATTAATTAGCTTGACAAAATTGACTAAGTCAAAGGGTCCTAAGTCTTGATATTTTAATTAGAGATCATCCAAACCACCCAATTGTTTGCATCTTGACCCTCCAAGGTTCTATATAACACTACTAGTAGAGGGAGAGTTTTACACTTAGAAAAAAATTGCAAAAATTGAAGACTACTCCATGGGAGCTCTCGGGTTCCTCTAGGGAAAAGAAGAAAGATTTTCGTTTCTTGTCCATTTTATTCCCCACTTTAAACCAAGGTTCTTAGGTGTATTGTAAACACATCTCAATAGAAAAATCGTGGAAAAAGGTTGTTTTCGGGTTAGTCAAAACGAAAACCTAAGCGGTCTTTCTAGGTTTTGTTTGGAGTTGTGAAGGATGATTGTTGGTGTTGTTCTAAGGGTCTCAATGCGGATTGAAGTGTCTTGGAGAGGCTATAAACTACTAAGGAGTGACTTGGATTGAGTTGGATTAAGAATCATTGAGGTATAATCTTGTTCTTTGAAGTGTTACAAGATTATTTTTATTATTGTTAGCTTTACATGTTGCTAGCATGAAGTGGTTAAGTTGAAGTTTATAAGTATTTTGGAGTGCTTGTAGCTAAATTCGAAATGTTATATAAGCCACTTGAAAATTGGATTACTAATTGGTCGTTTATTAGAAATCGTCGCATGTTACCTACTTAGAGATTATGGATTGTTATAATCAAATGCGACTTGATATCATGTTATGCTACAAATTTGGTTTGAAATGGAAATTGTGAGCCAATTGGGTGTTTAGTTAGTCATTTGTCTTGAACTACCTTCTATATAATTGTGAGCCAATTGGAAATTTAGTTAGTCATTTGTCTTGAACTACCTTCTATATTGTTGTGAGCCAATTGGGGCTGTTTGGTTATTGTATTCGACCTTGAAAAAGGTGGCAAAGCTAGTAAAAACAAAGGAGGTGCTGTCCGATTTTTTCCGTAGAATTTAGCGACTTAGCACCTAGAATATTCTACGTATGAAGTAAGAGGTTAATGGATGTATGGTGACCATTATAGGTTGATGTACTAAGTATAGCGTATCCTACTTGAAGAATGGAATAGCTCCAGGTGGAAGTACTTTGGAGCTTTTGCTACTTGTCGATAATCGTCGCGAGGTATGTGAACCTCTTCCTTCTTTTGACATGATTCTATGTATGAAATATACATGTAGTACTATTTCATGATTCCTTCTACTCTTAGAAGTTAAGAGGTATGTATGTCGATTTACTCTACGTAAAGGTTATGTATAAGTTATTCTAAGTTCTTACCAAGTCTTATGGGGGATGTTGGTAAGAGTCGTTAGGAGGTATTTTGGAGCCAAGTTGACTTGGCTAATTTACGGCACGAATAAGAATAAGTATCGAACAAGCCATTGCAGCGTTAATAAAGGAAAATGTAATGACAATTAATTGTGTTAAAACAAGTAGAATTCTCCATCTGCATAGAAGCTAAGATAAGACAAAATTGTATTACATTTTCTAGATCATGGCTACTTGATTAAGATAGTTATAAATAAGTATAACTTATTCACAACGCACCGAGTATATGTTACTTAATTTATAAGAATTTACGTATGATGTTTTAAGACTATGGACCTCAAATTGTTAAAAGGTTAAGGGACTTTTATTTTTCAAGTTAAGAGACTTGAAGTATTTTGAAAGCTATGTGATTTGAATTGAAGTATAAGTTTCTTGGTTATCAAATGAATGAATTCGTCTAAGAAATAAAGAGTTATAACGGCTTTATGGGAAGTTGGTTATAACAACTTTATGGAAGATTTAAAAGAATGGTTTTCTTCAGTATTGTAAGCAAAGTAATGATTTGAAATAAAGAAGGGCAAAATTGTTTTAAAGGTACCAATTGCTTAAGGTTTTAAAGAAAGAAGTCACTTGATTTAGAAGCTATAATTGTATTTCTAAAAGTATTGTGACTTGTCGTGAAAAGTAGATATGACTTGATACTACGGTTATTAGTATCTTGGAAGTTTTATTTGAAAGAGAATCATTTTAAAGGAGTAGAGGCACGTAGTACGTTGAGTTAAATTCCCGGATTTTATAATGACATGTTAGTGCCTTAAGTAAACAAAATGAGAGTGTATATGAACAAGCTAATAAGAAGTTAGGGGATTTCTTAACTTGCTTATATTATGTATGATAAGCGGTAGTGCTTATGTTATGTATGATAAGTCGGTAGTGCTTATGTTATGTATGGTATTTGGTGGTGCTTATGTTATGTATGATAAGCGATAGGGCTTATGTTATGTATGATGGTAGGTTGAGTTAGGGTAAGAGTATAAATGAGGACAAGCCCAGACGTTATACCACCTTCCAGGGTAGAGTATAAGTGAGGGTAAATCCCAAGACGTACCACCCGCTTTATGTGTTATTTGACCAGGTCGAGATAGGGTAAGAGTATAAATGAGGCAAGCCCCAAGACATTATACCACCTTCTCCGGGTAAGAGTATAAATGAGGGCAAGCCCAAGACGTTATACCCTGCTTACCACCTTCTCCGGGGTAAGAGTATAAATGAGGCAAGCCCCGGGCGTTATACCACTGTTTTGATTGATTTTATGGCGTGAGACCCATGGTTATGTTTTACACTTTTAGTCGGCGGTGATGGGGATTCCAGGCGTGCTTTGATATTGGTGTGATCGATCGCGTCGATTTGGGTCGGGTAGTATATGTGTCCCTCCGTAGTGGGCGGACTATGTTATGAAAGATAAGTAAGTTAGATAGAAATGAACTTAATGACTTCTCCTAAGTAAGTACGTAAAATATGGCTATAACTCTTAATGGAATGGAAAAACATATTGATGTGAAATTAAGTTCATAAGTGGTAATGACACGGCGAGGATCCGGTATGTATTTTTTATACTTGTCCTTGTCATTCTTTTGTCTGATTATGATCATTTCTTATGCGTTATTTACATTCCATATTAAATTTTTGTTATCGGCCCTTGAGGCTGCGTTAAATGTCGCGAGTTTAGGTCTGCGATGTGGATCCGCGAGCTTAGGATCTGGTTCATTTTTATGGCTCGATGTTAGGAGTTGTCATGGCTACGTATATTCAGGTATGGCGGGGCCTGTCCATACGATTATAATTCTTAAGTGCGTAGTCACGTATTGTGGGTCCATTTTGTAAAGAAAGGCAAGCGCTTCGTTTATGTATGACGTCGGAAGGTAGCCTATCGGTGACTGTGGTTTTAATTTCGTTATTTTATTTTATAAGTTTCATGTATGTTCATTTGCTATTCTCGATGTATACAGGCAGGGCACCGGGTAGGGCACGATCATGGGCGAGGTAGGGTCGTGACAAAAGTGGTATCAGAGCCAGGTTGTCCTCGGAAAGTGTCTACAGACCGTGTCTAGTAGAGTCTTGATTATCGGTGTGTTGTGCACCACATCTATAATCAGGAGGCTGCAGGACATTTAGGATTGGTTTCCACTGTTCTCACTCTGAGATCGTGCGATAGATTTGTGTTGTTAGGTCGTCCTCCCTAACGAGTTATATTGATTGCGGTTCTGAGAAAGCAGCGATGACCGGGAATGACTATGTGGATTGCGTATCCGGTTGGTAACGATTATAGTATAGTTGGTATTGTGACATGCATCTATACGGAGTTATGTATGAAGTCGACGCGTGTTGCCTAGAATGATTTTAGATTACCAGGAATCGGTAAAGACTAACTAGATACCGGGAAGGTATGGAATAGTTAATGAATTCTCGCCAAGATCTTATGTTTATTTGAGATAATTGGGAAAGGATGAAACATGCGATAGGGTAGTGAACCCCAGAAGCCATGTTAAGGAACTAACGGAATGTCATGTTAATAGATTAAAGCGTGTAGTAAGCTTAAGAGAATTATACGGATGAGGTCCGGATAGAGTAAGCAATGGTTATGGTGATCGGAATGACATGGTTTTGGTTTTATGAGAAGTTTTGTACCCGTTTATTGGGGGACTGGTAAGGTAGGCTTGGAGCATGGAAATTGCGAGCCTAAGAATATTGATTACTGCCGAGACCTTAGGTATATACGGCTTTCTCTGGCAATAAGATTTTAAGTCGGACGAGGATAAGAGTTAAGTGCGACGCCGAGTGGTGGAGGACTGTACGGGTCTCCCATGGCTGGAATAAGTAGGATCAGTTGGTAGTAGTTCCGCTCGTGGCGAGTCACGAGGGTGCAAGGCCCAAGTCTAGTTAATTGTTTTACGGGTTCGTGGACGCGTTCCACCGGAACCAGGTCATGAAAGCCGGAAATGGCCTTATATTGTTTTATAGAGTTGCTCCAAAGATTTGAGGCCAGAATTGGTATGGAAGTTATATATGTATGCTCGTATGAGTTGGAAGTACGAAAAGATAATCTCTTTTGGGCTTATGATGGACAGATATGCGTGTGCAAGGTATTAGGGCCATGTGTGGCATTGTTGGTATGTCGGGGTGGTGAAAGGAAACTATGTCGCTAATTATAAGTTTGACTCCGAAAGAACATTCGAGGACGAATGTTTCTAAGGGGGGAAGAATGTTACGCCCCGGAATTTCAGGATATGTTTATAAGAACGTACGTAAGAACTCGCCAGTGTTGAGATTTGAGACTTGTAAAATTTTATCGGAATAGTGAAATTGTCGGAAAACGTAATATTGTGACGAATGGGTGGGCGACACTTGTCACCCCCCTTATTGATGCCTTGGACGATTTTAGGCATGGCCAAAATGGTCATTGACCATAGCCTTAGGATGACTAAGTCTTCCAATTAATTAGCTTGACAAAATTGACTAAGTCAAAGGGTCCTAAGTCTTGATATTTTAATTAGAGATCATCCAAACCACCCAATTGTTTGCATCTTGACCCTCCAAGGTTCTATATAACACTACTAGTAGAGGGAGAGTTTTACACTTAGAAAAAAATTGCAAAAAATTGAAGACTACTCCATGGGAGCTCTCGGGTTCCTCTAGGGAAAAGAAGAAAGATTTTCGTTTCTTGTCCATTTTATTCCCCACTTTAAACCAAGGTTCTTAGGTGTATTGTAAACACATCTCAATAGAAAAATCGTGGAAAAAGGTTGTTTTCGGGTTAGTATGGCGAAAACCTAAGGTCTTTCTAGGTTTTGTTTGGAGTTGTGAAGGATGATTGTTGGTGTTGTTCTAAGGGTCTCAACAAGCGGATTGAAGTGTCTTGGAGGCTATAAACTACTAAGGGCGACTTGGATTGAGTTGGATTAAGAATCATTGAGGTATAATCTTGTTCTTTGAAGTGTTACAAGATTATTTTATTATTATTGTTAGCTTTACATGTTGCTAGCATGAAGTGGTTAAGTTGAAGTTTATAAGTATTTTGGAGTGCTTGTAGCTAAATTGAAATGTTATATAAGCCACTTGAAAATTGGATTACTAATTGGTCGTTTATTAGAAATCGTCGCATGTTACCTACTTAGAGATTATGGATTGTTATAATCAAATGCGACTTGATATCATGTTATGCTACAAATTTGGTTTGAAATGGAAATTGTGAGCGATTGGGGCTGTTTAGTTAGTCATTTGTCTTGAACTACCTACATATAATTGTGAGCCAATTGGGAATTTTAGTTAGTCATTTGTCTTGAACTACCTTCTATATTGTTGTGAGCCAATTGGGGCTGTTTGGTTATTGTATTCGACCTTGAAAAGGTGGCAAAGCTAGTAAAAACAAAGGAGTCTTTGTCAGATTTTTTCCGTAGAATTTAGCGACTTAGCACCTAGAATATTCTACGTATGAAGTAAGAGGTTAATGGACGTATGGTGACCATTATAGGTTGATGTACTAAGTATAGCATATCCTACTTGAAGAATGGAATAGCTCAAGGTGGAAGTACTTTGGAGCTTTTGCTCTTTGTCGATAATCGTCGCGAGGTATGTGAACCTCTTCCTTCTTTTGACATGATTCTATGTATGGAATATACATGTTGTACTATTTCATGATTCCTTACACTCTTAGAAGTTAAGAGGTATGTATGTCGATTTACTCTACGTAAAGGTTATGTATAAGTTATCTAAGTTCTTACCAAGTCTTATGGGGATGTTGGTAAGAGTCGTTAGGAGGTATTTTGGAGCCAAGTTGACTTGGCTAATTTCTGACACGAATAAGAATAAGTATCGAACAAGCCATTGCAGCGTTAATAAAGGAAAATGTAATGACAATTAATTGTGTTAAAACAAGTAGAATTCTCCATCTGCATAGAAGCTAAGATAAGACAAAATTGTATTACATTTTCTAGATCATGGCTACTCGATTAAGATAGTTATAAATAAGTATAACTTATTCACAACGCACCGAGTATATGTTACTTAATTTATAAGAATTTACGTATGAAGTTTTAAGACTATGGACCTCAAATTGTTAAAAGGTTAAGGGACTTTTATTTTTCAAGTTAAGAGACTTGAAGTGTTTTGAAAGCTATGTGATTTGAATTGAAGTATAAGTTTCTTGGTTATCAAATGAATGAATTCGTCTAAGAAATAAAGAGTTATAACGGCTTTATGGGAAGTTGGTTATAACAACTTTATGGAAGATTTAAAAGAATGGTTTTCTTGATTGTAAGCAAAGTAATGATTTGAAATAAAGAAGGGCAAAATTGTTTTAAAGGTACCAATTGCTTAAGGTTTTAAAGAAAGAAGTCACTTGATTTAGAAGCCTATAATTGTATTTCTAAAAAGTATTGTGACTTGTCGTGAAAAGTAGATATGACTTGATACTACGGTTATTAGTATCTTGGAAGTTTTATTTGAAAGAGAATCATTTTAAAGGAGTAGAGGCACGTAGTACGTTGAGTTAAATTCCCGGATTTTATAATGACATGTTAGTGCCTTAAGTAAACAAAAATGAGAGTGTATATGAACAAGCTAATAAGAAGTTAGGGGATTTCTTAACTTGCTTATATTATGTATGATAAGCCGGTAGTGCTTATGTTATGTATGATAAGTCGGTAGTGCTTATGTTATGTATGGTAAGCTGGTGGTGCTTATGTTATGTATGATAAGCCGATAGGGCTTATGTTATGTATGATGGACGGTTGAGTTAGGGTAAGCGTATAAATGAGGGACAAGCCCCAAGACGTTATACCACCTTCTCCAGGGTAAGAGTATAAGTGAGGGTAAATCCCAAGATTTGTACCACACCTTTATGTGGTGTTTGACGACCGGTCGAGATAGGGTAAGAGTATAAATGAGGGGCAAGCCCCAAGACGTTATACCACCTTCTCCAGGGTAAGAGTATAAATGAGGGGCAAGCCCCAAGACGTTATACCCCCTGCTTTACCACCTTCTCCAGGGTAAGAGTATAAATGAGGGGCAAACCCCCAGACGTTATACCACCTGTTTTGATTGATTTTATGGGCGTGAGACCCATGGTTATGTTTTACACTTTTAGTATCGGCGATGATGGGGATTCCAGGCATGCTTTGATATTGGTGTGATGATCGCGTCGATTTGGGCCGGGTAGTATATGTGTCCCTCCGTAGTGGGCCGGACTATGTTATGAAAGATAAGTAAGTTAGATAGAAATGAACTTAATGACTTCTCCTAAGTAAGTACGTAAAATATGGCTATAACTCTTAATGGAATGGAAAAACATATTGATGTGAAATTAAGTTCATAAGTGGTAATGACACGGCAGGATGCGTATGTATTTTTATACTTGTCCTTGTCATTCTTTTGTCTGATTATGATCATTTCTTGTCACGTTATTTACATTCCATATTCGAATTTTTGTTATCGGCCCCTTCGGAAGTGCGTTAATGTCGCGAGTTTAGGTACACAGGTGTGGATCCGCGAGCTTAGGATCTGGTTCACATTTTTGATGGCTCGATGTTCGGAGTTGTCATGGCTACGTATATTCAGGTATGGCGGGGCCTGTCCATACGATTGTAATTCTTAGAGTGCGTAGTCACGTATTGTGGGTGCATTTGTAAAGAAAGGCAAGCGCCGTTTATGTATGTCGTCGGGAAGGTAGCCCTATCGGCTGACTGTGGTTTTAATTTCTCGTTATTTTATTTTATAAGTTTCATGTATGTTCACTGCTATTCTCTGATGTATACAGGCAGGGTGCCTGGTAGGGCACGATCGCGGGCAGGGTAGGGTCGTGACAGTTGTTATTCTTAAGTGCGTAGTCACTTAGTGGATTGGGTTGTAAAGTAAAAAAATATGTTCTGTTTTATTGGTATAAGTTACGGAAGGTAGCCTTATCGGCTAGCCTGTTGTTATTTTATGTTTTAGTATTTTATCGATTATGTATGTTCATTGCTATTCTGCTCGATGTATGCGAAAGGGGTGCCTGGTAGGGCACGATCATGAGCGGGTCAGGTCGTGACACTTACGTTGTTAAACGATAAGCCCGTTATCGCTATTATATCACATACCCCGACTTGTTATGATGCGAGGACTTGCCACGCCGATGCGAGGAATACCTCATGCGGGTCCACGTGACCTATCGCGAGCTGCGGGAGTTCGAGTTGATCACTCGGGTGTGTTACGCCGTCGATGAATACCTCATGCGGTCCATAGGACTATCGCGGACCGGGGTCCAGGATGATGTCGCGGGTTAGCTACCCCGATGCGAGAATACCTCATGCGGACCTATGTGGCCTATGCGATGCGGGGAGTTCGAGATTAGGCACGCATAATGATACTATGGGCGAATGGCCTTGCCCGATCATTAGCGGCCTAGAAAAGACCGGTTATGTTATATCTATTTTGCTCTTGGTTATCTTTGTGGCACTATGTGCGATTACATTGGTTGTTTGTACATATTTGTAAAATTGGTTTTAAAATGATATGATTTCATTTAAGTATTTCTGATTTCACATACTTAGTACTGTTATCGACCTCGCCGGAGTGCGTTAAATGCCGCGTGTAGAGTACTCTGTTGTTGATCCCCGCTCCTAGGATCAGTGCCTTTTGGGAAAGCCCCGTTTCTCGGAGGCTTGTCTTTTGGGTATGATCTCCTGCCATTGTAGCTTTATGTACATTCGTGGTATGGCGGCCCCTGTCCTCCATAGTTGTTTACATTCCAGAGGTGCGTAGTCTGTTGTAAAGTTGGGATGTAGCGTTCACTCTTGATGTATATATACATGCGAAAGGCAATCTTTTCTTGGATAAAGCGTTTCTCATTTCATAATTGTTTCATGTCTTGTTTTTATATTCCATTGGTTACTCTGATGTATGTCTACTTAGGTGCCCGGGTAAGGCACCAGTCACGGGCCCGGGTTCGGGTCGTGACAAAAGTGGTATCAGAGCAGTTAATCCTCGGAAAATGTCTACAAACCGTATCTAGTAAGTCTTGATTATCGGTGTGTTGTGCACCAATAATCGAGAGGCTATAAGATATTTAGGATTGGTTTCCATTCTTCTCACTCTGAGATCGTGCCTTAGAGGCGTGTTATAAGTTGTACTTCTAACGTATTTCTTTTCGTACGATTATGCCTCGCATGCAACCCGGCCCAGAAGGGCAAGCGGCCGAGGAGGCTGCTAGTAGGACACGAGGGTCACAAGGCCTGTGCCAGTCTTTACCCGGTGATACCTCGACGGTGAGTTCTACGACGCCACGGCCCAGAGATTTAGAGCCACAACGGTGGCCATCGAGACCACAATACTGCGCCTCCGTCCCGGCACTGGCGAGAGAGATGGGCTACGAGGAGATGGCGATTACTAGCGAGTTGTGGCGGACATGAGGATAGGCTGGGCGGCGGATTCAAAGGTAGCACCGTGTTTCACGAGATAGGGCGGCTTGAGACTACGGGATTTTCTGAGTTGTAGCCCGCTAGAGTTCTGGTCGAGGCACGAGATGATCCGCAGGAGTTCATCCGACTCTGACGGATCATGAGAGTGATCAGGGCTTCGGAGACCGAGTCAGTGGTCTTAGGTTCACATCGGTTGCGTGATACTGCAGTCGATTGGTTTGATTTGTGGGAGCTGTCCCGGGGAGAGCATGCCCTTCCAGCGGTATGGGACGAGTTCTCGGAGGCTTTTCTCAGCCACTTCTTGCCTCCGCAGATGAGGAGGGCGCGGGCCGACAGATTTATGATGCTGAGACAGAGAGGGCGCACAGTCCGGGAGTACAACGTGGAGTTCGACTCGTTGGCTCGATATGTCCCCGCATTGGTGGCAGACATGGAGGACCGAGTGCACCGCTACGTCACCGGGCTCGACGACTATTTGGCAGAGGGTTGCTCAGGTGTAGCTCTTCAGCCGGGCATGGACATTGCCCGCATGCAGGCTTATGCACAGGGATGTGAGGAGCGTAGAGGCCAGCGGGTTGTCAGATTTCAGCAGAAGAAGGCCAGGACGGCAGGGTCTTTTGGTGGCTCTCGGGGTAGACGATCTCAGCAGCAGACTAGATTTGCACCACCGCCAGTTCATAGCACTCCTACACCGTCTTCAGGACATCCAGGGTACTCGGGGCAGATCAGGGCCCCAGGACTTCAGACTTCCAGGGTAGCAGGGGTGCTAACCGATCGAGGTCCTCTCAGTGTGTCCGATGCGGTAGATTCCATTCCGGGAGTTGTGGTACTACTTCGGGAGTTTGCTACACTTGCGGCCAGCAGGGTCAATATGCGAGAGACTGTCTATCACGACCCGTTCCGGGGCCCGTGACTGGTGCCTTACCCGGGCACCCAAGTAGTCATACATCAGAGAAATCAGCGGAAAATAAAACAACCAAAATATGAAACAGTATAAATAAGACACAGTTTCTGGGAAAAAGTTGTCTTTCGGCATATATGTATATAAGTACCCCAAAATGAACAGTTACATCCCAACCTTACAACAGGTCTACAGACCTCTAAGAGTTTAAAACAACAATGGCGGGGCGGGGCCCGCCATACCTGAATACAAATATCTACAACGGCGAGGACCATACCAAAATGCTAAGCTTAGGAAGCGGAGCTTTCCAACGCCAAACGGTGATCCTAAGCGAGGATCAGCGGTAGGAGTACCTTTACTGCGGCATGAACGCAGCCCAGAAGAGTCGATCTGGCAGTACCAAGTATGTGGCCGAAAATCTGTAAATGAAATCATAGTAGTCTATATAAAGCGGGAGACATGTATGATAACCAAAACTACGATTCCTGATAAATAAACAGTCATGTCAAGTCGTGGACTCACGCCTCAAAGTCATCATAAAACCGTGCGGGGTAAATGCGAGGGCATAGCCGACTACTAAAAACCCGGATCTGACAAGGGCGTAAGCGTATCATGAGATATGTCTAGACCGTCACATGATCAAAGCCGCCACTCGCATGATATCTAATGCGCGTCTAGCCCCGAACTTTCCGTAGCTCGCACGGGCCACTCCAATGGCCCGCATGAGGTATTCCCGCATCGAGGGTAGCTACTCCGGCGGCGTCTGGACTCGTCGTCGCGTAGCCACAACCGCGCATGACCACAAGGGCGCATACTAACCTGAAACTCGTAGCTCGCGATAGGCCATCTGGACTGCATAAGGTATTCTCGAATCATAGGTCACTAGACCCTTTGAGTCTACCCGCGACGGAGGGCACAACCCGGAATCATGAGTGATATAATATCAACATCACAGTTTTATCGTTAAACAATCTAAGCATAATAAGGGAAAACCCCTCTACACAAACATCACAAGATACTAACTCACGTAGCATCCTAACATGTTTACTTATCAAGTCAACAAGAAAGTATTACAAGACTATCACAAATCAATACAATCAAGTTATTCACACAAGGTACTTTCTACATTATGCTAACAAGTTCGGGTTTTTAGCCCCAAAGTACTTTATGTATTACTCTTTTAAAAGATCTGTTTCTTTCACAAAAGTCACACAAATACCCGTAGTATAAAAATAAAGTGATTATCTTTTGAAGTAAATCAAAACATTTCTCTTTGTAAAATCAAGTAACAACATTCTTTTCCCAACGCTTAAGTTTGCCTAATTTCAATTACTCAAGTTTCTCATTTCGAAAGGTTTCGTAGTTCATAGCTTTAATCCTTTAAAACAATTTGAGAAACATATACCTAAGTGTGAGTAGGTTATTATTATTCGTAACAATCTTATTACTGACCATGATCTAGTAAATGTAATATCATTTTGTCTCATCTTAGCTCCTATGCAGATGGAAGTTTCTCTTGGTTTTAATAATACTTTATTAGTCACAATATTTCCCTTTATTAAGCTATTCGTGGTTTGTTCGACATTTATTACGATCGGTAAAACATCATTCCTTTTGAAAACCAAAAATACTATTTACTCACGAATGAGGTTTCACACTTTTAACAAAATTCATATTAGTATAATAAGTCAAGTCTCTTATTTCCTTAAATCAATAAATCGTTCTTTTTATCACTCTTGCCGTTATACCTAACTTCCCATAAAGCTAGTATAACTCTTAAGCTTTTAAAACCAAGTGTTACTCTTCTTTCAAAAAGGTTTCTTAATTCTTTTGAACTTCTTGATCTTTTTATTAGGGCTTAAGTCGAAAAACATTGCGTAATTATTATTCGGGCTTAAGACCAAGACATTGCGTAATTATTATTGGGCTTAAGTCAGAAGACATTGTCGTAATTATTATTCAGCTTAAGTCAGAAGACATTGCCGTAATTATTATTCGATTAACACACGTCGTCTACCGTACTATATACATATTCTTTAAAATATCATGCTCGAGAGGATAGGAAGAATCACATACCTTCTCGCGAAATCCACCGCCAAGTTGAATATGTCGTCGCAGAGAATCGACTATAATGATCAAATCGTCTATCAACGTCTAGATTGTCTTGCATAAAGCTCTAAGCAGAGGTTCGTTATTCTATGGACATTTGGGCAGCACTTCCTACCGGTGAGCTACTCAAGTCTCTGTGAAAACAGTCTATGTAAATGCATTCTATTATTCTTCTTTTAAACCGCCCTACTGTGATATGATTCAATTCTATTCTTTAATATCCTTCTAAGTATTTATACTTATTCCTATACTTCTACAGTATGTATATTCTAATTACAAAAGGAGGATAAGGTTATTTACCTCGATAAGCCCAATAATATCCTAGATAAAAGTCGCGCCTGAGCAAGGTTTAGCTCCTAAGTTGTGCGCTCCGGTAGCTCCAAGAAAACCTTAGAAGTTCTTCACAACTTCTACTAAGGACTAAGGGATTTGGGCTAGGGTATTTTGGGCATTATAACAATACTAGAAGGCAACTTTTTAACCAAGGGAGGGGGGGTAGGTTTCGGCTAGGCTAGGGGGGGGTTGCTCTCGGCTAGAGCTTCTCAAAGGGGAGGGTGTGTTTGGACGAAAACAACAGAGAGGGAGAGGAGGGATTCGAGACTTAGAAAGATTGCTCAATTTAGGATGAAATAACTCTTCAACAAGGGGGGGTATTTATAGGTCAAGACATGGCCAACCAATGGCCAAGATGGTGCCAAGTGCAAGGCAAGTGTAAGGTCAAGATTAGGGCAAGTGTCCTTGGCCACTTGCACAAAATATCCTACCAACTACAAGACAAAGATGGCCATCCATTCGGCCTATTGCGTGACAAGTCCACCAATGAGAGGGTGACAAGTGTCGCCCTCTCGTTGGTCCAAATGTTCGTCTCTCGGAAAAATCCATAAAAATTAGAAATGACATAGCCGGAATTTATCCTACGCGAGTCTTGTAAAGCGTTTCGTCGGAAAGCGACTCTAGCGGTGTTGTGCACAAAGTGAAATCGTCCAAGCCAACTAGGGGTGACACGTGTCGCCTCCTACACGTCCAAAATATTTCATCTTAGAAAATATCCACAATGGCCAAAATCTAGAAAACAAAGTGGGCCACAAAAGTAAATTTTCTCCGTGGGCCCAGCGTGACCATTCAGAAAATAAAATTCCATAATTCTCTAATATTCCAAGAAGTCCGAATACCAAATCTGGGAATCAATTCCCATTAACGAACCTTTTTCCTTCACAACCGGAAACTTTTCCGTGGAAAAATCACCTCGTTCTTCCTTTCCAATTTCAATGTCGTATTCTCGTACGTACGTCCTCGCATACATACCCTGAAACTACGGGGTATAACATCCCCCCCTTAGAAACATTCGTCCCGAATGTTCCTTCTAGGTATCAAAACAAGCGGCGCGATATAGTCCTTATCTATACTTACGGAACATCCATGCCACACGGCCACACACAACAAACGCACCTACTTATCTCCAAGTCCACGAGGAATCACCTCTATCACGAAAGCTCCTACTAGAGGTCTAAAAGATACTCCGCACCTACTCTTTACAAACGAAATGATCACACCTATGCCAATACATGCTCGCTTCTTCCCATACCACTTTTGTCACTTTGCACTTACTCGTCGTGCCGCTTCGTACACTCGAACTCTTCCTTATCACTTACCATGTTTAGTGCTGCTTCCTCACGACTCGAGCTGCCAATGACCTCTTACGGATAAGCTCCACCTATCCACGCCTGCTGAACAAGTACGAACCAACTATGCACTTGCGCTTTACATCGAATCGATCGATCGAAATCTTACACTAGTGCTTATAAAAGGCTCCAAACGGCGACACGAATACCGAAATGGTAGTTATATAATACATACTCAACAAGAGGCGAAGAGTCCTTACGACTAATCCGAAATCCAACCACTAGCCCGAGGGTGAATCGACACGAGATTCACCCGAGTTCCTAACTGCTGCAGTAACTCTTCCAGAAAAGAAACAGCCGTAGCTTGGACTCCCCTGTCAGCCATAAGGTGAAGGTAGGCACCCCGTGTAGCCTTACAACCTTCTTGAAATAATCATCTCGCAACTTACTACCGAGTACACGGTTTGACTAAAAGATAAGACGGGTTGACCCCATCGGCCCGACTACTGGTCGAACACATCCACGAACTCGTACAATGGTTAACTAAACCTGGGCCTAACACCCTCGTGACCCTAACACAAAGCGGGACCACCACAAACCGACCTCATCACCAAACAGGGCGTGGGTCGACCCGCAACACGGCCTCAACCCAACCCGGCAACGCGCAAAACACTAGCTCCCCGATCCGGAACAATCTCACCAATCACGTTACGAAAACCTAGCGGTCTTCTAAGCTCAACCATCCTCTTTCGTTTCACAACACTCAGGGATTCATCCCATAAAAAAAATATCTCACGTATACTATTGTTATACCCCGTAGTTCCAGGGTATGTATGCGAGGACGTACGTACGAGAATACGACAGAAAGATTGGAAAGGAAGAAAGAGGCGATTTTTCCACGGAAAAGTTTCCGGTTTTTGTGAAGGAAAAAGGTTCGTTAATGGGAATTGGATTCCCAGATTTGGTATTCGGACTTCCTGGAATATTAGAGAATTATGGAATTTTATTTTCGGAAATGGTCACGTGGGGCCCACGGGAGAAATTTACAGTTTTGTAGAGCCACTTTGTTTTGAGATTTTGGCCATTGTGGATATTTTGGAAGATGTTTTATTTTGGGCCAATAGGAGGGTGACACGTGTCACCCCGCCTAGGTGGCTTGGCGAATGGCATTTGTGCACAACACGGTTAGAGTCGTTTTCGGCGAAGCGTTTTATAACTTGCGAAGGAAAATTCCGGCTATGTCTTTTCTTATTTTTGCGGATTTTTCCGAGAGGCGGAACATTTTGGACCAACGAGAGGCGGCACTTGGCACCCTCGTTGGTGGGCAAGGTGGGCGCGCATGGGACCAATTGGGGAGGTCAGTGGTAGATATTTTGGTAGATATTTGTGAGGGTTTTAAGGAGTAGGGACTAGGGGCACTTGGGCATATCTTGGCCTACACTTGTGTAGCACTTGGCTCAATCTTGGCCATTGGTTGGCCTTGGTGCTATAAATACCCTCTCCCTTTGATGAATTCTTCATCCTTTCCTAAATGTTTCTAAGTGTTAAATCTTCTCCTCCCCTTAGTGTTGAGTTCGGCCAAGAGGCCTCCTCTCCTAGAGGCCTTGGCGAGGTACACCTCCTCCTCTAGTAGTGTGGCCATGTACCCTAGCCAAGTTGCTTTCGTATAATACCCCTTTGTGGTGTAGAAATACTCTCAAAGTATTGTTATAATGCCCAAATTACCTTAGCCGTATACCTTGTAGTATTCTAAGGTTATACCTATCTGAAAAGCAGGAAATACTATTATACTTCCGTCGATCCCAAAACCGAAACCCTAGGAAAATCTCCATAGTCAGTTGGAGTATTGTGTAGAAGTGGGTTAGAACTTCTAAGGGTGGTTTAGAGCGGGTTGGGCGCTCGGAGTTGGAGCTAAACGATTGCCGGGATCGACTTTATACTTGGATAATTATGGGCTTATCGAGGTAAATATCTTGTCCTCTATTGTAATTGGAAATTACATGTTGTTTGAATATATAGTTAAAGTATACTATATATAGAATCAACGTGGTTAGTTGGCAATGTCTTTTGACTTAAGCTCAAGAATCGAGGCTGTATTCAGATAGACTTGTGTAGTAATCTTGTGGAGTAGAATTGTACCCGTTCGGGTTAGATGTATAACCCCTGGTTGGCTTGGTAGCGGCCGTGAGAGGAGGAGATTTCTGTTTGCGGGGGAGTCTTGCGAATTTTACGTAGAATGTTCCACGATAAGATCTTAATGTTAATAAGCGCCTTGTGGCCTTATAGGTTGGAGTACTACGTGTGGCGCGTTCTACTTGGCTTTAGGAGTAGCGGCGGTTGGGAGTACTTGGGCGTTTTGCTATTAGTCGATACTCGTCGCGAGGTATGTGAACCTCTTCCTATCTCTTCTAGCATGATATGTGTGAACTATGTAAATGCGGTGAGCGTACATGTACTAAATGTATTTGATTGGTGTAAAACATAAAGTGTTATAACGGCTTTATGGGAAGTTGGTTATAACGGCTTTATGTTGGTAAGAAAATACATGTGGTTTTAAAAGGTAGCGATTTGAACTATAAGCGGCTTGTTATGTGTTAATAAAGAACTTGAAGTATTTCAAAAGAGTTTTGAATCATTTTGAGAGAACAAGTAATACTTGATTTGTTTTGAAAACTTAAGAGTTATACTAGCTTTATGGAAAGTTAGGTATAACGTCTTAAGAATGTTTCTTGATTTTGGAAATCGAATGTGTATCGACAAACCACTGCAGCGTTAATAAAAGGAAATGTTTTGACAGATTAAGTATTATTAAAACCAGTAGAAACTTCCATCTGCATAGAAGCTAAGATAAGACAAAATGATATTTACTAGATCATGGCTGCTGTAATAAGATTGTTGTAAACTAGAATATCCTACTCACATATAAGACTTATGTTTCTCAGATAGAAGAGAATTATATTCTTAAATGAATAAGACTATGAACTACGAAACCTTTCTAAATAAGAAACATGAACATTTGAAATTAGGCAAACTTGGACGTTTGGAAAATAATGTTGTTACTTGAGTTTTACAAAGAGACGTGTTTTGATTTACTTCAAAAGATAATCACTATATTTTCATATACTACGGGTATTGTGTGACTTTTGTGAAAGTAACGTATCTTTTAAAGAGTTAATGTATGAAGTACTTTGGGGATAAAACCCCGAACTTGTTAGCATATAGTAGAAAGTACCTGGTGTGTATAACTTGATTGTGTTGGTTTGTGATAGCCTTGAAATACCTTCTTGTTGATTTGATAAGTAAACATGCTAGGATGCTACGTGTGTTAGTATCTTGTGATGTTTGTGTAAAGGGGTTTTTCCTTTGTTGGGCTTATGTTGTTTAACGATAAGCTGTTATGATAGTATTATACATCACTCATCTCTTGAGATGATTAGGGTTGCGCCCTCCGTCTGGGGTAGACTCGGCGGTCGATGGACCTATGATTCGAGACTACCTCATGCGGGTCCAGGGCATGTGGAGCCGCGGAAGTTCGAGTTAGGACGCGGCCCTTGTGGTCACGCGGTCCTTGTGGCGTGCGGACGGCGAGTCGGGGCGGCGCCGGGAGTAGCTACCCTCGACGCGGGGTTATACCTCATGCGGGCGATCTGATTGGCCTATGCTGAGCTGCGTAAATTTCCAGGGCTAGACGCGCACATTAGATACTGCAGGCAAGTGGTCAGCTTTGATCATGTGAATGTCTAGACAGATATTATGATACGATTCATGACCTTGTTGATGCGTAGGTGTTAGTAGTCGGCTATGCCTTCGTACTTACCACTGCGTGTTATTATGCGCAGGTGGGACTGGTGTTCATGTGTGTTCCTTGGTCTGTTATATCATAAAGCTAGGCGGTGAGGAAAGGTATTCCACGCATGATTGATGTTGTGGGCGTGAGACCCATTGTTATATTTGAGTGATGACTTGAGGCGTGAGTCACGACTTGACATGTTGCTTATTATTGTGAGCGTAGTTTGGTTATCATACATGTCTCTGCTTTATAGACTATTATGATTTCATTTACGATATTTTTAGTTTCACATACTAATTACTGTTATCGACCTCCTTGAAGTGCGTTCATGCCGCGTAAAGGTACACGATCATTGATCCTCGCTCTTAGGAGTCACGATTCGGCGTGTGGGAAAGCTCCGTTTCTCGGAGGCTTATCGATGGTATAGTCCCTGTTGTTGTAGGTGTTTACATTCGAGGGTATGGCGGGCCACTGTCCCGCCATTGTTGTCGTATCATTTCTTAGAAGTGCATGTAATCTTGTTGTGGCGGGGTTTGTAAAAGGATTAAAGCGTTCATGTTGGAAAAAGTTGTTATTTATATATATGCCGAAAGGCAAGTTTTCTCAGTTATTGTTTCATATTTCATAATATGTCTTGTATTGTTTATGTTCATTGATTACTCGATGTTGTATCACTAGGGTGCCCGGTAGGCACGATCCACGGGCGGAATCGGGTCGTGACAAAAGTGGTATCGAGCGATTAATCCTCGGAAAGTGTCTACAGCACCATATCGATGAGAGTCTTGATTATCGGTGTGTTGTGCACCACGCCAATAATCGTGGAGGCTATAGGATATTTAGGATTAGTTTCTATTCTTCTCACTGCAGTCGTGCCTTAGAGTTGTGTTTTAAGTTGGACCCTCTAAACGTATTTCTTTCCACTTACCGCTATGCCTCGCGTGAGCAACCGGGCCCGGGAGGCAGCGGCCGAGGGCTGAGTAGAATACGAGAGGGTTGCGAGGCACAGGCCCAATCATTTACCTAGGGTAGTGCTTCATTCGGGGATTTCTGCGGCGTTACTAGCCCAGTGAGTTTAGCAGCGGCGGCGGTTCCTCTGCGGCCATGATATTTGAACCTTCGATTCCACGGCGAACAGAGAATTTAGATTTCAAAGCGACCATTACTAGCCATGGATTTGGCTACGGAGATTATACCGATGTACCACGAGTCTTGATGACTACCTAAGAAAGGGTTGTGCAAGAGTAATTCTTGATTGGGCTTGAGCATGGCACGTATGCGGGCTTATGCGCAGCGAGCAGCGTAGAGATCGACGGGTTAACCAAGGGCGAAGAGGGCGGGCGGCAAGGTCCTTGGTAACTTTCAAGGTGAGTATACCTTAAGTGCTATGTTCGATAGCGGTGTGTTAGTTGTGATTAGAAATCATGGTGGGTTAACCGAGTAAGATTTTGGAGGATAGAAAGTGTGAGCCTTAGAGCTTTATACGCAAGACCTTAGAGGTAAGGCCATCTCGGGTAGAGGCGTATGTTTATGTTTGACCACTTATAGGAGTGCATAGTGCCGCGTGGTGTGTTTGGGATAGGTCCTAAGTAGTGTGAAATGAAGAGGGTAGTTGAGCTAAGAAGACCGCTAGGTTTTAAATAGCGTGATTAGTGAGATTGTTCGATCGGGAGCTAGTATTGTGCGGCGTTGCGGGTCGGGTTGAGGCTACGTTGCGGGTCAACCCGCGGCATGTATGGCGGTGGTGCGGTTGTGGTGGTCCGCCTTGTGGTAGGGTCACGAGGGTGCTAGGCCCAAGTTTAGTTAACCAACGTCTGAGTTCGTGGATGCGTTCGGCCGGTGGTCGGGCGATGGGGCAGCCATCGTGTTCTTCGGTCGGGACCGTTCACTGGCGATGTTGATTTATCAGAAAGGTTGTAAGGCTGCACGGGGTGCCTACCTTCACCTTATGACAGTGGAGCCCAGGTTACGGCTGTTTTTGTTTCTGGAAGTTTTACCAAGCATGTGTTAAGAACTCAGGTGAGTCTCAGAATCGCATTCGCCCTCGGGCCAGTGCGTGGATTTCAGGGGTAGTTGTGAGGATTGTTGTCTCCTGTGGAGGGAGCGTTTGAGCTACCATTTCAGTGTTCGGATGTCGCCTTATGAAGCCTTGCAGGGGCGGAAGTGTAAGTTGCCGGTCGATTGGTTCGATGTTGGCAGGGTTCAGATAGTTGGTTCAGTCTTGTTCCAGCAGACTGTGGATAGTGAAGCTTGTCTAGAAGAAGTTACGGCGGCTCGGAGGAATCGTGCGGATAATGGCGACGACGCAGAGTTGAGTTGACGGTCTTCTTGAAAGTACCACCGGACGAGTGTGGCGAGTTTTGGAAATAGAAGGAACTTAGCCCGAGTTACTTTGGGCCTTTGTGAGTTCATGTGAAGAATAGGCGGGTTGCCTATATGTTAGCATTTGCGTCCGACTTAGGAGGAAGGGCGTCCGGTCTTCGTATTGTTATGTTCGGGAAAGTATCGAAGATCCATCGAATGTTCGATTAATGATGACCTCGTTAGAGATAGTAACCCGAGTTTTGGATACTAAAGCGATATCGAAATATGGTAAGAATCGAGTGTCTGACGGCTTGATGATCGCATGCGGCGGTACCATTTGTTGGAGTCGTTGGAGCAAGGCTCGCGACAAAGTGACAAAAGTAGTATTATTTGTGGTGATGTTAGAGGTGTTTCCTCGTGGACTTGGATGTAGGTATTTTGCGTGGGTATTTACGTGGCGGTGTGGCGGGATTGTTTCGTAAGTATAGTAGTGAAGACTATCTTGCGCACGCGTTCGTTTTGAGACTTAGAAGGAACATTCGGGACGAATGTTTCTAAGGAAGAATGTTATACCCGTAGTTCGGTATGTATGCGAGGGCGTGCGTGCGAGAATACTGACGAAAGATTGGAAAGGAAGAAAGAGGCGATTTTTCCACGGAAAAGTTTAGGTTTTGTGAAGGAAAAAGGTTCGTTAATGGGGTGGATTCCCAGTTTGGTCGGACTTCTGGAATATTAGAGAATTATGGAATTTTATTTTGGAAATGGTCACGTGGGGCCACGGGAGAAATTCTGATTTTTGTAGGAGCCACTTTGTTTTGAGATTTTGGCCATTGTGGATATTTTGGAAGATGTTTTATTTTGGGCCAATAGGAGGGTGACACGTGTCACCCCTAGGTGGCTTAGTAGAATGGCATTTGTGCACAACACCGGTTAGAGTCGTTTTTTAAACGTTTTACATAACTTGCGAAGGAAAATTCGGCTATGTCTTTTCTTATTTTGCGGATTTTTCAGAGGCGAACATTTTGGACCAACGAGAGGCGGCTTGGCACCTCTCATTGGTGGGCAAGGTGGGCGGCACGTGGGACCAATTGGGGAGGTCAGTGGTAGATATTTTGGTAGATATTTGTGAGGGTTTTAAGGAGTAGGGACTAGGGGCACTTGGGCATATCTTGGCCTACTGTGTAACACTTGGCTCAATCTTGGCCATTGGTTGGCCTTGGCTTGTCTTATAAATACCCTCTCCCTGATGAATTCTTCATCCTTTCCTAAATGTTTCTAAGTGTTAAATCTTCTCCCTCCCCTTAGTGTTGAGTTCGGCGAGGCCTCCCTCTCCAGAGGCCTTGGCGAGGTACCTCCCCACTCCAGTAGTGTGGCCGTGGGGTACCCACTGCCAAGTTGCTTTCGTATAATACCCCTTTGTGGTGTAGAAATACTCTCAAAGTATTGTTATAATGCCCAAATTACCTTAGCCGTATACCTTGTAGTATTCTAAGGTTATACTATCTGAAAAGCCGGAAATACTATTATACTTCCGTCGGTCCTGGCAAAACCGAAACCCTAGGAAAATCTCCATAGTCCGTTGGAGTATTGTGTAGAAGTTGGTTAGAACTTCTAAGGGTGGTTTAGAGCGGGTTGGAGCGCTCGGAGTTGGAGCTAAACGATTGCCCAGGATCGACTTTATACTTGGATAATTATGGGCTTATCGAGGTAAATATCTTGTCCCTCTATTGTAATTGGAAATTACATGTTGTTTGAATATATAGTTAAAGTATACTATATATAGAACTGAACGTGGTTAGTTGGCAATGTCTTTTGACTTAAGCCTGAAGAACTGAACTGAACTGTATTACAGTAGACTTGTGTAGTAGTACTGTGGAGTAGAATTGTACCCGTTCGGGTTAGATGTATAACCCCCCCCCTGGTTGGCTTGGTAGCCGGCCCCGTGAGAGGAGGAGATTTACGCTGTTGCGGGGGGGGGGAGGTGCTGCCGAATTTTCTGTAGAATGTTCTACGATAAGATCTTAATGTTAATAAGCGCCTTGTGGCCTTATAGGTTGAAGTACTACGTGTGGCGCGTTCTACTTGGCTTTAGGAGTAGCCGACAGTTGGGAGTACTTGGAGCGTTTTGCTATTAGTCGATACTCGTCGCGAGGTATGTGAACCTCTTCCTATCTCTTCTAGCATGATATGTGTGAACTATGTAGTACGGTAGACGTACATGTACTAAATGTATTTGATTGGTGTAAAACATAAAGTGTTATAACGGCTTTATGGGAAGTTGGTTATAACGGCTTTATGTTGGTAAGAAAATACATGTGGTTTTTAAAAGGTAACTGATTTGAACTATAACTGGCTTGTTATGTGTTAATAAAGAACTTGAAGTATTTCAAAAGAGTTTTGAATCATTTTGAGAGAAGAAGTAATACTTGATTTGTTTTGAAAACTTAAGAGTTATACTAGCTTTATGGAAAGTTAGGTATAACGTCTTAAGAATGTTTCTTGATTTTGGAAATCAGAATGTGTATCGACAAACCACTGCAGCGTTAATAAAAGGAAATGTTTTGACAGATTAAGTATTATTAAAACCAGTAGAAACTTCCTTCTGCATAGAAGCTAAGATGAGACAAAATGATATTTCCTAGATCATGGCTGCTGTAATAAGATTGTTGTAAACTAGAATATCCTACTCACATATAAGACTTATGTTTCTCAGATAGTTTAAAAGAGAATTATATTCTTAAATGAATAAGACTATGAACTACGAAACCTTTCTAAATAAGAAACATGAACATTTGAAATTAGGCAAACTTGGACGTTTGGAAAATAATGTTGTTACTTGAGTTTTACAAAGAGAAGTGTTTTGATTTACTTCAAAAGATAATCACTATATTTTCATATACTACGGGTATTGTGTGACTTTTGTGAAAGTAACGTATCTTTTAAAGAGTTAATGTATGAAGTACTTTGGGGATAAAACCCCGAACGTGTTAGCATATAGTAGAAAGTACCTGGTGTGTATAACTTGATTGTGTTGGTTTGTGATAGCCTTGAAATACCTTCTTGTTGATTTGATAAGTAAACATGCTAGGATGCTACGTGTGTTAGTATCTTGTGATGTTTGTGTAAAGGGGTTTTTCCTTTGTTGGGCTTATGTTGTTTAACGATAAGCTGTTATGATAGTATTATACATCACTCATCTCTTGAGATGATTCCGGGGGTTAAGCGCCTCCGTGTAGGGTAGACTCGGCGGTCGATGGACCTATGATTCGAGACTACCTCATGCGGGTCCAGGGGGCCTATGCGGAACTGCGGAAGTTCCAGGTTAGGATGCGGCCCTTGTGGTCATGCGGTCCTTGTGGCCATGCGGACGGCGAGTCCAGGCGGCTGGGAGTAGCTACCTCGATGCGGGTTATACCTCATGCGGGCGATCTGTTGGCCTATGCGAGCTGCGGAAAGTTCGGGGCTAGACGCGCACATTAGATCTGCGGGCAAGTGGTCGGCTTTGATCATGTGACGGTGCAGACAGATCTTATGATACGATTCATGACCTTGTTGATGCGTAGGTGTTAGTAGTCGGCTATGCCTTCGCACTTACACATGCGTGTTATTATGCGCAGTGGGACACGGTGTTCATGTGTGTTCCTTGGTCTTTGTTATATCATAAAGCTAGGCAGTGAGGAAGGTATTCCACGGGCATGATTGATGTTGTGGGCGTGAGACCCATTGTTATATTTGAGTGATGACTTGAGGGCGTGAGTCCCTGACTTGACATGACTGCTTATTATTGTGAACTGTAGTTTGGTTATCATACATGTCTCCTGCTTTATAGACTATTATGATTTCATTTACAGTATTTTTTAGTTTCACATACTCGGTACCTGTTGTACTGACCTCCTTCGGGGGGCTGCGTTCATGCCGCAGGTAAAGGTACACCAGTCATTGATCCTCGCTCTTAGGGTCACAGTTCAGCGTGTGGGAAAGCTCCGTTTCTCCGGAGGCTTATCAGTGGTATAGTCCCCTGTTGTTGTAGGTGTTTACATTCAGGGGTATGGCGGGGCCCTGTCCCGCCATTGTTGTCGTATCATTTCTTAGAGGTCTGTAGTACTGTTGTGGGCAGGGTTTGTAAAAAGGATTAAAACTGTTCATGTTGGAAAAAAGTTGTTATTTATATATATGCCGAAAGGCAAGTTTTTCTCAGATTATTGTTTCATATTTCATAATATGTCTTGTATTGTTTTATGTTCCGCTGATTACTCTGATGTTGTATCACTAGGGTGCCCGGGGTAAGGCACCAGTCACGGGCCCGGAATCGGGTCGTGACAACTATGCACTTCGATAAGGGTCAAACACGAAATAATTCTTTTACCAAAGATGGCCTCGCCTCTAAGGTCTTCTACGTAATATTCTAAGGCTCCCACTCTTTCTGTCCCCCAATCTTACCCGGTTAATTAATCAACAATTCTAATCACACTAACACCATGCTAACCGAAAACAATACTTTAAGATATTCGCATCTTACTATACATATAAATCTCTAAAGGGTTAAGGATATACCTGTATCTACGCAGACTTCCTAGGTCGTCTAGTCAATCCATACTATTTGGCATAGGCTGTGGAAGGTGATGAACTATCCATCGACCAAGGCTGAGTCCTACATCCCCGCCAACTCGGTTGGACAATTTCGCAAAATGGCCCGCTGTCGCAAACAAAACAAGCCGTCGCGAAGCGACACTTCACGCGATGACATCGACCACAGCCACAGGTGGGGGTGGCCTCCACGCTAACACCTCCTCTCCGAACCACTGCATCCACAATCGATCCGGTAGGTGAGTCTTCTACTGCATCCTTCCTCAGAACATTCTCGCCATATGGCCCGGCCGCAATAAAAACAAGCACTGATAAAAAGCGGCACTTCCCGGGATGACGCGCCACACTGTGAACATCGAGGAAAATCGAACCCCGTGGAGGACACTGCATCGCGGAGGCGCATGTCTGTCTAATTTGAGGCGGTTCGCCTCGAGAGTTACCAAATGATCTTGCCAAACGGGCCCTCTTCCGCTGATTTGGGTTAATCTGTCGATCTCTACCTCTCTCAGCCCGCTGCACATAATCCTGAACGCAAGCCTGGCTCGTTCCTGACTGAAGAGCTACTCCCTCACAACCCTTCTTTAGATAAGCATCCATATCCTTGGTATACCGGTACATAAAATACTCTCTGGCTGCGAGTCCGCTAGTAATGTGGTCGTCTCCTTCCAATCCATATTTTGCTCCAAGTCGTGGGCGAAGGTCGGATGTCATGGCGCGAGGAATCGTTGTCGATGTGCCAAACTGTGCTGCTGCTGGCGACGTCTCAGAACTCCCCGCATGAAGCATCACCCCAGGTGATGATTGGGCCTGTGCCCTTCTAAATCTCAGATTTACTCGCAGCCTCCGGTGCCTTGCCGCTTCGGGCGAGTTACTGGCGTGGAGGCATAGCGGTAAAGGAAAGGAATACGTTAGAGAGTCCAACTTATAACACGACTCTAAAGCACGATCTCGAGTGAGAAGAATGGAAATCAATCCTAAATATCCTATAGCCTCCGATTATTGGTGTGGTGCACACACACCGATAATCAAGACTTACTAGATACGATGCGTCAGACACTTTCCGAGGATTAACTACTCGATACCACTTTTATCACGACCCGTTCGGGGCGTGGTAGTGCCTTACGGGCACCCAGTAGTCATACATCGAGAAATCGCGGAAAATAAAACAACCAAAATATGAAACAGATAAATAAGACACGGTTTAGGAAAAAGTTGTCTTTCGGCATATATGTATATAAGTACCCCAAAATGAACGATTCATCCCAACCTTACAACAGTCTGAGACCTAAGAGTTTAAAACAACAATGGCGGGGCGGGGCCCGCCATACCCTGAATACAAATATCTACAACGACGAGGACCATACCAAAATGCTAAGCTTCGGAGAAGCGGAGCTTTCCCAGCTGAAAGCGGTGATCCTAAGAACGGATCAACGGTAGGAGTACCTTTACTGCGGCATGAACGCGGCCCAGGAAGGTCGATAACAGTACCAAGTATGTGGCGAAAATACGTAAATGAAATCATAGTAGTCTATATAAAGCGGAGACATGTATGATAACCAAAACTACGATTCACAATAAATAAACGATCGTGTCAAGTCGGGGACTCACGCCTCAAAGTCATCATAAAACGTGCGGGGTAAGTGAGGGCATAGCCGACTACTAAAAACCCCCAGTACAACAAGGACGTAAACTGTATCATGAGATCTATCTAAACCATCACATGATCAAAGCTGGCCACTCGCCCGCAGTATCTAATGTGCGCGTCTAGCCCTGGAACTTTCCGTAGCTCCGCATGGGCCACTCCAATGGCCCGCATGAGGTATTCCCGCATCGGTAGCTACTCCCGGCGGCGTCTGGACTCGTCGTCCGCGTGGCCACAAAGACCGCATGACCACAAGGGCGCATACTAACACGGAACTCCGTAGCTCGCATAGGCCATCTGCACTGCATAAGGTATTCTCGAATCATAGGTCACTAGACCCGCCTGAGTCTACCCTGCATCGGAGGGCAGCTTAACCCCCGGAATCATGAGTGATATAATATCAACATCACAGTTTTATCGTTAAACAATCTAAGCATAATAAGGGAAAACCCCTCTACACAAACATCACAAGATACTAACTCACGTAGCATCCTAACATGTTTACTTATCAAGTCAACAAGAAAGTATTACAAGACTATCACAAATCAATGCAATCAAGTTCTTCACACAAGGTACTTTCTACATTATGCTAACAAGTTCGGGTTTTTAGCCCCAAAGTACTTTATGTATTACTCTTTTAAAAGATCTGTTTCTTTCACAAATGTCACACAAATACCCGTAGTATAAAAATAAAGTGATTATCTTTTGAAGTAAATCAAAACATTTCTCTTTGTAAAATCAAGTAACAACATTCTTTTCCCAACGCTTAAGTTTGCCTAATTTCAATTACTCAAGTTTCTCATTTTCGAAAGGTTTCGTAGTTCATAGCTTTAATCCTTTAAAACAATTTGAGAAACATATACCCTAAGTGTGAGTAGGTTATTATTATTCGTAACAATCTTATTACAGCAGCCATGATCTAGTAAATGTAATATCATTTTGTCTCATCTTAGCTCCTATGCAGATGGAAGTTTCTACTGGTTTTAATAATACTTTATTAGTCACAATATTTCCCTTTATTAGCGCTGCTGTGGTTTGTTCGACATTTATTCTGATCGGTAAAACATCATTCCTTTTGAAAACCAAAAATACTATTTACTCACGAATGAGGTTTCACACTTTTTAACAAAATTCATATTAGTATAATAAGTCAAGTCTCTTATTTCCTTAAATCAATAAATCGTTCTTTTTATCACTCTTAAGCCGTTATACCTAACTTCCCATAAAGCTAGTATAACTCTTAAGCTTTTAAAACCAAGTGTTACTCTTCTTTCAAAAAAGGTTTCTTAATTCTTTTGAACTTCTTCAGATTCTTTTTATTGGGCTTAAGTCGAAAACATTGTAATTATTATTCAGGCTTAAGTCCGAAGACATTGCCGTAATTATTATTCAGTTAACACACGTACGTCTACCGTACTATATACATATTCTTTAAAATATCATGCTCAAGAGGATAGGAAGAATCACATACCTTCTCGGCGAAATCCACCTGCCAAGTTGAATATGTCGCGCGCAGAGAATCGACATATAACCAACACGCCTATCAACGTCTGATCAGATCGCATAAAGCTCTAGCAGAGGGTTCGTTATTCTATGGACATTTGGGCAGCACTTCCCTACCGGTGAGCTACTCAAGTCTCATGTGAAAACAGTCCATGTAAATCTGATTCTATTATTCTTCTTTAAACCCTTCTCGTGATATGATTCAATTCTATTCTTTAATATCCTTCTAAGTATTTATACTTATTCCTATACTTCTACAAAGATGTATATTCTAATTACAAAAGGAGGATAAGGTTATTTACCTCGGTAAGCCCAATAATATCCTAGATAAAAGTCGCACCTGAGCAAGGTTTAGCTCCTAAGTTGTACGCTCCGGTAGCTCCAAGAAAACCTTAGAAGTTCTTCACAACTTCTACTAAGGACTAAGGGATTTGGGCTAGGGTATTTTGGGCATTATAACAATACTAGAAGGCAACTTTTTTACCAAGGAGGGGGTAGGTTTGGCTAGGCTAGGGGTTGCTCTCGGCTAGAGCTTCTCAAAGGGGAGGGTGTGTTTGGGACGAAACAACAAGAGGAAGCGGGAGGGTTTTGAGCCTTAGATAGATTGCTCAATTTAGGATGAACTAACTCTTCAACAAGGGGGGTATTTATAGGTCAAGACATGGCCAACCAATGGCCAAGATGGTGCCAAGTGCAAGGCAAGTGTAAGGTCAAGATTATGGCAAGTGTCCTTGGCCAACTTGCACACAAAATATCCTACCAACTACAAGACAAAGATGGCCATCCATTCGGCCCTATTAGTGACAAGTCCAATGAGAGAGGGTGACAAGTGTCGCCTCTCGTTGTTCAAATGTGTTTGGTCTCTCGTAAAAATCCTCAAAATTTAGAAATGAAATAGCCGGATTTTATCATACGCGTGTTTTTTAAAAGGTTTCTTCGTAAAACGACTCTAAACGGGTGTTGTGCACAAAGTGAAATCGTCGAAGCCAACTAGGGGGGGTGACACGTGTCGCCCTCCTACACGTCCAAAATATTTCATCTTCCGAAAATATCCACAATGGCCAAAATCTCGAAAACAAAGTGGGCCCCACAAAACCGTAAATTTTCTCTCGTGGGCCCCACGTGACCATTTCCGAAAATAAAATTCCATAATTCTCTAATATTCCAAGAAGTCCGAATACCAAATCTGGGAATCCAATTCCCATTAACGAACCTTTTTCCTTCACAAAAACCGGAAACTTTTCCGTGGAAAAATCACCTCGTTCTTCCTTTCCAATTTCAATGTCGTATTCTCGTACGTACGTCCTCGCATACATACCCTGAAACTACGGGGTATAACACTGTCCGACCAGGCGCGAGATGGTAGGGTCACTACGGTGGTCGTCACGTCTTCTTCACCGACGGTTACTCGCCGAGGCGGGGTGCTCGAGGACCAGTCGCCGCAGAGGTCTTAGTGGCAGTTCTAGCGGTCCTCAGAACCGCATTTATGCCTTGTCCAGCCGACAGGACCAGGAGGCATCGCCGGATGTCGTCACAGATACTTTATCAATTTCTTGTTGTGACGTGTATGCCTTGATAGATTCGGGTTCTACTCTGTCCTATATATCTCCCCTTATTGCTAGTAGGATAGGGATAGAGCCTGAGTCCATAGACCCTTTCGAGGTAGCTACGCCAGTGGGTGATTCGGTGGTAGCTCGGCGGATATATAGGGCTTGCCCAGTGACTTTATGCAGTCGTCAGACCCTAGCCGACTTGATAGAGTTGGATATGACCGATTTTGATGTGATCATGGGTATGGATTGGTTAGCTTCTTGCTACGCCAATGTAGACTGCAGGAAGAGAGTGGTACGGTTCCAGTTTCCTGGGAGCCGGTTATTGAGTGGGAGGGGAACACTGTGTCGCCGAGGGGTAGGTTTATTTCTTACCTCAAGGCTAGGAAGATGGTGCAGAAGGGGTATATCTACCATCTCATTCGGGTATTTGATACTGAGGCTGCGATACCAGATTTTCGGTTCCAGAGTCGAGAGTTCCCGGATGTGTTTCGGACGACCTCGGGTATCCTCCGGATAGGAGATAGAGTTTTGTATCGATGTCTTTGCGGACACTCGCTATATCCATTCCGCCATACGTAATGGCTCGCGTTGAGAGAGTTGAAGGACCAGCTGAGAGATTTGCTGGAGAAGGGCTTCATCAGGCCTAGTGTTTCTCCCTGGGGAGCGCCGGTATTGTTCGTGAAGAAGAAGGACGGGACGCTGCGCATGTGTGTTGATTACAGGAAGCTGAACAAGGTGACTATTAAGAATGAATACCCTTCCTGTGATTGATGATTTGTTCGACGATTGCAAGTGCGAGATGTTTCTCCAAGATTGATCTGCGATCGGGCTATCATCAGGTGCGAGTTAGAGAGGCGGATGTCCCTAGATCGCATTCGGACCAGACGCACTATGAGTTCGAGGTTATGTCTTTCGGTTTGACCAATGCTCCGGCGATATTTATGGATTTGAAGAACCGAGTGTTCAAGCCATTTTTGGATACGTTTGTGATAGTATTCATTGATGACATCTTGGTTTATTCTCGCTCAGAACAGGGGCATGCGGAGCATTTGAGGACGGTGCTGAGAGTTCTCCAGACAGCATCAGACGCCAAGTTTTGAAGTGTGAGTTTTGGTTGGCCGGTGGCGTTCTTAGGGCACATTGTTGGGTGATGGTATTCGGGTGGATACGCCAAGATCGAGGCGATGAGTTGGCCTAGACCTACTACTCCGGCGCAGGTGCGCAGCCTTTACGGGCCTTGCGAGTTACTATCGGAGGTTCGTGGAGAAGTTTGCTTCTATTTCAAAGACTTCGACTAAGTCGACTCGTAAGCAGCTAAGTTTCTGGACGGATGCTTGTGAGGAGGGCTTCCGATCGGGCGAGAGATTGACGACCGCCCCAGTTCTTACTCTTCCAGAGGGTCCAGACGGCTATGTGGTATATTGTGATGCGTCAGGCATCGGGCTTGGATGTATGTTGATGCAGCAGGGCAAGGTTATAGCATACGCATCTCGGCAGCTCAAGAAGCATGAGAAGAACTACCCCACCCATGATTTGGAGTTGGCAGCGGTGATTCACGCCTTGAAGATCTGGAGGCACTATTTGTATGGAGTTCATGTGGATATTTACACTGACCACAAGAGCCTCCAGTATATCTTCAGCCAGAGGGAGCTGAACTTACGACAGAGACGGTGGTTAGAGTTACTCAAGGATTATGATGTCGATATCCTGTACCACCCAGGGAAGGCCAATGTTGTGGCAGATGCCCTTATTCGTATGTTGATGGGGAGTCTATCAGATGTGCAGCCAGAGAGGAGGGGCATGGTCCGCGAGTTACATCAGCTATCGAGCCTTGGAGTCCGACTGATTAGTTCTGATAGCAGTGGGGTTCGGGTTCGAGAGGTTGCCGAGTCTTCCATCGTCGAGGAGGTGAAGAGGCAACAGTTTGAGGATCCGATTTTGACACGGTATCGTGATACAGCTCTTCGTGAGGGGAAGGGTCCTTTTGAGGTAGCACCTGATGGGGTGCTAAGGTTTGAGGGCAGGTTGTGTGTTCCAGATATTGCAGGACTTGGCAGAAGCTCTAGGGGAAGCACACACGGCGTTACTCTATCCATCCGGTCGACAAAGATGTACCACGACCTCGATCTGTATTGGTGGGATGGCACGAAGAGGACGTTGCGAGTTTGTTGCTCGCGCCCGTGTTGTCGCAGTAAGGTAGAGCACCGATGCACGGTGGATTATTGCGACGATAGAGATCCCGACCGAAGTGAGGTGATCAACATGGACTTTATCACGGGATTACCTCGCACTCGGAGAAGCATGATTCTATCCGGGTTATCGTCGACGGTCGATTTAAATCAGCCCACTTTCTTCCGTCGGACGACTTTTTCTACCGAGGATTATGCTAGACTTTACATCCGAGAGATCGTGAGACTGCATGGGTCCCTATTTCTATCATATCGCATGAGGAGCCCGGTTACGCTAACTTCGAGGTCTTTCCGAGAAGGATTAGGACGCAGTGAGCCTCGATCGCATTCCATCCTCGCATGCACGGACAGCAGAGCGTACTATCCGCACTCGAGGATATCTGCGAGCCCGTGTTATTGATTTCAAGGGTAGCCGGGAGGATCATTTGCCGCTAGTAGAGTTTGCGATAATAACAGCCTACCACTCCAAAGATCCGATGGCGCCATGAGGCCTTATATGGAGGAAGTGCAGTCGCGATAGGTTGGTTTGATGTGGGCGAGGTTCAGTTGGTTGGGCCGGACTTGATACAGCAGGCAGTGGATAAGGTGAAGCTTATCCAGGAGCGGTTACTGACAGCGCAGAGTCGACATAAGTCGTATGCAGATCATCGGCGTCGACATTTGGAGTTTGAGGTTGCTGATTGGGTTTTCCTGAAGGTGTCACCCATGAAGGGTGTGATGAGATTCGGGAAGAAAGGGAAACTCAGCCCAAGGTGTATTGGGCCTTATCAGATTGTCCGCAGGGTAGGCAAGGTTGCCTATGAGTTGGATCTGCCGTCCGATCTGGAGGCAGTGCATCCGGTTTTCCATGTTTCTATGCTGAGGAGATGTATCGGAGATCCATCTAGAGTGCACCCGATTGACGATGTCCAGGTGACCGAGGGGTTGTCGTATGAGGAGATTCCCATAGCGATACTCGATCGTCAGGTTAGGCGACTACGGACAAAGGATGTGGCTTCCGTCAAGGTCTTATGGCGGAACGAGCACAGAGAGGAGATGACGTGGGAAGCAGAGGAGGACATGAGGCAGAGGTATCCTCACTTATTCCCCACACCTCAGGGTAACTCACTTTCCTACTTGCTGGTTTTAATTATCATATATGCTTAAGTGTTGTATTGTGGCATTTGCAAACTGTTTAAGTTGTGAGAAGTTATGTCGTTTCTGATTTAATTGAGTCTAGAAGGAACATTCGGGACGAATGTTTCTAAGGAGGGGAGAATGTTATACCCCGTATTTTCAGAGTATGTATGTGAGGACGTACGTACGAATATATATTAAGCCTTAATTAGGTAAAGGGCGAAATTGTGAATTCCAACGGAAAAGATTCCGAACCTTGTGAAGGAAATTTTACGGTTTTAATATTTTAATTTTTTTTTTTCGGATTTTTCCTAGAGATGAAATATTTTGGACCAATAGGAGGGCGACATGTGTCACCCTTAGGTGGCACATGTTGGACGAAAATTGTGGGCAAGTGGCCAAGTCAATTAGTCAAAGTCTTGGAAGATATTTTGTGGGGCAAGTGGAGGTGCCTTGGACGGTTTTTGGAGGAGCAAGTGGATAGCCACATGGCTCATTTTTGTGGTGGACATATGTCCCAAAGTTGTGGTGGACATATGTCCCAATGTTGTGGTGGACACTTGGTGGAAGACTCCACTCACACAAGCAACCAAATCTTCACCCTCCACTTGCTTGAATCTTGGCCATTGAAGGTTCTATAAATACCCCCCTTAAGTGCAAGACTTCTTCATCCACTTACCACTTTCCAAGTCTCCAATAATCCTTCCTCAGAAGTGCTCGCCCAAAACACCCTCCCCCCTTTCTAGTTGCTTCGTCTGAAACACCCCCCCCCTTGGTAGGAAAATTGTCTTCTAGTATTGTTGCTATCCCAAATACCTTATCCTAAATCCCTTGTTGTATTCCAAAGTTACCTCTATACTAAAAGCCCGAAAATACTACTTTATATCATTTAGTCACAAAACGAAACCCTAGTAAAATCTTCATAGTTGGTTGAAGTATTAAGTAGAAGTTGTTTAGAAACTTCTAAGGGTTTCTTGGAGCTATCGGAGCGTGCAAATTAGGAGCTAAACGTTGTTCAGGATCGACATTTAATCTTGGATAATTTTGGGCTTATCGAGGTAATAATCTTTGTCCTTCTATTGTAATTGGAGATTACATATTGTAGTAGTTTAGAATTAAGTATAAGATTTATAGAAGGATGGTATAAAAGAAGAGAATTGAACTGTACTTACACATTGGTGTATTCTGAGACTTGTGTAGTTTGGCGGGTAGAAATGCCCAATTTTCCGTAGAATAGAGAACCTTCTGCTTAGAATATTCTACAGAGTAGTCTAGACGTTGATAGACATATTTGACTATTATAGGTTGATACTCTGCGCGCGACATATTCGACTTGGCAGATGGATTTAGCCGATGAGGTATGTGATTCTTCCTATCCTCTTGAGCATGATACTTTTGAAATATATAGTACGGTAGACGTACATGTGTTAACTAAACTGGGTTTTACTTTGATGTCTTTTGACTTGAGTTTTAAATGATAAGAATCTTGGAATTATTTCAAAAGAGTTATGAATCATTTTTGAAAGAAAAGTAATACTTGGTTTTAAAAGCTTAAGAGTTATACAAGTTTTATGGGAAGTTAGGTATAACGACTTAAGAAAGATAAAAGGAACGGTTTACTTATTTGTTTATGAAAGTCTGGTATTTATTTCTGGAAAGTGTAGTAAGATGGTTTGATAAGTAAACATGTTATGATGCTACGTGTTTTAGTGTCTTGTGATGTTTGTGTAAGGGGGTTATTCTTGTTGTGCTTACGTTGTTAAACGATAAGCCCGTTATCGCTATTATATCACATACCCCGACTTGTTATGACGCCGAGACTTGCCACCCTCGATGCGAGAATACCTCATGCGGTCCACGTGACCTACGCGAGTCGCGGAGTTCCGTGATTGATCACTCCGGGTGTTACGCCGACGCGAGAATACCTACGCGTCCATAGGACTACGCGGACTTCGGGGTCGAGGATGATGCCATGGGTTAGCTACCCCGACGAGGAATACCTCACGCGCCTATGTGGCCTATGCGGACTGCGGGAGTTCCAGGATTAGGCACGCATAATGATACTATGGGCGAATGGTCTTGCTTCGATCATTAGCGGCCTAGAAAAGACCAGTTATGTTATATCTATTTTGCTCTTGGTTATGCTGTGGCACTATGTGCGGTTACATTGGTTGTTTCGTACATATTTGTAAAATTGGTTTTAAAATGATATGATTTCATTTAAGTACTTTACAGTTTCACATACTTTGTACTGTTATCGACCTCCTTCGGGCCGCGTCACGCCGCAGTAGAGGTACTCCTGTTGTTGATCCCCACTCCTAGGATCACCGTTTCTCTGGAGGCTTGTCTTTTGGGTATGATCTCCCTGCCATTGTAGCTTTATGTACATTCAGGGTATGGCGGGGCCCTGTCCCGCCATAGTTGTTTACATTCCTAGAGGTCTGTATTCCTGTTGTAAAATTGGGATGTAACTGTTCACTCTTGATGTATATATACATGCCGAAAGACAATCTTTTCTTGGATAAACTATTTCTCATTTCATAATTGTTTCATGTCTTGTTTTTATATTCCGCT
Source organism: Przewalskia tangutica (assembly GCA_029844215.1). Lineage (NCBI taxonomy): Eukaryota > Viridiplantae > Streptophyta > Magnoliopsida > Solanales > Solanaceae > Przewalskia > Przewalskia tangutica. The sequence goes on from CM056727.1 coordinate 114,386,933, forward strand.
GGTTACTCTGATGTATGTCTACTTAGGTTCCCGGGTAAGGCACCAGTCATGGGCCCGGGTTCGGGTCGTGACAGTTGAATCCTGAATTTCTACCGACAATAATAGAAGGGTGGAAAACAGATAAGAGAGGTACAAAGATATAGATGAATTCAAACGAAATGATAATATATATTCAGTATGATGTAGCCGAAGTGACAAATGTTGATGCAACCAAAGATACAACTGAGTTAATAAGTCCAACAGGAGGATAGAATAAATGTCATTTGAGGAGACAAATGGTAATAATGTGACAGAGAGATACTGGGAAAGGATATGGTAATAAATAAAATAAGGAAGACAACAATGGTAAGGTGGTAGAAGTAGAACAACTCATCGAGGACCCACAATTGATGGAAGAATCAAAAGCAACTCTTACTACTAAAGAATAGGTTGAATGAGCTTTTATATCAGCAAAAGTTAATGAGGAGCGGAATATATGTGCAATGGAAAGATGGTTCTCCGGTCTTGAAAATGATTCTTGAGGTAAGGGATAACATTAAACAAGGAATTTGGTGGGAAACACAGAGTGGTATGAATTGATAATCGTACCAAATTGGAAACATTACACGATGTAATACTATCAGAGTTTTCAAGGAAGAGTGGAAGATGTCAAAGAACTGCTACGTGGGGATTGATGGAATTTGTCAAGGCTAGGGTAGTATCTACCGGACGACATTGTCTCACATACCATTATAAATTGAAGCAGATGTACAAGGTAGTACCAGCCGGAATATTGTGGAAAATTCAAAAATAGAGGAAAATAGCACCGCATAGAGACTCTTTAACTTTGTTCAAGGTATTACATAAGATTCAGTTGAATATTCACAGGTAATTTGGTTCCTTACTTAACTATTTTGAATTGGTGAATTGCATGTGTGTTATATTGTGGCCCTGTGAGACATATGTTGATTTGCTGGATATAGATGGATAGACGCAATTATAAATGAAACTCTGCCGAAGTTTTTCTAGCATAAGACTTGTTATGAACATTCGAGGACGAATGTTTCTAAGGGGGTGAGAATGTTACACCTCGTAAGTTAAGGCAAGGATTAAGAACGTCATTAGGATTAATATTTCCAATTATCAAATTTAAATATATTATACGTGCTAATACGGATTAATTTTTAGTAATGACGAATGCGACCCCGGAAAATTCTTTAGTAATGGTGGTATATATACATATATAAATTCTATTATGGATTAGTAAGGTAGATAAGTTACAACGAAAAGAAATTAAGGAAACGAGTGTTGAGATTACTTGAATGGGGAATTAAGATTTATTGCTTGGATGGTTGATTTAACTTAAATATACAATAAGGGACTAAAATGTAGAATTTCAGGGGCCGATGTATAATTTAAAGACTAACTTTCAGATTTTAAGAGACATAACACCTTCTGAACTTTATTTCAAAATCTTTGCTTTCAAAATTCATTTCTCTCCTTTCTTTGCTTGAAGCAGCCGAGAACCCCACAAATCCAGAGCCAAAGTTCAAGTTTTTTTTTTCATCTCCATCTTCTTAACTTAATCCCTCCATAAATTCTAAGCCCAATTTGAGCACCCAAAAACAGTGGGTGTCACGCACTGCTTGGCCGGATTTGGCTAAGGATTTTCAACTTTGTTTGGAGAAATTATTGGAGGAAAACATGTGCAAATGATGGGGTAACAACATAGAACACTTGCATGTTGATTTGAGACTAAAGAAGTGTGAAAATTATAGAAAAACCATGACCAAAACAGTGACATTTTTCGCTGGGACAGTGAGCAGATTTTCGGGACTGCTGGACAGATTTTTAGTCAAATTTGGAAGGGAATATCTCCTAGCATATTAGGGTTTTTGGGTGTTTCAAAGGCCTAAAATGAAGTTCGTCGAGTCTAGTTTCCAAAGAAATAAACCACTCGTCGATAGGACACCGTAGTAGAGAGTTATGGACGTTACAAGTTCAACTAACGAAGTAGTGACTAAAAATCGGGACTGTTTTGGGGATTTAATTAAGGTATGAAAATTCTTCAATCTATGCTATAATTGAAGTTGCATATTATTGTAGTTGAAGTAATGGACTTGTGTTAGGAATAAATCTTGAATTTAGACATTGCATGTGAATAATTTGAATGTTGTAGCCGATACTAGGACTAATGTTACTAATCTTGGAATTGTCGTATTCGATTATTGTGTTGTGAAATTCGTCGCTACTTGGCATGTTGATATTGGAAGAGAATCTCGACATATAAGTTATAATTGTTCATAAAGAATTATTGGAACAAGATTGGACTCTAAGGAATTAAGAAAATGATTGGTTTTGTAAATATTGTCCAAAGACTTGCTTGGAATTTTTGGATATTATCGCGTCAAGTTATGGGCTGATTTTGTGAAGTTTAAATGTTGGGAATTTGACTATGAACATGTATATAAGTTATGGTAATTACTAATACATGTCTTAAATGAAGTAAAGTGTAAAAAGAGTGTTATGTTACAAATTATAGAACTTGGTTATTGTTGTTGTCATTAGAGTTGATGGATTATTTTAAGATTGTTCTAATATGGACTAAGAACTGAATTAACATGAGAAATAGGTGTAGTAATCACCTGGTTTGTTGTAGTTGTGATATCACTTAAAAATAAAAGAGAAGGAATATGTTATGATGACATAAATGAAATATCTGAGAATTTTGTGGTTATATATTTGAGTTATGACTTGCTGTTGGTATTGCTGGCTTGGTTTGAAATTTGTGGATGTACTTATAAACAGGGGAAGTGCTGCCCAAATTTCTGTAGAATAGGAAGTCGTCATTCAATTTAACTTGTGTTAGGAATCATAGAGTTGACAGACCTAATGTTATTATTATAGGTTAGAGTATTAGACGAGACATATTCTAGTAGTGAGTTGGTTAGCTCGACTATAAGGTATGTGAGACTATTCTTTTCTTCTTTGGCATGATGTTGTGAAAATCATCCTTCTTTCTTCTGGCATGATTTTAATGAAAGTAGGACGGACGTATGTGATTCCTTCAAAGTCTAGTTTTAATAAAATGATATATGATATGATAAGTGCTTTGACTTTTCAAAAGATGTTTTAAAATGATTCATGAGATTGTGCCTTGATTTTCTAAAGGATAGTTTATTTTACTTATTCAATTGAGTCTTATATGATGATTTAAAAAGGCATATGATTATTCCATTGAGTCTTATATGATGATTTAAAAAGACATATGATTATTCCATTCAGTCTTCTATGATGATTTAAAAAGGCATATGATTATTCCATTTAGTCTTATATGATGATTTGAAATGCACATGATTATTACATGGAGTCTCAGATGATGATTTGCATTGCATATGGTTTCTCATGATATTCTACTTGTGTAAGTTGTGATTGTATGTTATGAGGACCGAGTCCCAGAATGGGCTGGGTAGTTATATGTACAGAATATGAGGACCGAGTCTCAGAATGGGTCGGGTAGTTATATGTACGCAGTATGAGGACCGAGTCCCATAATGGGCCGGGTAGTTATATGTATAAAGCATGAGGACCGAGTCCCGGGATGGGCCGGGTAGTTATATGTACGGAGATGATCTTGATTATGATGATTGTTAGACATGCATGCCTTTTTTTCATATGGTACAGTTGCATTAGTATCTCTGATTTTTCATATATGTTTCATGTATCTTCTGGCCAATTACAATCCTCCTTACAGTAATTCATGTTTTACATACTCAGTACATTATTTCGTACTGATCCCCCTTTCTTCGGGGGACTGTGTTCATGCCCGCAGGTTCTGGTGTTCAGATAGGTGACCATCCAGTTTAGGACTTCTATTCAGCAGTTGGAGATCTCCATTGTTCCGGAGTCAGCTATTTGGTACAGAACCTCTTTATTTTGATTGTATATATTTATGGGCACGACGGGGTCCTGTCCCGTCTTATGTCACTATCGTACTCTTAGAGGTCTGTAGACAGTCGTGTGTGATAGATGTGTTTTGGACTTGTGTAGAACGTTATGCGGTTGAGCTAGCTGTATAATTGTGCTTGTTTTGGGGATGTTCCCGTATATAGTGGGGCAGCCTTGCCGGCTTGCCTATTATGACTGTTTCTTTGGTTATATGATGTTATTTGGTGGCAGCCTAGTCTGTCAGCCTGTTGTGATTGTTGATTAGTTGTGTGAGGCAGCCTTGTCAGCTCGCCTATTTTGGATTTATGTTATAGAAGCAGCATTGTGCTGCCGAAATTTCTATAGATCTCGGTATTAAATGGATTAAGAGTGACAGATCAGTAATGACGTCCAATTAGGATGTTTAGTCGCGGCCCGTCGGGTCGGGTCGTGACACTGCTGATGTACTTTTGTTGTGTATGTCTAAAGTGTCATCGGTGTGTGGGAGATAGAAGTTCTTAGACTTGAGGTCGATACCACCTTGTTTACGGAGTGATGTACTTTGATCCTGTCCTAAGCTCAAATGTCTTATAGGTTGAGACGCGACTTGATTTGGGTGCATTACAAAGTAGATTAAAGGTGGTAGTTGAGCCAAGATTATGATTCATTCCTCGGATGTGTATTCGAGAGAACACTCAGATTCTCATATGGTATTAGGTTGACTAAGTCGTTGGCCAACACAATGAACATGTCTTTGATATGGTCCTGTTGTCAACTAATATAGATGAGATATGATGATCAAGCCATTTGGATAGACACTTGACAAATCATAAGCTTGATTGAGTGTCGTGAATGAAAGGATTTTATCTTCCCACATAGAGGTTCAGTTCACATGTTTCGTGTAGCTAAACTTTACATATTGAGTTCGTCTTCCGGCGCAGTCTAGGAGTTCCGTGAAGACCCTAATGTTGTTAGTGTCAATATGTAATGGCCTGAAAGGTAACACTAAGTCAAATGTTCCGTCGATTGAAGGATGTAATTAGAGAAGAGATTATATATATATGTTCGGTTGATGATCGAGACATTAGAAAGAAAATATAAAACTAGGAAGAAATTGGAACAGGGTCGCGGCGCCTAAGGCTCAGCGCCGCGGCGCTAAATGTCCTGCGGGTCCGAGTTGGCCCAGTCTGCTGAGGTTTTATGGGCTGGCCCATTTGCGGAACCCTAGCTGTCCTTTTCAGCTATAAATAAGTGGGTTCCCCTCACATATTTTCTACACCAAAAGCAAGAGACTAATCTCTTCTAAAGCCCTGGAATCCCTATGTCACACCCCGAAAATCGGGCCCGTGACTGGTGCCTTACCCCGGGCACCCTAGCGATACAATATCAGAGAAAACCAGCGGAAATAAAAACTTTAAACATGAAATGAGAGACATGATAAATAAACAGGCCAACCAACACAGTTGCCTTCAGATATACATAAAACCCGAGCTTTAATCCTTTTACAACCCTGCCCACAACAGTTCTACAGACTTCTAAGATTTACAACAACTATGACGACAGGCCCCGCCATACCCCTGAATGTACAAGAACCTATAACTCAGGGAACACATACCAAAAGATAAGCCTCCGAGAAACGGAGCTTCCCAACACGCCGAATGTGATCCTATAAGCGGGGATCGATCGATGTACCTTTTACTGCGGATTTAACGCACTTCAAGGAGGTCGATAACAGTACCAAGTATGTGAAATCAGAATATCGTAAATGAAATCATAATAGTCTATATAAGGTGAGACATGTATGATGACCAACTACAAGACATAACATATAACCGCATTACCTCAAGTCGTGGACTCACGCTCCAAATCATTACTCGTGCGTGGAATTTCTTCCTCACCGCTAGCTTTATGATATAACAATACCAAGGAGTATACATGAACACTGTGTCCCACGTGTCATAAAACCGTGACAGACAAGTACAACTACCGGATCCGACCGTGCTAATAATACAATGCAACCACAACCACGGCGTCACGGCAAGTGCGAGAGCCGACTCATCGGATACCAAGGCCGGCCACGTAGTGACCGGCAAGTACGAGGGTGACCACCAGGACCAAGGTCAGATCACGAAACCGTCACTATAATCGAACGGGGCAAGTGCGAGGGTGACTACCGATACCAAGGCCGAATCACCACGAGGCGGCAAGCACGAGCCGACCACCGATACCCAGCCGAACAGAAGAAACCTCAACTACCAACCCTCATCGAGACGCAGAACACGTAAACACCACACTTGCACAACAAAGGCTATCATCACAAGCATAGGCAAGTTTCACAACAACAAGCATAGGAATGTTTCACCACAACAAGCATAGGCATGTTTCACATCACTCAAAGTACCTTCATTTTATGCCAAAGTCCGGGTTTTAACCCTAAAGTACTACGTACGTTAAATTCTTTAAAAGAGATCCATTACTTATCAAAGTCACCCGATACCCGTAGTATTAGAATGACCAACCCACATTCCTTTTCAAAATCAAGTAACAACATTCTTTTCCTAAGTTCCAGTTTGCCTAGTTTCAATTACTCAAGCTTCTCATTTTCAAATGGTTTCATAGTTCATAAACTTAATCACTTGATTTCTTTTTAGAACAATTGAGTAATATATGTCTCACGTGAGAGTAGGTTATTCTTGTTTACAACATTCTTATTACAGCAGACATGATCTAGAAAATGTAATATCATTTTGTCTCATCTTAGTTAATATGCAGATGTAGGTTTCTACTGGTTTTAATACAATTCATCATTTTTCAATACATTTTCCTTTATTAACGCCGCAGTTGGTCCTGTCAATACACATTCGATTTCCAAATCAAGAAACATTATCCTTTAAATAAAACCAAGTACTCATTACTCACGAATGAGGTTTCACACAAACATTCACATTAAAACAAATAAGTTAAGTCTCTTATCTTATAAGATCAAGTCTCTTAACTTCTAACATTAGTAAACCATTTTCTTTACCTCTCTTAAGACATTATACCTAACTCCCCATAAAGCTAGTATAACTCTTTTTAAAACCTTTAAAACTAAGTGTTACTCTTCCTTCAAAACGATTATAAATCTTTTGAAATACATCAAGTTCTTTATTATAACAAGCCGATAATTCACATCGATTACCTTTTAAAACCACAAAGTATTTTCTTACCTACATAAAGCCGTTATAACCAACTTCCCATAAAGCCGTTATAACACTTTATGTTTTAAGACACTCAAACACGCTAACACATGCGTCACCGTACTACATAGTTCACACATATCATGCTAGAAGAGATAGGAAGAGGTTCACATACTCGCGGCGATTATCGACTAATAGCAAAACGCCCGAGTACCTCAAACCGTCGGCTACTCCTTAGTCCGTAAGATTACGCCACACGTAGCACTTCAACCTATAAGGCCACGCGCTTATTAAAAATCTAGATCTTAACGTAGAACATTCTACGTAAAATTGAAGACTCCCCGCAACGGCAGAAACTCCTTCTTTCATCGGTCGGCTACCAAGCCAACCAGGGGGGGGGTTAACACGTCTAACCGGACGCGTACAATTCTACTATACAGTAATACAACACAAGTCTACTGTAATACAGTCCTATGTAATTACAGTTCAGTTCAATTCTTTATTCTTCAGGCTTAAGTCAAAAGACATTGCCAACAACTACGTTCAGTTCTATATATAGTATACAACACTATATTTCAACACTTATGTAATTTCCAATTACAATAGGGGGACAAGATATTTACCTCGATAAGCCCAAAAATTATCCGAGTTTAAAGTCGCTCCTGAGCAAGGTTTAGCTCCTACTCCGAGTGCTCCAATCCGCTCCAACAACCCTTAGAAGTTCTAACCAACTTCTACTCCAAAACTTCAACCAACAGTGAAGGTTTCCTTAGGGTTTCGGTTTGAGACTAAAAGGACAAAAGGTAGTATTTCCGGACTCTACGTATAGAGGTAACTTTGGAATACTACAAGGTATAAGGCTAAGGTATTTTGGGCATTATAACAATACTTGGAGGAGTATTTCAATACCACAAAAAGGGGGGTACCACACGAGAACAACACCCTAAGGGAGGGGGGGGGTGTTCTCGGCTTTAGGCTCACAAAGGGGGAAGGTTTCGGCCAAAAGGCCTTCACAAGGGGGAGAGGGGCTCTTGGACGAGAGTCAACAAGAGGGAGGGGAGGGGTTCTCAAGACTTAGGCAAGTGAAGAGTGGATGAAGAAGTCTTCAAAGAGAGGGGGTATTTATAGCAAAACCAAAGGCCAACCAATGGCCAAGATCAAGCCATGTGCAAGGCAAGTGTAAGGCCAAGATCAAGCCAAGTGCACCCACAAAACACTCCACAAAACACTCCACAAAACAAGCCACAAAGCAAGGCACAAAAGGAGGGACCAATCGGCCAAGGCCAAGCCTCCTCTTTGCCGTCCAATGAGGGTGACAAGTGTCACCCTCCCGTTGGTCCAAAATTGTTCATCTCTCGGAAAAATCCGCAAAAATAAGAAATGGCATAGGCGAATTTCTCCAACGTAAGTGGGAAACGTTTCGTCGAAAACGACTTAATCGCACTTGTGCCCAAATTTCGAATCCAATGCCTAACTTAAGGCTCAATTTCAGACGACGTCCATACGCATACATACTGCGGAAATACGGTATAACATTCTTCCTTAGAAACATTCGTCCGAATGTTCCTTCAGGTCTCAAAACAAGCGGCGTCGGTATAGTCTTCACCGCTATACGCATTTAAAATAATCATGCCACACCGCCACAAAACACACGCTCACTTCTCCCTTTCTCGTAGTACTCCACGAACACTCGAACTCGTTCTAGTATCCGCACCACACTTCACAACGCTCGCTTTCCAACCCTCGAGTCACTACCTCCAAACTTGGTCATCTCACTAACCTCGATTTCCCTAAGGCCATTCCCGCCTTCACGAACTGATTCTCGATCGAACGATCCACGAACTCATACGATGGTCATCTAAACTTGGGCCTAGCACCCTCGTGACCCTACCACGGAGGACCACCGAATCGACCCCACCCCAAACCGGGTTACTGGGTTGACCCAAATGGTCCTCAACCCGACCCCAACCGCCAACTCTTGCTCGCCGACACGGACCAATCTTACCTATTCAAGCCATGAAAGCTACCACTTCCATCCCACATTACTCATGGACTTATCACACAATTATAACCCACGACACTACGCATTCTGATAAAGGTCAAACATAAAAAAATAAATCTTTTACTCAAGACGACCTTACCTGTAAGGTCTCAACATAAAATGTCCTAAAGTTCACACTTTCCATGCCCCCAGGCTTACCCTTTTTCATCAACCATGCTCCTAAATCACATTTTTGCACAAAGCTATCCGAACATAACACTAAACACATCATCAACATCAATACAATATAAGTCTCTAGAGGGTTAAGGATATACCTGAAAATAGGCGGTTCAAAGGACCGCTAAAACTGGGAACTCCCACCGCGACCTCTACCGGGGCCTTCCGGTGTACGAACATCCTGCCTGGTTACGGAAGGTGAAGAACCCGCAACTGCTCTAGTAGTCCTTGCTATCCTACCAGCTACTCGGCCTGACAGTCTCTGCCGGGATGGCCTGTTGGCCGCAAAAATAACAATCTCCCGAGTTAGTACGACACTCTCCTTATGGAGCTTTCCACAACAGCCACACCGAGACAAGGGCAACCTCATCCGCGAGCACTCGCTCCCGAAAATCTGAAACTGGAGCCCCGACTGCTCCCGAATATCCCGGCGTCCCAAAGCCGTGAGGACCACTCAGATCGGGCGAGGTACATAACTAGTTCGCACCGAGACGGTCCGCCTCGAAAGTCACCAAAGGACCATGCTGTTCGCCTCTTCTGCCGACCTTGGTCATTCCGCCGATTTATCCGCCTCACATCCAGTGTATACGCTGCGTGCGGCAATGTCCATGCCCTACAAGAGCTACACGAACAACTCTGCAAGGCAATCATCGAGCCTGTAACATATCGGTGCACTCGATCCTCCATACTAGCTACTAACGCGGGACGCACGCCAATGAGTCAAACTCCACATTGTACTCGAACCAGACGCCTGCTCGCCAGAACACCAAAACTGCTTACCGAGCCTCCTCATCCGGGAGGCAAGAAATGTGCAAGAAAGGCCTCGAGAACTCGTTCCATACCACTGGAAGTGCATGCTCTCCTCGACAGCTCCCAAGAATCAAACCGATCATTGCGGTATCACGCAGATTGATGTGAACCTAGGGCCACCGACTCGATCTCCGATGCCTTGATCACTCACGATCCAGAATCGCTTCGGATGAACTCCTGCGGATCATCCTCGTGCCTCGACCCATAAAACTCGGCGGCCTACAACTCGTAAAATCCGTAGCCTCGAACTATCTCGATCTAGGGTGAACCATCGCATCGAACCGCCGGCGGCTAGCTCTATCCTCAAGTCCGGCCACAACCCCGCCATTAATCGCCCACTTGTAACTCATCTCTCTGCTTCCGCATCGCGGATCGGAGGCTCGTGCATCGTGGTCTCTGCCGCTCTACTCGCAGATCCCTCATCGCTTGCCCTTCTCGGGCGGGTTGCCTTCGCAGAGGCATAATCGGTAAAACGAAACACGTCGGAGGGTCCAACTTATCACACGACTCTAAGGCACGATCTCAGAATGAGAAGAATGGAAACCAATCCTAAATGTCATATAGCCTCCTGATTATAGATGTGGTGCACAACACACAGATAATCAAGACTCTACTAGACACGGTCTGTAGACACTTTCCGAGGATTAATCGCTCGATACCACTTTGTCACACCCAAAATCGCCCGTGGATCGTGCCTTACCGGCACCCTAGCGATACAATATCGAGAAAACCAGGAAATAAAAACTTTAAACATGAAATGAGAGACATGATAAATAAGCAAAGCAACCAAAGCGATTGCCTTCGGATATACATAAAACCCAGCTTTAATCCTTTTACAACCCCGCCACAACAGTTCTGCACTCTAAGATTTACAACAACTATGACGGACAGGCCCCGCCATACCACGAATGTACAAGAACCTATAACTCGTGGAACACATACCAAAAGATAAGCCTCGGAGAAACGGAGCTTCCCAACACGCTGAATGTGATCCTATAAGCGGATCGGCGATCGATGTACCTTTTACTGCAGATGAACGCACCGGCGAGGTCGATAACAGTACCAAGTATGTGAAATCAGAAATCAGTAAATGAAATCATAATAGTCTATATAGCGAGAGACATGTATGATGACCAACTACAGTACATAACATATAACCAGTTACCTCAAGTCAGGGACTCACGCCCTCCAAATCATTACTCGTGCCCGTGGAATTTCTTCCTCACTGCCGGCAGTTTATGATATAACAATACCAAGGAGTATACATGAACACCGTGTCCCACTGTGTCATAAAAACCGTGACAGACAAGTACAACTACCGGATCCGACCGTGCTAATAATACAATGCAACCACAACCACGGCGGCACGCAAGTGCGAGCCGATCATCGGATACTGGCGGCCACGTAGTCGACCGGGGCAAGTACGAGGGTGACCACGGGGACCGGCGTCAGATCACGAAACTTCGTCACTATCTCGAGCGGGGCAAGCGAGGGTCGACTACCGATACCAAGGCCGAATCACCACGAGGCGGCACGCAGAGCCGACCACCGATACCCAGCCGAGCAAGAAGAAACCTCAACTACCAACCGCCTCATCGAGAGACGCGGTAACACGTAAAACACCACACTTGCACAACAAAGGCTATCATCACAAGCATAGGCAAGTTTCACAACAACAAGCATAGGAATGTTTCACCACAACAAGCATAGGCATGTTTCACATCACTCAAAGTACCTTCATTTTATGCCAAAGTCGGGTTTTAACCTAAAGTACTACGACGTTAAATTCTTTAAAAGAGATCCATTACTTATCAAAGTCACCCGATACGTAGTATTAGAATGACCAACCCACATTCCTTTTCAAAATCAAGTAACAACATTCTTTCCTAAGTTCGGTTTGCCTAGTTTCAATTACTCAAGCTTCTCATTTTCAAATGGTTTCATAGTTCATAAACTTAATCACTTGATTTCTTTTAGAACAATTGAGTAATATATGTCTCACGCGAGAGTAGGTTATTCTTGTTTACAACATTCTTATTACAAAGACCATGATCTAGAAAATGTAATATCATTTTGTCTCATCTTAGTTTCTATGCGGATGGAGGTTTCTACCGGTTTTAATACAATTCATCATTATTCAATACATTTTCCTTTATTAACGCTGCAGTTGGTGCATTAATACACATTCGATTTCAAATCAAGAAAACATTATCCTTTAAATAAAACCAAGTACTCATTACTCACGAATGAGGTTTCACACAAACATTCACATTAAAACAAATAAGTTAAGTCTCTTATCTTATAAGATCAAGTCTCTTAACTTCTAACATTAGTAAACCATTTTCTTTACCTCTCTTAAGACATTATACCTAACTCCCATAAAGCTAGTATAACTCTTTTTAAAACCTTTAAAACCAAGTGTTACTCTTCCTTCAAAACGATTATAAATCTTTTGAAATACATCAAGTTCTTTATTATAACAAGCGATTACAATTCACATGATTACCTTTTAAAACCACAAAGTATTTTCTTACCTACATAAAGCCGTTATAACTAACTTCCCATAAAGCCGTTATAACACTTTATGTTTTAAGACACTCAAACACGATTAACACGTATACGTCTACCGTACTACATAGTTCACACATATCATGCTAGAAGAGATAGGAAGAGGTTCACATACCTCGCGAAGATTATCTACTAATAGCAAAACAGTCCGAGTACCTCAAACCGTCGGCTACGCCTTAGTCCAGAAGATTACGTCACACGTAGCACTTCAACCTATAAGGCCGCGCGCTTATTAAAAATCTAGATCTTAACGTAGAACATTCTACGAAAATTCAAAGACCTCCCCGCAATGCAGCGTAAAACTCCTCTTTTCATCGAGGCTCACTACCAAGCCAACCGGGGTTAACACGCCTAACCTGGACGCTGCACAATTCTACTATACAAGAATACTACACAAGTCTACCGTAATACGCCCTATGTAATTACGATTCGATTCTTTATTCTTGTGCTTAAGTCACTAGAAATTTCCAACAACTACGTTATGTTCTATATATAGTATACACCACTATATTTCAACACTTATGTAATTTCCAATTACAATAGTGGGACAATATATTTACCTCGATAAGCCCAAAAATTATCCGAGTTTAAAGTCGCTCCTGAGCAAGGTTTAGCTCCTACTCCGAGTGCTCCAATCCGCTCCAACAACCCTTAGAAGTTCTAATTAACTTCTACTCCAAAACTTCAACCAACAGTGAAGGTTTCCTTAGTGGTTTCGGTTTGAGACTAAAAGGACAAAAGGTAGTATTTCCTGGACTCTACGTATAGAGGTAACTTTGGAATACTACAAGGTATAAGGCTAAGGTATTTTGGGCATTATAACAATACTTGGAAGAGTATTTCAATACCACAAAAGTGGTACCACACGAGAACAACACCCTAGGGAGGGTGTTCTCGGCTTTAGGCTCACAAAGGGGAAGGTTTCGCCAAAAGGCCTTCACAAGGGGAGAGGGCTCTTGGACGAGAGTCAACAAGAGGAGGAGGGTTCTCAAGACTTAGGCAAGTGAAGAGTGGATGAAGAAGTCTTCAAAGAGAGGGTATTTATAGCAAAACCAAAGGCCAACCAATGGCCAAGATCAAGCCATGTGCAAGGCAAGTGTAAGGCCAAGATCAAGCCAAGTGCACCCACAAAACACTCCACAAAACACTCCACAAAACAAGCCACAAAGCAAGGCACAAAAGATCGGCCAAGTGCCAAGCCTCCTCTTTGTTGTCCAATGAGGGTGACAAGTGTCACCTCCGTTGGACCAAAAATGTTCCGTCGCTCACAAAAATCCGCAAAAAAAATACTAAATGACATAGCCGGAATTTCTCCAACGTAGTTGGGAAACGTTTCCGTAAAACGACTCTAATCGGCACTTGTGCCCAAATTTCGAATCCAATGCCTAACTTAAGGCTCAAATTTCGTACGTACGTCCATACGTACATACTCTGGAAATACGGGGTATAACACCCTAGCATTCCAAGAGTTAGAAAATTACATCAAAGTTTTGACTTGCAAATCGAGGGACTTTTGTTTGCGCACCCTCGGACTACACAAAGCTTCAAGTTTTCAGATTACTATCTACAAATGTAAGTCTTCGTTCGAAGTATTACATTCTTGTTTTGTATTATTTACATTATATAATCATACTACAGTTTGACCGCCATGTCGAGTTTGAAACATAAATTTTCAAATTCCGCTGCGTGTACGAACCTGACAAAACACTTACAGTTTTGTGAAGGATATCTTCCTTTCAAGTACCTTGGTGTGCCTTTATCCTCCAAAAAATTGACTATCACTCAGTGTCTACCTATGGTGAAAAAGATTACTGCAAGAATCAAATGTTGGTCTTCTAAGCTACTATCTTATGCTGGAAGGCTCCAACTTATCAAATCAGTTATTTTTGGCATTCAAACATATTGGGCACAGAGTTTTCTCTTGCCTAAGAGAATTATGAGGCTTATTGATAGTGTTTGCAGGACTTCCCTGTGGACATGAGATTTTAGTATATAAAAAAACACACTGGTCTCATGGGCTAAACGTGTCTACCTAAGACAGTATGGGGGCTGAATATCATGAATTTATGCAACTGGAATAAAGCTGCAATTATTTAGCAATTGTGGGCTGTCTCTGAGAAAAAATATTGCTTATGGATCAGGTGGATCCACATATATTACATGAATAATGAGCCTGTGGAATTCTTCCCCATCCCTAGTTCTGCTACTTGGATGGTCAGGAAAATTATACAGGCAAGGAATTTTATACTACAAGCACCTTCTATTCAGGGGAATCTGCAAACTAGATTTTATGATGTGATGGACAAGGGAAATTTCTCTCTTAGGAAGATGTATATTGGAATGATCCCCCAGCTTCCCAAAGCCCCCTGGAAGAGCATCACCTTACACCATAATGTTCATCCTAGACATAAATTCATAGTATGATTGGCACTGATGAGAAGGTTAGCTACAATTAACAGGCTGCTGAAATTTAGCATCCATGTGGATCTAACTTGTGTATTTTGTGGCTCCACTGTTGAAACACTCAACCATCTATTATTTGAATGCAACACTATCAAACCGGTGGTCCGCTGCTGTTTGGCTTTGTAATTAGCATTTTTGGTCAATAAAATAATTTATTTTAAAAAAAATCCAGACGGAAGAGAGTATAATAATAATAATAATAATAATAATAATAATAATAATAAATGTAAAAATTGATAATAGGATTTCCTAATAAATGAATTCATAGAAATATAGTTTTTAGTTTTGCCTAAACATCCCAAATTTACTTGGAAATTTTCATGCGGAATTAACGGCTGATTTCTATGGTAAAAATCTGCTGGAAAATTCTTCTTTTCCACTAATTTATACCAAATATTTCTTGTGAATTTATCATATTTCTTGCGGAAATATTCCCAAATAATTTCATGTGAATTCAAAATTCCCTGGAAATTTAAATTCTCACGTAATAATTGTCCATGAAGGTATTTTCATCGAATTTTTTTCACAGAAAAATTCCTAAGAAACTAAATTACCTGCGGATTTTTCTATATAATCCCCGAAAATCTTCATGTAATATGTATTTTCCTAGTAATAGTACTTCTTTCTTATCTTTTTTTTTCATTATCCGCATGTTCTAACTTAGAGGGTTTGCCAAATGGGTAGTAGCTCGTCAGGTCTAAGAGCTAGATTTGGGTCGTAACAAGAATGACTCAGTGGGTTCGCTTGATGAAAGTTAAGACATCGGGTGTCAGTCACGCGTCCTGCAATTTTGGACGTGACAACGCTTCCTAGGAGTTGTTTTTGTCCTAGTATAGATTTTTATTCCAATTAAAATATGTTTATTTTGCATAATGTTGGGTCAGGTCTGAATTTTTCTTTTCCTTTCCTGAGTACCTATCATGGCTAGAGATGGCAGTCGATCCTGGATCGGTGGATCCAGATTCATTTTATAGAATATGGATCTTCAAAATTTGGACCTGACGGATCCGGATCGGACCCGGATCCGTTTCTGACGAATCGGATCTGGATTTTATATTTGAGATCCGTATCCGATCCAGATCCAACCCGTGGATCTGTTTTTTTATTAAATATATTCATAACCTAAAATGTTATTGTTTCATGGACTCGCATTGTTCAGGAAATTGCTGGAAAAGAGCATAAGCTTGGGATCGTCGAGTGTCTAGTACACGTTTGTGCTCTCATAGGAGATACAGAGTTATAGAGCTTCAGCTTTATGGAGCTTAAATTAATACATATTATAATACTTTTTATTTCGATTTGGCAACAATTAGGTATAAGCAGATATTGTTATTCATGTTACCAAATTACAAACTCTTCTATTTGATGTAAAGAATTTATTGTGCGAAAAATCTAATATTACATTGGAATTTAAAAAATAAAAATATTTGATACATATCATAGTACTTTTTAAAAAAACTGATTTGGCTAATTTACCAGTTTTATTTTAAAAAAAAAATTGATTTGGCAAAAATTAGTAATTAGTACAGAGAGTAAAAAATTCTCATTTTATATGTGGATTCAGATCCGATCCGTGGATTTGGATTTGGATCTGATTTTTATGGATCCGGTGGATTTGATGTATGAAAAACGAATCTGGATATGGATCTAGTAAGATCCGATTCGTTGTAATCTCTAACCATGGCCCTCTAAATAAAAAAATAAAATTTAACTTTATATATTAAATAGAAAAAGACAGCATTGACCAATTGTTATAAAGGGAGCGGAGAGCTGAAAGGCACA
Source organism: Przewalskia tangutica (assembly GCA_029844215.1). Classification (NCBI taxonomy): domain Eukaryota; kingdom Viridiplantae; phylum Streptophyta; class Magnoliopsida; order Solanales; family Solanaceae; genus Przewalskia; species Przewalskia tangutica. The sequence goes on from CM056727.1 coordinate 114,403,859, forward strand.
CGAACAAAACTAGCATTATGAAGCTCCAGGACTTGTGCAATATTGTGTTAGTGCTGCTGCTATCTTCATCATCAGTTGTTGTCTTTGGCCTTGAAAACTATAGCAGAGTTGACTTCCCAGCTAATTTCGTTTTTGGTTCTGGAACTTCTGCCTACCAAGTTAGTTTCAACTTTTCCTCTTAATTCATTCCCCTGATATATGCTCTTACAAGAAAGTGTTTGTGGTGAAGGGGAGGGTTTTCGTTACTTCATAACTTAGATAAAAAAGTGTTGTTGAGTAATTGTCATAATACGTGTTTAGTATGCCAAGGTTGTGAAATATTTAACAGTAGCTAGTGATGATTTATCCAAAAAGGTAGAGGGCGCAGCATTTGAAGATGGAAGAACACCAAGCATTTGGGATATCTTTGCTCATCAAGGTTTCTTTCTTTATCATTTTACAGCGGAGGTTTAGTGTGGTTGGTGATCAAATCACAATAATATATTACCCTAAAAACTGTCAATTGTTTTGAGAAGAATCAACAGCACATATTGTTTTAGCTTACAATTAAACTTAGGGTATGCATGATCAACTACAAACTAACCTACACTTTGTGATAAGTGATAAAATTTAACTTCTAAATCTAAAAATATATTCTCTCTATTCCATAATAAGTAGTGTTTTTAGCTTATGCACGTCTCTTAAGTAATTGTTCACTCCTAGAATATTATCAGTGTTTTTTACTAACTTACCCCTAATTAATCTCTAAAAAAGAAAAACTACTTAATGATTTTTTATTATGTAAATAAGGGTAATTTTGGAAGAATAAGGTCAACTTCTTCGTGAAATTCTAAAACATCACTTATTTTGAAATAAATAAAAAGTCTAAAATATCATTTATTATGAAACACACCAAGTATGATAATATATTAAGTTGTACTATCAGTTGACTTCAAATTTTATATGTAACGACGTTTTTTATATCAAGCAAGCAGCGTCACCAGATGTTAAAATATTAACATCAGGCGTCATTTCATATGTATTTATAGTCTATAATAATTCGTAACATATCTACTATTTATTTAATTATTATAACTACATTATTGAGATGGTGAGCAACTTCTACAATCATAACACTACTTTATTCATTGTTAGGTTATTATGACGGAGCCACAGGAGACACAGCATGCGATGTATACCATAAATATAAGGTATGGATCTAAAAGAATTAATCTCTTCAAAACATATATATACAAGTTATAATAGGAGAATTTTATTCCTACTTTACATCTAAATCTCTATTCTATAAAGAGACTAACTATACAATTATGGTAATATTACAATCCTAATTAAGGTATAAGACTAATATACAAATTACCATAAAACTAATATACAAACTATTACACAGATTGGGCAATGGGCTAGGCTCACTGCTTAACACACCCCCGCAATCATAGCGAGCGGTCTTCGTACACTGAGACTGTCTCTAAAATTTTCAAAAAGGACCGAGGGAAGACCCTTTGTAAAGATGTCTGCAATTTGATATCTGGAAGGGACATGACAGATGCGTACTTGTCCTTTAGCTACCTTCTCTGGAACAAAGTGAATATTCATCTCAATATATTTAGTACGCTGGTGCTTAATTGGATTACCAGAAATGTAGATGGAACTTATATTGTCACAATACACTAAGGTAGCTTTCTCAATTGGACAATGAAGCTCTAAAAGTACATTTCGTAACCAACATGACTCAGAAACCACATTGGCTACCCCTCGATATTCGGTCTCTGCACTTGAACGTGAAAACATGGATTGACGTTTGACAGACCATAAGACCAAGTTATTACCTAAAAACATGCAATAGTCAGACGTAGACCGTCTGGTGTTAGAACAACCATCCCAATCAGCATTTATATAGAAGACTAGTGTAGACGTCGACGAATGATACAAATGCAAGCCATAATCAATTGTTCCCTGAATGTACCTAAGAATGCGTTTGAGCACATTCATATGTTCAACTCTGGGATCATGCATAAACAAACACACCTGTTGTACGGCATATGTTATATCAGGTCGCGTGAACGTCAGATACTGAAGGGCGCCTGCAAGACTACGATAGCTGGTCGGATCGTCATAAGGAGAGCCAACTGCAACACCCAACTTGGGTTTAGTATCCACTGTAGTAGAAGTGGACTTACATGATGACATCTCAGCCCTCTCAATGATCACTGTTGCATACTTCCTCTGTGATAAGAACAGTCTGTCTACATGACGAGTGACAACAATCCCCAAAAAACAACTCAATGGGCCCAAGTCTTTTATGACAAACTCAGAAATGAGCATTGTTATAATAGACTTTCGCAAAGCATCAGAGAAGGCAATCAAAATAATAGCATCCACATATAACAGTATATAAGCCATGGAAGAACCCCGACGATATATGAATAAAGAATTATCAGACCTGCTGTGAGAGAAACTCATAGTCGAAACATAGTCAGCAAACCTCTATACCAAGCCTGTGGAGACTGCTTAAGCCCATACAAGGACTTCTTCAATAGACATACATGATTAGGATATCTAGTATCCCTAAACCCCAAGGGCTGATGCATATACAGTCTCCTTGAATCACCATGTAGGAAAGCATTATTCACATCTAGTTGATGAATGAGTCATGATTTCGAAAGAGTCAAGCTGAGCACAGTACGAATAATAGTCGGTTTGACCACCAGGATAAATGTCTCACCACAATTCATGCCAACCTGCTGAGTTTTACCATCACCTACAAGTCGAGCTTTATTCCTTGCAAATGAACCATCAGAATTCCTTATGAGCAAAAATCCACATAGACCGAATAATATTAAAACCAGATGGACGGGGTATCAACTCCCACATCTTATTATCAATAAGAGCATTATATTCACTGGTTATGCCAATTTTCCAAATATGGTCATTTAAGGCAGACACATGATTACGGAGTAAGAGTGATTTAAGAACATTAGAATTCAAATTAAAATATCTTTTTGGTTTAAAAATACTCCGTTGACTGCGAGTGACTGGACCATGACTCTGGACTGGATTGGGTGAATTTTGGGAATTTTGAGAATTGTCGAAAATCTTCGTCGAAGGCGCCGGAGACGAATTTTGGGACAACTCTGAAAAATGACGGAGAATATAGGGGGAGATATCATCATCCAAAAATCATACGAACTAGGCATGAGTTGTTCTACTTTAGAAAAGGGGATTTGGACTCATCAAAGATAACATGACGACTAATGATGATTCGTTTAGAGGATAAATCAAAGTATTTATAACCACGGTGATTTGACGGATAACCCAAAAATGCACAAGGGGTAGAACGTGTCTGAAGTTTATTGATTGAGGTGGATGAAAACAGTGGATAACATAAGCATCCAAAGACTCTAAGATGAGAATACGAAAGAGTTTTATTATATAAAATTTGAAAAGGGGATGAATATGTCAAACCTTTGGAAGGAAGAATTTTAAGAATATCGATAGTCATTTGTAGACCATGATGTCAAAAATATAAGGGTACAGAAACATGAATCAAGAAAGTTCATATAATATTATTAATGGTACGAATTTTGCGTTCGACTTTCCCATTTTGTGAAGATGTATTAGGACAAGAAAAATGAAAATTAATTCCATTATTAGCACAAAATTTCTGAAACTCTCCATTGTCATATTCTTTGTCATTATCACATTGGATATTCTTGATTTCTCGTTCAAATTGGGTTTTAATGAAAGCTCTAAATTTCTGGAAGATGGAAACTTGAGATTTCTTCGCTATTGGAAACGTCCATAAAAATTTAGAATAATCATCTAAAAATAGAACATAATAACGGTGACCCAAAGAACTAAGAACATGAGATGTCCATAAATCGCTATGAATAATATCAAATGACATTGAAGTAGTAGAAGTAGAGGCGACAAATGGAAACCTAACAATTTTTCCTAAAGAACAAGATTGACAATTCAGAGTACTATGTGTACCCTTACACGAAATAAGTTTATTTTTATCTAGAACAAACAAAATAGACGGTCCTGGATGACCTAGACGATCATGCCATAAAGAAGGAACAAGAGCTACAAAAGTGGAAGGCATGGCTAGACGCGAGGAACCAAGACTTGGTGTGATTGGATAAAGATCTCTCCTACTGTCACATCTCATGAGAGGACTCCCCGTCTTGAAATCTTTCACAAAAACCCAAACGGATCAAAATCAATAGAAACCCAATTATCAATGGTGAATTTACGGACATAAACTAAATTTTTAATTAGTTTTGGAGCATGAAGAGTATTTTTCAAGACAAGTGGTGGATGAGGAGGAGACAAAGTTTTATGACTATAACTCTTAATTGGAATTGAATTTCCATTACCCACAATTATACCACGATTACTGCTCAAATTGGAATAAGACGAGAGAGTACCTTGGTCAGATGTCATGTGGGTAGTGGCGCCGGTGTTCATATACCAATTCGGGTCTGGTTGAGTCATCCCAAGCGTATGCATTGATGCTTCAATGTCGGTATGCGTGGGTCCTATTGTGTGATGGGCCTGAGGAGGGCGAGGCCCAAGTATACTGCATCACTGGGCGCCATGTTCGGTCCGAACTCGAGTCCGACATAAGAAGTTGGGTCATGGGCGCCAGACGGCCGAGATCGCGCGCCGCGACGTCAGAATGCCGATCGCGCGCTGGGACCCACTGACACTATCCAGGGGCCTACTGTGGGCACCAGAACTGCTTCTGCTGCTAACTGTTACCGCCGTAATTTTTGTCATTGTTTTTCCAATTTTGGTCCTTTTTACCACCACCGTTGTTGCGATTGTGGCTCGAGTTGGTAGAACCGGAAGGAGAAAAATTAGACTCAGTTGTCATGACTACAGGACTAGCCCCAATAGCCATCTTCTTAGCCAATCCGACTTCTTCCAATGTAAGCATGAATCGGGCCTGATAAAATTCTGGCAGGGGGTTACTCTGACGAATAACTGAAGCAACACCGTTATAGGCCTCTGACAGGCCTGCAACCATCTGAAGAAAAAGACTACTATTGCTCACAGGAGCACCCACATTGCGAAGTTGATCCGCCAACTCCTTCAGTCGCTGACAATAAGAAGAAACGTTAGGAAAATTTTCCATAGCAACCTTAGAAAATTCCTACTCAAGGATAACAATGCGATAATGAATGTTATCTTGGAAGATATCACGCAATCGATTCCACGCCGCCATAGCTGTGGAGTTGGGTTCCATAATCGTATGTAAAAGGTCCAAGGATATAGTGACATAAATCCATTATAGAACTTTTGCATCAAGCATGACCCATAAGTTTAGATCGACTGCTTTGGTGGGCACAACTGTTGTAGTCACCATATCACCCTCCGTAGGAGGAACTGGAGGGATGATGTGGTGAAGAACTTGATGTGCCATAGCATGAATCTTAAACAATTTCGTTCATGTCCCATATTGGACTTTTCTAGATCAAGAACAATAGGAAGAACGCTCTTGATGTTGGAAACTGTGAAGGCTGGATGAAACGTGTTTTTATCAGTCATGGTGAATAAAACACGAAGATTCGGAGAAGGAAATTTGTGAGAGAGGATTGTTTGGAGAAGAAAGTGTCGCGGCTTTGGGCAAAATCCGAGAGGGAGAGGGCCGCAGCTTTTGGGCGAAAATTCGAGAGGGAGAATTTGAGGAGCGGAAACAAGGTAAAGAGAACCTAGACTCTTGATACCATGAAAGAATTAATCACTTGATTATTCTTATTGATGAAAGACATATATATACAAGTTACAATAGGAGAATCATATTCCTACTTTACATCTAAATCTCTATTCTACAAGGAGACTAACTATATAATTATGGTAATATTACAATCCTAATTAAGGTATAAGACTAATATACAAATTACCATAAAACTAATATACAAACTATTACACGAATTGGGCAATGGGCTAGGCCCACTGCTTAACAGGATCGATCTTACTTAATGTTCGTTCAGATCGTATTAAATTTGAAACTTTCTGCACACTCAACGACTTCAGAAGGACCTGTTTATTTTACCGGGTTCTTACGCTATTGTTTTCAAAACTAAAAATGCACAATAGCTCGTCGTTTTGTTGGGATTGAAATAACAGGTGCGAAAGTTAATAAAAAACTTTGAACGACGATAATAAAGAAAAGTTATAAAAGGACTCATAATATATTAAACTGGATTGGTTCATTGACCTATATATGATTGATATAAAAAATATAAACTATTGAGAGAATAATTTACCCCCAAAACAAAACTTCTTTTGAAGATTACATTGTGAATGTTATTGTGTTATAGTTGTGGGAAGGAAATTTTTAATTTATAGACGTTGAAATATTTTCCTCCAAGACAAGAAATAGTCAAATATGGAAGAGATTTATATTTTTCTTTCGAGAAAAGTAAAAGAAATTATAGTAATACTTTAACTTTTTTTTCAAAAATAAATATGGTAACAAAATCAGGACAAAAACCTAACAATTCTGCCCTTGTGCCGAATATATTTTCTGGCAAAATAATCTTCATCACTACTGTTGTCTTGGTTAAAAATATTATGGGTTGAAAATAGTATTAAAATATTTTGGTTTTATTTTTAAAAATGCAACAACATGAATGTTGAAATATGGCTGAAAGTTCTTTTCCACATGTAGCACTTCAGACTTTCTTTTTTTCTTATGTGATAAAAATCTTCATTATCCTCAATAAGTTGCAGCTTGATATGAATATGATGTATAAGTGTCTTCAACCTAGTTGAATCGTTAGCTTTGATACCACTTGTTGGGATCAAAATAATAGGGTGTCGTACGAAAGTTAACAAAGAAACCTTGAACGACGATTACAAAGAGAAATTATAAAAAGACTCATAAGATATTATTGTGTTATTAACAAAATAATCTCCCCATAAACAAAACTTTTTTTGAGGGCGTACTACATTATGGATAATATTGTGTTATTGATGTCAAAATGAGATCTTCAATTTATTGATGTCCAAAACTTTTCCTCCAAGACAAGGATTGGTCAAATATGAAAAAGTTATATTCTTCTTTCAAGAAAAGTAAAAGAAAATATGGTAATACTTTGACTTTTCTTTAAGAGAAAAATAAAACTCAAATATGGTAAAAAAAAATCAAGACAAAAAACCCTAACAATTTGGTTGTTGGCTAGAATTGTGCACATATTAGTAATGTACTAATTAGTTATTTAGGGATTAATTATGCAGGATTTAGTTATTCATGTATTAGTTATTTCATCTTTTACCCTACAAAAAAATAATACATAAATTCTCTCATAATTTATACATATATTTGTTTTGCCAGACTGTAAGTTAGTACCCAAACATCATATTTGGTGTACTAAATTTTATAAATAGCAACTAACATGTTATCGAACATGGTACTAATTATGTTGATTTTAATACATGAATAGTTCACTTCACAACCAACAAGAAAATGACCCCTAAAACCACACCATATTTATGTGAAAAAACATAACTCAAAAGATGTAAAAGACCATGACTCACAACCCCTGTGGAAAAAATGCTCTAAAATTATAATAATCATCCAAAAATAGAACATAATCACGATGACCCAAAGAACTGAGAACAGGAGATGTCCATAAATCGCTATGAATTATATCAAATGACATTAAAGTATGAGAATTAGAGTCTACAAATGACAACCTAACAACTTTTCCTAAAGAACAAGATTGACAATTCGAAGTACTACGTGTACTCTTACAAGAAATAAAATTATATTCATCAATGAAGACAAAATAGTCGACCCGGATGACCTAGACGAGCATGTCACAAGGAATGAGCAAGGGCTGCAAAAGTTGATGGCAAGGCGTGACTCGAGATACTGGAACTTGGTGTGATAGGATAAAGATCCCCCGTACTATCACACCTCATGAGAGGGCTCCCCGTATTGAAATCCTTCACATAAAACCCAAACGGATCAAATTCAATAGAAACAGAATTATCGGTGGTGAATTTACGGACAGTCACCAATTTTTTAATTAATTTAAGGGCATGAAGGATATTTTCAAGATAAGAGGCGAATGAGGGGGGGGGGGGGGGGGGGGAGATTTAAAATGAATTGAAGTACCATTATCAACAATTATACCACGATTCTTGCTCAAGTTGAAATAAGACGAGAGAGTACCTTGTCGGACGTCATGTGTGAGGTTGCACTGGTGTCCATGTACCAATTTATGTCTGGCGGATTTTATCAACGAGTGTGCATTGCAGCCTCAATGTCGGCCGGAGTGGGGCCACCGCATGATGGGCTTGAGGAGGCTGGGGCCCAAGCATGCCATCTTGCTACCCCGACCTATAACTGGGGCGAAATCCACTATTGGGCCTAAAACTGGCCAGCCCAATTCGTCGGTACTGTAGACGCTGGACAGTAAGGGATGTTGGGCCACTGCCTACTAGCCTAGATCCACGACCAGGGGGCCAGGGATGGGACCAGTAGGGCAGTGGCCCACTGCCGGTATTTTGTGCACCGCCACCACCACCAGAACCGTTGTGTTTGTCCCCGCGGTTTTTGCCATTATTTTTCCGAGTATTCTTGCCATTATCATGAGCATGGTTTTGACCCGAATTATCAACAAAACCTGGAGAATTTGTGTAGGACATCATCATGACTACAGGACTAGCACCGGTAGCCACATTTTTTGCCAAGCCGACTTCTTCGAGCGTAAGTATAGAATGAGCCTAATAAAATTGCAGAAGAGGATTGCTATGATGAATAAGAGTGACAACACCACTATAGGCCTCAGATAGGTATGCAACCATTTGTAGGACCAAACCATCATTCGAAATCGGCGCGCCAACGTTGCGGAGTTGGTTCGCCAATTCCTTCAATCTTTTGCAATAAGCCGAAACGTTAGGGAAATCTTCCATGTTGACGTGTGAGAATTTCTACTCAAGAGTAACCGCTCTAGAATTTTGATTATCTTAGAATATATCACGTAGTCTATCCCAAGTCGCCTTCTCCGTAGCGTCAGACTCAATAATCATTTACAAAAGGTCGGTAGAAATCGTGGAGTAAATCCACTGAAGGACGGTAGCATCAAGTGTCTTCTATAACATATGATCATCCTCGGGTTTTGGCACCTCCGTATCTGTCGGAGCCACGTGGATAATGTGATGGAGGACTTAATGCAAGCGTGCATGAACTTTGAACAGTTCGGCCCACGTCGTTTTCTATTTCAAGAATGATAGAAATGTGATTCTTGATGTTAGAAATAGTGAGGCAGGGAGAAACGTGTTCTTAGCCATAATAACAACACAAGACGTGAGGTAGGGATTTTGAAGAAATTTTGAGAGGAGAAAAGGTAATGTCGGACACGGAAATCGAGAAGAAGTGCTCGAATTCCACTGGTCGACGTGGCATAAATTTTGGGAGAGAAAAAATAAAACCTAGACTTCTGATATCATGAAAGAAATAATCCCTTGATTATTTTCATTAATGAAAGACAATACATACAATTTACAATTTTCATAATAGGAGAATTTTATTCTTATTCTAATCCCAAAATCATATTCTAGTAGTACAAAAATTCTATAATTATAGTAAGTGTACAATACTAATTAATACAATATTTACACTAAAATAACAACTAAATTATAGACACATTCTCGTGTAAACCCGAGAATGGAAAACCAAGAATATACATGTGATATACACAACTTATGGTAAGTGAATATCACTTGTATATTTAACAATAACACTACTCCATTTTTTTACTTCTGTCTCATAAGCTTCTTTAACTAACTAATCAACAATTTTACCATCAATAACTTGTGGGGTGTAGTTGAGTTTCATACTATTTGCAGCAGCCCTGTTCTTAGTGAACAATTGATCCAAGGTCGTGTAGTACCCCTTTCAGTCACCTCTGCTTGTTTCGATTGAGGGAAGAGAGTTGGAAATTTCTTTGGTACTATCTTCAGAATAGGTTGTTTCCCCATAGGCCGATTCACTGTTCCATTGGTCATTGTGGTTGTCTGACCGCCTGACCCGATTGAACAAATTGATTGTACGATTGAGGTCAGTAGCTATTGGGGTGGCCAGAACTGCTTCGATTGCTTCATCTGTTACTTTCTTGACCCTTGAAGACGACGGTTGTGTCATCCTCTTCTGATGAGCTGTGGTTTTAGCTTTTCATCTCGGATCTATGTTTAGCTGAGCTCCTACTGAGCTACCAAATGTTGTAAGCGGTATCTTCCTTGGACTCTTCCACACCCTCTCGCTATTGCTAGACCACTTCCGACGTCGTTCAACTTAACGTACACTGAGAGCACATAACAAGAATAGCTGCGTACTAAGCTATCACTCAAGCAAGATTTACTCTGTTCTCACCGCCCTATCACTTGTCTGAGTAGTATGTACTTTTTATCTTTTAATGAGAGTCAAAACAGGATTAGAGTTTTATTTCATCTAGTGTGGTCGACTTTGAGAGAATCACCATAAAATGGAGTAGATAATGTAAGAATAACAACACAATAAGATGATGATCAAATATAATATTAGGATACAAAATATATACTTAGATTAACAAGAATAGTTGCTACCTTTTGAGCCATACTGCGAATTGATGAAGAATTAGGTCTTCCGCATATCTTTTACTCTTTCAGGAGATGGTAGAATCAATGGAATGTTGGATATAAATATAAAATTATAAGGAAATATGAAAACAATAACAACAACAAGTAAATAATAAATTTGGGAATAAATAAAGAAAATGATCTTGCTGAGTTGATTGAAGTTTCAATCTATCCTTAAGATAATATTGTCCGTATATTTCTTTAACGATGGTATGTCAACTTATCTCCCAAGATAAAACAACAATCAAACTAATGAGCAAATGAGACTCAAGAGTTCTCAATAGGAATAAAAAAATCTTTGAGTGTTTGATTGCAAGAAAGGAAGAACAATTTTTCAGAAAATTGTTAAATGTAGAATGTCTAGTGTCTAGTGTATTGCAAATGAGCCAAATGCCTCATTTTATAGTGTTGGAAGATGACCTTCCACATACCAAGTAATGACATTGAATTGCCATGAATTAGACTTGATTGTGGAGTTACAATTCAGCCAAATAATGGCTGAATTCATGAGCAGCATAATGGAGAGTTAATACTCCAAAGTCAACCTAAAAATCACCTTTAATTCGCTTCCATCGTTCTGAAACTGTCGCAGCGCCGCAGCCCTGCAGGTCGGCATCGCGGCGCCGAGATGGATTTCCGACGTCGCGGTCCTTTTTCCGACTCGTTTCGATAGTCACACTTTGTACTTCTTCCTTCATTTACCAACGTGAAACCAACATCATTTGACCAATAACCGTCTATTACCTTACGTCTCAAACAATTCGTATACGTACCAATATCTCTTCCATTTAAGAAAATTATGATCTTTGGCACTATTTGTGCACGTGTGTGGAAACATCGTTTCCGACGTGCGGGGCTCCAATTGTTTGATTTATAATTAAATAGGATTAACTTTATTTCACGTTTAATAAATATTTCCAACAATTCCCTCTTGGAAGAGATTTTGGCGCACGACATGATGTCTATCTAGCAATCATCCGGCGGATTGACGTTGCATCTGGAGAGATAGCCGTAGCCTTGAACCTTCCATAGTAGAATACCATCGGACATATTTACTGCTCAGTGAACGTGATGTCTTGAACCGTTAGTATTTAGTATATGCCAAGACAAAGGTATCAACACAACATATTTCCTTACTCTATCTTTCTTGGATTCTTAAGTGCGTTCATTTCGAGGCAGCCTGTCCTCACACTTAAATAGGTGGTCTCCTACAAGATATCCTGCAATACCCCACTGCACGAGCGTTAGGAACCATTAAAAGTTTCCCCAACCTAACCTCAATTATTGAAGATCATTAAAGGTTTGGAAACTTATCCTTTACCCCACTACAGGTATTACTTTTTGTCTATCACGGGAATAGCATTGGATTATGTTTCTTAAGAAGAAATCATTATCCGAAGTGCTCTTGCTTTCACCGAAGCGCTCAACTGAACCTTTACAGTTTAGTTTTCCCATTGAACTTTATCCCTAGGATCTCCAGTCTGTAAGGTTAGGTGTCCACTATATTGATTCTTATTGATTGGGTTTTAAGCCCATTCCCCTAGACATGGAGTTCATCTGATCTCTGGGTATTCCCTTCGTCAAGGGATCTGCTATGTTTTCCTTAGATTTTATGTAATCAATGGAAATAACACCCGAGGTGATCAGTTGCCTAACAAACTCATGTCCCCGTTGAATATGACGAGACTTGCCGTTGTATATCGAACTTCGTGATCTTCCTAGAGCCGATCGATCGCCGATGGATCATTCTGAAGACACGGTTTATCCTAAATACGAGACATCCTCTAGAAAACCATGAAGCTACTCAGCTTCTTCTCCTGTTTTGTCTAAAGCGATAAATTCGGACTCCATCATGGATCGGGAAATAAGTCTTTGCCGAGAGGATTTCCAAGACACGGATCCACCACCGATTGTAAAAACATATCCGCTGGTGGACTTGATGTCATCGCTATCAGATATCCAATTTGCATCACTGTACCCCTCTAGTACAGCTGGATATTTCGAATAGTGCAACCCGAAATTTTATGTGAACTTCAGGAACTGTAGTACCCTATTGAGTGCTTTCTAGTGATTCTCACTTGGATTACGGGTGAATCTAGCCAATTTATTGACTGCATGAGCGATATACGGTCGAGTGTAGTTTGTGATATACTTCAGACTCCCAATCACTTGTGCGTATCGCTCCTGGCGTACGGGTGCACCAAGATATTTGTCAATCTTTTGACTTTTATCCAATGGTGTCATTACTGGTGAACTGTCGAACATCTCAAATTTCTTCAGCACATCTTCGATGTAGTGAGATTCAGACAAGACTAGTCCATTAGATATCTTAGAGATCTTAATCCCTAATATAACATCTGCGACACCCATATCTTTCATGTCGAAACATTATTTTAACATGTTCTTAGTCTCTAGGATTGTCCTAGGATTGCTACATGTGATCAACAAGTCATCTACATAAAGACATATTATGACGAACGAATCGACATTTCCTTTCATGTAAACACATTTGTCACAATTATTAATGGTGACCCCTTTTGTTAGTAGGGTACTATCAAATTTCTCGTGCCATTGTTTAGGGGCCTGTTTCAGCCCGTACAACGATTTTACAAGACAACACATTTTTGACTCTTGTCCTGGAACCACATACCCTTCGGGTTGATCCATATATATTTCTTCTTCCAAATCACCATTCAGGAAGACTGTCTTGACATCTATTTGATGTATTTCAAGATCCTACAAGGCGGCGATGGCTATGAACATACGTATAGATGTCATTCTAGACACTGGAGTGTAGGTGTCGAAGTAGTCAAGGCCCTCCTTTTGGCGATAGCCCTTGACTACCAACCTAGCTTTGTATTTGTCTATAGAACCATCTGCCTTTAACTTCCTTTTGAGAATCCATTTACAACCCAAAGGTTTGTGTCCTGGAGGGAGTTCAGTCAACTCCCAGGTGTGGTTGTGCAGGATGGACTCTAATTCACTTTCTATAGCTTCCTTCCAGAGCAGTGCTTCTGGAGTTGACAATGCTTTAGTGATTGTCCGTGGTTCGTCCTGAACCAAGTAAGCTTCATAGTCTGGACCGAAGGACTTGTCCTTCCGGGCCTTTTTGCTTCATCTTGGTTCAATCTCTGAATCTTCCAAGTCCTGATAATCTGGAATATTGAATTCCTGATCGTCAACCACTTTAGAATTTACGAGATCTGAACCGTTCGGATCTAGGTAGTCAGCGACTCCTAGATCCTCAGATTTTTTTCATAACTTCTTTTGTGAGAGGTTATGTTCTTGTACTTATATGGAAACGTGTCTTAAAAGAACCACGCGTTCCTTGATTCTAAAATTGCATTCTCATAAATGTCCGGTACATCCGACTTATGCACTAGAAAGTGATAAACACTACTGTTATTGGCATATCCTATGAATATGCAATCCACAGTCTTAGGTCCAATCTTGACCTGTTTTGGCATAGGTACTTTTACCTTGGCCAGACAACCCCATACCTTCAAATATTTGTAGGTAGGTTTCTTTCCTTTCCATAGCTCGTATGGAGTTTTGTCCTTACCTTTGTGTGGGACTCTATTAAGAATCTTGTTTGCTGTGAGAACAACTTCTCCCCACATGTGTTGGGGAAGGCCTGAGTTTATGAGTAAAACATTCATCATTTCCTTCAGTGTTCGGTTCTTGCGTTCAGCCACACCGTTTGATTGAGGTGAGTGAGGAGCCATCGTTTGATGAATTAAACCCGATTGGGTATAAAATTCTTCAAAAGGCACTACATATTCTCCCCCTCTATCTCTACAGATTGTTTTAATCCGTCCGCTTAGTTGATTTTCAACTTCTGATTTGTAGCGTTTGAATGCTTCAAAGGCTTCATCTTTACTTTTTAGTAAATAAAGGTAACAAAATCTTGTGTCATCATCTATGAAAGTCACAAAGTACTTATTTTCTCCTCTTGTTTGAGCGAACTTCAAATCACATATATCAGTATGTATTAGTTCTAGAGGAGAGGTTTCCTTTTCGATGGATCTAAAGGGATTCTTGGACAGTTTTGCCTCTACGCACACCTCGCACTTACGTTGAGAGTTTATGTCGATAAACGACAATAATTCCAACTTTACCAATCTTTGGATATATTGATAGTTAACATGTCCTAATCTATGATGTCATAAATTAGATGACTCAATCAAGTAAGCGGAAGGTTCAGTTTTATTGATAGTTGAAACATAAGGCATTACCGGTATAACATTAACCTTAAAGAGGTCTTCACAGACAAAGCCCCTTCCTACAAATGTTCAGTTTTTAGTGATTACAAATTTGTTAGCTTCTAACACTATCCTAAAACCAGCCTAACACAGGTTCAGAAATTAAATTTCTTCGAATTTCTGGAACATGCATCACTTCCTTCAGAGTCAGCTCTTTTTCAGACGTCATCTTCAGGACTACCTTTCCTACCCCCAGCACTTCGGAAGAAGATTTGTTTCCCATGAAAAACTTCTTGTTTGTGACTGGTGTATAAGTGGAGAAGGTGTTTTATTGGAACAAATGTGACGGGTAGCACCTGTGTCCAACCACCATTGCACCGGATTCTCAACGAGGTTGGCTTCTAATACTAACCTTTGCTCGCCCTCGAGCAAAGATCAAAAGAAAGAAATAAAGACAAGAGAAAAAAGAAAATAGACTGACTCAAAGACACTGATCACTTTGCTGCACAATTGTCACTTAGAAAAGCATGAAGGTTAGCAGAATAATATGCAGGAACATATAACATAGATTTTTAGCATTCTAAACACATCAAGTTAGATATTTCGTTAATCATGCTCAATGGAAGTAAGAATACCTAACTATGCATGTCGATTTCAAAATCCTATGACATGTTCACTTGCTATTCTCCACTAATTATGGATACACATATTAGAGATCTTCAGAGCTTTTCAGGGTTGTAATGTAGGCTTAGGTAGGGGTAGGTAAAAATAGGCATTTAGGCTCAATTTACGTACCGTAAGCTCTTTTGGTTTAAATTCTTCCATTTTCTTTTGATTTTCTTTTTCACTTCATACCTATATTTCCCCTCTTTTGTTTTGAGAGAATGAAGTGTATTATGAATAGCCGGCACCCCCAAACTTAGGCTTTTGCCTATTTATTATTAGTTTTTCATTGGAGTGCATAAAAATATATTCACTTTTTTTTTTCTCTTTTTCAACACTTTGTATTCCAATATCTCCATTTTTTTCACTTATGACATAAATATGGAATTATAGGGTGTCAAAGAAAGGTCTTATTTTTAGGCTCAAAGGGGCTGACTAGGGATATAATTTGAATGTCAGGGATAGACAAAAAAAATGGTAAGAAAGGGCTAACAAAGAAATGCATGAGTCATCTCCCTAATATGCATATCCTAATTATTTCACCTCAAATAGCAAGCAATCATACACATAGGTTTAATCATAAACAATGCACAAATCAAGCAAGATACCCCAAATAGTCTGATTTCATGAATTTTTGGCATATCTAACCTAAGTGTTTAGATGGTTGCTTCTAATTTCATTACATTATTCAACCTTACTTCACTAGGCGTTTTCCAGTAACTACAACATGCATGATCTTAAAAAAAAAAACTATGACTCAAAAAATACTCAAAAATACACAAAACAAATCAAAAAGACTCAAAAACAATAAGACACTCCCCCCAAACTTAAATCACACATTGTCCCAAAATGTGTGCAAGACTCAAAAATAAAAGAAAACAGGACAACTTACAGACTTGGTTTTAAGTGGTGGCGGATAATGCATGGCAGATAGCGTCAGAGATCCTGTCAGAGTGGAAGAGGGAATTCGTTTCTAGGGCATTTTGATTTTTCATGACGCCGCGCCTGCGATGGCGGCTGGCGCAAACTGCAATCCTTCGAACTTCCAGCGCGGCCTCGATTGGCGTCGCGGCCCTGCAACCGGCACCGTGGCGCCCAATTTTCTGCGCCCTTCTGCACTTCCGGCGCCACGACCCTCTGCTGGGCGCCGTGGCGCTGAGCCGATTTTTCTTTTCTTTTGATTTTCCAGTTTTTGTCCTCCAATTTTTTGGCCCTGTACCTGTCATCACAACATGCAAACAATACCTTCCGTGAGACTGTTCTAAGTAAAAACTAAATTGCATTAAATTAAATAAAATAAAATAACCTTGGGTTGCCTCCCAAGTAGCGCTGTCTTTAACGTCTTTTAGTCGGACGCAAGTTCCTTACTCATGTTGGAGTGAGATGGGTCACTAGGCTCATGTATTTCGTTTCATTGATCACATAGGGTTTCAACCTCTGTCTGTTTACCTTGAAGGGGGCTCCCTCTCTCCCTTTTACTTCAACTGAACCATAGAGGAATGCTCTTACAACAGTGTATGGTCCTGACCAACGCGATTTGAGCTTGCCTGGGAACAGCCTTAACCTTGAGTTGAATAAAAGCACTTGTTGTCCTGCTTGGAAATCTTTCGGGATCAACATCTTATCATGTCATACTTTAGTTCGTTCCTTGTATATCTTTGCATTCTCATAGGCATTGTGTCTGAATTCATCCAACTCACTCAGCTGTAGCAACCTCTTCTGCCCTGCTGCCTTGGCATCTATGTTCAGCTTCCTCATTGCCCAATAAGCTCTGTGTTCCAACTCTACTGGCAAATGACATGCTTTACCAAAAACTAACTTATATGGTGACATTCCAATGGGGGTTTTGAATGCTGTTCTGTATGCCCACAGTGCGTCATCCAGTTTGATAGACCAATCCTTCCTTGAGCCATCCACCGTCTTTTCCAATATGCTCTTCACTTCCTGTTTGAAACTTCTTCTTGCCCATTCGCTTGAGGGTGATACGGAAGTGTGGTGCGGTGGTAGACTCCATATCGGGAAAGCAATGTATTAAGCTGCCTGTTGCAAAAGTGGCTTCCTTCATCACTGATGATGGCCCTAGGTGTACCAAACCTTGTGAATATATTCTTTTGGAGGAACCTTTGAACAGTCTTACTGTCATTTTCTTTAGTAGCTACCGCTTCTACCCATTTGGACACATAATCCACTACCAGAAGAATGTACTGATTTCCAAAGGATGACGGAAATGGACCCATGAAGTCGATCCCCCACACATCAAATAGTTCCACCTCCAATATCCCATGCGAAGGCATTTCATTTCGTCTTGATATGTTCCTTGTCTTTGACAACGATCACACTTCTTCACAAAGGCGTGGGCATCCTTGAAGAGGGTTGGACAATAGAACCCGCTTTGCAATACCTTTGTCGTTGTTCTTGATGCCCCAAAGTGTCCACCACATTGTAAGGTGTGACAATGAGTGAGAATCTGGTGCATCTCATCCTCTGGTATACAACGCCTGATGACTTGGTCGGCGCAGTGTTTGTATAATATTGGCTCCTCCCAATAGTAGTGTTTCACTTCGAAGTAAAACCTCTTCACTTGCTGTCTTGTCAATCCTGGGGGTACTACCTTAGCTGCAAGAAAATTAACAAAATCAGCGTACCAAGGTAACTTAAAAATCGCACTTACTTGAAACAATTGCTCATCTGGGAAGTGATCATTTATCTGCACATCCTTGGTGTTCTGGCTCTCTATGTTCTCAAGTCTCGACAAGTGGTCTGTAACCGAGTTCTCTGTCCCCTTCTTGTCGCGAATCTCCATGTCAAATTCTTGTAATAGCAGGACCCATCGGATGAGGCGAGGTTTTGCATCCTTCTTTGTCATCAAATACTTTATGTCAAAGTGGTCAGTGTATACTATCACCTTATTCCCAATCAAGTATGACCTGGATTTCTCGAATGCATATACTATTGCTAGCAATTCTTTTTCTGTAGTCGCGTAATTTAACTGCGCGTCATTCAAAGTTTTACTAGCATAGTAAATGGATCTGAATACCTTATCGAGCCTCTGCCCAAGCACCGCTCCCACTGCATAATCACTTGCATCACACATTAGTTCAAATGGGAGCTCCCAGTTTGGTGCAATGACTATGGGTGCTGAGATAAGCTTCTCCTTGAGTGTCTGAAAAGCGGTCATGCATTCCTTATTGAATTCAAAAGCAACCCACGTCATTAGCAAGGTGGAAAGAGGCTTTGAAACTTTTGAGAAGTCCTTGATGAATCTTCTATAAAAACCGGCATGCCCAAGGAAACTTCTGACCCCTTTGTTGAGCATCGGCGGTGGTAGATTTTCGACATCGAGATCTTTGCTTTATCCACCTCAATCCCTTGGTTGGATATTTTGTGTCCCAGGACAATCCCCTCTTTTACCATGAAGTGGCACTTCTCCCAATTCAGCACAAGGTTGGATTCTTCACATCGCTTCAACACTGCTTCCAAGTGCCTCAAACACTCGTCGAACGAGGCTCCAAAGACCGAGAAATCATCCATGAAAATCTCTATAGTCCTTTCCACCATGTCCGAGAAAATTGCCATCATACACCTCTGAAAGGTCGCAGGTGCATTGCAAAGCCCAAATGGCATCCTTCTGAATGCAAACGTACCAAAGGGACAGGTGAATGTTGACTTTTCCTGATCTTCTGGTGCTATCGCAATATGATGATACCCTGAGTAACCATCCAAAAAGCAGTAGTAGTTGTGCCCCGCAAGTCTATCCAACATCTGATCTAGAAATGGCAACGGGAAGTGGTATTTTCTGGTCGCCTTGTTCAACTTGCGATAGTCAATGCAAATTCTCCACTCGGTAACTGTTCTAGATGGAATGAGCTCGTTCCTTTCGTTGGTCACTACTGTCATACCACCCTTTTTGGGCACCACTTGTACCGGACTCACCCATGCACTGTCAGATATAAGATAAATTACTCCAGCATCAAGCCATTTCATGATTTCTTTTCTGACTACCTCCTTCATGTTTGGGTTCAGTCTCCTCTGTGCCTCAATGGAGGGTCTTCTCTCCTCATCCAGATGGATCTTATGCATTACTGTTGACAGACTTATCCTCCTTATGTCTGCTAATGTGCACCCAATGGCATGCTTGTGAGCCCTCAGTACTCTCAGCAACTTCTCAATCTCTACTGTGGATAGATGACATGAGATGATCACCGATAAGGATTGATCTTCACCTAGATATTGGTACTGTAAGTGATCTGGTAGAATTTTCAACTCTAACTCTGGAGCCTTTTCTGTGGATGGTACTGATCTCTCTGGCATCTGCCCAAGCTCGTCATATCTCTTCTTATCACACTTCTCACAAGAATTCATCCAATTTGCATACTTCATCAGTTTTGGATCGTTGCCACTACTATCATCCTATCAGGTCAGTACTTCTTCAAGCGTATCAGCATTTCTGAACCCTTTTTCCGACACTGCATCTTCGATTACGTCAATGGCGAAGCAGTTGTCACTTGCATCTGGGAAGGTTGCTGTCCGAAAAACATTGAAAATCACTTCTTCTTCCACCTGAAGTTTCAGCTCCCCTTTGTGAACATCGATGAGAGTCTGTCCTGTGGCTAGGAAGGGTCTGCCAAGTATGATGGGGATCATGTCGTTATCTCTCATGTCTAAGATGATGAAATCAGCGGGAAAGATGAACTTGTCCACCTTTACCAACACATCCTCGATGACTCCTCTAGGATGGACTATGGAGCGGTCAGCTAACTACAAAGTGATGTTTGTAGGTCTGACTTCTCCCATTCCAAGTTTGTAAAACACTAGGTAGGGCATCAAATTTATGTCTGCCCCCAGATCGCACAACGCCTTCTGACACTCAAACTTTCCAATAGTGCATGGGATGGTGAAACTTCCAGGATCTTTTAATTTCTGAGGTAGCTTTGACACTGCATTCTTCAGTCAACACCACTGTTTCGTAGTCATCTATCCTCCTCTTTTTGCTAAGAATATCCTTCATGAACTTGACATAACTTGGCATCTGCTATAGTGCCTCAGCAAACGGGATGTTGAGTTGCAATTGTTTGAGAATTTCCAAAAATTTAGAGAACTGTTTGTCAAGAGCACTTGTTTTTAGCCTCTGGGGATACGGTATCTTCACATGGGGTGCGTTCACAACAGCTTATAGCCTTATTTCACCTTCTGAGCTGTGGGTGCCACTACCCTGAGATTCGGCGCCGTGGCGCCTAAATCTCGGCACTGCCCCAGAATCATCGGCGTCGTGGCGCTGCAACTGCTGCGAATTTTCTGGGTCCTTCCTTTCTGGACCTGGGGTTGGTGAGTTTGCTTCCACCGGTTCGGCATTTTTCAGGTCAATCGCCTGGCATTGCTCTTTTATATTCCCTCCAATATGTTCAGGGTGCTTCCCTTGTATTCTGCTGCGTAGCATGCCCGCGAGTTGTCCTATTTGCGTTTCCAAATTCTTCAAGGACACTCTCGTTTCGTCCATGAACTGAGTTTGGTGCCTAGTTAGCCTGAGTATGGCTGCTCGTAGCCCATCCTGCTCTTCCTGTGGGGCCTGGGGATTACACTGTTGATAGTGGTAATCCATGTTTTCAGGATCCCTGAGATGAATCAAAACCAACAAACGGATCACGGCGCACGGTTTCACGAATAAAAGAGAAAAATATAGTAGTAAATAAAAACAAAAATAAAAACCAAATTAGAAATTAAGAATATATAAAATGATATTGAACTACGCCAATCCCCGGCAACGGCGCCAAAAACTTGATGTGTGATTTATGCACACACTAACGCAAGTGCACGTGTCGTGACAAGTAATATAGTCTAGAAGACCGAGTTATCGTCCTCAGGGATTCGTGTCCAATTCTCAAACTCTATTCTATGGTATCTATTTGGTAACCGATGATTGATGAATTGTTTATAACTATACTTATGAATGCTAACTAAATTACTTTATTTTACTTCAGATATGGTGGAAAATAGGGCTTCCAAATCTCCTCAACTATCTGCTCATCTTACTTGTTAATGCAATTAATTATGGTTCTTCTTCTATTTTGAGACAGCAGGTTAACTAAGCCATTTTATAATCTTGTTAAGGTAATATAAACACTCAACCCCAATATAGAACCCTTCTACCTTTCGGTGATAAGATTGACTATAAAGGAGGATTAAGAGCAATAACCTATTAAGCTACACAAGTATCGGGGTACTTTCGTCCACGATTTAACCTATGTTTATTCAACTATATCATATTCACAATCTCCCATTTCGGCTTTCGATTAGAAATCATATAGATTATGATAATTAGTGATCAATTAATTACCAAACATTCAAGACAAATATTGAATAAATCTCAACAATGATAAGAAGAAACCAAAGCATGCATTAATTCATAAGAATGAGTTTCAAGTGATTGGATAAGGAAAGCCCTAAATTAAGTTAGTTCCTAGCCATAGACATGTCAAGAACTAAACTAATATCCAACATAAACTACAAAGAAATAAAACAAAGAATAAATAAATTACACAAAATTAGTCTCCAATCTTGATCTCCAAGTTTGTGATGAATTGGCCAGGTTTGGAACCCTTAATATGACCTAGGAATGTCCTTTTTATAGCCTCCAAAACGTTTCCCAACTTTTCCTTCTACGCCTTGGCCCATTCCCATTCGAATTTGGCAGAATTCCACTGCCCAGAATCAGCTGGCGCCTGAAACTCTGCGATTCTGCAGTATTTTGGGCGTCGTGGCACTCGACACTATCGGGCCGGAGTGGGCCACGCCTCGCTTTCTTGCCCGGTTCGCCAACTTTCTCGTTTTTTGAGCTCTGGAACCTCTGTTTCTGCCCTCTTTTTGCTCCTTTTCGCCAATGAGCCACTTTAAACCATTATGACTCAAAAGAAAGAAAATTTATCGTAAGACGACACGTATTTGTACAAAAATGGGCGAAAGACTAACTAAAAATGACTCAAAAGGTGTATATAAAATACACCGATCAAATACCACCGTTGAGAATTCTTCAATCATATCATCTAAGAGCGTGTCTTTGACAAGTTTGCCTTAGTCTTGCCTTTGGCCTTCTCTTGTTTGAGCTTGCGACAGTCTTTGGCCATGTGACCAACTTTACCATATAGTTGTTGTAATTCTTACGGACCATCTTCACGTCGTCATAGACATGGATACCTCGGTTCCCTCCCGCCATATTACTAGGCTGAGGGTCTGCATCTTCTCCAACTAGTGGAGGGTATTTGGTTAAGAAATGTAATATTCCCATAAGGAAGAGTAACATAGAAGCAAAGATGTTTGGAACATCTTGAGCAGCGAGGTTGAAGGCACAGGGAATACCTTGAGTGGTGTTCGAATTTCCAGCGTTGATTTGATCTTCAACAGATATTGTTGTTGTTGAAAAGCAGCCAAAATTATCTTAAGCTTGTTGGATATAAATATAAAATTATAAGGAAATTGGAAAGCAACAACAACAACAAGTAAATAATAAATCTGGGAATAAATAAAGAGAATGGTCTTGCTGAGTCGATTGAAGTTTCAATCTACCCTTAAGATAATATTTCTTCGTATATTCCTTTAACGGTGGTATGACCACTTATCTCCTAAGATAAAACAACAATCAAACTAATGAGCAAAGGAGACTCAAGAGTTCGCAATAGGAAGAAAGATCTTTGAGTGTTTGATTGCAAGAGAGGAAGAACAATTTTTCAGAAAATTGTTAAGTGTAGAATGTCTAGTGTCTAGTGTATTGCAAATGAGCCAAAGGCCTCATTTTATAGTTTTGGAAGATGACCTTCCACATACCAAGTAATGGCCTTGAATTTCCATGAATTAGACTTGATTGTGGAGTTACAATTTAGCCAAATAATGGCTGAATTCATGAGCAACATATTAATGGAGAGTTAATACTCCAAAGTCAGCCCAAAAATCACCTTTAATTCGCTTCCAACGTTCGAATCGCCGCTGCAGCGCCCGCGCAGTTGAGCCATGCGCACGAATCTCAGAGAGTTTCAGGCATCGCCGGCGCCGAGATGGATTTCCGGCGTCGCGGTCCTTTTTCCGACTCGTTTCGACAGTCACACTTTGTACACTTCTTCCTTCATTTACCAACGTGAAACCAACGTCATTTGGCCAATAACCGTCTATTACCTTACGTCTCAAACAATTCGTATACGTACCAATATCTCTTTCATTTAAGAAAATTATGATTTTTGACACTATTTGTGCACGTGCGTGGAAACATCGTTTCCGACGTGCAGGGCCCCAATTATTTGATTCATAATTAAATAAGATTAACTTTATTTCACGTTTAATAAATATTTTCAACATGGGAAAACTAACACACACTATAAATGATATGAAATCCTACTGATATTGTGCTTATGTATGGGCTAGAATGGGACCTAGCTACAATTAATGAAACTTTCCAATTACGGGTCTCCTTGGGTTGAGCATGCACTCTCTGTCATGCCAAACCTACCAAATACAAGAAGTGCATGACCCTATAATCAATTATCATACTTCTAATTAGGCTCACGTTTATGATCTATTATCACACTCAAAATGTTCGTTCGTTGCAGGATGATGTACAACTCATGGTTGACACTGGTTTGGAAGCCTATAGGTTCTCCATTTCATGGTCAAGACTTATACCTAGTAAGCTCCATATACTAAATGTTTTAAAAGAAATTGGAAGCTCTTACATTCTTTATTTCTCTACACATTACATAACTTCAATTTTATTTTCTTGAAAACTCAGATGGAAAAGGACCTGTCAACCCGAAGGCATTGCAATATTACAATAATCTTATTAATGAGCTCATCACTCACGGTCGTCACCAAATTCCTTACTTCTCAATTT
This sequence comes from Przewalskia tangutica, assembly GCA_029844215.1. Classification (NCBI taxonomy): domain Eukaryota; kingdom Viridiplantae; phylum Streptophyta; class Magnoliopsida; order Solanales; family Solanaceae; genus Przewalskia; species Przewalskia tangutica. Next base: position 114,428,231 of record CM056727.1, read on the forward strand.
AATTTCTCATTTTGAGGTTTATTTTATCTAATTCTAGAGGAAATTCTCGATGAGCAAAATTTTCTTTTAAAAAATACTTCAAGGTATATATAGTATGGATCGATTAAAAAAAAAAAGGTACTAATTTAGGTAGAATATTGTTAATTATTTTTATCTATTTTTGTTTGGAACTCTCTACCTACCAAGGTGGAGATGAAGTCTGTGTACTTTCTACCCTCCCCAGACCTCAGTGGGATTTCACTGGGTATGTTGTTGTTGTTGTTTGTTTGGAACTACTTAGTGTCATCGATATATGAAAGTGCATGCACTTCCATGGCATTTATATTTCTAAACTTTAATTTAATTTGGCAGGAATTCAACCACATGTTACACTGTTTCACAGTGATCTACCACAGGCACTTGAAGATGAATACGGGGGATGGCTTAATCGCAAGATTATGTACGTGGTACTGTTTATCAATCTATTGATTTAACGGAAAAGTTCAAACGATGTGAAATTGAGCAAAAATGTCTTTCGTTAATAGTTCGATCCAAAAATGGCCCTATTATTACTTAATTGAGTCAAAATACCCTTTTCGTAGTAAAAATATTGTTCATTTTCCAAATTCAAATATTGCTTTTAAAGAACCCTTTCTCGTTTCTTTTCTTTTAAGATCGCTTTAATTAATAAAAAATTAGGAATTAATATTTTTTTCTTAATTCGTTTTATCAATTAAAATAGAATAACCCATATACTTTTTTAACCGATAATATAGGTCATACATATAAGATCATAGTAACTCAATCATTATTTTCATTTAGATAACGATGAAATTCTTTTTTTTTTAATAAAATAGGAAATATTTTTATTTCTTAATATTTTCCAAATTGAAGCAGGATACACATTTGTCAATATATTCCTTGATTTTAAAGTTGAAATGAAAAAGGGTCTCCATCACGATATTTTGAAGAAATTTTACTATTTGAAGCAATGTATTAAATTTTCTTGTTTAAGGCATTATCATTGTTGTATATAATTTTAAAACTAAGGATTATATTAGAAAATGCTTGTCCTATTTAAATTCTGAAAAGATTAAAAAATAAAAATATTTTTTATTTTATTAGGAAATTTATATAAATGAAAATAAATGGTATGGTTACTATGATCGTATATGGATGCCTTATATTATCAGTTTAAAAAGTACATAGGATTATTCTATTTTAATATATAAAACGAGATTAAGAAGAAGAAAATATTACTTCCCACTTTTTAATTAGTTAAAGACCTTTTAAGAAAAAGAATAAAAAAAATCTTTAAAATCAATATTTTTATTAGAAAAAGAATGTGTTTACAAAGAAAAGAAATAATATGTTTATTAGAAAAAGGGTATTTAATTTTTTACCCAATTAAGTAACAATAGGAAAAAATTTGGACATAACTATCAACGACAAGGCATTTTTGGACCAAACTATTAACGAAGGATATTTTTATACCCAATTAGTTACACTACAACAACAGTTAAAATATAATTTAAAATGAGAATAGTAAAAGTGTTTATAAAATAGATCTAATTAAACCAAAGTAAGAGAAAACAATTATATCCTTTTTTTGGGTCCATAGTTAAATACGTTTTCTCAACCAATTGAGAATATGTACACAGCTAGTTCATTTGGACTCTTCAACTAGTATCTCTATGTCTATACCACCAAAGATTTGGTGCAGTGGATGGGGATGCTCTTCCCTTAACCAGAGGCCTCAGGTAACTTTGGTATTAAAAAATCTTTGGTATAGAGCACTTCTTCCAAATGAGCCCTATACACGATGCAAATTCGAATATAGTCTAGCTCTAATGTGGTACGGGACATTAAAGTACATAATGTTGGTCAACACTTCTTTAATTTTCCTTATTCTTAATTATAGTTTATAACTAGTCATAACATTAAAACCAATTAATTCATACTCTATTATTTAATTATCATAGACTCGGTGGAGGATAAGATGCGAAAAGCGAGGTTGAGATGGTTCGGGCATATGCAGAGGAGAGACACAAATGTCCCAGTGTGAAGGTGTGAGAGGTTGGCTATGGATGAGTTCAGGAAGGGTAGAGGTAGGTCGAAGAAGTATTAGGGAGATGTGATTAAACGGGATATGGCGTAGAGATAACCTACTGAGGACATGATCATAGATATAGGGTTGTGGAGGACACAAATTAGGGTAGTAGGTAGTCAAGCATAGTCCTACTTACACTTACAAACTGGTAGTTGTAGTGTCATTATTGTAGATTGCTTAGCATATCATAATAGTTGGCACAATATTGCTTTATAGTCCCCTGTCATTTGATTTTTGTTGCTATGTGTTCTTTAGTAAACTTTCTAGAAGATGGTGTACAAGATTGAATTGTGAAGATCAAGTTTTAGATTGATGTTCTCATCATGGGGAGTTAATACGTGATGTACTCTTTTTTCCTTACAAGGTTTTGTCTCACAAGATTTTCCTTGAAAGGTTTTTAATGAGACAGCCAAAATGCGTATTATTAGAAATGTGTACTTTTTTTCCTTCACTGAAAATTTTCCCACTTGATATTTTCTAGAAAGATTTTAACGAGACACATTATCTACCAAATAGACATTCAAGAGGGAGTGTTATAAATATTATTTATTAGTGTGAATGTCTATCTCTACAAAAAAGTTAGGGTTATTAACTTTAAAATCAAGTCAGTTTTCTATTATAAATAGAGATGTTCTCTATAAGAGGATCCCTCAAGAGAAATAAAAGAACTCTTCATTTTTTCTCTTTCTCTACCATATTCTTCTTCTTGCTTTATTATTTTATAACAGGTACAACTAAAACTTCATTTCCTATGAAATCTTGTGTACTGAAATGGCTAGTTATATGAATATTGTGTATGCAGAAAGGACTTCAGAGCATATGCAGATGTTTGCTTCAAGGAATTTGGTGATAGGATTTTGTACTGGACTACTCTAAACGAGGCCAATGTATTTGCCTATGGTGGCTATGATGTAGGAATCACCCCTCCTGCTCGTTGCTCTTCTCCTTTCGGGGCTCATTGTAATTCAGGCGGCAATTCCACCATTGAGCAATACATAGTTGCTCACAATATGCTGCTTGCACATGCATCTACAGTCAGATTATATAAGAACAAATATAACGTACGTACTATTCCTCCTCTACGATATTTCTAGATTAGTTTCTTGTCTTCGTTGAAATCATTAAAGATTTATGTTTTCTGGACATTTTTCATCTAATTAGCTTTTGATAGAAGATGAAATGTATTTAGCTAATTTGTTAATATAGAAAATATACAGGAGTTTAAGTAGAGATCAATACTTAGATGTTTGATCCAATATCTTGTTGCCCAAACGGAATTATCCTACTCATTTTTACATAATCGGTGCAGTCAATTCAGCAGGGTTTCCTGGGAATAAATGTCTATACTATGATGTTTGTTCCTTACACAAATACAACGGCTGATGCAATGGCAACAGAACGAGCGTTTCAATTTTATACCGGCTGGTAAGTTACGATTATTGTTCATAATTCCTTTAACCAATGGAGTGTCTTTTTGATTATAATAATAAATAGTTTAGTGATTTTCGCAATATTTAGATAAAATTGAGTTACTTCTTTTGTTACCAAAAATAGTTTAATAATTTTTGTTTGGTGAAGTAAAGGAAAATTTGAGTACGAACATCTCATTCTCGCGGCTCTCGAAAATAACAGAAATAACACAAGCGCTCATACACAGGAACAAAAAATTTGCACAAAAATGATAATTTTGTGCAACTATTTAAGTTTTGAACCCATTTAGAGAGTTTAGGAAAAATAGGTTGTGCACCATAACTTGGAGCTTACTGGTTAGTAATAGAATATTTCTCAATATACTTTCTTGTATATCTCCTATTTTAGGTAAAAATTATAATTATTTTATAATTAAGTTAATTAGTTACCTAGTTTGTATCAAAGTAAAATATTCTTGTAACCTTATATATATTGTAAATCATTCATCAATAAAATCAAGAAACGTTTTTCTTTATGATATTAGTAGCCTAAAACTACAAATCCTTTGGTTCAGCCAATGAAGCTTAGAATAGTTTGGACCATTGTTGTGAATAATGGTCGGAAAGAACTTACTTGGTGAAGAAAGTCGATGAGGCTATGGATTTGGTTCAGTTGTGTGACAAAACCCTAAGTATTAACACTGTTTTGGGGTCAGGAAAAACATTAGTGAAGTTACTTCCCTAATGTTGGAAATGAAAAATGTGTCCGGTGAACCAAGTTCACCATTTCTTTGTGGGTTTGAGTGATATTGACATGGTGAGGCAGTAAAACATGAGAGAACTCATTGAGAGAGTCCAAAATCGTGCTTGGTTGTTGAATTTGTTGTGTGTGTCAAGTTGCTTAAGGTTTGTTAAACTGAAAGCATGACAAATACGGGATTTAAGAAAAAGGTGTTGTTGCGGACTTAGCTAATATTGGGTGGTTTTTCCAGAGAATTAATCAATTTCCTTAGTAGACATGGAAAAGGGTCAGTATCAAAACAATGTGTAAATTGATTTCACGTTAGAAATGGAGGTGAACAAGGTTGAGGGGGTGTCAAACTCCTGATATTGGTGCCAAATTCCATAAAGGAAGTGTTGATGGAAGGAGATGTAACTTTCAATTGCAATATTTGCCGAAGGAGATGGAGATGCATACCAATGACTTGGAGCATATGATTCTCTTCCAAGGATGTTGAATTATATATTCAACGTGAAGTTCATTCTTGTGTGAAGAAGTGGGAGAAGCCACTTAAAGGATGGACGAATTACGAGCTAGTTGTGCTCGTTGATGGTCAAATTTCGTGGAGGATAGGACCATTTTTCTGTTTTGACTTGTTAAAAGTCATTACCAGAGAAGTAAGGGAGTTGGTATACAAGTGCTTGCCTTATTATCTCATGAAGTTGGTGTACATGAGGAGATTGTGGACCTATATCGTGGATATGTTTTTCTATGGAGTTGTGAGCCGTGTGAAAGGTTCAGTTAGTAAGTGATCTTGCTTACATGAGTTGGACAAGGTGTGTTCAAAGTTTTAAGGTGGATGTTGTTGTCTTGACTCTTTATTTGAGTCATGTTCGAGGACTACGAAAGAAGGAAGTGTCGGACGTCCAAATGATGCTTGCCTTGAGTCTCGAATGGTCTACCTTTGGGGCAGGAAGTGGGAGTACAAACCACTTGAGGGTAGATATTGGTGGGGTCAATTTTGTGAAGAAATATTGGACAACGAGACTGCCAGAGTGATTCGAGGTAGAGTCACGTTGTTGGAGAATGAAGTAGAGACATCGATGAATGTATATCCTATTCTCCCTTTGTTTGTACGGGTCGTGAAAAGGAACATCATCGAGGGAAGGATGATGGGGTACGTGGGAGTTCAATGGTAACAAATGAATTCCAAACACGACGGTGCATAAGTTCACAACTTGTGATCTTGCGGGTTGCAGCGCGAGGAAGATCCATGGGAGATAACCTTCGGAAGTGGTGTTCTTGGTTGTCATGGTGTTGAGGGATGGAACGGGTGAAGGTGTTGGTCACGGGAACTTGACATGGACAGTGAACAAACCAAATGCAGGACAAAAGTTGGGAAATGTTCTAATTCTCAATGATAGAGGCTTCGAGAAGGCGAATTCAACTAAGTGAGGTATGTTCACATCTCCAATTGGTATGTCATGGTGTTGAGCCATGATGTGATGAACCGAGTGAAAGGGTTTATGGTATAAGCTATGTGGCTCACGTGTTGGATTTGCAAGATAAGTTGAAACTCAAACGTTCATATGGGTTCTTGTGGTCTTATTTTAGAGAATGCAAGTGTCTGAATGATCAAAAGGAGGCTTGGCATTAGAAATTGATAAGGGCGGAAAAGGACATGAACAAATGGCAAGAAGATGTGTCTTTTTTATGGCGGGTGTTTTCAACATTGAGGTGTGGACATCTCAAATATAGCATCAAGTTAAGTCGATGAGGACGTCGAGCTCAATTGGTGTGGGTGGTTTGTCACACCCGTGGTTTTGCTCATTGTGGGACAAAGACAAAACATATGACAAAGGGTGCGAGTTAGACAACTTTGGTCGTGAAACAATATTAAGGATTAATACATTGTCCCTTAACATTCGGTCCAATGCGAGTAGGTGTTGGAATGGAAACAATATTGGGTGAAAGGCAAGAATTCCGAGTGAGAGAATGTTCTTAAGTGAGGGTCGTGTGGTGAAGAGATCATGCGGGTTAACAAAAGATGTGGAACATACACAACAAGACATGCAGTAGGCAATGACATGAGAAATTCAAGAATGTGACTAAGTGTGAAGGATGGTCAAAGAGTTGACAAAGTCCAAGAAGTTAGCCAAAGTCCGAGAATTAAAGAACGTGTATTGTGGCTTACGAATGTGGCCAAGGTTCGTGTGAGTGTGCAGAACATGTGGGAGGTGTTCCAACACATGTATGAATGCTTGAGGCAGAGTGTTAGCACGAGGAGGTGTGGTAGAAACACTTGACCAAGTCATACAACATGTGGAAGGCACAAAGAGGCAAGTTGACAAAGTCCAAGGCGCAAAGTTAGGTCCTATGATTAAGGGGCTTGATGCGGGTGTGTGTTGGTGGTTCCTTAGGACATGGGAGATGGTCTAAGACACATACAATGTGGTTTGTTCCATCGAAGAAGGGTTGATCTTGAACAAGTCTTCAAAGACAAAGCCAATCCTAATTTCTCGGAATGTTGTTGGTTCGAGTTCGATTCGGGTTCAAGAAGGATTTCGGGTCAAACAATTACATGAAATGAGGTGCGGTTTGTTTGGGGGTGTCCCGAAAGGTGTTAAGGTCACTACCAAACTGAGACTAAGTTAATACGATCGTTGAAGTTGCTCGTGGACACGTTTTACCGAAATAGTGTTGAGGTAAATCAGAAATGTGCAAAACATGGTGAATGATTGGTTGTGTGCAATTGCGGCTGAATTAAGAGATATGAGCTTGTGTAGATGACCAAGTCAATACCATGAGGTGTACAAATGAGAGAGAGACACGTGGAGTTGTCTTCCCTTTCTTTAGGCCAAAGCATCAACAAGTGGAAGACATGTGTTAACACTTTGTGTGTAGTGTGTTAGTGGTGTTGTGTGTTGATTTCGTGTTCCCCATTTGTAAGCAGTATGCTGCCCCTCCCCTTTACTATAAATAGACTAGGGGTTAGTTTAGTTTAAGGATCTAATCCAGAAAAGGGTTGAAGGATCCAAGATATGGATCACCCGAAATGTAACCCAAAAGTGAGGATCGCGTAGGATCCGAACTTGAGAGAAAATTGGTAAGGTTCATTAGAGAGTGAGTCTAGTTGAGTCTTCCAATGGGAATCCGAGTTAGGGATTCCAAACTTGTATAGTGTTAGTCTAGTTTAGTCCCTTCGACTAAGCCAAGTGTACAAAACATAAAAGTGTCCTTTGTACTTGTTCGAGTGAGAAATAAAACAAAGGCTGGGCATACCGTAAACGTTTTGTGTGTTATCCTTTCATTCCCAAAGTTTATATTATGAGTTTCAATATGTTTAAAGGCTTTCGCAAAGCGCTAAAGTTTACTTGATGTTAAGTGAACTTTGAAGACGACTTGGGTTAGCAAGTGTAGTTGCTAACTGTCGGACATCATGTTAGGCGAAAAATTATACTCGTTTAACGGTGGTGTGACAATTACCAAGGTTCTCTAATGGATAGGTGAAGACTTTCATGTCTTGCCACTAGTTATGTCGATTACCGGGACTCTATTATAAATTGTGACAAACATTGAAATAAATTGTTAACACATATGGCGGATCATCATGATTTGCACATAAAATTACCAACATAATTTTTGTGTGGTGATAATGATCTTTAATTAGTATTAAGGTATTCGTATAATTAAAATTAAAGCACACTTTACTTTGATAGAAGTTTATGGTTAATTTACATAGTTCAAATAAAGAAAGATTTAAATAAACGAATCATTCTGTTGAATGTCCTAAATATTAAAAACTCTTAATAATTCAAATAAAAAAAATTAATAACATTTTTTTTAGCTGATTTCAAATATCTAATTACTACTTAGCTACATAGTTCAAATAAAGAAAGAATTTATATAAAGTAAAATACTAAGGGAGTATATAAACTAGCTTAATTTGTGTATATAAATAAGTTGTCCTGCTTATTTTGTTGACAGGTTCATTAATCCTGTAATATTTGGAGATTACCCTGAAATAATGAAAAAGAATGCTGGTACGAGAATTCCACTCTTCACAAGACATGAGTCTAAGCTAGTGAAGGGTTCAGTTGATTTTATAGGCATAAATCATTATTTCCCAGCACGAGTAAAAGACAAATCAAACACCGAATACAGGGATTTCAACGGTGATATGGCTGCAGAAGTCATGTGTAAGTATACAATATATATATGTCAATGTTATACTCATTGTTGTGTACTTAGAATAATGTTTTTTTTTCCCTTTGGAATTGCTACAGATAACATAGGCCATAAACTTTCAACTCCGGTGAGACTTAGCAACATGATTTTTTCTACTGCTTGCTTCACAGTTGGCTATTTTTATACTAACTTTGTCTTGTTTTAGTATGAGGTGAGGCCATGGGATCTCTATGCAGTTTTGGAGCAATTGAAGCAAAGTTATGGCAACCCTCCTTTATTTGTTCACGAAAATGGTATCATGAATGTTGACACTTTTTTCAATTCCAATAACTAGCTATTTTGACACTTGATAAAGCAATAAGTTAATGAAAGTAACATTTTATAGTTCATCAAAAATTACCAGAAATGCATATTGTGATTATAACCAATCATCCTTAAATATACTAGCAATTAGAATTTTTCTCTCTTTTGCAGGACAAAGATTACCACGTAATCAAACGCTTATTGACACAGTGAGAATAGATTATGTTCGTGCTTACATTGGCAGCGTTCTTCGTGCATTCAGGTGAGACCCCACGCATTCCCATACGCCCTCCGTTTAAAAAAGATTTTCGACACAAAATTTATAAAAGTAGAGAATTTTTTTTAATTTTATGGTCTTAAACATGTCGTGTGTAAAGTTGAAATGAAAGAATGAATTTAAAAGAAAAACAAGATAATCTTTTTAAAACAAAGGGAGTAAAACAATGAGTTTGTATACCGTGTATATCACGGTTTCACATATGGTAAATTGCCTTGTGAAACCGTGATATGTTGAGATCTAGACTGTCATGGGAGCAGTCAGAGATCGGCGGTTAGAGGGGGAAGAAAGAGTCGACCTAGTTGTCAAGGACGACGATGGTGATAAGTCGGTGAAAGAGAGAGAAGACTGTTCTAGAATGAAGAAGATCAACGTATTGAATTAATTGATATTCGTCAATGTACATGTCTATTTACAGACTAAAGTAAAAGGGCTAAGACGTGGGCCTGCCATACACAAGGCCCACTATACACAAGTGCCCATTATTACTCATCCTTAGTATACCAAATATACTTGTACAATTTAATTAATATACTATGAAATACGCCTATGTCTTTACACCCCCCTTCAAGCTAGGCTGTGAAAAAATGTTCTTCAAGCCTAGCTTGGATAGCAAAGAAGTGTGCTGTTGTCGACTCAACGCCTTTGTTAGTATATCAGCCGGTTGATCCTTTGTCGATATAAAACGAGCATTGATCAATCCGCTTTGAATCTTTTCTCTAATAAAATGGCAATCTATTTCTATGTGTTTTGTTCTCTCGTGGAAAACTGGATTTCCAGCTATCTGTATGGCAGACTTGCTGTCTGTAAATACTCCCACTGGCCTAGATACATCGACACCCAACTCGTGAAATGTACGATAGCAGACTTCAAAGAATCGCAGGCTAGCTCAGCTCGCTCCGCGAACTCCGTGAAATTGTGTCTTGCTTCTTCGACCTCCATGAGATAGGTGATGATCCATACAATGCTAGGTAACCAGTGACTGACTTTCTGGTGTTGACGCAACTTCCCCAATATGCATCACAAAACATTTTTAGTTGAGGAATACAAGTATCAGAACTGGACATAAATATACCCATCCCTGGTGTTTGTTTAATGTATCTGACAAATCGAAGCCCAGCTTCCAAGTGAGAATCCTTTGGCGCTTGCATGAATTGGCTGAGGGAATTTACTGCAAAGGCGATGTCTGGCCTTGTGGTAGTCAGATATAACAGCCTTCCAATCAATCTTCTATATGTACAGGGATCACTTAACAGCTTATCAGTACTATGGGATGACTCGAAGCTTGCTTCAACAATCTTGTCCAACTCCACTGTGGTAAGTTTCTGATTTGTATGCATAGGGAAAGCCACTGGTTTGGCTCCTGCTAGTCCCATGTCTGATATAAGTTCAAGGGCATATTTTCTTTGATGCATCAGTATGCCCTGTGAATTCCTGGCAAACTCAATCCCCAGAAAGTACTTCAACTCCCAAGTCTTTTATCTCAAGGCTAATCAGAATGCTTCTTTGTGGATCAGATGAGGACAAAGATCATTCCCAGTTAGTAAGAGGTCATCCACATATACCAATACTACCACAACCTTTTCCTTTTCCTTTCTTGTGAAGAGTGAGTAATCCCTGTGACTTTGTGTGAACCCTGATGACATTAAGGCTGAAGTTAACTTTATATTCCATTGCCTAGAGGCTTGCTTCAACCCATATAGGGATTTCTTTAACTTGCACACATGTGTACTCCTGTGTGTGTTATTGAATCCTTCTGGAACTGCCATGAATACTTCTTCAAATAAATCCCCTTGAAGGAATGCATTGTACACATCCATCTGGTGTACTTTCCAAAGGTTTTATCAAGCTATGGACACCACACCGATCGTGGTCATCTTAACTACAGGGAGAATGTCTCCGGTAATCTATTCCTTCCTTCCGTCAGTATCCCTTGGCTACAAGTCTGGCCTTAAATCTTTCAACTTCCCCTGATGCCTTGTACTTTATCTTGTATACCCACCTACAACCTATTGCTTTCTTCCCTTCAGACAGCTTGACCAGCTCCCATGTTCCATTGTCTTCTAGTGCTTGAATCTCAGTTTCCATGGTTGCAACCCATCTTGGATCTTTTGCTGCTGTTGAGTATCCTGCTGGCTCAATTTCTATAGATGCTTGTGCAACAAACTGTTGATATGCAGCAGACAGACCTGCCATATTAGCAATATGAGTTCTGCTCCTGTCCTTTTCTTCAAGCATGTGAAGAATCTGTTGTCTTTGACTTGGAGTGAACTGATCATACATCAAGGTTGGTTTTTCAAGGTGACTTTGTCCTGTGTCTTCAATTTGCCCTGTTACTGCATAAGCTCTCTTTGCCTTAGACTTGAAATCATCTGGGTACCCAATCAATTGGTAGCAGCCTTCTTCTAGGTGTCCTGTCTTGTGACAGTGATTGCACTTCATCAACTTGAAGCAATCCACAGTGAAATGCCCTTTCATCTTACAGTGATCACACTTAGCATTAGGATTATATGGCTTTCTTTGTGTGTGATTTCCTCCATTTCCTCCTTTGTTCCCACTCCTGGCTGTGAATAATGCCGGCGGTCGATGTGTTCAGCTATTGATCTGCTGGTTCCTGAAAGAGCTCTTTGGCTCTCCTCCTGATTAACTAAGGCATAAGCCTGATTCAGGTTTGGGACTTGAGGCATCATTAAAATTTGACTCCTCGTGTTGTGGTAACTTTCGCTCACCCCATTAAGAACCGTAGCAACCTTTGATATCGATCGTTATTGATAAACTCGCCTTGGGACAAAGACGTGCGTGTATGATCGAGTCGTATTCATCCCAAAGGTCCTTCAGCCTTGAGTAGTATCCTGATATCGACATAGTTCCTTGTCGCAGGGTAAATATCTCCTTATGGATCTGAAAGCCCTGAGCTATTCACCTTGTCGAATCGCTCCTTTAACTCTCCCGAATCCGTGAGAGTCGATTGAATAGCATCCTCGTTAGCAAGCTTTATCGACGCTCCCATCAACCACGACACTACGATGGCATTGCATCTATCCCAGACTCGTGCCACCTCCTCATCATAATGTTCTCTCCTAACCGTCCCATCGACAAACCCTATCTTGTTTTTACCCAATAGAGCCAGTTTCATGGCCCTACTCCACAGCACATAGTTGTCCATTCCATTCAAGACGACTCCAATGGACAGGGAACCAGGGGCATCCGATGGGAATAGGAAGAGAGGGTGGTTATGGTCGATATTATTCCTTGTGTTTGATGTTTCACCGACTTCACTTACTCCCATATCTCCTACAATTTCTGATATCGCCATGTTCTTCCCAACAAATTCAGCTAACACTAGGCAGTAATTAATGACAAAGAAGGAGCAATACTAACAAGAATTTCTAGAATCGACCAAACAAACAAATCGAAAATTTCTACCTTCTTTTCTTTCTTTATTTCAGATTCGTGAACTGTAGTGGTCAGAAATTGTATCCTTTCATAAATACTCTTCGCATGTACTCGATCTACCTAGATCCGAGTTTTTCAGTATTGATCCTTCGTCCGAATCTTCCGCTACGAACGCCCCAGGATCTCAGATAGCTTTGATACCATGTTGAGATCTGCATCGCAGAGCAATGAGATCGGCGTTGTGGGGAAGAAAGAGTCGACCTAGTTGTCAAGGACGACGATGGTGATAAGTCGGTGAAAGAGAGAGAAGACTGTTCTAGAATGAAGAAGATCAACGTATTGAATTAATTGATATTCGTCAATGTACATGTCTATTTACAGACTAAAGTAAAAGGGCTAAGACGTGGGCCTGCCATACACAAGGCCCACTATACACAAGTGCCCATTATTACTCATCCTTAGTATACCAAATATACTTGTACAATTTAATTAATATACTATGAAATACGCCTATGTCTTTACATGATATACATGGTATACAAACCCATGTATATCACGGGTATAACTATCACCTCCCTCCCGCAGTCATAGCGGGCGGTCTTCGTACGCTGAGATTGTCCCTAAAATCTTCAAAGAAAACTGACGGGAGACCTTTTGTAAAGGCAGTGGGCCTGCTGGCCCAATGGCGGGAACTAGGGCAGTGGGCTGGACCATTGGAACAGTTCCAAGAATTGGACTGGACCGTGTGTCTGGCCCACTGGACAGAGACGAGAAAACAGTGGGGCCAACGGGTAGTGGGCCCATTGGTGGATTTGGGGTCCGGGACAAGTCCGACAAATGATGGATAATATATGGTTAGACCTCGTCATCTAAAAAATTATACGAACTAGGCCCGAAACTACTCAGTATAGCAAATGGAAAGTAGGTTTCAGCAAAGATAACATGACGACTAATTATGATTTTATTAGACGACAAATCAAAACACTTGTAACCACGATCATTAGACAGATAACCAAAAGACACAAGGGGTAGAACGGGCTTGAAGTTTGTTAATTGTAGTTGACGGAAATAGTGGAAAGCATAAACATTCAAAGACCCTAAGATGGGAATACGAGAGAGTCTTATTATAAAGAATGTTAAGAGGAGAGTCATATGATAACCCTTTGGAAGGAAGGATATTAAGGAGGTAAGTAGCCATATGGAGAGCATGATGCCGAAAAGAATGAGGGACCGAGGCATGGCTAATAATGTTCGGACAATATTATTAATGATACTGATTTTTCGTTTGGTTTTCTCATTTTGTGATGACGTATGAAGACATGAGAAATGAAACACTATGGCATTAGTATCACAAAATTTCCGAAACAACTCATTATCATATTTTTTTGTCTTTATCACATTGAATATTTTTTATTTTCCGTTCAAACTGGGTACAAATAAGTGCTCGAATTGTAAAAATATAGAAAATACTTGAGATTTTTTTGCTAACGGAAAAGCCCATAGAAAATTAGAAAATCATCCAAAAAACATAATAACGATGGCCCACAGAACTGAGAACGGGAGATGTCCACAAATCATTATGAATAATGTCAACAGGCATCAAAGTACGATAAGTAGAGGCTACAAACGGTAAACTTACTTGCTTGACCAAAGTACATGAATGAAAAATTGGAGTACTACGCGTACCCTTACAAGAAATAAAATTGTTTGTATGTAAGGAGGACAAAATTGACGACCCCGGATGACCTAGATGGGCATGCCACAAAGAAGGAGCAAGAGCAGCAAAGGTGAACGACAAGGCATGGCTCGTGGAAGTGGAGGTGATTGGATAAAGCTCCCTCACACTATTGCATCTCATTAGAGGAATCCTCGTCTTGAAATCCTTCATAGAAAACTCAAAAGGATCAAAATTAACAGACACCCAATTATCAACGGTAAATTTACGGACGGAGACTAAATTTTTAATTAGGTGTGGAGCATGGAAAACATTTTTCAAGGTAAGAGGTGGATGTGGGGAAGCAAGATTGGAATGATCATAACCACGAATTAGAAATGAATTACCATTACCAATAATAATACCACGATTTTTACTCAAATTGAAATAAAGCGAGAGAGTACCTGAGTCGGATATCATATGAGTGGTCGATCCGGTGTCCATGTACCATTTTACGTCTGGGGGATTCAATCCAAGAGTGTGCATTGCGACTTCAATATGAGTTGGGGTGGGGCCCGTAGCATGGTGGGCCTGGTGGGGCCGATACCCAAGCACGTCATCCTGTTGCCCCGTCCCAATACTGCCTCTCCGGTTCCATTGTTGTCCAGAAAAAGTGGGTCTGCTTGTCGGATTAAACAGGGCCCAGTTTGGGGTTTGGGGTATGGGTATACGGCAGATAATAGAGGTTGTTGGGCCCAGGACCACTGGCCTAGTTCCACGCCCAATGAGCCCAGGGCTGTGGCCAGGTGGGCTGCGACCCACCGCTCCGGGACCCATTGACATTGGTCCAGTTAACACCCCCATTGTTTCCACCACGGTTGTTATCGTTATTTTGGAGATTCTGACCCTTCTTGTCGCGACCGTTGTTGCGATTTTGGCAAGAATTGTCGGAGACAGCGGGAGAATATTCGGACACGGTCATCATTGAGATAGAGGGAGCCCAAGTGGCCGCCGTCTTAGCTAAGCCTAGTTCTTTGAGTGTGAGCATGGAACGAGCCTGATAAAATTGCGGAAGAGGACTGCTCTGACGATGAAGCGTACCAACGCCACTATAGGCTTCAGATATGCTACAACCATTTGAAGGACAAGACGATAATTGGTAACGGGTGCACCAACATTGCGGAGTTGGTCCGCCAATTGTTTCAACCTTTTGTAGTAAGCTAAAACGTTTGGGAAATCTTCCACGTGGATGTGGGAGAATTTTTTCTCAAGGGTAACAATACGAGAATTTCGATTGTCTTGAAATTTATCACGTATTCTATTCCAAGTAGTCATTGTCGTAGCGTCTGGTTCAATAGTCGTTTGCAACAGGTCGGTAGATATAGTTGAGTAAATCTATTGAAGAACGGTAGCATCAAGGGTCGTCCATAATTTAGGATCCTCCTCGGGTTTACGCACCTCCGTATCATCAGGAGCCGCGGGGATTATGTGATGGAGGACTTGATGCGAGCGTGTGTGAGTTTTGAATAGTTCGGCCCACGTCGCGTATTGGACGTTTTCTATTTCAAAAATGATAGGGACATGGTTCTTGATGTTAGAAACAATATGGGCAGGGTGAAACATGTTCTTAGCCATAACTGCAACCCAAGACATGATGTAGGGATTTGGAAGAAAATTTGGAAAGAGAAAAGACAACATTGGGCACGGAAATCGAGAAGAAGGGCTCGGAAACCGATGCTAAGTGGACGGAATTTGGGAGAGAAAATATGAGACCTAGACTTCTGATATCATGAAAGAAATAATCTCTTGATTATTTTCATTAATGAAAGAGTATATATACAATTTACAATTTTTCATAATAGAAAAATTCTATTCATATTCTACTCCCAAAATCCTATTATAGTTATAGAAGAATCCTATAATTATGTTAAGTGTACAATACTAATTTAATACAATAATTTTACACTAAATAAATCTCCAAAAACCGTGATATACATGGGTTTGTATACCGTGTATATCACAGTTTCACATATGGTAAATTGCCTTGTGAAACCGTGATATACATGGTATACAAACCCATGTATATCACGGGTATAACTATCACTGAAGATGTCTGAATACAATGAGAATGTTAAGAGTTTTATGAGGAGTTTGATGTTACATAGAAACTTGAAAGGATGGTTAATTTTGAAGTTTATAAATTGGACGGAGATACGCAAAGGTGGAATAAGGTCACTGGTTTGAAAGATAGCATATTGATTAGTTTTTCTGGTTTTCTGAGGTGGGTTCATTGGCCGATAGTCTTATATATTGGTTAAAATGCTTGGATTTTATGTTTTTTTTGGCTTCAAACGTCTTGTGCCAAAGTATATTTAATGTGATATAACAATTAAACAATAATGTTACAAAATAAAGAAAAGTGACTTTAATTTATTACTATATTATTTTTGATAATTTGCTGCTTTTTCCATTGTAAAATAAAGAATACACTATTTTCAAGAGTGGAATGTGTAAGATGATATTAATCTTCTTTGGGGAGTCTTCTCATTAATATCAAATATATATAGGTGTACAATGTTCATTTCAATTAAAATAGGAATCCTAGTCTCATATATAAGAGGAATCCTAGTCTTACCATAATTATATTTATACAAATATTCTAATTATGGGTGGAGACTTATGTTACACCTACACGTTTACACACTCCCCTCAGTCGGAGTGGTAGGAGGCCGGACGCTGAGGCTGGATCTGAAGTCAAGAAATAATTGTCTGAGAGACCTTTGGTAAATATATCTACATACTGATAGGATGATGGAATATGTAACACTCTTGACATGGCTTAGCACAACTTTCTCACGAACAAAGAGTATGTCTATCTCAATGTTCTTGATTCAATGATGTTGAACCGGATTATGAGAAAGATAGATGGCAGAGAAGTTATCACAGTACACAATAGATGCCTGACGCAAAGGACACTGAAGTTCAAAAAATAAATTTCTGAGCCAACAAATCTCAGCTATCACATTTGCAACGCCTCTGTACTCAGCCTCGACACTGCAATGAGATAGGGTAGCCTGTCGCTTGGCAGACCAAGAAATCCGATTATCCACTAAAAATACACAAACCGGAGGTGGAGCGTCGCGTATCCGGACACCCTGTCCAAACTGCATCCGTATAAGAGAGCAACATGTTTGGTGCAGAGGGGTATAGGCGCAAACCATAATCAAGTGTGCCCTTAATGTATCGGATGATACACTTAAGAGCAGTGAAATGAGACTCTCTGGGGGCATGCATGAATAGGCATACCTGCTGAAAATCATAAGCAATGTCTGACCTTGTAAATGTGAGATACTGAAGTGCACCTGCAAGGCTCCTATACAGAGTAGGATCGGAGACTGGAGCACCATCTATAGCACTGAATTTAGATTTTGAATCAACTGGAGTAGGTGAAACTTTGCAATTCGCCATCTTAGCCCTGTACACGATCTTCACTGCATACTTACTCTGACACAAGAAAATGTGGTTGGCAGACCTGGTCACTGATATCCCCAAAAAGTAACTCAGCTTCCCCAAATCATTCATTGCAAATTCGGTCTTAAGCAAGGTAATAATCTCATTTTTCAACCCGTCGGATGAGGCAGTAAGAACAATATCATCCACGTAAAGTAATAAGTAAGCAGTGCTACTGCCTCGATGAAAAATGAAGAGTGAAGAGTGATGTATCACTCTTGCTGCATACAAATCCAATATGCAAAATATACCTGGACAAGCGATCATACCACGCCCGGAGGGCCTGTTTCAGGCCATATAGTGACTTACGGAGACGACACACATAGTGAGGAATCATGACGGGTGAACCCAGCGATCGACGATGTAGATTGTCTCTCTCAGATCCCCATGTAAAAATGCATTCTTCACATCAAGCTGATGGATCAGACAGTGTTTGCCCATGGCAATGCTGAAAACTATGCGAATAGTAGTCGATTTAACAACCGGGATGAAGGTCTCACCACAATCAATGCCCTCCTGCTGATTTGTGACATTAGCCACAAGTTGTGCCTTATACTTCTCAAGATCTCCACTGTCTCTGAATTTGTGACGAAATAGCCACACGCAATGGATCACATTCACCCCCTCAGGTCTAGGTACTAGATCCCATGTGTGCTGTTTAGTTAAAGCAGTGAATTCCTCATATATAGCCGCATTCCAATTAGGGTCTTGTTTGGCCAATTTAGGGTTCTTGGGAATTGGAGAAATGGTTTGGACAGACAAGTTAAATTGGACTTTGGGTTTGAAGATTACATGTTTGGCACGAGTTTCCATTTGGTGAGTGAAGACATTTAGTGCCGCGGTCCGAGTGGCGACGTTAAGGCATTGTCGGGTAATGGAATGGAGGCAGAAAGTCCGTCGAAGGCGCCACAACGCCGCGATCAATGGCCGCGGCGCCAAAGGGCTCGCTGGCGCCAGCTACGCCATCGAGGGACCGCGACTCTAAATGTGTTTCGATAACTGGGTGCTCACTGGAAGAGAGGCGCCGCGGTGCATCCCCGAGAGGCCGCGATGCTAATTCCCTGGAAGAATTTGGTTGCTCACTGGAAGGGAGGCGCCGCGGTGCTTGCTCGATGAGTCGCGACGCTGACGTCCGGGATGATTTGGTGAGCTGATTAAGGATAATGGGAGATATGGCACTCGTCAAGAAAAGAGTAGTCCGATTTTTGGAATTTCTAAAGATTCGAAAATAGGAATGCAGTCTCGTCGAATGTGACTTGATGAGAGATGTGGATTTGACGAGTTAACAAGTCGTAGCATAGATAAACCCTATGGTTTAGCGGGAAGCCAAGGTACACACAAGGAGTGGATTAGAGAGCTAGCTTGTGAGGGGCAGTAGAGACAAAATTAAGATAGCATAGACAACCGAATATCCCTAGATGGTCATAAGAGGGGGACTCTATGATAGATGATTTTGGTAGGGGTCATATTGTGAAGGGTGCTAGTTAGGAGAATATTGAGAACGTATTTTGACATTTTAGCAGCATAGACCCAGAAAGACGGAGGTAGGGAGGCATGAATCAATAGAGTGCGAATCATATTGTTAATGGTACAGATGATTCTTTCAGCTTTACCGTTTTTGTGGGGAGGTGTGGGGGCAGGAGAAGCGAAAGATTATGTCATTATTAATACAAAATGGTGAAACATAGAATTGTTGAATTCACGACCATTATCGCACTGAAAGTTTTTTATACCTTTTGTAAACGTGTTTGAATGAATGTTCTAAACTCAAGAAATTTGGAAAACACTTCCGATTTAAACTTGAGAGGATACAACCAACAAAGTGAGAAAAATTATCTAGTAAGATAAGATAGTATTTATGACGGAGAGAACTAGCAACAGGTGATGTCCATAGATCGGCATGTATAATATCAAAAGGTGCAAAAGTAACACTAGTAAATGATTTAAACGGAAGACGAGTATGTTTGCCTAAAGAACAAGAAACACAGTTATGGACAAGCTTCCCATTACAAGTAATGGAATTATTGTCTCTAAGAAAATTAAAAACTGGGGCTCCTGGATGACCAAGTCTATTATGTCATGTTGAAGAAGAAATGACCGCTAGAGAGACGGGAGAGCTAGATCTGGAAGCGGAGATAAGAGTGAATGGATATAGATCCCCCATGCTATTGCATCTCGTAAGAGGTGTCCCCGTGTGAAGATCCTTCACAGTGAAACTAAAAGGGTCAAAATCAACAAAGACATAATTATTACGAGTAAATTTGCGGATAAAGATTATATTCTTAACTATATGTGGGACATATAGGGTATTCTGAAGGGAGAATGGATGAGGAGGTGATGTGTAGGATGTACCATAGCCCTATACTAGAATGCGGTGGCCACTACCAACTGTAACAAATTGAAGATGCTTTAAACTGAATAGTTTGAGAATATTACCTGCAGACGGAGTGAGGTGAGATGTGGCTCTGGAGTTCATGTACCAATTATTGTCAAGCTATTGCAGATTGAGGCTGCTGAAAGTCTGACTCAACTCAGAGGGGGCCATGCCGGAAGAGGGCTGCTGGAACTGTCCTTTCATGAAGTGGGCTTATTGCGGGTACTGGGCTTGTCGAGTGGCTGGAGCTGGGCCCAACAACCCGTGTCGAGAATACGGGTTGAAGGGCTGCTGGTACTGGGCTTTCCAAGTAGCTGGAGCTGGCCCCACCCATAATTAGAATATTTGTGTACTGAGGCACCGCGACATCAGACGGCATCGCTGGGCGCCGCGATGCTGAACTGGTTCTACGGGCCCTGTTGTTGTTGCTGCTGATTCTGCTGTCCGCGACCCTTGCCATGACCACGGCCTTCTCTGCCTCAACCCTTTCCTTCGCGTCCCTGCTGCGGTTGAGAGTTTTCTGGCGGAGTTGGATCTTGAGGGAGCGTTTCGACAGCTAACGCCTTCTGATCGTGCTCATCCTGCTTAGCACGTCGAGTCTTTTCGAGCAACAGCTGCGAGCGGGCTTTGTTATAACTGAGTAGCGGATCTGCCTGTTGAATCATGGTGGCTAACGTATCATAGTCGTCTTTGGGAAGGCCTGCAATCAATTGCAACACCATTTTAGTGTCCGAGACAGGCATGTCGATGTTGGAGAGTTGATCCGCCAGTAGTTTCAACTGTCTGCAGTACTCAGTCATGTTGGAGAAATTTTCAAAGTGTGTATTGTTAAACTGTTCCTTCAAATACACCGCACGAGTGTGCTTGTTATCTTGAAAGATTCCTCCAAGCGGTTCCATAAATCAAGGGCTTTGGCGCCAGATTTCATGATAGTAAAAAGAAGATCCTGAGATATACTACCATAAATTCACTGTTTGACGCCGGCGTCTAGACGACGCCAAGTAGACTCATCAACCTCTGGAGGGCGCGAAATAATGTCATCGATATGATCAAGCACGTTATAGAGACATGCATGATTACGAAACAGTTCAACCCAAAGAGAATACTAACTATTTTCTTGGTCAAGAAGAATGAGAATATAGTTCTTGATGTTGGTAACAGTTAGGGCGGGATGAAAAGAGGATGACTACTGGGTGGTGGGATTTTTGGAGGTGGAACCGTCAGAAAGTATGGAAGAATCAGGGATAGCCATATAGAGAAGAGAGGAATGAAGAAGAAAACATAGAAATTTGGGAGGAGCCGCGACAGAGAAGGGGTGGAGGCCGGCGGCTATGGACGAAAATTTTCTAGGGTTTTTGTTTACTTGGCTCTTGATACCATGTAAGATGATATTAATCTCCCTTGGGGAGTCTTCACATTAATATCAAATATATATAGGTATACAATGTTCATCCCAATTACAATAGGAATCCTTGATGCGCGAAAAGATGCACACACTTAAACGCAAGTGCACGTTATCGTGACAAGTAATATAGTCTTGATAAGACCGAATATCGTCCACAAGGATTAGGGTTCAAGTACCAACTATCTATCTTTTGGTATCTATTTGGCAATTGATATTTGATTTTGTGGTTTATAACTAATAATTATAAAAGCTAATTAACTATAAGTTTACTTCAGTTGTGATGAGAATAGGGCTTCCATGTCTCCTCAACTATCCGCTTATGTTATTTATTAATGCAATGAATTATGGTCTTCTTCTCTCGGAGCTAGCAGGTTTACGAAATCATTTTATATTCCCGTTAAGGATATATAAACACTCAACCCCAGTATTGCACCTTATCTACCTTTCGGTGATAAGGATAACTCTATAGGAGGATTAAGAACAAAAACCTAGTTAACCGTCACGCACCATACGCAAAATTAGGGTTGTTAAGCCTCTCATTAACGCTACATAAATAATTGAGGTATTTTCATCCCTAATCCAAAATATTTCTACCCAACTTACAGCATATTCACAACCTCCTCCTTTCGAAGTTTGATTAGAAATCATATAATGATAATTAGTTGTCAATTAATTACCAAGCATTCAAAGCAATTATTGGATAAATCTCTCAAAGAAGAATAACCATAGATACGCATTGATTCATAACATAAGTTTCTAGTGAATCAACATGGAAAGCCTTATAAAAGAATTAGTTCCTAGCCATTGACATGACAAGAACTAATTCAAAGTTCATCATACAAAATCTGAAATAAAGAAAGCACAGAAAAGAAATGACTAAGTTTAGGGTCTCCAATCTTCAATCCAAGAACACCTTGTGTGGTGCAAGAAAGGGAACCCTTAAAATCTGCCTAGGTTCTCCTTTTATAAGTGAAAACCGCTCTAACTTTTCCTCAAAGCCCGCCCGTAAAATCGTCATTAACCTGATTTTTCCGCCGGCGCCGCGACCTGCTGGCCAGCGCGGAACTCGCAACACTTCGGGTGATTTGGCGCCGCGGTCCTGATCTCTGCTGTCTGTGGGCGCCGCGACGCTGGAACCTCTGCAGTCTCTCTGATGATTTGGCGCCGCAGCCCTGCTTCGATCGCAGAGCCGCGGCCGCTCTGGTTTCTCGCTTGTTCGCCACTTTCGCCTTTTAAGCTCGAACCTCAATTTTTGCCCTTTTTTAGCTCATTTTCCGCATTTGGGCAATTTTAACAACTTTGAATAAAAATAAATAAAATATATCATAATACCACAGTTTTTTTTAAAAAACGGGATAAAAGAATAAATAAACACGACTCGAAAAGTGTATATAAAATACACCGATCAAATACCCCCAAACTTAACCTTTGCTCGCCCTCGAGCAAAGATAGAAAGAAAGAAATAAAGGACTCAAGAAAACGAAAAATAAAAGACTCACTGACATTGATCACTTTTGCTGCATTAGTGTTATCTAGAAAAACATGAAGGTTAGCAGAATAATATGCAGGAACATATAGCATGAAATTTCAGCACACGAAACACATTAAGCTAGATATTTCGCAAACTCATTTTTATCATGCTTAATGGAAGTCAACATACTGAATCATGCTTGTAAAATTCAAAAATCCTATGACATGTTTACTTGCTATTCTCCACTAATCCTGGATATGCATAAAAGAGATCTTCAGGACTTTAAGGGTTGTAATGTAGGCTTAGGTATATGTAGGTAAAAATAGGCATTTAGACTCATTCTGTGTACCATAAGCTCTTTAGCTTTTCCATTTTCCCCTTTTCTTTTGATTCTTTTCTTCACTCCAAATCAATCTTTCCCCTCTTTTGTTTTGGGAGAGTGAAATGTATAATAATGACAAGCACCCCCAAACTTAGGCTTTTGCCTATTTCTTATTACTTTTTTATTGGGGTGAAATCAAGCTTGTTCACTCTTTTTGTCTTTTTTTTAACACAATTTATTCCGCTATTTCATATTTTTACTTATGGCACAATTTGTGGGAATATAGGGTGTCAAAGAAGAAGTTTCAATTTTAGGCTCAATGGGGCTGACTAGGGATATATTTAAAGTCCGAGATAGAAAAGAGTGGTAAGAATTGGCTATCAAAGAAATGTCTGAGTCATCTCCCTAACATGCATATCCTAACTATTTCGCCTCAAATAGCAATCAATCATAACACATAGGTTTTCATCATTTAGTATGCATAATTTAAGCAAGAAACTCCAAATAGACAGATTTTGTGAGTTTTTGACATATCTAACCTAGGTGTTTAGATAGTTGCTTCAATTCCATTACATTATTCCACCTTACTTCACTAGGTGTTTCTAGCAACTACAACATACATGATCTTTTGACAGACAATTATGACTAAAAAAAAAAAATTGTGACTAAAAAATACATAAAAACACAAAAACACAAATAAAACACCCCCCCAAACTTAAATCACACATTGTCCCCAATGTGTGTAGACTCAAAGACAATAAAAGAAATATGACACTTACAGACTTTGACTAAAATGGTGGTGGTGGCGGTGGATAATGCATCGACCATTGGTTGAACAGGGAACTCATCTCGTCAAACTGCTGGTGCAATTGTTGTTGCTCCTGCCTCAATTCTTGTTGCCCTTGTCTCAACTCATGTTGTCCTTGTATTACTGTGTCGAAATGTTGCATCATCATTCTCTGGTTTTGGAGCAACTGCTCCATCATAGGCACTGGAGGTTCTGATTCTGTGGTTGGCTGGTGGCTAGGCTGCTCACGCATATTGAGCCTCTATTTCGTGCTCATCTTCGCTCATCATGGACTGCTGCTGCCACTGGAGCCGTGCTCTTCTTCTTGCTCTTTGGGGCTTGGTCCGAAAAGAGTGCACTATCCCATAGACACGTGCTTGGTTTCTCTCATTAGTATCGATGGTAGGATTGGGACCCCATTCATGTGGCATAAATCGGTGATAATCGAGCCATGTTCCAATCCACTGTTGTCACCAACTCGCTGATTTCCTCAATGCTCGCACTATTTCTTTCCCCATCAATTATTTTCCCGTCATGATCCCATATATCAATTTGATCCTATCTTACGCACTCTGGTGAAGTGCGTTGATGGGATCGACGGCATCGATGAAATATAGCCAACCCTTGGCTACTTTGTCAACCGCACCGCCACCCTTCGACCCATTTCTGCAATATCAAGCAGCCTGTGGTAGCTTATCGGTTCATGACGCATTCCGATTGATGTTGGTGCTCCTAGACCATGTTCTAAAATGGTTCCAATCACTACTTTCTTCAACATCAACCGCCTTCAATTGTGTATTTATATCTTACATCCACAGCACATAATTTCTTACAAAGCATCCCCTTTCCACCTTCTCCGAAAGTTGGCATAGAATTCACGCACCATTGTTGTGTTCATTGGTGCTATCTTCTCCGGATTTACAAATCTCTCCACCCCTCATCTCAATCATTGCCCGAATGGGCTCATAAACATCCTCTTCCCAAACGACTCCTTTGATAGTCCATTCCCTTCAGGATT
The DNA here is from genome assembly GCA_029844215.1 of Przewalskia tangutica. Taxonomy (NCBI): domain Eukaryota; kingdom Viridiplantae; phylum Streptophyta; class Magnoliopsida; order Solanales; family Solanaceae; genus Przewalskia; species Przewalskia tangutica. The sequence continues at coordinate 114,453,155 of CM056727.1, forward strand.
AAGGGCCTATTACTAAGCTTTTTGTATCTTTGGAAGGCTTGTTAGCTCAAAAACATATTATCATCGTAATGTGGATCAAAGTGGATGTGGAGGCTCTTCTCTTCTCAGTGGACATGGTTAAAACAGTTTCTGCAGCTTACAACTTATTTAGTACAAATGTTCCCCAACACAATCAACAATCTAGCAGCTAACACACAAACACCCCCAAACTTCAATTCTACTACCCAATACCCACACCCTCATTGTCTACTCCTCCTCTAAACTCCACAACCAATTTTTTAGCACCCCAACTATTTCAACACTACAATACTCCTTCAAACTACTACCTCTTGTGACTACAGTAAAGATCTCAAGAACAGACAAAGATTACCTTTTTATGGTGTTCTTCAAGGTGTTCTTGCTTCTAATGGTGATTTGAGGCAATGGAATGGGGTTTTTGTTGGTAGAGATGGCTGAGGGTTCTAGGAATGTAAGAGTTTTGGTTGTGGTTGGGTTTGATTTGTGGAGGATTTGTAGGTAAATTATGGATTTTCGTGGGTTTTGTGGAGAAGGGGGTTAGGTTTTGATTTTGAAATTGGGGAAAATCTGATTTCTGGGCGTTTTTAAGTTTCTGGATTTCCGCCGTGCCGCTGCTCGCTTAGCCGCGCGCCAATGTTCTGACTCTCGGAATTTCGCGCGCGCCACTGGCGCCGCGACGCTAGACTTGCATTTTTCTCGATTTTTACGCCGCGCTCGCTTCGTAGCCGCGCTTAAACTTCAGCGCCTCTTCTGCTCTTTTGGTGCCGCAGCCCTGCTCCTGGGCGCCGCGACGCTTACCCGGTTTTCTGGAAATCCTGGCTTTTCTTCAATTTTTCGCCCTTCAGTTTATTTGCCTGCACTTGTCAATCACAACACAAACACTACCTCCGTGAGACCGTTCTTAATAAAAATTACTAAAGTAAAATAAATTAAAATACCTTGGGTTGCCTCCCAAGTAGCGCTGTCTTTAACGTCTTTTAGCCGACGCAAGTTCCTTAGTTTAATAACGTGGGGTCAAGCCCACAACTAACCCATTTTCTCCACATTTTTCGTTTTCTTTTTCTTCTTTTCCTCTTAGCATTATCATTAAGGGGGAGTTCAGGAACACATACCTGCTGTTGTGGAGGTTTGGCAAACCATGCCTGCTTTCGTGGGCTCATCTCCCTTTTGTTGACTTGTACGGGCTCACAGGGGTTGTTGATGGTGCTGATTGCAAAGCACCTAGTCATGGTTGGTGGCTCAATGATGTGTTTAAAAACTTTAAACACCATTTCTTCCTTCTCCACCCTTAATGTCAACTCTCCTCTCTCTACATCGATCAAGGCTCTCCCCGTCGCTAGGAATGGTCTCCCCAATATGATAGGGATTTCTGCATCTTCTTCCATGTCAAGAATGAGGTAGTCCGCGGGAAAGAAAAATTTTCCTACTTTGACAATCACGTCCTCAATCTTCCCCCTTGGATGAACCACTGTCCTATCGGCCAGCTGTAGGCTCACTGTGGTTGGTTTAGCCTCACCCAACTCCAATCGTTTAAATATCGATAAGGGCATCGGATTTATACTTGCCCCTAAATCACACAAAGCCCTGTTGCATGTCACCCTGCCCACTGTGCAAGGTAGTGTAAAACTCCCTGGGTCTTTTAGTTTTGGTGGCAACTTCTTTTGCAAGATAGCACTACACTCCTCCGCTGCTACTATTTCAGATTCTCGCCGCTTTCTTCTTTCCCAAGATCTCCTTCATGAACTTAAAATAGGAGGGCATCTGCTCTAATGCTTCTATAAAAGGGATGTTGTTATGCAACTTCCTGAATGTCTTCAAAAATTTGGAGAATTGTTTATCAACCGCCTTCCGCTGTAATCTCTGGGGGAATGGGATCTTCTCTGTATACTCCTTCTCTGGAGTTTTCTCTACTACTGGGCTAGGTTCAGCCACCTCCTCTTTTTCTATCTCGCCTCTTTTCTCAACCATCGGGCCGAGGTGATCGCCGCTTCTAACCGCTTGCCGCTTCTCAATCAGACCGCGCGTATTGCTTCTGGATTCACCGTGTTGCTTGGCAATGTACTCGTGGTCGCTGTTTTCCGCTTTGCTACCGACCCACTTGTGTTTCCAAGTTCTGAACGAGGATCTAGCTTCGTCACGAATCGGTCTGGGCGTTGTTAGTGCCAACAAAGCCGCTCTCACTGTCGCTTTCGAATTGGTGCATTGAAATGTTGAGGCCGCGGCACGAGTAAAGCGGTCGACTGCTCTGCTGGTTCTGCATCGCCCCATATTGATTCTCCGCCGTCTCCTCTCTCCATGAGAAATTTGGGTGATTCCTCCACCCTGGATTATAAGTGTTGGAGTAGGGGTTGTTCTGTGGCCTCTGATAATTACCCACGGCCTGACACTCTGCCTACTCCATTGGTATATTATTCGGATCAGCTGAAGGACACCTATCGAATGTATGTGGGCCACCACATATTTCACAACTTTTAGGCATCTGCACCGCATTCACTGACACTGTATGTTGCTGCAACTGTTTCGCCAAAAGGGCCACTTGGGCATTCAAGGCAGCAATGGCATCTATTTCGTGGACTCCCACTGTTCTCCTCCCACTTGTCGACCTCTCTTCTGTGACATGGTTGTTGGTGACCATATCTTCTAATAACTCGTGAGCGTCGTGGGCTGTTTTCCTCATGAATGCCCCACTGGCCAGATCTATAATGGTTACGTTGTATCGCCACCGTTATAGAAGATGTGGACCAAGTTCCACAACTCAATGCAATGGTGTGGACATTTTCTCAGAATCCTTAAACCTTTCCCAAGCTTCATATAAGGACTCTCCATCCGCTGGTAGAAGTTGTTCAACTCCCTCTCGGTTTTCGCTTGCATGGGGAAAGAACTTGGCTAGGAATTTCTGTGCTCTCTGCCATGTAAAATCGAATCGGCGGCAGGAATTCAACCATACTTTGCTCTATCCCCGAGTGAGAAGGAAAGAGCCTCAACTGACGGCATCATCGAACGCCGTTATATTCGAAAGTTGCACATAGCTCCAAGAAATTAGCTATGTGCATATGTGATCCTCCATGGCGCCTCCAAATTGCATCACAGGTCGTATCATGCCTAATCGCGGTTTTATCTCAAAGTTGTTTGCTCCTATGGCAGGAGCCTAATACACGCTCTGCTCCATTCACTCTAGGCGCATATAGTCTCCCAAGCTTTTTCTCGCTCGACTTGAACTCTTTCCTCGACATCCATAGGTACTTGCCGAGGTATTCCTGGATTGGGTTGATTTTCACCTAACCCTTCTCTCATTATGTTGTTGTTTTGAACACCGTCCATCTCTATCAAGGTTGCAATCCGCTGATTCTTTCGCTCGCTTACGTGTTTTCAATCTCTGATTGAAGGGAACAAGAGTGTCTGACCCTCTTCTCTTTCGCATAAACTGATTTCCTGAAATAGAGCAAAACAGCATAACAAATCACTAAGACTCGATTTTTACCGAAAATAACGAAAAAAACGTAAAAATAAAATAAAAATTAAAAACCAAATTAGAAATTAAAAATAGATAAATTTGATATTGAACTATGCCTAATCCCCGGCAACGACGCCAAAAACTTGATGCGCGAAAAGATGCACACACTTAAACGCAAGTGCACGTTATCGTGACAAGTAATATAGTCTTGATAAGACCGAATATCGTCCACAAGGATTAGGGTTCAAGTACCAACTATCTATCTTTTGGTATCTATTTGGCAATTGAGATTTGATTTTGTGGTTTATAACTAATAATTATAAAAGCTAATTAACTATAAGTTTACTTCAGTTGTGATGGGAATAGGGCTTCCATGTCTCCTCAACTATCCGCTTATGTTATTTATTAATGCAATGAATTATAGTCTTCTTCTCTCGGAGCTAGCAGGTTTACGAAATCGTTTTATATTCCCGTTAAGGATATATAAACACTCAACCCCAGTATTGCACCTTATCTACCTTTCGGTGATAAGGATAACTCTATAGGAGGATTAAGAACAAAAACCTAGTTAACCGTCACGCACCATGCGCAAAATTAGGGTTGTTAAGCCTCTCATTAACGTTACATAAATAATTGAGGTATTTTCATCCCCAGTCCAAAATATGTCTACCCAACTTACAACATATTCACAACCTCCTCCTTTCGAAGTTTGATTAGAAATCATATAATGATAATTAGTTGTCAATTAATTACCAAGCATTCAAAGCAATTATTGGATAAATCTCTCAAAGAAGAATAATAACCATAGACATGCATTAATTCATAACATAAGTTTCTAGTGAATCAATATGGAAAGCCCTATAAAAGAATTAGTTCCTAGCCATTGACATGACAAGAACTAATTTAAAGTTCATCATACAAAACTGAAATAAAAGAAAGAAAAGAAAAGAAAAGAAAAGAAAATTACTAAGTTTAGGGTCTCCAATCTTCAATCCAAGAAAACCTTATGTTGTGCAAGAAAGGGAACCCTTAAAATCTGCCAAGGGTTCTCCTTTTATAGGCTGAAAACCGCTCTAACTTTTCCCTCAAAGCCCGCCCGTAAAATCGCCATTAACTCGATTTTTCGCCGGCGCCGACCGACTGCCAGGCGCCGGAACTTCTGCAGCACTTCGGGTGATTTGGCGTCGCGCCCCTGATCTCTGCTCATGGCGCGCAGCTAGAACCTCTGCAGCCTCTCTCGATGATCGCGCCGCGCTCGCTTCGATCGCAGAGGCCGCGCGCTCGCTTCGTTCGCCACTTTCTCGTCTTTTAAGCTCTGGAACCTCCTCTTTTGCCCTATTTTAGCTCCTTTTCCGCCATTTGGCCATTTTAACCACTTTGACTCAAAAGAAAGAAAATATATCCTAATACGACACTTATTTGTACAAAAAGGGACAAAAGACTAACTAAAAACGACTCGAAAAGTGTATATAAAATACACCGATCAATCCTAATCCCATATACAAGAGGAATCCTAGTCTTACCATAATTAAATTTACACAAATATTCTAATTATGGGTGGAGACTTATATTACAGCTACACGTTTACAGAATGATCATATAAGCAATTAGCTCTTAACTTGATGTGTATACACCATCAAGAATTTGCGATTGAGTTAAATTGTACATGAGTATCAAACCATTCAGCCATCTCATAGTGGGAAAGGAGATTAATATATATAGCAGAGGTTGAAAAACAGAAACATATAACGCACTTGAGAATTACCCCTTACATGCTGAAATGGTTATTGGTTTGTAAATATATAGAACTTGTTGGAATGATCACTCTTGGGTGTATATATTATGCAGGAATGGATCAGATATTCGAGGATACTTTGTGTGGTCCTTTCTAGATGGCTTAGAATTACTGGCTGGTTACTATTCGTCTTATGGCTTATACTATGTGGATTTGAATGACAAAGACTTGAAAAGATATCGAAAACTATCTGCAGTTTGGTACTCCAAATTCTTGAAGGGAATAGACAGCTTAAAGGCAAGCTCAGATATCGTTTCAGACAAAGAATTCGGATCAAAACTCCTGCTTTCCCAATAGATTGTAATTAATATTGATATGGAACAACGTTTTGGAGGGAAATTTCACATGTTTGGAAATTGGAACTACTCAAAACAATGATTTCAAAATAAATTGTCCATGGCATTCTACTTTATCTTAGTTGTACCATATTATTGTCCTTGTTTTATAAATTACTAGTTTCTCCGCACATGCATTGGCTCGTATATGTCAAATCATGTAGTACATTGTATTTTAATATTAAAGTGCATTACTTTAGTGGGTAGCCGTTTCGGGGACAAAAAATCAATTTTTCTAAGTCGGTGTCTTTTTCTCAAAATATGCTTCCCAGGTGAACAAGAATTATGTTTTGTAAACTTTTAGCATGGCTGAAGGAGTTAATTTCGGGAACTATTTGGGTTTCCCAATTTTTACAAAGAAACCTTTCAAGGAAGATTTCCAATTTTTGGTTGATAGAGTTTTAAAATGCATCTATCGGGTTGGAAACAAATTTCTTAATAAGTTCGGGTCGAGCAGCTTTTATTCGCTCCACCCTGAACTCTCTACCAAACCACGTGATTAGGGATGACAATTAGGACAGGGCAGGTCAGACTCATGATAGGGCAAGGCAGAATAAATTTTTGAAAAACTTTAATGGGGCAGGGCAGGACAGAGCAAATTAAGATAGGTAAAGCTCCTATCTTTAAAATCAGTTTACCATTTTTCCCTTAAACCAAGTCAAAATTTAATTAAATCTTTAAGAATACTCAATATAATTACTAAACTCTTAATACCTATATATATATATATATATATATATATATATATATATAGAGAGAGAGAGAGAGAGAGAGAGAGACTTGTGATGAATGACAGGAAGAACGGAGCCGAGCTTCTACCAAAAGAGATGATTTACTTTACTTGTGATAGAAACGCTACCCGAAAGGAAAGTAAATACTTTAAATAAGCTAAGCCGCAAAGAAACTGAAACAAAGAAAGAACTTTGATTTCATCGAAAGAATAGAATAGATATCATTATTAGCCGGCTAAAGCGAAACTCTTCAAAGGAGCCCCATCTATTGCATTAGTTGTCACTCCCAACGATGAGGACAGGTTTATGAGAGAAGGTTACTACGGTGGTCATGTGGATACCTATATACCTGTAGGTGAGAAGCTACACTACTATGATGTAAACTCGCTTTATCCTTTTGTAATGAATATATATATATATATATATATATGCTGGAAAATGGTCTTCCTCTTTTAAATCCATACAAGATCAAAGTGCAAAATGTACTCATGGTTCAAATTTTGCTGTAGTAGGGGCTCTTCTTTGTCAACCCAAGTTTGGCAGAGAGAAAGATTGCTATTGTCCCGCCCCGAACCCCGGGCCCGCGATTGGTACCCTAACTGGGCACCCTTCTATACACACAACATGAGTAACACACGGAAGATAATAACACTCATCATTTTTTTTGCTTAAAGCAAAGGCAAGGCCGATAAGGCTGTCGTATATATATATACCATACCCAACTGGGTCTACACTGTACAAAAACATGAATATAACTCTCACCAGGCCAGCCCACATATGGATACAGACCTCTAAGAATTCGACACAACTGTGACGGGACAAGGCCCCGTCGTACCCCTTAATACCTAGTCATAAAGATATGCTCCGGAACATTGGAGCTATTCCACATGCTGAACAAGGATCCTAAGCTAGCGGATCCACAACTGAGTACCTAGACCTGCGGACATGAACTCAGCCCCCCGAAGGAGGTCAGTACAACAAGTACTAAGTATGGAACAGAAATAAAGTACAGTATTAAAATCATGGCTGTGTACAAGAATGACAGGGGCAAGTATAAAAAATCAAATAGCAGATCCTACCGTGTCACATAACCTAAAAGCCAACTGAACCTTGTATCACTGTACTATAACAACTCCAAGAGTCGACTGTGCCTTTCAAGAATATAATATCACACAGTCCAAATACAAAGCAGGAAACAAGTATGATAAGCAAATTAATCAATAAGAGTAATGAAAATTAACTTCATCTTTTAAAAGACCATTTCACAATATATAAGCAGTCATGCCAAGTCAGGAACGCATGCCCTCAAAATCATTACTCAAATATAACCATGGGGCTCCGCCATAATATCAAGCGTGCCCGTGGATTTTATGTTTTTTTTTGCTTCAATCGTCTTGTGCCAAAGTATATTTAATGTGATATAACAATTAAACAATAATGTTACAAAATAAAGAAAAGCGACTTTAATTTATTACTATATTATTTTTTATAATTTACTGCCTTTTCCATTGTAAAATAAAGAATACACTATTTTCCAGAGTGGAATGTGTAAGATGATATTAATCTTCTTTGGGGAGTCTTTTCATTAATATCAAATATATATAGGTGTACAATGTTCATCTCAATAAAAATAGGAATCCTAGTCCCATATATAAGAGGAATCCTAGTCTTACCATAATTATATTTATACAAATATTCTAATTATGGGTGGGGACTTATGTTACACCTACACGTTTACACACTCCCCTCAGTCGGAGCGGGAGGAGGCCGAACGCTGAGGCTAGATCTGAAGTCAAGAAATAACTGTCTGAGAGTCCTTTGGTAAATATATCTACATACTGATAGGATGATGGAACATGTATCACTCTTGACATGGCCTAGCGCAACTTTCTCACGAACAAAGAGTATGTCTATCTCAATGTTCTTGATTCGCTGATGTTGAACCGGATTATGAGAAAGATAGATGGCAGAGATGTTATCACAATACACAATAAATGCCTGACGCAAAGGACACTGAAGTTCTAACAATAAATTTCTGAGCCAAAAAATCTCAGCTATCACATTTGAAACGCCTCTGTACTCAGCCTCGACACTAGAATGAGATAGGGTAGTCTGTCGCTTGGCAGACCAAGAAATCAGATTATCCCCTAAAAATACACAAACCGGAGGTGGAGCGTCGCGTATCCGGACACCCTGTCCAAACTGCATCCGTATAAGAGAGCAACATGTTTGGTGCAGAGGGGTATAGGTGCAAACCATAATCAAGTGTGCCCTTAATGTATCAGATGATACACTTAAGAGCAGTGAAATGAGACTCTCTGGGGGCATGCATGAATAGGCATACATGCTGAACATCATAAGCAATGTCTGGCCTTGTAAATGTGAGATACTGAAGTGCACCTGCAAGGCTCCTATACAGAGTAGGATCGGAAACTGGAGCACCATCTATAGCACTGAATTTAGACTTTGAATCAACTGGAGTAGGTGAAACTTTGCAATTCGCCATCTTAGCCCTGTACACGATCTTCACTGCATACTTACTCTGACATAAGAACATGTGGTTGGCAGACCTGGTCACTGATATCCCCAAAAAGTAACTCATCTTCCCCCAAATCATTCATTGCAAATTCGGACTTAAGCAAGGTAATAATCTCATTTTTCAACCCGTCGGATGAGGCAGTAAGAACAATATCATCCACGTAAAGTAATAAGTAAGCAGTGCTACTACCTCGATGAAAAATGAAGAGTGATGTATCACTCTTGCTGCATACAAATCCAATATGCAAAATATACCTGGAAAAATGGTCATACCACGCCCGGAGGGCTTGTTTCAGGCCATATAGTGACTTACGGAGACGACACACATAGTGAGGAACTGCTGTATGGGTGAACCCAGACGACTGATGCATGTAGATTGTCTCTCTCAGATCCCATGTAGAAATGCATTCTTCACATCATGCTGATGGATAGGCCAGTGTTTGCCCATGGCAATGCTCAAAACTGTGCGAATAGTAGTCGATTTAGCAACCGGGATGAAGGTCTCACCACAATCAATGCCCTCTTGCTGATTTGTGCCATTAGCCACAAGTTGTTCCTTATAACTCTCAAGATCTCCCCTGTCTCTGAATTTGTGACGAAATAGCCACACGCAATGGATCACATTCACCCCCTCAGGTCTAGGTACTAGATCTCATGTGTGCTATTTAGTTAAAGCAGTGAATTCCTCATATATAGCCGCATTCCAATTAGGGTCTTGTTTGGCCAATTTAGGGTTCTTGGGAATTAGAGAAATGGTTTGGACAGACAAGTTAAATTGGACTTTGGGTTTGAAGATTACATGCTTGGCATGAGTTTCCATTTGGTGAGTGGAGACATTTAGTGGATGTGGGATCTGAGTGGCGGGACCAGAAGGCATTGTCGGGTAATGGGATGGAGGCAGAAAGTCCGTCGAAGGCGTTACGGTGCCGCGATCAATGGCCGCGGCGTCAAAGGGCTCCGTCGAAGGCACCGCGACGCTGCTACTGAGGGACCGCGACTCTAAATGTGTTTCGATAACTGGGTGCTCACTGGAAGAGAGGCGCCGCGGTGCATCCCCGAGAGGCCGCGATGCTAATTCCCTGGAAGAATTTGGTTGCTCACTGGAAGGGAGGCGCCGCGGTGCTTGCTCTATGAGTCGCGACGCTGACGTTCGGGATGATTTGGTGAGCTGATTAAGGATAATGGGAGAGATGGAAGACTCGTCAAGAAAAGAGTAGTCCGATTTTTGGAATTTCTAAATATTCGAAAATAGGAATGCAGTCTCGTCGAATGTGACATGACGAGATATGTGGATTTGACGAGTTAACAAGTCGTAGCATAGATAAACCCTATGGTTTGGCGGGAAGCCAAGGTACACACAAGGAGTGGATCAGAGAGCTAGCTTGTGAGGGGCAGTAGAGGAAAAGTTAAGATTGCATAGACAGCCGAATATCCCTAGATGGTCATAAGAGGGGACTCTATGATAGATGATTTCGGTAGGGGTCATATTGTGAAGGGTGCTAATTGGTAGAATATTGAGAACGTATTCTGACATTTTAGCAGCATAGACCCAGAAAGACGGAGGTAGGGAGGCATGAATCAATAGAGTGCGAGTCATATTATTAATGGTGCAGATGATTCTTTCAGCTTTACCGTTTTGTGGGGAGGTGCGGGGGCAGGAGAAGCGAAATACCGTAATTATTAGTACAAAAATGGTAAAACATAGAATTGTTGAATTCATGACCATTATCGCACTGAAAAGATTTTATACCTTTTGTAAACGTGTTTGAATGAATGTTCGAAAGTCAAGAAATTTGGAAAACACTTCTGATTTAAACTTGAGAAGATACAACCAAACAAAGTGAGAAAAATCATCTAGTAAGATAAGATAGTATTTATGACGGAGAGAACTAGCAATAGGTGATGTCCATAGATCGGCATGTATAATATCAAAAGGTGCAAAAGTAACACTAGTAAATGATTTAAACGGAAGACGAGTATGTTTGCCTAAAGAACACGAAACACAGTTTTGGGCAAGCCTCCCATTACAAGTAATGAAATTATTGTCTCTAAGAAAATTAAAAACTGGGGCTCCTGGATGACCAAGCCTATTATGCCATGTTGAAAAAGAAATGACCGCTAGAGAGACGGGAGAGCTAGATCTGGAAGCGGAGATAAGAGTGAATGTATATAGATCCCCCATGTTATTGCATCTCGTAAGAGGTGTTCCCGTGTGAAGATCCTTCACAGTGAAACCAAAAGGGTCAAAATCAACAAAGACATAATTATTACGAGTAAATTTGCGGATATAGATTATATTCTTAACTATATGTTGGGCATATAGGGTATTCTGAAGGGGGAATGGATGAGGATGTGATGTGTAGGATGTACCATAGCCCTATACTAGAATACGGTGGCCACTACCAACTGTAACAAATTGAAGATGCTTTAAACTGAACAGTTTGAGAATATTACCTGCAGACGGAGTGAGGTGAGATGTGGCTCTGGAGTTCATGTACCAATTATTGTCAAGCTATTGCAGATTGAGGCTGCTGAAAGTCTGACTCAACTCAGAGGGGGCCATGCCGGAAGAGGGCTGCTAGAACTGTCCTTTCATGAAGTGGGCTTATCATGCGTACCGCCTTGCTGAAATTGGAGCTGGGCCCAACAACCCGTGTCGAGAATACGGGTTGAAGGGCTGCTGGTACTGGGCTTGCCAAGTAGTTGGAGCTGGCCCCACCCATAATTAGAATATTTGTGTACTGAGGCACCGCGACACTGTACGAGTACTGTTGGGGCGCCGCGATGCTGAACTGGTTCTACGGGCCCTGTTGTTGTTGCTGCTGATTCTGCTATCCGCGACCCTTGCAACGACCATGGCCTTTTCTGCCTCAACCCTTTCCTTCGCGTCCCTGCTGCGGTTGAGAGTTTTCTGGCGGAGTTGGATCTTGAGGGCGCGTTTCGACAGCTAACGCCTTCTGATCGTGCTCATCCTGCTTAGCACGTCGAGTCTTTTCGAGCAAAAGCTGCGAGCGACTTTGTTATAACTGAGTAGCGGATCTGCCTGTTGAATCATGGTGGCTAACATATCATAGTCGTCTTTGGGAAGGCCTGCAATCAATTGCAACACCATTTTAGTGTCCGAGACAGGCATGTCGATGTTGGAGAGTTGATCCGCCAGTAGTTTCAACTGTCTGCAGTACTCAGTCATGTTGTAGAAATTTTCAAAGCGTGTATTGTTAAACTGTTCCTCCAAATACACCGCACGAGTGTGCTTGTTATCTTGAAAGATTCCTCCAAGCGATTCCATAAATCAAGGGCTTTGGTGCCAGATTTCATGATAGTAAGAAGAAGATCCTGAGATATACTACCATAAATTCACTGTTTGACGCCGGCGTCTAGACGACGCCAAGTAGACTCATCAACCTCCGGAGGGCGTGGAATAATGTCATCGATATGATCAAGCACGTTATAGAGACATGCATGATTGCGAAACAGTTCAACCCAAGGAGAATACTGACTGTTTTCTTGATCAAGAAAAATGGGAATATAGTTCTTGATGCTGCACAAGCAAGGCGGGATGAAAAGAGGATGACTACTGGGTGGTGGGATTTGTGGAGGTGGAACCGTCAGAAAGTATGGAAGAATCAGGGATAGCCATATAGAGAAGAGAGGAAATAAGAAGAAAACCTAAAAATTTGGGAGGAGCCGCGGCAGAGAAGGGGTGGAGGCCGGCGGCTATGGACGAAAATTTTCTAGGGTTTTTGTTTACTTGGCTCTTGATACCATGTAAGATGATATTAATCTCCCTTGGGAGTCTTCTCATTAATATCAAATATATATAGGTATACAATGTTCATCCCAATTACAATAGGAATCCTAATCCCATATACAAGAGGAATCATAGTCTTACCATAATTATATTTACACAAATATTCTAATTATGGGTGGAGACTTATTTTACAGCTACACATTTACAGAATGATCATATACGCAATTAGCTCTTAACTTGATGTGTATACACCATCAAGAATTTGCGATTGAGTTAAATTGTACATGAGTAGCAAACCATTCAGCAATCTCATAGTGGGAAAGAAAATTAATATATATAGCAGAGGTTGAAAAACAGAAACATATAACGCACTTGAGAATTACCCCTTACATGATGAAATGGTTATTGGTTTGTAAACATATAGCACTTGTTGGAATGATCACTCTTGGGTGTATATATTATGCAGGAATGGATCAGATATTCGAGGATACTTTGTGTGGTCCTTTCTAGATGGCTTAGAATTACTGGCTGGTTACTATTCGTCTTATGGCTTATACTATGTGGATTTGAATGACAAAGACTTGAAAAGATATCGAAAACTATCTGCAGTTTGGTACTCCAAATTCTTGAAGGGAATAGACAGCTTAAAGGCAAGCTCAGATATCGTTTCAGACAAAGAATTAGGATCAAAACTCATGCTTTCCCAATAGATTGTAATTAATATTGATATGGAACAACGTTTTGTTGGGAAGTTTCACATGTTTGGAAATTGGAACTACTCAAAACAATGATTTCAAAATAAATTGTCCATGGCATTCTACTTTATCTTAGTTGTACCATATTATTGTCCTTGTTTTATATATTACTAGTTTCTCCGCATATGCATTGGCACGTATATGTCGAATCATGTAGTACATTGTATTTTAATATTAAAGTGCATTACTTTAGTGGGTAGCCGTTTCGGGGACAAAAAATCAATTTTTCTAAGTCGGTGTCTTTTTCTCAAAATATGCTTCCCAGGTGAACAAGAATTATGTTTTGTCAACTTTTAGCATGGCTGAAGGAGTTAATTTCGGGAAATATTTGGGTTTCCCGATTTTTACAAAGAAACCTTTCAAGGAAGATTTCTAATTTTTGGTTGATAGAGTTTCAAAATGCATCTATCGGGTTGGAAAACAAATTTCTTAATAAGTTCGGGTCGAGCAGCTTTTATTCGCTCCACCCTGAACTCTCTACCAAACCACGTGATTAGGGATGACAATTAGGAAAGGGCAGGTCAAACTCATGATAGGGCAAGGCAGAATAAATTTTTGAAAAACTTTAATGGGGCAGGGCAGGACAGAGCAAATTAAGATAGGTAAAGCTCCTATCTTTAAAATCAGTTTACCATTTTTCCCTAAAACCAAGTCAAAATTTAATTAAATCTTTAAGAATACTCAATATAATTACTAAACTCTTAATACCTATATATATATATATATATATATATATATATATATCTATATATATATATATATATATATATATATATATATATATATATATATATAGAGAGAGAGAGAGAGAGAGAGACTTGTTATGAATGACAGGAAGAACGGAGCCGAGCTTCTACCAAAAGAGATGATTTACTTTACTTGTGATAAAAACGCTACCTAAAAGGAAAATAAATACTTTAAATAAGCTAAGTCGGAAAGAAACTGAAACAAAGAAAGAACTTTGATTTCATCGAAAGAATAGAATAGATATCATTATTAGCCGGCTAAAGCGAAACTCTTCAAAGGAGCCCCAACTATTGCATTAGCTAGTGCTGCTGTCGTACCCCAATGAGGACATGTTTATGAGAGAAGGTTACTACGGTGGTCATGTGGATACCTATATACTTGTAGGTGAGAAGCTACACTACTATGATGTAAACTCGCTTTATCCTTTTGAAAATGGTCTTCCTCTTTTAAATCCATACAAGATCAAAGTGCAAAATGTACTCATGGTTCAAATTTTGCAGTAGCAGGGCTCTTCTTTGTCAACCCAAGTTTGGCAGAGAGGAAGATTGCTATTGTCACGCCCCGAACCCCGGGCCCGCGACTGGTACCCTAACTGGGCACCCTTCTATACACACAACATGAGTAATACGCGGAAGATAATAACACTCATCATTTTTTTTTCTTAAAGCATAGGCAAGGCCGATAAGGCTGTCGTATATATATATACCATACCCAACTGGGTCTACACTGTACAACAACATGAATATAACTCTCACCAGTCCAGACCACATATGAATACAGACCTCTATGAATTCGACACAACTGTGACGGGACAAGGCCCCGTCGTACCCCTTAATACCTAGTCTTAAAGATAAGCTCCAGAACATTGAAGCTATTCCACATGCTGAACAAGGATCCTAAGCTCGCGGATCCACAACTGAGTACCTAGACTTGCGGACATGAACGCAGCCCCCCGAAGGAGGTCAGTAAAACAAGTACTAAGTATGGAACTGAAATAAAGTACAGTATTAAAATCATGGCTGTGTACAAGAATGACAGGGGCAAGTATAAAAAATCAAGTAGCAGATCCTACCGTGTCACATAACCTAAAAGCCAACTGAACCTTGTATCACTGTACTATAACAACTCCAAGAGTCGACTGTGCCTTTCAAGAATATAATATCACACAGTCCAAATACAAAACAGGAAACAAGTATGATAAGCAAATTAATCAATAAGAGTAATGAAAATCAACTTCATCTATTAAAAGACCATTTCACAATATATAAGCAGTCATGCCAAGTCAGGGACGCATGCCCTCAAAATCATTACTCAAATATAACCATGGGTCTCACGCTCATAATATCAAGTGTGCCCGTGGATTTTATGTTTTTTTGGCTTCAAACGTCTTGTGCCAAAGTATATTTAATGTGATATAACAATTAAACAATAATGTTACAAAATAAAGAAAAGTGACTTTAATTTATTACTATATTATTTTTGATAATTTACTGCTTTTTCCATTGTAAAATAAAGAATACACTATTTTCAAGAGTGGAATGTGTAAGATGATATTAATCTTCTTTGGGGAGTCTTCTCATTTATATCAAATATATATAGGTGTACAATGTTCATCTCAATTAAAATAGGAATCTTAGTCCCATATATAAGAGGAATCCTAGTCTTACCATAATTATATTTATACAAATATTCTAATTATGGGTGGGGATTTATGTTGTACCTACACGTTTACACACTCCCCTCAGTCGGAGCGGGAGGAGGCCGGACGCTGAGGCTGGATCTGAAGTCAAGAAATAACTGTGTGAGAGTCCTTTGGTAAATATATCTACTTACTGATAGGATGATGAAACATGTAACACTCTTGACATGGCCTAGCGCAACTTTCTCACGAACAAAGAGTATGTCTATCTCAATGTTCTTGGTTCGCTGATGTTGAACCGGATTATGAGAAAGATAGATGGCAGAGATGTTATCACAATACACAATAGATGCCTAACGCAAAGGACACTAAAGTTCTAACAATAAATTTCTGAGCCAACAAATCTCAGCTATCACATTTGCAACGCCTCTGTACTCAACCTCGGCACTGGAATGAGATAGGGTAGCCTGTCGCTTGGCAGACCAAGAAATCAGATTATCCCCTAAAAATACACAAATCGGAGGTGTAGCTTCGCGTATCCGGACCCCCTGTCCAAACTACATCCGTATAAGAGAGCAACATCTTTGGTGCAGAGGGGTATATGTGCAAACCATAATCAAGTGTGCCCTTAATGTATCGGATGATACACTTAAGAGCAGTGAAATGAGACTCTCTGGGGGCATGCATGAATAGACATACCTGCTGAACATCATAAGCAATGTCTGGCCTTGTAAATGTAAGATACTGATGTGCACCTGCAAGGATCCTATATAGAGTAGGATCGGAGACTGGAGCACCATCTATAGCACTGAATTTAGATTTTGAATCAACTGGAGTAGGTGACACTTTGAAATTCGCCATCTTAGCCCTGTACACGATCTTCACTGCATACTTACTCTGACACAAGAACATGTGGTTGGTAGACCTGGTCACTGATATTCCCAAAAAGTAACTCAGCCTCCCCAAATCATTCATTGCAAATTCGCACTTAAGCAAGGTAATAAACTCATTTTTAAACCCGTCGGATGAGGCAGTAAGAACAATATCATCCACGTAAAGTAATAAGTAAGCAGTGCTACTACCTCGATGAAAAATGAAGATTGATGTATCACTCTTGCTGCATACAAATCCAATATGCAAAATATACCTGGAAAAGCGATCATACCACGCCCGGAGGGCCTGTTTCAGGCCATATAGTGACTTACGGAGACGACACACATAGTTAGGAACTGCTGGATGGGTGAACCCAGACGACTGATGCATGTAGATTGTCTCTCTCAGATCCCCATGTAAAAATGCATTCTTCACATCAAGCTGATGGATCGGCCAGTGTTTGTCCATGGCAATGCTCTAAACTGTGCGAATAGTAGTCGATTTAACAACCGGGATGAAGGTCTCACCACAATCAATGCCCTCTTACTGATTTGTGCCATTAGCCACAAGTTGTGACTTATACCTCTCAAGATCTCCACTGTCTCTGAATTTGTGACGAAATAGCCACACACAATGGATCACATTCACCCCCTCAGGTCTAGGTACTAGATCCCATGTGTGATGTTTAGTTAAAGCAGTGAATTCCTCATATATAGCCGCATTCCAATTAGGGTCTTGTTTGGCCAATTTAGGGTTCTTGGGAATTGGAGAAATGGTTTGGACAGACAAGTTAAATTGGACTTTGGGTTTGAAGATTACATGTTTGGCACGAGTTTCCATTTGGTGAGTGAAGACATTTAGTGGCTGTGGGGTCTGAGTGGCGGGACAAGAAGGCATTGTCGGGTAATGGAATGGAGGCAGAAAGTCCGTCGAAGGCGCCACAACGCCGCGATCAATGGCCGCGGCGCCAAAGGGCTCCGTCGAAGGCGCCGCGGCGCTGCTACTGAGGGACCGCGACTCTAAATGTGTTTCGATAACTGGGTGCTCACTGGAAGAGAGGCGCCGCGGTGTATCCCCGAGAGGCCGCGACGCTAATTCCCTGGAAGCATTTGGTTGCTCACTGGAAGGGAGGCGCCGCGGTGCTTGCTCGATGAGTCGCGATGCTGACATTCGGGATGATTTGGTGAGCTGATTAAGGATAATGGGAGATATGGCAGACTCGTCAAGAAACGAGTAGTCCGATTTTTGGAATTTCTAAAGATTCGAAAATAGAATGCAGCCTCGTCGAATGTGACATGACGAGAGATGTGGATTTGACGAGTTAACAAGTCGTAGCATAGATAAACCCTATGGTTTGGCGGGAAGCCAAGGTACACACAAGGAGTGGATCAGAGAGCTAGCTTGTGAGGTGTTATACCCCGTATTTCCAGCGTATGTACGTGAGGACGTACGTACAAAAGTTTAGCCTTAGTTAGGCACTATGGACGAAAATATTGTGCACAACACTCAAAAAGAATCGTTTTCCGACGAAACGTTTTACAAAACTTGCGAAGGGAAAATTCCGGCTATGTCATTTATTATTTTTGCGGTTTTTTCTGAGAGACGAAACATTTTGGACCAACGAGAGGGCGACACTTGTCACCCTCTAGTTGGTGGACGTGAGGCGTCCATTTGGACGATTGGAATGGCTTGTTTTGTCAAGGAGTTGGTAGGATATTTTGTGTAGAAGATGGATAAGGACACTTGACTAAATCCTCACCCTACACTTGCATAGCACTTGGCTTCATCTTGGCCATTGGTTGGCCTATAAATACCCCTCTAACTTGAAGGTTTTCTTCATCCACAAATCAATTCTCCAAGTCTTGGAAAAAAATCCCTCCCCTCTCTTATAAGCTTTTCGTCCAAGGCTCTCCCCCCCCTTCCTTGAGCCCTTAGCCGAAACCTACCCCCCCTCCCTTGGTAGAAAAGTTGTCTTCCAAGTTTGAGTTACTATTCCAAAATACCCTAGCCCAAATCCCTTATAGTAGTTAAGTAGAAGTTGTTAGGAACTTCTAAGGGTTTCTTGGAGCTATCAGAGTGTACAAATTAGGAGCTAAACCTTGCTCAGGAGCGACATTTAACTTGGATAATTTTGGGCTTATCGAGGTAAATACTCTTGTCCTTCTATTGTAATTGGATATTACATATAAGAATAGTTAAGACTTGAGTATAAGATATGAAAGAATATTAATGAATAGAATTGAACTGTTATCACAGTAGAAGGGTATAAAAGAAGAATAATTGAACTGTACTTACATAGGACTGTTTTCACAGTAGACTTGAGTAGCTCGACGGGTAGGGAAGTGCTGCCCAATTTTCCGTAGAATAGGGAACCCTCTACTTAGAACTGTTTACAGAATAGTCTAGACGTTGATAGACGTATTTGACTATTATAGGTTGATTCTCTGCGCGCGACATATTCGACTTGGCAGGTGGATTTCGCCGAGAAGGTATGTGATTCTTCCTATACTCCTGAGCATGATATTTTAAATATATATATAGTACGGTAGACGTACGTGTGTTAACTGAATATAATTACGGCAATGTCTTTTGACTTAAGCCTGAATAATAGTTACGGCAATGTCTTTTGACTTAAGCCTGAATAATAAGAATCTTGATGCATTTCAAAAGAATACTGAATCATTTTTAATGTAAGAGAGAAATATTTGGTTTTTAAACAAAAAGCTTAAGAGTTATACTAGCTTTATGGGAAGTTAGGTATAACAACTTAAGAAAGATAAAAGGAACTGTTTACTTATTTGTTATAAAAACCTTGTATTGATTTCTGTAAGGTGTAGTAAGATTGTTTGATAAATAGACATATTATGATGCTACGTGTGTTAGCGTCTTGTGATGTTGTGAAAGGGGGTCATTCTTGTTGTGCTTACGTTGCTAAACGGTAAGTCAGTTGTAATGTTATTATATCACCTACCCCCTTGACTTGTTATACCGAGGGCTTGCCACCCCGACGCGTCTATACGGCCTATGCGCTATGTGACTACGCGGAGTCGCGGAGTTCCAGGATTGATCATTCCGGTGTTTTAGCCCGACGGGGATGCCATATGCGATGCGTGTGACTATGCGGTCTATCGAGACTATGCGAATCGCGAGTCGAGGAGAGTACCGGGTTAGCTACCGACGCGAGGAATACCTACGCGGTGCGTGTGTGACCTATGCGGACTGCGGAAGTCCAGGATTAGGCACGCATAATGATACTATGGGCGATTGGCCTTGCTTCGATCATTCGCGGCCTAGAAAAGACCTGTTACAGTTTACCTATTATTGTTCTTGTTTGTGATATGTCACTATGTGCAATTGAACTGATTGTATTTGCAAATGGTTTTAAATACTTTGATTTCATTTAAGTACTTTACAGTTTCACATACTTGGTACTGTTGTAATCGACTCCTCTGGGGCCGCTCATGCCGCAGGTGGCAAGCAGTGCTAGATCCACATCCTTAGGATCTTTTGCTTTGGCCGTGAGCTCCATCTTCTCCGGAGGCTCGACTTTTGGGTATGATCTCCCTGTTGTTGTATATAGTTTTGTACATTCAGGGTATGGCGGGGCCCTGTCCCTCCATAGTTGTTTATCTTCTTAGAGGTCTGTAGTCCTATTGTATAGTTGGGATGTAACTGCAAAACTATGTTTATATATATATGCCGAAAGGCGACATTTTCTCACATAGAACTGTGTCTCATTTTACAACTGTTTCATGTCTTATTTTTATATTCCCGACATACTGATGTATGACTACTGGGTGCCGGGTAAGGCACCACTGCCCCGAACGGGTCGTGACAAAAGTGGTATCGAGCGCTTAATCCTCGGAAAGTGTCTGCACCGTATCTAGTAGAGTCTTGATTATCGGTGTGTTGTGCACCACACCAATAATCGTGAGGCTATAGGATATTTAGGATTGGTTTCCATTCTTCTCACTCGAGATCGTGCCTTAGAGCCGTGTTATAAGTTGGACCCTCTAACGTATTCCTTTCTCAGAATACGATTATGCCTCCACGTAAGACAACCCGCCCGGGCGGCAAGGCACCGAGGAGCCGCTAGTAGGACACCGAGTCACGAGGGCTCAGCCCGCCTATACCCGAGACGGCGAGTTCCATGACGCCGCAGCCCCAAAGAGAGACCACAGCACTGCATTCTCCCGCCCCACACCGGGCGGAGGAGTTAGGTACAAGGAGATGGCCCAACTATTGGCCAGATCGTGGCGAACGAGGACAGCCGGATGCAGCAGCTCAGGCCCACCCAGAGTACCCGTGGTTCACCCGAGGCGTATAGTTTGAGGCTACGAGATTTCACGAGTCAGAGCCCGGAATTTTACTGTCGAGGCCGGAGGATGATCCGCAGGAGTTCATCCGTCGATTCTGAGGATTATGAGGGTGATCGTGGCGCCGAGACCGAGTCCGTGATCTTCGGTTCACATCGGCCGCGCGTGATACCGCATTAGATTGGTTTGATTCGTGGGAGTTATCCCGGGGAGAGCACGCGTCCCCATCTACTTGGGATGAGTTCTCGGAGGCTTTCCTCACTCACTTCTTGCCTCCACAGATGAGGAGGGCACGGGCCGACAGATTTTTGTTACTGAGACAGAGAGGACGCACAGTTAGGGAGTACAATGTCGAGTTCGATTCTTTGGCTCGATATGTCCCTGCATTGGTAGCGGATATGGAGGACAGGGTGCATCGCTACGTCACCGGTCTAGATGATTATATGGCCGAGTCTTGTGCGGGTGTGGCTCTTCAGCCAGGCATGGACATTACCCGTATGTAGGCTCATGCACTTGGATGCGAGGAGCGTAGAGACCGACGGGTCGACAGATATCAACATCAGAAGAAGCCAAGACGGCCGGTTCTTTTGGTAGTTCTCGGGGTGGACGTCCTCAGCAGCAGTCTAGTTTTGCACCCCACCACTCGAGCACTCCCACATCATTGTCAAGACCCGAGTATTCGGGGCGGTCGTGGCCAGTGACTTCGGATTTGTGGTAGCAAGGGTGCTAACCGATCGAGGTCTGCTCAGTGTGTCCGTTGTGGTAGATTCCATTCAGGGAGCTGTAGTACTACTCCGGGAGCTTGCTATACTTGTGGCCAGCAGGGTCATTTTGCGAGGGCCTGTCCGACCGGGGGCAGCGCGGGTGGTAGGGCTCAGCCTGTGGTCTCGCTGCGGTTCATCATCTCCTACGATTACTCGCCCGAGGCGTGGTACTCATGGGCCAGCAGGTCGCGGCAGAGGTCGTGGCACAGGTCCCAGTTCTAGCGGTCCTCAGAACCGCATTTATGCCTTGTCCAGCCGGCAGGACCAGGAGGCCTCACCTGATGTCGTCACAGGTACCTTATCAGTCTCCGATTATGATGTGTATGCCTTGATAGATCCGGGTTCTACTCTGTCCTACATATCTCCCCTTGTTGCTAGTAGGATAGGGATAGAGCCTGAGTCCATAGACCCTTTCGAGGTAGCTACGCCGGTGGGTGATTCGGTGGTAGCTCGGCGGGTATTTAGGGCTTGCCCAGTGACTTTATGCAGTCGTCAGACCCTAGCCGACTTGATAGAGTTGGACATGACTGATTTCGACGTGATCATGGGTATGGATTGGTTAGCTTCCTGCTATGCCAATGTAGACTGCAGAGAGAGAGTGGTACGGTTCCATTTTCCTGGGGAGCCGGTTGTTGAGTGGGAGGGGAACATCAGACGCCGGTGGGTAGGTTTATTTCCTACCTCAAGGCTAGGAAGATAGTGCGGCGGGTATATCTACCATCTCGTTCGTGTTTGATAATCGAGGTCGCAGCGATTTCGATCGGCCCAGAGTCGAGAGTTCCCGACGTGTTTCAGACGACCTCCCGTATCCTCCGCAGGAGGAGATAGAGTTTTGTATCGATGTCGCGGACGCCGCCTATTTCCATTCCGCCATACGTAATGGCACCCGCCGAGTTGAGAGAGTTGAAGGACCACCGCGAGATTTGCCGGAGAAGCGGCTTCATCAGCCTAGTGTTTCTCCCCGGGAGCGCCGTATTGTTCGTGAAGAAGAAGGATCGACGCCGCGCATGTGTGTTGATTGACGGTGAACAAGGTGACCATTAAGAACGATACCCCTTCCTAGGATTGATGATTTGTTCGACCACCGCAGGTGCGGTGCGAGATGTTTCTCCAAGATTGATCTGCGATCGGGCTATCATCGTATGAGTCGAGAGGCGGATGTCCCTAGGATCGCATTCGACCCGTGACGCATTATGAGTTCGTGGTCATGTCTTTGGGTTGACCAATGCCCGACGGTATTCATGGATTTGATGAACCGAGTGTTCAAACCATTTTTGGACACGTTTGTGATAGTGTTCATTGATGATATCTTGGTTTATTCTCGCCAGAGCGAGCACGCGAGCATTTGAGGACTGTGCTGAGAGTTCTCCAGGACCAGCAGTTATACGCCAAGTTTTCGAAGTGTGAGTTCTGGTTGACTTTGGTGGCTTTTCTTGGGCATATTGTCGGGGCTGATGGTATTCGGGTGGAGACGGCCAAGATCGAGGCAGTCAAGAGTTGGCCTCGACCTACTACTCCGACAGAGGTTCGCAGTTTTCTGGGCCTTGCACGTTATTATCGGCGGTTCGTAGAGAAGTTTGCTTCTATCTCTGCACCATTGACTAGCCGACTCGGGCGGCTAAGTTTCATGATCGATGCGTGTGGCGTGGTTTCCGCCATCGAAGGAGAGACTGACGACCGCCCCCGTTCTTACTCTTCCAGAGGGTCCAGACGGCTATGTCGTGTATTGTGATGCGTCAGGCATCGGGTTGGGATGTGTGTTGATGCAGCAGGGCAAGGTTATAGCGTATGCATCCCGACAGCTTAAGAAACACGAGAGGAACTACCCCACCCATGATTTGGAGTTGGCAGCGGTGATTCACGCCTTGAAGATCTGGAGGCACTATTTGTATGAAGTTCATGTGGATATTTATACAGACCACAAGAGCCTCCAGTATATCTTCAGCCAGAGAGAGCTGAACTTACGACAGAGACGGTGGTTAGAGTTGCTTAAGGATTATGACGTCGATATCCTGTACCACCCGGGGAAGGCCAATGTTGTGGCAGATGCCCTTAGTCGTAGGTCGATGGGTAGCCTATCAGATGTGCAGCCAGAGAGGAGGGGCATGGTTCGCGATTTGCATCAGTTAGCGAGCCTTGTGTCCGCTTGATTGATTACGATAGTAGTGGGTTCGAGTTCGAGAGGTTGCCGAGTCTTCCATCGTCGGCGAGGTGAAGAGGCAACGCTGAGGATCCGGTTTTGATTCGGTATCGTGATACGGCTCTTCGTGAGGGCAAGGGTCCTTGAGGTAGCACCGATGGGGTGCTAAGGTTTGAGGGCGAGTTGTGTTCCGGATGTTTGAGGACTTGGCGCAGGTTCTAGGGAAGCACACACAAGCGTTACTCTATCCATCCGTGGTAGACCAAGATGTACCACGACCTTAGATCCGTGTATTGGTGGGATGGCTTGAAGAGGACGTTGCGAGTTCGTAGCTCGCCCGTGTTGTCGCAGTGAAGGTAGAGCACCGAGGCCCGGTGGTTTGTTGCAGACGATAGAGATCCCGACCGAAGTGGGAGGTGATCAACATGGACTTTATCACGGATTACCTCGCACTCGGAGGAGACATGATTCTATATGGGTTATCGCCGACAGTGACGAAATCAGCCCACTTTCTTCCCATCGGACGACGTTTACCGAGGATTATGCCGACTTTACATCCGAGAGATCGCCGATCGCATGGAGTCCCTATTTCGATCATATCGCATGCAGGAGCCCGGTTACGCTAACTTCGGAGGTCTTTCCGTATGGGTTTAGGACGCAGTGAGCTCGAAATCGCATTCCATCCACGCATGCATCGGACAGTGCAGAGCGCACTATCCGCACTTCGAGGATATGCTGCGAGCCCGTGTTATCGACTTCGTGGTAGCCGGAGGATCATTTGCCTCTAGTTGAGTTTGCATATAATAATAGCTACCACCCAAAGATTCGGACGACGCCATGAGGCCTTGTATGAGGAAGTGCAGATCGCCGATAGGCTGGTTCGATGTGGGCGAGTGCGATTAGTGGGACAAGATTTGCGCAGCAGCGATGGATAAGGTGAAGTTTATCCAGAGCGGTTGCCGACGGCTCGTAGTCGGCAAGTCATATGCAGATCATCGCCGTCAGATCCGGAGTTCGAGGTCGATGATTGGGTTTTCCTAGCGTGTCACCCATGGCGGTGTGATGAGATTCGAAGAAATGGAAACTCAACCCAAGGTACATTGGGCCGTATCGATTGTCCGCAGGTAGGCAAGGTTGCCTATGAGTTGATCTGCCGTCCGATCCGGAGGCGCATCCGGTTTTTCACGCTTTATACCGAGGAGATGTATCGGATCCATCTAGTGGTACACCCGATTGACGATGTCCAGTGACCGAGGGGTTATCGTATGAGGAGATTCCCATAGCGATAATCGATCGTCGTTAGGCGTCTGCGGACCAAGGACGTGGCTTCCACAAAGTCTTGTGGCGAACGAGCTCGGGGAGGAGATGACGGGAAGCCGAGGAGGACATGAGGCGTAAGTATCCTCACCTATTCCCACACCTCCGTAATTCACTTTCCTACTTGTAAATTTTCATTGTCATTTATGCTTAAGTGTTGTTTTGTGGTCAGATGTAGCATTTGCAAACCGCTTAAGCTTTATCGTTAATCGTTGGGAAGGAACATTCGGGACGAATATTTCTAAGGAGGGGAGAATGTTATACCCCGTATTTCCTGCGTATGTACGTGAGGACGTACGTACAAAAGTTTAGCCTTAGTTAGGCACTATGGACGAAAATATTGTGCACAACACTCAAAAAGAATCGTTTTCCGACGAAACGTTTTACAAAACTTCATGGGCGGAAAATTCCGGCTATGTCATTTATTATTTTTGCGGATTTTTCTGAGAGACGAAACATTTTGGACCAACGAGAGGGTGACACTTGTCACCCTCTAGTTGGTGGACGTGAGGCGTCCATTTGGACGATTGGAATGGCTTGTTTTGTCAAGGAGTTGGTAGGATATTTTGTGTAGTAGATGGATAAGGACACTTGCCTAAATCCTCACCCTACACTTGCATAGCACTTGGCTTCATCTTGGCCATTGGTTGGCCTATAAATACCCCTCTAACTTGAAGGTTTTCTTCATCCACAAATCAATTCTCCAAGTCTTGAAAAAAATCCCTCCCCTCTCTTATAAGCTTTTCGTCCAAGGCTCTCCCCCACCTTCCTTGAGCCCTTAGCCGAAACCTACCCCCCCTCCCTTGGTAGAAAAGTTGTCTTCCAAGTTTGAGTTACTATTCCAAAATACCCTAGCCCAAATCCCTTATAGTAGTTAAGTAGAAGTTGTTAGGAACTTCTAAGGGTTTCTTGGAGCTATCTGAGCGCATAAATTAGAGCTAAACCTTGCTCGTGAGAGCGACATTTAACTTGGATAATTTTGGGCTTATCGAGGTAAATACTCTTGTCCTTCTATTGTAATTGGATATTACATATAAGAATAGTTAAGACTTGAGTATAAGATATGAAATAATATTAATGAATAGAATTGAATTATCACAGTAGGGTGTAAAAGAAGAATAATTGAACTCAGATTTACATAGACTGTTTTCACGAGACTTGAGTAGCTCGACGGGTAGGGAAGTGCTGCCCAATTTTCCGTAGAATAGGGAACCTCTACTTAGAATCACATGTAATAGTCTAGACGTTGATAGACGTATTTGACTATTATAGGCTGATTATCTGCGCGCGACATATTCGACTTGGCAGGTGAATTTCGCCGAGAAGGTATGTGATTCTTCCTATACTCTTGAGCATGATATTTTAAATATATATATATAGTACGGTAGACGTACGTGTGTTAACTGAATATAATTACGGCAATGTCTTTTGACTTAATCCTGAATAATAATTACGGCAATGTCTTTTGACTTAAGCCTGAATAATAAGAATCTTGATGCATTTCAAAAGAATACTGAATCATTTTTAACAGAAGAGAAATATTTGGTTTTTAAACAAAAGCTTAAGAGTTATACTAGCTTTATGGGAAGTTAGGTATAACAACTTAAGAAAGATAAAAGGAACTGTTTACTTATTTGTTATAAAAACCTTGTATTGATTTCTGTAAGGTGTAGTAAGATTGTTTGATAAATAGACATATTATGATGCTACGTGTGTTAGTGTCTTGTGATGTTGTGAAAGGGGGTCATTCTTGTTGTGCTTACGTTGCTAAACGGTAAGTCAGTTGTAATGTTATTATATCACCTACCCTCGACTTGTTATACCGGTGGCTTTCCACCTGATGCGGGTCTATACTACGCTATGCTATGTGACTACGCGAGTCGCGGAGTTCCGGATTGATCATTCGGGTGTTTTAGCCCGACGCGGGATGCCCTATGCGGTCCGTGTGACTACGCGGTCTATTGAGACTATGCGAATGCGGAGTCCGGGAGGTACCGGGTTAGCTACCCCGATGCGAGGAATACCTCACGCGGTCTCATGTGACCTATGCGATCGCGGAAGTCGTGATTAGGCACGCATAATGATACTATGGGCGATTGGCCTTGCTTCGATCATTCGCGCCTAGAAAAGACACATAGCTTACCTATTATTGTTCTTGTTTGTGATATGGAACTATGTGCAATTGAACCGATTGTATTTGCAAATGGTTTTAAATACTTTGATTTCATTTAAGTACTTTACGCTTTCACATACTTGTAATTGCAGATCGACCTCCTTCGGGGGGCTGCGTTCATGCCGCAGGTAAGGGCAAGCAGGTGCTAGATCCACATCCTTAGGATCTTTTTCTTTGGTGCCAGGAGCTCCATCTTCTCCGGAGGCTCGACTTTTGGGTATGATCTCCCTGTTGTTGTATATAGTTTTGTACATTCAGGGTATGGCGGGGCAGGGCCCCGCCATAGTTGTTTATCTTCTTAGAGGTCTGTAGTCCTATTGTATAGTTGGGATGTAACTGCAAAACTATGTTTATATATATATGCCGAAAGGCGACATTTTCTCACATAGAACTGTGTCTCATTTTACAACTGTTTCATGTCTTGTTTTTATATTCCGCTGATTACTCTGATGTATGACTACTTGGGTGCCCGGGTAAGGCACCAGTCACGGGCCCCGGAACGGGTCGTGACATGAGGGGCAGTAGAGGCAAAGTTAAGATAGCATAGACAACCGAATATCCCTAGATGGTCATAAGAAGGGACTCTATGATAGATGATTTCGGTAGGGGTCATATTGTGAAAGGTGCTAGTTGGGAGAATATTGAGAACGTATTCTGACATTTTAGCAGCATAGAACTAGAAAGACGGAGGTAGGGAGGCATGAATCAATAGAGTGCGAATCATATTGTTAATGGTGCAGATGATTCTTTCAGTTTTACCGTTTTGTGGGGAGGTGTGGGGGCAGGAGAAGCGAAAGACTGTCATTATTAGTACAAAAATGGTGAAACATAGAATTGTTGAATTCACGACAATTATCGCACTGAAAATATTTTATACCTTTTGTAAAAATGTTTGAATGAATGTTCGAAACTCAAGATATTTGGAAAACTCTTCCGATTTAAACTTGAGAGGATACAACCAAACAAAGTGAGAAAAATCATCTAGTAAGATAAGATAGTATTTATGACGGAGAGAACTAGCAACAGGTGATGTCCGTAGATCGGCATGTATAATATCAAAAGGTGCAAAAGTAACACTAGTAAATTATTTAAACGGAAGACGAGTATGTTTGCCTAAAGAACAAGAAACACAGTTTTGGGCAAGCTTTCCATTACAAGTAATGAAATTATTGTCTCTAAGAAAATTAAAAACTGGGGCTCCTGGATGACCAAGACTATTATGCCATGTTGAAGAAGAAATGACCGATAGAGAGACGGGAGAGCTAGATCTGGAAGCGGAGATAAGAGTGAATGAATATAGATCCCCCATGCTATTGCATCTCGTAAGAGGTGTCCCCGTATGAAGATCCTTCATAGTGAAACCAAAAGGGTCAAAATCAACAAAGACATAATTATTACGAGTAAATTTGCGGATAAAGATTATATACTATATGTGGGGAATATAGGGTATTCTGAAGGGGGAATGGATGAGGAGGTGATGTGTAGGATGTACCATAGCCCTATACTAGAATGCGGTGGCCACTACCAACTGTAACAAATTGAAGATGCTTTAAACTGAACAGTTTGAGAATATTACCTGCAGACGGAGTGAGGTGAGATGTGGCTCCGGAGTTCATGTACCAGTTATTGTCAAGCTATTGCAGATTGAGGCTGCTGAAAGTCTGACTCAACTCATATAGGGCCATGCCGGAAGAGGGCTGCTGGAACTGTCCTTTCATGAAGTGGGCTTATTGCGGGTATTGGGCTTGTCTAGTGGCTGAAGCTGGGCCAAACAACCTGTGTCGAGAATACGGGTTGAAGGGCTGGTGGTACTGGGCTTGCCAAGTAGCTGGAGCTGTCCCCACCCATAATTATAATATTTGTGTAATGAGGCACCGCGACACTGTACGGGTACTGTTGGGGTGCCGCGATGCTGAACTGGTTCTTCGAGCCCTGTTGTTGTTGTTGCTGATTCTTCTGTCCGCGACCCTTGCCACGACCACGGCTTTCTCTGCCTCAACCCATTCCTTCGCGTCCCTACTGCGGTTGAGAGTTTTCTGGCGGAGTTGGATCTTGAGGGCGCGTTTCGACAGCTAACGCCTTCTGATCATGCTCATCCTGCTTAGCACGTCGAGTCTTTTCGAGCAACAGCTGTGAGCGGGCTTTGTTATAACTGAGTAGTGGATCTTCATGTTGAATCATGGTGGCTAACGTATCATAGTCGTCTTTGGGAAGGCCTGCAATCAATTGCAACACCATTTTAGTGTCTGAGACAGGCATGTCGATGTTGGGGAGTTGATCCGCCAGTAATTTCAACTGTCTGCAGTACTCAGTCATGTTGGAGAAATTTTTAAAGCGTGTATTGTTAAACTGTTCCTCCAAATACACCGCACGAGTGTGCTTGTTATCCTGAAAGATTCCTCCAAGCGGTTCCATAAATCAAGGGCTTTGACACTAGATTTCATGATTGTAAGAAGAAGATCCTGAGATATACTACCATAAATTCACTATTTGACGCCGGCGTCTAGACGCCGCCAAGTAGACTCATCAACCTCCGGAGGGCGCGGAATAATGTCATCGATATGATTAAGCACGTTATAGAGACACGCATGATTGCGAAACAGTTCAACCCAAGGAGAATACTAACTATTTTCTTGGTCAAGAAGAATGAGAATATAGTTCTTGATGTTGGTAACAGTTAGGGCGGGATGAAAAAAGGATGACTACTGGGTGGTGGGATTTGTGGAGGTGGAAGCGTCAGAAAGTATGGAAGAATCAGGGATAGCCATATAGAGAAGAGAGGAATGAAGAAGAAAACCTAGAAATTTGGGAGGAGCCGCGGCAGAGAAGGGGTGGAGGCCGGCGGCTATGGACGAAAATTTTCTAGGGTTTTTGTTTACTTGGCTCTTGATACCATGTAAGATGATATTAATCTCCCTTGGGGAGTCTTCTCATTAATATCAAATATATATAGGTATACAATGTTCATCCCAATTACAATAGGAATTCTAATCCCATATACAAGAGGAATTCTAGTCTTACCATAATTATATTTACACAAATATTCTAATTATGGGTAGAGACTTATATTACAGCTACACGTTTACAGAATGATCATATAAGCAATTAGCTCTTAACGTTATGTGTATACACCATCAAGAATTTGCGATTGAGTTAAATTGTACATGAGTAGCAAACCATTTAGCAATCTCATAGTGGGAAAGAAGATTAATATATATATAGCAGAGGTTGAAAAACAGAAACATATAACGCACTTGAGAATTACCCCTTACATGCTGAAATAGTTATTGGTTTGTAAATATATAGCACTTGTTGGAATGATCACTCTTGGGTGTATATATTATGCAGGAATGAATCAGATATTCGAGGATACTTTGTGTGGTCCTTTCTAGATGGCTTAGAATTACTGGCTGGTTACTATTCGTCTTATGGCTTATACTATGTGGATTTGAATGATAAAGATTTGAAAAGATATCGAAAACTATCTGCAGTTTGGTACTCCAAATTCTTGAAGGGAATAGACAGCTTAAAGGCAAGCTCAGATAACGTTTCAGACAAAGAATTCGGATCAAAACTCCTGCTTTCCCAATAGATTGTAATTAATATTGATATGGAACAACGTTTTGGAGGGAAGTTTCACATGTTTGGAAATTGGAACTACTCAAAACAATGATTTCACAATAAATTGTCCATGGCATTCTACTTTATCTTAGTTGTACCATATTATTGTCCTTGTTTTATAAATTACTAGTTTCTCCGCACATGCATTGGCACGTATATGTCGAATCATGTAGTACATTGTATTTTAATATTAAAGTGCATTACTTTAGTGGGTAGCCGTTTCGGGGACAAAAAAACAATTTTTCTAAGTCGGTGTCTTTTTCTCAAAATATGCTTCCCAGGTGAACAAGAATTATGTTTTGTCAAATTTTAGCATGGCTGAAGGAGTTAATTTCTGGAAATATTTGGGTTTCCCGATTTTTACAAAGAAACCTTTCAAGGAAGATTTCCAATTTTTGGTTGATAGAGTTTCAAAATGCATCTATCGGGTTGGAAAACAAATTTCTTAATAAGTTCGGGTCGAGCAGCTTTTATTCGCTCCACCCTGAACTCTCTACCAAACCACGTGATTAGGGATGACAATTAGGACAGGTTAGGTCAAACTCATGATAGGGCAAGGCAGAATAAATTTTAAAAAAACTTTAATGGGGCAGGGCAGGACAAAACAAATTAAGATAGGTAAAGCTCCTATCTTTAAAATCAGTTTACCATTTTTCCCTTAAACCAAGTCAAAATTTAATTAAATCTTTAAGAATACTCAATATAATTACTAAACTCTTAATACCTATATATATATATATATATATATATATATATAGAGAGAGAGAGAGAGAGAGAGACTTGTGATGAATGACAGGAAGAACGGAGCCGAGCTTCTACCAAAAGAGATGATTTACTTTACTTGTGATAGAAACGCTACCCGAAAGGAAAATAAATACTTTAAATAAGCTAAGCCGCAAAGAAACTGAAACAAAGAAAGAATTTTGATTTCATCGAAAGAATAGAATATATATCATTATTAGCCGGCTAAAGCGAAACTCTTCAAAGGAGCCCCAACTATTGCATTAGATGGAGCTGCTGTCGTACCCCAATGAGGACAGGTTTATGAGAGAAGGTTACTACGGTGGTCATGTGGATACCTATATACCTGTAGGTGAGAAGCTACACTACTATGATGTAAACTCGCTTTATCCTTTTGTAATTTTTTTTCCGGGTAAATGATATTATTTATTACTAAGAAAGAAACTGGGAACTACAATCAATCATTGAGGGTTCTCAATCCTCAATGTAACATAAAGCAAGAAATGAAGGAGGGAAGCGGCGTTCACTCAGAGGTGACATTACAAGAGGGGATTAAATCATAAAGAACTCTATAGGTTGTTGTTTTAACTTTTGCCACAACCTCATCCGCTGTTGAGCTAGTGCCCGCAAATAGCAATTCATTTCTTGTTCTCCAAATCTCATATACCACTATGCAAAAAGCAAGTAGGATGGCTTTGGATCGAGCCACATGTTCATAAACTTGAAAGGTCATTTTCCCTTACTAGAAGATGCAATTACCGAAGCAATCACGGGGCAATGGTCCGAGACTGGTTCCATAGGCAAAAAGTTGGCTGAGCACTCTAGGTTCAAGTCACTCCAATGTTGATTCATTAACACTCTATCTAGCTTGGACCAAATTTAGCCATTCGTCCAAGTGTAGAAGGAACCCGTAGAGGGAGTGTCATCAAGTCCGTGAGCTATTCTGAATTCCCCAAGGTCCCTAAGAGTATAAGGCGTGAGGGGAGGACCACCGGCCTTGTCTTGAGGGTAGAAATAAGTATTAAAGTCTCCAATGATCATCCAAGGCATGACAATGCTAGTGCCCAGGTGGGTAAGATGATGCCAAAGTTTCCTTCTTTCCGGAATGCTATAGACCGGATACACAAACGTAGCAAGAAAGGACACTTGAGATATGTTACAACGTGCTTGGACATGGATATGTTGAGAGTCCATTCCAAGCACATCACAACTAACTCTGGAGGGGTCCCATAGTACTAGCATTCTTCCGCCATCAATGAAATCTATGTTGGAGCTAAATTTCCAAGCAATGAATCTTTGAGAAGTAAAAGAGTCCATCCGTGTTCGGTTGAATTTAGTTTCTATTAGGCAAAACAAAGCCACATCATGTTGTTTTGCAAGCCTACACACAAGAGTTTGTGTGGATGCCCTATCTCTTTGTCCGCAAAGACCTCGGACATTCCAACAAAGAATTTTCATTAGGAAACAATGGAGGGTTTAGTAGCACCTCCGCGCTTCGCATTCTTCACCAAACTGATATTCTTTCTTGAAATAACTTCATTCCATCCCTCTTCCTTGTTGTTAGAAGTCAAGGCAGGGGTCCCAACTAGGCTATGTTCTCCGTGCTCAAAGTTTATGCAACGTGTTGCGTGGATAAGCTCTTCCTTAGTACTCTTACAAGTTCCCACATCTGGAAGAGTTCGCGGGTCAGATGGTGTGTTCTTTTCAGCCTGCCTTGTCTTATTTCTCAGCCTCTCATGATGCGCAAGACTAGTATAGGGGTGATGATTTGAGGACCCCTCAAGTGATACCCGTAAGCACGACGAGTCAGGATGACCCACAACCGGAGGGATTCCAAAGTTCAGAGCTTCTCCTACACTTCTGGGAATATGCGGCAGTGATTGCTCACTATTCTCAAAGTCCATCAAGTTATCACTACCCACGGGATGTTGAGGGGGTGGTGGATCAGTGCTAGAAGGACCAGTTTGACCCGCAACCGTAGTAGTTCCCGAGCTAGTAGAAACGCCTCCATTGCTAGGTGGTACCAATGGGTTGTCGGTTTTCCGTGCTTCTTGAGTGTTGGTGTCTTGTATCAGCTTCCTACACTTCAAATGGTTGTGGCCAAAAGAGGCGCAATGATAGCAAAAATCTGGGTAGTTCTCATATTTCACCTTTTGGATGTATCTTCGATTGTCGGGAAGTTTAACACCAAACTCTGTGACCGGCTCTTTACTAACATCAACATCTACCAAGACTCTTGCATAGTTCATCTTAGACCTCTCCTTAGTAAATTAATCTGTGTATAGAGGCTTCCCCACACGCGAAGCAATCTTACTAAGGCCTGTTGCACTCCATACCGAGAGGGGGATGTCATGGAAAGTGACCCATATCGGGATATCCATGAATAAGTCATCCGTTAATAATACTGCTTTATCAATAGGTTTTAACATCATAGTTTTGTCAAAGACCATATATGGGCCTCCATGGAGCACATTCGTGCGTTCCTCTTCCGTCATGAATTTGAAGATTGTCCATCCTTTGCCGTATGGGATGATACGACACTTCACTCCCCACCCCTTAACAATAGAATTCAGTGCCTCTCTTCCCGGGAAAGGACCCGTGAAGCAGCCTATAAAACAATATCCCCAGGTTTCAATGAAGGGGACTTCATCCGTAGGTTCTAGTTCTACATCTTCTCCTTGTTGTTCAATGAATTGAAGTTTCATTCCTTTAGCTTCAAGTCTGGAACCCGCAAAGACTCCCGCATAGGTTTTCTTTTGCGGATTGGAACCATTGCGTTGAAAAAGGGGTACTTCTCCCTTTGATGCCTCACCGGGTGGATGCGCATGATGAATTCTAGATTTGTCAGTGGGCAAGATGCCTGCTGTACTTCCTGGTTGTGTAGTCTGAGGGGTAGGGTTAGAGGGGGTAGAGCTTGGACCCGCATCTGGAGATAGTATGCGTGTGCCATTTGGAAGAGTTGGGAAAATATCGGGCATTTCGGGTGGGAGTGGTGACTTGGAGAGGGGTGGGGGTGTGTCATCATGAATTCTGGGAAGTATTGAAGAAGTAGAGGAAGGGAGAGGTGGAAAATTATTAGCGTTTCCAATGTCCAAGGAAGAAGTAAATGAAAATGGGCTATTGGGATTCTTTTGTTGAAGTCCGTTTAGAAAGCTGGTTAGGGTGGGGAAGGATTGATTAGTGACTCTAAATGAATTCAAAGAATACAGACTTTTAGAGTGATGTGACTCTTTGGTTCCCGCGGATGAAGGCTGCCCATTTAAGGTAATATGCTCTTTGGCTCCCACGCTAATTAAGATAGGAGAGTTACAAGGCTCCTTGGGAGTAGGTGACCCTTCGGTTTCCTCATCTTGCATTGTACCACGAGTACCAGTAATAATCATAGACCCATGGACTCCCTCTTGACCCGCCTTGTCCTTTTGACCCGCCGCCTGACCCGGTTTTGATCCGAGAATGCCTTCATGCATTGTTTTGTCGATTGTAGTTCCAGTCCCAGAATTTCTAACTTTTCCGGCTTGCCTGAGCAATTTACCTCTAGGTGATGAGATTGTTTTTCTCCCGTGATTGCCATTATCTTCCGTTGTAGTCCCGGAGTTCACCAATTGACCCGCGTTAGTATCGCCATTCCTAGGAGAGGATGGAGTGTCTATAGTTGTCCGAACTTCTAAAGTATTGCCGGAAGCTTTGGAGGGAGCATTTTCATTAGGCTTGTGGACAGTGTTAGGAGTTTCCTTCGTAGTTTCTTCACCTTCAAACATACTTCTGTCCGAACTATTAACATCTATACTTTTTCCCCAATAATGTATCTTTTGTAGCGTAATATCATCAACCACATGTTCTAGTGGAATACACATATCAGGCGTGGCATGTACTAACACCGTGGGATATGAGATTGCCGGAATTAAGTTTTCTTTAACAATGGTTGGACTTCCACCATTCTTTTTCTTTTTCTTGGATCTAGACTTCGAAGAGCCTCCGGAACCACCAGAATCATTGCTAGAGCGAGTAAAACGCTTTGTCTTTCTCATGTCATGAACTCTAAGCTTATATTATTGAAGAATCGATTGTGAGTTTAGGAGGAGAGGGAAGAACTGAAACCGAAAGGAGCAACCAAGGAAAACGTTGAGAGCGTTTTCACTTAGTGAGAGAAACTTCTCTCTAACATGAATATATATATATATATATATATATATATATATATATATATATATATATATGCTGGAAAATGGTCTTCCTCTTTTAAATCCATACAAGATCAAAGTGCAAAATGTACTCATGGTTCAAATTTTGCAGTAGCAGGGGCTCTTCTTTGTCAACCCAAGTTTGGCAGAGAGGAAGATTGCTATTGTCATGCCCCGAACCCCGGGCCCGCGACTGGTACCCTAACTAGGCACTCTTCTATACACACAACATGAGTAACACGCGGAAGATAATAACACTCATCATTTTTTTTTTCTTAAAGAAAAGGCAAGGTCGATAAGGCTGCCGTATATATTTATACCATACCCAACTGGGTCTACACTGTACAACAACATGAATATAACTCTCACCAGTCCAGCCCACATATAAATACATACCTCTAAGAATTCGACAAAACTGTGACGGGACAAGGCCCCGTCGTACCCCTTAATACCTAGTCATAAAGATAAGCTCCGGAATATTGGAGGTATTCCACATGCTGAACAAGGATCCTAAGCTCGCAGATCCACAACTGAGTACCTAGACATGCGGACATGAATGCATCCCCCCGAAGGAGGTCAGTACAACAAGTACTAAGTATGAAACGGAAATAAAGTACAGTATTAAAATCATGGTTGTGTACAAGAATGACATGGGCAAGTATAAAAAATCAAATACCAGATCCTATCGTGTCACATAACCTAAAAGACAACTGAACCTTGTATCACTGTACTATAACAACTCCAAGAGTCGACTGTGCCTTTCAAGAATATAATATCACACAATCCAAATACAAAGCAGGAAACAAGTATGATAAGCAAATTAATCAATAAGAGTAATGAAAATCAATTTCATCTTTTAAAAGACCATTTCACAATATATAAGTAGTCATGTCAAGTCAGGGACGCATGCCCTCAAAATCATTACTCAAATATAATCATGGGTCTCACTCCCATAATATCAAGCGTGCCCGTGGATTTTATGTTTTTTTTGGCTTCAAACGTCTTGTGCCAAAGTATATTTAATGTGATATAACAATTAAACAATAATGTTACAAAATAAAGAAAAGTGACTTTAATTTATTACTATATTATTTTTGATAATTTACTGCTTTTTCCATTGTAAAATAAAGAATACACTATTTTCAAGAGTGGAATTTGTAAGATGATATTAATCTTCTTTGGAGAGTCTTCTCATTAATATCAAATATATATAGGTGTACAATGTTCATCTCAATTAAAATAGGAATCCTAGTCTCATATATAAGAGGAATCCTAGTCTTACCATAATTATATTTATACAAATATTCTAATTATGGGTGGGGACTTATGTTACACCTACACGTTTACACACTCCCCTCAGTCGGAGCGGGAGGAGACCGGACGCTGAGGCTAGATCTGAAGTCAAGAAATAACTGTCTGAGAGTCCTTTGGTAAATATATCTACATACTGATAGGATGATGTAACATGTAACACTCTTGACATGGCCTAGCGCAACTTTCTCACGAACAAAGAGTATGTCTATCTCAATGTTCTTGGTTCGCTGATGTTGAACCGGATTATGAGAAAGATAGATGGCAGAGATGTTATCACAGTACACAATAGATGCCTGACGCAAAGGACACTGAAGTTCTAACAATAAATTTCTGAGCCAACGAATCTCAGCTATCGCATTTGCAACGCCTCTGTACTCAGCCTCGGCACTGGAATGAGATAGGGTAGCATGTTGCTTGGCAGACCATGAAATCAGATTATCCCCTAAAAATACACAAACCGG
This sequence comes from Przewalskia tangutica, assembly GCA_029844215.1. NCBI lineage: Eukaryota > Viridiplantae > Streptophyta > Magnoliopsida > Solanales > Solanaceae > Przewalskia > Przewalskia tangutica. The sequence continues at coordinate 114,490,819 of CM056727.1, forward strand.
AGGTGGAGCGTCGCGTATCCGGACACCCTGTCCAAACTGCATCCTTATAAGAGAGCAACATGTTTGGTGCAGAGGGGTATAGGTGCAAACCATAATCAAGTGTGTCCTTAATGTATCGGATGAAACACTTAAGAACAGTGAAATGAGACTCTCTGGGGGCATGCATGAATAGGCATACCTACTGAACATCATAAGCAATGTCTGGCCTTGTAAATGTGAGATACTGAAGTGCACCTGCAAGGCTCCTATACAGAGTAGGATCGGAGATTGGAGCACCATCTATAGCACTGAATTTAGATTTTGAATCAACTGGAGTAGGTCAAACTTTGCAATTCGCCATCTTAGCCCTGTACACGATCTTCACTGCATACTTACTCTGACATAAGAACATGTGGTTGGTAGACCTGGTCACTGATATCCCCAAAAAGTAACTAAGCTTCCCCAAATCATTCATTGCAAATTCGGACTTAAGCAAGGTAATAATCTCATTTTTCAACCCGTCGGATGAGGAAGTAAGAACAATATCATCCACGTAAAGTAATAAGTAAGCAGTGCTACTACCTCGATGAAAAATGAAGAGTGACGTATCACTCTTGCTGCATACAAATCCAATATGCAAAATATACTTGGAAAAGCGATCATACCACGCCCGGAGGGCCTGTTTCAGGCCATATAGTGACTTACGGAGACGACACACATAGTTAGGAACTGCTGGATGAGTGAACCCAGGCGACTGATGTATGCATATTGTATCTCTTAGATCCCCATGTAAAAATGCATTCTTCACATCAAGCTGATGGATCGGCCAGTGTTTGCCCATGGCAATGCTCAAAACTGTGCGAATAGTAGTCGATTTAACAACCGGGATGAAGGTCTCACCACAATCAATGCCCTCTTACTGATTTGCGCCATTAGCCACAAGTTGTGACTTATACCTCTCAAGATCTCCACTGTCTCTGAATTTGTGACGAAATAGCCACACGCAATGGATCACATTCACCCCCTCAGGTCTAGGTACTAGATCTCATGTGTAATGTTTAGTTAAAGCAGTGAATTCCTCATATATAGCCGCATTCCAATTAGGGTCTTGTTTGGCCAATTTAGGGTTCTTGGGAATTGGAGAAATGGTTTGGACAGACAAGTTAAATTGGACTTTGGGTTTGAAAATTACATGTTTGGCATGAGTTTCCATTTGGTGAGTGGAGACATTTAGTGGCTGTGTGGTCTGAGTGGCGGGACCATAAGGCATTGTCGGGTAATGGGATAGAGGCAGAAAGTCCGTCGAAGGCGCCACGGCGCCGCGATCAACGCCGCGCCAAAGTGGCTCACGGCACGCATCGAGGGACCGCGACTCTAAATGTGTTTCGATAACTGGGTGCTCAATGGAAGAGAGGCGTCGCGGTGCATCCCCGAGAGGCCGAGACACTAATTCCCTGGAAGAATTTGGTTGCTCACTGGAAGGGAGGCGCCGCGGTGCTTGCTCGATGAGTCGCGACGCTGACGTTCGAGATGATTTGGTGAGTTGATTAAGGATAATGGGAGAGATGGCAGACTCGTCAAGAAAAGAGTAGTCCGATTTTTGGAATTTCTAAAGATTCGAAAATAGGAATGCAGTCTCGTCGAATGTGACATGACGAGAGATATGGATTTGACGAGTTAACAAGTCGTAGCATAGATAAACCCTATGGTTTGGCGGGAAGCCAAGGTACACACAAGGAGTGGATCAGAGATCTAGCTTGTGAGGGGAAGTAGAGGCAAAGTTAAGATAGCATAGACAGCCGAATATCCCTAGATGGTCATAAGAGGGGACTCTATGATAGAAGATTTCGGTAGGGGTCATATTGTAAAGGGTGCTAGTTGGTAGAATATTGAGAATGTATTCTGATATTTTAGCAGCATAGACCCAGAAAGACGGAGGTAGGGAGGCATGAATCAATAGAGTGTGAATCATATTGTTAATGGTGCAGATGATTCTTTCAGCTTTACCGTTTTGTGGGGAGGTGTGGGGGAAGGAGAAGCGAAAGACTGTCATTATTAGTACAAAAATGGTGAAACATAGAATTGTTGAATTCACGACCATTATCGCACTGAAAAGATTTTATACCTTTTGTAAACGTGTTTGAATGAATGTTCGAAACTCAAGAAATTTGGAAAACACTTCCGATTTAAACTTGAGAGGATACAACCAAACAAAGTGAGAAAAATCATCTAGTAAGATAAGATAGTATTTATGACGGAGAGAACTAGCAACAGGTGATGTCCATAGATCGGCATGTATAATATCAAAAGGTGCAAAAGTAACACTAGTAAATGATTTAAACGGAAGACGAGTATGTTTGCCTAAAGAACAAGAAACACAGTTTTGTGCAAGCTTCCCATTACAAGTAATGAAATTATTGTCTCTAAAAAAATTAAAAACTGGGGCTCCTGGATGACCAAGCCTATTATGCCATATTGAAGAAGAAATGGCCGCTAGAGAGACGGGAGAGCTAGATCTGGAAGCGGAGATAAGAGTGAATGGATATAGATCCCCCATGCTATTGCATCTCGTAAGAGGTGTCCCCGTATGAAGATCCTTCACAGTGAAATCAAAAGGGTCAAAATCAACAAAGACATAATTATTACGAGTAAATTTGCGGATAGAGATTATATTCTTAACTATATGTGGGGCATATAGGGTATTCTGAAGGGGGAATGGATGAGGAGGTGATGTATATGATGTACCATAGCCCTATACTAGAATGCGGTGGCCACTACCAACTGTAACAAATTGAAGATGCTTTAAACTGAACAGTTTGAGAATATTACCTTCAGACGGAGTGAGGTGAGATGTGGCTCTGGAGTTCATGTACCAATTATTGTCAAGCTATTGCGCATTGAGGTCGAAAGTCCGACTCAACTCGCAGGGCCATGCCAAGAGGTGCCGAACTGTCCTTTCATGAAGTGGGCTTGTCGAGTGGCTGGAGTTGGGCCCAACAACCCGTGTCGAGAATACGGGTTGAAGGGTTGCTGGTACTGGGCTTGCCAAGTAGCTGGAGCTGGCCCCACCCATAATTAGAATATTTGTGTACTGAGGCACTGCGGCACTGTACGGGTACTGTTGGGGCGCCGCGATGCTGAACTGGTTCTACGAGCCCTGTTATTGTTGCTGCTGATTCTGCTGTCCGCGACCCTTGCCACGACCACGACCTTCTCTGCCTCAACCCTTTCCTTTGCGTCCCTGCTGCGGTTGAGAGTTTTCTGGCGGAGTTGGATCTTGAGGGCGAGTTTTGACAGCTAACGCCTTCTTATCGTGCTCATCCTTCTTAGCACGTCGAGTCTTTTCGAGCAACAGCTGCGAGCGGGCTTTGTTATAACTGAGTAGAGGATCTGCCTGTTGAATCATGGTGGCTAACGTATCATAGTCGTCTTTGGGAAGGCCTGCAATCAATTGCAACACCATTTTAGAGTCCGAGACAGGCATGTCGATGTTGGAGAGTTGATCTGCCAGTAGTTTCAACTGTCTGCAGTACTCAGTCATGTTGGAGAAATTTTTAAAGCGTGTATTGTTAAATTGTTCCTTCAAATACACCGCACGAGTGTGCTTGTTATCTTGAAAGATTCCTCCAAGCGGTTCCATAAATCAAGGGCTTTGGCGCCAGATTTCATGATAGTAAGAAGAAGATCCTGAGATATACTACCATAAATTCACTGTTTGACGCCGGCGTCTAGACGACGCCAAGTAGACTCATCAACCTCCGGATGGCGCCGAATAATGTCATCGATATGATCAAGCACGTTATAGAGACATGCATGATTGCGAAACAGTTCAACCCAAGGAGAATACTAACTATTTTCTTGGTCAAGAAGAATGAGAATATAGTTCTTGATGTTGGTAACAGTTAGGGCGGGATGAAAAGAGGATGACTACTGGGTGGTGGGATTTGTGGATGTGGAAGCGTCAGAAAGTATGGAAGAATCAGGGATAGCCATATAGAGAAGAGAGGAATGAAGAAGAAAACCTAGAAATTTGGGAGGAGCCGCGGCAGAGAAGGGGTGGAGGCCGACGACTATGGACGAAAATTTTCTAGGGTTTTTGTTTACTTGGCTCTTGATACCATGTAAGATGATATTAATCTCCCTTGGGGAGTCTTCTCATTAATATCAAATATATATAGGTATACAATGTTCATCCCAATTACAATAGGAATCCTAATCCCATATACAAGAGGAATCCTAGTCTTACCATAATAATATTTACACAAATATCCTAATTATGGGTGGAGACTTATATTACAGCTACACGTTTACAAAATGATCATATAAGCAATTAGCTCTTAACTTGATGTGTATACACCATCAAGAATTTGCGATTGAGTTAAATTGTACATGAGTAGCAAACCATTCAGCAATCTTATAGTGGGAAAGGAGATTAATATATATAGCAGGGGTTGAAAAACAGAAACATATAACGCACTTGATAATTACCCCTTACATGTTGAAATGGTTATTGGTTTGTAAATATATAGCACTTGTTGGAATGATCACTCTTGGGTGTATATATTATGCAGGAATGGATCAGATATTCGAGGATACTTTGTGTGGTCCTTTCTAGATGGCTTAGAATTACTGGCTGGTTACTATTCGTCTTATGGCTTATACTATGTGGATTTGAATGACAAAGACTTGAAAAGATATCGAAAACTATCTGCAGTTTGGTACTCCAAATTCTTGAAGGGAATAGACAGCTTAAAGGCAAGCTCAGATATCGTTTCAGACAAAGAATTCGGATCAAAACTCCTGCTTTCCCAAATAGATTGTAATTAATATTGATATGGAACAACGTTTTGGAGGGAAGTTTCACATGTTTGGAAATTGGAACTACTCAAAACAATGATTTCAAAATAAATTGTCCATGGCATTCTACTTTATCTTAGTTGTACCATATTATTGTCCTTGTTTTATAAATTACTAGTTTCTCCGCACATGCATTGGCACGTATATGTCGAATCATGTAGTACATTGTATTTTAATATTAAAGTGCATTACTTTAGTGGGTAGCCGTTTCGGGGACAAAAAATCAATTTTTCTAAGTCGGTGTCTTTTTCTCAAAATATGCTTCCCAGGTGAACAAGAATTATGTTTTGTTAAATTTTAGCATGGCTGAAGGAGTTAATTTCGGGAAATATTTGGGTTTCCCGATTTTTACAAAGAAACCTTTCAAGGAAGATTTCCAATTTTTGGTTGATAGAGTATCAAAATGCATCTATCGGGTTGGAAAACAAATTTCTTAATAAGTTCGGGTCGAGCAGCTTTTATTCGCTCCACCCTGAACTCTCTACCAAACCACGTGATTAGGGATGACAATTAGGACAGGGCATGTCAAACTCATGATAGGGCAAGGCAGAATAAATTTTTAAAAAAATTTAATGGGGCAGGGCAGGACAAAGCAAATTAAGATAGGTAAAGCTCCTATCTTTAAAATCAGTTTACCATTTTTCCCTTAAACCAAGTCAAAATTTAATTAAATCTTTAAGAATACTCAATATAATTACTAAACTCTTAATACACACACACACACACACATATATATATATATATAGAGGGAGAGAGAGAGACTTGTGATGAATGACAGGAAGAACGGAGCCGAGCTTCTACCAAAAGAGATGATTTACTTTACTTGTGATAGGAACGCTACCCGAAAGGAAAATAAATACTTTAAATAAGCTAAGCCGCAAAGAAACTGAAACAAAGAAAGAATTTTGATTTCATCGAAAGAATAGAATAAATATCATTATTAGCCGGCTAAAGCGAAACTCTTCAAAGGAGCCCCAACTATTGCATTAGCTGGGGCTGCTGTCGTATATATATATATACCATACCCAACTGGGTCTACACTGTACAACAACATGAATATAACTCTCACCATTCCAGCCCACATATGAATACAGACCTCTAAGAATTCGACACAACTGTGACGGGACAAGGCCCCGTCGTACCCCTTAATACCTAGTCATAAAGATAAGCTCCGGAACATTAGAGCTATTCCACATGCTGAACAAGGATCCTAAGCTCGCGGATCCACAACTGAGTACCTAGACCTGCGGATATGAACGCAGTCCCCCGAAGGAGGTTAGTACAACAAGTACTAAGTATGGAACTGAAATAAAGTACAGTATTAAAATCATGGCTGTGTACAAGAATGACAGGGGCAAGTATAAAAAATCAAATATCAGATCCTACCGTGTCACATAACCTAAAAGCCAACTGAACCTTGTATCATCAGACTATAACAACTCCAAGAGTCGATCAGGTTTTCAAGAATATAATATCACACAGTCCAAATACAAAGCAGGAAACAAGTATGATAACCAAATTAATCAATAAGAGTAATGAAAATCAACTTCATCTTTTAAAAGACCATTTCACAATATATAAGCAGTCATGCCAAGTCAGGGACGCATGCCCTCAAAATCATTACTCAAATATAACCATAGGTCTCACGCCCATAATATCAAGCGTGCCAGTGAAATTTCCTTCCTCACTGCCGGCAGTCCATGATATAATAGAACACCAATATGTGTACCCGAACACCAGATCCCACCTGCATCATAAACCGACGCCAAGTAGAAATCCAACTACCGATCCACCGCATCATAAACCGACCGCTGGCACGGAAACCAACTACCGTGATCCACCGCATCACGAAACCGACCGCGGTATCTAAAGCCAACGCATCGTGAGCTCACCAGATCACGAGATATGACCGGGGCAAGTATCTTAAGCCACTTACCAGAGCCTGCCGTATCACGAGAAATGACCAGGGCAAGTATCTAAGGCATGGTCGCATGCCCCCGGAATCTCTCATCGATGTAAGCATGTCCATAGAACAATCATAGTGAAAGCATACCTGTGGACCCTCCAACAGTGTCGGTATGTCCAAGTAAATAGCAAGATGACCGACCCTGCATCGAGAGACGCGATAGCATAAGAATACAACACTTGCACAACAAGGCTATCACAAGCAAGCATAGGCAAGTTACCATACTTCTAGACTATTATTAACATGTAAACTGATTCACCATTTTATAAACTCAAGGTACTTTCATTTTATGCCAACAATCCGGGTTTTAACCCCAAAGTACTATGTACTTCAACTCTCTTAAAAAGATCCCTTTTTTTTGTAAAAGCCACATGATACTAATACCCGTAGTATCAAGACACATTTTCTTTTCAAACTAAGTTACTACACCTTTTTAACTTCGACTCAAAGATTTAAAATCAAGTAACTTCTACTTTCTACATTAAGGCAATTATTCCTTTAACTCAAGTAACTCATTCTTTTCAAATAGCGTTACTCCTATCTTTTAAAATCAAGTCATGCATTCTCTTTAAACCAAGTAATCTATACTTGTTAAATAATTCTAGTCTCATGAGTTTCCGACAACTCTAGTCTCATAACTTCCAAATAAAACAAGTCTCTTAACTTTAGAAATCAAGTCCCATAACTTGAAAAATAAAGTCTCATAATCTTTAAATCAAATCTCATAACTTTTAAAGGAATTCAAGTAACTTATTCGTTTCAAACCAAGTCACTCATACATTTAAAATTAACACTCATTTGAACCTCGAATAGGTTATACCCGTTTCTAATACTTCCTAACGTCTCTTACCAACATCCCCCATAAGATATAGTAAGAACTTAGGGATATTTTAGACATACCTTTAGCATAAAAATCAATAACATGAAAACTTCCCAAAACAAGGCAAGTATACTTCAAGGATAAGTCATGTATACTCCAACTAACAAGGCAAGTATACTTTAAGAATAAGTCATGTATACTCCAAAACAAGGAAAGTATATTTCAAGGATAATCATGTCGATAGAAGGAAGAAGTTCACATACCTCGTGACGACTAACCCAAACGACAAGTCGCAATACGCTCCAATGTACTTCAACCTTATTAGCTATTCCACCCTCCAAGTAGAATATGCTACACGTAGTACTTCAACCTATAATGACGATATCACTTCTATCAATATCAAACTTTCTAGTATAAGTCTTATACCAAATAATGCCCTCTAATTATACAGAAATTTGGGCAGCACTTCCTTTGTTTCTACGTACTTTTCCACATTTTTCAAGGCCCGTATTTCCATAACCAACAAGCCACATTTACCATTTTTCCCTTAAACCAAGTCAAAATTTAATTAAATCTTTAAGAATACTCAATATAATTACTAAACTCTTAATACCTATATATATATATATAGAGAGAGAGAGAGAGAGAGAGACTTGTGATGAATTACAGGAAGAACGGAGCCGAGCTTCTACCAAAAGAGATGATTTACTTTATTTGTGATAGAAACGCTACCCGAAAGGAAAATAAATACTTTAAATAAGCTAAGCCGCAAAGAAACTGAAACAAAGAAAGAACTTTGATTTCATCGAAAGAATAGAATAGATATCATTATTAGCCGGCTAAAGCGAAACTCTTCAAAGGAGCCCCAACTATTGCATTAGTTGGGGCTGCTGTCGTACCCCAATGAGGACAAGTTTATGAGAGAAGATTACTACGGTGGTCATGTGGATACCTATATACCTGTAGTTGAGAAGCTACACTACTATGATGTAAACTCGCTTTATCCTTTTGTAATGAGTATATATATATATATATATATATGCTGGAAAATGGTCTTCCTCTATTAAATCCATACAAGATCAAAGTGCAAAATGTACTCATGGTTCAAATTTTGCAGTAGCAGGGGCTCTTCTTTGTCAACCCAAGTTTGGCAGAGAGGAAGATTGATATTGTCACGCCCCGAACCCCGGGTGGTACCCTAACTGGTCACCCTTCTATACACACAACATGAGTAACACGCGGAAGATAATAACACTCATCATTTTTTATCTTAAAGCAAAGGCAAGGCCGATAAGGCTGTCGTATATATATATATCATACCCAACTGATTCTACACTGTACAACAATATGAATATAACTCTCACCAGTCCAGCCCACATAAGAATACAGACCTTTAAGAATTCGACACAACTGTGACGGGACAAGGCCCCGTCGTACCCCTTAATACCTAGTCATAAAGATAAGCTCCGGAATATTGGAGCTATTCCACATGCTGAACAAGGATCCTAAGCTCGCAGATCCACAACTGAGTATCTAGACCTGCGGACATGAACGCAGCCCCCCGAAGGAGGTCAGTACAACAAGTACTAAGTATGAAATTGAAATAAAGTACAGTATTAAAATCATGGCTGTGTACAAGAATGACATGGGCAAGTATAAAAAATTAAATACCAGATCCTACCGTGTCACATAACCTAAAAGTCAACTGAACCTTGTATCACTGTACTATAACAACTCCAAGAGTCGACTGTGCCTTTCAAGAATATAATATCACACAGTCCAAATACAAAGCAGGAAACAAGTATGATAAGCAAATTAATCAATAAGAGTAATGAAAATGTCACGACCCGAACCCGGGCCCGTGACTGGTGCCTTACCCCGGGCACCCTAGTGATACAACATCAGAGAAAAATCAGCGGAAATAAAACATGAACATGAATTTAGAGACAAAATGAATAAACAGGCCAACCAAAACAGTTGCCTTCATCATATATATACATAAATACCCGAACAGTTATCCCTTTTTACAAACCCTGCCCACACTACATGCACTTAAGAATTTATACAACAACTATGACGGGACAGGGCCCCGCCATACCCCTGAATGTACAAGAACCTACAGACTCAGGGTAACATACCAACAGATAAGCCTCCGAAGGAACGGAGCTTCCCAATACGCTGAAAGGTGATCCTAAAAGCGGGGATCGATGCGATGTACCTTTTACTCATGCAGATTTAACGCAGCTCAAGGAGGTCAAGACAACAGTACCAAGTATGTGAAATCAGAAAATATCAGAAATGAAATCATAATAGTCTATATAAAGCAGAGACATGTATGATAACCAAACTACGCTCACAACATAGAAGCAAATATGTCAAGTCGTGGACTCACGCCTCAAAGTCATCCTCACGCCCGTGGAACTTCTTCCTCACCGCCAGCCTAGGTACAAATCATGTGATACGATATGTGTCTCGCCATCTTATGGACCCAATATAGAAACGTGGAATACATTCCTGATGAACCTAAGAGTCGAAATACATTCTGATGAACCCAGAGTCCATGAAATACATTCCTGATGAACCGTAGTCCAGTTGATATACATTCCTGATGAACCCAGAGTCGAGTGAAATACATTCGGATGACCTTAATCAAGTGAAATACATTCGGATGACCGTAATCGAGTAGAACACATTCCCTGATGACCCAGAATCAAGTGAGATACATTCCTGACCCGGTAATCCAAATGAGATACATTCGGATGACCCAGAATCAAGTGAAATACATTCCCGGATGACCCGGTAATCGAGTAGAACACAGTTCTTGCACAACAAGGCTATTACACGTAACATGGTCAAGTTTCATAACAACAAGCATAAGCAAGTTACACACGACTCAAGGTACTTTCATTTTATGTCAAAGTCCGGATTTTAACCTTAAAGTACTACGTCCGTTAAATTCCTTTTAAGATCCATTTCTTTTACAAAGGTCACCCGATACCCGTAGTATAAAATTTGAGTGACTAACATTGTTAAGTAAACCAAAATGCTTTCCTTTATAAAATCAAGTAACAACCTTATTTTACAAACGTTCAAGTTTTCCTAATTTCGAATGCTCAAGTTTCTCATTTTAGAAAAAGGTTTCGTAGTTCATAGTTTTAGTCCTTTAAAACATAATTCTCCTTTAAACGTTTTGAGAAACATATGTCTTATATGTGAGTAGGTTATTCTTGTTTATAATCAATCTCATTAAGCAGCCATGATCTAGGAAATGTAATATCATTTTGTCTCATCTTAGCTTCTATGCAGATGGAGGTTTCTACTGGTTTTAATAATACTTCATTAGTCAATACATTTTCCTTTTATTAACGCCGCATGGTTTGTCGATACACATTCGATTTCCAAATCAAGAAACATTCTTAAGCCGTTATACCTAACTTCCCATAAAGCTAGTATAACTCTTAAGCTTTCAAAACCCAAGTACTACTCATTCTTTCAAAACGATTCATAAATCTTTGAAATACTTCAAGTTCTTTATTAACACATATCAAGCCGCTTATTATTCAAATCGATTACCTTTTGAAACCACAAAGTATTTGCTTATCCACATAAAGTCGTTATAACCGACTTCCCATAAAGCCGTTATAACACTTTATGTTTTAAACCAATCAAATACATTTAGCACACGTACGCTCACCGCACTACATAGTTCACACATATCATGCTAGAAGAGATAGGAAGAGGTTCACATACCTCGCGACGATTATCGACTAATAGCAAAACGCTCCAAGTACCTCAAACCGCTACACTACACTCACCAAGCAGTCACTCCACACGTAGTACTACAACCTATAGAGGCCACAAAGCGCCTATTAATATCTTTAGATCCCGACGTAGAATATTCTACGTAAAATTTAAGAAGACTCTCCCCGCAAACAGAAATCTCCCTCTCTATCGAGGCCGCCACCAAGCCAACCGTGGGGTTAACACGCCCGACCGACGTACAATTCTACTACACAAAGAATGCTACACAAGTCTACTGTAATACACCCTATGTAATTACAGTCATTTTCTTATTTAAATTCAGGCTTAAGTCGCAAGACATTGCCGTAAGTATTATTCAGGCTTAAGTCAAAAGACATTGCCGCACAATTATAATGTTCAGATCTATATATAGTATACTTCAACTATATATTCCTACAACATGTAATTTCCAATTATAATAGAAGGTCAAGAGTGTTTACCTCGATAAGCCCAAAATTATCCGAGTTTAAATGTCGATCCTGAGCAAGGTTTAGCTCCTACTCCGAGCGCTCCGACCCGCTCCAAACAACCCTTAGAAGTTCTAACCAACTTCTACTATAACTTCAACTACGGGTGAAGATTTACTTAGGGTTTCGTTTTAGTGACTGAGGGAAAGTATAATAGTATTTTCTGGGCTTTTGTAAAAAGGGTACTTTGGAAAGTACTACAAGGTATTTGGGCCAAGGTATTTGGGCATAATAACAATACTTGGAGAGTATTTCTATACCACAACAAGGGGTATTATACGAAAACAACTAGGCTAGGGGGGGGGTAGACCTCTCGGCCAAGGCTTCTCAAGGGGGGGTAGTGTGGCGTGCATTTAAAGTAAGTAAGAGGGAGGGAGTATTTTGAGACTTAGGTAGATTGCTCAAGTTTTGGATGAAGAAAGTTCATCAACTAAGGGGGTATTTATAGGTCAAGTGAAGGCCAACCAATGGCCAAGATGAAGACAAGTGCATAGCAAGTGTAAGGCCAAGATTAAGCCATGTGCAACCTTATCCATCTACACAAAATATCCTACCTAACCCTTGACCACAATTCAACACAAAAAACGTGCCAATCCTTGCCCATTTCGTCCGCCAACCTTCACTAATTAGAGGTGACAAGTGTCGCCTCTTGTTGGTCCAAAATGTTACGCCTCTCGGAAAAAATCCGCAAAAATTATAAATGACATAGCCGAAATTCCCTACGAAAGTCGTGGAAAACGCTTCGCCGAAAAACGACTCTAACCGTGTTGTGCACAAAAGAATTCGCCAAGCCTAAAGAAGTTCGAAAATTTCTACGCACGCCCCCACGCATACTCCGAAATACGGTATAACATTCTCCTCCTTAGAAACATTCGTCCCGAATGTTCCTTCTCAAGACGGATAACGATAAAGTTCTTCAATAAGTTTCCAACGCCACAACCGCCACTTAAACAACACACGACGCAAATACTTATATCCAAGTCCACGAGGAAACACCTCTAACATCACAAACTTTTGTCACTTTGCCGCGAGGTTCTAGTGTCACTCCGACTCCAACAAATGGTACCGGATCGCACGCGACTCCCGAGGTCTAAAATATACATCTTCGCACCTTCTCCCTTTACAAGAAATGATCATATCTATGCTCGCAATACATGCTCGCTCTACCCTTACTCGTCGACTCTTCTCGAACTCTTGAACTCTTCCAAAGATAATGCACCACACTTCGCCATCACTTCAGCTTCCAAACCTTGGAGTCACCACCTCCAACTTGGTTATCTTACTAGCCTCGATCTTTCTTAAGGCCACTTCCGCCTTCACGATCCGCCTGGTCGAACATATCCACGAACTCATACGATGGTCATCTAAACTTGGGCCTAGCACCCTCGTGACCTACCACCGCTGACCACCCAGAGCCGACCCCACCTCATTCCGGCCACGGGTTGACACGCAACACGCCCTCAACCCGAGCCTCACACGCCGACTCTCGCTTTCGATCCGAACAACCTTGCTAAATCACATCATGAAAGATACCACTTTCATTTACCCATCCTGCAGACTTATTACACAATATTTTCTAGGCATAAAATGCACTCTGACAAGGATCACTCGCAAAATCTTGTACTCAAGACGGCCTTACATCTAAGGTCTCAACTGTAATATTCTAAGGTTCATCATTTTCTCACCCCTCAGGCTTACCCTTTTTCCCCAACCAGATTCCTAAATCACATTTTTAGCACAAAGCTATCCGAACATAACACTTAACACATTAACATAACATCAAAACATACAAGCCTCTAGATGGTTAAGGATATACCGGCTACCGCCCACTCTAATCATAAGGTCACTGCAGGCGCATAATCAGGGCGCGATGAACTCCGCCATCGATCCGCAGTCGCGCTAAGCCGCGCATTCTCTATAAGCACGCTTCGTCACATGGCCCGACGGCCGCAGAAGCAAGCACCGCAAAAAGACGACATTTCGGGATGATGTTTACTACATCGCGCACACCGAGGGGACATGAATCTCGGCCGGCTAGTACTCACGTAAACTCGTGAACTGTAAGCCCCGAGCTCGACCAGCCCCGAATACCGAACGACCAAGATCGCGAGGACCACTGCATCGGGCGGAGGTACATAACTAGATCGCCAGGCGGTCCGCCTCGAAAGTTACCAAAGGACCTCGCTGCTCGCCCTCTTCGCCGATCTCTGGCCATTCCGCCGACCTCTCCGTGCCTCACATCCTAGTGCATGAGCCAGACGCGGCAATGTCCATGCCCGGCCAAGAGCTACACTGCATGCCTCGCCAAGTAATCGCCCACCGGCGACGTAGCGGTGTACTCGCCCTCCATATCGGCTACAATGGAACATACCGAGCTAATGAGTCGAACTCACATTGTACTCTCTAACCGTCGCCCGCCCCGCCTCAACGTCAAAAATCTGTTTACCCGAGCCCTCTCATCTGCGAGGCAAGAAATGTGCAAGAAATGCCTCGAGAACTCGCCCCAAATCGCTGGAAGTGCATGCTCTTCCCGACAACTCCCACGAATCAAACTACCAATCGCAGATCACGCGGTGATGCGAACTCAATACCACCGACTTCGCTCGAGGCTCGATCACTTACGATCCGTCAGAGTCGCTTGATAAACTCCCGAGGTCGCCCTCGCTCTCGATCCATGTAACACCGGAGGCTACAACTCGTGAAGTCTCGTAGCCGCAAACCGCTCGCCGGTGAACTACGGTGCCGCTGGCCGGAATCGCCAGATTCAAATTATCCTCATATTCGCCACGACTCGCCAAGAATCGGGCCATTTCTTGTACTTATCTCATCGGCTCAGCCGTGGATCGAGGCTCGTGTATCAGAGTCTCAGCACACCGCCGCGCTCTAAACTCGCTGGCCGGCGGCGTCGCTAAACCCGCCGTCGGCATCGCTCAGTATCGACCGCTCGCGCTCGCATTTCTCTCAGATCTCACTAACGCTCTCGATCGCTTTGCCCATCTGGCTCAAGGTTTTACGCGAGGCATAATCGCAAAGGAAAGGAATACGCCGGAGGGGTCCAATTTATCACACTTTCTAAGGCACGATCTCGTAATGAGAAGAATGGAAACCAATCTTAAATGTCTCGCAGCCTCCCGATTATAGATGTGGTGCACAACACACCGATAATCAAGACTCTACTAGACACGGTGCGTAGACACTTTCCGAGGACTAATCGCTCGATACCACTTTTGTCACGACCAACCGGCCCGTGGATCGTGCCTACCCCGGCACCCTAGTGATACAACATCGAGAAAAGCAAATAAATAAAACATGAACATGAATTTAGAGACAAATGAATAAACAAAGCAACCAAAACAGCTTGCCTTCATCATATATATACATAAATACCCGAACAGCTTATCCCTTTTTACAAACCCCGCCACACAAAGGCTGCACTCTAAGAATTTATACAACAACTATGACGACAGGCCCCGCCATACCCTCGAATGTACAAGAACCCATGCACTGTGGTAACATACCAACAGATAAGCCTCAAGGAACGGAGCTTCCCAATACGCCAAAGGTGATCCTAAAAGCGGGATCGACAAACGATGTACCTTTACTGCAGATGAACGCAGCTTCAAGGAGGTCAAGACATAACAGTACCAAGTATGTGAAATCAGAAATATCAGAAATGAAATCATAATAGTCTATATAAAGCAGAGACATGTATGATAACCAAACTACGCTCACAACATAGAAGCGAATATGTCAAGTCGTGACTCACGCCTCAAAGTCATCCTCACGCCGTGGAACTTCTTCCTCACCGCGGCAGCCTAGGTACAAATCATGTGATACGTATAATGTGTCTCGCCCATCTTATGGACCCAATATAGAAACGTGTGGAATACATTCCGGATGAACCTAGAGTCATGAAATACATTCTGATGAACCCAGAGTCCATGAAATACATTCGGATGAACCGGTAGTCCATGATATACATTCGGATGAACCTAGAGTCGAGTGAAATACATTCCCGAATGACCCGGTAATCAAGTGAAATACATTCCCGGATGACCCGGTAATCGAGTAGAACACATTCCCGGATGACCCGGTAATCAAGTGAGATACATTCCCGGATGACCCAGAATCCATGAGATACATTCGGATGACCCAGAATCAAGTGAAATACATTCGGATGACCCGGTAATCGAGTAGAACACAGTTCTTGCACAACAAGGCTATTACACGTAACATGGTCAAGTTTCATAACAACAAGCATAAGCAAGTTACACACGACTCAAGGTACTTTCATTTTATGTCAAAGTCCGGATTTTAACCTTAAAGTACTACGTCCGTTAAATTCCTTTTAAGATCCATTTCTTTTACAAAGGTCACCCGATACCCGTAGTATAAAATTTGAGTGACTAACATTGTTAAGTAAACCAAAATGCTTTCCTTTATAAAATCAAGTAACAACCTTATTTTACAAACGTTCAAGTTTGCCTAATTTCGAATGCTCAAGTTTCTCATTTTAGAAAAAGGTTTCGTAGTTCATAGTTTTAGTCCTTTAAAACATAATTCTCCTTTAAACGTTTTGAGAAACATATGTCTTATATGTGAGTAGGTTATTCTTGTTTATAATCAATCTCATTAGCGACCATGATCTAGGAAATGTAATATCATTTTGTCTCATCTTAGCTTCATGCAGATGGAGGTTTCTACTGGTTTTAATAATACTTCATTAGTCAATACATTTTCCTTTTATTAACGCTGCAGTTGGTTTGTCGATACACATTACGATTTCCAAATCAAGAAACATTCTTAAGCTGTTATACCTAACTTCCCATAAAGCTAGTATAACTCTTAAGCTTTCAAAACCCAAGTACTACTCATTCTTTCAAAACGATTCATAAATCTTTTGAAATACTTCAAGTTCTTTATTAACACATATCAAGCCAGTTATTATTCAAATCAGTTACCTTTTTGAAACCACAAAGTATTTGCTTATCCACATAAAGTCTATAACCGACTTCCCATAAAGCCGTTATAACACTTTATGTTTTAAACCAATCAAATACATTTAGCACACGTACGCTCACCGTACTACATAGTTCACACATATCATGCTAGAAGAGATAGGAAGAGGTTCACATACCTCGCGACGATTATCGACTAATAGCAAAACGCCCAAGTACCTCAAACCGCCGCCTACACTCCTACCAAGCAGTCACCCACACGTAGTACTACAACCTATAGAGGCCACAAAGCGCTATTAATATCTTTAGATCCCGACGTAGAATATTCTACGTAAAATTTAAGAAGACCTCCCCGCAACAGCGTAAATCTCCCTCTCTATCGAGGCCGGCTACCAAGCCAACCAGTGGGGTTAACACGCCCGACCGACGTACAATTCTACTACACAAAGAATGCTACACAAGTCTCATCAGAATACACCCTATGTAATTACGATCGCTTCTCTTATTTAAATTCAGCTTAAGTCGCAAGACATTGCCGTAAGTATTATTCAGCTTAAGTCAAAAGACATTGCCGCACAATTATAATGTTCAGATCTATATATAGTATACTTCAACTATATATTCCTACAACATGTAATTTCCAATTATAATATGGTCAAGAGTGTTTACCTCGATAAGCCCAAAATTATCCGAGTTTAAATGTCGATCCCGAGCAAGGTTTAGCTCCTACTCCGAAAGGCCCGACCCGCTCCAAACAACCCTTAGAAGTTCTAACCAACTTCTACTATAACTTCAACTACGGTGAAGATTTACTTAGGGTTTCGCTTTTAGTGATCGAGTGAGGAAAGTATAATAGTATTTTCTGGCTTTTGTAAAAAGGGTACTTTGGAAAGTACTACAAGGTATTTGGGCCAAGGTATTTCGCATAATAACAATACTTGAGAGTATTTCTATACCACAACAAGGGTATTATACGAAAACAACTAGCAGTGGTAGACCTCTCGCCAAGGCTTCCGAGGGGGTAGTGTGGACGAAAGTAAGTAAGAGGAGGGAGTATTTTGAGACTTAGGTAGATTGCTCAAGTTTTGATGAAGAAAGTTCATCAACTAAGGGGTATTTATAGGTCAAGTGAAGGCCAACCAATGGCCAAGATGAAGACAAGTGCATAGCAAGTGTAAGGCCAAGATTAAGCCATGTGCAACCTTATCCATCTACACAAAATATCCTACCTAACCTGTTATACCCCGTAGTTCCAGGGTATATAGGTGAGGATGTACGTGCGAGATTACGACAGAAATTTTGGAAAGAAAGAAAGATGTGATTTTTCGACTAAAAGTTTCCTGCTTTTGTGAAGAAAAAGGTTCGTTAATGAGAATTGGATTCTGATTTGGTATTCGGACTTCTTAGAATATTTGAGAATTATGGAATTTTATTTCCTGAAATGGTCACGTGGGCCCACGGTGAAATTTACGTTTTGTGGGGCCCGCTTAGTTTTTGAGATTTTGGCCATTATGGATATTTTCGAGATGAAATATTTTGACGAGCAGAGGGCGACACGTGTCACCCCTAGGTGGCCCTTGGCCGAAATTAGCTAGACAAGTGGCAAGACAAGTGGCCAAGTCTTGCTAGATATTTTGTGTGGACAAGTGGCTTGTGGGTCCCACCCACACTTGTCCCCAATCTCAACCACACACTTGCCTTCATCCTATCCCTTGGTTGTCCTAT
Organism: Przewalskia tangutica; assembly: GCA_029844215.1. NCBI lineage: Eukaryota > Viridiplantae > Streptophyta > Magnoliopsida > Solanales > Solanaceae > Przewalskia > Przewalskia tangutica. Next base: position 114,509,392 of record CM056727.1, read on the forward strand.
ATATGCACCCTTAGTTGATGAAATCTTCCACACTTAGACATTTGAAGACTTGAAAACCCTCCTTCTCCTCGACCTAGAGCTCTCGGTTTGCCCCCATTTCTTGAGCAAAATTTGTCCAACAATTCTTAAACTCTCAAGTGTTCTTCCCAAGGTGTTAGGAAGATTGTGTACCAAGAGTTGGAAAAGATTTCACACCCCTAGCCTCAAGGATGCTTGGCCGAAAGTTGTCATCTTGAAACCCTAAGTGTTCTTCACTTTTTGAGTTGAATCTTGAAGAGAAGTTGGTTAGAGCTTCATGGGTTGCTTGTAGCGGATTGGAACGTAAAGATTTGGAGCTAAGACTTGCTTGGAGCGACTTTAAGAACTTGGATATTTTTGGGCTATTTGAGGTAGTGGAACTTAAACCTCTTTGTGAATTGGTTGTTATACATATATTATAAGTATATTATGGATTATATAATATATGGAGTAAGTTTGGAAGAGTTGGATCTTGTTAACTTGTTAAAAGAAAGGATTGGCCGTTTGCCATTAAAATGGTAAAAACGTATCTTACTTGCTAAGAAGCTAATAACAAAGTAACTATAACTTATATTAAGAATGGAAATATAAGTTGGATGAATAATGAGTAAATTGGATAAGTAAAATGGACAAAGTTGGCCAAGGACCCCAACTTAAGGACTGTATTTACTTTGGACCGTATTTACTTTGGACTGTATTTACATTGGACTGTATTTACATTTCTGTTAAGGGGAAGATTTTTCAATCGCGTTCCGTTTGGGCGTGTGATCCCCTTTTTAATTATTGTATTGTTATGAAGGCGTGATAGTAAACCGCGTTACCGGTTGTCCGCGTAATCCCCTTCTTTTACTTATTGTTGTTATGGAGGCGTGATAGTAAACCGCGTTACCGTTTGGGCGTGTAATCCCCTTCTTTATGTTGTTTAATTATTACGCCTTATATATATATATGGTATATATATTACGGTTATTCGGGCCTTGGTAAAAGATGGAAAAGTGAGTATAAACGGGAAGTCTTTTAGAAATTTCCGTAGATTTTGAGGGCATTTTATTGGTATAAGTCTTCAATGATAAGAAAGGTTTGATAGGAGTACTATGACCATTTTAGGAGTGGAGTACTACGTGTTGCGTGATCTACTTGGCTTAAGGAGTAGCCGACGTTGAAGTACTGAGCGTTTTGCTTATTGTCGATAAATCGTCGCGAGGTATGTGAACTTCTTCCTATCTTTTCTAGCATGATTGTTGTGAACTATGTAGTACGGTAGACGTATATGTGCTAAGTGATTTGGTTGGTTTAAAACATAGGGTGTTATAATAGCTTTATGGGAAGTTAGTTATAACGACCTTATGTAGTGAAAATGGTTTATCGATGTTAGAAGTTAAGAGACTTGATCTTATAAGATAAGAGACTTAACTTATTTGTTTTAATGTGGATGTTTGTGTGAAACCTCATTCGTGAGTAATGAGTACTTGGTTTTAAAGGGATAATGTTTTACCGATTTCGAATCGAATGTGTATCGGCTGCACCATTGCAGCGTTAATAAAGGAAAATGTATTGAATAATGATGTGTTGTATTAAAACCGTAGAAACCTCCATCCGCATAGAAGCTAAGATGAGACAAAATGATATTACATTTTCTAGATCACGGTCTTGTAATAAGATCGTTATAAACAAAGAATAAACTACTCACATATATGACATATGTTACTCAATTGTTTTAAAAGAGAGTAAGACTATGAGTTATGAAAACTTTCTAAAATAAGTGGCTTGAGCATTTGAAAATGAGAAGTTTGAGTAATCAAACTAGGCAACCGGAACTTAGGAAAATAATGTTGTTACTTGATTTTGAAAAGGAATGTGTGTTGGTCATTCTAATACTATGGGTATAGGGTGACTTTTATAAAAGTAATGGATCTCTTTTAAAAGAACTTAACGTATGTAGTACTTTGGGGTTAAAACCCGACTTTGGCATAAAATGAAAGTACTTTGAGTTGTTGTGAAACTTGCCTATGCTTGTTGTTGTGAAACTTGCCTATGCTTGTGACGATGATAGCCTTTGTTGTGCAAGTGGTATTTCGCGTTACCGCTCTCGATAGTAGGCGTCGACTTATTGAGAACTTACTTGGACGTCTTTGGCGGTGATGGAGAATTCCACGTATGTTTCCATTTTGATTCTCGTCTTGTTGTTGATGTCACATGGACATGTCTACACCGACGCAGATTCGGCACGCGGCCACGCGCCGGGTTGATTACCCGATATATTGTTATTGTGGTTACATGGACATGTCTACACCGAGGTAGAATTCCGGGGCATGTGCCACGGCGTTGATCACCCAAAGATATTATTGTTGATGTCACATGGACGCGTTCACACCGAGGTAGAATTCCGGGGCACGCGCTGGGCATTGGTATTATTGTTGCATCATGGACATGTCTACACCGATGCAGTCCGGCACGCGCCATGATGCGAACATGATTGATGTTGTGGGCGTAAGACCCATAGTTATATTTGAGTGATGACTTGAGGCGTGAGTCCTCGATCGACATGATCGCTTTATGTTGTGGAATCGTAGTTTGGTTATCATACATGTCTCCCGCTTTATATAGACTAGTATGATTTCATTACGTATTTTTACGATTTCACATACTTGGTACTGTTATCGACCTCCTTCGGCCGCGTTCATGCCGCAGTAGAGGTACATCGGCCGTGGATCCTCGCCTAGGATCTCGGTCAGCGTTTGGGAAGCTCCGTTTCTCCGAGGCTTATCTTTTGTATGTGTTCCCCGAGTCAGGTTCTTGTACATTCGTGGTATGGCGGGCCCCGTCCCGGCCATAGTTGTTGTAAATCTTAGAGGTCTGTAGTCTTGTTGTGGCGGTGGTTTGTAAAAGGGATTAAACTGCTCGCTTTGGAAAGAGTTGTATTTATTTTGTTATTGGAAGGTAACCGTTGGGTTGGCCTGCTTTATGTTCATATATCCGCTTTCTTGTTTAAGTTTTATTTTCCGGGTTTTCTCGATGATTGTATCACTAGGGTGCCCGATAAGGCACGAAAGAACGCCCCGAACGGTCGTTACAAAAGTGGTATCAGAGCAGTTAATCCTCGGAAAGTGTCTACAGACCGTGTCTAGTAGAGTCTCGATTATCGATGTGTTGTGCACCACATCTATAATCAGGAGGCTGCAGGACATTTAGGATTGGTTTCCATTCTTCTCATTCCGAGATCGTGCCTTAGAGCTGTGTTGTAAGTTGGACCCCTCTGACGTATCTCGTTTTTACCAGTTATGCCTCCGCGCAAGGCAACCAGAGCCCTGAAGGGCAAGACAGCCGAGGGAACCGCTAGTGAGATACAGAGGAGTACGAGGGCGCAGGCCCAGACAGTACCTGAGGTTGTGCTTCAGACGGCGGGTTTTGTGACGCCGCCAGCCCCAGCAGAGGTTAGAGCCGCAGCAATGGCTGCTGAGACCGCAGTACCTGAGCCTCCAGTCCCACAGTCTGGGGCAGAGGAGATGGGTTACAAGGAGATGGTCCGCTTGGCCGCCGTGGTCGTGGGCGATATGAGGATAGGCCGGACGCAGCAGCCTGGCCCGAAGAGCACGATGGTTCACCCCGAGCAGATAGTTTGAGGCTACGGGACTTTCTGAGTTGTAGCCCGCCAGAGTTTTATGGGTCGAGGCCTGAGGATGATCCGCAGGAGTTCATCCGGCAGTTACAGCGGATCATGCGGGTGATCAAGGCTTCAGAGACCGAGTCTGTGACCTTTGGTTCGTGATCGGCCGCGTGATACCACGATCGATTGGTTTGATTCATGGGAGCTTTCCCGGGGAGAGCATGCACCTCCAGCAGTATGGGATGAGTTTTCGGGGGCTTTCCTCACGCACTTCTTGCCTCCGCAGATGAGGAGGGCACGGGCCGACAAATTTTTGATGCTTAGACAGAGCGGGCGTACGGTTCGGGAGTACAATGTGGAGTTCGACTCATTGGCCCGGTACGTCCCAGCGTTGGTAGCTAGTATGGAGGATCGAGTGCACCGATATGTTACAGGGCTCGATGATTACATGTCAGAGGCATGTTCAGGAGTAGCTCTTCAGCCGGGCATGGACATTGCCCGCATGCAGGCTCATGCACTGGGATGTGAGGCACGGAGAGGTCGACGGAATGACCAAGATCAGCAGAAGAGGGCCAGAACAACAGGGTCCTTTGGTGACTTTCGAGGCGGACCGCCTCGAAAGATACTAGTTTTGTACCTCCGCCCAGCAGAGTGGTCCTCCACAACCTTGAGTATTCGGAGCGGTCGTGGCTCGAGGTTCAGTTTCAGGAAGTAGGGGTGTTGGCCAGATGCAGTCACCCCTACCTCGGTGTGGTCGATGTGGTAGACCGCATTTCGGGGATTGTCGTGGTGCCAAGGGAGCTTGTTATTTTTGCAGACAGCAGGGCCATTTTGCGAGGAACTGTCCGACCAATGGTAGCACGGATGTTACGACTCAGCCTTCCGGTTCAGTGGCTGGTTCATCTCCTTCTGATTACGCCTGCAGGCGTGCCTATGATTAGAGTGGAGCGGTAGTTTCAGTGCATATCCTTAACCTCTAGAGTTTGGTTTGCGCGATATGATGATCTTATTATTGTGTGCTATGTACGGATAGCGTTGTGTTGTTTGTAAGTTAGAAAACATGGTTAGTTGGAAGGATAAGTGTGGGGGCATGGAAAGTGTGAACCTTAGAGTTTTATACGTGAAGACCTTAGAGGCGAGGCCGTCTTGAGTGGGTGATTTTACGGTTGGTCTTTGCCGATGTACTTGGTATGCGGGGAAATATTGTGGGATAATTATACGGGTAGTGTGAGATGGAAGTGGTAGCTTTCATGACGTGAATTAGTAAGATTGTTCGGATCGGAACAAGAGTTGGCGCTTAGGGGTCGGGTTGAGGCCATATTGCGGGTCAACCCGCAGCCCAGAATGAGGTGGGGTCAGTTCGAGGTGGTCCCGCCAGGTGGTAGGGTCACGAGGGTGCTAGGCCCAAGTTTAGGTAACCATCGCACGATTTCGTGGATACGTTCGACCAGAATCGGATCGTGAAGGCCGGGAATGGCCTTAGAGTAAATTGAAGCTAGTGAGCCGTTGTAAGATTAGAAATGATTCCTCGTTGGCTTGGATTTGAGTTTTGCGCATGTTATATTCGGCCATTGGTGGCATGATCGGTTTGTAAGTATAGTAGTGAAGACTAAACCGACACAAATGCGTTTGGAGACTTAGAATGAACATTCGACGAATGTTTCTAAGGGGAAGAATGTTATACCCGTAGTTCCGTGGTATATAGGTGAGGATATGCGTGCGAGATTACGGCGTAAATTTTGGAAAGAAAGAAAGATGTGATTTTTCGACGGAAAAGTTTCCGGTTTTGTGAAGAAAAGGTTCGTTAATGGGAATTGATTCCCAGATTTGGTATTCGGACTTTAGAATATTTGAGAATTATGGAATTTTATTTAGGACATGGTCACGTGGGGCCCACGGGTGAAATTTACGGTTTTGTGGGGCCCGCTTAGTTTTTGAGATTTTGGCCATTATGGATATTTTCGGGAGATGAAATATTTTGGACGAGTAGGAGGGCGACACGTGTCACCCCCCTAGGTGGCCCTTGGCCGAAATTAGCTAGACAAGTGGCCAAGTCTTGCTAGATATTTTGTGTGGACAAGTGGCTTGTGGGTCCCACCCACACTTGTCCCCAATCTCAACCACACACTTGCCTTCATCCTATCCCTTGGTTGTCCTATATATGCACCCTTAGTTGATGAAATCTTCCACACTTAGACATTTGAAGACTTGAAAAACCCTCCCTTCTCCTTGACCTAGAGCTCTCGGTTTGCCCCATTTCTTGAGCAAAATTTGTCCAACAATTCTTAAACTCTCAAGTGTTCTTCCCTAAGGTGTTAGGAAGATTGTGTACCAAGAGTTGGAAAAGATTTCACACCCCTAGCCTTGAAGGGATGCCTTGGCCGAAAGTTGTCATCTTGAAACCCTAAGTGTTCTTCACTTTTTGGAGTTGAATCTTGAAGAGAAGTTGGTTAGGAGCTTCATGGGTTGCTTGTAGCGGATTGGAACGTAAAGATTTGGAGCTAAGACTTGCTTGGAGCGACTTTAAGAACTTGGATATTTTTGGGCTATTTGAGGTAGTGGAACTTAAACCTCTTTGTGAATTGGTTGTTATACATATATTATAAGTATATTATGGATTATATAATATATGGAGTAAGTTTGGAAGAGTTGGATCTTGTTAACTTGTTAAAAGAAAGGATTGGCCGTTTGCCATTAAAATGGTAAAAACGTATCTTACTTGCTAAGAAGCTAATAACAAAGTAACTATAACTTATATTAAGAATGGAAATATAAGTTGGATGACTAATGAGTAAATTGGATAAGTAAAATGGACAAAGTTGCCAAGGACCCCAACTTAAGGATCAGATTTACTTTGGACCGTATTTACTTTGGACCGTATTTACATTGGATGTATTTACATTTCGTTAAGGGAAGATTTTTCAATCGCGTTCGTTTGGGCGTGTGATCCCTTTAATTATTGTATTGTTATGGCGCGTGATAGTAAACCGTTACACGGCCGCGTAATCCCCTTCTTTTACTTATTGTTGTTATGGAGGCGTGATAGTAAACCGCGTTACCGTTTGGGCGTGTAATCCCCTTCTTTATGTTGTTTAATTATTACGCCTTATATATATATATGGTATATATATTACGGTTATTCTGGCCTTGGTAAAAGATGGAAAAGTGAGTATAAACGGGGGAAGTGCTGCCGAAATTTCCGTAGATTTTGAGGGCTTTTTATTGGTATAAGTCTTCAATGATAAGAAAGGTTTGATAGGAGTACTATGACCATTTTAGGAGTGGAGTACTACGTGTGGCGTGATCTACTTGGCTTAAGGAGTAGCCGACGGGTTGAAGTACTTGGAGCGTTTTGCTTATTGTCGATAAATCGTCGCGAGGTATGTGAACCTCTTCCTATCTTTTCTAGCATGATTGTTGTGAACTATGTAGTACGGTAGACGTACATGTGCTAAGTGATTTGGTTGGTTTAAAACATAGGGTGTTATAATAGCTTTATGGGAAGTTAGTTATAACGACCTTATGTAGGTGAAAATGGTTTACTGATGTTAGAAGTTAAGAGACTTGATCTTATAAGATAAGAGACTTAACTTATTTGTTTTAATGTGGATGTTTGTGTGAAACCTCATTCGTGAGTAATGAGTACTTGGTTTTCAAGGGATAATGTTTCTCGATTTCGAATCGTAATGTGTATCGACAGCACCATTGCGGCGTTAATAAAGGAAAATGTATTGAATAATGATGTTGTATTAAAACCAGAGAAACCTCCATCCGCATAGAAGCTAAGATGAGACAAAATGATATTACATTTTCTAGATCACGGTCACGTAATAAGATCGTTATAAACAAAGAATAAACTACTCACATATATGACATATGTTACTCAATTGTTTTAAAAGAGATTAAGACTATGAGTTATGAAACCTTTCTAAAATAAGTGGCTTGAGCATTTGAAAATGAGAAGTTTGAGTAATCAAAACTAGGCAACCGGAACTTAGGAAAAGAATGTTGTTACTTGATTTTGAAAAGGAATGTGGGTTAGTCATTCTAATACTATGGGTATAGGTGACTTTTATAAAAGTAATGGATCTCTTTTAAAAGAACTTAACGTATGTAGTACTTTAGGGTTAAAACCCGGACTTTGGCATAAAATGAAAGTACTTTGAGTTGTGTGAAACTTGCCTATGCTTGTTGTTGTGAAACTTGCCTATGCTTGTTGTTGTGAAACTTGCCTATGCTTGTGATGATAGCCTTTGTTGTGCAAGTGTGGTATTTCGTGTTACCGCCTCTCGATAGGGCGGTCGACTTGTTGAGAACTTACTTGACGCGTCTTTGGCGGTGATGGAGAATTCCACGTATGTTTCCATTTTGATTATCGCTTGTTGTTGATGTCACGGACATGTCTACACCGACGCAGATTCGGCACGCGGCCACGCGTTGATTACCCGATATATTGTTATTGTGGTTACATGGACATGTCTACACCGAGGTAGAATTCGGCACGTGGCTACGCGCAGGTTGATCACCGATATTATTGTTGATGTCACATGGACGTGTCACACCGAGGTAGAATTCCGGCACGTGTGGCCATGGGCATTGGTATTATTGTTGCATCATGGACATGTCTACACCGATGCACTCAGGGGCATGCGGCCATGATGCGAACATGATTGATGTTGTGGGCGTAAGACCCATAGTTATATTTGAGTGATGACTTGAGGCGTGAGTCCCCGATCGACATGATCGCTTATGTTGTGGAATCGTAGTTTGGTTATCATACATGTCTCGCTTTATATAGACTAGTATGATTTCATTACGATTTTTACGCTTTCACATACTTGGTACTGTTATCGACTCCTTCGGGTGCGTTCATGCCGCAGTAGGTACATCGGCCGTGGATCCTCGCTCTAGGATCTCGCGGCGTTTTGGGAAGCTCCGCTTTCTCCGAGGCTTATCTTTTGTATGTGTTCCACGAGTTGTAGGTTCTTGTACATTCAGGGGTATGGCGGGGCCCTGTCCCGTCATAGTTGTTGTAAATCTTAGAGGTCTGTAGTACTGTTGTGGGCAGGGTTTGTAAAGGGATTAAACTGTTCGTTTTGAAAGAGTTGTATTTATTTTGTTATTGGAAGGTAACCGTTGGGTTGGCCTGTTTTATGTTCATATATCTGTTTCTTGTTTAAGTTTTATTTTCCGCTGGTTTTCTCTGATGATTGTATCACTAGGGTGCCCGGGATAAGGCACCAGTAACGGGCCCCGGAACGGGTCGTTACATAACCCTTGACCACAATTCAACACAAAAAACGTGCCAATCCTTGCCCATTTCGTCCGCCAACCTTCACCAATTAGAGGGTGACAAGTGTCGCCCTCTTGTTGGTCCAAAATGTTACGTCTCTCGGAAAAATCCGCAAAAATTATAAATGACATAGCGGAAATTCCCTACGAAAGTCGTGGAAAACGCTTTCGAAAAACGACTCTAACCGGGTGTTGTGCACAAAAGAATTCGGCCAAGCCTAAAGAAGTTCGAAAATTTCTACGTACGTCCCCCACGTACATACTCTGGAAATACGGGGTATAACAGAAAATTAACTTCATCTTTTAAAAGACCATTTCACAATATATAAGCAGTCATGCCAAGTCAGGGATGCATGCCCTCAAAATCATTACTCAATTATAACCATGGGTCTCACGCCCATAATATCAAGCGTGCCAGTGGAATTTCCTTCCTCACTGCTGGCAGTCCATGATATAATAGAACACCAATATGTGTACCCGAACACCAGATCCCACCTGCATCATAAAACTGATCGGGCCAAGTAGGAAATCCAACTACCAGATCCACCAGATCATAAAACCGACGGCCAAGGCATGTAAACCAACTACCAGATCCAGCCTGCATTACGAAACTGACCGGGAAGGTATCTAAAGCCAACGTACCAGAGCCTACCGTATCACAAGATATGACCGGGGCAAGTATCTTAAGCCACTTACCAGAGCCTGTCGTATCACGAGAAATGACCAGGGCAAGTATCTAAAGCATGGTCGCATGCCCCCGGAATCTCTCATCGATGTAAGCATGTCCATAGAACAATCATAGTGAAAGCATACCTGTGGACCCTCCAACAGTGTCGGTATGTCCAAGTAAATAGCAAGATGACCGACCCTCCACCGAGAGACGCGATAGCATAAGAATACAACACTTGCACAACAAGGCTATCACAAGCAAGCATAGGCAAGTTACCATACTTCTAGACTTTTATTAACATGTAAACTGATTCACCATTTTATAAACTCAAGGTACTTTCATTTTATACCAACAATCCGGGTTTTAACCCCAAAGTACTATGTACTTCAACTCTCTTAAAAAGATCCCTTTTTTTTTGTAAAAGCCACACGATACTAATACTCGTAGTATCAAGACACGTTTTCTTTTCAAACTAAGTTACTACACCTTTTTAACTTCGACTCAAAGATTTAAAATCGAGTAACTTCTACTCGTGGTATAACTGTTGGTAATGACAATTCTATTCCAATTAAGGGTTATGGTCATAAAACTTTGTCTCATCCTCATCCACCACTTGTTCTGAAACATACCCTTCATGCCCCAAAATTGATTAAAAATTTGGTGTTTGTCCGTAAATTCACCACTGCTAATTGAGTTTTTATTAATTTTGATCCGTTTGGGTTTTCTGTGAAGGATTTCAAGACGGGAAGTCATCTCATGAGGTGTGACAGTAGGGGAGATCTTTATCCAATCACACCAAGTCTCAGCATCTCGCGTCAAGTTATGCCATCCACTTTTGCAGCTCTTGCTCCTTCCTTGTGGCATGCTCGTCTAGGTCTTCCGGGGTAGTCTATTTTATCTTCTTTAGATAGACATAAGTTTATTTCTTGTAACGGTACGTATAGTACTCCACTTTGTCAATCTTGTGCTTTGGGAAAAATTATTAAGTTACCGTTTGTAGCTTCGAATTCTAATACTTCAATGCCATTTGATATTATTCATAGTGATTTATGGATATCTCTGGTTCTCAGTTATATGGGTCATCATTATTATGTTTTATTCTTAGATGACTATTCTAAATATTTATGGACGTTTCCAATTGCGAACAAATCTCAATTTTTTTTCATTTTCATAAAATTTAGAGCTTTCATAAAAACGCAATTCGAACGGGAAATAAAAAACATTAAATGTGATAATGGCAAAGAGTAGGACAATGGGGAATTTGGGGAGTTATGTGCTCAAAATGGGATAAATTTTCATTTTTCTTGTCCTCATACGTCTTCACAAAATGGGAAAGCTGAGCGAAAAATTCGTACCATTAATAATATTGTCCGCACTTTATTGGTTCATTTTTCCGTTCCTCCATTATTTTGGCATCATGCGCTACAAATGGCAACCGATCTACTAAATAGTATTCCCTCTAAAGGTTTGACATATTCATCCCCTCTCAAAGTGTTATACAATAAGACTCTGTCATATTCTCATCTTAGGGACTTCGGATGGTTATGTTATCCAATGTTTTCATCCACTACGATCAACAAACTTCAGGCACGGTCTACTCCTTGTGTGTTTTTGGGTTTTTCGTCAAATCACTGTGGTTATAAATGCTTTGATTTGTCCTCTAAATTTTCCTTAGTCGTCATGTTCTCTTTGATGAATCCCAATTTTCCTTTTCTAAAGTAGAGAAACTCGTGCCTAGTTCTTATGATTTTTTGGATGAGGATGTCTCCCTCTATGTTCTCCGTCATTTTTCAGATTCTTCAGAAAATGCGACGTCAGCGCCGCGGCGCCTGCCAGCCAGTGACCAAATAGTTTCAATCCCATCATTAGCGTCGCGGCCCTCTGGAGAAGCGTTGCGGCGCCAAAACTTCAGAGAGCTCTGCAGTTCTTCCAGCGGTGCAGCTCTTCCGACGGTAATTTCCAACACTTCAGAAAATTTCCGAAATTCCCTAATCCAGCCCAAAGTCAAGGTGCAATCACTCGCAGTCAACGGAGTATTTTTAAACCGAAGAGACATTTTAATTTGAATTCTAATATTTTTAAATCCCCCTTACCCCGTAATCCTGTGACTGTCTTAAATGACACTAATTAAAAAATTGTCATGACCGAGGAATATAATGCTCTTATTGATAATAAGACGTGAGAGTTGGGACCCCGTCCATCTGGTGTTAATATTATTCGGTGTATGTGGATTTTTGTTCATAAGGAAAGTTCTGATGGTTCATTTGCGAGGCATAAGACTAGACTTGTAGGTGATGGTAAGACTCGGCAGGTTGGGGTGGATTATGGTGAGACGTTTAGCCCGGTGGTCAAGCCGGCTACCATTTGCACTGTGCTCAGCTTGGCTCTTTCAAAATCATGCACATTCATTAGCTAGATGTGAAGAATGCTTTCCTACATTGTGATCTTCAGGAGACAGTATATATGCATCAGTCTTTGGGGTTTAGGGATACTAGATATCCTAATCATGGATGTCTATTGAAGAAGTCCTTGTATGGGCTTAAGCAGTCTCCACGGGCTTGGTATAAGAGGTTTGCTGATTTTGTTTCGACTATGGGTTTTTCTCACAGCAGGTCTGATAGTTCATATATCGTCAAGGATCTTCCATGGCTTATATACTATTATATGTTGATGATATTCTCTTGACTGCCTCTTCTGATGCTTTGCGCAATTCTATTATGACAATGCTCAGTTCTGAGTTTGCCATGAAGGACTTGGGCCCCTTGAGTTACTTTTTAGGGATTGCTGTCACTCGTCATGTAGGTAGAGAAAGTATGCAGCAGAGATCATTGAGAGGGTTGGGATGTCATCCTATAAGTCTACTTCCACTCCAATTGATACTAAACTCAAGTTGGGTGTTGCAGTTGGCTCTCCATGTGAGGATACGACCCGCTATCGTAGTCTTGCAGGCGCCCTTCAGTATCTGACGTTCACGCGACCTGATATTACATATGTCATACAGCAGGTGTGTATGTTTATGCATGATTCCAGAGTTGAACATATAAATGCGCTCAAACACATTCTTAGGTACATTCAGGGAACACTTGAGTATGGTTTGCATTTGTATCCTTCATCGACGTCTATACTAGTATCCTATACAGATGTTGATTGAAGTGCTTGTCCTGACACCAGAAGGTCTACGTCTGGCTATTGCATGTTTTTAGGTAATAACTTGGTCTCATGGTCTGCCAAACGTCAATTCACGCTTTCACGTTCAAATGCAGAGGCAGAGTATCGAGGGATAATCAATGTGGTTTCTGAGTCATGTTGGTTATGCAATCTACTATTAGAGCTTCATTGTCCTATTGAGAAGACTACCTTGGTTTATTGTGATAATATAAGTGTCATCTACCTTTCTGGTAATCCAGTTCAGCACCAGCGCACTAAACACATAGAGATAGATATTCACTTTGTTCGAGATAAGGTAGCTAAAGGAAAAATACGCGTCTGTCATGTCCCTTCAAGATATCAAATTGCAGACATCTTTACAAAGGGTCTTCCCTCGGTCCTTTTTGAAGATTTTAGAGATAGTCTCAGCTTACGAAGACCGTCTGCTATGACTGAAGAGATGTGTTAAACAGTGACCAACGGTCACGTTCCAAGTCCAGTGGGGCCCTTGCCCTTCCTTGTATATTTGGTAAATATTAGACTTAGAATTGTACCTTAATTAGTAGTGTAATATTACCATAATTGTAAAGTTAGTATTCTTATAGAGTAGTGATTTCTAGGTAGAATAAGAAGAGGATCTTCATTGTAACTTGTATATATATGTCTTTCATTAATAAGAATAATCAAGGGATTATTTCTTTCAAAGATGAATAACCAAACTCTTTTACAAATTAAAGTGAAAAATAAAGAGGAGAAATGAAAGATGTCATAAATAGGGTGGGGCAGGGCTTAGCGGGACATGACATGTTATGTCATATTTTCTGAAAATTGCTAAATGGAGCAGGGTAGGGCGGGTCAAATCCATAGAAGGTGAAGACTTGCCCCATCCTAACCTGCCCTATTGTCATCCCTACACGTGATGCAATTTATAAAACTTCCATTTTACATTATTCGTGGTTTGGAAAGATACGAACTTAACTTTTATTGGGGCACAACACCTTTAAAGAAAAAGTTACATCTTGTTAAGTGGTCTACTGTTACAACTTCTAAGGATACTAGGGGATTGGGTATTCAAGATCTGGCAACTAAAAATAATGCTCTTCTAGCTTCTACTGCTTAGAGACTCTTCCATTCGCAGAACACAATGGGGGTTGTTGTTTTGAGGAATAAGTGTAGGATAATTTAATCTCCCTTGGGGAGTCTTTCTCATTAATACCAATATATAGAGTGTACAATGTAGAATCCTAATACAATAAAAATCCTAGGTTTACCATAATTATACATCACTAAATATTTACACAATATATGAGATATATTCTAATTATGGTATAGGGATTGTGTGGGATAATGTACACGTTAATACACCCCATCAGTCTGAGCGGGAGGAGGTCGAACGCTGAGACTGGATCTAAAGGCAAGGAACAGCGGTCTCGGGAGGCCCTTCGTGAAGATATCCGCATACTGATATGAAGAAGACACATACAATACTCTAACATGGCCGAGAGCAACATTCTCACGAACAAAGTGGATGTCCATCTCAATATGGTTGGTTCACTGATGCTGATACGGATTGTGAGACAAGTATATAACAAATATGTTATCATAATACACCAGAGACGCTTTACGTAAAAAATACTAAAGCTCCAAAAGAAGGTTTCAAAGCTAACAAATCTCAGCAACAACATTAGCAACTCATCTATACTCTGCTTCTACACTCAAATGGGATAATGTGGCTTGCTTCTTGGCAGACCAAGATATGAGATTATCTCCAAAATACATAGTAGCCGGATGTAGAGTGAGGTGTGTTCGGACAGCCTGCCTAATCTGCATCTGTGTATGATAATAACCTGTTCGGTGAGGAGGGGTGTATGTGTAGTCCATAATCAAGTATGCTCTTAACATATCGAATAAACATATCTGCTGAACGAAGGCAGTATGCATAAACAAGCATACCTGCTGAACAACATAAGTAGTGTCAGGCCTGGTGAAAGTGAGTTACTGAAGTGCACCTGCTAGACTTCAATACAGAGTATGATCAGTCACTGAATTACCATCCACGACACTAAGTTTGGATTTAGAATCAACCGGAGTGGATATGATTTTACAATTGTCCATCTTAGATATGTGCACGATCTCTTCTGCATATTTATACTGGAAAAGAAACATAGTGTCTGCAGATCTAGCCACTCACATTCCCAAAAAATAACTCAACTTTCTCAAATCAGTCATAGCAAATTCAGTTTTGAGCAGTGCAATAATCTCATTTTTCAATACAGCGGTAGAAGCAGTAAGAACAATGTCATCCACATATAATAATAAATAAGTAATGTCACTGCCTCTCTGGAAAGTAAAGAGAGAATTATCACATTTGCTGCAATTAAACCCAATACGCATAATGAACCGTGCAATCACACCACGCTCTAGAAGCTTGTTTTAAATAATAAAGTGACTTACGGAGATGACATACATACTGAGGGGCTGCTGGATGGACAAAATCGGGCGGTTGATGTATGTAAACAACTTCTTTTAAATCCCCATGGAGAAAAGTATTTTTCACATTAAGCTGATGAATCGGTCAATGCTTTCCCATAGTAATTCTCATAATTGTGCAAATAGTAGCCGGTTTGACAATCAGACTGAATGTCTCACCTCAATCAATACCCTCATGTTGGTTAGCAGGCGCAGACCTATTTTCCACTTTTGATCAAGCACAACATCCTCATTCCCTTATACAACGCTGTGATTTTTTTTTTGAACAACCACTTCCACTGTGGTAGATCCGCCCCTGCTGGTTAGTACTATTTTCCACAAGCCTTGCCTTATATCTCTCTAAGTCACCATTATACCTGTACTTGTGACGAAAAATACATATGAAACAGATCACATTCACCCCCTCCGGTCGAGGAACCAAATCCGAAGTACGCTATTTTATTAAAGCATTAAACTCCTCACAGTGGCCGCATTCCAATTCGGGTCCATTTTGGCTAATTTGGGCTTTTGGGAATAGGGGAAACTGTTTAGATGGACATGTTAAATTGGACTTTGGGTTTGAAAATCACGTGTTGGGCACGTGTTTCCATACGATGAGAGGATGTTGGCTGGGTAAGGGTGTTGGTTGAGAGCTTGGTTGTACTGTGTGGGGACGAAATCAGGTTTGGCTCAGGTCTCGGGTTCTGAATGAGGTATCAGTCGAGAGAGGTGGTTCGGTGAGTCGGAAAGGTGACGATTAGTGGGTTGGGTGTCGATCTGGGTGGTTTGATTGCGATATCAGTTTCTAGGTTGGGTCTGGTCACCATTCTTGGTATACTGAGACTAGCGGGGGACGATATAGTGGGGTACTATGTCAGAGGTGAGAGGGGTCCGAGAATGGGGTTGGCTGGATGGTTGTTAGTGATTAGAGCGACGATAGCTTGGTAGTCAGATTGCAGAGACGACACATGTACTAGGACAGTGACTGGTGTACTTGTTGATATTGGTGGTCGATTGCTAGTAATGGTGGGAATCGGCGGTGACAATGACATATTTGGCACTAGTGGCAGAGATGCCAATAAGCGGTCTGGGTAGGTAGCAGTGGGTGATTGTGATGGGGCAGTGAAGCTGGACTGACACACTTCCCGAAGGGTGATGGGAGAGAGGTCTGACTCATCTATAAAATTGTAATTCGGTTTTCAAAACTTTTGGATGTTCGAAAATGGGAATATAGTCTCGTCAAAGGTGACGGTACGAGAGACATGAATTTGAGGAGTTAACAAGTCATAACACAGATAACCCCTATGATTCGACGAGAATCCTAAGAAGACACATGGAGTTGTGCATGAGGCTAATTTGTGAGGGGCAGTGGAAGTGAGATTTGTATGCACCTCCGCCAATACAGAGTGGTCCTCCGCAGTCTTCAGGACATTCGGGGTATTCGGGAGCTGGTCGGAGCTCCAGGGCTTCTGGTTCACAAGTATACATGGGTTCTAGCCAGTCGGGTTCATGTTTCCCTCAGTGTGCACGATGTGGCAGGCGTCATCCCGGGGAATGTCGTCTTTTTACTGGTGCTTGTTTTGCCTGCGGCCGTCAGGGCCATGTGACGAGAAACTGTCCTAATAGGAAGGATGCAGGCAGAATGACTCAGCCTCCCGGGTCAGTGGCAGGTTCATCGCCTTCTATAGCTATGCGCCCGGCAGGGCAGGATTAGGATTAAAGCGACGAAGGGAAAATGAAGCAGATGATACAGGTATATTCTTACCCCTCTAGAGACTAGTATGCGTTGATGATATGATGAAGTGCTAAGTATTATGTTCAGATAGCATTATGTTAAAATTGTGTTTAGAAAACATGGTTAGTTAGAAGGGTAAGTTTGGGGACAGGGAAATTGTGAGCCTTAGAATATTATACGTAGAGACCTTAGATGCGAGGCCATCTTAAGTAAAAGATTTATTTTATGTTTGACCTTTATCGGAGTGCATAGTATACGTGGGATATATTTGCGTGATAAGTCCCTGAGTGGTATGAAATGAAAGAGGGTAGTTGAGCTAAGGAGACCACTAGGTTTTCGTGACTTGATTAGTGAGATTGTTCCGGATCGGGGGAACAAGAGTTTAGGCGCGATAGCGGGTCGGGTTGAGGACCGATCGCGGGTCAACCCGCGGCCTGTAAGGTGGTGGGGTCAGTTCGAGGTGGTCCCTCCAGGTGGTAGGGTCACGAGGGCGCTAGGCCCAAGTTTAGATGACCGTTGTACGAGTTCGTGGATGCGTTCGACCAATAGCCGGGCCGATGAGATCAGCCCATCTTGTCTTTCAGTCAGGACTGTTTACTCGGCGGGGGGTTATGCGAGATGTTATATATCAGGAAGGTTGTAAGACTGCACGGAGTTCCTACTTTTACTTTATGACAGGCAGTGGAGCCCAGTTTGCGGCTATTTCTTTTTATGGAGGTCTTACCAGGAAAGGTTAGGAACTCAGGTGAGTCTCAGTATTGCATTCACCCTTGGGCCGGTGTTTTTGATTTCAAGGGTAGCAGCGAGGATTATGTGCCTCTTGTTGAGTGAGTATTATAATAACTACCATTTCAGTATTCGGATGTCGCCTTATGAAGCCTTGTATGGGCGGAAGTGTAGGTTGCCGGTCGATTGGTTCGATGTTGGCAAGGTACAAATAGTTGGTCCAAACTTGATCCAGCAGGGTGTGGATAAGGTGGAGCTTATCCAGAAGAAGTTATTGGCAGCTCAGAGTCAACAGAAGTCGTGCGGATAGTCGGCGTCGACACTTGGAGTTCAGGTTGACGGTGGGAGCTTTTGTGATGATAGAGGTGATTCCTTGTGGACTTGGATTTAAGTATTTGCGCGTGTTGTATTGTGGTCATGTGTGGCATTTGCAAAATGTTTAAGTTATGAGGAACTTTATCATTATCTGTCTTGAGAAGGAACATTCGGGACGAATGTTTCTAAGGAGGGGAGAATGTTATACCCCGTATTTCCAGAGTATGTATGTGAGGACGTACGTACATTTGAACAAACCCTAATTAGGTTAAGGATGGAATTGTGAACTTTCAACGGAAAAGATTCCGAACCTTGTGAAGGAAATTCTACGTTTTTAATATTTTAACCGATTACGGATTTTTTCCGAGAGACGAAATATTTTGGACCAATAGGAGGGCGACATGTGTCACCCTTAGTTGGCATGGGTTGGACGAAAATGTTGGCCAAGTGGACATGGTCAAGTGGTCAAAGTCTTGGAAGATATTTTCTTTTGGTGAGTGGGAGTAGGTATTTGGACGATTTTGTGGGCAAGTGGGGGGCTTGCCTTGGGCGTTTTTTTGTGCCTAGTGGAAGGCCACATGGCTCTTTGTTGTGGGGGACATATGTCCCAATGTTGTGGTGGACATATGTCCCAAGGTTGTGGTGGACACTTGGTGGAAGACTCCACTCACACAAGCTATCCAATCTTCACCCTCCACTTGCTTTGATCTTGGCCATTGATTGGCCTATAAATACCCCTCAAGTGCAAGAATAAATCTTCATCCCTTAAACATTTTCCAAGTCTCAAAATCCTCTCCCCTCTTGAAAGCTCTCGCCCAAACTCCTCCCCTTTGTGAAGCCCTCCGAAACACCCCTTCCTAGTTGTTCTTGTTGAAATACCCCCTTGGTATAAAAATACTCGCCCAGTATTGTTTTTATTCCAAAATACCTTAGCCCAAATACCTTGTAGTATTCCAAAGTTACCTCTATACTAAAAGCCCAGAAATACTACTTTATATCCATTAGTCACAAAACGAAACCCTAGGGAAAATCTTCATTGTTGGTTGAAGTATTAAGTAGAAGTTGTATAGAACTTCTAAGGGTTTCTTGGAGCGAATTGGAGCGTACAGATTAGGAGCTAAACCTTGCTCAGGATCGACTTTAATCTAGGATAATTTTGGGCTTATCGAGGTAAATATCTTTGTCCTTCTATTGTAATTGGAAATTACATACTGTAGTAGTATAGAAATGAGTTTAAGATATATAGAAGGATGGTATTAAAGAAGAGAATCGAACTGTAATTACATAGGACTGTATTTACAGTAGACTTGAGTAGTTTGACGGGTAGGGAAATGCTGCCCAATTTTCCGTAGAATAGAGAACCTTCTGCTTAGAATATTCTACAGAGTAGTCTAGACGTTGATAGACGTATATGGCCATTATAGGTTGAAGTTCTGCGAGTAGCGTGTTCTACTTGAAGGGTGGACAAGGCTAGCAGGGTTATAGTACGGTGGAGCGTTTTGCTATTTGTCGATAATCGTCGCAAGGTATGTGAACCTCTTCATATCCTTTCTAGCATGATGTTTTGTAAACTATGTAGTACGGTAGACGTACATGTGCTAAATGAGTTTTGGTTGGTTTAAAACATAAGGTGTTATAATATCTTTATGGGAAGTTAGTTATAACGACTTTATGTAGGTAAAAGAATGGTTTATTGATTTTAGAAGTTAAGAGACTTGATCTTAAAAGATAAGAGATTTAACTTATAAATGACGTTTTATGAAATGTTAAGGACTATGAATTTTGTTAAAAAGTTGTGAAACCTCATTCGTGAGTAATGAGTACTTGGTTTTTAAAGAATAATGTTTTACTGATTTTGGAAATGAGAATAAGTATCGAACAAACCACTGCAGCGTTAATAAAGGAAAATGTATTGACTAATTAACTATATTAAAACAAGTAGAAACCTCCATCTGCATAGAAGCTAAGATAAGACAAAATTGTATTACATTTTCTAGATCATGGCTGCTTTAATAAGATTGTTATAAACAAGAATAACTACTCACACATAAGGTATATGCTACTCAATTGTTTTAAAAAGAGATTGCGTTATTTGATTAAGACTATGAACTATGAAATCTTTCGGAAGTAAAAGACTTGAGTATATTTTAATTAGGCAACTTGAACTTTTGGAAAAGAATGTTGTTACTTGACTTTCAAAAGGGAAAATGTGTTTAAAATGAAGGCATGGTATTGTCTTAATTTGTCTTAAAAGAGGGTTTAAATGTTATGGATGATTCTTTACCGAGTCCCATGGTATGGGCCGGGACATGTATTCCATACGATTCTTTACCGAGTCCCATGGGATGGGCCGGGACATGTATTCCATACGATTCTTTATCGAGTCCCATGGGATGGGCCGGGACATGTATTCCATACGATTCTTTACCGAGTCCCATGGGATGGGTCGGGACATGTATTCCATACGATTCTTTCACCGAGTCCCATGGGATGGGCCGGGACATGTATTCCATACGATTCTTTACCGAGTCCCATGGGATGGGCCGGGACATGTATTCCATACGATTCTTTACCGAGTCCCATGGGATGGGCCGGGACATGTATTCCATACGATTCTTTACCGAGTCCCATGGGATGGGCCGGGACATGTATTCCATACGATTCTTTCACCGAGTCCCATGGGATGGGCCGGGACATGTATTCCACACGCTTTCACATCGATTCCCATGGGATGGGCCGAGACATGTTATACGGTTTATATCCTAGACTGCCGGCAGTGAGGAAGGAGTTCCACGGGCATGAGGGATGACTTGAGGGCGTGAGTCCCTGACTTGACATAACTGCTTTTATGTTGTGAACTGTAGTTTGTTATCATACATGTCTCCTGTTTTATTTTAGACTGTTATGATTTCGTTCTGATATTTCGATTTCATATACTTGGTACTGTTATCGACCTCGCCGGGCTGCGTTCATCGCAGTAGAGGTACATCGGTTGATCCTCACTCTTAGGATCACAGTTCAGCGTATTGGGAAGCTCCGTTTTCTCCGGAGGCTTATCTTTTGGTATGTTTTCCCCGAGTTTGTAAGTTCTTGTACATTCAGGGGTATGGCGGGGCCCTGTCCCGTCATAGTTGTTGAAAAAAAATCTTAGAGGTTTGTAGTACTGTTGTGGGCAGAGTTGTAAAAAGGGATGTAACTGTTCAAGCTTTTATAAATATGCATGCCGAAAGGCAATCTTCTCTCGATAAACTGTTCTCATTCTATAATTACTTCATGTCTTGTTTTTATATTCCGCTGATTACTCTGATGTATGTTTACTTGGGTGCCCGGGTAAGGCACCAGTCACGGGCCCGGGATCGGGTCGTGACAATTCCACAGTACACCGAGCCCCACAGGCGGGCCGGATTATGCTACATGATTCCACAGTACACCGAGCCCCTCAGGCGGGCCGGATTATACTACATGATTCCACAGTACACCGAGCCCCACAGACGAGCCGGATTATGCCACATGATTCATCAGTACATCGTGTCCCGCAAATGGGCCAGGATACGTTATCACGTATGAATAATCAAAGTAAGCTCCCAAATAAGAAGTCCCTCCATAAAGGGCCGGATTATGTTATGTAAGATGTCACGACCCGTTCCGGGGCCCGTGACTGGTGCCTTACCCGGGCACCCAAGTAGTCATACATCAGAGTAATCAGCGGAATATAAAACAAGACATGAAACAGTTGTAAAAAGAGACACAGTTTATCTGATGAAAAGCTTGCCTTTCGGCATAAATATATAAATAACCCAAGTTTTGCAGTTACATCCCAACTGTACAATAGGACTACAGACCTCTAAGGAAGTAAACAACTATGGCGGGGCGGGGCCGCCATACCTGAATGTACAAACTATCTACAATACAGGAGGTCATACCAAAAGTAGAGCCTCGGAGAAGATGGAGCTCACGACACCAATGCAAAGAGATCTAAGGATGTGGATCTAGCACTGCTTGCCACCTGCGGCATGAGCGGCCCAGAAGGAGGTCAGTATAACAGGTACTAAGTATGTGAAACTGTAAAGTACTTAAATGAAAACATATCATTTTAAAATCAGTTTACATATATGTATGAAACAACCAAGGTAACCGCACATAGTGCCACATCATAAACAAGAGCAACAATAGGTAAACTGTAACAGGTCTTTTCTAGGCTGCGAATGATCGAAGCAGGGAAAATTGCCCATAGTATCATTAAGCAAGCCTAATCCTGGACTCCCGTAGTCCGCATAGGCCACTCACTTAGGCCCGCATAGGGTATAACCCCGCATCGAGGGTAGCTACTTCTTGGCAACGTCCTGGACTCGTAGTCGCGTGGCGCATAGGCCGCGTGAGGTATAACCCCGCACACTAACACGGAACTCCGTAGCTCGCATAGGTCCCTGGACCGCATGAGGTATTCTCGAATCATGGTCCTGGACACTTTGAGTCTACCCGCGTCGGAGGCGACTTAACCCCGTAACATGTCAAGAGGTGAGTGATATTACACTAACATAACGACATCGTTAAACAACATAAGCACAACAAGAATACTCTCTTATACAAACGTTACAAGACACTAACACACATAGCATCATATCATGTCTACTTATCAAACCATCTTATTATTCTTTTCACAAATCAATATAAGTCTGTTATAAACACATAGGTAAACTGTTCCTTTTATTATTCTTAAGTGGTTATACCTAACTTCCCATAAAGCTAGTATAACTCTTAAGCTTCTGTTTTAAAAACTAATTAGTTCTCTTCTGTTAAAAATGATTTAGTATTCTTTTGAAATGCTTTCAGATCCTTATTATTCAGGCTTAAGTCGCGAGACATTGCCGTAAGTATTATTCAGGCTTAAGTCGAAAGACATTGCCGTAAGTATTATTCAGTTAGCACATGTACGTCTACCGTACTATATATATTTTAAAATATCATGCTTTAGGAAGAATCACATACCTTCTCGGCGAAATCCACCTGCCAAGTTGAATATGTCGCGCGTAGAGAATCAGCCTATAATGGTCAGACACGTCTATCAACGTTCAGACTTATCTGTAAACAGTTCTAAGCAGAGGGTTCTATATCCTACAGAAAATTGGGCAGCACTTCCCTACCCGGTGAGCTACTCAAGTCTACTGTGAAAACAGTCCTATGTAAGTACAGTTTGATTATTCTTCTTTTAAACCCTTCTACTGTGATAACAGTTCAATTCTATTCTGTAATATTCTTCTAAGTATTTAATACTTATTCTTATACTACTACAGTATGTATTCTCTAATTTACAAAAGAAGGACAAGATTATTTACCTCGGTAAGCCCAATAATATCCTAGATAAAAGTCGATCCGGAGCAAGGCTTAGCTCCTAAGTTGTACGCTCCGGTAGTGTTATACCCCGTATTTCCGGAGTATGTACGTGAGGGAATACGTACACAAGTTTGGCCTTAAAGTTTAGGCATGGCACGTTTTTTTGGCACAACTCACACAAAGAATCGTTTTCCGACGAAACGTTTTACACGACTCGCGTAGGGTAAATTCCGGCTATGTCATTTCTAATTTTTGCGAATTTTTCCGGCGGCGGAACCTTTTGGACCAACGAGAGGGTGACACTTGTCACCCTCAGTGGGCGGACAAGTGGCCTTTTGCCTTGGACGATTGGGAGGCTTTTGGGGCATAGAACATGGACCTTTGTTTGTGGAGTGATTTGAGGAGTAGGTTAGGGGGCACTTGGGCAAATCTTGGCCCTCCACTTGGCTTGATCTTGGCCCTTGGTTTCCCTATAAATACCCCTCTCTTTGAAGACTTATTCATCACAAATTTCCAAGCCTAAATCATCCTCCCCCCTTGTGAGCCATCGTCCTAAGCCTCACTTTCCCCACTTGTGAAGTCTTGGCCGAATACCCCCTCTAAAGAAGCCTAGCGAAACACTACCCTCCTTGGTAGAAAAAGTTGCCTTCTAGTATTGTTATAATGCCCAAAATACCTAGCCCAAATCCCTTAGTCCTTAGTAGAAGTTGTGAAGAACTTCTAAGGTTTCTTAGACTCTGGATCGCACAACTTAGGAGCTAAACCTTGCTCAGCGACTTTATCTAGGATATTATTGGGCTTACCGAGGTAAATAATCCTAACCCTCTTTTGAATTAGAGAATACATACTGTAGTAGTATAAGAATAAGTATAAATACTTAGAAGAATATTGCAGAATAGAATTGAACTGTTATCACAGTAGAAGGGTTTAAAAGAAGAATAATCAAACTGTACTTACATAGGACTGTTTTCACAGTAGACTTATATAGCTCAGGGTAGGAAGTCTGCCCGACTTTCCATAGAATTGTGAACCCTCTGTTTAGAATGACCTTGAGTAGTCTAGACTTTGATAGATGTCGTGACTATTATAGGTTGATTCTCTGCGCGATATATTCAACTTGGCGGTGGTTTTATTTGAGAAGGTATGTGATTCTTCCTAAAGCATGATATTTTACAATATATATGTAGTGCGGTGACGTATACGTGTTAATCGAATAATAACTACGGCAATGTCTTTGACTTAAGCCCGAATAATACTTACGGCAATGCCTCACCTTTAAGCCGAATAATAAAGAAGCGAAAGCATTTCAAAAGAATCTTGAATCATTTTTAATAAGAGAACTAATTGGTTTTAAAGCGAAGCTTAAGAGTTATACTAGCTTTATGGGAAGTTAAGTATAACCACTTAAGATTGATAAAAGAAACAGTTTGCCTATGTGTTTATAATGGACTTATATTGAATTGTGAAAAGAATAATAAGATGGTTTGATAAGTAGACATGATATGATGCTATGTGTGTTAGTGTCTTGTAACGTTTGTATAAGAGTATTCTTGTTGTGCTTACATTTGTTTAAAGATAAGGCTGTTATGTTAGTGTACTATCACTCACCTCTTGACATATTACAGGGGTTAAGCTGCCCCGTGCGGGGTAGACTCGGCGATGCAGGACCATGATTCGAGAATACCTCATGCGGGTCCAGTGGACCTATGCGGAGCTACGAGAGTTCCAGGTTAGTGTGCGGGGTTATACCTCATGCGATCTATGTGGCCATGCGGACTACGAGTCGGGGCGATGCCGGAGTAGCTACCCTCGATGCGGGGTTATGTACCTATGCGGGTCTATGTGAGTGGCCTATGCGGACTACGGAGTCGAGATTAGGCTTGCATGGTGATACTACGGGCAATGGCCTGCTCGATCATTCGCAGCCTAGAAAAGACACATTCTGATTTACCTATTGTTGCTCTTGTTTATGATGTGGCACTATGTGCGGTCCCTGGTTGTTTCATACATACTTGAAAAAGCGATTTTAAAATGATATGTTTTCATTTAAGTATTTCTGATTTCATATACTTAGTACTGTTATCTTGACCTCCTTCGGGCTGCGTTCATGCCGCGGTAAGGCGGCAGTGCTAGATCCACATTCTTAGGATCTCTACGTTGGTGTCGGGAGCTCCATCTTTTCCGGAGGCTCTACTTTTGGGTATGATCTCCCTGTTGTAGATAGTTTTGTACAGTCATGGTATGGCGGGGCCCTGTCCCGCCATAGTTGTATATTTCCTTAGAGGTCTGTAGTCATGTTATGCGATTATCGGATGTAGCGCTAAACCATGTTTATATATATATGCGAAAGCGACGTTTTCTCACATAAAGCGTGTCTTATTTTATAAATTGTTTCATGTCTTGTTTTATATTTCCGATTACTCGATGTATGACTACTTGGGTGCCCGATGAGGCACGATCCACGGGCCCGAACGGGTCGTGACAAAAGTGGTATCGAGCGATTAATCCTCGGAAAGTGTCTACGACCGTATCTAGTAAGTCTTGATTATCGGTGTGTTGTGCACCACACCAATAATCGAGGAGGCTATAGGATATTTAGGATTGGTTTCCATTTTCTCACTCGAGATCGTGCTTTAGAGGCGTGTTAAAGTTGGACCCTCTAACGTATTCCTTTTACATGCTGATTATGCCTCCACGTAAGGCAACCGGGCAGAAGGGCAAGCGGCCGAGAGGCTGCTAGTGGGACACCTAGAGTCACGAGGCTCGGGCGATCTATACGAGACGGCGAGTTCTGCGCCGCCCGACCCGAGAGGTTTAGGGCGCGGCGTGGTGATGAACCTCATTACCCACACCTCGTCCCAGCGGCACTGGGCGGAGGAGTTAGGGTACAAGAGATGGCCCGGTATTGGCGGGATCGTGGCGAACATGAGGGCCAGTGGATGGCGATTCGATCCTAGCCCGATCGTACCGTGGTTCACCCGAAGCGAGAGAGTGCGAGGCTACGAGACTTCGAGTTGTAGCCGCTTGAGTTTCTGGTCGGCGGGAGGATGATCGCGAGTTCATCCGTCGGCTCTGAAGGATTTTGAGAGTGATCAGGCGTCGGAGACCGAGTCCGTGATCTTTGGTTCACATAGGCTGCGTGATACCGCGATCGATTGGTTTGATTCATAGGAGTTATCCGGGAGAGCGCAGCGTCCCCGGCTTGGGATGAGTTCTCGGAGGCTTTCCTCACTCACTTCTTGCCTCACCGATGAGGAGGCGCGGGTGATAGATTTTTACTGGCGAGGCGAGAGATGGCCGTCGGGAGTACAATGTCGAGTTTGATTCATTGGCTCGATATGTCCAGCGTTGGTAGCAGATATGGAGGATAGGGTGCACCGCCACGTCACGGGCTAGATGATTATATGGCGAGTCGTATGCGGGTGTTTCTCTTCACCGGGTATGGACATTACCCGTGCGAGCTCATGCTCTTGGTTGTGAGGCGTAGAGACCGGCGGGTTGTGACGGCGAGAAGAAGACCGGGGCGGCGAGGTCTTTTGGTGGCTATCGTGGTGGCGGCCTCGGCCAGCCTAGATTTGCACCACGGCCGGCTCGAGCACTCTGCCGTCCTCGGCCTGGCCGAGATATTCGAGGCGGACCGGGGCGGGACTTGAGCGTCGAGCGGCGAAGTGCGGCGATCGGGACCACCCCACCGGTGTGGCGTCACGGTAGATCCCACCGGGAGTTGTGGTGCTACGGGAGCTTGTTTGATTGTAGCGGCGAGTCACTTTGCGGCGCCCGAGCTAGGGGTGGCGCGGGTGGTGAGTCGACCATCTGGTTCTTTCGCGGTCTTCTTCATCCCCAAGCGATTACTCGCCACGGAGGGCAAGGTACTCATGGACGGCCAGTGTCGCGAGGTCGTGGCGCGGGTCCCGATTCTAGCGGTCCTCGGAAGCGGCATTTATGCTTTGTCGGTAAACGAGGATCGGAGGCCTCACGATGTCGTCCGGGTACCTTATCGGTTAGGTTTGATGTTTATGCCTTGATAGATCCGGGTTCTACTCATCCTATATATCTCCCTTGTTGCTAGTAGGATAGGGATAGAGCACGAGTCCATAGACCCTTTCGAGGTAGCTACGCGGTGAGTGATTCGGTGGTAGCTCGGCGGGTATATAGAGCTTGTCTGTGACCATTTACGATCGTCGGACCTGGCCGACTTAATAGAGTTGGAGATGATTGACTTGCGTGATCATGGGGATGGATTGGCTAGCTTCTGCTACGCCAATGTAGGCTGAGAGAGAGTAGTACGGTTCCAGTTTCTGAGGCCGGTTGTTGAGTGGGAGAGCACGGTATCGCCGAGGGTAGGTTTATTTCCTACCTCAAGGCTAGGAAGATGGTGCAGAATGGGTATATCTACCATCTCGTTCGGGTATTTGATCACGAGGCTGCGGTGCAGATTTTCATCGGTTCGGTGGTCGAGAGAGTTCCCAGACGTATTTCCAGACGACCTCCCGGGTATCCCTCCTGAGAGGGAGATTGAGTTTTGTATAGACATATTGCCAGACACTCGGCCTATTTCCATTCCGCCATACAGAATGGCACCTGCCGAGTTGAGAGAGTTGAAGGATCAGCTTAGAGACTTGCTGGAGAAGGGCTTCATCAGGCCTAGTGTTTCTCCACAGGAGGCCGGTATTGTTCGTAAAGAAGAAGGGCGGGGCGCTGCGCATGTGTGTTGATCTGAGCGGTGAACAAGGTGACCATTAAACGAATACCCCTTCCGGGATTGATGATTTGTTCGACCGATTGCGAGTGCGAGATGTTTCTCAAGATTGATCTGCGATCGGGCTATCATCAGTGCGAGTCGAGAGAGGTGGATGTCCCTAGGGCGCATTCGGACGTGCGGGCATTATGAGTTCAGGGTCATGTCTTTTGGGTTGACCAATGCTCCGGCGGTATTCATGGATTTGATGAACCGAGTGTTCAAACCATTTTTGGACACGTTTGTGATAGTGTTCATTGATGATATCTTGGTTTATTCTCGCTCAGAGCAAGAGCATGCGGAGCATTTGAGGGCTGTCTTGTGATTCTCGAGGACAGCGATTATGCGCCAAGTTTTCCAAATGTGAGTTTTGGTTGACCGGTGGCTTTTCTTGGGCATATTGTCGGGTGATGGCATTCAGTGGATCGGCGAATCGGCGATCGGGACTTGGCCTGAACCTCTACTCGGCTGAGGTTCGCGATTTCGGGCCTTGCGAGGATATTATCGGTTCGTGGAGAAGTTTGCTTCTATCTGCACCATTGACTAGGGTGACTCGAAAGCGGCCAAGTTTGATGGATTGATGCTTGTGGCGAGGTTTCGATTCTTGAAAAGAGGCGGCCGCCCCGTTCTTACTCTTCCATAGGGTCCAGATGGTTTTGTCGTGTTCTGTGATGCGTCAGGCATCGGGCTGGGATGTGTGTTGATGCAGCATGGCAGGGTTATAGCATATGCATCCGGCAATTTGAAGAAACACGAGAGAACTACCACCGTGATTTGGAGTTGGCGGTGTGATTCGCTTTGAAGATGCGAGGCACTATTTGTATGGGGTTCATGTGGATATTTATACGGACCACAAGAGCCTCGGTATATCTTCGGCCAGAGGAGTGAACTTACGGCGAGGCGGTGGTTAGAGTTGCTTAAGGATTACGATGTTGATATCCTGTACCACCCGGGCAAAGCCAATGTAGTGGCAGATGCTCTTAGTCGTAGGTCGATGGGGAGCCTATCAGATGTGCAACTAGAGAGGACGGACATGGTTCGTGATTTGCATCAGTTAGCGAGCCTTGGTGTCCGTTTGATTGATTCTGATAGCGGTGGGGTTCGAGTTCGTGAGGTTGCGAGTCTTCCATCGTCGAGAGGTGAAGAGGCAATTTGAGGATCGGTTCGACACGTTATCGTGATACATCTCTTGAGAGGGCAAGGGTCCTGAGTAGCACGATGGGGTGCTAAGGTTTGAGGCGGTGTGTGTTCGGATGTTTGAGGACTTGGCGGAGTTCTTGGGGAAGCACACGGTGCGCGTTACTCTATCCATCGGGTCGACCAAGATGTACCACGACCTTAGATACGTGTATTGGTGGGATGGCTTGAAGAGGGCGTTGCGAGTTCGTAGCTCGGTGCGTGTTGTCGGCGGTGAAGGTAGAGCACGAGGCACGGTGGTTTTATTCTGAATGATTGAGATCCCGACACGGAAGTGGGAGGTAATCAACATGGACTTCATCGCGGGATTACCTCGCACTTTCGGAGACATGATTCTATATGGGTTATCGTCGACGGTGTGAAATCAGCCCACTTTCTTCCGTCGGGGCGACTTTTGGTGAGGATTATGCGGACTTTACATCAGAGATCGTCGATGCATGGAGTCCCTATTTCGATCATATCGCACGAAGAGCCCGGTTCTGGCTAACTCGGAGGTCTTTCGAGAGGGTTTAGGGGCGGTGAGCACGATCTTGCATTCCATCCACGAGCAGACGGGCGAGCGCACTATCCGGACTCTTGAGGATATCTGCGAGCATTGTTATCGACTTTCGAGTGGGTAGCGGGAGGATCATTTTCCTCTAGTTGAGTTCGCGTACAATAATAGCTACCACTCAGGTATTCGGATGGCGCCTTATGAGGCCTTGTATGGGAGGAAGTGCAGATCGCCTATAGGTTGGTTCGATGTGGGCGAGTGCGGCTAGTGGGACAATTAGGTGCGTGGCGATGGATAAGGTGAAGCTTATCCGAGGCGGCTATTGACACTGAGTCGGCGAATCGTATCACGAGATCATCGTCGTCGGCATCACAGGTTCGCGATTGATGATTGGGTTTTCTGAAGGTGTCACCCATGAAGGGTGTGATGAGATTCGAGAAGAAGAAACTTCGGCCCAAGGTACATTGGGCGTTTGATTGTCGCGAGGTAGGCAAGGTTGCCTATGAGTTGGAATCTGTCGTCCGATCTGGAGCGGTGCATCCGGTTTTCACGTATCTATCTTTGAGGAGATGTATCGGGGATCCATCTAGGGTACACCGATTGGCGATGTCGGTGGCCAGGGGTTATCGTATGAGGAGATTCCATAGCGATAGTCGATCGTCGAGTTAGGTGTCTGCGGACGAGGATGTGGCTTAGTCAAAGTCTTGTGGCGGAACGAGCTTAGGGAGGAGATGACGTGGGAAGCTGAGGAGGATATGAGGCGGAGGTATCCTCACCTATTCCCCACACCTCCAGGTAATTCACTTTTCCTACTTGTGAATCTTCATTATCGTTTGTGCCTAAGTGTTGTTCTGTGGCCGTGTGTGGCATTTGCAACTGTTTAAGTTATGAAGAATCTTATCGTTAACTGTCTTGGGAAGGAACATTCGGACGAATGTTTCTAAGGAGGAGAATGTTATACCGTATTTAGGAGTATATGCGTGAGGAATACGCATACAAGTTGGCCTTAAAGTTTAGGCATGGCACGTTTTTGGGCACAACTCACAAAGAATCGTTTCCGGCGAAGCGTTTTACGACTCGCGTAGGGTAAATTCGGCTATGTCATTTCTAATTTTTGCGAATTTTTCGGCGGCGGAACCTTTTGGACCAACGAGAGGGTGACACTTGTCACCCTCAAGTGGACGGCCAAGTGGCCTTTGGCCTTGGACGATTGGGAGGCTTTTGGGGCATAGAACATGGACCTTTGTTTGTGGGGTGAGTTGAGGAGTAGGTGAGGGGGCACTTGGGCAAATCTTGGCCTCCACTTGCCCCACTTGGCTTGATCTTGGCCCTTGGTTTCCTATAAATACCCCTCTCTTTGAAGACTTATTCATCACAAATTTCCAAGCCTAAATCATCCTCCCCCTTGTGAGCCATCGTCCTAAGCCTCACTTCTCCCCTTGTGAAGTCTTGGCCGAATACCCCTCTCTAAAAGAAGCCTAGCAAACACTACCCCCTCCTGGTAGAAAAAGTTGCCTTCTAGTATTGTTATAATGCCCAAAATACCTAGCCCAAATCCCTTAGTCCTTAGTAGAAGTTGTGAAGAACTTCTAAGGTTTCTTAGACTCTGGGATCGTACAACTTAGGAGCTAAACCTTGCTCGGTAGCGACTTTATCTAGGATATTATTGGGCTTACCAGGTAAATAATCCTAACCCTCTTTTGAATTAGAGAATACATATCTTGTAGTAGTATAAGAATAAGTATAAATACTTAGAAGAATATTGCGAATAGAATTGAGCTGTTATCACGATAGAAGGGTTTAAAGAAGAATAATCAAGCGTACTTACATAGAATTTGTTTTCCACGATGAACTTATATAGCTCATTGGGTAGGGAAGTGTTGCGGACTTTCCATAGAATTGTGAACCCTCTGTTTAGAATGACCTTGAGTAGTCTAGACTTTGATAGATGTCTGTGACTATTATAAATTTGATTCTCTCGCGATATATTCAACTTGGCGGTGGTTTTATTTGAGAAGGTATGTGATTCTTCCTAAATCATGATATTTTACAATATATATATGTACGGTGAAGCGTACATGTGTTAGCGAATAATAACTACGGCAATGTCTTTGACTTAAGCACGAATAATACTTACGGAATGCCTGTGGCTTAAGCTCGAATAATAAAGAAGCGAAAGCATTTCAAAAGAATCTTGAATCATTTTTAAGAAGAGAACTAATTGGTTTTAAAGCGAAGCTTAAGAGTTATACTAGCTTTATGGGAAGTTAAGTATAACCACTTAAGATTGATAAAAAACAGTTTGCCTATGTGTTTATAACGGACTTATATTGAATTGTGAAAGAATAATAAGATGGTTTGATAAGTAGACATGATATGATGCTATGTGTGTTAGTGTCTTGTAACGTTTGTATAAGAGTATTCTTGTTGTGCTTATTGTTTAAAGATAAGCTGTTATGTTAGTGTACTATCACTCACCTCTTGACATATTACGGGGTTAAAGCGCCCGACGCGGGGTAGACTCGGTGATGCAGGACCATGATTCGAGAATACCTCATGCGGGTCGGGGACCTATGCGGAGCTACGGGAGTTCGAGTTAGTGATGCGGGGTTATACCTCATGCGGTCTATGTGGCCATGCGGACTACGAGTCGGGGCGATGCAGGAGTAGCTACCCTCGATGCGGGGTTATGTACCTATGCGGGTCTATGTGAGTGGCCTATGCGACTACGGAGTCGAGATTAGGCTTGCATGGTGATACTACGGGCAATTGGCCTCGCCCGATCATTCGCGGCCTAGAAAAGACACATACGATTTACCTATTGTTGCTCTTGTTTATGATGTGGCACTATGCGGTCCTCGGTTGTTTCATACATACTAGAAAAACTGATTTTAAAATGATATGTTTTCATTTAAGTATTTTACAGTTTCATATACTTAGTACCTGTTGTACTGACCTCCTTCGGGGGGCTGCGTTCATGCCGCAGTTAAGGGCAAGCAGGTGCTAGATCCACATTCTTAGGATCTCTACGTTGGTGTCGGGAGCTCCATCTTTCCGAGGCTCTACTTTTGGGTATGATCTCCCGTTGTAGATAGTTTTGTCTGATCAGGTATGGCGGCCCCTGTCCCGCCATAGTTGCATATTTCCTTAGAGGTCTGTAGTCATGTTGTACAGTATCGGATGTAACTGCTAAACCATGTTTATATATATATGCCGAAAGGCGACGTTTTCACATAAGCGTGTCTTATTTTATAAAGCGTTTCATGTCTTGTTTTATATTTCCGTGATTACTCGATGTATGACTACTGGTGCCCAGAAGGCACGATCCACGCCCCGAATGGGTCGTGATGTAGCTCAAGAAAACCTTAAGTTCTTCACAACTTCTACTAAGGACTAAGGGATTTGGGCTAGGGTATTTTGGGCATTATAACAATACTAGAAAGCAACTTTTCTACCAAGGGAGGGGGTAGGTTTCGGCTAGGCTAGGGGGGGGGGCCCTCGGCCAAACTTTACTCAAAGGGGGGGGGAGGTGTTGGACGAAAAAGGCTTAAGGGAGAGGAGAGGATTTTAGACTTGGAAGTAATTTTGTGGATGAAGAACTCTTCATCACAAGAGGGGTATTTATAGGTCAAGGGATGGCCAACCAATGGCCAAGATTATGCCAAGTGCAAGGCAAGTGTAAGGTCAAGATTTGGGCAAGTGTCCTTAGCCAACTTGCACACAAAATATCCTACCAACTCCAAGACAAAAATGGCCATCCAATTCGGCCTAATGCCGCCCCACATCCATCAATTGGAGGGTGACAAGTGTCGCCCTCCCGTTGGTCCAAAATGTTTCGTCTCTCGGAAAAATCCGCAAAAATTAGAAATGACATAGCCGGAATTTATCCTACGCGAGTTGTGTAAAACATTTCGTCGGAAAACGATTCTTTTAGTGAGTTGTGCCCAATTATTTTCGTCCAAGCCTAACTTTTAAGGCTAAACTTTTGTACGTATTCCCTTACGTACATACTCTGGAAATACGGGGTATAACATAAGATATGTAAGTTATGTGAAAAATCTTGATCAAATTCTTAAGTATGTATGTAAGAATATGTTTATAATTCTTTTTTTGAAAGAAGGAAAAAAAATGACTAAGGTACGATTGATTCCATGAGTTAAAACGGCACAGTAGGATCTGGTATTTCATTATTATACTTGTCCCTGTCATTCTTTTATACAGTTATGATTTGGTTACTGTACCTTATTTCCGTTCCATACTCGGTACCTGTTGTACTGACCCCCTTCGGGGGGTTGCGTTCATGCCCGCAGGTATTAGGTACCCAGGTTGGTGATCCTCGTTCTTAGGATCTCTGTTCAGTTTTTGGGAAGAAGCTTCATTCACTCCGGAGGCTTACCTTTTAGTACGAATCCCTGTTGTTGTAGATTATGTATATTCAGGGGTATGGCGGGGCCCTGTCCCGTCACAGTGGTTATGTCAAAAATTCTTAGAGGTCTGTAGTCATATCTTGTGGGTCGATTTGTAAAGAAGAAGGATATAACTGCTTTTGGTTATGTATATGTATATATGTCCAGGGAGGTAGCCTTATCAGCTAACCTGTTGTTTATTTCTTGTTGATTTTTTTTATAAGTTTCATGTGTGTTCCGCTGATTTTCTCTGATGTATACATGTAAGGGTGCCCAGGTAGGGCACCAGTCGCGGGCCCGAGGTCGGGTCGTGACAATAATCAATCCAAATCAAGTACAATCCTCAGAAAGTCAATTTGTGTGAATGAATGAAATGCAAGGTATCTTTTCATAAACCAATATATACATTCTATAGGCTTTTTCATATAAATATGTCCCATGGGGGACCCGCGTTGTCTCAGTCTGACTAGAGCTCAAGACTCATTTATCGAGCCATATTAAATCATCATTATCATCTCAGCGTTTTCAAGCTATCTCATAGCAATATCACTACTTTTGCTTTTCGGTCTCATTGGACCCACAACATTCTATACCACTCAGTACAATATTATAATAACTATGAGTGTATGAATGCAACAATAATAAGACAAGTAGTCATGGTGTATCAGATGCAATCAAGTTCAAGAGATGAAATATACACATGCTTCAGACTTTTCAATAACACATAATTTCATAAAATCAGTCTTTCATATCAGAAGTATATGTGATGAGTAAACACAACAATTATCAATCAATGGCGACAAGCCCACGTAACAGCAGTCATAATCAACCATAAGACTGATTTTCCAAATTACCTATTATGAAAGTTCAATATCAGTACCCACCCAAGTACTCATGACAACCACTACGGTAGGACTCCCAATACTCCTCAATTTTTATAACAACTATGTACTTCTATCAGAGTCTAGTAATATTAAACTGTACCCTACCTCATTGTCGAGCGGGTGCCACGAACTCCTACTCCACAAAGTACTTCCGAAATGATTATCGGACGGTCGTAGTTTAAATGTACACATATAAATCCTATGATAGTGCACAATGATATCGCATAAGAATCAAGTCTAGAAAAACAAACACTACTCAACCTCAGACCCATAAGAGCAAAATAAGAACTTTAATAGAGGAACTCGTTACTCATGGTCTAAATAATGATACTTTCAAAAAATATTGGAATCCATCTATAATCAACCTCTAATTTTACAAATTACTTGAAAGGGCTCTTTTCATGAAATTCTTTATTTCCCAAAATCAACAAGAAGTAATAGTTAGATATTACATATTCACAAATATAGTTTTTACTTAGTATATACACAATACCATTTAAATAGACATAAAACTTTCCATCTTGGTCATCCATTTCATCAAAACACATTTTAGAAATTTAGTAACAACCCTATGTAGGATTCTACCCAACAACAAGTTAAAATCTTGAAATAGAAACCATTAACCATTAATTAGGAATAAGAGAGGTCTAGGATTGACCCTAAGATATATAGTGTAAAGACCTATTGAAGTGCTTCAAACCCAGCTCTGAGATCCCAAAGTGCACTTTCCAAATGAGGGTTTTGAAATGGGGGAAGATTGGTCTTTTAAAAGTATTTGTCTACAACATATGTCGCCTCTACAGACCATCTTATGCGGAAGGATGTCCACAGGGGCGGTTTCATTAAACCTTAGGAAATGTCGTGTGCCAACCCGTGTTAACATTTTTTCTTTTTTCCTTGATTATTTTTGTTGCTTGAAGGTCAATTCTGTTTGGCCCCTGCTTCAGTTTTGCTTCTTCAGGTTTTGACTTTGATTCTTCACTTTGCAAGAGCTTTCTATGGATAGCCTGAAGCAGATGAAAAGTCTCTCTAACTTTGGTACGGGCATCACAATGACTGGAATTGTTTGGACAAAAAAATGGTAGGGTCACATCAAATTCACAGCGACCTTGTCGAGCAGGAGAATCTTCATGTACTGCTTTCATATTCGAGCTGCAAACTCCATAGCCTTTGTCATCGAACACAACTAATGCACTTGAAAGTCCATCATTAGCTTTACCAACAAAAGTTGATTAGATTTATTTCTTTTTCTTTTTTCCTTACTGTTACACCCCGTAATTACAGGACATGTTTTAAGAACGTACGTAAGAATCTCAAATGTTAAGATTGAGATTAGTAAAAATTTATCGGAATTATGGAATTGTCGGAAAACGAAATATTGTGACGAATGGGAGGGCGACACGTGTCACCCCCCCTTATGTAGTCTTGGACGAAAATAACATGGGAAAAAGGGTCATTTGACCATTATTAAGATGACCAAGTCTTGCAAGTAGTAGAGCTTGATATATTTGACTTAGTCAATGGGGCCACTTAGCTTGATATTTAAAAGAATTTCATCCCAACCACACATATGTATTAATCTTGACCCTCCATGTTACTATATAGTAGTACTAGTAGTGAGACAAGCATTCCATACTTAGAAACAATTTCAAGAAATTGGATGAAACATTTGGGAGCTCTCGGGTTCAAGGAGAAAAAAAGAGAAAAAAATTTGTTTGTTGTCCAATAAGCTCCGAACTTTAAACCAAGGTTCATGAGGGTATTGTAAGGGTATCTCAATAGAAAGATCCCGGAAAAATAGCGTTTTCGTATTAGTCGCAAGGTGAAAACCTAGTTGCTTTCCTAGGTTTTGATTGGAAGATTAAAGGAAAGTTTTTTGTGATATTCTAAGGGTCTCAAGTGACGGATTGAAGTGTCAAGAAGAGGCTCTAAGTTTCTAGGGAGCGACTTTGGATTTGAAGTTGGATTAAGGCTCGTTGAGGTAACAATCTTGTTCTCTTAAAGTGTTACAAGATTATATATTGTTGTTAGCCTTACATTTTACTAGCATGAAGTATATGTAGTGAAGATTGATAAGTGATATGGATTGTTGTAGCCTAAAATCCGAAATGACATATAAGTCATTTGAAGTTGAAATACAATTTGGTCGTTAATTAGAATCGTCGCATGTTACTTACTTGAAGATTGTAGTAGTTATAATCGATTGCGACTTGATATCATGTTATACTAAACAACTTGGATTGAAAAGGAAATTGGATAAGAATTGGTGGTGTTGTATCTCAAGTTGCCGAATTTACACTTGTAGTTTGTACTAGTTTGATATCAATTGTGGGGCAGAATTTTACACGTCTAGTAGACGTGTAATCCCCTATTGTTAACTACATTGTTGGGCCTTAAATGTGGCGTGTTTGGTTATTGAATTCGGGCCTTGAAAAATGTGGTAAAGTATGTAGAAACAAAGGAAGTGTTGTCCGATTTTCCGTAGAATTTAGTGACTTTGCACTTATTATATTCTACGTTTGGAGTAAGAGGTTAATAGACGTATTATGGTCATTATAGGTTGACATACTACGTGCGGTATATTGGACTAGCGAGTGGATTGACCCGAAGAGGTATGTGGAACTTTCCTATCTCTTGAGCATGAATAGTTGTACCTATATAGTACGGTAAACGTACAAGACTTTGACATCATTTACTTGTTTTAAGAATGTCCAAGTCGGTTGAGTTAGGGGATTAACTCATTTGTTGAAAAGTAGTAAGGATGTCTTAGTTTTCAAAGTTAAGGGACTTGAAGAGTTTTAAAGTATATGATACTTGTTTCGTTTTAAATGTATAAGTCCCTTAGATATAGGAAAATGTATTTGACAAAAGTATAAAGTTAATATAGCGACTTTATGGGAAGATGGTTATACTAGCTTTATGGAAAGTTAAAAAGAGAGATTTACTCTAAGTAAAATAAGTAAGGATAAATGACTTGAAATTATGAAAGACAAATTGATTTTAAGGCATCAATTGCCTAAGGTTTTAAAAGAAAAGAAGTCACTTGATTTAGAGGCCTATTATATTTCTAAAAGGTATTGTGACTTGTCTTGAAAAGTAGTTGTGACTTGATACTACGGTTATTGGTATCTTGGAAGTTTTATATGAAAAAGAGTCATTTTTAAAAGGATAGAGGTACGTAGTACTTTGGGTTAAATTCCCGGATTTTTATAAAGATATGTTAGTGCCTTAAGTAAACTAAAATGAGAGAGTATATGAACAAGACTAATAAGAAGTTAGGGGATTTCTTAACTTGCTTATATATTGTATGATAAGCCGGTGGTGCTTGTGTTATGTATGATAAGCCGGTAGTGCTTATATTATGTATGATAGTCGGTTTGTGCTAGTGGTATATTATTCATTACGGGGTCATTCCCCGGGTTTGTGGCATTTGCATATTCCGTGGATTTGCTACCCATGATGCGAGGAATACCTCATGCGGGTCCGTAAGGGCTTATGCGGGTGAAATAGTCCCATGCGGGGTGGACCAGTCCTATACGAGGAATACCTCATGCGGGTCTACACAACCTATGCGGGCGGATACAGTCTATGCGAGGAATACCTCATGTGGGTCCACACGACCCTTGCGGGTGAAATAGTCCCAGGAGTAGGATTGCTTAATGATACTGCGGGCGGGTGGTCCTGCTTTGATCGTGAGCCTCCTATTTTTATGTAGTAAGTATACTCTTATTTACTCTCATTGTTAGTAAGGCACAGTGTACTGTAATTTGATTATCATACATGTCTCCGGCTTTGTTTTAGACTTATGATTTAATTACAGTATTTTCCAGTTTTACATACTTAGTACATATTGTGTACTGACCCCCTTCCTCGGGGGCTGCGTTCATGCCGCAGGTAGGGGTAAGCAGGTGGTGGATCCTCATTCTTAGGATCACTGATCAGGTGTCAGAAGCTCTATTTCTCCGGAGGCTTGTCTTTTTTGTACGGTTTTCAATTATGTTGTAGATATTGTGTACATTCAGGGGTATGGCGGGGCCCTGTCCTGCCACAGTTGTTATTCCTAGAGGTCTGTAGTCACATTTGTGGTTTGGGCTGTACGAACAAAGTTGTACTGTTTTACTTTTGGTTATGTATATTTTATGGGAGGCGGCCTTATCGGCTAGCATGTGATGTTTATTGTCTAAACATGTTTATGTGTTGTGTATGTTCCGCTGCTATTCTATGATATATACTACAGGGTGCCTGTGTAGGCATCATCGCGCCCGAGGTCGGTCGTGACAAAAGTGGTATCGAGCGATTAGTCCGAAAAGTGTCTACGCATCGTGTCTAGTAGATTCTTGATTATCGTGTTGTTCACCACATCTATTATCGTGAGGTCTGCAGGACATTTAGGATTGGTTTCATTCTTCTCTCCGAGATCGTGCGAGAGTCGTCTTATTAGGTTGAATCCTCTCCGACCTATTCTTATGTATCGATTATGCCTCCACGAAGGCGACCGTGGCCTAGAAGGGCAAGGCGGCGGGAGCTAGCGGTACCAGAGGGTTACTAAGACTCGAGCACAGACTATGCACGAGGTAGTAGGCGGCTGGCGAGTTCACCACGCCTAAAGATTAGAGAGCCGAGGCGGAAGTAGCACCAGAGGTTTCTGCACGAGCCTCGATTCCACGGCCGAGTATAGATATTATGGGGAGCAGATACGGTTATTGACCAAAGATAGTAGCAGGCAGCCGGCAGAGCGGTAGCCAACCCAGAGCCGGCTTATGGATCCGGGATTTTCTCGGGTTGTCATCCACCCGAGTTCTATGGTTCGAGGTCCGGCGAGGATCCGCAGGAGTTTATTCGGCAATTACACGACTATACAGTGCTTAGGGCCTCGAGAGGCAGTCGATATGCTAGCCTCTTACAGGATTACGCGATATTGCGTTGATCTGGATTGAGTCATGGGAGTTGTTGAGAGGTGAGTGTGCTCTTCCAGCTATTTGGGATGAGTTCACAGAGGCCTTCCTGGATCACTTTTTGCCTCCTGAGATGAGGAGAGCCCGCGTGGATAGATTCTTGACCTTGAGGCGTAATGGGAGGACTATCGAGAGTACAACCAAGTTTGACTCTTTGGCCGTGTATGTGCACACCATTGTAGCGACATGGCGCATGCAGTTCATCGCTATGTGATGGGCTAGACCGT
Source organism: Przewalskia tangutica (assembly GCA_029844215.1). Classification (NCBI taxonomy): domain Eukaryota; kingdom Viridiplantae; phylum Streptophyta; class Magnoliopsida; order Solanales; family Solanaceae; genus Przewalskia; species Przewalskia tangutica. Next base: position 114,549,605 of record CM056727.1, read on the forward strand.
CATATGACATGACGCTTGGGGTGGCCTTCACCAGTATGGATATTGCGATGATGCAGCGTATGCGCGAGGATGAGGATAGAGAGAGGAGGATCACTGACTCGCCACCAAGAGGGGACAGCAGGTCTCGTGGTAGTTTTCGAGGCGGGCCTCGGCAGCAGACTAGGTCCACATTTCAGCGGCATGCAGTGCCCTTCTCGGTTTTCGCGCGAGGGTTGATCACCGGGTCATTCGAGGCGTCGTGGCTCCGTGGCTTGAGGTTTCGCGAGGCGATCGTCACCGATCGAGACCATCCACATCTCATTGTGTTCGATGCGGTAGGTCTCACCCGGGTGAGTGCTGTATGGCTTCGGGAGCTTGTTACTCTTGTGGCCAACAGGGCCATTTGAAGAGAGATTGTCCGACCAGAGGCGGCGGGAGTGTTATGGTTCACCGGTGGCGAAGTCGGATCTTCTTCTTCAGGTTATGCGCCCGGCGGTGGTGTTGAGACCAGCAGCCGCGACAGTGGGTCGTGGGGTCCCAGCCTAGCGTCCACGTAATCGCATATATTCCTTAGCCAGCCGCCAGGATCAGGAGGCTTCCCCAGACGTCGTCGCAGGTACATTATTGATTTCATGATGTGACGTTTATGCTTTGATAGTGTCACACCCCGAATTCGGGCCCGTGACTGGTGCCTTACCCCGGGCACCCTAGTGATACATATATCAGAGAAAATCAGCGGAACATAACACATGAGTCATGAAACAAGAGATATAATAATAAACAGGTCAACCAAAACGGTTGCCTTCAGTATATACATAAAACCTGAACAGTTTAATCCTTTTACAACCCTGCCCACAACAGTTCTACAGACCTCTAAGATTTACAACACTATGACGGACAGGCCCCGCCATACCCTGAATGTTCAAGAACCTACAACTCGGGAACACATACCAAAAGATAAGCCTCGGAGAAACGGAGCTTCCTAATACGCTGAATGTGATCCTATGGCGAGGATCCACGGCCGATGTACCTTCACTGCGATGAACGCAGGGCAAGGAGGTCAAGACAACAGTACCAAGTATGTGAAATCGAAAATATCAGAAATGAAATCATACTAGTCTATATAAAGCAGGAGACATGTATGATAACCAAACTACAGATCACAACATAAAAGCAGTCATGTCCAGTCAGGGACTCACGCCCACAAGTCATCAATCAAATAGAACTATGGGTCTCCCGCCCACAACATCAATCATGTTCGCGTCACGGCGCGTGCCCGAATTACGCCTCGGTGTAGACATGTCCATGATGCAACAATAATACCAATGCCCCACGGCCACATGCCCCGGAATTCTACCTCGCAGACACGCCCATGTGACATCAACAACAATATATCGGGTGATCAACCCCGCCGCATGGCCACATGCCCCTAATTCTACCTCGGTACACGTCTATGTAACATCGACAACAAGACAAGAATTAAAATGGAAACATACCCGTGGAATTCTCCACATCGCCAAAGACGCCCAAGTAAGTTCTCAACAAGTCAACCGCCTCTATCGAGAGACGCCAGAATACGTAAATACAACACTTGTACAACAAAGGCTATCATCACAAGCATAGGCAAGTTTCACACAACTCAAAGTACTTTCACATAAGTCACACCACCCGTAGTATAAAAATCGTGACTATCTTTTTAAGTAAACAAGACACTTCCCCTTTGTAAAATCAAGTAACAACATTATTTTCCAAACGTTCAAGTTTGCCTAATTTCAAATGCTCAAGTCACTTATTTTAGAAAGGTTTCATAACTCATAGTCTTAATCTCTTTTAAAACAATTGAGTAACATATGTCATATATGTGAGTAGTTTATTCTTGTTTATAACAATCTTATTACAAATGACCATGATCTAGAAAATGTAATATCATTTTGTCTCATCTTAGCTTCATGCAGATGAGGTTTCTACCGGTTTTAATACAACACATCATTATTCAATACATTTTCCTTTATTAACGCCGCAGTTGGTGCTGTCGATACACATTCGATTCCCAAAATCAGAAACATTATCCCTTTAAAACCAAGTACTCATTACTCACGAATGAGGTTTCACACAACATCCACATTAAAACAAATAAGTTAAGTCTCTTATCTTATCGATCAAGTCTTTTAACTTCTAACATCAAGAAACCATTTTCTTACCTACATAAAGTCATTATAACCAACTTCCCATAAAGCCGTTATAACACTTTATGTTTAAACCAAACAAATACACTTAGTACCAGACGTCCACCGCACTACATAGTTACACACATATCATGCTAGAAAGATAGGAAGAGGTTCACATACCTCGCGACGAGTATCGACAATAAGCAAACGCCCACTGATCATCAGAACTGGCTAGCCGCTTTCCACTCTTCAAGTAGAATACGCTACTCGCGATTTCCACCTATAAGGCCACAAACGTCATTAACTTCTAACCGCACGGTTCCATATTCTACGTAAAAATCGCAGATCTCCCCGCACAACAGCGTAAATCTCCTCCTCTATCGAGGCCGCTACCAAGCCAACTGGGGTTTACACGTCTAACCGGACGTGTACAATTCTACTCAGCAATACTACACAAGCCTACTGCAATACAGTACTATGTAAATACTGTTCAGTTCTTTTCTTTAAATTCAGGCTTAAGTCAAAAGACATCCGCACAATAATGTTCAGTTCTATATATAGTATACCTCAACTATATATTCCTACAACATGTAATCTCCAATTACAATAAGTGGACAAGAATATTTACCTCGACAAGCCCAAAATTATCCAAGTTATAATGTCGATCCCGAGCAAGGTTTAGCTCCTACTCCGTGCGCCCAATCGCCTCCAAACAACCCTTAGAAGTTCTAACTAACTTCTACTCAAATACTTCAACCAACTATGAAGATTTCCTTAGGGTTTCGGTTTGAGACTAAAAGGACAAAAGGTAGTATTTCCTGCTCTACGTATAGAGGTAACTTTTGGAATACAACAAGGTAAAGGCTAAGGTATTTGGGCATTATAACAATACTGAGAGTATTTCTACCAAGAGGGGGTGTATTATACGAAACAACTAGGCTGGGGTACCCTACTGGCTAGCACCACAGGAGGGAGGCTCTCGCCACAAGGCCACTCAAGGGGAGGGGAAGGCTTAGGACGAGAACACACTCAAAGGAGGAGAGGGACTCAAGACTTGGAAGATTTTTGATGAAGAAGTCTTCTGCTTAGTGGTATTTATAGAAAACCAAAGGCCAACCAATGGCCAAGATCAAGCCAAGTGCAAGGCAAGTGTAAGGCCAAGATCAAGCCAAGTGCACCCTAACCCTACTCCACAAAACAAGCCACAAAACATTGCACAAAACATTGCACAAAACAATGCCACAACAAGGCACCAAAGCGCCAAACCGCCTAAGGCGCCCACGAGGTGACAAGTGTCACCCTCTTGTTGGCCCAAAATGTTCGCCGCCGAAAAATCCGCAAAAATACAAAGCGACATAGCCGAATTTTCCTTCGCAAGTTACGAAAACGCTTTCGAAAAAACGACTCTAACCGGTGGTGCACAAAGGTAATTCGCCAAGCCACCTAGTGGGGTGACACGTGTCGCCTCCTACTTGTCCAAAATAAATCATCTTAGAAAATATCCAAAATGGCCAAAATCTCAAAATCAAAGCGGGCTACAAAACCAGTAATTTCTCCGTGGGCCCCACGTGACCATTTCCAAAATAAAATCTCAAAATTCTAATATAATTTAAGAAGCCCATATTCCAAACTGGGAACCCAATTCCCATCAACGAACATTTTCTTTACAAAACCGAAACTTTTTCCGTGGAAAAAATCACCTCTTTCTTCCTTTCCAATTTTCTGTCGTGCTCTCGTACGTACGTCCTCGCATACATACCCTGAGAATACGGGGTATAACATTCTCCCCTCCTTAGAAACATTCGTCCCGAATGTTCCTTCTCAAGACGGATATCGATGAAGTTCCTCTAACAAGTTGTCAACGCCACAGCTTGGCCACGAAATAACACACGTCCTCTTCTTTCCTTACTCGTCGTGCCCTTCTAGAACACTTGAACTCTCCCAGTACGTACCATACTTCAGTCATTACTTCCGTTCCCACAAATCTTTGGAGTCACTACCTCCAAACTTGGTCATCTTACTAACCTCAAACTTCCTTAAGGCCATTCCCGGCCTTTACGAACCGCTTCTGGTCGAACGCGTCCACGAACTCATACGATGGTCATACAAACTTGGGCCTAACATCCTCGTGACCCTACCACCTGGCGGGACCACCCAGAACTGACCCCACATTAATCCGGGCTACGGGTTGACCCGTATCACGTCCTCAACCCGACCCACAATCGCGTCAAGCCCTTTCCCGACACTAACAATCCTGCTAAATCACATCATGAAAGCTACCACTTCCATCTCACACTACCCATGGACTTATCACACAAATAAAACCCACGTATACTACGCACTCTGATAAAGGTCAAACATAAAATAAATCTTTTACACAAGACGACCTTACCTCTAAGGTCTCAATCGTGAAATATTCTAAGGTTCACACTTACCATGCCTCCATACTTATCCTTCCAACTAACCATGTTCCTAAATCACATTTTAGCACAAAGCTATCCGAACATAACACTAAACACATTAACATAACAAGCATACAAAACTCTAGAGGGTTAAGGATATACCTGTCTCTACCGCTTTTCTAATCACAGTCCTGCCCTGCAGGGCGCATAGCTAGTGAAGGTGATGAACCTGCCACTGATCCTGAAGGCTGAGTCGTAACATCCGCCACCCTTGGTCGGACAGCTCGCAAAATGGCCCCGCTGGCCGCAAAAATAGCAAGCTCCCTTGGCACCACGACACTCCCCGAAATGCGGTCTACCACATCGACCACACCGAGGTAGGGGTGACCGCATCTGGCCAACACCCTTACTTCCTCGAAACACGAACCTCGAGCCCGACCGCCCCGAATACTCTGGATGCTCGAAGGTTGTGGAGGACCACTGCGACCGGGCGGAGGTACAAAACTAGTATCTTTCGAGGCGGTCCGCCTCGAAAGTCACCAAAGGACCTGTTGTTCCGCCCTTCGCCGATTGGTCATTCCGTCGACCTCTCCGTGCCTCACATCCCGGTGCATGAGCTGCGTGCGGCAATGTCCATGCCCTACCAAGAGCTACACTCGAACAAGCCTCGTCAAGCAATCATCTAATCCGGTGACGTAGCGGTGCACTCTATCCTCCATGGTTGCCACTAAAGCGGACATACCGAGCCAACGAGTCAAACTCCACGTTGTACACCCGAATCAGACGCCTGCTCGCCTCAACATCAAAAACTGTTTACCGAGCCCTCCTCATCCGCGAGGCAAGAAATGTGCCGTGAAGGCCCCAAAACTCGTCCCAAACGGCCGGAAGTGCATTCTCTCCCGGAGCCTCCCACAATCAAACGATCATGCGGTATCACGCACCGATGCGAACCTAAGACCACCGACTCGGTCTCCGGCCTTGATCACTCTACGACCAGAATCGCCGATGAACTCCTGCGGATCATCCTCGTGCCTCGACCCATAAAACTCGCGGGCTACAACTCGTAAAGTCCCGTAGCCTCAAACTATTCGCCGGGGCGAACCATCGGTGCTATTGGGCTGAATCGCCGTGATCCTATCCTCATATTCGCCACGATCTGCCAAAGAATCGGGCCATCTCCTTGTAACCCATCTCCTCCGCCCGATTGTGGACCGAGGCTCGTGTATCGGCGGTCTCGCAGCCATTGCCGCGCTCTAACCTCTGGCTGGGCCGGGCCACAAAACCCGCCGTCAAGCGCAACCTCGTGTACTCGTCGGCTCGCGCTCGCATTTTCTCTCAGATCTCACTAGCAGCACTCGGCCGCTTGCCCTTCTCGGGCTCGCTTGCTGCGCGGAGGCATAATCGGTAAAAACGAGATACGTCGAGGGGTCCAACTTACAACATGACTCTAAGGCACGATCTCGTAACGAGAAGAATGGAAACCAATCCTAAATGTCCTATAGCCTCTCGATTATAGATGTGGTGCACAACACACCGATAATCAAGACTCTACTAGACACGGTGCTGTAGACACTTTCCGAGGACTAATCGCTCGATACCACTTTGTCACACCCCACGGGCGTGATCGTGCCTTACCTCGCACCCTAGTGATACATATATCGTAGAAAATCAGCGAACATAACACATGAGTCATGAAACAATAGATATAATAATAAACAAAGCAACCAAAGCGGTTGCCTTGATATACATAAAACTCAACAGCTTTAATCCTTTTACAACCCCGCCACAACAGCTTCTATGCACTTAAGATTTACAACACTATGACGGACAGTGGCCCCGCCATACCACGAATGTTCAAGAACCTACAACTCAGTGGAACACATACCAAAAGATAAGCCTCCGAGAAACGGAGCTTCCCAATACGCCGAATCGTGATCCTATGGCGAGGATCCACGATCGATGTACTCTACTGCGCAGATGAACGCAGCCCGAAGGAGGTCGATAACAGTACCAAGTATGTGAAATCAGAAAATATCAGAAATGAAATCATACTAGTCTATATAAAGCAGAGACATGTATGATAACCAAACTACGATTCACAACATAAAAGCAATCATGTCGATCGGTGACTCACGCCTCAAGTCATCACTCAAATATAACTATGGGTCTCCGCCCACAACATCAATCATGTTCGCATCACGGCCGCGTGCCCCGAATGCCGCCTGTAGACATGTCCATGATGCAACAATAATACCAATGCCCCATGGCCACATGCCGGAATTCTACCTCGGTGTAGACACGTCCACGTGACATCAACAACAATATCTTGGGTGATCAACCCCGCCGCGTGGCCACATGCCCCGAATTCTACCTCTGTAGACATGCTATGTAACATCGACAACAAGACAAGAATTAAAATGGAAACATACCCGTGGAATTCTCCACATCGCCAAAGACGTCCAAGTAAGTTCTCAACAAGTCAACCTACTCTATCGAGACGCCAGAATACGTAAATACAACACTTGTACAACAAAGGCTATCATCACAAGCATAGGCAAGTTTCACACAACTCAAAGTACTTTCACATAAGTCACACCACCCGTAGTATAAAAATCGTGACTATCTTTTTAAGTAAACAAGACATTTCCCCTTTTGTAAAATCAAGTAACAACATTATTTTCCAAACGTTCAAGTTTGCCTAATTTCAAATGCTCAAGTCACTTATTTTAGAAAGGTTTCATAACTCATAGTCTTAATCTCTTTTAAAACAATTGAGTAACATATGTCATATATGTGAGTAGTTTATTCTTGTTTATAACGATCTTATTACAAAGACCATGATCTATAAAATGTAATATCATTTTGTCTCATCTTAGCTTCATGCGGATGGAGGTTTCTACCGGTTTTAATACAACACATCATTATTCAATACATTTTCCTTTATTAACGCCGCAGTTGGTCTGTCGATACACATTACGATTCCCAAATCAGAAACATTATCCCTTTAAAACCAAGTACTCATTACTCACGAATGAGGTTTCACACAACATCCACATTAAAACAAATAAGTTAAGTCTCTTATCTTATCAGATCAAGTCTTTTAACTTCTAACATCAGTAAACCATTTTCTTACCTACATAAAGCTGTTATAACCAACTTCCCATAAAGCCGTTATAACACTTTATGTTTAAACCAAACAAATACACTTAGTACCTGTACGTCCACCGTACTACATAGTTACACACATATCATGCTAGAAAGATAGGAAGAGGTTCACATACCTCGCGGCGAGTATCGACAATAAGCAAAACGCTCCACAGTACTGTAACCTGGCTAGCCGTTTCCACTCTTCAAGTAGAATACGCTACTCGCAGTACTTCCACCTATAAGGCCACAAACGTCTATTAACTTCTAACCGCACGGTTCCATATTCTACCGAAAATCGCAAAGATCTCCCGCAACAAATGTAAATCTCCTCCTCTATCGAGGCCGCTACCAAGCCAACCACGGGGGGGGGGTTTACACCGCTAACCGGACGTGTACAATTCTACCAAAGAATACTACACAAGCCTACTGCAATACAAATTCTATGTAAATACATTCAGCTTCTTTTCTTTAAATTGAGCTTAAGTCAAAAGACATTGCCGCACAATAATGTTGATTCTATATATAGTATACCTCAACTATATATTCCTACAACATGTAATCTCCAATTACAATAAGGGACAAGAATATTTACCTCGACAAGCCCAAAATTATCCAAGTTATAATGTCGATCCCGAGCAAGGTTTAGCTCCTACTCCGTGCGCTCCAATCCGCTCCAAACAACCCTTAGAAGTTCTAACTAACTTCTACTCAAATACTTCAACCAACTATGAAGATTTCCTTGGGTTTCGGTTTGAGACTAAAAGGACAAAAGGTAGTATTTCCTGCTCACGTATAGAGGTAACTTTTGGAATACAACAAGGTAAAGGCTAAGGTATTTGGGCATTATAACAATACTCTGAGAGTATTTCTACCAAGAGTGGGTGTATTATACGAAACAACTAGGCTGTGGGGTACCTACGGCTAGCACCACAAAGGGGAGGGGAGGCTCTCGGCCACAAGGCCACCTGAGGGGAGGGAAGGCTTAGGACGAGAACACACTCAAAGGAGGAGAGAGGACTCAAGACTTGGAAGATTTTGGATGAAGAAGTCTTCTGCTTAGTGGGTATTTATAGAAAACCAAAGGCCAACCAACGGCCAAGATCAAGCCAAGTGCAAGGCAAGTGTAAGGCCAGGATCAAGCCAAGTGCACCTAACCCCTACTCCACAAAACAAGCCACAAAACATTGCACAAAACATTGCACAAAACAATGCCACAACAAGGCACCAATCGCCGAGGCCAAACCGCTTCTGCCGTCACTGAGGTGACAAGTGTCACCTCTGTTGGCCCAAAATGTTCCGCCGCTCGGAAAAATCCGCAAAAATACAAAACGACATAGCCGGAATTTTCCCTTCGCAAGTTACGCAAAACGTTTCGTCGAAAAACGACTCTAACCGGGTGTTGTGCACAAAGGTAATTCGGCCAAGTCACCTAGGGGGGGGGGGGGTGACACGTGTCGCCCTCCTACTTGTCCAAAATAAATCATCTTCCGAAAATATCCAAAATGGCCAAAATCTCAAAATCAAAGCGGGCCCCACAAAACCATAAATTTCTCCCGTGGGCCCCACGTGACCATTTCCGAAAATAAAATCTCAAAATTCTAATATAATTTAAGAAGCCCATATTCCAAATCTGGGAACCCAATTCCCATCAACGAACATTTTTCTTTACAAAAACCGGAAACTTTTTCCGTGGAAAAAAATCACCTCTTTCTTCCTTTCCAATTTTCTGTCGTGCTCTCGTACGTACGTCCTCGCATACATACCCTGAGAATACGGGGTATAACAGATAGATCCAGGTTCTACCTTGTTCTATGTGTCCCCTCTTGTTGCTGGTAGAATCGGGATAGAGCCGGTGTCGATATATCCTTTTGAGGTAGCTACGCCAGTGGGTGATTCGGTGTTAGCTGAGCGGGTGTACAAAGGTTGTCCGGTGTTTATTTACAGTCGTCAGACCCTAGCAGACTTGATAGAGTTGGAGATGACGGATTTTGATGTCATTATGGGTATGGACTGGTTGGCTTCTTGTTATGCCAACGTTAATTGTAGAGACAGGTTGGTCCGGTTCCAGTTTCCTGGTGAGCCAGTTATCGAGTGGAAGGTCAACACAGCGTCGCCGAGGGGTAGGTTTATTTCTTACCTCAAGGCCAGGAAGATAGTGCAGAAAGGGTACATCTATCATCTGGTTCGGGTATTCGATACAGAGGCTGAGGTGCCGCTTCTTGATTGCCGATGGTTAGGAGTTTCGGATGTGTTCCTGCACGATCTTTCCGTATTCCTCCTGAGAGGGAGATTGAGTTTTGTATTGATGTATTGCCAGACACTCGACCTATATCTATTCCGCCATACAGGATGGCACCTGCTGAGTTGAGGGAGTTGAAGGACCAGCTGAAAGATTTGCTGGAAAAAGGCTTTATCAGGCCTAGTGTTTCTCTCTGGGGAGCGCCAGTTTTGTTTGTGAAGAAGAAGAATGGGACGCTGCGTATGTGTGTTGATTACGGTGAATAAGGTAACCATCAAGAAACAGATACCCTCCCGTGATTGATGATTTGTTTGACCAGCAGGTGCGAGGTGTTTTTCCAAGATAGACTGCGGTCCGTTATCATCAAAGTGCGAGTTCGAGAGGCGATATCCCAAAGATCGCATTCAGACCCGTATGGGCACTATGAGTTCGGTGATGTCTTTCGGTTTGACAAACGCTCCAGCCGGTATTTATGGATCGATGAACCGTGTTCAAGCCATATCCGATACATTTGTTATAGTATTCATTGATGACATCCCGTTTATTCGCGTCTGACAGCGGCGAGCATGCAGATCACTTGAGGACGGTACTTGGGGTCCTCCGGAGTCGGCAGTTGTTCGCCAAGTTCTCCAAGTGTGAGTTTTGGTTGGCCTCAGTGGCATTCCTGGGGCACATTCTTGGGGCTGATGGTGTTCAGGTTGATACGGCAAAGATTGAGGCAGTTAAGTCTTGGCCGAGACCTACTACTTCGACCGAGTGCAGCTTTTCTTAGAAATTCGCGTGTTATTATCGTAGGTTTGTGGAGCGGTTTCGATATCGCGACCGCTGACTAGGCTGACTCAGAAGGTAGCTAAGTTCCAGTGGATAGAAGCTTGTGAGAAGGGCTTCCAGTTACTGAAGGAAAAGTTAATGACGGCTCCAGTTCTTACTCTTCATGAGGGGTTAGAGGGATACATGATTTATTGTGATGCCTCGGGTATCGGGCTAGGGTGTGTATTGATGCATCACAACAAGGTTATAACCTATGCTTCCCGGCATTTCCGGAAGCATGAGAGGAATTACCCTACTCACGACTTAGAGTTGGCCGCAGTTATTCATGCCTTGAAGATTTGGAGGCATTATTTATATGGGGTTCATGTGGATATTTATACAGACCACAAGAGCCTCCAAAGATATATCTTCAAAGTGAGCCGAACTTGCGACAGAGACGGTGGTTAGAGTTGTTGAAAGATTATGATGTTGATATTCTATACCATCCGGGGAAAGCCAACGTGGTTGCAGATGCTTTGAGTCGTAGATTGATGGGGAGTCTGTCAGAGGTACAGCCAGAGAGACAGGACATGGTCCGTCAGATCCATCAGCTAGCGAGTCTTGGGGTTCGATTGATCGATACCGATGACAGTGGGGTACGGGTTCGTGAGATTGCCGAGTCTTCCATCGTTGATGAGGTGAAGAGGCGACAGTATGAGGACCCAGTGTTGGTACGGTATCGAGATGCAACTCTTCGGGAGGAGAAGAGTCTATTCGAGGTAGCGCCTGATGGGGTGCTAAGATTTGAGGGCCGGTTGTGTGTTCCCGATGTGACAGGACTTCGTCAGCAGATTCTGGGGGAGGCACACAGTGCTCGTTATTCTATTCATCCGGGGTCGACTAAGATGTACCATGACCTCAGGTGTATGTATTGGTGGGATGGCACAAGAGGACGCGTGGCAGTTTTGTTGTCTGATGTCCTAATTGCCGCAGTCAAGGTTGAGCACCGAAGCGGTGGGCTATTGCAGCTATTGATATTCCGACACGGAAGTGGAGGTGATCAACATGGACTTTGTTCTGTGGTTACCTCGCACTCGAGGAAGTATGACTCCATCCGGTTATTGTTGACAGTCGAAATCAGCCCACTTCCTTCCGGGCCAGACGACGTTACCGAGGATTATGCCAGATTGTATATCAGAGAGATTGTAAGACTGCACGGAGTCCCTATATCGATTATATCAGATAGAGGAACCCAGTTTACGGCTAACTTCTGGAGGTCTTTCCATAAGGGACTAGGGACACAGGTGAGTCTCAGTACAATGTTTCATCCTCAGACTGACGGGCAGGCAGAGCGTACTATCCAGACACTTGAGGATATGCTGCGAGCCTGTGTGTTTGATTTCAGGGGTAGCTGGGAGGATCATTTGCCTCTTGTGGAGTTTTCTTATAACAACAGCTACCATTCTAGTATACAGATGGCGTCATACGAGGCTTTGTATGGGCGGAAATGTAGGTCGCCTATTGGTTGGTTTGACGTGGGCGAGGTGCAGTTGGTTGGCCCAGACTTGATTCAGCAGGCTGTGGATAAGGTGAAGCTTATCCAGGAGAGACTGTTAGCAGCTCAGAGTCGGCAGAAGTCTTATGCAGATAATCGGCGTCGACATTTGGAGTTTCAGGTAGACGATTGGGTCTTCTTGAAGGTATCGCCCATGAAGGGTGTGATGTGATTCGGAAATAAGGGTAAACTGCAGACCAAGGATGTGGCTTCCGTCAAAGTCTTGTGGAGGAATGATAACAGGGATGAGATGACGTGGGAAGCGGAGGAGGACATGTTGAGAAAGTATCCTCACTTATTCCCTACACCTTCAGGTAATTCGTTTTCCCTTACTTGTCAAGTTTTAATTGAAGCATTTTTGTTTAAGTGCTATTATGTGGTCATGTGTGGCATTATTGGTATGTCGGGGTTGTAAAAGGAAACTATGTCGCTAATTATAAGTTTGACTCCGAAAGAACATTCGGGGACGAATGTTTCTAAGGGGGGGAAGAATGTTACACCCCGTAATTACAAGACATGTTTTAATAACGTACGTAAGAAATGTTAAGATTGAGATTAGTAAAAATTTATCGGAATTATGGAATTGTCGGAAAACGAAATATTGTGACGAATGGGAGGGCGACACGTGTCACCCCCCCCCTCCCCCCTTATGTAGTCTTGGACGAAAATAACATAGGCAAAAGGGTTATTTGACCATTATTAAGATGACCAAGTCTTGCAAGTAGTAGAGCTTGATATATTTGACTTAGTCAATGGGGCCACTTAGCTTGATATTTAAAAGAATTTCATCCCAACCACACATATGTATTAATCTTGACCCTCCATGTTACTATATAGTAGTACTAGTAGTGAGACAAGCATTCCATACTTAGAAAACATTTCAAGAAATTGGATGAAACATTTGGGAGCTCTCGGGTTCAAGGAGAAAAAAAGAGAAAAAATTTTGTTTGTTGTCCAATAAGCTCCACACTTTAAACCAAGATTCATGAGGGTATTGTAAGGGTATCTCAATAGAAAGATCCCGGAAAAATAGCGTTTTCGTATTAGTCGCAAGGTGAAAACCTAGTTTCTTTCCTAGGTTTTGATTGGAAGATTAAAGGAAAGTTGTTTGTGATATTCTAAGGGTCTCAAGTGGCGGATTGAAGTGTCAAGAAGAGGCTCTAAGTTGCTAGGGAGCGACATTGGATTTGAATTTGGATTAAGGCTCGTTGAGGTAACAATCTTGTTCTCTTAAAGTGTTACAAGATTATATATTGTTGTTAGCCTTACATTTTACTAGCATGAAGTATATGTAGTGAAGATTGATAAGTGATATGGATTGTTGTAGCCTAAAATCCGAAATGACATATAAGCCATTTGAAGTTGAAATACAATTTGGTCGTTAATTAGAATCGTCGCATGTTACTTACTTGAAGATTGTAGTAGTTATAATCAATTGCGACTTGATATCATGTTATACTAAACAACTTGGATTGAAAAGGAAATTGGATAAGAATTGGTGTTGTTGTATCTCAAGTTGCCGAATTTACACTTGTAGTTTGTACTAGTTTGATATCAATTGTGGGGCAGAATTTTACACGTCTAGTAGGCGTGTAATCCCCTGTTGTTAACTACATTGTTGGGCCTTAAATGTGGCGTGTTTGGTTATTGAATTCGGGCCTTGAAAAAGGTGGTAAAGTATGTAGAAACAAAGGAAGTGTTGTCCGATTTTCCGTAGAATTTAGTGACTTTGCACTTATTATATTCTACGTTTGGAGTAAGAGGTTAATAGACGTATTATGGTCATTATAGGTTGACATACTACGTGCGGTATATTGGACTAGCGAGTGGATTGACCGAAGAGGTATGTGGAACTTTCCTATCTCTTGAGCATGAATAGTTGTACCTATATAGTACGGTAGACGTACAAGACTTTGACATCCTTTACTTGTTTTAAGAATGTCCAAGTCGGTTGAGTTAGGGGATTAACTCATTTGTTTAAAAGTAGTAAGGATGTCTTAGTTTTCAAAGTTAAGGGACTTGAAGAGTTTTAAAGTATATGATACTTGTTTCGTTTTAAACGTATAAGTCTCTTAGATATAGGAAAATGTATTTGACAAAAGTATAAAGTTAATATAACGACTTTATGGGAAGTTGGTTATACTAGCTTTATGGAAAGTAAAAAGAGAGATTTACTCTAAGTAAAATAAGTAAGGATAAATGACTTGAAATTATGAAACACAAATTGATTTTAAGGCATCAATTGCCTAAGGTTTTAAAAGAAAAGAAGTCATTTGATTTAGAAGCTTATTATATTTCTAAAAGGTATTGTGACTTGTCTTGAAAAGTAGTTGTGACTTGATACTACGGTTATTGGTATCTTGGAAGTTTTATATGAAAAAGAGTCATTTTTAAAAGGATAGAGGTACGTAGTACTTTGGGTTAAATTCCCGGATTTTTATAAAGACATGTTAGTGTCGTAAGTAAACTAAAATGAGAGAGTATATGAACAAGACTAATAAGAAGTTAGGGGATTTCTTAACTTGCTTATATATTGTATGATAAGCCGGTGGTGCTTGTGTTATGTATGATAAGCCGGTAGTGCTTATGTTATGTATGATAGCCAGTTTGTGCTAGTGGTATATTATTCATTACGGGGTCATTCCCCGGGTTTGTGGCATTTGCATATTCCGTGGATTTGCTATCCATGATGCGAGGAATACCTCATGCGGGTCCGTAAGGGCTTATGCGGGTGAAATAGTCCCATGCGGGGCGGACCAGTCCTATGCGAGGCATACCTACGCGGTCTACACACGACCTATGCGGCGGATACGATATGCGAGGAATACCTCATGCGGGTCCACACGACCCTTGCGGGTGAAATAGTCCCAGGAGTAGGATTGCTTAATGATATTGCGGGCGGGTGGTCCTGCTTTGATCGTGAGCCTCCTATTTTTACGTAGTAAGTGTACTCTTATTTACTCTCATTGTTAGTAAGGCACAGTGTACTGTAATTTGATTATTATACATGTTTCCGGCTTTGTTTTAGACTTATGATTTAATTACAGTATTTTCCAGTTTTACATACTTAGTACATATTGTGTACCGAATTCTTCCTGGGCCGCTCATGCCACAGGTAGGGGTAAGAAGGTGGTGGATCCTCATTCTTAGGATCACTGATCAGGTGTCAGAAGCTCCATTTCTCCGGAGGCTTGTCTTTTTGGTACGGTTTTCCCTGATGTTGTAGATATTGTGTACATTCAGGGGTATGGCGGGGCCCTGTCCCGCCACAGTTGTTATTCCTAGAGGTCTGTAGTCACATTTGTGGTTTGGGCTGTAATAACAAAGTTGTACTGTTTTACTTTTGGTTATGTATATTTTATGGCAGGCGGCCTTATCGGCTAGCCTGTGATGTTTATTGTCTAAACATGTTTATGTGTTGTGTATGTTCACGCTATTCTCGATGTATACCTAAGAGGGTGCCTGTAGGGCACTGGGCCACCGGGTTGGGTCGTGACACTTACCACCAGGGGGATTACTTTTTCTGGCGACTGCTTTTGACCTTTTTACGACGGATTAGCCTTCTCAACTTGGTTTCCACAATATGAACTAATTAGGTCTCCCTGTTTCCATGGGTAGTATGACTCGACTATCAGACCTTGTACAAATTGACTTGAATATTGCATGACCATAACCAAAAGCTTCTACTACACTCCTTGTGAGATCACTTTTTACCTGTACGACAACAATTTCAATTCTACTCACAGGGCCATCTAAACTCTTTTGTTTCCCAGGCTTGCATTATCTCTTCCGTATAAGAGTGGAACAACTCCTCATAATCTCGAAACTTACTTTTTCTCATAATATCATCCTTTTGACATATCAATCGTCTGGTAGAAGTCACTTATTTTCCGGATATGACTATGGATTAATCGAAGTCTTTTGGTGATCACCATTACCGAAACAGTAACGAGCATGAGTTAAATCCAAAGTCTTAAGACTCAGTTGTACTGCACGATCTCTAATATGAAAGAATGGAAACCATCCCTAAATTTCAGACAGCCTCATGTTTATAAGTGTGGCGCGCTACACACTCATAAACAAGACTCTACTAGACACGACTTGTAGACTTTCTATGACAGAAATGCTCTGATACCAAGTTTGTCACAATCCAAATCGGAAGACCGCGACGGGCACTCGGATACCACCCGCCTGGTACCGCTAACTGCACATTCATCACCTAATCATAATTAATTACTGACTAAGCCGAAATAAAATTATGGAAAATCCGATACGCATATCACTATCCACAAGACACATGTCTACAAGCCTCTAAGAGTAACAATATCAAAAGTCAGGACAGGACCCCTTCATACCCATATCCATACGCGAAAATATTATACCGCGATCAGACTGCAACTCTCAAACAAATAGAGTGCTCCAATGTCCGCTAAATCAGAAACCTACTAGTGTGAACCGTCACCCTCTTTAACTGAACCTGTGGGCATTAAATGCAGCATCCCCCGACAAAAGGGACGTCAGTACGACTGGTGTATTGAGTATGTCAGTCATAAACAATAACATATAATAGTTAATGAACGAATGAGTGCATGATGCAAATGCGGTACACTAATGCTTCCCATAACCGACTTTGTGGGCATCAGGCTATAACAGTCAAACTGACAAGCTTTATCTGTCACACAGACATGCCACACCGGTTTTGATATCGGCCTCTTGGCATCAGGCTATTTTGGTCACACAGATAAGCCTTATCGGTCACATAGGCTTCAATAATGGCATTTACGGTCACACAGACATGCCACACTGGCTTGAATATTGGCATTTACGATCACACAGACATGCCACACCAGCTTCAATAATGAATGTATGCATGATGCAAATGTGGTATACTAATGTTTCACATAACCGCCATACATGCATTCAGTTATATCAGAATCTTACTCCCCATAACCGCCACACAAGATTTCGGTTATATCATATAAGCCACACAAGCTTCAATGTTGGCCTCTTAGGGCTCTTTTATGATAATCTGTACCGATTTCAGGTGGTGTGCGTATATAACGTATTTCCTTTCCTATATATCCTACATATATATAATATTTACCATATAGTAGTGTGCATAGCACAAGTGGTCCAGGATAATATATGAATGTAATGCAACTAAAAATGCATGAATGGTAACACCATATTTCAATTTCAACAGGTGACATATTATCTTTGTACATTTTATGATCCTCGCATGTGTTTTAGATGATTATATACACTCGTATACAAGACAAAAGAAAGGAACTTGTGAATCATGCCTTGAATAATAATGTTGAATCTGGGGTTGTGAAAAACATACCACCGCATGAAGACTTAATAATCCAACATGTGTTGGAGGATCAACTTGAAACATTTGAGGAGACTCAAAAGGATCAACTCTTTTACACTCGATGTAAAGTAAAAGATAAGGTGTGTAACGTGATTGTTGAGGGAAGAATTAGTGTCAACTTGGCCTCCGTGGAAATGGTTGACAAGTTAAAACTATTCACCCACAATCACCTGAAGCCATTTGATCTCTAATGGTTAAACCAAAACGAAAGTCCAAGAGTAGAAAAACTAACTCTTGTTAGCTTTCGGATTGGCACGTACAATGACGAACTATGGTGCGACATCCTACCTATGGATGTGTGTCATATTTTTTTGGGACGAACGTGGCAACTTGACGCGAAGGCACAATATGATAAAGGAAGGAACACTTATTTCTTTCAAAAAGATAATAAGAAGATCATGTTGGTACCGATGTCACCTAGTGAGGTGAAGGCCATAGAATTCGAAGTGCAATGAAGTGCAAAGCTGAGGATCTCTCCCTTGATGCACAAACGATAGAGGAAGAATCAAAGAAGGGGAGACCTATGGATTAATTGGTATGCAAGAAAAATCTCGTAGGAGACACATTTAGAGATGAAACTCCGGAGGAACCCGTGGAGAAATTCTTTAAAGACATATGCCCTGATGGTTTTGCAACCGAGCCGCCATCAATGTGAGATGTTGTACTTGACATGGAAATAATTCCAAGGAGTTCATCACTTATTTATCAAGCCTATAGCCCATATCAAAAGAATGATAATGAGACATGGCACACTTTTGTTACCATCTAAGATGGGTCCGAATGTACAAATGCAAGTGCGGTAAGAAGTTTACATGTCTCATCTTTTTCATATCCCTATTTCGACCATGGAGCCACTAATTAAAATTGAACATGGTGCTAGAGGAATCGGCATTGGTCCCGTCCTAATTCAAGACCAAAAGTCCATTGATTTCTCTAGTCCACTGCTTTCGTGTAAGGACTTGTTTATCACGGGGCCCTTTAGCCATTGAAGAAACTTGACTTGGCTTATGTTTGGCAGATTGGGCTTAACTATACTTAAGGAAGGAAGGGACAATCAATTGCCAAGAGCAGACCATCCTTGAAAGATATTGGCCTTCAAAATCGAGCGTGATTTGTATGAAGAACTTGTGAGGCCAGTTGAGTTGTGCAACATTCCAAAATTTTCCATGATCCTCATACACAAGATGGTACCACGGTTCATAGATCACACTGTCACGAACCGACCCGACGGGCCGCGACTAACGTCCTAATTGGACGTCATTACTGACATGTCACTCTTAATCCATTTAATATAGATATCCACAGAAATTTCGGCAGCACAACGCTGTTTTTACAACATATCCCTAAAACGGGCGAGCCGACAAGGCTGCCAAAACAACAACAAAACAACAGTCATAATAGGCTAGCCGACTAGGCTGCCACCAACCAACATCACGCGCACAAAGGCATAAATCAAAATAAGCAAGCCGGCAAGGCTGCCACTAGATAACAACATCAAAACCCAAAATAAGGTACAAACGTCCAACCCACAACTGTCTACAGACCTCTAGGAGTGTAATACTGACATATGACGGGACAAGACCTCGTCGTACCCAAAATATGTATAAGTCTGAAAAATAAAGGTCTGTACCAAAAATAGCTGGCTCCGGAACAAAGGAGCTCTCCAATCTTTGCATGAAATCCTAGATCGAGGATCACCTATTCAACGCCTTTGAACTCGCGGGCATGAACGCACTTCAAAAAAAGGATCGTGACGATAGATGTACCAAGTATGTGGAATTGGAAAATACTGTACTAGAAATCATAACAGTTCAACATAAAACAGTAAACGAGTAAGAATTCAACTTAACTGTATAACTGTACTCCATCAAATGAGAGTAATGAAAATCGGTTCTTCCCTTTTCAAAATATGCAAGTCAGGCCAAAATCATGATCTTTTATCCTCAGGATATAATAGCACGGGACTCGAACCCGTCTAGGTACAAATATATCATGGGACTCGAACCCAATTAAGCATGTATATAGTGGGACTCGAACCCACGTAAATATATGGAATAATATAATGTCATGGGACTCGAACCCGCATCATGGAGAGCTAATCCATGGAATAATAATAAATCGGGAGTTAAACCCGCTTGGGACTCGAACCCAAGTAATATAATAATAATAGCCGGGACTCGAACCCGGAACATACTATATAGTGCCGGCCCTCTATGTGAGAGACTCGGTGAATGTGTAATAGGACTCGACACGAGTAGATATCATGAGCAACCATATGCAATTTTGAAATCATCTTTAACTTTTGATAATATCATCATAATACACTCTTTACTGAAATCATAGGCACTTGTCATAACAATTTTCCTTTAAAATTAACTCTGTAGAGAATCATGTACGTCCGCCGTACTTTTATTAAAATCAAGTCAAATGAAAGTTTTTCACAAGGCCGTGCCAAAAATAGGGAAAAAGGATTTTCACAAAATCATGCCAAATAAAGAATAGTCTCACATACCTTTTAAGCGAGCAAATCAACTAAATGCTAAGATATGTCTCGTACAGTATGTCAACCTATAACAATGACAATACGTTCGTCAATTCTACGGTCTCTAACGTAAGTTATTCAAATAACAGCTTCTTATTTCTATAAAAATTTGGGCAGCACTTCCTTTGTTTATGTGCGTATCCACAATTTACCAACAAGCCAACCAACACCAATAATCCAACATTATTCCAGGATATAATTAAGTTAAGCCCAACATATTTCATACACGCTATCCTATAACCTTCCTTCTCTTATATCCATGGAAGACAACAACTTCAACAACCAAGGAAACTACTACATTTACTTCTCATGTTAGTCAATCATTTAGTTACGTTAGAATTATTCATAGGGCAATCCAATCTCTTAACGACATCGCCAATTCAAGAATGTGAATTTAACACTTTTCTATACTTTAATCCTTTCAAGGCATGTATAGATAATTGTCTCAATAAATATGCATGTAGTAACTTATATTCACACACTAATTCAGTCTGTAATACATTATCGAAATTTTCAACAATTTCTATCAACTTTCCGGTCATACCAACATTTTACAATTCCAAAGCTTTTCCAAAATTCCTTACTTTCCAATTAATCTTCCAAAAACTTCAATTAACAACTTTAACTTTAAACATCAAGGTTTCATCTAAATTTTCACATGCAATTAGTAATAACATACCAACACAATTACTCAATTTCAACGTACGCCAAGAATGGGTTCTAAATCGGCGTATATATCCTTAATACAATCACATGCATTTCATATTTCCAATTCCATCTTAACACCAATTCATATATTCAACTACAACAACATGCAATGTCATTAAACTATAAAAGAAGAATTTTATACCTCGAATTCGTCCAAAACAGTCCCCAAAAACGTGACTGTCCAGATTTTTAGCCACTGCTTCGTCAGCTGAACTTGTAACGTCGATAACTCTCTACTCCAGTGTCCTATCGACGATCGGTTTGTTGCATTGGAAACTAGACTCGACGAACTTCATTTTAGGCTTTTGAAACACCCAAAAACTCCTAATATTCCAGGAGATATTCCCTTCCAAATTTGACTAAAAATCTGTCCAAAACAGTCCCGAAAATCTGCCCAGCCGATTTGCTCACTGTTTTGGGCCAATTTTGGCTTCAATTTCACACTTCTTCAACTTTAATTCAACATGCAACACCTCCACTATGATAACCCATTATTCTAACATGTTTTGCTTTCCAAAAAGCTGAAAATTTCAGGCCTAAAATCGGCCAGGCTGCTCGATGAACCCACTGTTTGGGTCTTAAATTTTGCTTCTAATTTTTAGGATGATTAATCATGGAATGGAGGTGGATTGAACCTTAAGTTTGCTAAAGGAATGGTATGTTTTTCGTTTGAGGGAAAGGGAGTGTTTTCTTCTTGAATTTCTAAGTGAGGAAGACAAAATGAAGAGTTTTGAAAAGGGTTTTAAGGAGAAAAAAATCTGAAAATGTAAAACAACACTTTGGTCCCTTAATATACACTTTGGTCCCTAGTTCTATAATTAACTTAGTCCCTCAAGTATTAATTAAAGCTTAGGTTCCACTTCTTCTAATTCCCGAAAATTCCATAAGGTCTCGTATTCTCGTTGTCGTAATTCTTATAACATGTTACTAATCCTTAATGGGAATATATATACATTTTCGACTATCATTAGAGAACTTTTCCGATGTCACACTCGTCGTTGCCAAAATTAATACGTATTAACATGTAAGAATGTACTTAATTTCCAATAATTCGAATCTTAGTTCTTAATGACGTTCTTAATTATTGCCTTAAACTTATGAGGTATAACACACACCACATCATCCAAGGGCATCTGTGCTAATCAAACCTTGATAAAATCTAGCCAAAGATGTACCGAGCCTACAGGCTTAGTTGCGTCAAATAATTTTCTTAGGACGACTTTTTTTCTTCATCATTTCATGCAGGGATATTATGACCTTACTGCCCATATAAACAAACTCACGATGAAAGATAAGTATTAATGGTTCCGAGGAGGAACAAGAGTCCTTGAACCCTTGGAGATTTATGAAGCCCCGGTCCTACTCGTGTCAAATCGTGGAAGGTAATTGCACATCAAACATGAAAGAAATATAGGTGCCATCTTTCTCTCTAACACAAAGTTGAGTGGTGCACTGTGTCATCCTTCTACCTATGGCAAGACAACATGTCTTATGGAATCCGAGATCCAACATGAACATCACGAGAATTCAAAACCAATTGTCTTGTATTCGGATCCGTATTCGGCAAGTTTAGAAGAAGGATCTTACAACATGAAACTTTCGGACTTGTCCAATGATGGAAATATTGTATCGACACTTGTTGATAAAGGTTCATTACTACATTTAGGTGACCCGAATTCGAGGACGAATTCTTTCCAAGAAGGGGAGATTGATGCAAAAATCCACGTGAGCTCTAGGTTCAAATTTGATCTTCGCGGTGATAATCTCAGAATTCCAAAAATGGATGATAAAACTATGGTAATATGCTTATCATGGCATGGAAAATAGAATGGAATTGGACTTGTTACATAAAAATTCAAGAAGGTGTTTATAATCGACTTTGTATATAGGTCTTGGTCGAAGACCATGTTTGTTTATTTCTTTTAGCTTGTTGTTTTCCTTTAGTTCCTAGCTTAGTTCTAGCTTAGGACATAGTGTACTATGTATTAACTAACATTAAGAAAAAATTAATAAATCACAAAGGAGACTAGGCCAAGAGTACACCATGGAAAGGATAAAGGATGACTTGACCAACAAGATGACAAGGACAAAACCATCTAGAACAAACGGATTACAAGAGAACATCCCAACCACATATTTGACTACATTGAAGGCTTCAAATTCAGCCAAGAGAAGACCAAGAGGTGATCGAATTGATCATCCAAGCAAAAACCAAGAATGGAAGTTTCTAACATATTCCAAAAAGATGAGGTTGTTGGAAGAATCAAGTTCATGAATATTGTTACATAGAAGACAACAATTTTGGTCTAGGAAAGATGAAGGGTTGGCCGAACTCCCTTGGTCACCAAGTCAATCCAAATGCATCCACACTAAGTGTTAGTTTGTGTCTTTTCATTTGCTTTCTAGAATAATCACTTTTGTACTATAAGTAGAGGCATTAGGCATTTGTAAAATTCAGAGTTTGTTGATAATATAAAGTTGAGTTTTACTCACAAATCTAATTTTCTCAATTCGGGATTTATATTCTTAGTTGGTGCTCCAGGAGTACCTTTGGTTCTTGTGTGAACCAAACCCCTTGGTGCAAGTTTAGTTAAGACTTGTGTGACTTAGTTGAACCCAAACTAAGGTTTCCCTTTTATGTAAGATTGGTTAATACTATGTGACTTAACTAAGTACAAGCTTAAGGAACCCTCTTCGGTGGAAAGTAGACGTTGGAATTGTGTGGTCTGACCGAACCTAAGCCAAAGGGTCTATCATAAGGTTTCCGGCCAACCTTACTTGGTTAGTATTCAGGCTTGTACTTAGAAACCCCTATCTAGTCCTTGTTAAATTGGTCAACCCCATCTTGGTGTCAACTTGGGCATTAAAAACCCCTTGTCATGAAGACATATCGACCGCATCTTTATCGACCGCCCAATACTTGATGTGTCTTCGGGTTTGTATTTTGAATCCTGTGTGCATTCCTTGTCCAACCCACTTCGTTATTTATACCACCACATCCCACATTACCTTACAAAAATCCACCCCAAAAGCTAACCCCCGAAACCATCCTCAGCTGCCCGTCCAAACCTGACACCAACAAATTGTCCACATAACACACTTTACCGGAATCTTATTGTTTCAGTTCTATTCCGTAGCATTACAACCATCAAACCTCGATCATAAAGATCACTCTTAACCTGTCTAGAACATCCCCATAAAACACTCTGACCCAAATCTACTTGAATGCGCCAAAAACAGCCTCCAACTACCCACTGCCCAACAACAACCGAGAACCGAGAACCCCCACTTTGTGTCTTATTTTTGCGTCAACTTCTTCCCTGCTGAACTCAACCCCACTTACACTCACTCACCTCTCTGTACTTAAATCAAATTGGTATCAGAGCAAGACGCTTCCATTCTACACCTCGACGCGATAACCATCACAAAAATGTCACTTACAAACAAAGAAGAACTTTCGAAACTCGTTAGTGACATGTTTGCGAAACATGCACCCATGTTGAGAAGAAAATGTGATCTCCAAACCTTTGATAGAGATAGGGACCCAAAAGAGTTCCTTGAATGGTTAAAGACCATTGAGGGATTTTCAAGTACCGGTAATATAATGTTCGTGAGTGCTTCAAAGTTGCCAAATCGAGGCTCAAATCATTTGCTTCCGATTAGTACAAAAATCTAAGAACCAATTGAAAAGAAGTGGCAAGAGCTCTTGGAAGAAATTAAAGAAGCATATGATGAGGAAAGTTTTGCTAAGGGAGCATGAACATAGTCTATATTTCTAACTCCCCACTCGTCGTCAAGAAAAGGTTAAAGTTGTGTCATGCCGCACCTTTGGAGGCGTGATTGAGAAACCATAAAGGAGAAGTGCCACAAAGCCTTTTGTGAGGCCCACCAATATTAAGAAAATGGGCAGTACCCTTTTTACTAACCCCTTGTACGGTCACAAAATAGATCAAAAGGTAAAAGAAGATAATACTTCTTTTACTAATCTATTGTATGACCAAAGAGTTGTAGAAAAAGGTACGGAGAAGATGGTAGAGATCACAACGGGGATATACCAAAAGAGAAAAAGGTGTTTTCAATGTCGATAATTGGGACACTTTGCCAAAAAATGTCCTAACCCCCGATTAGTGACACATGAAGATGGTGGACAGTTCTTGGAGGAACCCAAAGCCAAGAAAACTGAGACCCCCTTACTTGATGCACAAAAGATAGAGAATTAATCTAATAAGGGGAGTGCCATAAATGTTTTGGCATGTAGAAAAGAAACCATTCCGAAGGAAACTTTAGAGGTTTTGGAAATAGCCAAGTCACCTGGACCAACAACCGATCTACCACCTAGCAATGATGTTGATACTATTTGTGAGATAGCTCTCAAAAGACCCCTCTCTCCATATGATGATCCGACGACAACAACCGAGCCAAATGTTCAAGAGGACCTTATTTCATATCAAGCCACTAGACGTGATCATGAAGAAGCTACACAAGGGTGGACCTTCTTTACCAATCCCTTGAACCAAGTTGAAGAAGTGGGTGATACCTTCTTTATCAACCCCTTATATTAGCAAACAAGGATGGCAGAAATAATTGACATGGACTTCTTAAAGAATGACCCATCCGAGATCTTACCAAAGAAAGATAATAAACTCACTCCTGATTTATTTTCAAGAGGTTTGTTATCTACACACAAAGCCTATGGATGAGAGGAACAAAAAGAACAATTTGTCCATGAGGATGATCAAGAATACCCTAACTCCGACACAACACCTACCTTCTTGATATAAAAGCAAAATGATGTTTGGAAGGTGCACAGTGGTCCTTGATTGGTCTATAATCTCACTATGAGTTCCGAGACTCCATGGTCAATAATGAGTACATATTTCAACGAGTTGTGGGGAACTATAATGCCATCAATGCTCGGCTTGAAGAGAATAACTCCACCAGTAGCGATCCAAATGGAGATTGAACAAGAAAGGCTCATCAAAAACCAACAAGGTTAGTACGGATGTCTTGTAGCATCACGCATAATTTGTGACATCCAAATAGGCGATCCCTATGTTGTCCCTATCACGGTTATGATGTGAAATTGAATAAAAGCTTGGTTTCACCCTAATGAACAGACCATGTGTCATGATTCTTTATGATGAAAGGTTGGTAGACACGCACCACAAACCATGGACTTATGACGCCTGGATGAAGTGGGGAGATTACTTGGTGAATGGTCCCTTTATATGGTTAGCCAACCTTCATGAAGGCTCAAGCAGGAAACAAGATCCGGACAAAAAAATTGGTACAAAGTGGAATAATCATGAGGTGTCCTCGTACTTGATCCCCTAGAATTTGAGGACAAATTCTTCCAAAGAAGGGGAGATTGATGTAAGTCAATGTTGCGATATTTATGTGCGCTAACCCAAGTGTACGTATCGCTAAAGTAATAAAGTATGTAAGATCGAGTTATCGTCCACAGAGACTGGTTTGTCAAGTACCGAATATCTGATCTATGGTATCTATTTGGTTAACATTCTTTTGTTTGGATTTTTAACTAAGAATTAAAACTAAGTAAAGTGCAGAAAATAAACTAAGATGATAATACTTTGGGTTAAAACATATATGAAGGGAATTAGGGTTTCCAATCTCCTCAACTATCCACTCTTTCACTTGTTAATGCAATGCTAATGATTCTTCCTCTTATTAAGATAGCAGGTTAACAACATGTTCTATATTCCGGTTAGACATATAAAAACTCAACCTTATGCAGAAACCTTCTATATTTCTATGATAGATTTTACCACACATGAGGATTAAGAACAATAACCTTAAACACTACACAAGTATCGGGGTACTTTCGTCCACGATTTTAACCTATGTCTAGACAACTATAGCATATTCAAATATCCCTTTTTAGATCTCGATTCGAAATCATAGAAGTTATGACAATATATTAACCAGTTAATTATCAAACAATCAATACAAATTGAATAGATCTTAATATAGCTGAAGAAGAAATCAAAAACTATGCATTAACTTATGAAAGAGTTTCAAGCGATTCAACGGAAAATCCTAATAAAGAAATTAGCTCCTAGACATTGTCATGCTAAGAAACTAATTAACAATTCCAACATAAACTGAATAAAACAAAGGAAAGAAAAAGAACTTGAACAAAAGTCTCCAATTGTGTCTTGCCTCCTTTCTAGCCTCCAAAAGTATGATATCAAATGTGAGAGGGTTTCAGGGTTTTATATCTAAGCATAAACCTCATTCCGAACCCTTTTACCCTTACTAAATTTCAGCCTTTTTTCTGAAAATTGCGCGTCGGCGCTGCTGCCAAGCACCGCGGCCCTAAATTAGCTGAGAAACCACTGGACTCACTGGAATTTATGCGCTGCTGCCAAGCGTCGCGGCGCCTTCGATGGTGAAATTATTTCCAACTCTCTGGAATTTTTACGCCTCGGTTCTAATTCCTTCAGCCGCGGCTCGGTAGGGCCGCGACTCTTCTTGCCTTGCGCCACGGCTCTTAATCAATTCTTGTCTGGAATTCGCCAGATTTCTTCCATACTTCCCGAGACTCCTTTGGTTTGATTGCTTGGGCCTCAATTAAGCTCATTTCATCCTCAATTCAGCTCATTTCATCCTCAATTCGGTATTTTCTCCTTTAGGACCGCTGTAACTCAAAAGAAAGAAAAAACAACCCTAACTGTTATACCCCGTAGTCCCAGGGTATGTATGCGAGAACGTACGTACGAGAATACGACAGAAAGATTGGAAAGGAAGAAAGAGGCGATTTTTTTTCCACGGAAAAGTTTCCGGTTTTTGTGAGGGAAAAAGGTTCGTTAATGGGAATTGGATTCCCAGATTTGGTATTCGGACTTCCTGGAATATTAGAGAATTATGGAATTTTATTTTCGAAAATGGTCACGTGGGGCCCACGGGAGAAATTTACGGTTTTGTGGGGCCCACTTTGTTTTGAGATTTTGGCCATTATGGATATTTTGGAAGATGTTTTATTTTGGGCCAATAGGAGGGTGACACGTGTCACCCCGCCTAGTGGCTCGCCGAATGGCTTTTGTGCACAACACCCTTGGTTAGAGTCGTTTTCGACGAAACGCTTTACATAACTTGCGAAGGAAAATTCGGCTATGTCTTTTCTCATTTTTATGGATTTTTCCGAGAGACGAACATTTTGGACCAACGAGAGGGCGCACTTGGCACCTCTCATCAGCGGGCAAGGGGCTGTACTTGACGAAATGGGGATGTCAGTGGTAGATATTTTGGTAGATATTTTGTGAGGGTTTTAAGGAGTAGGACTAGGGGCACTTGGGCATATCTTGGCCCTACACTTGTGTAGCACTTGGCTCAATCTTGGCCATTGGTTGGCCTTGGCTTGTGCTATAAATACCCTCTCCCTTTGATGAATTCTTCATCCATTCCTAAATGTTTCTAAGTGTAAAATCCTCTCTCCTTGTGTTGAGTTCGCCAAGGGCCTCCCTTGTGGCCGAGAGCACCCCTCTGTGGGTGCTAGTGCCCCCTCCTAGAGTTGCTAGCCGTGGGTACCCCTAGCCTAGGTTGTTTTCGTATAATACCCTTTGTGGTATAGAAATACTCTCATAGTATTGTTATAATGTCCAAATACCTGCCCAAATACCTTGTAGTATTCCCAAGGTTACACTTATACAAAAGCCCGTAAAATACTATTATACTTCCCAGTACCACAAAACCGAAACCCTAGGAAAATCTCCATAGTCCGTTGAGTATTGTGTAAGTTGGTTAGAACTTCTAAGGGTGGTTTAGAGCGGGTTGGAGCGCCGGAGTTGGAGCTAAAACTTTGCTAAGGATCGACATTAAACTCGGATAATTATGGGCTTATCGAGGTAACTATCTTGTCCCCTTTTGTAATTGGATATTACATGTCAGGAAAATATAGTTAAAGTATACTATATATATATAATCAACATAGCTTGTGGCAATGTCCTCGACTTAAGCTCGAAGAATCGAATCGTAATTACATAGACCGTATTACTGAGACTTGTGTAGTAGTGCAGTGGAGTAGAATTGTACGTAGGGTTAGATGTATAACCCCGGTTGGCTTGGTAGCGGCCTCGATAGAGAGGAGGTTTACGCCATTGCGGGGAGGAGGTCGAATTTTCGGTAGAATGTTCTACGATGAGATCTAAATGTTAATAAGCGCCTTATGGCCTTATAGGTTGATGTACTACGTGTGGCGCGATCCACGTGGCTTAAGGCGGTAGCCGACGTTTGGAAGTACTTGAGCGTTTGCATGAGTCGATACTCGTCGCGAGGTATGTGAACCTCTTCCTATCTCTTCTAGCATGATATGTGTGAACTATGTAGTACGGTAGACGATACGTGCTAAATGTGTTTGAGTGGTTTAAAACATAAAGTGTTATAACGGCTTTATGGGAAGTTGGTTATAATGACTTTATGTTAGTAAGAAAATACATGTGGTTTTTAAAAGGTAATCGATTTGAACTATAATCGCTTGTTATATGATAAGAAAGAACTTGAAGTATTTCAAAAGATTTTGAATCATTTTGAAAGGAGAAGTAATACTTGGTGTTTGAAAACTTAAGAGTTATACTAGCTTTATGGGAAGTTAGGTATAACGGCTTAAGAATGCTTTCTCGATTTGAAATCGTAATGTGTATCGACAAACCATCTGCAAATACGTTAAAAGGAAATGTTTTGAATAATTAAGTATTATTAAAACCAAGAGAAACTTCCATCTGCATAGAAGCTAAGATGAGACAAAATGATATTTCCTAGATCATGGTCATTGTAATAAGATTGTTATAAACAAGAATATCCTACTCACATATAAGGCTTATGTTTCTCGATTGTTTAAAAGAGAATTATATTCTTAAATGAATAAGACTATGAACTACAAACCTTTCTAAAATAAGAAACGTGAACATTTGAAATTAGGCAAACTTGGACGCTTTGGAAAATAATGTTGTTACTTGATTTTACAAAGGTAAGAGTTTTGGTTTTCTTAAAAGGACAGTCACTCTATTTTATACTACGGGTATTGTGTGACTTATGTGAAAGAAACGGATCTTTTTTTAAGATTTTAATGTGTGAAGTACTTTGGGGATAGATACCCGAACTTGTTAGTAGAAAGTACCTTGTGTGAATAACTTGATTGTATTGGTTTGTGATAGCCTTGTAATACTTTCTTGTTGCTTTGATAAGTAAACGTGTTAGGATGCTACGTGTGTTAGTATCTTGTGATGTTTGTGTAAGGGGGTTTCCCTTGATTGTGCTTATTAACTATCAGTCGTTATGATAGTATTGTGGCATTCATCTCTTGAGATGATTCCGGTTGTCGCCTCCGACGCGGGTAGACTCGGTGATGCAGGACCATGATTCGAGAATACCTCATGCGGGTCCCGGGGCCTATGCGAGCTACGAGTTCCGAGTTAGTGCGTCCTTTATGGGCATGCGGTCGCGTGGCTACGCGACTCGAAAGTCGGGGCGACGCCGGGAGTAGCTACCGACGCGGGAATACCTCATGCGGCCGATGAGATTGGCCTACGCGAGTCGCGGAAGTTCAGGACTAGACGCGACATTAGATCTGCGGGCAAGTGGCGCCTTTGATCATGTGACGGCAGACAGATCTTATGATACGCTTTATGACCTTGTTGGTACTGTGGTGTTAGTAGTCGGCTATGCCTTCGCATTTACCTCGCATGCTTTTATTAGGACACAGGTGGGACTCGTGTTCATATGTATTCCTTGTGCTTGTATATCATAAATCCGGCGGTGAGGAAGGTATTCCACGGCACGATTGATGTTGTGGGCGTGAGACCCATTGTTAAATTGAGTGATGACTTGAGGTGTGAGTCACGACTTGACATGATCGCTATTTACGGTGAATCGTAGTTTGGTTATCATACATGTCTCCGCTTGTATAGACTACTATGATTTCATTTACGATTTATTTTTAGTTTCACATACTCTGCACTGCAGATCGACCTCCTGGCCGCGTTCATGCCGCAGTTGAGGTACATCGCCGTTGATCCTAGCTCTCGTGGTCACAGTCATTGGGAAGCTCCGCTTTCTCGGAGGCTTATCGGTGGTATAGTCCCCGTCGTAGTAAGTGTTTACATTCGTGGTTTGGCGCCCCGTCCCGCCATTGTGGTCGATCATTCTTAGAGGTGCAGTAATCTTGCAAGGCGTGGTTGGTAAAAAGGATTGCCGTTCATTTGTAAAAGAGTTGATGGTTATATATACGCCGAAAGGCAAGTTTTCGCATTATTGTTTTATATTTGTTATCTCATGTTGTTGTTTTATGTTCACTGACACTGATGTTGTGTCACTAGGGTGCCCGGTAAGGCACCACCACGGGCCCAGCTGGTCGTGACAAAAGTGGTATCGAGCGATTAATCCTGAAAGTGTCTACGCATCAGATCCAAGAGAGTCTTGATTATCGGGTGTTGCGCACCACACCAATAATCGTGAGGCTATAGGATATTTAGGATTGGTTTCTATTCTTCTCACTCGAGATCGTGCCTTAGAGTGTGTTGTAAGTTGGACCTCCGACGAAATTATTTCCTTATCGTTATGCCTCGCGTAGGCAACCCGCCCGTGAGGCAAAGCGCAGAGGAGCCGCGAGTAGAGTTCGAGGGTGGCGAGGCACAGCCAAATCATTACCTAGGTAGTGCTTCATTCGGGATTTCGCGACGCCACTAGCCCCAAAGAGAGTTTAAGCATGGCGACGGCAGCCTCTGCGGCCATGATATGTGAACCTTCGGGCCCACGATCGAACCGAGAATATAGATTGCAAGAGACAACCTTGTTACTAGCTATGGATTTGGCTACGAGAGTATACCGATGTATCGCGAGTCTTGATGACTACCTAAGAGAAGGTTGTGCAAGAGTAATCCTTCGATTAGGCTTCGAGCATGGCCTCGTACGCGGGCATGCAAAGCAGCCGAGAAACGTAGAGATCGGCGGGTTAACCAAGGGCGAGAAGGCCGAGCAGGCAAGGTCCTTGGTAACTTTCAAGGTGAGTATACCTTAAGTGCTATGTTCGATAGCGGTGTTAGTTGTGATTAGAAATCATGGTGGGTTAACCGAGTAAGATTTTGGAGGATAGAGAAAGTGTGAGCCTTAGAGCTTTATACGCAAAGACCTTAGAGGTAAGGCCATCTCGAGAAAGGTGTAGTGTTATGTTTGACCCTTATAGGAGTGCATAGTGCACGTGAGCTATGTTCGTGGGATAAGTCCCTGAGTAGCGTGATTTGAAAGAAGGTAGTCGAGCTAGGAAGACCGCTAGGTTTTCGTATTGTGATTTGTGAAATTATTCCTTCGGGGAGCTAGTGTTTCGCGCAACGCCGGTCGGGTTGAGGCCGTGTCGCGGTCAACCCGCGGTATGGTGGGGTCGGTTGTGGTGGTCCCGCCTTGTGGTAGGTCACGAGGTGTTAGGCCCAGGTTTAGTTAACCACAGATGAGTTCGTGGATGCATTCGACTGGTCGGGCCGATGGGGCAGCCCATCGTGTTCTTGGTCGTGACCGTTTACTCTACTGTGTTGGGTTATCGTAAAGGTTGTAAGGTTGCACGGGTGCCTACCTTCACCTTATGACGCAGTGGAGCCAGTGGTACGGCTGTTTTGTTTCGGAAGTTTTGCCGCATGTGTTAAG
Source organism: Przewalskia tangutica (assembly GCA_029844215.1). NCBI lineage: Eukaryota > Viridiplantae > Streptophyta > Magnoliopsida > Solanales > Solanaceae > Przewalskia > Przewalskia tangutica. The sequence goes on from CM056727.1 coordinate 114,582,124, forward strand.
AACTCGTAAGTCTCAGACCGCATTCGCCGGGCCGGTGTTTGGATTTCGAGGATAGTTGTGGGATTGTTGTCTCCTGGAGGTAGTGTTTAAGCTACCATTTCGGTGTTCGGATGTCGCCTTTTGAAGCCTTGTAGGGCGGAAGTGTAAGTTGCCGATCGATTGGTTCGATGTTGGCAAGGTTCGATTAGTTAGTTCAGCTTGTTCCGCAGATCGTGGATAGTGCGGGCTTGTCTAGAAGAAGTTCGCAGCTCGGAGAAATCGTGCGGATAATCGGCGACGACGCCAGAGTTCGTGCCGACGGTCTTCTTGAAAGTACCACCCGGTTAGGGTGTGACGAGTTTTGGAAACAAAGGGAACTTAGCCCGAGTTACTTGGGGGCCCTTTTAGTTCATGTGAAGTTAATAGGCCAGTTGCTTATATGTTAGCTTTTGCCGTCCGACTTAGGCAGCGTGCCTTTCGTATTGTTATGATCGGGAAAGTATCGGAGATCCATCCAGAGTGTTCTCAGTTAATGATGACCACGTTAGAGATAGTAACCCCGAGGTGTGGAAACTGAAGCCGTATCAGACTGTGGTAAGAGTCCGAGTGTCCGACAGCTTCAGTGATCGCAGGCAGCCCGGTACCATGTGTTGGGTCGTCGGCGCAAGGCTCGCGACAAAGTGACAAAAGTGGTATCAGTGACTAAGGAAGTATATTTTGACCCTGGGAAGAGGTATTTGTGGTGATATAGAGGTGTTTTCCTCGAGACTTGGATATAAGTATGTTGCGCAGTATTTACGTGGCGGTATGGCAGATTGTTTCGTAAGTATAGTAGTGAAGACTATCTTGGCGCACGCTTGTTTTTGAGACTTAGAAGGAACATTCGGACGAATGTTTCTAAGGAGGAAGAATGTTATACCGTAGTCCTGTGGTATGTATGCGAGAACGCACGTGCGAGAATACGGCTGAAAGATTGGAAAGGAAGAAAGAGGCGATTTTTTCCACTAAAAGTTTCCGGTTTTGTGAGGGAAAAGGTTCGTTAACGGGAATTGGATTCCCAGATTTGGTATTCGGACTTCTGGAATATTAGAGAATTATGGAATTTTATTTTCGAAAATGGTCACGTGGGCCCACGAGAAATTTACTGGTTTTGTGGGGCCCACTTTGTTTTAGATTTTGGCCATTATGGATATTTTCGAAGATGTTTTATTTTGGGCCAATAGGAGGTGACACGTGTCACCCCGCCAGTGGCTCGCCGAATGGCTTTGTGCACAACACCCTGCTAGAGTCGTTTTTCGACTAAACGCTTTACATAACTTGCGGGCGGAAAATTCCGCTATGTCTTTTCTCATTTTTGCGGATTTTTCCGAGAGGCGGAACATTTTGGACCAACGAGAGGCGGCACTTGGCACCCTCTCATCAGGTGGGCAAGGTGGCTGACTTGACGAAATGGGGATGTCAAGTGGTAGATATTTTGGTAGATATTTTGTGAGGGTTTTAAGGAGTAGGGACTAGGGCACTTGGGCATATCTTGGCCCTACACTTGTGTAGCACTTGGCTCAATCTTGGCCATTGGTTGGCCTTGGCTTGGCTATAAATACCCTCTCCCTTTGATGAATTCTTCATCCATTCCTAAATGTTTCTAAGTGTAAAATCCTCTCCCTCCTTGTGTTGAGTTCGCCATGGCCTCCCTGTGGCCGAGAGCACCCCTCTGTGGTGCTAGCCGAGCGTAGTGCCCCCTCCTAGAGTCATAGCCATGGGTACCCCTATCCTAGGTTGTTTTCGTATAATACACCTTGTTGTGGTATAGAAATACTCTCATAGTATTGTTATAATGTCCAAATACCTTGGCCCAAATACCTTGTAGTATTCCCCAGGTTACACTTATACAAAAGCCCGTAAAATACTATTATACTTCCCACAATACAAAACCGAAACCCTAGGAAAATCTCCATAGTCCGTTGGAGTATTGTGTAAGTTGGTTAGAACTTCTAAGGGTGGTTTAGAGCGGGTTGGAGCGCTGAGTCGAGCTAAAACTTTGCTAAGGATCGACATTAAACTCGGATAATTATGGCTTATCGAGGTAACTATCTTGTCCCCTTTGTAATTGGATATTACATGTCAGTAGGAAAATATAGTTAAAGTATACTATATATATATAATCAACATAGCTTGTGGCAATGTCCTCGACTTAAGCTCGAAGAATCGAATCGTAATTACATAGACCGTATTACAAGAGACTTGTGTAGTAGTACCGCGAGTAGAATTGTACAGTGGGTTAGATGTATAACCCCTGGTTGGCTTGTAGCCTACCGATAGAGGAGGAGGTTTACGCTGTTGCGGGGAGGTCGCCAATTTTCGTAGAATGTTCTACGATGAGATCTAAATGTTAATAAGCGCCTGTGGCCTTATAGGTTGATGTACTACGTGTGGCGCGATCTACGTGGCTTAAGGGTAGCCGACGTTTGGAAGTACTTGAGCGTTTTGCTATGAGTCGATATCGTCGCGAGGTATGTGAACCTCTTCCTATCTCTTCTAGCATGATATGTGTGAACTATGTAGTACCAGACGATACGTGTGCTAAATGTGTTTGAGTGGTTTAAAACATAAAGTGTTATAACGGCTTTATGGGAAGTTGGTTATAATGACTTTATGTTAGTAAGAAAATACATGTGGTTTTTAAAAGGTAATCGATTTGAACTATAATCGCTTGTTATATGATAAGAAAGAACTTGAAGTATTTCAAAAGATTTTTGAATCATTTTGAAAGGAGAAGTAATACCTGGTGTTTGAAAACTTAAGAGTTATACTAGCTTTATGGGAAGTTAGGTATAACGGCTTAAGAATGCTTTATCGATTTCGAAATCGAATGTGTATCGACAAACCATCGCAGTTAATAAAAGGAAATGTTTTGAATAATTAAGTATTATTAAAACCAAAGAGAAACTTCCATCCGCATGAAGCTAAGATGAGACAAAATGATATTTCCTAGATCATGGTCATTGTAATAAGATTGTTATAAACAAGAATATCCTACTCACATATAAGGCTTATGTTTCTGATTGTTTAAAAGAGAATTATATTCTTAAATGAATAAGACTATGAACTACTTAAACCTTTCTAAAATAAGAAACGTGAACATTTGAAATTAGGCAAACTTGACGCTTGGAAAATAATGTTGTTACTTGATTTTACAAAGGTAAGAGTTTTGGTTTTCTTAAAAGGACACCACTCTATTTTATACTACGGGTATTGTGTGACATTGTGAAAGTAACGTATCTTTTAAGATTTTAATGTGTGAAGTACTTTGGGGATAGATACCCGAACTTGTTAGTAGAAAGTACCTTGTGTGAATAACTTGATTGTATTGGTTTGTGATAGCCTTGTAATACTTTCTTGTTGCTTTGATAAGTAAACGTGTTAGGATGCTACGTGTGTTAGTATCTTGTGATGTTTGTGTAAGGGGGTTTCCCTTGATTGTGCTTATTAACTATCAGTCGTTATGATAGTATTGTGGCATTCATCTCTTGAGATGATTCCGGGTTAAGCCGCCTCCGACGCGGTAGACTCAGCGTGCGGGACCATGATTCGAGAATACCTACGCGGGTCCCCGGGGCCTACGCGAGCTACGAGTTCCGTGTTAGTGTGCGTCCTTACGGGCACGCGGTCTCGCGCCATGCGGACTCGAAGTCCGTGACGACGCCGGAGTAGCTACCTCGATGCGGGAATACCTCACGCGCCGATGAGATTGGCCTACGCGAGTCGGAAGTTCCGTGACTAGACGCGCACATTAGATACTGCGGGCAAGTGGCCAGCTTTGATCATGTGACGGTCTAGACAGATCTTATGATACAGTTTATGACCTTGTTGGTACTGTGGGTGTTAGTAGTCGGCTATGCCTTCGTACTTACCCCGCATGCTTTATTAGGACACGTGGGACCCGTGTTCATATGTATTCCTCGGTGCCAGATATCATAAATCACGGATGAGGAAGGTATTCCACGCACGATTGATGTTGGGCGTGAGACCCATTGTTAAATCGGAGTGATGACTTGAGGTGTGAGTCCACGACTTGACATGATCGCTTATTTACTGAATCGTAGTTTGGTTATCATACATGTCTCCCGCTTTGTATAGACTACTATGATTTCATTTACGTGATTTATTTTTAGTTTCACATACTGCACTGTTATCGACCTCTCGGGCCGCGTTCATGCCGCAGTTGAGGTACATCACCGTTGATCCTAGCTCGTGGTCACGATGGCGTTGGGAAGCTCCGCTTTCTCCGAGGCTTATCACGTATAGTCCCCGTCGTAGTAAGTGTTTACATTCGTGGTTTGTGGCCCCTGTCCCCGCCATTGTGGTCGATCATTCTGAGGTCAGTAGTAATGTTGTGGCGGGGTTGGTAAAAGGATTGCCGTTCATTTGTAAAAGAGTTGATGGTTATATATATGCCGAAAGGCAAGTTTTCCTGATTATTGTTTTATATTTCGTTATCTCATGTTGTTGTTTTATGTTCCATTGACACTGACGATGTTGTCACTAGTGGTGCCTGGTAAGGCACCACCACGCCCGCTGGTCGTGACACTAACACTATACTAAACGCAAAAGAAAAGAGGAAAATACTAACTAAAAGGACTCAAAAATGTATATAAAATACACTCAACAGTCAACAACATAAACTCTCAACCAAAGCCGAGAAGAGTTTTAGCAAGAGTGCCAATAATGGCACGTCGTCTCACACTTATATTCCTAACATGGCATGGAAAATGGAATGGCATTGGAGTTATTACGTGAAGGTTCAAGAAGACATTATATTTTCAGCCTTCGTGTTGGTCTTGCCCAGGACCATGTATATTATTTTATCTTGCCTTTTATTGTTAGCTTAGTTACTAGCTTAGTAAATAGTGTGCTATGTAATAACTAACACTGGAACACAATTAATAAGTCACAAAGGTGATGTTATACCCCGTATTTCCAGAGTATGTACGTAAAGGAATACGTACAAAAAGTTTGGTCTTAAAGTTAGGCCTTGGACGATTTTTAGGCACAACTCACAAAGCGAACGGTTTTCCGACGAAACGCTTTCGTAGGATAACTTCCGACTATGTCATTTCTAATTTTTGCGGATTTTTCCGAGAGACGTAACACTTTGGACCAATGAGAGGGCGACATTTGCCACCCTCTCATTGGTGGACTTGTCACGGCAATAGGGCCAAATGGATGACCATCCTTGTCATAAAGTTGGTTAGATATTTTGTGTGCAAGTTGGCTAGGTACACTTGCCCTAATCTTGACCTTACACTTGCCTAGCACTTGGCTAAATCTTGGCCATTGGTTGGCCATGTCTTGACCTATAAATACCCCTCTTGAGATGAAGAGTTCTTCATCCACAAAAGCTTTCCAAGTCTAAAAATCCTTCCTCTCCCTTTGTAAGCAATTCGTCCAACACACCCCCTCCTTGAGAAGCTTGGCCGAGGCTACCCCACCCCCTAGCCTAGCCGAAACCTACCCCCTCCCTTGGTAGAAAAGTTGCCTTCTTGTATTGTTATAATGCCCAAAATACCCTAGCCCAAATACCTTAGTACTTAGTAGAAGTTGTGAAGAACTTCTAAGGTTTCTCTGAGCATACAACTTGTGAGCAAAACCTTGCTCAGCGCGACTTTTCTAGGATATTATTGGGCTTACCGAGGTAACTAATCCTAACCTCTTTGAATTAGAGAATACTTCTGTTGTAGAATAAGAATAAGTATAAATACTTAGAAGGTTATTAAGGAATAGAATTGAATGTAACACCTTAGAACGGTATAAAAGAAGAATATACGAATCAGATTTACATGTGACTGCTTTCACAAAGAGACTTATATAGCTCACCGGGTAGGGTTGTCTGCCCGACTTTCCGTAGAATTGAGGACCCTCTGCTTAGAATGACCTACGTAATAGTCTAGACTTTGATAGATATCCGTGACTATTATAGGTCGATTCTCTCGCGCGACATACTCGACTTGGCGGTGGATTTCGCCGGAAGGTATGTGATTCTTCCTAAAGCATGATATTTTACAATATGTATATAGTACGGTAGACGCATACGTGTTAACGAATAATACTTACGAATGCCTCACGCTTAAGCTCGAATACGTGACAATGCCTCACGCTTAAGCTCAATAATAAAGAATCGAAACATTTCAAAAGGACTATCGAACCATTTATTAATGAAGAGAACTAATTGGTTTTTAAACGAAGCTTAAGAGTTATACTAGCTTTATGGGAAGTAAGTATAACCACTTAAGATTGAGAAAAGAAACAAGTTTGCCTATGTGTTTATAACGGACTTATATTGTGAAAAGAATAATAAGATGGTTTGATAGGTAGACATGATATGATGCTATGTGTGTTAGTATCTTGTAACGCTTGTATAGGTGAGTATCCTTGTTATGCTTATGTTACTTAAAGATAAGTTGTTATGTTAGTATACTATCACTCACCTTGAGATGATACCGGGGTTAAGTCGCCTCCGACGCGGTAGACTCGGCGATGCAGGACCATGATTCGAGAATACCTCACGCGGGTCCGTGGGCCTATGCGAGCTACGAGTTCCGTGTTAGTATGCGGGTTATGCCTCACGCGGCATGTGGCTGCGCGACAATGAGTCGGGGCGACGCCGAGGAGTAGCTACCACCGACGCGGGTTATACCTCACGCGGGCCCACGCGAAGTGGCCTATGCGACTCGAGTCCAGGATTAGGCTTGCAGAATGAGGATGTGGGCGAGTGGCCTGCTTTCGATCATTCGCGGCCTAGACAAGACGACATGCTTACCTATTGTTGCTCTTGTTTGTGATGTGGCACTATGCGGTTTCTCGTTGTTTCACACATATTTGTAAACCGGTTTTAAAATGATATGTTTCCATTTAAGTACTTTACGCCGCATACTTAGTACTGTTGTATCGACCTCTTCGGGGCTGCGTCATGCCGCAGTAAGGGCAAGCAGTGCTAGATCCGCATCCTTAGGATCTCTACGTTGGTGTCGTGAGCTCCATCTCTTCCGAGGCTCTACTTTTGGTATGATCTCCTGTTGTAGATAGTTTTTGTATAGGTATGGCGGGCCCCGCCCCGCCATAGTTGTATATTTCCTGAGGTCCTGTAGTCATGTTATGTTGTCGGATGTAATCGCTAAAACATGATTATATATATACGCCGAAAGGCGATGTTTTCTCACATAACTGCGGTCTTGTTTTATAAATCGTTTCATGTCTTGCTTTATGTTTCAGCGATTACTGATGTATGACTACTTGGGTGCCTTGAAGGCACGACCACGCCCCGAACGGTCGTGACAAAAGTGGTATCGAGCGATTAATCCTCGGAAAGTGTCTACGCACCGTATCTAGTAAGTCTTGATTATCGGTGTGTTGTGCACCACACCAATAATCGTGAGGCTATAGGATATTTAGGATTGGTTTCCGCTCTTCTCATTCCGAGATCGTGCTTTAGAGTCAGGTTATAGGTTGGACCTCTAACGTATTCCTTTCATGTACGATTATGCCTCCACGTAAGGCAACCCGCCCGTATGGCAAGCGGCCAGGAGTCGCTAGCAGGACACCCAGAGTCACGAGGCTCGTGCCCGCCTATACCGAGACGGCGAGTTCTATGACGCCGCCGCCCCAAAGAGACCACGACCCACACCTCCCATCCCATAGTCCGGGGCGAGGAGTTAGGGTACAAGGAGACGGCCCGACTTTTGGCTAAAGTTGTGGCCCGACACGGCGAGAGGCCGACGCGCAGTTCAGCTCAGCCCCAGTCTTGGCCGCACCCGTTGTTCACCCGAGGCGCAGAGTTTGAGGCTACGAGACTTTTTGAGTCAGAGTGCACGGAGTTTTATGGATCGAGGCCGAGGATGATCCGCAGGAGTTCATCCGTCGCCTTCAGAGGATTTTGAGAGTGATCGGGCGTCGAGACCGAGTCCGTGATCTTTGTCACATAGGCCGCGTGATACCGCAATGATTGGTTTGATTCACGGGAGTTATCCCGGGAGAGCACGCGCCCCGCCTACTGGGATGAGTTCTCGAGGCTTTCTCACTCACTTCTTGCCTCCACAGACGATGAGAGGCGCGGCTGATAGATTTTTACCATCGAGGCAGAGGACGACCGCCGTGAGTACAATGTCGAGTTTGATTCATTGGCTCGATATGTCCCAAAGATTGGTAGCAGATATGGAGGATAGGTGCACCGCTATGTCACCGCCAGACGACTATATGGCCGAGTCATGTGCGGGGTTTCTCTCCACCGTATGGACATTACCGCACGCAGCTCACGCCGCTTGGATGCGGCGAGCGCAGAGGTCGACGAGTGGGACAGAAGAAGCAGAAGGCCGGGACGGAGGGTCTTCGGTAGTTATCGTGGTGGCGGCCTCGGCAGTCTAGATTCGCACCACGCCAAAGACAGAGCACTCCCGCACCGCCCTCGACACCACGCTCGAGGGCGTACCAGGGCCCTGTGGCTTCGACGCCCGTGGTAGCAGAGGTATCGCCGATCGACCACCCCGGTGTGGCCGACGCAGATCCCATTACGGGAAGTGTGGTACTACTTTTGGATCTTGTTACGCCAGGCAGCAGGTCACTTTGCGAGGACGTCCGACCGGGCTACGCGTGGTAGGCTCACCTTCGTGTTCGTTGCCGCTCATCATCTCCTACAGCTTATCGCCCGAGGCGGTGCTCGTGGGTCGCAGGTCGCGGCAGAGGCCGTGGCTCGTCTCAGATTCTAGCGGTCCTCGAACCGCATTTATGCTTTGTCCACCGACAGATCGTGAGGCCTCACCCGATGTCGCCACAGTACCTTATCGGTTCGGGTTTGATATGTATGCTTTGATAGATCCGGTTCTACTCCCCATATATCTCCTTGTTGCTAGTAGGATAGGGATAGAGCCCGAGTCCATAGACCCTTTCGAGGTAGCTACGCCATGGGTGATTCGGTGGTAGCTCGGCGTATATAGAGCTTGTCCCGTGATCATTTACGATCGCCGACCGCCGACTTGATAGAGTTGAGATGATTGACTTGATGTGATCATGGGGATGGATCGCTTCCTCGCTACGCCAATGTAGACCGCAGAGAGAATAGTACGGTTCCAGCTTCGGCGAGTCGGTTGGAGTGAGGGGAGCACCAGACGCCGGTGGGTAGGTTTATTTCCTACCTCAAGGCTAGGAAGATGGTGCGAAGCGGGTATATCTACCATCTCGTTCGGTGTTTGATAATCAAGGCCGCGTACCAGATTTTCCGTCGGGCCCAGAGTCACGAAGTTCCCGCACGTGTTTCGGATGACCTCCGTATCCTCCCGAGAGGAGATCGAGTTTTGTATAGATGTGTTGCGATACTCGCTTATTTCCATTCCGCCATACGAACGGCACCCGCCGAGTTGAGAGAGTTGAAGGATCACTTAGGGATTTGCTAGAGAAGGGCTTCATTAGGCCTAGTGTTTCTCCCCGGGAGCGTATTGTTCGTGAAGAAGGACGACGCCGCTGCACGTGTGTCGATTACGGTGAACAAGGTGACCATTAAGAACGAATACCCTCTTCCTAGGATTGATGATTTGTTCGACCGATTGCGAGTGCGAGATGTTTCTCAAGATTGATCTGCGATCGGGCTATCATCAGTGCGAAGTCGAGAGGTGGATGTCCCTAGATCGCATTCCGACTCAGACGCATTATGAGTTCGTGGTCATGTCTTTTGGGTTGACCAATGCTCCGCGGTATTCATGGATTTGATGAACCGAGTGTTCAAACCATTTTTGGACACGTTTGTGATAGTGTTCATTGATGATATCTTGGTTTATTCTCGCCAGAGCGTGAGCACGCGAGCATTTGGCGATCAGGCCGACAGCTTCTCAGACCAGCTTGCACGCCAAGTTTTCCAAATGTGAGTTTTGGTTAACTTGGCGTTTCTTGGGCATATTGCCGGGTGATGGCATTCGAGTTGATACGGCTAAGATCGAGGCGATCGGGACTTGGCCTAGACCTACTACTCCGGCAGAGGTTCGCAGATTTACGGGCCTTGCAGGTATTATCGGTTCGTGGAGAAGTTTGCTTATCTTCGCACCATTGACTAGGCCGACTCGTGGCGCCAAGTTTGATGGTGATGCTTGTGAGCGGGGTTTCGATTCTTGAAAGAGAGATCGACGACCGCCTCGTTCTTACTCTTCCGAGGGTCGGATGGTTATGTCGTGTATTGTGATGCGTCGCATCGGGTTGGGATGTGTTGATGCAAAGCATGGCAGAGTTATAGCATATGCATCCCGACACCAAGAAACACGAGGAACTACCCCACCCATGATTTGGAGTTGGCGGTACCGTGATTCACGCCAAGATGCGGAGGCACTATTTGTATGGGGTTCACGTGGATATTTTTACGGACCACAAGAGCCTCCAGATATCTTGACCGGAGGAGCCGAACTACGGCGAGACGGTGGTTAGAGTTGCTTAAGGATTACGATGTGGACATCCTGCACCACCCGCAAGGCCAATGTTGTGGCGGATGCCTTAGTCGAGTCGATGGGAGCCTATCGGATGCGGCTAGAGAGAAGGGACATGGTTCGTAATTTGCACCGATTAGCGAGCCTTGTGTCCGCTTGATTGATTACGATAGCAATGGGGTTAGAGTTCGTGAGGTTGCCGAGTCTTCCATCGTTGAGAGGTGAAGAGGCAACGATTCGAGGATCGGCTTTGATTCGATATCGTGATCTGACTCTTCGTGAGGGCAAGGGTCCTGAGGTAGCACCACGGGTGCTAAGGTTTGAGGGCGGTTGTGTGTTCCAGATGTTTGAGACTTCGTGAGTTCTGGGAAGCACGCGGTAGCGTTACTCTATCCATCCGGTCGACCAAGATGTACCACGACCTTAGATCCGTATTGGTGGGATGGCTTGAAGAGGACGTTGCGAGTTCGTAGCTCAGCCCGTGTTGTCGCAGTGAAGGTAGAGCACCGCAGACCGTGGTTTGTTACAGCGATAGAGATCCCGACACGGAAGTGGGAGGTAATCAACATGGACTTCATCACGGGATTACCTCGCACTCGGAGGAGACATGATTCTATATGGGTTATCGCCGACGGTGTGAAATCAGCCCACTTTCTTCCCGTCGGGCGACTTTTTCTGAGGATTATGCGGACTTTACATCCGAGAGATCGTCGATCGCATGAGTCCCTACTTCGATCATATCGCATGCAGGAGCCCGATTACGCCAACTTCCTGAGGTCCTTCCGAGGGGTTTAGGGACGCAGTGAGCCCGAGTCTCGCATTTCATCCACGCACGCACGGACAGCAGAGCGCACTATCCGAACTCTTGAGGATATCTGCGAGCCCGTGTTATTGACTTCAGTGGTAGTTGGGAGGATCATTTGCCTCTAGTTGAGTTCGCGATAATAATAGCTACCACTCCAGATTCGATGGCGCCTTATGAGGCCTTGTATGGGAGGAAGTGCAGATCGCCTATAGGTTGGTTCGATGTTGGCGAGGTGCAGCTAGTGGGACCAGATTTGGTGCAGCAGGCAGTGGATAAGGTGAAGCTTATCCGAGAGCGGCTATTGACAGCTCAGAGTCGACAGAAGTCGTATGCAGATCATCGTCGTCGACATCCGAGTTTCCGATTGATGATTGGGTTTTCTGAAGGTGTCACCCATGGCGGTGTGATGAGATTCGGAAGAAGGAAACTTCACCAAGGTACATTGGGCGTTTCGATTATCCGCAGGCAGGCAAGCGTTGTTTATGAGTTGATCTGCCGTCCGATCCGAGGCGGCATCCGGTGTTTCACGTTTCTATGCTGAGGAGATGTATCGGGGATCCATCTAGAGTACATCCGATTGACGATGTCCAGGTGACCGAGGGGTTATCGTATGAGGAGATTCCCATAGCGATAATCGATCGTCGTTAGCGTCTGCGACGGCGAAGGACGTGGCTTCCACAAAGTCTTGTGGCGAACGAGCTCGAGAGGAGATGACGTGGAAGCCGAGGAGGACATGAGGCGAAGTATCCTCACCGCTCCCCACCCTCCGTAATTCACTTTCCTACTTGTAAATCTTCATTATCGTTTATGCCTAAGTGTTGTTTATGGTCGTGTGGCTTTTGCAAACTGCTTAAGTTTTGAAGAACCTTATCGTTATCCTGTTGGGAAGGAACATTCGACGAATGTTTCTAAGGCGAGGAGAATGTTATACCTCGTATTTCAGTATGTACGTAAAGGAATACGCATAAAAAGTTTGGTCTTAAAGTTAGGCCTTGACGATTTTTAGGCACAACTCACAAAGCGACGGTTTTCCGACGAAACGCTTTCCACACTTCGTAGGATAAATTCGCTATGTCATTTCTAATTTTTGCGGATTTTTCCGAGAGGCGTAACACTTTGGACCAATGATAGGCGACATTTGCCACCCTCTCATTGGTGGACTTGTCACGCAATAGGGCCGAATGGATGACCATCCTTGTCATAAAGTAGGTTAGATATTTTGAGTGCAAGTTGGCTAGGTACACTTGCACTAATCTTGACCTTACACTTTCCTAGCACTTGGCTAAATCTTGGCCATTGGTTGGCCATGTCTTGACCTATAAATACCCCTCTTGAGATGAAGAGTTCTTCATCCACAAAAGCTTTCCAAGTCTAAAAATCCTTCCCTCTCCCTTTGTAAGCAATTCGTCCAACACACCCCCCCTCCCCTTGAGAAGCTTGGCCGAGGCTACCCCACCCCCTAGCCTAGCCGAAACCTACCCCCCCTCCCTTGGTAGAAAAGTTGCCTTCTTGTATTGTTATAATGCCCAAAATACCCTAGCCCAAATACCTTAGTACTTAGTAGAAGTTGTGAAGAACTTCTAAGGTTTCCTGGAGCATACAACTTAGAGCAAAACCTGCTCAGCGCGACTTTTCTAGGATATTATTGGGCTTACCGAGGTAACGAATCCTAACCCTCTTTTGAATTAGAGAATACTTACTGTTGTAGAATAAGAATAAGTATAAATACTTAGAAGGTTATTAAGGAATAGAATTGAATGTAACACCTTAGAGCGGTATAAAGAAGAATATACGAATCAGATTTACATAGATTGTTTTCATGAGACTTATATAGCTCACTGGTAGGGTTGTGCGCTGACTTTCCGTAGAATTGAGGACCCTCTGCTTAGAATGACCTACGGAATAGTCTAGACTTTGATAGATATCTGTGACTATTATAGGTGATTCTTCGCGCGACATACTCGACTTGGCGGTGGATTTCGCGAGAAGGTATGTGATTCTTCCTAAAGCATGATATTTTACAATATGTATATAGTACGGTGACGCGTACGTGTTAACCGAATAATACTTACGCAGAATGCCTCACGCTTTAAGCTTTGAATAATACGTGACGAATGCCTCACGCTTAAGCTGAATAATAAAGAATGAAAACATTTCAAAGGACTCTCGAACCATTTATTAACGTAAGAGAACTAATTGGTTTTTAAGCGAAGCTTAAGAGTTATACTAGCTTTATGGGAAGTAAGTATAACCACTTAAGATTGAGAAAAGAAACAAGTTTGCCTATGTGTTTATAAATGGACTTATATTGTGAAAAGAATAATAAGATGGTTTGATAGGTAGACATGATATGATGCTATGTGTGTTAGTATCTTGTAACGTTTGTATAGGTGAGTATCCTTGTTATGCTTATGTTACTTAAAGATAAGTTGTTATGTTAGTATACTATCACTCACCTCTTGAGATGATACCGGGTTGTCGCCTCCGACGCGGTAGACTCGGTGATGCAGGACCATGATTCGAGAATACCTCATGCGGTCCAGGGGCCTATGCGAGCTACGAGAGTTCCGTGTTAGTATGCGGGTTATGCCTCATGCGGTCTATGTGGCCATGCGACAATGAGTCCAGGCGATGCCGAGGAGTAGCTACCTCGATGCGGGTTATACCTCACGCGCCCACGCGAGTGGCCTACGCGACTCGAGTCGAGATTAGGCTTGCAGAATGAGGATGTGGCGAGTGGCCTGCTTTCGATCATTCGCAGCCTAGACAAGACGTATTACGATTACCTATTGTTGCTCTTGTTTGTGATGTGGCACTATGCGGTTTCTCGGGTTGTTTCACACATATTTGTAAACCGGTTTTAAAATGATATGTTTCATTTAAGTACTTTACGATTCGCATACTTAGTACTGTTGTAATCGACCTTCTCGGGCTGCGTTCATGCCGCAGGTGGGCAAGCAGTGCTAGATCCGCATCCTTAGGATCTCTACGTTGGTGTCGAGCTCCATCTCTTCCGAGGCTCTACTTTTGGTATGATCTCCGTTGTAGATAGTTTTGTACACAGTCGGTATGGCGGGGCCCCGTCCCGCCATAGTTGTATATTTCCTTAGAAGTGCAGTAGTCATGTTGTACAAAGGTCGGATGTAATTGCTAAAACATGATTATATATATACGCCGAAAGGCGATGTTTTCTCACATAACTGTCTTGTTTTATAAAGCATTTCATGTCTTGCTTTATGTTTCCGCTGACACGATGTATGACTACTGGTGCCCGGTAAGGCACGATCCACGCCCGAACGGTCGTGACAGGTGACTAGGCCGAGAGTACACCATGGCAAGAACAAAGGATGACTTGGCCGACAAGATGGAAAAGACAACAACCATCTAGAAGAAACAGATTCCAATAGGACATCCCAACCACATATTTGACTACATTGAAGGCTCCAAATTTAGCCAAGAGAAGACCAATAGGTGGTCGAATTGATCATCCAAGCAAACACCAAGAATTGAAGCTTCTAACACATTCCAAAAAGAAGAGGTTGTTGAAAGAATCAAGTTCATGAATATTGTTACATAGTAGACACCAATTTCAGTCTAGGGAAGATGAAGGGTTAGCCGAACTCTCTTGCTCTCCAAGTCAATCCAAATGCGTCCACACTAGGTGTTAGCTTGTGTCTTTTCATTTGCTTTCTAGAATAGTCTCTTTTGTACTATAAATAGAGGCCTTAGGCCATTGTAAAATTCAGAGTTTGTTGATAATATAAAGTTGAGTTTTACTCACAAATCTAAGTCTCTCAATCCAGGATTTATATTCTTAGTTGGTGCTCCAGGAGTACATTTGGTTTTTGTGTGAGCCAAACCCCTTGGTGCAAGTTTAGTTAAGACTTGTGTGACTTAGTTGAACCCAAACTAAGGTTTCCCTTTTATGTAAGCTTGGTTAATACTATGTGACTTAACTAAGTCCAAGCTTAAGGAACCCCCTTCGGTGGTAAGTAGACGTTGGAACTGTTTGGTCCAACCGAACTTAAGCCAAATGGTCTATCATAAGGTGTATTGGCCAACCTTACTTGGTTAGTATTCGGGTTTATACTTAGCAACCCTGGTCTAGTCCTTGTTCAATTGGTCACCCCCATCTTGTTATCGACTTGGGCATTTAAATCCCCTTGTCATTATCCAAGCCATATCGACCGTGTCCTTATCGACCGTCCAACACTTGGTGTGTCCTCGGGTTTGTACTTTACATCCCGTGTGCATTCCTTGTCCAAACCACTTCATTCTTTCTACCACCGCATCCAACCGTACCTTACAAACATCCACCCCAAAGGCCAACCCCGAAACCATCCCTAGTTGTCTGTCCAAACCTGACAATAACAAATTATCTACATAACACACTTTACCCTGATCTTACTGTTTCAGTTCTATTTCATCGCCTTACCACCATTCAACTATCAAAAATTGATCATCAAGATCACCTTCAACCTGTCTATAATAGCCCCATAAAATTCCCTGACCCAACTGCCCTTGAATCCACCCGAAACAGCATCCAACTACCCACTGTCCGACAATAGTCGAAAATCGAGAACCCCTACTTTGTGTCTTATTTTCGCATCAACTTGTTCCCTGCCAAACTCAGCCCCACTTACCCTCACTCACCACTCCGTACTTACATCACACTTTCCCCGAACCTTGACAATATCTTGAAAGTACCATCCGCCCTTGATAATAGCTTATTCTTCCTCATGTTGGGAAATCTTTCATTCCTTAGGTGTAGCCAAACAAAATATCCGGGCTGGAATTGTGGTTGAGTCCTTAACTTGTTCGAACTGATTTTATACTTGGCATTGTCCTTCTGAATTTGTGCTCAGATTTGATCTTCTTGAAAGCCTCAACTCGATTTTTAGCCGTGAAGCTAAGGATTTCTTTCTTTCTTTAGGATTGGAACTAGATCAATAGGTAAAATGGGTTAGTGCCATAAATAATATCAAATAGAGATTTACCCATCGTACGAGATTGACTCCGATTATAAGAAAATTATGCGTGTGCCAACTTGATGTCCCAATCCTTGATGTTCTTGCTCACCAATTCTCCCAATAGTGTGTCAAGAGTTCTATTAGTCACTTCTGTTTGGCCATCCGTTTGAGGATGATGGGAGGTACTAAATATCAACTTGGTACCAAGAAATCTCTATAGTATTTTTCAGAAATAACTTAGGAACTTCACATCCCTATCAGACACAATAGTCTTAGGAATGTCATGCAATCTTACCACTTCCTTCAAATACAAGTCCGCAATATGTGTTGCATCATCGTCTTGTGACAAGCAATGAAGTGAGCCATCTTCGAGAATCTATCCACAACCATCATGATAGATTCCTTTCCACATTGTGTTTTTGGTAAGCCGGGGATAAAATCCAAGCTCACACCTTCCCATGGTCGCTTCGAAATTGGTAAATGAGTATACAATCCTTTGTGGAAGAACTCACTCACTTACTACTCCATTTACATCATTATCCATTCGTGGCCAGGAAATGTATTCTTGTAGAATCTCCAAAGTCTTCACTACCCCCAAAATGTCCAGCTAGTCCACCCAAATGCACTTCATGTACAAGTAATTGTCTCATGGAACATTTGGCACACACAATTTGCTTCATTTGAAAAGGAAACCTTCTACTATGGAATAAGAACCATGAACTCCATTATTACATTCTATCATTACGTCTTTGAACTCGGTATCTCATTCATAGAATTCCTTTAGAACTTCAAATCCCACAAGTTTTTGTTCAAGTATGGTCAACATTACGTGTTACACCCCGTAATTCCAGGACATGTTTAAGAGAATGTACGTATGGAATCAGGACTTTAAAAATTTGAACGAAAGAAGGAGTTGTTATTTCTAAGGAAAATCTTCCGAACCTCGGGAAGGAAAATTGTCCGTTAATGAGAATTGGGTTCTCAGATTTGTTATTTGAGACTTTTAGAATTTATCGTAAATGGTGGAATTTTATCTTCGGAGATGGATACGTGGGCCCACATGGGAAATTTTACATTTTTGTGGGGCCCACAAGGTTTTCGATATTTTGACCAACTATGGAAAATTCGAGAAATGGAATATTTTAGACCAATAGGAGGGCGACACGTGTCACCCTCCACATGGACTTGTTGGATGAAAAGAAATGGACCAAGTCAACTAGACAAGTGGAGAGCTTGACATTATTGACTATATTGACTAATATCCTAGCCACACATTTGTTTTGATCTCACCCCTTGGTTGTAGTATATAACCACATTACTAGTGCAAGACTAGACAAATTCCACACTTAGAAAAAATTGAGAAATCTTGTGAGCACAAATGAGGCTCTCGGCTATAGCTCTCAAGAAGAGAAAAAAATTCTTCAATCTTGCTTCATAAATCTCAATATTCAAACCCAAGGTCCCTAAAGGTATTCTAAGGATATCTCAATACAAAAATTCCGGAAAAACTACGTTTTTACGTTAGTCGCAAGATGAAAACCTAAGGTGTTCTTCAACTTTGAAGTTGGAATTTGAAGAGAAGTTGTTTATGAACTTCTAAGGATTTTTTGGAGTGGATTGGAACGTAAAGAAGAGGAGCTAAAGTATCAAGGATCGACTTTTGATCTTGGATAAGATTTGGGCTTAAAGAGGTAATAATCTCCGTCTTGCTATTGTAATTCAAGATTTCATGTTGTAGTAGTTGATAGGTGAGCATGTGATATTTAGAATGAATATTGATAAATGTTATTGAATTTGGAAGCTTAAATCCGAAATTGGCATGCTAGCCATTAAAGTTGTTAGTTATAATCGTCGCATGTTATTAAAGGAAAGGAATTTAGTCGTTATAATTGATCATGACTTATATTACATGTTGTAATAACGATTGGGATTAGAAAGGAATTGAAAAGAAATAGATGTTGTTGTTGTCCTTGATATTGCCGAGAATTGCCTAAAGATTATGGACAATTTTACTTTAATTATGGGGCAGAATTTTACACGTCCTGTTAAGGCGTGTAATCCCCTTTGGGTAGCTGAATTGTTGAGCCTTAAATGTGGTGTGTTGGTAATTAATTTCGGGCCTTGAAAAAGGTGGAAAAGTACGTAGAAACAAAGGAAGTGCTGCCCAATTTTTTGTAGAATAAGAGACCTAGCACTTAGTATTATTCCACGTTAATAAGCTAGGAGTTGATAGACATGTTCTGGTTATTATAGGTTAAAGTACTACGTATAGCGTATTCTACTTGATGGGTGGAACAACTATCAAGGTTGAAGTACTTTGGAGCATTTTGCTACTTGTCGATAGTCGTCACGAGGTATGTGAACCTCTTCCTTATTTTGGCATGATTCTACGTATGAAATATACATGTGGTGTTATTTCATGATTCCTTCTACTCTTAGAAGTTAAGAGGTACGTATGTTGATCTACTCTATGTAAAAGGTATGTCTAAGTTATTCTAAGTTCTTACCAAGTCTTATGGGGGATGTTGGTAAGAGTCGTTAGGAAGTATGTGGAGTCGAGGTGACCTTGCTAATTTACTGCACTAATGAGAATAGGTATCGAACAAGCCATTGTAGCGTTAATAAAAATGTATCGACAATCAATTATATTAAAATGAGTAGAATTCTCCATCTGCATAGAAACTAAGATAAGACAAAATTGTATTACATTTTCTAGATCATGGCTGCTTTAATAAGATCGTTATAAACGAGTATAACCTATTCACCGCTCATAAAAGTATATGTTACTTAATTTAAAGAGTTTATATTATGAAGTTTTAAGACTATGAACCTTGATTTCTTAAAAGGTTATGAGACTTTATTTTTCAAGTTATGGGACTTGATTCTTAAAGGAATGAATGACTTGATTTAAAAAGTATGGTTTCCATGATTTATTTCAAAAGTTAAGAGGCTTGATTTCAAAATAGAATGTAACTTGGGTTTTCAAAAGAAGAAGTTTATTGATTTAAACGAGAAGGTGTGACATGATTCTTTTATAAGTATGCATGTACGTAGTACTTTTGGGTTTAGTTTTCCCTAATGTAATAAGAAATGAAAGTACCTTAAGTTCTCTAAAATGAAAGGTTGTTATAATAGCTTTATGGGAAGTTGTTATAACGACTTAAGAAGGAGTAAGAAAAGATGGTTTAAAATATTATGGATACAATACACTGAGTCCTACAAATAGGCCGGGTTATGTTATGAGATACACCGAGCCTACAAATAGGCCGGGTTATGTTATGAGACACACCGAGCCTACACATAGGTCGGGTTACATTATGTGACTTTACCGCGTCCCAGAATGGGCCGGGCAGTATACCTTTATGGGCAGACGTATGTGGAACTTTTCTTATCTCTTGAGCATGAGTAGTTATAAATGTATAGTATGGTAGACGTACGATATTTAAATGAATTTAGTTTCATTTTGATGTCCTTGACTTGTTTTAAGAATGTCCAAGTTAGTTGAGTTAGAGAATTAACTCACTTGTTTTAAAGGATAAAAATGTCTTAGTTTCTAAAGCATAAAGTTATTATAACGACTTTATGGGAAGTTGGTTATAACAACTTTATGGAAAGTTAAAAGAATGGTTTACTCTAGTAATGTAAACAAAGATAAATGACTTGAAATGAAGAAGGGCAATTTGATTTAAAGGCATCAATTGCTTAAAGTTTTAAAATAAAAGTCACTTGGTTTAGAAGCCTAAAAATGTATTTCTAAAGGTGTAGTGGCTTGACTCGAAAAGTAGACTGATGCGCGATTTATGCACACACTAACGCAAGTGCACGTATCGTGACAAGTAATATAGTCTAGGTAAGACCGAATATCGTCCTCAAGGACTGGTTTTCAAGTACCGATTATCTATCTTATGGTATCTATTTGGTTAACGTCAATTGAATTGGAATTCTAAACTAATAATGCAGGAAATAAACTAATTATGAAAATACTTTGATTTAAATCAGTTATGATGGAGAATTAGGGCTTCCAAGATCATCAACTATCCACTCTATTCAATTATTAATACAATTAGACTCACTTATTCTTCTACGTTAAGATAACAGGTTAACTAGACCGTTTTATACACCTGTTAAGGTAATATAAACACTCAACCTCAATGGAGAACTCTTCTACCTTTCGGTGACAAAATTGACTACAAAGGAGGATTAAGAGCAATAACCTATTAAGCTACACAAGTATCGGGGTACTTTCGTCCACGATTTAACCTATGTTTATTCAACTATAGCATATTCACAATCTCCCATTTCGGCTTTCGAGTAGAAATCATATAAGTGATGATAACTAGTGATCAATTAATTATTAAGCAATCAAAACAACTATTGAATAAATCTTAAACAAGTGAAGAAGAAATCAACTAATTTATTAGTTCATGAATAAAAGTTTCAAGAGAATCACAAGGAAATCCCTAACAAAGTAATTAGCTCATAGCCATAGTCACGCTAAGACCTAATACAATCTTCATACATGAACTGAAATAAACAAAGCAAAAGAAAGAAAGAAAAATACTCAAGAACGAGTCTCCAAGTCTTCTAGAATTCAAGGATTGTGTTGTGGAATATTTACAAGATGGAAAGCACTCAAGAACGGCGCCCGAGGCGTTTTTCTGGCGGATTTTCATTTCGTCGTCCTTTTTTCGTCCGGTCTTCGTCTGATTTCTTCTATATTTCCCGGAACTTCTTAGGCTTCATTTCTTGGCCCTTTTAGTGTGCAATTTCATCTCATTATGCTCATTTCATCTCCTTTTCGTCATTTCTCCATTTCTGACCGCTGTGACACAAAAGAAAGGAAAACGACCCGAATATTATACTAAACATAAATGAAATGAGTAAAATACTAACTAAAAATGACTCAAAAGGTGTATATAAAATACACCGATCAAACACCCCCAAACTTAACCTTTGCTCGCCCTCGAGCAAAGATAAAAAATATAAACAAAGACACGAAAGAAAATAAACTGACTCAAAGACACTGATCATTTTGCTGTACAATTGTCACTTAGAAAAGCATGAAGGTTAGTAGGATAATATGTAGGAACATGTAGCATGAATTTTTAGCATTCTAAACACATCAAGTCAGATATTTCGCAAATTCAATGTAACCATGCTCAATGGAAGTAAGAATGCCTAATTATGCATGTCAATTTCAAAATCCTATGGCATGTTTACTTGCTATTCTCCACTAATCATGGATACACATATTAGAGATCTTCAGGGCTTTTCAGGGTTGTAATGTAGGCTTAGGAAGGGGTAGGTAAAAATAGGCATTTAGGCTCAATTTACGTACCATAAGCTCTTTTGCTTTAAATTCTTCCTTTTTCTTTTGATTCTCTTTTTCACTTCATATCTATCTTTCCCCTCTTTTGTTTTGAGAGAATGAGGTGTATGATGAATAGTAAGCACCCCCAAACTTAGGCTTTTGCCTATTTATTATTACTTTTTCATTGGGGTGCATCAAAATTGTTCAATCTCTTTTTGTTTCATTTTCAACACTTTATATTCCAAACAACTCAATTTTTCCACTTATGGCACAAATATGGAATTATAGGGTGTCAAAGAAAGGTCTTATTTTTAGGTTCAAAGGGGCTGACTAGGGATATAGTTTGAATGTCAGGGATAGGCAAAAATGGTAAGAAAGGGCTAACAAAGAAATGCCTGAATCATCTCCCTAACATGCATATCCTAATTATTTCGCCTCAAATAACAAGCAAGCAGACACATAGGTTTAATCACTAACAATGCATAAATCAAGCAAGATACCCCAAATAGTTCGATTTCATGAATTTTTGGCATATCTATCCTAAGTGTTCAGATGGTTGCTTCTAATTCCATTACATTATTCTACTTTACTTCACTAGGTGTTTCAAGTAACTACAACATGCATGATCTTTTAAAAAAAAATATGACTAAAAAAAATACTCAAAAATATCAAAACAAATCAAAAAGACTCAAAGACAATAAAATATCCCCCCAAACTTAAATCACACATTGTCCCCAATGTGTGCAAGACTCAAAAAAAATAGGGACAACTTACTGACACAATACAGCGGTCATAATGGAGGTATGGGAGGAATTTTTTTGGAATTTGCACTGATCTGGTTTGAACTTTCGCACCATGGCGCACAGAATCTGGCGCGGCGTATGTTCTGTGGCTCTCAAGTTCCGCGCACCGACGATCGCTTCCTTTTTATTCAGCGTTTTTTGCACTTTTTTCTGTTCAGGGTCTGCTCCTAGTCCACCTGTCATCCAACAACACAAAACAAGAACCCAAGACCGTGAGACTGTTCAAGACAAGATAAAACAAACTAAAGCAAAAATTAAAATAACATAATTAAAAACATTGGGTTGCCTCCCAACAGGCGCTGTCTTTAACGTCTTTTAGCCGGACGCAATTAACCTTTACGAGTGCCCATTGGATCCTTCTGCGAACTGCTTGCAATCCGCATAGTTATTGTTGCAGGTCTCGCTTCAACTACAACAATCTTTTCAACTAAGGGCTTCAGATATAAGATTATCCCCCAAGTACACAAGACATGCTTGTCTTCTAGGCTCTCTATAATGTAGGGATCAGTGAAACTCCCTACATCTCTCAACTTTTGGGGGTGCCCTTGAAGGTATGGACTCTCTATTTGGGGATCAACAGTGACAGATAGTGGTGTTTCTTTTGCAATAGGTACATGAAAAAGAATTTCCACAGAATCCAAAAAGGTGAATAATTGGATCTCAGTACCCTTTTCCTTCTCTACACCAATTATCCCGCCAGATTCCTCAACAGTTGGGTGTGGTTCAGGCTCCTCAATTTGCTTACCACCTCCCATAATGATGTCGCTAGGCAGATTTTCTTGAAGTGTATTGCTCATCCTATCCATCAGTTGCCCTGTGTAGGTCTCCAAATTTTTGAGGGACTCCTTTGTCTCAGCCATAAACTGAGTCTGACACTTGGTGAGCTTGAGTATGCCTGCCTGCAACTCATCTAGATCTTCCTCTAGAACCGGTGGGTTATTCTGTTGTTGATGACACCACTGTCTCTGATAGTAGTAGTCCATGTGTCCTGAATTTATTTATTTTTCCGATTTTTTTTTCCCCAACTTTAACCTGCAAAATAAGAAAACAACAAAAGGTGATAAAAAGATGCTCGCAGAACAGGTTAGAAACTCGTTCTTGGAGCAACCAAATTAGAAATAAGAATAGATAAATCGATATTAAGTATGCCAATCCCCGGCAACGGCGCCAAAAACTTGATGCGCGATTTATGCACACACTAACGCAAGTGCACGTATCGTGACAAGTAATATAGTCTAGGTAAGACCGAATATCGTCCTCAAGGACTAGTTTTCAAGTACCGATTATCGATCCTATGATATCTATTTGGTTAACGTCAATTGAATTGGAATTCTAAACTAATAATGCATGAAATAAACTAATTATAAAAATACTTTGATTTAAATCAGTTAAGATGGAGAATTAGGGCTTCCAAGATCATCAATTATCCACTCTATTCAATCCTTAATACAATTAGACTCACTTCTTCTTCTACGTTAAGATAGCAGGTTAACTAGACCGTTTTATACTCCTGTTAAGGTAATATAAACACTCAACCCCAATGGAGAACCCTTTTACCTTTCGGTGACAAGATTGACTACAAAGGAGGATTAAGAGCAATAACCTATTAAGCTACACAAGTATCGGGGTACTTTCGTCCACGATTTAACCTATGTTTATTCAACTATAGCATATTCACAATCTCCCCTTTCGGCTTTCGATTAGAAATCATATAAGTGATGATAACTAGTGATCAATTAATTATCAAGCAATCAAAACAACTATTGAATAAATCTTAAACAAGTGAAGAAGAAATCAACTAATTTATTAATTCATGAATAAGAGTTTCAAGAGAATCACAAGGAAATCCCTAACAAAATAATTAGCTCCTAGCCATAGTCACGCTAAGAACTAATACAATCTTCATACATGAACTGAAATAAACAAAGCAAAAGAAAGAGAGAAAAATACTCAAGAACGAGTCTCCAAGTCTTCTAGCATCCAAGGATTGTGTTGTGGAATATTTACAAGATGGAATGGAATGGTGGATGAAGAATGGAATGGGTGATGGATTGTGGAATGAAGGATGGATGTAGAATGTAGAATGAATTCTTCTAATGATGTAAAGACTATTTATAGACCAAGAATCCTTTAGGTAAAGGGTTAGGGATTATGTAGGTAGAAAAGGTTATGGAATCCTTTTAGGTAAAGGTTTTAGGAAAAGTTATGAAAAAGGGTTAAGGAATATGTAGGTAGGAAAAGTTATCCCTTTTGGACTCTGAAAATGTGTCAATTTCGGCCCAAAAACTCAGAAATCCCGCGTCGGTGCCGCTGCTCGCAACTGGCCACGGCGCACTAAAAACCTGCAACTTTCGGAACATTCAGAACATTGGGCGCCGCGGCGCCTGAGGCGTTTTTTCTGGCGGATTTTCATTTCGTCGTCCTTTTTTCGTCCGGTCTTCGTCTGATTTCTTCTATATTTTCCGGAACTTCTTAGGCTTCATTTCTTGGCCCTTTTAGTGTGCAATTCCATCTCATTTATGCTCATTTCATCTCCTTTTCGCCATTTCTCCATTTCTGACCGCTGTGACACAAAAGAAAGGAAAACGACTCTAATACTATACTAAACATAAATTAAATGAGTAAAATACTAACTAAAAATGACTCAAAAGGTGTATATAAAATACACCGATCATAGACTTACCTTGATACTACGGACGTTAGTATCTTGTGGTTATTTTATGAAATAAGTCCTTTTCAAAAGCTTAGAAGTACGTAGTACTTTGGGTTAAATCCCCGTATTTCACGTAAAACGAAAGTGCCTTGAGTTTATAAAATGAAATTCATTTTTGAATGTTAATGAAAGTCTAAAGATTTTATGAACTTTCCTATTCTTGCTTGCGATAGCCTTTGAGTGCAAGTATTTTATTTCTACGTTGTCGTGTCTCTCAGTTGGAGGGCCGGCTGTCTTGTTGTAAATTTACTTGAACGTACCGACAGTGATGAATGATTCCACGGGTATGCTTCCATTGTGATTGTTCCATGAACATGCTTATACGATGATGGATTCCGGGGCATGCAACCATGATGCGGGTTAAACTCCCAGATGCTATTATTATTCCATGGACTAGCTCTCCATGAAGACATGTAGTCGAGATAAGGGATTCCACGGGCATGTTATATACTATTATTATCCCATGTACTAGCTCTCCATGATGACATGTACCCGAGATGAGGGATTCCACGGGCATGTTATATACTATTATTATTCCATGGACTAGCTCTCAATGAAGACATGTACCCGAGATGATGGATTCCACGGGCATGTTATATACTATTATTATCCCATGGACTAGCTCTCCATGAAGACATGTACCCGAGATGAGGGATTCCACGGGCATGTTATATACTATTATTATTCCATGGATTAGCTCTCCATGAAGTCATGTACCCGAGATGAGGGATTCCACGGGCATGAGATATATATATATATATATATATATATATATATATATATATATATATATATATATATATGTGTGTGTGTGCAATGATGATGTAGGATTCCACGGGCGTGTTACATATATATATATTTTACACTTGCGGCTGTCGACAGTGATGGAGGATTCCACGGGCACGCTTGATGTTTGCGGGCTTGAGACCCTTACTGGACTGTGTGATGATTTTGAGGGCTTGTGTCCCTAGCCTTGGTGTGACTATTGTTTATGTGATGAAATAGTCTTTAAAAGGTAAAAACTGACTTTCATTACTTTCGTTTCGACATCGTGTACTGTTAATTTGATTTTCATACTTGTCTCCAGCTTTATATATCTAGACTTTACGATTTAAATTAAAGTACTTTTAGTTTCACATACTTGATACATATTTTGTACTGACCCCCATCCTCGGGGGCTGCGTTCATGCCCGTAGGTGTTAGGTACACAGGTTGGTGATCCTTGCTCTTAGGATCTTTGTTCAGTTGTTTTTGGAAAAAGCTCCATTTACTCTGGAGGCTTATCTTTTGGTACGGATCCCTGTTGATGTAGATTTATGTATATTCAGGGGTATGGCGGGGCCCTGTCCCGTCACAGTGGTTATGTCAAAATTCTTAGAGCTCTGTAATCATATCTTGTGGGTCGGTGTGTAAAGAAAAAAAAGGGATGTAACTGTTTTTGGCTATGTATTTATATATCCAGAGAGGTAGCCTTATCGGCTAGTCTGTTGTTTATTTCTTGTAAAAGTACGATATGAGTTTCATGTATGTTCCGCTGATTTTCTCTAATGTATACCTGTAAGAGTGCCCAGGTAGGGCACCAGTCGCGATCCCGGGGTCGGGTCGTGACATTACGTGTCTCTGAGAAAGTGCATCTGCCACTATGTTAGACTTGCCATCTTTGTGCCTTGTAGAGAATGTGAAAGTTTGGAAGTACGCCACCCACTTAACATGCCTTGGATTCAACTTTTTTTGCCTATGTAAATACTTCAAGGATTCATGATCCGAATATAAGAAAAAAGGTTTTGGCCTCAAATAATGTTCCCATTGGACCAAGGATCTCACAATAGCCTAAACTTCCTTGTCATAAGTAGAATAATTGAGTCGTGCACCACCCAATTTTTCAATAAAAAAGTAATAAGTCGCTTATCTTGAATCAAGACAGAAAAAACACCAACTCCACTAGTATCACATTCAACCTCAAATAGTTTCTCAAAGTTCGGAATAACTAGAACCGGTGCTTCACACAACCTTCCCTTCAAGGTTTCAAAAGCTCTTTGTGCTCCTTGCGACCATTTAAACTCACCATTTTTTATTAGTTCAGTGATAGAGGCAGGGTACTAAAATCTCGAATGAAACGGTGATAGAAAGACGCCAAACTATGGAAACTTCTTACCTCACTTACATTCGTAGGCTCGGGCCAACTCCGGATAGCTTCCATCTTAGATGGGTCCGCATGAATGCCCTCGGATGATACAATTTACCCTAATAATGGGACACTAGTAATCATAAAAGCACACTTCTCTAACTTGCCATACAACTTTACTTCTCTTAACTTCACGAATGTAGCTTCTAGATGCGACAAGTGAGATTCCTTATCTTGACTATAAATCAAGATATCATCTAAGTAAACTACAACAAATTTACCCATGAATGGTCGTAGCACCTCGTGCATGAGCCTCGTGAAAGAGCTGGGAGCATTACACAATCCAAATGGCATCACAAGCCACTCATAAAAGCATACTTGGTTTTACGAGTCGTCTTCCATTTATCTCCCTCTCATATCCTCATTTGATAGTAACCACTCCTCAAGTCTATCTTGAAGAACAACTTGGCCCCACTCAATTCATCCAAAAGATCATCCAATCTCGGCATAGGAAACATATACTTCACGGTGATATTATTAACCGCTCGTCTATCGATACATATGCGCCAAGTTCCATCTTTATTTAGCACCAACGGGGCGGGTACCACACATGGACTAAGGCTTCTAGGACAAAGCCTTTGTCTAATAGTTCTTGCACTTGTCTTTTCAATTCTTTGGCCTCTTCTGGATTGCATCTATATGCTGCATGATTAGGTAATTAACTTCCCATAATAAAATCAATATCATGTTCAATACATCTTATTGGTGGTAATCCGGGTGCAAGGTCATCCAAAAATATATCTTCAAATTTATTCAAGAGTTTGTTCAAGTCGGCATCCTCAGCCGCATCTCCCATAAGACTTTTCTTATCCTTGTACTTCAATGCATATATGGGACACCCCTTCTTCAACACATCTTTGATCTCCCGTGAATTAAGCAATAGGGTCTCAGATTCTCTTTGCGGTTCTTAGCCATTTGGATCTTCATTTCTTTACCTCACTAGGTGACAATGGTACCAACCGGATCTTCATAACATCCTTTTGAAAAGAATAGACATTCTTTTCTCCATCATGTTGCATCTTCATATCAAATTGTTATGACCGACCCAATAAAATATGACAAAGATCCATAGGTATGATGTCGCACCATATTTCATCTTCACACTTACCAACCCGAAAACTAACAACATCTTGTTTCGTTAACTTTAGCGTTTCGTCTTCGTCCACCCATTAGAGGGCATATGGTTTAGGATGGTTGTAGGCAGGCAATTTCAATTTGTCCACCATTTCTACGAAGGCCATGTTGACATAACTTCCTCCATCAACGATCATATTACATACATTGTCTTTTACCTTGTATTGAGTGTAAAATAGTTGCTCTCTTTGTGTCTCCTCCTATTCTTCAAGTTGAACAGTCAATACACGTCGGAGTACTAAACTTCCACCCTCTTTCTCAAGATCAACATCTTAATCTAGGGCCTCCTTGACTTCGAGTTCCTCAATAATAAAGGAATCCCTACACTCTTAATATTCTTCACTTTCATTCCATGGGCTATTTTGAACAACCCCGTACTTGGCATTATTGCTGGAGGCATACCCCGCAAATTATTTTTTCATGATTTGTGTTTGTTCCGCAAATAGGTCACTTATAATCCTCCGTAGTTCTTCCTTTATGTTAGTCATATCATCAAGGCGTGGGATGGAAAAGTCTTGCTCTGATATCAATCTGATGTATATAAGGACGAGATTGTATGGTTAGGTGGGTCAGATTTGGATTGGGACAGGGTGGATACGAAAATGGGGGTCAATAGGAAGTTGGCGGGTTTCCGGGCAGTGTGTGATTGGTGGGGGGTGTGCATGTGAATTTGAAAGGTGTTGGGCTAAGGCATTTGGACAGGATGAACTAGACACGTTTTAGGTTATGTTGGTGGTTGGATGGTGGTAAGGTAGCGGAAACTGGTCGGGACAGTATGGTTGGCGGAATAGGGGTGCGATCAGGACGGTGGGAAATTGGTTAGGGGTTTCGGGTATTTTTGGGAGAAGTCAGTTGACGAACTTTTGGGTGTGAGTTGGGAAAGTGTCAGAGTGTATTAGGGTGAAAGGAATTAGGAGGTTGGACATGGATAGGGCACGCAATTGATAAACGAATTCGTGTACGGGTAAGGTAACGTAAGTCTAGAAGACCTTCAATGTGTTTGTAACAAGTAACCGGATAAAACCTTGGCTTGGGTATAGTTAGATCACAAAAGTTCTAACTAGACTTACACCGAGGGTTTGGACCATAAAAGGACCAAAGGGTGGCCCATAAAAGGACCGGGGTTTAGACAATGATGCGCGGTGAGATGCACACACTTTAAACGCAAGTGCACGTTATCGTGACAAGTAGTATAGTCTTGATAAGACCGAATATCGTCCTCAAGGATTAGGGTTCAATTACCAACTATCTATTTTTTGGTATCTATTTGGTAAATTGATATTTAGATTTGTTGTTTATAACTAAGGATTATAAAAGATATTTAACTAAAAGGGTTTACTTCAGTGATGATGAGAATAGGGCTTTCATGTATCCTTACTGTTATACCCCGTATTTCCAGAGTATGTACGTAAGGGAATACGTACAAAAAGTCTAGCCTTAAAGTTTAGGCAAAACGTTTTTTTTGGGCCCAACTCACAAAACGAATAGTTTTCCGACGAAACGTTTCCACAGCTTTCGTAGGGTAAATTCCGGCTATGCCATTTCTAATTTTTGCGGATTTTTCCGAGAGACGAAACATTTTGGACCAACGGGAGGGCGACACTTGTCACCCTCCAATTGATGGACTTGAAATCGTCCATTTGGACGATTTGGACAATGGTGAGCACGTTTTTTGTGCCTTGTGCACAAGTCAAGGAGTTGGTAGGATATTTGTGTATAGTTAATCCTCACCCTACACTTGCCTTGCACTTGTCTTAATCTTGGCCATTGGTTGGCCACTTCGACCTATAAATACCCCCAGAGATGAAGAGTTCTTCATCCACAAATCTTTCAAGTCTTGAAAATCCTCTCCTCTCCCTTTGTAGCCTTTTCGTCCAACACCTCCCCTCCACTTGTGAAGGCCGCCGGGCGAATACCCTCCCCATACAGCCTAGTAGTTTGGCGAGGCCCACTAGCCTAGCCAAAAATCTACCCTCCTTGGTAGAAAAGTTGTCTTAGTATTGTTATAATGCCCAAAATACCCTAGCCCAAATCCCTTAGTCCTTAGTAGAAGTTGTGAAGAACTTCAAGGTTTCTTAGACTCTGGGAGCGTACAACCTAGGAGCTAAACCTTGCTCAGTAGCGACTTTATCTAGGATATTATTGGGCTTACAGGGTAACTAATCCTAACCCTCTTTTGAATTAGAGAATACTTCTTGTTGTAGTATTAGAATAAGTATTAAATACTTAGAAGAATATCACAGAATAGAATTGAGCTGTTACCACAGTGAAGGGTTTAAAGAAGAATAATCAAAGCTGTACTTACATGGAATTTGTTTTCACATTAGACTTATATAGCTCAGGGTAGGGAAGTCTTTGACTTTCCATAGAATTGTGAACCCTCTGTTTAGAATGACCTTGAGTAGTCTTTGATAGATATGCGTGACTATTATAGGTGACTCTGCGCGACATATTGACTTGGCGGTGGTTTTTTGAGAAGGTATGTGATTCTTCCTAAAGCATGATATTTTACAATATATATAGTGCGGTGAAGCGTACATGTGTTAAGCGAATAATAACTACGGCAATGTCTTTGACTTAAGATGAATAATACTTACGTGATGCCTGGCTTAAGCTTTGAATAATAAAGATCGAAGCATTTCATAAGAATCTTGAATCATTTTTATGAAGAGAACTAATTGGTTTTAAGCGAAGCTTAAGAGTTATACTAGCTTTATGGGAAGTTAAGTATAACCACTTAAGATTGATAAAAGAAACGGTTGCCTATGTGTTTATAACGGACTTATATTGAATTGTGAAAAGAATAATAAGATGGTTTGATAAGTAGACATGATATGATGCTATGTGTGTTAGTGTCTTGTAACGTTTGTGTAAAGAGTATTCTTGTTGTGCTTATGATGTTAACGATAAGCTGTTAGGTTAGTGTAACATCACTCACCTCTTGACATATGCAGGGGTTAAGCGCCTCCGTGCGGGGTAGACTCGGCGATGCAGGACCATGATTCGAGAATACCTCATGCGGGTCCAAGGGACCTATGCGGAGCTACGGGAGTTCCAGGTTAGTGTGCGGGGTTATACCTCATGCGGTCCATGTGGCCATGCGGACGACGAGTCCAGGACGATGCCGAGGAGTAGCTACCCTCGATGCGGGGTTATATACTCTATGCGGGCCTATGTGATTGGCCTATGCGGACTACGGGAGTCCAGGATTAGGCTTGCATGGTGATACTACGGGCAATTGGCCCTGCTTCGATCATTCGCAGCCTAGAAAAGACCTGTTACAGTTTACCTATTGCTGCTCTTGTTTGTGATGTGGCACTATGTGCGGTTTCCTTGGTTGTTTTATACATACTTGCAAAACTGTTTTTAAAATGATATGTTTCATTTAAGTACTTCTGATTTCATATACTTAGTACTGTTATCTTGACCTCGCCCGGGGCTGCGTTCATCTGCCGGTAAGGCAGCAGTGCTAGATCCACATTCTTAGGATCTCTACGTTGGTGTCGGGAGCTCCATCTTTTAGGAGGCTCTACTTTTGGGTATGATCTCCTGTTGTAGATAGTTTTGTCTGATCGAGGGTATGGCGGGGCCACTGTCGCCATAGTTGTATATTTCCTTAAGTGCTGTAGTCATGTTATGCGATTGTCGGATGTAGCGCTAAACCATGTTTATATATATATCTTAGAAAGCGATGTTTTCTCACATAAAGCGTGTGTCTTATTTTATAAAGCTGTTTCATGTCTTGCTTTATATTTCCGTGATTACTCGATATATGACTACTTGGGTGCCGTAAGGCACGATCCACGGGCCGGGCAGTCGTGACAAAAGTGGTATCGAGCGATTAATCCTCGGAAAGTGTCTACGAACCGTATCTAGTAAGTCTTGATTATCGGTGTGTTGTGCACCACCAATAATCGAGAGGCTATAGGATATTTAGGATTGGTTTCCATTCTTCTCATTACGAGATCGTGCTTTAGAAGGCGTGTTATAGGTTGGACCCTCTAACGTATTCCTTTCTGTATGATTATGCCTCGCGTAAGGCAACCGGGCGAGAAGGCAAAGCGGGAGGCGCTAGCGAGACACCCAGTCACGAGGCTCAGGCCCGATCTATACGAGACGGCGAGTTCTATGGCGCCGCCCGGCCCAGCGAGACCACAGTACCAGCACCTCGCATCCCACGGCACGGGCGGAGGTTAGGGTCTGAGAGATGCCCGACTATTGGCTAAAGTTGTGGCCCGATACGAGAGAGGCTGGATCTGGCGGTTCAGTTCAGCTCGGCTCGATCGCACCGTGGTGCACCCAGGCGAATAGTTTGAGACTACGAGATTTCTTGAGTTGTAGCCGCGAGTTTTACGGGTCGAGGCGGAGGATGATCGCGAGTTCATCCGTCGGCTCTGAAGAATCGTGAGGGTGATCGAGGCCTCGGAGGCAGTCTGTGACCTTTGGTTCGCGTCGGTGCGTGATCCGCGATCGATTGGTTTGATTCATGGGAGTTATCGGGAGAGCACGCGTCCCAGGCTACTTGGGATGAGTTCTCGAGGCTTTCCTCACTCACTTCTTGCCTCGCAGATGAGAGGCGCGGGTGATAGATTTTTACCATCGAGGCGAGAGAGGCGCCTTTGTCGGGAGTACAATGTCGAGTTTGATTCATTGGCTCGATATGTCCCGGCATTGTAGCGAATATGGAGGATAGGGTGCACCGCTATGTCAGGGCTGAAACGACTATATGGCGAGTCATGTGCGGGTGTTTCTCGGCCGGGTATGGACATTACCGCATGCGAGCCCATGCTCTTAGATGTGAGGCGTAGAGACGCGGGTTAATGACGGCGAAGAAGACGGGGCGGCGGGGTCTTTTGGTGGCTATCGTGGTGGCGGCCTCGGCGATCTAGATGCACCATAGCCAGCCCGAGCACTCTGCCGCGTCCTCGGCCTGGCCCGGAGATATTCGAGGCGAACCAGGGCCCGGGACTTGAGCGTCGAGGCGGCGGAAGTGCGGCGTCGGGACCACCCGCCGGTGTGGCGATGCGGTAGATCCGCCGGGAGTTGTGGTGCTACGGGAGTTTGTTTGATTGTGGCGGCGAGGTCACTATGCGGCTTGTCAGCGAAGCGATCTTGATGGTAAGTCGGCTACGAGTTCTTTCGCGGTCTTCTTCATCTCCTACGATTACTCGCCCGGGGCGAGGTACTCATGGGTCGGAGTCGCGGCGGTCGTGGCTCGGGTCGATTCTAGCGGTCCTCGAACCGCATTTATGCTGTCGGTAAGCGGGATCGGGAGGCCTACTTTGATGTAAATCGCGGTACTTTATCGATTCGGGTTTGATGTGTATGCGTTGATAGATCCGGGTTCTACTCATCCTATATATCTCCCTTGTTGCTAGTAGGATAGGGATAGAGCACGAGTCCATAGACCGCTTTCGAGGTAGCTACGCGATGGGTGATTCGGTGGTAGCTCGGCGGGTATATAGAGCTTGTCTGTGACTATTCTGATCGTCGGACCACTAGCGACTTGATAGAGTTAGAGATTATTGACCGGCGTGATCATGGGGATGGATTGGCTAGCTTCTTGCTACGCCAATGTAGCTGCAGAGAGAGTAATGCGGTTCCGTTTCTGAGGCCGGTTGTTGAGTGGGAGGAGCACGGTATCGCCGAGAGGTAGGTTTATTTCCTACCTCAAGGCTAGGAAAGATGGTGCGAAGGGTATATCTACCATCTCGTTCGGGTGTTTGATCACGAAGGCTGCGGTACAGATTTTGATCGGTTCGATGGTCGTGAGTTCCCGGATGTGTTTCGGATGACCTCCGGGTATCCTCACGAGAGGAGATCGAGTTTTGTATAGATGTGTTGCGGATACTCGGCCTATTTCCATTCCGCCATACAGAATGGCACTGCCGAGTTGAGAGAGTTGAAGGACCGGTGAGGATTTCTTGGAGAAGGGCTTCATCGGGCCTAGTGTTTCTCTACGAGGCGCCGGTATTGTTCGTGAAGAAGAAGGGCGGGGCCAGCGCATGTGTGTTGATCTGAGCGGTGAACAAGGTGACCATTAAACGAATACCCCGCTTCCGGGATTGATGATTTGTTCGACCGGTTGCGGTGCGAGATATTTCTCAAGATTGATCTGCGATCGGGCTATCATCAGTGCGAGTCGAGAGGTGGATGTCCCTAGATGCATTCGGACGATGCGGGCATTATGAGTTCGGTCATGTCTTTTGGGTTGACCAATGCTCGTGGTATTCATGGATTTGATGAACCGAGTGTTCAAACCATTTTGGACACGTTTGTGATAGTGTTCATTGATGATATCTTGGTTTATTCTCGCTCAGAGCGGGAGCATGCGAGCATTTGAGGCTGTCTTGTGATTCTCGGACCAGCGGTTATGCGCCAAGTTTTCCAAATGTGAGTTTTGGTTGACTTGATGGCGTTTCTTGGGCATATTGCCGGGTGATGGCATTCAGTGGATCTGGCCAAGATCGAAGCGATCGGGACTTGGCCTAGACCTACTACTCGGCGAGGTTCGCGATTTTACGGGCCTTGCGAGGATATTATCGGTTCGTAGAAATTTTGCTTCTATCTACGCACCATTGACTAGGGTGACTCGGAAGGCAGCCAAGTTTGATGGTGATGCTTGTGGCGGGGTTTCGATTCTTGAAAGAAGGCGGCGGCCGCCCGTTCTTACTCTTCCGGAGGTCGGATGGTTATGTCGTGTATTGTGATCGTCGGGCATCGGGTTGGGATGTGTGTTGATGCAGCATGGCGGGGTTATAGCATATGCATCCGGCGGTGAAGAAACACGAGAACTACCCGCCCGTGATTTGGAGTTGGCGGTGTGATTCACGCTTTGAAGATGCGGAGGCACTATTTGTATGGGGTTCACGTGGATATTTTTACAGACCACAAGAGCCTCAGGTATATCTTCATCGGAGGAGCTGAACTTACGGCGAGGCGGTGGTTAGAGTTGCTTAAGGATTACGATGTTGATATCTGTACCACAGGGAAGGCCAATGTTGTGGCGGATGCTCTTAGTCGTAGGTCGATGGGAGCCTATCGGATGTGCGGCTAGAGAGGAGGACATGGTTCGTGATTTGCATCGATTAGCGAGCCTTGGTGTCCGTTTGATTGATTACGATAGCGATGGGGTTAGAGTTCGTGAGGTTGCCGAGTCTTCCATCGTCGAGAGGTGAAGAGCAGCGATTCGAGGATCGGCTTTGATTCGATATCGTGATCTGACTCTTACGTGAGGCAAGGTCCTTTTGGTAGCTTTGATGGGGTGCTAAGGTTTGAGCGGTGTGTGTTCGGATGTTTCAAGACTTGGCGAGTTCTTGAGGAAGCACCTGGCGCGTGTTACTCTATCCATCGAAGTCGACCAAGATGTACCACGACCTTAGATCGTGTATTGGTGGGATGGCTTGAAGAGGACATTGCGAGTTCGTAGCTCGGTGCGTGTTGTCGGCGGTGAAGGTAGAGCACGAGGCACGGTGGTTTGTTCTGACGATTGAGATCGACACGGAAGTGGGAGGTAATCAACATGGACTTCATCACGGATTACCTCGCACTCGGATGAGACATGATTCTATATGGGTTATCGTCGGCGGTGTGAAATCAGCCCACTTTCTTCCGTCGGGGCGACTTTTGGTGAGGATTATGCGGACTTTATATCAGAGATCGTCGGTGCTGCATGAGTCCCTACTTCCGATCATATCGACGAGAGCCCGGTTCTGGCTAACTTCCGGAGGTCCTTCGAGAGGGTTTAGGGGCGGTGAGCACGAATCTTGCATTTCATCCGAGCAGGCCAGACGAGCGAGCGCACTATCGGACTGCGAGGATATCTGCGAGCTGTGTTATTGACCGGTGGTAGTTGGGAGGATCATTTGCCTCTAGTTGAGTTCGCGTATAATAATAGCTACCACTCGGTATTCGGATGGCGCCTTATGAGGCCTTGTATGGGAGGAAGTGCAGATCGCCTATAGGTTGGTTCGATGTGGGCGAGTGCGGCTAGTGGGACAGATTTGATACAGCGGCGATGGATAAGGTGAAGCTTATCGAGGCGGCTATTGGCATTTCGAGTCGGCAAGTCGTATCACGAGATCATCGTCGTCGGCATCTTGAGTTCGAGGTTCATGATTGGGTTTTCCTAAAGTGTCACCCATGAAGGGTGTGATGAGATTCGGGAAGAAGAAACTTCGGCCCTAGGTACATTGGGCCATTTGATTGTCGCGAGGTAGGCAAGGTTGCCTATGAGTTGGATACGCCATCCGATCGGGCGATGCATCCGGTTTTTCACGTATCTATCTTTGAGAGATGTACGGGGATCCATCTAGGGTACACCCGATTGACGATGTCGGTGTGAGGGTTATCGTATGAGAGATTCCCATAGCGATAGTCGATCGTCGAGTTAGGCGTCTGCGGACGAGGCGTGGCCGTCAAAGTCTTGTGGCGGAACGAGCTCGGGAGGAGATGGCGTGGGAAGCCGAGGAGGACATGAGGCAGAAGTATCCTCACCTATTCCCCACCTCCGGGTAATTCACTTTCCTACTTGTAAATTTTCGTTATCGTTTACGCTAAGTGTTGTTACGTGGCCGTGTGTGGCATTTGCAAGCTGTTTTAGTTATGAAGAATCTTATCGTTAATCGTCTTGGGAAGGAACATTCGGGACGAATGTTTCTAAGGAGGAGAATGTTATACCGTATTTCCGGTATATGCGTAAGGGAATACGTCTAAAAGTCTAGCCTTAAAGTTTAGGCAAAGCGTTTTTGGGCCCAACTCACAAAGCGAATAGTTTTCGACGAAGCGTTTCCACGACTTTCGTAGGGTAAATTCGGCTATGCCATTTCTAATTTTTGCGGATTTTTAGAGGCGAAACATTTTGGACCAGCGGGAGGCGACACTTGTCACCCTCCGATTGATGGACTTGAAATCGTCCATTTGGACGATTTGGACAACGTGAGCACGTTTTTGTGCCTTGTGCACAAGTCAAGGAGTTGGTAGGATATTTGTGTATAGTTAATCCTCACCCTACACTTGCCTTGCACTTGTCTTAATCTTGGCCATTGGTTGGCCACTTCGACCTATAAATACCCGCCCAGAGATGAAGAGTTCTTCATCCACAAATCTTTCAAGTCTTGAAAATCCTCTCCTCTCCCTTTGTAGCCTTTTCGTCCAAAACCTCCCCCTCCCTTGTGAAGGCCCTTGGCGAATACCCCATACAGCCTAGTAGTTTGGCCGAGGCCCCACTAGCCTAGCCAAAAATCTACCCCCTCCCTTGGTAGAAAAGTTGTCTTCTAGTATTGTTATAATGCCCAAATACCTAGCCCAAATCCCTTAGTCCTTAGTAGAAGTTGTGAAGAACTTCTAAGGTTTCTTAGACTCTGGAGCGTACAACCTAGGAGCTAAACCTTGCTCAGCGACTTTATCTAGGATATTATTGGGCTTCTGCAGGGTAACTAATCCTAACCTCTTTTGAATTAGAGAATATTTCTTTGTAGTATTAGAATAAGTATTAAATACTTAGAAGAATATCACGAGAATAGAATTGAACTGTTACCACGGTAGAAGGGTTTAAAGAAGAATAATCAAAGCTGTACTTACATGGAATTTGTTTTCACGATGAACTTATATAGCTCACGGGTAGGAAGTGCTTGACTTTCCATAGAATTGTGAACCTCTGTTTAGAATGACCTTGAGTAGTCTTTGATAGATGTACGTGACTATTATAGGTGACTCTGCGCGCGACATATTGACTTGGCGGTGGTTTTCATTTGAGAAGGTATGTGATTCTTCCTAAAGCATGATATTTTACAATATATATAGATACGGTAGGCGTACGTGTGTTAGCTGAATAATAACTACGGCAATGTCTTTGACTTAAGCACGAATAATACTTACTGCAATGAATGCCTCGGCTTAAGCTTTGAATAATAAAGATCTGAAAGCATTTCATAAGAATACTGAATCATTTTTAACAGAAGAGAACTAATTGGTTTTTAAACAGAAGCTTAAGAGTTATACTAGCTTTATGGGAAGTTAAGTATAACCACTTAAGATTGATAAAAGAAACAGTTTGCCTATGTGTTTATAACAGACTTATATTGAATTGTGAAAAAGAATAATAAGATGGTTTGATAAGTAGACATGATATGATGCTATGTGTGTTAGTGTCTTGTAACGTTTGTGTAAAAGAGTATTCTTGTTGTGCTTATCTTTGTTAACGATAATTTGTTAGGTTAGTGTAACATCACTCACCTCTTGACATATGCAGGGGTTAAGGCGCCTCCGTCTGGGGTAGACTTCGGTGATGCAGGACCATGATTCGAGAATACCTCATGCGGGTCCATGGGACCTATGCGGAGCTACGGGAGTTCCAGGTTAGTGTGCGGGGTTATACCTCATGCGGTATATGTGGCCATGCGGACGACGAGTCCAGGACGATGCCGAGGAGTAGCTACCCTCGATGCGGGGTTATATACCCTATGCGGGCCTATGTGATTGGCCTATGCGGACTACGGGAGTCCAGGATTAGGCTTGCATGGTGATACTACGGGCAATTGGCCTGCCCGATCATTCGCGGCCTAGAAAAGACACATTACAGTTTACCTATTCTTTGCTCTTGTTTGTGATGTGGCACTTATGCGGTTTCCTTGGTTGTTTTATACATACTTGCAAACTGTTTTTAAAATGATATGTTTCATTTAAGTATTTTCTGATTTCATATACTTAGTACTGTTGTCGACCTCCTTGGAGCTGCGTTCATCTGCGGTGGTAAGAGCGGCAGGTGCTAGATCCACATTCTTAGGATCTCTACGTTGGTGTCGGGAGCTCCATCTTTTCCGGAGGCTCTACTTTTGGGTATGATCTCCCTGTTGTAGATAGTTTTGTACAGTCAAGGTATGGCGAGCCTGTCGCCATAGTTGTATATTTCCTTAAGTGCGTAGTCATGTTATGCGATTATCGGATGTAGCGCTAAACCATGTTTATATATATATCGAAAGCGTGTTTTCTCACATAAGCGTGTGTCTTATTTTATAAAGCGTTTCATGTCTTGCTTTATATTTCACGATTACTCGATATATGACTACTTGGGTGCCGGTGAGGCACGATCCACGAACCGGGCAGTCGTGACACTTACTATCCGCTTATGCTACTTACTAATGCATTAACTTATGGTATTCTTCTTTTGGAGAAAGCAGGTTTACGAAATCGTTTTATACTCCCGTTAAGTTATATAAACATGACGATGTGCACCTTACCTACCTTCGGTGATAAGGATAACTCTATAGGAGGATTAAGAACAAAAACCTAGTTGGCCGTCACGCCTGATGCGCAAAATTAGGGTTGTTAAGCCTCTCATCAACGCTACATAAATAATTGAGGTATTTTCATCCCCAATCCAAGAATGTCTACCCAACTTACAGCATATTCACAATCCCCCCCTTTCGGAATCTGATTAGAAATCATATAGTGATAATTAGTTGTCAATTAATTACCAAGAATTCAACTCAATTATTGGATAGATCTCACAATAAGAAAAATAACCATAAGCATGCATTAATTTATAACATAAGTTTCTAGCAATTCAACATGGAAAGCCCTATAAGAGAATTAGTTCCTAGCCATTGTCATGACAAGAACTAATTCCATGTTCATCATACAAAATAGAAATAAAGAACAAGAAAGGGAAAAGAAATTACTAAACTAATGGTATCCAATCTCCAAGCAAAAGTCTTGTGTTGTGCAAGAAGGGGAACACTCAAAAACTGCCTAGGGTTCTCCTTTTATAGGCTGAAAACCGCCTCCCTCTTTTCCTTCAGGCCTGGCCCAGAATTTCGTCAAAAGACCTAATTTTTCCGCGTCGGCGCCGCGGCGCCGGAAGTTCTGCAATCCGTCGGGTGTTTTGGCGCCGCGGCCCTGATATCTGCTGTCTGAGGGCGCCGCGGCGCTGCATCTTCTGTAGCTCCTCGGATGTTTAGGCGTCGCGGCCCTGCATTTGGCGCCGCGGCGCTGAGTCTTCTGTAGCCTCTCTGAATAGTGGGCGCCGCGGCCCTGCTGCAGTGCGAGGCGGCGCTGATGCAGATTTTACCCTCGTTCGCCACTTTCTCTGTTTCCAGCTCTGGCATCTCCTCTTTTGCCCTCTTTTTGCTCCTTTTCCGCCATTTGGCCATTTCAACCATTTTGACTCAAAAGAAAGAAAAACTATCCTAATACGACACTTATATGTGCAAAACGGGACAAAAGACTAACTAAAACTGACTCAAAAGGTGTATATAAAATACACCGATCAAATACCCCCAAACTTAACCTTTGCTCGCCCTCGAGCAAATATAGAAAGAAATAATATAAAAGACTCAAAGAACGAAAAATAAAAGACTCACTGCCATTGATCACTTTTGCTGCATAAGTGTTAACTAGAAAAACATGAAGGTTAGCAGAATAATATGTAGGAACATATAGCATGAAATTTCAGCACATTAAGCTAGATATTTCGCAAACTCATATTCATCATGCTTAATGGAAGTCAATATACTAAATCATGCATCTAAATTCAAGAATTCCTATGGCATGCTTACTTGCTATTCTCCACTAATTCTGGATATGCATAAAAGAGATCTTCAGGACTTTTAAGGGTTGTAATGTAGGCTTAGGTATAGGTAGGTAAAAATAGGCAATTTAGGCTCATTTCGTGTACCATAAGCTCTTTTAGCTTTTCAATATTTCCCTTTTTCTTTTTGTTCTTTCCTTCACTTCGATTCTATTTTCCCCCTCTTTTGTTTTGGGAGAGTGAAGTATATAATAATGACAAGCACCCCCAAACTTAGGCTTTTGCCTATTTCTTATTACTTTTGTATTGGGGTGCAACAGACTTATTCACTCTTTTTGTCTTTTTTTTTTTAACACAATGTATTCCACTATTTTCATATTTTCACTTATGGTACAATTTGTGGGAATATAGGGTGTCAAAGAAGAAGTTTCAAATTTAGGCTCAATGGGGCTGACTAGGGATATTTTTGTAAAGTACGGGATAGAAAAGAATGGTAAGAATTGACTATCAAAGAAATGGTGAGTCATCTCCTAACATGCATATCCTAACTATTTAGCCTCGAATAGCAAGCAATCATAACACATAAGTATTTATCATTTAGCATGCATAACTCAAGCAAAAACTCCAAATAGGCAGTTACGTGAGTTTTGGCATATCTAACAGGTGTTTAGATAGTTGCTTCAATTAGTTACATTATTCCACCTTACTTCACTAGGTGTTTCTAGCAACTCTGATACATGATATTTGACAGACAATTATGACTCAAAATTCAAAAAAAAAAATTGGTGACTCAAAATAAACATAAAAACAATCAAAAAGACTTAAGTAACACATAACATGACACAAAGAAAATAAAACACAAATAAAACACCCCCAAACTTAAATCACACATTGTCCCCAATGTGTGTAGACTCAAAGACAGTAAAAGAATTAAGACACTTACAAACTTTGGCTAAAATGGTGGTGGTGGCGGTGGATAATGCATCGACCATTAGTTGAACAAGGAACTCAACTCGTTGATTTGTTGCCTTGTTTCTTGTTGTCCTTGTACTACTGTGTCCAAGGTCTGCATCATCCTCATCTGATTTTGATACAATTGCTCCATCGTGGGCGTTGGAGGTTCTGCTCCTGTGGTTGGCCGGTGGCTGGGTCACGCCTCATGTGAGCCCTATTTCGGACTCATCTTCGTCCATGGCGGCCTCTGCTGCTGCTGCTTCTTTGCTGGTTGTACTCTCCGTGCATTTCTGGGGGCTTGGGTCCGGGAAAGAGTGCACTATCCCACAGGACACCGGCAGTTGGTTTCTCTCATGAGTGTCAGTGGGTAGTTTTGGGACCGCACTCATGTGACATAGCTTGGTGATAACTGAGCCATGTCCCAATCCGCTTGTTGTTACCAACCTGCTGATTTCCTCAATGCTCTACACTATTTCTTTCCCCACATCAATCGTCAACCCCCTCATAATTCCATATATCAGTTTAATCCTATCCTCTGGCACTCTGGTGAAGTGCGTGGATGGAATCATGCGGGCGCTGACGAAATATAGTCAACCTTTGGCTACTTTGTTGAATTGACACCTGTTCAGTGCTCTTGACCCATTTCTTCCAATATCAAAAACAGCCCCATGGTAGCTCACGGTGTCTGCAACGGCATTCCAGTCGATGTGGTCAATTTTGAACCGTGTTCTAAAGTGATTTCAATCACTTCTTTCTTCAACATCAAGCTGTTTTTCGATTGTATATTTATATCTTCTCATCGCAGCACATAGTGTCCCCTTACAAGCATCCACTTTCCACCTCGGAAAATTGGCATAAAATTCACGCATTGTTGTGTTTCTTGGTGCTATCTTCTCGGATTCACAAATTTCCTCCACTCCTTAACTCGATCATCGCTGAATGGGCTCATAAACATCTTCTTCCCGTATGACTCCTCTGGTAGTCCATTCCCTTCTACGGTATTAAAGTGCAGTATCGAAGCTTTTGTATCTTTGGTAGGCTTGGTAGCTCACAAACCTATTTTCATCGTATTGTGGGGTTGGGGTGGATGTGGAGCCTCTTCTCTTCCTGGTGGCCATGGTTTAAAATAGTTTTATGGAGCTTTTCAATTTAGTGGCACAAATGTTTCCTACACAATCTACAACTAGCAGCGAACACAACACCCCCAAACTTCAACTTTTCTACCCAATATCCACACTCCTTTTCTACTCTTTTCTCCAAGCTTCACAATCAATTTTTCAGTACCCAATTACTTCAACTACAATACTCCTTCAAACTACTACCTCCTGTGACTTCAGTAAAGGATTCAAGAACAGAAAAAAATTACCTTTTATGAGAAGCTTGGTGTTCTTGTTTCTAATGGTGGTTTGAGGCTATGGAATGGAGCTTTGTTGGTTGAGATGGCTAAGGGTTTTTAGGAATTTAAGAGTTTTGGTTGTGGTTGGGTTTAATTTGTGGAGGATTTGTGGGAAAATTTTGGAATTTCGTGGGTTTTTGGAGAGGAAGGGTTAGGTTTTTGAAATTGGATTTGGGGAAATCGATTGCAGGCGTTTTAAGTTACGGATTCCCGCTTGATCTGCGGCCTGCTTTTAGCGCGCGGCTGAACTCTGCGCTCGCCGGGACTTCTGCGCCACGGCCATTACGAGCGCATGGCTAAATTTGGCAAATTTTACGGAATTTTTGGCGCTGCGCTCTGGCGCCGCGGCGTATGGCCTCGCTCTGCGCTGTTGATTCTTTTGGCGCGCAGCCTGCTCTGGCGCGCGGCCTACTGCAAATTACGGCTTTTCTTGATTTTTCGCCTTGATTTATTTCCACTGTACTATCAATCACGGCCTGAAACCACAAGAACCCAAGACCGTGAGACTGTTCTTAGACAACATAAAATAAACTAAAGGCAGAAATTAAAATAACATAATTGAAAACGTTGGGTTGCCTCCCAAGTAGCGCTGTCTTTAACGTCTTTTAGCCGGACGCAAGTTCCTTAGCCTTAATAACCCTGGGGTGGGTTAAGCCCCCAACCTATCCATTTCCTCCACATTTGGCGTTTTCTTTTTCTTCTTCTTCTTAGCATTATCAGTGGGGAGTTCAGGAATACTTACCTCCTTTAGTGGCATTTCAGCAAACCATGCTTGCTTTCTTGGGCTCATCGCTCTTTGGTTGACTTGTATTGGCTCGCATGGGGGTTTGATGGTGTTGATTGCAAAGCACTCGCTCATTGTTGGTGGCTCGATAGCGTGTTTAAAAACTTTAAACACCATTTCTTGAACTCCACCCCAGTGTTAATTCTCCTCTTTCAACATCAATCAAAGCTCTCCCGTTGCTGGAATGGCCTCCCGATATGATAGGGATTTCGCGTCTTCTTCCATATCAAGAATGAGGAAGTCTGCAGGAAAGAAGAATTTTCCTACTTTCACAATCACGTCCTCGATCTTGCCTCTTGGATGAACCACTGTCCTGTCGGCTAGTTGCAGGCTTATTGTGGTTGGTTTGGCCTCACCCAACTCGATCTTTTAAATGCGATAGGAATTAGATTTATACTTGCCCTAAATCACATGAGCTCTGTTGCAAGTTACCTGTCATCGTGCAAGGTAGTGTAAAGCTCACGGATCTTTTAGCTTTGGTGGCAACTTTTACGCAAGATAGCACTACACTCTTCTGTCGGTGCTACTATTTCGTGATTCGCGCTAACCTTCTTCCCCAAAATCTCCTTCATAAACTTGAAATAGGAGGGCATCTGCTCTAATGCTTCTATGAAAGGTATGTTGATATCTGACTTTGAATGTCTCCAAAAATTTGGAGAATTGTTTATCAACCGCCTTTCATTTGTAGTCTCTGGGGAAAGGGATCTTATGTATACTCCTTCTCGGAGTTTTCTACTACTGAGTGGGCTCAATCACCTTCTCTTTCTAACTCTGCCTTCTTCTCAACTCTTTGCGGTATTTCTTGCCCAATTGTTTCGCTTCTCAATTACCTTTGGCATTGCTCCTTGGATTTACCTCTGTGTTGCTTAGCAATGTCCCGCGTATTTCTTTGTTTACTGCTTTGCTAGTGACCCACTTGAGTTTCCAAGTTCTGAATGAGGAT
Organism: Przewalskia tangutica; assembly: GCA_029844215.1. Taxonomy (NCBI): domain Eukaryota; kingdom Viridiplantae; phylum Streptophyta; class Magnoliopsida; order Solanales; family Solanaceae; genus Przewalskia; species Przewalskia tangutica. The sequence continues at coordinate 114,627,090 of CM056727.1, forward strand.
CTAGCACGTCATGGTAGGTCTTGGCATTGTGAGTCTTTATCGCGTTTGCTTCAGCTCGTCGGCTTTTGTTCTTGAACGGTGCATTGAGCTGTTGATCTTGTGGGGCTTGAATGAAGAGGCTGATTACGGTCTGCTTGGTTACGATGCGGCCCCTGTATTGGTTCTGCGCCTGGTATTGATCTGTTGCCCTTGGTATTGGTTCTGCGGTTACGGTGCTGGATTCTGCTGCCCGGTCTCTCTCATGAGAAGTTTGGGTGGTTCCTCCACCACGGATTATACGTGTTGGAGTAGGGGTTGTTCGTTGCCTCGATAATTACCTATGGCACGACACTCTGCTGCTCGTGGGTATATTGTTGGGATCATTGAAGGACACCTATCAAATGTATGTGGGCCACCACGTATCTCATGACTTTTAGGCATCTGCACCGCATTTATCGACATTTGTATGTTCTTTGCATTGTTTAGCTAGAAGGGCCACTTGGGCATTCAGGCGGCAATAGCATCTATTTCGTGGACTCCATTCTTCTCCCACATCGACCTGCAAATGCGTGACATGGTTGTTAGTGGCCATATCTTCTAATAACTCATGAGCGTCGTGGGTTGTTTTCCTCATGAATGCTCCACCTGCTGCTGCATCTATGATGGTTCTGGTTGTACTGCTCAGCCCGTTGTAGAAGATGTGGACCAAGTTCCACAACTCAATGCAATGGTGTGGGCACTTTCTCTGTAGATCTTTGAACCTTTCCCAAGCTTCATATAAGGACTCTCCATCTGCTTGGTAAAAGTTGTTCAACTCCTCTCGATTTCTTTGCTTTACGGGGAAAGAACTTGGCTAGGAATTTACGTGCGGTTTCTTGCCATGTAAAAATCGAATCGTGGCAGGAATTCAACCATACTTTTGCTCTATCCTAAGTGAGAAGGGAAAGAGCCTCAATCTGACGGCATCATCGATGCGTCGTTATATCGAGCGTTGCACATAGCTCGAAATTAGCTATGTGCATATGTGGATCCTCCGACGGCGATCCTCGAATTGCCTTTGTGTCTGTACCATCTTCGAAATTGCGGTTTTATCTCGAAGTTGTTGGCTCTGTGCGGGGAGCCTAATGCATGTCGTGCTCCATTTACTCTTGGCGACATAGTCTCCCAAACTTCTTTACGGTGGACTTGGACTCTCTCTTCCACGTCTATTGGCGCTTGCCTAGGTATTCTGGATGGGGTTGATTCTCTCTAACCCTTCTCCCATCCGTTGTTGTTACGAGCCGTTCATCTCTAACAAGGTTGCAATCCGATTCTTTACATTACATTTGCGGTTTTCTCAATTTCTGGATTGAAGGGAACAAGAGTGTCTGCTCCTTTTCTCCTTCGCATAAACTGACTTCCTGAAATAGATCAAAAACAGACAACAAATCACGGCACCTCGAATTTTCAAAAGAAAAACGTAAAAATTAAAAATTAAAAGAAAAGTTAAAAACCAAATTAGAAATTAAAAAATAGACAAATTTGATATTGAACTATGCCTAATCCGACATGGCGCCAAAAACTTGATGCGCGGTAAGATGCACACTTTAGCGCAAGTGCGTTATCGTGACAAGTAATATAGTCTTGATAAGACCGAATATCGTCCTCAAGGATTAGGGTTCAATTACCAACTATCTATTTTTTGGTATCTATTTGGTAAATTGATATTTAGATTTGTTGTTTATAACTAAGGATTATAAAAGCTATTTAACTAAAAGGGTTTACTTCAGTGATGATGAGAATAGGGCTTCCATGTATCCTTATTATCCGCTTATGCTACTTACTAATGCATTAACTTATGGTATTCTTCTTTTGGAGAAAGCGGGTTCTGAAATCGTTTTATACTCCGTTAGGGTTATATAAACACTCAACCCAAGATGTGCACCTTACCTACCTTTCGGTGATAAGGATAACTCTATGGGAGGATTAAGAACAAAAACCTAGTTGGCCGTCGCGCACGATGCGCAAAATTAGGGTTGTTAAGCCTCTCATCAACGCTACGTAAATAATTGAGGTATTTTCATCCCCGATCCAAGAATGTCTACCCAACTTACAACATATTCACAATCCCCTTCGAATCGATTAGAAATCATATAGTGATAATTAGTTGTCAATTAATTACCAAGAATTCAACTCAATTATTGGATAGATCTCACAATAAGAAAAATAACCATAAGCGTCGTTAATTTATAACATAAGTTTCTAGCAATTCAACATGGAAAGCCACTATAAGAGAATTAGTTTCTAGCCATTGTCATGTGACAAGAACTAATTCCATGTTCATCATACAAAATAGAAATAAAGAACAAGAAAGGGAAAAGAAATTACTAAACTAATGGTATCCATCTCAAGCAAAAGTCTTGTGTTGTGCAAGAAGGGAACCTCAAAGCGCCTAGGGTTCTCCTTTTATAGGTGAAAACCGCCTCCTCTTTCCTTCAGCTGGCCCAAAATTTCGTCAAAGACCTAATTTTTTCAGCGTCGGCGTCGCGCCCTGAGCGCCGCGCGGCTGAGTTCTGCAATCCGTCGGGTGTTTTGGCGCGGCCCGATATCTGTGCGAGGCGCGCGGCGCTGCATCTTCTGTAGCTCCTCGGATGTTTAAGCGCCGCATGACCTGCGTTGGCCGCGTGCCAGTCTTCGTAGCCTCTACGAATAGTGGGCCGCGACCTGCTTTTAGTGCGGAGGCGCGCGGCTGATGCAGATTTTACCCTCGTTCGCCACTTTCTCTGTTTCCAGCTCTGGCATCTCCTCTTTTGCCCTCTTTTTGCTCCTTTTCCGCCATTTGGCCATTTTAACCATTTTGACTCAAACGAAAGAAAAATTATCCTAATACGACACTTATATGTGCAAAACGGGACAAAAGACTAACTAAAACTGACTCAAAAGGTGTATATAAAATACACCGATCAGACAACAAAAGGACCAAGGGTTGGACCACAAAAGATCCGACTAAGATAACAACACAAAAGTTGATAACTTAGCAAGTTTGAGAAAACTAAAATATATTTCATAAAATTTCAATGTCCCCTTACATCAATTACATTTCATATTTATACTAGTTCTAGACCTTCTAGAAGAGGAAAATGGAAAGACACAAATATGGCACTCGGCCGAATGGGAAAGGGGAAGGTGTTCGACCGGTTTGGGAGAAGGGAAAAGGCCCAACTCTTCATGTTCCCTAGGCCACTCTTTTGTGTAATCCATGTAGATAAGTGCATGAACTAGCTAGTTCATGAATTACCTCCTTGTGGCACGTTGGAAGCTTTTAATTCTAGATGGTTCTTGGCCTAGTCACCTCATCCTATTACATGGCCTAGTAATGAAGCTATAAGGAAATTAAGCTAGAAATTAAAATAAGCTAAAAGTTGGTCTCGGCCAAGACCTACATAAAAGCTGAAAATTAATGTCACTTGGCTTGGATCTTCAAGTCTTTTCTTTAATTCCACGTCATACTCCGTTCCACGTTAGGCATGTCACCATAGGATGATTAGCACACTCCTAGCAAATCACATTGTGACTCATATTGGAAACTTAAGTTCACGGCCTTCTTTTCTTGTGTGGTTTCCACTATTGCATTTTATTACATTCGAAATTATATTTCTGATTTTGATACTTCCCCACAAAATTTACTTCTTCCTTGGTTTGAGATAAAAATTGTTCCATCATAGGATTTACTGGACTGAAAATTGCTCATGTCCTATATAGGTTGGTTGCACAAACTATCCTATCTGAACACAAACCATTGGTCGAACCATAATTTGTTGAGAATCAACATCATAAACTTGTTTCAAAGTCATCTCGTTCAGCTATTTGTGTGCTAATCCAAATTTTGTTTTCAGTTGCAGGCCTATTTAATTCCTAATCACCCTGTATAACCCCAGACATAATGTCGCCAAAAGTAGCTCTCTTGATATCCCATATTGAGGAAACATCAGCAACATCTTCTTGAATTTTGACTAAGCCTGATATAGAGACTCAACATCCTTCTGCTGATGAACGTTCAGGATAGCTTTCCTCAATCTAGCCTGCTTCACCGGTGTGAAATATTCTTCCAGGAATGCTTCTAGGATTTCATCCCATTTACGTGTGGACCTGGGTGGAAGATCGTTCAACCATTGAGTTGTTTCCCTAGATAGTGAGAAGGGAAACAATCTAAGTATTATTGCATCTTTTGACACTTTGTTCTGTTTGGACAACGTGCAGACAGACAACACATTCTTCATATGAGTTTGCAGGTCTTCATTATCCCGTCTGCTAAACAACCCTTTATTCACCAACATTTGAAACATCAGTTGTGTCATGAAAATGGCTGTTGCCCCTACAGCTGGTCAGATGATTGCATTTGCATACCCGGAGTTCACTCACAAGATCCTCCTCTAGTAGAACGCCAAAAACGTTGTGTGCAATTTTGGCCATTGTACTGAAACACTCCCAAACAAATTAATTGGTCCAGAATGAGTAACACAAATAACAGATTAAGACTATATCACTAATTACTCTCCGGCGACGACACAAAATTATGATAACGCTCAATAGTACCCTCGTAAACGAGTAAAAGGATCATCAGAGTAATTATCGAAAACATTTCCGAGTTGAATTCCACAAAGAGCAATTATATGAGGTTGTTAAGTAAGTTCGTTTATCTATGCGTAACACAGTGCCAATTTCCTTTTTAAAGTGATTTTAATTAATACTACAACCTAGAATTATAAACTAACAAATAAGAATGCAAAGTAAAGATAGGTTGTAATCAATAGAAGATAACAAATAAGAATACATAGTAAAAATATGTTGTAATCAATAGAAGATAAAGCTAGGGTTCCACCGCCTGCATTCATTCAACTTCATTGATTCATGTGGATTGGTTATTAGAGACTATTTATTAGGCTACCTTTCTTCATACGCCATGGTCTCCCTACATAGATGTATTTTTACTTAACTCATATCCCTATTCGTTAAGAATGAACTAGTGATTATTCCAGAAAATTGACGGTACGAGATAAACTATTCCTAGCAATCTCTTTTGGTTAGACGATCTAATTTTTTAGGCAATCTAGTCAATCCGCTAATTGAATCAAATCCTAGATACAGTCTTTTTTCCTAATTAAATTAGAATAATTAAAATGCTAATTCTTAATACCACGAACGAATCAAGAAGCAAAATGAATAACATAGATTTGGCTTAAACCCTAGATAGGTGTTTAGCCGCTCATGATTAGGTCACAAACGAATAATCAAGAAGAACGCTTCATATTAATCATGAAAATAGAAGAAAAGAGTTTGGAAAACGTACACAAGTCTGGATTCCTCCATACTTGCGTTGCTATTCTTCACAACATTCTCCAAGGGTTTCTAGTGTTATCCCAAAAAAAAAGATAATAAAAACGAACTAAGTGTTGCTATTTAAAATAAATTACAAATATTAAAATTTCTAGATAAAAATTGCCCCTAGATGCTTATATGTGCGTATAGACCTCTGTGGGGTCGTAGCCGTCTCTTCTGGCTGCAGAGGTATCTGTTGGATCGTAGAGATATACCTATATTCATTGTAGACATCTATGTTGGCTGCAGATGTCTCTGGTGGGATCGCAGATATAAACCTCTTCTGGTCGTAGAGGTCTCTGAGACGTCTCATACATAACAATTTTTTACTTCGGGGTTGATTTCACATTTTATCTCTTTTTCACTTCTTTATCATTTTTTTCTTCTACAACGTCTATTGATCCACACACATGAAACGCGATGAATTGCATAAGTTTGGGCACAACCACAAAGTGGCCAAAAGGCTTGCAATTGTGGTATGGCCATTTCTCCCACCTTCGCAATTGCGATGGCCTATATGCAATTGCAGCCTAGCGCTTAATTGTGGTGGATGTATCTGTAATTGCGACACACAAAAATAAAATAAAATTTGGAACATGCTAAAATGTGATTTTTGTCCAAGCACTTGAGGACTTGAATCCCAACCCATACCATCCCCACATGTCCTAAAATATTATATGGACCTGTGGGAATTCTCGAATCAAGGTCCTGGATATAAATACTCAAAATGAGGGGTTGAGATGTTACACGAAACTCATCCGAGCCCCTCGGAACCAACCCAAATCATGCCAACAAGTGACGAAATACTATATCTATTTATGCAAAAATTTATAACATGAAATAGAGTGCAAATACTCATAACGAGGGGTTGGGTTATGACAGTAGCAAGAATAATTGCATGCAGAAAGGATAATTTAAGAAGTAATAGAACACATGTAAGTTTTAACAGTTTCATCCACTAGAAATTAGAAGAAAAGCAATGCATTGGGTATATGAATTTGGTTTATCTTCTATACACCATTAGTGTAAAATATATACACTACTAGGTTAATTTTAAGATAGCTACCCACATAGTGGAATTAGAAAGAATTTTAACTACTGTTATACTATTAGTGTAAAGCTATTTTTGAACTGCAGATGTATAAGTTAAATCCACCTGAAAAATAAAGTAAGTAATATTCATAACAAGTGATATTACTGTTAAATAGTGGGTCCAGCCGTGTTGCTTATGCCCATGTACCGTGTGGGGCCCTTCCCCTTTTCTTGTGTATTTGGTAAATATTAAAGTTAGGTTTGTACCTTAATTAGTAGTGTAATATTACCATAATTGTAAAGTTAGTCTTCAAATAGAATAGGGATTTCTAGGTAGAATAGAAAGAGGATCTTCATTGTAACTTGTATATATATCCATTTCATTAATAAGAATAATCAAGGAATTATTTCTTTCATGGTATCAAGAGTCTAGGTTCTCTTTAACCTGCTTCCGCTCCTCAAAATATCTTCTTCTTTTTTCCGAAATTTTGCCCTAATTCTCGAGTTTTGTGGGTTCTTTCTCCTTCACCAATACCGAATATCTTCTCTTCCAAAAACCTTTCTCACAAATTCCCTTCTCTGAATCTTGCTATTTCCTATGGCTGATAAGAACACTTTTCATTCTGCCCTCTCGGTTTCTAACATCAAGAGCGACATCCCTATTGTTCTTGATCTTGAAAACGTCCAATATGGGACGTGGGCGAAATTATTCAAGATTCATGCTAAAGCACATAAAGTTCTTCACCACATCATCTCTCATCCTCCTTCAAAGGAGGGTGATGAGGCGTCTACATCTAATGTGCCCACTCAAGAAGCAGACCTGGGACATGCTTGATTCCAAGGTTCTTCAGTGGATTTATGCCACTATCTCATTGGATCTCTTACAGACGATTATGGAACCCAACTCTACAGCTATGACGGCGTGGAACCGTTTGCGTGACATATTTCAAGATAACAGTCATTCTAGAATTGTTATTCTTGAGCAGAAATTTTCGCAAGTGGCTATGGCAAATTTCCCAACGTCTCTGCTTATTGCCAACGCCTCAAGGACTTGGCGGATCAACTTCGCAACGTGGGTTCTCCTGTTTCTAATAGTCGTGCAGTTCTTCGAGATAGTTGCGGCAGTCCGAGAGGCCTATAATGGTGTTGCTTCAGTTATTCGACAGAGTAGCACCTTTCCAGAGTTCTATCAGGCCCGTTTCATGCTTACATTGGAAGAAGCTGGCTTGGCTAAGAAAGCAGCGATTGGGAGTAGTCATGTCGGTATGGTGACTGCTTCCAATTTTTCTCCTTCCAATCCAACCCAAAGTTACAACAACGGAGGTGGTAAGAAAGGCCAGAATAAGAAGAATAATGGCAAGATTCGTGGCGGCAATAACCGACAACGGCGATCGTGGAGCCGCGAGGCCCCCCGGAAAGTGGCGGTGGGTCCTAACACCTCGCGGCGCCACGGCCGACCTTACGGCCGCGGCTCGATGTCGTCCACGATACTCGCCTCGACCCAGCTTCTACCTAGTCCAGACTCTTGGGTTCGGACGGCGTATGGCGATCTCGGCGATCTAGTATACTGGGCCTCGCCATCAGGCTCACCTCACAGTGGGACATACTCGGACCGACATTGAAGCAGCGATGCACACACTTGGCTTGACTCAACCGGACCCTAATTGACATGGACACCGGCGCCACTAACCACATGACATTCGATCAAGGTACTCTCTCGTCTTATTCCAATTTGAGCACTAATCGTGGTATAATTATTGGTAATGGCAATTCTATTCCAATTAATGGTTATGGTCATAAAACCTTGTCCCCTCCTCATCCACCACTTGTCTTGAAAAATACCCTTCATGTTGATCGGTGTATTTTATATACACCTTTTGAGTCAGTTTTAGTTAGTCTTTTGTCCCGTTTTGCACATATAAGTGTCGTATTAGGATAGTTTTCCTTACTTTTGAGTCAAAGTGGTTAAAATGGCCAAATGGCGGAAAAGGAGCTAAAAGAGGGCAAAAGAGGAGATTTCAGAGCTAAAAACAGAGAAAGTGGCGAACAGTGAAACCAGCCGCGGCCTCACTGCGATCATGCGCGAGGCGGCGCCCACTATCCAGAGGCTGCGAAGACTTCGGCGCGCTCATAACGGCAGTGCGGTCGCGGCGCTAAACATCCGAGAAGCTACAGTTGCGGCCGCGGCTCTCGAACAGCAGAATCGGCGCGGCGCCAAATCATCCGATGGATTGCAGAAGTTCCGCTGGCGCTGCGAACATGCGGCGCGGCCACGCGGAAAAATTAGGTTTCCAGACGGATTTTGGGCCAGGCCTGCAGGGAAAAGTTGAGGCGGTTTTCAGCCTATAAAAGGAGAACCCTAGGCAGTTTTTAAGAGTTCCCCTTCTTGCACAACACAAGGCTTCTTGCTTAGAGATTGAAGACCATAGTCTAGTAATTTGTTTTCCTTTTCTTTTCTTTATTTCAGTTTTTGTATGATGAACATGGGATTAGTTCTTGTCATGTCAATGGCTAGGAACTAATTCCTCTATAGGGTTTTCCATGTTAATTCTCTAGAAACTTATGTTATGAATTAATGCATGTTTATGGTTATTATTCTTCTTTGAGAGATCTATCCAATAATTGCGTTGAATGCTTGGTAATTAATTGACAACTAATTATCCTTATATGATTTCTAATCAGACTCCGAAAGGGGGGGATTGTGAATATGCTGTAAGTTGGGTAGACATTCTTGGATTGGGGATGAAAATACCTCAATTATTTATGTAGCGTTAATGAGAGGCTTAAAACCCCTAATTTTGCGCATTGTGCGTGACGGTTAACTAGGTTTTTGTTCTTAATCCTCCTATAGAGTTATCCTTATCACCGAAAGGTAGGTAAGGTGCGATCTTTGAGGTTGAGTGTTTATATAACCCTAACGGGAGTATAAAGCGATTTCAGTAAACCTGCTTTCTCCGAAAGAAGAAGACCATAGTTCGTTGCATTAATAAATAACATAAGCAGATAGTTGAAGAGACATGGAAGCCCTATTCCCATCACAACTGAAATAAACCTATAGTTAAATTAGCTTTTATAATCCTTAGTTAAAAACAACAAATCTAAATATCAATTTACCAAATAGATACCAAAAAATAGATAGTTGGTAATTGAACCCTAATCATGAGGGCGATATTCGGTCTTATCAAGACTATACTACTTGTCACGATAACGTGCACTTGCGTTTAAAGTGTGTGCATCTTACCGCGCATCAAGTTTTGGCGCCGTTCTTGATTAGGCATAGTTCAATATCAAATTTGTCTATTTTTAATTTCTAATTTGGTTTTAATTTTATTTTAATTTTTAATTTTTACGTTTTTATTATTTTTGGAAAATTCGAGGTAGTGATTGGTTGTTTGTTTTGATCTATTTGAAATCGGTTTATGCGAAGGAGAAGAGGAGCGGACACTCTTGTTCCCTTGATCCAGAGATTGAGAAAACGCAAAGCGAGCGAAAGAATCACGGATTGCACTTTGATAGAAATGGGCGGTGCTCAAAACAATAACATGATGAGAGAAGGGTTAGGTGAAAATCAACATAACCCGGGAATGCCTCGGCAAGTACGATGGGCGTGGAGGAGAGAGTCCAAATCCAGCGAGAAAGAAGTTTGGGGACTATGTCGCCAAGAGTGAATGGAGCACGACATGCATTAGGCTCCTGCACAGAGCCAACAACTTCGAGATAAAGCGGCGATTCGAGCATGAGTACGGCCTGCGATGCAATTTGGAGGATCGCCATGGAGGATCACGTATGCACATAGCTAATTTCTTGGAGCTATGTGCAACTTTCGGAATATAACGGCGTTCACGATGATGCCGTCAGTTGAGGCTCTTTCCCTTCTCACTCGGGGATAGAGCAAAGTATGGTTGAATTCCTGTAGGCGATTCAATTTTTACATGGCAGAGGCGCACGAAATTCCTAGCCAAGTTCTTTCCCCGTGTAAGCGGCAAAGCGAGAGGAGTTGAACAACTTCTACCAAGCGGATGGAGAGTCCTTATATGAAGCTTGGGAAAGGTTCAAAGATCTACAGAGAAAGTGCCCACACCATTGCATTGAGTTGTGGAACTTGGTCCACATCTTCTGACGGTGGCGGTACAAAGAGAACCATTATAGACGTGGAAGGTGGAGTGTCACGACCCGACCCGGGGCGCGGCGGTACTCTACAGGTACCACATCGGTATATGTCGAGAGAATAGCGTGAACATACATAACACATAACTTATAAAAGGTAAACATCACCGCGGTAGATAAAAGGCCTTTCCATAAAACATTCTTAAACAAAAGTATAGTAGTACAACGGGTTCTTATAGCCCAAAACACATAGGTGACCACGGACCTTAAAGATAATAAGCGTGGCGGGACGGGGCCCGCCATACCACGAATGTACAAAATACCTATGGCATCGTGGAATATACGTACGATGATCAAGCTTAGGAGGAATGCTTCCGACAGGAATAGTGATCCTAGAACGAGGATCCTCAATCGCTTACCGCCTGCGTCGTGAACGCAGCCAGAAGGGGGTCGTTACACAATATGTACCAAGTATGTAAAGTGGAAAATCTGTAATAATGATATCATAAGTCTAAGAGTAAGTTGGAGTCATGGAAGACAATAAAATACCTTTTCTTGTGCCTTACTAACAATGAGAGTGAGTATATATATATAATCTGCATAAAATAGGGCCTTAGGATCAAAGCAGGTACCTCGCGTAGTATCAATAAGCACCCCTACTCACGGGACTATTTCACCGCATAGGTCCCGGGGACCGCGTGAGGTATTCCTCGCATAGGTTGTACCGCGCGTGGGACTATTTCACCCGCGTAAGCCCATAAGGACTCGCGTGAGGTATTCCTCGCGTCATGGGTAGCAAATCCACGGAGCAGGTGGTATAACGATCTTGGAGACTTACCCGCCGGATATACTCTTACCCGGCGGATGGTATAACGATCTTGGGGACTTTCCTCGGATATACTCTACTGGCTGGCGGATGGTATAACGATCTTGGGGCTTGCCCCTCAGATATACTCTTACACTGAAGAAGGTGGTATGACGATCTTGGGGCTTGCCCCTCAGACATACTCTTACCCTGGAGAAGGTGGTATAACGATCTTGGGGCTTGCCCCTCAGATATACTCTTACCCTAGCTCAAACTGTCAACATATCATAATCATAAATAAGTTAAGAAAACTTATAACTTCTTATTAGTCTTGTTCATATACCCTCTCATTTTAGTTTACTTAAGGCACTTAATCATATCTTTAATAAAGGAAAATCGGGAATTTAACCCAAGTACTACATACTTCAATTCTTTTAAAAGTGACTCTTCTTTATACATAAAAACCCTTGGGCAATTTATGCCTTAAAACCAATTTGCCTCTTCATATACTTATCTTACTTTAGAGTAAATCTCTTCTCCTTAACCTTTTATGAAGCTAATAAACCAACTTCCCATAAAGTTGTTATATTAACTCTATACTTTAGTAAAATCATACTTTTCCCCTAACCAAGGGACTTATACATTCTTAAAACGAAATAAGTCATTATATACTTAAAACAAGTAAGAATACCAAATCTTGTACGTCTACCGTACTACATAGTTTCATCTATTCATGCTCAAGAGATAGGAAAGTTTCACATACCTTTTTGGTCAATCCACTTGCTAAGCTCAACTACCGCAAGTAATATTTCGACCTATAATAATCATGATACGTTTATTAACCTCTAATTTCAATGTAGAATAATCTAAACTCAAAGCCACTAAATTCTATGGAAAATTGGGCATCATTTCCTTTGTTTCTACATACTTTGCCACCTTTCTCAAGGCCGAATTTATCATCCAAACGCCACATTTAAGGCTCAACAATCCAACATTTTAAAGGGGATTACACCTTGGGTGTGTAAAATTCTGCCCCATTAGGTACAACAATTCACTAAATAATTCTAAGGTAGTTTTTAGGCTACAACATGCTCATAATATCTTCTTAACCAATTCTTTTATATCCAAACCACATTTCTTGCATGATGACTCTAAGAGCATTATTTACCACCACAAGTTCTTCCTTCTAACATGCGGCACTAGAAACTAATTCTAAAGGAAGAAATGTTACCTTAAAGCTTTAGCCAAATCTTTCCAACCACTTGCTAGCTTCCTTTTCAAGAACACCACCACAACAACCTTCACAAGCTAGCCACAAACTTCCTCTTGCTTTTACTTTTGATTTTTCCTAAGGCTAGAATGTCTCTTGGGATTTTAGAGAGAAGGAGGAGCTTGAACTTTTAAGAGAATGAAGAGCTTTTGTCTAAGAGAGAGATGAAGTATGACCAAGTCTTGAAGACTTGGTCAATATAATCATGCAAAATCAGATGGGGGGACACTTGTCACCTCCCAAGTCTTTTAAAAGAAAAATCGACTTTTCCTAAGTTTTTCGCGAGAATCCCGCCTCGGCGCCACGCTTCCGTGCGCGGCTGAAACCTCATGACTTCTGCGAACTTCCGGCGCCTGCTTCCGGCGCGGCTACTGCAACTTCAGCGGCCTCGGTACTTCGGCGCGCGACCTGCATCCGAGCGCGACCTGTTTTCTTTGCTCGAAACGCATTTCTGTCGTCTGCGCCGAACTTGTAACTCTCGTAACTTTCTACTATGGCGTCCTATCGGCGAGCGGTTGGTTGCGTTGGAAGCTAGACTCAACGAACTACGCCTGGGCCTTGAAACACTTAAGAACTCTCAATGTATCGGGTTATAACCCGCCTCAAAGTTGACTAAAGCCCGTCCGGAACAATCCGTCAACCTATCCTTAGAAAATTTTAAGTCTTACATGCTTTAAATGCGCTCTCATCGTAGGGTCGAACTACGGGGTATAACATTCTCCCCCCCTTAGAAACATTCGTCCCGAATGTTCCTTCTAGGCTTACTCAAATCACAACATCGGGATAGATCCTCTTAACTATTCTCTTACAAATAAGGAAGCTCCACGAGCCACAACATACTGAAGCGTAAATGCTAAATCAAAACTAACAAGCAGGAAAGTGGGTTACCTGGAGGTATAGGAAATAGGTGAGGGTACTTCTTCATCATGTTATCCTATGTTTCTCACGTCATCTCCTCCCTGTTCTCGTTCCGCCATAGGACCTTGACGGAAGCCACGTCTTTCGTCCGAAGTCACCTAACCTGACGATCGAGTATCGCTATGGGACTCTCTTCATACGATAACTCCTCTGTCACTTGGACATCATGAACCGGGTGCACTCTAGATGGATCTCCAATACATTTCCGCAACATGAACACATGGAAAACTGGATGTACCGCCTCCAAATCGGACGGTAGATCTAACTCATAGGCAACCCTGCCTACCCTACGGACAATCGACACGACCCGATGTACCTTGGGCTAAGCTTCCCTTCTTTCCAAATCTCATCACGCCGCCATGGCGATACGCTAGAAAAACCCAATCATCTATCTCAAATTCCAAGTGTCGACGCCGATGATCTGCATACGACTTCTGCCGACTCTGAGCTGCCAACAACTGCTCCTGGATAAGCTTCACCTTATCCACCGCCTGCTGAACTAAGTCTGGCCCGACTAACTGAACTTCTCCCACCTCGAACCAGCCTATCGGTGACCTGCACTTCCTCCCGTATAAGGCCTCATAAGGCGCCATTTGAATACTGGAATGGTAGCTGTTGTTGTAATCAAACTCCACAAGAGGCAAATGATCCTCCCAGCTACCCCTGAAATCAATAACACAAGCTCGCAGCATATCCTCAAGTGTCTGTATAGTGCGCTCGGCCTGTCCGTCGGTCTGAGGATGAAACGTCGTACTGAGACTCACCTGTGTCCCTAATCCCACGAAAAGACCTCCGAAGTTAGCGTAAATTGGGCTCCTGCATGCGAAATAATCGTCTGAGCGCCGTGCGATCTCACAATCTCACGATATACTGATCTCGCGTAATCCTCGGCGAAAAGGTCGTCATCGGAAGAAAATGGTGATTTAATCGACTGTCGATAACCCAAATGGAATCATGCTTCCTCCGAGTGGAAGGTAATCCGTAATAAAATCCATATTTATCACCTCCCACTTCCAAGTCGGAATATCAATAGCTGCAATGACCCACCGCCTTACGGTGCTCAATCTTAACTGCGACAATTCGGACGCGTGCGCGAACTCCGCAACGTCCCTCTTCAGGCCATCCCACCAATACACTCATCTGAGGTCATGATACATCTTAGTCGACCCCGGATGAATAGAATAACGACCGTGTGCCTCACGAAATTTCTTGTCGAAGTCTGTCCACATCGGGAACACCTGGCCGACCTCGAATCTTAGCACCATCAGCGCTACCTCAAATAGACTCTTCTCCTACGAAGAGCTGCATCTCTGCGTGCAAAATTGGATCCTCATCGCCGCCTCTTCACCTCCTCGACGATGGAAGACTCGCAACCTCTCGAACCGAATTCCATCACTATCGAGAATCAACCAAAGCGAACCCCAAGGCTCGCTGGCGATGTATCTCTCGGACCATATCCTCTTCTGCGGTGAACATCAGACGGACTACCCATCGACTGCGACTAAGGGCATGCAACTACGTTGGCCTTCCCTGGGTGGTATAGAATATCAACATCGTAATCCTTAAGTAGCTCCAACCACCGTCTCTGTCGCAAGTTCAGCTCCCTCTGGCTGAAGATATACTGGAGACTCTTGTGGTCTGTGTAAATGTCCACATGAACTCCATATAAATAATGTCTTGGATCTTGAGGCATGAATCCACCGCCAACTCCAAGTCATGTGTGGGATAGTTCTTCTCATGCTTCCTAAGCTGTCGAGATGCATAAGCTATAACCTTGCCGCGTCTTTGCGTCATGCACCCCGACACTGGCGTCACAATAAACCACATATCCATCTAAGCCCTCTGGAAGAGTAAGAACTGGGGCGGTCGTCAACTTCTCCTTTAGCAACTGGAAACTTTCCTCACAAGTATCCGTCCACCGGAACATAGCTGTCTTCTGAGTCAGCTTAGTCAAAAGTGCTGAAATAGAAGCAAACTTCTCTACAAACCTCCGATAATAACCTGCAAGGCCTAAAAAGTTGCGCACCTCCGTCGGTGTAGTGGGTCTGGGCCAAGTCTTGACTGCTTCAATCTTAGCTGTATCAACCCGAATATCGTCGGCCCCGATAACATGTCCTAAGAAAGCCAGCGCCTTGACTAACTCGCGCCGAGAACTTGGCATACAATCGCGGTCTCGGAGGACTCGATACCGTCCTCAAATGATCAGTATGCTCACGCTCTGCGTGCGCGAATACACCAAGATATCATCAATAAACACTATAACGAACATATCCAAGAATGGCACGAACACCTATTCATCAAATCCATGAATATCTTTGGGGCGTTGGTCAACCCGAAAGACATCACCTGAACTCATGGTGCCCATACCGGTCCCGAATGCGATCTTTGGGATATCTATCTCTCTAACTCGCACTTTGATGATAACGGACCATGGTCTATCTTGAAAAACACTTTGCACCTCGCTTGGTCAAACAAATCGTCAATCACGGGGAGGATATCTGTTCTTGATAGTTACCTTGTTCACCGTCAGAATCAATACATCTGTGGCGTCATCCTTCTTCTTTACAAATAACACCGGTGCTCCCGAGGAGAAACACTTGGCCTAATAAAGCCTTTCTCCAAAGAAATCTTTGGTGGTCCAATTCCTTCAACTCGGCGGTGCCATCACGTATGGCGGAATAGATATCGGTCGAGTGTCGGCGCCAAATCAATACAAAACTCAATCTCCTCTGGGAGGATACGGAGCTCGTGCGGGAATACGTGCGAAACTCTCTAACGACCGGAACTGACTGAAGGTCCGGTATCTCAGCCTCAGTGTCGAATACTCGAACCATATGATAGATGTACCCTTTCCGCACCATCTTCCTAGCCTTGAGGTAAGAAATAAACTTACCCCTCGGCGATGCAGTATTCCCCTTCCACTCGATAACCGGCTCACCAGGAAACTGGAACCGAACTACTCTCTCTCTACAGTCCACGTTGGCATAGCAAGATGCTAGCCAATCCATACCCATAATCACATCAAAGTCTGTCATATCCAACTCTATCAAGTCGGCTAGAGTCTGACGACTATCTATAGTCACAGGGCAAGCCTTATACACCCGCTCAGCTACCACCGAATCACCTACTGGCGTAGCCACCTCAAAAGGTCTTATGGACTCGGGCTCTATCCCTACTCTACTGGCAATATGAGGAGATATGTAGGACAAGGTAGAACCTGGATCTATCAAAGCATATACATCACAGCAAGAAACCAACAATGTACCTGTGACGACATCTGGCGACGCCTCCTGGTCCTGTCGACTGGACATAGCATATATGCGGTTCTGAGGACCGCTAGAACTGGAACCCCTACCACGACCTCTGCCGCGGCCTCACGCCCATAAGTACCACTCGCCTCCGGGCGTCTAACCATCGAAGATGAAGATCCGACAAGACCCGTCGGTGAACGTAACGCTCGCCGCCTGGGGCGGACAATCCTTCTTCGGATGGCCTGCTGCCAAGAGTAACATGCTCTCGAACCCATACGGCACTCGCCCGGATGAGACCTACCGCATCGAACACACCGAGGTAGGTGGTCTCGATTAGTCTTTGGTCTCGCCTCGCAAAACTGAAGTCTGGAGCCACGACTGCTCCCGAATAGCCTGTTGATCGGACCTCCGCCGAAATCGAGAAGGAGCACTCTGTCTTTGGTGGAATGTGGACCTAGTCTCCTGCGAGGCCGCCTCAGCGCCACGAGAACTGCTGTCTGGCCTCTTGGGTGGCCCAAATCTAGCCGATCATGTCTCTCTCGCCTCAATCCGCGTAAATGCGCACGCTGCTCCGGCAATATCCATCCCTGGCTGAAGAGCCACCCCCAAGCATGCAGTAATCATATGACGGTCTAACCCCATCACATATCGATAGACCACATGCGCCATGCCATTACTATGGTGCGCATATCTGGCCAAGGAGTCGAACTCCAGGTTGTACTCCCTGATAGTCCTCCCGTCCTGTCTCAAGGTCAAGAACCTATCTACGCGGGCTCTCCTCACCTCAGGAGGCAAGAAGTGGTCTAGGAATGCCTCTGTGAACTCCTCCCAATCAGCTGGAAGAGCATCCTCACCCCTCGACAATACCCATGACTCAAACCAGTTCAACGCAATATCGCGTAACCGGTAAGAAGCTATTATATGTGACTCAGTCTCCGATGCCCTAAGGACCTGCATGGTCCGCTGTAGCTGCCGGACAAACTCCTGCGGATCCTCCTCAAATCTCGAACCATAGAACTCGGGTGGGTGACAACCCAAGAAATCCCGAATCAGTAATCGCTTCGGCTCAGGGTTGTGCTTTGCTCTGTCGGCGCCGCCGCCACTATCTTTGGTCGATAAGAATCTGTTCCTGTAATCTCGTACTCGACCACATCGTGGGGATCGAGGCTCGTCTGCGCGGTCTCATTCGCCGCGTCCGCTGCCTCGAACTCTGAGGTGGCGACGGCGTGGAACTCGCCGCCTAAACATCATCTACGGTAGGACTGGGCACGTGCCCTCGTGACTCTCCGCGTCCCACTAGCAAGACTCTCACCGTTTGCCTTGCCACGGGTCGCGGTTGCCTTGCGTGGAGGCATAACTGATACATAAAAGAAAACATCAGGGGAGATTCAACCTATAACTCAGCTCTATTGCACGATCTCAGAGTGAAAGAATGGAAATCAATCCTAAATATCCTGCAGCCTTCTGATTATAGATGTGGTGCACGACACACCGATAATCAAGACTCTACTAGACACGGTCTATAGACACTTTCCGAGGACTAACTGCTCTGATACCACTTTTGTCACGACCCGACCGGGCGCGATCGTACCTACCGGGTACCGCATCAGTATATGTCGAGAGAATAGCGTGGAACATACATAACACATAACTTATAAAAGGTAAACATCACCGGCGGTGATAAAGTGCGCTTCCATAAAACATTCTTAAACAAAAGTATAGTAGTACAACGGGTTCTTATAGCCCAAAACACATAGGTGACCACAGACCTCTGAAGATAACAACTGTGGCGGGACAGGGCCCCGACATACCCCTGAATGGACAAAATACCTATGGCATCAGGGAATATCCGTACCAATGATCAAGCTTAGGAGAATGAAGCTTCGACACCGAATAGTGATCCTAAGAACGAGGATCCTCAATCGCTTACCACCTGTGGCGTGAACGGCCCGAGAAGGGAAATTCGACACAATATGTACCAAGTATGTAAAGCTGGAAAATCTTGTAATAATGATATCATAAGTCTAAGAGTAATTCGAGTCATGAAAGACAATAAAATACCTTTTACTGTGCCTTACTAACAATGAGAGTGACAAGTATATATATATAATACTGCATAAAATAGGGGTCTTAGGATCAAAACAGGGTACCTCGCCCGTAGTATCAATAAGCACCCTACTCGCGGGACTATTTCACGCATAGGTCCCGGGGACCCGCATGAGGTATTCCTCGCATAGTTTGTACCGCGCGTGGGACTATTTCACCCGCATAAGCCCATAAGGACTCGCATGAGGTATTCCTCGCATCATGGGTAGCAAATCCACGGAACATGTGGTATAACGATCTTGGGGACTTACCCCTCAGATATACTCTTACCCTGAAGCAGATGGTATAACGATCTTGGGGCTTTCCCCTCAGATATACTCTTACACTGAAGCAGATGGTATAACGATCTTGGGGCTTGCCCCTCAGATATACTCTTACACTGAAGAAGGTGGTATGACGATCTTGGGGCTTGCCCCTCAGACATACTCTTACCCTGGAGAAGGTGGTATAACGATCTTGGGGCTTGCCCCTCAGATATACTCTTACCCTAGCTCAAACTGTCATCATATCATAATCATAAATAAGTTAAGAAAACTTATAACTTCTTATTAGTCTTGTTCATATACCCTCTCATTTTAGTTTACTTAAGGCACTTAATCATATCTTTAATAAAGGAAAACCGGGAATTTAACCCAAGTACTACATACTTCAATTCTTTTAAAAGTGACTCTTCTTTATACATAAAAACCCTTGGGCAATTGATGCCTTAAAACCAATTTGCCTCTTCATATACTTATCTTACTTAGAGTAAATCTCTTCTCCTTAACCTTTTATGAAGCTAATAAACCAACTTCCCATAAAGTTGTTATATTAACTCTATACTTTAGTAAAATCATACTTTTCCCCTAACCAAGGGACTTATACATTCTTAAAACGAAACAAGTCATTATATACTTAAAACAAGTAAGAATACCAAATCTTGACGTCTAGTACTACATAGTTTCATCTATTCATGCTCAAGAGATAGGAAAACTTCACATACCTCTTTGGTCAATCCACTTGCTAAGCTCAACTACCGCAAGTAATATTTCGACCTATAATAATCATGATACGTTTATTAACCTCTAATTTCAATGTAGAATAATCTAAACTCAAAGCCACTAAATTCTTTGGAAAATTGGGCAGCATTTCCTTTGTTTCTACATACTTTTCCACCTTTCTCAAGGCCGAATTTATCATCCAAACGCCACATTTAAGGCTCAACAATCCAACATTTTAAAGGGGATTACACCTCCAAACTTGGGTGTGTAAAATTCTGCCCCATTAGGTACAACAATTCACTAAATAATTCTAAGGTAGTTTTTAGGCTACAACATGCTCATAATATCTTCTTAACCAATTCTTTTATATCCAAACCACATTTCTTGCATGCAATGACTCTAAGAGCATTATTTACCACCACAAGTTCTTCCTTCTTAACATCAACACTAGAAACTAATTCTAAAGGAAGAAATGTTACCTTAAAGCTTTAGCCAAATCTTTCCAACCACTTGCTAGCTTCCTTTTCAAGAACAACACCACAACAACCTTCACAAGCTAGCCACATGCTTCCCTCTTGCTTTTACTTTTTCAGATTTTTCCTAAGGCTAGAATGTCTCTTGGGATTTTAGAGAGAAGGAGGAGCTTGAACTTTTAAGAGAGAAGGAAGAGCTTTTGTCTAAGAGAGAGAGATGAAGTATGACCAAGTCTTGAAGACTTGGTCAATATAATGCATGCAAAATCAGATGGGGGGGACACTTGTCACCCTCCCAAGGTCTTTTAAAAGAAAAATCTGACTTTTCCTAAGTTTTTCCGCCCAGAATCCCGCCGCGGCCCTGCTTCCCGGCGCCGCGGCGCTGAAACCTCCGCAGCTTCTCTGAACTTCCGGCGCCGCGGCCCTGCTTCCCGGCGCCGCGGCGCTGCAACTTCAGCGGCCCCTCAGTACTTTCGGCGCCGCGGCCCTGCATCCGGAGCCGCGGCCCTGTTGCCTTTGCCTGAAACGCATTTCTGTCCGTCTGCGCACTGAACTTGTAACTCTCATAACTTTCTACTCCGACGTCCTATCGACGAACGGTTGGTTGCGTTGGAAGCTAGACTCAACGAACTACGCCCCAGGCCTTCGAAACACTTAAGAACTCTCAATGTATCGGGTTATAACCCACCTCAAAGTTGACTAAATCTCGTCCGAAACAATCCGTCAACCTATCCTTAGAAAATTTTAAGTCTTACATGTTTTCGTACGCTCTCATACGTAGGGTCAGAACTACGGGGTATAACATGGAGCATTCATGAGGAAAACAGCCTACGACGCTCATGAGCTATTAGAAGATATGGCCACCAACAACCATGTCACAGAAGAGAGGTCGACAAGTGGGAGAAGAACAGTGGGAGTCCACGAAATAGATGCTATTGCTGCCTTGAATGCCCAAGTGGCCCTTTTAGCGAAAGCGATTGCAGCAACGATGTCGATGAAATGCGGTGCAGATGCCTAAAAGCTGTGAAATATGTGGTGGCCCACATACATTTGACAGGTGTCCTTCAGCTGATCCCAACAATATACCAATGGAGCGGCAGAGTGTCGAGCCATAGGTAATTATCGAGGCACAGAACAACCCTACTCCAACACTTATAATCCGGTGGAGGAACCCAAATTTCTCATGGAGAGAGACCGGCGGAACCAGCGCGAGCAGCAGAACCAATACCAAGGGCAACAGAATCAATACCGAGCGTGAGAACCAATACGAGGCGATGCAGAACCAGCGATACGAATCGGTAGCCGCTTCATTCAAGCCCCACGGCCTCAGCGATTCAATGCAGGTTCAAAGAAAAGCGAGCAGTGGCGAAGTACTGCGGCAGACTTGCAACGCCTGACCCGGTTCATGGCGAAGCTAGATCTCATTCAGAACTTGAAACTCAAGTGGGTCGGCTAGCAAAGCGAGCAAACAGCGAGCCACGAGGACATTGCCAAGCAACACAGAGGTAAATCGAGGAGCAATGCCAGCGGTGCAATTGAGAAGCGGCAAGCAGTTGGAGCGGCGATCACGCGGCCCGATGGTTGAGAAGAAGCGAGTTAGAAAAGCGAAGGTGATTGAGCCCACCAGAGTAGAAAGCTCAGGAGAAGGAGTATACAGAGAAGATCCCTTTCCCCAGAGACTACGTAAAGGCGGTTGATAAACAATTCTCCAAATTTTTGGAGACATTGAAATCGCATATCAACATACCTTTCATAGAGGCATTAGAGCAGATGCCCTCCTATTTCAAGTTTATGAAGGAGATCTTGGGGAAGAAGAAAAAGCTGGCAGAGTACGAAATAGTAGCACTAACAGAAGAGTGTAGTGCTATCATGCAGAAAAAGTTGTCACCAAAGCTAAAAGATCCAGGGAGCTTTATACTACCTTGCACAGTTGGCAGGGTAACTTGCAACAGAGCTCTATGTGATTTAGGGGCAAGTATAAATCTCATGCCCTTATCAGTATTTAAAAGATTGGAGTTGGGTGAGGCCAAACCAACCACAGTAAGCTTCTGTGGCGGCGGGGACGATGGTTCATCCAAGAGGCAAGATCGAGGACGTGATTGTGAAAGTAGGAAAATTCTTCTTTCCTGCAGACTTCCTCATTCTTGATATGGAAGAAGACGCGGAAATCCCTATCATATTGGGGAGGCCATTCCTAGCAACGGGGAGAGCGTTGATTGATGTTGAAAGAGGAGAGTTAACATTAAGGGTGGAGAATGAAGAAATGGTGTTTAAAGTTTTTAAACACGTCATTGAGCCACCAACAATGAGTGGGTGCTTTGCAATCAACACCATCAAACCCCCATGCGAGCCAATACAAGTCAACCAAAGAGCGATGAGCCCAGCGAGCATGGTTTGATGAAATGCCACTAAAGGAGGTAAGTATTCCTGAACCCCCCCTTACTGATAATGCTAAGAAGAAAAGAAGAAAAAGAAAACACCAAATGTGGAGGAAATGGATTGGTTGGGGGCTTAATCCACCCCAGGGTTATTAAGGCTAAGGAACTTGCGTCCGGCTAAAAGACGTTAAAGACAGCGCTACTTGGGAGGCAACCCAATGTTTTTAATTATGTTATTTTAATTTCTGTCTTTAGTTTATTTTATTTTGTCTAAGAACAGTCTCACGGTCTTGGGGTCTTGTGTTTGTGTTATTGATGCAGTGCAAACAAACGAAAGACGAAAAGTGAACTAAGCCGATTTTCGAGAAAAAGCGGGTAGCGCATGGCGCAGAAGTGGTCGCGGCGCCAAAAGAATCGAGCAGCGCAGTTCAAGCGCCGCGGCGCCCAGGAGCAGGGCCGCGACGGTAGAATTCCAAAAATCTGCCAAGTTTAGGCGCCGCGGCGCCAATGAACAGCCGCGACGAAAGTCCCGAAGGCCTTGAAGATTAGGCGTATGGCTAAAGCGAACATGGCGGCGGGAATCCAAAACTTAAAACGCCCAGAAATCATATTTCCCCAAATCCAATTTCAAAAACCTAACCCTTCCTTTCCAAAACCCACGAAAATCCAAAAATTTGCCCACAAATCCTCCATAAATCCAACCCAACCACAATAAAAAACTCTTAAATTCCTAAAAACCCTTAGTTATCTCAAATAACAAAGCTCCATTCCATAGCCTCAAACCACCAATTGAAACAAGAGCAGCTTGAATCTTCTCAGAAAAATGTAATCTTTTTTCTGTTCTTGAATCCTTTACTGAAGTCACAGGAGGTAGTAGTTTGAAGGAGTATTGTAGTTGAAGTAGTTGGGTACTGAAATGTTGATTGTGAAGTTTGGAGAAAAGAGTAGAAAAGGAGTGTGGGTATTGGGTAGAAAAGTTGAAGTTTGGGGGTGTTGTGTTCGCTGCTAGTTGTTGATTGTGTAAGAAACATTGTGCCACTAAAATGAAAGCTCCAGAAACTATTTTAAACCATGGCCACCAGGAAGAGAAGAGGCTCCACATCCACCCCAACCCCACATTACGATAATACTAGGTTTGTGAGCTACGAAGTCTTCCAAAGATACAAAAAGCTTGATACCAGACCCATAATACCAGAAAGGGGAATGGACTACCTGAGGGAGTAATATGGGGAGGAAGATGTTTATGAGCCCATCCGGGTTATGATTGAGTTAAGGGGGTGGAGGAGATTCGTAAATCCGGA
The DNA here is from genome assembly GCA_029844215.1 of Przewalskia tangutica. Lineage (NCBI taxonomy): Eukaryota > Viridiplantae > Streptophyta > Magnoliopsida > Solanales > Solanaceae > Przewalskia > Przewalskia tangutica. Next base: position 114,651,048 of record CM056727.1, read on the forward strand.
GAAGATAGCACCAGTGAACACAACAATGGTGCGTGAATTTTATGCCAACTTTCCGGAGAAGGTGGAAGGGGATGCTTTGTTAGGGAGCTTATGTATGCGTGATGAGAGAATGTAAATGCACAATTGAAGGCGGTTGATGTTGAAGAAAGAAGTGATTGGAATCACTTTAGAACATGGTCTAGAAGACCGCGCATCGACGGAATGCCGCTGCAGACAGTGAGCTACCACGGGCTGTTTTTGATATTGGAAGAAATGAATCAAGAGCTTTGAGCAGTGCCAATTCAACAAAGTGGCCAAAGGTTGGCTATATTTCGTCGGCCGCGTGATTCCATCCACGCACTTCACCGTGAGTGCGGAGGATAGATTAAACCGATATATGGAATTATGAGGGAATGACGATTGATGTGGGGAAAGAAATAGTGCAGAGCATTGAAGAAATCAGCAGGTTGGTGACAACAGGTGGATTGGGACACGGTTCACTTATTACCAGTCTCTGCCACATGAGTGCGGTCCCAAGACTACCCACTGACACTTATGAGAGAAACCAACTGTCGGTGTCCTGTGGGATAATGCACTCTTTCCCAGACCCAAGCCCCCCAGCAGCCAGACGGAGAGTACAACCAGCAGCAGCAGCAGCAGCAGAGACCGCCATGGACGAAGATGAGCCTGAAATAGGGGCTCAATATGAGGCAGGACCTAGCCACCGGCCAACCACAGAAGCAGAACCTTCAGTGCCCACGATGGAGCAATTGTTTCAAAATCAGATGAGGATGATGCAGAGTTTGGACACAGTGATACAAGGACAGCAAGAAACAAGGCAACAAATCAACGAGTTGAGTTCCTTGTTCAGTCAGTGGTCCACGCACTATCCCATGCCACCGCCACCACCACCATTTTAGCCAAAGTCTGTAAGTGTCTTATTTCTTTTATTGTCTTTGAGTCTACACACATTGGGGACAATGTGTGATTTAAGTTTGGGGGTGTTTTATTTGTGTCATGTTATGTGTTATTTAAGTCTTTTTATTGTTTTTTTTTATTTGTGTCATGTTATGTTTTATTTAAGTCTTTTATTGTTTTTATGTATTTTTGAGTCACAAAAACTTTTCTTTTTGAGTCATAATTGTCTGTCAAAAGATCATGTATGCTGTAGTTGCTAGAAACACCTAGTGAAGTAAGGTAGAATAATGTAACGGAATTAAAGCAACTATCTAAACACCTAAGTTAGATATGTCAAAACTCATGAGAATCTGTCTAGTTGGAGTTTCTTGCTTGAGTTATGCATGCTAAATGATAAATACTTATGTGTTATGATTGCTTGCTATTTGAGGCGAAATAGTTAGGATATGCATGTTAGGGAGATGACTCAGACATTTCTTTGATAGCCAATTCTTACCATTCTTTTCTATCCCGTACTTTAAAAATATCCCTAGTCAGCCCCATTGAGCCTAAATTTGAAACTTCTTCTTTGACACCCTATATTCCCACAAATTGTACCATAAGTGAAAATATGAAATAGTGGAATACATTGTGTTAAAAAGAGACAAAAAAAGTGAATAAGTCACAGCACCCAATACAAAAGTAATAAGAAATAGCAAAGCCTAAGTTTGAAGTCTTGTCATTATTATATACTTCACTCTCCCAAAACAAAAGAGGAAAAGATATAATCAAGTGAAGGAAAGAACAAAAAAAGAGAAAAGGAAATCTTGAAAAGTCAAGAGCTTATGGTACACGAAATGAGCCTAAATTGCCTACTTTTACCTACCTATCACTGGGACATTACAACCCTTAAAGTCCTGAAGATCTCTTTTATGCATATCCAGAATTAGTGGAGAATAGCAAGTAAGCATGCCATAGGAATTCTTGAATTTATATGCATGATTTAATATATTGACTTCCATTAAGCATGATGAATATGAGTTTGCGAAATATCTAGCTTAATGTGCTGAAATGTCATGCTATATGTTCCTGCATATTATTTTGCTAACCTTCATGTTTTTCTAGTTAACACTAATGCAGCAAAAGTGATCAATGTCAGTGAGTCTTTTATTTTTCGTTTCTTTGAGTCTTTATTTCTTTCTTTCTATCTTTGCTCGAGGGCGAGCAAAGGTTAAGTTTGGGGGTATTTGATCGGTGTATTTTATATACACCTTTTGAGTCAGTTTTAGTTAGTCTTTTGTCCCGTTTTGCACATATAAGTGTCGTATTAGGATAGTTTTCCTTTCTTTTGAGTCAAAGTGGTTACAATGGCCAAATGGCGGACAAGGAGCTAAAAGAGGGCAAAGAGGAGATTCGAGCTAAAGCAGAGAAAGTGGCGACAGTGAAACCAGGCCGGCGCATGGCCTCGCTGATCGAAGCGGCGCGGCGCCACTATCCGCAGAGGCTGCGAAGACTCGGCGCGCGGCGCCTACGCAGTGCAGGTCGCGGCGCCTAAACATCCGCTACAGAAGTTGCTGGCCGCTACCGAGCAATCGGGCGCGGCGCCAAATCATCCGGACGGATTGCAGAGTTCGGCGCCCGCTGGCCACATGCGAACGCGGCGCTGAAAAATTAGGTTTCAGACGGATTTTGGGCGAGCTGCAGGGAAAAGTTGAGCGGTTTTCACTATAAAAGGAGAACCCTAGGCGCTTTTAAGAGTTCCCCTTCGCACAACACAAGGCTTCTTGCTTAGAGATCAAGACCATAGTCTAGTAATTTCTTTTCCTTTTCTTTTCTTTATTTCAGTTTTTGTATGATGAACATGAGATTAGTTCTTGTCATGTCAATGGCTAGGAACTAATTCCTCTATAGGGCTTTCCATGTTAATTCTCTAGAAACTTATGTTATGAATTAATGCATGTTTATGGTTATTATTCTTCTTTGAGAGATCTATCCAATAATTGCGTTGAATGCTTGGTAATTAATTGACAACTAATTATCCTTATATGATTTCTAATCAGACTCCGAAAGGAGGGGATTGTGAATATGCTGTAAGTTGGGTAGACATTCTTGGATTGGGGATGAAAATACCTCAATTATTTATGTAGCGTTAATGAGAGGCTTAAAAACCCTAATTTTGCGCATTGTGCGTGACGGTTAACTAGGTTTTTGTTCTTAATCCTCCTATAGAGTTATCCTTATCACCGAAAGGTAGGTAAGGTGCGATACTGGGGTTGAGTGTTTATATAACCCTAACGGGAGTATAAAACGATTTCGTAAACCTGCTTTCTCCGAAAGAAGAAGACCATAGTTCGTTGCATTAATAAATAACATAAGCAGATAGTTGAAGAGACATGGAAGCCCTATTCCCATCACAACTGAAATAAACCTATAGTTAAATTAGCTTTTATAATCCTTAGTTAAAAACAACAAATCTAAATATCAATTTACCAAATAGATACCAAAAAATAGATAGTTGGTAATTGAACTCTAATCCTTGAGGACGATATTCGGTCTTATCAAGACTATACTACTTGTCACGATAACGTGCACTTGTGTTTAAAGTGTGTGCATCTTACCGCGCATCACATGCCCCAAAATTAATTAAAAATTTAGTATATGCCCGTAAATTCACAACTGATAACTAGGTTTCTATTAATTTTGATTCATTTAGATTTTCTGTGAAGGATTTCAAGACGGGGAGTCATCTCATGAGGTGTAACAGTGGGGGGACCTATATCCAATCACACCAAGTCCAAGCGTTTCGCGTCAAGTTATGTCATCCACCTTTGCATCTCTTGCTCATTCCTTGTGGCATGCTCGTCTAGGTCATCCGGGGTCGTCTATTTTATCTTTTTTAGATAGACATAAGTTTATTTCTTGTAATGGTACGCGTAGTACTCCAATTTGTCAATCATGTGCTTTGGGAAAGATTATTAAATTATCATTTGTAGCTTCAAATTTGAATACTTCTATGTTATTTGAAATTATTCATAGTGATTTATGAACATCTCTGATTCTCAGTTCTATGGGTCATCGTTATTATGTTCTATTCTTAGATGACTATACTAAATATTTATGGACGTTTCCAATTGCGAAAAAATCTCAAATTTTTCCATCTTCATAAAATATAGAGCATTCATAAGAACGCAATTCGAACGGAAAATAAAAAACATTCAATGTGATAATGGCAAAGAATATGATAATGGAGAATTTAGGGAGTTTTGTGCTCAAAATTGGATAAATTTTCATTTTTCTTGTCCTCATACGTCTTCACAAAATGGGAAAGCTGAGCAAAAAATTCGTACCATTAATAATATTGTTCGTACTTTATTGGTTCATTCTTTCGTTCCTCCATTCTTTTGGCATCATGCACTACAAAACGCTACCGATCTCCTAAATATTCTTCATTCTAAAGGCTTGACATATTCATCCCCTCTAAAAGTGTTATACATAAGACTCTGTCATACACTCATCTTATGGTCTTCAGATGCTTATGTTATCCACTACAATCAACAAACTTCAGGCACGTTCTACTCCTTGTGTATTTTTGGGTTTTCCGTCAAATCACCGTAGTTATAAATATTTTGATTCGTCCTCTAAACGAATCATCATTAGTCTTCATGTTCTCTTTGATGAATCCCAATTTCCCTTCTCTAAAGTAGAAAAACCCGTGTCTAGTTTCTATAATTTTTTGGATGATGCTATCTCCCCCTATGTTCTCCGATATTTTTCAGGTTTGCCAGAAAATACGCAGGTTCTCCAAAACCCGCCTCGGTGCGCGGCCAGATAGAGGCGTCACGGCGCAAAACTCACGAGCCTCAGAGTACTCAGCGCGGCGACACTGCCTTTCCAGATATTTCCGAAAATTTCCAAAATTCACCCAATCCAGCCAAGAGTCATGGTCCAGTCACTCGTAGTCAAATGAGTGTTTTTAAACCAAAAAGACATTTCAATTTAAATTCAAGTGTTCTTAAATCTCTATTACCCCGTAATACTGTGTCTGCTTTAAATGATCCTAATTTGAAAATTATCATGACCGAGGAATATAATGCTCTTATTGATAATAAGAAGTGGGAGTTGGTGCCCCGTTCATCTGATATTAATATTATTCGGTCTATGTAGATTTTTGTTCATAAGGAAAATTCTGATGGTTCATTTGCAAGACATAAGGCTAGACTTGTAGGTGATGGTAAGACTCGGCTGGTTGATGTAGATTCCCAGTGGTCAAGCCGGCTACCATTTGTACTGTGCTCAGCTTGACTCTTTCAAAATCATGATCCATTCATCAGCTAGATGTGAAGAATGTTTTCCTACATGGTGATCTTCAGGAGACAGTGTATATGCATCAGCCTTTGGGATTTAGGGATACTAGATATCCTAATCATGTCTGTCTATTGAAGAAGTCATTGTATGAGCTTAATCAGTCTCCACGAGCTTGGTATAAGAGGTTTGCTGATTTTGTTTCGACTATGGATTTTTCTCATAGCAAGTCTGATAATTCATTATTCGTATATCGTCGAGGATCTTCCATGGCTTATATTATGTTATATGTTGATGATATTATCTTGACTACCTCTTCTGATACTTTGTGCAAGTCTATTATGACAATGTTCAGTTCTGAGTTTGTCATGAAGGACTTGAGCCATTTGAGTTACTTTTGGGGGATTGTTGTAACTCGTCATGCAGGTGGATTGTTCTTATCACAGAGAAAGTATGCAGCAGAGATCATTGAGAGGGCTGGGATGTCATATTGTAAGTCTACTTCTACTCCAGTTGATACTAAACCCAAGTTGGGTGCTGCAGCTGGCTCTCCGTATGAGGATCGACCAGCTATCGTAGTCTTGCAGGCGCCCTTCAGTATCTGACGTTCACACGACCAGATATTACATATGTCGTACAGAAGGTGTGTTTGTTTATGCATGATCCCAGAGTTGAACATATGAATGCACTCAAACACATTCTTAGGTACATTCAGGGAACACTTGAGTAGGTTTGCATTTGTATCCTTCGTCGACGTTTACATTGGTCTCCTATACAGATGCTGATTGGGGTGGTTGTCCTGACACCAGACGGTCTACGTCTGGATATTGTATGTTTTTGGGTAACAACTTGGTCGCATGGTCTGCCAAGCGTCAATCTACGCTTTCATATTCAAGTGCAGAGGCCGTGTATCGAGGGGTAGCTAATGTGGTCTCCAAATCATGTTGGTTACGGAATCTTCTTTTAGAGCTTCATTGTCCAATTGAGAAAGCTATCTTGGTGTATTGTGATAATATAAGTGTCATATACCTTTCCGGTAATCCATTTCAGCATCAGCGTACTAAACACATAGAGATGAATATTCACTTTGTTCGAGAAAATGTAGCAAAAGGACAAGTACGCGTCTGACATGTTCCTTTGAGATATCAAATTGCAGACATCTTTACAAAGGGTCTTCCCTCAGTCCTTTTTGAAGATTTTTTAGACAGTCTCAGCGTACGAAGACCGCCCGCTATGACTGTGGGAGGTGTGTTAAATAGTGGGTCCAGCCGTGTGGCCCATGTCCATGTACCGTATGGGCCCCTTCCCCTTTCCTTGTGTATTTGGTAAATATTAGACTTAAGTTTGTACCTTAATTAGTAGTGTAATATTACCATAATTGTAAAGTTAGTCTTCAAATAGAATAGAGATTTCTAGGTAGAATAGAAAGAGGATCTTCCTTGTAACTTATATATATATGTCTTTCATTAATAAGAATAATCAAAAGATTATTTTTATCAATTACTGACTGTGCCATAATTTACGCATCTAGTAGATGTAAGTTAAATCCACGCGAATTAATGCTCTGTAGGGAAGACTTCTCAGTAGCTTCTCTTCAGAAAAATTATCATTCCTCTATAGAATCGTTAAGAAATGATCGCGAGCTAAGAAATGATCTCTTGGCAAATGCCAACCACCATTTATTTGGAGTTCCATTCGGTCGGTAAGCAACATTTAATAATCTCTTACTTGTTTCCTCCCGCAATTGCTTTAGGTAATTCCTGAATTGCTCTGTGACATCTAATGAATGAGTTTAGAATCATCACGCAAATAGTCCTTTCATGTAAGAGTCGCAGAAGTATGAATAAAGATGTGAAACAAAAGCAAGTATACATATCAGATAAACATTCTTCTGAGAGGATTGGACAAGCAACAAAATCATCTAGACGTAAGGAAAGACCAAAGTCAGCATAGTGTGAACGACACACGAGAATACAATCATCTTTTGAACGTTTTAGATTTATAATCCAGCACCATTATAGTTATTTTTCGTGCTGACACCGCCATTTCATAAAATCCAGCTACTAATTACTAGTATATTCAGCGCCACATCAAAACCTTATTTGATTTGTAAGATGATATTAATCTACCTTGGGAGTCTTCTCATTAATATCTGTACAATGTTCATTCCAATTACAATAGGAATCCTAGTCCCATATACAAGAGGAATCTTAGTCTTACCATAATTATATTTACATAAATATTCTAATTATGAGTGGGGACTTATGTTACACCTACACGTTTACACCCCCCCCCCCCCCCCTAAGTCGGAGCGGGAGGAGGCCGGACGCTGAGACTGGATCTGAAGTCAAGAAATAACTGTCTGAGAGTCCTTTGGTAAACATATCTACATATTGATAGGATGATGGAACATGTAACACTCTTGACATGACCTAGCACAACTTTCTCACGAACAAAGAGTAGGTCTATCTCAATGTGTTTGGTTCGCTGATATTGAACCGGATTATGAGAAATATAGATGGCAGAGATGTTATCACAGTACGCAATATATGGCTGACGCAAAGGACACTTAAGTTCTAACAGTAAATTTCTGAGCCAAAAAATCTCAGTTACCACATTTGCAACGCCTCTGTACTCAGTCTCAGCACTGGAACGAGATAGGGTAGTATGTCGCTTGACAGACCAAAAAATTAGATTATCCCCTAAAAATACACAAAAGTCGGAGGTGGAGCGTATCATACTTGTGAAATCTGCATCCGTATAAGAGAGCAACATGTTTGGTGCAGAGAGGTATATGTGCAAACCATAATCAAGTGTGCCCTTAATGTATCAGATGATACGCTTAAGAGCAGTGAAAAGAGACTCCCTAGGGGCATGCATGAATAAGCATACCTGTTGAACAACATAAGCAATGTCTGGCCTTGTAAATATGAGATACTGAAGTGCATCTGCAAGGCTCCTATACAGAGTAGGGTCGGAGACTGGAGCATCATCCATAGCATTGGGCGTAGATTTTGAATCAACTGGAGTAGGTGAAACTTTGCAATTTGTCATCTTAGCCCTGTACACGATCTCATCTGCATACTTACACTGACACAAGAACATATGGTTGACAGGCCTGGTCACTGATATCCCCAAAAAAGTAACTCAGCTTCCCCAAATCAGTCATTACAAATTCAGACTTAAGCACAAAGTAATAATCTCATTTTTCAACCTGTCGGAGGAGGCAGTAAGAACAATATCATCCACGTAAAGTAATAAGTAATAAGTAATAAGTGCTACTACCTCGATGAAAAATGAAGAGTCATGTATCACTCTTGCTGCATACAAATCCAATCTGTAAGATATACCTGGCAAAGCGATCATACCATGCCCGGGAGGCCTGTTTTAGGCCATAAAGTGACTTACAGAGACGACACACATAGTGAGGAACTGCTGGATGGGTGAACCCAGGCGGCTGATACATGTAGACTGTCTCTCTCAGATCCCCATGTAAAAAAATATTCTTCACATCAAGCTGATGGATCGGTCAGTATTTGCCCATGACAATGCTCAAAACTGTGCGAATAGTAGCCGATTTGACAACCGGGCTGAAGGTCTCACACTATAAATGTCCTCCTACTGATTTGTGTCATTAGTCACAAGTCATGCCTTATACCTCTCAAGATCTCCACTGTCTCTGAATTTGTGACGAAATAGCCACATGCAATGGATCACATTCACCCCCTCAGGTCTAGGTACTAGATCTCATGTGTGTTGTTTAGTTAAATCAGTGAATTCCGCATACATAGTCGCATTCCAATTAGGGTCTTGTTTGGCCAATTTAGGGTTCTTGGAAATTGGAGAAATGGTTTGGGCAGACAAGTTAAATTGGACTTTGGATTTGAAGATTCCATGTTTGACACGAGTTTCCATTTGGTGAGTGGAGATATTTAGTGGATGTGGGGTCTGAGTGGCGGGAGCAGAGGGCATTGTCGGGTAAAGGGATGGAGGTGGAAAGTCCGTCGAAGGCGCCGCGGCACTACTACTGAGGGGCCGCGACTCCAAATCTGTTTCGAGAACTGGGTGCTCACTGGAAGAGAGGTGTCACGGTGCATCCTCGAGGGGCCGCGACTCTAATTTCCTGGAAGAATTTGGTTGCTCAATGCAATGGAGGCGCCGCGGTGCTTGCTCGATGAGCCGCGGTGCTGACGTCTGGGATGATTTGGTGAGCTGATTAAGGATAATGGGAGAGATGACAGACTCATCAAGAAAGGAGTAGTCCGATTTTTGGAATTTAAAAACGGAAATGTAGTCTCGTCGAATGTGATATGACGAGAGATGTGGATTTGACGAGTTGATAAGTCGTAGCATAGATAACCCCTATGGTTTGGCGGGAAGCCAATTTAGACACAAGGAGTGGATCGGAGAGCTAGCTTGTGAGGGGCAGTAGAGACAAGGTTAGGATATCATAGACAATCGAATATTCGTAGATGGTCATAAGAGGGGACTCTATGATAGATGATTTCGGTAGGGGTAATATTGTGAAGGGTGCTAGTTGGGAGAATATTGAGAACGTATTCTGACATTTTAGCAGCATAGACCCAGAAGGACGGAGGTAGGGAGGCATGAATCAATAGAGTGTGAATCATATTGTTAATGGTGCAGATGATTCTTTCAGTTTTACCGTTTTCTGAGGAGGTGTGAGGGCAGGAGAAGCGAAAGACCTTGCCATTATTGGTACAAAAACGATGAAACATAAAGTTGTTGAATTCACGATCATTATCGCACTAAAAATATTTTATACCTTTTGTAAACTGTGTTTGAATGAATGTTCGAAACTCAAGAAATTTGGCAAGCACTTCCGATTTAAACTTGAGAGGATACAACCAAACAAAGTGATAAAAATCATCTAGTAAGATAAGATAGTATTTATGACCGAGAGAACTAGCAACAGGTGATGTCCATAGATCGGCATGTATAATATCAAAAGGTGCAAAAGTAACACTAGTAGATGATTTAAACGGAAGACGAGTATGTTTGCCTAAAGAACAAGAAACACAGTTTTGGGCAAACTTCCCATTACAAGTAATGAAATTATTGCTTCTAAGAAAATTAAAACCTGGGGCTCCTGGATGACCAAACCTATTATATCATGTTGAAGAATAAATGACCGCTAGAGAGATGGGAGAGCTAGATCTGGCAGCGGAGGTGGGAGTGAATGAATATAGATCCCCCGTGCTATTGTATCTCGTAAGAGGTGTCTCGGTATGAAGATCATTTACAGTGAAACCAAAAGGGTCAAAATCAACAGAGACAAAATTATTACGAGTAAATTTGCGGATAGAGATTAAATTCTTAACTATATGTAGGGCATATAGGGTATTCTGAAGGGGGAATGGATGAGGAGGTGGTGTGTATGATGTACCATAACCCTTTACTGGAATGCAGTGACCACTACCAACTGTAACAAATTGAGGATGCTTTAAACTGAACAGTTTGAGAATATTACATGCAGACGGAGTGAGGTGAGATGTGGCTCCGGAGTCCATGTACCAATTGTTGTCAAGCTATTGCAGTTGAAATTTCTGAAAGCCCGACCAACTCGCAGAGGGCCACGTGAAGAGGTTGTTGAACCGCCTTGCATGAAGTGGGCTTGCTGCGGGTACTGGGCTTATAGAGTGGCTGGAGTTGGGCCCAATAACCCGTGTTAAGAATACGGGTTGAAGGGTTCTTTGCATCGAAAGGCCGGGCCGCGTGGATCAGATCTTGAGGCACCGCGCGGTCGCTCGGTTCTGCGGGCCATGTTGTTATTCTTCTTGGTCTGTCTGCGACCCTTGTCACGGCCTCCTCTGCCTCGGCCCTTGCTACCCTTGCCACCGCGTCCTTGCTGCGGTTGAGAGTTTTCTGGTGGCGTTGGATCTTGAGGGCGCATTTCGACAGCTAACGCCTTCTGATTGTGCTCATCCTGCTTAGCACGTCGAGTCTCTTCGAGCAACAGCTGCGAGCGGGCTTTGTTAAAACTGGGTAGCGGATCTGCCTGTTGAATCATGGTGGCTAACGTATCATAGTCGCCATTGGGAAGGCCTGCAATAAATTGCAACACCATTTTAGTGTCCAAGACAGGAGTGTCGACGTTGGAGAGTTGATCCGCCAGTAGTTTCAATTGTCTGCAGTAATCAGTCATGTTGGAGAAATTTTCAAGGCGTGTATTGTTAAACTGTTCCTTCAAATACACCGCACAAGTGTGCTGGTGTCACGACACGATCCCGGGCCCGTGACTGGTGCCTTACCCGGGCACCCAAGTAGACATACATCAGAGTAACCAGCGGAATATAAAAACAAGACATGAAACATACGTAAAATGAGACACAATTTATCCAAGAAAAGATTGCCTTTCGGCATGTATATATACATCAGTGAGCGAGCTACATCCCAACTTACAACAGGACTACAGACCTCTAGGAATGTAAACAACTATGGCGGGACATGGCCCCGCCATACCCTGAATGTACATAAAGCTACAAATGACAGGGAGATCATACCCAAACGATAAGCCTCCGGAGAAACGGGGCTTTCCCAAAAGCAGAAACGGTGATCCTAGGAGCGGGGATCAACAACAGGAGTACCTCTACCTGCGGCATGAACGCAGCCCCTCGAAGGAGGTCAGTACAACAGGTACCAAGTATGTGAAACTGTAAAGTACTTAAATGAAATCATATCATTTTAAAACCAATTTTACAAATACGCATTTAAACAACCAATGTAACCGCACATAGTGCCACAGCATAACCAAGAGCAAAAATAGATATAACATAACTGGTCTTTTCTAGGCCGCTAATGATCGAAGCAAGGCCATTCGCCCATAGTATCATTATGCGAGCCTAATCCTGGAACTCCCGCAGTCCGCATAGGCCACATAGGCCCGCATGAGGTATTCCTCGCATCGGGGGTAGCTAACCCGCGGCATCATTCTTGACCCCGGTCCGCGATAGTCACCGGACCGCATGAGGTATTCTCGCGACGGCGTAACACCCGAGTGATCAATCTGGAACTCCGCAGCTCGCGATAGGTCGCATGGACCCGCATGAGGTATTCCTCGCATCGAGGGTGGCAAATCCTCGACATCATAACCAGTCAGGGGGGTATGTGATATAATACCAGTACAACGGGCTTATCGTTTAACAACGTAAGCACAACAAGAATAACCCCCTTACACAAACATCACAAGACACTAACACACGTAGCATCATAACATGTTTACTTATCAAACCAACTTACCACACTTTCTAGAAATCATTACAAGGCTTTCATAAGCAAATAAGTAAACCGTTCCTTTTATCTTTCTTAAGTCGTTATACCTAACTTCCCATAAAGCTAGTATAACACTTAAGCTTTTAAAACCAAGTATTTCTTTTCTTTCAAAATGATTCATAACTCTTTTGAAATACTTCAAGATTCTTATTATTTAAAACTCAAGTCAAAAGACATCAAAGTAAAACCAAATTTAGTTAACACATGTACGTCTACCGTACTATATATATTTCACAAATATCATGCTCAAGAGTATAGGAAGGATCACATACCTCCTCGGCTCAATCCACCTGCCAAGTCGAATATGTCGCGCGCAGAGTATCAACCTATAATAGTTAAATACGTCTATCAACGTCTAGACTACTCTGTAGAATATTCTAAGCAGAAGGTTCTTAATTCTACGGAAAATTGGGCAGCACTTCCCTACCCGTAAAACTACACAAGTCTATTGTAAATACAGTCCAATGTAAGTACATTTCAACTCTCTTCTTTTATACCATCCTTCTATAAATCTTATACTCATTTATATACTACTATAGTATGTAATCTCTAATTACAATAGAAGGACAAAGATATTTACCTCGATAAGCCCAAAATTAGCCAAGATTATAAGTCGCTCCTAAGCAAGGTTTAGCTCCAAATCTTTGTGTTCCAAACCACCACAAATCACCCTTAGAAGCTCCTAACCAACTTCTATTCAAGAATCAACTCAAACAAGTGAAGAACACTTAGGTTTGTTCTTGCCATGCTCTCGGCCAAGGGGTAGTTTTAGGGGCTAGGGTGTGAAATCTTTTCTAACCTTTGGCTAATAATCTTCCTAATACACTAAGGAAGAACACTTAAGAGTTTAAGAATTTTTGGACAAAGTTTAGTTAAGGGAGAGGGGTGTTGGACGAGAACTACTACAAAGGGGGAGGGATTTTGAGACTTGGAAATTGTTTAGTGGATGAAGAAGTCTTGCACTTAAGGGGGGTATTTATAGGACAATCAAGGGTCAAGATTCAAGCAAGTGGAGGGTGAAGATTTGGTTGCTTGTGTGAGTGGAGTCTTCCACCAAGTGTCCACCACAACATTGGGACATATGTCCACCACAACTTTGGGACATATGTCCACCACAAAAATGAGCCATGTGGCTAGCCACTTGCACCTAAAAAAACGTCCAAGGCACCCTTCCCACTTGCCCACAAAATATCTTCCAAGACTTGACTTCTTGACTTGGCCACTTGCCCATAATTTTCGTCCAAACATGCCACCTAAGGGTGACACATGTCGCCCTCCTATTGGTCCAAAATATTTCATCTCTCGGAAAAATCCGTAATCGGTTAAAATATTAACAACGTAAAATTTTCTTCACAAGGTTCGAAATCTTTTCCGTTGAAAGTTCACAATTTCGTCCTTAACCTAATTAGGGCTTACACAAGTGTACGTACGTCCTCACATACATACTCGGGAACTACGGGGTATAACATTCTCCCCTCCTTAGAAACATTCGTCCCGAATGTTCCTTCTAGATTCAATTAAATCAGAAACGACATAGCTCCTCACAACTTAAACAGTTTGCAAATGCCACACATGGCCACAATACAACACTTAAGTACATATGAAAATTAAAATCAAGTAGGAAAGTGAGTTACCTGGAGGTGTGGGGAATAAGTGAGGATACTTCTGCCTCATGTCCTCCTCTGCTTCCCACGTCATCTCCTCTCTATGCTCGTTCCGCCATAAGACCTTGACGGAAGCCACATCCTTTGTCCGAAGTCGCCTAACCTGACGATCGAGTATCGCTATGGGACTCTCCTCATACGATAACCCCTCGGTCACCTGGACATCGTCAATCGGGTGCACTCTAGATGGATCTCCGATACATCTCCTCAGCATAGAAATATGGAAAACTGGATGCACTGCCTCTAGATCGGACGGCAGATCCAACTCATAGGCAACCTTGCCTACCCTGCGGACAATCTGATAAGGCCCAATGTACCTTGGGCTGAATTTCCCTTTCTTCCCGAATCTCATCACACCCTTCATGGGTGACACCTTCAGGAAAACCCAATCAGCAACCTCAAACTCCAAATGTCGACGCCGATGATCTGCATACGACTTATGTCGACTCTGTATTGCCAAGAATCGCTCTGGATAAGCTTCACCTTATCCACCGCGCTGTGAACCAGTGCGGTCCCACTAATCGCACTCGCCACATCAAACCAGCCTATCGGTGACTGCACTTCCTCCCATATAAGGCCTCATGGCGCGCCATCGGATACTGGAGTGGTAGTTGTTATTATACGCAAACTCTATTAGAGGCAAATGATCTCACAAATACCTCGAAATCAATAACACGGGCTCGCAGATATCCTCGTGTATGCGAATAGTGCGCTCTGCTGTCCGTCGATGCGAGGATGGAATGCGATCGAGACTCACTGCGTCCCTAATCCTCGGAAAGACCTCCGAAGTTAGCCGTGGCGGGCTCTCGGTCGGATATGATAGAAATAGGGACCCATGCGATCTCACGATCTCTCGGATGTAAATGCGGCATAATCCTCGGCGAAAAAGTCGTCCGTTGGAAGAAAGTGGGCGATTTCGTCGACTGTCGACGATAACCCGAGATAGAATCATGCTTCCTCCGAGTGCGAGGTAACCCCGTGATAAAGTCCATGTTGATCACCTCCCACTTCGGTCGGAATCTCTATAAATGCTGCAACCCACCGTGCCTCGGTGCTCTACCTTTACTCGCGACAACACGGCACCGAGCAACAAACTCGCAACGTCCTCTTCGTGCCATCCCACCAATACGGTCGAGGTCGTGGTACATCTTTGTCGACCGGATGGATAGAGTAACGCCGCGTGTGCTTCCCAGAACTCCTGCGCGAAGTCTGCAATATCCGGAACACACAACGCCTCAAATCTTAGCACCCGTGGTGCTACCTCGAATGGACCCTTCCTCACGAAGAGCGTATCACGATCTGGGTCATACTCGGATCCTCAACTGCCGCCTCTTGCTCACCGATGATGGAAGACTCGGCAACCTCTCGAACTCGAACCCCACTATCGAATCAATCAATCGGACTCAGGCTCGCTAGCTCATGTAACTCGCGGACCATGCCCCTCCTCTCTGGCTGCACCTCTGATAGACTACCCATAGACCTACGACTAAGGTCATCTGCCACTACATTGTCCTTCCCTGGGTGTTATAGGATATCGAAATAGTAATCCTTGAGTAGATCTAAACACCGTCTCGCCGTAAGTTCGGCTCCTCCGGTGAAGATATACCGAGGCTCTTGTGGTGCGTGTAAATATCCACATGAACTCCATACAAATAGTGCCTCCAGATCTTCAAGGCGTGAATCACCGCTGCCAACTCCAAATCATGGGTGGGGTAGTTCTTCTCATGATTCTTGAGTCGCCGAGATCGTCACGCTATAACCTTACCCTGCTGCATCAACACACATCCAAGCCCGATGCCTGACGCATCACAATACACCACATAGCCGTCTAGGCCCTCTGGAAGAGTAAGAACTGGGGCGGTCGTCAACCTCTCCTTCAGTAACTGGAATCCCTCCTCACAAGCATCCGTCCACTGAAACTTAGTTGCCTTCTGAGTCAGCTTAGTCAAAGGTGTCGAAATAGAAGCAAACTTCTCCACGAACCTCCGATAGTAACCTGCAAGGCCCAGAAAGTTGCGCACCTCTGTCGGAGTAGTAGGTCTAGGACAACTCCTGACTGCCTCGATCTTGGTCGTATCCACCCGAATACCATCGGCCCCGACAATGTGCCCAAGAAATGCCACCGAGGTCAACCAGAACTCACACTTCGAAAACTTGGCGTACAACCGCTGGTCCTGGAGAACTCTCAGCACAGTCCTCAAATGCTCTGCATGCTCCTGCTCTGAGCGAGAATAAACCAAGATGTCATCAATGAATACTATCACAAACGTATCCAAAAATGGCTTGAACACTCGGTTCATCAAATCCATAAATACCACGAGCATTGGTCAAACCGAAAGACATAACCACGAACTCATAGTGCGTCTGGTCCGAATGCGATCTAGGGATATCCGCCTCTAACTCGCACTGATGATAGCCCGATCGCAGTCAATCTTGGAGAAACATCTCGCACTCGCAATCGGGTCGAACAAATCATCAATCACGGGAAGGGTATCTTCTTAATAGTCACCTTGTTCACCTGTAATCAACACACGCAGCTGGCCCCGCCCTTCTTCTTCACGAACACAAGCACTTCGGGAGAAACACTAGGCTGATGAAGCCGCTTCTCTCCAAAGAAATCTCTCACTGGTCCTTCAACTCTCTCAACTCGGCGGTGCCATTCGTATGGCGGAATGGATATAGGTCGAGTATCCGCAAAGACATCGATACAAAACTCTATCTCCTCGGGAGGATACCCGAGGTCGTCGGAAACACATCCGGGAACTCTCGACTCTGGGCCGGTGAAAATCTGGTACCGCACCTCGATATCAAACACCCGAATGAGATGGTAGATATACCCTTCGCACCATCTTCCTATCCTCGAGGTAAGAAATAAACCTACCTCGGCGCGGTGTTCCTCCCACTCAATAACCGCTCCCAGAAATCGAACTGCACTCACTCTCTCCCTCCAGTCTACATTGGCGTAGCAAGAAGCTCACCAATCCATCCCCAGGATCACATCAAAATCGGTCATATCCAACTCTATCAAGTCGGCTAGGGTCTGACGACTGCATAAAGACATCGGGCAAGCCCTATATACCCGCCGAGCTACCACCGAATCACCATCGCGTAGCTACCTCAAAGGGTATATGGACTCGTGCTCTATCCCTATCCTACTAGCAATATGGGAGATATATAGGACAAAGTAGAACCCGGATCTATCAAGGCATACACGTCACAACAAGAAACTGATAAGGTACCTGTGACGACATCCGGTGATGCCTCGGTCTGTCGGTACCGAAGTCATAAATGCGTTCGAGGACCGCTAGAACTAGGACCACGCCACGACCTCTGCGCGACCTGCTGGTCCTCGAGCACCGCCTCGGGAGAGTAATCGTGAGTGAAGAGGACCCGCGAAAGACCAGAGGTCGACCCCTACCATCTCGCGCCTGACTGCTCTCGCATAGTGACCTGCTGGCCGCAAGTGTAGCAAACTACCGAAGTAGTACCACAACTCCCGGAATGGAATCCACCGCATCGGATACACTGAGAGGACCTCGATCGGTTAGCACCTCGCTACCGAAGTCCAAGTCACGGGGCCCGACCGCCCCGAATACTCGCCGCCCCAAGACGGTGTAGGAGTGCTCAATCGCGGTGGTGCAAATCTAGTCTCTTCTGAGATCGCCCACCCCGAGCCACCAAAAGACCTCGCTTCCCGGCCTTCTTCTGAAATCGACAACCCGGCCCTCTACGCTCTCACATCCCGGTCATAAGCTGCATGCGGGCAATATCCATGCCCGGCTGAAGAGCTACACATGAGCAACCCTCTGCCAAATAGTCGTCGAGCCCGGTGACGTAGCGGTGCACTCGGTCCTCCATGTCTGCCACCAATGCGGGACATATCGAGCCAACGAGTCGAACTCCACGTTGTACTCCGGTGGCGCCTCTGTCTCAAAGATCGTAAATTGCCGGCGTGCCCTCATCTGCGGAGGCAAGAAGTGGCGAGAAAAGCCTCCGAGAACTCGCCCCATACCGCTGGAAGGGCATGCTCTCCCGACAGCTCGCGAATCAAACCGATCGCAGATCACGCAGCCGATGTGAACCTAAGACCACTCGGTCTCCAAGCCCCGATCACTCTACGATCCAGAATCGCTTCGGATGAACTCTGCGGATCATCCTCGTGCCTCGACCCGTAGAACTCGCGGGCTACAACTCGTAAAATCCGTAGTCTCAAGCTATCCGATCTAGGATGAACCACGGTGCATCGAATCGCCGCGGCCCACTTATCTCACGTTCCGCCACAACTCGCTAGTAATCGGGCCATCTCTCAGAACCCATCTCTCTCGCTTCCAGCCGTGGATCGAGGCGCAGTATCGTGGTCTCGTGAGCCACACCGCGCTAAACTCGGCTGGGCCGGTGTCGTGGAACTCGCCGTCGAGGTATCGCCGTAAAGATCGGGCTCAGGCCTCGTGACCCTGTGTCCTACTAGCAGCCTTCTCACGCTTTGCCCTTCTCGCCCGGTTGCTGGCGTGGAGGCATAACTGGTAAAGAAAAGAAATACGTTAGAGGGGTCCAACTTATAACACAGCTCTAAGGCACGATCTCAGAGTGAGAAGAATGGAAACCAATCCTAAATATCCTATAGCCTCCTGATTATTGGTGTGGTGCACAACACACCGATAATCAAGACTTACTAGATACGGTTCAGAGACACTTTCCGAGGATTAATCGCTTCGATACCACTTTTGTCACGACCCGATCCGGGCCCGGATCGTGCCTTACCCGCACCCAAGTAGACATACATCGAGTAACACTGGAATATAAAAACAAGACATGAAACATCGTAAAATGAGACACGCTTTATCCAAGAAAAGATTGTCTTTCGGCATGTATATATACATCAAGAGTGAACAGCTACATCCCAACTTACAACAGACTACTGCACTTCAGGAATGTAAACAACTATGGCGGGACAGGGCCCCGCCATACCCTGAATGTACATAAAGCTACAAATGACAGGGAGATCATACCCAAATGATAAGCCTCCGGAGAAACGGGGTTTTTCCAAAAGCAGAAACGGTTATCCTAGGAGCGGGGATCAACAACAGGAGTACCTTCACTGCGCATTTAACGCACTTTCAAGGAGGTCAAGACAACAGTACCAAGTATGTGAAATCAGAAAGTACTTAAATGAAATCATATCATTTTAAAACCAATTTTACAAATACGCATTTAAACAACCAATGTAATCGCACATAGTACAAAGATAACCAAGAGCAAAAATAGATATAACATAACTGGTCTTTTCTAGGCCGCTAATGATCAAAGCAAGGCCATTCGCCCATAGTATCATTATGCGAGCCTAATCCTGGAACTCCCGCACCGCATAGCCACATAGGCCCGCATGAGGTATTCTCGATCGGGGTAGCTAACCCGCGCAGATCATCCTCGACCCCAGTCCGTGATAGTCACTGGACCGCATGAGGTATTCCTCGACGGCCAGAACACACCCGAGTGATCAACTCGAACTCCCGCAGCCCGCATAGGTCGCGTGGACCCGCATGAGGTATTCTCGCATCGAGGGTGGCAAATCCTCGACATCATAACCACTGCGGGTATGTGATATAATACCAAGATAACGCTTATCGCTTAACAACGTAAGCACAACACGAATACCCCCCTTACACAAACATCACAAGACACTAACACACGTAGCATCATAACATGTTTACTTATCAAACCAACTTACCACGCTTTCTAGAAATCATTACAAGGCTTTCATAAGCAAATAAGTAAACTGCCTTTTTATCTTTCTTAAGTCGTTATACCTAACTTCCCATAAAGCTAGTATAACACTTAAGCTTTTAAAATCAAGTATTTCTTTTCTTTCAAAATGATTCATAACTCTTTTGAAATACTTCAAGATTCTTATTATTTAAAACTCAAGTCAAAAGACATCAAAGTAAAACCAAATTTAGTTAACACACGTACGTCTACCGTACTATATATATTTCACAAATATCATGCTCAAGAGTATAGGAAGGATCACATACCTCTTCGGCTCAATCCACCTGCCACGTCGAATATGTCGCGCGCAGAGTATCAACCTATAATAGTTAAATACGTCTATCAACGTCTAGACTACTCTGTAGAATATTCTAAGCAGAAGGTTCTTAATTCTACGAAAAATTGGGCAGCACTTCCCTACCCGTAAAACTACACAAGTGTACTGTAAATACAGCCCAATGTAAGTACAGTTCAATTCTCTTCTTTTATACCATCCTTCTATAAATTTTATACTCATTTCTATACTACTACAGTATGTAATCTCTAATTACAATAGAAGGACAAAGATATTTACCTCGATAAGCCCAAAATTATCCAAGATTATAAGTCGCTCCTAAGCAAGGTTTAGCTCCAAATCTTTGTGTTCCAAACCACCACAAATCACCCTTAGATGCTCCTAACCAACTTCTATTCAAGAATCAACTCAAACAAGTGAAGAACACTTAGGTTTGTTCTTGCCATGCTCTGGCCAAGCGGGTAGTTTTGGGCTGTGGTGTGAAATCTTTTCTAACCTTTGGCTAATAATCTTCCTAATACACTAAGGAAGAACACTTAAGAGTTTAAGAATTTTTGGACAAAGTTTGGTTGGGGAGAGGGTGTTGACGAGAACTACTACAAAGGGGAGGGATTTTGAGACTTGGAAATTGTTTAGTGGATGAAGAAGTCTTGCACTTAAGGGGGGGTATTTATAGACAATCAAGGGTCAAGATTCAAGCAAGTGGAGGTGAAGATTTGGTTGCTTGTGCGAGTGGAGTCTTCCACCAAGTGTCCACCACAACATTGGGACATATGTCCACCACAACTTTGGGACATATGTCCACCACAAAAATGAGCCATGTGGCTAGCCACTTGCACCTAAAAAAACGTCCAAGGCACCCTTCCCACTTGCCCACAAAATATCTTCCAAGACTTGACTTCTTGACTTGGCCACTTGCCCACAATTTTCGTCCAAACATGCCACCTAAGGGTGACACATGTCGCCCTCCTATTGGTCCAAAATATTTCATCTCTCGGAAAAATCCGTAATCGGTTAAAATATTAACAACGTAAAATTTTCTTCACAAGGTTCGGAATCTTTTCCGTTGAAAGTTCACAATTTCGTCCTTAACCTAATTAGGGCTTACACAAGTGTATGTACGTCCTCACATACATACTCGGGAACTACGGGGTATAACAGCTGGTTATCTTGAAAGATTTCCTCCAAGCGGTTCCATAAATCGAGGGATGTGGCTCCAGATTTCATGATAGTAAGAAGAAGATCCTCAGAGATACTGCCATAAATCCACTGTTTGACGCCGGCGTCTAGACGATGCCAAGTAGACTCATCAACCTCCGGAGGGCGCGAAATAGTGTCATCGATATGATCAAGCGCGTTATAGAGACATGTATGATTGCGAAACAGTTCAACCCAAGGAGAAGGGATGGAGGCCGGCGGCTTGAACGAAAATTTTCTAGGGTTTTTGTTTACTTGGCTCTGATATCATGTAAGATGATATTAATCTCCCTTGGGAGTCTTCTCATTAATATCAAATATATATAGGTGTACAATGTTCATCCCAATTACAATAGGAATCCTAGTCCCATATACAAGAGGAATCCTAGTCCTGGAATCCTATTCTTACCATAATTGTATTTACACAAATATTCTAATTATGAGTGGAGACATATGTTACACCTAGTTTACATGCTTTACTAATTGAAGACATTCTAATGGTACGTAGATATAATGAAATACGATATATTCCATCATAAAGCTCACACTAGATCGTAAAATGGAGATGCAAGTGATTTTCAAGGCATGGTCAAGATGAAACAGTCACGTCTTTTAATCAAACCCACTCCTTTAATTTTGTGTATTCATGATAATGTTGGTTCATCTGAAGCAACACAAAAACAAGAATCATATTTTTTTTATCAAACTGGACAGGGAATGTGTGCTTTAAAAGTATAACACACGGAGAGAATAATATCAGGATATGTTTTTTTTCCTTGCTCAAAACTGAATCAGGGAAATGATAAAAGACAGGTGAAACTTTAGATCAACATGTGTTGTCTCTCTACATATATCAAATGCAAAATTATACTCCCTCCGTTTCAAAATGTTTATCGTACTTTCTTTTTTTGTCCGTTTCAATATGTTTGCCTCTTTTCTTTTGTTATAACTTTTTAATTTCAACTTTTTACATGACATGTTTAAGATCAAAATTAAAAAGTATTCTTTACTTTCTTAAACTTATTGTCAAGTAAAAATGAAACAAACATATTGAAACGGGGAGTAACTTTCCATAGGAGGCTTCAAACCATATAAAGTACGTGTGTTCTAGATTTCCACTGATAAATGAAATTACCATTATTTACTGATCTAGCTGAAAATATATATTTTCCTAGTACTACAAGTTACAATTAGCATTTTATGAAGAGGATAGGACTTAATAGCAAACATCTGGTAGTGAATTCAAAACTTAACTTGCCTGCTTCTTGTTGAGATTTTGATGAAGCAAATAGGCCTGGAAACGGAAAACCTGCCTCCCCAGGTATGACAATTATTTCCAGACCGAGGTTAATTATTGACCTTTTCCCTTCAGCTAAAGTTCTGCAGCCTCTTCAAAGACAAATTGATATACAAAGTCAAATAGATGAGAAGCTTATCAGTTGAGCTTTTAATAGCAAAGTTCCTGAAGAAGATATTTGCTCGAAATAATGTGATTGCTTCATCCACGATATCTATCGGTGTATCTGCTAGAAATTATAAGATGAATATCACTCTTAAAGTATGTAAAATATTGTCACTAGAAAGATGAGATGCACCAAGGGTTCTGTATAAGAAGCAGGTTCATTTATATGGTGCATCTCATCTTTCTAGTGACAATATTTTACATACTTTAAGAGTGATAGTAAGAGACACCCACAAGCTTTGCTAATTCCTTCCTCATCAACAAAACTAGAATGATAACCCTGTAATTTCAGAAAGTGGAAAGTCAGTTTTTTTAAATTATGGGTTAAGTGCCAAATATATAGTGGAGAAAATCCTAAACCAAATCAGATTTGGATCAGGCTTCAAGACCAACCCAAACTAAATTGCAGCGCGATCGAACCGCCCACCGTTATGCGCCTCTATTTATTTTCTGCACGTTTTAGTTCTAATTAAATCCAAGATTTAATTTTGACTTAATTAATTAATTTTCATCAAATGAAAATTATCCCATAATTTATTATAAAATAAAATATCGTGATTCAAAATCCGATATTTTACATTCTCTCAATATACCCTTAGACCGAAAAGACAATCGACTTAGTGTGACCCTTTAGGCCTTCACACATCGGCACTTGATCAAATCACGGTTCACACGGAACTCCTAGACAACACGGGTGACGACCCAATATGTGAAGACGCTTACAAGACTCAAGTAAATGCACTCTATGTGAGATGATAAATTCCTTTCATTCGCGACACACTCGATCAAGCTTAAGATTTGTCAAGTGTCTATCCAAATGGCTTGATCACTTTATCTCATCTATATTAGTCGACAACTAGACCTTATCCTAGATATGTCTCTTGCCAATGACTTGGTCGACCTAAAATCTCTGAGAAGCTGAGTATTCTCTCGAAATTCCAATCGAGGAATGAATCATATTCTTGGCTCAACTACCACCTTCAATCTACTTCGTAATGCACCCAATACAAGCCGCGTCTCAACCTATAAGACATTTGAGCTTAGGACAGGATCAAAGTACATTGCTCCGTAAACAAGACGATATTGACCTCAAATCTAAGGACCTATATCTCCCACATGCTGATAATACTCTAGACATGTATAACAAATAGTTTATCAGCAGGGTATGTCAATAATCCTCTAAGAGTATCCATGTGTCCAACACTAGCAACTATTGCTAGCAGTAAGTGAGATATACTATTGACCTTTATTTCCGGACCGAGGTTAATTATTGACCTTTTCCCTTCAGCTAAAGTTCTGCAGCCTCTTCAAAGACAAATTGATATACAAAGTCAAATAGATGAGAAGCTTATCAGTTGAGCTTTTAATAGCAAAGTTCCTGAAGAAGATATTTGCTCGAAATAATGTGATTGCTTCATCCACGATATCTATCGGTGTATCTGCTCGAAATATCACTCTTAAAGTACCAAATTAGTGTTCAATCGTAAACACTAAAATTTGATAAAATAATACTATTGAGATGAACACAAACGCAATTCTCATACCCCAAGTCTACAACATAATATTTACGGATGGAGATAATAACTAGGCCTTCTGAAAGAGTCACTTAAGTTCCTAGGAGCTTTCCGTTTTAGTAGGATCTGAATAAGACTTGGTCTGTTACAGCTTTTTTTGGTGAAAGTGTTGAGACCAAAATGTCTCAGGTGGTATGTCCAATTTCCTTGTTAATATAAGTTTATATTTCAGGGTGTTAATTTGCATTGACACCAAAAAATTGGGCATTTACAAGACGAGCACAATATGTGTTCATTATTAGGGGTGTCAATGGGACGGTTCGGTCGGTTATTATTAAAAAATTATACCATTCCAATTTTTTGGTAATTTGATAATGTATAACCAAAATTAGATTCTTTTCAAAACTATCCCAATCATGTCGGTTTCTCTTCAGTATCGGTATGATTTAATTAATTTTCGGTTATTTTACTTTTAAAATACACCACTATCGAATGTCTCTTTATTATTCAAAGAAAACCAACTCAATCAAGTACATTTAGGGAAAACACATTTCGTTGTTCTACCTACAGTTCTACTGCTTTAAATCAATTGCAAGACAACCCTAATTGTTCGGGACAGTTATAAGGGTGAAATTGTTTAGAGGGTTTGGTATTTATATTCCCACTAAAAAGTCTCATAAATTTCATTGAGAAAAAATCTTTTGAAATCAACAAGTTTTTGAATACCAAAAGATTTTTTATTACTTGTTTAAAATCCTGATTGAATACCACTGGATTTGAACACCCTATTTAAAAAATTTTAATATTCTTGATTAAATATCACAAGACTTGTTTAGATTATTTAAAAATCTTAATTGAATACCATAAGACTTATTTATCCCAAATTTTTTTTAAAAAAATCCTACTTGAATACAGCCCCCCTAGTTTCAAACTTTCAATAGGAGTGCAATACAGAATAGCCAACAGTAGGTTTGGCCGTCTAGTAGCGTTTAATAATTGCTTTGTTACTAAGGACAATTCGGTATCCATTTGAAATTAAATCCAATCCACAAAAGGCCTAAAGTCCAGTGTTTTTCTTAATATTTGAAACGTATGTATAAAATGTATTTTATACATGAATTAACATATTTATAAATATATAAAATATAGTTTATACATGTAACGCTATTCGGTTAGGTTAAAAAAAATCAGATATTTTATAAATTATAAACACCACCCTAATTGTTCGGGACGGTTATAAGCTTAAAAGAAACTACGGTTTTATTTAAAAAAAATATAAATCGATCCGATATGGTTAGGTCAGGTCGACTTTTCAATTATATTTTTACATTCCTAATCTTCATTCCCAAAAGTCCATTCAAAATTTCTTGAAGGTTACTTTATTTTAAACTCTAACTCACACTATATAAATGGGACACATACTACCTTTTGAATGTATCTTGACCGGTTGAAGAAGAGAGAAAATGAAGTTGCATATTCTTCTCTAAAAGTCCCTAAAGGAAGTTCGAGAGAAACCTTTTTTCAAGAACAATTCAAAGTGCAGCTCAAAATATTTTGAAGATTCAATACATTACCAAAAATTCATCCTTCTTTTGAGAAAGACACCACATCAATCCTTGATCAAGGTGAACATCTCAGAGATTATAATTAGGAAATAAAAACAGAGATGCACTCATAATTTTTTTTTTCTCACAGCTCACATTTATTTTGTTATTACTGATGTGGGCTCTCGGGCAGGCCATATTCAGGGCCAATACTGTGTTCAGCAGTGGACACATTATTTTTGTATATTTGGTAGACTTAGTTTTGTAATATAATTAGTCTTGTACCATAATTAAAATTATACTATTACCTTAATTGTATAGAATATGGTTTTAGATGTAAAGTAGGAATATGATTCTCCTATTGTAACTTGTAAATATATGCCTTCAATCAATAAGAATAATCAATGGATTACATGATATCAAGAGTCTAAGTTCTCTTTACCTTACTTCCGCTCCTAAACTTTTCTTTCTTTTTCTCGTATTTTTTACCCTAACAGCCGCGGCGCCTACCTCTCGGTTTTGCCCAAAACCGCGGCCCTTCTCCTTCAAAAAATCCTCTCACAAATTTCCTTCTCCGGATCTTGTTGTTCTATTTTCTATGGATGATAAGAACACTTTTCATCCTGCCCTCACCGTTTCTAATATCAAGAGTGTTCTTCCTATCGTTCTTGATCTAGAGAACGTCCAATATGGGACGTGGACAGAATAATTCAAGTTTCATGCTATGGCACATAAAGCTCTTCACCACATCATCCCTCCCACTACTCCTACAGGGGGTGATACAACGTCTATGTTTACAACGATTGTGCCCACTAAAGCAGCATATCCCGACTTATGGGGTATGCTTGATGCCAAGGTTCTCTAGTGGATTTATGTCACTATCTCCTTGGATCTTTTACAGACGATTATGGAACCCAACTCCACAGCTATGGCGGTGTGAAATCGATTGCGTGACATCTTCCAAGACAACAGTCATTCTCGCATTGTTATCCTTGAGCAGGAATTTTCTCAGGTTTCTATGGCGAATTTTCCAAACGTTTCTTCTTATTACAAACGCCTCAAGTACTTGGCAGACCAACTTCGTAAAGTGGGTTCTCATGTTTCTAATATTCGTCTAGTTCTTCACATGATTGCCAGTCTATGGCCTATACAGGGGTTGCTTCGGTTATTCGTCAAAGTAATCCCCTATGGGAGTTCTATCAAGACCGCTCCATGCTCACTTTGGAAGAAGCGGGTTTGGCTAAAAGGGCATCGATCGGAACAAATCCCGTCGTCGTGATGACTGCTTACAATTTCTCCCCTTCAAATCCAACCAACGTGACCCAAAATTACAACAACGGGGGTGGTAAGAATGACCAAAATCGGAAGAATAATGGTAAGAATTGCAGCGGCAACAACGGGGCAACCGTCGAGCAGCAGCCTGGGGCCTGCAGAGGCCCCGGACAGGGCGATGTGAGGTCCCAGCGCCTCATAGCGCCGCTGCCTCATTACAAGGCCGCGCGCCAAGACGCCGCTGCAAGCTGCCGCGACCAGCCTTTCTTTCCAGTCGACTCGAGTTCGCACCATCAGATGGGCAAATTTCGGCCCAAAGATACTTAGGCCTCGCCCCCATCAGGCCCACCACGCAATGGGCCCCACTCATACCTACATTGAAGCAGCGATGCACACGCTTGACTTGACTCAATCGAACCCTAATTGGTACATGGACACCGACACCATTACCCACATGACATCCGACCAAGGTACTCTCTCGTCTTATTCCAATTTGAGCACTAATCGTGGTATAATTGTTGGTAGTGGTAATTCTATTCCAATTAAGGGCTATGGTAATAAAACTTTGTCCCCTCCTCATCCACCACTTGTCCTGAAAATACCCTTCATGCCCTAAAATTGATTAAAAAATTGGTGTTTGTACGTAAATTCACCACTGATAATTGGGTTTCTATTAATTATGATCCATTTGGGTTTTCTCTGAAGGATTTTAAGACGGGGAGTCATCTCATGAGGTGTTACAGTAGGGGGAATATTTATCCAATCACACCGCGTCTTAGCATCTCGCGTCAAGCTTTGCCATCCACTTTTGCAACTCTTGCTCATTCCTTGTGTCATGCTCATCTAGGTCATTCAGAGTCGTCAATTTTATCTGTTTTAGATAAGAATAAGTTTATTTCTTGTAAGGGTATGCGTAATATTCTAAATTGTCAATCTTGTTCGTTAGGAAAAATTATTAAGTTACCATTTGTAACTTCGAATTTTCATACTTCAATGTCATTTAACATTATTCATAGCGATTTATGGACATCTCCGGTTCTCAGTTCTATGGGTCATCGATATTATGTTTTATTCTTGGATGATTACTCTAAATTTTTATGGACGTTTCCAATTGCGAAAAAATCACAAGTTTTTTCCATCTTCGTAAAATTTAGAGTTTTTATAAGAACTCAATTCGAACGGAAAATAAAGAATATCCAATGTGATAATGACAAAGAGTATGACAATGAGGAGTTTAGGGAGTTTTGTGCTCAAAATGGGATAAATTTTAATTTTTCTTGTCCTCATATGTCTTCACAAAATGGGAAAGCTGAATGAAAAAATGTGTACCATTAATAATATTATTCAGACTTTATTGGTTCATTTCCATTGTTTTGGCATCATGCGCTACAAATGGCTATGGATCTACTTAATATTATTTCCTCTAAAGGTTTGACATATTTCTCCCCTCTTCAAGTTTTATACAATAAGACTCCTACGTATTCTCATCTTAGGGTCTTTGGATGCTTATGTTATCCACTGTTTCCATCCACCACAATCCACAAACTTCAGACACGCTCTACACCGTGTGTATTTTTGAGTTATCCGTAAAATCACTGTGGTTATAAATGATTTGATTTGTCCTCTAAACGAATCATCATTAGTCGCCATGTTCTTTTTTATGAATCCTAATTTCCATTTTCTAAAGTAAAAAAACTTGTGCCTAGTTCTTATCATTTTTTGGATGATGATATCTCTCTCTATGTTCTCCGTCATGTTTCAGATTTTTCACAAAATAAGTTGTCAGCGTCGTGGCCCGTAGGGGAGCACTGTGGCGCCTACCATCCAGTGAATATTCAGTTTTAAACCCGTCATTAGAGACGCGACCCTTAGGAGAAGTGTCGCGACGCCAAAACTTCAAAGAGCTCTACAGTTCTTCCAGCGCCGCGGCCTTTGCTCCCTGCGCTGCGGCGCCTCCGACGAAAATTTCCGACACTTCACAAAATTCACCCACTCCAGCCCAGAGTCAAGTTTCAATCACTCGCAGTCAACAGAGTATTTTTAAACCAAAAAGACATTTTAATTTGAATTCTAATGTTCTTAAATCACACTTACCTCGTAATCATGTGTCTACCTTAAGTGACCCTAATTGGAAAATTGTCATGACCGAGGAATATAATGCTCTTATTGATAATAAGACGTGAGAATTGGTACTCCGTCCATCTAGTGTTAATATTATTCGGTCTATGTGGATTTTGTTAATAAGGAAAATTCTGATGGTTCTTTTGCGAGACATAAGGTTAGACTTGTATGTGATGGTAAGACTCAGCAGGTTGGTGTGGATTGTGGTGAGAAATTTAGCTCAGTGGTCAAGCTGGCTACCATTCGCATTGTGCTCAGCTTGGCTCTTTCAAAATCATGGCCCATTCATCAGCTAGATGTGAATAATGTTTTTCTACATGCTGATCTTCAGGAGACGGTGTTTATGCATCAACCATTGGGGTTTAGGGATACTAGATATTCTAATCATGTCTGTCTATTGAAGAAGTCCTTGTATGGGCTTAAGCAGTCTCCACGGGCTTGGTATAAGAGGTTTACTGACTATGTTTGGACTTTGGGTTTCTCTCACAGCAGGTCTGATAACTCATTATTCATAACCGTCAGGGATCTTTCATGGCTTATATTCTATTATATGTTGATGATATTATCTTGACTGCCTCTTCTGACGCTTTGCGAAAGACGATGCTCAGTTCTGATTTTGCCATGAAGGACTTGGGCCCATTGAGTTAGTTTTTGGGGATTGCAGTAACTTGTCATGCATGTGGATTGTTCTTATCATAGAGGAAGTATGCATCAGAGATCATTGAGAGGGCTGGGATGTCATCGTGTAAGTTCGCTTCTACTCCAATTGATACTAAACCCAAGTTGGGTACTGCAGTTGACTCTCCCTATGAGGATCTGACCCGCTATCGTAGTTTTACAGGCGCCCTTCAGTATCTGACGTTCACGCGACCTGATATTACATATGCCGTACAACAGGTATGTTTGTTTATGCATGATCCCAGAGTTGAACATATGAATGCGCTCAAACGCATTCATAGGTACATTCAGGGAACACTTGAGTATGGTTTGCATTTGTATCCTTCGTCGATGTCTACACTAGTCTCCTATACAGATGTTGATTGGGGTGGTTGTCCTGACACCAGACGGTCTACGTCTGGATATTGTATATTTTTGGGTAACAACTTGGTCTCATGGTCTGTCAAGCGTCAATCTACGCTTTCACGTTCAAGTGCAGAGGCCGAGTATCGAGGGGTAGCTAATGTGGTCTCCGAATCATGTTGGTTACGAAATCTACTTCTAGAGCTTCATTGTCCTATTGAGAAGGCTACCTTGGTGTATTGTGATAATATAAGTGTCATCTACCTTTCTGGTAATCCAGTTCAGCACCAGCGCACTAAACACATAGAGATTGATATCCACTTTGTTCGAGAAAAGGTAGCTAAAGGGCAAGTACGCGTCTGCCATGTCCCTTCCATATATCAAATTGCATACATCTTTACAAATGATCTTCCCTCAGTCCTTTTTGAAGATTTTAGAGACAGTCTCATCGTACGAAGACCGTCCTCTATGACTGCGGGGGTGTGTTAAAGCCCACATCCAGTGGGCTTTCAGGCAGGCCATATCTAGGACCAATACCGTGTCCAGCAGTGGACACATTTTCTTGTATATTTGATAGACTTAGTCTTGTAATATAATTAGTCTTGTACCATAATTAGAATTATACTATTACCTTAATTGTATAGAATAGAGTTTTAGATGTAAATTAGGAATAAGATTCTCATATTGTAACTTGTATATATATGCCTTCAATCAATAAGAATAATCAAGGGATTAATTCTTTCAATTACATTTATTTATTTTATATATGCGAAATTTATCATAAATTTTCTTAGGCATGCCTAGTGGGCCAACTCTACTCCTCATCTCTTTATCTCACAAATTAGATATGTAGACATTGAAGTGATGGCCTCCAAAAGAGTTATGGTATCCATCGACTAATGGTGATGTTTATGTTACCTAACACGTTGGCCTGATGTCTTGTAGCATTCAATTTTTGGCTATTTCGCAAATATGACTACTCTCTCGCAATTACGACCCTCTGTCCGCAAAAACGGCTAAATAAAAACAAATCCTCAACATGCTGAAATGTATTTCTTACTCGCAACTTACTTGAATTTCTCGATTCCCAACTTGAACCATCTCGACATGTTCCAAAACACTATATAGACCTAAGGGAAGTCACAAATCAAGGAACGAGATTCAAATACTCAAAATTAAGAATTGGGATGTTACAAGTGTTATTGTAGAGATCGATAGTTAGGTCAGTGTTTTTACGTGGTAGAAAGAGGTGGTGGTGACAAACAATCTTTTTGTCACTATTTTAAAAGGCGTTTATGGGGCGAGCCTTGGGGCGGTACATAGTAAAACGCACTATGGTGATCTGTGGAGGCGAAAGTACCAAGAGGAATAAGCCCTATTGTTTTGGGCGTACATTTAGGTGTTGGGCGAGTTTTTGCTTTTAGGAGTAGGCCTAGAAAATCTATCTAGATTAGAGTTTAAATTGCGAAAATATCTACTTAAGTACCAAAAATTATAAGAATTAGTTTTACTAAATTTAAAACATTAAAAAACTTAAAAGTCAAAAGATATTTTATTTTTAGTCCATTTTTTATTCTTTTTCTTCGTCTTCTAGCGGGTGAAAACGGCTGCCCGGTGCACTAAGCTTCCGCTATACACGGGGTTCATAGCCTTACCCTGCATTTCTACAAAATGTTATTTTCACGGTTCGAACACATGATCTCCTCACCTTCTAGCGGGTAACTGGAGAAAATGATCAATTTGCCAATTACAAAGCAAAAACTCTTCATCGTTTATCACTTTTTCTGGTTTGACACTTCTAATTGTAGATTATTTTTTTCACTTTTCATTCTTTCAAGTTCTTTGTTCTTTCAAGTTGGTTTATATATTTCAATTCATTTTTTTTCAAACTCTCATTAGTTTCTTTTAGAGGGGAAATGCCTAACATACACCAGAACCTTTGTCCGGATTTACTGTTACATTCTGTATTTTTGTTCAATATAAGCAAGATTAAATTAAGGTTGACAAATGCACCTAAACGTGATAAATGAGATTTTGAGCTCCTACTTGTTTGAGCTACTTAACATATGTCGTAATTATTAAAAGAGGACGAGACATGTATTTAATAAAATAGGGGCAGCATGTGACACCTATCAATTAAGCAAGTAGGTGACAAGTAGGTGCATCACCTACTTGCTAAAAGGAAATGCCACAATTTAATCAAGGGGGTCGGGCAATTGACCCCTTTTAAGGGCTGAATTTTCTCAATACTCCTCATTATTTTCAGAACATAAGAGAGCTTAAGAGAAGCCATAAGAGTTCTCTCTCAAATCATCCCAAACCCTAGGTGATTTCAAGTGTTACAAAGTGATTCTAGTTCCAAATATTTCAAGGTGCTTGCTAGTTTCTCTTTCTGGTTCTTGTGGATGCGTTGGAGATTAATTCAAGGTGAAGTAAGCCTAGGTTTGGCTATTCTAAGTACATCAAGGTGAGTTATGCTTCTTTATCCCTTGTCTAAGCTTCTACGAGTTGTAGCTTGGTTGTAAAGACCAAAGCTTGCATGTTGTTATTGTTGCGCCATTGTTAGGTTGTTCTAAGAGTAGTTTTGTTGAAATTTTATGGCTGAATATTGTTGGGTAAGGTCTAATAAATTTGTTAGTATTATTTTTGTGTAGTTGGAAAGAAAGGAGAAGTTAGAAAGGCGATGTTTGAAACTGTAGAACCGAGCTTGTTGCTCGTTTGTTGTTGTTATTGTTGCGCCATTGTTGGGTTGTTGTAAGCTTAATTCTAAGTTAAAGCAGGAGCTTGTGTGTGTATTGTTAGTTGTTTTGCTTGAATTGAAAGAAAGAGAAGTTGGAAACTTGTCGTTTAGTAATTCTAAACTAAGTTTGTCGCTCGTTACGCTGTTATTGAGTTGATCGTTATGTTGTTGTGATGTCTCGCCTATTGTAGGCTTGAGGATGTAGTAAAATCAGGGGAATGTTGCCGTTTCATTACACAATATTTCAACTTTTGTTATACGATTAAGAAAGTCGGGATGTTTGAGATATCTCGCCTATTCGTTATCCTTGAGATGTCTCACCTATTTATTATCCTTGAGATGTTATTGTTGTCCATTGTTAGGAGTACTTTCTGCCTTAGAGCTCATTCTCCTCATTAGTTGAGTATATAGAGATTTTACGGACTCAGTCCTTGGTTGACGACAATTGTTTACTACTTTGAGCTATGTTCGATTGTTTGGCACCTTTTTTGCTTATCCACAGAGCTTTTAGAAGGTCTGGTACGTCATATGCTTATTCCACAGAGCCTTTTTATGGCCTAGTAGATTATCTTTATCCCAAAGAGCCTCGCTATGGATTGGTACGTTGCGTACATCACAGATGCTCCCAGTGGCCCAGTGTGATTGATGATACTTCCCACAGAGCCTTGTTAAGGCTTGGTACTTTATACTTTCCCAAAGAGCCTTGCTAATGTCTGGTATATTATATATTTCCACGGAGCTTCATCAAGGTCCGGTACGTTATACCTATTCGCAAGAGCCCCGATAGGCCCTAGTACGCTGTTGATATTACTCTATAATGCAAGCAGATAACAGGTATGTACATCCTCATGTTTCTCTTCTATCTCTCTGACATGTGTAGCTATTATGCTTACATTTTTTGAGTTCAACTTTCAGTTATTCAGTTGCCTTACATATTAAATGCCACACCCCAACCTTGGGGATGTGTCTGGCACCCAGCACCCGAAGGCTCGGACGAACCAACTATAATACCTGTAACATCTAACACAGAACCTAGGTTGGCAAGGCCTTCGAATAACCTTAACAAGACAAGAATGTATGACAACTTGCAAGCAGAAGAGTCCCAACATAGTATATACAGATAGCCAAGGCCAACAAGCCAAAAGAAAAGTATTACCAACTAACAAAAGGGCCTACAAGGCCACATCAAAACATATACTAGGCACTAGGCTACTAGCTTCTAAGAGTGCTATAATACAACAACATGTTGGTACAGGGCCCCGCCTAACAAAAAATGCTAGGAATATGTACCATAGTACATATCGACTCATGTATAGACCCTGAGAGATGGGAGTATGAAAATCAAAGTTGGAACAAGCAACTCATCGGCGAGGAATGCCACTCGCTATCTATACTGGGCGGCATGAACACAAAGGTTCTAGAAGGGCATCGATTTAAATATATACTGAGTATGTAAGACATGTAATGATTGTAAACAAAATATATAACATCAGAGATATGAGTGCAGAAGTCAACTTGAAACTCATAATAAGCTGAGGGCATACCTTGTCACAATCATGGATATATATGCATGTCTGTAAAACTCAAGCCACAATGGGGCCATATAATATAGTATAAAGCTGCTCTACGGTGCAAATCATTTTATATATAGTGTACCCAACCATAAGGCTGGCCAATGGGCCGGGTCGGCCCACTTCAACCCCGACTGATCTCGCCTTGGCCCCGCCCCAACCCCTAAAAACTGCATCGGACTCAAATCGACGACCTAGGCTCGTCCCACCCAAGCCCATCCCGCCACAGACCCACCCCAGGCCCCAAACCCGCCTCAGGCCCGTCCCGCCCCGACCCCATCCTAGACCCCCACCCCCCCTTGAAAAAATGACTATTGCATAACGACTAATTTATATTTTGGCCATTGTGTAACAATTGTGATTATTTAACTGTAACATGTCATTGGATAGATTATAAATGGTCTATGCAAAAACATATTTTAGTAAATAGATATATTGATGATAGGCATACTGGAAATTTTATTGCAGAAAATATTTATCAAGTTTGCGATTATTATGGTATAACTGGCAAAATAATGACTGTTACATTAGATAATGCTTCTTCTAATAGTTATGTTGTGAGACTTTTAAAAAGTCTATTAACTTCATCTTTTCCTAATCGTTTTCATATAAAATGTGTGTGTCATATTTATAACTTAGTTGTAAAGGATGGTCTATCACTTTTTGAAGATATTCTTAATAAAGTACAATTTCTATAAACTTTATGTTTAGAAGTAATAAAATACAAAGAGGAAAAGAATATAAAAAAACTTGTCATGATTGTGGACTACCTTATAGAAAAATTTATGAAGAAGTAACGACTAGGTGGAATTCTCTATATGAACAACTACTTGTTGCTTATGATTGTAGAAGACCTATAACTTTATTTTTAACGCCCATAATCAAAATCCAACTGATATGCTTGTAGATAACGATTGGGAAAAAATTACAAAACTTGTTGTATTTTTAGAGTTTTAGAGAAATTGTTTCAAGCAACTAAAGAATTTTCTGGTATATATTTTCCTACTATTTCAACTATGCTATTTTATATAGCTCTAATATTTTTGTTACTTAGTGAACATATGAAAAACCCATCTTATAAAGCACCTACTAAAAAATGTTTATCAATTTTTTTTTTCTATTCCACTATTTATATTATTGGTGATGTATTAAATCCGACTATTAAAACAGACGGTTGTAAATCACTTATTAAAGCTATTTATGATTGTATAGCAGTACTTCCACCTCCAACTCCAAATAATCCAAATGAACAACCACCTAAGGAACCAACTAAATAAGAAATTTTGTCTAGCATACACGATGAATGCAAAAAAGTATATACGCATTACCAACAAGAAAGTGGTAGTTACCAACAGACTTCTATACCATCTTTTTCTTCAGTACAACCTTATAAAAGACATGTTGTTTCTGCATCTAGTATTGAAAGCCTTAAAAATAGAATGTTTAGTGGTACCACTGCTAATCAAGTTAGTGAGTTTGATGTTTTTGTTTTGTAGGGTGTTGTACCATACCAAGCAGTTCTTAATGAAGAAGGACGTGAAAACTTGCTTAAATACTGGAGGGAAAATGAGAAGACATTTCCAAAACTAGCAAAGATGACCCGAGAAGTGTTGAACATTCAAGCGTCATCAACAACGCCTGAAAGCGCTTTTTCTATCGGAAGATTTCAAATAGGAGAGCACAGACACTCATTGGCGGGAGACAACTTTGAGATTGCATGTTTATTCAGAGATTGAACACGAGCGAAGCTAGAAGGTGTGGTCAACCAGAGATCAACAAAGAAGACGATTTAAACTACAATGAAATTTATCCGACAAAACTGGAAGCGACGTCGACCAATTTGACCAACAAATTCCAATCGAAGAACCACAATACATTGTGAAGAAATTAGAAAAGATTTTTATAAATATGTAATTTTTTTAATTGCAAATTTATTATGTGATTGACAACTTTCAACACCACAAAGTTGCAATTTTGTTATTGTATTACAAAAAATATATATTTCTATTAAATAATATAAGAGGCACAAAAATAGCATTGAGATGTTTTTATTACACTATAATATTCAATTATTTAAGTGTTTATATATATTATTTTTTTAAATTAAGTTCTAAAAAAAATGGAAAACCCAATCCCGACACCGCCCCACCCCGCCAAGCACTCCCTTTTCTCGACGGACAGTGGAACGGATGGGACATCGATGGATCCCGGGTCCCGGCCCACGATCCATTGAGCACCGGTCCCGCCTCTCCCACCCCGCTTTGGTCTCATCTCATCGGGACCCGCCCCGCCCCACCCCGAACCTGGCCCATAGGTCACCCCTACCCGACCTCGAAAGGACTCGATCGTACCCAGCCTCGGAAGGACTCGGTAATATCAAAACCAACTGCAGTGGTGTGAACATATAAGTGTCGTACTCGACCGATTATAGCGCAACTCAATGATAAAATATATACATATATATAGGTGCAATTCAAGATAGACCTCAAGGAACATCACAAGTAGAGCCAGAGTGACCTATCGTCGTTACCTTCTGACTATTTTTATTGTCATCATGTTCTTGAATCTCAATACAAATATTTTGAGACATATAGAATCTGAAAGATGCTATGGATAAGAAATACCCAAGAATTAAGATCAAATTCGTCAAGAAAGGCATATCGTTATTTGATTTCACAAGATGAAACTATATTCAAAGAAATGTTTACGTCAAGTCATGCCAAGAAGGAAAGTTGCCCTACATACCTTGTCGATGAAGCAAATTACGTCTCGTGGATCCTCGCATGTGTTGTGGACGATTATCTACATTATAAGAGGGACTTGTATCAATATCAAGCTCATATCTTATAAGACATTTCACTTAGGAAATTCATCAAACAACTTGTGTACGGGAAGTTCTAGAGTTATTCTATCACAAATTCCTACTCAAATCGACAAAACCATCTTCCATAACTATTTTCTGTAACTTCACAAATTCATCAACATGATTCAACACTTATATTTATACTTAATCTCAATAAACAACTCCAAACAACAAGTTAACATAACTTCATACCATAAGAGGTGTTCTTCAAGATCGTACCTACCATACTCCCATAATTCACAAGTTATCTCCACCAACAAATCAAGCTAAGTTAGGAGGAACTAAAGGACATAATAGGGTAGTGAAACCTTACCTTAACATGCAAAAGAGTCTCCCACAACAAGTTTCAATTCAATCTCAAAGAAGCTGACAACATTGTCGAGCCAACTAATGAGGATTTCAATGTGTTCTTGATTCTTGGAAGGAGAAATAACCTTTGATACTTGTAGATATGTTCTTCAATAGTGGAGAGGGATTTGAAGAGTGTTTGGAACTTATGGGGTCAAAAAGTGAAATTAGAAATGGAGCTTACCCGAAAATGACTTAAATAAGTCATTCCACCGCCTCATATATGCGGAGCATATGCCCATATGCGGCTGCATATGCCATCGCATATGGTGGCAGTAAGGTTGGGTAAAAGTAGCCTTGGTCCGCGTCCATATCTACAAACCTAAATGGCATCCGCAATGCAAAACGCTTATCGTATCATCGAAGCTTTGTCAATCTTCATCGAGTTGTACTTCTTTTGATCCTATTGACTTCCAACCTTCCAAAACCAATCCTTATATGTCATACGAACCCCTGGAAATGATCTCAAGTTCCTAAGACTCACATCGGCTAACTACGCTCTCATTCACGTATGAATCCACGGGGCGTAACATCCTTCTCTTAAAACATTCACCCTAAAATGTTGAATAATGTTCTACTCTTAAGATTTCAGAAAATTTCGGCAGAGTTTCCTCTATAAACAAGACTATATTAAACCTGATAAGCAACCCAAATATACCACCAATTCCACACAGGGTTACAAAATAACATAATAACATCCAATTGGCCTCACATGACCATCTATCTTCACCAGAATTGAAAAAGGTTAGCCCTAACTCACATCTACTATCCTCGGCTGAAATTTGAGATACGCTGCCATATATGTCTCAGCATCATCACTTAAATAATATATATGAATTAAGCTCGATAGATGAAGTAAGAGTAAGATAACCATATCACACAAGTATCGATATAAACTTAAAGACTAAAATAAGTAAGGATATCTGAATTTCATATCTTCATCTGCTTCCTACACCATTTCCTCTAAGTTATTATTTCTCCAAAGTACCTTGACTGAAATAACTTATTTGGTCTTCAACTTACGTACTTAGCGATCTAGGATAACTACAGGAATTTTCTCATAGAATAGGTCCTCCGTCACTTGAACATCTTCAATAGGGGTAATGCGGGAGGGATCACCCAGACATTTACGAAGCATGTATATGCGAAACATGGGATAAACTATTTCTAACTCCAGGGGAAACTCAATTATATAGGATACTTGGCCAATTCTATGAATAATTTGATACGATCCAACATACCTGGGGCTAAGCTTTCCCTTTTTGTTGAACCTCATCACGCCTTCCATATGCAATACTTTTAGGAATACCCAGTCCCCACAACAAACTCTAAGTCTGATGCTGATTATCTAAATAGGACTTTTGTTGACTCTAAGATGTCAACAATCATTCTTGAATCATTTTCACTTTCTCCATGACTTGTTCCACCAAGTCAGGCCTTAATAACTTTGTCTCACCAACATCGAACCAACTGATAGGAGATCTGTATTTTCGTCCATATAGGTCTTCAAATGGTGCCATCTGGATACTAGAATGATTACTATTATTATAAGCAAACTCAATAAGTGGTAGATGATTTTCCCAACTCCCCTTGAAGTCCAAAACACAAGCTAGAAACAAATCTTCGAGCGTCTGAATAGTGCACTCGACCTGCCCATATATCTAGGGATGAAAAGTTGTGTTAAGGCTAATCTGAGTACCCAAACCTTTCTTAAAGGACCTACAAAAGTTAGTTGTAAGCTGTATACCTCAGTCAGATATAATAGACACTGGAACTCCATGAAGTTAGACTATCTATTTAATATAAATCCTAGCATAATCCTCAACTGAGTAGGTAGGTCGGACAAGTAGAAAATGAGCTGATTTCATAAGTCTATCCATGATAACCCATTTAGAATCAAACTTTCGATGAGAA
The DNA here is from genome assembly GCA_029844215.1 of Przewalskia tangutica. Classification (NCBI taxonomy): domain Eukaryota; kingdom Viridiplantae; phylum Streptophyta; class Magnoliopsida; order Solanales; family Solanaceae; genus Przewalskia; species Przewalskia tangutica. The sequence continues at coordinate 114,690,810 of CM056727.1, forward strand.
TTAGGTAGTCCCGTAATGAAATCCATATTGATTATTTCTCATTTCAATGTCGAGATCTCTATATTCTATAGCAATCCTCCAGGTTTTTGATGCTCAATCTTAACTTATTGGCAATTCGGACACTGAGCGACGTATTTTGCAACATTCTTCTTCATATTATCCCACAAGTATATTTGTCGAAGGTCGTGGTACATCTTAGTGGAACCATAATGAATGGAGTATCGAGACTGGTGGATCTCTGCCATAATCTTCCCTCGAAGTCCCTTAACATCGGGCACACACAACCGACCCTTATATCTAAGGACCTCACCCCTTGATAATTCGAACAAGTACTTCTTTTTAAACGGAATAATTTACCAAGCCTGGATCAATAAGTTTTTGTGTCTTCACTTCTGCCACTAAATAAGATAAGGTGGTTGAACTATGGCACCCCCATCGCCTGCATCAATCAATCACATACCTAGATTGGACAACCGATACATATCTTTTGCCATATTCAACTTTTCAACTCTCACATGTTCCAGGCTTCCTATAGACTTGCAACTTAACGCATTGGCTACAACATTTGTCTTGCCCAGATGGTAAAAAATATCCACATTGTAATCTTTCAACAGGTCAAGCCATCTTCACTGCCTCAAATTCAACTATTTCTGCCTGAATATGTATTGCAAGCTCCTATGATATGTAAATATATATACATGAACTCTCTACAGATAGTGACGCCATATCTTTAGAGAAAATATAACAGTCGAAAATTCAAGATCATGAGTTGGGTAATTTTGGTCGTGTTTTCTCAACTGTCTCGAAGCATACTCAATAACTTTGCCAAGTTGCTTCCAAACATAGCCCAATCCTACTATGGAAGCATCACAATGTATTACATAGCCCTCTGACCCCTCACGAAGTGCTAGAGCATGTGTCGGTATTAACATGCTCTTCAACTCCTGGAAACGTTTCTCACACGTATCTGACCCTTGAAATTTAGCTGCCTTATACGTGAACTTCGTCAGTGGAGCGGTGACATGAGAAATTCTCTACAAATATCCAATAGTAACTAGTCAAGCCCAAGAAACTATGCAACTCAGTAGGAGTTATGGGATTGAGCATCAGAAACCTGGAGGATTGCTATAGAATATAGAGCGACAAATTTTGCAACATTCTTCTTCATATTATCCCACAAGTATATTTGTCGAAGGTCGTGGTACATCTTAGTGGAACCATAATGAATGGAGTATCGAGACTGGTGGATCTCTGCCATAATCTTCCCTCGAAGTCCCCTAACATCGGGCACACACAACCGACCCTTATATCTAAGGACCCCACCCCCTGATAATTCGAACAACTACTTCTTTTTAAACAGAATTACTTCTTTATTTCTTATCAAGCCTGGATCAATAAGTTTTTGTGCCTTCACTTCTGCCACTAAAGAGGATAAGGTGGTTGAACTATGGCACCCCCATCGCCTGCATCAATCAATCACATACCTAGATTGGCCAACCGATACATATATTTTGCCATATCCAACTTTTCAACTCTCACATGTTCCAGGCTTCCTATAGACTTGCAACTTAACGTATTGGCTACAACATTTGCCTTGCCCAGATGGTAAAAAATATCCACATTGTAATCTTTCAACAGCTCAAGCCATCTTCAATGCCTCAAATTCAACTATTTTTGCTTGAATATGTATTGCAATATCTTATGATCTGTAAATATATATACATGAACTCTCTACAGATAGTGACGCCATATCTTTAGAGCAAATATAACAGTCGAAAGCTCAAGATCACGAGTTGGGTAATTTTGGTCGTGTTTTCTCAACTGTCTCGAAGCATACTCAATAATTTTGCCAAGCTGCTTCCAAACATAGCCTAATCCTACTATGGAAGCATCACAATGTATTACATAGCCCTCTGACCCCTCACGAAGTGCTAGAACATGTGTTGATATTAACATGCTCTTCAACTCCTGGAAACGTTTCTCACACGTATCTGACCCTTGAAATTTAGATGCCTTATACGTGAACTTTGTCAGTGGAGCGGTGATAGAAGAGAAATTCTCTACAAATATCCAATAGTAACTAGTCAAGCCCAAGAAACTATGCACCTCAGTAGTAGTTGTGTGCCTTGGCCAATTCTTTACTACCTTAATCTTCTAACTATCAACCTTAATGCCTTCATCCGATACTATATGACCAGAAATGCCATCGAGTGCAACCAAAACTCACATAGATAACTTACCGTACAACTTGTGATCATGGAGTATCTGCAATATCGCTCGCAAATGATTTGCGTAATCTGGTTCAGAACGGGAGTACACCATAATATCATCAATAAAAACTATTACAAAGATGTCCAGAAATGGCTTGAACACCTGATTCATCAAATCCATAAAATTTGTTGGTGCATTAGTCATGCCAAATGACATAATAAGAAACTCATAATGGCCATATTTTGTCTGGAAAGCTATCTTTGGAATATCTTTCTCCTTAACTCTCAGCTGATTGTATCCAGATCTATGATCGATCTTTAAAAAGTACTTGGCGCCTAGCAGTTGATCAAATAAATCCTCAATTTTGGAAACGAGTATTTATTCTTAATAGTGACCTTTTTCAGATGGCGATAATCAATACACATTCTTAACGAACCATCTTTCTTACGAACGAATAGCACTGGTGAACCCCACAACGAAGTATTAGGTATGATAAAACCCTTTTCCAATAAGTCCTTCAGCTGCACTTTTAATTCCTTTAGCTCGATAGGAGCCATTCGATATGGAGAAATAGATATAGGCTGTGTATCAGGAAGCACATCGATAGCGAAATCAATTTCCCTTTCAGGAGGAATGCCGGGATGTTCAACGGGGAATATATTAGGAAATTCACTAACGACAGGAGCTAACTGAAGGGGTGGAGGTTTCGCCTCCACATCATGTACTCGCACTAGGTGATAGATATACCATCTGAATATCATCTTCCGAGTTTTAATGTAGGAAATAAACCTCCAGTTAGGCGCTGGAACATTGCCATTCCATTCAATGATGGGCTCGCCTGAAAATTAAAACGAACGAATTTCATCCAATAATCCACATTAGAAAAGCATGAGGCCAACCAATCCATATCCATAATAACATCAAATTCAACCATTTCTAATTCATTCAAGTCGGCTAAAATATGACGATCATAAATCTTTACATCCCAACTCCTATACACCCGCCTAATAATTACGGGCTCACCCACAGACATTGACAGTTCAAATGACTTATGTAACAATTCAGACTCCTTTCCACACATACCAGTAACAAAAGGGGTAATATATGATAAGGTAAAACCCGGATTTATCAAAGCATACACATCAAGGGAGGAGACAAATAATATACCTGTAGCCATATCTCGAGATGACTCAAGGTATTGTCGTCCTGAAAAGGCATATATGAAGTTCTATGGACAACCTGAACTAGATGTTGCACCTCTGCCTCTATATCCACCATCCAATGTCTTCATACCTTGCTCATGGGGCATACTGATAATGAAGAAGCTGCTACAGACCTTATCGGCTGCGCATACCACTTCTACCCATTGTCATACAAACCATATGACATGATTAGGTTGCCACACAAATAACACTCATCCGAACCCTAGTGGCATTATCTGAAAAAGTCCTACCATATCGACCACAATACCGCACTGGTGGCCTCACATGCCTAGAATCTCCTCTATACTTTGGGCCTTGTTCCCGTGAACTCTGACCCTGAGCATAATAAGTGGTTTGCTGATGATATTGGCCATGAAACTGTGGTGGTGCACTTGCCGCTGGATAAGATGGGTGCCTGGGAAACTGGGGCCTGAACCCACATTTGAAATCCCCCGTATCACCTGCAGATTGGGCCCTCTTGTGCTGTCCTCTAACTCACTCTCGATCAACCCATTGCTGCCTCTTACGATCTTCTAAGTTTTGTGCATAGGTCTGAATGCGCTAAATATCCATATTTGGATTTAAGGAAGCTGTAGTGCACTAATTTACCAAATGCGACCCCAAACCATTAACAAACTAATAGAGATAATCACTCATTTCAGCAACAACCATATGAGCGTACCTAGCCAAAGAATTAAACTACAAACTATACTCCCGGGCACTCATATTATCTTTCTCCAAGTGTAAAAACCTATCCCACATGACTTATTGAATCTTGACCGATAGATACTGCTATAAGAATGTCTCAGAGAACTCCCTCCACCACGCTGATGGGGCACGAGGTCTCTAAGTCTGCTCCCAAGTCTCATACCAGTTCACGACAACATGACATAACCTGTAGGAAGCCAACTTTACTGACTCAACATATGTGGCATACATTACCCACAAAGTACGCTACATCTGATACAAAAAGTTCTACGGGTCTGTGTTTGGGTCTGATCCTATAAATACTGGAGAGTCTAAGTTGATTAAATTGCAAACTCTCACGCTGACTGCCCTATCAAGGTACCAGGGATCTGACGCTGGGCTTGATAGGCTACTAGTAGAGTTGACAACTACACAACACTCTAAATGTCTAAATCCTGGTCAAGAGCAATTGGGAAGGAACTAGAGGTACATCAGCTCCTCTATGACCCTATGGAGGTGGTTCTACACCAGAAGCCTGAGAATGGCCCTCGTCATAAGGCTCATCTACTCTACAATAGCAGGAGGCACCTGACTGGTGCCCTCCGTTGCCTCTTTATCTAACCTCTGAACAGTCGTCTGATGTTTAGTAGTAGTAGGCATCACTCAGAATATAAATAAAATGAAGTTTAGGAGTGGATACTTACTACTCAGCTCTATTGCACGATCTAGATCAGGAAGAAAAGTAACTATTTTAAATATGATATAGCTTGCTGCTTATAAGTGTGGTGCACAACACACTCATAAATAAGACTCTACTAGATACAGCTAGCAAACTCTCTATGATAGACCTTCTCTGATACCAAGTTTGTCACACCCCAACCTAAAGAAGGGGGGGGGGGAGGCCGACACCCAGCACCCGAAGGCCTAGGCGACCAACTATAATACCTGGAACCTATAATACAAAACCTGGGCTAGCAATGCTTCTGAATAACCTTAACAAGATAAGAATGTATGACAATCTTCAAGCAAAAGAGTCCCAACATAGTATATATACAGATAGTCAAGGCGAATAAGGTCACAAGAAGAGTATTACAAACTAACAAAAGGGCTGATAAGGCCACGTCAATATATATATATATATATATATTGGACACTAGTTTGAAAACCTCTAAGAGTGATATAATATAAAATAGGTTGGGACAGGGTTCGCCATACCCAAAATGCTAGGAATATGTACCACAGTACCTATCGACTCATGTATAGCGACTCTGAGAGAGGGGAGTGCAACAATCACAGCTGAAATAGACAACCTACTAAGGAAGAATGTCGTTCTTCCTATATGTACCTGCGGATATGAACACAGTGCCCAGAAGGGACATTAGTATAAAAGATATATGGAATATGTAAGGTAGGTAATGATTGTAAACAAAAGATATAATAACGCAAGAGATATGGATGCATAAGTCAACCTGAAACTCATAATAAGCCTATGAGGGCATACACTATCACAATCATGGATATATATGCATGTCTATAAAAATCAAGCCACTCCATGTGGCCATATAATATAGTATCAAGCCGCTCTGTGGGGCAAGTCATATTATATAGCGTACCCGACCTTGAAAGGACTCGGTCATACCCTACCTTGAAGGGACTCAATAATATCAAAATCAACTGTAATGGTGTGCACATATAAGTGTCGTACCCGGAAAACTATAGAGCGGATCGATGAGAAAAAATATATATATATATATAAGTGCAATGCAAGACAGACCTCAAGTGGCATCACAATCAGAGCGGAGTGACCTATCGTCGTTACCCTCTAACTATTATTATTGTCGCTACATTCATGAATCTCAATACAAACATTTTGAGACATATAAAATCTGAGAGATTCTATGGACAATAAATAGCCAAGAAGTGTGATCAAATTCATCAAGAAAGGCATATCATTATTCGATCTCAGAAGATGAAACTCTATTCAAAGAAGCATTTATATCAAGTCATGCCAAGGAAAGTTGCCCTACATACCTTGTTGATGAAGCTAATTACATCCCACAGATCTTCGCATGTGTTTTAGATGATTATATACACTCGTATACAAGCCAAAAGAAAGGAACTTGCGAATCATGCCATGAATAATAATGTTGAATCTGGGGTTGTGAAAAACATACCACAGCATGAAGACTTAATAATCCAACATGTGTTGGAGGATCAACTTGAAACACTTTAGGAGACTCAAAAGGATCAACTCTTTTACACCCGATGTAAAGTAAAAGATAAGGTGTGTAACGTGATTGTTGAGGGAAGAATTAGTGTCAACTTAGCCTCCGTGGAAATGGTTGACAAGTTAAAACTATTCACCCACAATCATCTGAAGCCATATGATCTCTATGGTTAACCAAAACGAAAGTCCAAGAGTAGAAAAACTAACTCTTGTTAGCTTTCGGATTGGCATGTATAAGGACGAACTATGGTGCGACATCCTACCTATGGATGTGTGTCATATTTTTTTGGGACGAACGTGGCAACTTGACGCGAAGGCACAATATGATAAAGGAAGGAACACTTATTTCTTTCAAAAAGATAATAAGAAGATCCTGTTGGTACCGATGTCACCTAGTGAGGTGAAGGCCATAGAATTCGAAGTGCAATGAAGTGCAAAGCTGAGGATCTCTCCCTTGATGCACAAAGGATAGAAGAAGAATCAAAGAAGGAGAGACCTATGGATTAATTGGTATGCAAGAAAAATCTCGTAGGAGACACATTTAGATATGAAACTCCGGAGGAACCCGTGGAGAAATTCTTTAAAGACATATGCCCGGATGGTTTTGCAACCGAGCCGCCATCAATGGGAGATGTTGTACTTGGCATGGAAATAATTCCAAGGAGTTCATCACTTATTCATCAAGCCTATAGCCCATATCAAAAGAATGCTAAGGAGACATGGCACACTTTTGTTACCATCTAAGATGGGTCCGAATGTACAAATGCAAGTGCGGTAAGACGTTTACATGTCTCATCTTTTTCATATCCCTATTTCGACCAAAACATGGTGCAAGAGGAATCAACATTGGTCCCGTCCTAATTCAAGACCAAAAGTCCATTGCTTTCTCTAGTCCACTGCTTTCGTGTAGGGACTTGTTTATCACGGGGCCCTTTATCCATTGAAGAAACTTGACTTGGCTTATGTTTGGCAGATTGGGCTTAACTACACTTAAGGAAGGAAGGGACAATCAATTGCCAAGAGCAGACCATCCTTGAAATATATTGGCCTTCAAAATCGAGCATGATTTGTATGAAGAACTTGTGAGGCCAGTTGAGTTGTGCAACATTCCAAACTCTTCCATGATCCTCATACACAAGATGGTACCACGGTCCATAGATCACACCACATCATCCGAGGGCATCTGTGCTAATCAAACCTTGATAAAATCTAGCCAAAGATGTACCGAGCCTACAAGCATAGTTGCGTCAAATAATTTTCTTAGGACGACTTTGTTTCTTCATCATTTCATGCAGGGATATTATGACCTTCCTGCCCATATAAACAAACTCACGATGAAAGATAAGTATGAATGGTTTCGAGGAGCAACAAGAGTCCTTGAACCCTTGGAGATTTATGAAGCCCCGGTCCTACTCGTGTTAAACCGTGGAAGGCCATTGCGCATCAAACATGAAACAAATATAGGTGCCATTTTTCTCTCTAACACAAAGTTGAGTGGTGCACCATGTCATCCTTCTACCTATGGCAATACAACATGTCTTATGGAATCCGAGATCCAACATGAACATCACGAGAAGTCAAAACCAATTGTCTTGTATTCGGATCCGTATTCGGCAAGTTTAGAAGAAGGATCTTACAACATGAAACTTCCGAACTTGTCCAATGATGGAAATATTGTGTCGACACTTGTTGGTAAAGGTTCATTGCTACATTTAGGTGGTCTGAATTCGAGGACGAATGCTTTCCAAGAAGGGGAGATTGATGCAAAAATCCACGTGAGCTCTAGGTTCAAATTTGATCTTTGCGGTGATAAGCTCGGAATTCCAAAAATGGATGATAAAACTATGGTAATGTGCTTATCATGGCATGGAAAATGGAAAATGGAATGGAATTGGACTTGTTACATAAAGATTCAAGAAGGTGTTTATAATCGACTTTGTATATAGGTCTTAGCCGAAGACCATGTTTGTTTATTTCTTTTAGCTTGTTGTTTTCCTTTAGTTTCTAGCTTAGTTCTAGCTTAGGACATAGTGTACTATGTATTAACTAACATTAAGAAACAATTAATAAGTCACAAAGGTGACTAGGCCGAGGGTACACCATGGCAAGGACAAAGGATGACTTGGCCGACAAAGTGGCAAGGACAAGAGACATCTAGAAGATGGGGATTTCAAGGAGAGAATTTATGGACTAACAAGTTCAAAAATTTAGCTATATTGAAGACTTCAAGTCGTCCAAGAGGAGAAGAGTTGACTGAAATGATCATAAAAAAATACCAAGAATTGACACTTCCAACACATTCCAAGAAGACGAGGTTGTTGGAAGAATTTATGAGCTAACAAATTCATAAATATGGTTACATGTGAGACCTAAATCTCGGCCTATAGAAGAGGAACGAGGTGGACAAACTCCATTGGTCACCAAGTCAATCCAAGTGCGTTCACACTAGGTGTTAGTTTGTGTTTGTTCATTTGCTTTCCAGAATAATCTTTTTTGTACTATAAATAGAGGCCTTAGACCATTGTAAAATTCAGAGTTTGTTGAAAATATAAAGTTGAGTTTTACTCACAAAGATAAGTATCTCAATACGGGATTGATATTCTTAGTTGGTGCTACGGGAGTACCTTTGGTTCTTGTGTGAGCCAAACCCTTTGGTGCAAGTTTAGTTAAGACTGTATGACTTAGTTGAACTCAATCTAAGGTTTCCTTTTGGTGTAAGTCTTGATTAGGACTGTGTGACCTAATCAATACCAAAGCTTAAGAAACCCCCTCGACGTAGGTAGACGTTGGACTTGTGCGGTCAAACCAAACCCAAACCAAAGGTCTATCATAAGGTTTTCCGACCACCCTCACTTGGCTTGTTTATGAGAATTGTACTTAAAACCTCATACCAGACCTTGTTAAATTGGTCACCTAAAGGTGTCGACTTGGTCATTAAAAACCCATTGTCATTATCCTCAATATATCGACCAATTGTGCTTGGTTTGTACTCGGATTTGCACCTAGCATCTCGTGTCCATACCTCATCCAACACATATAATTACTTTCACCATCACAACCCACAGTACCTTACAAATAGCCAAAACAAATACCAATCCACGGAACCACTGATATCTTCGCATCCTAACCCGACAACATGAAACAGCCCACTAAACACCCTCACCGGGACTCACTATTTCAGCCTTTTTCCATGGCCTTGCCATCATCCACTCACTGAACCTCGACCACCACAAAAACCCTGTAGGTGTCCAAAATAACCCCACAAAACTCCCTGACCCAAGTCCCCTGGAATCCACCTGAAACAACCTCCAACTACCGACTGCCCGACAATAGCTGAGAACCCACACTTTTGTCTTGTTTTTGCGTCAACTTGTTCCCTGCCAAACTCAGCCCCACTTACACTCACTTACCCCTCCGTACTTACATCAAATTAGTATCAGAGAAAGGTGCTCCCATCTCACGCCTTGACGTGATACCTTACATAAAAAAGGATTTTTGGCAGATTGCAAGTGAAGTATTGGACAATCGTATACAAGCCAAAAAAAAGGAACTTGTGAATCATGCCATGAATAATAATGTTGAATCCGGGGTTGTGAAAAACATACCATGGCATGAAGACTTAGTAATGCAACATGTGTTGGAGGATCAACTTAAAACACTTGAGGAGACTTAAAAGGATCAACTCTTTTACACCCGATGTAAAGTAAAAGATAAGGTGTGTAACGTGATTGTTGACGGAAGAATTAGTGTCAACTTGGCCTCCGTGGAAATGGTTGACAAGTTAAATCTATCCACCCGCAATCATCCGAAGCCATATGATCTCCAATGGTTAAACCAAGACGAAAGTCTAAGAGTAGAAAAACTAACTCTTGTTAGCTTTCGGATTGGCACGTACAAGGACGAACTATGATGCGACATCCTACCTATGGATGCGTGTCATATTTTTTTGGGACGACCATGACAACTTAACGCGAAGGCACAATACAATAAAGGAAGAAACACTTATTTCTTTCAAAAAGATAATAAGAAGATCCGGTTGGTGCCGATGTCACCTAGTGAGGTGAGGCCATGAGAATTCGAAGTGCAATGAAGCGCAAAGCCGAGGCTCTCTCCCTTGATGTAAAAAGGATAGAAGAAGAATCAAAGAAGGGGAGACCTATGGACTAATTGGTATACAAGGAAAATCTCGTAGGAGACACGTTGTGAGATGAAACTCCAGAGGAACCCGTGGAGAAATTCTTTAAAGACATATGCCCGGATGATTTTGCAACCGAGCCGCCATCAATGAGAGATGTTGTACTTGACATGGAAATAATTCCAAGGAGTTCATCACTTAGTCATCAAGCCTATATCCCCTATCCAAAGAATGTTAAGGAGACATGACACACTTTTCTTACCATCTAAGATGAGTCTGAATGTACAAATGCAAGTGCGGTAAGAAGCTTACATGTCTCATCTTTTTCATATCTCTATTTCGACTATGGAGCCACTAATTAAAATTGAACATGCACTACAAGAAAAAGGACCTACGGTGACGGTTAAAAACTGTCATCGGAGGGGGTGCATGACGACTTTTGTAAGTGTCATTATAGCCTGTGTCACGGTAATCCTTCATAGATGACGGTTTAAATAACTGTCACACAATATGTGATGGACATAAACCGTCACACATTTGGTCGTTGACTTTGACTATTTCCCTCTTTTTTATTTTTTTTTCTCGGGAATTTTAATTTTTTTGGTGGCATAATATTTTAATTTTATTAATTTAATATTTATATTTGGCGGATATTTTTTAAAATAAATTTGAATTTTAGTTAATTTCATTTAAATATTTAAAAACAATTTCGCGGGAAAATAAATTTGGCACATTTTTTATTTTAAATTTGAATTATTTTATTTAAAATTTTCAATAATAATTAAATTGATGTGAAAATAAGCATATTGTAACTAAAATGTAACTAATTAATCAAATTGTTCTAATACATAAAATTGAAACACTTGCAAATTATTTTACAACACAAAATGTTATCAAATGTAACCAAGACAATGTAATATTCCTCTAAACGACCAAAGTACAAATATTATCCAACCATCATAAAAATGGCACAACTTCTGTAGTACGGAGAATCTTTGAAAAATGATGCGCCCATCAATCCGGACCTCATCAAGCTCATGATGTGAAAATACTTCTTTTTCATTGTACTGTTAAACACAATAGAGATCAAGTACATAAATAAGAAATAATGTTAGATACTTACATTTTTTGCAGCAGAGATAAATCATTCATTAGGTCTTTAATGAAATGCAACATATAGTAACCGCACTCGTATCCATTACGTGTTGTGATACCCTAAAGCAAATTTAACCCAAACATTTACTTAACTAAACAAATTTGAACTTACATTACATGCAATTAAAGACTTGAATAAAATGAAGTACCGTATCAATTTTTCGGAAGGGGGCGTGGCCTAAAAAAATATTCTCATCAGCCCAAAGTGTAGTATCATATTCAAATCAATTAATATCAAATAAGACAGTATCTGTTTCATTTAAAATGTACCAGCTGAGAACTTACCAGCAAAAGATAAGATTGAAGTAGCCAGCACAAAGAGTGAAGCCATCAGGATAGAAATATACAATATGGAAAGGTAAACAAAGTTACCTTTGGATGTTCCATGGCAAACCAAACTTTTGAATTAGATATTTCATGTGAGAGATCCAAATTATAGTTCAACATCATGATAATCTTAAAACAGAGCAAACCTGCACGAATTATTGTCCTTCAATATCCGCAAAGATGTGTTAAGCAGCTTTGAGACTATACGATCTACAAAGTCTTTTAAAGGAAACGTCTCTACTATAGACAATAGAGTCCCATGGCAGAGATCAGTGTAACAACTACAAAACATAAAAGTCAGTGGGTCTAGGAAATAGTAGAACTCCTCAGTAGGTAAATCAGCCATCCCCACTTGTACTCAACAAGAGAGTCCAAAAACAAGGCCAGAAATTTCTCTGTGTTGAACTCTACCAATTCACTTAGTAGTCATGAAATATCCCTCGACAAACAGCCAAAAACAGGATTCAGAGGAATGTTATAAATTTCCAACCAAGACAACATAGGGTCTACTATGTGTTGGTACACGAGCAGGGAACAACATAGTACCTGATGTCCTTAAGGATAACAATGATCTTCTTGGGGATAATTTCAACAGATTGCGACTGCATAAAGGGATTTTAAACAAAAGTATGAAGTTAGAGACATAGATAACAATTGCTAGAACACTTACAATATTCAACCAGCGGCCAATTGTCAACATTGTAAAAGAGAAGGATATGTGCTGTGCTATTCCTCACGCAATCAGATAAACAACTTGTTTCTTTAAAAGTAACATCAACCAATCAATTAAACAACTAGTAGCACTCTATTGGAATTTGGGCAGACTAACAGACATAACGACACATACAGAGAAGGAGAAGTAATATGCTTAACATTGTCTTCACATTTAAAAACTGTAAGCATTCATGATATAGATAAATATCCATTTCTCTAACTATGGCCACTAGAAAAGCCCAAAACAATTTATTGGATCACATTCAAGCAAAAATCTTATCCTTCATTGATCCCCAAGACTCTACTTCTAAAGGATCAAATCTCTTGCATGTAGTGCATCCCTAATTTTATCATCATGAAGGTCCGAGATAAATGTGTACGCAAGAAAACTATTATTAACTTATAATAATAAAAAGACAATCCATAAAACAAAATGGATACAGATAGGTCCTATTTTACCTTTATCTTAAATCTCAATTGGTTCTATCCAAAGCTCTTATTAGGGACCATGCATAATACATAAAATTCCAAATAACTTTATGTTAAAAGACAAGGATACTTTGCAACAAAGTATGTTAAAATTTAATCATGTTAAACAAGTTGTTAAAAGACAAGGATACTTTCCAATTTTTTGATGTAGAAAGGGGAAATCAGAAGCCGACACACAAAAGTTCCCTTTTTTATTCAATAATCTTCTATGGTGTCAATGGGAGTACAACAATAGACTAACAAAAACCCGATATTTACCTCTAGAACCAAACATAAAGCAGATAAAGATGTTTTAAACAGTATCCGCTCTAAAAACATATAACAATAAGTTATCTAGTAACCACAACTTCACTACTTGACTTTTGGTGCAAAGCTTTTAGCAATTGTTGATAGTAAAAAGGGAAACAAAATGAACTAAACAAGTCTTCTAGTTCCATCCTTATCTTAAACTAAACTCTTAACCTAGATATGCTATAATTTGAGCCTTGATAGGTCACTTAACCATTCAAATCATCTACTCCTGTTCTTAATACCATTTTAGCACAAATTTGCAATTGTACCAAATCTGGATTCATGCTAAACTAAAGCAAACATAGAAGGAAACTAAAGAAATAGATTTTCATATTCATTAACCACACGGGTTCTTGAATATGCATCCTAAGCAAGATTAACGCATTTCAATCTTGGTTCTTTTTCTCAATATAATGACAATAACCTATTGAACATGAGAAATGAGAAGAGAAAAGATTAAAGATATAATCGGATTTTAGGACATGCTCATAATTAAACTCCTGCATACATGAGATCCTTTTGTTTTGGACATTCAGAGACTTTAAAAAAAAGATACAAACATGTTATGACATATCTTGTTTAATAATGAAGGAAAACATCCCAACTTTCTTTAATACTAGTTAAAAACATGACAAGTATTCTGAAGGGTAGACACGAAAGAAGAAAGAAGAAAGAAGAATTAACAATAACAATAACAGATAACCTAGAAAGGACAAATTCAAAGTTTTAAGAAACTATTGACATATTTATAAACTGAACAACAAAATTTCTTAATAGACCAGCCAAAGCGCACAAACGAGAAGCTCAAACTAAGAGACGAAATTTGAGTGGTTAGGTTCCACCAAAGGGCTTGGATCTCAAAATACCTAAAACCAGTCAAGTTAATAAAAAATGGCTCTTAAAAATACAAAAGCATGAGATTTCGAAGTCTGGACCATTTTAAATGAGGGAATAGAGTTCCATTTATAGAACCCACAAACCCAAGAGGACTCAAATTGAATCTGATGTGGTATAATGCGATTTGGGGGAAATTTCCCTCTCAAATTGGTAGAAACCAATCACAAACGAGGATTTGAAATCGCAAATGGACAAGGATCATTATTGATAGAAAGAAAAGCAAGGGAAAACCTTACCTCTTCATCATTGCAGACGGTGTAGGAAGGACGGAGCATTAAATGGCCATACAAGGCCTGCACAAGCTAAAGCCACTACGTTTTTTCCATTCTTGGCCATGGTGACGAAGATAGAGAGTCGGCGGCGCGCTAGGGTTTTGCATAAAGAGGGAATTGCAACAAAAATGAAAGAGGGAAAGGGTAAGATATGTGTTATAACGTGGATGGGTTAGCAGATTGAATGGGCCGATTTTTACGTGTTAGGTCGGGCCAACTCAAAACAAAATGGGTCATCTCTATAAAACTGTCACAAAAATATGTGACGGTGCAAATATCCATCATATAACTATCATAAGTTTATGACAGTTTAAATAACTGTCACACATATGTCATAAGTGTCCGTTGACCAAGAAGTCAAGGGAAAAACTATCACACTATGTGACAGTTGAAAAAACTTTCACACTCTGACTATCACCGTAGATCATTTTTCTTGTAGTGATGGTGCTAGAGGAATCGGCATTGGTCCCGTCCTAATTCAAGACCAAAAGTCCATTGCTTTCTCTAGTCTTCGTGTAAGGACTTGTTTATCACGGGGACCTTTGTCCATTGAAGAAACTTGGCGTGGCTTATGTTTGGCTCATGGGCTTAACTACACTTAAGGAAGGAAGGAACAATCAATTGCCAAGAGCAGACCGTCCTTGCAAGATATTGGCCTTCAAAATCGAGCGTGATTTTTATGAAGAACTTGTGAGGTCAGTTGAGTTGTGCAACATTCCAAACTCTTCCATGAACCTCATACACAAGATGGTACCACGGTCCATAGATCACACCACATCATCCGAGGGCTTCTGTGCTAATCAAACCTCGATGAAATCTAGCCAAAGATGTACCGAGCCTACGAGCATAGTTGCATCAAAAAAAATTCTTAGGCCGACTTCGTTTCTTCATCATTTCATGCGGGGATATTATGACCTTCCTGCCCCTATAAACAAAATCATGAGGAAAGATAAGTATGAATGGTTCCGAGGAGCAACAAGATTCCTTGCACCCTTGGAGATTTGTGAAGTCCTGTTAGGCGTATTTTGTATACGCTTTTGAGTCATTTTTAGTTAGTGTTTTTTCCATTTTCGTTTAAATAAGTGTCTTGTTAGGGTCGTTTTCCTTTCTTTTGAGTCACAGCGTTTCAAAAAGGCAAAATGAAGAAAAGGAGCGAAAAGTGGGCATAAAAGGAGAGTCCCGAGGCAAAAAGGACGGAAGTTGGCAATTCAGGACAAAAGACTGCAGCACCGCGGTGCCATAATTACTGAGAGGCTGCAGGACTTTCGGCACCGCGGTGCCATTCTGCAGAACCGCGGTGCCGAGGCGTGAATTTTCAGATCCGAAATAGAATTGGCCAAGGGCAGAAGGGTCCATATGACACGAAATTTGCAACATACTTAAGCCCGAGGGATTAGTCTAGTTAGGGAGGTGATTCATTCCATCACACAACACAACTCATGGCAGATTTGAAGCTACAATTAGATACTTTAGTTCACAGTATTTTTCTTTCTTTTCTTTGCAATTCAGTTTATGTTGGTATTTGTATTAGTTCTTAGTATGCCTATGACTAGGAGTTAAACACTTTATTAGAACTTTCCTTTTGAATCGTTTGAAACTCTTATTCATGAATTAATGCAGTAGTTTGATTAAGCAGAACAGGCGAAACAATATGATATCTGATTCAGTGACCATGGAAAACCAACCGAATCAGAATGGGGCGAACAATGAGGGTCCTGAAAATGTAGGGGAGCCAATCCAGGTTCCAGTAGAAATAAGCTTGGGAGACTATGTGTCACGACCCGAATCCGGGCCCGTGACTGGTGCCTTACCCCGGGCACCCTAGTGATACAACATCAGAGAAAATCAGCGGAAATAAAACATGAACATGAAATGAGAGATATTATAAATAAACAAAGCAACCAAAAGCGATTTGCCTTTCAACATATATATATAAGCGTCACGAGCGATTACAATCCTTACAACCACCTACAGCAGTTACTCTGCACCTAAGATTTTTACAACAACTATGACGGACAGGGCCCGCCATACCACGAATGTACAGAACCTACAGACATCGGGTAACATACCAAAGATAAGCCTCGAAGGAACGGAGCTTCAATCTGCGAAAGGTGATCCTAGCGGGGATCGACGGCCGATGTACTTACTGCGGCATGACGCGGCCCGAAGGAGGTCGATGCAACAGTACAGTATGTGGCGTAAATCAGAAATGAAATCATAATAGTCTATATAAAGCGGGAGACATGTATGATAACCAAACTACAAGTACACATATAACGATTATATCAAGTCGGTCTCACGCCTCCGGTCATTTACTCAAATATAATTATGGGTCTCACGCCCACAACATCGATCATGCCGCGGAATACCTTCCTCAGCTGGCGATCATGATATGATAACATCGAAATACACTGAACACCAAGTCCTACGATGCCAAAGCCGTAATAACAATACAATACAACCAAACCACGAAGGCGACACGGGGCAAGTGCGAGCCGACTACGGATACCAGCGGTCACGTGGTGGCCGGGGGCAAGTCGGTGACCACCGTGGTACCGGCGTATCACGAGACTTCGCCACTACTGAGCAGGCAAGTCGAGGGCTAACTACTGTACAAGCCGAATCACCCACGAGGCGGGCAAGTCTGGCCGACCACCGTGGTACCGCGACGATAAGAAACCTCATGGAGAGCTAGTCCGTGGAATAACACTATCATCGTGAACATACGTGAAATTTTCCGTCGCTGCAGACGCCCAAGTAAGTCCTCAATAAGTCAACCTACCCATCGAGAGACGCGGTAATATAGAACACAATTCTTGCATAACAAAGGCTATCACAACAAGCATAGGCAATTTACACAACAACAAGCGTAGACAAGTTATACAACAACAAGCATAGGCAAGTTACACAACAAGCATAGGCAAGTTATCCACAACTCAAGGTACTTTCATTTTATGTCAAAGTCAGGGTTTTAATCCTAAAGTACTACGTCGTTAAGTTCCTTTTAAAGATCCATTCCTTTATAAAAGTCACCCGATACCGTAGCATAAAATAGAGTGACTTATATCTTTTAAGTAAACCAAAACAACTTCCATACTATCCTTTTAAAACCAAATTAAGGCAATACCATGCCTTCTTTTAGACCAAAACACTTCTCTTTTTAAAGTCAAGTTACCACATTAAAACCATGATAAAAACCCTTCTTTTGTTTTCATAAAGTCGTTATAACCAACTTCCCATAAATTTGTTATAACACTTTATGTTTTAAACCATTTTAAGACAACACAATGCCTTTCTTTACCCTAAAGTTCCAGTTTGCCTAATTTCAATTACGCTACTCTTTTTAGAAAAGTTTCATAGTTCAATGTCTTAATCTCTTTTTAAAACAATTGAGTAACATATGCCCTAGCGAGTAGGTTATTCTTGTTCATAATCAATCTTATTAAGCGACCATGATCTAGAAAATGTAATCTCATTTTGTCTCATCTTAGCTTCTATGCAAATGGAGGTTTCTCTTGGTTTTAATAATACTTCATTAGTCATTACATTTTCCTTTATTAGCTTGCGATGGTTTGTTCGATACTTATTCGATTTAGAATCAAGAAACATTATTCCTTTTACAACGGTACTCATTACTCACGAATGAGGTTTCACACTAACATCCATATCAAGTCAAGTCTCTTATCTTTTAAGATTAAGTCTCTTAACTTCTAAAAATCAAGAAACCATTCTCTCTTAAGACGTTATACCTAACTTCCCATAAAGCTAGTATAACTCTTATGTTTTCAAAACCAAGTATTACTCTTACATTAAAGATGATTCAAAGATTCTTTTGAAATACTTCAAGATCCTTTACTATTACACAACAAGTCGGTTATAAGTCAAATCGATTTACCTTTTAAAACCACAAAGCATTTCCTTACCTACATAAAGCGGTTATAACAACTTCCCATAAAGCGTTATAACACTTTATGTTTTAAACCAATCAAATACATTTAGCACGTATGACGTCACCGCACTACATAGTTACTACATATCATGCTAGAAAAGATAGGAAGAGGTTCACATACCTCGCGACGATTATCGACTAATAGCAAAACGCTCAAGTACCTCAAACCGCTTGCTACACCTTAAGCCCAGTAGACGCGCCACGCGAGATTTCAACCTATAGAGGCCAAGGCGCTATTAACATCTTAGA
The DNA here is from genome assembly GCA_029844215.1 of Przewalskia tangutica. Lineage (NCBI taxonomy): Eukaryota > Viridiplantae > Streptophyta > Magnoliopsida > Solanales > Solanaceae > Przewalskia > Przewalskia tangutica. The sequence goes on from CM056727.1 coordinate 114,709,615, forward strand.
TCTCAATGTAGAATATTCTACGAGAAAATTCGCGCACCTCCCCACATGGCAGCGTAAATCTCTCTCTATCGAGGCTACCAAGCCAACGGGGGTTGCACGCCTAACCGGACGTGTACAATTCTACTCACGATGAATCTTTGCACTCATGTCTGATCTATGTAACTACTGATTCGATTCTCTTCTTTAAATTCAGGCTTAAGTCGCAAGACATTCTGTAAGTATTATTCGAGCTTAAGTCAAAAGACATTGCGACAATTATAATGTTCATTCTATATATAGTATACTTCAACTATATATTCTACAACATGTAATTTCCAATTACAATAGAAGGTCAAGAGTGTTTACCTCGATAAGCCCAAAATTATCCGAGTTTATATGCCGATCCCGAGCAAGGTTTAGCTCCTACTCATGCGCTCAACCCGCTCCAAACAACCCCAGAAGTTCTAACCAACTTCTACTCAATTACTTCAACTATCAATGAAGATTTCCTTAGGGTTTCGTTTAGTGGCTAAAGGAAGTATAATAGTATTTTACGGGCTTTTGTATAAGTGTAACCTTGGGAAAACTACAAGGTATTTGGGCCAGTATTTGGACATTATAACAATACTAGGAGAGTATTTCTATACCACAAAGGGTATTATACGAAAACAACTAGTCAGGTGGGGTACCCACTGCTAAGCCTTCTGAGGGGAGGAAGCTCCGGCCAAGGGCCTTCGAAGGGGAGGGGTGTGGTGGACGAAAGAACAAGAGGAGGGAGTATTTTGAGACTTAGATAGATTGCTCAGTGAGGATGAAGAAAGTCTTCAACTTAGAGGTATTTATAGGTCAGTGAAGGCGACGATGGCGAGATGAAGACAAGTGCATAGCAAGTGTAAGGCCAGATTTAGCCATGTGCTACCTTATCCATCTACACAAAATATCCTACCTAACCTCGACCAAAATTTCAACACCAAAAAGCGTGCGATGGTCAAGCTTTGCGATCCACTGCTTCGATGTGAGGTGACACTTGTCACCTCCCGTTGGTCCAAAATGTTTCGTCTCTCGGAAAAATCCGCAAAAATTATTAATGACATAGCGGAATTTTCCTACGTAAAGCGTGGAAACGTTTCGTCGGAAAGCGACTCTTTTCGCACTTGTGCCCAATTTGAACCTTGCCTAATCTTAAGGCTCAAATTCTTATACGCACGCCTCACGCATACTGCGGAAATACGGTATAACACTATGTTACGCGCGATTCTTGGTACACGCATACGTCGAGCTCGTGATAAGGCAACAACTTTGAGATCAAGCCAGCCATCTTGAGCATGATCTAGAACACAGTACAGTTTGGGGGTTGCCGTCTAAAGACCCTCACATGCACATTGCCAATTTTCTGGAGCAGTGTGTCACCTTCAAGTACAATGACGTTACTGACGACGCCATTAGACTGAGGCTCCTCCCGTTCTCACTTGGGGCTCTCTTAGCGAGCTCCTACGACTCTGATTCAGCAAAGTTTTCTCTTATGATTACATGGTTGAATACTTTGATTCGAATGTACGTAATGTTATAGAGGCAGTCGAGGAAGATGAAGCAGAGGGCAGCGACGACGAAAACCATATCCGGTAGAAGATCGTCGAAAAAGAGGCGGAAGATGGTGAGACGATAAAAACCAGATCCGGTAGACAAATAACCTTTTTATAAGGTATAAATTTATATTTTCGCATCATATTATTTCATAAATTATATTAAATTCATTAAAATACTTATGTCCGACTAGACATAAATTTAATTTTGAATGGTAAAAGCCCACTTGGAGGAGATAATTTAAGACCACCCATTTGAAGGAAAAAATTAAAGAACAACCCAGGATATAAATTAAAGACTTTTAATATTTTAGAAAATATTATTATCTTAAAAATATCATAATATGTTTATGGTTTTAAGACTTTTAAAACGTGTAATCATAAATAGTACGCTCTTCGTCTCAATTTAAGTGTCTTACTTTTCTTTTTTGTTTGTCCTAACAAAATATCTCTTTCTATATTTAGTAAAATTTCCAATCTTAAAGCAAATTTGAGACTACAAGATTGAAATACCCCACACATTTTTAATTTAAAAATCACAACTCACAAATCTAAAAGTCTTCATTTATTTCTTAAACTCGTGTCAAGTCAAACTAAGATAGTTAAAATGAGATCGAGTGAGTATACAATAACATTTATGTGATTATAGAAAATTCTCAAAAATAGAAATTGGAGTATCAGTTTTAAAAACTAAATTAATAAAGAAATAGTGTGAAAGGGAGAATGATACGTCAGAAAACTCAGTGGATTCCTACGTGGCATCTTCCTATTGGTTGGGCACAAACTGATGATCATCTTGAAAACACGAGTTTAGTCTGTGTTTGGCAGTGAATATAGAATTAGGCAAAAGAGAAAGAGGAAGATGAGATATCCATGGTGTTTGATTCTATTTATGTCCATTAATCTATTCTACGACGCCGTTTCTGCTGATCAGATCTTGGCTGTTCACGCAGGTACTATATTCGAAAACGTCCTCTTTGTTACTATTTCAATCTTAAAGGGAAAGCATGTAACCCAGTTTAGAAGTATTGTATTCTAACTCCTTAAGTTCTTGAGCTTAGTGTCAGCTAAATCTGAAGGAGCAATTAGTGTAATTAATAGATAATGTGATTCTTTTTTTTAGTCAGCTTTTGGCTCTGGGTTTTGTATATTATTACTGTATTATTTAGTACTAACTTTCTAAGTGTTGGGGAGATGCTGGATTAATTACCAAAATTTTAACTGATTTATGTGCTTCAGATGCTGCAAATAAGCTAGAATCTGGGTATACTAACTTGAGCTAACTAATTTCTGGTTGGTGTTGGACTTTCGGGAAAAATAGGCAGCGCTCTGTTGGTGTTTTAGACCTTATATGTCATATGAAAATTCACTTCTGAAATCATCTGTTGTAATAATTTAGAATTACCTTTATGGCATGCTCTATTATTGCACTTTGAATGGTTCTTGATATATTCACAATATATTATGTAATATTTAGTGTAATTAAGATAATTAATGTAAAATAGAGATTCTAATTCTATTAGAACTACAGTTGTATACACTCTATATATTACATTAATAAGAGAACTCCCTCAAGGAAATTTACACTATTCTACATGGTATCAAGAACCATAAATACCTCCCTACCCTAAACCCTATTTTGGTAGCGTGCATTCTCCCATCCACCTCCTCTTCCGGAAAATGTATATACCGCCCCGTATACCACTTCTCCTTCGTGATATACAGTCTGTATACCCTACTCCTCAGTGATATACTGCCTCTCTTCTACCTACAAACCGGTGTACTCCAGATATATCGTGATATACTCCCCTTCTTTTCCAAACAAGCTTGTATACCACTGATAGTACCCTGCTTCTCAGTGATATACTGCCTCTCCTCTACCTACAAACCTGTATACTCCAGATATATCGTGATATACAACGCCTCTCTCTCCCCTTCTTTTCAAAACAAGTTTGTATACCACTGATATACAGTGATATACACAACACCCAATCCCCTATTCCCTGTTTTATAGCCCGTATATACATCAAGTATACCGGCAGTATACACCACCCAAGATGCATATCACATAAGCAACCCTCTTAATAGCATACACCATCTTTCCCTCCTAAAATTTCCCGATACCCTCATGGCGTCACCTGTGACCCACGTAGCTTCCCACGCTTCATCTTCCTCAACACCCAATGTCACAAATAATCCACCGCAGACCCAATACCCGACTCAGTGGGCCAACCCACGTCCTTGGAAATCATTCGGGCACTAGGCATAGTTAGCTAGTCCCATTCCAGGCCAAGCCCAGCAACAACAATGGGCACTGTCGAGGCCCACTACCTAGCGGCCCAGCACCACCGGGCCACTGTCCACCACGCCAGCACCGGTGGCGGCCCCAACGTTGGGCCGCGAAGTCGGCCATCCACGGCCGCCCGACAGCTGCCCACCCCGCTGCCCACTACCCATGCCCAAGACCACCAACTCATCGGCCACTACCCACTAAGCCCATGCCCATGATCAATGATGATACATGGTATATGAATACGGGTGTCACGTCTCACCTCACCAACAATTTTGATAATCTTTCTTAACTTCACAATTTAAATTCTCCTCAATCTATTATGGTCGGAAATGATCATCGCATTCCAATTCAAGAGTTTTGGTCACACACTAACTCCACCACGTCATCCCCACTTTTCCTTTAAAAACGTCCTATATGCCCCTAACATTATCAAGAACCTAATCTCTATTAGAAAATTTGCCACTGATAATTCTGTCTCCATTGATTTTGATCCGTTTGGTTTTCTATAAAGGACCTACGTACGGGGAGAGTTCTTATGAGATGCAATAGTGTGGGGGACCTCTTTCATTTTCTACCCATGTCCACTGCCCATGTCATTCCACCCATCACTTTAGTTGTAATATCTCCATCAATGTGACATAGTAGACTTAGTCATCCGGGAGCTCATTTTTTTGATTTCATTAGAAACCACAATTTAATCTACTGTAATAAAGGGAAATTTTCCCATAGTTTCTCCTCTTGTCATCTAGGGAAACATGTTAAGACTTTCATTTACATATTCTTTAATTATTACCTTCTCTCCCTTTAATATCATTCATGCGGATTTTTGGACTTCCCCTATAACTAGCAACCTAGATCATAAATATTAATTGGTATTTTTGAATGACTTTTCTCACTTCTTTTGGGTCTATCCGCTTAAACTTAAGTCTCAAGTTTACTCCAAATTCCTTGAATTTCGTATGTATCTTGGTTAAAACGCAATTTGAAAAAGACATCAAAATTTTCAATGTGATAATGGTCGTGAGTTCAATAACTCCATTTTTCATAGTTTTTGTGCGGTTAATGGCATGATTTTCGTATCTCATTTCCCATACTTCCCCAAATGGTAAAGCTTAAAGAATTCTCCGCACCATTAATAATATGATTCGTACCACTTTTTTATGCGTCTCTCCCCTATCCCTTTTGAGTATATGCATTAAAAATGGCAGAACACATTCTTAACATCTTATCTACCAGTACGATACAAAATAGGACACCCACTGAAATTCTTTTCCGTCGGATTCTTTCCTATGATCACCTTCAAATTTTCGGTTGTCTGTGTTACCCAAATCTTGCCTCAACGGTCCCTCACAAATTAGCACATCGCTCCACTCCGTGCGTCTTTCTAGGTTTCCCGTCGAAACATAGGGGGTACTTGTGCTATGAGTTATCCATGGACAAAATCCTAATCTCACGTTTGTTGAGTACTTTTTCCCATTTGACAACATTCAAAAATTTCTAATCACTGATTACAAATTCCTTGATGATTCGGACAACTCACCTCTAGTCCAAAATGCACTATAAAATCCGCACCCTCAGGTAGGGCTGCACAAAATCCTAAAATCGGACCGGACCGACCCGGACCGAGGACCGAATTTAAAGAAAAGTCAGACCGAAGATTGGACCAAAAAATACGGTCCGGTCCGAAACCCGAAAATATACATTAAAAGGTCTGAGGACCGGACCGGACCAAAATCCGAAAATACAAATTAAAAAGACCGAAGACCGGACTGAATTATCGGTCAGGTCCTTTTTTTGCGCATCCCTACCTTCAGGCCGTCCCGCCAACCGTCCCGTCGACCCCACACAACTGCCTGAATCCTACCCAACTTCCTGAATCCTGCCCCGTTCCTGCTAGAAAATACTATAGGCACACTGCCCCAAAAAGTCCCTGCCCACCCGGAAACCAACCCTTGCCCGTCCCACTGCCCAACCCTAACTCGTGACCGCCCACCCGTCACTCAGCCACCGCCCGTCCCACTGCCCGTCACCACTACCCCATACCGACCCCACTGCCCAGTCCAGCCCGGCGTCTCCCAGCCCCCCCTGCCCCACCCGTGACCGTCCTCACACACCGCATGGAAAACCGTGCACAACACGGGATTTTTCAAACCAAATGTTCACTATAACCTATCCACTCAAACCATCTCGCCCATTCCTAAAAACCCAAAATTAGCCAAACTTGACCCAAATTGAAATGCGACCATGCGTGAGGAGTTTAATGCATTAACCAATCAACACACTCGGGATCTTGTTCCGAAACCAAAAGGGGTGAATGTGATTCGTTGTATGTTGCTTTATCGTCACAAATTCCGAGATAGTGGAGAGCTTGAACGCCATAAGGCAAGCTTTATCGTCACTATTCTACAGTTCTAGTTTCAAAAACGTGATGCAATATGTGCATTTGGGCGGATGTGCCTGAAGCTCTTAATTTTAAAGCTCGAAAATCTAGATGACTATGAGATGCCAGGCTTCTATAAGTCGGAGCAGCTTTAGTTGCTTTATTTGTTCCGTGCTCCTAGTGCGGCATATCCTTTTTGTTCCCGTAACTTTGGCGACAAATCTACATCATGATCTAATTAGAAAGTATTTCCTAAAGAATTACTTGTTGCGGCTTTTTAGGTTTCTAATCTCGTCCTTTATTCTCGACTGTTTGTATCAGGCGGATCCTTTAGTCGAAGCTCTAAAGAACCAAAATATAAGATTGAATTTCATCCTGAAGATTCACCTTTTAATCCGGTAAGGTACTTGCCATGTCTCTTACTTGTTAAAATTCTATCCACACATGCCCTCAGTTAAACTTTATATGCCTTTGCAAGTTCAAGATTCTTATGCTTGTACGTATAAAAGGAGGTTTCTTAAGCAGTTTGGATCCATGTCTCTGGGAACCCAAGAGTAACATTTCATTTGGATGAGTCAATAGTATTTGTTTTGGTTAGATATTTCATGTAAGTTAGCCTTCTAATTTCCCTTTATTTTCCCCCTTTTTTCGAGAATATATGAGTTCTTTATTCGTACTTTCGGTTTTCAGATGAATCACATTTGTTGTAGTGCAATAGATTAACAAATTTTCCTGCCACAAGTATTTTCCTGGATTATCTATCGTCTATACTCTTCTAATAAGACAAACAACTATACATTGTTTGCGACTTCTGTGCAATTGCTTCTATGGTATCAAGGGATTGAATTATTTTCTAGTCATTTATAGTGCAAGTCAGAAGGTGACAACAAGTTATATCCTAGTTGGTAAACCTTTCCTACTTCGTTTTTATTTTCATCCTATTTCTGGGAACTTGATAAACTGAAGTTGAGATAATAAGCCATGGCATGGATGACATCCAAGTTTTCAAATGCTCAAGTTCTTTTCAGGAGCATATATGATTACAGACGGGAACTGTGGTGCTAATCCAAACCACAGAAAAAATATTTACCGCTAAGCCAAATTTCAAGACCCATAACCATTAGTGCTACATGCTGCAATGACATGAATAATATTCCAATTCTATTTTTAAACAATATGAAAGAATTTTGAATGATTTCTTACTGATAAAAACAATTTAGATTTATTTTACTATTATAAAGTATGAGGCACTGACCCGAACGGTTGATAGATTTTTTTTACCCTTTGTAAGATAAGATTGTAATTACATAACAACTAACGCCTCATTCTTTTGCACTTAATGAAGGTCTTAATTTTAATTATTCAGATCTCAATCTTTAAGCCTGTTTGTTTTTTAGATTTGAATCTTAATCATTCAGTTCTAAATCATTGAGCGTGTTTTTTTTAATCTTACAATCACTTAATGGGTCTGAATAGATCTTAATGGTTAAGATGTATAATAAACTCTTAATATGATTGTCTATTTAAGGATTCTACAAAGATGGCAGTTCACCCCTACTCCATCTCCATCTACTTTCACCGCTAACCATCCACCATCGTCACCATTATCAACTACTGCCACCCACCACCTACAATCCACCATCCTTAGCCACAACCACCATTGTCGTCGATTACTGTCAGCCGTCATCATAATTAGCCACCATTTACAATCATCATTACCAACCACCATTAGAACCAACAATCATTACCTTCAATCACCACTATATATCGTTAACCATTGTCATCATTCACCACCACCTTTAGCTATCACTATCATCTACACAATTATCAGCCGCCACCATCAACTAACACCATCAGCTATATTCCTAGCAAGAATATAACTTCCTTTGTCGATATATGGGGCATAAATCCAAACTGATTCTCAGTCACTCTTGTAGTATCCCTACGTCTATTCTCTATCACTCATTTCCGAGTTTCATTGTATGACCTAATGTATTTCGTGTTAAACACGTTAGGATATGTTAGAAACTTTTTTATTCTTTGAAAACAATTTCATTTCTTCTTGAAAAGATACTCTCTTTTTAACTTATGTTTAGGCATGTTTTTAGGAATTTTTATTTCCTTATACTTTTAGGAACTTAACTTAAAGATATTTCAATTGTAAAGAGTTCTGCTAACTATATGATTCTTCAGCTGATATGAGCAGCAGAATGATGAGATGGAGGGTTTAGGTATATTATCTTAATACAAACTCTTTTGCAGGATGATGATGGTCAGGAAACTGTGATACTGCCCAACAAAAATGGGGAGAAGTTTTTGTGTTTTTTGCCTAAAGTTGACAAACCGAAGAATGTTAAAACAGTGACTCACAATAGCAGTTTTATTGTGGACACGGAGAAACACGGAGAGTTGAAGACACCAGATGAACTACTTGAAGTACTGAAGGATCGTTGCCTTATCCGGGTAAGTGTATATCTTCCCAGGAAAGTGGACTGACGCAAGTCGAATACTTATTTCCACAAATGCCAAGTTATTGAAAGGTTATTGTGTTTAAAACTTTTTGTATCTGCTGAATAGGCTAATCTGATACGAAGGTTGTCATCCCTATCTAACCTCGTGTTGTATCTTGCACTATCAAAAACATTTGCAGCAAGAGGGGTGGTGGTCATATGAATTCTGTTATGAGAACAAGTTGAGGCAAGTTCATTTGGAGGATGAAAAGGTACGTCTTTACTTTCTCTCGTAAGTTTGTGCATACTCTTGAGGCTTTGTTTTCTCAGAATGAATTTTGACGTCTGTAGTCTGTACCAAGCAATTTTCCGAATATTTCATCAGCTCGAGCCTGTCTCATGTTAAGCTCCCGTCATATGAATCTATATATATGGGGTAGTCTAGCACACGCTCTCAAGGCTATCTATCATTCACAACTAAGGATTTGAATTTAGCCGAGTATTGTATGTAATGAGCAGGGGCTGAAATAGAGCGGATTAGAAATAGAGGATCCATATGTCCAACCCTAACTAGTTTAGAATTGAGGAGTAATTGTTGTTTTAGTTTATAAAAAAAAGGCAGCCCGGTGCATTAAGCTGCCGCTATGCACGGGGTCCGGGGAAGTTTTTAGTTTATGAAAACTCAAAACTAACAAATAATAATATCCATTTCTTATGTACATAATGAGTGTATATTATGCCTTAGGTGGTTCAAGAATTTGTCTTGGGTTATTATGACGCAGTGGCTACAGCTGCTTACAATCAGAACCGATCAGATATTTCATTGCTAAAAGATCCTCGTTCGAAAGACGCATCTCAACGGTATGGATACATATCTGGGTAATAAGTAGTTTACCAAGAATGTTTCTAGTGTGCGTTGGCTTTTTTGTGAGTCTGTGATCTAGTGGCTGCTAAGAAGCACCATAAAGATAAACTTTAGTTTCTAGGTTCACTGAAGCTACTTGACATCAGAAAATAACTATAACCGAAACACTTTTTAAATTTTATAAAATAATGTCGAAGTCTTTCTTATATTTGAAGCATATTGCAAAGGACCGCACTTTGTGGGATTTCACTCGGTATGTTGCTGTATTGCAAAGGACCGCACTACCCCAAAAAAGAAAAAAAACTAACATATAATATATGGAAATGTTTTTAAATTTCTGCCTGCAATAACTCTGTCTATGATTCTTGACTCCTGTAGGTATCATGCTCATATATACACCAATGGAACCACATGTGATTTAACAAATGAGCCGCGGGAAACAGAGGTATGAAGCTGTTTGTTATTTTCTAGTTTCTTCAAATTCTGTAGTTCTCATGGGCTCAATTCCAGGTGAGATTTGTTTGCTCTGAGCCAAGAGCTATGATAAGTTCTATCACTGAATTGTCCACCTGCAAGTATGCTCTCACAGTGCATTGCCCAACCCTCTGCAAACACCCGTAAGTATCTCCTTTCAACCTTTTATTGTTTCCTTTTTTTCTTTTTTTTTTCATGCATATGCACGGCAATATATGCGTGATAAATGCAGGGGCAATGGAACCCTTAGAAAAGAACTATAGGTCTTCCTTACTTGTGTCGCTAACCATAAATACTGGTTGCTGTTTCTCTTACATATATTAGTACTTGGTTTACATCATTAATTGCCACTAGATATTTTCGTACTTTTTTCATGGTAGTGGAGACTAGTTTATTTTCATGTTTGTGTCAACTGCTGGTTAACACCTATGAAGCACGGACACCTCATTTAGGGTGAGGTGTCCGTGTCGGACACCTGGGGGGACACGAAACGCGGCGGACACGCGGCGGACACGTGTCCGGGACGTGTCCGAGTGGGCTGACCAAAAAAAAAATGCTCGGACACGGCTCGGACACGTACGGGACACGGCAATTACAAAAAAGTGTAAAAAGCCTAAAAAAAAAACACCTAGAAATTCACAAAATCATTTTGGTCTGCGATTGCTGGTCCGCTGCGAGCTTGCATCGCTGGTGCCTTCGCGACTCCTTCCGTCGAGCTGTCCGCCTGACTCCGCCTTGTGGCGTGCTTGTATTTTCTTTTTTGCTTTTGATTTTAGGTTTTAGGTTTTAGGTTTTAGGTTTGTTTTGTTAGGGGGAAATCTGATTGGGCTAGGGAAATTATTTGGGCTTGGGAAGGTTGGAAGAATTAAAAGGGAAGTTGGGCCTTGCGGGTTTTGGGCTAGGGAATTAAATGGTTTGGGTAGAGTTTTAGCCTTTTAGTTGATTAATAAATGATAGTTGTGGTGTAAAAAAATTACTAAACTATAAATTACTTATGCACTTTTTATTTTAATTTGAGATTGATAAATTCTAATACTTAGCAAAATTATTATTTATTTTTGAATTTGATATTTTGGTTATTTGGTATATAACAAATTTGAATTAAATTTATAATTTATTTATGAATGTGAAGCTTTAATAATATTAATTTTAGTATTTTATATATTATATTATATATTATATATATATATTATATATTATATATATATTTTTTAATTTATTTTTAGTAGTGTCCTGCCGTGTCGTGTCCCCTATTTTTCAAAATTGCCGTTTCCGCGTGTCCGTGTCCGTGTCCTATCGGACACCTCTCCCGTGTCCGTGTCCGTGTCCGATCGGACACCTCTCCCGTGTCCGTGTCCGTGTCCGATCGGACACCTCTCCCGTGTCCGTGCTACATAGGTTAACACTTAACAGTGGACCGTCTAAAAGTAACACAACTCCTGAAATGCTAATATAGTTCCCAACAAAATTTTCTGCTAAAGATAATCTAATTAGTCATGTTGGGACCATGGCTTATGGAGAGTAAAGTGCATAAAAAAAAACGTCCTTCACAATTTTCTTTTTGCTTCCTGTGTTCTTACTGCTCAAGAAGGGGCTCCTGGACAAAAACGCATTTGGTAAGAAGGCTGACCATTACATTAATTACCTTCCATTAGGATACATGCCTCCCAGGTCTGGGCATAGATTGTACTGGAGTTTTCTTAGGTAGCCACTGATCTTCAGTTACCTTTAAATTTCTGTGCTTTGACTACCTGTTGCGAATTTTCTATATGCTACGCAAGTGAACGTATAGCAATGTAGTAGTAATCTCGGTAAGACAGAGTATCGTCCACAGAAACTGAATTATCAATTACCGATTAACGAACCTTTAGTTTCTATTTGGTAACCATTTATAAGTGTTTGGTTTTTAAACTAAGAACTAACACTAAAGTAATATGCAGAAAATAAACTAAGATGATAATACTTGGAGTTTAAAACAGTTATGAAAGGAATTAGGGCTTCCAATCTCCTCAACTATCCACTCTATCACTTGTTAATGCAAGACTAATGATTCTTCTTCTTATTAAGATAGCAGATTAACGAAGATGTTCTATATTTCGATTAGGATATATAAAAACTCAACATAAGTGGGAACTTTCTATATTTCTATGATAAATTATACCACATAGGAGGATTAAGATCAATAACCTAAAATACTACACAGACAATTATGATACTGCCGTTCAAGATTAAACCTACGTCTAAACAACTATAGCATATTCAAATCTCCCTTTTCAGATCTCGATTTGAAATCATATAAGCTATGAGAATTAATGGCCGGTTAATTATCATACAATCATCACAAGTTGAATAGATCTTAATAGACGAAGAAGAAATCACTAACAATGCATTAAATTATAAAAGAGTTTCAAGCGATTCGACGAAAAACCCTAATAAAAGTAATTAGCTCATAGACATGCTAAGAATCAATTAACAATATCCAACATGAACTGAATTAAAGTAAAGAAAAGAAAAAGAACTTGAACAATTGAAGTCTCTAATTGTGTTCTTGGCCTCCGTTCTTGCTCTCCAAAGTATGATATGAGATGATCTGTTATGGGCTCATCCCTAAAATATGTTCCCAGGGCATTTATACCAACAAAAATCTCATTTTGGACCTTTTACCCCTGTCAAATTTCGGCTTTTTCCGCAGATTTACGTCATCGGCGCCGCGGCCCTTCACCCAGGCGCCACAGCGCTAATTCAGCAGAAAATAACTGGGCTTACTGGAAGTCAGGCGCCACGGTCAGCTTCCAGGCGTCGCGGCGCCTTCAACGGTAATTCTTTCCTTCAGCTTTATGGTTGTCAAGCGCCTCGGCCCTTCTTCCCAGAGTCGCGGCTCTAAAACATCGCGGCTCTTACTTCCTTGCGCCGCGGCCCTTCAGTGTATTTCGTCCGGATTTTTCCAGATCTCTTCTATGCTTTCCGGAACTTTTTTGGTTGATTGCTTGGGCCTTGATTGTGCATTTTTATCCTCCAAATCAGCCATTTCATCTTCAATTCGCCATATCCCATCTGAGTCGCTTAAGACCTAAAAACACTAAACAAAATGCATAACACGGTACAAAACAACTAAAAAACACATAAAAGACACCCTAAAATAGACTAAAAAACAGTACTAAAATGGACTTAACACTACCCGCCCTAACAAGAGGGGTATTGCTAATATTTTCCTCTAGTGACCTATAACAGAAATAAGATATTTTTTTCATCCTTTTGTCCCAACCAGTTGCCTTGCCTACAGTCCGATGGCCAGCTATGTGTGTTAGACAGATAGATAGAGAGAGGGTATGTGCTTTACTGCTTTACCTGTTGTTGTTGTGTGCATGCTCTTTTGAAGCTTACACACCAGCTTCTCTTTCCCTTTGACCTCAAATACCTCAGGTTGCTTATTGTAGATTTCCTCTTCTAAGTCACCGTGAAGAAAAACAGTTTTCACGTCCATCTGTTGAAGATGCAGAATACCTACCCTATGTATTCGAGGGAGAGGCTGGAACCGAAAAAGCCCAAGAATAGTTTTGATTGTTACCAAATTGACTACGGGAGAAAAGATCTCTGTGTAGTCCATGCCTTCTTTCTGTTGAAATCCCTTCACAATGAGCCTCGCTTTATAGCAGTGTTCTAAAAAATGGCCTAGGCGCTAGGCGCCCCCAGGCCGTCCCGATTTTGCCCTAGGCGGGACGGGTTTTGATAATTCTCTTCGATTAACTATAATCCGACGAAAAGTTGTTAGAATCACGAGTCGACAAAGGAATAACTATGATTGATCTTAGGAATTACTTGCCTTGGAGATGGAGGAGAGGGAGTGAGATATGGAGCTGCGGAGCTCTGGTTCCAAGTGAGAGAGATGAGAAAAATGAACTCAAAATATCTAATTTGGGGATAAAATACTTTGTCTTTGGTGGACCCCACTTTCTCTTTTGTAATATCCTTTTGATTTTAGGCAAAAAGGAAAATAAATGAATTATCATTTATGCTGTTATGCATTTGCTGCCTATGTCTACATCACCCATGTGGCATTATATTAATTCACACTTGGCTGCTTTGGAAGTTGTACTTTACACGACACAATTAGTACTTTATCAACACCTCCTACACTCATTTTCAATTATTGTTATCGTACTTTAATGTCTTGAATCATTTTGAGACTGCATCCTATTATATATTAAACTCTTGATCTATATATTTGAACACAAACTTATTCTTGCGATTTCGGGTAAATTTACTCATGTTGGAAGGTTCAGTTCCTAATCTAAAGATAGGGAATATTACATCAACTGCCACACGACTACCGCAGTCACACTGACTTAAAGAAAGATTTGTTCTTCACCACAAGAATTTACAACGACACCACAACAGTTAACTACAAAAACTTACAATGACTCAAACAACTATTCTTTTCAAAAAGAACTTTTGGCAACCTAATAATATTTCTCAAAGGCAGATGGTTACAACTCGACGCCTAATACAATTGAACTAGGACTAGACTTGATGCAAAAACAAACTACACAAGGACCAGAATCTTCACTCTCAATTCGAACTTCTAAAAACAATGAGTTACTTGAAGGCTCCAAAACCTTTTTCTCTTTATCTCAATATATGTGAGTGATGATTTCCTACAAAGAGAATACGATATATATTAGTACTAGTATATGATATATACAATTCCGTTAATAAGAACATAGGAAAGAAAACCATATATTTTGGAGATATACAATTGATATAAAATACATAGGAAAGAAAACCATATATTATTCATGCTTATTATTATTTGTCTTGGATGAATGTATTGATTTTATGATTTATATATTTTATGCATATATGATATATATACAATTGATGTAAAATATTAAAAAAAAAATTTAAAAAATATATCTGCCTAGGCCCCGCAGAATAAAATCTAAGCGCGCTTTGTCTAGCGCTAGCGCCACTCCTAAGCGTCTTTTAGAACATTGCTTTATAGCGCTTACTTCCATCGTCTTCTTCCTTTATCCTGTAGACCCATTTGTTGTGCAATTCCTTCTTCTCCTCTGGTAACTTAGCTAACTCCCATGTATAATTTGACAGCAGTGAGTCCATCTCATCTTTCATTGCCAGCTCTCACTTGATCGATTCATCAACTTGCGTCGCATTTTCGTAACATTAGGCTCCACATGTCGGTGGCGGAATGTAGTTGAGGGCGTCGTGAGGAAACTTCGCGATCTGAATGATCTGCGTAATTCTGTGATCGGCGTCCGCTGATTTATTTCAGAATCAACATTTTCATCAACCTCACTATCACTTGCTTGTCGGCCTTCTTCTGGTGATGCTTGTTCCTCTGCCGCAGTAGTACCTTGCAATAGCTCGAGTGCCGAGAAGTCTCTCAAATCAACTGTTTTCGATTCCTTGTTCTTATATTCAGAACTCTCTCGTAACTTGTCCTTGTACAACACATGTTCATTGAAGAAGACGTCCTGCTTCGGATGATCTTTCGATTTTGGTTATCTCAGAATCGATAACCAACCTCGGTGTCGCCATAGACAATAAAATAACACTTCTTAGATTTCATATCAAGTTTACTTCTGGCAGTAGCATCAATAGGAACATAGGATAAGCAACCAAACACTTTCAAAAAAGAAAGATTTACTTTTTTCCCACTCCAAGCCTTTTCTAGAATTCTGAAACCCAAAAGAACTGACGTTCCTCTGTTAATCAAGAAGATTGCAGTATTGATTGCATCTGCCCAGAATGTCTTGAGCAGTCCAACGTGTATTCTCATGCTCTGTGCACGCTCGTTCAATGTTCGATTCATCTTTTCCACTATTCCATTTTGTTGGGGCGTTCCAGGAATAGTCTTCACCATCTTGATCCCTTTATCAGCACAATACTGTTTGAAGTTACCGGCAATGTATTCTCCACCGTTGTCGGACCTCAGGCTCCTCAACTTGAGGTTTGTCTCATTCTCGACCATGACTTTTCACCTTTTGAAGATAGTGAATACATCAAATTTATTTATCATAAAATAGACCCATAGCTTCCTGGTTGAATCATCACTGAAGGTCACGTAGTAATGTGATCCTCCGAGTGAGGGGATAGTAGTAAGTCCCCACACGTCAGTGTGTACCAATTCAAGTTTCTCAGCTTTCAATTCTCTACCTGCATTTTAAAAAACTTACTCGCTTCTGTTTTTCGAGAATGCATCTCTCACGCAGATGATGATCCACCGACTTCAGCTCCGGAATCATGTCGTTAGTCACCAGAAGCTTCATCTCTTTCTCGCTCATATGCCCCAGCCTGCAATGCCACAACTCTGTCTCCTTGGTGTTGTCAACAACAACAACTGTATCACGACAGCTCGTTGTCATATAAAGAGTACCAGTTTTCTTACCTTGACCAACCACCATAGCACCTTTCGTCACCTTCCAGGACCCATTACCAAAATTAAGACCATGTCCGCCATCATCGTGGTGACTCGGCGATATCGATTACGCGTCGCCGGCACGTATATGACGCTATGATCTTTCTGCGTTTCCATTTGACATCTTCAAATTAATGTCTCCAATACCAACAATGTCTAAAGGCTTACCATCTGCCAAATAGACTTTCTCGTGATTCCAGCAACGTAATTCATCATTATATCACGATGTGGGGTGGTGTGGAAAGACGCTCCTGAGTCAAGCACCCAAGAGTCGATCGAGTTGTCAACAGACAACAACAACGCATCACCAATGTCTTCAGTGGTAGCATTGATTTCACCCCCTTGTCCTCCTTCGATGCCCTGCAATTCTTCTTGATGTGACTCGATTTCCCACAGTTCCAACACTCAAGTGTTCGCCCGGATCTGGATTGACCCCTTCTTTCATTGACTTCGACTTGCCCTTATTTCGGTTGTAGTTTTTGTCATAATTTATGCCTCTGTTCAAAACATTCAAAGCAGAACTCGTCGATGCCTAGCCCGAATCTATCGTGCGAACTTCCTCAGCAAGGATACGATCTCTAACATCGTTGAATTTCAGTTTATCACTGCCAACAGAATTACTAACCGCTGCTCTCATCGACTCCCAGCTATTCGGTAAAGACGCCAGCAAAATTAGAGCTTGCACTTAATCGTCAAACTCGATTGCAACAGATGACAATTGATTGACAATTGTGTTGAATTCATTCACGTGTGTTGCAATAGGGGCACCTTCCTCCATCTTTAGATGAAAGGGTTTCTTCATGAGAAATACCTTACTGTTTGCTTGCCGAAGGTTTCTCATACATGTCGGATAGAACCTTCATCATGTCAGCGGTGGTCTTCTCCTTCGCCACGTTGTGAGAAACGTTTTTCGACATCGTCAATCGAATGACTCCCAGAACTTGTATGTCAAAGAGATTCCAATATGCATCATTCATCTCCTCTAGCTCGGACTCAGCGGTTGATGAAGTTTTTTGCCGTATAAATAATCTTCAATCTGCATTCTCCAAAACGCAAAATCTGTACCATCGAATTTTTTGATGCCGTGCGCCGAACCATCTTCGCCTCCCTTCATTTCTGAATCGCAACACAACCTATCGCTCTGATACCAATTGTTAGGATTTGAGTCTCAAATCCTACCTAATCAGACAACAGTAAATAAACGAAGAACAAATAACACACATATTCACTTTGTCACTGCATATTTTACTATAATTAAATAGGGAGTTTGAGTTTACAATTCTGTCTTTCTCTCTTGCTTGACCTCAAAGAAAGAAAACAGCGCCCTAGTCTATAGTGTCAGCGATGAATTAGGCTCCACAACTCAACAGACTTAGGAACACAACAAGAGTAAAAGAGAACTAATTTGGATTTATGCCGGGGGTAGATCTACAACGGAGGCTATATTCATACTAAAAAAGATTGATGGAAATCTATCGCAAAAAGAAGAATGACCTACACATGGTGTTTATACATGTCGTTTATTGATCTACAGAAAGCAAATAATAGAGTACCACGCAAGGTCCTTTGGTGGGTGATGGAGAAGAAAAGAATTTATATTAAATATATAAAAATTCCATAAAAGATATGTACACTAGCGTGAAACAGTGGTAGGTGACACAAAAGAGTTTCCCATGACAGTGGGTTTACACCAGGGATCGACATTGAGTCCCTATTTGTTTTCCCTAGTTATGGACGAATTAATCAACACAATACAAGAAGAGGTCCCATGGTGTATGCTATATGTTGGCAATATTGTGTTAATTGACGAAACTAGCGAAGGTGTCAACCAAAAGATTGAACTCTGGAGAAGCATGTTAGAGAGCAAGGGTTTTCCGATAAGTAGAAGTAAGACTGAATACATGCATTACAGGTTTAGTCAACATGAGAGGAGAGAAGTAGATGTGAGACTAGATGAGATTGTAGTGCCAAAATGCAAACAATTTAGATGTTTAGGCTCATTGTTTTAAGAGAACGGAATGATAAATGAAGATGTTACTCACAAGATTAAAATCAGATGGTTGAAATGAGAAGTGTCACCGCGGTGTTATGTGATTGAAGAATACTTACCAAAGTGAAAAGTAAGTTTTATAGAACAACTATAAGATCGACTATGTTATATGGTAGTGATTCTTGGGCTACTAAAGTCCAACATATCCACAAGATGAGTCTTGCGGAAATGCAGATGCTAAGATGAATGTGTAGTCATACCAGATTAGATAATATTAGAAATGACCACATTTGCAATAAGATGCAAGTAGCACACATTGATGATAAAATGCGAGAAGCTCGCTTGAGATAGTTTGGACATGTTATGCGTTGACCTATAGATGCTCCGGTCCGTAGGTGTGAAACTATGGGTAAGTGAAGATGTTAAAAGGGGACTAGGTAGACCTAAGATTACGTGGAAGTGGTCTCAAAAGACCTGCAAATTCTTAGTATCAATACAGACTTAGCTTATATGTGATAGCTACTAGTGAGGGTAGGTTTAGACCCTTATTATTATTATTGTTGTTATTTTTATTATTATTATTATTATTATTATTATTATATTTGTAATGTATTTTTTACTTTTATTTTGTTTACTATGTTGATTTTGATGAGCTTAAATGAAGAAATGAGGATTCATATAGTCTGCCACAACTTGTTTGGGACTGAGGCGTAGTTATTGTTGTTGACAACTTGGAGTAAAACACAAAACTTCAATAATATTACTAATATCAATAAAAAATTATCATTCATTTACCATTGTACTCAACGAGTTTTCATATTCTAGATCGTCCGACTCAAGGATGGATAACTTGAATTAAAGCACGCTATAGATGCATATTTAGATACTCCAAGCAAAATTTTATACTCTCTGTCCCAACTTATATGATGTACTTTTCTTTTTGTCTGTTTCAAGAAACATAATACCAGAAATTATTTAGCTTTAAACTTCTTGTTTTTACCTAATGAGATAATTTATAGTCATACGAATATTTACGACTTATTTTAGATCACATTCAAAATTCTTTATTTTTCCCTTGAACTCCATACCCAATCAAAATGCAACACATAAAATGAGAAAAAGGAGTAATAAGCACGTTTAACTTTAAAATAGAAGGAAGAATGATAAAATTTTATAAAGTCAATAGGAACTAATAAGAAAAAAATAATCTGCAACAATTAAAGAAAAGACTGAAACAAAAAAAAGCAAGAAAAGAAGTAAAAAGAACGCATCTCTAAACAAATTGTATCTCAAAATGTGAAGTAGGCTGGGCTCGTTCTCAAGCCCTTTGGGCAAAACTTTGAGCCCTTCAGTGGCACCACACAGCCTTTTGTTTATCCAGGTGCCACTTTATGTATTTATATGATTTTCTATCCATATATGCATATTCATACAAAGTTCCATCGAGGTGTGCGGGTGATGGTGCACCCTCTCCTTCCTTTGTAGCTCCGCCCTTGGTCGCTACTGCTCTTTTATGTTTCAGAACAAGATTGATGTATTGTATATACTAGATCACTTTGTCTTTAGGTGGCTATTATAGATCGTCCTTGGCATGTAAAAACTGTACAGACATTTTGGTCTCTGGTACTAGTCAGCATTTGCATTAATTGCTCATTCTGCATTGCAGGCTCTTTCATGAAGAACGACCGGTGTGGCATACCATTAACTGCAATAAATTTCCAAAAGATCACAGAGAAATGAAAGCGGAGGAAGACAATATAGAAGATGGAAAAATTACCATGGTGACAGACTTGGAATATCAGCATACATTTGATTCAGATGAACGTGCAACATAAGGCAAACATTGAAGAAATTAAATAAACTGAGATATTGATAAGAAAGCTAGTGACTATAAATTACTGTCGTCCTTTTTCTACTAGACCATGCAGCTGCCTTCTACTCTATATGTACATGCTATGAGTTAAGCATACATGGGTTGGGATAGTAAACCATATAGAAACACATTCCGTTTATGAATTTGTATGTGAGCTGGGACTTGGACTCCTTTATGGAATTAGCCAAACGTTGGTCAGACTCCTTCATGGAGTTGGACTGATCACTGTCTGACATGACCTACTAGTGGAGGAGGATGATTTGTAAATGCTGCAGACGTTCTACGTTATAGTTTTTGTCAAACTTATTTGGTAGAATATCTTCTTTTTTCCGCTCAGTTATTTCCATTAAGATACTGATTTATATATCCTAGGAGGCTTAAAAATACATATATAATGTAAATACAACGTATACAAAAAGCTCCTGAAATACAAGAGCAAATTTTATATTCCAGGGGACTATATTAAGGGAAAATCATTCTCTAAAGCAATCGATTTTGGATTTGACAATTCACAAAATCGTTTAGGTCACGAGCAGATTTGGGAAGTTATTTGATAACTCAAATTCCCGCTAATCCTTTCATTGCTTTCATTCGATATATAAGTTGTAACAGGGGAAGATAAAGTCACTTTTGGAAGTTATCATCGGTAAAGTCGATCTCTCTCTACGCTCCACCCAATTTTGATTTTTTGTTCAGGGCCAAACTCACATTTGTTCCTTAGGATACTCCATTTATGTTCCCTATTTTTTCGCGTACGTATAATTGGCATTAGAGCTTTACTATCCTTATATCTGTACAATGGGTGATCCTAGCACTAGATTGCAAGAGAAACGTAGAGAAATCGACAATGGATGGAGTTGTTGCATCAGTCACGGAGGTGCACATAACCGTTGACGTAAGGGTAACACAAGCCATGTTGATGTAATGGTTGCACAAGCCATGGACGAAATTGCAACCATGGTGATTGGACTGGGCTGAAGTACCGACAAAGAATGTTAGTCCAAAGGCCAGAAGTTGCGGCAAATGATGAGTATCAGTTACTTATAAGAGCTATCAAGTTGAATTTCCAAAATTTGACGCTTGTGGGTTGAGAAATAAGCTTTACAAGTGCGAGCATTTTTTGATACGGATGAGGCTCCAGAAGAAATTAAGGTCAAGTTAACGTCATGTTGATTAAAGGGAAAAGTTTTACAATGACACCGGACCTTCATGAAAAACAGACTCACAAGAGAGTGAACAAGCTGTGGGGGTGTGGGGGATATGTGAGATATTTGTACTTCAGACTTGGTACAAAATTGTTTGATGATCTAATAGGGGATTTCAACGACCTTCAACATGTATTTTCTGTACAAGATTATGTCGATACATTTGATATCCTCACCTTTCTAGACTAAACTACAAAAACCTTGCATTTTGTCAACCAACTATCAGACAAGCATTTTCCAAACATTCTCACCCATATGCCCTATCCTCTATTCCAAAAAAAAACTCCTATAAACCAAAGCTTCTGAGCCGTGCTGAAATGGAAGAAAGAAGTGTTAAAAGCTTTTGTTGTAACTGTGATGAAAAATTTACACCAGGGCATTAATGCAAGAAGAAGAGACAATTGTTCTCCCTGAGTTGGAAGAACCCCAGGACCAGGGTGATATTGAAGATGATTGTATACTAGATCCTGTATAATGCCTTGATCCTTTGTGATTGAACCGGTCGTTCGTGGACGTTTTTGTTGGGTTTTGATATTGGTGAATGGGAAATGATGGGATAAAAATTAAAGGGAGTAAAATGATCTTTTGTCCCACATCGAAAAAGGAGAAGGAAAGAGAGGTGTATATATTACATTACACCTTCTCTAGTTACTAAAAGAGTTGAGAGGGCAAGGACCCTATAAATTCTTGATTATTCCAAGAATTTATTCATTTCATTAATCAATTCAATTTTCATTCTGAATTTGATCTTCAACTCAAAAATATTTTGTCTTCATTCTGTGTGATATACTGTCGTTGAGTGGTTCGCTGCTATCGGAATTTGGAGTACTACTATTCTGGTAAGATAATCGTTCTATCCTGGGAGACGATATTCCGTTAACCTCGAGTACTGTGAGGGGAATAATTTCCTTAAGAACACACTTTGAACTAAGTGGGCTCGATTACATTCTGAAATTATTTTTCAAAACAGATTTTGTTTTCGTTTATTGTTTCATTAATGTTATCTGTTTCACTAAGTGATTAACAGATTGTGTTGAAACATTATTTAGCCAAATACAGATTATTATACCAACAATCTTAAGGAAATTATGTTTATTTTATTTTAATCTGTATCCTGGTTTGGAGATTAAAACCTGTGTGGTTTTCTACTCCGTATGAGATTTCATATTCTAACTTGAAGACATAAAAACTTCGTTGGAATATTAAAAGTCCAGGAAAAAGTGTTTTCCAAAAGGAAAAAAAAAGTGTTTTTTCAGGGGAAAAAAAAGTGTTTTTTCAGGAGGAAAAAAGTGTTTTCTTGTATGTTGTTTGGAGACTAAAATCTTCGGATTTTCTACTCCGGTTGAGATTAAAGTTTTCATAACTTTCTACTCATTTGGATACTTGATTTGAAGATATAAAAACTTCATCAAGTATATAACATACAATCTACTGCACTTCGTTTCTATCAAAATTGATTCGGTTTGAAGAAATAAAATCTTCACCGTTGTGTATGATATTTGTTGCAACGATTTGAAGAACATAAAAACTTCATCGTTTTGTTTAAGGAGATTAAAACTTGTGTAGTTTTCTACTCCATATGAATATTAGTATTCTGACTCGAAGATATAAAAACTTCGTTGAAATACTAAAGTTTCATAATTATACTACGATTTGAAGAAATAAAATCTTCATCGTTTAAGTTTATAATCCGACTGCGATTTGAAGAAATAAAATCTTCATCGTTGAAGTCTGTGAATTAATTGTTATTTTGGTTTTATTAATTAAAACAATTTGTCGATTTGACAGTGACAAACAATGGCAATTGAAATTGGAACTACCTCTGCAAATATTGCACCAGCGGTTACTACTACAACCCGTACGCGATACCACGTGAGAAACTGCGAGGTTCGGTGCACAACTTTAAAGGATGACGACAAAGAATGTTCTTTTGGCTTACCACCCTTGGTTTGCAAAAGTTCACGGTGAGGACCTCGTACTGCCGTACGCATGCACGACAACCAGTGATTCATGGTTACTGAGGCTTGGAAACAGGCTGATTTTTTGTGCAAAGGCTACATTTTAAGTGCCTTAGAAGATGACTTGTACAATGTCTACAGTGCAGTAGAAACTTCCAAAGACCTATGAAGTGCACTTGAAAAGAAGTACAAGACAGAAGATGCTTGCTTGAAGAAGTTTGTGGTTGCCAAATTCCTAGACTATAAAATGGTTGATGGAAAAACCGTTGGAACCCAAGTTCAAGAGCTTCAACTTATCTTCCATGACCTTATTGCTGAAGGTATGGTAGTGAATGAAGCATTCCAAGTGGCTGCAATGATTGAGAAATTGTCGTCTTCGTGGAAAGATTTCAAGAATTATCTTAAGCACAAAAGAAAGGAAATGAAGTTGGAGGATCTTGTGATTCGTCTCAAGATCGAGGAAGATAACAAAACCGCTGAGAAGAGGTATCGTAAGAGTTCACCAATTGAAGGGGCCAACATCGTTGAAGATGCTGCTCCGAAAATGAACAATAAAAGAAAGAGGCCTTCTGGAAAAGAGAAGGGTTCTAACAAGAAAAAGTTCAAGGGCAACTGCTTTAATTGTGGGAAAGCTGGCCACAAAAGCCCAGATTGCCGTCTCTCGAAAACGGACAAGGGAAAAGTACAAGTCAATATGGTGGAAATGAATGATGATCCGAATGATGCGTGTGCAATCTTGTCAGTGCAATTTGGTTGGAAACCCGAAGGAGCGGTGGTGGATTACGGTGTCACTCGACATGTTTGCTTATGCAAGAAGCATTTGAAACCTATGCTCATTTGGACCAGAAGAGTCTTGTTTATGGGAAATACCGCTCTGACCAAGATTGAAAGATATGGGAAGATACTCAAGATGACTTAGGCAAGGTCACGACTCTCAACAATGTTACGCGTTCCAACAATTCGGAAGAATTTAGTTTATTAGGACTACTCGTCAAAAGCGGGTTTAAGTGCGTGTTGGTTAGTGAGAAAATTGTAATAAGTAAGAATGATATGTTCATAGGAAAGGGCTACCTCACCGAGGGCCTTTTCAAACTCAATGTAATGGTTGTTGTGATATTAATGAAAATTCACCGTGCTTTACTTATCGAGTCAAATGATTTATGGCATGTTCGTTTAGGACACGTCAATTACAAAACTGCGAAAATTGATCAATTTAGAAGTATTGCCTAAATTCGAGTGTAACAAATCAAAATGTGAAATTTGTGTTGAATCTAAGTTTGTTAAACATCCATATAAGTCTATTGATAGAATTCAAATCCTTTAGACTTAATTCACACGGATATATGTGATATGAAGTCAATACCATCTCGTGGTGGGAAAAAGTATTTTATAACTTTCATTGACGATTGCACTCGATCTTTATTATGTGTATTTGCTTAATAGTAAGGATGAAGCAATTAATGCATTTAAGCAATACAAGAACGAAGTGGAAAATCAATTGAATAAAAGATCAAAATGATTAGAAGTGATAGGGGTGGAAGTGCGAATCTCTTTTGCAGAGACATGTTTGGAATATGGAATTATTCATCAAACTCGCCCCTTTACACCTGATCAAATGGAATTGCGGAAAGGAAAAACCGAACATTAAAGGAAATGATGAATGCCTTACTAATTAGTTAGGTTTCTGCAGAGCTTGTGGGGAAGCTATCCTACTGACTAATCGAATACTCAACAGAGTACCTACAAAGAAACACAATCTATTCCATATGATCTATGGAAAGGAAGAAAACCCAACTTGAAATATTTCAAAGTGTGGGGGTGTTTAGCGAAGGTCCAAGTTCCTTTGCCCAAAAGAGTAAAAATCGGACCAAAAACTGTGGATTGTGTTTTTATTGGCTATGCTACAAACAACAAAACTTGTCGGTTTTTGGTTCACAAATCGGACAATCCCGAAATTCATGTTAATACGGTAATTGAATCAGATAATGCTGAATTCTTTGAAAACATATATCCGTATAAAACTGAATGTGAGTCTTCAAGTGAAAGATCTAAACGACCGCGGGAAGAACCAAAGGAAAGTATACCAAGCAAAGAGGATCTAAGGCGTAACAAACGTCAAAAGACATCTACTTCCTTTGGACCAGACTTTGTAACATTCTTGCTTGAAAATGAGCCTCAAACATTTAAAGCAGCAATGTCATCTTCTGATTCAACATTTTGGAAAGAAGCAGTCAATAGTGAGATTGAATCAATTTTAAACAACCATACATGTGAATTAGTTGATCTTCCTCCTGGAAATAAACCTTTAGGATCAAAATGGATCTTTAAAAGGAAAATGAAAGCTGATAACAACCATTCTCTATGCACTCATGAGACCAGGCGGTGTTCATGGCTGAAACGAACACAACCGTGAGAACCATAAACGGTTGAGGGTTGATTGTGTGTCTTATGTTGTCTAGGTATACAACAAAGTTCGACGGTTCAAAGATATCAAATTCTGGATTGATCGAGTATATCCGATATAAGTTCGATAGGGAAAGTTCAAAGGAAACCTACTTATCGGATCACGATCAATTCTCGCTTGTATATCACACTCGTCCGTACATTCTTTTATTTTATAACTATTCCCCATTCATGTGGGGGATTGTTGGGTTTTGATATTGGTGAATGGAAAATGATGGGATAAAAATTAAAGGGAGTAAAATGCTCTTTTGTCCCACATCGAAAAAGGAGAAGGAAAGAGAGGTGTATATATTACATTACACCTTCTCTAGTTGCTAAAAGGGTTGAGAGGGCAAGGACCCCTCGCGCCGTCGTCGTCGCTCGTCCGGCTCTCCCTCTCTTTTTCGAATTTCCCTCCAAATATTAGGTGACTATTCTGAATGGTTGAAAACATTCAGAATCAGTACCTCCAACCCTATAAATTCTTGATTATTCCAAGAATTTATTCATTTCATTAATCAATTCAATTTTCATTCTGAATTTGATCTTCAACTCAAAAATATTTTGTCTTCATTCTGTGTGATATACTGCCGTTGAGTGGTTCGCTGCTACCGGAATTTGGAGTACTACTATTCTGGTAAGATAATCGTTCTATCCTGGGAGGCGATATTCCGTTAACCTCGAGTACTGTGAGAGGAATAATTTCCTTAAGGACACACTTTGAACTAAGTGGGCTCGATTACATTCTGAAATTATTTTCCAAAACAGATTTTGTTTTCGTTTATTGTTTCATTAATGTTATCTGTTTCACTAAGTGATTAACAGATTGTGTTGAAACATTATTTAGCCAAATACAGATTATTATACCAACAGTTTTGTTATTGTAGGTATACCTTCCGACTCTTCTAGAATTTTTGGTAACAATCGAAATTTACTACCAGTTAAGATATTTACAGCTCATTACAAAATTTGCAATCAAAAGTCAATCATCTGCCTCCTACTTCCTGTCTATTCTACCTAGGTCAAAAAGTCAAATCTTGCACTTTCCTAGCAAGCCTAGGTGTCCTACTGCATCTAAACATAACTTCCTAGATGATTGCCTTATAATTACTTCATGGCTCCTACTTTTTGCATGTAACATCCTTGTATTCCTCTTGTGGTACATAGTGTTGGAAATTTATTAACGTGAATTAAAGTTAATTTTATTATTTCTTACTCGAACAATTGGGGCCCCTCACGTCGGAAACGTCGTTTTCACGCACGTGCACACGTTGTACCAATGATCGTAAATTTTCTTAGTGAAAGAGATATTGGTACGAAAACAAAATGTTTGTGACATGAAATGATAGACGGTTGTTGGCCAAATGACGAGTATTTCACGTTGGTAAATGAAGGAAGAAGTGTACGACGTGTAAATATGAAACGAGTCAGAAATCACCGCGGAGCCGCGAAGGGCCGCGGCGCAGCACCGTCCGTGTCGCGGCGCTAAATGGCTGGTTGGTCACTGGAGCTCAGGCGCCGCGACACCTCACAAGCAGAGCCGCGGAGCTTCACTGGCAGTGAGGTCAATGAGAGACGAAAAGTTTATGACTTTTGGGCTGATTTTGGAGCATTGATCCTTCATTACTTGACACTTGAATTCAGTCATTATTTGACTGAATTATAACCCCTCAATAAGTGTCATTACATGGAAGTGGATACTCAAACAGAAGTTGAAAGCAGATGGATCTATAAACAAGTACAAGGGCAGGCTGGTAGTCAAGGGCTATCGACAAAAGGAGTTTCTTGATTACTTTGACACCTACTCTCTGGTGTCTAGAATGACGTCCATACAAATATTCATAGCTATACTTAATTGAACCCAAACTGAGGTTTCCCTTTGTGTATGTCTTGGTTAGGACTGTGTGACCTAATAAATACCCAAGCTCAAGGAACCCCCTTAGTGGTAAGCGAATGTTGGAACTATGTGGACCAACCTATCCAAAGCTTAGGGTTACTAAAAGGACTTTCGATCACCCTCACTTGGCTAGTTCACGGGCATTTCACTTAGCAAACCCCGGTCTTGACCTTGTGGAATTGGTCACCTTATCCTTGGTGTCAACTCGGGCAGTAAAACCCCCGTGTCTCTATCCTTGGGCATATCTTTCATACCCCACCAAACTCATAACCACAAAACACTTAAACTATAACAACCAAACCAAAACTTAACCAAATCAGTCATCTTTCACTCGATCTTGCATCTGACAACTCGTGTTCAATCTTCACCCAACCTACTATATACCAACTACCCTTACCTCCCACAATACTTCACAAATACCTCTACCAAAGGTTGATAACCAAAACTACACGTACACAATCTTCCAAACTCGACAACCACAAACAGTCCACTTAAATAACCTTCATAAGAATATTACTGCTTCAGATCGTTACCAAGACCTTGAAATCATCGAACCACCAAACCCTGACCACCATAGCCACCCAAAACAACTCCATCAAACATCTTGACCCATTTCCCTATAAAACTTCTTGAAAACAGTCATCGATACCACGCTGCCCGACCGTAACACACCTACTGAGAACCTCACTGGTTCAGGTATATTACATAGCCTTTCCACTACCAAACCATCGAACCCCGACCTTTAAAACAACCCTCAACCCACTCGTGATAACCCCATAAAATACCTAAACCCGTTTCCAAACACAGCTACCCGAAACAACCACCAAACACCACCCTATCCGGTCAAACCGAGAACCCAAGAACCCTACCTTTGGTACCCAAATTCGGGTCTACCCAAATATCACCAACACCCAACCACTTATCAAACACCACCCCTCCTTACTTACATCAGATTGGTATCAGAGAAAGTCAATCTCGTCCCACGCTTTGACGATATGCCTCTCAAAAGAAAGGAAACAGAGGGTTATGTGTGACATTTTGACCGACTGTATGCAAGCCTTGAAAAGGGGACTTGAGGATCATGCCATGATGGGTTATGCAAATCAACCCAAGGCATGAGAAGGGCAGTACCTCGTTCTCTAATCCACTATATGATGTTGAAGAAGAGGACAATGCCACATTTGATAATCCATTGTATAGTCCCGAATGTAGGGATTCCCTTTTTATGGAGAAATCCATAATTGAGGAGTTCTTGGAATGATGTTCCATTATTGGCACTCTTAGCAAAACATCTCTCAGCTTAGTTTGAGAGTTTAAGTCTGCGGGCTTTTTTGCATCATTCTCCCATTTTTTGAAGGAATTTGCTCTCAAATTCGCACCGTTTACATGTTGTAATAAGGTTTCAACCACAAGTGTTGATTTCTTAATTCCACCATTAGATAAGTCTAGAAGTTTTATCTTGTAGGCGTCTTCCTTAAAATTTCTAAATAAGGATCCGAATGTAAGCCAAACAGCTTTGACTTCAAATGATGCCCATGTTGTGCCATGAATCCCATAAGATACAATACCTTGCCATAGGTAGGACAATGGCGATGTACACCATTCAATCTAGAGCAAAGGATGGCACTCACATTAGTTTCACGTTCTCTCCCTAATGTCCTTTCACGACTTGGCATGGTTTGCATCGGGACTTCACAAATTATTCTCTTCAAGGCATCAAAGACTCTCGTTGCTCCACAGAACTATTCATAATCATCTTTCCTTATTAGTTAATGGATAATGGTAGCAATGGTATAACAATTCCGCATGCCATGATGAAAGAAAGAAATCGAACCAAATAAATGTTTACCGCCATGGCCATGATAGGGGTAGTATAGGGATCACTACCTTGGATGTCATAACTTCCGAGTGACATTACAAGACATCCGCCTTTTTCTTGCTCAACTTCCTCTCAGGTCTTCATCAATAGATATATTCTTTTCAAGCTTAGCATTGAAGACATTTTGGCTCCACATAATTCTCTCACATACGTACTTATCCTTTACCATGGAGATTCGAACCTCATCACGAGGTTGTAGACCAATCGGTGACCAATGTGCACTTCCCATACTTCATTTTGTTTAGGCACCACCAAGAGAGGTACCGTTTTGGAGGTAAGGCATTCTTGGTCATCCCCCTTGCCTAACTTTTCTTGTTCTTCACATCCATAGGCTTTCCGAATAGACAACAAACTTCTTCAAAATAAATCAAGAGTGAGTTCATTATCTTCCCTTGGTAGGATTCTGGATGTGTTGTATTTTGGAAATTCCATGTAGATTCTTTCTTCCGTCCTTCTATTCTTATACAAGGGGTTGAATAATAAGGTATCACCCACTTCTTCAACTTGGTAAAATGGATTGGACCCTTTTGTATCTTCTTCATGATCATGACTAGGGGATTGACATGGAACAAGGTTCTCTTGAACATTTGGCTCGGTTGTTGTCATTGGATCATCATATGGAGGGAGGGGTATCCTAGAGCTACCTCACACATATTATCAACATCATTTTTGGGTGGTACCTTGGTTGTTGGTCTGGTGACTTGGCCATTTCTGAAACCTCTAAGGTTTCATTCGGACCGGTTTCTTCTCTGCATGCAAAAATAGTTATGGCACTCCCATTCTTAGATTCTTCTTCTACCTTCGAGCATCAAGTAGTAGGGCCTCGACTTCATGCTTCTTTGCACGTCAGATTCTCATGTCCTTCACCTCACTAGGTGACATCGGCACTAATCGTATTATCTTATCATTTTTCGGAAAGCAATAAGTATTCATTTCTTCATCATGTTGTGCCTTTGTGTCATGTTGTCATGGATTCCCTAATAAGATATGACACGCATCCATTGGTAGGATGTCGCATGATAGTTCATCTTTGTACTTGCCAATCCGAAAGCTAACAAGAGTTTGTTTTATGATTCTTAGTTTTTCGTCTTGGTTCACCTATTGGAGATCATATGGCTTCAGATGATCGCGGGTGGGTAATTTCAACTTGTCCACCGTTTCCATGGAGGTCAGTGTGACACAACTTCTTCCATCAACAATCACATTGCATACTTTGTCACATACGTTCAAACGTGTGTAAAATAGTTATTCTCCTTGTGTCTCCTCATGTTCTTCAAGAATACTCAACACATGTTGGAGTCCTAAATTTTCATGCTTATTTTCAACAGTAACATCTTCTTAGATGCCTAAAATGAAATGGAAAATGGAATGGAGTTGGAGTTGTGACGTGATTATCTAGGAAGTCTTGATTAGGACTGTGTGACCTAATCAATACCTAAGCTCGAGGAACCCCCTTAGTGGTAAGCGAACGTTGGAACTATGTGGACCAACCTAGCCTAAGCTTCGGGTTACTAAAAAGGCTTTCGATCACCCTCACTTGGCTAGTTCACAGGCATTGCACTTAGCAAACCCTGGTCTTGACCTTGTGGAATTGGTCACCTTATCCTTGGTGTCCACTCGGGAAGTAAAACTCTCGTGTCTCTATCCTTGGGGATATCTTTCATTCCTCACTAAACCCATAACCACCAAACACTTAAACCATAACAATCGAACCAATATTTAACCAAATCAACCATCTTCCACTTGAGCTTGCATCTGGCAACTCGTGTTCAGTCTTTACCCAACCTACTATATACCAAATACCCTTACCTCTCACAGTTCTTCACAAATACCCCTCCCAAAGATTTATAACCAAAACTACACGTACACAATCTTCCAAATCTGACAACCATAAACAACCACTTAAATAACCTTCATCAGAACCTTACTATTCCAAATTGTTCCCAAGACATTTCCATCATCTAACCATCAAACACCGATCACCAAATCCACCCTCAACATACCCGAAACAACTCCATCAAATGCCTTGATCTATTTCCCTATAAAACTACCCGAAATAGTTATCAATATCACACTGCCCGACCGTAACACACCTACCGAGAACTTCACCGGTTTAGGTCTGTTCCGTGGCTTTGCCTCTACCAAACCATCGAACCCCTACCTTCACTACAACCCCCAACCCACCCTTGACAACCCCATAAAAGAACTGAACCCGTTTCCAAGCACAACTACCCGAAATAGCCACCAAACACCACCCTATCCGGTCAAAATGAGAACCCAAGAACCCTACCTTTGGTACCCAAATTAGGGTTGACCCGAATATCACCAACACTCGACCCACTTATCAAAATCACCCCTCCTTCCTTACATCAGAAACTCTGCCAAAATTATTTTTGTAAAATTCCAGAGTTAGTCATTTGCTTAACCATGATTCATCATTTGAGGAGGAATGATCCAAAGGGGAGATATTGTAATACCTCATACCTTCAAACTAAGCCTTGTTCATGATTCAATAGTTTAGAAAGCTAAGGCGGGAAGTGAGAAGTCAAAACTTCATTCAGGTCAGTGATCAGCATTGTACACCCAACTTATACAGACCGTGTAAAAATATACGAACCGTACCTTTTGACAGTAGGAAGACCCCCAACTTTTGGTAATCACTGGAATTTACACGATCATATTATATGGACTGTACAATTATGTATGGATCGTACTCCTCACCATAGAAATTGTGTGGACCGTACAATACGGTCGTAGAATCCCCGATGACTGAATATTATATATTCATGATTTTCAGTCTTTTTAATTTTTTTTCAACTCTTCCAAGCCCTAGAATGAAGTTCCTCTCCTCCCATGATCCTCATTGCTCAAGGTAAGTCATTTCCATGTATTTTCACTAATCAAGTATAATCAAGTCCTAAGCAAAATCATTGATTCTTAACCTAGGGTTTTCAAGAATATCCATCTTAAGGAAATAAGTTCATGATTTTGGGAATTCTTCATCAAGTTCAGATTTTTATTATAAGATTAGGAGCAAATAAGGTATGTAGAGATTCTATCCATAAGTGCAAACATAATTGTTCTTCCCCACACAGCTTTTAATCCATGAAACATGAATTTCCTCAGACCTAAGGTTTTGCTCTAATTCATGATGGCCCTATATACATGTACAACAATATATAACATGCTTCATGTACAACAATATATAACATGCTTATATCATACTTTCATTAAATTATCATGAACCTGACTGTAATCCATGAACATGTGTTTTGAATTCCATGAGTTCTTAAATATAAGTTATGAATCATTATTACTCAATTCATAAAATTATACATGTTATGTGTTTATATTCATGTTAAATTACATTTAAAAATCATGTTTACAAGTCCCGTTTATGGAATCCATGGGCTGATAAGCCACTGATATTCATGTTCATGTTTGGGAGTTGCACAGATTATCGAAATGGTTTAATACCAAAAACTACGTATCGAAATGTTAGGAATATTCCTTCATGTTACCTATTGTGGGTTATCAGATCCATTCATGTCATGTTCCCCGACAAGGTACAAGATGACTTAGCTGATCGGGAAGAGAGACACTGCATTCCAGCATGGTGGTTTCATGTTGGTTATACTAAAGCTCTCCCACTTAAAATAATTTATCATGTTAGATATTATATTCGTGTTAGATATTATACATTCTTAGGTTACACTTTTAGTTTCAGTTCATATTATTTCATATGCTTGCTTATTATTTCAGTTGTTTTACATATAGTACAATTCAAATGAAATTACGTCTCTTTTGCTCGGGGCATGCACTTCACGGTGTAGGTATTGAGTTTTAGGACGATGTATCTGCTTACTACAATTTCATCAGTATCAACTATTGGTGAGCCCCATTTCATTCGGGGTGTCAATTTAGTTATATTTATGTTATGTTTTACAGTAGAGGTATGTCAGGGCCTTGTCCTGTTAAATAATTTTTTGAAGTCAGACTCATGTTCAGAGGTTTCATAGACTAGTTAGCATGTCATGTACGATAATCAATATTTTAGACTTATTATGTTTTCAGACTATTTCCGCTATTATATTTCAGACTACCTCTTCAGTATTCAGTTTTACATGTCTTAGATTATTATTATTGTATGGTTTGATTCCTTGTTGATTAAGCAAGCTATGTGGTTCACTCGGTCACATGTAGTTAGACACCGAGTACCGTGTTTCACCTAGGACATGGTTCGAGGCGTTACATGAGTTGCTTGCTTAAGATACATCTAATGAGGTGCTTTCTTAGGGGATTAATTTGAGATTTGTGGAGTAGTAGTAATTGGACAACAAGTACAATATATATATATATGTATATATATATATATATATATATATATTGTTATACCCCGTAGTTCCAGGGTATGTATGTGGGGATATGCGTGCGAGAATCTGATGTAAATTTTGGAAATAAGGAAAGGTGTGATTTTTCGGAAAAACTTAGGTTTTGTGAAGAAAAAGGTTAAATCAATGGGAATTGGATTCCCAAATTTGGTATTTGGAATTCTTGAATTATATTAGAATTTTGAGTTTTTATTTTCGGAAATGGTCACGTGGGGCCCACGGGAGAAATTTACGGTTTTGTGGGGGCCGCGTTGTTGTTGAGATTTTCGGTATTTTGGATATTTTGGAAGACGAAATATTTTGGACCAATCGGGGCGACACGTGTCACCCCACGTGGCCATGGTTGGCCGTTTCTTGAGTGACACTTGGCCGAAATGGTAGGGACAAGTGGCAAGCCAACATCCCAAGTCTTGTGAAGCCATTTGGAGGGTGGGACCCACACACACTTGTCCCAAGATCTCACCACACACCTTGCATAGATCTTGACCCTTGAATCCCCTATATATACCCCCTTAGTTGATGACTAAAATTCATTCCACTTAAGAGCTTTCAAGGCAAATACTCCCTCCCTTTGAGCTTGAGTTTTCGTCCTCCTCCCCCTCTTGAGTAGAAATACTTTGAGTATTGTAGTATTATCCCTTGTACCTTGGCCTAGTATCCCTAGTAGTTCCAAAGTTGTTTTGATACTAGGAGCCCGGAAATACTACTTTTATTCCAAAAGTCGCAAAATGAAACCCTAGAAAAATCTTCATAAGCTTGGTTGAAGTGTTAAGAGAAGTTGTTTAGAAACTTCTAAGGGTTGCTTGGAGCGGGTTGGAGCGTAAGGAATTGGAGCTAAACGTTGCTCAGGATCGACTTTAATCTTGGATAATTTTGGGCTTATCGAGGTAAATAATCTTGTCCCCCTATTGTAATTGGAAATTACATGTTGTAGTAATATATAGTTGAGTATACTATATATAGAATGAGTATTGAAAGAATTGAATCAGTATTTACATAGAAATTTGTATTCTGAGATCGTTGTATTATTGTGGAGTAGAATTGTACACGTCCAGGTTAGACGTATAATCCACAGGAGTTGTTGGCACAGTAGCGGGCCCGGATAGGAGGAGATTTATGTGATAGCGGGAGAGTCTTTGCGAATTTTTACGTAGAATATTCTACGAGGTCATCTAAAAGTTGATAGACGTTTTATGGCCATTTTAGGTTGAAGTACTACGACTAGCGTATTTTGCTTGAAGGGTGGAAAAGGCTAGCAGGGTTACAGTACTTTGGAGCTTTTTGCTTCTTGTCGATAATCGTCGCGAGGTATGTGAACCTCTTCCTATATTTTCTAGCATGATTGTTGTGAACTATGTAGTACGGTAGACGTACATGTGCTAAGTGAATTGGTTGGTTTAAAACATAAAGTATTATAATAGCTTTATGGGAAGTTAGTTATAACGACTTTATGTAGGTAAAAGAATGATTTATTGATTTTAGAAGTTAAGAGACTTGATCTTGAAAGATAAGAGACTTGACTTATAAATGACTTGATAGGAAATATTAAGGACTTGGTTTGCGTTAAATAGTTGTGAAACCGCTTTTATGAGAAATGGGTATTTGGCCTTTAAAAGGAACTTGATTTCTAAAAGAAAAGAGACTTGAGGAATTGAAGAGTTTTTGGTTTAAAAGAGAGACATGGTTTTGTCTTAAATTGGTTTAAAACATAAAGTGTTATAACAACTTTATGGGAAGTTAGTTATAACGACTTTATGAAAGCAAAAGAATGGTTTTATCATTGGTTTTAAAATGGTAACTTGATTTAAGTATAGGTTACTTGTTTTGAAAAGAGTAAGTATTTGAGTTTTAAAGAGTATACTTGATGTTGTTTTAAAAGGAAGGCACTTGGTTTAAAAAGTATAGAGTACTTGATTTTAAAAGCCTTGTAAAGGTTTTTACGAAAGTAAAGTAATTTGGTTTGAAAAGGAAATATGTTTTTGATACTACGAGTATTAGTATCTTTTTACGAAAAAGGGGTCTTTTTGAAAGAACGAAAGTAGGTATTATTTTTGGGTTTGAAACCCGTATTGTTGACATAAAATGAAAGTACCTTGAGTTGTGTGTAACGTGTCTATGTTTGCGTGTGATAGCCTTGTTGTGCAAATGTTGTATTCTTATGTTACCGCATCTCTCGATGGAGGGTCGGTCGTGTTATTCTTGATCATTTTGGACATACTGACACGATGGGTGGCCCACGGGTATGCTTCCACTATGATAGTCCATGGGCATACTGACTCGATGGATGGTCCACGGGTATGCGGCCATGATGAGGGTTCGTTTCCCTGTTGATAGTGTTATTCCATGGACTAGCTCTCCATGAGGTTTTACTGATTCGGCCTTGGTATCTGGTGGTTGGCTTTCGTACTTGCCCCGTCTCGTGGCTGATTCGGCCTTGGTACTGTAGTTAGCCTTCGCTTGCCCGTTCGGTTTAGTGGCGAATTCTCGTGACCGGCCTTGGTACACAGTAGTTAGCCATTACTTGCCCGCTGCGTGGCGCAGGCTTGGTATCTGGTAGTTGGCTTTCGTACTTGCCCCGTGTCAGCTTCGTGGTTTGGTTGTATAGTATTGTTAGTACGGTTGTTATGACACAGGTGGGACCTAGTGTTCATGTGTACTTCTTGGTGTGATTATATCATAGACTGCCGGCAGTGAGGAAGGTATTCCACGGGCATGATTGATGTTGTGGGCGTGAGACCCATTGTTATATTTGAGTAATGACTTTGAGGGCGTGAGTCCCTGACTTGACATGACTGTTTATATATTGTGGACTGTAGTTTGGTTATCATATATGTCTCCTGCTTTATATAGACTACTATGATTTCATTTACAGTATTTTCAGTTTCACATACTTGGTACCTGTTGTACTGACCTCCTTCGGGGGGCTGCGTTCATGCCGCAGGTAGAGGTACATCGGTTGTGGATCCGCGCTCTTAGGATCACAGTTCAGCGTTTTGGGAAGCTCCGTTTCTCCGGAGGCTTATCTTTGGTATAGTCCCCTGTCAGTGTAGTTACTTGTACATTCAGGGGTATGGCGGGGCCCTGTCCCGTCATAGTTATGGTTACATTCTTAGAGGTATGTAATCTTGTTGTGGCGAGGTTTGTAAAAGGATTTAACTATTGAGTTGATATATATATGTATATATTCGGGGAAGGTGACCGTTTTTAGTTGCTTTGTTTCATACTTTATCTCTTGTTTCATGTTTAAGTTTTTATTTCATTGATTTTCTCGATGTTGTATCACTAGGGTGCGAGGTAAGGCACGATCCACGGCAGGATCGGTCGTGACAAAAGTGGTATCGAGCGATTAATCCTCGGAAGGTGTCTCTGAACCGTGTCTAGTAGAGTCTTGATTATCGGTGTGTTGTGCACCACATCTATAATCGAGGAGGCTACGAGATATGTAGGATTGGTTTCCATTCTTCTCACTCGAGATCGTGCCTTAGAGCCGTGTTATAAGTTGGACTCCCTGACATACTCGTGTGTACGATTATGCCTCTACGCAAGCAACCAGAGCCCGAGGAGGCAAAGCGGCGAGAGGAGTTGCGAATAGAGCACGAGAGGTTACGAGGCACGAGCACGGTCATTACGAGATAGTACTTGGGCAGCGAGTTTTATGGCGCCGCTAGTCAAAGAGAGTTTAGAGCGGCGCGATTTCTCACGAGGCCACGATACAGGTATCGATTCCACGACCGAGGCCGATGATATGAGTTAGAAGAGATGACCCGATTACTAGCTAGTCGTGGCGAGATATGAGGACGGACGGAGCCGGTGGTTCCAAAGGTACGGTGATTCACCCTAGATCCGATGCGAGACTTGGGATTTCTTGAGTTGCGATTCGCGAGTTATATGGATAGAGAGGCGAGGATGATCCTCGTGTCGTGCTAATATGGGAGATTTTTATACTTGCGGCCGCGAGCCGTATGATGGGAGAATGTCCAAGTAGGAGGATACAAGAGGATGACTCGGCCCACGGTCGATTGCGGGTTCAGTTGTTCGGGAGAAGGGGTGTTAGTCAGATGAGGTCACCACTACCTCGTTGTGGCCATTGTAATAGACTCCATTATGGGGAGTGTCGTCTCGCCGGCGAACTTGTATGCTTCGACCAACGGGGCCATTTGGTGAGAATTTGTCCAGGCAGTAGCAGATGTAGAGACTTAGCGCCGGGATCGGTGGCTGGTTCATCGCCTTATATAGCTAGGCGCCCTGCAGGGCAGGATTATGGTTAGAGCGACAAAGGGAAAGTGAGGCAGTAGTTGCAGAGATATCTTTAGCCTTTAAGAGACTTGTTATGTTGTTATGGTGGGTACATGTTAGGTGCTATGTACGGATAGCATTGTTTTAAGTGTGATTTAGAGAACATGATTAGTTGAAGAGGTAATTTTGGGGTCATGGAAGGTGTGAACCTTAGAATATTATACGTGGAGACCTTAGATGCGAGACCGTCTTGAGTAAAAGATTTTGTTTACGAATTGACCTTTGTCGGGGTGTATAGTATACGTGGGGTATAATTGTGCGATAAGTCCCTGAGTGGTGTGAATTATAAGAGAGTAGTTAAGCTAAGAAGACCACTAGGTTTTCGTGACTTGATTAGTGGGATAATTCCTTGGGTTGTGTAAGATGGAAGTGGTTGCTTTCAGGACTTGTATGTTATACCCCGTAGTTCTGACCCTACGTATGAGAGCGTACGAAAGCATGTAAGACTTAAAATTTCCAAAGGATAGGTTGGCGGATTGTTCCGGACGGGTTTTAGTAGACTTTGAGGCGGGTTATGACCCGGTACATTGAGAATTCCTAAGTGTTTCAAAGGCCCAGGGCGTAGTTCGTTGAGTCTAGATTCAAACGCAACCAACCGTTCGTCGATAGGACGTCGGAGTAGAAAGTTATGAGAATTACAAGTTCGGTCGTGATCGGACAAAAATGTGTTTGAGACGAGGCGCAGGCGCGGCTCGGATGCAGGGCGCGGCGCCGAATGTCTTGAGGGTCGCTGAAGTTTCAGCGCGCGGATGCCGGAAGCAGCGGCGCGCCAGGCGGATTCAGGCGGAAAAACTTAGGAAAAGTCGATTTTCTTTTAAAAGACCTTGGGAGGGTGACAAGTGTCCCCACATGATTTTGCATGCACTATATTGACCCAGTCTTCAAGACTTGGTCATACTTCATCTCTCTCGTAGACTAAAGCTCTCCGATCTCTCTTAAAAGTTCAAGCTCCTCGTTCTCTCTAAATTCCCCAGTGAAATTCTAGCCTTAGGAAAAATCTGAAAAGTTAAGAACAAGAAGGAAGCTTGTGGCTAGCTTGTTGGTGGTGTTCTTGGCAAGGAAGATAGCAAAAATATTTGGAATAAGTTTGACTAAAACTTTAAGGTAACATTTCTTCCTTTAGAATTAGTTTCTAGTGTTGCATGTTAAGAAGAAAGAACTTGTGGTAGTGAATATTACTCTTAGAGTCATTGCATGTAAGAAATATGGTTTGGATGTGAAAGAATTGGTTAAGAAAATTATGTGAGCATGTTGTAGCCTAAAAACTACCTTAGACTTGTTAAGTTAATTGTTTTACCTTTTGAGGCAGAATTTTACACACCCAAGTTTAGGTGTGTAATCCCCTTGAGGTTGTTTGGATTGTTGGGCCTAAGAAGTGGCGTTTGGATGTTGAATTCGGACCTTAAAAAGGTGGCAAAGTATGTAGAAACAAAGGAAATGCTTCCCAATTTTCCATTGAATTTAGGGGCTTTGAACTTAGATTATTCCTACATTGAAATTAGAGGTTAATAAACGTATTATGGTTATTATAGGTTGGCATATTACTTGCGGTAGTTTGAGCTTAGCAAGTGGATTGACCGAAGAGGTATGTGGAAACCTTCTTATCCTTTGAGCATGAGTAGTTATAACTATATAGTACGGTAGACGTACGTGTTTTGAATGAAGTAAATCCTTTTGTTATACTTGACTTGTTTTAAGAAAATGTCTAAGTTGGTTGGGTTAAGAAGTTAACCCGCTTGTTCTTAAGGAATGGTTTATCCTAAATAGGATAGACAAGGATTTTCTTGACCTAATGAAGTATAGAGTACTTTTGGTGTGAAAGTATTGAATATTGAATTATTCTAAAAGATAAGAGACTTAAAGTATTTTGAAAATTGTATGAATTTGTTTGAAGTATAAGCCTCTTGGCTAGTAAAAGAACGAAATGGTTCATAAGGAGTTATAACGGCTTTATGGGAAGTTAGTTATAACGGTCTTATGAATGGATAAGGATGTCGTAAATTTCTAAAGCATAAAGTTAGTATAACGGCTTTATGGGAAGTTGGTTATAATAACTTTATGGAAGGTTATGAAAGTTGTCTATTTTGATTAATGAGCATAAGTTGTCTAGATTGTGGGAAAATTGAAGTTACTTGGTTTCAAGCTATGAAATGATTTTTCTAAAGGTATAGTAACTTACTTTGAAAAATAGACACGCCTCGATACTACGAGTGTTAGTATCTTGGATTTTACATAAAAAGGAGGCTTTCGAAAAGAATGTACGTACATAGTACTTTGGCTTGT
Organism: Przewalskia tangutica; assembly: GCA_029844215.1. NCBI lineage: Eukaryota > Viridiplantae > Streptophyta > Magnoliopsida > Solanales > Solanaceae > Przewalskia > Przewalskia tangutica. The sequence goes on from CM056727.1 coordinate 114,750,289, forward strand.
TTAATTGGGAATTATTCTATGTGTGCCTTGAAAAGTACTTTGGCTTGCTTAAATAAGAATTCTCTTGGTTTATGTGAAAAGAAGGCATGGTAATTGTCTTGGTTTATATAAAGGCATGGTATTGCAATTCGAATTAAAAGCATGTAATTATGAGTCTATTTGGGCGTACCGTCAGTGATGGAGGATTCCACGGGTATGCGGCCATGATGAGGGTTCGTTTCCTTGTTGTGATATTATTCCATGGATTAGCTCTCCATGAGGTCTCACGATGCGGGATGGATCTAGTAGTTAGCCTCGTACTGCCGGTCGAGGCGTGATGCAGAGTGGATCTGGTAGTTGGCTTTCGTACTTGCCCCGGTCAGGGTTAGGGCGAAGTGGTGTGATGCAGGGTGGATCTGGTGGTTAGCCTGCGTACTTGCCCCGGTCAGCGATGTGACGTAGGGTGGATCTGGTAGAGGCTATCGCACTTGCCCCGGTCAGCTTCGTGATTTCAGTTATAGTATTGTTGGTACGGGTGGATCTGGTAGCTGGCTTTCGTACTTGCCGATCGATTGAGGACGGGGTGGATCGGTAGCTATGCCTTCGCACTTGCCTCGTCACGGTTCTTATGATCTGGTGGGATCTAGTATTCATATGTACTCCTTAGTGTTGTTATATCATGGCTAGCGGTGAGGAAGAATTCCACGCACGATTGATATTATGGGCATGAGACCTATGGTTATATTTGAGTGATGACTTAGAGGGCGTGAGTCCCTGACTTGACATGGCTGCGTATATGTTGTGTACTGTAGTTTGGCTATCATACATGTCTCCTGCTTTATATATATGCTATTATGAATTCATTCTGATATTTCGATTTCACATACTTGGTACTGTTATCGACCTCCTTCGGAATTTGCGTTCATGCCGCAGGTCGAGATACGTAGCTTGCTGGTCCGCACTCTTAGGATCACTGTTCATTTCTTGGGAAGCTCCATCTCTCCGGAGGCTTGTCTTTTTGGTATGATTCCCTGAGGTTATAGACTTTTGTACATTCAGGGGGTATGGCGGGGCCTGTCCGCCACGATTGTTATTCCTGAAGTGCAGTAGTCACGTTGGTGTTTTGGGCTATAAGAACCAGTTGTATTACTATACTTTTGTTTAAGTATGTTTTATAGAAGGCAGCCTTATCGGCTGGCCAGTAATGATTATCCTTTTTCTAAGTAATGTGTTATGTATGTTCCGCTGCTATTCTCTGACATATACCTGACAGGGTACCCCGGTAGGGTACCAGTCATGGCCCCGGGGCTGGGTCGTGACAAAAGTGGTATCAAAGCAGTTAGTCCTCGGAAAGTGTCTACAGACCGTGTCTAGTAGAGTCTTGATTATCGGTGTGTTGTGCACCACATCTATAATCAGGAGGCTGCAGGACATTTAGGGTTGGTTTCCATTCTTCTCTCTTTGAGATCGTGCAGTAGAGCTGTCATAGTAGGTTGAGTCCTCTCTGACCTATTCTTATGTACCAGTTATGCCTCCACGGAAGGCGACCAGAGCCCAGAAGGGCAAGGCATCAGCAGGCGCTAGTGGTGCAGAGAGTTACGGGACTCGGGCACAAACTATGCACGAGGCGATGGCGGTCACGAGTTATTTCTGTGGCGGTATTAGAAGGCCGAGCGCGGTAGCTCCAGAGGTTTGATGCGAGCCCCATTCGCGGCGAGGCGAGTATAGGGATTACGAGAGCGGTCAGGTTGTTGACTAGCATCGTGGCGAGCGGCGCCGGCCGTGGCTAACCCTAGGGCCGGCAGTTTAAGTATTCGGGACTTCCTGAGTTGTGATCCACCCGAGTTCTATGGTTCGAGGTCTGAGGAGGATCCTCAGGAGTTTATTCGACAGGTGCGGCGGACTACGCAGATGCTTAGGGCCTCGGAGGCGAGTCCGTTGTGTTAGCTTCTACGGTTACGCGATATTGCGTTGAACTCGGTTTGAGTCATAGGAATTGTCTAGAGGAGGTGCTCTTCCCGGAGGTTGGGAGGAGTTCGCGAGGCCTTCCTGGATCACTTCTTGCCTCCTGAGTTGAGGAGAGCCCGCGTGGATAGATTCTTGACTTTGAGGCAGAATGGGTGGACCATCGTGACACAGAGTTTGACTCTTTGGCCAGGTATGTGCACACTATTGTAGCCAACATGGCAGACAGAGTTCATCGCTATGTGATGGGGCTAGACCGTCATATGATTACTGCGTTCTTGGGAGTGGCTCTTCACGGTATGGATATCGCCAGATGCGAGCATATGCGCGAGGATAGAGGGCGAGAAAGGAGGCGGCTTGACTCGAGCCGGCCAGAGGCGAGGCAGCGAGATCTCAGGCGATTTTAATGAGGACCGCCTCGGCGGCGAGCTAGTTATGCTCTCGGCAAGACGAGTACTCCACCACAATCTTCAGGACGTTCGGGAGATTCGGGAGCAGGACAGGGCTCCAAGGGTTCAGGTTTTCGGGAGAGTAAGGGTGTTAGTCTGAGGAAGCCACCTCTACCTCGGTGTAGCCGATGTGGTAACACCCATTATGGGGAGTGTCGTGCTAGTTTGGGTAATTGCTATGCATGCGGCCAACAGGGCCATTATGCGAGTCATCGACCAGAGATAGCACGGATGTAGAGATTCAGCCTTCAGGATCAGTGGCTGGTTCATCGCCTTCTTTTGTTATGCGCCGTGCAGGGCAGGATCATGACTAGAACGACAAGGGGAATGTGAAGCAATAATTACAGGTATATCTTTGACCCTTTAGAGATTAGTATGCATGATAGGATTGTTGTATGATTTAGTGTTATGAACAGAGGATATTGAGACTGTGTACATGTGATAGAATGAGTGGTAAATTCGAGCAGGAAATTACATTAGTAGTGAATGAGTAAGTAGTAATGGTTCATATGTTGGGTTCGTTTTCTGTTTGACTTACGGTGAATGGGTATGCGTGTGCGATATCTTAGGGTCATAGGTGGCATAATGAAGTTCCATTAGTATATAGTACGAGGATGTACCGAGGAATAGTAGTTGGCTCCAAAAGAACATTCAGGGACGAATGTTTCTAAGGGGGGGAGAATGTTATACCCCGTAGTTCTGACCCTACGTATGAGAGCGTACGAAAGCATGTAAGACTTAAAATTTCCAAAGGATAGGTTGGCGGATTGTTCCGGACGGGTTTTAGTAGACTTTGAGGCGGGTTATGACCCGGTACATTGAGAATTCCTAAGTGTTTCAAAGGCCCAGGGCGTAGTTCGTTGAGTCTAGATTCCAACGCAACCAACCGTTCGTCGATAGGACGTCGGAGTAGAAAGTTATGAGAATTACAAGTTCGGTCTGTGATCGGACAAAAATGTGTTTGGACGAGGCGACAGGCGCGGCTCAGATCGAGGGCAGCGGCGCCGAATATCGAGGGTCGCTGAAGTTTCAGCGCCGCGATGCCGAAGCAGGCATGGCGCGGCGGATCAGGCGGAAAAACTTAGGAAAAGTCGATTTTTCTTTTAAAAGACCTTGGGAGGGTGACAAGTGTCCCCCATCCGATTTTGCATGCACTATATTGACCAAGTCTTCAAGACTTGGTCATACTTCATCTCTCTCTTAGACAAAAGCTCTCCCTTCTCTCTTAAAAGTTCAAGCTCCTCCTTCTCTCTAAAATCCCAAGAGAAATTCTAGCCTTAGGAAAAATCTGAAAAGTTAAGAACAAGAAGGAAGCTTGTTGTCACGACCCGACCCCGGGACCGCGACTGGTGCCCTACCTGGGCACCCTTACAGGTAAACATCAGAGAAAAATCAGCGGAACATACATGAAACTTATAAATAAAACATCGGAAGTAAAATAACAAAGTTAGCCGAGTAGGCTACCTTCCCGAACATATATAAATACAACCAAGCGGTTGCCTCATTTCTTTTACAAGCGACCCACAATATGTGACTACTGCACCTCTAAGAGTTTTAACATAACCATCGTGGCGGGACGGGCCCGCCATACCCCGAATATACATGAATCTACTACCTCAGGGAAAACCGTACCAAGAGCTAAGCCTCCGGAGCAAATAGAGCTTTCTCTCAAAAACTGAACCGAGATCCTAAGAGCAAGGATCACCAACCTGGTACCTAAAACCTGCGGGCATGAACGCAGCCCCGAAGAAGTCGATTACAACAGTACGAATATGGAATAGAAATAACGTCTGATAAACAGATCATAATCGTACAAAAGCAGCAGGCAAGTATAAAAAGTACATACGGATCTGCCGTGTCATTACCACTATGAACTTAATCGTAGCTTATCATCATTTCCCATTTTCAATAAAAGCTATAGTCACACTCTTATGTACATGATTTAGGAAAATCATTAAGTTCATTACCATATAACTTACTTAACTTTCATAACACAATCCGCCCCTTATGTGGAAGGACGATATACTACCCGCCCAATTCGGGACGCGATCAAGTCACACAAAATAGCAAAGGGTGGCGTGGAATCCCCATCACCATGACCTATAAGTGTCAAATATAACCATGGGTCTCACGCCCATAATATCAATCTGCCGTGGAATCCTTCCTCACCGCTGGCGATCCATGATATAATATAACACCAATAGGCATACATGAGCACCAAGTCCCGGTGGTATAGCGTCTTGGGGTTTACCCTCACTTATACTCTTACCACGGAGAAGGTGGTAAGCGGTGGTACAGATCTTGGGGTTTACCCCTCACTTATACTCTTACCCTGGAGAAGGTGGTATAACGTCTTGGGGCTTGCCCCTCATTTATACTCTTACCCTATCTCAACCGACCATCAAACAACACATAAAGCAGGTGGTACAGCGTCTTGGGGGTTTACCCCTCACTTATACTCTTACCCTGGAGAAGGTGGTATAACGTCTTGGGGCTTGCCCCTCATTTATACTCTTACCCTATCTCAACCGACCATCAAACAGGACATAAGCACTACCCTGTCTTTTATAAAAATCCGGGAATTTAACCCAAGTACTACAAATAACGGAAGCATACCCGTGGAATCCCACATCACTGTCGGTACGTCCAAGTAGCTTACCACAAGACAGCCGACCCTCCAACTGAGAGTCGCGGCAACGTAATAAAACATAATACTTGCACTCAAAGGCTATCACCAGCACACATAGGCTAATTCTCAATTAACCAAGCCAAAGTACTTATCAAGGCACAAATAGAATAATTCTCATTTAACAAGCCTAAGTACTTATCCGGGCACAAATAGAATAATTCTCATTTTACAAGCCTAAGTACTTATCCGGGCACAAATAGAATAATTCTCATTTTACAAGCCTAAGTACTTATCCGGGCACAAATAGAATAATTCTCATTTTACAAGCCTAAGTACTTCTCCGTTCACAAATAGAATATATCTCATTTTACACGCCTAAGTACTTATCCAGGCACAAATAGAATAATTCTCATTTTACAAGCCTAAGTACTTATCCGGGCACAAATAGAATAATTCTCATTTTACAAGCCTAAGTACTTATCCGGGCACAAATAGAATAATTCTCATTTTACAAGCCTAAGTACTTATCCGGGCACAAATAGAATAATTCTCATTTTACAAGCCTAAGTACTTATCCGGGCACAAATAGAATAATTCTCATTTTACAAGTGTTATACCCCGTATTTTCAGAGTATGTACGTATGGACGTACGTACGAAATTTGAGCCTTAAGTTAGGCATTGGATTCGATTTGGGCACAAGTGCCGATTAGAGTCGTTTTTCGACGAAACGTTTCCACAGCTTTCGTAGGGGAATTTCCGGCTATGTCATTTTTAATTTTTGCGGATTTTTCCGAGAGACGAAACATTTTGGACCAACGGGAGGGTGACATGTGTCACCCTCACATTGGAAGCAAATGGAAGGTTGGACGATTTGGGCGTCCAAGAGGCCTTGGTTGGCCTTGGCCGATTGGCTCCCCCTTTTGTGCCTAGTTTTGTGGCTTGTTTTGTGGAGTGTTTTGTGGAGTGTTTTGTGGGTGCACTTGGCTTGATCTTGGCCTTACACTTGCCTTGCACTTGGCTAAATCTTGGCCATTGGTTGGCCTTTGGGTTTGCTATAAATACCCCCTTAGTTGATGAACTTTCTTCATCCAAAAATCATTTCCAAGTCTTGAAATCTCTCCCCCTTTGTGTGTTGAAATTCGTCCAAGCCCTCCCCCCCTTTTGTGGAGCTTGGCCGAGAGGTCTCCCCTCCCCCCCCTTGTGAGGTCTAGCCGTGGGGTACCCCCCCCCCTAGCCTAGTTGTTTCGTATAATACATCCCCCTTTGTGGTATTGAAATACTCCTCCAAGTATTGTTATAATGCCCAAAATACCTTAGCCTTTTACCTTGTAGTATTCCAAAGTTACCTCTGTACGTAGAGTCCGGAAATACTACCTTTTGTCCCTTTAGTCTCAAACCGAAACCCTAAGAAAATCTTCATTGATTGGTTGAAGTATTTAAGTAGAAGTTGGTTAGAACTTCTAAGGGTTGTTTGGAGCGGGGTGGAGCACCCGGAGTTGGAGCTAAGCGTTGCTCAGGATCGACTTTTTACATGGATAATTTTGGGCTTATCGGGGTAAACACTACTGTCCTTCTTTTGTAATTGGAAATTACATGTTTGAATATATAGTTGAAGTATACTATATGTAGAACTATACTTAGTACTGTGGCAATGTCTTTTGACTTAAGCCTGAAGAAGTAAGAATCCAGGCTGTAATTACATAGGATTATTCTGATAGACTTGTGTAGTATTCTTGTGTAGTAGAATTGTACACGCCCGGTTAGGCGTGTAAAACCCCACTGGTTGGCTTGGTAGCCGGCCTCGATAGAAGGAGATTTGCTTGTTGTGGCGGGAGAGTCGCCGAATTTTACGTAGATTATGGAACGTTGAGATCTAGATGTTAATAGCGCGCTTGTGGCCTTATAGGTTGAAGTACTACGTGTGGAGTGATCCACTTGGCTTAAGGAGTAGCCGGCGGTTTGAGGTACTTGGAGCGTTTTGCTATTAGTCGACAATCGTCGCGAGGTATGTGAACCTCTTCCTATCTCTTCTAGCATGATATGTGTGAACTATGTAGTACGGTAGACGTACATGTGTTAACTGTGCTTGATTGTTCTTAAAACATAAAGTGTTATAACGGCTTTATGGGAAGTTGGTTATAACAGCTTTATGTAGGTAAGAAAATACTTGGTGGTTTTAAAAGGTAACTGATGTGAATTATAACTGGCTAGTTATAATAAAGAACTTGATGTATTTCAAAAGATTTATAAATCGTTTTGTAAGGAGAGTAACACTTGGTTTTAAAGGTTTTAAAAAGAGTTATACTAGCTTTATGGGAGTTAGGTATAATGTCTTAAGAGAGGTAAAGAAAATGGTTTACTGATGTTAGAAGTTAAGAGACTTGATCTTATAAGATAAGAGACTTAACTTATTTGTTTTAATGAGGATGTTTGTGTGAAACCTCATTCGTGAGTAATGAGTACTTGGTTTTATTTAAAGGGATAATGTTTCTTGATTTGGAAATCAGAATGTGTATCGACAGGACCAACTGCAGCGTTAATAAAGGAAAATGTATTGAATAATGATGTATCGTATTAAAACCGGAGAAACCTCCATCTGCATAGAAACTAAGATGAGACAAAATGATATTACATTTTCTAGATCATGGTTTCTTTGTAATAAGAATGTTGTAAACAAGAATAACCTACTCTCGTGAGACTTATATTACTCAATTGTTCTAAAAGAAATCAAGTGATTAAGTTTATGAACTATGAAACCATTTGAAATGAGAAGCTTGAGTAATTGAAACTAGGCAACCGGAACTTAGGAAAGAATGTTGTTACTTGATTTTGAAAAGGGATGTGGGTTGGTCATTCTTATACTACGGGTATCGGGTGACTTTTATAAAAGTAATGGATCTCTTTTAAAAAGAACTTAACGTATGTAGTACTTTGGGGTTAAAAACCCGGACTTTGGCATAATATGAAAGTACTTTGAGTTGTGTGAAGCTTGCCTATGCTTGTTGTTGTGAAACTTGCCTATGCTTGTTGTTGTGAAACTTGCCTATGCTTGTGATGATAGCCTTTGTTGTGCCAGTGTGGTATTTACGTATTCTAGTGTCTCGATAGTAGGCGGTTGACTTATTGAGAACTTACTTGGGCGTCTTTGGCGGTGATGGAGAATTCCACGGGTATGTTTCCATTTTGATTTACATCTTGTTGTTGATGTCACATGGACATGTCTACACCGTCACGAGATTCCGGGGCATGTGGCCATGCGGCGAGTTGACCACCCGATATATTGTTATTGAGGTAACATGGACATGTCTACACCGTCTGATTCCGGGGCATGTGGCCATGCGGCCTTGTGTGTGTTGCAACATGGGCGTGTCTGCCGTCAAAGATTCGGGGCATGTGGCCATGCGGCAGGGTTGACCAGTATATTCTTATTGAGGTTACATGGGCATGTCTACACCGATGCAGTATTCCGGGGGCATGTGGCCATGCGGCCTTGTTATTATTGTTGCATCATGGACATGTCTACACCGAGGCAGTATTCCGGGGGCATGCGGCCATGATGCGAACATGATGGATGTTATGGGCGTGAGACCCATAGTTATATTTAGTGGTGACTTTGAGGCGTGAGTCACGACTTGATTTTTTTATGTTGCGTCTTGTATTTTGGTTATCATACATGTCTCCCGCTTGTTAAGCTATTATGATTTCATTCTGATGTTGTGATTTCACATACTTGGTACTGTTATCCGACCTCCTTGGTGAGCGTATAAAGAGGCGAGCCTACCACGCGAACAGAACCGGCGTGGCTCTCCGTATGGCACGTCTGAGAAGGTCCAAACCTCGAGGATCAAGCGGCCGGTACCATTTGTTGGGTCGTCGGAGCAAGGCTCGCGACAAAGTGACAAAAGTGGTATCAGAGCAGTTAATCCTCGGAAAGTGTCTACAGACCGTGTCTAGTAGAGTCTTGATTATCGGTGTGTTGTGCACCACATCTATAATCAGGAGGCTATAGGACATTTAGGATTGGTTTCCATTCTCCTCATTCTGAGATCGTGCCTTAGAGCTGTGTTGTAAGTTGGACCCCTCTGACGTGTTTCGTTTTTACCAGTTATGCCTCTGCGAAAGGCAACCAGGGCCCAGAAGGGCAAGGCAGCCGAGGGAGCTGCTAGTGGGATTCAGAATGCGAGCGCGAGCGGTCGAAGACTGAGTAGTGCTTGACGGCGAGTTTTGCGGCCGCCCGGCCAGCGAGTTTAAGCGCGGCGATGGGCTGCGAGACTCTGATACGAGCCTCGGTCCACGATGCAGAGCGGGAGAGATGGTCACGAGAGATGGCGATTATTGGCGAGTTGTGGCGAATATGAGATAGGTGGGCCAGCGATTCGATTCAGCGGCTGTAGTGCACCCGAGGGCAGACAGTTTGAGGCTACGGGATTTCCTTAGTTGTAGCCGCTTTGAGTTTACTGGTCGAGGCGGAGGATGATCGCGAGAGTTCATCCGTCGATTCTGAAGGATCATCACGGGTGATCAAGGCTTCGTAGGATGCGTGACATTTAGTTCGCATCGGTGCGTGATACATGATCGATTGGTTTGACTCGTGGGAGCTTTCGGGAGAGCATGCACTTCCGGCCGTTTGGGGCCGAGTTTTGAGGGGCCTTCTGGCACATTTCTTGCCTCCACAAATGAGAGGGCTCGGTAAACATTTTTGATGTTAAGCGAGCAGGCGTCTGATTCGGGAGTACAATGTGAGTTCGACTCATTGGCGGTATGTTCCCGCATTAGTAGCTAGTATGGAGGATCGAGTGCACCGATATGTTCTGAGGCTCGATGATTACCTAGCGAAGAGTTGTTGGTGTTTCCTTCACCGGGCATGGACATTGCCGCATCTGAGCTCATGCACGGAGTGCGAGGCGCGGTCGGCAGGTGGACCGCTTTGAGAAGAAGGCCAAGACGGCCGGATATTTTAGCGACGCCGAGGCGGACCGCCTCGGATACTAGTTTTGTACCTCGCCATTCTGAGTGGTCCTCCGCGACGCCGGGACCTTGGGATATTGTGAGCGGTCGGGGCTCCTGTGTTTGGATGTTCGAGGAGTAGGGTGTTGGCGGATCGATCACCTACCTCGGTGTGATCGATGTGGTAGACCGCATTTGGAGAGTGTCGTAGTACGAGGAGCTTGTTATTCTTGCGGCCAACAGGGCCATATGACGAGACTGTCAGACCGAGTAGCTGGTAGGATAGCACAGACTACTAGAGCGATTGCGGGCCACGGTAAGTCGCGGTGGAAGTTCGATTTTAGCGGTCCTTGAACCGCCTAGTTTGAGTATATCCTTAACCTACAGAGTTTTGTGTGTATTGATGTTGTTGATGTGTTTAATGATATGTTTGGATAGCTTTGTGCTAAAATGTGATTTAGAAACACAGTTAGTGAAAAGGGTAAGTCACAGGTAGTGTGAAATGGAAGTGGTAGCTTTCGACTGTAGAGGTAAGATTGTTGGATCAAGAACTAGAGAGTTGGCGCTACGATGGGTGGGTTGGGGCCATGTTGCGGGCCAACCCGCGTCCGTTTTGAGGAAGGGTCAGCTGCAGGTGGTCCCGCGGTGGCGGTCCGCGAGGGTGCTAGGCCCAAGTTTAGATGACCATCGTATGAGTTCGTGGATACGTTCGATCAGAATCAGTTCGTGAAGGTCGGGAGTGGCCTTAGGGGAATCGAGGTTAGTGAGATGACCAAGTTTGGAGGTAGTGACTCCAAGGGTTGGGGGCGAAGCGTTGTGAAGTGTAGTGCGGACACTAGAGCGAGTTGAGTGTTCGTGGCAATCTTTGCGAGAAAGGGAGAAGTGAGCGTGTGTTTTGTGACCAGTGTGGCATGATTGTTTTAAATGCGTATAGCGGTGAAGACTATCGGCGCTGTTGTTTTGAGACCTTGAAGGAACATTCGGACGAATGTTTACGAGGAAGAATGTTATACCGTATTTTCGGTATATGCGTATGGGCGTGCGTCACGAAATTTGAGCCTTAAGTTAGGCATTGGATTCGATTTGGGCACAAGTGCCGATTAGAGTCGTTTTTAGACGAAACGTTTCCACAGCTTTCGTAGGGGAAATTACGGCTATGTCATTTTTATTTTTTTCGGATTTTTCCGAGAGACGAAAAATTTTGGACCAACGGGAGGGTGCCATGTGTCACCTCACATTGAAACAAATGGAAGGTTGGGCGATTTGGGCGTCGAGAGGCCTTGGTTGGCCTTGGCCGATTGGCTCCCCCTTTTGTGCCTAGTTTTGTGGCTTGTTTTGTGGAGTGTTTTGTGGAGTGTTTTGTGGGTGCACTTGGCTTGATCTTGGCCTTACACTTGCCTTGCACTTGGCTAAATCTTGGCCATTGGTTGGCCTTTGGGTTTGCTATAAATACCCCCCTTAGTTGATGAACTTTCTTCATCCAAAAATCATTTCCAAGTCTTGAAATCTCTCCCCCTTTGTGTGTTGAAATTCGTCCAAGCCCTCCCCCCCTTTTGTGGAGCTTGGCCGAGAGGTCTCCCCTCCCCCCCCCTTGTGAGGTCTAGCCGTGGGGTACCCACTAGCCTAGTTGTTTCGTATAATACATCCCCTTTGTGGTATTGAAATACTCCTCCAAGTATTGTTATAATGCCCAAAATACCTTAGCCTTTTACCTTGTAGTATTCCAAAGTTACCTGCATGCGTAGAGTCAGGAAATACTACCTTTTGTCCCTTTAGTCTCAAACGAAACCACAAGAAAATCTTCGTTGATTGGTTGAAGTATTTAAGTAGAAGTTGGTTAGAACTTCTAAGGGTTGTTTGGGCGGTGGAGCACCGGAGTTGGAGCTAAGCGTTGCTCAGGATCGACTTTTTACATGGATAATTTTGGGCTTATCGGGGTAAACACTACTGTCCTTCTTTTGTAATTGGAAATTACATGTTTGAATATATAGTTGAAGTATACTATATGTAGAACTATACTTAATCTTGTGCAATGTCTTTTGACTTAAGCTGAAGAAGTAAGCCCATCGAATCAGTAATTACATGGGTGTATCAGTAGACTTGTGTAGTATTCTTGTGTAGTAGAATTGTACACGTCCGGTTAGGCGTGTAAAACCCCCACGGTTGGCTTAGTGGCCGGCCTCGATAGAGAAGGAGATTTGTTTGTGGCGAGGGGAGAGTCTTTGCCGAATTTTACGTAGATTATGGAGCGTTGAGATCTAGATGTTAATAAAGCGCGCTTGTGGCCTTATAGGTTGAAGTACTACGTGTGGAGTGATCCACTTGGCTTAGGAGTAGCCGCGGTTTGAGGTACTTGGGCGTTTTGCTATTAGTCGACAATCGTCGCGAGGTATGTGAACCTCTTCCTATCTCTTCTAGCATGATATGTGTGAACTATGTAGTATGCGGTGAGCGTGCGTGTGTTAAGCGTGATTGTTCTTAAAACATAAAGTGTTATAACGGCTTTATGGGAAGTTGGTTATAACGACTTTATGTAGGTAAGAAAATACTTGGTGGTTTTAAAAGGTAATCGATGTGAATTATAACTGGCTAGTTATAATAAAGAACTGGATGTATTTCCAAAGATTTATAAATCGTTTTGAAGGGAGAGTAACACTTGGTTTTAAAGGTTTTAAAAAGAGTTATACTAGCTTTCTGGGGAGGTCGGTATAATGTCTTAAGAGAGGTAAAGAAAATGGTTTACTGATGTTAGAAGTTAAGAGACTTGATCTTATAAGATAAGAGACTTAACTTATTTGTTTTAATGAGGATGTTTGTGTGAAACCTCATTCGTGAGTAATGAGTACTTGGTTTTATTTAAAGGGATAATGTTTTACTGATTTCGGAAATCAGAATGTGTATCGACAGACCACTGCAGCGTTAATAAAGGAAAATGTATTGAATAATGATGTATCGTATTAAAACCAGTAGAAACCTCCATCTGCATAGAAACTAAGATGAGACAAAATGATATTACATTTTCTAGATCATGGCTTCTTTAATAAGAATGTTTTAAACAAGAATAACCTAATCTCACGTGATACTTATATTACTCAATTGTTCTAAAAAGAAATCAAGTGATTAAGTTTATGAACTATGAAACCATTTGAAATGAGAAGCTTGAGTAATTGAAACTAGGCAAACTGGAACTTAGGAAAAGAATGTTGTTACTTGATTTTGAAAAGGGATGTGGGTTGGTCATTCTTATACTACGGGTATCGGGTGACTTTTATAAAAGTAATGGATCTCTTTTAAAAGAACTTAACGTATGTAGTACTTTGGGGTTAAAAACCCGGACTTTGGCATAATATGAAAGTACTTTGAGTTGTGTGAAGCTTGCCTATGCTTGTTGTTGTGAAACTTGCCTATGCTTGTTGTTGTGAAACTTGCCTATGCTTGTGATGATAGCCTTTGTTGTGCCAGTGTGGTATTTACGTATTCTGCGTGTCTCGATAGAGGCGGTTGACTTGTTGAGAACTTACTTGGGCGTCTTTGGCGGTGATGGAGAATTCCACGGGTATGTTTCCATTTTTGATTGTCTTGTTGTTGATGTCACATGGACATGTCTACACCGTCTAAGATTCCGGGCATGTGGCCATGCGGCAGGGTTGACCACCCAGTATATTGTTATTGAGGTAACATGGACATGTCTACACCGATGCAGTATTCCGGGGGCATGTGGCCATGCGGCCTTGTTATTATTGTTGCAACATGGACGTGTCTACACCGATGCCGGAGTCCGGGGCATGTGGCCACGCGGGGTTGACCAAGATATTCTTATTGAGGTTACATGGGCATGTCTACACCGTCGCGATTCCGGTACGTGGCCACGCGCTTGTTATTATTGTTGCATCATGGACATGTCTACACCGAGGCAGTATTCCGGGGGCATGCGGCCATGATGCGAACATGATGGATGTTATGGGCGTGAGACCCATAGTTATATTTGAGTGGTGACTTTGAGGGCGTGAGTCCCTGACTTGACTGTTTTTATGTTGCGTACTGTATTTTGGTTATCATACATGTCTCCCGCTTGTTAAGCTATTATGATTTCATTTACGATGTTGTGATTTCACATACTTGGTACTGTTATCGACCTCTTCGGGGCTGCGTTCATGCCGCAGGTAGAGGTACATCGGTCGTGGATCCTCGCTCTCAGGATCACGTTTCAGCGTTTTTGGAAGCTCCGTTTCGTCGGAGGCTTATCTTTGGTATGTGTTCCCTGAGTTGTAGGTTCTTGTACATTCAGGGGTATGGCGGGGCCCTGTCCCGTCATAGTTGTTGTATAAATCTTAAGTGGTCATGCTTGTTGTGGCGGGGTTTGTAAAAGGATAACTGTTCGTTTATGTATATACACCGAAGGCAATCGTTTGGTTGGCCTGTTTATTTATGATATCTCTTGTTTCATGATTCATGTTTTATATTCACTGATTTTCTCGATGTTGTATCACTAGGGTGCAGGGTAAGGCACGATGTGGCCCGTTTCGGGCGCATAACAAGCCTAAGTACTTATCCGGGCACAAATAGAATAATTCTCATTTAACAAGCCTAAGTACTAATCAAGGCATCACATAGAATTATTCTCATTTAACAAGCCAAAGTACTACGTACGTACATTCTTTTCAAAAGACTCCTTTCCAAATAACACTTCCCCGATACTAACAACCGTAGTATCAAGTCCTATTCACCTTTCAAGACAAGTCACAATACCTTTTTAGAAATACAATTACCGGCTTCTAAATCAAGTGACTTCCTTATTTAAAACCTTAAGCAATTGGTACCTTTAAAACAATTTGCCCTTCCTTAACACAAGTTATTTCTTTGATTACTTTATTAGAGAAAATCATTCTCTTAACCTTCCATAAAGCCGTTATAACCAACTTCCCATAAAGCCGTTATAACCCTTTATGGTTTAGACCAACACGCCTTTTTATAACCAAGAGACTTCTACTTTTTGAAACCAAGTATTAAATACTTTCAAATAAATTCTCATAACTTTCAAAAATACAAATAGTCTCTTAACCTTTAGAAAACAAGTGACTCCTTTTATTATAAAACCTTAGGCAATTAATGCCTTAAAAATAAGTGGCCTTTTCACTAAAATCAAATCACTTATCTTTCCATAAGTCAAATATAACTAACTCCCATAAAGCCGTTATATTCACTTTATACCTTAGTCAAAAACAATTTCCTATCCAAGGACTTATACGTTTAAAACGGAACAAGTATCACATACTTGGAAACTCTTCAAGTCTCTTAACCTTAATAAAACTTAAGACATCCTTACTATTTTCAAAGAAGTGAGTTGATCTCTAACCCACCCGACTTGGCATTACATAAAACAAGTAAAGAATATCATAGTCTCAGACGCTCATCGTACTACATACGTACAACTAGTCATGCTCAAAAGATAGGAAAAGTTCTACATAGAGTAAATCACATAACTACCTCTTAACTTCTAAGAGTAGAAGGAAACATGAAATGATACCACAAGTATATTCCATACATAGAATCATGCCAAAGGAAGGAAGAGGTTCACATACCTCGCGACGATTGTCGACAAGTAGCAAAATGCTCCAAAGTACCTCAACCTTGATAGCTATTCCACTCTCCAAGTAGGATACGCTATACTTAGTACTTCAACCTATAATGGTTACAATACGTCCATTAACCTTCTTACTTCACACGTAGAATATTCTAAGTGCTACGTCACTAAATTCTACGGAAAATCTGACAAAGACTTCCTTTGTGTTTACTTACTTTGCCACCTTTTTCAAGGCCGAATACAATAACCAAACAGCCCCAATTGGCTCACAATTTCTATAAGGTACTCCAATAAAAACTAAACAGCCCCAATTGGCTCACAATTTAGAAAGTAGTCCAATACAAATGAAAAACAAACTAAAAGTCCAATTCGGCTAACTTGAAATACTACAACATCAATTCTTATCCAATGTTAGCATAACATGATATCAAGTCGCAACCATTTATAAATACTATAATCTCTAATTTGTTAAAATGAGTCTATTTCTAATAAACGACCAATTAGTAATCCAATTTTCAAGTGGCTTATATAACATTTCGAATTTAGCTACAAGCACTCCACAATACTTATAAACTTCAACTTAACCACTTCATGCTAGCAACATGTAAAGCTAACAACAACAATATAAAAATCTTGTAACACTTTCAAAGAACAAGATTATACCTCAACGAATTGTAACCCAATCTTCAAAACCTTAGTTGCTCCTTAGCAACCTAGAGCCTCTTCAAGACACTTCTATCCGCCTCCGAGACCCTTAGAACCACACCAACAACTTTCCTTCAAACCTTCAATCCAAAACCTAGAAAGTCTCTAGGTTTTCTCTTTGCGACTAATACGAAAACTCTCTTTTTCCGGGATTTTTCTATTGAGATACACTTACTATACCCTCATGAACCTTGGTTTAAAGTGGGGAATTAAAAGAACAAGGAACACATTTTTCTCCTTCTAATGCTAAGTGAACCCGAGAGCTAAGCCTATGCTCTTCCAATTTTTGTGTGAAATTTCAAGTGTTGGCTCTCTCTAGCACTACTAGTAATATAAAGAGTAAAGGATGGTCAAGATATCACCAAATGTGAGGCTTGGATAAGCTCTTAGTAAGTCAATAATTATTGACTAATTGACTTGGTCAAGAATGTCATGCTACACAAGTTGCAAGACTTTAGTCATCCAAGACTTAAGGTAAATGACCAAAATGGCCATGCCATTTCGTCCAAGGCAAAGCTAAGGGGGGGTGACACGTGTTGCCCTCCCGTTCGTCGCAATATTTCGTTTTCCGACCATTTCCAAAATTCCGCTAAATAATTACTCGTCTCGAACCTTAACATTTTGAATTCTTACTTACATTCTTATAAACATATCCTGAAATTCCGGGGTGTAACATTCTTCCCCCCTTAGAAACATTCGTCCCCGAATGTTCTTTCGGAGTCAATCTTTATAATTTGCGACATAGTTTCCTTTCACAACCTCACATACCAACAATGCCACACATGGCCCTAATACCTTGTACACGCATACTGCCCTCTTAAGCCCAAAAGAGATTATCTTTTCGTACTTCCAACTCATACTAGCATACATACATAACTTCCATACCGATTCTGGCCTCAAATCTTTGGAGTAACTCTATAAAACAATATAAGGCCATTTCCGGCCATGACTGGTTCGGTGGAACGCGTCCACGAACCCGTAAACAATTAACTAAACTTGGGCCTTGCGCCCGTGACTTGTCACGTGGCGAACTACTACCAACCGATCCCACTCCATTCCAGGCCATGGGAGACCCAGAACAGTCCTCAACCACTCACCGCACTTAACTCTTATCCTTGTCCGACTTAAAATCTTTTTGCCAGAGAAAACCTTATACATCTAAGGTCTCGGCAGTTATCAATATTCTTAGGCTCGCAATTTCCATGCTCCCAGCCTATCTTATCATCCCCCCAGTAAACGGGTACAAAAACTTCTCACAAAACCATAACCATGTTGTCTCGATCACAACAACCATTATTTACTCTATACATGCCTCATCCGTATAATCCTCTTAAGCTTACTACACAGCTTAATCTATTAACATGACATTCCGTTAGGTTCCTTAATATGGCTTCTTAAGGGTTCACTACCCTATCAGACAGCTCATCCTTTCCCAATTATCTCGAAATAAAACACAAAACCTTGGCGAAAATTCATTAACTATTCCATACCTTCCCGATCTAGTTAGTCTTTACCGATTCACGGTAATCTAAAATCATTCTAGGCAACACGCGCCCGACTTCATACATAACTCCGTAGAGATGTATGTCACAATCCGACTATACTATAATCATTACCAACACGGATACGCAATCCACCACATCTTTCCCGGGTCATCACGCTTTCTCAGAACAAGAACAACATAACTTTGTTAGGAGGACGACCTAACAACATGCCTCTATCGCACGATCTCGAGTGAGAAGAAGGAAACCAATCCTAAATGTCCTGCAGCCTCCCGATTATAGATGTGGTGCACAACACACCAATAATCAAGACTTACTAGACACGGCTCGTAGACACTTTCCGAGGACTAATCGCTCGATACCACTTTTGTCACGACCGATTCTCGATCGCGACTGGTGCCCTACCTGGGCACCCTTACAGGTAAACATCAGAGAAAATCAGCGGAACATACATGAAACTTATAAATAAAACATCGGAAGTAAAATAATAGGTTAGCCGATAGGGCTACCTTCCGGAATATATATAAATACAACCGAAGCAGTTGCCTCATTTCTTTTACAAACTGACCCACATATGTGACTCTGCACCTCAAGAGTTTTAACATAACCATCGTGGCGGCACAGTGGCCCCGCCATACCCCGAATATACATGAATCTACTACCTCGTGGAAAACTGCATCAAGAGCTAAGCCTCCGAGCAAATGGAGCTTTCTCAAAATCGAACCGAGATCCTAAGAGCAAGGAAAACCAACCTGGTACCTAAATCCGGCGCGCATGAACGCAGCCCCCCGAAGGGGGTCATTACAACAGGTACCGAAAATGGAACAGAAATAACGTCAAGAAATGATCATAATCAGACAAAAGAACGACAGGGCAAGTATAAAAAGTACATACCAGATCCTGCCGTGTCATTACCACCTATGAACTTAATCGTAGCTTATCATCATTTCCCATTTTCAATAAAAGCTATAGTCACACTCTTATGTACATGATTTAGGAAAATCATTAAGTTCATTACCATATAACTTACTTAACTTTCATAACACAATCAGCCCATTATGTGGAGGGACGCATATACTACCCGGCCCAATTCAGGACGCGATCAAGTCACACAAAATAGCAAAGGGTGGCCGTGGAATCCCCCATCACTGCCGACAGCTATAAGTGTCAAATATAACCATGGGTCTCACGCCCATAATATCAATCCTGCCCGTGGAATCCTTCCTCACTGCCGGCAGTCCATGATATAATATAACACCAATAGGCATACATGAGCACCAAGTCCTCTGGTATAGCGTCTTGGGGTTTACCCTCACTTATACTCTTACCACGGAGAATGGTAAAGGTGTGGTACAAAGATCTTGGGGTTTACCCCTCACTTATACTCTTACCCTGGAGAAGGTGGTATAACGTCTTGGGGCTTGCCCCTCATTTATACTCTTACCCTATCTCAACCGACCATCAAACAACACATAAAGCAGGTGGTACAGCGTCTTGGGGGTTTACCCCTCACTTATACTCTTACCCGGAGAGGTGGTATAACGTCTGGGGCTTGCCTCATTTATACTCTTACCCTATCTCAACCGACCATCAAACAGACATAAGCACTACCTGTCTTTTATAAAAATCCGAATTTAACCCAAGTACTACAAATAATCTAAGCATACGTGGAATCCCACATCACCGCTGCAGACGTCCAAGTAGCTTACTACAAGACAGTACCTCCAACCGAGAGTCGCAGAACGTAATAAAACATAATACTTGCACTCAAAGGCTATCACCCGACACATAGGCTAATTCTCAATTAACCAAGCCAAAGTACTTATCAAGGCACAAATAGAATAATTCTCATTTAACAAGCCTAAGTACTTATCCGGGCACAAATAGAATAATTCTCATTTTACAAGCCTAAGTACTTATCCGGGCACAAATAGAATAATTCTCATTTTACAAGCCTAAGTACTTATCAGCACAAATAGAATAATTCTCATTTTACAAGCCTAAGTACTTATCCGCACAAATAGAATAATTCTCATTTTACAAGCCTAAGTACTTATCAGCACAAATAGAATAATTCTCATTTTACAAGCCTAAGTACTTATCCGGCACAAATAGAATAATTCTCATTTTACAAGCCTAAGTACTTATCCGCACAAATAGAATAATTCTCATTTTACAAGCCTAAGTACTTATCCGGGCACAAATAGAATAATTCTCATTTTACAAGCCTAAGTACTTATCCGGGCACAAATAGAATAATTCTCATTTTACAAGCCTAAGTACTTATCCGAGCACAAATAGAATAATTCTCATTTTACAAGCCTAAGTACTTATCCAGGCACAAATAGAATAATTCTCATTTAACAAGCCTAAGTACTAATCAAGGCATCACATAGAATTATTCTCACTTAACAAGCCAAAGTACTACGTACGTACATTCTTTTCAAAAGACTCCTTTCCAAATAACACTTCCCCGATACTAACAACCGTAGTATCAAGTCCTATTCACCTTTCAAGACAAGTCACAATACCTTTTTAGAAATACAATTACCGGCTTCTAAATCAAGTGACTTCCTTATTTAAAACCTTAAGCAATTGGTACCTTTAAAACAATTTGCCCTTCCTTAACACAAGTTATTTCTTTGATTACTTTATTAGAGAAAATCATTCTCTTAACCATCCATAAAGCCGTTATAACCAACTTCCCATAAAGCCGTTATAACCCTTTATGGTTTAGACCAACACGTTCCTTTTATAACCAAGAGACTTCTACTTTTTGAAACCAAGTATTAAATACTTTCAAATAAATTCTCATAACTTTCAAAAATACAAATAGTCTCTTAACCTTTAGAAAACAAGTGACTCCTTTTATTATAAAACCTTAGGCAATTAATGCCTTAAAAATAAGTGGCCTTTTCACTAAAATCAAATCACTTATCTTTCCATAAGTCAAATATAACTAACTCCCCATAAAGCCGTTATATTCACTTTATACCTTAGTCAAAAACAATTTCCTATCCAAGGGACTTATACGTTTAAAACGGAACAAGTATCACATACTTGGAAACTCTTCAAGTCTCTTAACCTTAATAAAACTTAAGACATCCTTACTATTTTCAAAGAAGTGAGTTGATCTCCTAACCCACCCGACTTGGCATTACATAAAACAAGTAAAGAATATCATAGTCTTGTACGTCACTCACTACATAATGCACAACTAGTCATGCTCAAAAGATAGGAAAAGTTCTACATAGAGTAAATCACATAACTACCTCTTAACTTCTAAGAGTAGAAGGAAACATGAAATGATACCACAAGTATATTCCATACATAGAATCATGCCAAAGGAAGGAAGAGGTTCACATACCTCGCGACGATTGTCGACAAGTAGCAAAATGCTCCAAAGTACCTCAACCTTGATAGCTATTCCACTCTCCAAGTAGGATACGCTATACTTAGTACTTCAACCTATAATGGTTACAATCGTCCATTAACCTTCTTACTTCACACGTAGAATATTCTAAGTGCTACGTCACTAAATTCTACGGAAAATCGGACAAAGACTTCCTTTGTGTTTACTTACTTTGCCACCTTTTCAAGGCCGAATACAATAACCAAACAGCCCCAATTGGCTCACAATTTCTATAAGGTACTCTAATAAAAACTAAACAGCCCCAATTGGCTCACAATTTAGAAAGTAGTCCAATACAAATGAAAAACAAACTAAAAGTCCAATTCGGCTAACTTGAAATACTACAACATCAATTCTTATCCAATGTTAGCATAACATGATATCAAGTCGCCACCAATTATAACTACTATAATCTCTAAGTAGGTAACATGCGATTTCTAATAAACGATCAATTAGTAATCCAATTTTCAAGTGGCTTATATAACATTTCGAATTTAGCTACAAGCACTCCACAATACTTATAAACTTCAACTTAACCACTTCATGCTAGCAACATGTAAAGCTAACAACAACAATATAAAAATCTTGTAACACTTTCAAAGAACAAGATTATACCTCAACGAATTGTAACCCAATCTTCAAACCGGTTGCTCCTTAGCAAACTAGAGCCTCATCAAGACACTTCAATCCGCCTCCTTGAGACCCTTAGAACCACACCAACAACTTTCCTTCAAACCTTCAATCCAAAACCTAGAAAGTCTCTAGGTTTTCTCTGCATGACTAATACGAAAACTCTCTTTTTCCGGGATTTTTCTATTGAGATACACTTACTATACCCTCATGAACCTTGGTTTAAAGTGGGGAATTAAAAGAACAAGGAACAAATTTTTCTCCTTCTAATGCTAAGTGAACCCGAGAGCTAAGCCTATGCTCTTCCAATTTTTGTGTGAAATTTCAAGTGTTGGCTCTCTCTAGCACTACTAGTAATATAAAGAGTAAAGGATGGTCAAGATATCACCAAATGTGAGGCTTGGATAAGCTCTTAGTAAGTCAAGACTTATTGACTAATTGACTTGGTCAAGAATGTCATGCTACACAAGTTGCAAGACTTTAGTCATCCAAGACTTAAGGTAAATGACCAAAATGGCCATGCCATTTCGTCCAAGGCAAAGCTAAGGGGGGGTGACACGTGTTGCCCTCCCGTTCGTCGCAATATTTCGTTTTCCGACCATTTCCAAAATTCCGCTAAATAATTACTCGTCTCGAACCTTAACATTTTGAATTCTTACTTACATTCTTATAAACATATCCTGAAATTCCGGGGTGTAACACTTGTGGCTAGCTTGTTGGTGGTGTTCTTGGCAAGGAAGATAGCAAAAATATTTGGAATAAGTTTGACTAAAACTTTAAGGTAACATTTCTTCCTTTAGAATTAGTTTCTAGTGTTGCATGTTAAGAAGAAAGAACTTGTGGTAGTGAATAATACTCTTAGAGTCATTGCATGTAAGAAATATGGTTTGGATGTGAAAGAATTGGTTAAGAAAATTATGTGAGCATGTTGTAGCCTAAAAACTACCTTAGACTTGTTAAGTTAATTGTTTTACCTTTTGAGGCAGAATTTTACACACCCAAGTTTAGGTGTGTAATCCCCTTGAGGTTGTTTGGATTGTTGGGCCTAAGAAGTGGCATTTGGATGTTGAATTCGGACCATAAAAAGGTGGCAAAGTATGTAGAAACAAAGGAAATGCTTCCCAATTTTCCATAGAATTTAGGGGCTTTGAACTTAGATTATTCCTACATTGAAATTAGAGGTTAATAAACGTATTATGGTTATTATAGGTTGACATATTACTTGCGGTAGTTTGAGCTTAGCAAGTGGATTGACCGAAGAGGTATGTGGAAACCTTCTTATCCTTTGAGCATGAGTAGTTATAACTATATAGTACGGTAGACGTACGTGTTTTGAATGAAGTAAATCCTTTTGTTATACTTGACTTGTTTTAAGAAAATGTCTAAGTTGGTTGGGTTAAGAAGTTAACCCGCTTGTTCTTAAGGAATGGTTTATCCTAAATAGGATAGACAAGGATTTTCTTGACCTAATGAAGTATAGAGTACTTTTGGTGTGAAAGTATTGAATATTGAATTATTCTAAAAGATAAGAGACTTAAAGTATTTTGAAAATTGTATGAATTTGTTTGAAGTATAAGCCTCTTGGCTAGTAAAAGAACGAAATGGTTCATAAGGAGTTATAACGGCTTTATGGGAAGTTAGTTATAACGGTCTTATGAATGGATAAGGATGTCGTAAATTTCTAAAGCATAAAGTTAGTATAACGGCTTTATGGGAAGTTGGTTATAATAACTTTATGGAAGGTTATGAAAGTTGTCTATTTTGATTAATGAGCATAAGTTGTCTAGATTGTGGGAAAATTGAAGTTACTTGGTTTCAAGCTATGAAATGATTTTTCTAAAGGTATAGTAACTTACTTTGAAAAATAGACACGCCTCGATACTACGAGTGTTAGTATCTTGGATTTTACATAAAAAGGAGGCTTTCGAAAAGAATGTACGTACATAGTACTTTGGCTTGTTTAATTGGGAATTATTCTATGTGTGCCTTGAAAAGTACTTTGGCTTGCTTAAATAAGAATTCTCTTGGTTTATGTGAAAAGAAGGCATGGTAATTGTCTTGGTTTATATAAAGGCATGGTATTGCACGAATTAAAAGCATGTAATTATGAGTCTATTTGGGCGCATCGTCGGTGATGGAGGATTCCACGGGTATGCGCCATGATGAGGTTCGCTTCGCTGATGATTATATTCCATGGATTAGCTCTCCATGAGGTCTCATCGACGCAGGTGGATCTAGTAGTTAGCCCTCGTACCGGCCGAGAGACGTGATGCAGTGGATCCGTAGTTGGCTTTACGCCTTGGCCGTGGTTAGCGAAGTGGTGTGATGCAGGTGGATCTGTGGTTAGCTCACGATTTGCCCGATCAGCGATGTGACGCAGGTGGATTCGGTAGAGGCTAATGCACTTGCCTGGCCGTGATTTCGATTATAGTATTGTTGCACGGTGGATCGTAGCCGCTTTCGTACTTGCCGGTCGATTGAGGATGCAGGTGGATCCGTAGCTATGCCTTCAGACTTGCCTCGCACGGTTCTTATGATACGTGGGATCTAGTATTCATATGTACTTTAGTGTTGTTATATCATGATCGCCGGTGAGGAAGGAATTCCACGCACGATTGATATTATGGGCATGACCTATGGTTATATTTGAGTGATGACTTAGAGGCGTGAGTCCCCGACTTGACATGGTCACAGATATGTTGTGTACGGTAGTTTGGCTATCATACATGTCTCCTGCTTTATATATATGCTATTATGAATTCATTACAGTATTTTCAGTTTCACATACTTGGTACCTGTTGTACTGACCTCCTTCGGGGGGCTGCGTTCATGCCGCAGGTCGAGATACGTAGCTTGCTGGTCCGCACTCTTAGGATCACTGTTCATTTCTTGGGAAGCTCCATCTCTCCGGAGGCTTGTCTTTTTGGTATGATTCCCTGAGGTTATAGACTTTTGTACATTCAGGGGGTATGGCGGGGCCCTGTCCCGCCACAGTTGTTATTCCTAGAGGTCTGTAGTCACGTTGGTGTTTTGGGCTATAAGAACCAGTTGTATTACTATACTTTTGTTTAAGTATGTTTTATAGAAGGCAGCCTTATCTACCGCCGCGAATGATTACCTTTTTTTTAAGTAATGTGTTATGTATGTTCCGCTGCTATTCTCTGACATATACCTGACAGGGTACCCCGGTAGGGTACCAGTCATGGCCCCGGGGCTGGGTCGTGACATTGTATAGGTAAGGTTGTTCCTGATCGGGGAACAAGAGTCTGGTGCGATTATGGGTCGGGTTGAGGACCATTCGCGGGTCAACCCGCAGCCCGGTTTGGGGTGGGGTCAGTTCGAGGTGGTCCCGCCAGGTGGTAGGGTCACGAGGGTGCTAAGCCCAGGTTTAGGTAGCCATCGTATGAGTTCGTGGATGTGTTCGACTAGAATCGGATCGTGAAGGCCGGGAATGGCCTTGAAAGAATTTGAGGCTAGTATGATGACCAAGTTAGAGATAGTGACCCCGAGATTTTGGAAACTGAAGCAATGACAGAAATGTGGTACGTATAGTAGGAAGATTTCGAGTGTACGGGGAAGATACGACGAGTAAGAAAAGAGGCTAAGATGTGTTAAGATGATGGAAGTGTCCTTTTTATAAGTAAAGAGGGGAAGAAAGTATCCGTTGGACCATGGGTGGAAGTTTTGTGTTGTTATGCACGTTGGAGGTGATTCCTCATTGGCGGGGATTTAAGTATTTGCGCGTATGTTATTTTTGTGGCCAGGTGTGGCATGATTGGTTTCGTAAGTATAGTAGTGAAGACTATACCGGCGCAGGTATGTTTTGGAGACTTAGAAGGAACATTCGAGGCGAATGTTTCTAAGGGGGGAAAAATGTTATACCCCGTAGTTCCAGGGTATGTATGTGGGGATGTACGTACGAGAATACGACAGAAATTTTGGAAAGAAGGAAATGTGTGATTTTTCGACGGAAAAGCTTCCGGTTTTTGTGAAGAAAAAGGTTCGTCAATGGGAATTGGATTCCCAAATTTGGTATTTGGAATTCTTGGATTATATTAGAATTTTGAGATTTTATTTTCGGAAATGGTCACGTGGGGCCCACGGGAGAAATTTACGGTTTTGTGGGGCCCGCTTTATTTTTGAGATTTTCGGTATTTTAGATATTTTCGGAAGACGAAATATTTTGGACCAATCGGGGGGCGACACGTGTCACCCCCATGTGGCCATGGTTGGCCGTTTCTTGAGTGACACTTGGCTTGGCCGAAATGGTAGGGACAAGTGGCAAGCCACTTGTCCCAGGTCTTGTGAAGCCATTTGGAGGGTGGGACCCACACACACTTGTCCCAAGATCTCACCACACACCTTGCATAGATCTTGACCCTTGAATCCCCTATATATACCCCCTTAGTTGATGACTAAAATTCATTCCACTTAAGAGCTTTCAAGGCAAATACTCCCTCCCTTTGAGCTTGAGTTTCGCCCTCCCCTCTTGAGTAGAAATACTTTGAGTATTGTAGTATTATCCCTAGTACCTTGGCCTAGTATCCCTAGTAGTTCCAAAGTTGTTTTAATACTAGAGCCCTAAATACTACTTTTATTCCAAAAGTCGCAAAATGAAACCCTAGAAAATCTTCATAAGCTTGGTTGAAGTGTTAAGAGAAGTTGTTTAGAAACTTCTAAGGGTTGCTTGGAGCCGGGTTGGAGCGTAAGGAATCGAGCTACACGTTGCTCAGGATCGACTTTAATCTTGGATAATTTTGGGCTTATCGAGGTAAATAATCTTGTCCCCCTATTGTAATTGGAAATTACATGTTGTAGTAAGATCTAGTTGAGTATGCTATATATAGAATGCGAATTGAAAATACGTGAACTGTATTTACATAGAATTTGTATTCTGAGATCGTTGTATTATTGTGGAGTCGAATGGTACACGTCCGGTTAGACGTGTAATCCCCTGGGAGTTGTTGGCCTGGTAGCGGGCCTGGATAGGGGAGGAGATTTATGTGATGACGGGGGGGGGGGGGGGGGTGGTGCTGTGGAATTTTCTGTAGAATATTCTACGAGGTGATCTAAAAGTTGATAGACGTTTTATGGCCATTTTAGGTTGAAGTACTACGACTAGCGTATTCTGCTTGAAGGGTGGAAAAGGCTAGCAGGGTTACAGTACTTTGGAGCTTTTTGCTTCTTGTCGATAATCGTCGCGAGGTATGTGAACCTCTTCCTATCTTTTCTAGCATGATTGTTGTGAACTATGTAGTACGGTAAACGTACATGTGCTAAGTGAATTGGTTGGTTTAAAACATAAAGTATTATAATAGCTTTATGGGAAGTTAGTTATAACGACTTTATGTAGGTAAAATAATGATTTATTGATTTTAGAAGTTAAGAGACTTGACTTATAAATGACTTGATAGGAAATATTAAGGACTTGGTTTGCGTTAAACAGTTGTGAAACCGCTTTTATGAGAAATGGGTATTTGACCTTTAAAAGGAACTTGATTTCTAAAAGAAAAGAGACTTGAGGAATTGAAGAGTTTTTGGTTTAAAAGAGAGACATGGTTTTGTCTTAAATTGGTTTAAAACATAAAGTGTTATAACAGCTTTATGGGAAGTTAGTTATAACGACTTTATGAAAGCAAAAGAATGGTTTTATCATTGGTTTTAAAATGGTAACTTGATTTAAGTATAGGTTACTTGTTTTGAAAAGAGTAAGTATTTGAGTTTTAAAGAGTATACTTGATGTTGTTTTAAAAGGAAGGCACTTGGTTTAAAAAGTATAGAGTACTTGATTTTAAAAGCCTTGTAAAGGTTTTTACGAAAGTAAAGTAATTTGGTTTGAAAAGGAAATGTGTTTTTGATACTACGAGTATTAGTATCTTTTTACGAAAAAATGGGTCTTTTTGAAAGAATGAAAGTAGGTATTATTTTTGGGTTTGAAACCCGTATTGTTGACATAAAATGAAAGTACCTTGAGTTGTGTGTAACGTTCCTATGTTTGCGTGTGATAGCCTTGTTGTGCAAGTGTTGTATTCTTATGTTACCGCATCTCTCGATGGAGGGTCGGTCGTGTTATTCTTGATCATTTTGGACATACTGACACGATGGGCGGCCCACGGGTATGCTTCCACTATGATAGTCCATGGGCATACTGACTCGATGGATGGTCCACGGGTATGCGGCCATGATGAGGGTTCGTTTCCCTGTTGATAGTGTTATTCCATGGACTAGCTCTCCATGAGGTTTTACTGATTCGGCCTTGGTATCTGGTGGTTGGCTTTCGTACTTGCCCCGTCTCGTGGCTGATTCGGCCTTGGTACCTGGTAGTTAGCCTTCGCACTTGCCCCGTTCAGTTTAGTGGCGAAGTCTCGTGACACGGCCTTGGTACCTGGTAGTTAGCCTTCAGATTTGCCCCGCCACCGCGTAGCGCAGGCTTGGTATCTGGTAGTTGGCTTTCGTACTTGCCCCGTGTCAGCTTCGTGGTTTGGTTGTATAGTATTGTTAGTACGGTTGTTATGACACAGGTGGGACCTAGTGTTCATGTGTACTTCTTAGTGTGATTATATCATAGACTGCCGGCAGTGAGGAAGGTATTCCACGGGCATGATTGATGTTGTGGGCGTGAGACCCATTGTTATATTTGAGTAATGACTTTGAGGGCGTGAGTCCCTGACTTGACATGACTGTTTATATATTGTGGACTGTAGTTTGGTTATCATATATGTCTCCTGCTTTATATAGACTACTATGATTTCATTTACAGTATTTTCAGTTTCACATACTTGGTACTGCATCGACCTCTTTCGGGGCGCTCATGCCGCAGTAGGTACATCGGTTGTGGATCCGCTCTTAGGATCACAGTCAGCGTTTGGGAAGCTCCGCTTTCTCCGAGGCTTATCTTTGGTATAGTCCCGTCGGTGTAGTTACTTGTACATTCGTGGGTATGGCCCCGCCCCGTCATAGTTATGGTTACATTCTTAGAGTGCAGTACCGTTGCAAGTGTGGTTTGTAAAAGGATTTAATTGTTCAGGTTGATATATATATGTATATATTCAGGAAGGTGACCGTTTTGGTTAGCCTGTTTCATACTTTATCTCTTGTTTCATGTTTAAGTTTTTATTTCCGCTGATTTTCTCTGATGTTGTATCACTAGGGTGCCCGGGGTAAGGCACCAGTCACGGGCCCGGGATCGGGTCGTGACATATATATATATATATATATATATATATATATATGCACATAAAGTTAAGATGGCAACATAAACTGATGATTATTAAGAGGTTTGGTATACAAGTGACATTTGTCAAGGGAGAATGGGTGGCACTTATAATCTCTTTCCACTTAATTGAGAGTGAGATTGAAGAATCGACATCTAATAACAACCAATTCCATCTAGCAAGCCTAATTTCTCTCACAAAGTTCTCACATGGTTCCTAAGTCATCCAAGTAAAGTTCTTCAAGCTTTGAAGTGATCCTTCCATGGAAAGTCCTTGTGGTGTTAGGTAAGCTTATCCGTTATCTTGTGTTGAAGATTTGAGATTCCTTTAAGTTGAAACAAGGTTAAAGAGAGTTGATTCTGGAGTTTTGAGGTAAGACCCTACTTCATCCCTGTAGAAATGAGGTTATACAAGTTATGGCTAGCTTGTTGAGTCGAAAAGTCATAGTTATGATGTTATTGTCTCTTGGACTATTTTGGGTTGTTCTTGAGCTATTTTAGTGGCTGGAAGTTTTGATGTTGTGTTAGAGTTTTTGAAGAGAAGAAGAAAGTGGTGGAAGAGAGTTGAATGAGCTTATCGCTCAGATATCATATTCTCATTTTTCCTAAAGTTGATGATAGTTCTAATATCGTTTTATTGTAGATTGGCATATTCAGCAACTAGGGTGCATCATGGATTGTGTCGGTTAGCCGACAAAAGGTATGTAATGGATATCCTTTCTTTCTTGGCATGATTTTGTACGAATAACGGTTTCTACAAGAAGCATATATTCTTGCTATTGTTTGTCTATTATTTAGAGTACATGTTGTAGAGGTTCCTGTAAGAAAGTGTATTGTTTAAGATATTAAAAGGTTGGAATATAGGTTACCTCTTTATATAAAAGTGTAATGGATTGAGAAGTAGTTCCTAGTGTGTATATATGACTTAGATAGGATTCACGAAGTCCATACAAATAACATGCTGAAATAAAAGTATCGTAGAATATATAGAACAACTAAACATACAAGTATGATTGGGACTTACGATGTTCGTCCTTAATGACTAGCCTATCATAGAGATGATTTAAGGGAAATTTAATCAAGTAGAATGAGGAGTGAAGTAAAGAAGATAATAAGATGCTAACGCCTTCATAATAATAGGCCTTGATTCTTTGGCTTGTTAAGTATTAGCTATGCATTGTATGTTATGTTTGATGTTGTTCTTGCTTATGAGATGAGTCCTATGGACGGTCTATGAAATGCATAGGTGCCCCGTGTCAGTTGACTACGGATGGCCTATGCAACACGTAGTTTGACATAGATAGAGATGAGTCATATGGACGGTCTTTAGATAAGTGTATAGGCACTCTATAAGAGTTGATTATGGATGGTCTATGACTATTCATATCCTAACTCATATTATAAGTGAGCCTTACAGATGATCTACTTTGCTACATGTAAGTGCCACCCGTATGTCCCTCATATGATGATGTGGTTTCATGGTATGAAGTATTACATACAAGTACGTCCTTGACAGATTATGATCTAGCAAAAGTAAGTATTTATATACATAATATGATACTCAGAACAATATCACATATATGAGATTTATAGTTTAGATAGAGTGGTCAGATAATCTTAGATGACCAGGGTACGGTAAGCCGACCTAGATCATTAAGTATATTCATTATACTCTTCCATAAAAGTTATCTTTCATGTATCTTATTCATGTTTAGGATCCTCACTGCTTATTATGTTTATGTTATCTTCCTTACATATTCGGTATATTTTTTGGTACTGATGTCCTATTGCTGGGGCGCTCCATTCATACCTGTAGGTCTAGGTAGCAAGTTTGGTGACCCATCCCTATGTTTGGGGCGTGACAAGCTTCCTCAATATACTTCACTACTTTGAAGATTTTCTGCTCCATCCAAGTGTGTTGTATTAACATCTACCAATTGTCTGCCTTTTATAACCATGAATCCACTTGACCCGGAACCTCTCTTGCTTCTTGTATATGCTGCATAAATTCTTACATACAACAACATTGTTCCATATTTCTATGCCAATTAGTCCATGCCACATGCTGATTTTGGTTTACAAAGATTTTTCCAGACCGTTAATGTTTTTTTAGCATCCACACCACCAGTCTAGAGAAACCTTTTGCACATGCTCTCTATTTTCTTCATGGTCTTCTTTGGCTAAATGAGTATTTGTGACTAAAAAATTTATATGGAGTGTTGACAGTCAATTTTGACCCGTTTTTTGTATATTTATTGTAATTTTATGTGTTTTAGAACACCACATTTTAATCATCATTTTTTGCATTTTTTTATCTTTTTTTATTTTAAATTAAGCATTATGTCTTTGTTAATATCATGTTTTATTATTATTACTCCGTTATTTTATTTTAATAGTTTTGCATATCTTTAAATATTTTTATAATAAACACTGTTGTATTTTTACTCAAGCCTAGTTCGTCAAATCAGTCTGGCCTGAGGCCCAATTTGGATCAGTCCAATCCAACATTTTTTTTATTTTTATTCAAACACCCTTTTTTTATTTTCCCCCCTAAACCCAAACACCCACTTTTCATTTTCCCCCTCAAAACTAAACCATAATCCTACCCCTATATAATAAATACTACCTCTCTTTCTTTAAGAGGGAGGGCAGCCGCACAACATCATCAACAGCTGCACAAAACAAGGAGCTCTCTCCTTTATCACCCTCCCCTCTCCTTTATCGAAAACCTCTCTCCCGCCGCCCTTCGCCGGAGTTCCAGCTCCGGCGAACCAACACCCGTCACCACTGACCTCCCCTGCCTCCCCCTCGTCGATCTAACACCTGAACCACTCCCATTCCCGTCGAACACACCACTGTCACATGCCGGAGCTCGTCGCTCCGGCGAACTCCTATCTCTCCAGTCCAGTATTTTGCTGCACCCGACACCCGCACTGCTCTCCGTCCATAATACCATGGTGGCGTCGCTCTGGCGACCTCGCCGTGGAAGCGACACCCCTTCCCCTCTTAGAGTTTCGTGTCCGAACCGCCGAGTTGAACTCCAGCGACAGCGACACTACTGTTTGTCTCTTCCATTTTGTGGCTATTATGTTGGTTATTGTTTATTGCACCCATTTAAACTCTTTATCATGTTATTTTCCGGTGAGACTAATGATGTCTCCTGGTTTGTTGCTATTTTCTATATTGCTGTTTATTGGGTATTTTTGTTCGGTTTTGGGTGATGTTTTTCAGCGAATTTTGCTAGCTACGCATGCTGTTTTTGCTGTTTGTGATATAGATTTTTTGGGCATCTTTGAGGGGCTGCTTTGCCATTGAACCACTACTGGTTTTGCCATTTTCCGGACTGTTTTGACTGATTTGCCCTTTATTCTGTTGTTGAAACTAATTTTGAACATATTTGTGGCCATTTATGCTGAAGTATTTTGAGGCCATGGACTACTGATTTTAGCCATTTTTGGCGGACTGATTTTGGCTATTGTTAGCTACTGATTTTTTTTGCTGGTTTACTGATAATGAACAAGATACTAGACTTGCATTGGCCAATGAAAAAGTTATCCGTCGATTTTTGAGGCCTCCACAGTTGCAAAGACGAAAAATAAAATAAATGAAGTTTTCTGAGCGTTGATGATTTCTTCTACTTACACAAGATAACCAACATGCGCTGGCAGGGCGAATTCTCGCAGCCGCACTTATTTAGGATGTCCCACTTTATTTTTATATATATCTGAGCTCTCCGTGTTTAAAACTATTATTGTTTTGGCGCGGATCTGAAAGTTTTATTTATTTTATTGTTTTTAACAATATTGGCCGATGAAGGAATCTCCGTCTGATTTCCAAGGCATCCTCTGTACAAAAGACAGATTTATTTTTTGGCTTTACTTATTAATTATTGTCATTGCTTTAAAATTATTTATTCTATTACTAACACTTTTACTAAGTGTTTATGCAGGTACCCGGAGATCATCTTGTGCAGAAGACCTAAAAAGGGGCTAAAAGATATTTCGGAGTTTTATTCGATTTTAGCTTTATTATTCTGTATTGCATTCCATTGTAATTGTAAATTATAAAAACTGCTTAAAATATGTAGAATAAAAAGGGAACCGCGCCAAAGAGCAACGTTGCGGATACCGTTCAGACCCCGAGGTAAAAAACGGGCGCGACAGCATGGCGACTCCGCTGGGGATATCAGGTTATTGATCATAGCAAACTCAGGTTAATTAAATATTGCGCTTTATTTTGCTTTTATATTTGTTGTAAATGTTTTATATTGTTTGCTTTTATTTTGTAATTAACTACTTTAATTGCTACATTCTTTTACTGCTTTCCTTAAATTGTCATTCCGTGCATATTTCCTCCATTCTGGAAAATTGACACTATCATACACTACACGCGAGGTGTGCTGGCGCACCCGCAAATTTCTTTCAAATACCAAAATATAGGCGAGTTGGCAAAGGCGCAGGAGCATCCGGACCATCCGGTGGCCGCGTAACCTTCTCACTCGAGTAGTCCGCTCGGGAACCATTGTGTCTAGTAAGCCAAATTTTATAAAATTTAAGATAGAGCTATACCACCCTCTTTATTTTAAGCCATGCATGCATACACCCTAGGTGGGTCGATCCTTGGTATTGTCTCAACGATTAGGAAATCAACCAAATTGTCGACGGGTTTCACAACCCAACGACCAATAAGCATATATGTGTAGCGTGATAATGATAGACGGATCCAAGCCTGGCCATGACACGTCGAAATTGGAAAAAGTGCACCGTCATTTGGTCGCCATTTCCAATGAAATATTGCAGTTTAATGGCTTGGACCTATTTATCATAATCTCGCATATCTGACGTTTAAGTCCACCTCTGGCATAAGGGAGGTCCCAAGCATATTAGGGCACGCGCTTGATTTGCATGCTTTTTTGTTTTACTATTGTTTGTCGCTAGCAACTCTGTACATATTATTTAAAGCAATAATTACCCTTTTAAACTCTGTACATATCATGGGCTTATAACTTCGGGCACGTGCATTTGTATTTTTTTTGCACTTTTTGCTGTCACACTGCAATCAGTACCTATACTGAATAAATTGTTCTTGAACATCACGACTTGGACCTTGCGAAGCATCAATCTTCACTCCGGTCGAACCAATCAGGGGAGTCTTTGACTATATTGTCACATCTATTCATTTTTATTATTTTGTCATTTTCCTACTCTCACTCATTTCTCATATTTTTGCAGGAAGGTCGTCCTCGCAAACAGTCGAGGGCGGTCGGAGGAAAAAAAATCATCACAATAATGAGCGGGAGTTATGTTGACTAATAGAAGTCATTTTATACCAGATTCAACGAGACATCGCTCTCAGTTCTTCTATACTTTGTATTTTTATACATATTTGCAAATTCAATTGATATGTCTAGTGTTGATTACATAATTCTTTATCATGCATTTTACAACATAATCATCCCGAACTACGCGTGTCTGATTCTCACCACACGGTGTGATACGTAGGCAACTCATTTTGGGTTCGACACCACACAAAAAAAAACATATTTTTCTCACTCATGCATCCCATTCATCATATTTTCGGGCATTCATTTTTCCGTTACATACATTTTACTTTGCATTCGTCCACAGTGGACAATCATTTGTTTTTGCATAGCTTTATATTGCTATCCTTTCATTGATAAATTCTTTTTCAAGCATACATTTTATAACATATTGGAATGAACTACACGCACCTGATTCCCTCGGCGGGATACGTAGGCAGCCCTATTCGGGTTCGGTACTATTTATTCAAAAAATATATATAAAAAAATTATTATTCAAAAATACAAAAAAAAAATGATTAAAAAATACAAAAAACATTTTTAAGTATTATTGTTTGACTTTGTTGATACCAACACAGTTAGGAGTGTGCATAAAAAAAAAAGTAATAATCAGTATGAGTTGACTATGTGGTAAACCATAGATTCTTTTGGTACCTCTTATTCACACCCGTAAATGAAATTGTCTTGCTTGTTTCCAAGATAAGGACGAAACCAACCTCATCGTTTCATATGCATTGTGTGGTGAGTTTTTAGAATAAGTTCAATCGCATTGCATTGTGATCTAGAACTTGGCCTGAATGTTTGTTGAGGCGAAATCCTGAGTAACACTCGGTGTAGGAAATGATCGTAGGCTTTCTTTGACCCGTTTGAGCCTTTTCAGCCTACCAAATAGCATTATCCCTAGTACACCCCTTTGAGCCTAAACCTATTTCTTTCGACAATCGCATATTACACTTATACCCTTTCTGAGTGCGTACGCACTATCCCTCTCTTGGCACAGTCTCCTTGAGTGCTTTAGAAATGTGCATGTGACTGACAAAATTCTGCGTTGAAGTTTGCAAAGAAAAAATTTGTCAAAGTCTCAAAAAGAAAAAAAAACACAAATGACGACTTCACACAAAGAGGAAATCAAAAGCCCCGATAATAAAAAAAAGAAATAAAAAGGAGAATATATAACCCCGAAAAAAAGGGGGCTCCAAATGAAAGATTCAAAAGAAGTCAGTACAGAAAAACTGGGACAAAAAGAAAGCAAGTCAGCATCAAAACGCACAAATATCAAGCACGGACGTAGTCCAACTCTCGAGGAAGGATTAGTCACTTTTTACCCAAATGATATCCATCCCTTCCCCAAACCTACATTACAAGCCCGTGACAAGCCAGCCGTACATGATCTTATACTGAGGGTTCTCACATTAGTGAATACTTACATGACGGTCAAGCCTATGGTATCACAATTGCATGCATTGAACATCTTTTTTAGTGTGAGCGTACTTCTCTAAACGTTCCAAAGTTCAAAATACTGGAATATATGTGTGGATGGGACTTTATTCAGTGAGGGCATTTGAAACGTGAGATTACGTGTAGTTCGAAACCTTGTATGCAAGCAGGTGTGTCGACACTCAGGTATGTCTGAGGTACTATCTGAAGCTGTGTGAATTACACCGGAGCCAATCTCGATTAGACTGAAAGCAATAAACGAAAATCCTTATGCACAATACTAATTGCTGGTATCAACTGAAGTTAGAACGTAATGTTGTCTTCCATTTTTTCAGAAAAAAAACAACAAAATGCATATTACATAAAATTCTTATTTTTGCATCACGAACTACGTTGACTGATTCCTCTGCGGATACGAGGCGCCACATCGCCGGCCCCACATCATTTTAAAATCATAAAAAAATCCTTATTTTTGCATCATGAACTACGTCTTGACCGGATTCCCTCAGCGGGATACGTAGGCGGTCACATCGGCTTCGGTCCCACATCATTTTAAAATCATAAAAAATCCTTATTTTGTATCACGAACTACGCTCTGACCTGATTCCCTCGGCGGGATACGTAGACAGCCACATCGGCTTCGGTCACACCGTTAGAAATATGTCTTCCTTGTTTTGCACAGGACTCAATTTTGTCAGTTGGAGAGTTTAGCATCCTCATATATTTTACATTCATGACTACCTACACATGACTGGGGCATAGTTTGAGGGTTGCATTCTCATCTACTCAATTGTACATTGTCCGTATTCTCGCATTAGCTTTTCATTCATGATAAAAAAAAAAGATAAAAAAAAATTGCTTACCTGATCGCCTTGATAACGTCAAGATTCAACCTTACTCAGTTGAAAGTTCAACATCTTCATTTACCAGAAACTGGGACATTTTAAGGATTCACTGCAACGAAATGACAATAGACAGGAAAAAAGCAGGCCAACTGGGTCTTCAGTCCAAACCAAGAATGCAAGCGTCAAGAGCCAAAGCTACAAAGTCGACGCTAATCAACCACTCCTTTCATAAAAAAACTCACAAGTTTTCTTTGAGTGCAGGATCTTCATATCAGCAAATGCGGGAGCACAACAAAAATCCCATGCGGGTTACAAACGCACAACGTCTATGCAATGACGTTATCTCAACCCAGGCGAGTCACAAAGAAGGTACGTCCATAAAATAACGTCATTTCATACAAGCCTATGCAACGGCTTCATCCATGTTTCGTCTAAGCAACGACGAGCATCTGCATCGCGTCTATGCAACGACGCCCTTTCATCTAAGCCTATTGTCACGACTCCGACCGGTCCGCGATCGGTGCTCCTATCGGGCACCCCGTCGTACACATCGAGAATAGCAATGAACATACATAACACATAACTTATAAAAGGTAAACATCATTGCCACCGATAAGGCCGCTCCATAAAAAAGCATACTTAATCGTATACAACTTATTCTTACAAATTTCAAACCACAAACACGACTATGCACTTAGAATAACAATCGTGGACAGGGCCCCGCCATACCCCCTGAATGTACAAAAGTCTATAACCTCAGGGAATCATACCAAAAGACAAAGCCTCCGGAGAGATGGAGCTTTCCAAGAAATGAACAGTGATCCTAAGAGTGCGGATCAGCAAGCTACGTATCTCGACCTGCGGCATTTAACGCAGCTCGGGCGAGGTCGATAACAGGTACCAAGTATGTGAAACTGAAAATACTGTAATGAAATCATAATAGCATATATAAAGCAGGAGACATGTATGACAGCCAAACTACAGTACACAACATATACGCAGCCATGTCAAGTCAGGGACTCACGCCCTCTAAGTCATCACTCAAATATAACCATAGGTCTCATGCCCGTAATATCAATCATGCCCGTGGAATTCCTTCCTCACTGCCGGCAGTCTATGATATAACAACACTAAGGAGTACACATGAACACTAGATCCCACCTGTGACATCAGAACCGTACGAGGCAAGTACGAAGGCATAGCTACCAGATCCACCCTGCATCCTCAACCGACCGGGGCAAGTACGAAAGTCAGCTACCAGATCCACCCGTACCAACAATACTATACCTGAATCACGAAGCTGACCGGGGCAAGTGCGATAGCCTCCACCAGATACACCTCGCCACATCACGATCGGGTACGCAGCTAACCACCAGATCCACCCTGCATCACACCACTTCGCCCTAACCCTGACCGGGGCAAGTACGAAAGCCAACTACCAGATCCACCCTGCATCACATCTCTGACCGGGGCAAGTACGAGGGCTAACTACTAGATCCACCCTGCATCAGTAGACCTCATGGAGAGCTAATCCATGGAATAACATCACAACAGGAAACGAACCTCATCATGGCCGTGATACCCGTGGAATCTTCCATCACCGACAGACGCCAAATAGACTCATAACTACATGCTTTTAATTCGAATTGCAATACCATGCCTTTACATAAACCAAGACAATTACCATGCCTTCTTTTCACGTAAACCAAGAGAATTCTTATTTAAGCAAGCCAAAGTACTTATCAAGGCACACATAGAATAATTCTCAATTAAACAAGCCAAAGTACTATGTACGTACATTCTTTTCGAAAGCCTCCTTTTTATGTAAAATCCAAGATACTAACACCCGTAGTATCAAGGCGTGTCTATTTTTCAAAGTAAGTTACTACACCTTTAGAAAACTCATTTCAAAGCTTGAAACCAAGTAACTTCAATTTTTCACAATCTAGACAACTTATGCTCATTAATCAAAATAGACAACTTTCATAACCTTCCATAAAGTTATTATAACTAACTTCCCATAAAGCCGTTATACTAACTTTGTGCTTTAGAAATTTAAGACATCCTTATCCTTTCATAAGGCCGTTATAACTAACTTCCCATAAAGCCGTTATAATTCCTTATAAACCATTTCGTTCTTTTACTAGCCAAGAGACTTATACTTCAAACAAATTCATACAATTTTCAAAATACTTCAAGCCTCTTATCCTTTAGAAAACAAGTTTCTTACCTCAAAAAAATTAAGTCTCTTATCTTTTAGAATAATTCAATACTCAATACTTTCACACCAAGTACTCTATACTTCATTATGTCAAGAAATCCTTGTCTACCTTATTTAGGATAAACCACTCCTTAAGAACAAGCGGGTTAACTTCTTAACCCAACCAACTTAGACATTTTCTTAAAACAAGTCAAGTATAACAAAAGGATTTACTTCATTCAAAACACGACGCTCACCGTACTATATAGTTATAACTACTCATGCTCAAGAGATAAGAAAGTTTCCACATACCTCTTCGGTCAATCCACTTGCTAAGCTCAAACTACCGCAAGTAATATGCCAACCTATAATAACCATGATACGCTCATTAACCTCTAATTTCAATGTAGAAATAATCTAAGTTCAAAGTCACTAAATTCTATGGAAAATCAAGCATTTCCTTTGTTTCTACATACTTTGCCACCTTTCTCAAGGTCGAATTCAACATCCAAATGCCACATTTAAGGCTCAACAATCCAAACATTTCAAAGGGGATTACACACCTAAACTTGGGTGTGTAAAATTCTGCCCCACAAGGTAAAACAACTAACTTAACAAGTCTAAGATAGTTTTTAGGCTACAACATGCTCACATAATCTTCTTAACCAATTCTTTCATATCCAACCATATTTCTTACATGCAATGAATCTAAGAACACTATTTACTACTACAAATCCCTCCTTCTTCACATGCAACACAATAACTAGCTACAAGAGAAGAAATGTTACCTTTAGAGCTTTAGCCAAAATTATTCCAACAACTTTGCTAGCCTCCTTTCCAAGAACACCACCACCACAACTCCTACAAGCTAGCCACAAGATTCCTTCTTGTCCTTAACTTTTCAGATTTTTCTTAGGCTTTGAATTACCCTTGGAATTTTAGAGAGAAGTGAGAGCTAATTTAGAGAGAGAGAGAGGTTTGAAAGATGACCAAGTCTTCAAGACTTGGTCAATATAAGGCATGCAAGAAAAATCAGATGGGGGGGGACACTTGTCACCCTCCCATGGCCTTTTTAAAAGAGAAAATCAGATTTTCCTAAGTTTTTCCGCCCAAAAAATCCCGCCGCGCTCGCCACGGCCATGCGCTGAAACCTCCGCAGCCTTCTACGAACTTCCGCGCTGCCTCGCTGCCAGCTGGGCGCTGCAACTTCAGCGACCAAGATTTCCGCGCCATGCTCGCATCCGCGCCGCTGCCTCGCTGTTTTGCTCAAACGCATTTCGTCCGTCTCGCGACCGAACTTGTAACTCCCATAACTTTCTACTCCGACGTCCTATCGACGAACGGTTGGTTGCGTTGGAATCTAGACTCAACGAACTACGCCCTGGGCCTTTGAAACACTTAGGAACTCTCAATGTACCGGGTCATAACCCGCCTCAAAGTTAACTAAAACCCATCCGGAACAATCTGTCTACCTATCTTTTGAAAATTTTAAGTCTTACATGTTTTCGTATGCTCTCATGCGCATGACCTGAACTACGGGGTGTAAAATTCTCCCCCCCTTAGAAACATTTGTCCCCTAATGTTCTTTTGGAGCCAATCTACTATTCCTCGGTACCTCCTCGTACTATATACTAATGGAACTTCATTATGCCACCTATGACCCTAAGATATCGCACACGCATACCCATTCACCGTAAGTCTAACAGAAAATGAACCCAAAATATGAACCATTACTACTTACCTCGCCACGCCTAACAGACTGCCTGCTCAGATTTACCACTCATTCTATCACATGTACATACGCCTCAATATCCTCTGCTCATAACACTAAATCATACAAAGAATCCTATCATGCATACTAATCTCTAAAGCGGTCAAAGATATACCGTAACTATTGCTTCACATTCCCTTTGTCGCTCTAATCATGATCCCGCCGCACGCATAACAAAAGAAGGCGATGAACCACCCATCGATCCCGGCGTGAATCTCTACATCCGTGCTATCTCCGCCTGGACAGCCTTCGCATAATGGCCCTGCTGGCCGC
This sequence comes from Przewalskia tangutica, assembly GCA_029844215.1. Taxonomy (NCBI): domain Eukaryota; kingdom Viridiplantae; phylum Streptophyta; class Magnoliopsida; order Solanales; family Solanaceae; genus Przewalskia; species Przewalskia tangutica. Next base: position 114,791,151 of record CM056727.1, read on the forward strand.
ATGTATAGCAATTACCCAAACTAGCACGACACTCCCCATAATGGGTGTTACCACAGCGGCTACACCGAGGTAGAGGTGGCTTCCTCAGACTAACACCCTTACTCCAAAACTCAACCTCGAGCCCCGCCCCGCCCCGAATCTCGAACGCCCCAAGATCGTGGTGGAGTACTGCATCGGGCCGAGGCGTATAACTAGCTTCTTGCCGAGGCGTCCGCCTCAAAATCGCCCCGAGATCTCGCTGCCCCGCCTCTTGGGCTGACCTGAGTCAAGCCGACCCTCCCTTTCTCTGTCCTCTATCCCCTGCGCATATGCGTGCATCCTGGCGATATCCATACCTGGCTGAAGAGCCACTCCCAAGCACACAGTAATCATATGACGGTCTAGCCCCATCACATAGCGATGAACTCGCTCGCCATGTCGCTTCCATACAATAGTGTGCGCATACCTGGCCAAAGAGTCAAACTTCAGGCTGTACTCTCTGATGGTCCTCCCATTCTGCCTCAAGGTCAAGAATCTATCCACGCGGGCTCTCCTCAACTCAGGAGGCAAGAAGTGATCCAGGAAGGCCTCTGTGAACTCCTCCCAAACCGCTGGAAGAGCACCCTCCCCTCTAGACAATTCCCATGACTCAAACCAGTTCAACGCAATATCGCGTAACCGGTAAGAAGCTAACACAACGGACTCCGTCTCCGAGGCCCTAAGCACCTGCGTAGTCCGCCGCACCTGTCGAATAAACTCCTGAGGATCCTCCTCAGACCTCGAACCATAGAACTCGGGTGGATTACAACTCGTAAAGTCGAATCCTTAAATCGTCACTAGGGTTAGCCACGCCGGCGATGCTTCCTCGCCATGATGCTAGTCAACAACCTGACCGCTTCTCCGTAATCCTATACCGCCGCCGCAGAATCGAGGCTCGTACCAAACCTGGAGTTACCGCGCTCCCGCCTCTAATATCGTCGGCGTGAACTCGCCGACCGCTTACTCCTCGTGCATAGTCGTGCCCGAGTCTCGTAACTCTCTGCGTACCACTAGCGCCTCTCGCCGCCGCTTTGCCCTTCGGGCTCGCCGCCTCCGTGGAGGCATAATCGGTACATAAGAAGAGGTCGGTGAGGATTCAACCTAGTAGAGACTCTCATCGCACGATCTCAGAGAGAGAAGAATGGAAACCACTCCTAAAGGTCCCGAAACCTCCTGATTATAGATGTGGTGCACAACACACCGATATTCAAGACTCTACTAGACACGGTCTGTAGACACTTTCCGAGGACTAACTGCTCTGATACCACTTTTGTCACGACCGACCTGGCCGCGATCGGTGCCCTATCGGCACCCGCCGTCAGTACACATCGAGAATAGCAATGAACATACATAACACATAACTTATAAAAGGTAACATCGCCGCCACCGATAAGGTCGCTTCCATAAAAAAACATACTTAATCGTAAGTACAACTTATTCTTACAATTCAAACCACAAACATGACTACTGCACTTAGAATAATAAGCGTATGACAGGCCCCGCCATACCCCGAATGTACAAAAGTCTATAACCTCGGAATCATACCAAAAGACAAAGCCTCCGAGAGATGGAGCTTTCCAAGAAATGAACAGTGATCCTAAGAGTGCGGATCGCCAGTTACGATCTCGACTGCAGATGAACACACTTCAAGGAGGTCGATAACAGTACCAAGTATGTGAAATCAAAATACTGTGAATGAAATCATAATAGCATATATAAAGCAGAGACATGTATGACAGCAAACTACAAGACACAACATATACGCAGCCATGTCAAGTCGTGACTCACGCCTCTAAGTCATCACTCAAATATAACCATAAGTCTCACGCCTGTAATATCAATCACGCTCGTGGAATTCCTTCCTCACTGCCGGCAGTCTATGATATAACAACACTAAGGAGTACACATGAACACTAGATCCCACCTGTGACATCAGAACCGTACGAGGCAAGTACGAAGGCATAGCTACCAGATCCACCCTGCATCCTCAACCGACCGGGGCAAGTACAAAAGCGCCTACCGTGATCCACCCGCATCAACAATACTATACCGAATCACGGTCGACCGGGCAAGTGCGATAGCCTCCACTGATCCACCTGCGCCACATCACGACCGGCAAGTACACAAAGCTAACCACCAGATCCACCCTGCATCACACCACTTCGCCCTAACCCTGACCGGGGCAAGTACGAAAGCCAACTACCAGATCCACCCTGCATCACGTCTCTGACCGGGGCAAGTACGAGGGCTAACTACTAGATCCACCCTGCATCAGTAGACCTCATGGAGAGCTAATCCATGGAATAATACTGTCAACAGGGAAACGAACCCTCATCATGGCCGCATACCCGTGGAATCCTCCATCACTGACGGTACGCCCAAATAGACTCATAACTACATGCTTTTAATTCGAATTGCAATACCATGCCTTTACATAAACCAAGACAATTACCATGCCTTCTTTTCACATAAACCAAGAGAATTCTTATTTAAGCAAGCCAAAGTACTTATCAAGGCACACATAGAATAATTCTCAATTAAACAAGCCAAAGTACTATGACGCATATTCTTTCGAAGCCTCCTTTTTATGTAAAATCCAAGATACTAACACCCGTAGTATCAAGGCGTGTCTATTTTTCAAAGTAAGTTACTACACCTTTAGAAAACTCATTTCAAAGCTTGAAACCAAGTAACTTCAATTTTTCACAATCTAGACAACTTATGCTCATTAATCAAAATAGACAACTTTCATAACCTTCCATAAAGTTATTATAACTAACTTCCCATAAAGTCGTTATACTAACTTTGTGCTTTAGAAATTTAAGACATCCTTATCCTTTCATAAGGCCGTTATAACTAACTTCCCATAAAACCGTTATAACTCCTTATAAACCATTTCGTTCTTTTAGAATAATTCAATACTCAATACTTTCACACCAAGTACTCTATACTTCATTATGTCAAGAAATCCTTGTCTACCTTATTTAGGATAAACCACTCCTTAAGAACAAGCGGGTTAACTTCTTAACCCAACCAACTTAGACATTTTCTTAAAACAAGTCAAGTATAACAAAAGGATTTACTTCATTCAAAACACGTACATCTACCGTACTATATAGTTATAACTACTCATGCTCAAGAGATAAGAAAGTTTCCACATACCTCTTCGGTCAATCCACTTGCTAAGCTCAAACTACCGCAAGTAATATGCCAACCTATAATAACCATGATACGCTTATTAACCTCTAATTTCAATGTAGAAATAATCTAAGTTCAAAGTCACTAAATTCTATGGAAAATTGGGCAGCATTTCCTTTGTTTCTACATACTTTGCCACCTTTCTCAAGGTCGAATTCAACATCCAAATGCCACATTTAAGGCTCAACAATCCAAACATTTCAAAGGGGATTACACACCTAAACTTGGGTGTGTAAAATTCTGCCCCACAAGGTAAAACAACTAACTTAACAAGTCTAAGGTAGTTTTTAGGCTACAACATGCTCACATAATCTTCTTAACCAATTCTTTCATATCCAACCATATTTCTTACATGCAATGAATCTAAGAACACTATTTACTACTACAAATCCCTCCTTCTTCACATGCAACACAATAACTAGCTACAAGAGAAGAAATGTTACCTTTAGAGCTTTAGCCAAAATTATTCCAACAACTTTGCTAGCATCCTTTCCAAGAACACCACCACCACAACTCCTACAAGCTAGCCACAAGCTTCCTTCTTGTCCTTAACTTTTCAGATTTTTCTTAGGCTTTGAATTACCCTTGGAATTTTAGAGAGAAGTGAGAGCTAATTTAGAGAGAGAGAGAGGTTTGAAAGATGACCAAGTCTTCAAGACTTGGTCAATATAAGGCATGCAAGAAAAATCAGATGGGGGGGACACTTGTCACCCTCCCATGGCCTTTTTAAAAGAGAAAATCAGATTTTCCTAAGTTTTTCCGCCCAAAAATCCCGCCTCGGCGCTGAAACCTCCGCAACTTATCTGAACTTCCGGCGCCGCGACCCTGCTGTTCTGGCGCCGCGGGGCTGCAACTTCAGCGACCCTCGCATTTCCGCGCCGGCTCAGATCCGCGCCGCGCCCGCTGCCTTTGCTCAAACGCATTTCTGTCCATCTGCGCACTGAACTTGTAACTCCCATAACTTTCTACTCCGACGTCCTATCGACGAATGGTTGGTTGCGTTGGAATCTAGACTCAACGAACTACGCCCTGGGCCTTTGAAACACTTAGGAACTCTCAATGTACCGGGTCATAACCCGCCTCAAAGTTGACTAAAACCCATCTGGAACAATCCGTCAACCTATCTTTTGAAAATTTTAAGTCTTACATGCTTTCGTACGCTCTCATGCGCATGACCTGAACTACGGGGTGTAACACCTATGCAACAGATTCATCTATGTTTTGTCTATGCAACGACGAACATCTGCATCGCGTCTATGCAACGACGCATTTCATAAAATCCTATGCAACGACTTCATCCATGTTTCGTCTATGCAACGACGAACATCTGCATCACATCTATGCAACGACGTCATTTCATCTAAGCCTATGCAACGACTTCATCCATGTTTCGTCTATGCAACGACGAGCATCTGCATCGCGTCTATGAAACGACGTTATTTCATTTAAGCCTATGCAACAGATTCATCTATGTTTCGTCTATGCAACGACCAACATCTGCATCGCGTCTATGCAACGACGTCATTTCATGTGAGCCTATGCAACGACTTTATCTATGTTTCGTCTACGTAACGACGAGCATATGCATCGCGTCTATGCAACGGCGTCATTTTATTTAAGTCTATGCAACGGCTTCATCTATGTTTCGTCTATGCAACGACGAGCATCTTCATAGCGTCTACGCAACGACGCCCTTTCATCTAAGCCTATGCAACAGTTTCATCTCTGTTTCGTCTATGCAACGACGAACATCTGCATCACGTCTAGGCAATGACGTCATTTCATAAAGCCTATGCAACGGTTTTATACATATTTCGTCTATGCAACGACGAGCATCTGCATCGCGTCTATGCAACGACGTCCTTTCATCTAAGTCTATGCAACAGCTTCATCTATGTTTCGTCTATGCAACGATGAGCATCTGCATCGCGTCTATGCAACGACGCCATTTCATTTAAGCCTATGCAACAACTTCATCTATGTTTCGTCTATGCAACGACGAACATTTGCATCGCGTCTGTGCAACGACGTCATTTCATGTGAGCCTGTGCAACAGCTTCATCTATGTTTCGTCTATGCAACGACGAACATTTGCATCGCGTTTATGCAACGACGTCATTTCATTTAAGCCTATGCGACGACTTCATCTATGTTTCGTCTATGCAACGATGAACATCTGCATCGCGTCTGTGCAATGACGCCATTTCATGTGAGCCTGTGCAACGACTTCATCTATGTTTCGTCTATGCAACGACGAACATTTGCATCGCGTCTATGCAACGACGTCTTTTCGTTTAAGTCTATGCAACGGCTTCATCTATGTTTCGTCTATGCAATGACGAACATCTGCATTGCGTCTATGCAACGACGCCATTTCATCTAAGTCTATGCAACGGCTTCATCTATGTTTTGTCTATGCAACGACGAGCATCTGCATCGCGGTTGTGCAACGACGCCATTTCATCTAAGCCTATGCAACGACTTCATCTATGTTTCGTCTATGCAATGACGAGCATCTGCATCGCGTCTATGCAACGACGCCCTTTCATAAAAGCCCATGCAACGACTTCATCTATGTTTCGTCTATGCAACGACGAGCATCTGCATCGCGTCCATCCAATGACGCCATTAACATATACAAACACCCTGTCTGTTACAGCACCACATCACCACATCACCTGTAACCTAGTGTCAATCATAATTCGACACTGGGACAAATTTTGAATCTGCGTCGGCATTGTCTTTAATTTTGCAACATCACAGTAGCCCAGTGTCATCATGATTCGACACTGGGATAATTTTGAATCGGCGTCTGCCTGCTTTAATTTTCTAGCATCGCAGTAACCCAGTGTCCTCATAATTCGACACTGGGACATATTTTTGAATCGGTATTCGTCCGTCCATAATTTTAGCACCGCAGCTGTCACGACCCGACCCTGGGCCGTGACTAGTGCCCTACCTGGGCACCCCTTTCAGGTATACATCAGAGAATAGCAGCGGAACATACACAATACATAAACATCACAGGCCAGCCGATAAGGCCGCCTTCCACAATATATACATAACCAAAAGTAAAGCAGTACAACTTGTTCTTACAGCCCAAACACAAACGCGACTACAGACCTCTAGAAATAACAACTGTGGCGGGACAGGGCCCTGCCATACCCCTGAATGTACATAATATCTACAACATCAGGGGGAAACCGTACCAAAAGACAAGCCTCCGGAGGAAAGGAGCTTCTGACACCTGATCAGTGATCCTAAGAATGAGGATCCACCACCTGCTTACCCCTACATGCGGCATTTAACGCACTTCGGCGAAAGGGGGTCAATACACAATATGTACCAAGTATGTAAAACTGGAAAATACTGTAATTATATCATAAGTCTAAATAAAGCTGGAGTCATGGATGATAATCACATTACAGTACAATGTGTCTTACTAACAATGAGAGTAAACAAGAGAATACCTTACTGCATGAAAATAGGAGGCTCATGATCAAAGTAGGACCATCCGCCTGTAGTATCATTAAGAAATCCTACTCCTCGGACTATTTCACCCGCATCGGTCCTGTGGACCCGCAATGAGGTCATCTGCCTCGCATGGGACTATTTCACCCGCATGGGCCCGGTGGGCCCGCATGAGTACAAACGCCGCACTCGCATCATGGGTAGCAAATCCATGGAATAAGTAGTAACCCGGGGGTTTACCCCGCAAGAATAACATAACCTAGCACAACCGGCTATCATACATAACATAAGCAAGTTAAGAAATCCCCTAACTCCTTATTAACATTATTATTATTATACCCTCTCATTTTAGTTTACTTAAGGCACTAACATGTCATTAAAAAATCCGGGAATTTAGCCCAAAGTACTACGCACTTTTATTCTTGTAAAAATGACTCTTTTCTTTCATATAAAACTTCCAAGATACTAATAACCGTAGTATCAAGTCATATCTACTTTTCAAGATAAGTCACATTACCTTTTTAGAAATACATTTAGGCTTCTAAATCAAGTGACTTCCTTCCTTTAAAATCTTAAGCAATTGATGCCTTAAAATCAATTTGTCTTTCATTATTTCAAGTCATTTTTCATACTTACATTACCTAGAGTAAACCACTCTTTTTAACATTCTATAAAGCCGCTATACTAGCTTTATACTTTAGACAATTACATTCTCCCTTATACCCAAGGGACTTATACTTTTAAAACGAAACAAGTATCATATACTTTTTAAAAATACTTCAAGTCCCTTAACTTTTAGAACCGAGATATCCTTAATATTTTTAAACAAGTGAGTTAATTCTCTAACTCAACCAACTTGGACATTCTTAAAATAAGCCAAGGATATCAAATGGATTAGATTGTCAAAAATCTCGTACGTCTACCGTACTATATATTTACAATTATTCATGCTCAAGAGATAAGAAAGTTCCACATACCTCTTCGGGTCAATCCACTTGCTAAGTCCAATATACCGCACGTAGTATGTTAACCTATAATGACCATAATACGTCTATTAATTTCTAGCTTCAACGTAGAACATTCTAATTGCAAAGTTCCTTATTCTACGGAAAATTGGACAGCATTTCCTTTGTTTCTACATACTTTTCCACCTTTTCAAGGTCCGAATCCAACCTCCAAACGCCACTTTTAAGGCCCAACAATCCAACAATACAAAGGGGATTACACGCCTAAACTTGGACGTGTACAATTCTGCCCCACAATACATATTAACTAACTCAATAAGTTTAAGGTAGTATCTTGGCTATAACATGCTCACATATCATCCTTATTCAATCCTTTCAAATCCAAATTGTTATTTCTATATGCAATATATCTATAAGCAATATTGACAACTACAAGTCCTTTCTTCCATACATGCAACACAATTTTTACTTAAAGAAATTAACGGATTGTTACCTTAGAGTTTACCCAAAATAGTCCAACAATTTCCATTTGCCTTCCTTCCACAATCACCTCCACAAACCTCCTACAAGTTTGTCAACATGTTTCCTTCTTGCCACCTTTCCAAAATTTCTCTAGGCCTTGGTTTCTCCTTGAATTTCTAGAGAGAAGGGAGAGGAAATTTTTAGAGAGAAGGAGGAGGAATTTTTAGAGAGAAGGGAGTTCTTTCAAGAATGACCAAGTCTTCAAGACTTGGTCAATAAATAGGACATGCACAAAATCAGATGGGGGGGGACACTTGTCACCCTCCCATGGCCTTTTAAAAGAAAACTTCTGATTTTTCCCCCAGATTTCGCAAAAACTCCGTCTCGGCCCTGCAGCCAGCGCCGCGGCGCTGAAACCTCTGCAAACTTCCAGTACATACGGCGCCGCGGCCCTGCATTCCGACGCTGCGGCGCTGCAACTTCAGAGAACTTCCAGTAATCCCGGCGCCGCGGCCCTGTGTCGCGCCTGTTTTTGACCTCGAGGGTCTGAACGGTATCCGCAACGTTGCTCTTTGGCGCGGTTCCCCTGGATGGAGCAATAAATGTTGTTTTTAAGGAGTCGCCACCTAATTATTTAAGTGAATTAGGACACTTGGTTTATTGCAATAAAAATACTGCAATTGACCTCCATTTAATGGTCTGCGAAATTAGTGAGATTCTAGATCAGGGTTCTTTATTATCCTAAAGGGAAGGGGTTAGGCATCCTTTAAGATCCGCTAACTTGCAGTTATTCGTTCAAACCTAGGTTAATTATTTATTGCCCTTTTTATTCTACCTATTCTAAGCATTTTTCATAATTTATAATAAAAATAAAATGTAATGCAAAATGATAAAAACTAAAATTAAATGCGACATAAATAAAACACCGGGAAATCTTTTAGCCCTTTTTAGGCCTTCAGCACATGATGATCTCCTGGTACCTGCATAAACACTTAGTAAAAGTGTTAGTACTAGAATAAATAATTTTAAAGCAATGACAGGAATTTAATAAATAAAGCAAAAAAATAAATAAATCCGTCTTTTGCACAGAGGAGGCCTTGGAAATCAGACGGAGATTCCTTCATCGGCCAATATTGTTAAAAGCAATAAAATAAATAAAACCTTCAAATCCGCGCCAAAACAGTAATAGTTTTAAACGCGGAGGGCTCATATATATATAAAAATAAAGTCGGACATCCTAAACAAGTCCGGCTGCGAAAATTCGCCTCGCCAGCGCATGTTGGTTATCCTGTGTAAGTAGAAGAAATCATCAACGCCCAGAAAGCTTCATTTATTTTCCGTCTTTGCAACTGTGGAGGCCTCAAAAATCGAAGAAAAATGCCAAATCAGTCCAACATATAGTAAGCAAAGAGTGAGTAGTCACGGAAAGTTGAGGTTCACGTGAGTTTAAAACTCCAAGAAAATACAAGAAATCATTCCAAATCAAACCAACAACCGAAACAATAACCAACGACCGCCGGAGTTCCTCAAACTCCGGCGAGATTCAAAAATAAAGGAAATCAGTCCAAAATAAAAATATTCCAATAAATCTAAAAATGGAACCAAACGCAGGCAGCGATGGTGGCGGCGTCACTTCCACGGCGAACACCGGAGCGAGCGACGCTCCGATTTAACGCCGACGGTGACGGCGGTGGTGGTGTGATGGCGACGTCGGTGATTTGCGACAGGAATGTTCACCGACGCTGGGTGACGGGTTCACTGGAGGTGTTGCTGAGGTTTCGCCGGAGAACAGTGGCGGTTCGTCGGTGGTCGACGGTGGTTCAGGGAGAGGGCGACGGCGAGGGGAAGGCAGGGAAGAGGAGAGTGAGAGGGAGTGGGGTGGGCTGATGTGCATGTGTGAGAGAGGGTGTGTTACACCCCGTAATTACAGGACATGCCTTAAGAACGTAAGTAAGAACTCACAAATGTTAAGGATTTGAGACTTGTAGAAATTGTCGGAAATTATGAATTTGTCGGAAAACATTGTGTTGTGTCGAATGGAAGGGCGACACGTGTCACCCCCCCTTAGATGATGCCTTGGTCGAAAGGTGCAAGGGCAAGAGGGTCTTTGGACCAAGTCTTGCAACTTGTGTATAGCATGAGATCTTTGACTAAGTCAAGGTCAATAAAGTCTTGATCTTTTGAAAGACCACATCCAAGCCAACCATTTGGAAGCATCTTGACCCTTAATGACCCTTTATATAATACTAGTAGCAAGGGAGGACTCAACACTTAGAGAAATTTACACAAAAAAATTGAAGAACAAAGGGAGGGTCTCGGGTTCACTAGGAGGAAAAAGAAAGAATTTTTCGTTTCTTGTCCATTTGCTTCCACACTTTAAACCAAGGGTCTTAGGTGTATTGTAAACACATCTCAATAGAAACATCTTGAAAAACGATAGTTTTCGGGTTAGTCGCAAACGAAAACCTAAAGGGTCTTTCTAGGTTTTACTTGGAGCTTTGAAGGATAATTGTTGGTTTTGTTCTAAGGGTCTCAACAAGCGGTTGGAGGTGTCTTGAAGAGGTTCTAGTCTACTAAGGAGCGACTTCGGATTGGAGTTGGTTTCATATTCGTGAAGGTATAATCTTGTCTTTGGAAGTGTTACAAGGTTATATATTTATATTGTTGTCGATAGCTTTGTATGTTGCAAGCATGAAGTTGTTATATTGAAGCTATAAAGATTATGGATTGATTATAGTCTTGGAAACCCGAAATGTAATGTAGTCCATTACTAAGTTGAATTACAATTTAATCGATGTAGAACCGTCGCATGTCTTTAGGATTATGGTTATTGTAATCAAAGGCGACTTGATATCATGTTGTGCTACTAGATTGGATTAAAGTGGAAATTTGATAAGAATCGGATTTGTTGAATCAAGGTGGCCGAATTTGGAATGTAGTTTGTGTTGTGTAGTTATTCAATTGTATTGAACTACTTCCTATTTAATTGTGAGCCAATTGGGGCTGTGTAGTTATTCAATTATATTGAACTACTTCCTATTTAATTGTGAGCCAATTGGGGCTGTTTGGTTATTGTATTTTCGGCCTTGAAAAAGGTGGCAAAGTGAGCAAATACAAAGGAGGTGCTGCCCGATTTTTCCGTAGAATTTAGAGACTTAACACTTATAATATTCTACGTTTGAAGTAAGGCTTTAATAGACGTATTGTGAATATTATAGGTTGACATAGTACGGGCGGGACTTCGTACTTGGCAAAGTGGTTTGACCCGACAAGGTATGTAGAACTCTTTCCTATCTTTTGAGCATGACTAGTTTCGCGTATATAGTACGGTAGACGTACAAGACTTGACATTCCTTACTAGCCTTATAAATTGCCAAGTCGGGTGAGTTAGGAAGTTAACTCACTTCTTTAAAAATATTAAGAATGTCTTAAGTCTAAGTAAAGTTAAGGGACTTGAAGGAATTTAAAGTATGTGATACTTTCGTCGTTTTAAATCGTATAAGTCCTCGATAGGAAAATGTACTTGACTAAGGTATAGAGTGAATATAACGACTTTATGGGGAGTTGGTTATATTGACTTTATGCAAAGGTAAATGGCTTGTGTTAACGAAAGGCAAATTGATTTTAAGGTATCAATTGCCCAAGGCTTAATAAGAAAAGGAGTCACTTGACTTAGAAACCTGCTTTAAATTCTAAAGGTATTGGATCGGTCTTGAAATGTAATTTGGACTTGATACTAGGGTTACTAGTGTCTTGGAAGCTTTCTACTAAAATGATTCATTAGTTTAAGGAGTAGAAGTACGTGGTACTTGGGGTTAAATTCCCGGATTCTTATAAAAGACATGATAGTGCCTTAAGTAAACTAAAATGAGAGGGTAGAAGAATAAGGCTAATAAGAAGTTGGAATTGCTAACTTGCTTAATTATTGTATGACGACGGTTGTGAGATAGGGTAAGAGTATCAGTGAGGGGCAAGCCCCCAAGACGCTATACCACCTTCTCCGTGATAAGAGTATAAATGAGGTAAGCCCCAAGACGTTATACCACTGCGTTATCTTCTTCGTGGTAAGAGTATAAATGGCGGGCAAACCCCAAGACGTTATACCACCCGCTGTGGTAAGAGTGTAAATGAGGGTAGGAACCCCAAGACGTTATACCACTGTTCTTTTTATGGGTTCGCTACCCATGATATGATCGGAGATCGCTATTGTGATGTTAGACGTATTCTCTTGATGTACTCATTGTTAGTAAGGCACCGTGTATTGTAATTTCGTTATCATACATGTCCCGCTTTCTTTTAAACTCATGTTGTAATTACTGATTACGCTTTTACATACTTAGTACATATTGTGTAATCGACCCTTCTCCGAGTGCGTTCACGCCGCAGAAAGGTAAGGTGCATGGATCCACACTCCCAGATCACTTATCGACGTCGAGCTCCATTCTCCGAGGCTTGTCTTTCTTTGGTACGCCTTGTCCTCGATGTTGTAGATTATGTACATTCAGGTATGTATGGGCCTCCCCGCCACGCTTGTTATTCCTAGAGGTCGTATTCACATATGGTGGGCTATAAGAACTGAGTCGTAAAGTTGTACTTTTGACATTGTTTATATTTTGGAAGCGGCACTTTGGCCAGCTAGCTGTTGTATATTATTTTACACACGTGTTTACGTTGTGTGTGTTCCGCCGCTATTCTCGATGTATACGAACAGGTGCCCGGTAGGCACCGGGCCGCCCGGTCGGGTCGTGACAAAAGTGGTATCGAGCGATTAGTCCTCGGAAAGTGTCTACGCATCGTGTCTAGTAGTCTTGATTATCGGTGTGTTGTGCACCACATCTATAATCGAGAGGCTACAGACACGTAGGATTGGTTTCGCTTCTTCTCTCAAGATCGCATTAGAGCTGTCTTATTAGGTTGAATCCTCTCTGACCTCTTCTTATGAAACAGCTATGCCTCCACGGAAAGCTACCATTGCCCAGAAGGGCAAGGCAGCAGCAGAAGCTGCTAGCGGTACTCAGAGGGTCACACGGGCTCAGGCACAGACTATGCCTGAGGTAGTAGGCGGTCGTTAAGTTCAGCCACGCGACGATTCGAGGAGCCGAGAGCGGCAGAGCTCAGAGGTTCCGCATCAGATCCTCCAGTTCCCACCGGCCGAGTATAGAGACTACGGGAGCAGATTCGGTTATTGACCAAGATAGTAGCGAGGCGACAGAGCAGCCCACCAGAGCCGATGCGCTTATGCGGATTAGGGATTTTCAGGATGTAATCCACCCGAGTTTTATGGTTCAAGGTCCGACGAGGATCCGCAGGAGTTCGCTCGAAGCATACAATGACCATGCAGTTCTTAGGGCTTCAGAGACAGAGTTCTGTTACACTAGCCTCTTACCGTTGCGCGATATTGCGTTGAACCGGTTTGAGTCGTGGTTGCTTTCGAGAGGTGATGATGCTCTTCCAATGTTTGGGAGGAGTTTACAGAGGCCTTTATGGATCACTTTTGCCTCCCGAGATGAGGAGGCCCGAGTAGACAGATTTTTGACCTTGCGTAAGCGGAGGGCCAGTGAGTACACTGAGTTTGACTCTGGCTGTGCATGCTCACACTATTGTAGCTAGCATGGCGGATAGAGTTCATCGTTATGTGATGGGGCTAGACCGTCATATGATTACAACATGCTTGGGGGCCCTTCAGCCAGATGACATCGCCGGATGCAGCCTATGCACAGGAATAGAGGATAGAGAGAGGAGGACCAGATTGACGCAGCCACCAAGAGGCTGTGACATCGGGTCTCAGGGCGATTTCGAGGCGACAGCCTCGGCAGAGTAGTCCACGCCCAGCCAAAGACAGAGTGCTCACACGGTTTTCTCGCAAGAGGTCCGATCAGCCGGTCGCCAGAGCAGTCGTGGCTCCGGACTACAGGATTTCGCGAGGCAGAACCGTCACCGTCGGACCACCCACACCTCGGTGCTCGACGCGTAGGTTCCACCGTGAGTGTCGCAGAGCCGGAGCTTGTTACTCGTGTGGCCAACAGGCCATTTGAAGAGGATTGTCCGTCAGAGGCAGATGGGTAGTACAAAGACACACCGACGGATCGCTTGTTGGGTCTTCTCCTTCGTGGTTGGGCGCCCGAGGCGTGGTACTCACGACAGCAGCCGCGGTAGAGGTCGAGGTGGTGGTTCTAGTTCTAGCGGTCCTCGTAACCGCATATACTCTTCTAGCCACCGCCAGATCGTGAGGCTTCCGACGCCGCCACAGTACATTACTTATTTCAGTGTGATGTTTATGCATTGATAGATCCGTGTTCTACCTTGTCCTATGTGTCCCCTCTTATCATGGTAGAATCGGATAGAGCCGTGTCGATAGAGCCGTTTGAGGTAGCTACGCCGGGTGATTCGGTGTTAGGCGGCGGTGTATAGAGGTTGTCCGGTATTTATTTATCGCCGACCACACTTGCACTTGATAGAGTTAGAGATGACGATTTTGATGTCATTATGGGTATGGATCGGTTGGCTTCTTGTTATGCCAACGCTGATCAGAGACAAAGTTGGTTCGGTTCTTTTCTGGCGAGCCGCTTATCGAGTGGAGGCAACACAAAGATCGCCGAGGGGTAGGTTTATTTCTTACCTCAAGGCTAGGAAGATGGTGCGAGGCGGTTACATCTATCATCCGCGCGTATTTGATACGCAGGCCGAGGTGCCGCTTCTTCGCCGCAGTGGTTAGGAGTTTCCAGATGTGTTCCCGCACGATCTTCCGTATCCTCCCGAGGGAGATCGAGTTTTGTATTGACACGTTGCCAGACACTCGACCTATTTCCATTCCGCCATACAGGATGGCACCTGCTGAGTTGAGGGAGCTGAAGGACCAGCTGAAAGATTTGCTGGAGAAAGGCTTTATCAGGCCTAGTGTATCTCCCTGGGAGCGCCGATTGTTTGTAAAGAAGAAGGATGGGACGCCACGTATGTGTTGACTACAGTGCACGAATAAGGTAACCATTAAGAATAGGTACCCTCCCGTGATTGATGATTTGTTTGACCACAGTGGTGCGAGGTGGTTCTCAAAGATAGACTGCGATGCAGTTATCATCAGGTTCGAGTTCGAGAGGCAGATATCCCAAAGACTGCATTCAGGACCCGGTATGGGCACTATGAGTTCAGGGTTATGTCTTTCGGTTTGACCAACGCTCCAGCGGTATTTATGGATTTGATGAACCGGGTGTTCAAGCCATTTTTGGATACATTTGTGATAGTATTCATCGATGACATCCTGGTTTATTCGCGGACAGAGCAGGAGCATGCAGATCACTTGAGGACGGTACTCGGGGTTCTCCGGAATCGGCATTTATTCGCCAAGTTCTCCAAGTGTGAGTTTTGGTTGGCCTCAGTGGCATTCCTGGGGCATATTATTGGGGCTGATGGTGTTCGCGTGGATACGGCTAAGATTGAGGCAGTCAAGTCTTGGCCAAGACCTACTACTCCGACCGAGGTGCAGCTTCAGTATCGCGAGGTATTATCGAGGTTTGTAGAGCGCTTGCCGATTTCAAGACCGCTGACTAGGTCGACTCGGCGCACCAAGTTCCGCCGACGAGGCTTGCGAGAAGGGTTTCCGCTTTGAAGGAAAGGTTGACTACACCCGCTTACTCTTCCGAGGGATTAGACGGGCACGTGATCTATTGCGATGCCTGCATCGGGCCAGGGTTCTCACGCAAAGACGGCAAGGTTATAGCCTATGCTTCCCGGCAGTTACGGAAGCATGAGAGGAATTACCCTACCCATGACTTAGAGTTGGCCGCAGTTATACATGCCTTAAAGATTTGGAGACACTATTTGTACGGGGTTCATGTGGATATTTATACAGACCACAAGAGCCTCCAGTATATCTTCAGGCAGAGAGAGCTGAATTTGAGACAGAGACGGTGGTTAGAGTTGTTGAAAGATTATGATGTCGATATTCTCTACCATCCGGGGAAAGCCAACGTAGTTGCTGATGCCTTGAGTCGTAGATCGATGGGGAGCCTATCAGAGGTACAGCCAGAGAAACAGGACATGCTCCGTCAGATCCACCAGTTAGCAAGCCTTGGGGTTCGATTGATCGATACCGACGATAGTGGGGTACGGGTTCGTGAGGTTGCCGAGTCTTCCATCATTGATGAGGTGAAGATGCGACAGTTTGAGGACCCAGTGTTGGTACGGTATCGAGATGCAGCTCTTCGGGAGGAGAAGAGTCTATTCGAGGTAGCGCCTGATGGGGTGCTGAGATTTGAGGGCCGGTTGTGTGTTCCCGATGTGGCAGGGCTCCGACAGCAGATTCTGGGGGAGGCACACAGTGCTCGTTATTCTATTCATCCGGGGTCGACCAAGATGTACCATGACCTCAGATGTTTGTATTGGTGGGATGGCCCAAGAGGACGTGGCGTGTTTTGTTGCCTTGTCCTAATTGCCAGCAGGTCAAGGTCGAGCACCAGAGGCCCAGTGGATTATTGCAGTCTATTGAGATTCCGACTTGGAAGTGGGAGATGATCAACATGGACTTTGTTACAGGATTACCTCGTACTCAGAGGAAGTGCGACTCCATTTGGGTTATTGTTGACAGGCTGACGAAATCAGCCCATTTCCTTCCAGTCAGGACGACGTTTTCGGCTGAGGACTATGCCAGATTGTACATCAGGGAGATTGTGAGGCTGCACGGTGTCCCAAAGGTCGATTATATCCGATAGGAGTCGATACACTAACTTCGAGGTCTTTCCGTATGGGTTTGGGACACAAGTGAGTCTCAAAGACAAAGATTTCATCCCCAGATCGACCGACGGCAGCAGAGCGCACTATCCGCACACTCGAGGATATCCGCGAGCTGCGTGATTGATTTCAGTGGTAGCTGGGAGGATCATTTTCCTCTTGTGGAGTTTGCTTATAATAACAGCTACCATTCCAGTATACAGATGGCGCCATACGAGGTTTTATATGGGCGGAAATGTAGATCGCCGATTGGTTGGTTCGACGTGGCGAGGTACGCTGGTTGGCCTGCACTTGGTACAGCAGGTCGTGGATAAGGTGAAGCTTATCCAGAGAGACCGTTAGCGACTCGTAGTCGCAAGTCTTACGCGGATAATCGGCGCCGCATTTGGAGTTTCGTGCACGATCGGGTCTTCAAGCGTGTCACCCATGGCGGTGTGATGAGATTTGTAAGAAGGAAACTCACCAAGGTACATCGGGCCCTACCAGATCGTCCGTAGAGTGGGACAGTTGCTTATGAGTTGGATCCGCCATCGAGTTAGAGGCGTACATCCGGTCTTCCATGTTTCTATGTTGCGAAGTGTGTTGGTGATCCAAATGAGAGTTTTCCTACTAGTGAGGTCCAGTGACAGAGGGGTTATCGTATGAGGAGAGTCCCATAGCGATACTCGATCGCTGTGTCGCGATCGGACCAAGGATGTAGCTTCCACAAAGTCCCGTGGAGAAATGATAACCGGAGGAGATGACTTGGGAAGCGGAGAGGACATGTTGAGGAGGTATCCTCACTTATTTCCTATACCTTCAGTATTTCATTTTCCATCGTCGGTTTTAATTGAAGCGCTTTGCTTAAATGCTTTTAAGTGGCCATGAGTGGCATTTTTGGTAGGTCGGGTTGTGAAAAGAAACTATGTCGTTAATTTAGTTTGACTCAAAGAACATTCGGGACGAATGTTTCGGGGAAGAATGTTACACCTCGTAATTACGGACATGCCTTAAGAACGTAAGTAAGAACTCACAAATGTTAAGGATTCGAGACTTGTAGAAATTGTCGGAAATTATGAATTTGTCGAAACATTGTGTTGTGTCGAATGGAAGGGCGACACGTGTCACCCCCTTAGATGATGCCTTGGTCGAAGGTGCAAGGGCAAGAGGGTCTGGACCAAGTCTTGCATCTTGTGTATAGCATGAGATCTTTGACTAAGTCAAGGTCAATAAAGTCTTGATCTTTTGAAAGACCACATCCAAGCCAACCATTTGGAAGCATCTCGACTTTAATGACCCTTTATATAATACTAGTAGCAAGGAGGACTCAACACTTAGAGAAATTTACAAAAAAATCAAGAACAAAGGAGGTCTCGTTCACTAGAGGAAAAAGAAAGAATTTTTCTTCTTGTCCATTTGCTTCCACACTTTAAACCAAGGGTCTTAGGTGTATTGTAAACACATCTCAATAGAAACATCTTGAAAACGATAGTTTTGTTAGTCGCAAACGAAAACCTAAAGGGTCTTTCTAGGTTTTACTTGGAGCTTTGAAGGATAATTGTTGGTTTTGTTCTAAGCGGTCTCAACAAGCGGTTGGAGGTGGCTTGAAGAGGTTCTAGTCTACTAAGGAGCGACTTCGGATTGGAGTTGGTTTCATATTCGTGAAGGTATAATCTTGTCTTTGAAAGTGTTACCAGGTTATATATTTATATTGTTGTCGATAGCTTTGTATGTTGCAAGCATGAAGTTGTTATATCAAGCTATAAAGATTATGGATTGATTATAGTCTTGGAAACCCGAAATGTAATGTAGTCCATTACTAAGTTGAATTACAATTTAATCGATGTAGAACCGTCGCATGTCTTTAGGATTATGGTTATTGTAATCAAAGGCGACTTGATATCATGTTGTGCTACTAGATTGATTAAAGTGGAAATTTGATAATCGATTTGTTGAATCAGGTGGCGAATTTGGAATGTAGTTTGTGTTGTGTAGTTATTCAATTGTATTGAACTACTTCCTATTTAATTGTGAGCCAATTGGGTCGTGTAGTTATTCAATTATATTGAACTACTTCCTATTTAATTGTGAGCCAATTGGGTCGCTTGGTTATTGTATTTCGCCTGAAAGGTGGCAAAGTGAGCAAATAAAGGAGGTCTCGCCGATTTTCCGTAGAATTTAGAGACTTAACACTTATAATATTCTACGTTTGAAGTAAGGCTTAATAGACGTATTGAATATTATAGGCCGACATATGCAGGCGGGACTTCGTACTTGGCAAAGTGGTTTGACCGACAAGGCATGTAGAACTCTTTCCTTTTGAGCATGACTAGTTTCGTATATACGCAGAGACGCAAGACTTGACATTCCTTACCAGCCTTATAAATTGCTGTCGGAGTTAGGAAGTTAACTCACTTCTTTAAAAATATTAAGAATGTCTTAAGTCTAAGTAGTTAAGGGACTTGAAGGAATTTAAAGTATGTGATACTTCGTCGCTTTAAATCGTATAAGTCCTCGATAGAAAATGTACTTGACTAAGGTATAGTGAATATAACGACTTTATGGGAGTTGGTTATATTGACTTTATGCAGTAAATGGCTTGTGTTAGCTAGCAAATTGATTTTAAGGCATCAATTGCCGCGCTTTAATAAAAGGAGTCACTGACTTAGAAACCGCTTAAATTTCTAAAGGTATTGTGATCGTCTTGAATGTAATTTGGACTTGATACTAGGGTTACTGTCTTGAAGCTTACTAAAATGATTCATTTGTTTAAGGAGTAGAATACGTGGTACTTGGGGTTAAATTCATTCTTATAAAAGACATGATAGTGCCTTAAGCAAACTAAAATGAGGTAGAAGAATAAGGCTAATAAGAAGTTAGAATTGCTAACTTGCTTAATTATTAGATGTCGCCAGCCAGATAGGCAAGAGTATCAGACAAGTTCAAGACGCCATGTATACCTTCTCAGATAAGAGTATAACGGTGGTAAGATGTTATACACTGCCGTTCTTCGCAGTAAGAGTAACGGCGGCAACCTCAAGACGCAATACCGCTGCAAGAGTAACGGTGGTAGAACCCCAAGACGCTATACCACCGTTTATGGGTTCGCTACTACGATATGATCGGGAGATCGCACAAACAGATGCATTATTCTTCGATACTCATTGCAAGGCATCGCGTATTGTACTGCTATCATACACGTCTCCCGCTTTCTTTAAACTCATGCTGTAATTATAGTATTACGCTTTACATACTTACATATATTGTCGGTTCTTCGTCGCTACGCCGCAGAGGTAAGCAGTTGCGACCACACTCCCAGATCACTTATCGACGCCGAGTTTCATTCCGAGGTTGTCTTCTTTGGCACAGACTTCTCGATGTTGTAGATTATGTACATTCGTAGGCGGTCGCCCCGCCACAGCTGTTTTTGAGGTCAGATTACATGGTCGGGTTATAAGAATCGGTCGCAGTTGTATTTTTGACTTTGTTTAGAGCGCGTGCAGCGGCCAGCTCGTTGTATATTATTTACACACGCAGTTTACGTTGCAATCGGCCGCCATTCTCTCGATGTATACCAACAGGTGCCTGTGTAGGCACCGCCGCGCCCTGGTCTGGTCGCGACAGGTGTTTGTCACGACCCACCCGGCCGAGACCGGTGCCCTACCCGCACCCTGCTCGTATACATCGAGAATAGCAATGAACATACACAACATAAACACACGTGTAAACAATATAACAACACAAAGCAGCCGATAAGTGCCGCTTTCCATAATATAAACAAAGTCAAAAGTACAACTTACAACTCGCCTTTATAGCCCAACCACATACGTGAATACGCACTCTAGAATAATAAACTGTATGACAGTCTTCGCCATACCTCGAATGTACATAAATCTACAACATCGTGGAAAACTATACCAAAAGAAAGACAAGCCTCCGAGAACGGAGCTTCCGACGCCCGATAAGCGATCCTAAGAGCGAGGATTCGCACTGCTACCCTTCCTCGCGATGAACGCAGCCCCGAGGAAGGGATCAAGACACAATATGTACTAAGTATGTAAACGAAAGTATCAGAATTACAATATAAGTTTAAAACAAAGTCGAGACATGTATGATAACAAAATTACAAAGACACAAGGCCTTACTAACAATGAGAGTACATCAAGAGAATACGCATAACATCACAATAGCCTTTTCCGATCATATCACGGGTAGCTAACCCATAAAAACAGGTGGTATAACGCCTTGGGGTTCCTACCTCATTTATACTCCTACCCCGGCAGTGGTATAACGCCTGGGGTTTGCCCTCATTTATACTCTTACCCCAAGCAAGATAGTAACGCAGTGGTATAACGCCTGGGGCTTACCCTCATTTATACTCTTATCCCGGAGAAGACGCAGATAGGCCTGGGGCCTCGCCTCACCGATACTCTTACCCTATCTCAAAACCGGCCATCATATAATAGATAAGCAAGTTAGAATTCCCCCTAACTTCTTATTAGTCTTTTCCATCTATGCTCATTTTAGTTTACTTAAGGCACTTATATGTCTTTTATAAGAACTGAATTTAACCCAAAGTACTACGTACTTCTACTCTTTAAAACAAATGACTCTTTTTAAAAGAAAGCTTCCACGACACTATTAACCATAGCATCAAGTCCAAATTACATTTCAAGGCAAGTCACAATACCTTTAGAATTAAAGTAGGTTTCTAAATCGTTGACTCATTTTCTTATTAAAACCTTAGGCAATTGATACCTTAAAATCAATTTGCCTTTCAATAACACAAGCCATTTACCTTCGCATAAAGTCAATATAACCAACTCCCCATAAAGTCGTTATATTCACTTTATACCTTAGTCAAGTACATTTTCCTATCCAAGGGACTTATACGATTAAAACGACACAAGTATCACATACTTTAAATCCCTTCAAGTCCCTTAACTTTACTAAGACTTAAGACATCCTTAATATTTTCAAAGAAGTGAGTTAACTTCCTAACTCACCCGACTTGGCATTTTATAAGGCTAGTAAGGAATGTCAAAGTCTCAGACGCTCACCGCACTATATACGCTAAACTAGTCATGCTCAAAAGATAGGAAAGTTCTACATACCTCGCTGGTCAAACCACTTTCCAAGTACAAAGTCCCGCTCGTAGTATGTCAACCTATAATATTCACAATACGCCTATTAAAGCCTTACTTCAATCAGAGAATATTATAAGTGTTAAGTCTCTTTATTCTACGGAAAATCTGGACAAAGACCTCCTTTGTTTTTACTTACTTTGCCACCTTTTTCAAGGCCGAAATACAATAACCAAACAGCCCCAATTGGCTCACAACAATAGAGAAGGTAGTCCAATACAAATGAATAACCAAACAGCCCCAATTGGCTCACAATTTAGAAGGTAGTCCAATACAAATGAATAACAAACTAATACAACCTACAAGTCCAAATTCGGCCACCTTGACTTCAACAATACCAACTCTTATCCAATTTCCATTTCAATCCAAATTGGTAGCATAACATGATATCAAGTCGCATTTGATTATAATAACCATAATCTTTAAGTAAGTAACATGCGACGATTCTAAAAACGACCAATTAGTAATCCAATTTTCAAGTGGCTTGTATAACATTTCGGATTTAGCTACAAGCAATCCATAATACTTATAACTTCAACATATCAACTTCATGCTAGCAACAAGTAAAGCTAACAACAACAATATAAATATATATAATCTTGTAACACCTTTAAAAGACAAGATTATACCTTAACG
The DNA here is from genome assembly GCA_029844215.1 of Przewalskia tangutica. Classification (NCBI taxonomy): domain Eukaryota; kingdom Viridiplantae; phylum Streptophyta; class Magnoliopsida; order Solanales; family Solanaceae; genus Przewalskia; species Przewalskia tangutica. The sequence goes on from CM056727.1 coordinate 114,813,751, forward strand.
ATTTTTAATCCAATTCCAAATCCGAAGTCGCTCCTAGTAGTTTAGAGCCTCTCCAAGATACTTCAATCCGCTTGTTGAGACCCTTAGAACAACACCAACAATTTTCCTTCAAAACTCCAAACAAAACCTAGAAAGACCATTAGGTTTTCGTTTTGCGACTAACCCGTAAACAACTTTTTCCAAGATTTTTCTATTGAGATATGTTTACAATACACCTAAGAACCTTGGTTTAAAGTGTGGAATCAAATGGATAAGAAACGAAAATTCTTTCTTTTTTTTCCTTAGTGAACCCGAGACCTCTCTAATGAGTTCTTCAAATTTTGTGTAATTTTTTTCTAAGTGTTAAGTCCTCTCTTTCTACTAGTATAATATAAAGGGTCATGGAGGGTTAAGATGCATCCAAATGGTTGGCTTGGATAAACTCTTAGCAAATATCAAGACTTATTGACCATTTGACTTAGTCAAGGTTGTCAAGCCACAACTTGCAAGGCTTTAGTCATCCAAGGCTTATGGTAAATGACCATATTGGCCATGCCATTTCGTCCAAGACATTGCTAAGGGGGGGGGGGGTGACACGGGTCGCCCTCTCATTCGTCACTATAAAACGTTTTCCGACAATTTCATAATTCCGATAAATTTTTACAAGTCTCAAATCTCAACACTTGTGCGTTCTTACTTACGTTCTTAAAACATGTCCTGAAATTACGGGGTGTAACATTTTCCCCCCCTTAGAAACATTCGTCCCCGAATGTTCTTTCGGAGTCAAACTTATAATTAGTGACCTAGCTTCCTTTCACAACCCCGACATACCAACACTGCCACACATGGCCACATAGTAGTATTTAAGCAAAAGAAAAATACTTCAATTCAAAACTTGACAAGTAAGGGAAGATGAATTACCCAAGGTATAGGAAATAAGCGAGGATACTTCCTCAACATGCCCTCCTCCGCCTCCCAAGTCATCTCCTCTGCTATCATTCCTCCACAGACTTTGACGAAGCTACATCTTTGGTCCGCAATGCCGACTGGGCGATCGAGTATCGCTATGGGACTCTCCTCATACGAGCAACCCTCGCACTGACCTCACTAGTAGGAAAACTCGCCGATCACCGATACACTTCCGCAACATAGAAACATGGAAGACCGGATGTACCGCCTAACTCGATGGCAGATCCAACTCATAGGCAACCTTGCCCACTCTACTGACGATCCGTAGGCCCAATGTACCTTGGGCCAGTTTCTTCTTACCGAATCTCATCACACCTTCATGGGTGACACCTTCAAGAAGTCCCAATCGCTTCACCGAAACTCCAAATGCCGACGCGAATATCCGCATATGACTTCGCCGACTCAGCCGCTAGCGCCTTCTCGGATAAGCTTCACCTTATCCACAGCCTGCTGTACCAAGTTTGGGCCAACTAACTGTACATCGCCCACGTCGAACCAACCAATCGGCGATCTACATTTCCGCCCATATAAGGCCTCGTATAGCGCCATCTGTATACTGGAATGGTAGCTGTTATTATAAGCAAACTCCACAAGAGGCAAATGGTCCTCTCGCCTACCATCGAAATCAATCACGCAGCTCGCAGATATCCTCGTTGTTCGATAGTACGCCCGCCGCCTCGCTACCGAGGATGAAATGTCAGATCGAGACTCACTTGTGTCCCAAACCCTTCTCGAAAGACCTCCGTGGTTAGCCGTGAACCGGGCTCTATCGTAAATAATCGACATCGACACCGTGCGCCCCACAATCTCTCGATGTACACCGCATAGTCTCACCAAAACGCCGCCCGACCGGAAGGAAATGGGCTGATTTCGTTAGCTCAACAATAGCCCAAATGGAGTCGCATTTCCTCCGAGTACGAGGTAACCTCAGAACAAAGTCCATGTTGATCATATCCCACTTCCAAGTCGGAATCTCAATAGATCGCAATAATCCATCGGGCCTCGGTGCTCGACCTAACTCGCCGGGCAATTAGGACATCAGGCAACAAAACTCGCCACGCCCCTCTTCGTGCCATCCCACCAATACAAACATCCGAGGTCATGGTACATCTTGGTCGACCGATGAATAGAATATCGAGCGCCGCGTGCCTCTGCACCGGCCGACGAAGTCCTCGACACATCGGGAACACACAACCGCGAATCTCAAAGACTTATCAGCGCTACTCAATAGACTCTTCTCCTCCCAAGAGTCGCATCCCGATACCATACCAACACCGGGTCCTCAAATCGTCTCATCTTCACCTCATCAACGATGGAAGACTCGCAACCTCAAGAACCCGCACTCCACTATCGCTCAGATCGATCAATCGAACCCCAAGGCTCGCTAATCGGTGGATCTCGACGACCATGTCTCCGCTCTCTAGCCGCACTGATAGGCTCCCATCGATCTACGACTCAAGGCATCAAGAACTACGCTTGGCTTTCCCTGATGGTATAGAATATCAACATCATAGTCTTTCAAAGAACTCTAACCACCGCCTCTGCCTCAAGTTCAACTCCTCTCGCTCAAGATATACTGGAGGCTCTTGTGGTCAGTATAAATATCCACATGAACCCTGTACAAATAATGTCTCCAAATATTCAAGGCATGTATAACCGCGGCCAACTCTAAGTCATGGGTAGGGTAATTCCTCTCATGCTTCCGTAACTGCCGGGAAGCATAGGCTATAACCTTGCCGTGCTGCATCAAAACACACCCTAGCCCGATACCTGAGGCATCACAATAGATCACTTACCCGTCTAACCCCTCAGGAAGAGTAAGAACTGGGGCTGTAGTCAACCTCTCCTTCAGCAATTGAAAACCCTGCTCGCAAGCCTCGCCCATCGGAACTTGGCCGCTTCGAGTCAGCCTAGTCAACTGGCCGAAATCGGCAACCGCTTCCACAAACCTACGATAATACCGCCGCCCTAAGAAATTGCGACTCGCCGGAGTAGAGGTCTCGCCAAGACTTGATCGCCTCAATCCTTGTCGATCTACTCAACACCATCGGCCCCAATAATATGCCCCAGAATGCCATCGAGGCCAACCAAAACTCACACTTGGAGAACTTGGCGAATAATTGTCTGGCCCGAGGACCCTGGTACCGCCTCTCAAGTGATCTGCATGCTCCTTCTCTGTCCGCGAATAACCCAGGATGTCGTCGATGAACACTATCACGAATAATCCAAAAATGGCTTGAACACTCGGTTCATCAAATCCATAAATACCGCTGGAGCGTTGGTCAAACCGAAAGACATAACCCTGAACTCATAGTGCCCATACCGGTCCCGAATGCGCTTTGGGATGTCCGCCTCGAACTCGAACTCGATGATAACTGCATCGCAGTCTATCTTTTGAGAAACACTCGCACTGCAATCGTCAAACAAATCATCAATCCCGGGAGGGGTACCTATTCTTAATGATTACCTTATTCACCGCTCAGAGTCAACACACATACGTAGCTGGCCCCATCCTTCTTCTTCACAAACAACACCGCGCTCCTGCGGAGATACACTAGGCTCGATAAAGCCTTTTCCAAAGAAATCTTTCACCTGGTCCTTCACTCCTCAACTCGCAGTGCCATCCTCGTATGGCGAATGGAAATAGTCGAGTGTCCGCAACGTGTCAATACAAAACTCAATCTCCTCTTAGAGGATACCCAAGATCATCCGGGAACACATCCGAAAATTTCCTAACCATCGGCATCGATCAAGAACTGCACCTCACCGTATCAAATACCCGCACTGCATGATAGATGTACTTTCTCGCACCATCTTCCTAGCCTCGAGGTAAGAAATAAACCTACCCTCGACGCCGTGTTGCCCTCCACTGATAATCGGATCGCCAGAAATCGAACCGAACCAACTCGTCCCACTACCAACGTTGGCATAACAAGAAACCAACCACCCATACCCATAATGACATCAAAATCACATCTCTAACTCTATCAAGTTCGCAAGCGGTCCGACGATCAGAATGAATACCGGACAACCTCTATACACCCGCCGCCTAACACCGAATCACCCATCGCGTAGCTACCTCAAACGGCTCTATCGACACCGCCTTATCCCGATTCTACCCGCACAAGAGGGACACATAGGACAAGGTAGAACTCGGATCTATCAAAGCATAAACATCACACCAAATCGAATGTACCGTGACGACGCCGTGGAAGCCTCCCGTCCCGGGCGGCTGGCTAATGAATAGATGCGGTTCTGAGGACCGCTAGAACTAGAACCACCACCTCGACCTCTACCGCGCCTGCCGTCCGCTGAGTACTCGCCCCGGCGCATAACCACGTAAGGAGAAGAAGACCCAAAGAATCGATCCCGCTGGCCGTGGTTGTACCACCCATGCCGCCTATGGGACGACAATCTCTCTTCAAATGGCCCCGCCGCCACACGAGTAACAAGCTCCCAAGCTCGCGACACTCGCTCGTGGAACCTACCGCATCGAGCACACCGAGGTGCGGGTGGTCCCGACGTGACGGTTCTCGCCTCCTCGAAATCTCAGAGTCCCGAGCTCGACCGCTTCCCGATCGACTGGCTGATCAGACCTCTTGCCGTAAAAATCGCGACGAGCACTCGCCGGGCCGGAATGTGGATCTACTTCGCCGCCGAGGCCGCCCGCCTAAAATCGCCCCGAGATCTCGATGTCCCGCCCTTCGGGCCGTACGAATCAAATCGGTCCTCCTCTCTCTATCCTCTATCCTCGCAAGATAGGCTCGCATCCGGCGATGTCCATACCGGCCAAGAGCCACCCCAAGCATGTTGTAATCATATGACTGCCTAGCCCCATCACATAACGATGAACTCTATCCGCCATGCTAGCTACAATAGTATGCGATGTCCGCCAAGGAGTCAAACTCCAAGCTATACTCCCCGACCCCTCCCGCTCGCCTCAAGGTCAAGAATCTGTCTACCCGGCTCTCCTCTTCTCGTGAGGCAAAAGTGATCCATGAAGGCCTCTCAGAACTCCTCCCAAACACCGGAAGAGCATCATCACCTCTCGAAAGCAACCACGACTCAAACTACTCAACGCGATATCGCGCAACCGGAAGAGGCTAGTGTAATGCACTGCCTCTCAAGCCCTAAGAACTCGCACGGTCCGTCAGAGTTGCCGAACGAACTCCCCGCGATCCTCATCGCACTAACCATAAAACTCGTGTGGATGACATCCCGTAAAAATCCCTAATCCGCAAACCGCCGGCTAGCGGGTCGCCGCTCGCTTGCCGCTCGACTACTATAATCGTCAACAATCGGACCGCTTCCCGTAGTCTCTATACTCGCACCGGCCGGGAACTGAGGGTCTGCACGAACCTCGAGCTACCGCCGCTTGGCTCTCTAAAATCGCAGCGTGAACTCGCCGACCCGCCTACTACCTCGTGCATAGTCCGGCTCGAGCCCGTAACCTCTCGAGTACCGCTAGCGCCTCGCCGCCGCTTTGCCCTTCGGGCCCCGGTAGCCTTCCGTGAGGCATAATCGTTTCATAAGAAGAGGTCGCAGGTTCAACCTAATAAGACACTCTAATGCACGATCTCGCAGAGAGAAGAATGAAACCAATCCTAAATGTCTCCGCACTCCTCGATTATAGATGGTGCACAACACACCGATAATCAAGACTCTACTAGACACGATGCAGACACTTTCCGAGGACTAATCGCTTAATACCACTTTTGTCACGACCACCTCGGCCGCGATCGTGCCCTACCCGGGCACCCTGCCTGTATACATCGAGAATAGCAATGAACATACACAACATAAACACACGTGTAAACAATATAACAACACAAAGCCGATAAGGCCGCTTTCCATAATATAAACAAAGTCAAAAGTACAACTTTACAACTCAATTCTTATAGCCCAACCACATATGTGAATACTGCACTTAGAATAACAAATCGTATGACAGGGCCCCGCCATACCCCTGAATGTACATAAATCTACAACATCAGGGAAAAACTATACCAAAAGAAAGACAAGCCTCCGGAGAATGGAGCTTCCGACGTCTGATAAGCGATCCTAAGAGTGAGGATTCGCTACCTGCTACTCCTTCCTCGCGCATGAACGCACTTCAGAGAAGGGATCAAGACACACATGTACTAAGTATGTAAAACTGGAAAGTACTGTAATTACAATATAAGTTTAAAACAAAGCCGGAGACATGTATGATAACAAAATTACAGTACACAGTGCCTTACTAACAATGAGAGTACATCAAGAGAATACGTACAACATCACAATAGCGCTCCGATCATATCACGGGTAGCGAACCCATAAAAACAGGGTATAACGTCTGGGGTTCCTACCTCATTTATACTCCTACCGCAGTGGTATAACCGTTACACTCGTAAGTTCGTGACATGTGTAAGTGAATGTACGTAAGGAACACAAGACTTGGAAATTAGTACGAAAGGAAGGATTGTTTTTCCGACGGAAAGTCTTCCGGACGTCGGAAAGGAAAAATGTTCGTTGTTGAGAATTGGATTCTCAAAATGTATTATTTGTAAAGTATAGAACTTATTAACACTATAGAAATTTATTTTTATGGATTTGGTCAAGTGGGGCCCACCCGAGGAATTTTACATTTTTGTGGGGCCCACGAGGGTTACGAAATTTTATGGACGAATGAGAGGGCGACACGTGGCACCCCAACAAGTGGTCTTGGACGAAAATGTTAAGGGTAAAATGGTCATTTACCATGGTGGAAGATAAGTCTTGCTAATTAAGAGCTTGAGATTGTTGACCAAGTCAAGGGCCATTTGGCTTGATCCCTATCATCCAATTAATACAAGTGTTTTTATCTAAGCCCTCCATTGTGTGTTATAAGCTTACTACTAGTGCAAGACTTGCCATTTAACACTTAGAAAAAAATCACACTAGTTGTTCTTCATGGAGTAGCTCTCGGCTTTGTTGAATATCCCACACAAAAATTTTGTGATTTTGATCCATTAGCCACAAGACTTTAACCCAATGTCCCCAAGGGTGTTGTAAGGTTATCTCAATAGAAAGATTTCGGAAAAACGGAGTTTTCACGTTAGTCGCAAGGCGGAAACTATTGGAGTTCTTCAACTTTGAAGTTGGAACTTGAAGATGGGTTCTTCTTAGGCCTCTAAGGAGTGCTTGGAGCGGATTGGAGCCTAAGGAAAGGAGCTAAGAATTGCTAAGGCGCGACTTTGGATCTTGGAAATTTTAAGGGCTTTGAAAGGTATAAATTTTGTCGTTTTAATAGTTAAGGCTTACTTATGATTGTAGCTATGGTTATTAGCAAGCATGAGATATATAGTATGAGTATTGATAAGGATATTGGTTATTGGAACCCTAATCCGAAAACTAGCATGTTAGCCTTAAGACTACAATTCAAGTTGATTATTCGTTTAAGCCATCGCATGTTGTATAAGGAAGGAAATTGTAGTTGTTGAAGTTGTTTAGACTATATAACATGTTAGACCTTAGAACTTGGAATTGTAAAAGAATTGAAAGGACTTGTGTTGAGTCATTGTTGGCCGAGAATGACTAAGTAAGTATTGAACTACTTCGTATGAATTGTGGGGCGGAATTTTACACGTATTGTAAGGCGTGTAATCCCCTTTTGTTTGGTTGTTGTTTGGAGCCTTAAATGTGGCTTGTTGGTTATTGTATTCGCCTTGAAAAGGTGGCAAAGTGAGTAGAAACAAAGGAAGTGCTGCCCGATTTTCCGTAGAATTAGAGACCAAATACTTAGTATTATTCTACGTTAGAGACTAGGAGATTGATAGTCTTATTGTGACCATTATAGGTTGACACTTCTACGTGCGTATTCGCTTAGCTTGTGGATTTAGCGAAAGGTATGTGAACTATCTCCTCTTCTAGCATGATTCCTAAAGATAAAGAAAGTAGGTTCTACTCCTTAAATGATCCATTCCTTGGTTGTATTTGGATTGCCTAAAATAGAATTTGTTCTATGTACTTCCTGACTGTACTTTGATGTTTAGATTGTAAGTTGTAGAATCCATTTTCTTGATGAAGTTTGGATTCTTAAAAGTGAAGGTATTTTTACTTAAAGTACATGTAGTCTTAAAAAGGAAGTGGTTTCCAAATCTTTTGGCTAGGGCCTTAGTTCTAAAACCTAAAGGTCATTATAATGACTTTAGGGGAGTCAAAGGAGTGATTTACTTATTTGATTTAAAAAAGGAGAAATGACATGATTTAAGAGAAGTAACTTGTGTTAAGGGTGAAGTTACTTGAGGATTAAAAAGTAGAAGAAAACTTGTTTTCTAACTATTAAGAGACTCAAGTATGTTGAAGGTTAAGAACTTGAATTGTAAGTATGTTATACTTGGTTTTAATAGTATAAGTCTCTTGGTTATTGAAGGAATGGATACGTCTAAAACCATAAAGGGTTATAACGGCTTTATGGGAAGTTGGTTATAACGGCTTTATGGAAGGTTTTGAAAGTTGTCTATTTTGATTAATCGGCATAAGTTGCCTAGATTGTGAAAATTTGGAGTTACTTGATTTCAAGCTTTGAAATGAGTTTTCTAAAAGTGTAGTAACTTACTTTGAAAAATAGACACGCCTTGATACTACGTGTTAGTATCTTGGGGCTTTACATAGAAAGGAGTCTTTTATAAAAGAATGCACGTCGTAGTACTTTGGCTTGATAAATTGAGAATTTGTCTAAGTGTGCCTTGATAAGTACTTTGACTTGTTAAAAGAGAATTATTCTATGTATGCCTTGATTAGTACTTTGGCTTGATAAATTGAGAATTTTTCTATTTGTGCGGATAAGTACTTTGGCTTGTTAAATGAGAATTTATTCTATTTGTGCCCGATAAGTACTTTGGCTTGTTAAATGAGAATTTATTCTAATTGTGCCTGATAAGTACTTTGGCTTGTTAAATGAGAATTTATCCTATGTGTGCCTTGATAAGTACTTTGGCTTGGTTAATTGAGAACTTGCCTATATGTGCTTGGTAATAGCCTTTGAGTGCAAGTATTATGTTTTATTAAGTTGCGCGACTCGGTTGAAGGGTCATTGTCTTGTTGTAAGTTCTTGGGACGCAAAGCGGTGATGTGGGATTCCAGGTATGCTTCCGCTACTTGTAGTACTTGGGTTAAATTCGGATTTTTATAGAAGACATGGTAGTGCTTATGTCTTGTTTGATGGTCGGTCGAGATAGGGTAAGAGTATAAGTGAGGGTAAACCCCAGACGATGTACCACCTTCTCGAGTAAGAGTATAAGTGAGGGTAAACCCCAAGACACTGCACCACCCTTTATGTGTTGTTTGGCCGGTTGATATAGTGTAAGAGTATAAATGAGGGGCAAGCCCCAAGACGTTATACCACCTTCTCCAGGGTAAGAGTATAAATGAGGGGCAAGCCCCAAGACGTTATACCCCCTGCTTTACCACCTCATTCAGGGTCAGAGTATAAATGAGGGGTAAACCCCAAGACGTTATACCACCTATTCGTTTGCCTACTTGGCCCGTACAGTTTTTAGAACACAAGTGGGACTTGGTGTTCATGTATGCCTATTGGTGCTATGTTATATCATGGATCGCGGTGAGGAAGGATTCGGGCATGATTGATATTATGGGCGTGAGACCCATAGTTATATTTGAATAGTGACTTTGAGGGCTGCGTCCACGACTTGATATGGCTTATGTATTGTATCGTAGGTTGGCTATCATACATGTCTCTCGCTTTGTTTATTGTTATGATTTCATTCTGATGCTTCATGCTCACATAGTTGGTACATTCTTCGTCTTGACCTCGCCGGGGCTACGCTCACGCCGCAGTTTAGGTACGCTGTTTGGTGATCGGCAGTGTAGGATCTGCTCGGGGTTTTGGATAGCTCCTCTGTCGAGTTTATCTTTTGGTATATATCCTTGATGCAGGCTTTGTACAGTTTTGGGTACTGCGGGGCCTTGTCACGTCATATTTAAGTTTAACTCCTGAAGTCCATGATTCATATGTGGGATTGGACTCGTATGCAGTGTAGTGTCTTTTGTTTATGTATATTATATGGCAGCTAGTCGGCTTTGCCTTACGCACGTTGGTTTAAAAAAATGAGTTGTTATTAATTTCATGATGCACTTAGTTGTTAAGGTAGAAGGGTGCCTGGTAGGGCACCATCACGCCCGGTTCGGGGCTTGACAGTGGTATCAAAGCAATCGATCCTCGGAATGTTCTGACCGTGTCTAGTAGAGTCTTGATTATCGGTGTGTTGCGCGCCACACCCATAAACAAGAGGCTACGAGGATATTTAGGAGTTGGTTTATATTCTTCTCACTCTAAGATCGTGCCTTAGAGTGTGTTAGTAAGATAATTCCTCTCGACGTAATTTTGTGTTCTGATTATGCCTCGAGAGAGCAACCGCCTGAAGGGCAAATGAGTAGCGAGAGCTACTAGTCGGACTCGAGAGTTGATAGGGCTTGTGCGTGGTATACAGATGATGTACCACGATCGGCGAGTTAACCTGCGCCAGTTTTGAGACCAGCGGCACGAGCCTCAGCTTTCTCGATTAGGGAAGACTTTAGGGTCATGAAGGAAGCCATTATGTTATTGACCAAGATAGCGATGCTCAGCTTTCCTCGGCAGGAGGTTATTCGGCCAAGACAGAGCGGGTGTCAGAGGGTAGAGGCAACACGGAGATCTGCGTAAGAGGCTAGACCGGTTGGTTATCCGGTGAGTTTTGGACGAGCTGCCTCAGCGAAGTGATATATTCGTCGACCTACCCAGTACATACCCCGCAGCTCACGGTGGGAGATTTGATCTCACAAGGTATTTAGGAGCTGGTCCAAGCTCCAGGTCGAGGTTCTCGAGAGGAAGCGGATGATTTTCTCGATCGAGGCCACTTATTCCTCGGTGTTTCCATTGTAGTAAGCGTCATTTGGGAAATGCCGTCTTGGCACAGTATTTGTTATTATTGTGGCCGTCCGCCATATACGAGGTATGTCCTTTTAGAAGAGGCACGGTGAGGTGGCTCACTATGAGCGATGGTCGGTTCCCTTTCCTCAGCGGTTGTCGTCCCCAGGCGGGGTGTTGGATGTCACCGGTCGTGGTAGAGGTCAGGGTGGAGTTTATAGTTCTGGCGGTCCTTCGAACCGCATAGATGACGTGACTACTGGGCAGGATCAGGGGGCGACATCGCGGGGTTCTGGTATATTTCGATTCTTTTGAATCATACGTGCGTTGATAGATTCAGATTTTGCCCTAGCATATATATTTTCCCTGTGTGGCTAGCAGTTATAAGTGATAGTACCCCAGAGGTAGGAATACTTTGATTAGTAATGTGAAAAGTAATAATATTGACAAGAATGATAAGTGGACTGAGACTATAGTTGTGTAGAGTTCACAAGTTGTAATTGCCTGTGTGATGTAAGACCATAGGGAAGATTATGCAAGAGAAATACTTTGGCTTATGTGACGAACCTCTAGTAAATAGGGGATAGGGTAAGAAGTACCTTGAGATTGGAGAGATTTATTTCAGACTAAGAACGAGAAGTTAAGTGTGACGATGAGTCGGGTTATGGACTCATTTCGAGTCAGCCGATAGTATGGAATGGGGTGATGTCTGTTAGAAATGGTCCCGTTATGTGATAGGGTCACGAGGATGCCAGGCTCAAGTCTAGTTGATCGTTGTACGAGTTCGTGGATGCGTTCCACAGTTAGGTCGTAAGGACCGAGAAGAGCCTTAACGGGAATGTAAGTAACTATATGGCCAAGTTTGGATAGTAACTCCAAGGATTGGAGAATAGAAACAATATTTGAGATTTTGTACGTGTACTAGATAAGTTTGAAAGTACGAAAAGGTATGACAAGTAAGGAAAGAAAGGAACCTCTAAGGAATCCCGTGTTGGGGAAGACTGTAACCTTCGAGTATTGTGAGCAGGGACCACGGACGGAAGGTCCATTATTATGTTTACGTATGTTGAGGTGGCCATGTATGGCATCGTTGGTCTTGTGCAGTTTTGATTGATAGGCATAGTATAGAGTTTATGCCGGAGTTTGTATAGCTTGACAACCGACTAAGAACATTCGGGGACGAATGTTTCTAAGGGGGGAAGAATGTTACACCCCGTAAGTTCAGGACATGTGTAAGTGAATGTACGTAAGGAACACAAGACTTGGAAATTAGTACGAAAGGAAGGATTGTTTTTCCGGAAAGTCTTGGACGTCGGAAAGGAAAAATGTTCGTTGTTGAGTGGATTCTCAAAATGTATTATTTGTAAAGTATAGAACTTATTAACACTATGGAAATTTATTTTCTGGATTTGGTCACGTGGGGCCCAATTCAAGAATTTTACATTTTTGTGGGGCCCACGAGGGTTACGAAATTTTATGGATGAATGAGAGGGCGACACGTGGCACCCCAACAAGTGGTCTTGGACGAAAATGTTAAGGGTAAAATGGTCATTTACCATGGTGGAAGATAAGTCTTGCTAATTAAGAGCTTGAGATTGTTGACCAAGTCAAGGGCCATTTGGCTTGATCCCTATCATCCAATTAATACAAGTGTTTTTATCTAAGCCCTCCATTGTGTGTTATAAACACTACTAGTGCAAGACTTGCCATTTAACACTTAGAAAAAAATCACACTAGTTGTTCTTCATGGAGTAGCTCTCGGCTTTGTTGAATATCCCACACAAAATTTTTGTGATTTTGATCCATTAGCCACAAGACTTTAACCCAATGTCCCCAAGGGTGTTGTAAGGTTATCTCAATAGAAAGATTTCGGAAAAACGGAGTTTTCACGTTAGTCATGGCGGAAACTATTGGAGTTCTTCACTTTGAAGTTGGAACTTGAAGATGGGTTCTTCTTAGGCCTCAGGAGTGCTTGAGCGGATTGGAACCTAAGGAAAGGAGCTAAGAATTGCTAAGGCGCGACTTTGGATCTTGGAAATTTTAAGGGCTTTGAAAGGTATAAATTTTGTCGTTTTAATAGTTAAGGCTTACTTATGATTGTAGCTATGGTTATTAGCAAGCATGAGATATATAGTATGAGTATTGATAAGGATATTGGTTATTGGAACCCTAATCCGAAAACTAGCATGTTAGCCTTAAGACTACAATTCAAGTTGATTATTCGTTTAAGCCATCGCATGTTGTATAAGGAAGGAAATTGTAGTTGTTGAAGTTGTTTAGACTATATAACATGTTAGACCTTAGAACTTGGAATTGTAAAAAGAATTGGAAAGGACTTGTGTTGAGTCATTGTTGGCCGAGAATGACTAAGTAAGTATTGAACTACTTCATTATGAATTGTGGGCGGAATTTTACACGTATTGTAAGGCGTGTAATCCCTTTTGTTTGGTTGTTGTTTGGAGCCTTAAATGTGGCTTGTTGGTTATTGTATTCGGCCTTGAAAAGGTGGCAAAGTGAGTAGAAACAAAGGAAGTCTTTGCCCGATTTTCCGTAGAATTAGAGACCAAATACTTAGTATTATTCTACGTTAGAGACTAGGAGATTGATAGTCTTATTGTGACCATTATAGGTTGACACTTCTACGTCGACGTATTCGGCTTAGCTTGTGGATTTAGCGAAAGGTATGTGAACTATCTCTCTTACAGCATGATTCCTAAAGATAAAGAAAGTAGGTTCTACTCCTTAAATGATCCATTCCTTGGTTGTATTTGGATTGCCTAAAATAGAATTTGTTCTATGTACTTCCTGATTGTACTTTGATGTTTAGATTGTAAGTTGTAGAATCCATTTTCTTGATGAAGTTTGGATTCTTAAAAGTGAAGGTATTTTTACTTAAAGTACATGTAGTCTTAAAAGGAAGTGGTTTCCAAATCTTTTGGCTAGGGCCTTAGTTCTAAAACCTAAAGGTCATTATAATGACTTTAGAAGTCAAAGTGATTTACTTATTTGATTTAAAAGGAGAAATGACATGATTTAAGAGAAGTAACTTGTGTTAAGGGTGAAGTTACTTGAGGATTAAAAAGTAGAAGAAAACTTGTTTTCTAACTATTAAGAGACTTGAAGTATGTTGAAGGTTAAGAACTTGAATTGTAAGTATGTGATACTTGGTTTTAATAGTATAAGTCTCTTGGTTATTGAAGGAATGGATACGTCTAAAACCATAAAGGGTTATAACGGCTTTATGGGAAGTTGGTTATAACGGCTTTATGGGAAGTTGGTTATAACGGCTTTATGGAAGGTTTTGAAAGTTGTCTATTTTGATTAATCGGCATAAGTTGCCTAGATTGTGAAAATTTGGAGTTACTTGATTTCAAGCTTTGAAATGAGTTTTCTAAAAGTGTAGTAACTTACTTTGAAAAATAGACACGCCTTGATACTACGGGTGTTAGTATCTTGGGGCTTTACATAGAAAGGAGTCTTTTATAAAAGAATGTACGTACGTAGTACTTTGGCTTGATAAATTGAGAATTTGTCTAAGTGTGCCTTGATAAGTACTTTGACTTGTTAAAAGAGAATTATTCTATGTATGCCTTGATTAGTACTTTGGCTTGATAAATTGAGAATTTTTCTATTTGTGCGGATAAGTACTTTGGCTTGTTAAATGAGAATTTATTCTATTTGTGCCACGATAAGTACTTTGGCTTGTTAAATGAGAATTTATTCTAATTGTGCCACGATAAGTACTTTGGCTTGTTAAATGAGAATTTATCCTATGTGTGCCTTGATAAGTACTTTGGCTTGGTTAATTGAGAACTTGCCTATATGTCTGGTAATAGCCTTTGAGTGCAAGTATTATGTTTTATTAAGTTCTGCGACTCTCGGTTGAAGGGTCATTTGTCTTGTTGTAAGTTCTTGGACGTCTGCAAGCGGTGATGTGGGATTCCACGGGTATGCTTCCGTTACTTGTAGTACTTGGGTTAAATTCGGATTTTTATAGAAGACATGGTAGTGCTTATGTCTTGTTTGATGGTCGGTCGAGATAGGGTAAGAGTATAAGTGAGGGTAAACCCGAGACGATGTACCACCTTCTCCAGGTAAGAGTATAAGTGAGGGTAAACCCCAGACAACTGTACCACCGCTTTATGTGTTGTTTGTGACGGTTGAGATAGGGTAAGAGTATAAATGAGGCAAGCCCCAGGCGTTATACCACCTTCTCCGGGGTAAGAGTATAAATGAGGGCAAGCCCAGGCGTTATACCCCGCTTTACCACCTCATTCGGTCGAGTATAAATGAGGGTAAACCCAAGACGTTATACCACCATTCGTTTGCCTACTTGGCGTCTGATTTTAGAACACAGTGGGACTTGGTGTTCATGTATGCCTATTGGTGCTATGTTATATCATGGATGGCGGTGAGGAAGGATTCCACGAGCATGATTGATATTATGGGCGTGAGACCCATAGTTATATTTGAATAGTGACTTTGAGGGCTGCGTCACGACTTGATATATGCTTATGTATTGTGTCTCGTAGGTTGGCTATCATACATGTCTCTGCTTTGTTTAGTATTATGATTTCATTCTGATGCTATTTATCGCTCACATAGTTGGTACATTCTTCGTACTGACCTCCTTCGGGGGGCTGCGTTCATGCCGCAGGTTTAGGTACGCTGTTTGGTGATCGACAGGTGTAGGATCCTGCTCAGGGTTTTTGGATAGCTCCCTCTGTCCAGGAGTTTATCTTTTTGGTATATATCCTTCAGTACAGGCTTTGTACAGTTTTGGGTACGGCGGGGCCTTGTCCCGTCATATTTCAGTTTAACTCCTAGAGGTCTGTATTCATATGTGGGATTGGACTCGTGTACAGTGTAGTGTCTTTTGTTTATGTATATTATATGGCAGCCTAGTCGGCTTTGCCTTGTACGTACGTTGGTTTTAAAAAAAAATGAGCTGTTATTAATTTCCGCAATGTACTTAGTTGTTAAGGTAGAAGGGTGCCCAGGTAGGGCACCAGTCACGGGCCCGGGGTTCGGGGCGTGACAGAGTGGTATCAGAGCAGTCAGTCCTCGGAATGTTTACAGACCGTGTCTAGTAGAGTCTTGATTATCGGTGTGTTGCGCGCCACACCCATAAACAGGAGGCTACAGGACATTTAGGAGTTGGTTTATATTCTTCTCACTCTAAGATCGTGCCCTAGAGCTGTGTTAGTAAGATAATTCCTCTCTGACGTAATTTTGTGTTACAGTTATGCCTCCAAGGAGAGCAACAGCCGCCCAGAAGGGCAAAGGAGTAGCAGGAGCTACTAGTCAGACTCAGAGAGTTGATAGGGCTTGTGCCTGTGGTATACGGATGATGTACCACGATCGGCGAGTTAACCTGCGCGAGTTTTGAGACCACGGCACGAGCCTCTGATTTCTCGATTAGGGAAGACTTTAGGGTCATGAAGGAAGCCATTATGTTATTGACCAAGATAGCGATGCTCTGATTTCCTCGGCGAGGAGGTTATTCGGCGATCTGAGGCGGTGTACAGAGGGTAGAGGGCCAACGCGGAGATCTGCGTAAGAGGGCTAGACCGGTTGGTTATCCCGGTGAGTTTTTGGACGAGCTGCCTCAGCAACAAGTGATATATTCGTCCCAGCCTACCCAGTACATACCCCCGCAACTCACAGGTGGGAGATTTGATCTCACAAGGTATTTAGGAGCCGGTCCAAGCTCCAGAGGTCGAGGTTCTCAGAGGAGCAGATGATTTTCTCAGTCGAGGCCACTTATTCCTCAGTGTTTCCATTGTAGTAAGCGTCATTTGGGGAAATGCCGTCTTGGCACAGGTATTTGTTATTATTGTGGCCGTCCGGGCCATATACGGAGGGTATGTCCTTTTAGAAGAGGCACCGGTGAGGTGGCTCAGCCTATGAGGCCGATGGTTGGTTCCCTTTCCTCGCGATTGTCGTCCCCGAGCGGTGTTCAGATGTCAGCCGGTCGTGGTAGAGGTCAGGGTGGAGTTTATAGTTCTGGCGGTCCTTCGAACCGCATAGATGACGTGACTCTTGGCGGGATCGGGCGACATCGCGGGGTTCTGGTATATTTCGATTCTTTTGAATCATACGTGCGTTGATAGATTGATTTTGCCCTAGCATATATGTTTTCCTGTGTGGCTAGCGATTATAAGTGATAGTACCCGCAGGTAGGAATACTTTGATTAGTAATGTGAAAAGTAATAATATTGACAAGAATGATAAGTGGACTGAGACTATAGTTGTGTAGAGTTCACAAGTTGTAATTGCCTCATGACAGTGTAAGACCAATAGGGAAGATTGTACAGTAGAAATACTTTGGCTTATGTGACGAACCTCTAGTAAATAGGGGATAGGGTAAGAAGTACCTTGAGATTGGAGAGATTTATTTCAGACTAAGAACGAGAAGTTAAGTGTGACGATGAGTCGGGTTATGGACTCATTTCGAGTCAGCCGATAGTATGGAATGGGGTGATGTCAGTTAGAAATGGTCCCGTTATGTGATAGGGTCACGAGGATGCGGGCTCAGTCTAGTTGATCGTTATGCGAGTTCGTGGATCGTTCCACGAACTAGGTCGTAAGGACCGAGAAGAGCCTTAACGGGAATGTAAGTAACTATATGGCCAAGTTTGGATAGTAACTCGAGGATTGGAGAATAGAAAGCGATATTTGAGATTTTATGCGTGTACTAGATAAGTTTGAAAGTAAGAAAAGGTATGACAAGTAAGGAAAGAAAGGAACCTCTAAGGAATCCGTGTTGGGAAAAGGCGTAACCTTGAGTATTGTGGCGGGGACCACGAGGCGGAAGGTCCATTATTATGTTTACGTATGTTGAGGTGGCCGTGTATGGCATCGTTGGTCTTGTGCGATTTTGATTGATAGGCATAGTATAGAGTTTATCTGGAGTTTGTATAGCTTGACAGACTAAGAACATTCGGGGCGAATGTTTCTAAGGAGGAAGAATGTTACACCAGTAAGTTCGGGACATGTGTAAGTGAATGCGTAAGGAACACAAGACTTGGAAATTAGTACGAAAGGAAGGATTGTTTTAAGCGGAAAGTCTTCGGACGTCGGAAAGGAAAAATGTTCGTTGTAGAGAATTGGATTCTCAAAATGTATTAAATGTACAGTATAGAACTTATTAACACTATGGAAATTTATTTTTCTGATTTGGTCACGTGGGGCCCACCCGAGGAATTTTACATTTTGTGGGGCCATGAGTTCTGAAATTTTATGGATGAATGAGAGGGCGACACGTGGCACCCCAACAAGTGGTCTTGGACGAAAATGTTAAGGGTAAAATGGTCATTTACCATGGTGGAAGATAAGTCTTGCTAATTAAGAGCTTGAGATTGTTGACGAGTCGAGGGCCATTTGGCTTGATCCTATCATCCAATTAATACAAGTGTTTTTATCTAAGCCCTCCATTGTGTGTTATAAGCTTACTACTAGTGCAAGACTTGCCATTTAACACTTAGAAAAAAATCACACTAGTTGTTCTTCATGGAGTAGCTCTCGGCTTTGTTGAATATCCCACACAAAATTTTTGTGATTTTGATCCATTAGCCACAAGACTTTAACCCAATGTCCCCAAGGGTGTTGTAAGGTTATCTCAATAGAAAGATTTCGGAAAAACGGAGTTTTCACGTTAGTCATGGCGGAAACTATTGGAGTTCTTCAACTTTGAAGTTGGAACTTGAAGATGGGTTCTTCTTAGGCCTCTAAGGAGTGCTTGGAGCGGATTGGAGCCTAAGGAAATGAGCTAAGAATTGCTAAGGCGCGACTTTGGATCTTGGAAATTTTAAGGGCTTTGAAAGGTATAAATTTTGTCGTTTTAATAGTTAAGGCTTACTTATGATTGTAGCTATGGTTATTATGGCATGAGATATATAGTATGAGTATTGATAAGGATATTGGTTATTGGAACCCTAATCCGAAAACTAGCATGTTAGCCTTAAGACTACAATTCAAGTTGATTATTCGTTTAAGCCATCGCATGTTGTATAAGGAAGGAAATTGTAGTTGTTGAAGTTGTTTAGACTATATAACATGTTAGACCTTAGAACTTGGAATTGTAAAAAGAATTGGAAAGGACTTGTGTTGAGTCATTGTTGGTAGAATGACTAAGTAAGTATTGAACTACGCCATTATGAATTGTGGGGCGGAATTTTACGTATTGTAAGGCGTGTAATCCCTTTTGTTTGGTTGTTGTTTGGAGCCTTAAATGTGGCTTGTTGGTTATTGTATTCGGCCTTGAAAAAGGTGGCAAAGTGAGTAGAAACAAAGGAAGTGCTGCCCGATTTTCCGTAGAATTAGAGACCAAATACTTAGTATTATTCTACGTTAGAGACTAGGAGATTGATAGTCTTATTGTGACCATTATAGGTTGACACTTCTACGTACGGCGATCGGCTTAGCTTGTGGATTTAGCGAAAGGTATGTGAACTATCTCTCTTCTAGCATGATTCCTAAAGATAAAGAAAGTAGGTTCTACTCCTTAAATGATCCATTCCTTGGTTGTATTTGGATTGCCTAAAATAGAATTTGTTCTATGTACTTCCTTGATTGTACTTTGATGTTTAGATTGTAAGTTGTAGAATCCATTTTCTTGATGAAGTTTGGATTCTTAAAAGTGAAGGTATTTTTACTTAAAGTACATGTAGTCTTAAAAGGAAGTGGTTTCCAAATCTTTTGGCTAGGGCCTTAGTTCTAAAACCTAAAGGTCATTATAATGACTTTAGAAGTCAAAGGTGATTTACTTATTTGATTTAAAAGGAGAAATGACATGATTTAAGAGAAGTAACTTGTGTTAAGGGTGAAGTTACTTGAGGATTAAAAGTAGAAGAAAACTTGTTTTCTAACTATTAAGAGACTTGAAGTATGTTGAAGGTTAAGAACTTGAATTGTAAGTATGTGATACTTGGTTTTAATAGTATAAGTCTCTTGGTTATTGAAGGAATGGATCGTCTAAAACCATAAAGGGTTATAACGGCTTTATGGGAAGTTGGTTATAACGGCTTTATGGAAGGTTTTGAAAGTTGTCTATTTTGATTAATCGGCATAAGTTGCCTAGATTGTGAAAATTTGGAGTTACTTGATTTCAAGCTTTGAAATGAGTTTTCTAAAAGTGTAGTAACTTACTTTGAAAAATAGACACGCTGATACTACGGGTGTTAGTATCTTGGGGCTTTACATAGAAAGGAGTCTTTTATAAAAGAATATGCGTCACGTAGTACTTTGGCTTGATAAATTGAGAATTTGTCTAAGTGTGCCTTGATAAGTACTTTGACTTGTTAAAAGAGAATTATTCTATGTATGCCTTGATTAGTACTTTGGCTTGATAAATTGAGAATTTTTCTATTTGTGCCCGGATAAGTACTTTGGCTTGTTAAATGAGAATTTATTCTATTTGTGCCCTGATAAGTACTTTGGCTTGTTAAATGAGAATTTATTCTAATTGTGCCCTGATAAGTACTTTGGCTTGTTAAATGAGAATTTATCCTATGTGTGCCTTGATAAGTACTTTGGCTTGGTTAATTGAGAACTTGCCTATATGTCGGGTAATAGCCTTTGAGTCTGAAGTATTATGTTTTATTAAGTTCCGCGACTCTCGGTTGAAGAATTGGTGTCTTGTTGTAAGTTACTGGGACGTACCGACAGTGATGTGGGATTCCACGGGTATGCTTCCGTTACTTGTAGTACTTGGGTTAAATTCTCGGATTTTTATAGAAGACATGGTAGTGCTTATGTCTTGTTTGATGGTCGGTCGAGATAGGGTAAGAGTATAAGTGAGGGTAAACCCCGAGACGATGTACCATACTCCGGGTAAGAGTATAAGTGAGGGTAAACCCCAGAACCTTCGTACCACCCGCTTTATGTGTTGTTTGTGGCCGGTTGAGATAGGGTAAGAGTATAAATGAGGGCAAGCCCAGGCGTTATACCACCTTCTCGGGTAAGAGTATAAATGAGGGCAAGCCCAGGCGTTATACCGCTTTACCACCTCATTCGAGTCGAGTATAAATGAGGGTAAACCCCAAGCGTTATACCACTGCTCGTTTGCCTACTTGGCGTCTGATTTTAGAACACGTGGGACTTGGTGTTCATGTATGCCTATTGGTGCTATGTTATATCATGGATCACGGCGGTGAGGAAGGATTCCACGGGCATGATTGATATTATGGCGTGAGACCCATAGTTATATTTGAATAGTGACTTTGAGGGCTGCGTCCACGACTTGATATTACCGCTTATGTATTGTATCGTAGGTTGGCTATCATACATGTCTCTGCTTTGTTTAGATCATATTGTCACGACCGACCGGGATCGCGATCGGTGCCCTACACAGGCACCTACGAGTAAACATCGAGAGAAAATCAGCGGAACATACATGAAACTTATAAATAAAACATCGGAATGTCAACAAGTTAGCCGATAGGGCTCCCTTCCGAGACATATATAAAAACAACCAAAGCGGTTGCCTCGCTTTCTTTTACAAACTGACCCGATATGTGACTACAGAACTCTAAGAGTGTTAACATAACCACTGTGGCGGGACAAGGCCCCGCGTACCCCTGAATATACATAGCCATGACAACTCCGGAACATTGGAGCCATCTCAAAATGCTGAACCAGGATCCTAAGCTCGCGGATCCATTACTATGTACCTAAACCTGCGGACATGAACGCAGCCCCCCGAAGGGGTCGATGCAACAGTGCGAATATGGAGCGAAATAACGTCTGAAGAAGCAGATCATAAGCGTACAAAGAATGACAAGGACAAGTATAAAAATACATACGGATCTGCCGTGTCATTACCACATGAACTTAATTTCACATCAATATCTTTTCCATTCCATTAAGAGTTATAGCCATATCTTACGTACTTACTTAGGAGAAGTCATTAAGTTCATTTCTATCTAACTTACTTATCTTTCATAACATAGTCCGGCCCACTACGGAGGGACACATATATTACCCGGCCCAACCGGGCGCGATCGATCACGCGATATCAAAGCATGCGTGGAATCCTCATCACCATCGACATCTAAAGAGTGTAAAACATAACCATGGGTCTCACGCCCATAAAATCAATCAAAACAGGTGGTATAACGCCGGGGCTTGCCGCCATTTATACTCTTACGGAGAAGGTGGTAAGCGGGGTATAACGTCTTGGGGCTTGCCTCATTTATACTCTCTTACCTGGAGAAGGTGGTATAACGTCTTGGGGCTTGCCCTCATTTATACTCTTACCCTATCTCGGCCGGTCGTCAAATAACACATAAAGCGGGTGGTACAGCGTCTTGGGATTTACCCTCACTTATACTCTTACCACGGAGAAGGTGGTATAACGTCTTGGGGCTTGCCTCCATTTATACTCTTACCCTAACTCAATGGCCATCATACATAACATAAGCACTACTGACTTATCATACATAACATAAGCACTACGGCTTATCATACATAATATAAGCAAGTTAAGAAATCCCTAACTTCTTATTAGCTTGTTCATATACACTCTCATTTTTGTTTACTTAAGGCACTAACATGTCATTATAAAATCCGAATTTAACCCAACGTACTACGTGCCTCTACTCCTTTAAAATGATTCTCTTTCAAATAAAACTTCCAAGATACTAATAACCGTAGTATCAAGTCATATCTACTTTTCACGACAAGTCACAATGCTTTTAGAAATACAATTATAGGCTTCTAAATCAAGTGACTTCTTTCTTTAAAACCTTAAGCAATTGGTACCTTTAAAACAATTTTGCCCTTCTTTATTTCAAATCATTACTTTGCTTACAATACTGAAGAAAACCATTCTTTTAAATCTTCCATAAAGTTGTTATAACCAACTTCCCATAAAGCCGTTATAACTCTTTATTTCTTAGACGAATTCATTCATTTGATAACCAAGAAACTTATACTTCAATTCAAATCACATAGCTTTCAAAATACTTCAAGTCTCTTAACTTTTAGGAAAACCGGTTTCTTAACTTAGAATGGCAAGAAATCAATACTTTCCAAATCAAGTATTCTATACTTTTAAATCAATTCATTTCTCCTTTAAGAATCAAGTCTCCTAACTTGACAAATAAAGTCTCCTAACCTGTTAACAATTTGCGGTCCATAGTCTGAAAACTTCATACGTAAATTCTTATAAATTAAGTAACATATACTTGGTGCGTTGTGAATAAGTTATACTTATTTATAACTATCTTAATCAAGTAGCCATGATCTAGAAAATGTAATACAATTTTGTCTTATCTTAGCTTCATGCGGATGGAGAATTCTACTTGTTTTAACACAATTAATTGTCATTACATTTTCATTTATTAACGCTGCAATGGCTTGTTCGATACTTATTCTTATTAGTGACGTAAATAAGCCAAGTCAACTAGGCTCCAAAATACCTCCTAACCACTCTTACCAACAACCCCATAAGACTTGGTAAGAACTTAGGATAACTTATGCATAACCTTTACGTGAGTAAATCGACATACATACCTCTTAACTTCTAAGAGTAGAAGGAATCATGAAATAGTACTACATGTATATTCCATACATAGAATCATGTCAAAAGAAGGAAGAGGTTCACATACCTCGCGACGATTATCGACAAGTAGCAAAAAGCTCCAAAGTACTTCCACCTTGAGCTATTCCATTCTTCAAGTAGGATACGCTATACTTAGTACATCAACCTATAATGGTCACCATACGTCCATTAACCTCTTACTTCATCGTAGAATATTCTAGGTGCTAAGTTGCTAAATTCTACGGAAAATCGGACGACAACATCACGACCGAACCGGGCGTGGTGGTGCCTTACCCCGGGCACCCTAGTGATACAACATCAGAGAAAATCAGCGGAAATAAAAACATGAACATGAATTAAGAGGCATGATAAATAAACATGCCAACCAAAATAGTTGCCTTCAGTATATATACATAAATACCCGAACAGTTATCCTTTTACGGACTCATCCCACAGCGATTACTGCAGACCTGCAAGTGACAACAACTATGACGGGGCGGGCGCCATACCCACGAATGTACAGAACCTACGGACTCGGGTAACATACAAAGTTAAGCCTCGAAGGAACGGAGCTTCAACACGCTGAAATGTGATCCTATAAGCGGGGATAGGCGGTCGATGTACCTTTACTGCGGCATGAACGCGGCCGAAGGAGTCGATCTGACAGTACCAAGTATGTGAAAGCGTAAAATCACGTAAATGAAATCATAATAGTCTATATAAAGCGGGAGACATGTATGATAACAAACTACGATTCCACAACATAAAAGCGATCATGTCAAGTCGGGGACTCACGCCAAAGTCATCCTCATGCCCGTGGAACTCCTTCCGCCGCTGCCGTGATCTAGGTACAAATCATGTGATACGTATAACGGGTCTCGGCCCATCTTATGGACCTAATATAGAAGCGTGTGGAATACATTCCGGATGAACCGTAGTCAGTGAAATACATTCCGGATGAGCCGGTAGTCAAGTGAAATACATTCGGATGAGCCGTAGTCAAGTGAAATACATTCCGGATGAACCGGTAGTCAAGTGAAATACATTCGGATGAACCGGTAGTCAAGTGAAATACATTCCGGATGAACCGGTAGTCAAGTGAAATACATTCGGATGAGCCGGTAGTCAAGTGAAATACATTCGGATGAGCCGGTAGTCAAGTGAAATACATTCGGATGAACCGTAGTCAAGTGAAATACATTCCGGATGAACCGGTAGTTGAGTAGAACACAATACTTGCACAAGGCTATCACACGTAACATGGTCAAGTTTCATAACAAAAGCATAGGTAAGTTATACACAACTCAAGGTACTTTCATTTTATGTCAAAGTCCGGATTTTAACCCTAAAGTACTACGTATGTTAAATTCCTTTTAAGATCCATTTCTTTTACAAAGGTCACCCGATACCCGTAGTATAAAATTAGAGTGACTAACATTGTTAAGTAAACCAAAATGCTTTCCTTTGTAAAATCAAGTAACAACCTTATCTTCCAAACGTTCAAGTTTGCCTAATTTCAAATGCTCAAGTTTCTCATTTTAGAAAAGGTTTCGTAGTTCATAGGTTTAATCCTTTAAAACATAATGTTCCTTTAAACGTTTTGAGAAACATATGTCTTATATGTGAGTAGGTTATTCTTGTTTATAATCAATCTTATTAAGCAGCCATGATCTAGGAAATGTAATATCATTTTGTCTCATCTTAGCTTACATGCGGATGGAGGTTTCTCTTGTTTTAATACCATACTTCATTATTCAATACATTTTCCTTTATTAACGCCGCAGATGGTTTGTCGATACTCATTCGATTTAGAAATCGATAAAACATTATTTCCTTTTAAAACCAAGTACTCATTACTCACGAATGAGGTTTCACACTTTAACAAAATTCATATCAATACCATTAAGTCAAGTCTCTTATCTTACAAAAATCGATAAACCATTCTTTTATCACTCTTAAGGCGTTATACCTAACTTCCCGTAAGCTAGTACAACTCTTATGTTTTCAAAGCCGGTATTACTCTTCTTTAAAAAAAGGTCTTTTGAAACACTTCAAGTTCTTTATTACTACACATCAAATCCGTTATAAGTCAAATCGTTACCACTTTGAAACCACAAAGCATTTTCTTACCTACGTAAAGTTGTTATAACCAACTTCCCATAAAGCGTTATAACACTTTATGTTTCAAACCAATCAAATACATGAAACACGTATGCGTCTACCGTACTACATAGTTATACATATCATGCTAGAACAGATAGGAAGAGGTTCACATACCTCGCGACGATTATCGACTAATAGCAAAATGCTCCAGTACCTCAAACCGTCGGCTACTCCTTAAGCCAAGTAGATCACGCCATACGTAGTACTTGACCTATAGAGGCCTGGCGCCTATTAACATCCTAGATCTCAACGTAGAATATTACATAGAAAATTGGAAGACCTCCCGGCAGCGTTAATCTCCTCCTATCGAGGCCGGCTACCAGCCAACCGGGGGTTTGCGTCTAAGGGCGTGTACAATTCTACTCACGATAATGCTACAAGTCTCTTATGTCTGATCTATGTAATTCTGATTCGATTCTCTTATTTAAATTGGGCTTAAGTCGCAAGACATTGCGTAAGTATTATTCAGCTTAAGTCAAAAGACATTGCGGACAACTATGTTCAATTCTATATATAGTATACTTCAACTATATATTCCAACAATATGTAATTTCCAATTACAATAGAAGGTCAAGAGTGTTTACCTCGATAAGCCCAAAATTATCCGAGTTTATATGTCGATCTGAGCAGGTTTAACTCCTACTCGTGCGCTCAACCCGCTCCAAACAACCCTTAGAAGTTCTAACCAACTTCTACTTAAAACTTCAACTACGGGTGAAGATTTACTTAGGTTTCGTTTTTGTGGTGAGGAAGTACAATAGTATTTTACGGGCTTTTGTATAAGTGTAACCTTGGGAAAACTATAAGGCATTTGGGCAGGTATTTGGGCATTATAACAATACTTGGAGAGTATTTCTATACCACAAAAGGGGTATTTATACGAGACAACTATCTTTGGGGTACCCACGGCAGAAACACCTGAGGAGGGGTGGCTCTCGGCGAGGGCTCTCGAAGGGGAGGGTGTGGTGGGCCAGCTCGAGGAGAGGAGTATTTTGAGACTTAGATAGATTGCTCAAGTTTTTTTGGATGAAGAAAGTCTTGACTAGAGGGTATTTATAGGTCAAGTGAAGGCGACCAATGGCCAAGATGAAGACAAGTGTCTTTGCAAGTGTAGGGCTAGATTTCAACCATGTGGACCTTATCCATCTACCACACAACTTGCACAAAATATCCTACCAACTAAAGTAGCCCAAAATCGTCCATTAAGCGCCGCTCCGAGGCGATGTGAGGTGACACTTGTCACCCTCCGTTGATCCAAAATGTTCGTCTCTCGGAAAAATCCATAAAAATTATTAATGACATAGCGCAATTTTCCTACGAAGTCGTGGAAGCGTTTCGTCAAAACGACTCTGTCGGGTGTTGTGTACAAATTTCGAAACTAGCCAACTTTAAGGCTCAAATTATAATACGTGCGGCGCTCACGCATACTCTGGAAATACGGGTATAACATTCTCCCCTCGCGAAACATTCGTCGAATGTTCCTTCTCAAGACGGATAATTATAAAGTTCTTCTAACAAGTTGCCAGCGCCACGTACGAAATAACACGTACGCAAATACTTATATCCAGTCCACGAGGAAACACCTCTAACATCACAAACTTTTGTCACTTTGCGCGAGGTTCTAGTGTCACTCCGTGACCAACATATGGTGCGGATGCGTCACGATCCACGAGGTCAAAAAATATACATCCTTCGCACCTTCTCCCTTTACAAGAAATGATCACACACGCGTTCACTTCTCCTATCTCGTTGTACCGCTTCTCGAACACTCGAACTCCTTCTAGTATCAGTACCACACTTCGTCAGCGTTTACGTTTTCCGATACTCGGAGTCACCACCTCCAACTTGGTTATCTTACTAGCCTCAATCTTCCTAAGGCCATTCCGGCCTTCACGATCGCTTTTGGTCGAACACACCCACGAACTCATCGATGGTCAACTAAACTTGGGCCTAGCACCCTCGTGACCCTACCACTGGCGGGACCACCCGGTGACCCCACCTCGAAGCAGTGCGGGTTGGCCCGCACAGCCCCAACCCGACCACTGTCGCGCGACTCTTGTTCTCGACCGGAACAATCTTGCTAAATCACATCATGAAAGATACCACTTTCATTTACCCAACCAGGACTTATCACACAATACATTCTAGGCATAAAATGCACTCGACAAGGATCACTCGCAAAATCTTGTACTCAAGGCGGCTTACATCTAAGGTCTGTTGTAATATTCTAAGGTTCATCATTTTCTCACCCCAGACTTACCCTTTTTCCCCAACGGGTTCCTAAATCACATTTTAGCACAAAGCTATCCGAACATAACACTTAACACATTAACATATCATCAAAACATACAAGCCTCTAGAGGGTTAAGGATATACCTGAAGCTACCGCTCCACTCTAATCATAAGTCTGCCCTGCAGGGTGCATAACTGTAGAAGGTGATGAACACGCTTGCGATCCGTGAGGTTGCGCCAGCTGCGGTACCTCTCTGTAAGCCACAGTCTCTCGTCACATGGCCACAGCGGCGCGAGTGAAACAAACACGATAAAAAGCGACATTCCCAGGATGATGTTTGCCACATCGTGCACACCGAGGGACATGAATCCTGGCTAGCACTCACGTATACTGTGAACGGAAGCCACGGAGCTCGACCAGCTCGAATACCTGAGCGTCACGAAGGCGAGAGGACCACTCTGTACTGGCGGAGGTACATAACTAGACTGCTGCTGAGGCGGTCCGCCTCGAAAATTACCAAAGGACCCTGCTGTTTTGGCCTCTTACCTGTGATCTCGGTCATTCCGTCGACCTCTCCGTGCCTCGCATCCTAGTGCATGAGCTTGCGTGCGGGCAATGTCCATGCGGTGAAAAGAGCTACACCCGTACAAGCCTCGCCAAGTAATCATCTAGCCGGTGGCGTAGCGGTGTACTCTGTCCTCCATATCGGCTACTCTGGCGGAACATACCGAGCTAATGAGTCGAACTCCACATTGTACTCTCTAACCGTCCGCGATCCCGCCTCAGCGTCAAAAATTGCCGGCCCAAGCCCTCGCCATTTGTGGGGGCAAGAAATGTGCAAGAAAAGCCCTTGAGAACTTCGTCCCAAACGGTGGAAGTGCATGCTCTTCCGGACAACTCCGCGAATCAAACGATCAGCTGCGATATCCACGCGGTGATGCGAACCCAATACCACCGACTCGCCTGAGACTCGATCACTCTCATGATCCGTGTGGCTGTCGGATAAACTCTGAGGTCATCCTCGGCTCGATCCATAGAACATCGGCGGGCTCACTCGAGAAAGTCACGTAGCCTCAAACATGCGCTCGGGGGTGAACTACGGGTGCTCTGGTGCAGGCTGCTGCATCAACCTATCCTCATATCGCCACGACCACGGCGATGGGGCCATCTCTTTGTACCCATCTCATCTGCTCCGGTGGGGTGGAGGCTCAGTCTTGTAGTCTCGGACCAGCTGCTGCGACTCTAAACTCTCTTTGAAGGCGGCGTCGTAAAACTCGCCGTCGAAGCACAATCTCAGTCTTGGCCGGGCTGCGCCTCGTACTCCTCGGTATCCCACTAACGACTCCTCATTGTCTTGCCCGTACGGGCACAGGTTGCACGCGGAGGCATAGCGGTAAAGCAAAGGAATACGTCGGAGGGTCCAACTTATCACTGGCTCAGGGCACGATCTCGGAATGAGAAGAATGGAAACCAATCCTAAATGTCCTATAGCCTCACGATTATAGATGTGGTGCACAACACACGATAATCAAGACTCTACTAGACACGATGCGTAGACACTTTCCGAGGACTAAGCGCTCGATACCACTTTTGTCACGACCGAACCGGGCGCGTGGTCGTGCCTACCGGGCACCTGGTGATACAACATCGAGAAAATCAGCGGAAATAAAAATATGAACATGAATTAAGAGGAATGATAAATAAGCAGGCCAACCAAAATAGTTGCCTTGGTATATATACATAAATACCGAGCTTATCCTTTACGGACTGCATCCACACGGTACTCTACAGACCTCTGAAGTGACAACAACTATGACGGGACAGGGGCCGCCATACCACGAATGTACAAGAACCTACACTCGGGGTAACATACCAAAGATAAGCCTCGAAGGAACGGAGCTTCCAACACCTGAAATGTGATCCTATAAGCGGGGATCGGCGATCGATGTACCTTTACTGCGGCATGAACGCAGCCCGAAGGAGGTCGATCTAACAGTACCAAGTATGTGAAAGCGTAAAATCGTAAATGAAATCATAATAGTCTATATAAAGCGGGAGACATGTATGATAACCAAACTACGATTCACAACATAAAAGCGATCATGTCAAGTCGGGGACTCACGCCTCAAAGTCATCCCTGCCCGTGGAACTTCTTCCTCACCGCCGTGATCTAGGTACAAATCATGTGATACGTATAACGGTCTCGGCCCATCTTATGGACCTAATATAGAAAGCGTGTGGAATACATTCCGGATGAACCGGTAGTCAAGTGAAATACATTCCGGATGAGCCGTAGTCAAGTGAAATACATTCGGATGAGCCGGTAGTCAAGTGAAATACATTCCGGATGAGCCGGTAGTCAAGTGAAATACATTCGGATGAACCGATAGTCAAGTGAAATACATTCGGATGAGCCGTAGTCAAGTGAAATACATTCGGATGAGCCGGTAGTCAAGTGAAATACATTCCCGGATGAACCGGTAGTCAAGTGAAATACATTCCCGGATGAACCGGTAGTTGAGTAGAACACAATACTTGCACAACAAGGCTATCACACGTAACATGGTCAAGTTTCATAACAAAAGCATAGGTAAGTTATACACAACTCAAGGTACTTTCATTTTATGTCAAAGTCCGGATTTTAACCCTAAAGTACTACGTACGTTAAATTCCTTTTAAGTTCCCTTTGTTTTACCAAGGTCACGATACGTAGTATAAAATTAGAGTGACTAACATTGTTAAGTAAACCAAAATGCGTTCCTTTGTAAAATCAAGTAACAACCTTATCTTCCAAACGTTCAAGTTTGCCTAATTTCAAATGCTCAAGTTTCTCATTTTAGAAAAGGTTTCGTAGTTCATAGGTTTAATCCTTTAAAACATAATGTTCCTTTAAACGTTTTGAGAAACATATGTCTTATATGTGAGTAGGTTATTCTTGTTTATAATCAATCTTATTAAGCAGCCATGATCTAGGAAATGTAATATCATTTTGTCTCATCTTAGCTTCTATGCAGATGGAGGTTTCTACTGTTTTTAATACCATACTTCATTATTCAATACATTTTCCTTTATTAACGCTGCAGTGGTTTGTTGATACTCATTCTGATTTCCGAAATCAGTAAAACATTATTTCCTTTTAAAACCAAGTACTCATTACTCACGAATGAGGTTTCACACTTTTAACAAAATTCATATCAATACCATTAAGTCAAGTCTCTTATCTTCTAAAAATCAGTAAACCATTCTTTTTATCACTCTTAAGACGTTATACCTAATTTTCCATAAGCTAGTACAACTCTTATGTTTTCAAAGCCAGGTATTACTCTTCTTTCAAAAGAAAAGGTCTTTTTGAAACACTTCAAGTTCTTTATTACTACACATCAAATCCGTTATAAGTCAAATCAGTTACCCTTTGAAACCACAAAGCATTTTCTTACCTACATAAAGCTGTTATAACCAACTTCCCATAAAGCCGTTATAACACTTTATGTTTCAAACCAATCAAATACATCAAACACATGTACGTCTACCGTACTACATAGTTATACACATATCATGCTAGAACAGATAGGAAGAGGTTCACATACCTCGCGACGATTATCGACTAATAGCAAAATGCTCCAAGTACCTCAAACCGTCGGCTACTCCTTAAGCCAAGTAGATCACGCCATACGTAGTACTTCAACCTATAGAGGCCACAGCGCCTATTAACATCCTAGATCTCAACGTAGAATATTACATAGAAAATTCGGCACCTCCCCATGCGGCGTTAATCTCTCTCTATCGAGGCGGCTACCAAGCCAACCGAGGGGTTTGCACGTCTAACAGGGCGTGTACAATTCTACTCACGATAATGCTACACAAGTCTCAGTAATACGATCTATGTAATTACTGATTCGATTCTCTTATTTAAATTCGGGCTTAAGTCGCAAGACATTGCAGTAAGTATTATTCGGGCTTAAGTCAAAAGACATTGCAAGACAACTATGTTCAATTCTATATATAGTATACTTCAACTATATATTCCAACAATATGTAATTTCCAATTACAATAGAAGGTCGAGTGTTTACCTCGATAAGCCCAAAATTATCCGAGTTTATATGTCGATCTGAGCAAGGTTTAACTCCTACTCAGTGCGCTCAACCCGCTCCAAACAACCCTTAGAAGTTCTAACCAACTTCTACTTAAAACTTCAACTACGGGTGAAGATTTACTTAGGTTTTCGTTTTTGTGACTGAGGGAAGTACAATAGTATTTTCTGGGCTTTTGTATAAGTGTAACCTTGGGAAAACTATAAGGTATTTGGGCCAAGGTATTTGGGAATTATAACAATACTTGGAGAGTATTTCTATACCACAAAGGGGTATTTATACGAGACAACTATGCAGTGGGTACCCCACGGCAAAACACCACAAAGGAGGGGTGGCTCGCCAAGGGCTCTCAAAGGGGGAGGTGTGGTGGGCGAAAGCTCGAGGAGAGGGAGTATTTTGAGACTTAGATAGATTGCTCAAGTTTTTTTGGATGAAGAAAGTCTTCAACTAGAGGGGTATTTATAGGTCAAGTGAAGGCCAACCAATGGCCAAGATGAAGACAAGTGTGGTGCAAGTGTAGGGCTAGATTTCAACCATGTGGACCTTATCCATCTACCACACAACTTGCACAAAATATCCTACCAACTAAAGTAGCCCAAAATCGTCCATTAAGCCGCCCACTCAAGGCCAATGTGAGGGTGACACTTGTCACCCTCCCGTTGGTCCAAAATGTTTCGTCTCTCGGAAAAATCCGCAAAAATTATTAATGACATAGCCGCAATTTTCCCTACGAAAGCTGTGGAAACGTTTCGTCGAAAAACGACTCTAATCGGGTGTTGTGTACAAATTTCGAAACTAGCCAACTTTAAGGCTCAAATTATAATACGTACGCGCTCACGTACATACTCTGGAAATACGGGGTATAACAAGCACCTCCTTTGTTTTTACTAACTTTGCCACCTTTTTCAAGGCCGAATACAATAACCAAACAACCTCAATTGGCTCACAACAATATAGAAGGTATTCCAATGCAAATGAATAACTAAACAGCCCCAATTGGCTCACAATTTAGAAAGTAGTTCAATACAATTGAATAACAAACTAAAAGTCCAAATTCGGCCACCTTGAGTTCAACCATACCAATTCTTATCAAATTTCCATTTCAATCCAAATTGGTAGCATAACATGATATCAAGTCGCATTTGATTATAACAATCCACAATCTCTAAGTAGGTAACATGCGACGATTTCTAATAAACGACCAATTAGTAATCCAATTTTCAAGTGGCTAATATAACATTTCGAATTTAGCTACAAGCACTCCAAAATACTTATAAACTTCAACTTAACCATTTCATGCTAGCAACATGTAAAGCTAACAATAACAAATAAAAATAATCTTGTAACACTTTCAAAGAACAAGATTATACCTCAACGAATTGTAATCCAATCTTCAAAACCGAAGTTGCTCCTTAGCAACCTAGAGCCTCATCAAGACACCTCAATCCGCTCCTTGAGACCCTTAGAACCACACCAACAACTTTCCTTCAAACCTTCAATCCAAAACCTAGAAAGTCTCTAGGTTTTCACTTTGCGACTAACCCGAAAACTATCTTTTTCCGGGATTTTTCTATTGAGATACAATCACAATACACTTAGGAACCTTGGTTTAAAGTGGGGAGATTATTGGACATGGTACAAAAAAAAATTTCTTTCTTGTGGAACCCAACCCGAGAGCACCCTAAGTGGAGTCTTCAAATTCTTGGAAATTTTTCTAAGTGTTGGACAAGGTCTTGCTACTAGTAGTATAATAAAGGAACATGGAGGGTCAAGATGTGTACAATTGGGTGGCTAGGATGAAGTCTTACTAAATATCAAGACTAAAGTGGGGTCATTGACTTGGTCAATATTGTCAAGCTCTCTACATTGTAAGACTATGGTCAATGACCATCTTGGCCATGCCTAAAAATCGTCCAAGGCATTTCTATGTGGGGTGACACGTGTCGCCCTCCCATTCGTCACAACAAAACGTTTTCCGAAAATTTCATAATTCCGATAAAATTTTTACAAGTCTCAAATCTTAACCTGTGAGTTCTTACGTGCGTTCTTACACCATATCCCGTAAATACGGGTGTAACATTCTTCCCCTTAGAAATATTCGTCCTCGAATGTTCTTTGAGTCAAACTTATAATTACCGACATAGTATCTGTCACAACCTCACATACCAACAATGCCACACATGGCCCTAATACTGTACACGCATACTCGTCCATCTTAAGCCCAAAAGAGATTATCTTTCGTACTTCCAACTCATACTAGCATACATACATAACTTCCATACCGATTCTGCCTCAAATCTTTGGAGTAACTCTATAAAACAATATAAGGCCATTTAGGCTTTCATGACTTCGGTGGAACGCGTCCACGAACCCAGAAACAATTAACTAAACTTGGGCCTTGCGCCGTGACTGTCACGAGCGGAACTACTACCAACCGATCCCACTCCATTCCAGGCCATGGGAGACCTGAACAGTCCTCAACCCGACTCAGCGTCGCACTTAACTC
The DNA here is from genome assembly GCA_029844215.1 of Przewalskia tangutica. NCBI lineage: Eukaryota > Viridiplantae > Streptophyta > Magnoliopsida > Solanales > Solanaceae > Przewalskia > Przewalskia tangutica. The sequence continues at coordinate 114,848,126 of CM056727.1, forward strand.
TTATCCTTGGTCTGACTTAAAATCTTATTGCCAGAGAAAACCTTATACATCTAAGGTCTCGGCAGTTATCAATATTCTTAGGCTCGCAATTTCCATGCTCCCAGCCTATCTTATCAGCCCCCCAGTAAACGGGTACAATATCTTCTCACAAAACCATAACCATGTTGTCTCGATCACAACAACCATTATTTACTCTATACAGGCCTCATCCGTATAATCTTCTTAAGCTTACTACACAACTTAATCTATTAACATGACATTCCGTTAGGTTCCTTAATATGGCTTCTTAAGGGTTCACTACCCTATCAGACAGCTCATCCTTTCCCAATTATCTCGAAATAAAACACAAAACCTTGGCGAAAATTCATTAACTATTCCATACCTTCCCGGTATCTAGTTAGTCTTTACCGATTCCTGGTAATCTAAAATCATTCTAGGCAACACGCGTCGACCTCATACATAACTCCGTATAGATGTATGTCACAATACCGACTATACTATAATCATTACCAACACAGTTACGCAATCCACAACATCTTTCCCGGTCATCACGCTTTCTCAGCAGAACAACATAACACGTTGGGAGGGACGACCCTAACAACACGACTCTATCGCACGATCTCGAGTGAGAAGAATGAAACCAATCCTAAATGTCCTGCAGCCTCACGATTATAGATGTGGTGCACAACACACCGATAATCAAGACTCTACTAGACACGTCTGTAGACACTTTCCGAGGACTAAGCGCTCGATACCACTTTTGTCACGACGACCCGGGACACGATCGTGCCCTACACGGGCACCCTTACGAGTAAACATCGAGAAAATCAGCGGAACATACATGAAACTTATAAATAAAACATCGAAGTAATACAACAGTTAGCCGATAGGGCTCCTTCCAAGACATATATAAAAACAACCAAGCTTGCCTTTCTTTTTACAAAGCGACCCACAATATGTGACTACGGACTCTAAGAGTGTTAACATAACCAGTGGTGGGACAAGGCCCCGCTGTACTTCGAATATACATAGTCATGACAACTCGGAACATTGGAGCCATCTCAAAATCTTTGAACCAGGATCCTAAGCTCGCGGATCCATAATCGTAATACCTAAACTGCGACATTTAACGCGGCTCAAGAAGTCGATAACAAAAATTGCGAATATGGAGCGAAATAACGTCTGAAAGCAGATCATAAGCGTACAAAAGAATGACAAGGACAAGTATAAAAATACATACGGATCCTACCGTGTCATTACCACTTATGAACTTAATTTCACATCAATATCTTTTCCATTCCATTAAGAATTATAGCCATATCTTACGTACTTACTTAGGAGAAGTCATTAAGTTCATCTCTATCTAACTTACTTATCTTTCATAACATAGTCCGCCACTACGGAGGACACATATACTACCCTACCAAACCGACGCGATCGATCACACCAATATCAAAGCATGCGTGGAATCCTCATCACCGCCGATACTAAAGAGTGTAAAACATAACCATGGGTCTCACGCCCATAAAATCAATCAAAGCAGGTGGTATAACGTGCGGGGCTTGCCTCATTTATACTCTTACCTGGAGAAGGTGGTAAAAGGGGTATAACGTCTTGGGCTTGCCCTCATTTATACTCTTACCGGAGAAGGTGGTATAACGTCTTGGGGCTTGCCCTCATTTATCTCTTACCCTATCTCGACCGGTCGTCAAATAATACATAAAGCGGTGGTACAGCTTGGGATTTACCCTCACTTATACTCTTACCACGGAGAAGCGGTATAACGTCTTGGGGCTTGCCCTCATTTATACTCTTACCCTAACTCAACGGCCATCATACATAACATAAGCACTACCGACTTATCATACATAACATAAGCACTACCGGCTTATCATACATAATATAAGCAAGTTAAGAAATCCCTAACTTCTTATTAGCTTGTTCATATACACTCTCATTTTTGTTTACTTAAGGCACTAACATGTCATTATAAAATCCGGGAATTTAACCCAACGTACTACGTGCCTCTACTCCTTTAAAATGATTCTCTTTCAAATAAAACTTCCAAGATACTAATAACCGTAGTATCAAGTCATATCTACTTTTCACGACAAGTCACAATGTTTTTTAGAAATACAATTATAGGCTTCTAAATCAAGTGACTTCTTTCTTTAAAACCTTAAGCAATTGGTACCTTTAAAACAATTTTGCCCTTCTTTATTTCAAATCATTACTTTGCTTACAATACTGAAGAAAACCATTCTTTTAAATCTTCCATAAAGTTGTTATAACCAACTTCCCATAAAGCCGTTATAACTCTTTATTTCTTAGACGAATCCATTCATTTGATAACCAAGAAACTTATACTTCAATTCAAATCACATAGCTTTCAAAATACTTCAAGTCTCTTAACTTTTAGGAAAACCAGTTTCTTAACTTAGAATGGCAAGAAATCAATACTTTCCAAATCAAGTATTCTATACTTTTAAATCAATTCATTTCTCCCTTTAAGAATCAAGTCTCATTACTTGAAAAATAAAGTCCCTTAACCTTTTAACAATTTGAGGTCCATAGTCTTAAAACTTCATACGTAAATTCTTATAAATTAAGTAACATATACTTGGTGCGTTGTGAATAAGTTATACTTATTTATAACTATCTTAATCAAGTAGCCATGATCTAGAAAATGTAATACAATTTTGTCTTATCTTAGCTTCTACAGATGGAGAATTCTACTTGTTTTAACACAATTAATTGTCATTACATTTTCCTTTATTAACGCTGCAATGGCTTGTTCGATACTTATTCTTATTAGATGTCAGTAAATTAGCCAAGTCAACTTGGCTCCAAAATACCTCCTAACGACTCTTACCAACATCCCCATAAGACTTGGTAAGAACTTAGGATAACTTATGCATAACCTTTACGTAGAGTAAATCGACATACATACCTCTTAACTTCTAAGAGTAAGGAATCATGAAATAGTACTACATGTATATTCCATACATAGAATCATGTCAAAAGAAGGAAGAGGTTCACATACCTCGCGACGATTATCGACAAGTAGCAAAAGCTCCAAAGTACTTCCACCTTGAGCTATTCCATTCTTCAAGTAGGATACGCTATACTTAGTACATCAACCTATAATGGTCACCATCGTCCATTAACCTCTTACTTCACGTAGAATATTCTAGGTGCTAAGTCGCTAAATTCTACGGAAAATCGGACAAGACCTCCTTTGTTTTTACTAACTTTGCCACCTTTTCAAGGCCGAATACAATAACCAAATAGCCTCGATTGGCTCACAACAATATAGAAGGTATTCCAATGCAAATGAATAACTAAACAGCCCAATTGGCTCACAATTTAGAAAGTAGTTCAATCTGATTGAATAACAAACTAAAAGTCCAAATTCGGCCACCTTGAGTTCAACCATACCAATTCTTATCAAATTTCCATTTCAATCCAAATTGGTAGCATAACATGATATCAAGTCGCATTTGATTATAACAATCCACAATCTCTAAGTAGGTAACATGCGACGATTTCTAATAAACGACCAATTAGTAATCCAATTTTCAAGTGGCTTATATAACATTTCGAATTTAGCTACAAGCACTCCAAAATACTTATAAACTTCAACTTAACCACTTCATGCTAGCAACATGTAAAGCTAACAATAACAAATAAAAATAATCTTGTAACACTTTCAAAGAACAAGATTATACCTCAACGAATTGTAATCCAATCTTCAAAACCGAAGTTGCTCCTTAGCAACCTAGAGCCTCATCAAGACACCTCAATCCGCTCCTTGAGACCCTTAGAACCACTCCAACAACTTTCCTTCAAACCTTCAATCCAAAACCTAGAAAGTCTCTAGGTTTTCACTTTGCGACTAACCCGAAAACTATCTTTTTTCGGGATTTTTCTATTGAGATACACTCACAATACACTTAGGAACCTTGGTTTAAAGTGGGGAGATTATTGGACATGGAACAAAAAAAATTTTCTTTCCTGTGGAACCCAACCCGAGAGCACCCTAAGTGGAGTCTTCAAATTCTTGGAAATTTTTCTAAGTGTTGAACAAGGTCTTGCTACTAGTAGTATAATAAAGGAACATGGAGGGTCAAGATGTGTACAATTGGGTGGCTAGGATGAAGTCTTACTAAATATCAAGACTAAAGTGGGGTCATTGACTTGGTCAATATTGTCAAGCTCTCTACATTGCAAGACTATGGTCAATGACCATCTTGGCCATGCCTAAAAATCGTCCAAGGCATTTCTATGGGGGGGTGACACGTGTCGCCCTCCCATTAACACAACAAAACGTTTCAAAATTTCATAATTAGATAAAATTTTTACAAGTCTCAAATCTTAACACCGTGAGTTCTTACGTGCGTTCTACACCATGTCCCGTAAATACGGGTGTAACGATTATGATTTCATTACGATTTCATCGTTCACATACTTGGTACATTCTTCGCATCGACTCCTTCGGGCCGCGTTCATGCCGCAGGTTTAGTTACGCTGTTTGGTGATCGGCAGGTGTAGGATCCTGCTCAGGGTTTTTGGATAGCTCCCTCTGTCCAGGAGTTTATCTTTTTGGTATATATCCTTGATGCAGTGCTTTATACAGCTTTGGGTGCGGGCCTTGTCGTCATATTTCGATTTAACTCCAGAGTGCGTATTCATATGTGGGATTGGACTCGTTATGCGGTGTAGTGTCTTTTGTTTATGTATATTATATGGCAGCCTAGTCGGCTTTGCCTTACACGTACGTTGGTTTAAAAAAAAATGAGTTGTTATTAATTTCCGCAATGTACTTAGTTGTTAAGGTAGAAGGGTGCCCAGGTAGGGCACCAGTCACGGGCCCGGGGTTCGGGGCGTGACAATAACGTCTTGGGGGTTTGCCCCTCATTTATACTCTTACCCTGAAGAAGATAGTAACGCAGGTGGTATAACGTCTTGGGGGCTTACCCCTCATTTATACTCTTATCCTGGAGAAGGCGGTATAGCGTCTTGGGGGCCTGCCCCTCACCGATACTCTTACCCTATCTCAAAACCGGCCATCATATAATAGATAAGCAAGTTAGAATTCCCCCTAACTTCTTATTAGTCTTTTCCATCTATGCTCATTTTAGTTTACTTAAGGCACTTATATGTCTTTTATAAGAATCCGGGAATTTAACCCAAAGTACTACGTACTTCTACTCTTTAAAACAAATGACTCTTTTTAAAAGAAAGCTTCCACGACACTATTAACCATAGCATCAAGTCCAAATTACATTTCAAGGCAAGTCACAATACCTTTAGAATTAAAGTAGGTTTCTAAATCAAGTGACTCATTTTCTTATTAAAACCTTAGGCAATTGATACCTTAAAATCAATTTGCCTTTCAATAACACAAGCCATTTACCTTTGCATAAAGTCAATATAACCAACTCCCCATAAAGTCGTTATATTCACTTTATACCTTAGTCAAGTACATTTTCCTATCCAAGGGACTTATACGATTAAAATGACACAAGTATCACATACTTTAAATCCCTTCAAGTCCCTTAACTTTACTAAGACTTAAGACATCCTTAATATTTTCAAAGAAGTGAGTTAACTTCCTAACTCACCCGACTTGGCATTTTATAAGGCTAGTAAGGAATGTCAAAGTCTTGTACGTCTACCGTACTATATACGCGAAACTAGTCATGCTCAAAAGATAGGAAAAAGTTCTACATACCTCGTCGGGTCAAACCACTTTCCAAGTACAAAGTCCCGCTCGTAGTATGTCAACCTATAATATTCACAATACGTCTATTAAAGCCTTACTTCAATCGTAGAATATTATAAGTGTTAAGTCTCTTTATTCTACGGAAAATCGGACAGCACCTCCTTTGTTTTTACTTACTTTGCCACCTTTTTCAAGGCCGAAATACAATAACCAAACAGCCCCAATTGGCTCACAACAATAGAGAAGGTAGTCCAATACAAATGAATAACCAAACAGCCCCAATTGGCTCACAATTTAGAAGGTAGTCCAATACAAATGAATAACAAACTAATACAACCTACAAGTCCAAATTCGGCCACCTTGAGTTCAACAATACCAACTCTTATCCAATTTCCATTTCAATCCAAATTGGTAGCATAACATGATATCAAGTCGCATTTGATTATAATAACCATAATCTTTAAGTAAGTAACATGCGACGATTCTAAAAACGACCAATTAGTAATCCAATTTTCAAGTGGCTTGTATAACATTTCGGATTTAGCTACAAGCAATCCATAATACTTATAACTTCAACATATCAACTTCAGCTAGCAACAAGTAAAGCTAACAACAACAATATAAATATATATAATCTTGTAACACCTTTAAAAGACAAGATTATACCTTAACGATTTTTAATCCAATTCCAAATCCGAAGTCGCTCCTAGTAGTTTAGAGCCTCTCCAAGATACTTCAATCCGCTTGTTGAGACCCTTAGAACAACACCAACAATTTTCCTTCAAAACTCCAAACAAAACCTAGAAAGACCATTAGGTTTTCGTTTTGCGACTAACCCGTAAACAACCTTTTTCCAAGATTTTTCTATTGAGATATGTTTACAATACACCTAAGAACCTTGGTTTAAAGTGTGGAATCAAATGGACAAGAAACGAAAATTCTTTCTTTTTTTCCTTAGTGAACCCGAGACCTCTCTAATGAGTTCTTCAAATTTTGTGTAATTTTTTTCTAAGTGTTAAGTCCTCTCTTGCTACTAGTATAATATAAAGGGTCATGGAGGGTTAAGATGCATCCAAATGGTTGGCTTGGATAAACTCTTAGCAAATATCAAGACTTATTGACCATTTGACTTAGTCAAGGTTGTCAAGCCACAACTTGCAAGGCTTTAGTCATCCAAGGCTTATGGTAAATGACCATATTGGCCATGCCATTTCGTCCAAGGCATTGCTAAGGGGGGGGGGGGGGTGACACGGTTCGCCCTCTCATTCGTCACTATAAAACGTTTTCCGACAATTTCATAATTCCGATAAATTTTTACAAGTCTCAAATCTCAACACTTGTGCGTTCTTACTTACGTTCTTAAAACATGTCCTGAAATTACGGGGTGTAACAGTGTTCGCCGGAGCTTGGAGCTCCGGCGAAGGCGGCGGCGACGGGAAAAGGGAAGGTGAGCTGCTGTGAGGGAGACAAAGGGCAGAGGTGTGTGGGGGCTTTTAGGGTGTGTCGGCTGGGGTTAGTGAGGGAGAGGGTGTGAAAGAGTGAGAGAGTGGGCTGCCCTTTTAATAAATGAGAGATATAGGGTAGGGGAATAGGGGGATGGGCTTGGTGTGCTGCAAAAGGTAAGAAAAGTATGGATAGTGTGTTGAAAATGATAAAAGATATGATGGGATTAGGTTTGGTGTTTGGAAAAATTAAAAAGGGTGTTGGATGAAATTAAAAAAAAGGTGTTGAATTGGACTGATTCAAATTGTGTCATGGACCGGACTGGTTTGACAAAATACAAGGCGGGGTAATTATTTAAAACAAAATTATTTAAAAAGATGCAAGATTATAAAATGCAAATGTCGACGCAATAATACTAAAATGCAATATTTAAGAAATGTTTAATGCCTGATTAAAGTAAAAACGCTGTGCCAATTAATTATTTAAAGAGATGCAAACATAATAATAATATAAACATAATATTAACAAAGACATAATGCTTAATTTAAAAATAAAAGATGCAATGCCATTTTTGTGAAGAAATAAACATAGAATATTATGTAAAAATATGCAAAATAACGATTAAAATGCGGTGTGCTAAAATACTTAAAATTGCACGAAATATATGAAAAAACGGGTCAAAATTGACTGTCAACAACATGTCCCTCTTTGTACAGAGATAGTGGAAGAGTCTTCGGACAAAGATGTTGACTTGTAGCCAATTTTGTCATGTTTTATAAACTAAAAACTCAAAAATAGGGATGATGCAGATCCAAAAATGTCCCAGTGATGACACTGGGTCGTTGTGATGCAAAAAAATAAAAGCAAAGCTGACGCTGATTTAAAAAATGTCCAAGTGTCGAAGTATGATTGACACTGGATTGCAGGTGATGTGGTGTTGTAATAGACAAGGTGTTTGTAGATGTTGATGGCGTCATTGCATGGACGCGATGCAGATGCTCGTCGTTGCATAGACGAAACATAGATGAAGCCGTTGCATAGGCTTATATGAAATGGCGTCGTTGCATAGACGCGATGCAGATGCTCGTCGTTGCATAGACGAAACATGGATGAAGCCGTTGCATAGGCTTTAATAAAATGACGTCGTTGCATAGACGAGATGCAGATTCTCGTCGTTGCACATACGAAACATGAATGAAGCCGTTGCATAGGCTTAAATGAAATGGCGTCGTTGCATAGACGCGATGCAAATGCTCGTTGTTGCATAGACGAAACATGAATGAAGCTGGTGCATAGGCTTAAATGAAATGGCGTAGTTGCATAGACGCGATGCAGATGTTCGTCGTTGCATAGACGAAACATGAATGAAGCCGTTGCATAGGCTTAAATGAAATGGCGCCGTTGAATAGACGCGATGCAGATGTTCGTCGTTGCATAGACGAAACATGAATGAAGCCGTTGCATAGGCTTAAATGAAATGGCGTCGTTGCATAGACGCGGTGCAGATGCTCGTCGTTGCATAGACAAAACATGAATGAAGCCGTTGCATAGGCTTAAATGAAATGACGTTGTTGCATAGACGCGATGCAAATGCTCGTCGTTGCATAGACGAAACATGAATGAAGCCGTTGCATAGGCTTAAATGAAATGGCGTCGTTGCATAGACGCGATGCAGATGCTCGTCGTTGCATAGACGAAACATGAATGAAGCCGTTGCATAGGCTTAAATGAAATGATGTCGTTGCATAGACGCGATGCAGATGCTCGGCGTTGCATAGACGAAACATGAATGAAGCCGTTGCATAGTCTTTAATGAAATGGCGTCGTTGTATAGACGCGATGCAGATATTCGTCGTTGCATAGACGAAATATGAATGAAGCCGTTGCATAAGCTTAAATGAAATGACGCCGTTGCATAGACGCGATGCAGATGCTCATCGATGCATAGACGAAACATGAATGAAGCCGTTGCATAGACTTATATGAAATGACGTCGTTGCATAGACGCTATGCAGATGTTCGTCGTTGCATAGACGAAACATGGATGAAGCTGTTGCACAGGCTTTAATGAAATGGCATCGTTGCATAGACGCGATGCAGATGCTCGTCGTTGCATAGACGAAACATGAATGAAGCCGTTGCATAGGCTTAAATGAAATGACGTCGTTGCATAGACGCGATGCAGATACTCGTCGTTGCATAGACGAAACATGAATGAAGCTATTGCATTGGCTTTAATGAAATATCGTCGTTGCATAGACGCGATGCAGATGTTCGTATTTGTCACGACCCGACCGGGACGCGGCCGTGCCCTACACAGGCACCTTACTGTAAACATCGAGAAAATCAGCGGAACATACATGAAACTTATAAATAAAACATCGAAGTAATACAACGAGTTAGCCGATAGGGCTACCTTCCAAAGACATATATAAAAACAACCAAGGCGATTGCCTCCTTTCTTTTACAAGCGACCCACAATATGTGACTACAGACCTCTAAGAGTGTTAACACAACCATCGTGGCGGACAAGGCCCCGCCGCACTGAATATACATAGCCATGACAACTCCTAACATTGAGCCATCTCAAAATCTTGAACCAGGATCCTAAGCTCGCGGATCCATAATCGTGTACCTAAACTGCGACATGACGCAAAAGCGGCCGCAGAAGTCAATACAACAGTACGAATATGGAAACGTAAATAACGTCTGATTGTTACACCCCGGAATTTCAGGATATGTTTTTAAGAACGTACGTAAGAACTCAAAGGTTAAGGTTTGAGACGAGTAAAATTTATCAGAATTATGGAATTGTCGGAAAACGTAATTTTGTGACGTATGGGTGGGCGACACTTGTCACCCCCCTTATAGATGCCTTGGACGAAAATAGGCATGGCCAAAATGGTCATTGACCATAGTCTTAAGATGACAAAGTCTTCCAATTAATGAGCTTGAGTTTCTTGACCAAAGTCAAAGGTCCCACTAGTCTTGATATTTTATAAGAGATCATCCAAACCACCCAATTGTTTGCATCTTGACCCAACATTGCACTATATAATACTAGTAGTAGTAGACAAGCTTTAACACTTAGAAAATTTTACAAAAAATTGGAAGAACATCATAGTTGCTCTCGGGTTAGGGGTCCTTCAAGGGAGAAAAATTTGTGTTTCTTGTCCAATAAGCTCCACACTTTAAACCAAGGTTCATGAGGGTATTGTAAGTGTATCCCAATAGAAAAATCCCGGAAAAAGATAGTTTACGGGTTAGTCGCAAAACGAAAACCTAGTTGTCTTTCTAGGTTTTGGTTTGGAAGTTGAAGGAAAGTTGTTGGTATGGTTCTAAGGGTCTCAACAAGCGGATTGAAGTGTCTTGGAGAGGTTCTAAACTACTAAGGAGCGACTTCGGATTGGAATTGGATTAAGATTCGTTGAGGTATAATCTTGTCCTTTAATGTTACAAGATTATATATTTATATTGTTGTTGTTAGCTTTACGTGTTGCTAGCATGAAGTTGATATGTAGAAGTTTATAAGGATTGTGGATTGATTGTAGCCTTGGAACCAAATGTAATATAAGCGTGTTAAGTTGGATTTCAATTTTAGTCGTTGTGTAGAATCGTCGCATGTTGACCTACTTGAGGATTTTAGTAGTTGTAATCAAATGCGACTTGATATCATGTTATGCTACCAATTTGGATTGAAATGGAAATTTGATAAGAATTGGTATGGTTGAATTCAAGGTGGCCGAATTTGGACTTTTAGTTTGTTATTCATTTGTATTGGACTACTTTCTAAATTGTGAGCCAATTGGGGCTGTTTAGTTATTCATTTGTATTAGACTACCTTCTATATTGTTGTGAGCCAATTGGGGCTGTTTGGTTATTGTATTCGACCTTGAAAAATGTGGCAAAGTGAGTAGAAACAAAGGAGGTCTTTGTCAGATTTTCCGTAGAATTTAGTGACTTAGCACTTAGAATATTCTACGTTTGAATTAAGAGGTTAATGGACGTATTGTGGCCATTATAGGTTGAAGTAATTTGGAGCCTTTTTGCAACTTGTCGCTAATCGTCGCGAGGTATGTGAACCTCTTCTTTCTTTGACATGATCCTACGTATGAAATATCCATGTGATAATATTTCAAGATTTCTTCTACTCCTAGAAGTTAAGAAGTGTTCACGTTGTTGATTCTAAGTTAAAAGTATGTTTAAATTATCCTAAGTCCTTACCAAGTCTTATGGGAGATGTTGGTAAGAATGGTTAGGAAGTTATGAGATTTGATTTAAAGCTACGTGTCTTGATTTATTTAAAGTAAGTAAGTTGATTTTATGTTTAAAAATGATTTGAATTTATATGTGAAAAGGGGATTGATTTTAAAAGTGGAAGTTATATGGTTTTAAAGAGAATAAGCTACTTGGTTTTGGGAAGTGTATGAAACTTTATTTCCAAGTTATGGGATTTGATTTCTAAAGTGTAGATGACATGATTTTATAAGTATAAGTAAATGGATTTTAAAGAATGTATGTTATGAAGTTTTAAGACTATGAACTTTGATTTTCTTTAAAGGATTATGAAACTTTATTGTTCAAGTTATGGGACTTGATTTCTAAAGTATAGAGGACATGATTTTATAAGTATAAGCGACATGATTTTAAAGAGTGTATACTACGAGGGGTTAAGACCATAAGCCTTGATTATAAGTGGAAAGGACTAAATTTTAAAAGTATGTCTTCTTAATTTATTTCGAAAGTTAAGAAGATGGTTTCCAAAGGAGTATGTGACTTGAGCTTTAAAAAGAAAGGAGGTTTTATGATTCTTTTAAGTATGTATGTACGTAGTATTTTTGGATCTAGTTTTCCTAATGTTGTAAGAATAAAAGTGTCTTAAGTTCTCCAAAATGAAAGGTTGTTATAATAGCTTTATGGGAAGTTGTTATGACGACTTAAGAAGAAGTGAAAAGATGGTTTAAAAATGTTATGTAAGGAAAATTACACCGAGCCTACGAATAGGCCGGATTACGTTATGAGATACACCGAGCCTACACATAGGCCGGATTACGCCATATTACCCCGAGCCTTCACATAGGCCGGGTTACGTCATCTTACACCGAGCTCCACAGGCGGGCCGGATTATGTTACATGATTCCACAGTACACCGAGCTCCACAGGCGGGCCGGATTATGCTACATGATTCCACAGTACACCGAGCCCCACAGGCAGGCTGGATTATGCCACATGATTTGTGAGTACACCGTGTCCCGCAAATGGGCGGACACGTTATCACGTATGGATAATCAAAGTAAGCTCCCAAATAAGAAGTCCCTCCATAATGGGCCGGATTATGTTATGTAAGATATGTAAGTTATGTGAAAAAAAACTGAATTAAACTCTTAAGTATGTATGTAAGAATATGTTGTTAAATTTTATTGAAAGAAGGAAAGGAACGGTTAATATATGATTGATTTCAGGAGTTAAAAGGACATTCTTTTATACAGATACGATTTGGTTATTGCATTTTATTTGCATTCCATACTGCACTGTTATCGACTTCGGGGCTGCGTTCATGCCTGCAGGTGATAGGTACGCAGGTTGGTGATCCTTGCTCTTAGGATCTATGTTCAGTTTTTGGAAAGAAGCTCCTTTCACTCCGGAGGCTTATCTTTTGGTACGGTTTCCCTGATATGGTAGACTTATGTACATTCAGGGGTATGGCGGGGCCCTGTCCCGCCGCAGTTGTAATTCTTAAGTGCAGTAGTTACATATTGTGGGTCGGTTTGTAAAAGGAAAGGGATGTATCTTTGTTATGTATATGTATATGTGTCGGGAAGGTAGCCTTATCGGCTAACTCGTGGTTTAATTTCTCGTTATTTTATTTTATAAGTTTCATGTATGTTCTTGCTATTCTCTCGATGTATATCAACAGGTGCCTGTAGGGCACGATCGCCCGGTCGGAGTCGTGACAAAAGTGGTATCGAGCGATTAGTCCTCGGAAAGTGTCTACGACCGTGTCTAGTAGAGTCTTGATTATCGGTGTGTTGTGCACCACATCTATAATCGGAGGCTGCAGGACATTTAGGATTGGTTTCATTCTTCTCACTCAAATCGTGTGATAGAGTCATGTTGTTAGGGTCGCCCTCCCTAACGAGTTATGTTGATTGCACTACGAGAAAGCGTGATGACGAAGGATTATGTGGATTGTGTATCCAGGTTGGTAATGATTATAGTATAGTTGGTATTGTGACATACATCTATACGGAGTTATGTATGAGGGCCAGACGCGTGTTGCCTAGAATGATTTTAGATTTCGAGAATCGTAAGGACTAACTAGATACAGGGAAGGTATGGAATAGTTAATGAATTTTCGCCAAGGTTTTGTGTTTTATTCGAGATAATTGGGAAAGGATGAGTCATGCGATAGGGTAGTGAACCCCAAGAAGCCATGTTAAGGAACCTAACGGAATGTCATGTTAATATATTAAGCTGCGTAGTAGGCTTAAGAGAATTGTACGGATGAGGTCCGCATAGAGTGAGTAATGGGTGTTGTGATCGAGACAACATGGTTTTGGTTTTCTGGGAAGTTTTTGTACCCGTTTACGGGGAGACTGATAAGATAGGCTTGGAGCATGGAAATTGCGAGCCTAAGAATGTTGAAGACACCGAGACCTTAGATGCGAGGTCTTCTCGTAGAAAGATTTATTATAGATCAAGAATAAGAGTTAAGTGCGACGGGTCGGTGAGGACACATTACGTCTCCCATGGCACGGAATAGAGTAGGATCAGTTGGTAGTAGTTCCGCCACGTGACAGGTCACGAGGGTGCAAGCGCCCAAGTCTAGTTAATTGTTTCTGGGTTCGGACGTTGCTCCACCGGAACCAGGTCATGAAAGCCGGAAATGGCCTTATGTTGTTTTATAGAGTGACTCCAAAGGTTTGAGGCCAGAGTCGGTATGGAAGTTATGTATGTATGTTAGAAGAAGTTGGAAGTACGAAAAAATAATCTCTTTTGGGCTTATGATGGACAGATATGCGTGTGCGATGTATTAGGGCCATGTGTGGCATTGTTGGTATGTCGGGGTGGTGAAAGGAAACTATGTCGCTAATTATAAGTTTGACTCCGAAAGAACATTCGAGGACGAATGTTTCTAAGGGGGGAAGAATGTTACACCCCGGAATTTCAGGATATGTTTATAAGAACGTACGTAAGAACTCAAAGGTTAAGGTTTGAGATGAGTAAAATTTATCGGAATTATGGAATTGTCGGAAAACGTAATTTTGTGACGTATGGGTGGGCGACACTTGTCACCCCCCTTATAGATGCCTTGGACGAAAATAGGCATGGCCAAAATGGTCATTGACCATAGTCTTAAGATGACAAAGTCTTCCAATTAATGAGCTTGAGTTTCTTGACCAAAGTCAAAGGTCCCACTAGTCTTGATATTTTATAAGAGATCATCCAAACCACCCAATTGTTTGCATCTTGACCCAACATTGCACTATATAATACTAGTAGTAGTAGACAAGCTTTAACACTTAGAAAATTTTACAAAAAATTGGAAGAACATCATAGTTGCTCTCGGGTTAGGGGTCCTTCAAGGGAGAAAAATTTGTGTTTCTTGTCCAATAAGCTCCACACTTTAAACCAAGGTTCATGAGGGTATTGTAAGTGTATCCCAATAGAAAAATCCGAAAAAGATAGTTTACGGGTTAGTCATAAAACGAAAACCTAGTTGTCTTTCTAGGTTTGGTTTTGGAAGTTGAAGGAAAGTTGTTGGTATGGTTCTAAGGGTCTCAACAAGCGGATTGAAGTGTCTTGGAGAGGTTCTAAACTACTAAGGAGCGACTTCGGATTGGAATTGGATTAAGATTCGTTGAGGTATAATCTTGTCCTTTAATGTGTTACAAGATTATATATTTATATTGTTGTTGTTAGCTTTACGTGTTGCTAGCATGAAGTTGATATGTAGAAGTTTATAAGGATTGTGGATTGATTGTAGCCTTGGAACCAAATGTAATATAAGCCATGTTAAGTTGGATTTCAATTTTAGTCGTTATGTAGAATCGTCGCATGTTGACCTACTTGAGGATTTTAGTAGTTGTAATCAAATGCGACTTGATATCATGTTATGCTACCAATTTGGATTGAAATGGAAATTTGATAAGAATTGGTATGGTTGAATTCAAGGTGGCCGAATTTGGACTTTTAGTTTGTTATTCATTTGTATTGGACTACTTTCTAAATTGTGAGCCAATTGGGGCTGTTTAGTTATTCATTTGTATTGGACTACCTTCTATATTGTTGTGAGCCAATTGGGGCTGTTTGGTTATTGTATTCGACCTTGAAAAAGGTGGCAAAGTGAGTAGAAACAAAGGAGGTGCTGTCCGATTTTCCGTAGAATTTAGTGACTTAGCACTTAGAATATTCTACGTTTGAATTAAGAGGTTAATGGGCGATTGTGGCCATTATAGGTTGAAGTACTTTGGAGCCTTTTTGCAACTTGTCGCTAATCGTCGCGAGGTATGTGAACCTCTTCTTTCTTTGACATGATCCTACGTATGAAATATCCATGTGATAATATTTCAAGATTTCTTCTACTCCTAGAAGTTAAGAAGTGTTCACGTTGTTGATTCTAAGTTAAAAGTATGTTTAAATTATCCTAAGTCCTTACCAAGTCTTATGGGAGATGTTGGTAAGAATGGTTAGGAAGTTATGAGATTTGATTTAAAGCTACGTGTCTCGATTTATTTAAAGTAAGTAAGTTGATTTTATGTTTAAAAATGATTTGAATTTATATGTGAAAAGGGGATTGATTTTAAAAGTGGAAGTTATATGGTTTTAAAGAGAATAAGCTACTTGGTTTTGGGAAGTGTATGAAACTTTATTTTTCAAGTTATGGGATTTGATTTTTAAAGTGTAGATGACATGATTTTATAAGTATAAGTAAATGGATTTTAAAGAATGTATGTTATGAAGTTTTAAGACTATGAACTTTGATTTTCTTTAAAGGATTATGAAACTTTATTGTTCAAGTTATGGGACTTGATTTCTAAAGTATAGAGGACATGATTTTATAAGTATAAGCGACATGATTTTAAAGAGTGTATACTACGAGGGTTAAGACCATAAGCCTTGATTATAAGTGGAAAGGACTAAATTTTAAAAGTATGGCTTAATTTATTTGAAAGTTAAGAAGATGGTTTCCAAAGGAGTATGTGACTTGAGCTTTAAAAAGAAAGGAGGTTTTATGATTCTTTTAAGTATGTATGTACGTAGTATTTTTGGATCTAGTTTTCCTAATGTTGTAAGAATAAAAGTGTCTTAAGTTCTCCAAAATGAAAGGTTGTTATAATAGCTTTATGGGAAGTTGTTATGACGACTTAAGAAGAAGTGAAAAGATGGTTTAAAAATGTTATGTAAGGAAAATTACAGAGCCTACGAATAGGCGGATTACGTTATGAGATACACCGAGCCTACACATAGGCGGACACGCCATATTACCCCGAGCCTTCACATAGGCCGGGTTACGTCATCTTACACCGAGCTCCACAGGCGGGCCGGATTATGTTACATGATTCCACAGTACACCGAGCTCCACAGGCGGGCCGGATTATGCTACATGATTCCACAGTACACCGAGCCCCACAGGCAGGCTGGATTATGCCACATGATTTGTGAGTACACCGTGTCCCGCAAATGGGCCGGATTACGTTATCACGTATGGATAATCAAAGTAAGCTCCCAAATAAGAAGTCCCTCCATAATGGGCCGGATTATGTTATGTAAGATATGTAAGTTATGTGAAAAAAAGACTGAATTAAACTCTTAAGTATGTATGTAAGAATATGTTGTTAAATTTTATTGAAAGAAGGAAAGGAACGGTTAATATATGATTGATTTCAGGAGTTAAAAGGACATTCTTTTATACAGATACGATTTGGTTATTGCATTTTATTTGCTCCATACTTGCACTGTAATCGATTTCTTCTGGGCTGCGTTCATGCCCGCAGGTGATAGGTACGCAGGTTGGTGATCCTTGCTCTTAGGATCTCTGTTCAGTTTTTGGAAAGAAGCTCCTTTCACTCCGGAGGCTTATCTTTTGGTACGGTTTCCCTGATATGGTAGACTTATGTACATTCAGGGGTATGGCGAAGCCTGTCCCCGCCGCAGCTTGTAATTCTTAAGTGCAGTAGTTACATATTGTGGGTCGGTTTGTAAAAGGAAAGGGATGTGATCTTTGTTATGTATATGTATATGTGTCGGAAGGTAGCCTTATCGGCTAACTCGTGGTTTAATTTCTCGTTATTTTATTTTATAAGTTTCATGTATGTTCCGCTATTCTCTCGATGTATGCAACAGGGTGCCTGTGTAGGGCACGATCGCGGACCGGGTCGGGTCGTGACAACAAGAAATGATCATAATCAGACAAAAGAATAACAAGGACAAGTATCACAATACATACCAGATTCTGCCGTGTCATTACCACTTATGAACTTAATTTCACATCAATATCTTTTTCCATTCCATTAAGAGTTATAGCCATATCTTACGTACTTACTTAGGAGAAGTCATTAAGTTCATTTCTATCTAACTTACTTATCTTTCATAACATAGTCCGCCCACTACGGAGGGACACATATACTACCCTACCAAACCGACGCGATCGATACACCAATATCAAAGCATGCGTGGAATCCTCATCATCAAGTGATAGCTAAAAGTGTAAAACATAACCATGGGTCTCACGCCCATAAAATCAATCAAAACAGGTGGTATAACGTCTGGGGGCTTGCCCCTCATTTATACTCTTACCCTGGAGAAGGTGGTAAAGCAGGGGGTATAACGTCTTGGGGCTTGCCCCTCATTTATACTCTTACCCTGGAGAAGGTGGTCTAACGTCTTGGCTTGCCCTCATTTATACTCTTACCCTATCTCGACCGGCCACAAATAACATATAAAGCGGTGGTACAGCGTTGGGATTTACCCCTCACTTATACTCTTACCCTGGAGAAGGTGGTATAACGTCTTGGGGCTTGCCCCTCATTTATACTCTTACCCTAACTCAACCGGCCATCATACATAACATAAGCACTACCGACTTATCATACATAACATAAGCACTACCGGCTTATCATACATAATATAAGCAAGTTAAGAAATCCCCTAACTTCTTATTAGCTTGTTCATATACACTCTCATTTTTGTTTACTTAAGGCACTAACATGTCATTATAAAATCCGAATTTAACCCAACGTACACGTGCCTCTACTCCTTTAAAATGATTCTCTTTCAAATAAAACTTCCAAGATACTAATAACCGTAGTATCAAGTCATATCTACTTTTCACGACAAGTCACAATACTTTTTAGAAATACAATTATAGGCTTCTAAATCAAGTGACTTCTTTCTTTAAAACCTCAAGCAATTGGTACCTTTAAAACAATTTTGCCCTTCTTTATTTCAAATCATTACTTTGCTTACAATACTGAAGAAAACCATTCTTTTAAATCTTCCATAAAGTTGTTATAACCAACTTCCCATAAAGCCGTTATAACTCTTTATTTCTTAGACGAATTCATTCATTTGATAACCAAGAAACTTATACTTCAATTCAAATCACATAGCTTTCAAAATACTTCAAGTCTCTTAACTTTTAGGAAAACCAGTTTCTTAACTTAGAATGGCAAGAAATCAATACTTTCCAAATCAAGTATTCTATACTTTTAAATCAATTCATTTCTCCCTTTAAGAATCAAGTCTCATAACTTGAAAAATAAAGTCCCTTAACCTTTTAACAATTTGAGGTCCATAGTCTTAAAACTTCATACGTAAATTCTTATAAATTAAGTAACATATACTTGGTGCGTTGTGAATAAGTTATACTTATTTATAACTATCTTAATCAAGTAGCCATGATCTAGAAAATGTAATACAATTTTGTCTTATCTTAGCTTCTATGCATGGAGAATTCTACTTGTTTTAACACAATTAATTGTCATTACATTTTCCTTTATTAACGCTGCAATGGCTTGTTCGATACTTATTCTTATTCGTGCCGTAAATTAGCCAAGTCAACTTGGCTCCAAAATACCTCCTAACGACTCTTACCAACATCCCCCATAAGACTTGGTAAGAACTTAGGATAACTTATACATAACCTTTACGTAGAGTAAATCGACATACATACCTCTTAACTTCTAAGAGTAGAAGGAATCATGAAATAGTACTACATGTATATTCCATACATAGAATCATGTCAAAAGAAGGAAGAGGTTCACATACCTCGCGACGATTATCGACAAGTAGCAAAAAGCTCCAAAGTACTTCCACCTTGAGCTATTCCATTCTTCAAGTAGGATACGCTATACTTAGTACATCAACCTATAATGGTCACCATACGTCCATTAACCTCTTACTTCATACGTAGAATATTCTAGGTGCTAAGTCGCTAAATTCTACGGAAAATCGACAGACACCCTTTGTTTTTACTAACTTTGCCACCTTTTTCAAGGCCGAATACAATAACCAAACAGCCTCAATTGGCTCACAACAATATAGAAGGTATTCCAATGCAAATGAATAACTAAATAGCCCCAATTGGCTCACAATTTAGAAAGTAGTTCAATACAAATGAATAACAAACTAAAAGTCCAAATTCGGCCACCTTGAGTTCAACCATACCAATTCTTATCAAATTTCTATTTCAATCCAAATTGGTAGCATAACATGATATCAAGTCGCATTTGATTATAACAATCCATAATCTCTAAGTAGGTAACATGCGACGATTTCTAATAAACGACCAATTAGTAATCCAACTTAACATGGCTTACATACATTTCGAATTTTCCAAGGCTACAATCAATCCATAATCCTTATAAACTTCAACACATATACTACATACTAGCAACATGTAAAGCTAACAACAAAATAAATAATCTTGTAACACTTTCAAAGAACAAGATTATACCTCGACGATTCTTAATCCAAATTCCAATCCGAAGTCGCTCCTTAGTAGTTTAGAACCTCTCCAAGACACTTCAATCCGCTTGTTGAGACCCTTAGAACAACACCAACAATTATCCTTCAAATCCCCAAACAAAACCTAGAAAGACCATTAGGTTTTCACTTTGCGACTAACCCGAAAACTCTCTTTTTCCGGATTTTTCTATTGAGATATGCTTACACTACCCTCAAGAACCTTGGTTTAAAGTGTGAGTTGAATGGACAAGGAACAAATTTTTCTTCTCCTTAGTATGTGAACGTGAGCCTCCTCTTGAGCTCTCAAATTTTTCATGAAATTTTCTAAGTGTTGGGCACACTCTTGCTACTAGTAGTGTTATATAGCACATTGGAGGGTTAAGATAGGAACAATTGGGTGGCTAGGATAAGGTTTTAGCAAATATCAAACTAGTGGTCCCATTGACTTAAGTCAAACATGTCAAGCTTGCTACTTGCAAGACTTAGTCATCCAAGACTATGGTCGATGACCATTTTGGCCATGCCTATATCGTCCAAGGCATCTCGAGGGGGTGACACGTGTCGCCTCCCATTCGTCACAAAACTACGTTTCCGACAATTTCATAATTCGACAAATATTTTTACAAGTCTCGATTTTTAACACTTGCGAGTTCTTACGTGCGTTCTAAAACATGTCTGTAATTACTGGTGTAACATTCTTTCCCCTTAGAAACATTCGTCCTCGAATGTTCTTTCGAGTCAAACTTATAATTACCGACATAGTTTCTGTCACAATCCCGACATACCAACAATGCCACACATGGCCCTAATACCTCGCACACGTATAATCGCCCATCATAAGCCCAAAAGAGATTATCCTTTCGTACATCCAACTCATACTAGCATACATACATAACTTCCATACCGATTCTGGCCTCAATCTTTGGAGTCACTCTATAAAACAATATAAGCCCATTTCCGGCTTTCATGACCTGGTTCCGGTGGAACGCGTCCACGAACAGTAAAACAATTAACTAAACTTGGCCTTGCGCTGCGTGACTCGCCACGAGCGGAACTACTACCAACTGATCCCACTCCATTCCGGGCCATGGGAGACGTAACAGTCCTCAACCCGCCTCTCGTCGCACTTAACTCTTATTCTTCGTCTAAAATAAATCTTTCTACAGAAGACCTTGTACATCTAAGGTCTCTACAATATTCTTAGGCTCGCAATTTCCATGCTCCCAGCCTACCTTATCAGTCCCCCCGTAAACGGGTACAAAAACTTCTCATAATACCATAACCATGTTGTCTCGATCACAACAACCATTACTTACTCTATACAGGCCTCATCCGTATAATTCTCTTAAGCATACTACACAGCTTAATCTATTAACATGACATTCCGTTAGGTTCCTTAATATGGCTTCTTAAGGGTTCACTACCTTATCGCATACCTCATCCTTTCCCAATTATCTCGAAATAAAACACAAAACCTTGGCGAAAATTCATTAACTATTCCATACCTTCCGTGATCTAGTTAGTCTTTACCGATTCCTGGTAATCTAAAATCATTCTAGGCAACACGCGTATGACCCTCATACATAACTCCGTATAGATGCATGTCACAATACCAACTATACTATAATCGTTACCAACCTGGATACGCAATCCACATAGTCATTCCTGGGTCACTGCTGCCTTTCTCGTAGCTGCAATCAATATAACTCGTTAGGGAGGGACGACCCTAACAACACGACTCTCATCGCACGATCTCGAGTGAGAATAATGGAAACCAATCCTAAATGTCCTGCGGCCTCGATTATAGATGTGGTGCACAACACACCGATAATCAAGACTCTACTAGACACGATGCGTCAGACACTTTCCGAGGACTAAGCGCTCGATACCACTTTTGTCACGACGACCTCGACGCATCGTGCCCTACACGCACCCTTACAGTAAACATCGGAGAAAATCAGCGGAACATACATGAAACTTATAAATAAAACATCGAAGTAATACAACAGTTAGCCGATAGTGGCTACCTTCCAAAGACATATATAAAAACAACCAAGCGGTTGCCTCCTTTCTTTTACAAAGCGACCCACAATATGTGACTACTGCACTCTAAGAGTGTTAACATAACCATCGTGGCGGGACAAGGCCCCGCCGCACTTCAATATACATAGCCATGACAACTCCGAACATTGGAGCCATCTCAAAATCTTGAACCAGATCCTAAGCTCGCGGATCCATAATCGTACCTAAACTGCGGACATTTAACGCAGCTCGGCGGGTCACAACAAAAATTTAATATGGAATGTAAATAACGTCTGAAATGTGATCATAATCGTACAAAAGAATGACAAGGACAAGTATAAAAATACATACGGATCTGCCGTGTCATTACCACTTATGAACTTAATTTCACATCAATATCTTTTCCATTCCATTAAGAGTTATAGCCATATCTTACGTACTTACTTAGGAGAAGTCATTAAGTTCATTTCTATCTAACTTACTTATCTTTCATAACATAGTCCGCCCACTACGGAGGACACATTGTCACGACCGACCACGGCCGCGATCGTGCCCTACCCAGGCACCCGTTCGAGTATACATCGAGAGAATAGCGTGAACATACACAACCTAAACACATGTGTAAATAATAACAACACAGGCTAGCCGATAAGGCCGCCTTCCATAAAATAAACAAAGTCAAAAGTACAACTTTACAACTCAGTTCTTACAGCCCAACCACAAAGGTGAATACAGACCTCTAGGAATAACAAGCGTATGGCGGGGCCCCGCCATACCACGAATGTACAAAATCTACAACATCAGGGACAAGACTGTACCAAAAGAAAGACAAGCCTCCGGAGAATGGAGCTTCCGACGTCTGATAAGCGATCCTAAGAATGTGGATCTGCCACCTGCTTACCCTTTCCTGCGGCATGAACGCAGCCAGGAAGGGGTCAAGACACAATATGTACTAAGTATGTAAAGCGAAAGTGCGTAATTACAACATAAGTTTATAAGAAAGAAACATGTATGATAACAAAATTACGATACATGCCTTACTAACAATGGAGTACATCAAGAGAATAAGTATAACATCACAATAGCCTTCCGATCATACCATGGGTAGCGAACCCATAAAAACAGTGGTATAACGTCTTGGGGTGTCTACCTCATTTATACTCTTACCACAAGCGGTGGTATAACGTCTTGGGGTTTGCCTCATTTATACTCTTATCACGTAAGATAGTAACGCAGTGGTATAACGTCTTGGGGCTTCCCCCTCATTTATACTCTTATCCTGAAGAAGGTGGTATAGCGTCTTGGGGGTTTGCCCCTCACTGATACTCTTACCCTACCTCAAAACCGGCCGTCATACAATAATTAAGCAAGTTAGCAATCCCCCTAACTTCTTATTAGTCTTATTCATCTACATTCTCATTTTAGTTTACTTAAGGCACTTTCATGTCTTTTATAAGAATCCGGGAATTTAACCCAAAGTACTACATACTTCTATCTTTTAAAAACAAATGACTCTTTTTAGTAGAAAGCTTCCAAGACACTATTAACCATAGTATCAAGTCCAAAGTACATTTCAAGGCAAGTCACAATACCTTTAGAATTAAAGTAGGTTTCTAAATCAAGTGACTCCTTTTCTTATTAACCCTTGGGCAATTGATACCTTAAAATCAATTTGCCTTTCATTAACACAAGTCATTTTACCTTTTTGCATAAGTCAATATAACCAACTCCCCATAAAGTCGTTATATTCACTTTATACCTTAGTCAAGTACATTTTCCTATCCAAGGGACTTATACGATTAAAACGACGAAAGTATCACATACTTTAAATTCCTTCAAGTCCCTTAACTTTACTAAGACTTAAGACATTCTTAATATTTTCAAAGAAGTGAGTTAACTTCCTAACTCACCCGACTTGGCATTTTATAAGGCTAGTAAGGAATGTCAAAGTCTCAGACGTCACCGTACTATATACTTGAAACTAGTCATGCTCAAAAGATAGGAAAAAGTTCTACATACCTCGTCGGGTCAAACCACTTGCCAAGTACAAAGTCCCGCCCGTAGTATGTCAACCTATAATGTTCACAATACGTCTATTAAGGCCTTACTTCAATCGTAGAATATCATAAGTGTTAAGTCCCTATATTCTACGGAAAATCGGACAGCACCTCCTTTGTTTTTACTTACTTTGCCACCTTTTTCAAGGCCGGAAATACAATAACCAAACAGCCCCAATTGGCTCACAATTTATAGAAGATAATCCAATACAATTGAATAACTACACAGCCCCAATTGGCTCACAATTTATAGAAGATAATCCAATACAATTGAATAACTACACAGCCCCAATTGGCTCACAATTTATAAAGTAGTCCAATACGAATGACTAACCAACTAACACAACCTACAAGTCCAACTTCGGCCACCTTGAGTTCAACAATACCAATTCTAACCAATTTCCATTACAATCCAAATTGGTAGCATAATATGATATCAAGTCGCATTTGGTTATAACTACCATAATCTTCAAGTCAATAACATGCGACGATTCTAACAACGATTAAATTGTAATCCATCTTAGTCATGGCTTATTTTACATTTCGGATTTCCAAGGCTATGATCAATCCATTATTCGTATAACTTCAATATAACAACTTCATGCTAGCAACATGCAAAGCTAACAACAACAATATAACTAATCTTGTAATACTTTCAAAGAACAAGATTATACCTCAATGAGACTTAATCCAACTCCAATCCGAAATCGCTCCTTAGTAGTCTAGAACCTCTCCAAGCCACTTCAATCCGCTTGTTGAGACCCTTAGAACAACACCAACAATTAACCTTCAAATTTCCAAACAAAACCTAGAAAGACCATTAGGTTTTCGCCATGACTAACAGAAAACCATCTTTTTCCAAGATTTTTCTATTGAGATGTGTTTACAATACACCTAAGAACCTTGGTTTAAAGTGTGGAATCAAATGGACAAGAAACGAAATTTTTTCTTTTTCTTTCTTGGAGAACCCGAGAACCTTCACTGTGCTTCTTCAAATTTGTGTGATATATTTCTAAGTGTTAAGTCTCCTCTTGCTACTAGTATCACATATAAAGGGTCATGGAGGGTTTAGATATTAACACATGGGTGGTTTGTATGTGGTCTTGCTAAAAATCAAGACAAAGGTGGGACCTTTGACCTTAGTCAATAATATCAAGCCTCAAGTTGCAAGACTTGTCTTGCAACAAAGGTCAAATGACCCTTATGCCCTTGCCAAAAATCGTCCAAGGCATAGCAAGGGGGGTGACACGTGTCGCCCTCCCATTCGTCATAATAATACGTTTTTCCGACAATTTCACAATTTCCGATAAATTTTTACAAGCCTCAATTCTTAACACTTGTGAGTTCTTACCTATATTCTTAAGACATGTCCTGTAATTACGGGGTGTAACATTCTTCCCCCCTTAGAAACATTCGTCCCCGAATGTTCTTTCGGAGTCACGCTTACAATTTGCGACATAGTTTCCTTTCACAGCCCCGACATACTAAAAATGCCACTCATGGCCACATAAAAGCATTTAAGCAAAAGGAACACTTCAATTAACCTGACAAGTAAGGGCAAAATGGAATACCTGAAGGTATAGGAAATAAGTGAGGATACCTCCTCAACATGTCCTCCTCCGCTTCCCAAGTCATCTCCTCCCGGTTATCATTTCTCCACAGGACTTTGACGGAAGCTATATCCTTGGTCCGCAGTCGCCTGACCTGGCGATCGAGTATCGTTATGGGACTCTCCTCATACGATAACCCCTCTGTTACTTGGACCTCACTAGTAGGAAAAACTCTCGCTGGATCACCGATACACTTCCTCAACATAGAAACATGGAAGACCGGATGTACTGCCTCTAACTCTGATGGCAGATCCAACTCATAATCAACGACCCACTCTACGACGATCCGGTAGGCCCGATGTACCTGGCCGAAGTTTCCTCTTACCGAATCTCATCACACCCTTCATGGGTGACACCTTCAAGAAGACCCAATCGTCTACCTGAAACTCCAAATGTCGACGCCGATTATCCGCATAAGACTTCTGCCGACTCTGAGCTGCTAACAGTCTCTCCTGGATAAGCTTCACCTTATCCACAGCCTGCTGTACCAAGTGCAGGCCAACTAATCGCACTCGCCCACGCCGAACCAATCGATCGGCGACTGCATTTCCGCCATATAAAGCCTCGTATGGCGCCATCTCAGATCCGGAATGGTAGCTGTTGTTGTAAGAAAACTCCACAAGAGGCAAATGATCCTCCCAGCTGCCACTGAAATCTATCACGCAGGCTCGCAGCATATCCTCAAGTGTCTGGATAGTGTGCTCTGCCTGCCCGTCAATATGAGGGTGAAATGCTGTGCTGAGACTCACCTGTGTCCCTAAACCCTTCTGGAAAGACCTCAGGTTAGTCAGAATCGGCTCCTATCCGATATAATCGACACCGAACACCGCGGCCTCACTATCTCTGATGTACATCCGCATAGTCCTCACAAAACGTCGTCTGATCGAAGGAAATGGGCTGATTTCGTCAGCCTGTCAACAATAACCCAAATGGAGTCGTACTTCCTCTGAGTATGAGGTAACCCTGTAACAAAGTCCATGTTGATCATCTCCCACTTCCAAGTCGGAATCTCAATAGACTGCAATAAACCACTGGGCCTCTGGTGCTCGACCTTGACCTGCTGGCAATTAGGACACTGTGCAACAAAACCTGCCACGTCCCTCTTCAGGCCATCCCACCAATACAAACATCTGAGGTCATGGTACATCTTGGTCGACCCCGGATGAATAGAATATCGAGCCGTGTGCCTCCCGAATCTGGCCGACGGTCTCGATACATCGGGAACACACAACCGCCCTCAAATCTCAAGACTTATCTGGCGCTACCTCGAATAGACTCTTCTCCTCCCGAAGAGCTGCATCACGGTACCGTACCAACACTGGGTCCTCGAACTGTCGCCTCTTCACCTCATCAACGATGGAAGACTCGGCAACCTCACGAACCCGCACCCCACTATCGTCGGTATCGATCAATCGAACCCCAAGGCTCGCTAACTGGTGGATCTGACGGACCATGTCCTGCCTCTCTGGCTGTACCTCTGATAGGCTCCCCATCGACCTACGACTCAAGGCATCAGCAACTACGTTGGCCTTCCCCGGATGGTATAGAATATCAACATCATAATCTTTCAACAACTCTAACCACCGTCTCTGTCTCAAGTTCAGCTCCCTCTGCCTGAAGATATACTGGAGGCTCTTGTGGTCTGTATAAATATCCACATGAACCCCGTACAAATAATGTCTCCAAATCTTCAAGGCATGAATAACCGCGGCCAACTCTAAGTCATGGGTAGGGTAATTCCTCTCATGCTTCCGTAACTGCCGGGAAGCATAGGCTATAACCTTGCCGTGCTGCATCAAAACACACCCTAACCCGATACCCGAGGCATCACAATAGATCACGTATCCGTCTAACCCCTCAGGAAGAGTAAGAACTGGAGCCGTAGTCAACCTTTCCTTCAGCAACTGGAAACCCTTCTCGCAAGCCTCTGTCCACTGGAACTTGGCTGCCTTCTGCGTCAGCCTAGTCAACGGTGCTGAAATCGAAGAAAACTGCTCCATAAACTGTTACACCCCGTAAGTCCAAGACATGTATAAGAGAATGTACGAAAGGAAACAAGACTTGGAAAAGGATACGAAAGGAAGAATTGTTTTTACGACGGAAAATGTTCCGAACGTCGGAAAGGAAAAATGTTTGTTGTTGGGAATTGGATTCTCAAAATGTATTATTTGAAGAATATGGAACTTATTAAAATTATGGAAATTTATTTTTACGGATTTGGTCACGTGGGGCCCACCCGAAGAATTTTTACATTTTTGTGGGGCCCACGAGGGTTACGGAATTTTATGGACGAATGAGAGGGCGACACGTGGCACCCCCTCCATGATGTTGGACGAAATATTGCAAGGGTGTTATGGTCATTTGACCTATGTAGATGATAAGTCTTTTAAGCTTGATTTTGTTGACTAGTCAACTTGCCACTTAGGCTTAATCCATGTGATCTTCATCTAAGCCACACAATTGTTATAATCTTGCCCTCCAATGTGTTATAAGTATACTAGTAGTGCAAGACTTGAGCATTCTATACTTAGTAAAAAAAATTCAAGAACTAGTCTTGTTCAAGAAAGGTGCTCTCGGCCAAAGGAGCTTTCAAAGACAAAAATTTTGTAGTTTTGATCCATTAGCCACAAGACTTTAACCCAATGTTCCTAAGGGTGTTTCAAGGTTATCTCAATAGAAAGATTTCGGAAAAACGGAGTTTTCACGTTAGTCGCAAGGCGGAAACTATTGGAGTTCTTCAACTTTGAAGTTGGAACTTGAAGATGGGTTCTTCATAGGCCTCTAAGGAGTGCTTGGAGCGGTTTGGAACCTAAGGAAAGGAGCTAAGAATTGCTAAGGCGACTTTGGAATCTTGGAAATTTTAAGGGCTTTGAAAGGTATAAATTTTGTCGTTTTAGTAGTTAAGACTTACTACTTGTTGTAGCTATGGATTTTAGCAAGCATGTGTTATATAGTATGAAGTTTGATATGTTTATTGGCTATTGGAACCCTAATCCGAAATCTAGCATGTTTAACTTTAAGATTTCAATTCTAGTCGATTATTAGTTTAAGCGTCGCATGTTGTATAAAGAAGGAAAGTGTAGTTGTTGAAGTTGTTTAGACTATATAACATGTTGACCTAAGAACTTGAAATTGGAAAAGGGTTGGAAAAGACTTAGTGTTGCTATGTAAGTTGGCCGAGAATTGGCTAGTGTGCATTAGACTACTTCGTATGAATTGTGGGGCGGAAATTTTACACGTATTGTAAGGCGTGTAATCCCCTTTGTTTGGTTGTTGTTTGGAGCCTTAAATGTGGCTTGTTGGTTATTGTATTCGGCCTTGAAAAAGGTGGCAAAGTGAGTAGAAACAAAGGAAGTGCTGCCCGATTTTCCGTAGAATTAGAGACCAAATACTTAGTATTATTCTACGTTAGAGACTAGAAGATTGATAGTATTGTTGTGACCATTATAGGTTGACACTTCTACGTACGGCGTATTCGGCTTAGCTTGTGGATATTAGCCGAAAAGGTATGTGAACTATCTCCTCTTCTAGCATGATTCCTTAGAATAAAGAAAGTAAGTTCTACTCCTTGAATGATCCATTCCTTGCTTGTATTTGGATTGCCTAAAATAGAATTTGTTCTATGTACTTCCTTGAGTGTACTTTGATGTTTAAATTGTAAGTAGTATAATCCATTTCCTTAGGGAAGTTTGGATTCTTAAAAGTGAAGGTATTTTTCTTAAAGTACATAGAGACTTGAAAAGGAAGTGGTTTCCAAATCTTTTGGCTAGTGCCTTAGTTTTAAAACCTAAAGGTCATTATAATGACTTTAGGGGAGTCAAAGGAGTGATTTACTTATTTGATTTAAAAGAGGAGAAATGACATGATTTAAGAGAAGTAACTTGTGTTAAGGGTGAAGTTACTTGAGGTTTAAAAAAAGTAGAAGAAAACTTGTTTTCTAACTACAAGAGACTTGAAGTATTTTGAAAGTTAAGAACTTGATTTAATAAGTATGTGATACTTAGCTTTTAAGCATAAGTCTCTTGGTTATAAAAGGAATGGATATGTCTAAAACCATAAAGGGTTATAACGGCTTTATGGGAAGTTGGTTATAACGGCTTTATGGAAGATTTAGAAAGTTGTCTATTTTGATAAAAAGGGCATAAGTTGCCAAGATTGTGAAAATTTGAAGTTACTTTATTTCAAGCCTTGAAATGAGTTTTCTAAACGTGTAGTAACTTACTTTGAAAAATAGACACGCCTTGATACTACGGGTGTTAGTATCTTGGGGCTTTACATAGAAAGGAGTCTTTTATAAAAGAATGTACGTACGTAGTACTTTGGCTTGATAAATTGAGGATTTGTCTAAGTGTGCCATGATAAGTACTTTGACTTGTTAAAAGAGAATTATTCTATGTATGCCTTGATTAGTACTTTGGCTTGATAAATTGAGGATTTGTCTAAGTGTGCCATGATAAGTACTTTGACTTGTTAAAAGAGAATTATTCTATGTATGCCTTGATTAGTACTTTGGCTTGATAAATTGAGGATTTGTCTAAGTGTGCCATGATAAGTACTTTGACTTGTTAAAAGGGAATTATTCTATGTATGCCTTGATTAGTACTTTGGCTTGATAAATTGAGAATTTGTCTAAGTGTGCCTGGATAAGTACTTTGACTTGTTAAAAGAGAATTATTCTATGTATGCCTTGATTAGTACTTTGGCTTGATAAAATGAGAATTATCCTATGTGTGCCTTGATAAGTACTTTGGCTTGGTTAATTGAGAACTTGCCTATATGTGCTGGTAATAGCCTTTGAGTGCAAGTATTATGTTTTATTAAGTTGTCGCGACTCTCGGTTGAAGGGTCGTTTGTCTTGTTATAAGTTCTTGGGACGTCGCAAGCGGTGATGTGGGATTCCACGGGTATGCTTAGTTACTTGTAGTACTTGGGTTAAATTCGGATTTTTATAGAAGACATGGTAGTGCTTATTTCTTGTTTGATGGTCGGTCGAGATAGGGTAGAGTATAAATGAGGCAAGCCCCAGGCGTTATACCACCTCCCGAGTAAGAGTATTAGTGAGGGTAAACCCCAAGGCACTGTACCACCGCTATGTGTTGTTTGTGGCCGGTTGAGATAGGTTAAGAGTATAAATGAGGGCAAGCCCCAGGCGTTATACCACCTCCTCCAGGGGTAAGAGTATAAGTGAGGGTAAACCCAGATGCTATACCACCGCTTTACCACCTTCTCCGGGGTAAGAGTATAAGTGAGGGTAAACCCCAAGATGCTATACCAGGTGGGACTTGATGTTATGTTATATCATGGATCGCCGCGGTGAAGGATTCCACGGGCATGATTGATATTATGGGCGTGAGACCCATAGTTATATCGAGTAGTGACCTTGAGGGCTTGCGTCCACGACTTGATATGATCGCTTATGTGTTATGTCTTGTAGGTTGGCTATCGGACATGTCTCTGCTTTGTTTAGTTTGTTATGATTTTATTACGATACTTCATGCTCACATACTTGGTACATTCTTCGTCTCGACCTCGCCCGAAGTGC
This sequence comes from Przewalskia tangutica, assembly GCA_029844215.1. Taxonomy (NCBI): domain Eukaryota; kingdom Viridiplantae; phylum Streptophyta; class Magnoliopsida; order Solanales; family Solanaceae; genus Przewalskia; species Przewalskia tangutica. The sequence continues at coordinate 114,879,494 of CM056727.1, forward strand.
GTTCACGCCGAGTTTAGGTACGATTCGGTGATCGGCAGTGTAGGATCTGCTCGGGGTTTTGGATAAGCTCCTTCTATTCGGAGTTTATCTTTGGTATATGTCCCGAGATGCACTTTGTATAGTTTTGGAGTGCGGCGGGCCTTGTCGTCATAGTTCGATTTAACTCTGAAGTGCAGTATTCATATGTGGGATTGGACTCATGGACGGTGTAGTGTCTTTTGTTTATGTATGTATGGCAGCCTTGTCGGCTTTGCCCTTGCACGTACGTTTGTTTTAAAAAAAAATGGGGTGTTATTTGATTCATGACTTACTTGTTTTGTTAAGGTAGAAGGGTGCCTGGGTAGGGCACGATCCACGCCCGGGTTGGGTGTGACAGTGGTATCGAGCGATCGTCCTCGGAATGTCTCAGACCGTGTCTAGTAGAGTCTTGATTATCGGTGTGTTGCGCGCCACACCCATGCGAGGCTACAGGACATTTAGGAGTTGGTTTCTATTCTTCTCACTCTAAGATCGTGCCATAGAGTGTGTTAGTAAGAAAATTCCTCTACGACGTATTGTTGTGTTCTGATTATGCCTCGAGAGGCAACGGCCGCCGAAGGGCAAAGGAGTAGCGAGAGCTACTAGTCGACTCGAGAGAGTTGATAGGGCTTATGCCTGGGTTATACCGGATGTTGTTCGCGATCGGCGAGTTTTTGCGCGAGTTTTGAGAACACGACACGAGCCCCAGTTTCTCAGTTAGGGGCAGACTTTAGGGTCATGAGGGAAGCAGTTATGTTATTGACCAAGATAGCGGTGCTAGCAGTTGTAAGTGATAGTACCCCAGAGGTAGGGATACTTTGATTAGTAAAGTGAGAAGTTAAGAATGTTGACAAGAATGATAAGTGAACTGAGACTATAGTTGTGTAGAGTTCACAGGTTGTAGTTACCCCATAATAAGTGTAAGACCGATAGGGAAGATTGTGCAGTAGAAATACTTTGGCTTATGAGACGAACCTCCAGTGAGTGGGAGGATACGGTAAGAAGTACCTTGAGATAAGAGAGAAATTTATTTCAAACTAAGAATGAGAAGTTAAGTGTGACGATGAGTCGGGTTATGGACTCATTTCGGGTCAGCCGATAGTTTGGAATGGGGTGATGTCAGTTAGAAATGGTCCCGTTATGTGATAGGGTCACGAGGATGTCAGGCCCAAGTTTAGTTAATCGTTATGCGAGTTTGTGGGCCGCTCCACGGAACTAGTCGTAAGGACCGAGAAAAGCCTTATCGGGAATGTAAGTAACAATATGGCCAAGTTGGTTAGTAACTCCAGATTGGGAACAGAAACAAAATTTGAGATTTTGTACGTGTACTGGATGAGTTTGAAAATACGAGAAAGTATGACAAGTAAGGAAAGAAAGGAACCTCTAAGGATCCCGTGTTTGGGAAGACTGTAACCTTTGAGTTTTGTGAGAAGGGACCACGGACGGAAGGTCCATTATTATGTTTACGTATGTTATGTGGTGATGCGTGTGTGGCATAGTTGGTCTTGTGCAGATTTGATTGATAGGCATAGTATAGATTTTATTCCGGAGTTTTTATAGCTTGATAACCGAATAAGAACATTCCGGGACGAATGTTTCTAATGTTGGAAGAATGTTACACACCCGTAAGTCCAAGACATGTATAAGAGAGAATGTACGAAGGAAACAAGACTTGGAAAGGATACGAAAGGAAGAATTGTTTCTGACGGAAAATGTTCCGAACGTCGGAAAGGAAAAATGTTTGTTGTTGGGAATTGGATTCTCAAAATGTATTATTTGAAGAATATGGAACTTATTAAAATTATGGAAATTTATTTTTACGGATTTGGTCACGTGGGGCCCACCCGAAGAATTTTTACATTTTTGTGGGGCCCACGAGGGTTACGGAATTTTATGGACGAATGAGAGGCGACACGTGGCACCCCTCCATGATGTTGGACGAAATATTGCAAAGGGTGTTATGGTCATTTGACCTATGTAGATGATAAGTCTTTTAAGCTTGATTTTGTTGACTAGTCAACTTGCCACTTAGGCTTAATCCATGTGATCTTCATCTAAGCCACACAATTGTTATAATCTTGGCCCTCCAATGTGTTATAAGTATACTAGTAGTGCAAGACTTGAGCATTCTATACTTAGTAAAAAAAATTCAAGAACTAGTCTTGTTCAAGAAAGGTGCTCTCGGCCAAAGGAGCTTTCAAAGACAAAAATTTTGTAGTTTTGATCCATTAGCCACAAGACTTTAACCCAATGTTCCTAAGGGTGTTTCAAGGTTATCTCAATAGAAAGATTTCGGAAAAACGGAGTTTTCACGTTAGTCATGGCGGAAACTATTGGAGTTCTTCAACTTTGAAGTTGGAACTTGAAGATGGGTTCTTCATAGGCCTCTAAGGAGTGCTTGGAGCGGTTTGGAACCTAAGGAAAGGAGCTAAGAATTGCTAAGGCGCGACTTTGGAATCTTGGAAATTTTAAGGGCTTTGAAAGGTATAAATTTTGTCGTTTTAGTAGTTAAGACTTACTACTTGTTGTAGCTATGGATTTTAGCAAGCATGTGTTATATAGTATGAAGTTTGATATGTTTATTGGCTATTGGAACCCTAATCCGAAATCTAGCATGTTTAACTTTAAGATTTCAATTCTAGTCGATTATTAGTTTAAGCGTCGCATGTTGTATAAAGAAGGAAAGTGTAGTTGTTGAAGTTGTTTAGACTATATAACATGTTGACCTAAGAACTTGAAATTGGAAAAGGGTTGGAAAAGACTTAGTGTTGCTATGTAAGTTGGCCGAGAATTGGCTAGTGTGCATTAGACTACTTCATTATGAATTGTGGGGGAAATTTTACACGTATTGTAAGGCGTGTAATCCCCTGTTTGGTTGTTGTTTGGAGCCTTAAATGTGGCTTGTTGGTTATTGTATTCGGCCTTGAAAAGGTGGCAAAGTGAGTAGAAACAAAGGAAGTCTTTGCCCGATTTTCCGTAGAATTAGAGACCAAATACTTAGTATTATTCTACGTTAGAGACTAGAAGATTGATAGTATTGTTGTGACCATTATAGGTTGACACTTCTACGTACGGCGTATTCGGCTTAACTTGTGGATATTAGCCGAAAAGGTATGTGAACTATCTCCTCTTCTAGCATGATTCCTTAGAATAAAGAAAGTAAGTTCTACTCCTTGAATGATCCATTCCTTGCTTGTATTTGGATTGCCTAAAATAGAATTTGTTCTATGTACTTCCTTGAGTGTACTTTGATGTTTAAATTGTAAGTAGTATAATCCATTTCCTTAGGGAAGTTTGGATTCTTAAAAGTGAAGGTATTTTTCTTAAAGTACATAGAGACTTGAAAAAGGAAGTGGTTTCCAAATCTTTTGGCTAGTGCCTTAGTTTTAAAACCTAAAGGTCATTATAATGACTTTAGGGGAGTCAAAGGAGTGATTTACTTATTTGATTTAAAAGAGGAGAAATGACATGATTTAAGAGAAGTAACTTGTGTTAAGGGTGAAGTTACTTGAGGTTTAAAAAGTAGAAGAAAACTTGTTTTCTAACTATTAAGAGACTTGAAGTATTTTGAAAGTTAAGAACTTGATTTAATAAGTATGTGATACTTAGCTTTTAAGCATAAGTCTCTTGGTTATAAAAGGAATGGATATGTCTAAAACCATAAAGGGTTATAACGGCTTTATGAGAAGTTGGTTATAACGGCTTTATGAGAAGTTGGTTATAACGGCTTTATGGAAGATTTAGAAAGTTGTCTATTTTGATAAAAAGGGCATAAGTTGCCAAGATTGTGAAAATTTGAAGTTACTTGATTTCAAGCCTTGAAATGAGTTTTCTAAACGTGTAGTAACTTACTTTGAAAAATAGACACGCCTTGATACTACGGGTGTTAGTATCTTGGGGCTTTACATAGAAAGGAGTCTTTTATAAAAGAATGTACGTACGTAGTACTTTGGCTTGATAAATTGAGGATTTGTCTAAGTGTGCCATGATAAGTACTTTGACTTGTTAAAAGAGAATTATTCTATGTATGCCTTGATTAGTACTTTGGCTTGATAAATTGAGGATTTGTCTAAGTGTGCCATGATAAGTACTTTGACTTGTTAAAAGAGAATTATTCTATGTATGCCTTGATTAGTACTTTGGCTTGATAAATTGAGGATTTGTCTAAGTGTGCCATGATAAGTACTTTGACTTGTTAAAAGGGAATTATTCTATGTATGCCTTGATTAGTACTTTGGCTTGATAAATTGAGAATTTGTCTAAGTGTGCCTGGATAAGTACTTTGACTTGTTAAAAGAGAATTATTCTATGTATGCCTTGATTAGTACTTTGGCTTGATAAAATGAGAATTATCCTATGTGTGCCTTGATAAGTACTTTGGCTTGGTTAATTGAGAACTTGCCTATATGTGCTGGTAATAGCCTTTGAGTGCAAGTATTATGTTTTATTAAGTTGTCGCGACTCTCGGTTGAAGGGTCGGCTGTCTTGTTATAAGTTACTGGGACGTACCGACAGTGATGTGGGATTCCACGGGTATGCTTAGATTACTTGTAGTACTTAGGTTAAATTCGGATTTTTATAGAAGACATGGTAGTGCTTATGTCTTGTTTGATGGTCGGTCGAGATAGGGTAAGAGTATAAATGAGGCAAGCCCAGGCGTTATACCACCTCCACGGTAGAGTATTAGTGAGGGTAAACCCCAGGCATTTGTACCACCGCTTTATGTGTTGTTTGTGCCGGTTGAGATAGGGTAAGAGTATAAATGAGGCATGCCCAGGCGTTATACCACCTCCTCCCGGGGTAAGAGTATAAGTGAGGGTAAACCCCAGATGCTATACCACCGCTTTACCATACTCCGGGGTAAGAGTATAAGTGAGGGTAAACCCCAAGATGCTATACCAGGTGGGACTTGATGTTATGTTATATCATGGATCGCTGGCGGTGAAAGGATTCCACGGGCATGATTGATATTATGGGCGTGAGACCCATAGTTATATCGAGTAGTGACCTTGAGGGCTTGCGTCCACGACTTGATATGATCGCTTATGTGTTATATCTTGTAGGTTGGCTATCGACATGTCTCTCTGTTTTGTTTAGATGTTATGATTTTATTACGTGCTACTCGTTCACATACTTGGTACATTCTTCGTCTTGACCTCCTTGGGGCTGCGTTCATCTGCGAGTTTAGGTCTGATTCGGTGATCGGCAGTGTAGGATCTGCTCGGGGTTTTGGATAAGCTCCTTCATTAGGAGTTTATCTTTGGTATATGTCCTTGATGCAGACTTTGTATAGTTTTGGAGTGCGGCGGGGCCTTGTCCGTCATAGTTGATTTAACTCCTAGAGGTCTGTATTCATATGTGGGATTGGACTCATGTACGGTGTAGTGTCTTTTGTTTATGTATGTATGGCAGCCTTGTCGGCTTTGCCCTTGCACGTACGTTTGTTTTAAAAAAAAAAAATGGGGTGTTATTTCAGTTCCGCAGCTTACTTGTTTTGTTAAGGTAGAAGGGTGCCCAGGTAGGGCACCATACACGCCCGGTTGGCCGTGACAGTGGTATCGAAGCGATCGATCCTCGGAATGTCTACAGACCGTGTCTAGTAGAGTCTTGATTATCGGTGTGTTGCGCGCCACACCCATAAGCAGGAGGCTACAGGACATTTAGGAGTTGGTTTCTATTCTTCTCACTCTAAGATCGTGCCATAGAGCTGTCCGCGAGTAAACCAGGATGTCGTCAATGAATACTATCACAAATGTATCCAAAAATGGCTTGAACACCCGGTTCATCAAATCCATAAACACCGCTGGATCGTTGGTCAAACCGAAAGACATAACCCTAAACTCGTAGTGCCCATACCGGGTCCTGAATGCAGTCTTTGGGATGTCTGCCTCTCGAACTCTAACCTGATGATAACCAGACCGCAGGTCTATCTTTGAGAAACACCTCGCGCCCTGCAACTGGTCAAACAAATCATCAATCCTGGGGAGGGGGTACCTATTCTTAATGGTTACCTTATTCAGCTGCCTGTAGTCAACACACATACGCAGCGTCCCATCCTTCTTCTTTACAAACAATACCGGCGCTCCCCAGGGAGACACACTAGGCCTGATAAAGCCTTTCTCTAGCAAGTCTTTCAGCTGGTCTTTCAGCTCCCTCAACTCAGCAGGTGCCATCCGGTATGGCGGAATGGAAATAGGTCGAGTGTCTGGCAACGTGTCAATACAAAACTCGATCTCTCTCGGGAGGATACCCAAGATCATCCGGGAACACATCGGAAACTCCTAACCATCGGCATCGATCAAGCGGCACTCGGCCTGCGTATCGAATACCCGAACCAGATGATAGATGTACCCCTTCTGCACCATCTTCCTAGCCTTGAGGTAAGAAATAAACCTACCCCTCGGCGATGCTGTGTTGCCTCTCCACTCGATAACTGGCTCGCCAGGAAACTGGAACCGAACCAACCTGTCCCTACAGTCAACGTTGGCATAACAAGAAGCCAACCAGTCCATACCCATAATGACATCAAAATCTGTCATCTCCAGCTCTATCAAGTCTGCGAGTGCGACGATAAATAAATCTGGGACAACCTCTATAAACCCGCTCGGCTAACAGATCACCAACTGGCGTAGCTACCTCAAACGGCTCTATCGACACCGGCTCTACTCCGATTCTACCCGCAATAAGAGGGGACACATAGGACAAGGTAGAACCTGGATCTATCAATGCATAAACATCACAGCCTGAAATCAGTAATATACCTGTGACGACGTCAGGGGAAGCCTCCTGATCCTGGCGGCTGGCTAGAGAGTATATGCGGTTCTGAGGACCGCTAGAACTAGAACCACCACCTCGACCTCTACGCGGCTGCTGTCGTGAGAACCACGCCGCCGGGCGCATAACCACGAAGGAGAAGAAGACCCGAATCGATCCGTCGGTGTGCCGCACCTCCCACGCCTCTGGCGGACAATCCATCTTCAAATGGCCCTGCTGGCCACACGAGTAACAAGCTCCCGAAACTCTGCGACACTCGCCCGGGTGGAACCTACCGCATCGAGCACACTGAGGTGTGGGTGGTCCCGATCGGTGACGGTTCCTGCCTCGCGAAACCTCGTAGTCCGGGCCACGACCGCTCCCCGACCGACTGGTGGTCGGACCTCTTGCCGAGAAAACCGTGGCGGAGCACTCTGTCTTTGGTGGGCGTGGACTACTCTGCTGCGAAATTTGTCGCCTCAGCGCCACTGAGACCCCGATGTCACAGCCTCTTGGTGGCTGCGTCAATCTGGTCCTCCTCTCTCTATCCTCTATCCCTGTGCATAGGCTGCATCCGGCGATGTCCATCTGGGCGAAGAGCCACCCCAAGCATCTGTAATCATACGACGGTCTAGCCCCATCACATAACGATGAATTCTATCCGCCATGCTAGCTACAATAGTGTGAGCATGCCCGGCAGGAGTCAAACTCAGTGTACTCCCTAACGGTCCTCCCGATTACGCATGAGTCAAAAATCTGTCTACCCGGGCTCTCCTCATCTCGGGAGGTAAAAAGTGATCCATAAAGGCCTCTGTAAACTCCTCCCAAACAGCTGGAAGAGCATCATCACCTCTCGAAAGCAACCACGACTCAAACCAGTTCAACGCAATATCGCAACCGGTAAGAGGCTAATGTAACAGACTCTGTCTCTGAAGCCCTAAGAACCTGCATGGTCCATTGTATCTGTCGAACGAACTCCTGCGGATCCTCATTAGACCTCGAACCATAAAACTCAGGTGGATTACATCCCAGAAAATCCCTAATCCGCAAACCCATCGGCTCTAGGGTGGATTGCTGCTCATCGTGTTGCCGGCTACTATCTTGGTCAATAACGAATTTGCTCCCGTAGTCTCTATACTCGCACTGGTGGGAGGCTGGAGGTGCAGTATCGGAACCTCTGGAGCTCTTGCGCTCTCGGCTCTCCTCTAATATCGGCGTGGCTGAACTCAACGACCGCCTACTACCTCGGGCATAGTCGTGCTCGAGCAGTGTGACCTCCGAGTACCGCTTAGCGCCTGCTGCTGCCTTGCCCTTCTGGGCCCTGGTAGCTTTCCGTGGAGGCATAGCTGTTTCATAAGAAGAGGTCAGAGAGGATTCAACCTAATAAGACAGCTCTAATGCACGATCTCAGAGAGAGAAGAATGGAAACCAATCCTAAATGTCCTGTAGCCTCCTGATTATAGATGTGGTGCCTGACACCGATAATCAAGACTCTACTAGACACGGTCTGTAGACACTTTCCGAGGACTAACTGCTCTGATACCACTTTTGTCACGACCCGACCCCGGGCCGCGACTGGTGCCCTACCTGGGCACCCCGTTCAGGTATACATCAGAGAATAGCAGCGGAACATACACAACCTAAACACATGTGTAAATAATAACAACACAGGCTAGCCGATAAGGCCGCCTTCCATAAAATAAACAAAGTCAAAAGTACAACTTTACAACTCAGTTCTTACAGCCCAACCACAAAGGTGAATACAGACCTCTAGGAATAACAACTGTGGCGGGACAGGGCCCCGCCATACCCTGAATGTACAAAATCTACAACATCAGGGACAAGACTGTACCAAAAGAAAGACAAGCCTCCGGAGAATGGAGCTTAGGCGTCGATAAGCGATCCTAGAATGTGGATCGCCACACTTACCACTTTCTGCGGCATGAACGCAGCCCAGGAAGGGGTCGATTACCTGATATGTACTAAGTATGTAAAGCGGAAAATCTTGTAATTACAACATAAGTTTATAAGAAAGCCGGAAACATGTATGATAACAAAATTACAGTACACAGTGCCTTACTAACAATGGGAGTACATCAAGAGAATAAGTATAACATCACAATAGCAGTCTCCCGATCATACCATGGGTAGCGAACCCATAAAAACAGGTGGTATAACGTCTTGGGGTGTCTACCCCTCATTTATACTCTTACCACAAGCGGGTGGTATAACGTCTTGGGGTTTGCCCGCCATTTATACTCTTATCCTGTAGAAGATAATGCTTGGTGGTATAACGTCTTGGGGCTTCCCGCCGTTTATACTCTTATCCCGAAGAAGGTGGTATAGCGTCTTGGGGTTTGCCTCACTTGATACTCTTACCCTACCTCAAACCGGCCATACAATAATTAAGCAAGTTAGCAATCCCCCTAACTTCTTATTAGTCTTATTCATCTACATTCTCATTTTAGTTTACTTAAGGCACTTTCATGTCTTTTATAAGAATCCGGGAATTTAACCCAAAGTACTACATACTTCTATCTTTTAAAAACAAATGACTCTTTTTAGTAGAAAGCTTCCAAGACACTATTAACCATAGTATCAAGTCCAAAGTACATTTCAAGGAAAGTCACAATACCTTTAGAATTAAAGTAGGTTTCTAAATCAAGTGACTCCTTTTCTTATTAACCCTTGGGCAATTGATACCTTAAAATCAATTTGCCTTTCATTAACACAAGTCATTTTACCTTTTTGCATAAGTCAATATAACCAACTCCCCATAAAGTCGTTATATTCACTTTATACCTTAGTCAAGTACATTTTCCTATCCAAGGGACTTATACGATTAAAGCAGCGAAAGTATCACATACTTTAAATTCCTTCAAGTCCCTTAACTTTACTAAGACTTAAGACATTCTTAATATTTTCAAAGAAGTGAGTTAACTTCCTAACTCACCCGACTTGGCATTTTATAAGGCTAGTAAGGAATGTCAAAGTCTTGTACGTCTACCGTACTATATACGCGAAACTAGTCATGCTCAAAAGATAGGAAAAAGTTCTACATACCTCGTCGGGTCAAACCACTTGCCAAGTACAAAGTCCCGCCCGTAGTATGTCAACCTATAATGTTCACAATACGTCTATTAAGGCCTTACTTCAATCGTAGAATATCATAAGTGTTAAGTCCCTATATTCTACGGAAAATCAGACAGCACCTCCTTTGTTTTTACCTACTTTGCCACCTTTTTCAAGGCCGGAAATACAATAACCAAACAGCCCCAATTGGCTCACAATTTATAGAAGATAATCCAATACAATTGAATAACTACACAGCCCCAATTGGCTCACAATTTATAGAAGATAATCCAATACAATTGAATAACTACACAGCCCCAATTGGCTCACAATTTATAAAGTAGTCCAATACGAATGACTAACCAACTAACACAACCTACAAGTCCAACTTCGGCCACCTTGAGTTCAACAATACCAATTCTAACCAATTTCCATTACAATCCAAATTGGTAGCATAATATGATATCAAGTCGCATTTGGTTATAACTACCATAATCTTCAGTCAATAACATGCGACGATTCTAACAACGATTAAATTGTAATCCATCTTAGTCATGGCTTATTTTACATTTCGGTTCCAAGGCTATGATCAATCCATTATTCGTATAACTTCAATATAACAACTTCATGCTAGCAACATGCAAAGCTAACAACAACAATATAACTAATCTTGTAATACTTTCAATGAACAAGATTATACCTCAATGAGACTTAATCCAACTCCAATCCGAAATCGCTCTTAGTAGTCTAGAACCTCTCCAAGCCACTTCAATCCGCATTTGAGACCCTTAGAACAACACCAACAATTAACCTTCAAATTTCCAAACAAAACCTAGAAAGACCATTAGGTTTTCGTTTGCGACTAACAGAAAACCATCTTTTTCCAAGATTTTTCTATTGAGATGTGTTTACAATACACCTAAGAACCTTGGTTTAAAGTGTGGAATCAAATGGACAAGAAACGAAAATTTTTCTTTTTCTTTCTTGGAGAACCCGAGAACCTTCACTGTGCTTCTTCAAATTTGTGTGATATATTTCTAAGTGTTAAGTCTCCTCTTGCTACTAGTATCACATATAAAGGGTCATGGAGGGTTTAGATATTAACACATGGGTGGTTTGGATGTGGTCTTGCTAAAAATCAAGACAAAGGTGGGACCTTTGACCTTAGTCAATAATATCAAGCCTCAAGTTGCAAGACTTGTCTTGCAACAAAGGTCAAATGACCCTTATGCCCTTGCCAAAAAATCGTCCAAGGCATAGCAAGGAGGGGTGACACGTGTCGCCCTCCCATTCGTCATAATAATACGTTTTTCCGACAATTTCACAATTTCCGATAAATTTTTACAAGCCTCAATTCTTAACACTTGTGAGTTCTTACCTATATTCTTAAGACATGTCCTGTAATTACGGGGTGTAACACACATATACTACCCGGCCCAAACTGGGACGCGATCAGTCACACCAATATCAAAGCATGCCCGTGGAATCCCCCATCACTGTCGACAGCTAAAAGTGTAAAACATAACCATGGGTCTCACGCCCATAAAATCAATCAAAAAAGTTGGTATAACGTGCGGGGCTTGCCCCTCATTTATACTCTTACCCTGGAGAAGGTGGTAAAGCAGGGGGTATAACGTCTTGAGGCTTGCCCCTCATTTATACTCTTACCCTGGAGAAGGTGGTATAACGTCTTGGGGCTTGCCCCTCATTTATACTCTTACCCTATCTCGACCGGTCGTCAAATAACACATAAAGCATGTGGTACAACGTCTTGGGGATTTACCCCTCACTTATACTCTTACCCTGGAGAAGGTGGTATAACGTCTTGGGGCTTGCCCCTCATTTATACTCTTACCCTAACTCAACCGGCCATCATACATAACATAAGCACTCCGACTTATCATACATAACATAAGCACTACCGCTTATCATACATACTATAAGCAAGTTAAGAAATCCCCTAACTTCTTATTAGCTTGTTAATATACACTCTCATTTTTGTTTACTTAAGGCACTAACATGTCATTATAAAATACGGGAATTTAACCCAACGTACTACGTGCCTCTACTCCTTTAAAATGATTCTCTTTCAAATAAAACTTCCAAGATACTAATAACCGTAGTATCAAGTCATATCTACTTTTCACGACAAGTCACAATACTTTTTAGAAATACAATTATAGGCTTCTAAATCAAGTGACTTCTTTCTTTAAAACCTCAAGCAATTGGTACCTTTAAAACAATTTTGCCCTTCTTTATTTCAAATCATTACTTTGCTTACAATACTGAAGAAAACCATTCTTTTAAATCTTCCATAAAGTTGTTATAACCAACTTCCCATAAAGCCGTTATAACTCTTTATTTCTTAGACGAATTCATTCATTTGATAACCAAGAAACTTATACTTCAATTCAAATCACATAGCTTTCAAAATACTTCAAGTCTCTTAACTTTTAGGAAAACCAGTTTCTTAACTTAGAATGGCAAGAAATCAATACTTTCCAAATCAAGTATTCTATACTTTTAAATCAATTCATTTCTCCCTTTAAGAATCAAGTCTCATAACTTGAAAAATAAAGTCCCTTAACCTTTTAACAATTTGAGGTCCATAGTCTTAAAACTTCATACGTAAATTCTTATAAATTAAGTAACATATACTTGGTGCGTTGTGAATAAGTTATACTTATTTATAACTATCTTAATCAAGTAGCCATGATCTAGAAAATGTAATACAATTTTGTCTTATCTTAGCTTCTATGCAGATGGAGAATTCTACTTGTTTTAACACAATTAATTGTCATTACATTTTCCTTTATTAACGCTGCAATGACTTGTTCGATACTTATTCTTATTCGTGCCGTAAATTAGCCAAGTCAACTTGGCTCCAAAATACCTCCTAACGACTCTTACCAACATCCCCCATAAGACTTGGTAAGAACTTAGAATAACTTATACATAATCTTTACGTAGAGTAAATCGACATACATACCTCTTAACTTCTAAGAGTAGAAGGAATCATGAAATAGTACTACATGTATATTCCATACATAGAATCATGTCAAAAGAAGGAAGAGGTTCACATACCTCGCGACGATTATCGACAAGTAGCAAAAAGCTCCAAAGTACTTCCACCTTGAGCTATTCCATTCTTCAAGTAGGATACGCTATACTTAGTACATCAACCTATAATGGTCACCATACGTCCATTAACCTCTTACTTCATACGTAGAATATTCTAGGTGCTAAGTCGCTAAATTCTACGAAAAATCGGACAGCACCCCCTTTGTATTTACTAACTTTGCCACCTTTTTCAAGGCCGAATACAATAACCAAATAGCCTCAATTGGCTCACAACAATATAGAAGGTATTCCAATGCAAATGAATAACTAAACAGCCCCAATTGGCTCACAATTTAGAAAGTAGTTCAATACAAATGAATAACAAACTAAAAGTCCAAATTCGGCCACCTTGAGTTCAACCATACCAATTCTTATCAAATTTCCATTTCAATCCAAATTGGTAGCATAACATGATATCAAGTCGCATTTGATTATAACAATCCATAATCTCTAAGTAGGTAACATGCGACGATTTCTAATAAGCGACGATTAGTAATCCAACTTAACATGGCTTACATACATTTCGAATTTTCCAAGGCTACAATCAATCCATAATCCTTATAAACTTCAACACATATACTACATACTAGCAACATGTAAAGCTAACAACAAAATAAATAATCTTGTAACACTTTCAAAGAACAAGATTATACCTCGACGATTCTTAATCCAAATTCCAATCCGAAGTCGCTCCTTAGTAGTTTAGAACCTCTCCAAGACACTTCAATCCGCTTGTTGAGACTCTTAGAACAACACCAACAATTATCCTTCAAATCCCCAAACAAAACCTAGAAAGACCATTAGGTTTTCACTTTGCGACTAACAGAAAACTCTCTTTTTCGGGATTTTCTATTGAGATATGCTTACACTACCCTCAAGAACCTTGGTTTAAAGTGTGGAGTTGAATGGACAAGGAACAAATTTTTTCTTCTCCCTTAGTATGTGAACCCGTGAGCCTCCTCTTGAGCTCTCAAATTTTTTATGAAATTTTCTAAGTGTTGGGCACACTCTTGCTACTAGTAGTGTTATATAGCACATTGGAGAGTTAAGATAGGAACAATTGGGTGGCTAGGATAAGGTTTTAGCAAATATCAAGCTAGTGGTCCCATTGACTTAAGTCAAACATGTCAAGCTTGCTACTTGCAAGACTTAGTCATCCAAGACTATGGTCAATGACCATTTTGGCCATGCCTATATCGTCCAAGGCATCTCAAGGGGGTGACGTGTCGCCTCCCATTAAATCACAAAACTACGTTTTCCGACAATTTCATAATTCCGACAAATATTTTTACAAGTCTCAATTTTTAACACTTGCGAGTTCTTACGTACGTTCTTAAAACATGTCCTGTAATTACGGGGTGTAACAGTATTTGCATAGACGAAACATGAATGAAGCCGTTGTATAGGCTTAAATGAAATAGCGCCGTTGCATAGACGCGATGCAGATGCTCGTCGTTGCATAGACGAAACATGAATGAAGCCGTTGCATAGACTTAAATGAAATGGCGTCGTTGCATAGACGCGATGCAGATGCTCGTCGTTGCATAGACGAAACATGAATAAAGCCATTGCATAGGCTTAAATGAAATGACGTCGTTGCATAGACGCGATGCAGATGCTCGTCGTTGCATAGAAGAAACATGAATGAAGCCGTTGCATAGACTTAAATGAAATGACGTCGTTGCATAGACGCGATGCAGATGCTCGTCGTTGCATAGACGAAACATGAATGAAGTCGTTGCATAGACTTAAATGAAATGATGTCATTGCATAGACGCGATGCAGATGCTCGTCGTTGCATAGACGAAACATGAATGAAGCCGTTGCATATGCTTAAATAAAATGGCGTCGTTGCATAGACGCGATGCAGATGCTCGTCGTTGCATAGACGAAACATGAATGAAGTCGTTGCATAGGCTTTAATGAAATGACGTCGTTGCATAGACGCGATGCAGATGCTCGTCGTTGCATAGACGAAACATGAATGAAGTCGTTGCATAGGCTTAAATAAAATGGCGTCGTTGCATAGACGCGATGCAGATACTCGTCGTTGCATAGACGAAACATGAATGAAGTCGTTGCATAGACTTAAATGAAATGACGTCGTTGCATAGACGCGATGCAGATGCTCGTCGTTGCATAGACGAAACATAGATGAAGCCGTTGCATAAGCTTAAATGAAATGGCGTCGTTGCATAGACGCGATGCAGATGCTCGTCATTGCATAGACGAAACATGAATGAAGTCGTTGCATATGCTTAAATGAAATGGCGTCGTTGCATAGACGCGATGCAGATGCTCATCGTTGCATAGACGAAACATGAATGAAGTCGTTACATAGGCTTAAATGAAATGACGTCGTTGCATAGACGCGATGCAGATGCTCGTCGTTGCATATACGAAACATGAATGAAGTCGTTGCATAGGCTTAAATGAAATGGCGTCGTTGCGTAGGCAGCGATCACGGATGCTCGTCGTTGCATGAGCGAAACATGAATGAAGCCGTTGCATAGGCTTTAATGAAATGACGTCGTTGCATAGACGCGATGCAGATGCTCGTCGTTGCATAGACGAAACATAGATGAAGCCGTTGCATAGGCTTAAATGAAATGGCGTTATTGCATAGACGCGATGCAGATGCTCGTCGTTGCATAGACGAAACATGAATGAAGCCGTTGCATAGGCTTTAATGAAATGACGTCGTTGCATAGACGCGATGCAGATGCTCGTCGTTGCATAGACGAAACATGAATGAAGTCATTGCATAGGCTTAAATGAAATGGCGTTGTTGCATAGACGCGATGCAGATGCTCGTCGTTGCATAGACGAAACATGAATGAAGTCGTTGCATAGACTTTAATGAAATGACATCGTTGCATAGACGCGATGCAGATGCTCGTCGTTGCATAGAAGAAACATGAATGAAGCCGTTGCATAGACTTTAATGAAATGACGTCGTTGCATAGACGCGATGCAGATGCTCATCGTTGCATAGACGAAACATGAATAAAGCCGTTGCATAGGCTTAAATGAAATGACGTCGTTGCATAGACGCGATGCAGATGCTCGTCGTTGCATAGACGAAACATGAATGAAGCCGTTGCATAGGCTTAAATGAAATGACGTCGTTGCATAGACGCGATGCAGATTCTCGTCGTTGCATAGACGAAACATAGATGAAGTCGTTGCATAGGCTTAAATGAAATGGCGTTGTTGCATAGACGCGATGCAGATGCTCGTCGTTGCATAGACGAAACATGAATGAAGTCGTTGCATAGGCTTAAATGAAATGACGTCGTTGCATAGACGCGATGCAGATGCTCGTCGTTGCATAGACGAAACATAGATGATGTCGTTGCATAGGCTTAAATGAAATGTGTTGGTTTATGGGCGTACCTGCTTTGTGACCCGTCTGGGTTGAGATAACGTCATTGCATTGACGTTGTGCGTTTGTAACCCGCATAGGCTTATTGTTGTGCTCCCGACTTTGCTGATATGAAGATCCTGCACTCAAAGAAAACTTGTGAGTTTTTTAGAAAATGAGTGGTTGATTAGCGTCGACTTTGTAGTTTTGGCCTTGACGCTTGCATGCCCAGACTGTTTTGTCCTATTTTTTTTTTTCTATTGTTATTTTCTTTGAGTGAATTCTTAAAATGTCTCAGTTTCTGATAAATGAAGATGTTGAACTGGGTAAGGTTGACTCTTGACGCTATTAAGGCAATCAGGTAAGCAATTTTTTTTTTATCATGAATAAAAAGCTAATGCGAGAATGTGGACAATGTTCAATTGAGTAGATGAGAATGCAACCCTAAAAAATATGTCTCAGTCATGTGTAGGTAGACATGGATGCAAAATATGTGAGGATGCTAAACTCTCCAAAGGACAAAATCGAGTCATTTGCAAGACAAGGAAGAAATATTTCTAATGGTGTGACCGAAGCCGATATAGCTGTCTACGTATCCCGCCGAGGGAATCAGGTCAAGACGTAGTTTATACTGCAAAATTAGAATTTTTTAAGATTTTTTTAAAATGATGCGGGACCGAAGTCGATGTGGCCGTGTATCCCGCCGATGGAATCAGGTCAAGACGTAGTTCGTGATGCAAAAATAAGATTTTTTTTTAATTTTAAAATGATGTGGGACCGAAGTCGATGTGGCCTCCTACGTATCCCGCTGAGGGAATCAGGTCAAGACGTAGTTCGTGATGCAAAATAACGATTTTTATGTAATATGCATTTTGTTGCTTTTTTTTTGGAAAAAAAAATGAAAGACGACATTACGTTCTGACTCCAGTTGATACCAACAATTAGTATTGTGCATAAGGATATTCTTTTATTGCTTTCATTCTAACCGAGATTGTCTCTGGTGTAATTCACACAGCTTCAGATAGTACCTCAGACATACCTGAGTGTCGACACACCTGCATGCATCCAGGGTTTCGAACTACACGTAATCTCACGTTTCAAATGCCCTTACTGAAAGAAAGTCTCATTTCACATATATTCCAGTATTTTGAATTTTGAGACGTTTAGAGAAAAGACACTCACACTCAGAAAGATGTTCAATGCATGCAATTGTGATACCATAGGCTTGGCCGTCATGTAAGTATCCACTAATGTGAGAACCCTTAGTATAAGATCATGTAGGGCTTGTCACGGGCTTGTAATGTAGGCTTGGGGAAAGGAACGGATATCATTTGGATAAAAGTGACTAATCATTCCTCGAGAGTTGGACTACGTCCATGCTTGATATTTGTGCGTTTTGATGCTGACTTGCTTTCTTTTTGTCTCAGTTTTTCTGTACTGACTTCTTTTGGAATCTTTCATTTGGGGCACCCCTTCTTTTTTCTTTTTTTTTTCGGGGTTATATATTCCCCTTTTTACTCATTTTTTTTATAACGTCGAGGCTTTTGATTTCTTCTTTGTGTGAAGTCGTTTCTGCTTTTATTTTCTTTTCTTTTTGAGACTTTGACAATTTTTGTCTTTGCAAACTTCAGCTAGAATTTTGTCAGCCACTTGCACATTTCTAAAGAATTCGAGGATGTCGGGCCAAGAGAGGGATAGCACGTACGCACTCAAAGGGTATAGGTGTAATATGCGGTTGTCAAGAAATAGGTTTTAGGCTCAAAGGGGTGTACTAGGGATAATGTTATTTGGTAGGCTGAAAAGGCTCAAACGGGTCAAAGAAAGCCTACGATCATTTCATACACCGAGTGTTACTTAGGATTTCGCCTCAACAAACATTCAGGCCAAGTTCTAGATCACAATGCAACACAATTGAACTTATTCTAAAAACTCGCCACATAATGCATATGAAACGATGAGGTCGGTTTCATTCTTATCTTGGAAACATGCAAGACAATGTCATCTACGGGTATGAATAAGAGGTACCAAAAGAATCTATGGTTTACCACAAAGTCAACCCATACTGATTATCACTTTTTATGCACAACCCTAATTGTGTTGGTATCAACAAAGTCAAACAATAATACTAAAAAAAATGTTTTTTTTTTGTATTTTGAATAACACATTTTTTTTTATATTTATGAACAATTTTTTTTTTTTGAATAAAGGGTACCGAACCCGAATAGGGCTGCCTACGTATCCCGCCGAGGGAATCAGGTGCGCGTAGTTCATTCAAATATGTTATAAAATGTATGCTTGGAAAAAATTATCAATGAAAGGATAGCAATATAAAGCTGTGCAAAAGAAATGATTGTCCATTATGGACGAATGCAAAGTAAAATGAATGCCCGAAAACATAATGAATGGGATGCATGAGTGAGAAATGCGCTCTTTATTATTATTATTATTATTATTTGTGTTTTTTTATTTTATTTTTGTGGTTTTTTTATTTTTGTGGTGTCGAACCCAAAATGAGTTGCCTACGTATCACACTGTGTGGTGAGAATCAGACACGCGTAGTTCGGAATAATTATGATGTAAAAAGGCATGATATGAAAGAACTATGCAATCAACGCTAAACATATTAATTGAATTTGCAAATATGAATAAAAATACAAAGTAAAGAAGAATTGAGAGCGATGTCTCGTTGAATCTGTTATAAACTAACTTCTATTAGTCAACATAACTACCGCTCATTTTTGTAATAAATTTTTTTTTCGACCGCCTAGGCTGATTGTGAAGACGACCTTCCTGCAAAAATATGACAAATGGGTGAGTAGGAAAATGACAAAATAATAAAAATGAAGAGGTGTGACAATATAATCAAAGACTCCCCTGATTGGTTCGACCAGACTGGTGGTTGATGCTTCACAAAGTCCAAGTCGTGCTATTCAAGAGTGATTTACGCAGTAGAAGTCCTGATTGCAATGTGACGGCAAAAGTGCAAAAATGCAAATGCTCGAGCCCGGAATCACAAAAGGGTAATTATTGCATTAAATAATATGTACAGAGTTGCTAGCGACAAACAATAATAAACAAAAAACATGCAAATCAAGCGCGTTCCCTGATATGCTTGGGACCTCCCTTATGCCAGAGGTGAGCCTAAACGCTAAATATGCGGGATTATGATAAATAAGTCCAAGCCGTTAAACTGTAATGTTTTGTTGGAAATGACGACCAAATGACGGTGCACTTTTTTCAATTTTGGCGTGTCATGACCAGACTTGGATCCGTCTATCATCATCACGCTACACATAGTATGCTAATGGGTCGTTGGGTTGTGAAACCCGTCGACAAATTTTGGTGGATTTCTAATTGTGGCGTTAATACCAAGGATTAACCCACCTAAGGTTTATGCATGCATGACTTAATATAAAAGGGTGGTATAGCTCTATCCTAAGTTTCTAAGATTTGGCTTACTAGACGTAAGGTTCCCGAGCGGACTACTCGAGTGAGAAGGCTACGCGACCACCGGTTGGACCGGATTCTCCGCGCAAAACGCCAACTCTCTTAAATTTGGGTTTTGAAGAAAGAATTTTGCTGATGCACCAAGCGCACCTCGCGTGTAGTGTGTGACAATGTGAATTTTTCAGATTGGAAGAAATACGAGCGGAATGACATTTTAAGGAAAGCAATAAAATAATGTAGCAATTAAAGTGGTTAATTACAAAATAAAAGCAAACAATATAAAATATTTACAACAAATATAAAAGCAAAATAAAGTGCAATATTTAATTAATCTGGGTTTGCTATGATCAAGAACCTGATATCCCCAGTGGAGTTGCCATCTTTGTCGCGCCGTTTTTACCTTGGGAATCGAGCGGTATTATAGCGTTGCTCTTTGGCGCGGTTCCCCTGGATGGAGCAATAAATGTTGTTTTTAAGGAGTCGCCACCTAATTATTTAAGTGAATTAGGACACTTGGTTTATTGCAATAAAAATACTGCAATTGACCTCCATTTAATGGTCTGCGAAATTAGTGAGATTCTGGATCAGGGTTCTTTATTATCCTAAAGGGAAGGGGTTAGGCATCCTTTAAGATCCGCTAACTTGCGGTTATTCGTTCAAACCTAGGTTAATTATTTATTGCCCTTTTTATTCTACCTATTCTAAGCATTTTTCATAATTTATAATAAAAATAAAATGTAATGCAAAATGATAAAAACTAAAATTAAATGCGACATAAATAAAACACCGGGACATCTTTTAGCCCTTTTTAGGCCTTCTGCACAAGATGATCTCCGGGTACCTGCATAAACACTTAGTAAAAGTGTTAGTACTAGAATAAATAATTTTAAAGCAATGACGGGAATTTAATAAGTAAAGCAAAAAAATAAATAAATCCGTCTTTTGCACAGAGGAGGCCTTGGAAATCAGACGGAGATTCCTTCATCGGTCAATATTGTTAAAAGCAATAAAATAAATAAAACCTTCAAATCCGCGCCAAAACAGTAATAGTTTTAAACGCGGAGGGCTCAGATATATATAAAAATAAAGTCGGACATCCTAAACAAGTCCGGCTGCGAAAATTCGCCTCGCCAGCGCATGTTGGTTATCCTGTGTAAGTAGAAGAAATCATCAACGCCCAGAAAGCTTCATTTATTTTTCGTCTTTGCAACTGTGGAGGCCTCAAAAATCGACTGATAACTTTTCATTGGCAAAACAAGTGTAGCATCTTGTTCAAATCAGTAAAATACCAACAGTGTAGTATTTGTTCTAAATCAGTTAAATAAAATAATAAAAGGCCAAAATCAGTCACCATGAACAGTGAACATCAAAACAAGACAGTGACCAAAAATGTTATGCGGACAGTGGAAACAAACATCAAATGGCTCGCCGGAAAACCACATTTAACCAGAAATATCCAGTCCAATCAGATACCAAAATCAGTCCCTAACATCCCAAAAATAAAGCCAACAAGTCGTCTGAAGTTAATGAACTCCGACCCGAATGCCAAACATAAGAAAAAAATGCCAAATCAGTCCAACATATAGTGAAGCAGCATGAGCAGTTCGCCGGAAAGCCAGAGGCCCGCCGGAGTTTAAAAACTCCGGCAAAAATACAAGAAATCATTCCAAATCAAACCAACAACAGAAACAATAACCAACGACCGCCGGAGTTTGAGGAACTCCGGCGAGATTCAAAAATAAAGGAAATCAGTCCAAAATAAAAATATGCCAATAAATCTAAAAATGGAACCAAACCCAGGCAGCGATGGTGGCGGCGTCACTTCCACGGCGAACACCGGAGCGACGCCGCCTGACGAACGCTGGGACAGTGACGGGCAGTGGTGGGGTGTGATGGCGACGTCGGTGATTTGCGACGGGAATGTTCACCGACGCTGGGTGACGGGTTCACTGGAGGTGTTGCTGGTGTTTCGCCGGAGAACAGTGGCGGTTCGTCGGTGGTCGACGGTGGTTCAGGGAGAGGGCGACGGCGACGGGAAGGAAGGGAAGAGGAGAGTGAGAGGGAGTGGGGTGGGCTGATGTGCGTGTGTGAGAGAGGGTGTTCGCCGGAGCTTGGAGCTCCGGCGAAGGCGGCGGCGACGGGAAAAGGGAAGGTGAGCTGTTGTGAGGGAGACAAAGGGCAGAGGTGTGGGGGGGCTTTTAGGGTGTGTCGGCTGGGTTTAGTGAGGGAGAGGGTGTGAAAGAGTGAGAGAGTGGGCTGCCCTTTTAATAAATGAGAGATATAGGGTAGGGGAATAGGGGGATGGGCTTGGTGTGCTGCAAAAGGTAAGAAAAGTATGGGTAGTGTGTTGAAAATGATAAAAGATATGATGGGATTAGGTTTGGTGTTTGGAAAAATTAAAAAGGGTGTTGGATGAAATTTAAAAAAAGTGTTGAATTGGACTGATTCAAATTGTGTCTTGGACCGGACTGGTTTGACAAAATGCAAGGCGGGTTAATTATTTAAAACAAAATTATTTAAAAAGATGCAAGATTATAAAATGCAAATGCCGACGCAATAATACTAAAATGCAATATTTAAGAAATGTTTAATGTCTGATTAAAGTAAAAACGCGGTGCCAATTAATTATTTAAAGAGATGCAAACATAATAATAATATAAACATAATATTAACAAAGACATAATGCTTAATTTAAAAATAAAAGATGCAATGTCATTTTTGTGAAGAAATAAACATAGAATATTATGTAAAAATATGCAAAATAACGATTAAAATGTGGTGTGCTAAAATACTTAAAATTGCACGAAATATATGAAAAAACGGGTCAAAATTGACTGTC
This sequence comes from Przewalskia tangutica, assembly GCA_029844215.1. Classification (NCBI taxonomy): domain Eukaryota; kingdom Viridiplantae; phylum Streptophyta; class Magnoliopsida; order Solanales; family Solanaceae; genus Przewalskia; species Przewalskia tangutica. The sequence continues at coordinate 114,902,107 of CM056727.1, forward strand.
AACACCCTGCATCCGGCTTGTACTGTGGCCCTGACCGAAAATATTCTTCACTTTCATTGACCGAACTTGTAACCCCCATAACTTTCTACTCCGATGTCCTATCGACGAACGGTTTGTTGCGTTGGGAACTGGACTCAACTAACTACATACTAGGCCTTTGAAACACCTAGAAACTCCTAATGCAACTGGACATAAACCGCCTCTAAGTTGACTAAAACTCGTCCGAAACAATCCGCCAACCTATCTTTCTAAAATTTAAGTCTTAATCCCTTTCGTACGTTCTCATACGTATGGACTGAACTACGGGGTATAACATCAGCAACCCAGTGTCCTCATAATTCGACACTGGGACATTTTTAAATCTGCGTCAGCTTTGTTTTTTATTTTCGCATCACAATGACCCAGTGTCATCATAATTCGACACTGGGGCAATTTTGAGTCTGCATCAGCCCACACATGACAAAATTGTCTACAAGTCAACATCTTTGTCCGAAGACTCTTCCATCATCTCCGTACAAAGAGGGACATGCTGTTGACAGTCAATTTTGACCCGTTTTTCGTATATTTGTTGTAATTTTATGTGTTTTAGGACACTGCATTTTAATCATCATTTTTTGCATTTTTTATCTTTTATTATTTTAAATTAAGCATTATGTCTTTGTTAATATCATGTTTTATTATTAGTACTCCATTATTTTATTTTAATAGTTTTGCATATCTTTAAATATTTTTATAATAAACACTGCTGTATTTTTACTCAAACCTAGTTCGTCAAATCAGTCTAGTCTGAGGCCCATTTTGGATTAGTCCAATCCAACATTTTTTTTTATTTTTATTCAAACACCCTCTTTTTATTTTCCCCCCTAAACCCAAACACCCACTTTTCATTTCCCCCCTCAAAACTAAACCCTAATTCTACCCCTATATAATAAATACTACCCCCTCTTTCTTTAAGATGGAGGGCAGCCGCACAACATCATCAGCAGCCGCACAAAACAAGGCGCTCTCTCCTTTCTCACCCTCCCATCTCATTTATCGAAAACCTCTCTCCCGCCGCCCTTCGCCGGAGTTCCAGCTCCGGCGAACCAACACCCGTCACCACTGAGCTCCCCTGTCTCCCCCTCATCGATATAACACCTGAACCACTCTTATTCTCGTCGAACACACCACTGTCACATGCCGGATCTCGTCGCTGATGCGCGATTTATGCACACACTAACGCAAGTGCACGTGTCGTGACAAGTAATATAGTCTAGAAGACCGATTTATCGTCCTCAGGGATTAGTGTTCAATTCTCAAATTCTATTCTATGGTATCTATTTGGTAGTCGATGATTGATAAATTGTTTATAACTATAATTAAGAATGCTAACTAGACTACTTTGTTTTACTTCAGTTAAGGTAGAAATAGGGCTTCCAAATCTCCTCAACTATCCGCTCATCTTACTTGTTAATGCAATTAATTATGGTTCTTCTTCTATTTTGAGATAGCAGGTTAACTAAGCCGTTTTATACTACCGTTAAGGTAATATAAACACTCAACCCCAATATAGAACCCTTCTTCCTTTCGGTGATAAGATTGACTATAAAGGAGGATTAAGAGCAATAACCTATTAATACTACACAAGTATCGGGGTACTTTCGTCCACTATTTAACCTATGTTTATTCAACTATAGCATATTCACAATCTCCCCTTTCGTCTTTCGATTAGAAATCATATGGATTATGATAATTAGTGATCAATTAATTACCAAACATTCAAGACTATTATTGAATAAATCTCAACAATGATAAGAAGAACAAAAAACATGCATTAATTCATAAGAATAAGTTTTAAGTGATTTGACATGGAAAGCCCTAGATTAAGTTAGTTCCTAGCCATAGACATGACAAGAACTAAACTAATATCCAACATAAACTATAAAGAAATAAAACAAGAAACAAGAAATTACTAAGAAGTGGTCTCCAATCTTGATCTCCAAGGTTGTGTGAATTGGCAAGGGTTTGGAACCTCTAATTCTGACCTAAAGGCTGCTTTTTATAGCCTCCAATTCGTTTTCCAGGTTTTCCTTCAGGCCTTGGCCCATTCCCATTCGAATTTGACAGTTTTTCCGCCTCGGCGCCGCGGCCCTGCAACTGGCGCCGCGGCGCCGAAACTCCTGCAGCTCTCTGGAAATTGGGCGCCGTGGCGCTCTGACTCTGCTGGCTGGAGGCGCCGCGGCGCCGCCCTGTTTCGTGCCCGGTTCGCCAACTTTCTCGCTTTTTGAGCTCTGGAACCTCTGTTTCTGCCCTCTTTTTGCTCCTTTTCTGCCAATAAGCCACTTTAAACCAATATGACTCAAAAGACAGAAAATATATCCTAAGACGACACGTATTTGTACAAAAATGGGCAAAAGACTAACTAAAAATGACTCAAAAGGTGTATATAAAATACACCGATCAAACACCCCCAAACTTAACCTTTGCTCGCCCTCAAGCAAAGATCAAAAGAAAGAATTAAAGACAAGAGGAAAAAGGAAATAAACTGACTCAAAGACACTGATCACTTTGCTGCATCATTGTTACTTAGAAAACTCTGAAGGTTAGCAGAATAATATGCAGGAACATATAGCATGAATTTTTAGCATTCTAAACACATTAAGTTAGATATTTCGCAAATTTAATTTAATCATGCTTAATGGAAGTAAGAATACTTAACTATGCATTTCAATTTTAAAATCCTATGGCATGTTTACTTGTTATTCTCCACTAATCATAGATACACATGTAAGAGATCTTCAGGGCTTTTCAGGGTTGTAATTTAGGCTTAGGTATGAGTAGGTAAAAATAGGCATTTAGGCTCTTTTTATGTACCATAAGCTCTTTTGCTTTTCAATTCTTCAATTTTCTTTTGATTTTCTTTCTTCACTTCATACCTATCTTTTCCCTCTTTTGTTTTGAGAGAATGAAGTGTATTATGAATAACAAGCACCCCCAAACTTAGGCTTTTGCCTATTTATTATTACTTTTTCATTGGGGTGCATCAAATTTGTTCACTCTTTTTGTGTCTTTTTTAACACTTTCTATTCCAATCACCAAAAAATTTCACTTATGACACAAGTGTGGAATTATAGGGTGTCAAAGAAAAAGTCTAATTTTTAGGCTCAAAGGGACTGACTAGGGATATTTTGAATGTCAGGGATAGGCAAAAAATGGTAAGAAAGAGCTAACAAAGAATTGCCTGAGTCATCTCCCTAACATGCATATCCTAACTATTTTTCCTCAAATAGCAAGCAAGCATACACATAGGTTTAATCATAAACAATGCACACGTCAAGCAAGATACCCCAAATAATCTGATTTCATGAATTTTTGGCATATCTAACCTAAGTGTTTAGATGGTTGCTTCTAATTCCATTATATTATTCAACCTTACTTCACTAGGCGATTCAAGTAACTGCAGCATGCATGATCTTTAAAGAAAAAATATGACTCAATAATACTTAAAACAAATAAAAAAGACTCAAAAACAATAAGACAAATAAGACACCCCCCTCCCCAAAACTTAAATCACACATTGTCCCCATGTGTGCAAGACTCAAAAAAAAAAAAAAAAAAAACAGGACAACTTACAAACTTGGTTTAAAGTGGTGGCGGTGGCGGCGGATAATGCATGGACCACTGGTTGAACAAGGAGATCATCTCATCAAATCTCTGGTGCAACTGTTGTTGCTCCTGCCTTGATTCTTGATGTCCTTGCCTCAGGTCCTGTTGACCTTGTATCATTATGTCAAAGTTCTGCATCATCCTCCTCTGGTTCATGAGCAACTGCTCCATTATAGGCACTGGAGGTTCAAATTCTGCGGGTTCTTTGTTCGCTTCTAACGCCATCTGAGCCTCTGTCTCAGGCTCATCTTCATCCATGGCAGCCTCTGTTGTTCTTGCTGCGGTCTTGGTCTCCTTCGTCTTTCTTCTTTGGAGGAGTGGAGTGCAGGAAGGAATACACTATCCCATATGACATAGGGGGTTGGACTTTCTCATATGTATCAGTGGGTAGGGTTGGGACCCCATGTCTGGAGCATAAGCTGCTAATAAGTGAGCCATGTCCCAACCCACCTGTCGTTACAAACCTGCTGGTTTCTCCAATGTTTTACAATATTTCCTTCCCAACGTCAATCGTCTTCCCTGACATGATTCCATATATCATTTTTATTTTATCTGCTGGCACTCTGGTAAAGTGCATCGATGGAATTAAGCGGGCACTGACGAAATATAACCAACCCTTGGCTGTTTTATTGAACTGACATCTGCTCAGTCCCCTTGATCCATTTCTTGCAATATCATACTCAGCCCCATGGTAGCTATCGTATGCGGCGACATCGATCGATGTTGTTGGTGTCTCTAGACCAAGTTCTGAAATAACTTCGATCGTCACCTCTTTCTTCAACATCGGCTGTTTTTAATAGCATGTTCACCACTTCTGCCGTCACAGGCACATACCGTCCCCTCACAAAGCATCTATCATCCACCCTCTCTGGAAAGTTAGCATAAAATTCTCTCACCATTACTGTGTTCTGCGGTGCTATTCTTTCTGGGATAACAAATCTCTTCCACCCCATGACTTTTATAATCGCCCGAATAGGCTCATAGGCATCTCCCTCCTCAAATGACTCCCTTTGGTATTCCATTTCTCTTTCAGAGATCAAGGGTCTAGTACTAAGTTTTTGATATCTATCCTCAGCTTTTTGGCTGACAAACCTAGTAGTGTCATATTGAGGGACGGAGGTGGATGTGGAATCTCTCCTCTTCTTGGCAGACATTTTTAGATAAACTTGGCATCGTTTCCTTTGTTTCAACGATATTACCCAACACTATCAATCAATAATCAACAGCTACAACACTCTTCAACCCTCACACTTCACTCAACAGCTCCGGCACAACACCCCACGCTTACTTCGTATAATCTTCCGTGAAATATCACACCCAACTTCAACACACCACACACCTTCCACCAATAAAGCACCTCCTCACCTATTACCTCCCCTGATTGTATTGAAGATTTCAAGAAAAGTGATAAAGGTTACCTTGGACGGTGTTCTTCAAGATTTTCTTATTCCTAATGATGTATTGAGGCAATGGAATGAGGGTTGTTGTTTAAGATGGTTAAGGGTTTAAGGAAATTAAGTACTTTAGTTGTGATTGAGTTTAGTTTGTGGAAACTTTTTAGGAAAAAGAGTTAATTTCGTGGGTTTTGGAGAGAGGGAAGGCTTGGGTTTTGATTTGGAGTGAGGAAAATCGGATTTAGGGCTCCTTTAAAATTCAGAATTTCCGTTCTTGGCTGAATCAGCCATGGCGCTTCTAAACTCTGCGCTACGGACTTTTGGCGCCATGCTCTTGGCGTCGCGGCATACGAGCCGATTTTTCTTTTTTTTCCCTTTGATTTCTCCGTTTTCGTCCTCCAAATTCTTGGCCCTATACCTGTCATCACAACATATAAACAATACCTTCCGTGAGACTGTTCTAAGTTAAAAAACTAAATTGCATCAAATTGAATAAAATAAAATAACCTTGGGTTGCCTCCCAAGTAGCGATGTCTTTAACGTCTTTTAGTCGGACGCAAGTTCTTTACTCAAGAGGCATGGGGTAGATTAACCCCACAGCCTATCCATTTCATCAACATTTTTCGCTTCCTCCTTCTGTTTTTCTTTTTCTTTTTTTTTCAAGAGGAGGTTTAGCATTACTTACCTGTTTTGAAGGGCTTATTTCCCTTGCTTTTGCTTGTGCTGGCTCAACCGATGTGCTGGCAGTGCTAATTGCAAAGCACTTGCTCATGACTGGGGGTTCAATGATGTGTTTGAACACTTTGAACACCATCTCTTCACTTTCTACTCTAAGTGTCAGCTCACCCTTTTCCACATCAATTAGGGCTCTCCCGGTTGCCAAGAACAGTCTTCCCAATATGATGGGGATCTCATCATCTTCCTCCATATCAAGGATGAGGAAGTCCGCAGAAAAGAAGAGTTTTCCCATCTTAACTAAGACATCTTCAATCTTTCCACAGGATGCACCTTTGTCTCGCTAGCTATGACTCACATGGTTGGTTTGGCTTCACCTAACCCCAACCTCTTAAAAATAGACAAGGGCATGAGATTTATGCTAGCCCCCAAATCACAAAGGGCCCTATTACATGTTACCCTGCCAACTGTGCAAGGCAGTGTGAAGCTCCCTGAATCCTTGAGTTTAGGGGGCAATTTCTTCTGCAAGATGGCACTGCATTCCTCTGTCAGTGCCACCATCTCATACTCCGCCAACTTCTTTTTCTTCCCCAGAATTTCCTTCATGAATTTAAAATAAGTGGGCATTTGCTCCAATGCCTCAATGAATGGAATGTTAATGTGTAGCTTTCTGAATATCTCCAAGAACTTGGAGAATTGCTTATCAACCACTTTCTTTTGCAACCTCTGCGGGAAAGGAATCCTCTTAGTGTACTCCTTCACTGGGACTGTTGGAGCTTTATCTAATATCGGGCGGTCTTCAGTAGCCCTCTCCCTCTCTGCATCTACTCTATGTTCAACCACAGGCTGGGGTGTAAGCTGTTCTAACTGTTTTCCATTCCTCAGCTGCACTGCTTAGCACTGTTCTCTGGGGTGCATCTCTGTATTGCTAGGCAACGTGCCTTGTGGCCTGTTGTTTGCCATCTTCGCTAGTTATCCCACCTGCGTCTCCAAATTCCTGATAGAGGATTTGGTCTCTGCCATGAACTGGGTCTGTGAGTTGGTGAGTGTCAACAGGGCTGCTCTCAACTCATCCGCCTCTTGTTGGCGGTGCTGAATTGTTGTGAAGATGAGGCCTGAGTGAATGGTTGCTGATTTTGGTACTGGCCTCGAAATTGGTTCTGCTGCCCTTGATCACCCCTCCATGAAAAGTTAGGGTGATTCCTCCACCCTGGATTGTAGGTATTTGAGTAGGGGTTGTTCTGAGGCCTTTGATAATTCCCTACTGCTTGGCATTCTGCTTGCTCGATCGAGATGTTGTTAGGATCTGCTGATGGGCACCTATCAAAGGTATGTGGACCTCCACACATCTCACAACTCAATGGCATTTGAACTGCATTCACTGACACTGTGTTTTGTTGCAGTTGCTTGGTCAAGAGAGCAACTTGTGCATTCAATGCTGTGATGGCATCAATCTCATGAACTCCAATTGCTCTTCTTCCACTCACCCCTCTGTCCTCTGTTACATGATTATTGGTGGCCATGTCTTCCAATAAATCATGAGCTTCGTGTGCTGTCTTTCTCATGAAAGTTCCACCTGCGGCTGCGTCAATGATAGTTCTGGTGGTCCCGCTTAGCCCATTGTAGAAAATATGGACCAAATTCCACAACTCAATGTTATGATGTGGACACTTCCTTTGCAAATCTTTAAATCTCTCCCAAGCCTCATAGAGTGACTCTCCATCAGCTTGATAAAAATTGTTCAACTCCCCTCTCAGCTTAGCGGCTTTAGACGGTGGAAAGAACTTTGCTAAAAACTTTTGTGCCAGCTCCTGCCATGTGAATATCGAATCTGTGGGCAAGGAATTTAACCAAACTTTCGCTCTATCCCTGAGTAAGAAGGGAAAAAGCCTCAATCGGATGGCGGCGTCAGTAATGCCATTGTAAGTTGCACACAACTCCAAGAAGTTCGCAATGTGCATGTGAGGATCTTCCGATGGCAACCCTCCGAACTGAACAATATTCTGCACCATACTCAGGATCGCATGCTTGATTTCAAAATTATTTGCTCCTATTACTGGGAGCCTGATGCAAGTTTGTGCTTCATTCACCCTTGGCAGCACATAATCTCCCAAGCTTCTCTCAGCTTGGACCTGGACCCTCTCTTCTACATCCATTTGCAATCTCCGGGGCATCCTTTGGTTAGGTTGATGATCACCTAACCCTTCGTTCATCTCATTGTTATTCTGCAAGCCCCTCATCGCTATTAAGGCCAAAACTCGTTAGTTTCTCCTGTTCTGTTTGCAAGTCTTTTCAATTTCCGGGTTGAATGGAACAAGTGTGTCTGCTCCTCTTCTCCTTCGCATAAACTAGATGCCTGCAACAGATCAAAATCAACAAACGGATCATGGCACACTGGTTTTCACGAATAAAAGAAAAAAATATATAGTAAAAAATAAATTAAAAAAAAAACCAAATTAGAAATTAAGAATAGATAAAATTGATATTGAACTACGTCAATCCCCGACAACGGCGCCAAAAACTTGATGCGCGATTTATGCACACACTAACGCAAGTGCACGTGTCGTGACAAGTAATATAGTCTAGAAGATCGAGTTATCGTCCTCAGGGATTAGTGTTCAATTCTCAAATTCTATTCTATGGTATCTATTTGGTAGCCGATGATTGATAAATTGTTTATAACTATAATTAAGAATGCTAACTAGACTATTTTGTTTTACTTCAGTTATGGTGGAAATAGGGCTTCCAAATCTCTTCAACTATCCGCTCATCTTACTTGTTAATGAAATTAATTATGGTTCTTCTTCTATTTTGAGATAGCAGGTTAACTAAGTCGTTTTATACTCCTGTTAAGGTAATATAAACACTCAAGCCCAATATAGAACCCTTCTACCATTCGGTGATAAGATTGACTATAAAGGAGGATTAAGAGCAATAACCTATTAATACTACACAAGTATCGGGGTACTTTCGTCCACGATTTAACCTATGTTTATTCAACTATAGCATATTCACAATCTCCCCTTTCGTCTTTCGATTAGAAATCATATGGATTATGATAATTAGTGATCAATTAATTACCAAACATTCAAGACAATTATTGAATAAATCTCAACAATGATAAGAAGAACCAAAAACATGCATTAATTCATAAGAATAAGCTTCAAGTGATTTGACATGGAAAGCCCTAGATTAAGTTAGTTCCTAGTCATAGACATGACAAGAACTAAACTAATATCCAACATAAACTATAAAGAAATAAAACAAGAAACAAGAAATTACTAAGAAGTGGTCTCCAATCTTGATCTCCAAGGTTGTGTGAATTGACAAGGGTTTGGAACCTCTAATTCTGACCTAAAGGCTGCTTTTTATAGCCTCCAATTCGTTTTCCAGGTTTCCTTGTGCCTTGGCCCATTCCATTCGAATTTGATGCTTTTTCCGCCTCGGCCAGAATCAGCCGGCGCCGAAACTCCTGCAGCTCTTTGGAAATTGGGCGCCATGGCGCTCTGACTCTGCTGGCTGGAGGCTCCGCGACGCCGCCCTGTTTCGTGCCCGGTTCGCCAAATTTCTCACTTTTTGAGCTCTGGAACCTCTGTTTCTGCCCTCTTTTTGCTCCTTTTCCGCCAATAAGCCACTTTAAACCAATATGACTCAAAAGACAAAATCTATCCTAAGACGATACGTATTTGTACAAAAATGGACAAAAGACTAACTAAAAATGACTCAAAAGGTGTATATAAAATACACCGATCAGTCGCTCCGGCGAACTCCTATCTCTCCAGTCCACTATTTTGCTGCACCCGACACCCGCACTGCTCTCCGTCCATAATACCATGGTGGCGTTGCTCCGGCGACCTCGCCGTGGAAGCGACACCCCTTCCCCTCTTGGAGTTTCGTGCTGTCGAACTGGCCGGAGTTGAACTCCAGCGACAGCGACACTACTGTTTGTCTCTTCCATTTTGTGGCTATTATGTTGGTTATTGTTTATTGCACCCATTTAAACTCTTTATCATGTTATTTTCCGGCGAGACTAATGATGTCTCCGGATTTGTTGCTATTTTCTATATTGCTGTTTATTGGGTATTTTTGTTCGGTTTTGGGTGATGTTTTTCGGCGAATTTTGCTAGCTACGCATGCTGTTTTTGCTGTTTGTGATATTGGTTTTTTGGGCATCTTTGAGGGGCTGCTTTGCCATTGAACCACTACTGGTTTTGCTATTTTCCGGACTGTTTTGACTGATTTGCCCTTTATTCTGTTGTTGAAATGTTGAACAGATTTGTGGCCATTTATGCTGAAGTATTTTGAGGCCATGGACTACTGATTTTAGCCATTTTTGGCGGACTGATGTTGGCTATTGTTAGCTACTGATTTTTTTTTGCTGGTTTACTGATAATGAACAAGATACTAGACTTGCATTGGCCAATGAAAAAGTTATCCGTCGATTTTTGAGGCCTCCACAGTTGCAAAGATGAAAAATAAAATAAATGAAGCTTTCTGGGCGTTGATGATTTCTTCTACTTACACAGGATAACCAACATGTGCTGGCAGAGCGAATTCTCCCAGCCGCACTTGTATAGGATGTAACACTTTATTTTTATATATATCTGAGTCCTCCGTGTTTAAAACTATTACTGTTTTGGCACGGATCTGAAGGTTTTATTTATTTTATTGTTTTTAACAATATTGGCCGATGAAGGAATCTCCGTCTGATTTCCAAGGCCTCCTCTGTACAAAAGACGGATTTATTTTTTGGCTTTACTTATTAATTATTGTCATTGCTTTAAAATTATTTATTCTATTACTAACACTTTTACTAAGTGTTTATGCAGGTACCCGGAGATGATCTTGTGCAGAAGACCTAAAAGGGGGCTAAAAGATGTTCCGGAGTTTTATTCGATTTTAGCTTTATTATTTTGTATTGCATTCCATTGTAATTGTAAATTATGAAAACTGCTTAAAATATGTAAAATAAAAAGGCAATAAATAATTAACCTAAGTTTGAACGAAAACCGCAAGTTAACGGATCTTAAAGGATGCCTAACCCCTTCCCTTTAGGATAATAAAGAACTCTGATCCAGAATCTCATTAATTTCGCAGACCATCAAATGGAGATTAATTGCAGTATTTTATTGCATTAAATCAAGTGTCCTAATTCACTTAAATAATTAGGTGGCGACTCCTCAAAATCAGCATTATTGCTCCATCCAGGGAACCGCGCCAAAGAGCAACGTTGCGGATACCGTTCAGACCCCGAGGTCAAAAATGGGCGCGACATGGAGAATATCACACTCTTCTCAAGCAACGACCTTCCAGAATATGAAATTAACTTAGATGTCTAGCTAGTTATTCTATCCGACAAGGGTTGGAAATATGCAATGGAGAACCTCTTAGTGCTCCCAGGTATCTAAATTGGAGTTGCCCTCTAGAGAAGCCCAACATGCTCATGATTTTCTCCTGAATATCTTCCTTCACACCCCCATAGTACAGGGAATTTTGGACAAATGTGCAATCAAACCAGAAGCTTGTTTGAACTAATTGAAGTAAGTGAATATATGGCTAACAAATTTCACATCACATTTGCAAGAGCAACAAATCAATATCAAAGCCTAATTCAATAATTTTATGTTTTGCATACTTAAGGTGAAACCTGAACCAGTACTTGGCTTCAAAGTTTTTAATAATCTACACAGATACTCCATCACCAATACAAACAGGAATAATTGTTACGATCCAAACCGGAGGGCCGCGACAGGCACCGGACCTGACCCGTCGGGCACCACTGACCATACATTCCATACTTAATCATATTAACCACAGACTAATCCAAGAAAGATTAGGTAACGTTTCAACCTGAAATCCCCAACTTATATAATTATGCCAAGGCCGACAAGGTCATACATGATACATAATCACAGAACACATAACTACAAGTCTCTAAAGAAAAAAAACATGCCACGACCAGACAACAACTCCGAAACAAATAGAGTGCTCCAAATACCAGTTGAACCATCAACATACTAGTGTGAACCGTTACCCTCTCAATATGAACATGCGGGCATAAAACGCAACATCCCCCGACAAAAGGGACATCAGTACGACTGATGTACTGAGTATGTTAGGCATAAGAAATAATATAGCTGAGATATACCATAATCTGATATAGAAATAGATGACCGACAGTAAATGCCTCAGAGGGCCCTAATACACATGCCTAAATCTTATGCAAAAATAAGTATACATATACATCGGCCCCATCGGGTGAAGCTCTGAAGCTGCCCGTGATTTTTTTTGTTTATACTTAGTCACTCCAAGCGCAGATTAAAATATAACACGTAGATCCCACTATAAATTGTCTCCAACTATAAAAATTAATCCCCCAATTAATTAATTATACACAATTAATTTCGTGATCTCAATTCACTTAAATCCGGACGACTTATAAAGCTTTATTATACTCAATGTCATAATTCTTGTGATATTGTTATACCCCGTAGTTCCAGGGTATGTATGCGAGGACGTACGTACGAGAATACGACAGAAAGATTGGAAAGGAAGAAAGAGGCGATTTTTCCACGGAAAAGTTTCCGGTTTTTGTGAAGGAAAAAGGTTCGTTTATGGGAATTGGATTCCCAGATTTGGTATTCGGACTTCCTGGAATATTAGAGAATTATGGAATTTTATTTTCGAAAATGGTCACGTGGGGCCCACGGGAGAAATTTACGGTTTTGTGGGGCCCGCTTTGATTTTGAGATTTTGGCCGTTTTGGATATTTTCGGAAGACGAAATATTTTGGATTTAATCGGGGCGACACGTGTCACCCCACGTGGCACCTTTGGGCGAAATATGTTTGTGCACAACACGGTTAGAGTCGTTTTTAAACGCTTTCCACGACTTTCGTAGGGAATTTCCGTCTATGTCATTTAGTAATTTTGCGGATTTTTCCGAGAGGCGGAACATTTTGGACCAACGAGAGGCGGCACTTGGCACCCTCTCATCAGCGGGCATAGTGAAGCGCATGGACGATTTTGGGAAGGCAAGTGGGAGATATTTTTGGTAGATATTTTGTGTGCAAGTTGGCTAGGTACACATGGGTGAATCTTGGCCCTACACTTGCCTAACACTTGGTGTAATCTTGGCCATTGGTTGGCTTTCACTTGACCTATAAATACCCCTCCTTGGAAGACTAATTCATTCACAAATTGCCTAAGTCTTGAAAGCTTCTTCCTTCCCAGTGTGGTGTCTTGCCGAGAGCCTCTCTCCCCTGGCCGAGTCCCCAGTGGGGTAGGCGAGGCAGACACCCCTCCTTTGAGGTGCTAGCTAGGGTACCCCACTGCTAGTTGCTTCGTTTAATACCCCTTTGTGGTATAGAAATACTCTCCAAGTATTGTTATAATGCCCAAATTACCTTAGCCATATACCTTGTAGTATTCTAAGGTTATACCTTTACAAAAGCCAGTTATACTATTATACTTCCGTCATCCTACAAAACCACAGGAAAATCTCCATAGTCGGTTGGAGTATTGTGTAGAAGTTGGTTAGAACTTCTAAGGGTGGTTTAGAGCGGGTTGAGCGCTGGAGTCGAGCTAAACGATTGCCCAGGATCGACTTTATACTTGGATAATTATGGGCTTAGCGAGGTAATTATCTTGTCCCCCTATTGTAATTGGATATTACATGTTGTAGGAGTATATAGTTGAAGTATACTATATATAATCTTGAGCGTAATTACATAGGGGTATTCTGATGAGACTTGTGTAGTAGTACCGTGGAGTAGAATTGTACCCGTTAGGGTTAGATGTATAACCCCCCCCCTGGTTGGCTTGGTAGCCGGCCTCGATAGAGGAGGAGATTTACGCTGTTGCGGGGGGGGGGAGGTGCTGCCGAAATTTCTGTAGAAAGTTCTACGATGAGACCTAAATGTTAATAAGCGCCTTGTGGCCTTATAGGTGGAGGTACTACGTGTGGCGCGATCTACGTGGCTTAAGGGGTAGCCGACGTTTGGAAGTACTTGGAGCGTTTTGCTATGAGTCGGTACTCGTCGCGAGGTATGTGAACCTCTTCCTATCTCTCTAGCATGATATGTGTAAACTATGTAGTACGGTAGACGTACATGTGCTAAATGTGTTTGAGTGGTTTAAAACATAAAGTGTTATAACGGCTTTACGGGAAGTTGGTTATAACAGCTTTATGTTAGTAAGAAAATACATGTGGTTTTTAAAAGGTAACTGATTTGAACTATAAGCGGCTTGTTATATGATAAGAAAGAACTTGAAGTATTTTCAAAAGATTTTTGAATCATTTTGAAAGGAGAAGTAATACTTGGTGTTTGAAAACTTAAGAGTTATACTAGCTTTAAGGGAAGTTAGGTATAACGGCTTAAGAATGCTTTCTTGATTTGAAATCGAGAATGTGTATCGACAAACCACTGCAGCGTTAATAAAAGGAAATGTTTTGAATAATTAAGTATTATGAAAACCAGTAGAAACTTCCATCTGCATAGAAGCTAAGATGAGACAAAATGATATTTCCTAGATCATGGCTGCTGTAATAAGATTGTTATAAACAAGAATATCCTACTCACATATAAGGCTTATGTTTCTCAGATTGTTTAAAAGAGAATTATATTCTTAAAAGAATAAGACTATGAACTACGAAACCTTTCTAAAAATAAGAAACGTGAACATTTGAAATTAGGCAAACTTGGACGTTTGAAAAATAATGTTGTTACTTGATTTTTCAAAGGTAAGAGTTTTGGTTTTCTTAAAAGGATACCTCTATTTTATACTACGGGTATTGTGTGACTTATGTGAAAGAAACAGATCTTTTTTTAAGATTTTAATGTGTGAAGTACTTTGGGGATAGATACCCGAACTTGTTAGTAGAAAGTACCTTGTGTGAATAACTTGATTGTATTGGTTTGTGATAGCCTTGTAATACTCTCTTGTTGCTGTGATAAGTAAACGTGTTAGGATGCTACGTGTGTTAGTATCTTGTGATGTTTGTGTAAAGGGGTTTCCCTTGATTGTGCTTATTAACTATCAGTCGTTATGATAGTATGGTGGCATTCATCTCTTGAGATGATTCCGGGTTGCGTCTCCGTCTGGGGTAGACTCGGGCGGGTCGATGGACCTATGATTCGAGAATACCTCACGCAGTCCCGGCCTACGCGAGCTACGAGAGTTCCGTGTTAGTGTCGTCCTTTATGGGCACGCGGTCCATGTGGCCGTGCGGCTGCGAAGTCGGGGCGATCTTGGAGTAGCTACCCTCGATGCGGGGATACCTCATGCGGGCGATGAGATTGGCCTACGCGGGCTGCGGGAAGTTCCGGACTAGACGCGCACATTAGGTGCTGCGGGCAAGTGGCGGCTTTGATCATGTGGCCTGCAGACAGATCTTATGATACGATTATGACCTTGTTGCGTACCGGTGTTAGTAGTCGGCTATGCCTTCGTGCTTACCTGTGCAGTTTTATTAGGACACGGTGGGACACGTGTTCGTGTGTATTCTGGTGCTTGTATATCATAAATCGCGGCGGTGAGGAAGGTATTCCACGGCACGATTGATGTTGTGGCGTGAGACCCATTGTTAAATCGAGTGATGACTTGAGGCGTGAGTCACGACTTGACATCGCTTATTTATGGTGAATCGTAGTTTGGTTATCATACATGTCTCCTGCTTTGTATAGACTACTATGATTTCATTTACAGTATTTATTTTTAGTTTCAAATACTCTGTACCTGTTGTACTGACCTCCTTCGGGGGGCTGCGTTCATGCCGCAGGTTGAGGTACATCAGTCGTTGATCCTAGCTCTCAGGGTCACAGTTCAGCGTTTGGGAAGCTCCTTTTCTCCGGAGGCTTATCAGTGGTATAGTCCCCTGTCGTAGTAAGTGTTTAGATTCTGGGGTTTTGCGGTTCCCTGTCCCGCCATTTTGGTCGTATCATTCTTAGAGGTCCAGTAATGCTTGTTGTGGCGGGGTTGGTAAAAAGGATTAAGCCGTTCATTTGTAAAAGAGTTGATGGTTATATATATGCCGAAAGGCAAGTTTTCCTGATTATTGTTTTATATTTCATTTATCTCGTATTTGTTGTTTTATGTTCCGATTACTACGATGTTGTGTCACTAGGGTGCCCGGTAAGGCACGATCACGGGCCGATTCGGTCGTGACAAAAGTGGTATCGAGCGATTAATCCTCGGAAAGTGTCTACAGCCCGTATCCATGAAGTCTTGATTATCGGTGTGTTGTGCACCACAATAATCGTGAGGCTATAGGATATTTAGGATTGGTTTCTATTCTTCTCACTCACGAGATCGTGCCTTAGAGCCGTGTTGTAAGTTGGACCCTCGACGAAATTCTTTCCCTTATCGTTATGCCTCCGCGTAGGCAACCGGGCCGGGAGGGCAAGCGGCCGAGAGAGCTGCGAGTAGAGTTCAGAGGGTGGCGAGGGCACAGGCCCAATCATTACCTAGGGTAGTGCTTCATTCGGGGAGTTTTGCGACGTCACTAGCCCCAGCAGAGTTTAGCACGGCGGCAGCAGTGCCTACAATGACCATAATATTTGAACCTTCAGTTCCACGACCGGGAACAGAGAATATAGATTGCCAAGAGACAACCTTGTTACTAGCTATGGATTTGGCTACCAGAGAGTATACCGATGTATCGCGAGTCTTGATGACTACCTAAGAGAAGGTTGTGCAAGAGTAATCCTTCAGTTAGGCTTGAGCATGGCCTGTGTACGGGCTTATGCGCAGCAGGCCGAGTAACGTAGAGATTGACGGGTTAACCAAGGACAGCAGAAGAGGGCCAGAGCAGCAAGGTCCTTCGGTAACTTTCAAGGTGAGTATACCTTAAGTGCTATGTTCTGATAGCAGTGTGTTAGTTGTGATTAGAATCATGGTGGGTTAACCGAGTAAGATTTTGGGGGATAGAGAAGGTGTGAGCCTTAGAGTGTTATACGTAAAGACCTTAGAGGTAAGGCCATCTCGAGAAAGGTGTAGTGTTATGTTTGACCCTTATAGGAGTGCATAGTGCACGTGAGCTATGTTCGTGGGATAAGTCCCAGAGTAGCGTGATTTGAAAGAAGGTAGTCGAGCTAGGAAGACCGCTAGGTTTTCGTAATATGATTTGTGAAATTATTCCTTCGGGGAGCTAGTGTTTTGCGCAATGCCGGGTCGGGTTGAGGCGTGTTGCGGGTCAACCCGCGGCGGTATGGTGGTGGGGTCGGTTGTGGTGGTCGCCTTGTGGTAGGTCATGAGGATGTTAGGCCCATGTTTAGTTAGCCAGCGTGCAAGTTCGTGGATGCGTTCGACCCGCTGGTCGGGCGATGGGGCGACTATCGTGTTCTTGGTCGAAGTCGTTCCTCGGCGATGTTGATGTTATCGAAAAGGTTGTGAGGTTGCAGGGGGTGCCTACCTTCACCTTATGACTGACAGTGGAGCCCAGGGTACGGCTGTTTCCCTTTCTGGGAGTTTGTACCAGGCAGGGCTAGGAACTCAGGTGAGTCTCAGTATCGCATTCTCGGGCGGTGTTTTGATTTCGAGGGTACCATGAGGATCGTTGTCTCGGTTGAAGTGTTTAAGCTACCATGTCAGTGTTCGGATGTCGTCTTGTGACGCCTTGTAGGGGCTGAAATGCAAGTTGCCGGTCTATTGGTTCGATGTTGGCAGGGTTCAGATAGTTGGTTCAGGCTTGTTCCAGCAGATCGTGGATAGTGAAGCTTGTCTAGAAGAAGTTACGGCGGCTCGGAGAGAATCGTGCGGATAATCGGCGACGACGCTTAGAGTTGAGTTGGTCGGTCTTCTTGAGAGTACCACCGGACGGTGTGACGAGTTTTGGAAGCGAAGGAACTTAGCCCGAGTTACTTTGGGCCTTTGTGAGTTCATGTGAAGAATAGGCGGGTCGCTTATATGTTAGCATTTGCCGTCCGACTTAGGAGGAAGGGCGTCCGTCTTCGTATTGTTATGATCGGAAAGTATCGGAGATCCATCCAGTGTTCCCATTAATGATGACCACGTTAGAGATAGTAACCCGAGTTTTGGAAACGGCCGTATCGAATGTGGTAAGAGTTCGAGTGTCGAGATCCTCCGGATCGCATGACCGGCACCATTTGTTGGGTCGTCGGAGCAAGGCTCGCGACGAGTGACAAAAGTGGTATCGATGACTAAGGAAGTATATTTTGACCCGGGAAGAGGTATTTGTGGTGATGTAAAGGTGTTTCCTCGTGGACTTAGATGTAAGTTTTGCGCGGTGTTTCATGGCGGTGTGGCGGGATTGTTTCGTAAG
Organism: Przewalskia tangutica; assembly: GCA_029844215.1. Lineage (NCBI taxonomy): Eukaryota > Viridiplantae > Streptophyta > Magnoliopsida > Solanales > Solanaceae > Przewalskia > Przewalskia tangutica. The sequence goes on from CM056727.1 coordinate 114,920,103, forward strand.
TATAGTAGTGAAGACTATACATCGCGTGTTCGTTTTGAGACTTAGAAGGAACATTCGGACGAATGTTTCTAAGGGGAAGAATGTTATACCCGTAGTTCCGTGGTATGTATGCGAGGGCGTGCGTGCGAGAATGCATGAGAAAGATCGGAAAGGAAGAAAGAGCGATTTTTCCACGGAAAAGTTTCGGTTTTGTGAAGGAAAAGGTTCGTTTATGGAATTGGATTCCCGATTTGGTATTCGGACTTCCGGAATATTAGAGAATTATGGAATTTTATTTTCGAAAATGGTCACGTGGGGCCACGGGAGAAATTCTGATTTTGTGGGGCCCGCTTTGATTTTGAGATTTTGGCCGTTTTGGATATTTTCGGAAGATGAAATATTTTGGACGAATCGGGGCGACACGTGTCACCCCGTGGCACCTTTGGGCGAAATATGTTTGTCTGCAACACGGTTAGAGTCGTTTTCGAAAGCGTTTTCCACACTTTCGTAGGGAATTTCGGCTATGTCATTTAGTATTTTTGCGGATTTTTCCGAGAGACGGAACATTTTGGACAAACGAGAGGGCGGCACTTGGCACCCTCTCATTGGAGGGCATAGTGGGCGGCACCTGGACGATTGGGAAGGCAAGTGGGAGATATTTTTGGTAGATATTTTGTGTGCAAGTTGGCTAGGTACACGTGGGTGAATCTTGGCCTACACTTGCCTAACACTTGGTGTAATCTTGGCCATTGGTTGGCTTTCACTTGACCTATAAATACCCTCCTTGGAAGACTAATTCATTCACAAATTGCCTAAGTCTTGAAAGCTTCTTCCTTCCCCAGTGTGGTGTCTTGGCGAGAGCCCCTCTCTCCCCTCGCCGAGAGTCCCCACAGTGGGGTAGGCCGAGGGTAGACACCCCCTCCTTTGAGGTGCTAGCCAGTGGTACCCCTAGCCTAGTTGCTTTCGTTTAATACCCCCCTTTGTGGTATAGAAATACTCTCCAAGTATTGTTATAATGCCCAAATTACCTTAGCCATATACCTTGTAGTATTCTAAGGTTATACCTTTACAAAAAGCCCAGTTATACTATTATACTTCCCGTCAGTCACAAAACCGAAACCCTAGGAAAATCTCCATAGTCCGTTGGAGTATTGTGTAGAAGTTGGTTAGAACTTCTAAGGGTGGTTTAGAGCGGGTTGGAGCGCTCGGAGTTGGAGCTAAACGATTGCCCAGGATCGACTTTATACTTGGATAATTATGGGCTTAGCGAGGTAATTATCTTGTCCCCCTATTGTAATTGGATATTACATGTTGTAGGAGTATATAGTTGAAGTATACTATATATAGTACTGAACTGTAATTACATAGAATATTCTGATGAGACTTGTGTAGTAGTACCGTGGAGTAGAATTGTACCGTTAGGGTTAGATGTATAACCCACGGTTGGCTTGGTAGCCGGCCTCGATAGAGGAGGAGATTTACGCTGTTGCGGGGGGGGGAGGTGCTGCCGAAATTTCTGTAGAAAGTTCTACGATGAGACCTAAATGTTAATAAGCGCCTTGTGGCCTTATAGGTGGAGGTACTACGTGTGGCGCGATCTACGTGGCTTAAGGGGTAGCCGACGTTTGGAAGTACTTGGAGCGTTTTGCTATGAGTCGGTACTCGTCGCGAGGTATGTGAACCTCTTCCTATCTCTCTAGCATGATATGTGTAAACTATGTAGTACGGTAGACGTACATGTGCTAAATGTGTTTGAGTGGTTTAAAACATAAAGTGTTATAACGCTTTACGGGAAGTTGGTTATAATGACTTTATGTTAGTAAGAAAAATACATGTGGTTTTAAAAGGTAATCGATTTGAACTATAAGCGGCTTGTTATATGATAAGAAAGAACTTGAAGTATTTTCAAAAGATTTTTGAATCATTTTGAAAGAAGTAATACTTGGTGTTTGAAAACTTAAGAGTTATACTAGCTTTATGGGAAGTTAGGTATAACGGCTTAAGAATGCTTTCTTGATTTGGAAATCGAATGTGTATCGACAAACCATCTGCAGCGTTAATAAAAGGAAATGTTTTGAATAATTAAGTATTATGAAAACCGGAGAAACTTCCATCTGCATAGAAGCTAAGATGAGACAAAATGATATTTCCTAGATCATGGTCTTTGTAATAAGATTGTTATAAACAAGAATATCCTACTCACATATAAGGCTTATGTTTCTCAGTTGTTTAAAAGAATTATATTCTTAAAGAATAAGACTATGAACTACTGAAACCTTTCTAAAAATAAGAAACGTGAACATTTGAAATTAGGCAAACTTGGACGTTTGAAAAATAATGTTGTTACTTGATTTTCAAAGGTAAGAGTTTTGGTTTTCTTAAAAGGATGTCACTCTATTTTATACTACGGGTATTGTGTGACTTATGTGAAAAAGCAGATCTTTTTTAAGATTTTAATGTGTGAAGTACTTTGGGGATAGATACGAACTTGTTAGTAGAAAGTACCTTGTGTGAATAACTTGATTGTATTGGTTTGTGATAGCCTTGTAATACTCTCTTGTTCTTTGTGATAAGTAAACGTGTTAGGACGCTACGTGTGTTAGTATCTTGTGATGTTTGTGTAAAGGGTTTCTCGATTGTGCTTATTAACTATCGATCGTTATGATAGTATGGTGGCATTCATCTCTTGAGATGATTCGGGGTTGTCGTCCTCCGACGCGGGGTAGACTCGGCGGTCGATGGACCTATGATTCGAGAATACCTCACGCAGTCCCGGCCTATCGCGGAGCTACGAGTTCCGTGTTAGTGACGCCCTTTATGGGCATGCGGTCCACGTGGCCATGCGGACTGCGAAGTCGGGGACGACGGGGAGTAGCTACCCTCGATGCGGGGATACCTCATGCGGGCGATGAGATTGGCCTACGCGGAGTCGCGGGAAGTTCGAGGACTAGACGCGCGCATTAGTGCTGCGGGCAAGTGGCGGCTTTGATCATGTGACGGTGCAGGCGGATCTTATGATCTGATTATGACCTTGTTGGTGCGTAGGTGTTAGTAGTCGGCTATGCCTTCGTGCCTACATGCAGTTTTATTAGGACACAGTGGGACACGGTGTTCAGTGTATTCCTTGGTGCTTGTATCATAAAGCTATGGCGGTGAGGAAGGTATTCCACGCACGATTGATGTTGTGGGCGTGAGACCCATTGTTAAATTGAGTGATGACTTGAGGCGTGAGTCACGACTTGACACGATCGCTATTTATGGTGAATCGTAGTTTGGTTATCATACATGTCTCCTGCTTTGTATAGACTACTATGATTTCATTTACAGTATTTATTTTTAGTTTCACATACTCGGTACCTGTTGTACTGACCTCCTTCGGGGGGCTGCGTTCATGCCGCAGGTTGAGGTACATCAGTCGTTGATCCTAGCTCTCAGTGTCACGATTCAGCGTTTGGGAAGCTCCGTTTCTCCGGAGGCTTATCAGTGGTATAGTCCCATGTCGTAGTAAGTGTTTACATTCAGGGGTTTGGCGGGGCCCTGTCCCGCCATTGTGGTCGTATCATTCTTAGAGGTCTGTAGTACTGTTGTGGGCAGGGTTGGTAAAAAGGATTAAGCTGTTCATTTGTAAAAGAGTTGATGGTTATATATATGCCGACAGGCAAGTTTTCACAGATTATTGTTTTATATTTCTGTTATCTCATGTTGTTGTTTTATGTTCCGCTGATTACTCTGATGTTGTGTCACTAGGGTGCCCGGGGTAAGGCACCAGTCACGGGCCCAGTTCGGGTCGTGACAGATATGACACTAGTCCATAACCTCTTTGGGGATATAAAATTATTATTATTATTATTATTATTAATCCCCATCATCGCACTTGTTAAATACAAAATTATTTCAGGATCACATCCTTTTATACACTAATTTCTTTATTAGTATACGCAAGTACAACATAAAATTCCCGGGATTCGGGTCCATTTGCCTACGTTTATGCGCTCAAACCATTACCCGAAAGTACGAGATGTTACAATAATGACACGGGGTCCTTCTGCTTTAGCCCTTTTCTAGCAGCAAATAGGGGTAGAAGGCTTCCCATTAATATTGATAGGAACAATATTCACATAGGCAAATGAAGTTTTAACAGATCTACAGAGTGTTCATGTTCATCCAAACACAAACTGACAATATTAAAAGCAATCATGAACTTATGTAACATGCAGAAATGATATGTTGCACATAGTCTTAGGCTAAACAGGTTAACAAAACAGCAAGTATGGTTCAAATATATATATGAAAAGGGCATACATGACTTCTTAAGCTCTTAGACATCTTTGAGCTTGAGACATGACATATACATACCATTTAAGTAAGTCCTCAGTTAATATAAATAGTGATAATATAGATCTATGATATGATGATACATCATGCAGAGGGATGAAACTCAGTTCAATCCTAGCTGGCTGACTTTAAACCAAACAAACATGTGGATTTCCCATGATCCAATTCTAAACCTTCTTATTATGCACATCATTTAACCAGATATACAACCAAACAGATTTATGAAGCATATCAGCAGACCTCCCATACCAACACAAAGATCACATGTATCAAACTGAAAACAAACTGAAAAAATCCAGGTTAGCACAAGACACTGTGCAAAGGACTAACTCAAAACAACTTTAACATCTCAACTAGATACTAAAGTAGAACAGAAAAGTGCCACACAACAAGGTCAGGGCAATTTTTCATCATACACATACTCACATACTTACACAAAATGGGTCATAACAGAGGAAAACACATATATACTACTGTGAGCCTAGTTCCAAATGTGGCTTGTTCTAACATCTTTGACAATGTTATAATTTGCTCATAAGCTTACTTCCTGCTAGCATGGGCCTGGTTATAGCTTGTCTCCAATCATGCATAAACATAGTAAACAGAAAAACCTATATAATAACAACAAAACATTTCACATTCCTCTGTTGGTACTCAACTCTGAGTGAGGATGTAAGAAAATCACCAAACATATGTCCAAATCCCCACAGCCTTCATGACCCCATTCCACACTTGACATGCATTTCAAACAATTTATAACTAGGTGTAAAAAGTCAGTTAGGGATCACATCCTCAACATGCAGAATTATTCATACCATACAAAACATGCAAATCCATGTACATATCATATGTTAGCTAAAAACACTCAACATATCCAACTAGGCATGAGACAATTCATCAACAAGAAAGACAAATAGAGGTGATTCTGAACTTTCATTCTAAAAGATGTTCTTAGGTATGCAAGGGGTAAACTCATGGTGTATGCTAGTTAGATTCATTTATCAAATTCAGGTCTAGACTAGTTATGAAAACTCATCTATGGACATGGTTATGCAGATCATGATATCTTAAAATGTAAACAACTTGGCATGCCATCTCATAAATCCTACCTTAGCAACCATACACATCACGTCAATCCTAAACTCTGAGCAGTAGGAGATAAAAGTTCAAACAAACTAACCACATTATAGACCACTCAACTTGTCATGTCAATCCTAAGTCAACACACCCATTATATCACAGTCAACAAACATCAAATATCTGCTAAACTAATTTCAAGGACTTATCAATTCCCCAACAAATGCATCTAATGCACGTACTAAACGTGCAAGGAGTTTTAATTCAACATAGGAAACTTAGGCAGGAATCTTTACAAGTCCTTGTCTAGAACCAAAAGGACTTAAATCTATTATGATCTCATCCCCTCTTGTAATGGCACCTTTGAGTGACCAACCTCCTCCCCATTTCTTGTTTGCATAACGTTGAGGATTGAGAACCCTCAATGACTGATTGTAGCCATCCTTATTTCCGTTATTAGTAATAATATTTGCATTTACCTGGGGAAAAAAAAACATGCTGCAATATCTGAACCTAACCATGATCACACTATGTCCAAGGGTCAAACAGATACATATATGGATCATCTTTATCCTATACTATGGAACATAGACAATAGATCTTATATGTCCTATCAAAATCTAAGTGAGACATATTATAACTATAATTCTAGACATGATTAAGATGGTCACAAGATAAGTTTGTAAGTTAATCAATTAAAAATTTATAATCCCAGCTTTACAAAGATGCATGTTTTATATGTACAACAGTAAGGATTCAAGTCTTAGGCATATCTCATATCCCTTTTAACCATAATACACCCAACTAAGCCAACAATATATACCATAGTACTTTTTAGCTAATCGAAGTCTTAAAGAATATCAATAATACCACATCATTGCATATAAACTTACTAAATATCTTAATCAAACTAGATTACAGATTAATCAAACACCTAGCCTAAACATGTATGGTCTGTAATAAGACTTTAACTACAACATCTCAATCAAGCATACATTACATTAAGAGGTTGCATACCAATAGTCCACATAATCCATATCCTGTTGTTGTATCTGTGTTATAGCAGATACCAAATCCTATGAACTCCCAATACACCCATGAATCAGTAAAGCAGGCTTAAAATAGCTTTAAGAAGAAGCATTTAGATGATATTCATAACTCACAACCATCACATATACCATATACTTCAACCAAGATCAAACATAAAATATCATATTCATATACAAAAGGAACTAAGTTCAGCCTTTGGTGGCAAGATCTATAGGTTCAAATAACTTTATCTTTACATTGTCCTATCTTGGTTCTATATATGACCCTCGATCCGACACACTTCGAAGTAAAATCCTTTTATCCTTACTAACAACTTGCATTCTCCTGGCATGCCTCATTTCTTCCTCTAACGCGTATCCCATAACATAGACCAGTGAGCCCTGATTAACAGACCCCCAAGATTGTGGACTATTCAAAATCTCAAAAGAGCCTGGGTCAGTAAGCGACATGCATCCCCGGTCACAATGTTGTATCTGAGGAAAATCCGACTATACCCATCCTTGTGTTGTTCCACCTACCCCATGGTCAATTGATGCGCGGTAAGATGCACACACTTTAAACGCAAGTGCACGTTATCGTGACAAGTAGTATAGTCTTAATAAGACCGAATATCGTCCACAAGGATTAGGGTTCAATTACCAACTATCTATTTTCTAGTATCTATTTGGTGAATTTATGATTGATTTGTTGTTTATAACTACGAATTATGCAAGCTATTTTAATATAAAGATTTACTTCAGTGGTGATGAGAATAGGGCTTCCATGTATCCTTACTATCCGCTTATGCTACTTACTAATGCATTAGCTTATGGTATTCTTCTTTAGGAGAAAGCAGGTTTACGAAATCGTTTTATACTCCCGTTAGGGTTATATAAACACTCAACCTCAAAGATCGCACCTTACCTACCTTTCGGTGATAAGGATAACTTTATAGGAGGATTAAGAACAAAAACCTAGTTGACCGTCACACACAATGCGCAAAATTAGGGTTGTTAAGCCTCTCATCAACGCTACATAAATAATTGAGGTATTTTCATCCCCAATCCAAGAATGTCTACCCAACTTACAACAAATTCACAATCTCCCCTTTTCAGAATCTGATTAGAAATCATATAGTGATAATTAGTTGTCAATTAATTACCAAGAATTCAACTCAATTATTGGATAGATCTCACAATAAGAAAAATAACCATAAGCATGCATTAATTTATAACATAGGTTTCTAGCAATTCAACATGGAAAGCCCTATAAGAGAATTAGTTCCTAGCCATAAATATGACAAGAACTAATTCAAAGTTCATCATAAAAACTGAAATAAAGTAAAGAAAAGGAAAAGAAATTACTAAACTAATGGTATCCAATCTCCAAGCCAAAGTCTTGTGTTGTGCAAGAAGGGGAACTCTCAAAAACTGCCTAGGGTTCTCCTTTTATAGGCTGCAAACCGCCTCCCTCTTTTCCTTCAGGCCTGGCCCAGAATTTCGTCAAAAGACCTAATTTTTCCGCGTCGGCGCCGCGGCGCCGGAAGTTCTGCAATCCGTCGGGTGTTTTGGCGCCGCGGCCCTGATATCTTCTGCGAGGCACCGCGGCTGCATCTTCGTGGCTCCCGGATGTTTAGCGCCGCGCCCGCTTTCATGCGAGGCGCAGCGCTAAGTCTTCTGACCTCTCTGGATAGTGGGCGTCGCGGCCCTGCTTTTGACTGCAGGAGGCGCCGCGGCGCTGGTCTTGATGTTTCCCTCGTTCTCCACTTTCTTTGTTTCCAGCTCTGGCATCTCCTCTTTTGCCCTCTTTTTGCTCTTTTTCCGCCATTTGGCCATTTTAACCACTTTGACTCAAAAGAAAGAAAAACTATCCTAATACGACACATATATGTGCAAAATGGGACAAAAGACTAACTAAAACTGACTCAAAGGGTGTATATAAAATACACCGATCAAATACCCCCAAACTTAACCTTTGCTCGCCCTCGAGCAAAGATAGAAAGAAATAAAATAAAAGACTCAAAGAACAAAAAAAATAAAAAGACTCACTGCCATTGATCACTTTTGCTGCATTAGTGTTAACTAGAAAAAACATGAAGGTTAGCAAAATAATATGCAGGAACATATAGCATGAAATTTCAGCACACTAAACACATGAAGCTAGATATTTCGCAAACTCATATTCATCATGCTTAATGGAAGTCAATATACTAAATCATGCATGTAAATTCAAGAATTCCTATGGCATGCTTACTTGCTATTTTCCACTAATTCTGGATATGCATAAAAGAGATCTTCAGGACTTTAAGGGTTGTAATGTAGGCTTAGGTAGGGGTTGGTAAAAATAGGCATTTAGGCTCATTTTTGTGTACCATAAGCTCTTCAGCTTTTCAGTATTTCCCTTTTTTTTTTCTTTTTGTTCTTTTCTTCATTTCGATTCTATCTTTCCCCTCTTTTGTTTTGGGAGAGTGAAGTATATAATAATGACAAGCACCCCCAAACTTAGGCTTTTGCCTATTTCTTATTACTTTTGTATTGGGGTGCAACAAACTTATTCACTTTTTTTTTTTTTTTAACACAATGTATTCCACTATTTCATATTTTCACTTATGGTACGACTTGTGGGAATATAGGGTGTCAAAGAAGAAATTTCAAATTTAGGCTCAATGGGGCTGACTAGGGATATTTTTAAAGTACGGGTTAGAAAAGAATGGTAAGAATTGGCTATCAAAGAAATGCCTGAGTCATCTCCCTAACATGCATATCCTAACTATTTCGCCTCAAATAGCAAGCAATCATAACACATAAGCATTTATCGTTTAGTATGCGTAATTCAAGCAAGAAACTCCAAATAGACAGATTCTATGAGTTTTTGGCATATCTAACCTAAGTGTTTAGATAGTTGCTTCAATTCCGTTACATTATTTCACCTTACTTCACTAGGTGTTTCTAGCAACTACAGCAATTATGATCTTTGACAGACAATTATGACTCAAAAAGAAAAAAAATTGGTGACTCAAAATAAACACACAAAAAAAAAAAAACTTAATTGAAACATAACAAGACACAAATAAAACACCCCCAAACTTAAATCACACATTGTCCCCAATGTGTGCAAGACTCAAAGAAAATAAAAGAAAAAGGACAACTTACTGACACAACACAGCGGTCATAACGGAGGTCTAGGAGGAAAAATTCGAATTTGCGGAAATACGGCTCTCTGAGTTCGGTCTGCCACGAGATTCGCAGCATGAGTCGCTAATCTTGTGGCTCTTACGAAATTACTGGCGCCCAGTTCGATTTCAGCCGCGACTGTTTTTCCTTTTTTTCAGCGTTTTTGCTCTTTTTTCCTCGGTTTTAGCTTTCAGTCCACCTGTCATCCAACAACATAAAACAAGAACCCTAGACCGTGAGACTGTTCAAGACAAAATAAAATAAAATAAAATAAAGACAGAAATTAAAATAACATAATTGAAAACATTGGGTTGCCTCCCAACAAGCGCTGTCTTTAACGTCTTTTAGCCGGACGCAAGTTCCTTAGCCTTAATAACCCTGGGGTGGATTAAGCCCCCAACCTATCCATTTCCTCCACATTTGGCGTTTTCTTTTTCTTCTTTTCTTCTTAGCATTATCAGTAAGGGGGAGTTCAGGAATACTTACCTCCTTTAGTGGCATTTCAGCAAACCATGCCTGCTTTCTTGGGCTCATCGCTCTTTGGTTGACTTGTATTGGCTCGCATGGGGGTTTGATGGTGCTGATTGCAAAGCACCCATGTCACGACCCGACCGGGCTTGATCCAGTGCCCTACACAGGCACCATCGGTATACATCAGAGAATAGCAGCGGAACATACACAACATACAAAAAAACTTAGACAGTAACCAACAACAGGCTAGCCGATAAGGCCACCTTCCGTAAAATATACTCAATCCAGAAATAGAACAGTACATTTTTCTTTTCTTTACAGCCCAATCCACAATGTGACTACAGACCTCTAAGAATAACAACTCTGGCGGGATGGGGCCGCCCATACCACGAATGTACAACAACCGACAATACCGAGGATAAGCCTCCGAAATGAAGGAGCTTCTCAACGGTGACAGTGATCCTAAGAGCGAGGATCAAGACACGTACTTTACTGCGGCGTGAACGCAGCCGAAGGAGGTCGATAACGTGTACCAAATATGTGGCGAAATCTTGTAATGAAATCATAAGTCTAAAATAAAGCGGAGACATGTATGATTACTCAATTAACAGTACACTGTGCCTTACTAACAATGAGAGTAAATAGGTGAATACTTACAATATCTAAAGTAGGAGGCTCACGATCAAAGCAGGACCACCCGCCCGCGATATCATTAGCAATCTATTCCCGGGACTATTTCACCGCGTAGATCGCGTGGACCCGCATGAGGTATTCCTCGTGATAGGTACTACCGCGTGGGACTATTTCACTGCATAAGCCCATAAGGACTCGCATGAGGTATTCCTCGCATCATGGGTAGCAAATCCACTAAACAGTGGTATAACGTCTTGGGGTTTACCCTCATTTATACTCTTACCTGAGCGGTGGTATAACGTCTTGGGGTTTACCTCATTTATACTCTTACCCTAGCTCAACCGGCCATCATACATAACATAAGCCCTACCGGCTTATCATACAATAAATAAGCAAGTTAAGAAATCCCCCTAACTTTTTATTAGCCTTATTCATATACATTCTCATTTTAGTTTACTTAAGGCACTAACATGTCATTATAAAATCCGGGAATTTAACCCAAAGTACTATGTACTTCTATTCTCTTAAAAATGACTCTTTTTCATATATAACTTCCAAGATACTAATAACCGTAGTATCAAGTCATAACTACTTTTCAAGACAAGTCACGATACCTTTTAGAAATACATTTAGACTTCTAAATCAAGTGACTTCTTTCTTTTAAAACCTTAGGCAATTGATGCCTTAAATCAAATTGCCTTTCAATAAAACAAGCCATTTATCTTTCCATAAAGCCAATATAACCAACTCCCCATAAAGTCGTTATATTCACTTTATGCATTAGTCAAGTACAATTTCCTATCCAAGGGACTTATACGTTTAAAACGAAACAAGTATCGCATACTTTAAAACTCTTCAAGTCCCTTAACATACTTAAATTACTTAGAGTAAACCACTCTTTAAACTTTCCATAAAAACAAGTATCAAAATACTTTCAACATACTTAAAGTCTCTTAACTTTGAAAACCAAGATATCCTTAACATTTAAACAAGTGAGTTAATTCCCTAACTCAATCAACTTGAACATTCCTAAAATAAGCCAAGGATGTCAAATTGACTAGATTGTCAAAATCTTGTATGTCTCTGCGTACTATATACGTGAAACTAGTCATGCTCAAAAGATAGGAAAAGTTCCACATACCTCTTCGGTCAAACCACTTGTCAAGTACAAATTCCGCTCGTAGTATGTCAACCTATAATATTCACAATACGTCCATTAATGTCTTACTTCAAACGTAGAATATTATAAGTGTTAAGTCTCTAAATTCTACGGAAAATCGGACAGCACCTCCTTTGTTTTTACTAACTTTGCCACATTTTCCAAGGTCGAAATACAATAACCAAACAGTCCCAATTGGCTCATAACAATATAGAAGGTAATCCAACGCAAATGAATAACCAAATGTTCCCAATTGGCTCACATAATATAGAAGGTAATCCAATGCAAATGAATAACCAAACAGCCCCAATTGGCTCACAATAATATAGAAGGTAATCCAATGCAAATGAATAACCAAACAACCCCAATTGGCTCACATAATAGAAGGTAATCCAATGCAAATGAATAACCAAACAACCCCAATTGGCTCACAATAATATAGAAGGTAATCCAATGCAAATGAATAACCAAACAGCCCCAATTGGCTCACAATAATATAGAAGGTAATCCAATGCAAATGAATAACCAAACAGCCCCAATTGGCTCACAATAATATAGAAGGTAATCCAATGCAAATGAATAACCAAACAGCCCCAATTGGCTCACAATAATATAACAATATCAATTCTTATTCAATTTCCATTTCAATCCAAATTGGTAGCATAATAAGATATCAAGCCGCAATTGATTCTAGCTACTACATTCTCCAAGTAGGTAACATGCGACAAATCAATTTATCGATCAAATTGGATTTCAATTTCAAATGGCTAAATATGACATTTTCGGATTTTTAGCTTCCAATTCCATAACACTTAACAAACTTCATAACACATATCACATGACCACTTATAACTTATCATAACATGAAATCTTCAATTACAAAAGTAAAACGAAGATTATACCTCAATTAGCCCAAATATGCTCCAAGAGTACAAGTCGATCCCTAGCACCTTTAGCTCCTCCTTCCGACATTCCAATCCACCCCAAGCCACCCTTAGAAGCTTATGAAAAACTCATCTTCAAGTTTCAACTTCAAAGTTGAATAACCCTTTAGGTTTTCGCCTTGCGACTAATACGAAAACACCATTTTTCCGGGATCTTTCTATTGAGAAACACATATAATACCCTTAGGTACCTTGGTTTAAAGTGGGGGAATTATTGGACAAAAATTAGAAATTTTTCCTTCTTGAAAAACCTCTTAGTCGTGAGCTCCCCTAAAGAGCAAGAACAAGTTCTTGAAAAATAATTCTAAGTGTGGAGAATGACAAGGTCTTGCACCTACTAGTGTACATATATAACACAAGGAAGGGTATAGATTAGAACACTTGGGTGGTTTGGATGAGATTCACTAAATATCAAGCTTATGTGGGGTCATTGACTTGGTCAAAGTTGTCAAGCTCTAAGCTTTGCAAGACTTCATCATAAATTATGGTCAATTGACCATTCCACCCTTGCACATTTCGTCCATGTCCATAAATGGGGGTGACACGTGTCGCCCTCCGCTCGTCGCAATATTTCGTTTCCGACAATTCCATAATTAGATAAATTTTTACTCGTCTCAAACCTTAACATTTGAGTTCTTACGTACGTTCTTAGAAACATATCCTGAAATATTTCGGGGTGTAACATTCTTCCCCCCTTAGAAACATTCGTCCCCGAATGTTCTCTCGGGAGTCCAACTTAAAGATAGCGACATAGTCTTCTTTTACAACCCCTACATACCAATAATACCACACGAGGCCACAACAAGTACTCATACTAAAATGTCAAGTTGAACCCCACGTGTCAACGTCGGTTATCTATGTAAGCTTGGTGACTCTAAGCTTACTAATAATCTTTCCGGATAAGCTTCGCTTATCCATGACCTCAATCAAGTCCGACCAAATCACGAACCTCGCCATGTCGAAGCATCCAACCGCGATCTACACTTTCTACATACAAGGCCTCATACAGGCCATCCGAATCGGAAAGGTATCTGTTATTGTACGCAACACATAAAGAGACAATTAACCCTCCCGGCTAAATCTGAAATCAAGAACATAGGCCCTCATCCTATCCTCAAGTGCCTGGATAGTACGCTCTGCCTGTCCGTCGGTCTGAGGGTGTAATGCAACACTGAGACTCACTTGTCCCTAATCCTCCTGAAAAACCTCCGTGAAGTTATCCAGTAATCGAGCTCATCTGCTACGGTCATCATAAACGTAGGAACCCCGTGCGCCTCACAATCTCTCGCTATACAAGCAAGCATAATCCTCAGAGTAAATGGCCCTAACAGGAAGAACACGATTGGTTTCGCACCACTTACCATGACCCCCAGGGAGTCGCACTTCCTCCGAGTACGATGCCACCCTGTAACAAGATCTATATTAATTACCTCTCATATCTAGGTTGGGATTTCAATCGCCTGCAATAGCCCACTGGGCTTCTGGTGCTCAACCATGACCTGCTACTATCTCGGACACTAAGCAGTAACTCCGCTATGTCCCTTTTCCGGTCATCTTACCCATACATACTTCTGAGGTCACGACACGACTTAGTCGGCCCCAAACAATTAGGGCAATAAGCATTGCGTGCCTCCCCTAAAACCTGTTGACTAGTCCTGCAGCACCGGGTACACGCAATCTATCCTCATCTCACAGCACCCCATTCGACGCTACTCAAACAGGTTCTTCTCTTCCCGGAGAGCCGTATCTCGATACCGTATCATAACTGGATCCTCATACTGTCGCCTCCTTACCTCCTCAACGATGGAAGAGTCGGCAACCTCTCGGATCTGAACTTCATTAACCTTGGAAACAAATAATCGAACCCCTAGGCTCGGTAACTGAAGGATCTCACAGACCACATCCTGTCTATCTAGCTGCCCAAGCGGACTACCTTAGGTCACGACAAAGAGTATCTCAGAATCGTCTTGGCTTTCCCCGGATGGTATAGGATATCAATATCACGATCCTTGAGTAACTCTAACCACAATCGTTGTCGCAAATTCCACTGCCTCAGTCTGAAGATATACCGGAGGCTTTTTGGGTCTGCACAATTATCCACACGAAGTCTATATATACGTCATGCCCCCAAATCTTCAAGGCATGATTTAACTGCCGCCAGCACTAAATCGTGAGTGGCGCAATTTCCTTCCTGCTTCCCTAACTACCGGGAAAACATAGGCTCTATCTTTATCGGGTTGCGTCGGCACACAACCTAGCCCAACACCCAACGTGTTATCAATATAACCTAACCCTCTAGTCTCACAGGAGGGTTAGAAGCTAGTCGTGGTCAACTTATCTCCCAATAACTAAAAGCCTTTCTCATTCCTGCAAAATATTCGGGTATCCTTAATCTCACTTATGGTTCCTGTTTCCCTTTTTTTGTTGCAACCAAACTTGGTCACTAAACTTAGACTTAATTCCTTTGCTCGTTTCATGGCTAAGACTTACTGTCAATCACATTTTTGGGGGGAAGGTTTTCTTGATCTCGTCAAGTAATAACCCGGTTTTCCTTTCCCAGTTTGCAAAGCCTATAACTAGGTGTTACCACATTTTCTCGAAATGTTCTTACTTCCCATTAATTACTAATGGTCTTTACACTAGTCTGGGGTAAACATACCTCGTGCAACCTACATTTATATCTTTACGCTACTTCCTCGACCAATTAAATGCGTCGTTAATTACCCCAACACAACACTTTTCCCACGGTTATCTACAACTGTAACCTATGGCATGACGATACCGAAGACCTACCAGTCTTATATCCTTCGTCTAACAACATGGGTACACGCAACCCCAATAATACGCAAAACTGTCCCTTTTTCGTGGGGAAGAGGACTTATCTCCTTTTCTTAAACTTTCCTTGGAGTCACAACCCTAATCACAGGGTCCTCTTGCGGTCCAGTAATTAGCTAATCATCACGCACCGCCTTTAAGTTCGTGTAGATTTTCCAACCTACCAAAGATGCCCTCAGCTTTCCGCCGGCAGCATTCGTACTTATTTTTATTCTTGCCTTGCACGTTTTCCTGAAATTATCCGGAAGGTCGTGGCCCTGACCGCCACACCAAACCAACTCCAAGTACCTCCAAGGGCACTCAAAATAACTTCCTCCAAATTCAATTATTACATACTTCTGCGTCAATTTACCCCAGTGAACAAGTCACACGGACTTAAAAGAAAACAATGTCAAAGAAGGAAGGATAATTCATCGTTACCACCACTTCTCTTCCTTTCCACTCGATAACCGCCACTGCCGAAATCCGAATCAATCTCTTTCTGTAGTCCACGTTGGCATCACAAGAGGCCAACTAGTCCGTACTCATAATGACTCAACGTCTGTCATAACAGCTCTGCTAGGTCCAACGACTTTATCGTTACCGTCAATTATTATCTAACCGCTCAGCTACCACCCAACACTCACGGGTGTAGTCACCTTGAAAGGTCCTCATGGATTCAGGTTCCATTTCCTTACTCTTGGTTGCTCTCTTTCTTACTGGTCGTACTCCTTTCCGTACTCCCAAACTTATTCTAGCTTACATACATAAATTCCATACTAACTCTGGCCTCCACTCCTTGGAGTTACTAAATTAAACAACATAAGGCCAGTTCCGGCTCTCACAACCTGGTTCCGGTGGAACACGTCCACGAACCCATAAAATGATTAACTAAATTTGGGCCTTGCACCCTCGTGACCTGCCACGTGGCGGACTACTACCAACTGATCCCATTTCCTTTCAAGTTATGGGGCGACCTAAATAGATCCCCAACCGGCTTCGTCGTACTTAACTCTTTTCCTAGGTATGTCTTAACTTTTTACTACCCGAGAAGGCCTTATATACCTAAGGTCTCGGTGGTTATCAACATTTTTAGGCTCGCAATTTCCATGTTCCAAGCCTATCTTATCAGCCCAGAATCGGTACAAGAACTTCTCGTAATATCATAATCGTGTTGTCTTGACCACAACAACCATACTTTCTTCGTTCGGATCTCGCCCGTACAATTCCCTTAAGCATACCACGTAGCTTAAGTTACTATCATAGTCTTCCACTTAGTCTCTTAATAATAACTTCTTAAGGGTCCATTACCTTTTCCGATAACTCATCATTTCCTAATTATCTCAAATTAGCACGTAAAACCTTGATGAGAATTCATTAAATTGTTTCATACCTTCCCGGTATTTATTTAGTCCCTTCCAAATCCTGGTAATCTAAATCATTCTAGGCAACACGCGTCTGACCCTCATACATAAATTCGCATAGTTGTATGTCACAATACCAACTACAACCATTACCAACCTGGATACGCAATCCACGTAATCCTTCCTGGGTCACTGCTGCCTTTCTCGTAGCTGCAAACAATCATAACTTGTTAGGGAGAGACGACCCTAACCATACAGCTCTATCGCACGATCTTAGAGTGAGAAGAATGGAAACCAATCCTAAATGTCCTGTGACCTCGATTATAGATGTGGTGCACAACACACCGATAATCAAGACTACTTAGACACGGTGCGTAGACACTTTCCGAGGACTAATCGCTCGATACCACTTTTGTCACGACCCGACCGGGCGCGGCGGTGCCCTACACAGGCACCCTCGCTGTATACATCGAGAGAATAGCAATGGAACATACACAACATACAAAAAAACTTAGACAAGAACAACAAAGCTAGTGATAAGGCCACCTTCCGTAAAATATACTCAATCGAGAAATAGAAAAGACATTTTTCTTTTCTTTACTTCCCAATCCACAATGTGACTCTGCACCTCTAAGAATAACAACTCGGCGGGACGGGGCCCGTCATACCACGAATGTACAACAACCGACAATACGAGGATAAGCCTCAGAAATGAAGGAGCTTCTCAGCGGTGAACAGTGATCCTAGGCGAGGATCAAGAACTTGTACTGCGGCGTGACGCGGCCCCAAGGAGGTCGATCTAACGTGTACCAAATATGTGGCCAGAAAATCGTAATGAAATCATAAGTCTAAAATAAAACTGGAGACATGTATGATTACTCAATTAACAGTACACTGTGCCTTACTAACAATGAGAGTAAATAGGTGAATACTTACAATATCTAAAGTAGGAGGCTCACGATCAAAGCAGGACCACCCGCCCGCAGTATCATTAAGCAATCCTATTCCTGGGACTATTTCACCAGCATAGATCGCGTGGACCGCATGAGGTATTCCTCGTGATAGTTGTACCGCCGCATGGGACTATTTCACCCGCATAAGCCCATAAGGACTCGCATGAGGTATTCCTCGCATCATGGGTAGCAAATCCACGGAAACAGGTGGTATAACGTCTTGGGGGTTTACCCCTCATTTATACTCTTACCCTGAAGCAGGTGGTATAACGTCTTGGGGGTTTACCCCTCATTTATACTCTTACCCTAGCTCAACCGGCCATCATACATAACATAAGCCCTACCGGCTTATCATACAATAAATAAGCAAGTTAAGAAATCCCCCTAACTTCTTATTAGCCTTATTCATATACATTCTCATTTTAGTTTACTTAAGGCACTAACATGTCATTATAAAATCCGGGAATTTAACCCAAAGTACTATGTACTTCTATTCTCTTAAAAATGACTCTTTTTCATATATAACTTCCAAGATACTAATAACCGTAGTATCAAGTCATAACTACTTTTCAAGACAAGTCACGATACCTTTTAGAAATACATTTAGGCTTCTAAATCAAGTGACTTCTTTCTTTTAAAACCTTAGGCAATTGATGCCTTAAATCAAATTGCCTTTCAATAAAACAAGCCATTTATCTTTCCATAAAGCCAATATAACCAACTCCCCATAAAGTCGTTATATTCACTTTATGCATTAGTCAAGTACAATTTCCTATCCAAGGGACTTATACGTTTAAAACGAAACAAGTATCGCATACTTTAAAACTCTTCAAGTCCCTTAACATACTTAAATTACTTAGAGTAAACCACTCTTTAAACTTTCCATAAAAACAAGTATCAAAATACTTTCAACATACTTAAAGTCTCTTAACTTTGAAAACCAAGATATCCTTAACATTTAAACAAGTGAGTTAATTCCCTAACTCAATCAACTTGAACATTCATAAAATAAGCCAAGGATGTCAAATTGACTAGATTGTCAAAATCTTGTATGTCTACCGTACTATATACGTGAAACTAGTCATGCTCAAAAGATAGGAAAAGTTCCACATACCTCTTCGGGTCAAACCACTTGTCAAGTACAAATTCCCGCCCGTAGTATGTCAACCTATAATATTCACAATACGTCCATTAATGTCTTACTTCAAACGTAGAATATTATAAGTGTTAAGTCTCTAAATTCTACGGAAAATCGGACAGCACCTCCTTTGTTTTTACTAACTTTGCCACATTTTCCAAGGTCGAAATACAATAACCAAACAGCCCCAATTGGCTCATAACAATATAGAAGGTAATCCAACGCAAATGAATAACCAAACAGCCCCAATTGGCTCACAATAATATAGAAGGTAATCCAATGCAAATGAATAACCAAACAGCCCCAATTGGCTCACAATAATATAGAAGGTAATCCAATGCAAATGAATAACCAAACAGCCCCAATTGGCTCACAATAATATAGAAGGTAATCCAATGCAAATGAATAACCAAAAAGCCCCAATTGGCTCACAATAATATAGAAGGTAATCCAATGCAAATGAATAACCAAACATCCCCAATTGGCTCACAATAATATAGAAGGTAATCCAATGCAAATGAATAACCAAACAGCCCCAATTGGCTCACAATAATATAGAAGGTAATCCAATGCAAATGAATAACCAAACAGCCCCAATTGGCTCACAATAATATAGAAGGTAATCCAATGCAAATGAATAACCAAACAGCCCCAATTGGCTCACAATAATATAACAATATCAATTCTTATTCAATTTCCAATACAAACCAAATTGTTATCATAATAAGATATCAAGCGCAATTGATTCTAGCTATTACATTCTCCAAGTAGGTAACATCGACAAATCAATTTATCGATCAAATTGATTTCAATTTCAAATGGCTAAATATGACATTTTCGGATTTTTAGCTTCCAATTCCATAACACTTAACAAACTTCATAACACATATCACATGACCACTTATAACTTATCATAACATGAAATCTTCAATTACAAAAGTAAAACGAAGATTATACCTCAATTAGCCCAAATATGCTCCAAGAGTACAAGTCGATCCTAGCACCTTTAGCTCCTCCTTCCGACATTCCAATCCACCCCAAGCCACCCTTATGAAAAACTCATCTTCAAGTTTCAACTTCAAAGTTGAATAACCCTTTAGGTTTTAAGCCTTGCGACTAATACGAAAACACCATTTTTCAGGATCTTTCTATTGAGAAACACATATAATACCCTTAGGTACCTTGGTTTAAAGTGGAATTATTGGACAAAAATTGGAAATTTTTCCTTCTTGAAAAACCTCTTAGCCGTGAGCTCCCCTAAGAGCAAGAACAAGTTCTTGAAAAATAATTCTAAGTGTGGAGAATGACAAGGTCTTGCACCTACTAGTGTACATATATAACACAAGGAAGGGTATAGATTAGAACACTTGGGTGGTTTGGATGAGATTCACTAAATATCAAGCTTATGTGGGGTCATTGACTTGGTCAAAGTTGTCAAGCTCTAAGCTTTGCAAGACTTCATCATAAATTATGGTCAATTGACCATTCCACCCTTGCACATTTCGTCCATGTCCATAAATGGGGGTGACACGTGTCGCCCTCCCGTTCGTCGCAATATTTCGTTTTCCGACAATTCCATAATTCCGATAAAATTTTACTCGTCTCAAACCTTAACATTTGAGTTCTTACGTACGTTCTTAGAAACATATCCTGAAATATTTTCGGGGTGTAACAACCCACTCCTTGTTGGTGGCTCAATGACATGTTTAAAAACTTTAAACACCATTTCTTCAGACTCCACCCTTAGTGTTAATTCTCCTCTTTCAACATCAATCAAAGCTCTCCCCGTTGCTAGGAATGGCCTCCCCAATATGATAGGGATTTCTGCGTCTTCTTCCATATCAAGAATGAGGAAGTCTGCAGGAAAGAAGAATTTTCCTACTTTCACAATCACGTCCTCGATCTTGCCTCTTGGATGAACCACTGTCCTGTCGGCTAGTTGCAGGCTTACTGTGGTTGGTTTGGCTTCACCCAACTCCAATCTTTTAAATACTGATAGGGGCATTAGATTTATACTTGCCCCTAAATCACATAGAGCTCTGTTGCAAGTTACCCTGCCCACTGTGCAAGGTAGTGTAAAGCTCCCTGGATCTTTTAGCTTTGGTGGCAACTTTTTCTGCAAGATAGCACTACACTCTTCTGTCAGTGCTACTATTTCGTATTCTGCCAGCTTCTTCTTTTTCCCCAAAATCTCCTTCATAAACTTGAAATAGGAGGGCATCTGCTCTAATGCTTCTATGAAAGGTATGTTGATATGTAGCTTTCTGAATGTCTCCAAAAATTTGGAGAATTGTTTATCAACCGCCTTTCGCTGTAGTCTCTAGGGGAAAGGGATCTTCTCTGTATACTCTTTTTCTGGAGTTTTCTCTCTTTGTTGGGCTAGGCTCAATCACCTTCTCTTTCTAACTCGCTTTCTTCTCAACTCTTGGTGAGGTGATTTCGCTCAACTATCTTCCACTTCTCAACATGCTGCGACCTTTGCTCCTGGATTTACCTCTGTATTGCTTGGCAATGTCCTCGTGGCTCTTTGTTTGCTGTTTTGCTAGTGACCCACTGTGTCTCAAGTTTACGAGCGAGGATCTAGCTTCTGTCATGAATCTGCGTGCAGGCGTTGGCAAGTCTTATCCTGTTGCTTCAGCTCATCGGCTTTCTTCTTGAACCGGTGCATTGAATCGCTGAGTGTGGGGCTTGAATGAAGGGTTCTTGATTACAGCTCTGCGATTCGCATCGGCCTATCTGGTCTGCGCCACGATCTGGATTCTGCGCCCATGATGCCGGTCTGTTGCCCTTGGTATTGGTTCTGCGGATTACGGTCTTGGATTCTGCGCCCGGTCTCTCCATGAGAAATTTAGGTGGTTCCTCCACCCTGGATTATAAGTGTTGGAGTAGGGGTTGTTCTGTTGCCTCTGATAATTACCTATGGCTTGACACTCTGCCTGCTCCATTGGTATATTGTTGGGATCCGCTGAAGGACACCTATCAAATGTATGTGGGCCACCACATATCTCACAGCTTTTAGGCATGCATCGCATTCATCGACCTTTGTATGTTGCTGCAATTGTTTCGCTAGGAGGGCCACTTGGGCATTCAAGGCAGCAATAGCATCTATTTCATGGACTCCCACTGTTCTTCTCCCATTTGTCGACCTCTCTTCCGTGACATGGTTGTTAGTGGCCATGTCTTCTAATAACTCATGAGCGTCGTGGGCTGTTTTCCTCATGAATGATCCACCCGCTGCTGCATCTATGATAGTTCTGGTTGTACTGCTCAGCCCGTTGTAGAAGATGTGGACCAAGTTTCACAACTCAATGCAATGGTGTGGGCACTTTCTCTGTAGATCTTTGAACCTTTCCCAAGCTTCATATAAGGACTCTCCATCTGCTTGGTAGAAGTTGTTCAACTCCCCTCTTAGTTTTGCTGCTTTACACGGAGGAAAGAACTTGGCTAAGAATTTCTGTGCCAGCTCGTGCCATGTGAAAATCGAATCGGCCGGCAGGGAATTCAGCCATACTTTTTCTCTATCCCTGAGTGAGAAGGGAAAGAGCCTCAATCTGACGGCATCATCAGTAACGCCGTTATATCTAAAAGTTGCACATAGCTCCAAGAAATTAGCTATGTGCATATGTGGATCCTCCGATGGCGATCCTCCGAATTGCAGCGTGTCGTACCATGCTCAGAATCGCCGGTTTTATCTCGAAGTTGTTGGCTCCTATTGCAGTGAGCCTAATGCATGTCTGTGCTCCATTCACTCTTGGTAGCACATAGTCTCCCAAACTCCTTTCTGGCTGGATTTGGACTCTCTCTTCCACGTCTATGGGTGCTTGCCTAGGTATTCCTGGGTGGGGTTGATTCTCTCCTAACCCTTCTCCCATCCCGTTGTTGTTCTGAACGTCGTTCATCTCTAACAAGGTTGCAATCCGCTGATTCTTTCTGTTCTGTTTGCAGGTTTTCTCAATTTCTGGATTGAAGGGAACAAGAGTGTCTGCTCCTCTTCTCCTTCGCATAAACTGACTTCCTGAAATAGATCAAAAACAGACAACAAATCACGGCACCTCGACTTTTCAAAAGAAAAACGTAAAAATTAAAAATTAAAATAAAAACCAAATTAGAAATTAAAAATAGACAAATTTGATATTGAACTGATGCCTAGTCCCCGGCAACGGCGCCAAAAACTTGATGCGCGGTAAGATGCACACACTTTAAACGCAAGTGCACGTTATCGTGACAAGTAGTATAGTCTTAATAAGACCGAATATCGTCCACAAGGATTAGGGTTCAATTACCAACTATCTATTTTCTAGTATCTATTTGGTGAATTTATGATTGATTTGTTGTTTATAACTACGAATTATGCAAGCTATTTTAATATAAAGATTTACTTCAGTGGTGATGAGAATAGGGCTTCCATGTATCCTTACTATCCGCTTATGCTACTTACTAATGCATTAGCTTATGGTATTCTTCTTTAGGAGAAAGCAGGTTTACGAAATCGTTTTATACTCCCGTTAGGGTTATATAAACACTCAACCCCAGTATCGCACCTTACCTACCTTTCGGTGATAAGGATAACTTTATAGGAGGATTAAGAACAAAAACCTAGTTGACCGTCACGCAAAATGCGCAAAATTAGGGTTGTTAAGCCTCTCATCAACGCTACATAAATAATTGAGGTATTTTCATCCCCAATCCAAGAATGTCTACCCAACTTACATCATATTCACAATCCCCCCTTTTCAGAATCTGATTAGAAATCATATAGTGATAATTAGTTGTCAATTAATTACCAAGAATTCAACTCAATTATTGGATAGATCTCACAATAAGAAAAATAACCATAAGCATGCATTAATTTATAACATAAGTTTCTAGCAATTCAACATGGAAAACCCTATAAGAGAATTAGTTCCTAGCCATAAATATGACAAGAACTAATTCAAAGTTCATTATAAAAACTGAAATAAAGTAAAGAAAAGGAAAAGAAATTACTAAACTAATGGTATCCAATCTCCAAGCCAAAGTCTTGTGTTGTGCAGAAGGGAACCCTCAAACCGCCTAGGGTTCTCCTTTTATAGGCATGAAACCGCCTCCTCTTTTCCTTCGTGCTGGCCCAATTTCGTCAAAAGACCTAACTTTTCCGCGTCGGCGCCGCGGCCCTGCGCAGGCGCCGCGGCGCCTGAAGTTCTGCAATCCGTCGGGTGTTTTGGCGCCGCGGCCGATATCTCGCTGCGAGCGCGCGGCCTGCATCTTCGTGGCTCCTCGGATGTTTAGCGCGCGCGGCTCGCTGCATGAGGCGCCGCGCTGGGTCTTCGACCTCTCGGATAGTGGGCGCCGCGCTGCACAGCTGCGAGGCGCGCTGGTCTTGATTTTCCTCGTTCGCCACTTTCTTTGTTTCGGCTGCATCTCCTCTTTGCCCTCTTTTGCTCTTTTTCCGCCATTTGGCCATTTTAACCACTTTGACTCAAAAGAAAGAAAAACTATCCTAATACGACACTTATATGTGCAAAATGGGACAAAATACTAACTAAAACTGACTCAAAAGGTGTATATAAAATACACCGATCATCAATGAGGCCCGATACTGACACTGATGTCCTTGGTGAAGCTAGAATTCCCCTCACCCCACCGAGGGTGTTCGAGCGGGTGACTCATATGGATCTTCTTCAATAGACTCTAAAATTTCTGATGGGTCTGAGTCTATGGTGTAACTCACCTCTCTTCTTTCAACCTCCATAACCCTCTGACCCATACCGGTGGGTGGTATCTATCTAACATCTTCTCTTGCAACAGTACCTGCACTCTTATTACCCGAGGTGTTTCTCATTGTAGACATTACTGCAGTTTCAAATGAGAAAATTGTATTAGGAATAAATACTCTTATGACTCTACTCTATCGAACGATCTAGATTATGAAAGAATGGAAACCATACTTATATGCCTTGCAGTCTCTTGTTTATAAGTGTGGCGCGCTACACACCCATAAATAAGACTCTACTAAACACGATTTGTAGACATTCCTAAAACAGACATACTCTGATACCAAGTTTGTCACGACCCAAACCGGAGGGCCGCGACGAGCACCCAGACCTGACCCGCTGGGCACCACTGACCATACATCCCATACTTAATCATATTAACCACAGACTAAGCCGAGAAGGATTAGGTAAAGTTTCAACCTGAAATCCCAACTTATATAATTATGCCAAGGCCGACTAAATCATACATGACAACTAACCACATGACACCTATCTATAAGCCTCTAAAGAGAAGAATATACCACGACCAGACCGCAACTCCGAAATAGATATAGTGCTCCAAATATCAGCTGAACCAGCAACCTACTAGTGTGAACCGTTACCCTCTCAATATGACCTACAGGCATAAAACGCAGCGCCCCCGATAAAAGGGACGTCAATACGACTGATGTACTGAGTATGTCAGACATAAGAAATAATATAGCAGAGATATACGCATAATCTGAAATAGAAACAGATGACTAGCAGTAAATGCCTTGGAGGGCCCTAATACACATACCTAAATGTTATGCACAATGCAGTATACATATATATCATCCCAATTGTTCGTGATATTTATGTGCTTACGCAAGTGTACGTATCCCAATATAGTAATAATCACAGTCAGACCGAGTATCGTCCACATAGACTGGTTTATCAATTACCGTTTATCAAATATATGGTTTCTATTTGGTTAACGTTAATTTGTTTGGGTTTTTAACTAAGAATAAAACTAAACAAAGTGCAAAAAATAACTAATGATGATAATACTTTGGGATTTAAACAGTTATGAAGGGAATTAAGGTTTTCAATCTCCTCAACTATCCACTATTTTACTTGTTAATGCGAGACTAATGCTCATTCTTCTTATTAAGATAGCAGGTTAACTAAGATGTTCTATATTCCGGTTAGCACATATAAAAACTCAACCTTATGCAGAAATATTCTATATTTCTATGATAGATTTTACCACACATGAGGATTAAGAACAATAACCTTAAACACTACACAAGTATCGGGGTACTTTCGTCCGCTTTATAAAAATCGACTTTTATCGCCAAAACCTGTGTCGGCGCCGCGGCCCTGCTGGTTAGCACTGAGGCCCTTAACCCGAGAAACTTCTGCAAATTTGCCTTGTAGACCCCGTGCGATTGACAATGTAATTTTTGTTTAAATTGATTTCCGAGCTTTTTAGGGCTTTTTTGACTTATCTCTTATGACCAGATATGCATTTTTGTCCTCAACAACCGCTATTTCTTTTGAATTCGCCTTGAACCTAATGAATCCCTTAAATCCGGAAAACATAGCATAACACGCATAATACTGTACAAAACAACTAAAACACATAAAAGACATCCTAAAATAGACTCTAAAACAGTACTAAAATGGACTTAACAAATACCCAAACTTAAACTTTACTCGTAGACACTTTAAAAACAAAATGACACAAAGACTCTAAACATGAATCAAGTAAATCACAATATTTCTGCCTCAAAGATCATGAACACATGCATTATCATTTTCAGAACATTCTAGTCATTAAATTGCTATCTATAATTTCAAGTCAGATAATCATTAAGCTTTCTTAGGGTATATAATCACTCAAACATGACTACTGACTCAACCATGTGTTCAATATCAGTCTATGCACAAGCGAGTTCTCTCCAACAATTCATCAGGCTAAAATTATATAGCTTGCTCACTTGTTATTCTCTACTAATGTAGACACACATGCTCAAGAATCATTAGGACTTTTCTAGGTAGTATCGTTAGGCTTAGGCAAGGGGTAGATAAAAAGTCATTTAGGCTCATAATTACCATAAGCATAGAAACCAACCAAACCAACTTGAATTTCACATTTAACATGCACCATAATCCCCCATTTTCTTCTTTTCTAGATTGAGAAATTCCACACATTTTTTTATTTTTGAACTACAACACCCCCAAACTTGTTTTTCATTGTGTTGTGTACAAGAGGTGTGTAGTTTATTCTTTTTTATTTTTTTATTTTTTATACTCTTCTTAATCTTTTACACTTCTCATTGATAACCACCAATCTACAATACCATTTACTAAGATTCATCCTCCCAAACTTATAAGCTTTTATACTTATGGTAATTCAAGGGAAGAATAACATAGTAAAGTGTTTCAAATAGGCGCAGGGACAGGTGTTGACCAACAAAGAAGGGTTCATTCAGGATCAAAAGGGGTGACTAAGGATTAATGTAATCAAGGGTGGCTTGAAAGGCTCAAACGGCCCAAAGATGGCCTAAATCATTTCCTTAAGCATGCATTATCTAGGATTTCATCTCAAGTAGCAAGCAAGCAAGTTCTAAAATTTTCCACCTTCTTTCCTCAAACCAAATTCACTTATGCATAAACCAATTAATTGAGTATAAGATAATCAATAGTCATGAACGGATTTTCATTTTTCCTAATAACAGAAGGCAAACTCAACAACGATCCAACTCAAGCACACATATTATGCATTTCATGACTATCAAGCTCCTCCAATTTTATTACAGGCATTCACTCAATATCATTGGCTAATATTTTTAACTTGATTCACTTGGCACAAGACACTAAAACAAAGACACACAAAATAAACAAACAACTAAACTTAAACAATTAAAATCTACTAACTCAAACTTTAAGTTCCGGAGATAGAATCTAATTTCTATCTGCAAGTCGTAGAGTAGTCTAGTAGCTGACAGTGCCTGTAGTAGTAGCTTATTCTCCGTGAAGGAAGTTTGGTGCTTTCTTTTCTCATTCCGTTCCTCCTGCGGACCCATTTTATTGACGGGGCCAAGGAGTAGTTAGGAAGATGGCAGGTCGCCCTATCGATTCTAAATTGACAGCTTGCTGCGCTGATATTGAAGAGTAGGAATTCCCTTTATAAAATTCAATCTTCCTTGAGGTTTTAGTGGGAGTTCCTTTTTGATGCCCATTCGCGAGTGGCTAAAGGGAAATTTGCTTGTTCCGATAGTTAGTCTAACCCCTTTCCCGCAGCATTCCATTCGAAGTAGTCGAAAAAGTCTAAGACGGAGAAAGTGGTGATGCTCTTTGATTGCATCCGCTTGCTTGATCTTTGAAAGACTGAGCCCCCGGCTAGCAAGATCGGGAGGGTTAGTGTCCTCTTAAGAAGGAATACCCAACTTCTGGGGTCAGCTTCGATCACGAGGAGAGAAGAGCGGACCATTGAAAGTCTCAATTCCTATCCGCCCCTGTCAAATAAAGTAAAGTCGAGAAGTAGAGAGAGGCCAAAGATTATATAAGAGCACAAGAGGCAGGAGAAGAGAGATAGCATCCCGACTGGCTAGCGATGAGGGGAAAAGAATCCCAATGTATGGTCCTAATTTAAACACGCCACCTAAATCCTCGTAGGTAATGCTCTTGGTCTGCCTTCAATCAGTTTATCAGCCTAAGGCTTCACTCTATTACCTGTGTTGTAAGCTTTCCAGTCTTTGAAGTAAGGTTCAATGCTAGGAAAAAAGCTTTTGCTTCGCGGGTCTATCACCCCTCGCCACGCACCGGCCACATTCACTTGCTTATCGTAGAGGCTGTAAGTACACAGTGCCCCACAAGTAGGCTGGTTTTGAGTATTTTTCTTTTTCTACTTCGATAGAGGCACTGTAATTGAAATAACAATCATTCGGCCGATTGCTCTGCGATCGAACTTAAAGATATGAACTGAGTTCCATTTGATGAGTCACGTCTTGTTGTCAAACCAACAACTCTTAGTATTATTCTTTATCTCGCTTGCACATATAATTGGGTTCTTAAGCAACTGGAGGTCTGTAATGCCTTTTTACACGGAACTCTTGAGGAGGAGGTCTATATGTCTCAACCTCCTGGTTTTCTGTCAATTTGGAATAGACTCATCTCTAGGCTTCGCATCTTCGTGAGAAAGACCCATGCCTCCGCTTATGGCTTTCATACCACCCATACGTGCTCCCCTTCTCTCGCCCTCCCTGACATTGCCTTTGCATCGCAAGGAGGAAGAAGGGTCTATGCCGAAACAAAGGCCTGAAACGAAGCCAAAAAGCATCTTTCTTACTCGGTAGTCAATGTTGCCATTCTCACTGGGGTATCATAAATAAGTGAAAGGGAAAGGATAGAGTAAAACTTCGGGGAACGAAGCGTCGTTCTCCCCTCTTCAATTCCCAATGAACAACATGATCTTGACCTATCATTTGTTCAATTTGGTCGATTTTTGACTTAGAAATAACTGACTACTACCGTTTAATGCCTTATTTTTCTTCATATTCATGGGTGTAGCGAATTTTTGCTTATTCCTTCCAGAAAAATATGGACCTTATCCCCGAAATCCAACCACATTTCTAAATGACCTTCATAATCCTGTGATACGCCGGATATACTACTAACATAGCTCTCGTATGAGAGAAGTAGGGCCTTCATCCTTAGTCTCTTTCAAAGATATTCTACCCATAAAGGAAGTTCTCTTATATGGCAATACTAGATTGGCGAGACAAGAGAGAGAGGAGAACTCTTGAATAGGAAAGAGGGGGAAAACGGACGATGAGATCAGTCGCAGGCCAATGAACATATCTAAATCGACATCAATAAATAGCTTTGCGTAAATAAAGATAGAAATTCTATTTTCTCATGTGTACAGGGAAGGAAATGCTGTGGCAGATAGCCTTGCTACGCTATTCTAAGAAAACTCTTACTATAAGTTCGAGTTCAAACTCAACACGACTCGACTATTAAGGAGAGTGATTAAAATACCTCTCCCTACGGTCGAGCAGCATATAGTACTTTTCTCCATTGTCATGCATCAAATGGCTGTCTCTCCTCTCTCAAAGCAGGCGAGCTTCAATCTTGGAAGATCAAGAAAAGCGAGAACGGGAACTCCTAGAGCTGCTGGAGCGCCTAACCCGGCTGTTACCTCCTTCTGCGACGGGCCACTCGACTGTAAGGAGAGGAGTGTTGACCACTCATTTTTACTTACAGGAGAGGAGCGAAGAGAGTAGGCTGCACGTGACAGACTCTGCTCCTATTTCAAATGCTTTTCTTGCCGCTTATCTGGTCTCAACCTCTTCCAGTCTTAAGTTGCTTACTCCTCTCCCTACGGTCGAGCAGCTTGAAGCTATTCCTGATTACCGATTCGCTCTGAAGGAAGCTTTCGGCGCCTTTCCTCGCTAAGGGGCTTTAAGCAACTCGACTATAAAGAGAGGGGCGAAAAGACTATAAGGAGAGGTGTGTTGACCACTCGCTTTAGAGGCGTGAAAGACATTTTGGAACTGGGAAAGAGTAACCGAGAAAAGGCAAGAAAGAAGGAAGCTCGACGCCCTCCTAACCCTACGGAACCTAATGTAGCTCATGTAGTTATGAGGCTAAGAGTTCCTTCGGGGAGTAAGGATCAGAAAGCGGCCTTTGAGTTTGAGGAGAAAAACCCCTCCTTCTGCCGAGGTCATACATCATACAACAGGCCCGAATTGAAGCCGAAGACCTATTCGAGGTCAAGGTCGATATTTTCAGGGTCATGTCTGGCCTTGATCCAGAAGGAGATTGGCTGGGACGGGGAGCTCGGGCCCTCCTTCAGTAGGCCCTAGGCACTGATGTGAGGTTCAAGTTTTCACCAATGCAACATACTATCCATAAAAATTGTACTCCCATAATATAATAAGGCAAGAAAGCGGAAAATTTCAGTCTAAGTAGCTTAAGTTTTTGAAGAAAAAAAAGGCATTACACACCTCCAGTTGCTTAAGAACCCAATTATATGTGCAAGCGAGATAAAGAATAATACTAAGAGTTGTTGGTTTGCTCTCAGCGCATCAAGTCGAATAGTGTTGTTTAACAATCTTAAGCAGCTTTAAGGTAAAGATGACATTCAGGCTCATAAGAAGCTCTTGTCGCCAACTACATCGGAAAATGCAAGAAACTTTGAATTGGACGTAGATAGCCTTTTCCATCTTTTCTTATTTCGATAGGCATCCCACCCTCACCTCAGGATGAGAGGACTTCTTTGAGCCCTAAGCTTTGTTCCTCGCCAAGTGACTCAAAGCGGCAGGCGCATTGAAGGTGCGGTTTACAAAGTATGAGCGTCCGAGGAAGTTGCAAAGGGATTGTCATGCCGAACCGGGCGTGGATGGTGCCCTACCGGGCACCTTCTACCTTAACAACTAAGTACATTGCGGAAATTAATAACAACTCATTTTTTTAAACCAACGTCGTGTAAGGCAAAGCCGACTAGGCGCCATATAATATACATAAACAAAAGACACTACACTGCATACGAGTCCAATCCCACGTATGAATCTGGACCTCAGGAGTTAAATCGAAATATGACGGGACAAGGCCCCGTACCCAGCGTACAAAGCACATCTTGAAGGATATATACCAAAAGATAAACTCACGGAGAGGATCTATCCAAAACCCCGAGCGAGGATCCTACACTGCCGATCACCAACAGATACCTAAACTGCGGCGATGAACGGCCCCGAAGGAGTCGGTCGAAGAATGTACCAAGTATGTGAGCGATGAAATCTTGTAATGAAATCATAACAGTCTAAACAAAGCAGAGACATGTATGATAGCCAACCTACGATACAATACATAGCGATCATATCAAGTCGGGACGCGAGCCCTCAAAGTCACTATTCAAATATAACTATGGGTCTCACGCCATAATATCAATCATGCGTGGAATCCTTCCTCACTGCCGGATCCATGATATAACATAGCACCAATAGGCATACATGAACACCAAGTCCCACTGTGTTCTAAAAGCTGTCTGCGGGCGAGTAGGCAAGCGAGCAGGTGGTATAACGTCTTGGGGTTTACCCTCATTTATACTCGACCACGAAGGAGGTGGTAAAGCGAGGGTATAACGTCTTGGGGCTTGCCGCCATTTATACTCTTACCTGGAGAAGGTGGTATAACGTCTTGGGGCTTGCCTCATTTATACTCTTACCTATCTCAACGGCCGTCAAACAACACATAAAGCGGTGGTACAGCGTCTTGGGGTTTACCTCACTTATACTCTTACGGAGAAGGTGGTGCAGCGTCTTGGGGTTTACCTCACTTATACTCTTACCCTATCTCGTGAGCCATCAAACAAGACATAAGCACTACCATGTCTTCTATAAAAATCCGGAATTTAACCCAGTACTACAAGTAGCAAGCATACGTGGAATCCCACATCACCGTCGGTGCGTCCGGTAACTTACAACAAGACGGTAGACCGCTTCAACCAGAGTCGCGGTAACTTAATAAAACATAATACTTGCACTCAAAGGCTATTACCAGCACATATAGGCAAGTTCTCAATTAACCAAGCCAAAGTACTTATCAAGGCACACATAGGATAAATTCTCATTTAACAAGCCAAAGTACTTATCAGGGCACAATTAGAATAAATTCTCATTTAACAAGCCAAAGTACTTATCAAGGCATACATAGAATAATTCTCTTTTAACAAGTCAAAGTACTTATCAAGGCACACTTAGACAAATTCTCAATTTATCAAGCCAAAGTACTACGTACGTACATTCTTTTATAAAAGACTCCTTTCTATGTAAAGCCCCAAGATACTAACACCCGTAGTATCAAGGCGTGTCTATTTTTCAAAGTAAGTTACTACACTTTTAGAAAACTCATTTCAAAGCTTGAAATCAAGTAACTCCAAATTTTCACAATCTAGGCAACTTATGCCGATTAATCAAAATAGACAACTTTCAAAACCTTCCATAAAGCCGTTATAACCAACTTCCCATAAAGCCTTATAACCCTTTATGGTTTTAGACGTATCCATTCCTTGATAACCAAGAGACTTATACTATTAAAACCAAGTATCACATACTTACAATTCAAGTTCTTAACCTTCAACATACTTCAAGTCTCTTAATAGTTAGAAAACAAGTTTTCTTCTACTTTTTAATCCTCAAGTAACTTCACCCTTAACACAAGTTACTTCTCTTAAATCATGTCATTTCTCCTCTTTTAAATCAAATAAGTAAATCACTCCTTTGACTCCCCTAAAGTCATTATAATGACCTTTAGGTTTTAGAACTAAGGGCACTAGCCAAAGATTTGGAAACCACTTCCTTTTTAAGACTACATGTACTTTAAGTAAAAATACCTTCACTTTTAAGAATTCAAACTTCATCAAGAAAATGGATTCTACAACTTACAATCTAAACATCAAAGTACAATCAAGGAAGTACATAGAACAAATTCTATTTTAGGCAATCCAAATACAACCAAGGAATGGATCATTTAAGGAGTAGAACCTACTTTCTTTATCTTTAGGAATCATGCTAGAAGAGGAGATAGTTCACATACCTTTTCGGCTAAATCCACAAGCTAAGCCGAATACGCCGTACGTAGAAGTGTCAACCTATAATGGTCACAATAAGACTATCAATCTCCTAGTCTCTAACGTAGAATAATACTAAGTATTTGGTCTCTAATTCTACGGAAAATCGGGCAGCACTTCCTTTGTTTCTACTCACTTTGCCACCTTTTTCAAGGCCGAATACAATAACCAACAAGCCACATTTAAGGCTCCAAACAAAAGGGGATTACACGCCTTACAATACGTGTAAAATTCCGCCCCTCAATTCATACGAAGTAGTTCAATACTTACTTAGTCATTCTCGGCCAACAATGACTCAACACAAGTCCTTTCCAATTCTTTTTACAATTCCAAGTTCTAAGGTCTAACATGTTATATAGTCTAAACAACTTCAACAACTACAATTTCCTTCCTTATACAACATGCGATGGCTTAAACGAATAATCAACTTGAATTGTAGTCTTAAGGCTAACATGCTAGTTTTCGGATTAGGGTTCCAATAACCAATATCCTTATCAATACTCATACTATATATCTCATGCTTGCTAATAACCATAGCTACAATCATAAGTAAGCCTTAACTATTAAAACGACAAAATTTATACCTTTCAAAGCCCTTAAAATTTCCAAGATCCAAAGTCGCGCCTTAGCAATTCTTAGCTCCTTTCCTTAGGTTCCAATCCGCTCCAAGCACTCCTTAGAGGCCTAAGAAGAACCCATCTTCAAGTTCCAACTTCAAAGTTGAAGAACTCGATAGTTTCCGCCTTGCGACTAACGTGAAAACTCCGTTTTTGAAATCTTTCTATTGAGATAACCTTACAACACCCGGGGACATTGGGTTAAAGTCTTGTGGCTAATGGATCAAAATCACAAAATTTTTGTGTGGGATATTCAACAAAGCCGAGCTACTCCATGAAGAACAACTAGTGTGATTTTTTCTAAGTGTTAAATGGCAAGTCTTGCACTAGTAGTAAGCTTATAACACACAATGGAGGCTTAGATAAAAACACTTGTATTAATTGGATGATAGGGATCAAGCCAAATGGCCTCGACTTGGTCAACAATCTCAAGCTCTTAATTAGCAAGACTTATCTTCCACCATGGTAAATGACCATTTTACCCTTAACATTTTCGTCCAGACCACTTGTTGGGGTGCCACGTGTCGCCTCTCATTCGTCCATAAAATTAGTAACCCTCGTAGGCCCACAAAAATGTAAAATTCCTCGGGTGGGCCCAGCGTGACCAAATCGTAAAAATAAATTTCCATAGAGTTAATAAGTTCTATACTTTACAAATAATACATTTTGAGAATCCAATTCTCAACAACGAACATTTTTCCTTTCCGACGTCCGGAAGACTTTCCGTCGGAAAAACAATCCTTCCTTTCGTACTAATTTCCAAGTCTTGTGTTCCTTACGTACATTCACTTACACATGTCCTGAACTTACGGGGTGTAACATTCTTCCCCCCTTAGAAACATTCGTCCCCGAATGTTCTTAGTCGGTTGTCAAGCTATACAAACTCCGGCATAAACTCTATACTATGCCTATCAATCAAAGCGCCAAGACCAACGATGCCATACATGGCCACCTCAATATACGTAAACATAATAATGGACCTTCCGTCCGTGGTCCCTGCTCACAATACTCGAAGGTTACAGTCTTCCCCAACACGGGATTCCTTAGAGGTTCCTTTCTTTCCTTACTTGTCATACCTTTTCGTACTTTCAAACTTATCTAGTACACGTACAAAATCTCAAATACTGTTTCTATTCTCCAATCCTTGGAGTTACTATCCAAACTTGGCCATATAGTTACTTACATTCCCGTTAAGGCTCTTCTCGGTCCTTACGACCTAGTTCCGGTGGAACGCATCCACGAACTCGTACAACGATCAACTAGACTTGAGCTCGGCATCGCCGTGACCACTATCACATAACGGGACCATTTCTAGCGACATCACCCCATTCCATACTATCGGTGACTCGAAATGAGTCCATAACCCGACTCATCGTCACACTTAACTTCGTTCTTAGTGCGAAATAAATCTCTCCTATCTCAAGGTACTTACCCTATCCCTATTCACTAGAGGTTCGTCACATAAGCCAAAGTATTTCTACTGCATAATCTTCCCTATTGGTCTTACAACATCGTGAGGCAATTACAACTTGTGAACTCTACACAACTATAGTCTCAGTCCACTTATCATTCTTGTCAATATTATTACTTTTCACATTACTAATCAAAGTATTCCTACCTCTGGGGTACTATCACTTATAACTGCTAGCCACACAGGGAAAACATATATGCTAGGGCAAAATCTGAATTTATCAACGCACGTATGATTCAAAAGAATCGAAATATACCTGTAACCCCGTGCGATGTCGCCCCCTGATCCTGCCCAGTAGTCACGTCATCTATGCGGTTCGAAGGACCGCCAGAACTATAAACTCCACCCTGACCTCTACCACGACCGGCTGACATCTGAACACCCTGCCCTGGGGGACGCACAACTGTGGAGGAAAGGGAACCAACCATCGGCCTCATAGGCTGAGCCACCTCACCGGTGCCTCTTCTAAAAGGACATACCCTCAGTATATGGCCCGGACGGCCACAATAATAACAAACACCTGTGCCAAGACGACATTTCCCCAAATGACGCTTACTCTGATAAACAACGAGGAATAAGTGTCCTCGAAAGAGAAAATCCTCTGCTCATCTGAGAACCTCGACATCTGGAGCTTGGACCTGCTCCTAAATACCTTGTGAGATCAAATCTCCCACCTGTGAGCTGCGGGGGTATGTACTGGGTAGGCTGGGACGAATATATCACTTCTTTGAGGCAGCTCGTCCAAAAACTCACTGGGATAACCAACCGGTCTAGCCCTCTTACGCAGATCTCCGCGCTGGCTCTCTACCCTCTGTACCCGTCTGCATCGGGCGAATAACCTCCTGCGAGGAAAGCGTAGCCTTGCTATCTTGGTCAATAACATAATGGCTTCATGACCCTAAAGTCTTCCCCTGGCGAAGCGCAGGCTCGTGTCTTTGTGGTCTCAAAACTGGCGCAGAAGAACTTCGATCGTGGTACATCATCCGTATACCACAGGCACAAGCCCTATCAACTCTCTGAGTCGACTAGTAGCTCCTGCTACTCCTTTGCCCTTCAGGCGGTATTTGCTCTCTCTTGGAGGCATAAGCGTAACACAAAATTACGTCGAGAGAGGAATTATCTTACTAACACGGCTCAGGGCACGATCTTGAGTGAGAAGAATATAAACCAACTCCTAAATGTCCTGTAGCCTCCTGTTTATGGGTGGCGCGCAACACACCGATAATCAAGACTCTACTAGACACGGTCTGTAAACATTACGAGACCGATCGCTCGATACCACTCTGTCACGCCCGAACCGGCCCGTGATCAGCCCTACAGGCACCCTTCTACCTTAACAACTAAGTACATCAGGAAATTAATAACAACTCATTTTTTTAAACCAACGACGTAAGGCAAAGCCGACTAAGCCGCCATATAATATACATAAACAAAAGACACTAAACTGTACACGATTCCAATCCCACAAATGAATACAGAACTCTAGGAGTTAAACTTAAATATGACGGTACAAGGCACCTCCGTACCCAAAACTGCATACAAAGCACATCAAGGATATATACCAAAAAGATAAACTCACGGACGGAGGAGCTATCCAAAAACTCTGAGCAGGTCCTACACCTGCCGATCACCAAACAGCGTACCTAAACCTGCGGCATGAACGCAGCCCCCCGAAGGAGGTCAGTACGAAGAATGTACCAAGTATGTGAACAGTAATGTCACGACCCGACCCCGGGACCGCGACTGGTGCCCTACCTGGGCACCCTTACAGGTAAACATCAGAGAAAATCAGCGGAACATACATGAAACTTATAAATAAAACATCGGAAGTAAAACAATAGGTTAGCCGATAGGGCTACCTTCCTGAACATATATAAATACAACTGAAGCAGTTGCCTCATTTCTTTTACAAACTGACCCACAAATAGGTGACTACAGACCTCTAAGAGTTTTAACATAACCACTGTGGCGCGACAGGGCCCCGCCATACCCCTGAATATACATGAATCTACTACCTCAGGGAAAACCGTACCAAGAGCTAAGCCTCCGGAGCAAATGGAGCTTTCTCTCAAAAACTGAACCGAGATCCTAAGAGCAAGGATCACCAACCTGGGTACCTAAAACCTGCGGGCATGAACGCGGGCGGGGTCGATAACAGTGCCGAATATGGAACAGAAATAACGTCATGAAATGATCATAATCTGCACAAAAGAATGACAAGGACAAGTATAAAAATACATACGGATCCCGCCGTGTCATTACCACTTATGAACTTAATTTCACATCAATATCTTTTTCCATTCCATTAAGAGTTATAGCCATATCTTACGACTTTACTTAGGAGAAGTCATTAAGTTCATTTCTATCTAACTTACTTATCTTTCATAACATAGTCCGCCCACTACGGAGGACACATATACTACCCTACCCAAACGGACGCGATCAAGTCACACCAATATCAAGCATGCGTGGAATCCCCATCATCAACACTAAAAGTGTAAAACATAACCATAGGTCTCACGCCCATAATATCAATCAAAACAGTGGTATAACGTCTTGGGCTTGCCTCATTTATACTCTTACCCCGGAGAAGGTGGTAAAGGGGTATAACGTCTTGGGCTTGCCCTCATTTATACTCTTACCACGGAGAAGGTGGTATAACGTCTTGGGGCTTGCCTCATTTATACTCTTACCCTATCTCGACGGTCGTCAAACAACACATAAAGCGGGTGGTACAGCGTCTTGGGGTTTACCCTCACTTATACTCTTACCGAGAAGGTGGTATAACGTCTGGGGCTTACCCTCATTTATACTCTTACCCTAGCTCGACCGACCATCAAACAAGACATAAGCACTACCATGTCTCTTATAAAATCCGGAATTTAACCCAAGTGCTACAAATAGCGGAAGCATACGTGGAATCCCATATCACCGCTTTCAGACGCCCAAGTAACTTATAACAAGACAATACCTCCAACCGAGAGTCGCGCAACGTAATAAAACATAATACTTGCACTCAAAGGCTATCACCAAAGACATATAGGCTAAATCTCAATTAACCAAGCCAAAGTACTACGTACGTACATTCTTTTCAAAAGACTCCTTTCCAAATAAAACTTCCCCGATACTAACCACCGTAGTATCAAGTCCTATCCACCTTTCAAGACAAGTCACAATACCTTTTTAGAAATACAAATACCGGCTTCTAAATCAAGTGACTTCTTTAATAAAAACCTTAAGCAATTGGTACCTTTAAACCAATTTGCCCTTACCTAATACAAGTTATTCCTTTGATTACTTTACTAGAGAAAACCATTCTCTTAATCTTCCATAAAGCCGTTATAACCGACTTCCCATAAAGCCGTTATAACCCTTTATGGTTTAGACTAACACGTTCCTTTTATAACCAAGAGATTTATACTTTCAAATCAATTCTCTTAACTTTCAAAATACTTCAAGTCTCTTAACTTTTAAGAAAACAAGTTTCAAAGTCTTAAAAGCTTCATACGTAAACTCTTTTAAAATTAGTAACAAATCTTTGGTGCGTCGTGAATAAGTTATACTTATTTATAACGATCTTATTCAAGTAGCCATGATCTAGAAAATGTAATACAATTTTGTCTTATCTTAGCTTCTATGCAGATGGAGGATTTCTACTTGTTTTAACATAATGGATTGTCATTACATTTTCCTTTATTAACGCTGCAGTGGCTTGTTGGATACTTATTCTCATTTGTGCCGTAAATTAGCCAAATCAACTCGACTCCTTTTTATTATAAAACCTTAGGCAATTGATGCCGTAAAATCAAGTTGCCTTTTTACATAGTCAAGTCATTTATCTTTCCATAAGGCAAATATAACTAACTTCCCATAAAGCCGTTATATTCACTTTATACCTTAGCCATAAACAATTTCCTATCCAAGGGACTTATACGTTTAAAACGGGACAAGTATCACATACTTTAAAACTCTTCAAGTCCCTTAACTTTAAAATCAACATAAGACATCCTTACTATTTTCAAAGAAGTGAGTTAATCTCCTAACCCACCCGACTTGGCATTACATAAAACAAGTAAAGAATGTCATAGTCTTGTACGTCTACCGTACTACATACGTGCAACTAGTCATGCTCAAAAGATAGGAAAAGTTCTACATAGGGTAAATCACATAACTACCTCTTAACTTCTAAGAGTAGAAGGAAACATGAAATGATACCACAAGTATATTCCATACATAGAACCATGCCAAAGGAAGGAAGAGGTTCACATACCTCGCGACGATTGTCGACAAGTAGCAAAATGCTCCAAAGTACTTCAACCTTGAGCTATTTCCATTCTTCAAGTAGGATACGCTAAACTTAGTACTTCAACCTATCATGGCCACAATACGTCCATTAACCTCTTACTTTAAACGTAGAATATCCTAAGTGCCAAGTCACTAAATTCTACGGAAAATCGGACAGCACCTCCTTTGTTTCTACTCACTTTGCCACCTTTTTCAAGGTCGAATACAATAACCAAACAGCCCCAATTGGCTCACAACAATATAGAAGGTAGTCCAATACAAATGAATAACTAAATTTCCCAATTGGCTCACAATTTAGAAAGTAGTCCAAATTCGACCACTTAGAGTTCAACCATACCAATACTTATCAAATTTCCATTTCAATCCAATTTGTTAATCATAACATGATATCAAGTCGCATTTGGTTACAACTACTACAATCCTCAAGTAGGTCAACATGCGACGATTCTACATAACGACTAAAATTGTATTTCAATTTCAAAGGGCTAAACATGCCATTTCGGTTTTGAGCTCTTAAAATTCCATAACACTTATCAAACTTCATAACACATATCACATGATCATTTCTAACTTATAATAACATTGAATCTTCAACTACAAAAGTAAGACGAAGATTATACCTCATTTTAGCCCAAATATGATCCAAGACTACAAGTCGATCCTTAGCAACTTAGAGCCTCTTCAAGAAACTTCAATCCGCTACTTGAGACCCTTAGAACCACACCAACAACTTTCCTTCAAACATCCAATCCAAAACCTAGAAAGCCACTAGGTTTTCACTTTGCGACTAACCCGAAAACTATCTTTTTCCGAGATTTTTCTATTGAGATACGCTTACACTACCCTCAAGAACCTTGGTTTAAAGTGTGGAGCTTAAAGAACAAGCAACGAAATTTTTTTTCTTCTGAAGTGACATGAACCCGAGAGCAAGCTAGAGCTCTCTTCAAATTTTTGTGAAATGTGGCTAAGTGTTAAGTCCTCTCTTGCTACTAGTATTATATGTAGTGTATAGGAGGGTCAAGATGCAAACAATTGGGTGGCTAGGATAAGCTCTTATAAAATATCAAGACTTGGGACCTTTGACTTTGGTCAAGAAACTCAAGCTCATTAATAGGAAGACTTTGTCATCTAAAGACTATGGTAAATGACCATATTGGCCATGCCTAAATTCGACCAAGGCATCATAAGGGGGGTGACACGTGTCGCCCTCCCATTCGTCACAATAATACGTTTTCCCGAAAATTTCATAATTCCGATAAATTTTTACAAGCCTCAAATCTTAACACTTGCAAGTTCTTACGTACGTTCTTAAAACATGTCCTGTAATTACGGGGTGTAACATTCTTCCCCCCTTAGAAACATTCGTCCTCGAATGTTCTTTCGGAGTCAAACTTATAATTAGCGACATAGTTCCCTTTCACAACCCCGACATACCAACAATGCCACACATGGCCCTAATACCTCGCACACGCATAACTGTCCATCATAAGCCCAAACGAGGTTACCTTTTCGCATTTCTAACTCATACTAGCATACATAACTTCCATACCGATTCGGCCTCAAATATTTGAGTCACTCTATAATACAATACGACCATTTCCGCCACGACTGGTTCGGTGGAACGCGCCCACGAACCCGTAAAATTAACTAGTCTTGGGCTCTTGCGCCGTGACTTCGCCACGTAGCGGAACTACTACCAACTGATCCCACTCCATTCCAGGCCATGGAGACCGAATGGTCCTCGACCCTACTCGTGTCGCACTTAACTCTTATCCTTGGTCCGACTTAAAATCTTATTGCGAGAAAGCCTTATACATCTAAGGTCTCGGCTTATCAATATTCTTAGGCTCGCAATTTCCATGCCCAAGCCTACCTTACCAATCCCCAATAACGGGTATAAAACTTCTCATAAAACCATAACCATGTTGTCTCGATCACCACAACCATTACTTACTCTATACTGTGCCTTATCCAGATAATTCTCGTAGTTTACTACACACCTTAATCTATTAACACGACATACCGTTAGTTCCTTAATATGGCTTCTGGTTAACTACCCTATCGCATACCTCATCCTTTCCCAATTACCTCGAAATAAAACACAAAACCTTGCGAAAATTCATTAACTATTCCATACCTTCCCAGATCTAGTTAGTCTTTACCGATTCTGGTAATCTAAAATCATTCTAGGCAACACGTCGACCCTCATACATAACTCCGTATAGATGTATGTCACAATACCAACTATACTACAATCATTACCAACCCGGATACGCAATCCACATAGTCCTTCCCGGTTATCACGCTTTCTCAGTGCAATCAACATAACTCGTTAGGGAGAGACGACCCTAACAACACGACTCTATCGCACGATCTCAGAGTGAGAAGAATGGAAACCAATCCTAAATGTCCTGCAGCCTCCTGATTATAGATGTGGTGCACAACACACCGATAATCAAGACTATACTAGACACGGCCAGACACTTTCCGAGGACTAATCGCTCGATACCACTTTTGTCA
This sequence comes from Przewalskia tangutica, assembly GCA_029844215.1. Classification (NCBI taxonomy): domain Eukaryota; kingdom Viridiplantae; phylum Streptophyta; class Magnoliopsida; order Solanales; family Solanaceae; genus Przewalskia; species Przewalskia tangutica. The sequence continues at coordinate 114,962,437 of CM056727.1, forward strand.
CGACCACCCGGGATCGCGATCGTGCCCTACACGGCACCCTACGGGTAAACATCGAGAAAATCAGCGAACATACATGAAACTTATAAATAAAACATCGAAGTAAAACAATAGGTTAGCCGATGGGCTACCTTCCGAACATATATAAATACAACCGGCAGCTTTCATTTCTTTTACAACCGACCCACAAATAGGTGACTACGGACCTAAGAGTTTTAACATAACCATTTGTGGCGCGACAGGCCCCGCCATACCTCAATATACATGAATCTACTACCTCAGTGGAAAACTGCACAAGAGCTAAGCCTCCGAGCAAATGGAGCTTTCTCAAAATCAACCGAGATCCTAAGAGCAAGGATCACCAACCTGGTACCTAAAACTGCGGGCATGAACGCAGCCCAGGCGGGTCATAACAAAATTTAATATGGAACAGAAATAACGTGACAAAGAAATGATCATACATGACAAAAGAATGACAAAGACAAGTATAAAAATACATACGGATCCTCGCCGTGTCATTACCACTTATGAACTTAATTTCACATCAATATCTTTTCCATTCCATTAAGAGTTATAGCCATATCTTACGACTTACTTAGGAGAAGTCATTAAGTTCATTTCTATCTAACTTACTTATCTTTCATAACATAGTCCGCCCACTACGGAGGGACACATATACTACCCGCCCAAATCGACGCGATCAAGTCACACCAATATCAAGCATGCGTGGAATCCCCATCATCACAATGACTAAAAGTGTAAAACATAACCATATGTCTCACGCCCATAATATCAATCAAAACAGTGGTATAACGTCTTGGGCTTGCCCTCATTTATACTCTTACCCCGGAGAAGGTATAACGTCTGGGCTTGCCCTCATTTATACTCTTACCCTATCTCGACCGGCCAAACAACAACACATAAAGCGGTGGTACAGCGTCTTGGGGTTTACCCTCACTTATACTCTTACCTGGAGAGGTGGTATAACGTCTGGGCTTGCCTCATTTATACTCTTACCCTAGCTCGACCGACCATCAAACAAGACATAAGCACTACCATGTCTCTTATAAAATCCGAATTTAACCCAAGTGCTACAAATAACGGAAGCATACCCGTGGAATCCCACATCACCGCTTAGACGCCCAAGTAACTTATAACAAGACAGGCCTCCAACCGAGAGTCGCGCAACGTAATAAAACATAATACTTGCACTCAAAGGCTATCACCAAAGACATATAGGCTAAATCTCAATTAACTAAGCCAAAGTACTACGTGACGTACATTCTTTTCAAAAGACTCCTTTCCAAATAAAACTTCCCGATACTAACCAATCGTAGTATCAAGTCCTATCCACCTTTCACGACAAGTCACAATACCTTTTTAGAAATACAAATACCGGCTTCTAAATCAAGTGACTTCTTTAATAAAAACCTTAAGCAATTGGTACCTTTAAACCAATTTGCCCTTACCTAATACAAGTTATTCCTTTGATTACTTTACTAGAAAACCATTCTCTTAATCTTCCATAAAGCGTTATAACCGACTTCCCATAAAGCCGTTATAACCCTTTATGGTTTAGACTAACACGTTCCTTTTATAACCAAGAGATTTATACTTTCAAATCAATTCTCTTAACTTTCAAAATACTTCAAGTCTCTTAACTTTTAAGAAAACAAGTTTCAAAGTCTTAAAAGCTTCATACGTAAACTCTTTTAAAATTAGTAACAAATCTTTGGCGTCGTGAATAAGTTATACTTATTTATAACGATCTTATTCAAGTAGCCATGATCTAGAAAATGTAATACAATTTTGTCTTATCTTAGCTTCTATGCATGGAGGATTTCTACTTGTTTTAACATAATGGATTGTCATTACATTTTCCTTTATTAACGCCGCAGCGGGCTTGTTCGATACTTATTCTCATTTGTGCCGTAAATTAGCCAAATCAACTCGACTTTTTATTATAAAACCTTAGGCAATTGATGCCAGAAATCAAGTTGCCTTTTTACATAGTCAAGTCATTTATCTTTCCATAAGGCAAATATAACTAACTTCCCATAAAGCCGTTATATTCACTTTATACCTTAGCCATAAACAATTTCCTATCCAAGGGACTTATACGTTTAAAACGGGACAAGTATCACATACTTTAAAACTCTTCAAGTCCCTTAACTTTAAAATCAACATAAGACATCCTTACTATTTTCAAAGAAGTGAGTTAATCTCCTAACCCACCCGACTTGGCATTACATAAAACAAGTAAAGAATGTCATAGTCTCAGACGCTCACCGTACTACATACGCAACTAGTCATGCTCAAAAGATAGGAAAAGTTCTACATAGGGTAAATCACATAACTACCTCTTAACTTCTAAGAGTAGAAGGAAACATGAAATGATACCACAAGTATATTCCATACATAACCATGCCAAGGAAGGAAGAGGTTCACATACCTCGCGACGATTGTCGACAAGTAGCAAAATGCTCCAAAGTACTTCAACCTTGAGCTATTTCCATTCTTCAAGTAGGATACGCTAAACTTAGTACTTCAACCTATCATGGCCACAATACGTCCATTAACCTCTTACTTTAAACGTATAATATCCTAAGTGCCAAGTCACTAAATTCTACGGAAAATCGGACAAAGACCTCCTTTGTTTCTACTCACTTTGCCACCTTTTCAAGGTCGAATACAATAACCAAACAGCCCCAATTGGCTCACAACAATATAGAAGGTAGTCCAATACAAATGAATAACTAAACAGCCCCAATTGGCTCACAATTTAGAAAGTAGTCCAAATTCGACCACTTAGAGTTCAACCATACCAATACTTATCAAATTTCCATTTCAATCCAATTTGTTAATCATAACATGATATCAAGTCGCATTTGGTTACAACTACTACAATCCTCAAGTAGTTCAACATGCGACGATTCTACATAACGACTAAAATTGTATTTCAATTTCAAAGGGCTAAACATGCCATTTCGGTTTTGAGCTCTTAAAATTCCATAACACTTATCAAACTTCATAACACATATCACATGATCATTTCTAACTTATAATAACATTGAATCTTCAACTACAAAAGTAAGACGAAGATTATACCTCATTTTAGCCCAAATATGATCCAAGACTACAAGTCGATCCTTAGCAACTTAGAGCCTCTTCAAGAAACTTCAATCCGCTACTTGAGACCCTTAGAACCACACCAACAACTTTCCTTCAAACATCCAATCCAAAACCTAGAAAGCCACTAGGTTTTCACTTTGCGACTAACCCGAAAACTATCTTTTTCCGAGATTTTTCTATTGAGATACGCTTACACTACCCTCAAGAACCTTGGTTTAAAGTGTGGAGCTTAAATAACAAGCAACGAAAATTTTTTTCTTCTCAAGTGACATGAACCCGAGAGCAAGCTAGAGCTCTCTTCAATTTTTTGTGAAATGTGGCTAAGTGTTAAGTCCTCTCTTGCTACTAGTATTATATGTAGTGTATAGGAGGGTCAAGATGCAAACAATTGGGTGGCTAGGATAAGCTCTTATAAAATATCAAGACTTGGGACCTTTGACTTTGGTCAAGAAACTCAAGCTCATTAATAGGAAGACTTGTCATCTAAAGACTATGGTAAATGACCATATTGGCCATGCCTAAATTCGACCAAGGCATCATAAGGGGGGGTGACACGTGTCGCCCTCCCATTCGTCACAATAATACGTTTTCCCGAAAATTTCATAATTCCGATAAATTTTTACAAGCCTCAAATCTTAACACTTGCAAGTTCTTACGTACGTTCTTAAAACATGTCCTGTAATTACGGGGTGTAACAAGTAAGTACTGTAATGAAATCATAACAGTCTAAACAAAGCAGGAGACATGTATGATAGCCAACCTACAGTACACAATACATAAGCAGTCATATCAAGTCAGGGACGCAGGCCCTCAAAGTCACTATTCAAATATAATTATGGGTCTCACGCCCATAATATCAATCATGCCCGTGGAATCCTTCCTCACCGGTGATCCATGATATAACATAGCACCAATAGGCATACATGAACACCAAGTCCCTGTGTTCTAAAATCAGACGCGGGCAGTAGGCAAACGAATGTGTGGTATAACGTCTTGGGGTTTACCTCATTTATACTCGACCTGAAGGAGGTGGTAAGCGGGGTATAACGTCTTGGGGCTTGCCTCATTTATACTCTTACCTGGAGAAGGTGGTATAACGCCTTGGGCTTGCCTCATTTATACTCTTACCCTATCTCAACCCGTCCAAACAACATATAAAGCGTGGTATGCAGCTTGGGGTTTACCCCTCACTTATACTCTTACCCTGGAGAAGGTGGTACAGCGTCTTGGGGGTTTACCCCTCACTTATACTCTTACCCTATCTCGACCGGCCATCAAACAAGACATAAGCACTACCATGTCTTCTATAAAAATCCGGGAATTTAACCCAAGTACTACAAGTAACGGAAGCATACCCGTGGAATCCCACATCACCGCTGACGTCCCAAGAACTTACAACAAGACACTGACCTTCAACCGAGAGTCGCGGCAACTTAATAAAACATAATACTTGCACTCAAAGGCTATTACCAGCACATATAGGCAAGTTCTCAATTAACCAAGCCAAAGTACTTATCAAGGCACACATAGGATAAATTCTCATTTAACAAGCCAAAGTACTTATCAGGGCACAATTAGAATAAATTCTCATTTAACAAGCCAAAGTACTTATCAAGGCATACATAGAATAATTCTCTTTTAACAAGTCAAAGTACTTATCAAGGCACACTTAGACAAATTCTCAATTTATCAAGCCAAAGTACTACGTACGTACATTCTTTTATAAAAGACTCCTTTCTATGTAAAGCCCCAAGATACTAACACCCGTAGTATCAAGGCGTGTCTATTTTTCAAAGTAAGTTACTACACTTTTAGAAAACTCATTTCAAAGCTTGAAATCAAGTAACTCCAAATTTTCACAATCTAGGCAACTTATGCCGATTAATCAAAATAGACAACTTTCAAAACCTTCCATAAAGCCGTTATAACCAACTTCCCATAAAGCCGTTATAACCCTTTATGGTTTTAGACGTATCCATTCCTTCAATAACCAAGAGACTTATACTATTAAAACCAAGTATCACATACTTACAATTCAAGTTCTTAACCTTCAACATACTTCAAGTCTCTTAATAGTTAGAAAACAAGTTTTCTTCTACTTTTTAATCCTCAAGTAACTTCACCCTTAACACAAGTTACTTCTCTTAAATCATGTCATTTCTCCTCTTTTAAATCAAATAAGTAAATCACTCCTTTGACTCCCCTAAAGTCATTATAATGACCTTTAGGTTTTAGAACTAAGGCCCTAGCCAAAAGATTTGGAAACCACTTCCTTTTTAAGACTACATGTACTTTAAGTAAAAATACCTTCACTTTTAAGAATCAAAACTTCATCAAGAAAATGTATTCTACAACTTACAATCTAAACATCAAAGTACAATCAAGGAAGTACATAGAACAAATTCTATTTTAGGCAATCCAAATACAACCAAGGAATGGATCATTTAAGGAGTAGAACCTACTTTCTTTATCTTTAGGAATCATGCTAGAAGAGGAGATAGTTCACATACCTTTTCGGCTAAATCCACAAGCTAAGCCGAATACGCCGTACGTAGAAGTGTCAACCTATAATGGTCACAATAAGACTATCAATCTCCTAGTCTCTAACGTAGAATAATACTAAGTATTTGGTCTCTAATTCTACGGAAAATCGGGCAGCACTTCCTTTGTTTCTACTCACTTTGCCACCTTTTTCAAGGCCGAATACAATAACCAACAAGCCACATTTAAGGCTCCAAACAACAACCAAACAAAGGGATTACACGCCTTACAATACGTAAAATTCCGCCTCAATTCATAATAAGTAGTTCAATACTTACTTAGTCATTCTCGCCAACAATGACTCAACACACGTCCTTTCCAATTCATTTTACAATTCCAAGTTCTAAGGTCTAACATGTTATATAGTCTAAACAACTTCAACAACTACAATTTCCTTCCTTATACAACATGTGATGGCTTAAACGAATAATCAACTTGAATTGTAGTCTTAAGGCTAACATGCTAGTTTTCGGATTAGGGTTCCAATAACCAATATCCTTATCAATACTCATACTATATATCTCATGCTTGCTAATAACCATAGCTACAATCATAAGTAAGCCTTAACTATTAAAACGACAAAATTTATACCTTTCAAAGCCCTTAAAATTTCCAAGATCCAAAGTCGCGCCTTAGCAATTCTTAGCTCCTTTCCTTAGGTTCCAATACGCTCCAAGCACTCCTTGAGGCCTAAGAAGAACCCATCTTCAAGTTCCAACTTCAAAGTTGAAGAACTCCAATAGTTTCCGCCATGACTAACGTGAAAACTCCGTTTTTCCGAAATCTTTCTATTGAGATAACCTTACAACACCCTTGGGGACATTGGGTTAAAGTCTTGTGGCTAATGGATCAAAATCACAAAATTTTTGTGTGGGATATTCAACAAAGCCGAGAGCTACTCCATGAAGAACAACTAGTGTGATTTTTTTCTAAGTGTTAAATGGCAAGTCTTGCACTAGTAGTAAGCTTATAACACACAATGGAGGCTTAGATAAAAACACTTGTATTAATTGGATGATAGGGATCAAGCCAAATGGCCTCGACTGGTCAACAATCTCAAGCTCTTAATTAGCAAGACTTATCTTCCACCATGGTAAATGACCATTTTACCCTTAACATTTTCGTCCAAGACCACTTGTTGGGGTGCCACGTGTCGCCTCTCATTCGTCCCATAAAATTCAGAACCTCGTGGCCCCACAAAAATGTAAAATTCCTCGGGTGGGCCCCACGTGACCAAATCCGTAAAAATAAATTTCCATAGTGTTAATAAGTTCTATACTTTACAAATAATACATTTTGAGAATCCAATTCTCAACAACGAACATTTTTCCTTTCCGACGTCCGGAAGACTTTCTGTCGGAAAAACAATCCTTCCTTTCGTACTAATTTCCAAGTCTTGTGTTCCTTACGTACATTCACTTACACATGTCCTGAACTTACGGGGTGTAACAGGGATTTCCGAACAACCCTGCATACAGGACGTCAGGATAAGACCAGGTATACCAATTTGGAGAAAACCTGCTTGGCTTTGGTTTGGCGCAACGGTTAGCGACTGCCCGAGGAGTGATCCCTCTCTTATTTTCCCTTTTTTGTTGAGTTGAAAGGAGACCAACCAGGTGATTCATGACAGGGCTAAAAAAAAAAAGTAATTTCGTATATAAAGATATGGGTTTCCGGGTTTAGATCGAAATGGAATCCCCGAAAACCAGGGCTGGAGTATTAGACTTGTTCTGCTTCGATAGAGGCACTGTAACCCCCTTTGTTTTAGCAACTTATCCTAAGGTCTCCTCGCCAAGAGCTCCCCGGCGACGACAGAGGAAGCAACCCGTCTGCTGTGGCGGGGCGGCTTTTTTCTTTCACAATAAGACCTGGACGATTATCCCTACCTTCATTACTCTAATTTTTGCTCAAACCCGGGAATTGGAGATCAAAAGCCCTTTTAAGACCAGCTTTTTTACTATTTGCTTAAATAAGCATTTCTTGGAATCGGGTCTATCAGAAGGAGAAAGCGAGGGAGTGAGATTTTAGGTTTCATTAGGGTAGACTGAAGACCAAGCCAATCTCGAAACAAAAAAGAAAACTTATTGCAACTACGAACGTGAATAGATGCTTTCTCATTAGACTATTTTAACCGATTGTTTATGTCGACCCTGCTTACCGCCTTCGATTCGGTCTATTCTAAGTGGTCCATTGGGTAAGCGGCTTTCTTGACGAGCAAAGGCTCTGGGAAGAATACCGGTTCAATCATTAACTACGTCATTATGTGTATAGGGTAGAAGGCAGTGATTTCATTGTGTGTGATAGCCGTCTCGGCTCGGGGTCTATTTAGCGAGTGAGGTAATTAAAGCTAACGAGCGGGAACTATATTAAATTCATTCGAAGGAAGCCTAGCTCCAACTTAGCAGAAGGGGCACCTTCTCCCCCCTTACTCAACATAGGGCCCGCCGCTCATGCCCTTTTTGATCTGATTCGATAGGGCGATATCTGCTTTTGACTGATAGAAAGCATCTCTCTTTTGTCCCTCCTGACTGAACTCGCCAAAAAAATCACAATAGAAAAAGTGCTTCCTCCCCCGTGACGTTCCCAAAGCGATCGCTATCCTTTTCTTGCAACAAGCAGCGGATGAGCGCACTAGCGCGAAAGCCGTTGCGCAACAACAACGAACGCGCCAGACTATGGCCAAAGTCGCAACAAGCAACGGCTCACTAGCGCGAAAGCCGTTGCGCAACAAGAAACGGATGAGAAAAGTGGCTCCGCGCCTCTCACATTCGTTCGAGTTGCTTTCAGCTCCTTTCCCTGCGGTCAAGTGGCGCGTGAATAGCCGGGAGGAAAGAAAGGGCGCGATCTAAATCGAGTTAGTTACTTTACCGAGGAAGGGAAAACCATCCTTACTATCTACCCAACTAGTACTATTTGATCTAAAAAAATTCAACCTGGAAACTTTCTCTCCCCCAGAAAACCCTCTATCCCCAAGCCCCTTTACTAGGTTGGGCAAGCTTTGATGCCCCTTTTCTGAAGAAGCCTAAAGGTTTTCCTGTCTTGTTTAGGACTGGACAACTTTTAGGTTATTTTTCACTTGGTCGCCTGCTATCTTGAAACCTCTTTGCTTGCGGGGGCAGGAGTGGAAAGAGCGCTTCGCGAAAGGGAGCTGGTTAAGCCAAACGAAATGACCCCTCAATTAATGAAAGTAGACAGAGATCCCGTAGTAGATGAATTATATCTCATTTCACTATGGAACAAAGAGCTAAAAGCAAAAAGAAGAACAGGAGAAGAGAAAAAGAAAGGTTCCATTCCTCTCCTTAACAGTCGAGCTTCCTTAGCATCCACCCTCTCGCATTCTAAGAGCAAAGACTTGACTGGACGGTATTCACGAGCAGATGACAAGCATGAGTGAAGTTTCTAGTGCGCTCATCCGCTGCTTGGTCCCGTTGCTTGTTCCATTGCAGCTTTCAACTCCTTTCTGTCCCATATAGGGGGAAAAGTAGACAACCCTATTTTCACTCTAAGAGAATGAATATCCTTCGCCCGTTATCTCCTCATTTGCTCCTCAAACTCTTCAAAAGAAGCCTTCCTTGACGACTTACTTTTCTTTCTTCTCCTAGTTCGGATGGAAACCCTTTTGAGACAATAGAAGAAAGCACTACTTCCAAGAAGTCTAGCAAGAAGTTCCTTGCCTTACTAATTCCAGGACACCTCCAAGATACCTATTACGATGTTCTTTTAAGGGGGGTTCTAGTTGGCTTGTAGAAGATCTCTTCCATTTTCTCGATTTAATCAACTATGTGCTCTAGTATGAGGGTACTTAGTGGATGTATACAGGCTAACCTGTTTGTTATAGGGTAGCCAACAAGTATGCAAGACTCTTTCCGGACCTAGGATTGTCTTTCGGTTTGAAATCGATTAGAAAACTTTTTCAATCAACTGGCATACCTTTGGGCATACCTTGAACCTAGCCCGAAATTATTTCTTTACTTTATCTTCCAAAATTTCGAGTTTGTGATCGAGGGCGGCCAAATATGAGATAGGTTGAAGCTATAGTCAGAACTGAACCTGGCAAACTACTCTACTATAGGAGGCTAGCTACTTCTAGCTTCTATACTGGCCCTTCCACTTTGGTGTAGAAACGAGACTAGAAACTTAGAACAGCGTAGCAATTAGCCTTAGAATAGGAGAAAGGGTTTAGCTTGAAGCTTCTTTCCTTAGCAGTCAAGCAGCTTCGCTCCTCTCCTTTATTATAGTAATCGTATTAGAACTATGATATTTGTTGCGTAGCTGTTCTCATAGAATAGTGAAATTCGTTGCTACGCTGTTCCATGGAGATCTTGGCCTTTGATGAAGACACAACAACAAAAACTGACACAACAATAATAAAAAAAAATCCCCAGACTTACTCAACACATTGTCCCCAATATGTAATGTAGAGCAAGAGAAGGAAGACTTAAAGACACACATAGCGACTCATAATGGTGGTGGCGACGACTCTTTTTAACCCAAAAATCGGTTCATGCACTTTGTCAATCATGCGCCACGACCCTTTCCCGTAAAAATATTATTCAACTTTCAGCATTTCGGTCCTTTTGCCCTCAGAGTTGGCGTCATTTCACCTGCCAGAAAAAACATAAACCAAGAAGAAAAAGACGGTGAGACTGTTCAAGCCTAAAATAAAATAAAATAAGTAAAATGTTAGGTTGTCTCCCACTAGCGCTGTCTTTAACATCATTTTTCTAGACGCATATAATATTCACTAGTACCTCGTGGATACTTCACCAAACGGTCTGCAATCTGAACAATTATTGTTGTAGGTATCACTTCACCTACACCGTTTCTATAAATCACATAAAAGGGCAATACTTTTATGCTTGCCCCCAAATCGCCAATACTTGGTTGCATTCAAAATTCCATACAATGCAGGGAAATGAAGCTCCATGTATCTCTGGGCTTCTGGGGTGCCCTTGAGGGTATGGATTTCTATTTGAGGATCAACAATGACAGTTGGTAGTGTCTTTTCTGTACTGGGTTGGTCCTTGGTGACCTCTTTTTTCTCTACACCAACTATCTCTCCCAACTTCTCATTGCTCTCAATAACTTGTTGTGGTTCAGGTTCCTCAATCTACTTACCATTTCCCACGATGGTGTCGCTAGGTAGATTTTCTTGAGGTGTATTGATCACCATATCCATCAGCTGCCCTATTTGTGTCTCCAAATTTTTTAGGGACACCCTTATCTCAGTCATAAACTGAGTCTGACACTTGGTGAGCATGAATATGGCTTCCTGCAACTCATTTCGATCTTCCTGTGGAACCTGTGGGTTAGGCTGTTGCTGATGAATCTGCTGCCCTTGATAGTAGTAGTCCATGCGCTATTTTTTTTTTCTTTTTTTCTTTACACTAACTTTACCTACAAAATAAGAAAAACAACAAAAACTGATAAAACGATGCTCACATAACAAGTTAGAAACTTGTTCATGGAGCAACCAAATTATGAATAAGATTAGATATTTCGATATTGATAATACGCCAGTTCCCGATAACGGTGCCAAAAACTTGTTGCGATATTTCTGTGCTTACGCAAGTGTACATATCGCAATGTAGTAATAATCCCAGTCAGACCGAGTATCGTCCACATAGAATGGTTTATCAATTACCGTTTATCTAATCTATGGTTTCTATTTGGTTAACATTAATTTGTTTGGGTTTTTAACTAAGAATTAAAATTAAACAAAGTGCAGAAAATAACTAATGATGATAATACTTTGGGATTTAAACAGTTATGAAGGGAATTAAGGTTTTCAATCTCCTCAACTATCCACTCTTTCACTTGTTAATGCAAGACTAATGATCCTTCTTCTTATTAAGATAGCAGGTTAACTGAGATGTTCTATATTTCGGTTAGGACATATAAAAACTCAACCTTATGCAGAAATCTTCTATATTTCTATGATAGATTTTACCACACATGAGGATTAAGAATAATAACCTTAAACACTACACAAGTATCGGGGTACTTTCTTTCGCGATTTTAATCTATGTATTCAACTATACCATATTCAAATCTATCTTTTCATATCTCGATTCGAAATCATATAAGTTATGATAATTAGTGATCAGTTAATTATCATACAATCATAACAAATTGAATAGATCTTAAATAGATGAAGAAAGAATCACTAACAATGCATTAACTTATGAAAAGAGTTTCAAGTTGATTCGATGGAAAACTAAAATAAAGAAATTAGCTCCTAGACATTATCATGCTAAGAACCAATTTACAAATATCCAACATAAACTGAAAATAAAGTAAAGGAAAGAAAAGAACTTGAATAAAAGTCTCTAATCTTGTTCTCTGTCTCCGTTCCTAGCCTCCAAAAGTATGATTTCTCCTTAGAATAATCCCTAGGGCTTATATCAAGCTCAAAACCCGTTCTGGATCTTTTTACCCTTGATAAAAATTGACTTTGCTCGCCAAAACCCGCGACGGCGCCGCGGCCCTGCTGGTTGGTGTCGCGACTCTTAACCCGAGCAACTTCTGCAAATTTGCCTTGTAGACCCCGTGCGGTTGACAGTATAATTTTTGTTTAAATTGATTTCCGAGCTTTTCAGGACTTCTTTGACTTATCTCTTGTGACCATATATGCATTTTTGTCCTCAACAACCGCATATTTTCTTTGAATTATCCTTGAACCTAATGAATCGCTTAAATCCTGAAAATATAGCATAACACGCATAATATTGTACAAAACAACTAAAAACACATAAAAGACATCCTAAAACAGACTCTAAACAGTACTAAAATGGACTTAACACCAATCGGGCAACTTTCTTACCGTAACAACCTATGTCGTATCATACCATATAAGGAATGCCTAAATGCCATACATGATGCAAATGCGGTATAATATTGGCCACACATGTATCTCCCTCCCATAACCACCTCTATGGGCATCATGTTATATCGTATCATATTGGCCTCTTCGGGCTTTTATGTGATAGTTTGTACCAGCTGCAGGTCTGTGCGTATATAACACCTTTCCCTTTTTCCATTTTTCATACATAGATATAATGTATACATATAATAGAGTATATAACTCCTTGGATGTCCAGAGTAATATATGAATGCAATGAAAATGAAAATGCACGAATAACAATAAAGTACTATGAGTGATGTAATACCCTTATACCTTTGTTTAACACTGTGAATATCAACATCTTTTCCATATGCCTCAATAAGGTCTTGGAGACATATTTAGACATGCCTTTAGCATAGGAATCAATAATATGATCGTTCTTAACTACTAAGAGTAGAGTAACATGATGATTATGTTTCGTACATAGAATTATGCCAAAAGAAAGAAAGAGTCTTGCAAACCTTGTTGTCGAAATTATCTAGGTTCCACGAGTCCTCGTAAGCTCTATGAATGATTATCTACACCCAATGAATGATTTAAATCACAATCAAATCAGTATACTAATAACAAATTTCATTGAGACTTCTAGCGAACACCTAATATACATAGAGTCTATATTTCTTCCTTGTAGAAACCTATGCATATAGCAAAACACCCCGCCCTTCTAATCCTCCTTTTTTCTGTTACAATATCCAAAACAACTCAACAATTCAACATGAAACCTCCAATTCTGTACCAACAACCCCAACAATACCCAACCAACTTAGCCCATAACCTCTTTGGGGATATAAATTATTATTATTATTAATCCCGTCGTCGCACTTGTTAAATCCAAAATTATTTCTTGATCACATCCTTTTATATACTAATTTTATTATTAGTATACGCAAATACAATATAAACTTCCCGGAATTCGGGTCCACTTGCTTACGTTTATGCGCTCAAATCATTATTCGGAAGTACGGGATGTTACAATAATGACAGGGGGTCCTCCTATTTTAGCCCTTTTCTAGCAGCAAATGGGGTAGAAGGCTTCCCATTAATATTGATAGAATAAGTCACAGTGGAAACACATTCCATTACCCAGCTAATAAACTTCTCAGAAAACTGTAAGCTGTGCAGTACTTGCTTTAAGAAAGTCCATTAAACCGAGTCATATACCTTTTGCATGTCTATCTTAAGCATGCATCTAGGATATAAATTTTTCCTATTATAGCATTTGACTAGTTCATGGCTATTATCAGTTATAATTCTTTTTGGCACAAAAGTCCCTTATTGGAATCTACTACACAATCAAGCACGCTTTGCATCCCATAAGTCATCACATTAGATATGATTTTGTAAATCACATTGCAGCATCAGATGGGTCTAAAGTCTTTGACACTAGATGGATTGCTCACCTTGGTGATCAAATTCACTGTTGTACAGTTGACTGGTTTGTATAATGATGAGGAAGCAAAGAAATCTAGAACTGCATCTGTGACTTCACTTCCATGACCATGCCCTTTTGTGGAACACTATATTTAACCCGTCACTTCCAGGTGCTTTAAGGTCATTGATGTTCATCATAGCTTTGTGAACGTCCTCATAGGTTACATCAGTCAGAATGAGCTACTGTTCCCTCTTTAGGGTGGGACTGTCTTTCATAATGTCATCATTCAGACAGGGCAAATCAGAGGCTACAATACCCTATAACCCTTTGTAAAAGCTTAAGATTTCTTCCTCTATAGCCTGCTCCCCTTGAAGAACACTCCACTTGCATTCATTAGGGTATTGATATGGGTCTGAGAGGCTCTGTTCTTTAGGAATCCATTAAATAAAGCAGAGTTAGAGTCCCCCAATTTCAACCATTGGACTCTAGATTTCTGCTTTAAGGCACGCTCCTCCAGTAAGCACTATTTCTCCAGTTCTTGCTGAATATTTTCTCCTCCTCCAGACCGTTATGGTGTTGTGAGGAAATGATTATCGGGGATTGAAGTACTAAAAGGTTGGCTCTGGGTACTTAATTCTATCTGCAATACCACTTTGCTCCTTTGCATCAGCCTTTTTAGTTCATTCTTCACCTACTAAGCTTGGAACACAGATTTGAGTGAATAGAATTGTACCATTTGATCCCATCCTGTTTCTATGTGGTGGTTGAAATCTAAATGGTCTGCAAGGCAATTTAGGAATTTAAAGTGTATGTGCTTCCTGATAGATCCTTTATCTAGTTGGAAACATTGGGGGAGTGATCAGAGAGCCTAGGCTCCATCTATAGCACATAGGTATGTGGTAATTTATGTATCCAAGCAAAGTTCACTAAGGTTTTCTCAATTTTACTATACACACCGTTATTAATCCATGTGAATGTTCTACCAATATACTTCAACTCCATCATCCCAGTAGATTGCATGAACTCACAAAAGTCTCTGATATATGCCTCAATCATTGGGCTACCATTCAATCTATCTTTAATATAGTTTATTGTAATAAAGTCCCTCATTACTAACCAGGGCTCAGTTTGCACCCTATACATGCCTTATAATTCCTCTCATAACTCTGTCATGTCTAGTATTGTATGAAGTCCATACATTGCAACAAACGCTATGCTAATATCCTTCTGGCCCACAATGACAGTACCATGGATATACTGCTTATGAGCCACTTGTACTGAATAATCACATTGTCTTTGATCCCATACAACCCAAATTCTTCCAGTTCCATCAGTTTATTGAGACACAACATTAGCAATATTTTTTAGTTGTTGACCCATAGAGCTTTGGTTAAGCCCCACAATCTGCCCCTTATCTAGTGTTGCAGGTGCATTCTGTAGCTGGTTGTTAAGAGAGCCAAACACATTTGTTGTGTCAAGCAATTATGAGCTAGACCCCTGAACATTCTTGGTTGCAAATCTACCTTTAGCTGCCTGTCATATTTCCTCCTATTGTGGCTGCTCCTTGTACTTGGACACACTACCTTTTGCATAGATTGGTTGAATAGGTTGTGGGTCACTACACTGATTGGGGACAATTTGGTCTTGTTTCTTATGTCATTTAGGTCTCACTTAGGCCACTAGAGCACGTCTCCTTGGTGGAGTCTGCTAATGCTTAGGTGCTTCCTTAGGCTTACATGAATGTTCCAACATAAGGCACTCAAAGCAGTATACTGGCTTCCAATCGTACTCAATTTCTAACTAACACTTCCCTACTGGGTGTCCTGGATCTTGATACTAGGCGAGGTGGGAGTAATGTCCATCTGAAACTAAAACTCTTGCAAAGGATACCCTGTCCACCATAGTTGTTCAAGCATCAGAAAAATAGGGCTATCCAATGCACTCCCTATTTGACTCAGAGAGTCCTTCTCTCAACAATTCAACGGAAGGTTGGGTAACTTGAATAAAAGAGGAATTAAATGAAGCACTTCATCATGAAAAATAAAATTAGCATCCCATGCCTTTACAATAATTGGCTTGTTGTTGATCGTATATGGCCCCAAAAAACAATACTTCATCCCTATCCTCCAATGTGAAATTGATGATGAAATAACTATCGTTATGATAGAAAATCTTGGGTTTAGCTGCTAAACTCCAATTAGATGCAATGAAACGTTCCAGGGCTCCTATGGAAGGGGAATCACCAACTACATAGAGAATGAGCGCATACTCCATTTTCCTCACACATTTCAACAACACTAGCTTGCAGTTGGACCACCTTTTCTCCTTCAATTAGAATGGGTGAAACATAGGTACAATCCATACCTCACGCTTCCATATTATAACTCGCAAAAAGTCCAAACCAATTCTGCTTCTCTAAGTTTTAGGTATCCACTCCAGTTTCCTTCTAAACTCCACTAGGGCCAGCCACCATTGGTTGATCTTGAATCGTGGTGGCACTGACTTGTTCAATCATCACTGACTTGAGCGACACGCTCATATAAAAAATTTGCTCCATCGGTAGAGGTGGGTTAGCTGTGATTCCTCCAGTCGAGCCTTGAACTGATAAAATCACATGAGTAGAGTTTAGTTATAGTTTGGACGAACTAGTGTTTTTCTCCATAATTTTAGCTGTAGTATGCTTCCTCTTGTTCATGATTTATGCCATGGCATTCTTCTTTGTCGCCAAAACCTGTGTTGTGATATTCTTTTTGAGTCTGCCTCTAGCCATTCTGGTGAAAGGCACAATGTAGCAAGGCACACTACTGTACGCTACGCTGCGCGAATCGTTAAAGGAGAGAAATTAAATCTATTGTTTTTAATATTGAAGTTTTATCAACCTGTACTTAGATTAACTAGGCATTCATCGTGATTCTCATCTTCTTTATTCTCACTACCCTTTGACTTGTCCTGTGATTTGCCCCCCTTGATTTAGCTGCCAATACCTTAGTAGTTGGATCCTTATTAATTGACCTTTGTGGTCCTTCTATCTCTATATCACACCTGCCTTTTATTTCTAGATGCATAGGGTCATAAAAGTTGTCCTATACCCATTCCGTTGTCTTCCCCTTTATCTACATATTGTTCTTTCTCCTTTCGTTTTCTTGCTATTTGTAGTACTCCTTACTGAGTAAATCATTGTTTTTCTCCACTTCCAAAGCAACACAGGAATTGCTAATTTAACTTTGCATTATCTTCCTGCGTATTGGACAACCATCTGACTATTTTTACCTTCTATTTCATTGATCTTTACTTGTTACTTTGGAATAATTCTTCCATCTTTTACTAATTCTAAATTTGCACTGCTGTCACATTAGCTACCACTCTACCAGATTTCAAGATTAAAAGTAATTTTTTTAATCTTCTGCTTCCTCCTTCCCAGAATCTCTAAGCTTGTATAACTCCACATGAATGTACCAACAACCTTTCTCATCATGTCCTTGAAGTCTATAGTAATTGTAATATAGTCATACCTGATTTCATGCCATTTAGATTGAATCTCACTAGTTTTAACATCACCACAACCAATATTGATTCTTTTAGGTGAATTCGCAAGTAAATCTACTCCTACCTTCACATTGGCTCAACTAGGTCGCGTTTGTCTATGTGTGGCTCTATCAACAATCAAAGGGTTTTCAACTACGGATACCATTGAAAATAGTGATTCCTTTGCAAACAAATATGGCGGAAGTCCTTAAAAAGAAATCCAAGCAACTGCATATGGGATCTCCTCATCAGGCGTAAAAAAAAGTTGATAAGCACAATTCTTATAAGTAATTGTCCACGATCTAGCCATCAATGAAACATAATCCTCCATCAATGATAGGCTAATAAGAATATGTCTATCCTCTAATAATCCAATAGAGCATTCGCCTTTGATTTCAAGTTAAGTAGGGATCAATCTTTGTGAGTCCTTCAGGTCTGGTCTCCCGTACGAAAACTTGGTCATCACTGCATATTGAAGATTCTCCTTAACTGAGTTCTAAAGATTCTCACACTATTGAAGGTTCACCATGTATGAATGAGACTTATTTGATCAGTGATGTTTGCATGGTTGGAGTATTATTCGTAGGCTCGAGTTTGAGTGGATGAAGAAGGCAGACCAGCCACTGGGGTGGGCTCCCCGTCGGGTGGCAAAGGTCATGCATGCAAGGTGCAGTAGTTGTGATTGATAATACGTAGGTTTAGGATTTCTGGAAGTGTGTCCGAGAGAACAAGAAGAAATTCAATAGAGAAGCTATAGTGGATTCTCCCAGCTCATGCTAGAAGTTACTCAGTGATCCCAAATAAGTAGAACTTCAATATCCCTAGTTGATTAGGTAGGCTACTCCACCAAGGGACAATACATGCACGAGCCCATGTCAAATCTTACAACACCTCTGGCCGAACCAACTATACCTCAATACTTTGGGATGAACTCAGTAGATATGATGAGGCGACACTTTGAAATCAGCTTTAGACAAATTAAATAAACCGACAAGTATATATACTAGAAGCCCCATGCCCCCATCCTATGTGGGTTGATAAAAGTGGCACCTCTACCAATTGGTTAAGAATTTGCTACAAAGGGAAAATAGACATTGAAGGGAGATGTCTAAAGTTTAAACCTACAAAGGGAATTTGATTTATATGACTAAGTTGAAGGTGAAAACGTGCCCCTTTTACTATAGTCTACACTAGCATTTTATTTGGCAAGCGGAACAGTTTAAGCATCAAACCATAGTTTTAACGAGATTCAAATTGATATATATGAAAGGTAGGAAATATGAAAGTGTATTCCCGTTAGATCCCGATCTATTTTATAAACTTTCTAGACCTTGAAATCGATATATTCTCAGAAAGTTCCAGTTTACTTTATTGACCTATCTTTATTCTTTTAATTTAATCTGTCTATTTACAGTTACTTTCACAATTGAGTTCGAAATCTTCACTTATTATTAGCAATTATCGTACAATTCTTATCGTAAACGATGAAATAGGATGACAACACTATTGTACATTACTGCTTATGATTTGAGGCATTTTATATGCAGATCTTGTACAACGCCCAGATGTGGAGTTCAACTCCCTTCATGGAATTCCTATTGATAAGAATTAACACAAACTGTTGGATTCTCTACAATCTCTATCAGTATCCACTATGTTCGAATCATTTTCTCTAGGGTCAAAAGGTGTTAGTAAATAAAAAACAATTAGCGAGTGCTCTTTCAAGCAAAACTACTTTTTTGTCGAGTCCAGCCAACCGGAGAAGAATCTCAAAGAACCTGACTCTTTTTGTTGTGAACTCTCTGGCTCTCTTCTTTCCAGCACTCTTAGAAACTCATCTGAACTTAAAGTCCCATCACAATCTAAATCAAACATGAAAAATATCAAATCCACCACGTTATCAGTAAGGGATATGCTGCAAACCTGTTAAGACACATATGAGTCATCATTAGCAAAGTTGGACACAATTTGAAGTAAGGAAGACAGGAACTTTTATAGACTACCATACTTGGTTAGCAGCTCCTTTCAACTCTTGCTTCGACAAAAGTCCGTTTACTTTCCCATAGCTTAAGATGGACTGAGAGAATGACGCGAGTTCGTTGCGTAGCTGAGCAAGGCTAATGAATTCCTTGAATGTAATCCGTACGTCTCTAAGATGTGTTTCATCATCCAGATCTTCCACTCGATCAAGAAACTTGTTGATGTGACTTATATCAGCAGATGCAACCATTGATAAAGCAAAATCTTTGGCAGAAATGCTTCCTTGTGACTTGTAGTCATAATGGGCAAACTCCAATCGCGATATCTGAAATTCATAAAGGGAATTTGACACATGGACCATACAATATATTACCAGAAAGACACATGGGGATTGAAAGGAGGACATACTTCATCATGTAAATCTCTTAAGAACTTAACAAATATTTCTTGCTCAAGGCGCCCGTTGCCATCTTTTCCGAAGAAGTACTCCAAGAGGCCCCCTTCCTCTACTGAACCAGTGACTTTTAGTCCAAATCGCATTCCATTTCTATGCCGAGCACCTTGTCTATTAGTAGATCTCATGAGTTCCATCATTCTCTTAAATTCTTCCTTGTCAACTCCTCTGTTCATGAAACTAATCAGAACAACTAGAAGACGCGTGAAGCTTGTTTTTCTAAAAAGTTTATTGATGTATGTCGCTGACTCTTGTAAGAGCATATTGTGAAGCGCGTGATTTGTTATTAACTAAACATAATCTGTTTACACAATAAAAATCTAAGGGCATCAAAATAGCAAAATGACGTACCCATCATTGTCAAGGTCAAACATTTGAAATGCCTTTGAAAAGCTTGATTCGGGGATGCTCAGTAGTGTAACAAAAAATATGTACCTGATCCAACAATACAAGTAGAATTTGATTTACATCTTATGTAGAGATCATGATAGTAACTACGAATATTTCAAACCAAGTGATCAGGGTAAAAAAATACTCACTCTGGAAATGATATAAGACCATCATTATTGGTATCGAAGAGCATGAAAAATTCAGAAGGAGCACAGTTTAGCTCGGTTGAAGAGAATTCTCCTTTGAGATAACCCCCTCTAACACCAGTTGTTTCAGATGGAGGAACCACGGGAACAATTGCTCGCATTAAGTCCATTGGAGTCATATATACTTCGCCACCTGGAGTTCGGTAAGATGCAAAGTACTCAAACACCTGGAATAAACATTAAAACAAAGTAAGAATTACAATTTCACACATATTCACATTTCAATTGCTTAAGTGTGGTTCCTAAAATTGAAATCAGATATATTACTGCAAATTGTATAACACAATCCATTTTGACATCACATTGGTGTTAAATTTTTCAAGATTCTATGTGAACAAATGTGAACATTAAAAGCCACTTTTGTAGCATGGAATTGGTAAATGCATTTTTCATGCATTTACGTTGCATGATTACATTCTAAGTGATGTCATGCATGACATTAGTGAGACAATTTTTCCTTCTATAAATAACAAGGTTTTGTTCATTTGAAATCATCCATCACTTACCTTCTCATCTTCTAATGCATTTAAATCTTCTTTCTCTCATGTAGTATTTCACTTGTAATTTTGGAGTGGAATCAAATTTGGGTTGGTTGTGTCCGAGGACTAGGCAAAAATACAATTTTGCCGAACCTTGTAAATTCTTGGTGTTCTTTGTTATTGTTGTCTTTATTACTATTTATTCGTTGTCTTTAGATATAGTAGTTGTGATTTAATCACTCTCTATATATTCGACTTCCGCAATAATTGATATCAGAGCCAAGTTTCTGTCTGAGTATGATCTGTGGTTGCAGCATAGTCTGAGCTTCCACATCAGAAAATAATTACTTTGGTTTTCTCTATTGTCAGCTAATAAATAGTATTTGTAGTAAAAATGGAAGACAAGAAAAATGAAGAATCCATATCGGGTGTCAATAATACGTCATTGACATCTTCACTTATGACAAGAATTGTGTCAAATGCGAAATTTGCAGTTAAAAATTTTGACGGGTTAGGACATTTCGGGATGTGGGAAGGCGAGGTTCTTGATGTCCTTTTTCAACATGGGCTAGATATTGCCATAGAAGAAAATAAACCAGTATAGGAGAAGAAGATTGGAAAATTATCAACTATGTTGCTTGTGATACCATTCGATCTTACCTTGCACGAGAACATAAGTATCCATACATGAAGGAAACTTCTGCAAGTAAATTGTGAAATGCACTGGATAAAGATAAATTCTTGAAGAAAAACAATCAAAATAAACTCTACATAAAAAAGGATGTTACGCTTCACATATGTTCCTGGTACCACAATGAATGATGATATCACCAGCTTTAATAAGTTAGCGATACATTTTAAAATATGGACGTGACTTTTAGTGATGGAGATATGGTCTTAATGTTGTTAAGTTCACTTTCCGATGAGTACGAGCACTACGAAACTACTCTACTTCATGGGAATGATGAAGTATCTCTCAAAGAAGTTTGTTCTGTCTTGTACAATTATGAACAACGAAAGAGAGAAAAATAAAAGATGGAGAAGGAGAAGCACTGGTCGTGAGAGGCCGTTCTCAAAACCAAATGAGAACGAAGAAAGAAAAATCCAAGTCAAATCTAGACTCAACAAAGATGAATGCGTTTTTTGCCGAGAAAAAGGGCACTGGAAGAAAGACTATCCAAAGTTAAAAAACAGAGCCAAACCTTAAAATGGAAAGTCTGTCATGGATTTAAATGTAGTTGATTGTAACGATTCACATTTCTCACTAGTTACAATGGAGCCATCCAGACCATCTGGCTGATGGACTTAGCTTGTAGCTATCATATGTGTCCCAACCGGGACTGGTTGGTTGATTTTCAAGAAGGAGAATGTGGAGTTATTGACACGACAAATAACAATCCTCTTACCGCATATGTTATTGGTTCAATCTGATTAAGGAACCATGATGGATCAATTAGAACATTAATAGATGTTTGATATGTACCAGATTTGAAGAAAAATCTTATTTCTGTGGGGGCCTAGAGTCAAAGGGGTTCAAAGTCATTGTAGAAAATAGGATTATGAGAATATGCTCTGATGCACTGGTGGTAATGAAGAGAATTTAAAAAAAATAACAATATGTACCACTATCATGATAGTACCATTATTGGGACAACGACAGTGACATCCAGTGATGATAACGAGGCAACACCGATCACGCTATGACACATGCTCTTGGGACATGCTAGAGGAAAATCCTAAAAATCTTTATCAGATCAAGGATTGTTAAAAGGATTAAAGACTTATAATTTGGAGTTTTGTGAGCATTGTGTCAAGGGAAAACAAACCAGGGTTAAATTTAGAACAACTATTCATAATACTAAAGGTATTTTGGATTATGTTTACTCTGATGGGTGCTTCCAAAACACCTTCATTAGGTGGGAAACACTATTTTGTAATATTTGTTGCCGACTTTTCCTAGAGAGTGTGTGTATACGATGAAAACTAAAGATGAAGTATTGAGAATTTTTCTCAAATGGAAGGTGATGATGGAGACTCAAACATGCAGAAATATCAAGTGTCTTCGCACAGACAATGGTGGGGAATAAAATAAATGATCTTTTCAATAAGATTTGTGAAGATGATGGCATCATCAAGCATTTCACTGTCATAAATACACCACAACATAATAGTGTGGCAGAACACATGAACCAGACTTTGCTGGAGAAGGTGTGATGTATGTTGTCCAATGCTGGCTTGGGCAAAAAAATTTGGGCTAAGGCAATAACATTTGCATGCCATCTCATTAATCATCTACCATCCGCCGCTATTGATGGCAAGACAACATTTGAAAAATGGTATGAAAAACCTAAGAGAAAGATTTGTCCTAATTTGAATTCCTCTGCTATGTTCTAAAAAACTGTTCCTTTTTTCCTTTCATTTTTTGTGATCCGAAGATTATGATTCTTTGCATGTATTTAGCTCAACTGCATATTATCATGTAAAAGAGTCAAAATTGGATCCAAGAGCAAAGAAAGCTATATTTATGGGGATTACTTCTGGAGTCAAGAGATACCTCTTATGGTATCTAGAGACAAAAAAAATATACAGCTGGGATATAACCTTTGATGAATCTATCATAATAGATAAGGTAACATTTAAAGATGTCAAACAAACTGATGGTGCTTCAAAGCAGGTGAAGTTTGAGGGAAAATTAATTTTTTTCAACACAAAGAGAAGAGGAAACAGCAGAAGATTTTTCTCTAGAAGAAGAGCTAGTTGAGAGGGAGATTCCAACTCAGGAACCTCAACAACAACTTGAATCAATAGCAGCCAGCAAGTCAAAAAGAACAATAAGAAAATCTGCTCATCTTATTGATATGGTGGCTAAAGCAGCCTCAATTGTAGCTGATGGTATTCTGATCACTTACAAAGATGCAGTCTAAAGTTCAGAAGAAGATAAGTGGAGAATTGACATGAACGAAGAAATGCAATCCTTTCATCAAAATCGCACATGTAAATTGGCCAATCTCTCGAAGGTAAGAAAACAATTGGGTGCAAATGAGTATATATGCAAAGAAAGAAGGATTTCCTAACCAAGAAGATGTTCGCTACAAAGCAAGATTAGTGGCCAAAGAATACACTTAAAAGGAGGGAATTGATTATAAAGAGGTATTTTCTCCCGTCGTAAAACACTCATCCATTAGAGGTTTGTTGGCTTTGGTAGCATAGTTGAATTTAAAACTAGTTCAATTGGATGTAAAAACTGCATTTTTATATGGAGATTTGGAAGAAGAAATCTATAAGACTCTGCCAGAAATTGTTGGAAAGGAAAATATGATGTGCAAACTTGAAAAATTATTGTACATATTGAAATAATTTTCTAGACAATGGTACAATCAATTTGACAAGTTTATGTTGCAACAGAGGTATAGAAGAAGCAAATACGATCATTGTGTGTATTTGCGCAAGCTTGAAGATGGATCCTTCATATATCTTCTCCTATATATTGATGATATGTTAATAGCTTTCAAAAGTCAAGAGGAAATTGAGAAGTTGAAGCTTCAACAAAGAAAGTAGTTTGGGTGAGGCAGAAAAAATTGTTGGCATGGAGATAAAAGAGATAGACTTCCAAAGAAACTCTATTTATCTCAGAAAGAATACTTGAAGATAGATTTGACATGAATGAGAAAACGAAGTCAGTTAGCACTCCGATTGATCCTCATTTTAAGCTTAGTGCCACTATGTCGCCGAAGAATAAAGCTGAATGAGAATATATGTCAAGAGTACCATATGCAAATATTGTTGGTAGTTTGAAGTATGCAATGCTTTGCATAAGACCGAATATTTCACATGTTGTTGGAGTTGTAAGTAGGTATATGTATGATCCAGAAAATGAGCATTGACAAGCTGTGAAATGCATTATGCGTTATATTTGTAATACTGTAGAGGTTGGTTTGATTTTTGAGCAGAATGAAAGTCAGTATCTAGTCGTTTATTGTGACTCAGATTATGGGAGTGATACAAACGTAGATGAACTACTAGTTATGTTTCCACTCTTGCAAATGCACCAGTTAGTTGGAAGTATATGTTGTAGTCAACGGTCGCTTTGTGTACCACTGAGACAAAGTACATGGCAATTACAGAGGCTGTGAAATAGGCAATTTGGCTTCAAGATTTTCTTAGAGAGCTTGGTATTGAACCAGAAAACATCACATTATTCTATAATAGTCAAAGTGCTATCCAATTATCAAAAAACCAATTTATCATGCAAGGACAAAGCAGATTGATGTTCGATATCACTTTATACGAGACATTATAGAAGAAAGTGGAGTCATGGTGCAGAAAGTTCTGACTACAGATAATCCTGCCGATATGATGACAAAAGTAGTGTCTGCAGTCAAGTTTCAACATTGTTTGAACTTGATCAACATTGTTGAACATTGAAGTTGAAGACACAACCAAAATCATTGAGAGAAAATTGAAAATGCAGAATCTTGCCAAGGTGGAGATTTGTTAAATTTGGCAAGATTTTATGTGAACAAATTGAACATTAAAAGTAACTTTTGTATCATGAAATTGGTAATGCATTTTTATGCATTTACATTGCATGCTCACATTCTAAGTGATGTCATGCATGACATTAGTGAAACAATTTTCCTTCTATAAATAACAAGGTTTTGTTCATTTGAAATCAACCCTCACTTGTCTTCTTATCTTCTAAGACATTTGAATCTTCTCTCTCATGTAGTATTTCACTTGTAATTTTGGAGTGGAATGAAATTTGGGTGGGTTGTGTCCGATGACTAGGCAAAAATACAATTTTGTCGAACCTCGTAAATTTTTAGTGTTCTTTTTTATTGTTGTCTTTATTACTATTTATTATAATAGTTGTGATTTCATCACTCTCTATATATTCGGCTTCCGCATCAATTGATACTGATCTATTTTGGTACACATTCATCCGTATAATTCCACAAAGTATCATGTGTAATATGTCTATACTATGCTCTGAGTAGAAAATTCTTGCCTAAAAATCCCTAGTATATATATGCTTGAGGTTCTTCCTTTTATTTATTTAGTTGTTTCGATTTATGCATCCGGGTAGTATACTTGAGACTCAAGGACATAATCTAATAGACAAGAAACTATATCATACTTTTGTGCACCATCCAAATTCCAATGTAACCAATAGGAGTAAAACAAAATCATCCCATGTTTAGCGAGACAAATAATGTGCTGATTAAGTTTAAGTTTGGATTAATCCAATAATATCCCTTACCTTTTCAGGAGGACTTTGCAGTCTCAACCGTTTCTCATACTTGAAGAAAACTTTTTTCCGGTACGTATCTGAAAATTCAGAAGAAAGCATAAATGTTCAAGAAACATATAATCATTAATTAGCCTAATTGTAAATACCTCCAAATAAAAACGAGGACTTCTTAATGGGCTCTTCATATCTACTTCCAGAATCAGCATAAGAAGAGGATGAAATATTATAATAGAGAGCTAAGGTTGATGCAGCAATAATAAGGCCAGAACCCAAAAGGGTTGTATTCCTTTTATATTCATTTGAGGCATTCGATTTGGTGAAGATGTAACGAAGAAATATAGGATTTTGAGGTGCAAGGACTCGGATTGCAGGCTTAGATGTTCTAAAACGTGCCCAAGAATGCATAGTAATAATAATTACAATAGTAGTAGAGACTTAGAAGTGGATCAGACTTAAAGAAAAGAGACAAATGGTGATCCTTGGAAAGGGGGAAGTACGGATATATTTGACCAAGAAAGAGAGTTTTGCCTCTGCTTTTTTCATAACGGTCTCCAAGGTAGTTGCTTCTGTTTCTCGCGGTTATGTTGCATATAAAAATGGAAATTTACGTTAAAAAATTCTTCTAAAGATTTAATGGCACTTTTTAAATATGCACAGTATCTGGTGCCTCATCCCCACAAATGAGGAATGAAACTCCTGACTCGCTGTTGAAATCTAAAAATCAGTGAAATTCTGCGCTAATTAAATATATACAACCTAATACTATATATTTAGGGGTGTTAAATGCGGCCCCAATATTAGTCCAACTAGCCCAAATTGTTTTGAATTGAGCAAAGCAATTTAAAAGTGTGCTAAATTTTAATCTATTCAATTAAAACCACAACATGACTTGGCTAAACTCCTTCAAAGCTTTTGACAAAATATTTTTCATCGGTACACAATGCTCACATTTCATGGTAGAACATGCATCAGCAACTCAAGCCTTTCATCTGAGTTCTGACCATCTTTCTCTCTCCTCACTGGTGAGTATTCAGTATTCAGGCCAAAGAGAATCAAAGGAATTCGCTAATTCTCTCCTCAGTTGTCAACACCAAATATTTGCTGATTATCCTTCATTTTCTTCAACAAACTAAGGTATTCCCTTTTTTTTTCTTGGTGCTTTGTCCCCATTTTTTCTCTGTTCCAAATTCAAAATTAAGGAATTTAATTAGCTTTTAAAATCAGTAAGCTTTTTAATTCTTCTGTAAAGAGTTTCTTTGGCATTCTTTCTCTATTTGTTTTGCATTAAAAAAAATACTATCTTGTTCATCATAGCTTTGTACAAGTAAATAGTGATATCCAGAATTGCAATAACTATAGGGTTATTAAGTTGTTAAGCCACACTATGAATGTTTGGGAGATGAGGGTAAGGAGGGACATGTCCGTTTTGGAGAACAAATTTGAAATTCATGTCGGGGCACTCAACTACAAAAGTCATTTATCTTTTAAGGAGACTAGTGGATCATTATCGAAGAGGAAGAAGGACTTATTGTTTATCGATCTAGTCGACCGTTGGACTTAGATGGTTACTTGATGGCTGACATGGGGGCACATTTTTACAGTTTTTCTTCCTTTTTTTATTATAAATAGGAGCATTCTTTTGTATAGAGACAGACACAATCAATCAAACAAATCAAAATTTATCTATCTTTATTTTTTATCCTTATTGTATTCCTTTATCTTTACTGTACTCAGTTATATTCATGCTTTCTTACCTATTAGTTCACTAGTAACACTGTCCTAACGCTTTATGGAGTAGTTGGGGAACCCATTGCTAGAAATTAGAGTTCTGTTTTCAGCCCGAATCGCTTGAGTTAAGGAGTCAATTTGTCTTCCGATTCGATTAGCCGATACAACGACAGAAGGCGGGATTTAGGGCGAAGACAAATTTGGCACGCCCAATGTGAATTAATAGTGAAGTTTGATTCTCTATATCAGGATCATTCTTAGCGTATGCTCCTAAGGTCCGATAAGAAAATGAACCTCGAGTCCAGTCCACATCCTAAACAAAATCCTCCCAGAAGGAACAACGAACCAATATCCTCCTCGCTACATCGGTTGATACCCCTCCACTTCCTCCAACCATAATGACCACGTCTTTCATTAGACAACAAATTGACTTGGGGATCCACGACATTATGTACTAAGTTTCCAAACAATTGGCGGACATTGTGAAGCCAATGGTACATAATGAGGTTCAGAAAGCGATGGAGATGGAAACCAACCGAATGCATCCAGGAGAATGTTCGGCTAGTTCTGCCATCCCTCTAACGAGTGGTGTTGTTCAGTATGAGACCGTGACTCCCAGTGTTGTTCCTCAACCGTATGTGCATAAGCCAGTGGTGCAGCCGATAGCACACCTAGGAACGCCCAATCGCCTAGCAACCAACACATTCTATGGTCGTTAAATCTTGGGGGCAGAGTTTGCCACCTGACCAAGCGAGTCTGCAGTATGGGCAGATCAATACAGCCCGGAGACCAGTTCATGCTCATTTCAGATTACCGCCCGTTATATTGTATGTTTCCACGAACGACCCTACGATGTAGGCGAACAATGTTGGCCAGTTGAATTGGCAGATGATGGCCCCTGGCTATGACTTAACTCGACTATCTGGTGACACTGTTTATAGTGGGTTACCATTCTAGCAGTCATTTTCGGTACTCAATCCATACCTTCCTAAAAGCGTAAACTTTCTAAGAACGACCGACGCCCGTGGAGAGCAGCCATAGAACACTCTTCCACCTTATCATCAGGCTCCGTCAGCCATTTTAAGAGCTCTCGTTGCGAACTTTGATTCCCCCATCATCAAAAAAAAAAAAGAGGCTTTTGACATGGATTTAAATATTGGAGATAATTGATATATAGACACATTAATTAGACGAGTTCCTCTTTGCAAACTGCTACTCGTTAAATTGCACAACTGATATATAAAGACATTGTCTCTTCATTTATCCTAAGGATATGCATATTTAGACTCATATGTAACCGCGCCCAAATTTACTTTCTCCTGGAGGAGTATGAAACTAACAAGAAGTGAAAGAGTCAACTGTATTATTAGATCGGGATGCATTTCACAAGTGTTAAAGAAACGTCATGCATTATTATATTTTATCTTAGAGCAATGGAAAATTAATGACTTCATTTATTATAGAAGTAGTGGCGAGACCTGGTTTTAGCAATCTTTTAAAATTAACACCATAATCAAAGAGAAATTGAAACTAAAATCATCTGCTATTAATGCTTCAAGTGCACTTGCCATTAATAGAGGTTATTACATTTTTTAATGATGAAAAACAATATGATCGTTCAACTTTTAAAGGGTATTATCGTAATCCCATCTAATTAGTACAAAAATCTTATAAATATATTATGTGTTGTTGATGTTGGATGGATGTTGTGACAACATCAGTAAATGCTCAGGACAACATTTTATGTAAATTAGAATGTTGCTTGCGATGTTGTGACAACATCTCTATAACGATTTTGTCTATTCTTCCGGACAAAACAGGTCGTGTTACTGTGAGTAAAAAGTGATCTAGGCAAGCTTACAATGATGTTGTGTTTAAAACGTGGTAAAAGAAACAGTCAAAGCTTGGAGAAGAAGCAGCGTGAACACCAAGTCCAGAACATTGAGCTTTTTAAGGAGCAAGAACCGGTCCAAGCTGAAGTCTGCTTTTACTCAACCTCCGCAACCAATCAGTGAGGATTTCAAGAGAAGTTCCACACTATAAATAAAGGGGAGCTTCAGAGTATCGATATCTAAAATTGAACGAGAAGAAATACCAAGAGAGCTCTCGGATATTCACCTTAAAAAACTGGATCAACACATGTTGACACCCAATTTTGACCCTCCCGTCCAGCCATTAACCATAAAATTAGACTAATTTTGTAAAATAATTTTTTAGGATTTTTATAATAAAATGCAACAATAAAACATAAATACAGGCATAAATAAACAATTTACTAATGGCATCGCGTCTTACGTAGAGTTTTAAGCACTTAGAGTCCCGCGCCCGCATTTATTAACTTTAAGCTTTGTCGTAATTCTTAAATAATTAATAAATGCATAAAATAAATAATTTAGCGATAACGTCGTGTCAGGTAGCATAGCCGCATTTATTAGTAATCATTTGTAATTTAAAATCAATTTTAATCTGATATATGCATTTAATAGCACCGCATTTATAAAGCTTTAAACAATTCCTAAATATCATACTTGCAGTTAGCATTTAAATAATTTAATCTAAACTCAATTCAATTTTAATTTAACTTCGCAATAATGCATAATAATAAGTTTTTAAATAATAGCGCCGCATTCTAAAATATTAAAGCATTAATTAATTAGCACACCCGCATTTATTATTGTAATAATCTCTTAGACTAATAAAACACCTAAAATAATTTAATTTATCATTAATTAATACACCTAGAATTAAAACACAACATAAAAACTCTACCTAAATTAATTAACTAGCCTAAAAACTAATTAAACACCTAAAATTAAATACCTAATTAAAATCACCCTTAATTCGCCCAAATGACCCAGCCCAACCCGCGTTTTCCCTTAACCAAAGAACCCACTATAGGGGACCTCACTTCATCTTCAACGCAGCCTTCAAGAACAAACCCTTCACTTTCATTTTACCTTCCTCGCCCTCAGCAAAAAACGCAGAACCCTAGAGCTTCTTCAATCGCCGGATTTCACGAGAATCCGGGACTTTCCTTCACCCACGCACCCTGGTCAGCTTTCCTTACCCATGCACCCTCTTTTCAGCCAACGAAATCTTACCTAAAACGTATAAGGAAATCTACAATACGAAATCAGCACCGAATCACACCTAGAAATAGCACGAATCTCTTACGAAATCTCAGCCTTTATTTACTTACCAATTGTAGAACCTAGAGTGAGGCTATTTAAACGACATGCAATAAGGCAGAGCAGAGGATATAGGAGTCGAATTCTGAGGGAGTGAGGGGAGCAGGAAAAACGACATAGCAATTTAGGGAACCGATAGCATCGAAACCCTTAACAACAGTCAAACACAGAGGAGAGCAGGGTCAGAAATTGAGGGGAGATCGAACAAGGCAACAGAGGGGTCAGTCGAAGAGCTCAGTTGGAGAGGACACAAAGCATCACTAGCATAGCACGAAATAGGTAGTTCAAATCTCCTTATTTCAATTCCAACCAAAAATCAGCGAACAAACCAGTCGACCTGTCATTCGCATCGCAAAACCTAAACCCGTCGATTGGACCGACGACTTGATACGCTGCCCCGGCTCGCTGTCCGGAGAAGGTAATTCACTTTCCTGTCGAATTCAGTCCTTTATGTGAATTGGTGCATTTTCTGTTATGTATTTCCAGATTGTATTTGTTTATGTGTTTATGTTAATACTGGCATTCATGGCATGTTAGTATGTTTGTCCTTTTAAACCAATGTAGAATGTGTTTAGTTTAGTATTGATGATTGTTTGGATCTATTGTGTTGGGTGTTAGCGAATCAAGTACTCATTGGCATTCTTTGTTATAATATAAATCTTATTAGTTTTTGAATAATATGGAAATTGTGCGAATAGGAATGAAAGACTGAGCGTAGCAATAAACCGCCTCTACATGGTGGAAATAATTATTATTATATGGTGTATGCACTTGTCGAGGTATATTTCATAACATGTTTAGCTAACAGTTTTTTTTTTTTGGTTGTTTTGTTGTTTGCTAAGGGCTGCTCTCTTCCTTGTATTGCTCTACTGTTAAGTCACCATGACTAACCCTTCTTTTCTAAATAATTGTTTTGAAATATGTCTGTTTTGTGTTGGCTTATCTTATCTTGTGATTGGATCTGTTTTGTTTGTACAAGATGATCGATCTAGTTCATTCAAACGTCTCCTTAATCACGTCATTTATCTCAAAAGATTAGTATACCTTTGATCAACATACTACATTTAGATATACTTAGCTGTTGGTCAGATAAAATGCAGTGTTTGGTTGACTAATTCTTAGTTGATGTTGGAGCATTAATTTTGTCTATTTATGTTTCGCCTTAATAAGGAAATTGTAAGAGAAATGAGATTAGTAAAATGGACATACCTTGCATACCGTAAACAAAGACAACACTTAAATTTGTGGCTTAGTCTTTCAGGAATAGATAGATGATATAGTGCGAGTTAGCAATTGCATGTATCTTGCGTATTTTCATTTTTTTGTGAAGCTGGCGATGTATGTCCCTAGCATGTCTCTCATATGTTTATTGAAATGCTCCTTTAGATCACTTGTGGTAAGCCCATTTGGTTTGTGTAGTTCATTTGTACATGATTGCATCATTATGTCAAATCGATGTCATTTAAGTATGTGATCAATTTGATAAGTGTCATCTAGGTCTTAGGATCAACACATGTTGTCGTTGACATATCTTCAAATGTGAGAGTTTGTCTGCAAAGCCGTTTTGAATCATGAAAGGTGTTATGATAGATATCCGACAGATTGGTTTGGTCATATATATATCATAGTCTATTTCTTAATTATCTGCTTTGCTTGAGGATTCTAGTTATGTTTGTGAATTACGAAAATATATATCTCTAGTCTTGGGTCTATTCTACTTTTACGTCATGTACATCGGAAATATGAAGCTCAATTAAGTGAACTATTGTTCTACTTGAAATCATGTATAAACCCTCAAGATGTGAAATGTCATGTTTAGTTTTTCTATGGTTTAGTTAGCTTGTTTAGTTGGCCATTACCCTTGTGTGTTGATTATTTATGTGATTAGATGATTAAGTGTCTAATGTGTTAGTTTTATAATTGGACTTATGCATGTATAGACCATCTAATTTCTTTAATAGCCAGTTTAAGGTCCACTTGATCATATATGACCTGTTTGAAGTAATTACCATGTTGCTCATAGTTTATTTTAACCATGTCTCATGAAGGGTATGTTTAGTTGGGTGTCTTAAACTCGTCCATGTTCTTCCCGATAGGATAGATACCGTAGTCAGTAGCTTGTTTGTTCCAGTCACTTGGGCCGCCTTAAGGAAGACAAATAAGATGTGAGGGAATCTGCTTGCTTGCTTGAATGCAGAATCCTGGACCAGGGAATGGAAGGGAATAGGCTGGAGTTTTGATTATTTTTGAAACAATTAAAAAATGACATTCCAGGCTTGGAGACCAATTTTCTTCATTTTGGCATCCGCTGAGTACTTACGCATACTCGTTGGTTCCTCTAACATGCTTACATGCTGCGCTAGTGATCCTCCCTGTTTTTTATGGATATTGGGCTTGAGATGCATTATGCTCACTTATTGATTGAGCTTGTTGCTTCTTTGTTCTTTATTTTCGCCCATTGCCATCTAACTACGCCTATGGCCCCCTGCATACACCTATGCTGCGTCGTTTCCGTCTCGCAACTTGGACCGATCCCATTTGGTACTTATCTTTGCGTTGTCATTAGTCCATTGCGTATGCCTCTGTAAAAATCTGAAAGCTAACATTCTATTGTTGTTTGTTGCGGCGATTACGAAGGCCTAATTTGAAATTTGAATAACGTTGGGCCCTTGGTCAACTTCTATCATCTTAGAGATTAATTTAATTAAATATTAGCTAGAATATGCACACGTTCACTTATATTGTTTGGACATATACTAATCCTTGTCTTTCTTTATTTTTACATGGCACGACGGAGCAAAATAAAGAGTCTCACGCGAGACTCATCGCAGTCATTTCAAATGGCAACCGCGCATCCGCGTTCGCATTCCCGCTTCAGAAACTCCTAGAAAAACAAATAGGACGGAGTCATCCGCTCCAATCCCTTCACTCTCTTAACTTTCTTGCCTCATTTTATGCCTTTATTTGTTTATTGTAATTTTATTATTTAATTTTGTAATTAATAGGATATCTAGAATAATTAGCCTTTAAACATATAAGTGGGGAGGTAATTTAAAGTTCATCGCTTAACTTACTTGCCTTTTAGGACTGTTGAGCATGTCTAAATTCTGCAAAAATGATTTAACTTGCGTCATAAAACCAACATTTTGTTTCTTACTAAAATAAATAAAATTTTTACCCTAAACTCTCAAAAATCATCTTAAGCACTTTTACTACACGCAGGTTAAGCAAGATTAATAACCTTTGCATGAACACATAATTAGTCCATAAAGCACCCTCTTAGCATTCCTTAACATTTTAAGCACCTCTTAGCACCTTTAGCACCCTTCTAGCATTTAATAGTCTTTAGTATTTTAAGCACTTTTAAACATTTAGCATTTGCCTCTTTATTTATTTATAACACCTTTTATCCTTTTACACTTTAAGCACCTTTTAAACATTTTAACGTTTTAGCATTTCATTAAGCAGGAGGAACTTTTATTTTGCATTTTTTAAACATAATAATTACCCTAGGTTTGGCAGGACAACCGCAAGTTAGCGGATCTTAGAGGGTGCCTAACCCCTTCCCTCTAGATTAATAAAGAACCCTTACCCGGAATCTCATTAAGTTTAGCAGACCATAAAAATGGAGTTAGTGTTGACTTTAACCTAGTTGACATTTAGGTGTCCTAATTCACCCAATTAATTAGGTGGCGACTCCGCGAACCCTTTAGCATTTTTGCGCTTTTAGCATCCTTTTAGCATTTTTTTTAATCTTTTAGCACCTTTAAGCATCTTCCAACATTTTAAAACCTTTTTAACTATTTAGCATTTTATTTATTTTCTAACACATTGCATTTTGAGCAGGGTTCGCTATTTAACAAATGCCGCGGCCGAAAAGGGGCGCGACAGAAATGGCGACTCTGCTGGGGAATTTAGGTTCTTAACCACAACAGACCTAGGGTTATTACTTGACAATTATTTTGCATTTAATTTTTGTGTGTTGTATTTTGTTTATTTTTGCTACTTGCTTTACTGCTTTCCTTAAACTGGCATTCCGCTCATATTTCTTCCATTCTGGAAAATTCACACAATCACACACTCACACGCGGGTGTGCTTCGCGCACCTGCAAATTTCTTTCAAACACCCACATTTAAGAGAGTTGGTATTCTGCGCGGAGAATCCGGTCCAACCGGTGGTCGCGTAGCCTTCTCACTCGAGTTGTCATTCGCCGAACCTTGCGTCTAGAAAAAGCCAAATCTTAGAAACTTAAGATAGAGCTATACCACCCTTATTTTAGGGCATGCATACATTTACCTTAGGTGGGTCGGTCCTTGGCATTGACACCACAATTAAGAAGACACCAAACTTGTCGACGGGTTTCTCAACCCAACGACCAACCAGCATATTATGTGTAGCGTGACAATGACAGACAAATCCAAGCCCAATCATGACATGCTGAAATTGGAAAAAGTGCACCGTCATTTGGTCGCCATTTCCAACAAAGGCATTATAGTTGGACGACTTGGACAAATCCGTCATAATCTCGCATAAGTGACGTTTAGGCTTACCTCGGCAAGAGGTCCTCGCATGTTAGGAAACATTTGAATGTGCTATGTGCAATATATCCGCTACATACCGCAAATTATGTGCTTTATGCTAACACCGCTTGTTGCATTTTTAGAAAGATTTATCATCCTCCCAAAGGTCGATTTGTATTTGACTAAGCAATGGCAGAGCATCAATACTTCACAAAACCAAAGGCACGGTCCGACATGGCCGATTCAAGGGCATCGGCGGAACGAGTGGAACTCGTCTTGGTTCCTATAGGAAAGCAGGGTCTCGAAAGAAAAGCAGCATAGATCCGATCGAGCACCTCGCAACCCTACAGGCAAATCAGAAGGCCCAGAAACATCACTACATACAAGCAACTACATTGAGACCCACGTTAGGCCAGACACCCTTTTCAAAACTGGGACCGTAGAAACTGCGAGGATTGCAAGTCCAAACAGGCACGCGGATATCAAGGACAAGGCGGCGAAGTCGAATCTGATCGACCCCCAAAACTCACAAATTTTCTTTGGCGCAGTTCTTCATATTAATGTAGCGAGAAAGTGCAATAGCCAAAGCAAAATACGGCGAAAAGTTTCTTCAGTATTGGCGAAGCGGCAAAGCAAATGCGAGGATGACAACAATCCAAAGTCCGCAGCAAAGCGAAGCAGCAGAAGGGCATCAACAATCGACAATCAAAGTTCGAGTTCGCAACAAAACCTAGCGCGTCAACTCGGGCATAAAGTCAAACTTGCAACCCGCGCATCGCACACAACAAAGGCATCATAACAATTCGTCAGTTGCAGTGCAAGGGCAACATCTCAGTATTCGTCAGGCATAATCAGGGATGACATCTCTACCCATAAAATTGCACTTCTCACATATTTATCATTCTGTTTAAACAGGTATACACTAACGTTTTCTCAAGCTTAGCTTGCAGGAGCATTTATTCTATAGGAAGCGGCAACACGCCCGTGCAACGACGTTATCGACATCGTCCACGCAACGACGCCAGCGGAACGCCCGGCCAGCGCGTAACGACGCGTGATCGTGAAGTCCACGCAACGACGCCAGCAGCAATACGTCCATACAACGACGTTATCAGCACAGCAAGTCCACGCAACGACGCGCCCGGCGAATACGTCCAGCGGCGACGTTATCGGCCGGCAAGTCTACGGCGACGCCCGGCGGAACACGCCCAGCAACGGCGTTATCGGCCGCAACAAGTCTACGCAACGACGCCAAGAACAACACGCGTCCAGTAACGACGGCGTTATCGACAAAGAAGTCTACGCAACGACGCCCGGCGAACATCGCCCAGTAACGACGGCGTTATCGGCCGCGGCAAGTCTACGCAACGCCCGGAAAGAACACGCCCAGAAACGGCGTTATCGACGCGGCAAGTCTACGCAACGACGCCGGCAGAACACATCCAGTAACGACGGCGTTATCGGCCGCGGCAAGTCTACGCAACGACGCCAAGAAGAACACGCCCAGCGACGGCGTTATCGGACAAAGCAAGTCTACGCAACGACGCCAAAGCAACACGCCCAGTAACGACGGCGTTATCGGACAAAGAAGTCTACGCAACGACGCCATCATCAAGATATCACATCTGCGAGGGCGATTTTCTCGTTCTCAAAATTGCATTTCTCTCATTCATGCTTTATTCGTCTTAGCGCTTATGCACTAACTCTTTCTTGAGCTTTAGTCTACAGTACATTTGCGGCAGGCGACATATCCGCGTTCACAATCGCAACACGTGCGTGCAAGGGCGAAAAATCACAGCGGCGTTGCGATCGCATCAACACAGCAGGCATCACATTTTGCAGGATAACCTTTTCTACTCACAGTTACATTGTTTTTAAAATTATGCATCATCATTTTGCCTTAACAGTTATGCACTAACCGTTTGTTCAAGTCTTAGCATGCAGGAGCAGGAGCACAACGTGGATTTTCTCTTACAGCGAACCGGGGCAATCTGTTGGGGGGCCAACCTTCCCAACGATTGGCAGAAGCGGCCTCAAGCGTCGGTCCACTCGCTCCACATCACCGTAGAACCCAAAGATCACAAGCCATAGCGACACGCGTGTTCAAGCCAGTTATTTTCTTTTACTTTTTGCACCATAACCCAGTGTCATCATAACTCGACACTGGGACAACTTTAAGTCCGCGTTAGCCCGCCTTGGTGTTTTGACCATGGTAACCCAGTGTCGTCATAACTCGACACTGGGACAGCTTTGAGTCCGCCTTAGCCCGCCCTGGTGTTTCGACCATGGTAACCCAGTGTCGTCATAACTCGACACTGGGACAGATTTTGATTTTTTGCGTCAGCCTTGTCCACTTGCCCAGCATTTTTTGCAATTCTGAAGATCGAGACAAAATTGGCTATGAGTCAACGTCTTTGTCCGAAGATTCTTCCATCATCTCCATACAAAGAGGACAAATTGGCGCTGATTTTGACCTCCCGGCTACCATTAACCATAAAATTAGACTAATTTTGTAAAATAATTTTTTAGGATTTTTATAATAAAATGCAACAATAAAACATAAATACAGGCATAAATAAACAATTTACTAATGGCATCGCGTCTTACGTAGATTTTTAAGCACTTAGAGTCTCGCGCCCGCATTTATTAACTTTAAGCTTTGTCGTAATTCTTAAATAATTAATAAATGCATAAAATAAATAATTTAGCGATAACGTCGTGTCAGGTAGCATAGCCGCATTTATTAGTAATCATTTGTAATTTAAAATCAATTTTAATCTGATATATGCATTTAATAGCACCGCATTTATAAAGCTTTAAACAATTCCTAAATATCATACTTGCAGTTAGCATTTAAATAATTTAATCTAAACTCAATTCAATTTTAATTTAACTTCGCAATAATGCATAATAATAAGTTTTTAAATAATAGCGCCGCATTCTAAAATATTAAAGCATTAATTAATTAGCACACCCGCATTTATTATTGTAATAATCTCTTAGACTAATAAAACACCTAAAATAATTTAATTTATCATTAATTAATACACCTAGAATTAAAACACAACATAAAAACTCTACCTAAATTAATTAACTAGCCTAAAAACTAATTAAACACCTAAAATTAAATACCTAATTAAAATCACCCTTAATTCGCCCAGCCCAAGCCCAACCCGCAAGCCCACGTTTTTCCCTTAACCAGCAGCCCACTATAGGGGACCTCACTTCATCTTCAACGCAGCCTTCAAGAACAAACCCTTCACTTTCATTTTACCTTCCTCGCCCTCAGCAAAAAACGCAGAACCCTAGAGCTTCTTCAATCGCCGCCCGGATTTCTCGCCGGAGAATCCGGGACTTTCCTTCACCCACGCACCCTGGTCAGCTTTCCTTACCCATGCACCCTCTTTTCAGCCAACGAAATCTTACCTAAAACGTATAAGGAAATCTACAATACGAAATCAGCACCGAATCACACCTAGAAATAGCACGAATCTCTTACGAAATCTCAGCCTTTATTTACTTACCAATTGTAGAACCTAGAGTGAGGCTATTTAAACGACATGCAATAAGGCAGAGCAGAGGATATAGGAGTCGAATTCTGAGGGAGTGAGGGGAGCAGGAAAAACAACATAGCAATTTAGGGAACCGATAGCATCGAAACCCTTAGCAGCAGTCAAACACAGAGGAGAGCAGGGTCAGAAATTGAGGGGAGATCGAACAAGGCAACAGAGGGTCGATCGAAGAGCTCGATTGAGAGACACAAAGCATCACTAGCATAGACGAAATAGGTAGTTCAAATCTCCTTATTTCAATTCCAACCAAAAATCGTGAACAAACGATCGACTGTCATTCGCATAAAACCTAAACGTCGATTGGAAGCGACTTGATACGCTGCCCCGGCTCGCTGTCCGGAGAAGGTAATTCACTTTCCTGTCGAATTTCAGTCCTTTATGTGAATTGGTGCATTTTCTGTTATGTATTTCCAGATTGTATTTGTTTATGTGTTTATGTTAATACTGGCATTCATGGCATGTTAGTATGTTTGTCCTTTTAAACCAATGTAGAATGTGTTTAGTTTAGTATTGATGATTGTTTGGATCTATTGTGTTGGGTGTTAGCGAATCAAGGCCCTGTTGGCATTTACTGTTATAATATAAATCTTATTAGTTTTTGAATAATATGGAAATTGTCTGAATAGGAATGAAAGACCTGAGGCAGTAGGCAATAAACTGCCCCTCTATGGTGGAAATAAGTATTATTATATGGTGTATGTACTTGTCGAGGTATATTTCATAACATGTTTAGCTAACAGTTTTTTTTGGTTGTTTTTGTTGTTTGCTAAGAATTTGCTCTCTTCCTTGTATTGCTCTACTGTTAAGTCACCATGACTAACCCTTCTTTTCTAAATAATTGTTTTGAAATATGTCTGTTTTGTGTTGGCTTATCTTATCTTGTGATTGGATCTGTTTTCTGTTTGTACAAGATGATCAGTCCTAGTTCATTCAAACGTCTCCTTAATCACGTCATTTATCTCAAAAGATTAGTATACCTTTGATCAACATACTACATTTAGATATACTTAGCTGTTGGTCAGATAATATCGATGTTTGGTTGACTAATTCTTAGTTGATGTTGGAGCATTAATTTTGTCTATTTATGTTTCGCCTTAATAAGGAAATTGTAAGAGAAATGAGATTAGTAAAATGGACATACCTTGCATACCGTAAACAAAGACAACACTTAAATTTGTGGCTTAGTCTTTCCGGGAATAGATAGATGATATAGTGCGAGTTAGCAATTGCATGTATCTTGCGTATTTTCATTATTTTTTTGTGAAACTGCTGATGTATGTCCCTAGCATGTCTCTCATATGTTTATTGAAATGCTCCTTTAGATCACTTGTGGTAAGCCCATTTGGTTTGTGTAGTTCATTTGTCTACATGATTGCATCATTATGTCAAATCTGATGTCATTTAAGTATGTGATCAATTTGATAAGTGTCATCTAGGTCTTAGGATCAACACATGTTGTCGTTGACATATCTTCAAATGTGAGAGTTTGTCTGCAAAGCCGTTTTGAATCATGAAAGGTGTTATGATAGATATCCGACAGATTGGTTTGGTCATATATATATCATAGTCTATTTCTGTTAATTATCTGTTTTGCTTCAAGGGATTCTAGTTATGTTTGTGAATTCTGAAAATATATATCTCTAGTCTTGGAGTCTATTCTACTTTTACGTCATGTACTCGGAAATATGAAGCTCAATTAAGTGAACTATTGTTACTTGAAATCATGTATAAACCCTTGAAGATGTGAAATGTCATGTTTAGTTTTTCTATGGTTTAGTTAGCTTGTTTAGTTGGCCATTACCCTTGTGTGTTGATTATTTATGTGATTAGATGATTAAGTGTCTAATGTGTTAGTTTTATAATTGGACTTATGCATGTATAGACCATCTAATTTCTTTAATAGCCAGTTTAAGGTTCACTGATCATATATGACCTGTTTGAAGTAATTACCATGTTGCTCATAGTTTATTTTAACCATGTCTCATGAAGGGTATGTTTAGTTGGGTGTCTTAAACCTGTCCATGTTCTTCCCGACTGATAGGATAGATACCGTAGTCAGTAGCTTGTTTGTTCCAGTCACTTGGGCCGCCTTAAGGAAGACAAATAAGATGTGAGGGAATCGCGCTTGCTTGAATGCAGAATCTGGACCGAGGAATGGAAGGGAATAGTGGAGTTTTGATTATTTCAAACAATTAAAAAAATGACATTCGTGCTTGAGACCAATTTTCTTCATTTTGGCATCCGCTGAGTACTTACGCATACTCGTTGGTTCCTCTAACATGCTTACACGCTTTGCTAGTGATCCTCCCTGTTTTTTATGGATATTGGGCTTGAGATGCATTATGCTCACTTATTGATTGAGCTTGTTGCTTGCTTGTTCTTGTTTTACGCCCATTGCCGTCTAACTACGCCTATGGCCCCCGCATACACCATGCTGCGTCGTTTCCCCTGTCTGCAACTTGGACCAGTCCCCATTTGGTACTTATCTTTGCGTTGTCATTAGTCCATTGCGTATGCCCTCTGTAAAAATCTGAAAGCTAACATTCTATTGTTGTTTGTTGCGGCCAGTTACCAAGGCCTAATTTGGGCTGAATAACGTTGGGCCCTTGGTCAACTTCTATCATCTTAGAGATTAATTTAATTAAATATTAGCTAGAATATGCACACGTTCACTTATATTGTTTGGACATATACTAATCCTTGTCTTTCTTTATTTTTACATGGCACGCATCGGAGCAAAATAAAGAGTCTCACGGCGAGACTCATCGCAAGTCATTTCAAATGGCAACCCGCATCCGCGTTCGCATTCCCGCTTCAGAAACTCCTAGAAAAACAAATAGGACGGAGTCATCCGCTCCAATCCCTTCACTCTCTTAACTTTCTTGCCTCATTTTATGCCTTTATTTGTTTATTGTAATTTTATTATTTAATTTTGTAATTAATAGGATATCTAGAATAATTAGCCTTTAAACATATAAGTGGGGAGGTAATTTAAAGTTCATCGCTTAACTTACTTGCCTTTTAGGACTGTTGAGCATGTCTAAATTCTGCAAAAATGATTTAACTTGCGTCATAAAACCAACATTTTGTTTCTTACTAAAATACATAACATTTTTCCCCTAAACTCTCAAAAAATCATCTTAAGCACTTTTTACTACACGCAGGTTAAGCAAGATTAATAACATTTGCATGAACACATAATTAGTCCATAAAGCACCCTCTTAGCATTCCTTAACATTTTAAGCACCTCTTAGCACCTTTAGCACCCTTCTAGCATTTAATAGTCTTTAGTATTTTAAGCACTTTTAAACATTTAGCATTTGCCTCTTTATTTATTTATAACACCTTTTATCCTTTTACACTTTAAGCACCTTTTAAACATTTTAACGTTTTAGCATTTCATTAAGCAGGAGGAGCTTTTATTTTGCATTTTTTAAACATAATAATTACCCTAGGTTTGGCAGGACAACCGCAAGTTAGCGGATCTTAGAGGGTGCCTAACCCCTTCCCTCTAGATTAATAAAGAACCCTTACCCGGAATCTCATTAAGTTTAGCAGACCATAAAAATGGAGTTAGTGTTGACTTTAACCTAGTTGACATTTAGGTGTCCTAATTCACCCAATTAATTAGGTGGCGACTCCGCGAACCCTTTAGCATTTTTGCGCTTTTAGCATCCTTTTAGCATTTTTTTTAATCTTTTAGCACCTTTAAGCATCTTCCAACATTTTAAAACCTTTTTAACTATTTAGCATTTTATTTATTTTCTAACACATTGCATTTTGAGCAGGGTTCGCTATTTAACAAATGCCGCGGCCGAAAAAGGGCGCGACAACACACTTAGCCTAAAGTAGTATAACAACATCTAGTCGCTACCCAAGCTTATAGTTCAAACAATTGTAATGAAGATGTTGTATTTGTCTTTTTAGATTTTTTAACTTTAGGCTGAAGTCATCTGCGACTTCACTTTTGTTTGTAATTTCTTTTTCCGCATTTATTTCTCAATCTTGTAAAAAGAAATTCATTTGTAATTGTATATAATATATACAATACTTTGGTCATCGACCATCAAAGGATATATTTATATAAACCCTTGAAAATATAAACTTTATGTCTATTTACTTTTCAACTGCGTTTACTCTATAAAGGTTTATAACTGTTTTATCACAATGTTGCCTCAGATGTTGACACAACATTGAAGGCAACATCCAAAAACTGTTTTTGTTGTTCTAGCTTTTACGGTTTTATTCTTACATATTCTTGCTTATCCGTAGTCCCGGATCCAACAAGTGGTATCAGAGTCAACACTTGATACAATAAGTGTTTGATTCTGAATATTACGGCTATGGACTCAGCTATACAAAACGTTGGTAGACTTTCAATTCTTGACGGAACAAACTATGCCTATTGGAAAATTCGACTATGTTCGCACATCAAATCTATTGATGTTCGAGCATGGAGATCAGTTTCCAAAGGCTATGTGATTCCCAAGTACCCAGCAGATGAGGATGGTGATGTACTCACCAAACCCGAATCTGAATGGACCGCGGAAGAGATCAACAACGAGCTTTAATGAAAAGGCCCTAAATGC
Source organism: Przewalskia tangutica (assembly GCA_029844215.1). Lineage (NCBI taxonomy): Eukaryota > Viridiplantae > Streptophyta > Magnoliopsida > Solanales > Solanaceae > Przewalskia > Przewalskia tangutica. The sequence continues at coordinate 115,006,266 of CM056727.1, forward strand.
TATATTTGGATGGGTAAATCTCTATATGTTTAAACTCATCCAGAATTGTACAATGGCCAAGGACGCTTAGGAGACCTTACAAACTCATTGTGAAGGTACCTCGAGTGTTCGACGTACAAAGCTTCGCATGATTTTGAGCCAATACGAACGCTTAAGGATGGAAGAATTTGAAGACATAAAATCTATTTTGAAAAGTTAATTGACATTGCTAATCAGTGTTAAGTGCTTGGTTCTCCTTTAACCAACACAAAACTTGTGGATAAAGCTCTCAGATCTCTTTCTGAAAGATTTAATACTAAGATTTGTGCTATTGAAGAGGCCCATAATCTTGCTACTATGGATCTTCATGCCTTGATGAGCATCTTTCAAACATATGAGATGAACATGAAGAGCCAAAGAGATCTATATAAAGACAAGACTTTGGCACTCCAATGACAAACCTCGGAAGCAGAATTGGAAACCGAGGAAGAAAACCTGGAGGAACTGGGAAGTGGTGCAATCGTTGCCTTACTCACTCGTCGATTAAATTCGATGGTGAGAAAGATCAACAATGATCACAATACACTACAAGAAAAACACCCTACGATGACGGTTTTTAACCGTCATCTGACCCCTAAGATGACAGTTCCTATAAGTGTCATATTTGCCACTGTCACAAAAGGATGACGGTTCGTTGTGTGACAATTTTTATCCGTCACACAATTGTCACAAAAGGATGACGGTTATTACCCCGTCACACAAAGGTCACACTACATGTGACGGTTTTTACCCGTCACACAATTGTCACTTAAATTTAAATTTTGATTAAATTTCTATTAAAATAATAATTTATTTTAATATAGCGGGAAAATTAAATTTGGCGGTTTTTTTTGGAATTTAATTTCAATATTGCAAATTGAAATTACAACAATGAAATGGACTAATAATTTAAATAACACCAAACATATACATTAAATAGCTAGAATTTGTACAAAATGTTCCCAAAATGACAGTTTCCCAAAATAGCTAGAACTTAAAAACTGACAGTTTCTCTAGAAAACCATTCAACATACAGAGAGATGCAACTACTCAAACCATAGAGGCTTGCTATGATATACCTAATCCTCTCTTGATTGGGAGCTTGTAAGTCAGTAAGGCAGCCAACCAACACAATGCCAATTGCGTTAGAGTACTTCAAAATCTCCTCTCGTTCTTCCTGTCATAGGTAGTGAGAAAATTTAGACAACATACAAGCAAACAAAGGTTGTCGAAACTGATTCCAAATACTAGCAATGTCTACAATACAATACAATACAATACAATACAATACAATACAATACAATACAATACAATACAATACAATACGATACATTATGAAATGATATGTAACAACCGTAACACCTCACACTATTGGATATCAAGTGATACAATAGTTTCAAACAAGCAAGACACACACCCTTTAGAAAAGGTCTGTCATTCTTATTGAATTTCAGAACATCAAAGTAAAATTCATATACCTATTAGTAAATGCATTCATTTGTGAATCTGAAAGTAATTTGACAGTGCCTGTTGTACCAAAACGTCTACCTGCTCCTGGAATGACTCTTGATGGTGATAAGATTTCTGCAAAAGAAAAGTTGTATGCATCTGTTCCCAGCCGACTTTGCAACCACCCCCTGCCTCCGGAGAAGCCATCAGTCATGATCGAGCAGTTCTTGAAGCCAAAGCTCGTCAGTGATTTAGCAACTGTTTTAGCTGAATCAGAGTACCTGAAAAGTTTTGAGAGAATATCATTGATAACTAAAATTATACAAAGATGCACATAGACTATAAGACCAGAAGGGTATTAAGTGTGAAGCTCAAGAAGATAAAAGAAAATTTAGAAAAACTCACGAGTCCATTATCACAATGTTAGACCCCTTGTTGATTTTCTTGAGGAATGATATCTTCAGCGCCACCATTTCAGCTTCCACCTTCTTTGGATTTCTCACGAGATTCCTTACTTTACTCGGTAAATCTTCCAAACTAAAATATACCAGGAGAACATATGCATAAGTGTAAACACACATATCTGAAGGCTTTTTTCATATTTTCCCTAAGAGGTTTCTTCCTCAATACCTTGTCAGAGTTAAAAGATTGCATGTAAACATAAAAACAAGGTTAAAGTTATGTATCCTGGACCTGGTTAACTTTACACTAGTACAAAAAGTCAATTTACCTCCAGAAAACAATTCATTATGTTTTCTACGTTTCTTAGACGATAGCAATACTACTAAGCAAGAATGTAAACTTGAAAACCCCAACTTACGGGAGAGGAATCATCTTGTTTTTAGCACTAGATGGAAGATGAGGAATTCCAGCCTTATCTTTGTCCTTCTCAGTTCTAATATCAATCAAGACATAATTATTAGAACACATCATGTCCAGTGTTTGAGCAGGAGTTAGTTCACCTAGAAATGACATTCCAAACCACACAACAAGAAAAGAGTTAGAGAGAAGTTTCTCTCACTAAGTGAAAACGCTCTCAACGTTTTCCTTGGTTGCTCCTTTCGGTTCGTCCCTCTCTTTCTAAAATTCACCACTGTTTCTTCACTAATCGAAGCTTAGTGTTCCTGACATGAAAAAGACAAAGCGTTATACTCGCTCTAGCAATGATTCCGGGGGTTCCGGAGGATCTATGAAGTATAAATCCAAGAAAAAGAACGGTGGAAGCCCAACCATTGTTAAGGAAAACTTAATGCCGGCAATTTCGGATCCCACGGTGTTAGTGTACGTTCCGCCTGATATGCGCATTCCACTTGAACATGTGGTAGATGATATTACGCTGCAAAGGATACATGAATGGGGAAAAAGTATAGAAGTCGATAGCTTGGATAAAAGTAAGTTCGAAGGTGGAGAGTTTCATGTCCCCTTAGACATCAATCCGGGAATGACTACTCCAAATACTACTCCAGAAGTGGAAACGAAGGATGCTCATAACACTGTCTGCAAGCCTATTGGAAAAGCCTCTTCCGAATCCCCCGACAATGCTATGGAAATTCGGATAGCCAAAGACACTCCATTCTCTCCTAGAGATGGCGAATCTAACACGGGTCAATTGGTAAGCTCCGGGACCACAACGGAAGAACATGGCAATCACGGAACTAAGGCAATCTCTTCACATCCAGGTAATTTGCTCAGGCAAACCGGAAATGTTAGAGATTCTGGGCCAGGAATTGTAAACGACAGAACAATGCATGATGGTATCCTCGGGTCAAAACCGGGTCAGGTTACAGGTCAAATAGCTAAGGCGGGCCAGGAGGGAGTCCATGAGTCTAAGAGTATTATCGGTACTCGTGGTACAATGCAAGTTGGGAGAACCGAAGGGTCATCTACTCCTAAGGAGCCTAGTACTCGTGGTACAATGCAGGTTGGGAGAACTGAAGGGTCTTCTACTCCCAAGGAGCCTAGTAACTCTCCTAACTTTGTTAGCGCGGGAGCCAAAGGGTCATTTCACTTAATAGGGCAGCATTCTTCGAATTCATTGAGAGTTACTAATGAGACATTCCCCACTTTAACCAGCTTACTTAGCGGACTTCAACAAAAGAATCTCAATAGCTCATTTTCCTTTACTTCTTCCTTGGGTATTGGAAACGTTAATAACAACTCACCTCTCTCCTCTTCTACTTCTTCAATACTTCCCGGAATCCAAGATGACCCTCCCCCACCTCCATCCAAATCATCACTATCACCCGGAATGCATGAAAATTTCCCTACTCTTCCAAATGGCACACGTATCCTATCTCCAGATGCGGGTCCGAGCTCTATCCCCTCTAATCCTATCCCTCAGTCAACTCTACACGGGAGGCTAGCTGACAATATGCCCTCAAAGGAATCTAGAGATCATCATGCGAATCCACCCGTTAATGTAATAAATAACGAATTACCCCCTTATCAACGCAAAGGTTCCATTCCGGCAAAGAAGACCTATGTGGGAGTCTTTGCGGGTACCAGACTTGAAGCAAAGGGAATGAAGTTACAATTTATTGAACAACAAGGAGAGGATGTGGAACTTGAAGCTACAGATGAAGTCCCCTTCATTGAAACCTGGGGATATTGTCTAATTGGGTGCTTCACGGGTCCTTTTCCGGGAAGAGAGGCATTGAATTCTATTGTTAACGGATGGGGAGTAAAGTGTCGTATCATCCCGTATGGCAAAGGATGGACAATCTTCAAATTCATGACAGAGGAAGAACGCACAAATGTACTTCATGAAGGCCCATATATGGTCTTTGGCAAAACTATGATGTTAAAACCTATTGATAAAGGAGTATTACTAACGGATGACTTATTCATGGACATCCCTATCTGGGTCACTTTCCATGACATCCCCCTCTCGGTTTGGAGTGCAACAGGCCTTAGCAAGATTGCTTCGCGTGTGGGGAAGCCTCTATACACGGATCAATTTACTAAGGAGAGGTCTAAAATGAACTATGCAAGAGTCTTGGTGGAAGTAGATGTTAGAAAAGAACCGGTTATGGAGTTTAGAGTTAAACTTCCCGACAATAGAAGGTATATCCAAAAGGTGAAATATGAGAATTACCCAGATTTTTGCTATCATTGTGCATCTTTTGGCCACAACCATTTGAAGTGTAAGAAATTGATGCAAGACACCAACGCTCAAGAAGCCCAGAAAACCCATAATCCATTGGTACCACCTAGAAATGGTGGCGTTTCTACAAGCTCGGGTGTTTCTACTGTTGCGGGTCAAATCGGTCCCTCTTGCCCTGATCCACCACCTCCTCAGCATCCCGTGGGTAGTGAAAGCTTGATGGATATAGAGAATAGTGTGCAAACACTACCCCATATTCCCGGAAGTGTGGGAGAAGCTCTGAATTTTGGAATTCCTCCGATTGCGGGTCAACTTGACTCATCGAGCTTGCGGAAAGCAGAAGAAGGGCCCTCTAACCACCACCCCTTTGCTGGTCTTGCGCATTATGATAGGCTGAGAATTGAGACAAGACAATCTGATGCTAGCACACCAATAGACCCGCAATCTCTACTAGATGAGGTAACTTGTAAGGGTGCTACGGTTGAGTCTAATTATGCAATTCGTTGCATAAATTTTGAACGCGGGGAACATAGTCTGGTTGAGACCTCTGCCTTAACTTCTAACAATAAGGAAGGGGGATGGAAAGAAGTTTCTTCAAGGAAGAGTACGCCAAAGGGTAATAGTATGGTGAAGAACGCGAAGCGCGGAGGTGCTACTAAAACCTCTTTTGTTTCTTAATGAAAGTTCTTTGTTGGAACGTCCGAGGTCTTTGAGGACAAAGAGATAGGGCAGCCACACAAACTCTTGTGTGTAGGCTCGCAAAACAACATGATGTTGCATTGGTTTGTCTAATAGAAACTAAGTTCTCTCGTGCACGGATGAACTCTTTTACATCTCAAAGATTCCTTGCTTGAAAATTTTGCTCTAACATAGATTTCATTGATGGCGGAAGAATGTTAGTACTTTGGGACCCCTCCAGAGTTAGTTGTGATGTGCTTGGAATGGACTCTCAACATATTCATGTCCAAGCACATTGTAATATAACTCAAGTGTCATTTCTTACTACATTTGTGTATCCGGTCTATAGTATTCTGGAAAGAAGAAAGCTTTGGCATCATCTTACCCACTTAGGCACTAGCATTGTCAAGACTTGGTTGATTATTGGAGATTTTAACACTTATTGCTACCCTCATGATAAAGCAGGTGGCCCCCCTCTCACGCCTTATGCACTTAGGGACCTTGGGGAATTCAGAATAGCTCATGGACTTGAGGACACTCCTTCTTCCGATTCCTTCTACACTTGGACGAATGGTTCGATATGGTCCAAGCTAGATAGAGTGTTGATGAATCAACATTGGAGTGATTTGAATCTAGAATGCTCGGCCAACTACTTGCCTATGGAACCAGTCTCGGACCATTGTCCCGTGATAGCTTCGGTAATTGCATCTCCTAATATTGGAAAACGACCTTTCAAGTTTATGAACATGTGGCTCTCGCATCCCGCCTTTGAGAACATCCTGACTTCATGCTGGAGGCAGCGTGTATTAGGATCTGCCCAATTTATATTGGTCACAAAATTGAAGTCTTTGAAGAAGCCATTGCGAGAATTAAACACTAGCGAATTCGGGAGCATCGCACAAAGAGCAAATGCGGCAAACCTGGAATTTAAGGAGGCTATAAATACGCATATGGATGATCCCTTTGATGAAGAATTAAAAGCTAATGTCAAGTCCCTAAGAGCTAGAGCAAACCACCTGCTTGAATCCGAGAGACACTTCATAAGGCAAAAATCGAGACAAAAACACTTGATTGGGAGTGATAGGTGCTCCAAATACTTTCACAGCTTGATCAAGAGGAGTAATGTTAAGAGCTCAATTAACTATCTTGTGAAGGACAACGGAACTACCACAACATCTCCCGGGGAAGTAATAGAGATGCTTGTTGAGTTTTATAAAGAACTTTTAGGCTCATCTCGGCCCGCAACCAACATTGATCCCGCAATACTTGATTGTGGTCCGAAGCTAGGGGAGGATGATGGCCTATTCCTTTTGCATCCTATCTCCCCGAATGAGGTTTGGGATGCTCTTTCCGATATTGGCAATGATAAAGCACCTGGCCCGGATGGATTTTCAGCCGCCTTCTTCAAGAAAAGATGGAGGGATGTGGGACATGATGTAGTGAAGAGTATAGAAGAATTCTTCTCATCCGGAGTTCTATTGAAGCAAGTGAACCATACCATACTTACCCTCATGCCCAAAACTGATCGAGACCCCAAGGTAAGTGACTTTAGGCCTATCGGATTGACCAATGTGGTCTACAAGATCATAACAAAGATTTTAGCTAACCGGATGGCAATGTTTCTTCCTACACTTGTCGATAAATGCCAAGGAGCTTTTGTGAAAGAAAGGAACATGGTGGATAATGTCTTTATTGCCCAAGAACTTGTGAGAGGTTTTAATAGAGCTAGAGTCTCACCGAGGTGTATGCTTATGGTGGATCTACGGAAAGCATTTGATACGGTCTCTTGGAATTTCCTTGAGTCAGTGCTAAGAGGTCTCAAGTTTCTGGACAGATTTGTTAGATGGATTATGGAGTGTGTTAGCTCAACCTCTTTCTCTCTTTCCATCAATGGAGAGTTACATGGTTATTTTGCGGGTAAACGCGACTTAAGGCAAGGTGATCCTATGTCTCCTATGCTCTTTATCCTGTGCATTGAATACCTTTCAAGGATGCTAAAGCAAAAGACTTCGGACAAAGCTTTTTCTTATCACCCTAAGTGCAAGAGGCTAGACATTACTCACCTTGCCTTTGCGGATGACCTCATGCTCTTTGCCAAAGGGGATGTATCTTCGGTTGGTATTCTTATGGAGTGTCTTGAAGAATTGGAGGCGGCTTCTGGGCTTACGCTTAACCCGTCTAAATCTTCCATCTACATAGCAGGAGTGCAAGGTTCAATTCGGGACTTGATCTTGGCTAGAGTTGGTTTCTCGTTAGGAGTTTTTCCCGTGCGGTACTTGGGGGTCCCTTTGTCCCCAATTTCTGTCTCGGTAGAGCAGTTTGCCCCATTCACTAGTGCAATCTCGGGATACATTCAGAAATGGGGACACCACTCACTTTCTTATGCGGGAAAACTGGAACTAATCATCGGTTATTCAGGGTGTCGAGAGCTTTTGGTTTCGGGCACTTCCTATTCACTCTTCAGTTCTCAACAAGGTACGCTCAGCTTGCATCCAGTTCTTATGAGGTGTTAAGCCACCAAGAGTCGCTTGGGATGAGATTTGTGTGCCTCAATCTGAAGGAGGCTTGGGTCTTATGAACATCAAAGTATGGAATCATGCCTTACTCTCCCGGACCATATGGCAAACTCACACTAAGGCGGATACCTTATGGGTTCAATGGATTAATAGCTACTACTTGAGAGGCCAATCAATTTGGGAATATGAGGTACGTGCTAGGGATTCCCCTTTATTCAAGAAACTTTATGGCATTCGCGACACTTTTATAAGCATCTTTGGGAGTCAAGGAAACACAATTGCCGGCTTGGAAAAGTGTTGCACCAATGGAAAATTTGATTCTGGCCTTGTGTATGAGCTCCTGCGCACCCCGCGGGAGCATAAGCTTTGGATGTCTCAAGTTTGGAAAGGCTTCATTCCTCCTAAATTCTCATTCACAGTCTGGCTCACTTGTAGGAAGCGTCTTGCTACCAAAGACACTCTCTCCTATCTAAACTTGGAAGACAAGACTTGCGGGTTCTGCAAGCGTGCTAATGAGACAAGGGCTCACCTCTTCTTTTCTTGCCCCTACACCCACAAGATTTGGAAGCATACAAAAGAATGGTTGGGAATTAGAAGAGAAATGACAACAATTGAAAACGCACTCAAGTGGATCAAGAAAGAGCATCGCGGGACAGGCATCCGATCCAAAGTCATCTTACTTGTCTTTTGCATAGTGGTATATGAGATTTGGAGAACAAGAAATGAATTGCTATTTGCGGGCACTAGCTCAACGGCAGATGAGGTTGTTGCAAAAGTTAAAACAACAACCTATAGAGTTCTTTATGATTTAATCCCCTCTTGTATCGTCACCTCTGAGTGAACGCCCCATCCCTCCTTCATTTCTTATTTTGTGCTACGTTGAGGATTGAGAACCCTCAATGATTGATTGTAGTTCCCAGTTTCTTTTTTAGTAATAATATTTTTATTTACCCGGAAAAAAAAAATGACATTCCAAATCAAACTTCTTTATTCTGAAAATCAATAGAAAAAACTAAAAATGGATAGCTAAGCTACAACAACTAAATAAGCATCAAGATAATGCTATTCAAATAAATTGTGAACACAATCTCCAGTACAATAACGATTTCAGTAACTCAGGACACTATTCTTCGGAAAGAAGGATGTTACAAAAGTTAATAGCTATTAAAATAAACTGTGAACACATTCTCCAGTACGATAACAATTTTAGTCACTCAGGACACTAAGAAGGACGTTACAGAAGTTAATAACCGAATGAACCAAACTACCAAGCCAATCTGATTATACATGGTCTTACTTTGCTTTACAGAAAAAAGAAATGTCAACTTTCTCAATTCCCAAAAATAATAAATTTCAAAATGGCTAGACAGCTAAAATGCAAATAACCTGATATCAAGAGACTGCTAGTCAAATTCTAACTGCAGCAAAACTCATTGTAATAGATGATCGTAAAGAGTCATGTAAAGCTATACTCAGTAATCCATGCTGAGGACAAATGACGTATCGTAAACAATACCAAGTGATATGGATTTGATAACAGATAATCGTCTTCCTGGCCAGATTGACCATTATGAATAAATCCTCCTGATATATCCAAAACAACTTTTAGAATCCGATATGGCCATTATGAATTCTTTGTCATGTCTTTCGGGTTAACCAGCGCCCCAACAACCTTTATGGATCTAATGAACAGAATCTTCAAACCATTCTTAGATTTGTTCGTGATTGTGTTCATAGATGATATCCTAATTTACAGCAAGAGTGTTGAGGAACATGAAGAACATCTGAGGGTAGTGCTTCAAGTCTTAAAATATGAGAAATTATATGCTAAATTTTCAAAGTGTGAATTTTGGTTGGAAAAGGTAGCCTTCTTGGGCCATGTTGTGTCAAGGGATGGAATTATGGTAGACCCCCAAAATATAGAAGTAGTGAAAAACTGGCCAAAACCGACCACTTCGACAGAAGTTAGAAGTTTCTTAGGTTTGACTGACTATTATAGAAGATTTGTAAAAGACTTTTCTAGTCTTGCTGCTCCTTTGACCCAGTTGACTCAGAAAGCGGTTAAGTACCAATGGTCAGAAGTATGTGAACCAAGTTTTCAGAAACTAAAGGAATTGTTGACTACTGCACCAGTCCTAACCTTACCATCGGGACAAGAAGGGTTCACAATCTATTGTGATGCCTCCAGGGTTGGGTTAGGATGTGTTTTGATGCAGTTTGGAAAAGTGATTGTATATGCATCTCGACAATTGAAGATACATGAGAAGAATTATTCAACTCTAAAATATATTAAGATACATGTTAGAATATGAATCGGGTGTTGAAAAGGAATCATGCATTTTTTATTGTTTAAACAACTAGTTGAGTCATGAACTTTACGAAATGTTTTCACTAAGTTATACTTGTTAGAATTGAATGAGATTCGTGTTGTACACCTCTATGTTATGATTAGATCGAGCCAAATAAGGGATAATACGGACTTACGATATATGAGTTTTCTTAGTTTAAAGTTTCTGCCTCGGATTGATCGAAATCCGAAAAGGCAGAACACAAAAACCTAAAACTGTACAAATAGGTTAGGAATATGGAAATTTGTATTAAACAAAAGTTCTAGAGTTTTCTTTTGTTAACATTTTGAGACCTTACGGAGGTCTATCCGACTTACGGGTTGAGAGTTATCGTTGTTTAATGTTTCTGCCCCGGCTTGACTGAAACTCGGGAGGGCAGAACTTTACAACCTGTTTTTACTAGGTTTTACTGGTTAGAATTTGGTGAAATTTGGAAGTGTTATACATATATGCGTGAAGGTCAGACTAAGACAAAGCAGGGATGAATTGGACTTACGGGTTGAGAGTTGTAGTTTAAAGTTTCTGCCTCGGATCTATTGGAATCCGGAAAGGCAGTACATAAAAGGGAAAAACTGTACCAAATGGTATAGACTCTGAATATATGGTTCAGATGGAGACATATAACTCTCTGTTCTCGTCATTTTGAGATTTTACGGGGCTCGAACGGGCTTACGGATTAGAAGTTATGACTATTTAAAAATTAGTCATGTTTAATAAAAAATCTGACGTAGCAAATTTCATGTGACTGTTTTGCAGATAAATTTGTGCTAGTTACCCAAAGTAGTTTCCAATAAAATTTAGTACAGTGTAAGGTCCCCATGTTACCTTCGTTTCAGCATAAGAAACACATTAATTGAAGTTACGGTTGAAGAGTTCAAACCATTACAAGTACGATAGGCAGAATATAAAAAAAGAAGAAAATATTACTTATTTGACCTTCTGAAAATACAAAGTAAATACGTGTTCACAAATTTGTAAATACATTGAATCGGGTTGCACGCCACAACAAATATGTAATGTGAATACGTATTTACAAATATGTAAATGCATTTGTAAATACATTGGGTCGGGTTGCATGCCGCAACAAATATGTAATGTGAATATGTGTTCACAAATATGAAAATGCATTCGTAAATACATTGGATCGGGTTGCACGCCGCAAAAAAAAATGTAAAGTGAATACGTGTTCACAAATACGTAAATACATCGGATCAAGTTGTACGTCGCAATAAATGTAAAAATGCAAAGGGGAATATCTTAACGTGTAATATGGGATAAAGCAAAACATTAGTTAAATTAAGAAATTCCTATAAGGAGTTGAGAGGAGATGTTGCATACTTGTATGATAAAGGTGTTGTAACCTAATATATTTTTGCAACATGCTTATTATGTTATAATGTAATTGTACTTAGAATATTGCGAGGTTACTTTGAATTGCAGGGCGAGGTTCTCACTCAGCCCCGAATGGTAGGGATGACTCTTTATTTAACATGTTTCAGGAAAGCGTGATAGAGGAAAGACTCCACCTCAAGGTTAGTGATCGTCCCGCAGCCTCTTTGTCGTATCAAATCCATTGCTTCATACTTGGTACTTGTCATGTTTAGTATGTAGTTGAAAGGTTTAGATTCAGTATCTCGGGAAATGCCCGTGTGAGATTGTATCATTTCAAACTTGGAATAATCACTCTCATTATGTGTAGGTAGAAACGGTATTTGCATGAGCATGGGATCACATTATGTTTTAATAAAATTCATAAACAGATTTCTCTACTTCCATTGTTATTACTAGTTCCGCATTTAAATACACGTCTAAATTTTAAAATAAAGAGTATTAGATGGTGCTCCTGGAGAGGACTAATTATCCAGGTGACATCACGTTCTAAGCAAAGACTTGAGAAAAGTCGGAGAGTGACAAAAAGGTTTGAAAAGGAATGGGTACCCAAACTGAATCTGAAATGTAATGTGTGCATAACCGCTTTGCGTACTAACATTACATGTTCTTGCTATTTCGATAGTGGCTGCTCACGTCATACGAAAGGTACCAAGAGTCTATTAAAGGAGTATAGAGCATTCAACGGAGGGTACGTGATCTTTGGAGGAGGAAGTAAGAGTAAGATTATTGGTAAAGGAACTCTTAATGTTCCGGATGTACCTGTCTTGAAAAATGGTTTTCATGTAGAAGGTTTGGTTGCTAATCTTCTTAGCATAAGCCAACTATGTGATGATGATCTCGAGGTGAAATTCAACAAGCTTGGATGCAAGGTTACAAATTCTGTAAATAAGTGTGTCATGTCAGGAACCCGAACTGGAGATAATTGCTATCTAGTCGGTGGACAAGAATTTTGCAATTCGGCGAAGGTATGTGACTTGACACTTTGGCACCAGAAGTTGGGACATGTCAACTACAGCACCTTGGAGAAGTTGATCTCATTTGAAGTTGTCAGAGGCATTCCCAGACTGGATCCAAAAGATAAAACACTGTGCGAAGATTGTGTTATACCCCGTTTTTCCAGAGTATGTACGTATGGACGTACGTACGAAATTTGAGCCTTAAGATAGGCATTGGATTCGAAATTTGGGCACAAGTGCCGATTAGAGTCGTTTTTAAAGCGTTTCCACACTTTCGTAGGAAAATTCGGCTATGTCATTTATATTTTGCGGATTTTTCCGAGAGGCGAAACATTTTGGACCAACGGGAGGGTGACATGTGTCACCTCACATCGAGGCAAATAGGTTGGCTTGGACGATTTGGGCGTCCAAGAGCCTTGGTTGGCCTTGGCCGATTGGCTCCCTCTTTTGTGCCTTGCTTTGTGGCTTGTTTTGTGGAGTGTTTTGTGGAGTGTTTTGTGGGTGCACTTGGCTTGATCTTGGCCTTACACTTGCCTTGCACATGGCTTGATCTTGGCCATTGGTTGGCTTTTGGTTTTGCTATAAATACCCCCTAAGCTTGAAGACTTTCTTCATCCAAAAACTTGAGCAATCTAACTAAGTCTCAAAATACTCCCTCTCCCTTGAGCTTTCGTCCGCCACACTACCCCCAGAAGCCTTGGCGAGAGGTCTACCCCCTAGCCTAGTTGTTTCGTATAATACCCTTTTGTGGTATAGAAATACTCTCAGTATTGTTATAATGCCCAAAATACTTTAGCCAAATACCTTGTTGTACTTTCCAAAGTACCACTTTTTACAAAGCCAGAAAATACTATTATACTTCCTCATACAAAAACGAAACCCTAAGTAAATCTTCACCGTAGTTGAAGTCATAAGTAGAAGTTGGTTAGAACTTCTAAGGGTTGGTTGGAGCAGTTGGGCGCCGGAGTAGGAGCTAAGCGTTGTTCAGATCGGCATATAAACTCGGATAATTTTGGGCTTATCGAGGTAAACATTCTTGACCTTACATTTGTAATTGGAAATTACATGTTGTAGGAGTATATAGTTAAGTATACTATATATAGAATCGAACATAGTTGTGCGGCAATGTCATTGACTTAAGCTGAATAATACTTACTGCAATGTCTTGCGACTTAAGCTGAGTTTAAAGAAAGCGAATCGTAATTACATAGGGGTGTATTACGATGAACTTGTGTAACTTTCTTGGGTAGTAGAATTGTACACGCCAGGTTAGGCGTGTTAACCCCCGCAGTTGGCTTGGTGGCGGCCTCGATAGAGGAGGAGTTTCTGTTGTTGGGAGGAGAGTCTGCGAATTTTACGTAGAAAGATAGAAACTTGTGTTTTGGGGTTAATGAGCGTTTGTGACCTTTATAGGTGAAGTACTAAGAGTAGCGTATTCTACTACTCGAGTGGAAAGAGCTAGCAAGGTTGTAGTACTTGGAGCTTTTTGCTTATTGTCGATAAATCGTCGCGAGGTATGTGAACCTCTTCCTATCTCTTCTAGCATGATATGTGTGAACTATGTAGTACGGTGAGCGTCATGTGCTAAATGTATTTGATTGATTTAAAACATAAAGTGTTATAACGGCTTTATGGGAAGTTGGTTATAATAGCTTTATGTGGATAAGCACATACTTTGTGGTTTTAAAAGGTAATCGATTTGAATAATTAAGCGGCTTGATATGTGTTAATAAAGAACTTGAAGAATTTCAAAGATTTATGAATCGTTTTGAAAGAATGAGTATTACTTGGGTTTTGAAAGCTTAAGAGTTATACTAGCTTTATGGGAAGTTAGGTATAACGGCTTAAGAATGTTTCTTGATTTGAAATCGAATGTGTATCGACAAACCACTGCAGCGTTAATAAAAGGAAAATGTATTGACTAAAGAAGTATTATTAAAACCAGTAGAAACCTCCATCTGCATAGAAGCTAAGATGAGACAAAATGATATTACATTTCCTAGATCATGGCTGCTTAATAAGATTGATTATAAACAAGAATAACCTACTCACTTATAAGACATAGGTTTCTCAAAACGTTTAAAGGAGAATTATGTTTTAAAGGATTTAAAACTATGAACTCTGAAACCTTTTCTAAAATGAGAAACTTGAGCATTGAAATTAGGCAAACTTGAGCGTTTGGAAAATAAGGTTGTCACTTGATCTTACAAAGGAAAGCATTTTGGTTTACTTAACAATGTTAGTCACTCAAATTTTATACTACGTGTATCGGGTGACCTTTGTAAAAGAAATGGATCTTAAAAGGAATTTAACGGACGTAGTACTTTAAGGTTAAAATCCGGACTTTGATATAAAATGAAAGTACCTTGAGTCGTGTGTAACTTGCTTATACTTGTTGTTATGAAACTTGACCATGTTACGTGTGATAGCCTTGTTGTGTAAATCGTGTCCTACTCGACTCTGGTTCATCCGAATGTATATCACTTGACTCTGGTTCATCCGGAAATGTGTTTCACTTGATTCTGGGTTCATCCGGAATGTATTTCACTTGAGGACCGGTTCATCCGGAATGTATTTCACTTGAGGACCGGTTCATCCGGAATGTATTTCACTTGACTCACGGTTCATCCGGAATGTATTCCACCCTTTTCTATATTGGGTCCATAAGATGGGCGAGACACGTTATCGTATCACATGATTTATACCTAGGCTGGCGGTGAGGAAGGAGTTCGGGCATGAGGATGACTTTTAGGGCGTGAGTCACGACTTGACATATCGCTCTTATGTTGTGAATCGTAGTTTGGTTATCATATCGTCTCGCCTTATAGACTATTATGATTTCATTTCTGATATTTCTGATTTCACATACTTGGTACTGTTATCGACCTCGCCCGAGTGCGTCATCTGCGAGTAAAAGGTACATCATTTGTCGATCCGCTTTTAGGATCACCTTCGGCGTATTGAGAAGCTCAGTTCCTTGGAGGCTTATCTTTTGGTATGTTACCACGAGTGCGTAGATTCTTATACATTCGAGGTATGGCGGGCCTGTCCGTCATACATTGTTGTAAAATCTTAAGTGCATGCTTTTGTGGCGGGGTTTGTAAAAAGGATAAGCTCGGTATTTATGTATATATGATGAAGGCAAGCTGTTTTGGTTGCTTTGTTTATTTATCTTTTCTCTTAATTCATGTTCATGTTTTTATTTCACTGATTTTCTCGATGTTGTATCACTAGGGTGCCCGGTAGGCACGATCCACGGGCAGGTTGGGTCGTGACAAAAGTGGTATCGAGCGATTAGTCCTCGGAAAGTGTCTGAACCGTGTCTAGTAGAGTCTTGATTATCGGTGTGTTGTGCACCACATCTATAATCGAGAGGCTATAGGACATTTAGGATTGGTTTCCATTCTTCTCATTACGAGATCGTGCCACAGAAATGTGTGATAAGTTGGGCCCTACGACGTATTCCTTTCTTTTACGATTATGCCTCGCGTAAGGCAACCTGCACCCGGATGGGCAATGCGATTGAGGAGCTGTTAGTGAGATCTGAGAGAATGCGAGGCACGAGCCGGTCGATACACGAGGCGATGCCGACGGTGGGTTTCGCGACGCTTGGCCGGTGAGTTTAGAGCAGCGGTGGCTGCTGAGACTCTGATACTGAGCCTCGGTCCGCGGCACAGGCCGATGAGATGGGTGCGAGAGATGGCGATTCTGGCGGTCGTGGCGAATATGAGATAATTTGGATCACGCGATTCCGGCCCGATAGCACCGTAGTACACCCCGGCGAGCGGTTTGAGGCTACGTGACTTTACGAGTTGTAGCGCTGATGTTCCATGGATCGAGGCGAGGCGACCCTCGGGAGTTTATCAAGCGGCCTGGCGGATTATGAGGTGATCGAGCCTCGAGGCGCAGTCGGTGGTATTGAGTTCGCATCACCGCGTAATCTGCGATTGGTAGTTTGATTCGTGAGGCTGTCGGGAAGAGCATGCACTTCAGATTTGGGACGAGTTCTCGAGGCATTTCTTGCACATTTCTTGCCCGCGGATGAGGAGGCTCGGTAAGCAGATTTTTGACGTTGAGGCAGGGCGGGCGGGCGGTTAGAAGTACAATGTGGAGTTCGACTCATTAGCTCGGTATGTTCCATTGTGGTAGGCGATATGGAGGGCCAGTACACCGCTACGTCACCGGCTGGGCGATTACTTGGCGAGGCTTATGCAGGTGTAGCTCTTGTAGGGCATGGACATTGCCGCGTCTGGCTCATGCACTAGGATGTGAGGCACGGAGAGGTCGAGCGAATGGCCGAGATCAGCGAAGAGGCGAGCAGCGGTCGCTGGTAACTTCGAGGCGGACCGCCTCGTGATCTAGTTATGTACCTCCGCGACAGAGTGGTCCCCGCGATCTTGGGGCGTTCGAGGTATTCGGAGCTGGTCGAGCTCGGGGCTTAGTTCGGTATACGTGAGTGCTAGCTTGGGATTCATGTCCCCCTCGGTGTGCGCGATGTGGCAAACATCATCGGGAATGTCGTCTTTTTCGGTGCTTGTTTCACTGCGGCCGTCGAGGGCCATGTGACGAAGCGTGCTTATAGGAGAATGCCGCGGCGGCGCGCGACCTACGGATCGATGGCGAGTTCATCGCCCTACGATTATGCGCCTGCAGTAAGACTTATGATTAGAGTGGAGCGGTAGCTTAGGGTATATCCTTAACCTACAGAGACTTGTATGTTTTGATGTTATGTTAATGTGTTAAGTGTTATGTTCGGATAGCTTTGTGCTAAAATGTGATTTAGGAACCTGGTTGGGGAAAAAGGGTAAGCCTGGGGGTGAGGAAATGATGAACCTTAGGATATTACAGTTGAGACCTTAGATGTAAGGCCGTCTCGAGTACAATATTTTGCGAGTGATCCTTGTCAGAGTGCATTTTATGCCTAGAATGTGTTGTGTGATTAGTCACAGGTTGGGTAAATGAAAGTGGTATCTTTCATGATGTGATTTAGCAAGATTATTCCGTGTCGGAGCAAGAGTTGGCGCGACATGGGTCGGGTTGGGGCCGTGTTGCGGGCGACCCGCACTGTTCGAGGTGGGGTCGACTCTGGGTGGTCGCCGGTGGTAGGTCACGAGGTGCTAGTCCCAGTTTAGATGACCGTCGTATGAGTTCGTGGTTATGTTCGACGAGCGGATCATGAAGGCGGGAATGGCCTTAAGGAGATTGCGGTTAGTAAGATGACGAGTTGGAGTAGTGACTCCAAAGTTTTGAAGACACAGGCGATGGTCAAGTGTAGTGCATTATCTTGGAAGAGTTCAAGATGTTGAGAAGAGTCTGACGAGTGAGGGTAGAGGCGAGCATGTATTTCGAGCATAGATATGATCATTTCTTGTAAGGGGAGAAGGTGCGAAGGATGTATATTTTAGACCTCAGGAATCGCATGCAGTCCGGTACCAGTGGTTGGGTCGCCGGAGTGACACTCGAACCTCGCGGCAAGGTGACAAAAGTTTGTGATGTTAGAGTGTTTCCTCGTGGACTTGGATGTAAGTATTTGCGTCGTGTCTTTGTTCGTGGCCACTTGTGGCGTTGGCAACTAGTAAGAAGAACTTTATCGTTATCCGTCTTGAGAAGGAACATTCGGGACGAATGTTTCTAAGTAGGGGAGAATGTTATACCCCGTTTTTCCAGAGTATGTACGTATGGACGTACGTACGAAATTTGAGCCTTAAGATAGGCATTGTATTCGAAATTTGGGCACAGTGCGATTAAGTCGTTTTTACGTGAAACGTTTCCCACGACTTTCGTAGGAAAATTAGGCTATGTCATTTATATTTTTGCGGATTTTTCCGAGAGACGAAACATTTTGGACCAGCGGGAGGGTGGCGTGTGTCACCTCACATTGAGGCAAATAGGTTGGCTTGGGCGATTTGGCGTCGAGAGCCTTAGTTGGCCTTGGCGATTGGCTCCTCTTTTGTGCCTTGCTTTGTGGCTTGTTTTGTGGAGTGTTTTGTGGAGTGTTTTGTGGGTGCACTTGGCTTGATCTTGGCCTTACACTTGCCTTGCACATGGCTTGATCTTGGCCGTTGGTTGGCTTTTGGTTTGCTATAAATACCCCAAGCTTGAAGACTTTCTTCGTCAAAAACTTGAGCAATCTAACTAAGTCTCAAAATACTCCCTCTCCTTGAGCTTTTCATACACTACCCCACATGAAGCCTTGGCGAGAGGTCTACCCACTAGCCTAGTTGTTTCGTATAATACCCCTTTTGTGGTATAGAAATACTCTCAGTATTGTTATAATGCCCAAAATACTTTAGCCAAATACCTTGTTGTACTTTCCAAAGTACCCTTTTACAAAGCCAGGAAAATACTATTATACTTCCTCACCACAAAACGAAACCCTAAGTAAATCTTCACCCGTAGTTGAAGTCATAAGTAGAAGTTGGTTAGAACTTCAAGGGTTGGTTGGAGCAGTTGGGCGCCGGAGTAGGAGCTAAGCGTTGTTCATGATCGACATATAAACTCGGATAATTTTGGGCTTATCGAGGTAAACATTCTTGACCTTACATTTGTAATTGGAAATTACATGTTGTAGGAGTATATAGTTAAGTATACTATATATAGAACTGAACATAGTTGTGCGGCAATGTCTGTTGACTTAAGCCTGAATAATACTTACGGCAATGTCTTGCGACTTAAGCCTGAGTTTAAAGAAGAGAACTGAACTGTAATTACATAGGACTGTATTACAGTAGACTTGTGTAACTTTACTGGGTAGTAGAATTGTACACGTCCGGTTAGACGTGTTAACCCCCCCCCCTGGTTGGCTTGGTAGCCGGCCTCGATAGAGGAGGAGTTTCTGCCATTGCGGGAAGTCTTCTGAATTTTCTGTAGAAAGATAGAAACTTGTGTTTTGGGGTTAATAGACGTTTGTGACCTTTATAGGTGAAGTACTAAGAGTAGCGTATTCTACTCGAGGAGTGGAAAGAGCTAGCAAGGTTGTAGTACTTGGAGCTTTTTGCTTATTGTCGATAAATCGTCGCGAGGTATGTGAACCTCTTCCTATCTCTTCTAGCATGATATGTGTGAACTATGTAGTACGGTGAGCGTCGTGTGCTAAATGTATTTGATTGATTTAAAACATAAAGTGTTATAACGGCTTTATGGGAAGTTAGTTATAATAGCTTTATGTGGATAAGCACATACTTTGTGGTTTTAAAAGGTAATCGATTTGAATAATTAAGCGGCTTGATATGTGTTAATAAAGAACTTGAAGCATTTCAAAAGATTTATGAATCGTTTTGAAAGAATGAGTATTACTTGGGTTTTGAAAGCTTAAGAGTTATACTAGCTTTATGGGAAGTTAGGTATAACGGCTTAAGAATGTTTTACTGATTTCGGAAATCAGAATGTGTATCGACAAACCACTGCAGCGTTAATAAAAGGAAAATGTATTGACTAAAGAAGTATTATTAAAACCAGTAGAAACCTCCATCCGCATAGAAGCTAAGATGAGACAAAATGATATTACATTTCCTAGATCATGGCTGCTTAATAAGATTGATTATAAACAAGAATAACCTACTCACTTATAAGACATAGGTTTCTCAAAACGTTTAAAGGAGAATTATGTTTTAAAGGATTTAAAACTATGAACTACGAAACCTTTTTCTAAAATGAGAAACTTGAGCATTCGAAATTAGGCAAACTTGAACGTTTGGAAAATAAGGTTGTCACTTGATTTTACAAAGGAAAGCATTTTGGTTTACTTAACAATGTTAGTCACTCAAATTTTATACTACGGGTATCGGGTGACCTTTGTAAAAGAAATGGATCTTAAAAGGAATTTAACGGACGTAGTACTTTAAGGTTAAAATCCGAACTTTGATATAAAATGAAAGTACCTTGAGTCGTGTGTAACTTGCTTATACTTGTTGTTATGAAACTTGACCATGTTACGTGTGATAGCCTTGTTGTGTAAATCTTGTGTCTACTCGACTAGGTTCATCCGGAATGTATATCACTTGACTAGGTTCATCCGGAATGTGTTTCACTTGATTACGGTTCATCCGGAATGTATTTCACTTGAGGACCGGTTCATCCGGAATGTATTTCACTTGAGGCCGGTTCATCCGGGAATGTATTTCACTTGACTACGGTTCATCCGAATGTATTCCACCCTTTTCTATATTAGGTCCATAAGATGGGCGAGACACATATCGTATCACATGATTTATACCTAGCAGCTGGCGGTGAGGAAGGAGTTCCACGGGCGTGAGGATGACTTTTAGGCGTGAGTCACGACTTGACATATTTGCTCTTATGTTGTGGCGTAGTTTGGTTATCATATACGTCTCGCCTTATAGACTATTATGATTTCATTTACTGATATTTCTGATTTCACATACTGTACTGTTATCGACCTCGCCGAAGTGCGTTAAATCTGCGCAGTAAAAGGTACATCGGTATCGATCCGCTTTAGGATCACCTTTGGCGTATTGAGAAGCTCCGTTCCTTGAGCCTTATCTTTGGTATGTTACCACAGTGCAGATTCTTATACATTCGAGGGTATGGCGGGGCCCTGTCCGTCATGCCGTTATAAAATCTTAAGTGCATGCTTGTTGTGGCGGGGTTTGTAAAAGGATAAGCTTCGTATTTATGTATATATGATGAAAGCAATTGTTTTGGTTGCTTTGTTTATTTATCTTTTCTCTTAATTCATGTTCATGTTTTTATTTCGCTGATTTTCTCGATGTTGTATCACTAGGGTGCGGGGTAAGGCACGATCACGGGCGGGTTAGTCGTGTGATTGTTTGAAAGGAAAGCAGACCCGAGTCTCTCATAATGTTGTCCAACATTCAAGTATATCTAATTGTTTCCAATTATTGCATATGGATCTTATGGGTCCAATTGAGGTAGACAACCTAGGAGGGATTAGATTTTCCTATGTGATTGTAGACGATTTTTCCAAACCTTTGAGATGTTTAGAACACTTTAATCTAGTATTAAGAATTTGTTCTGTTCTTCTATTTTCAGAATTAGAACAGATCGTGGAAAGAAATTTGAAAATCAAACTTTGGCAAAATTTTGTGAAAAGAAAGGCATAGTCCATGAATTTTTGGCACGAAAAACACCTCAACAAAATGAAATTGCCGAGAGAAAGAACATAACTTTACAAGAAATGGCTAGAGTTATGTTAAGTTCTAAGCAATTGTCAAAGAGGTTTTGGGCTGAAGCCTTGAACACTGTATGTCACATAACTAATAGAGTCTATTTAAGGCCAGAGACTAAGATGACACCCTATGAACTGTTAAATGAAAAGAAACCTACATTGCGATACATTCATGTCTTTGGGTGTGTGTGCTATATTCTTAATGACAAGGATCAACTGGCTAAATTTGACTCTAAGAGTAACAAGAGAATATTCGTTGGCTACTCTCAGAATAGTCATGCTTAGCGAATATACAATCTTTGGACAAAAACCATACATGAGTCGGTTAATGTTATTTTTGATGACCTGCTGGATATATCTGGTAGATCTTCAGAAAATAACATTGTGGTTGCAGTTGAAGAGGAGCAACCCATTGAAGAAACAGATCTTGTCCCAACATCAGAAGAAACATCTGAACCTCAAAGAGAGAACACAAGGGACGAAGTCGAGGAGGAGTCTGCTACTGAACTGAATGATCAAGTGAGAAGAGACCCTCCATCGAGGATTAGAAGGAACCATTCACCCGATCGTGATAGGGGGAGTTTTACAGAAAAAGGCGCAAAAGAGAGAAAGAACCAGTTAATTATCGTGAAATGGTAAGGTATGTGTGCATGTACACCATATACCAACATGTTAGTCTTTCTTGTCTTACATCTACTTTGGAACCTACAAATATTGGGAGGCATTAAAAGATAATTTTTGGATTCAAGCCATGCAAGAGGGGCTTGAACAATTTACCCAAAATGAGGTTTGGGATTTAGTACCATGACCCAACAACACAAATGTTATTGGGATCAAGTGGATATTCAAAAACAAATCAGATGAGCTATGGAAGATTATTAGGAACAAAGCTTGACTTGTTGCTCAAGGATATACACAAGTAGAAGGTATCGACTATGACGAGACCTTCGCTCTTGTGGCTAGAATTGAGTCAATAAGATTGCTTCTTGCTATTGCTTGTTATTTAAAGATTACCTTGCACAAAGTGGATGTTAAAGGTTCCTTCCTCACTGGATACTTGGACAAAGAAGTGTACGTTGAACAACCAAAGGTATTTGAGGATCCTCATCATTCACATCATGTGTACAAGATCAAGAAAGCTTTGTATGGACTAAAACAAACACCACGTGCATGGTATGGTCGTCTAACTAACTTCCTTATTGATTTTGGTTTTACCCGTGGAGAAGCTGACATAACTTTATTTATTAAAAGACACGGTGTATATGTAATAATAGCTCAAATCTATGTTGATGATATTGTTTTTGGCTCAACTACAGAGTCATTCTTGAAGTCCTTTGTCGAAGCAATGTCAACAACATTTGAGATGAGCATGATTGGAGAACTAACTTTTTTCTTAGGCTTGCAGACTAAACAAAATGAAGATGGGATCTTTGTATCTCAAAGCAAGTACGCCAAGAATCTTGTTAGAAAGTTTGGTCTAGAAAATGCTAAACACATGAAGACTCCAATGGGCTCTACGTAACAGGTATGTAAAGACGATGTTGGACAAGATGTTGACCCAACATTGTACCGATCTATGATAGGTAGCCTTTTATACCTTACTTCCAGTCGCCCCGATATCATGTTTAGCGTATGTGTTTGTGCCAGGTTCCAAGCCAGTCCCGAGGTATCTCATCTTAATGTCGTGAAATGTATCATTTGATATGTTGCCGGTACAAGTGACTTGGGAATTTGGTACTCCAAAGACACTAATCCTAATCTAATAGGATATAGTGACTCAGATTGGGTCGGTGATGTAGACGATAAAAAAAGCACTAGTGGTGGGTGTTTCTATCTTGGCAATATTCTAGTCTCATGGTACAGTCGTAAACAAAATTGGGTATCACTCTCGACTGATGAATCCGAATATATGACAGCCAGAAGTTGTTGTGCTCAACTGATTTGGTTACGACATATGCTAGATGACTATGGCATATCTAACAACTCCATGATTTTGTACTGTAATAATCTGAGTGCTATTAATATTTCCAAAAGTCTGTTCAGCATTCACGTATAAAGCACATAGACATAAGACATCATTTTTTAAGAGACTTAGTAGAAAAACAGCTAGTTCAAATCGAACATGTTGATACTCTTCTTCAACTAGCTGACATTTTTACCAAACCGCTAGATCATGAGAGATTTTCTAGCGTGAAGAAAATTTCTTGGTCTGTTTTCTTTGAAAATAAGACAGGCTAGGTAGATGTTGTCCGAAATATTATCCTAACATTCTGGGTAACATTTACTGTTGAGTCAATATACAGGATAAGTGTTGTAGTGATGTTGCACTGCTTTTCAAAAGATTCAAGCATGGCTCTAAAAGGACAAGATATGAATGCGATACCGTTCTATGCGATGATATATATATATATTGTATATCATAAAAAAAGAGTATCATAAGAAGGTGAAACCTCTACTAAAATATTTGGATGTATACAAAAATAGCAAAGCTCTAAGACTGGTATCGTTCCTATTCTATAGGAGTACCACGTGCTTCAAAGAAGGTTGAAAATTCCTCAATTTTTTTTTAATATGTATGTGTTCAACTAAGTTGATTAAGGACAATGGTAAAATGTCACATTAGTCTACAGATCAATCTCATAGGGAACATATACGGAAAAATCAACTGCCAAAAATGAAAATCCTTGGAGTCTCATAATGCTTGTTTAACTTTGAAATGTTGCCAACATCATTAACAACATCGTGTTCCAGTACATTGATCAATTTTGCCTATCTTATTTTGTTCTTGTTTTGGTATTTAACACGTCTTTGTCTTTAACGAAAATCCAAAAATTCTGGAGGACCATTGTTATTTAAATTTTAAATGATGTTATGTGCTATGTAAACCCTTTATTTTAGGTGTGTAAAGAGTTCTTATTCTTCTATACAATATAAATTAAGGAAAAGGAGTTTGAGTGTAATTATATTTTGCCATAATGAAACCTCCCATTTTTGTCTTGGAATTGTCACATCAACATATTTTCAATCCACCAAATCATGGCAGCCCAAACACCACCGTCATTTTTTCAAATCCAAAGCTTCTCTAACACGCCCAATTCTTCAAAAACCCCTCCCATGTCCATTTCTCCAAAATCCACAAACACCAAAGATTATTCTCCAATGTCAACTAGCCCAGCAAATAGCAACAAGGTTTACAAGTATTATACTTCCATCAATGACTTGAAACCAGTTGAGGATGACTGCACACAGACTATGATCCTGCTTGGTTCGGAGGAACCACTACAGGTGAACTATCCAGGTGACTTAGAAAACCCTATCAATGTTGATACAACATCAGATTTTTTGAAATTTGCTTCAAGACAACCAACATCGACAATGCCGACAAGAAGGTCGAAAAGGGTTTTCGAGAATCAATTCGGTGAAAACCAATCTGCCAAAAGATCCAGGGAAGAGTTGAATTTCCCTGTTGACACTACCATTAACAGCGGCACTGACTTCGATTTCAATGTGCCCAGTTCTTCCAGAACTCCCTCAACTTCCACTCCACATACAGAAACTGAGAAGGAAGAAGAAGAGATGTCCGATGACATACCTTTAAGGAACTTCATTCCTAAAGGGGTCCGTAGAACATACTGGAATTTTGATGAAAATGTTGCCTCAACTTCAAAGACAACAGACGAGAAAATAGACCCGGACTATGTTGCCCCAACATTCGAGGCAACACCTGCAGCTACCTCATCCGAACAAGAAAATACATAATCTAAAACAGATTCTGAGATAATGCCCTACTCTCCTATGTTTCAAACGAAATCATGTTCTAGTAACTGGAGTTGGTTTTAAAATAGAGAAGTTATAGGGGAGAAGGTGATTGACCTAACTTCATTCTCCACCAATAATTTAGTTGATTTCTTAAGTAGTTGAAAGATCTTAAGCTCTGTATCTGGTAAGAATCCTTATTGTGAGAAGGTGATTAGGGTGTTTTACGCAAATTTGACACTTGCTGTTAGGGACACAAACTCAAAGAAATTTAGGAAAGTGTACCTATACAACAAGGTATACAACTTTACACCTGATATTATCAAATCCACTCTTGGGATAATTGTTAGTGAAAGAGAGCCTCAACCAAACCCCACTGTGGAGGAACTCGTCTGATGCTCGAAGTACGCTACGGGAATCGATCCTTTGTTTGGGCTCTCGCGATCTGTGTCAAAACTCACTTCCTTGTTTGTCACCTTGCACAAACTTGCTATATACAATTGGCTACCCTCCCTCAACGAGACAATAGTGACTCTTGATCAAGCATCTCTGCTTTTTAAGATTGGAAGGAATCAGAAAGTTGACTTAGGAACCCTCATATTCAACCATGTTGCCAACTTGGCAGAAAGACAAAGCAACTCTGCCCTTTCATACCCCTCCTTGATTTTTCAAATCCTGCTAAACCAAGGTTTTAAGGCTCCAAAAGGAGAAAAGCTGAGTCCAGCCTTAGAGGTATACTCAGTACAACGAGCAGTTGTGAACAACAGTAACATGAATATTGACCTACCCTGAAAGAAAGATGAATGGGACATTGACACATCAAAGGATGTTGCCAGGAATTGATCAAAGAAAGGTCCCAATGTCCAATGAATGGCTTCGAAGACACATTTCTGAAATTGACAGGAAAATTCAAGACCTAGTACGAGCCAAGAACTATTATGTGGGCTTACTTTCTTCACAAAAGGGGGATGATGATGATGCTGATGTTGCTGCTGGAAGCAGACAGACATGGGGAGCTACTAATGATGATGTAGGGCCAAACAAGCCAGCAATGATGCAGGGGGAGAGGATCTGAGAATATGATGACTGCTACTGCTATGGAGATGAAGATGGTGCTGCACAGAGTGATCGATCACAGAAAGCGGCTGGAAGCTACTGTTATTCGATTACTCTAGTCAAGGATGATCATGCTGATGGAATGGAGTGTTGATTCAATGATGGATGGAATGCTGATAATCTATGAGAACATGTTTATTTGAATGCTTTGATATACTGACATTTGGATTTTTTTTTTTGGTTTGTAATATTTTACTCTGGGATATTTGGTCTGTTCTTGCAGACATTGTGACTACTTTCTAAGCTGTTTATATATGTTTTCCTGATGTGGAATGTTATGAATGTTTACTGTAGACTGATTACGTATTTGTTGTAAGTAAGTCACGACTGACAGAACATAACACTCCTATCTAATCAAATCATCGATACAACACTGCTTGGAAATTACTACTGCAGGTTAAGTGGGATCATAGCACTGATCCTACTGATTCTTGAAATGTAAGGACTACATTGGGAATCAGTATCCTAGTCATTTTCGCTTTGTATGGAGTTTTGTGAAGAAAGACAAAAAAGGGGAGATTGTTGATGTTGGATGGATGTAGTGACAACATCGGCAAATGCTCAGGACAACATCTTATGTAAATAAGGATGTTGCCTACGATGTTGTGACAACATCTCTGTAACGATTTTGCCTATTCTTCTGTACAAAATAGGTCGTGTTACTGTGAGTAAAAAATGACCTAGACATGCTTACAATGATGCTGTGTTTAAAATGTGGTAAAAGAAACAATCAAAGCTTGGAGAAGAAGCAGCGTGAAGACCAAGTCCAGAACGTTGAGCTTTTTAAGGAGCAAGAATCGGTCCAAGTTGAAGCCTTCTTTTACTCAACCTCCGCAACCAATCAATAAGGATTTCAAGGGAAG
The DNA here is from genome assembly GCA_029844215.1 of Przewalskia tangutica. Classification (NCBI taxonomy): domain Eukaryota; kingdom Viridiplantae; phylum Streptophyta; class Magnoliopsida; order Solanales; family Solanaceae; genus Przewalskia; species Przewalskia tangutica. The sequence continues at coordinate 115,033,609 of CM056727.1, forward strand.
TTTCACACTATAAATAGAGGGGAGCTTCAGAGTATCGATATCCAGAATTGAACGAGAAGAAATACCAAGAGAGCTCTCGGATATTCACCTTAGAAACTAGATCAACACACTTAGCCTAAAGTAGTATAACATTATTTAGTCTCACATTACTATTGCTATCTAGATTCTAGATCAAGCTTATAGTTCAAGCAATTGTAATGAAGATGTTGTATTTGTCTTTTTAGATCTTTTAACTTTAGGCTGAAGTCATCTGCGACTTCACTTTTCTTTGTAATTTTTTTCCGCATTTATTGCTCAATCTTGTAAAAAGAAATTCATTTATAATTGTATATAATATATACAATACTTTGGTCATCGACCATCAAGGAATATATTTATATATACCCTTGAAATATAAACCTTGTGTCTCTTTACTTTTCCGCTGCATTTATTCTATAAAGGTTTATAATTGTTTTATCACAATGTTGCTTCAGATGTTTGACACAACATTGAAGACAACATCCAGAAATTGTTTTTGTTGTTCTAGCTTTTACGATTTTATTCTTACATATTCTTGCTTATCCGTAGTCCCGGACCCAACATGTGTGATGAGTTACACATAAATTAAAGGGGAGAAAGTCAAGCTCAAACTCATGGATAGAGAGCCTGAGAGCCTATTAGATATTTATAATTATTGCAAAACATAATCATGCTGAAACAACTTCAGTTATGCAATCCTTAAACACATATAAAGTATTCAACTTCAGAGTAGCTATTTTTTTCTATGTCAACAACTCATCATTAATTAAAAGTGAAATTGAGCAAACACCGGCTATGATTGTAAATGTTTCACGTCTTAAAGTTGTCTTCTTCTATTAAAACAGTAGTCTTTTTCTTTTTACAGTTCCATAGATATCAAGAAGTTGTTATCAAATGAAAGTAATGTTATGTAGAAATTGTACAGTAATTTGATCAACAAATGTCTATTTTAAGATGAGCAGTAGATCATTGGCAATTTAACATTACACACATAGACAAAATTAGTAGTTATCTATATTATATTAAAAGCACGAACTCCGAAACATAAAAATTTGTTGGAAATTTATTAACATGAAATAAAGTTAATCATATTATTTATGACTCGAACAATTGGGGTCTCGCACGTCGAAAATGTCGTTTTCACACACGTGCACATGTTGTACCAAGGATCGTAAATTTCCTTAGTTAAAGAGATATTGATACGTAAACAAAATGTTTGAGACATGAAATGATAGACGTTTATTGGCGAAATAACAAGTGGTTTTATGTTGATAAATGAAGGAAGAAGTATACAATGTGTAAAAGATTAAACGAGTCAGAAATCACCGTGAAGGGTCGCGGCGCGACCCAATCCGGGCCGCGGAGCCTTAAAAGAAACAATAGACACAAGAAAAATAAAAGAAGAAAAACTCTAAATTAATCTGTACGTATATTTTATTAAGAGCAAGAACTTTCTAATTTAAAAGTTAGATCACTAAACCCTCATCTAGGGATGGAAATTGGGGCAGGGTAGGGTGTCACGACCCGACCACGGACCCGTGACTGGTGCCTTACCCCGGGCACCCTTGTGATACAACATCAGAGAAAACCAGCGGAAGATAAACTCACAACAAGAACCCATATATATAATAAGCAGGCTAACCCAAAATGGCTACCTCTAATACAACAAAGCTGAACAGTTACATCCCTAACAATCCAAGCTATAACAGGACTACAAGCCTCTAAGAATGAGTAAACACTATGACGGGACAGGGCCCGGTCATGCCCCTAAATGTACAAATATCTACAACACCGGGGAGAACCGTACCAAAAGTCGAGCCTCCGGAGAAATGGATCTCCTGACACCTGAGTAAAGATCCTAAGAATGAGGATCCACCACCTGCTTTCCCTTACCTGCGGTATGAACGCAACCCCCGAGGAAGGGGGTCATTACACAATATGTACCAAGTATGTAAAAGTGGAAAATACTGTAAAAATATCATAAGTTTAAAATAGACTGGAGTCATGGAAGAGAGTCAAAAATACCGTACACTGTGCCTTACTAACAATGAGAGTAACAAGTATAAACTTTACTGCATAAAATAGGAGGCTCATGATCAAAACATGATCTCCCGCCCGTAGTATCATTAAGCAATCCTACTCCTGAGACTGTTTCACCCGCATGGGTCCTGTGGACCCGCATAAGGTCATCACCTCGCATGGGACTATTTCACCCGCATGAGGTCATCCGCCTCGCATGTGACTATTTCACCCGCATGGACCCTGTGGGCCCGCATGAGTACAAGCGCCGCACTCGCATCATGGGTAGCAAATCCATGACATAAATAGTAATAATAATAATACATAAATCAGCACAACCGACTATCATACATAACATAAGCGCTACCGGCTTATCATAACGTAAACGTAAGCAAGTTAATAATATCTCCTAACTCCTTAATAATATTTCTAGTAAATCATCTCATTTTAGTTACTTAAGGCACTACATGTCGTTTTAAAAGAAAATCCCGGAATTTAACCCAAGTACCACGTTCCTTAAACCTTTTAAGAAAATGACTCATTTTTATGTAAAACTTCCAAGATACTAATAACCGTAGTATCAAGTCCCACAACTTTGCAAAACAAGTTACGTTTACCTGTAAAAATACAATAGGCTTCTAAAATCAAGTGACTTCATCTCTTTTAAAACCTTAGGCAATTAATGCCTTAAAAACAATTTGCCTTCCACAAAATCCAAATCCTTTATCCGTACTTATTTTACTTGGAGTAAACCTTTCCTTATTAACCTTTCATAAAGCTAATACAACCAACTTCCCATAAAGTTGTTATATTACCATTATACACTAGTCAAACACATCTCCCTATATCCAAGGGACTTATACCTTAAAACGAAACAAGTATCATATACTTAAAACAAGTGAAAAATGTCAAATCTTGTACGTCTACCGTACTACATAGGTACAACTACTCATGCTCAAGAGATAAGAAAGCTCCACATACCTCTTCGGTCAATCCACTTGCTAAGTCCAAAATACGCATACGTAATATGTCAACCTATAATGACCATAATACGTTTATTAACCTCTAATTTCAATGTAGAATATTCCAAGTTCAAAGTTACTAATTCCTATGGAAAATTGGGCAGCATTTCCTTTGTTTCTACATACTTACCACCTTTTTCAAGGCCGAATTCAACATCCAAACGCCACATTTAAGGCCCAACAATCCAAACATTTCAAAGGGGATTACACACCTAAACTTGGGTGTGTAAAATTCTGCCCCAAAGGTACAATAATTAACTTAACAAGTCTAAGGTAGTTTTTAGGCTACAACATGCTCACATAATCTTCTTAACCAATTCTTTCACATCCAAATCACATTTCTTACATGCAATGAATCTAAGAGCATTATTTACTACTACAAGTTCCTTCTTCTTCTCATGCAACATCAATATCTAGCTATAAGAGAAGAATTGTTACCTTAGAGCTTTAGCCAAAATTATTCCAACAATTTTGCTAGCCTCTTTTCCAAGAACACCACCACAATAACTCTTACAAGCTAGCCACAAGCTTCCTCCTTGTCCTAACTTTTCAGTTTTTCCTTAAGCTTTGAATTCCTCTTGGAATTCTAGAGAGAAGTGAGAGCTTTAGCTTAGAGAGAGAGAAGGATTTGAAAGATGACCAAGTCTTCAAGACTTGATCAATATATAAGACATGCAAAAATCAGATGGGGGGGGGGGGGGGGGGGGAAACTTGTAACCCACCCATGGCATCTTTTAAAAAAAAACATTGCAGAATTTCCCACTCAGCTTCGCAAAACCCGCCTCGGCGCCGCGGCGCTGAAACTTCTGCCGACTCTCAGGACTTTCCGGCGCCGCGGCCCTGCTTCTCGGCGCCGCGACGCTGCAACTTCAGAGAGCCCTCAGATCTTTCCGGAGCCGCGGCCCTGCAGCCGGCGCCGCTCACGTGGCTCTGCACGAAACACGCTACGTCGTCTGCGCACTGAACTTGTAACTCCCATAACTTCCTACTCCGATGTCCTATCGACGAACGGTTGGTTGCGTTGGAAACTAGACTCAATGAAATACGCACTAGGCCTTTGAAACACCTAGGAACTCTCAATGTACCAGGTCACAACCCGCCCCAAAGTTGACTAAAACCCGTCCGAAACCATCCGTCAACTTATCTTTCGAAAATTTTAAGTCTTACTCCTTTCGTACGCTCTCATACGCATGGCCAGAACTACGGGGTATAACATTGGGCAGGGCGGGGCAGGGAAAACTCTTAATGGGACAGGGCAGGGTAAACTCTTAACGGGGCAGAGAAAAATTAATTTTGTTAAAAATTGAAATGAAACAGGGCAGGTGGTGAGTTTTCATAAATGGGGTATCTCAGTAAACTAAGAAGTAAGAAACATGAATGTAGTTGAGTACAGTAGTAAAGGATAAAAGATAAAATAAGGATAAAAGATAAATATAAATAAATTTAAGTTGTTTGATTTATTGTTTGTGTATATACAAACTAATGTTCCTATTTATAATACAAAAAAGGAAGAAAAAATGTACAAACGTGCCCCCCTTCCCCCGTGTCAGCCATCAAGTAACCCACTAAATTCAATGGTCGACCATAGGGGAGGTGGTATCGATTTTCTTGCCCTATACTCTTCTTGCTCGGGTAATGGCCCTTGCTTTCAGATGTTGTTGGTCGTTACCGCTATTAGGGGGTCTAGAAACCCTTTTGACTTGGTCATTGAGGCGTCTGCATCTGAATGGGTCTCAGTCATACCTCTAACTAATGACTTCAGTTAAGATGTCGTAGTAGCCGATGAAGTTCTTATAGTTGAGGGCTAGGAGTAAATTCGGCTCCAGAATATTTCGGCTGTCACTGTATTTTGGCTAAACACTTAACCACAGCTTCCCTACGATAGACTTTTCATAGTCCAAGGGTGGGTTAAAAATCCGATCTTTCATATTTGATATTCTTTTTTAGTGTTAACAATTGTTCCTACATTAACTCAAGTGTGACTGTTTAGTTAATGTATTCGAAAATAGTCGTCGCTTCAGTTTGACAGCCGCACCTTTCACTTTAATCGTCTCGTCTCCAGTGCACGCAATGATGGTCTTTTTTAAAACACTCTTCTTTCCTTCTACAAAATATGTCTCGACTTCCACAAGTTTACTGACTATTTCTTGGCCGCACGTTTTGAGCCAAAAGATCCTCAACAGAGTGTCAATCATATCCTTAAGAGAAAGGACATACTTTAGGAGAGACATTCCACACAAAGTATCTCATTCAATTTTCTTGGTCATTCCCAAACTCCTCGCCTTTTTTCGGAAAAACCATGTTTTTTCATAAAAAATACCATGTATTTTATCCTCTTCTCTATCTCTAGGGTCGAATAGCACCGGTTCAGCTACTAATGAACTGATCCCCACTTTTGCCTTCATAGATGAGCAATTGGTTCTTGCCCCTTTTGGTACACCTGAACAAGGTGACCTCCTTCTTTTTCAGCATCTAAGCCTGATGAACTACAAACTTCCGATTACCTGTGACTGGTTCACTGGTGACCGTTCTGCGTCTAGTCTACGCACTTGGCCGACCAAGATTGCCAACTGTTCTGTTTGGTTGGACCGAATGAAGTCGGCCAAGGAAGCCGAATGGAGGCACATGGGTATCTACGATGCCATTTTGCTGTCAGAATCTGACCCCTCCTGCAACATAGGTCTTATATATGCCTTTTTTGGTCACTGGTCGACCGCTGTCAATGCCTTTATTTTCCCTTGGCAATGATAACCCCCACACTGCTTGATGTGACGGAAATACTTGGCCTTTCGATTCCCGGATCCGAGGCACCTGTCTTAAGAGATATAAATATTGTTGATTTAGGCGTCATAGTCTCAAAGAATTCTTCAGGCTACGAACTGTTTATAGCTAATAACCACCAAATATCACCCCTTCCAGTCAATGATGTTGAGCATCATGCCTTTCTGCTTTTTTGGTTCAGCTGATACTTTGTCTGTACGGGTTCGACATTAGCCATTTCAGAGACGGATGTCAGCTGGGCATCTCTTTTCTTGACCTATCTTTATGTGGCTCTGGGTGATGCCCAGGAGAGGTTGAGGGACTCCAAAAACCTGGATACTTTAGCAAGTCCCCTGTGGTTTCTTCAGTTGTGGATCACCCTCTATTTTTCTTAATTCATCCCCGATAAATTTGATGATCACCGCTTTTCGTTAAACCCGCCAGTATTAGCCAATACTCTTTGGAGAACACCCATTGTGCCCCAGTATACTTTTGTCGCAGTCTCCATTCTGCATGATCTGTCTAGAGACCATTATACAGATTGACAACCGGTCTTAGAGAGATAGGCCACCCCTGATTGGGTCTATCAAGTAGCCAATTAGGACCATACTTTCTCTTAGCGGAGGAATATGATCCTCATATGTGGGCGAATTCTCACGGCCAGAGACTTGATGGGGGTTTGAAGCCCAATTCTAGGAATAATAAATTGACCGCGAAGCCATATCGACCGAATTTTGTAGCAAGGCAATTTGGCCTTACTCAGCACGTGTTGTGGCCCTACCACAGTATTGTCAGTTCAACCCAATGTTTCCTCCTTGCGCTCATCCGTTGCTTGTTGCGCAACGGATGCCGAACAAGCAAATAAGTTAGCCGATATAATCTTGACAGGCTTGGCCTGTTTGACTGGCAGTCATTTTCTCTGAAAGCGAATACTACCGTCTCTTTTGATGATTAGTAAGATACGACTAAGGAGAAGTTTTTTCAATCTCCTTTAAATGTCTATTATGTTCGGCTGATTATGTCGAGACAAAAAAAGAATCCAGAAACCCCTAAATTGTGTCCAAAAGAAGCCACTCAGAAGGATGTTTCCTCTAAGCCGGCTAGGCCTGTTACCTTAAGGTCTTTCATCCGGTTGTGGCAAACGAAGAGAAAAGGTAAAGTGCATTCCATATATGTGTCGGCTAGATTATTCTTGTGAATTTTCGGCAACGTCTCTTATGTATCTTTCAACAACCCTATCGCCTCCAGTGTTTGTTGATCTGGAGACCACTTTTGACACCGAGTCCTCATCACCCAGGAACTAGTGCCCAAGCAACCCCGATGAAATGGAGGGGTTGTCATTCAAGATCATAGTGAGGAAGGTCCCCACGGACCCGGAGTACATGTTACTGCTGAGGAAGAGGGGGAAAATGAGGTATACTACTCTGCTAGCTAAAACACCTTCGCGTCGGCTACTAATATTCATGTTTTCTATTTTTCCCTCAAGAGACCTGTTACACCCCGTATTTCCAGAGTATGTATGTGAGGACGTACATACGTTTGTACAAGCCCTAATTAGGTTAAGGATGAAATTGTGAACTTTCGACGGAAAAGATTCCGAACCTTGTGAAGGAAATTCTACGTTTTAATAGTTTAACCGACACGGATTTTCAGAGATGAAATATTTTGGACCACTAGGAGGGCGACATGTGTCACCCCACTTAGACCCATGTTGGACGATTTGCATGGTCAAGTGGTCAAAGTCTTGGAAGATATTTTCTTTTGGTGAGTGGGAGTAGGTATTTGGACGGTTTTGTGAGCCATGTGGATGGCCACATGGCTCATTGTTGTGGGGGACATATGTCCCAAGGTTGTGGTGGACATATGTCCCAACATTGTGGTAGACACTTGGTTGGAAGACCTCATTCTTCACATGGATCCAAATCTTCACCCTCCATTTGTTTTAATCTAGACCATTGAAGGTTCTATAAATACCCCCCCTCAAGTGCAAGACTTCTTCATCACTTGAACAATTTCCAAGTCTCAAAATCCCTCTCCCCCTTTGAGAAGCTCTCGTCAAACACCACTCCTAGTAGCTCTCATGAAATTCCCTCTTGATAGTTCTCGTCCCACACCCCTCTCCCTTAACCAAACTTTGTCCAAAAATTCCTAAACTCTTAAGTGTTCTTCCTTAGTGTATTAGGAAGATTATTAACCAAATGGTTAGAAAAGATTTCACACCCTAGCCCTTAAAGCCTCACCTTGGCCGAGAGTTGTGAGGACAAGAACCTTAGTGTTCTTCACTTGTTTAGGTTGGTTCTTAAAGAGGAGTTGGTTAGGAACGTATAAGGGTTGCTTGGAGCGGTGTCACGACCCGAACCCGGGCCCGTGACTGGTGCCTTACCCCGGGCACCCTAGTGATACAACATCAGAGAAAATCAGCGGAAATAAAAACATGAACATGAATTAAGAGACATGATAAATAAACAGGCCAACCAAAGCGGTTGCCTTGGTATATATATACATAAATACGACGCTTATCCTTTTACGGACTCGCCACAGCGATACTACAGACCTGCAGAAGTGACAACAACTATGACGGACGGGGCCCGCCATACCCCTGAATGTACAAGAACCTACAGACTCAGGGTAACATACCAAAGATAAGCCTCAGAAGGAACGGAGCTTCCCAACACGCTGAAATGTGATCCTATAAGCGGGGATCGACAGTCGATGTACCTTTACTGCGGCATGACGCGGCCCCCGAGAGTCGATGCAACAGTACCAGTATGTGAAAGCGTAAAATCACGTAAATGAAATCATAATAGTCTATATAAAGCGGGAGACATGTATGATAACCAAACTACGATTCCTGACATAAGCGATCATGTCAAGTCGGGGACTCACGCCTCAAAGTCATCCTCATGCGTGGAACTTCTTCCTCACCGGCGATCTAGGTACAAATCATGTGATACGTATAACGGTCTCGGCCCATCTTATGGACCCGATATAGAAACGTGTGGAATACATTCGGTTCATCCCGTGAGCCGTGGTCGAGTGAAATACATTCGGATGAACCGTAGTCAAGTGAAATACATTCGGATGAACCGGTAGTCAAGTGAAATACATTCGGATGAACCGGTAGTCAAGTGAAATACATTCGGATGAACCGGTAGTCAAGTGAAATACATTCGGATGAACCGGTAGTCAAGTGAAATACATTCCCGGATGAACCGGTAGTCAAGTGAAATACATTCCCGGATGAACCGGTAGTCAAGTGAAATACATTCCCGGATGAACCGGTAGTCAAGTGAAATACATTCCCCGATGAACCGGTAGTCAAGTGAAATACATTCCTTTTCTAAAAGTCACCCGATACCCGTAGTATATAAAAAAAAAATGTGTGACTTATATCTTTTAAGTAAACCAAAACAACTTTCATACTTTCCTTTTTAAGACCAAATTAAGGCAATACCATGCCTTCCTTTGGACCAAAATACTTATCTTTTAAAAGTCAAGTTACCGCATTAAAACAAATGATAAAACCCTTCTTTTGTTTTCATAAAGTCGTTATAACCAACTTCCCCTAAAGTTGTTATAACACTTTATGTTTTAAACCATTTTAAGACAACACAATGCCTTTCTTTTCCCTAAAAGTTCCAGTTTGCCTAATTTCAATTACGCAAGTCTCTTTTTAGAAAAGTTTCATAGTTCAATGTCTTAACCTCTTTTTAAAACAATAGAGTAACATATGCCATAGGTGAGTAGGTTAATCTTGTTCATAATCAATCTTATTAAGCAGCCATGATCTAGAAAATGTAATATCATTTTGTCTCATCTTAGCTTCTATGCAGATGGAGGTTTCTACTGGTTTTAATAATACTTAATTATTCAATACATTTTCCTTTATTAATGCTGCAGTGGTTTATTGATACACATTCTGATTTCCGAAATCAGTAAAACATTATTCCTTTTAAAAACCAAGTACTCATTACTCACGAACGAGGTTTCACACAAAATCCATATTAAATCATTTAAGTTAAGTCTCTTATCTTATAAGATCCAGTCTCTTAACTTTTGAAATTAATAAACCATTCATTTTACCACCCTTAAGACGTTATACCTAACTTCCCATAAAGCTAGTATAACACTTATGTTTTAAAACAACCAAATCTGATTAACACGTATCGTCTACCGTACTACATAGCTCACACATATCATGCTAGAAAAGATAGGAAGAGGTTCACATACCTCGCGACGATTATCGACTAATAGCAAAGCGCTCAGTACTTCAAACCGTCGGCTACTCCAAGCCACGTGGGTGCACCACACATAGTACTTGACCTATAGAGGCCATGGCGCCTATTAACATCCTAGATCTCAACGTAGAATATTCTACGAAATTTGCAGCACCTCACGCATGGCGTAAATCTCCTCTCAATCGAGGCCGACTACCAAGCCAACGGGGTGGGGTTTGCACGTCTAACGGAAGTGTACAATTCTACTACACAAGATGTGCTACAAGTCTCATGTCTGATCCTATGTAATTACTGATTCGATTCTCTTATTTAAATTGGGCTTAAGTCGCAAGACATTCAGTAAATATTATTCAGCTTAAGTCAAAAGACATTGCGCTTAACTATGTTCAGTTCTATATATAGTATACTTCAACTATATATTCCAACAACATGTAATTTCCAATTACAATAGAAGGTCAAGAGTGTTTACCTCGATAAGCCCAAAATTATCCGAGTTTATATGTCGATCCCGAGCAAGGTTTAGCTCCTACTCGTGCGCTCCAAACCGCTCCAAACAACCCTTAGAAGTTCTAACCAACTTCTACTTAACACTTCAACTACGGGTGAAGATTTACTTAGGGTTTCGTTTTTGTGGTGAGGAAAGTATAATGGTATTTTCAGGCTTGTATAAGTGTAACCTTGGGAATACTACAAGGTATTTGGGCCAAGTATTTGGACATTATAACAATACTAGGAGAGTATTTCTATACCACAACAAGGGGTATTTATACGAGACAACTAGGCTAGGGGGTGTGCCTCGGCTGAGGCACCATGAGGGGAGGAGGCTCTCGGCCAGGGCCTTGCCCGAGGGGAGGGCTTTTGGACGAGATCAAACAAGAGGAGGAGTATTTGAGACTTAGAAAGATTGCTCAAGTTTTGGATGAAGAAAGTCTTCAACAAGGGAGTATTTATAGGCTAACCAAAGGTCAACCAATGGCCAAGATTTAGCCAAGTGCAAGGCAAGTGTAAGGCCAAGATTAAGCCATGTGCAACCTTATCCATCTACCCAAAATATCCTACCAACTCCTTGACCAAAAACAATGCACAAAAAGCGTGCCAACTTGCCGCACCGTCAGTCCACTCCTTCCAATGTGAGGGTGACACGTATCACCCTCCGTTGGTCCAAAATGTTTCGTCTATGGGAATTATCCTCAAAAATTATTAATGACATAGCGGAATTTTCCCTACGAAAGTGTGGAAACGTTTCGTCGAAAACGACTCTGTCGGGTGTTGTGTACAAATTTGAAACTAGCCAACTTTAAGGCTCAAATTATAATACGTCTGCGCTCACGTACATACTGCGGAAATACGGGTATAACATTCTCCTCGCTTAGAAACATTCGTCTCGAATGTTCCTTCTCAAGCGGATAACGATAAAGTTCTTCTAACAAGTTGCCAGCGCCACTCGTACGAAATAACACGTGCGCAAATACTTATATCCAAGTCCGCGAAACACCTCTAACATCACAAACCTTTGTCACTTTGCGCGAGGTTCTAGTGTCACTCGGCGATGACATATGGTGCCGAATCGCATGCGATCCACGAGGTCAAAAAAATAAAAAAATAAACATCCTTCGCTTCTCCTTTACAAGAAATGATCACACACGTTCACTTCTCCCTATCTCGTTGTACCCTTCTCGAACACTCGAACTCTTTCTAGTATCCGTACCACGCCAATCAGCGTTTACGTTTTCCGACCTGGAGTCACCACCTCCAACTTGGTTATCTTACTAGCCTCAATCTTCCTTAAGGCCATTCACGGCCTTTACGATCCGCTTCTGGTCGAACATATCCTCGAACTCATACGATGGTCATCTAAACTTGGGCCTAACACCTCGTGACCTACCATCCGTGGCGGGACCACCGAACTGACCCACCGAAGCAGGCGCGGGTTGGCCCGCAACATGGCCCCAACCCGACCCATTATCGCGCCAACTCTTGCTCCTCGACACGGAACAATCTTGCTAAATCACATCAGGAAAGATACCACTTTCATTTACCCAACCCAGGGACTTATCACACAATACATTTATACACCAACCAAGTATTTCATCAAAGACTAACCGTAAAATCTCTTATTCAAGATAACCTTACATCTAAGGTCTCAACTGTAATATTCTAAGGTTCATCATTTTCTCACCCTCAGGCTTACCCTTTTTCACTAACCAGGTTTCTAAATCACATTTTAGCACAAAGCTATCCGACATAACACTAAACACATCATCAATACATACAAGTCTCTAGAGGGTTAAGGATATACCTGAAGCTACCGCTCCACTCTAATCATAAGTGCGCCTGCAGGCGCATGCGTATGAAGCGATGAACACGCGCGATCCGTGAGCTGCGCGCTGCGGTACCTCTCCTATAAGCACGATCTCTCGTCACATGGCCACGGCGCAGTGAAACAAGCACCGATAAAACGACATTCCGGGATGATGTTTGCCACATCGTGCACTGAGGGACATGAATCCTGGCGGCTAGCACTCACGTATACCGTGAACGGAACCCCCGAGCTCGACCAGCTCGAATACCCGAGCGTCCCGAAGGCGCGGAGGACCACTGCATCTTGGCGGAGTACATAACTAACTCTGCTGGCGGTCGCCTCGAAAGTTACCAAAGGACCTGCGTCTGGCCTCTTCTTGATCTCGGTCATTCCGTCGACCTCTTCGTGCCTCACATCCTAGTGCATGAGCTTGCATGCGGGCAATGTCCATGCCGGTGAAGAGCTACACCGTCAAGCCTCGCCAGTAATCGTCGGCCGGTGGCGTAGCGGTGTACTCTGTCCTCCATATCCGCTACTCTGGGAACATACCGAGCTAATGAGTCGAACTCACATTGTACTCTCTAACGTCGCGCCTGCCTCAGCGTCAAAAATCTGCCGGTCCGAGCCCTCGCATCTGCGGAGGCAAGAAATGTGCAAGAAATGCCCTCGAGAACTCGTCCCAAGCTGCTGGAAGTGCATGCTCTTCCGGGACGACTCCGCGAATCAAACCGATCAAGCTGCGGTATCACGCGCGGTGATGCGAACCCAATACCACCGACTCGCCTGCGAGGCTCGATCACCTCATAATCCGTGTGGCGTCGGATAAACTCACGAGGGTCGTCCTCGGCTCTCGATCCATGGAACATCGGCGGGCTACAACTCGTAAAGTCACGTAGCCTCAAACATGCGCTCGGGGTGTACTACGGGTGCTCGGGTGAGGCTGCTGCATCCGGCCTATCCTCATATCGGCCACGACCACGGCGATGGCGGGCCATCTCGCGTACCCGTCTCATCGGCTCCGGTGTGGGGTGGAGGCTCAGTCTGCGTAGTCTCGTGACCACTACCACCAGGCTACGCCTGCGAGACTCGATCACCCTCGTGATCCAGAGCTGTCGGATAAACTCTTGAGGTCGTCCTCGACTCGATCCATAGAACAGGCGGGCTACAACTCGAGAAAGTCACGTAGCCTCAGCCCATGCTGCTCGGGGGTGAACTACGGGTGCTACAGGGGCTGGAACTGCTGCATCCAGCCTATCCTCATATCGGCCCACGACTCGGCGATGGGGCCATCTCCTTGTACCCATCTCATCTGCTCCAGTGTGGGGTGGAGGCTCAGTCTTGTAGTCTCGGCAGACCATGCTGCGGCTCTAAACTCTTTGGTCTTTGGCGGCGTCGCGAAAACCGCCGTCGGAAGCACTGTCTCAGTCTTGGCCGGGCTGCACCTCGTACTCCTCAGTATCTCACTGCGACTCCTCATTGCCTTGCCCATCGGGCACAGGTTGCCTGCGCGGAGGCATAAGCGGTAAAGGAAAGGAATACGTCGGAGGGTCCAACATATCACGGCTACAGGCACGATCTCGAGAATGAGAAGAATGGAAACCAATCTAAATGTCCTGTGACCTCACGATTATAGATGTGGTGCCTGACACCGATAATCAAGACTCTACTAGACACGATGCGTAGACACTTTCAGAGGATTAAGCGCTCGATACCACTTTTGTCACGACCGAACCGGGCGTGGATCGTGCCTACCGGGCACCCTAGTGATACAACATCGAGAGAAAATCGTGAAAATAAAAACATGAACATGAATTAAGAGACATGATAAATAAACAGGCCAGCAAAGCGATTTGCCTTGGTATATATATACATAAATACGACGATTTATCCTTTTACAGACTACGCGCAGCGGTACTACAGGACCTCAAGAAGTGACAACTATGACGGGGACGGGGCCGCCATACCACGAATGTACAAGAACCCTACGGACTCGGGGTAACATACCAAAGATAAGCCTCGAAGGAACGGAGCTTCCAACAGCGAAATGTGATCCTATAAGTGGGGATCGGCGGTCGATGTACCTTTACTGCGGCATGAACGCGGCCCGAAGGAGGTCGATCTAACAGTACAGTATGTGAAGCGTAAAATACGTAAATGAAATCATAATAGTCTATATAAAGCGGGAGACATGTATGATAACCAAACTACGATTCACAACATAAAAGCGATCATGTCAAGTCGAGGACTCACGCCTCAAAGTCATCCTCCGTGCGTGGAACTTCTTCCTCACCGCCGCGATCTAGGTACAAATCATGTGATACGTATAACAGGTCTCGGCCCATCTTATGGACCCAATATAGAAACGTGTGGAATACATTCCCGGTTCATCCCATGAACCGGTAGTCGAGTGAAATACATTCCCGGATGAACCGGTAGTCAAGTGAAATACATTCCCGGATGAACCGGTAGTCAAGTGAAATACATTCCCGGATGAACCGGTAGTCAAGTGAAATACATTCCCGGATGAACCGGTAGTCAAGTGAAATACATTCCCGGATGAACCGGTAGTCGAGTGAAATACATTCCCGGATGAACCGGTAGTCGAGTGAAATACATTCCCGGATGAACCGGTAGTCGAGTGAAATACATTCCCGGATGAACCGGTAGTCAAGTGAAATACATTCCCGGATGAACTGGTAGTCAAGTGAAATACATTCCCGGATGAACCGGTAGTCAAGTGAAATACATTCCCGGATGAACCGGTAGTCAAGTGAAATACATTCCTTTTCTAAAAGTCACCCGATACCCGTAGTATATAAAAAAAAAATGTGTGACTTATATCTTTTAAGTAAACCAAAACAACTTTCATACTTTCCTTTTTAAGACCAAATTAAGGCAATACCATGCCTTCCTTTGGACCAAAATACTTCTCTTTTAAAAGTCAAGTTACCGCATTAAAACAAATGATAAAACCCTTCTTTTGTTTTCATAAAGTCGTTATAACCAACTTCCCCTAAAGCTGTTATAACACTTTATGTTTTAAACCATTTTAAGACAACACAATGCCTTTCTTTTCCCTAAAAGTTCGGTTGCCTAATTTCAATTACGCAAGTCTCTTTTAGAAAAGTTTCATAGTTCAATGTCTTAACCTCTTTTTAAAACAATAGAGTAACATATGCCATAGGTGAGTAGGTTAATCTTGTTCATAATCAATCTTATTAAGCAGCCATGATCTAGAAAATGTAATATCATTTTGTCTCATCTTAGCTTCATGCGGATGGAGGTTTCTCTTGGTTTTAATAATACTTAATTATTCAATACATTTTCCTTTATTAATGTTGCAGTGGTTTATTGATACACATTCTGATTTCCGAAATCAGTAAAACATTATTCCTTTTAAAAACCAAGTACTCATTACTCACGAACGAGGTTTCACACAAAATCCATATTAAATCATTTAAGTTAAGTCTCTTATCTTATAAGATCCAGTCTCTTAACTTTTGAAATTAATAAACCATTCATTTTACCACCCTTAAGACGTTATACCTAACTTCCCATAAAGCTAGTATAACACTTATGTTTTAAAACAACCAAATACGATTAACACGTATGCGTCTACCGTACTACATAGCTCACACATATCATGCTAGAAAAGATAGGAAGAGGTTCACATACCTCGCGACGATTATCGACTAATAGCAAAACGCTCAAGTACTTCAAACCGGCTACTCGCCAAGCCACGTGGTGCACCACACGTAGTACTTCACCTATAGAGGCCACAAGGCGCCTATTAACATCCTAGATCTCAACGTATAATATTCTACGAAATTTGTGACACCTCCCCATGACGGCGTAAATCTCTCTTTCAATCGAGGCTACCAAGCCAACCGGGGTTTGCACGTCTAACCGGGCGTGTACAATTCTACTACACAGTAATGCTATACAAGTCTACTGTAATACAGTCCTATGTAATTACAATTCAGTTCTCTTATTTAAATTCAGGCTTAAGTCGCAAGACATTGCCGTAAGTATTATTCAGGCTTAAGTCAAAAGACATTGCCGCTCAACTATGTTAAGTTCTATATATAGTATACTTCAACTATATATTCCAACAACATGTAATTTCCAATTACAATAGAAGGTCAAGAGTGTTTACCTCGATAAGCCCAAAATTATCCGAGTTTATATGTCGATCCTGAGCAAGGTTTAGCTCCTACTCCGTGCGCTTCAAACCGCTCCAAACAACCCTTAGAAGTTCTAACCAACTTCTACTTAACACTTCAACTACGGGTGAAGATTTACTTAGGGTTTCGTTTTTGTGACTGAGGGAAAGTATAATGGTATTTTCTGGGCTTGTATAAGTGTAACCTTGGGAATACTACAAGGTATTTTGACATTATAACAATACTAGGAGAGTATTTCTATACCACAACAAGGGGTATTTATACGAGACAACTAGGCTAGGGGGTGTACCTCTGGCCAGGCACCACAAAGGGAGGAGGCTCTCGGCCAAGGGCCTTGCCCAAGGGGGGGGGGCTTTTGGACGAGATCAAACAAGAGGGAGGGAGTATTTGAGACTTAGAAAGATTGCTCAAGTTTTGGATGAAGAAAGTCTTCAACAATGGGAGTATTTATAGGCTAACCAAAGGCCAACCAATGGCCAAGATTTAGCCAAGTGCAAGGCAAGTGTAAGGCCAAGATTAAGCCATGTGCAACCTTATCCATCTACCCAAAATATCCTACCAACTCCTTGACCAAAAACAATGCACAAAAGCGTGCCAACTTGCCGCACCGTCCGTCCACTCCTTCCAATGTGAGGGTGACACATGTCACCCTCCCGTTGGTCCAAAATGTTTCGTCTCTCGGAAAAATCCGCAAAAATTATTAATGACATAGCCGGAATTTTCCCTACGAAAGCTGTGGAAACGTTTCGTCGAAAAACGACTCTAATCGGGTGTTGTGTACAAATTTCGAAACTAGCCAACTTTAAGGCTCAAATTATAATACGTACGCGCTCACGTACATACTCTGGAAATACGGGGTATAACAAGCGGGTTGGAGCGCGCGGAGTAGGATCTAAACGTTGCTCAGGATCAACATTAAATCTTGGATAATTTTGGGCTTATCGAGGTAATTAATCCTGTCCTTCTATTGTAATTGGAGGTTACATACTATAGTAGTATAGAAATGAGTATAAGATATAGAAGGATATTAAAGAAGAGAATTGAACTGTAATTACATAGGACTGTATTCTGATGAGACTTGTGTGGTTTGACGGGTAGGGAAGTGCTGCCCAATTTTCCGTAGAATTAAGAACCATCTACTTAGAATATTCTACAAAGTAGTCTAGACGTTGATAGACGTATTTGACTATTATAGGTTGATACTCTGCGCGCGACATATTCGACTTGGCAGGTGGATTTCGCCGAGGAGGTATGTGATTCTTCCTATCCTCTTGAGCATGATATTTTTAAAATATATATATAGTACGGTAGACGTACGTGTGTTAACTGAACGTGGTTTTACTTCGACGTCTTTTGACTTGAGTTTTAAATAATAAGAATCTTGAAGTATTTCAAAAGAATTATGAATCGTTTTTAAAGAAGAGTAATACTTGGTTTTAAAAGCTTAAGAGTTATACTAGCTTTATGGGAAGTTAGGTATAACGACTTAAGAAAGATAAAAAGAACGGTTTACTTAATTGTTTATGGAAGCCTTGTATTGATTTCAGAAAGGGGAAATAAGTATCGAACAAACCACTGCAGCGCTAATAAAGGAAAATGTATCGACTAAGTAAGTATTATTAAAACCAGTAGAAACCTCCATCTGCATAGAAGCTAAGATAAGACAAAATTGTATTACATTTTCTAGATAATGGCTGCTTTAATAAGATTGATATAAACAAGAATAACCTACTCACACATAAGGCATATGTTACTCAAATTGTTTTAAAAGAGAATTATGTTATTAAGTGATTAAGACTATGAACTACGAAACCTTTCGAAAATAAGAGACTTGAGTATTTGAAATTAGGCAAACTTGAACTTTTGGAAAAGAATGTTGTTACTTGTCTTTAAAAAGGGAAATTATTTTGGTTTACTTAAAATAATAGTTACTCTGTTTTGGATACTACGAGTGTTGGTATCAGGTGACTTCTTGTGAAAGAATGGATATTTGTAAGAGAATTGAAGTATGGTAATTTGCTTGTGCTTGCTTGTGATAGCCTTGTTGTGTAAAAATTGTATTCCTATGCTACCGCATCTCTCGATGGAGGGCCGGTATATTGTTATTGTTGTTACATGGACATGTATGCACCGATGAAGAATTTCGGTGGCATGCGGCCATGCGGCGAGATAATCACCCGGTATATTTTTATTGTTGTTACATGGACATGTCTGCACCGATAAAGAATTTCGGGGGCATGCGGCCATGCGGCGGGTTAATCACCCGGTATATTGTTATTGTTGTTACATGGACATGTCTGCACCGATGAAGAATTCCGAGGGCATGTGGTCATGCGGCAGGGTTGATTACCCGATATATTGTTATTGTTGTTACATGGACATGTGCGCGATGAAGAATTGCAGGGCGTGGCGTCTGGCGAGGTTGATTACAGGTATCTTTATTGTGCATCCACGGATATGTCTACACCGATGGAGAATTCCGGGGGCATGTGGCCATGATGCGGGCATGATTGATATTGTGGGCGTGAGACCCTTGGTTATATTTGAGTGATGACTTTGAGGGCGTGAGTCCCTGCTTTGACATGACTGCTTTTATGTCGTGAACTGTAGTTTGGTTATCATACATGTCTCCTGTTTTATTTAGATTATGATTTCGTTCTGATATTTTGATTTCACATACTTGGTACTGTTGTCTTGACCTCCTTCGAAGTGCGTTCATGCAGCAGGTAGAAATCTGTCGGTTGTTGATCCTCGTTCTTAGGATCACAGTTCAGCGTATTGGGAAGCTCCGTTTCTCCGGAGGCTTATCTTTTGGTATGTTTCCCCGAGTTTGTAAGTTTTTGTACATTCAGGGGTATGGCGGGGCCCTGTCCCGTCATAGTTGTTGTAAAAATCTTAGAGGTCTGTAGTACTGTTGTGGGCAGGGTTTGTAAAGGATTAGAATCGGTGGTATGTATATACATGAAGGTGGCCAGTTTTAGTTGCTTTGTTTTCTTATGTTGTATCTTGTTTCTGTTTAAGTTTTTATTTCCCTGATTTTCTCGATGTAGTATCACTAGGGTGCGGGGTAAGACACGATCGCGGGCGAGTCGGGTCGTGACAAAAGTGGTATCAGAGCAGTTAGTCCTCGGAAAGTGTCTACAGACCGTGTCTAGTAGAATCTTGATTATCGGTGTGTTGTGCACCACATCTATAATCAGGAGGCTGCAGGACATTTAAGATTGGTTTCCATTCTTCTCACTCTAAGATCGTGCCTTAGAGCTGTGTTATAAGTTGGACCCCTCTGACGTATTTCGTTTTTACCATTTATGCCTCCACGCAAGGCAATCAGGGCCCAAAAGGGCAAGGCAGGAGAGAGAGCTGCGAGTAGAGCATCAGTGGCTACTGAGACCACGGTACCTGAGCCTCCAGTCCCACAACCTGGAGCAGAGGAGATGGGTTACAAGGAGATGGCCCAGTTATTGACCAGGATTGTGGCCAGACATGAGGATAGGTGGGCCAGCAGCGGTTCGATGCACCGTGGTTCACCCGAGATCGGATAGTTTGAGGCTACGGGACTTTCGAGTTGTAGCCCGCGAGTTCTACAGTCGAGGCACGAGGATGATCGCGAGAGTTCATCCGAAGCGATTCTGACGGATCGTAAGTGATCGGGCTTGAGACCGAGTCGGTGGTCTTAGGTTCACATCTTGCATGATCTGCCCGATCGTTTGATCGTGGGAGCTGTCGGGAGAGTATGCACTTCCAGTAGTATGGGACGAGTTCTCGGGCGTTCTTACACATTTCTTGCCTCCACGGATGAGAGGGCTCGGTAAACAGTTTTTGATGTTAAAGCGGGCCGGGCGTCTGGTTCGGGAGTACAATGTGAGTTTGACTCATTGGCTCGGTATGTCCCCACGTTAGTAGGCGATATGGAGGACAGTACACCGCTACGTCACCGGGCTCGATGACTACTTGGCGAGGCTTGTTGGTGTAGCTCTTCAGGGCATGGACATTGCCAGCGTGCAGCTTATGCACTTGGATGTGAGGCGGAGAGGTCGACGGAATGGCCGAGATCGTGAAGAGGGCGAGCAGCGAGGTCCTTTGGTGACTTTCGAGGCGGACGCCTCGGCGAGCTAGTTATGCACCTTCGCCCGGTCTGAGTGGTCCTCCGCGGTCTTGGCTTCGGGATATTCGGGAGGCGGTCGGGGCTCGAGGTTTAGGTTTTGGGGATTTGGGGTCTGGCGGATGAAGCCACCCGACCTCGGTGCGGTCAATGTGGTAGACCCGTTTTGGGAGTGTCGTCTTGCGAGGAGCTGTTATATTTGCGGCCGTCGGGCCATTTCGCGAAGCTGTCAGGCCGGGGTACAAATGTTATGACTCACCTTGGGATCGATGGTTGGTTCATCACCGCTAGTATACGCCTGCAGTGGGTCGTGATTAGAGTAAAGCGGTAGTTCTGGTATATCCTTCACCCTCTAGAGATTTGTAGGCGTGATATGATGATTTTAGGTTGAGGGTTATGTTTGGATAGCATGGTGTAAAATTGTGCTCTCGAGAACAGGGGTAGTTGAAAAGGTAAGCTTGGGGAGAGGGAAATTATAAGTCGTAGAATATTATAACAAGTTGAGACCTTAGATGTAAAGCCGTCTTAAGTAAAAGATTTTACGGTTGGTCTTTGTTGAAGTCACGGTATCGTGAAATATATTGTGGGATGATTCCTTGGGTTGTGTAAGATGAAAGTGGTAGCTTCGGGACTTGAATAGGTAAGATTGTTCGGATCGGGAACAAGAGTGCAGTGCGATTATGGGTCGGGTTGAGGACCATTCGCGGGTCAACCGTGGCCGGAATAAGGTGGGGTCGGTTCGAGGTGGTCCCTTGGTGGTAGGATCACGAGGGTGCAAGGCCCAAGTTTAGGTAACCACTGTATGAGTTCGTGGACGTGTTCGACCAGAATCGGATCGTGAAGGCCGGGAATGGCCTTGAAGAAATTCGAGGCTAGTAAGATGACCAAGTTTGAAGGTAGAGACTCTAAAGATTTTGGAAACTGAAGTGATGACTGAAGTATGGTACGTGTACTAGAAAGAGTTCGAGTGTTCGAGAAGAGTATGACGAGTAAGGAAAGAAGTGAACATGTGCTGAGAGATAGAAGTGATCATTTTTTGTGAAGTGAATGTGCGACAGGAGTATCCTTTGGACCAGGAGCGAGAGTTGGTGTTGTTTTACACCTTCGAGGTGATTCCTCGTTGGCTTGGATTTGGGTTTCGCACGTATGATTTTATTATGGCAATATGGGGCATAGTTGGTTTCGTAAGTATAGTAGTGAAGACTATACCGACGAATGTACGTTTGGAGACTTAGAAGGAACATTCGGGACGAATGTTTCTAAGGGGGGAAGAATGTTACACCCCGTATTTCCAGAGTATGTATGTGAGGACGTACGTACGTTTGTACAAGCCCTAATTAGGTTAAGGATGAAATTGTGAACTTTCGACGGAAAAGATTCTGAACCTTGTGAAGGAAATTCTACGTTTTTAATAGTTTAACCGATTACGGATTTTTTCCGAGAGATGAAATATTTTGGACCACTAGGAGGGCGACATGTGTCACCCCACTTAGACCCATGTTGGACGATTTGCATGGTCAAGTGGTCAAAGTCTTGGAAGATATTTTCTTTTGGTGAGTGGGAGTAGGTATTTGGACGGTTTTGTGAGCCATGTGGATGGCCACATGGCTCATTGTTGTGGGGGACATATGTCCCAAGGTTGTGGTGGACATATGTCCCAACATTGTGGTGGACACTTGGTTGGAAGACCTCATTCTTCACATGGATCCAAATCTTCACCCTCCATTTGTTTTAATCTAGACCATTGAAGGTTCTATAAATACCCCCCCTCAAGTGCAAGACTTCTTCATCACTTGAACAATTTCCAAGTCTCAAAATCCCTCTCCCCCTTTGAGAAGCTCTCGTCCAAACACCCCCCCTCCTAGTAGCTCTCGCCGAAACTCCCCCCCTCTTGATAGTTCTCGTCCCACACCCCTCTCCCTTAACCAAACTTTGTCCAAAAATTCCTAAACTCTTAAGTGTTCTTCCTTAGTGTATTAGGAAGATTATTAACCAAAAGGTTAGAAAAGATTTCACACCCTAGCCCCTAAAGCCTCACCTTGGCCGAGAGTTGTGAGGACAAGAACCTTAGTGTTCTTCACTTGTTTAGGTTGGTTCTTAAAGAGGAGTTGGTTAGGAGCGTATAAGGGTTGCTTGGAGCGGGTTGGAGCGCACGGAGTAGGAGCTAAACGTTGCTCAGGATCGACATTAAATCTTGGATAATTTTGGGCTTATCGAGGTAATTAATCCTGTCCTTCTATTGTAATTGGAGGTTACATACTATAGTAGTATAGAAATGAGTATAAGATATAGAAGGATATTAAAGAAGAGAATTGAACTGTAATTACATAGGACTGTATTTACAGTAGACTTGTGTGGTTTGACGGGTAGGGAAGTGCTGCCCAATTTTCCGTAGAATTAAGAACCATCTACTTAGAATATTCTACAAAGTAGTCTAGACGTTGATAGACGTATTTGACTATTATAGGTTGATACTCTGCGCGCGACATATTCGACTTGGCAGGTGGATTTCATTAGGAGGTATGTGATTCTTCCTATCCTCTTGAGCATGATATTTTTTAAAATATATATATAGTACGGTAGACGTACGTGTGTTAACTGAACGTGGTTTTACTTC
Organism: Przewalskia tangutica; assembly: GCA_029844215.1. Taxonomy (NCBI): domain Eukaryota; kingdom Viridiplantae; phylum Streptophyta; class Magnoliopsida; order Solanales; family Solanaceae; genus Przewalskia; species Przewalskia tangutica. The sequence goes on from CM056727.1 coordinate 115,056,871, forward strand.
GACGTCTTTTGACTTGAGTTTTAAATAATAAGAATCTTGAAGTATTTCAAAAGAATTATGAATCGTTTTTGAAAGAAGAGTAATACTTGGTTTTAAAAGCTTAAGAGTTATACTAGCTTTATGGGAAGTTAGGTATAACGACTTAAGAAAGATAAAAGAACGGTTTACTTAATTGTTTATGGAAGCCTTGTATTGATTTCGGAAAGGGAAATAAATATCGAACAAACCATCGCAATAGCTAATAAAGGAAAATGTATCGACTAAGTAAGTATTATTAAAACCAGAGAAACCTCCATCCGCATGAAGCTAAGATAAGACAAAATTGTATTACATTTTCTAGATCATGGCTGCTTTAATAAGATTGATATAAACAAGAATAACCTACTCACACATAAGGCATATGTTACTCAAATTGTTTTAAAAGAGAATTATGTTATTAAGTGATTAAGACTATGAACTACGAAACCTTTCGAAAATAAGAGACTTGAGTATTTGAAATTAGGCAAACTTGAACTTTTGGAAAAGAATGTTGTTACTTGTCTTTAAAAAGGGAAATTATTTTGGTTTACTTAAAATAATAGTTACTCTTTTGGATACTATGAGTGTTGGTATCGTGTGACTTCGTTGTGAAAGAATGGATATTTGTAAGAGAATTGAAGTATGGTAATTTGATTGTGCTTGCTTGTGATAGCCTTGTTGTGTAAAAGTTGTATTCCTATGCTACCGCGTCTCGATGGAGGCGGTATATTGTTATGTTGTTACATGGACATGCACCGCAGATGAAGAATTCGAGGCATGCGCCACGCGCGAGATAATCACCCGTATATTGTTATTGTTGTTACATGGACATGTCTCGCACCGATGAAGAATTCCGGCATGCGTCACGCGGGTTAATCACCCGGTATATTATTATTGTTGTTACATGAACATGTCTGCACCGATGAAGAATTCCGGGGGCATGTGACCATGCGGCAGGGTTGATTACCCGATATATTATTATTGTTGTTACATGTACATGTCTGCACCGATGAAGAATTCCGGAGGCATATGGCCATGCGGCAGGGTTGATTACGATATCGTTATTGCATCCCGACATGTCTACACCGATGGAGAATTCCTGGGGCATGTAGCCATGATGCGTGAATGATTGATATTGTGGGCGTGAGACCCTTGGTTATATTTGAGTGATGACTTTGAGGTGCGAGTCCTCGCTGACATGATCGCTTTTATGTCGTGAATCGTAGTTTAGTTATCATACATGTCTCTGCTTTATTTAGATCGTTATGATTTCGTTCTGATTTTTCGGGCCACATACTGTACTGTTATCGACTCCTTCGGGCTGCGTTCATCCCGCAGTAGAGGTACATCGGTTGTTGACTCGTTCTTAGGATCACGCCAACAGATTGGGAAGCTCCGTTTCTCGAGGCTTATCTTTTGCATGTTTCCCGAGTTTGTAAGTTTTTGTACATTCGTGGTACGGGCCCCGTCCGTCATAGTTGTTGTAAAAATCTTAGAAGTCTGTAGTACTGTTGTGGGCAGGGTTTGTAAAGGATTGTAACTGTTCGGTGGTATGTATATACATGAAGGTGACCGTTTTGGTTAGCCTGTTTTCTTATGTTGTATCTTGTTTCCTGTTTAAGTTTTTATTTCCGCTGATTTTCTCTGATGTAGTATCACTAGGGTGCCCGGGGTAAGGCACCAGTCGCGGGCCCGAGGTCGGGTCGTGACAAGACCACGGTTGATAAGGAGCATACGACTACATGGAGAGTTTGATGCTCCCCTTCATATTGGCGGATCGTCTTCCCTGGCTCATGCTCCCCTGCATTCACAGGACCTCTCACCGGCTGCCCTTAAGGCCATAGTTTCTCCTGTCAAGGTGGCCGGTTCTTCTTATGTTGGGGCAGCCGTAGAGGTATACCCTTTCTCTTATGCTTGGTCATTCACTGCCTCCAGGATCACTCATTTATATTGAACATATCCTTTATGTATAGGAGACTATTAGAGGTAATCCTTCGACTGAAGTCTTCCCAACTAACGGCTTAGAGGTACCAGCCCCGGAAGATGTCTTTTGCGCTGATTTGGCTCACTCGATACTGCATCTCCACCAGCTTCGCCTGTTGGCATCCATCGAGAGTTAGTCGAGGAATATCTTGTCAGGGGAATTCCAACCACCAAAGAGGAGTTATGTCACGACCCGACCCCGGGCCATGATCGTGCCCTACCCGGGCACCCCGCTGTATACATAAGAGAATAGCAATGAACATACACAACATACAAAAAAACTTAGACAAGAACTAACAACAAAGCTAGCCGATAAGGCCACCTTCCGTAAAATATACTCAATCCAGAAATAGAACAGTACATTTTTCTTTTCTTTACAGCCCAATCCACAATGTGACTACAGACCTCTAAGAATAACAACTCTGGCGGGACAGGGCCCCTCCATACCCCTGAATGTACAACAACCGACAATACCAGAGATAAGCCTCCGAAATGAAGGAGCTTCTCGACAGCTGAACAGTGATCCTAAGAGCGAGGATCAGCAACCTGTACTTTACCTGCGGCATGAACGCAGCCCCCCGAAGGAGGTCAGTACAACATGTACCAAATATGTGAAATCGAAGTATCAGAATGAAATCATAAGTCTAAAATAAAGCGAGACATGTATGATTACTCAATTAACATAATCGTGGCCTTACTAACAATGAGAGTAAATAGGAGTATACTTACAATATAAAGTAGGAGGCTCACGATCAAAGCAGGACCACCCGCCCGCAGTATCATTAAGCAATCCTATTCCTGGGACTATTTCACCCGCATAGATCGCGTGGACCCGCATGAGGTATTCCTCGCATAGGCTGTACCCGCCCGCATGGGACTATTTCACCCGCATAAGCCCATAAGGACTCGCATGGGACTATTTCACCCGCATAAGCCCATAAGGACTCGCATGAGGTATTCCTCGCATCATGGGTAGCAAATCCACGGAAACAGGTGGTATAACGTCTTGGGGGGTTTACCCCTCATTTATACTCTTCTGTACGCTGTGGTATAACGTCTTGGGGGTTTACCCCTCATTTATACTCTTACCCTAGCTCAACCGGCCATCATACATAACATAAGCCCTACCGGCTTATCATACAATAAATAAGCAAGTTAAGAAATCCCCCTAACTTCTTATTAGCCTTATTCATATACATTCTCATTTTAGTTTACTTAAGGCACTAACATGTCATTATAAAATCCGGGAATTTAACCCAAAGTACTACGTACTTCTATTCTTTTAAAAATGACTCTTTTTCATATATAACTTCCAAGATACTAATAACCGTAGTATCAAGTCATAACTACTTTTCAAGACAAGTCACGATACCTTTTAGAAATACATTTAGGCTTCTAAATCAAGTGACTTCTTTCCTTTAAAACCTTAGGCAATTGATGCCTTAAATCAAATTGCCTTCCAATAAAATCAAGCCATTTATCTTTCCATAAAGCCAATATAACCAACTCCCCATAAAGTCGTTATATTCACTTTATGCATTAGTCAAGTACAATTTTCTATCCAAGGGACTTATACGTTTAAAACGAAACAAGTATCGCATACTTTAAAACTCTTCAAGTCCCTTAACATACTTAAATTACTTAGAGTAAACCACTCTTTAAACTTTCCATAAAAACAAGTATCAAAATACTTTCAACATACTTAAAGTCTCTTAACTTTGAAAACCAAGATATCCTTAACATTTAAACAAGTGAGTTAATTCCTAACTCAATCAACTCGACATTCCTAAAATAAGCCAAGGATGTCAAATGGACTAGATTGTCAAAATCTTGTACGTCTACCGTACTATATACGTGAAACTAGTCATGCTCAAAAGATAGGAAAAGTTCCACATACCTCTTCGGGTCAAACCACTTGTCAAGTACAAATTCCCGCCCGTAGTATGTCAACCTATAATATTCACAATACGTCCATTAAGGCCTTACTTCAAACGTAGAATATTATAAGTGTTAAGTCTCTAAATTCTACGGAAAATCGGACAACACCTCCTTTGTTTTTACTAACTTTGCCACCTTTTCCAAGGTCGAAATACAATAATCAATGACCCAATTGGCTCACAACAATATAAGGTAATCCAATGCCAATGAATAACCAAATGACCCCAATTGGCTCACAATAATATAGAAGGTAATCCAATGCAAATGAATAACCAAACAGCCCCAATTGGCTCACAATAATATAGAAGGTAATCCAATGCAAATGAATAACCAAACAGCCCCAATTGGCTCACAATAATATAGAAGGTAATCCAATGCAAATGAATAACCAAACAGCCCCAATTGGCTCACAATAATATAACAATACCAATTCTTATTCAATTTCCATTCAATCCAAATGGTTTAGTATAACATGATATCAAGCCGCAAATCGATTACAACTACTACAATTCTCAAGTAGGTAAACATGCGACGATTCTAAATTAACGACCAAAATTGCATTTCAATTTCAAAAGGCTAATCATGTCATTTTCGGTTCTAGGCTTCTACAATCCATGTCACTTATCAAACTTCATAACACAAATCACATGATCACTTCTAACTTATAATAACGTGGAATCTTCAATTACAAAAGTAAAACGAAGATTATACCTCAATTAGCCCAATTATGATCCAAGATCACAAGTCGCTCCTTAGCAACTTTAGCTCCTCCTTTCGACGTTCCAATCCACTCCAAGCAACCCTTAGAAGCTTAAGAATAACTCATCTTCAAGTTCCAACTTCAAAGTTGAATAACCCTTTAGGTTTTCGCCTTGCGACTAAAACGAAAATGCCTCTTTTCCGAAATCTTTCTTTTGAGAAAACCTTACAATACTCTTAGGAACCTTGGTTTAAAGTGGGGGAATTATTGGACAAGAATTGGAAATTTTCCTCTTGGAAACTTGTCAAAACCGTGAGCTTCCATAGTGAGCAAGACAAGATTTCAATTTTTTTTTTCTAAGTGTAGAGAATGACAAAGGCTTGCTACTAGTAAGCTTATATAACAAAATGGAAGGTCTAGATTAGTACATATGGATGGCTCGGATGTGTTTCACATGGATCTTGCCCAAGTGGCCCTTGGACTTTTAGTCAACAATGTCAAGCTAAGTCATTTGCAAGACTTGTCTTCCTAACAATGGTCAAATGACCCTTTTGTCCTTGATAAATTTCGTCCAAGACAACATAAGGGGGGTGACACGTGTCGCCCTCCCATTCGTCACAATATTTCGTTTTCCGACAAATCCAAAATTCCGATAAATTTTACTCGTCTCAAACCTTAACATTTGAGTTCTTGCGCACGTTCTAAAAACATATCCCGAATTTCCGGTGTAACATTCTTCCCCCCTTAGAAACATTCGTCCCCGAATGTTCTTTCGGGAGTCCAACTTAAAGATAGCGACATAGTCTCCTTACAACCCCTACATACCAATAATGCCACAGGTGGCCACATACTAAAATGCCAACTCAACCCCACGTGTCAACGCTTGTTATCTGCATAAAGCTTCGATGACTCTAAGCTTACAAATAATCTTTCCTGATAAGCTTCGCTTTATCCACGCCGCCAATTAAGTCCGACCAAATAATCGAACCTCGCCCATGCCGAACCCACCAACCGCGATCTACACTTTCTACATACAAGGCCTCATACAGGTCATCCGAATCTGGAAGGGTATCTGTATTGTACTCAACACAACAAGAGACAATTAACCTCCCGCTATTTCAAATCAAGAACACAGCCCGCATCCTATCCTCGGTGCACGGATAGTACGCTTGCCTCGCCGTCGGTCCGAGGGTGTAATGCAACACCGAGACTCACCTGTGTCCCTAATCCTCCCGAAAACCTCCGGAAGTTATCCAGAATCGAGCTCATCTGCCGGCCATCATAAACGTAGGAACCCTGCAGCCTCACAATCTCTCGCTATACAAGCAAGCATAATCCTCACCGAGTAAGTGGGTCCCAAACTGAAAGAACACTACTGGTTTCGCCTAATTACTATGACCCTGTGGAGTCGCACTTCCTCCGAGTACGATGCCACCCTGTAACAAGATCTATATTAATTACCTCTCATATCTAGGTTGGGATTTCAATCGCCTACAATAGCCCACTGGGCTTCTGGTGCTCAACCATGACCTGCTACTATCTCGGACACTAGCAAGAACTCGCTATGTCCCTTTTCCTGGTCATCTTACCCATACATACTTCGAGGTCACGACACGACTTAGTCGGCCCCAAACAATTAGGGCAATAAGATCGCGTGCCTCCTAAAACTCGCTGACTAGTCCTGCAAAGACCGGTACACGCAATATATCCTCATCTCACAGCAACCCATCTGGTGCTACTCAACCAGGCTCTTCTCTCCTCGGAGAGTCGTATCTCGATACCGTATCATAACTGGATCCTCAAACTGTCGCCTCTTTACTTCCTCAACGATGGAAGACTCGCAACCTCTCGATCTGAACTTCATTAACCTTGAAACCAATAATCGAACCCCTAGGCTCGTGAATCGAAGAATCTTACGGACTACATCCTCGTCATTTGGCTGCCCATCCGGCACTACCCAGTCCATCACAAAGAGTATATGTAATCGCTTGGCTTTCCGGATGGTATAGGATATCAATATCACAATCCTCGAGTAACTCTAACCACCATCGGTGTCGCAAATTCTACCGCCTCGACCGCAGATATACCGAGGCTTTTGTGGTCCGCATAGTATCCACATGAAGTTCAGATATACGTCATGCCCCAAATCTTCAAGGCATGATTTAACCGCCAACTCTAAATCGTGAGTGGCGCAATTTCTTTCCCGCTTCCTAACTACCGGAAAACATAGGTTCTAACCTTATCGGTTGCAAGACACAACCTAGCCCAACACCCAACGTGTTATCATCAAAACCTAACCTCTAGTCTTTCGGAGGAGTTAGAATCTGTAGTCGTGGTCAACTTGTCTTCCAATAACTGAAAGTCTTTCTCATTCTGCGAAATATTGGTATCCTTAATCTCACTTATGGTTCTGTTTCCTTTTTGTTGCAACCAAACTTGGTCACTAAACTTAGACTTAATTCCTTTGCTTGCCTCATGGCTAAGACTTCATCACAATCACAATTTAGGGGAGGTTTCCTTGATCTCGTCAAGTAGTAACCCGGTTTTCCTTTCCCGGTAGAGCCTATAACTAGGTGTTACCACATTTTCTCGAAATGTTCTTACCTCCCATTATTTACTAATGGTCTTTACACTAGTCTGGGGTAAACATATCTCGTGCAACCTATTTTTAACCATAGTCGTATTCTCCTTTATTATTCTGGTCATATCCTGCGTCTAACAACATGGGTACATGCAACCCCATAATACGCAAACTGTCCTTTTTCGTGGGGAAGAGAACTTATCTCCCTATCTTGAGCTTTCCTTGGAGTCACAACCCTACTCATTGGGTCCTCTTGCGGTCCAGTAATTAGCTAATCATCACTCCCCGCCTTTAAGTTCGTGTAGATTTTTCCAACCTACCAAAGATGCCTCGACTTTCCACAAAGACTCGTGACTTATTTTTATTCTTGCCTTGTACATTTTCTGAAATTATCAGGAAGGTCGTGGCCCCGACCGCCACACCAAACCAACTCCAAGTACCTCCAAGGGCACTTAAAATAACTTCCTCCAAATTCAATTATTACATACTTCCTGCGTCAATTTACCCCAAGTAAACAAGTCACACCGACTTAAAAATAAAACAATGTCAAAGAAGGAAGGATAATTCACTGGTTACCACCACTTCTCTTCCTTTCCACTCGATAACCGGCCATCGAAACCGTACCGAATCAATCTCTCTTATGTAGTCCACGTTGGCATAACAAGAGGCCAACTAGCCCGAACTCATAATGACCTCGATATCTCATAACAAAATTGGCTGGGTCCAACGACTTTATCGTTACCACAATTATTATCTAACCGCTCAACTACCACCCAACACTCACGTGTAGTCACCTCGAAAGGTCCTCATGGATTCAGTTCCATTTCCTTATTCTTGGTTGTTTCTTCATCGGTCGCATTTCTTCCCGTACTCCCAAACTTATTCTAGCGCACGACATAGCCTTCATAATCGCTTTCGCCTCAAATCTGGAGTTACTAAATTAAACAATACAAGGCCCATTCCGCTCACAACTGGTTCGGTGGAACACGTCCACGAACCCGTAAAATGACTAACTAAACTTGGGCCTTGCACCCTCGTGACCCTGTCACATAGCGGGACTACTACTAACTGATCCCATTTCCTTTCAAGTTATGGGGCGACCCTAAATAGATCCCCAACCGACTCGGCCAGATTTAACTCTTTTCCTAGGTCTGTCTTAACTTTTACTACCCGGAAGGCCTTATATACCTAAGGTCTCGGTGGTTATCAACATTTTTAGGATCGCTATTTCCATGGTCCAAGCCTATCTTATCAGCCCCCCGTAACCGGGTACAAGAACTTCTCGTAATATCATAATCGTGTTGTCTTGACCAAAACAACCATACTTTCTTCGTCCGGATCTCGCCCGTACAATTCCCTTAAGCATACCACGTAGCTTAAGTTGCTAACATAGTCTTCCACTTAGTCTTTTAATTAACTTCTTAAGGGTCCATTACCTTTTCCGATAACTCATCATTTCCTAATTATCTCAAATTAGCACGTAAAACCTTGATGAGAATTCATTAAACTGTTTCATACCTTCCCGGTATTTATTTAGTCCCTTCCAAATCCTGGTAATCTAAATCATTCTAGGCAACACGCGTCTGACCCTCATACATAAATTCGCATAGTTGTATGTCACAATACCAACTACAACCATTACCAACCTGGATACGAAATCCACGTAATCCTTCATGGGTCACTGCTGCCTTTCTCGTAGCTGCAAACAATCATAACTTGTTAGGGAGAGACGACCCTAACCATACAGCTCTATCGCACGATCTTAGAGTGAGAAGAATGGAAACCAATCCTAAATGTCCTGCAGCCTCCTGATTATAGATGTGGTGCACAACACACCGATAATCAAGACTCTACTAGACACCTGGTCAGACACTTTCCGAGGACTAATCGCTCGATACCACTTTGTCACGACCCGACCGCTCGCGATCGGTGCCCTACCTGCACCCCCGCTGTGTATACATCGAGAATAGCAATGAACATACACAACATACAAAAAAACTTAGACAAGAACCAACAACAAAGCTAGCCGATAAGGCCACCTTCCGTAAAATATACTCAATCCGAAATAGAGCAAGACATTTTTCTTTTCTTTACCCAATCCACAATGTGACTACTGACCTCTAAGAATAACAACTCAAGTGACAGGCCCTCCATACCCCGAATGTACAACAACCGACAATACCGGAGATAAGCCTCCGAAATGAAGGAGCTTCGACAACAAAGATGATCCTAAGAGCGAGGATCGAACTCATTTCTTACTGCGGATTTAACGCAGCCCAAGGAGGTCGACATAACATGTACCAAATATGTGAAATCGAAGTAATCAGAATGAAATCATAAGTCTAAAATAAAGCGAGACATGTATGATTACTCAATTAACGATAATCGTGCCTTACTAACAATGAGAGTAAATAGGAGTATACTTACAATATAAAGTAGAGGCTCACGATCAAAGCAGACCACCCGCCCGCAGATCATTAAGCAATCCTATTCACGGGACTATTTCACCCGCATAGATCGCGTGGACCCGCATGAGGTATTCCTCGTGATAGTCAGACTACCAGTATGGGACTATTTCACCCGCATAAGCCCATAAGGACTCGCATGGGACTATTTCACCCGCATAAGCCCATAAGGACTCGCATGAGGTATTCCTCGCATCATGGGTAGCAAATCCACGGAAACAGGTGGTATAACGTCTTGGGGTTTACCCCTCATTTATACTCTTACCCTGAAGCAGGTGGTATAACGTCTTGGGGGTTTACCCCTCATTTATACTCTTACCCTAGCTCAACCGGCCATCATACATAACATAAGCCCTACCGACTTATCATACAATAAATAAGCAAGTTAAGAAATCCCCCTAACTTCTTATTAGCCTTATTCATATACATTCTCATTTTAGTTTACTTAAGGCACTAACATGTCATTATAAAATCCGAATTTAACCCAAAGTACTACGTATTTCTATTCTTTTAAAAATGACTCTTTTCATATATAACTTCCAAGATACTAATAACCGTAGTATCAAGTCATAACTACTTTTCAAGACAAGTCACGATACCTTTTAGAAATACATTTAGGCTTCTAAATCAAGTGACTTCTTTCCTTTAAAACCTTAGGCAATTGATGCCTTAAATCAAATTGCCTTCCAATAAAATCAAGCCATTTATCTTTCCATAAAGCCAATATAACCAACTCCCCATAAAGTCGTTATATTCACTTTATGCATTAGTCAAGTACAATTTTCTATCCAAGGGACTTATACGTTTAAAACGAAACAAGTATCGCATACTTTAAAACTCTTCAAGTCCCTTAACATACTTAAATTACTTAGAGTAAACCACTCTTTAAACTTTCCATAAAAACAAGTATCAAAATACTTTCAACATACTTAAAGTCTCTTAACTTTGAAAACCAAGATATCCTTAACATTTAAACAAGTGAGTTAATTCCCTAACTCAATCAACTCGACATTCCTAAAATAAGCCAAGGATGTCAAATGGACTAGATTGTCAAAATCTTCAGACGTCACCGTACTATATACGTGAAACTAGTCATGCTCAAAAGATAGGAAAAGTTCCACATACCTCTTGGGTCAAACCACTTGTCAAGTACAAATTCCCGTAGTATGTCAACCTATAATATTCACAATACGTCCATTAAGGCCTTACTTCAAACGTAGAATATTATAAGTGTTAAGTCTCTAAATTCTACGGAAAATCGGACAGCACCTCCTTTGTTTTTACTAACTTTGCCACCTTTTCCAAGGTCGAAATACAATAATCAACAGCCCCAATTGGCTCACAACAATATAGAAGGTAATCCAATGCCAATGAATAACCAAACAGCCCCAATTGGCTCACAATAATATAGAAGGTAATCCAATGCAAATGAATAACCAAACAGCCCCAATTGGCTCACAATAATATAGAAGGTAATCCAATGCAAATGAATAACCAAACAGCCCCAATTGGCTCACAATAATATAGAAGGTAATCCAATGCAAATGAATAACCAAACAACCCCAATTGACTCACAATAATATAACAATACCAATTCTTATTCAATTTCCATTCAATCCAAATGGTTTAGTATAACATGATATCAAGCCGCAAATCGACATAACTACTACAATTCTCAAGTAGGTAAACATGCGATTTATTCTAAATTAACGACCAAAATTGCATTTCAATTTCAAAAGGCTAATCATGTCATTTTCGGTTCTAGGCTTCTACAATCCATGTCACTTATCAAACTTCATAACACAAATCACATGATCACTTCTAACTTATAATAACGTGGAATCTTCAATTACAAAAGTAAAACGAAGATTATACCTCAATTAGCCCAATTATGATCCAAGATCACAAGTCGCTCCTTAGCAACTTTAGCTCCTCCTTTCGACGTTCCAATCCACTCCAAGCAACCCTTAGAAGCTTAAGAATAACTCATCTTCAAGTTCCAACTTCAAAGTTGAATAACCCTTTAGGTTTTCGCCTTGACTAAAACGAAAATGCCTCTTTTCCAAATCTTTCTTTTGAGAAAACCTTACAATACTCTTAGGAACCTTGGTTTAAAGTGGGGGAATTATTGGACAAGAATTGAAATTTTCCTCTTGGAAACTTGTCAAAACCGTGAGCTTCCATAGTGAGCAAGACAAGATTTCAATTTTTTTTTCTAAGTGTAGAGAATGACAAAGTCTTGCTACTAGTAGCTTATATAACAAAATGGAAGGTCTAGATTAGTACATATGGATGGCTCGGATGTGTTTCACATGGATCTTGCCCAAGTGGCCCTTGGACTTTTAGTCAACAATGTCAAGCTAAGTCATTTGCAAGACTTGTCTTCCTAACAATGGTCAAATGACCCTTTGTCCTTGATAAATTTCGTCCAAGACAACATAAGGGGGGTGACACGTGTCGCCCTCCCATTCGTCACAATATTTCGTTTTCCGACAAATCCAAAATTCCGATAAATTTTACTCGTCTCAAACCTTAACATTTGAGTTCTTACGTACGTTCTTAAAAACATATCCTGGAATTTCCGGTGTAACATTCTTCCCCTTAGAAACATTCGTCCCGAATGTTCTTTCTGAGTCCAACTTAAAGATAGCGACATAGTCTCCTTACAACCCCTACATACCAATAATGCCACGGTGTACATACTAAAATGCCAACCTGAACCCCATGTGTCAACGCTTGTTATCTCGCATAAAGCTTCGATGACTCTAAGCTTACAAATAATCTTTCGGATAAGCTTCGCTTTATCCACACGTGAATTAAGTGCGACCAAATAATCGAACCTCGCCCATGCCGAACCCACCAACCGGCGATCTACACTTTCTTACATACAAGGCCTCAAACAGGGTCATCCGAATACTGGAAGGGTATCTGTTATTGTACTCAACACAACAAGAGACAATTAACCCTCCCGGCTATTTCTGAAATCAAGAACACAGGCCCGCATCCTATCCTCAGGTGCCTGGATAGTACGCCTTGCCGTCGCTTGGCCGAGGGTGTAATGCAACACCGAGACTCACTGTGTCCCTAATCCTCCTGAAAAACCTCGAAGTTATCCAGAATCGAGCTCATCTGCCGGCCATCATAAACGTAGGAACCCTGCGCCTCACAATCTCTCGCTATACAAGCAAGCATAATCCTCACCAGTAAAGTGGGTCCCAAACTGAAAGAACACTACTGGTTTCACAAATTTAATTACCATGACCCCCAGGGAGTCGCACTTCCTCCGAGTACGATGCCACCTGTAACAAGATCTATATTAATTACCTCTCATATCTAGGTTGGGATTTCAATCGCCTGCAATAGCCCACTGGGCTTCTGGTGCTCAACCATGACTGCTACTATCTCGGACACTAAGCAAGAACTCGCATGTCCCTTTTCCGGTCATCTTACCCATACATACTACGAGGTCACGACACGACTTAGTCGGCCCCAAACAATTAGGGCAAAGATCGCGTGCCTCCCTAAAACTCCGGCGACTAGTCCTGCGCAAAGACCGGTACACGCAATCTATCCTCATCTCACAAAGAACCCATCCGGTGCTACTCAACTGTGCTCTTCTCTCCTGAGAGTCGTATCTCGATATCGTATCATAATCGATCTCAAATGCCGCTTTACTTCCTCAACGATGGAAGACTCGCAACCTCTCGGATCGAACTTCATTAACCTTGAAACCAATAATCGAACCCCAGGCTCAGAATCGAAGAATCTTACGGACTACATCCTCGCCTATTTGGCTGCCCATCCGCGGACTACCCCAGTCCATCACAAAGAGTATATGTAATCGCTTGGCTTTCCCGGATGGTATAGGATATCAATATCACAATCCTTGAGTAACTCTAACCACCATCGGTGTCGCAAATTCTACCGCTCGCCTCTGCAGATATACCTGAGGCTTTTGTGGTCCGCACAAGTATCCACATGAAGTTCAGATATACGTCATGCCCCAAATCTTCAAGGCATGATTTAACCGCCAACTCTAAATCGTGAGTGGCGCAATTTCCTTTCCCCGCTTCCCTAACTACCGGAAAACATAGGTTCTAACCTTATCGGGTTGCGTCAAAGACACAACCTAGCCCAACACCCAACGTGTTATCATCAAAACCTAACCTCTAGTCTTTCGGGAGGAGTTAGAATCGTAGTCGTGGTCAACTTGTCTTCCAATAGCGAAAGTCTTTCTCATTCTGCGAAATATTGGGTATCCTTAATCTCACTTATGGTTCCTGTTTCCTTTTTGTTGCAAACCAAACTTGGTCACTAAACTTAGACTTAATTTCTTTGCTTGCCTCATGGCTAAGACTTCATCACAATCACAATTTAGGGGAGGTTTCCTTGATCTCGTCAAGTAGTAACTCGGTTTTCCATTCCCAGTTTGTAGAGCCTATAACTAGGTGTTACCACATTTTCTCGAAATGTTCTTACCTCCCATTATTTACTAATGTTCTTTACACTAGTGCTGGGTAAACATATCTCGCAACCTATTTTTAACCATAGTCGTATTCTCCTTTATTATTCGGTCATATCCTCGTCTAACAACATGGGTACATGCAACCCCATAATACGCAAATCGCCCTTTTTCGTGGGAAGAGAACTTATCTCCCGATCGTGACCTTTCGTTGGAGTCACAACCCTACTCATTGGGTCCTCTTGCGGTCCAGTAATTAGCTAATCATCACGCCCCGCCTTTAAGTTCGTGTAGATTTTTCCAACCTACCAAAGATGCCCTCAGCTTTCCGCCGGCAGCACTCGTACTTATTTTTATTCTTGCCTTGTACATTTTCCTGAAATTATCCGGAAGGTCGTGGCCCTGACCGCCACACCAAACCAACTCCAAGTACCTCCAAGGGCACTTAAAATAACTTCCTCCAAATTCAATTATTACATACTTCCTGCGTCAATTTACCCCAAGTAAACAAGTCACACCGACTTAAAAATAAAACAATGTCAAAGAAGGAAGGATAATTCACTGGTTACCACCACTTCTCTTCCTTTCCACTCGATAACCGGCTTACCGGGAAACTGGTACCGAATCAATCTCTCTTATGTAGTCCACGTTGGCATAACAAGAGGCCAACTAGCCCGAACTCATAATGACCTCAATGTCTGTCATAACAGCTCTGTTGGGTCCAACGACTTTATCGTTACCGTCAATTATTATCTAACCGCTCAACTACCACCCAACACTCACGGGTGTAGTCACCTCGAAAGGTCCTCATGGATTCAGGTTCCATTTCCTTATTCTTGGTTGCTCTCTTTCTTACTGGTCGTACTCTTCCCGTACTCCCAAACTTATTCTAGCGTACGTACATAGCCTTCATACTGTTTCGGGCCTCAAATCTGAGTTACTAAATTAAACAATACAAGGCCCATTCAGCTCTCACAACAGTTCGGTGGAACACGTCCACGAACCCGTAAATGACTAACTAAACTTGGGCCTTGCACCTCGTGACCTGTCACATAGCGGACTACTACTAATCGATCCATTTCCTTTCAAGTTATGGGGCGACCTAAATAGATCCCCAACCACTCGGCCGTCTTAACTCTTTTCCTAGGTCTGTCTTAACTTTTTACTACGAGAAGGCCTTATATACCTAAGGTCTCGGTGGTTATCAACATTTTAGGCTCGCAATTTCCATGCTCCAAGCCTATCTTATCACCGTGAATCGTACAAGAACTTCTCGTAATATCATAATCGTGTTGTCTTGACCACAACAACCATACTTTCTTCGTCCGGATCTTGCCCGTACAATTCCCTTAAGCATACCACGTAGCTTAAGTTGCTAACATAGTCTTCCACTTAGTCTTTTAATTAACTTCTTAAGGGTCCATTACCTTTTCCGATAACTCATCATTTCCTAATTATCTCAAATTAGCACGTAAAACCTTGATGAGAATTCATTAAACTGTTTCATACCTTCCGGTATTTATTTAGTCCCTTCCAAATCACGGTAATCTAAATCATTCTAGGCAACACGCGTCTGACCCTCATACATAAATTCGCATAGTTGTATGTCACAATACCAACTACAACCATTACCAACCTGGATACGAAATCCACGTAATCCTTCCTGGGTCACTGTTGTCTTTCTCGTAGCTGCAAACAATCATAACTTGTTAGGGAGAGACGACCCTAACCATACAGCTCTATCGCACGATCTTAGAGTGAGAAGAATGGAAACCAATCCTAAATGTCCTGCACTCCTCGATTATAGATGTGGTGCACAACACACCGATAATCAAGACTTACTAGACACGATGCGTAGACACTTTCCGAGGACTAATCGCTCGATACCACTTTGTCACCCGACCCGGCTCGCGATCGTGCCCTACTGGCACCCCGCTGTATACATCAAGTACATTTTTCTTTTCTTTACACCCAATCCACAATGTGACTACTGCACTTAAGAATAACAACTCAAGTGACAGGCCCTCCATACCACGAATGTACAACAACCGACAATACGGAGATAAGCCTCGAAATGAAGGAGCTTCTCGACGGTGAACAGTGATCCTAAGAGCGAGGATCAAGAACTGTACTTTACTGCGGCATGAACGCACCCAAGGAGGTCGATAACATGTACCAAATATGTGAAATCAAAGCGTAATGAAATCATAAGTCTAAAATAAACCGAGACATGTATGATTACTCAATTAACGATAATCGTGCCTTACTAACAATGAGAGTAAATAGGAGTATACTTACAATATAAAGTAGGAGGCTCACGATCAAAGCAGGACCACCCGCCCGCAGTATCATTAAGCAATCCTATTCCTGGGACTATTTCACCCGCATAGATCGCGTGGACCCGCGTAGGTATTCCTCGCATAGTCAGACTACCGCATGGGACTATTTCACCCGCATAAGCCCATAAGGACTCGCATGGGACTATTTCACCCGCATAAGCCCATAAGGACTCGCATGAGGTATTCCTCGCATCATGGGTAGCAAATCCACGGAAACAGGTGGTATAACGTCTTGGGGGGTTTACCCCTCATTTATACTCTTACCCTGAAGCAGGTGGTATAACGTCTTGGGGGTTTACCCCTCATTTATACTCTTACCCTAGCTCAACCGGCCATCATACATAACATAAGCCCTACCGGCTTATCATACAATAAATAAGCAAGTTAAGAAATCCCCCTAACTTCTTATTAGCCTTATTCATATACATTCTCATTTTAGTTTACTTAAGGCACTAACATGTCATTATAAAATCCGGGAATTTAACCCAAAGTACTACGTATTTCTATTCTTTTAAAAATGACTCTTTTTCATATATAACTTCCAAGATACTAATAACCGTAGTATCAAGTCATAACTACTTTTCAAGACAAGTCACGATACCTTTTAGAAATACATTTAGGCTTCTAAATCAAGTGACTTCTTTCCTTTAAAACCTTAGGCAATTGATGCCTTAAATCAAATTGCCTTCCAATAAAATCAAGCCATTTATCTTTCCATAAAGCCAATATAACCAACTCCCCATAAAGTCGTTATATTCACTTTATGCATTAGTCAAGTACAATTTTCTATCCAAGGGACTTATACGTTTAAAACGAAACAAGTATCGCATACTTTAAAACTCTTCAAGTCCCTTAACATACTTAAATTACTTAGAGTAAACCACTCTTTAAACTTTCCATAAAAACAAGTATCAAAATACTTTCAACATACTTAAAGTCTCTTAACTTTGAAAACCAAGATATCCTTAACATTTAAACAAGTGAGTTAATTCCCTAACTCAATCAACTTGGACATTCCTAAAATAAGCCAATGATGTCAAATGGACTAGATTGTCAAAATCTTGTACGTCTACCGTACTATATACGTGAAACTAGTCATGCTCAAAAGATAGGAAAAGTTCCACATACCTCTTCGGGTCAAACCACTTGTCAAGTACAAATTCCCGCCCGTAGTATGTCAACCTATAATATTCACAATACGTCCATTAAGGCCTTACTTCAAACGTAGAATATTATAAGTGTTAAGTCTCTAAATTCTACGGAAAATCGGACAACACCTCCTTTGTTTTACTAACTTTGCCACCTTTTCCAAGGTGAAATACAATAATCAAACACTCCCAATTGGCTCACAACAATATAGAAGGTAATCGATGCCAATGAATAACCAAACACCCCAATTGGCTCACAATAATATAGAAGGTAATCCAATGCAAATGAATAATCAAATAGCCCCAATTGGCTCACAATAATATAGAAGGTAATCCAATGCAAATGAATAACCAAACACACCCAATTGGCTCACAATAATATAGAAGGTAATCCAATGCAAATGAATAACCAAACAGCCCCAATTGGCTCACAATAATATAACAATACCAATTCTTATTCAATTTCCATTTCAATCCAAATGGTTTAGTATAACATGATATCAAGCCGCAAATCGACATAACTACTACAATTCTCAATTAGGTAAACATGCGACGATTCTAAATTAACGACCAAAATTGCATTTCAATTTCAAAAGGCTAATCATGTCATTTTCGGTTCTAGGCTTCTACAATCCATGTCACTTATCAAACTTCATAACACAAATCACATGATCACTTCTAACTTATAATAACGTGGAATCTTCAATTACAAAAGTAAAACGAAGATTATACCTCAATTAGCCCAATTATGATCCAAGATCACAAGTCGCTCCTTAGCAACTTTAGCTCCTCCTTTCGACGTTCCAATCCACTCCAAGCAACCCTTAGAAGCTTAAGAATAACTCATCTTCAAGTTCCAACTTCAAAGTTGAATAACCCTTTAGGTTTTCGCCTTGCGACTAAAACGAAAATGCCTCTTTTCCGAAATCTTTCTTTTGAGAAAACCTTACAATACTCTTAGGAACCTTGGTTTAAAGTGGGGGAATTATTGGACAAGAATTGGAAATTTTCCTCTTGGAAACTTGTCAAAACCGTGAGCTTCCATAGTGAGCAAGACAAGATTTCAATTTTTTTTCTAAGTGTAGAGAATGACAAAGTCTTGCTACTAGTAAGCTTATATAACAAAATGGAAGGTCTAGATTAGTACATATGGATGGCTCGGATGTGTTTCACATGGATCTTGCCCAAGTGGCCCTTGGAATTTTAGTCAACAATGTCAAGCTAAGTCATTTGCAAGACTTGTCTTCCTAACAATGGTCAAATGACCCTTTTGTCCTTGATAAATTTCGTCCAAGACAACATAAGGGGGGTGACACGTGTCGCCCTCCCATTCGTCACAATATTTCGTTTTCCGACAAATCCAAAATTCCGATAAATTTTACTCGTCTCAAACCTTAACATTTGAGTTCTTGCGTACGTTCTTAAAAACATATCCTGGAATTTCCGGGGTGTAACAAGTTACAAGCTCTGAGGGCCTCTTTGCTCCGATTGTCGAAAGAAACAAAAGAATCCCCGACTTTTGCAGCCACTTACAAAGAAATGGCTTTGGCTCTAAATGATTTGTTTGCTTTATATAGAACGGCCAAAGATAGCCATGATGAGGTTGTCTCTGCTCTATAACACTTGGGGTCTCTTCAACTAGAGAAGAATCGCATTCGAATTTCTTACAATGAGGTGAATGTAGCAAGGAAACAAGATGTCAGCCGAAGAAATAATTGCAGGAGCGACTGTCCAAACTGCGAGTGCGTTGGAGTGGATCTATGCAGATATAAGGGCTATTACTCCAGCCCTGAGCACCTTAGACTTGGCTATTACTCGGCAGAGCCTTCAATTGGATAACAAAATCCAGGAACTCGGTAACCAGTAGGTGGTTTGGGAGCTAGATCATAAAGCAGTTAGCGAATGATTGGCCAAACTGGAGGATGACTGGACTATATGGAGAAGTCGTATAGTTCAATAAATGCTGACAATCACTGCACCCTCGCTAGCTAACCATGTTGATGAGTTGTCAGTCAATACCCATATGGACATGCCATCTGAAGCCGTTGTTGCTTCTGTTGTTCAAGGGTATCGGCTGATCCTCAGGCTTTTACCGAGACACCATCGACTGTAATGGCTGAGATTGTGTTGGGTGCTAAAAGGGAGGTTTAAGTAGGAGCAGGGGAGGCTAAGGTAACAACCATTATTGAAGCTGAGAGATGGGGAAGATTGCGGGTACCTGAGATGCCGAAGCAGTTGTGGATTCGGCTAATCCTGATACTTCTATTAATTGTGATAAATTGCAACCTCTATCTGGTGGAATGCGTACCGACCCAGCTTCCTAGTTTTATCGACCCCAAATTGAAGGGTCTATTTTTGTGACTAATCAGCTGGTATGTGGCTATTGATAACTTATGCCTGCCCAAAGGGTAATGTTTCTTCAAATATGTTTATCATTTTATCTTTCCATACATTGTTATCGCTTGATTCGTATTACCGGCAACCCATGGGTTCTCTACGAAGGGTACTTCCCAATTTGGTGACCGTTCACCAAATTTATGATCTTTCATCCTGATCGGCCAAACGGTTTTTCAAACTAAGTCTCTTTCGGCAAACCTCTTAGGCTCAATATGTTTGTTTTATGCTCTAGCCATTTTACATTTACCGACTTTGAATTTTTCTATGGTTTTCAGTCGAGTTTCATCCAATTGACTTAACTCTATTAGCATGGTCTGCTGATATTCTTTTAAACTTAGAAGCTTTGATTTGGCCATCCTTAATGATATTAACTCCAGAGGACAATATTACATCCTGGCCGTAGATTTAGCTGACAGGATGTCGTCCCCACAGCCGTAGTTTTTGGAGTTTTCTAATTGCCCACTTTATTTAAGGGCTTATCTTTGTAAAACGAGTTTATTCAAACCTCGCACAAAAATACATAATATGGGATATTGAATTACACTCGAGTTTTGTACAAGCGTAAAACAAAGACAAACAAAGCTAGACGTAAAATTCCTATCGGTAGCTCAAAATGTTGTTGGCCGTCAGATCTGGCATTCCGTCGTGGTTCTCCATCTGCGACACCTCGGCTATCATTGCCTCAGAACTTAAGGCGGTCATCTGATGCCATAGGTCATGTATGATTAGGGTTTCCTTAACCATTTAAATCCTCCAAGATAAGTCGTGGTTCGACTAATTATTTTATTTTAAACCCTAAGAGGTAAGATTACAGGATTCCAGAGACACTTCTTCATACTACTTCGTGATGGCTATGGGAGCCATATAGGGTGAGTATAGGACAACCTCTATGCTCTGAACCCGTGGATTGAACGGGTTATCATCCGCTGGGACAATTTCTATCTTGTCTCCTTCCCAAAAGATGAGCTTTTGATGTATGGTAGAAAGAAGGCATCGGCTGGTGTGAATCCAGTCCCTACCCAGTAGAATGGTATAAGACGACTTGCTATCTATCACATAGAAGGCAGACATGACCATCTTAGGGCCCACATTAATTTCTGCCACTAGGATCCATGATGCTTCATATGCTTTTCCCATAAAGCTAACCATTTTCATATTAGTTGGGATGAGGTCCTCCTTTGTTTTGTTAAGATCCTTCAAGGTGAGCAGCGACATCATATTCAGCACAACCCCATTATCGACAAACACCCGGCTGATCATCTTGTCGTTAATGTAAGCCTTGATGTAAAAGAGTATGAGGTGTTTAACCATATATTATGTAGGCGCTCCAAATACGGTGTTTAGAGTGTCCCTAGCCGGGGTATAAGCTATTGTTGCCCATTCTACTTCTTCCACGCAAACATCGCCTTCCATGATATCCAGCAAGGAGCGGTTGGCCCATAAATCACATGGGATTAGGCTGACCATTTCAATGTCTGCCCACATTTCATCTACCAGGTCATGGCCAAATAAATCGAGGATGGAATCTCATTCTTCATTCAATTCGACAGGCCAGAATCTCACATCTTCCATTTCGTGGAGACAAATGGGGATCGGTTGAGGATCCTATGACTGAACCCCCTGTATGATCTGCGAGATTACCTCGATTAAAGGTCTATCCGGGCCTAGGTTTTCTTGTCAGGGTTCCTCCGTCAGATTGTCGTTAGGTTGTTCATCTAGTTTTGGTTGACCTGACATTTCTCCTTTAGGTGTAATTGCCCCGGAATCAACTTAGTTGAATGCTCAATCGATAGCCTCAACTACGACAGATTCAGGAATCTCTTGATTTTCTGCTGCCTTGGTGTTGGAAATTAGATGTAATGTTAGCTAAATCCTACACAAGGCATTGACACGTTGCATCCTTCTTTTCTGAATTCTGGATGTGACTCTAAGTGGTGCCTCTTTCTTTCCGCGAGCTTGATTGATAAACCATTTTCCCTCTTCAGTGTTGGCGGTTGGTTTAATCATTCTTTGGGGTCTGGCCTGGTTTTCATTTCTCGTTGTGATGCGTAAGGATGAAACACACTCATTTACATTAAAATTGACCACCATTTGTTTGATTTTATGGAGTGATTCTTCATCTATTCGAGGCATGCTCGACTGCCAGTTGGTTGGCATCTGTATTTTCCCCCAGGCCTATACAGATAGGGACCCTTTTGAACCTTATGGTATGTTCCTGAAGGTCTCATTTGAAATACCTCAGTATTTTGGGCGGCCATGAAAATTGTCTTAGTTGGCTGCCTTTTATCATGACCGTCATGTAGGTTGCGTAACCGGTTTAACACTAAGGTCTTTGTGGCCTTCTCCCCTTCGGTAGGTTTCTTTGGAACCCATACCTTTCTCATCTATTATTTCCCTTTAGTGTCCCTTGACTCATCAGACTTAGATAAAAATACCATAGATATCGGTACCGCGAAAAAGGGGTCGGTATCAATAGACATTTTAGCCAGACTCTTGTCGGCTAGTTTGAACCTTCCCTCTTTAATGCCATCGGCAATCGAAATCATATAACTATCAAGAAGCCGAATCTTCTTGTATTTGAGCAGATGATCAAAGATTTGATCTGCCTTCATGATGTTAAATAAGTAACCGAATCTGTCATCGGCTGAACTCGTTTCTTTGCCTTTTATGGCTTTCAAGGCTGGGCGAGAGTAAACCTTACCCCTAACAATCTCGGCCACCATTGCATCTGTTGTACAGCCGGATAACTTTAAATCGGACTCATTAGCTTCAATGATGGATACCAAGTGGGAGCCTCTATTTCAGCTGGCTCTTCTACGCTCCTTCTCCTGGACGTACTGCTCAATTTGGCTAGCCTTTTCGCTAACTGGCTCAGGTAAGAGCAGGATTGTCCTACCAAATTCTCTTTTAACTGAGGGTGCATGTTGTTGATTATCATATGGGCACACTCAAATTCGAGGAAGTGTATGGTGCATTTCCCAACCTTCTTTCTAAACCTCTCGATAAAATCGGTAGTTGATTCATCGATCTATTGCTTGAGATTCATTAGATCATTCACGATAACCTGAGGTTGGGGCCAATAGAATCTATCATGAAAGAAACCATCCAAGTCGGCCCAGCTCTGTATGAAATCAGGAGCCAAAGAGGAGTACCATGCAGAGTTTGTTACCGTTAGAGAGAGAGGGAATTGCTACAACTTTTGATACTCATTCTAGCCAGCCTTGTCGCATTGGGCGGTGAATCTACTGATGTGCTTAATAGTGGATTTGTTATCCTCTCCAGAGAAGATGGAAAACTCCGGTGTTTTGAAGACTCTTGGCAATGGCGCTATCCGATCTACCCAATTAAGGTAAGGCTTCTTATATATAGGCTTGTCCAAAGGTTTCACTGATAATCGAAGTATTATACCTGCCACGACCGATCCGCCCGTGATCGTGCCTACCCCGCACCCTAGTGATACAACATCAGAGAAAAACCAACAGAAATAAAAACTCATGAAAGAAAACAGTGAAATAAGAAAACAGGCTAACCCAAACGGTTACCTTTTTGTACATAAATGAAACTTGAACAGTTACATCCCTTACAACCTGCCCACAACAGTGCTATAGACCTCTAAGAATTTTGAAACCATAATGACGGGACAGGGCCCCGCCATGCCCCTGAATATACAAAAGTCTACTACTTGAGGAACCGTCACAGACAAGCTTAGGAGATATGAAGCTTTCCGAGAACCGAACAGCGATCCTAAGAATGCGGATCGCCAAGCTATGTACCTCAACTGCGGCATGAACGCAGCCCGGGCGAGGTCAAGACAACAGTACCAAGTATGTGAAATCGAAAATATCAGTAAATGAAATCATAATAGTCTATATAAAAATAGGAGACATGTATGATAACCAAACTACAGTTCACAATATATATTAGCAGTCATGTCAAGATAGGGACTCATGCCCATGAAATCATCACTCAAATACAACCCGGGAATTTAACCCGCACAATGGCCGCATGCCCCGGCATCTCACCTCGGTATAAGCATGGCCCTGGAACCGTCCTAGTGGGCCCATACCCGTGGACCATCCAACGTGTCGGTATGCCCAAAGGAGATAACAAGATAACAATCCCTGTGGAAGCATACCCGTGGGCTACCCAACGTGTCGGTATGTCCAAACAACTAACAAGATAATACTCACTGTGGAAGCATACCCGTGGGCTACCCAACGTGTCAGTATGT
Organism: Przewalskia tangutica; assembly: GCA_029844215.1. Classification (NCBI taxonomy): domain Eukaryota; kingdom Viridiplantae; phylum Streptophyta; class Magnoliopsida; order Solanales; family Solanaceae; genus Przewalskia; species Przewalskia tangutica. The sequence continues at coordinate 115,081,133 of CM056727.1, forward strand.
CCAAACAAATAACAAGAGAATACTCACCGTGGAAGCATACCCGTGGGCTACCCAACGTGTCAGTATGTCCAATCAAATAACAATAATAACACCCCTAATGGAAGCATACCCGTGGGCCTCCCAACGTGTCAGTATGTCCATCAAGAATCGATATAGTGGAAGCATACCCGTGGACCATCCAACGTGTCAGTATGTCCAGCAATCAACCAGATAGCCGGCCCTCCAACGAGAGACGCGGTAGCACAGAAATACAACACTTTCACAACAAAAGCTATCACAACAAGCATAGGCCAGTTCAACGTACTTTCATTTCATGTCAACAATTCCGGGTTTCAACCCCAAAATACTACATACTTTCATTCCTTCAAAACAAAGACCTCTTTCTACGTAAAAGCCACACGATACTAACACCCGTAGTATCGAACACATTCAGGTTTAAATCAAGCACTTTAAACACTTTTTAGCACAACGTCAAGTATACCAATCTAAATCCAATAATGAATCCATTTCTTTATTTTCCATAAAGTCGTTATAACTAACTTCCCATAAAGCTATTATAACACTTTATGTTTTAAAACAATACAAGACAAAACCATGCCTTTCTTTTAAAACAAAACACTTCAAATTCTTAAGTCTCTTTTCTTTTAGAAATCGAGTTCCTTACATTGGGATTTTTAAGAAGATCAAAACTTGATTACAATAATTCTTATTAGAGCAGCCAAGATCTAGGAAATGTAATACAATTTTGTCTTATATTAGCTTCTATGCAGATGGAGGTTTCTACTGGTTTTAATATGATTAATTGCCATTACTTCTTTCCTTTATCAACATTGCATTGGCTTGTTCGATCCTTATTCCCATTTCCGAAATTTATGTAACATTATTCTTTTAAAAACCAAGTACTCATTTCTCACGAATGAGGTTTCACACTTTTCAACACCATTTAGGTCAATTACAAGTCAAGTCTCTTATCTTTTGAAATCAACAAACCATTCTTTTACCTACATAAAATGGTTATAACAAACTTCCCATAAAGCCGTTATAACACTTTATGTTTGAAAACAACCAATTTCAACTATAAGCCCTTATGAGACCAAGAGGGCTTATTCTTTAACCACCGAGTACTTATTACTAACGAATAAGATTTTCCTACTTTTTCAAACAATCAAGACCTTTACACTTCATATCAAATCAAGGAACAACAAGGGAAATCAAATTTCCTTTAACACACGTGCATCTACTGCACTATATATTTCACAATTAATCATGCTGAAGAGGATAGGAAGAATCACATACCTCGCGACGATTGCCGACAATTAGAAAAAGGCTCCACAGTACTATACCCTCCAAGTAGGATATGCTACTCGTAGTACTTCAATCCTAATAAGGTCATAAAACGTCTATCAAACTCTAGCTTCGAACGTAGAATAAACTAAGTGCAAAGTCCCTAAATTCTACGGCAATTTGGACAGAACTTCCTTTGTTTCTACTAACTTTGCCACCTTTTTCAAGGCCGAATTTCAATAACCAACGCCACATTTAAGGCACACAACTTAGCTAACCACAAAGGGGATTACACGCCTTTACAGGACGCGTAAAATTCCGCCCCACAATGATACAAAACAAACCAATAATTTCCATGCCAATCTTGGCCAACAATATAACCAATACTAACCCCTTTCAACTCTTTTCCAATCCAAATTCTTAGGTCTAACATGATATCTAGCCCTAGACATCTTCAACAACTACAATCCCCCTTTACAACATGCGACGACCAAATTAGTAACCAAATTGAAGTTATCATCTTAAGGCTAACATGCCCATTTCAGTTTTTAACAAGACAACAAGATCCAAATCTATACAACTTAAATAAAACAGCCTCAGGCTCATTTCTAAACTACTATAACAAGTATTAACCCATATCCAAGAGAAGGGAAACTTTTACCTTTGGAGAAGCCCACAAAAGCCCCATTTCTTCCACCTCTTTTCCGTCAAAATCGTCCACCAGCGCTTCCCAAAAGTTTACCCACACTTTACCTTCTTGCCGCCACTCCAACAATTTCCCCTAAGGCAAGGTTTCTTCAAGAAAACTAGAGAGAAAGGGAGAGGATTTCATTGGGAGGGTTTTGAGATGAAATGGCCAAGTCTTCCAAGACTTGACCCTAAAATAGGCCCTTTATCTGGTCAAAAGTATGGGAGGGACACTTGTCACCCTCCCATAGGCTTTTAACAAAATATCCCCTGATTTTCGTCTTTGACCGCAGAAAAATCCCGCCTCGGCGCTTCCACTTCCGAAAAGTTCCAAGATTCCGCGCGCGCGTTCGGCGCATGGCTGCAACCCCCGCGAACTCCCAGTATAACGCGCGCGCCTCAGATTCGGCGCGCTGCACTGTACCTGAATCGCTGATTTGCACGATTGCGCACCAAACTTGAAACTTCCATAATTTTTGACTCCGATGTCCTATCGACGAACGGTTTGTTGCGTTGGGAACTAGATTTAACGGACTACACCCTAGGCTTTTTAAACACCTCAAAATTCTTAACAACTGGGGTACAACACTTCAAGGTAGACTCAAAATCCGTCCAACACATGTTTGTCAACTTATCTTTCAACTTTCAAATCTTATACTCCTTGGTATGTTCTTATCTTATCTTCTTGAATTTACGGGGTGTAACAACCTCGTAAGTTTTAGGGAAATAATTAGAGAACGTAATTAAGAAAATAAGATTAAAATATTAGATATAAAGTACATTTATTTATGCTAATACGGAAATTAGTATACACAGGATGTGATTCCGGAATAATTTTTGATATAACATATGTGACGACAGGAATTAGTACTAGTGGTTGAATTTTTCCAATGGGGTTATGGATTAGTTTTGTATTATAAAAATCTTGACATGGAGAATATGAGGCCATTTCGAAAATTTCAGGATTTAAGCTAAGTATGGGAGATTGATTATTTAATTGTGGGATTAATTTTAGTGGAGAGTATTAAAATAAGTGGACAAAATGTTGTGGGAACTTGTGCCAATCATGCTAGACATTTTCAGCTTTGAATTACCCATGCTCACTCATTTTCCCTACCCTTATTTCAAAAACCACACGTCCAAATCACCTACATTTCATTCTCTCCAAAACAGATATTCTCCCCATTTTCCCTAGCTTAGTTGAAGACTAAACTAACTCCCCTTACATGATTAAGCTCTTTTATAAGTTTCTAAGCCATAGTAACTCCCCAAAACAGTGGTGAAATCGGCAATGCTGGCCGAGAGTTGCCCCAGAAATTGTACGTTTTGGAGATAAGTTATTTGGAAGAAAAACATGCAAGTAAGATAGATTTAAGCTAACAAGGAATGCATGCATGTCATTGGAAGTTGAAGAAATGATGCAAATTGGAGCAAAGGGTGCAAATCGGTGTTGAGGATAGTAGGGATTGTTTTGAGCTTAAGTTAAGGTAAGATTATTCTTCTTATAAAGTAATTGAAGTTAAATGATATTGTAGTTAGGAGATGAACTTGTGTTAAGAGAAATGGAAGTAAGAAAATGCATGTGGTTGTTGCTGTTGTTGGTGCCGATTTGGGGTTGTTTTGTATACATTGGATTGATTCTTGTTGTTGTTATGATTGAAACTAATTGCATGTTAAAATTGAAGGAAGTCTTGAAACAAATCTTGATATTTAAATTGTAATTGTTCATATGAAATTGTTGAAATATGAATTGGATTTTAAGGAATTATGAGAAGAGTTATGGTATTGTGTGTTGTGGCCGAGACCTTCATGAAATTTTTGGACATGTTGTGTTGTATTTAGGGGCTGTTTTGTGGAGTTAGAATGCTGAAAATTTAGTTATGAATATACATGTACATTGTGGTATTTGCTAACGTATGTCCTAAAGGAATAAAGATGTAAAAATGTGTTACTTTGTATTCTCGTTGTTGTTGGTATATGGACTGCTTTAGGGGCTGTTTTGATATGGATTAAGGGGATGGATTAACATGAGAAATAGGCGTGTTAATCACCTTAGTTGTTGTGGTTGTTGTATTACACGAAGGTAAAGAGAAATAATGTATAACAATGGCGTATATGGAGTATATGGAACTATTTTGGTTATCCTTGAAGGTGTGTCTTGTTATTAGTGTTGTTGACCTTGTTTGTGAGTTGTGGATGTGTATATAAATAGGGGAGGTGCTGCCCAATTTTATATAACAAGAGAGTTATCATTCGATACACATAAAGTATGCTAGTAATCATAGAGTTGACGGACATATTGTTATTGTTATATGTCGAAGTGATAATTGAGACGTATTCTAAATATTGAGTTGGTTAGTTCGACTATAAGGTATGTGAAACTATCCTTTCTTCTTTTGACATGATTTATATAAAATGAGTGTACGACGGACGTACATGATTCCATTAAATCCTAATTCCTAGTGATATTTGATATGATAGTTGCCTCGATTTTATAAGTGATAGTTCATTCTATTTATTCCATTGAGAGTCAAATGATGATTTAAATTGTATAAGGTTACTCATGATATTATGTTCGTGCTTGATGTGATTATATTATTTCACCGAGTCCCACATTGGGTCGGGTACGGTATGTATATATATATATGATGATCTTATCGAGTCCCAGAATAGGCCGGATACGACATGTGTGGACAGGCATCCACGAATATGATTATTTCACTGAGTCCCCCGATGGGCCGGGTACGGTATGTGTGCAGTGGACAGGTATCCACGTATATATATATATATATATATATGGACAGGCATCCACGAATATGACTTCATTCACCGAGTCCCAGAATGGGCCGGGTACGGTATATATGGACATATATCCACGGATATGGTATATTATATGGACTTACATGACTCTCATTTCATAAGGCACAGGTGCATTCGTATCTTGATTTATTATACTTGTTTCATGACATCTTTTGGCCAGTTATGATCTTTTGTACAGTACTTCATGTTATATATACTCAGTACATTATTTCGTACTGACCCCCTTTTCCCGGGGGCTGCGTTTCATGCCCGCAGGCACATGTACTCAGTTTGGTGATCCTCTAGTCTAGGATTCATGTTCAGCTGTTTGGAGAGTTCCATTGATTCGGAGCTAAGTCATTTTGGTACATACCCTTTTGTTATAGACTTATGTATATTCAGGGGTACGACGGGGCCCTGTCCCGTCAGATTTCATTTTCATACTCTTAGAGGTCTGTAGACAAGCGCGGTAGACACGTGTGGGTTGTGGTTCGTTTTAGACATTTTCGTGTACAGTGGCAGCCTTTTCTGGTCGCCTATTTTGTTATGATTGACTAGATGTGATTCCTCAGGAGACATGTTCATTTTGATATATATATATATAAGCGTTATGAGTCAGCAGCTTACTTTTATAAGATTTTACATTGTCCTTGGTATTCGTATGATTATATATGACAGGTTAGTCTAAGGGTGTCCAATTAGGACATCGGGTCGCGGCTCGTCTGGTCGGGTCGTGACAAAAGTGGTATCAGAGCAGTTCATCCTCGGAATGTCTACAGAACGTGTCTAGTAGAGTGTTGTGTATGGGTATGTTGTGCACCATACTTATACGCAGGAGGCGGCCGAATATTTAGGATGTCATCTTTTCTTCATACTTTGAGATCGTGCGATAGAACTATGTTATTAGTATAATCCCTCTCTAACGAATTATTATGTTTCCAGCCATGCCTCCGAAAAAAGCGATAGCTTCCCAGAAGGGAAAATCAGTAGCAGGAGCTATTAGTCAGACCCGGAGAGTTACTAGGGCCCATACCCGCCTATGCCCTGCATCGTGCCCGGCAAGCTCACACACCGTCACCTCTAGAGGAACTTAGAGCAGCAGCGACTCCAGTTCAGAGGGCGGCATCATCGCCAGCTCCCGAGGCCCCAGCACCTGAGCCTTCATCTCCTTATCCAGGGGCAGATGATAGGGCCATGAGAGATGCGCATTCGATTCTTGACGATTAGTGGCCGACAGACATGCGAGGGACTAAGAGTTGACCATAGAGCTGATAGTTTGAGGATTCGTGACTTTCTAAGTTGTAATCCTCCAGAGTTTTTTGAGACAAAGCCCGAGGATGATCCGCAGGAGTTTATTCGACAGATGCAGCGTACATTGAGGATCATCAAAGCTTCTGAGACGGAGTTTGTTGAGTTGGATTCATATCAATTGCGGGATATAGCTACTAATTGGTATGAGTCTTGGGAGTTATATAGGGGCGAGGGTGCTTCTTCAGCAGTATGGGATGAGTTTACAAAGGTCTTCCTTGGCCACTTCTTGCCTCCAGAGATGAGGAGAGCTAGAGTTGATAGATTTTTACACTTGAGGCAGAATGGTTGGAGCATTCGGGAGTATAGTCTTGAGTTTGATTCATTGGCTAGATATGCGCCCACTATTGTAGCTGAGATGGCAGATAGAGTACATCGTTATGTGATAGGACTAGATCGCTATTTGAATGATGGTTGTATGGCAGTGGCTCTTCAGCCAGGTATGGATATTTCTCGGATGCAGGCATATGCACAGGGGTAGAGGACCGACACAGAGGGCGTCATCCTGATAAGGATCACGACAGAGTCCAGCATAAGAGGGCTAGGTCGGTTGGATATACTGGTGAATTTCGAGGCGGGCAGCCTCAGCAGCATGTTAGATATTCTTCCCAGCCAGCACAGAGTGCACCCCCACAGTCCACATGCAGGAGATTTGACCGCACAGGGTATTCAGGATCTGGTCAGAGCTCCAGGGCTTCAGGTTCACAGATGAACAGGCGTTCTAGTCAGTCGAGGCCACCTTTGCCTGGGTGTTCTCGGTGCGGTAGGTCCTATTTTGGGGAATGCCATTTTACTACGGGTGCTTGCTTTTCTTACGGCCGCCAAGGCTATGTGATGAGAGAATGTCCTTATAGAGGTGGTACAGGTGGTATGGCTCAGCCTACTAGATCGGTTACTGGTTCGTCTTCTTCCATAGCTATGGGCCCCGCAGGGTAGGGTGTTCATATGTCAGCAGGTCGTGGTAGATGTCGTGGTGGAGTTTCCAGTTCTAACGGTCCCTCGCACCGCATATATGCTTTGGCTAGTAGGCATGATCAGGAAGCGTCTCCAAATGTGGTTACAGGTATATTATCGATCTTTTTCCGAGACGTATATGCATTGATAGATCCAGGTTCCATATTATCATGTATTTCTCCCTTTGTTGCTAGTAGAATCCGAATAGAACCTGAGTTGATAGAACCATTTGAGGTAGCTACACTGGTAGGAGATTCTGTCATAGCTAAGCGAGTATATAGAAATTGTTCGGTGGTTATATATAGTCGTCACACCATAGCAGATTTTATAGAGTTAGACATGACTGACTTTGATGTTATTATGGGTATGGATTGGTTGGCTTCTTGTTATGCTAACGTCGATTGTAGAGAAAAGATGGTTCGATTTAAGTTTTTAAGCGAACCAATTATATAGTGGAAAGGGAATACAACATCGCCGAGGGGTAAGTTTATTTCATATCTCAAGGCAAGGAAGATGGTTAGAAAAGGGTATATTTACTATTTGGTTCGAGTACATGATATGGAAGCGGAGGTACCGGCTCTTCAGTCAGTACTGGTAGTTAATGAATTCCTAGGTGTATTCCTAGATGATCTTCCAGGTCTTTTTCTAGAACGGGAGATAGAGTTCAGTATAGATGTGCTACCAGATACCCGACCCATATCTATTCCTCCTTATAGAATGGCACCTGCAGAGCTGAAGGAGTTAAAGGAGCAGCTGAGGGACTTGTTGGAGAAAGGCTTCATCAGGCCTAGTACATCACCTTGGGGAGCACCGATATTATTTGTGAGGAAGAAAGACGGATCGCTGCTGATGTGTAATGATTATAGGCAGCTGAATAAGGTGACAATAAAGAAAAAGTATCCCCTCCCCAGGATTGATGATTTATTTGAACAGTTGCAGGGTGATAAGTGTTTTTCGAAGATAGATTTTCGGTCAGGTTATCATCAGGTGCGGGTAAAGGAGACAAATATTCCTAAGACATCATTCAGGACCCGATACGGACATTATGAGTTCAGAGTGATGCCTTTTTGGCTGACCAATGCTCCAGCAGTATTTATGGATTTGATGAACCGAGTGTTCAAGCTATTCCTGGATATGTTCGTTATTATATTCATTGATGATATTCTGGTTTATTCACGTTCAGAAGGGGAGCATGCAAGCCATTTGAGGACGGTACTGAGGGTGATCCAGCACCAGAAGTTGTATGCCAAATTTTCTAAGTGTGAATTTTGGTTGACTTCAGTAGCATTCTTGGGGCATATTATCAGAGCGGATGGTATTCGGGTGGATACACAAAATATTGAGGCAGTAAATACTTGGCCCAGACCTACGACCCCTACTGAGGTACGCAGTTTTCTGGGGCTAGCAGGATATTACAGGAGGTTCGTAGAGAAGTTTTCCTCGATTTCAGCGCCTTTAACAAGGCTAACTCAGAAGGCAGCTAAGTTCCAATGGACGGATGCTTGTGAGCACAGCTTCCAGTTGTTGAAAGACAAGTTGACTACAACTCCAGTTCTGACCCTTTCTGTGGGACCAGATAGTTATGTTATTTATTATGATGCTTCAGGTATTGGACTAGGTTGTGTGTTGATGCAGCATGGCAGGGTTATAGTTTATGCCTCCCGACAACTCAGGAAGCACGAGAAGAATTATCCTACTCATGATTTGGTGTAGGCAGCAGTGATTCATGCTTTGAAGATATAAAGACATTATTTATATGGAGTTCATGTTGATATTTATACGAATCACAAGAGTCTCCAATATATCTTTAAACAGAAGGAGTTGAATTTACGACAGAGACAGTGGCTAGTGTTGCTAAAGGATTATGATGTTGATATTCTATACCATTCAGGAAAAGCAAATATTGTGGCAGATGCTCTTAGTCGTAGATATATGGGTAGCTTGACGAATGTGCAGCCAGACAGAAAGGAGATGGTTCGTGTGATATACCGGCTAGCTAGCCTTGGAGTCCGTTTGGCTGATTCTGGAGATAGTGGAGTTTTCGTTCGAGGAGTTGCTGAGTCCTCTATCATAGAAGAGGTAAGGAGACATCAGTACGAGGACTCGGTTCTGGCACAGTATATAGATGCAACTCTTCGAAAGAAGAAGAATCTATTTGAGGTTGCACTTGATGGAGTGCTACGGTATGAAGGTAAATTATGTGTACTAGATGTTGTAGGGCTACAACGGCAGGTTATGTGAGAGGCAGACAATGCCCGTTATTCTATTCATCCAGGGTCAATAAAGATGTACCATGATCTCAAATGTTTATATTGATGGGATGACATGAAAAGGGACATAGCGAAGTTTGTTGCTCAGTGCCCGAATTGTCAACAGGTTAAGGTCGAGCATCAGAAGCCTAGTGGATTATTGCAGGAGATAGAGATCTCAACTTGGAAGTGGGAAGTGATTAATATGGACTTCATTACAGGCTTACCTCTTACTCAGCGAAAATATGACTATATATGGGTTATTGTGGATAGGCTGACGAAATCAACCCATTTTCTTCCAGTCAGGACTACTTACTCAGCTGAAGACTATGTGATATTGTACATCAGGGAGATAGTGAGACTTCATGGGGTTCTCATATCTATCATATCAGACAGATGAGCTCAGTTTACAACTAACTTTTGGAGATCGTTGCAGAAGGGATTGGGGACATAGATGAGTCTTAGCACGACATTTCATCCTCAGACTGATGGGCAGGCTGAGCGTACTATTCAGACACTAGAGGATATGTTGAGAGCCTGTATTATCGACTTTAGAAGTGCCTCACATCGACTTTTTGTCGTTGAATTACGAAGGTAGCTGGGATGATCATTTACCACTCATTGAGTTTGCCTATAATAATAGCTATCATTCTAGTATCCATATGGCACCGTACAAGGCCTTATATGGGAGGAAGTGCATCACCTATTGGTTGGTTTGACGTAGGTGTTAGGCATATTTTATATACACTTTTTGAGTCATTTTTAGTTAGTATTTTAATTGTTTACGGTGTGTTTAGTATAGTATTTGGTTCATTTTTCTTCCTTTTGAGTCACAACAGTCAAAAATGGAGAAATAACAAAAAGAAGAGAAAATGAGCATATTTGAGATGGAATTGCACAAGAAAAGGCCAAAGAAATGAAATCTAAAAAGTCCCGAGAAGTATAGAAGAAATCAGACGAAGTCCGGACAAAAATAGGACACCAAAACGAAATCTGCTAGAAAAATGCCTCAGGCGCTGCGGCGCCTGGTAGTAGCGCAGCGACGCTTGTCCCCTGAAATCCTGATTTCGCTGCAGTATTTTTGGAGCTGCGGCACCGGTCTGCAGGGTCGCGACGCCAACGCGGGATTTTTGAGTTTCTGGGTCGATTTGACACGTTTTCAGGGTCCGAAAGAGACAACTTTTCCTAGCTATATAATCCCTAAACCCTGCTGATTCCATTCAATTCATTCCATCATTGTACATACAACATAACTCTTGGAGGCTAGAAGGCTTGGAGGCTAGTTCTAAGTATTTTCTTTCTCTTTACTTTATTTACTTTCAGTTTATGTTTGATAATCTTTTGGTTCTTAGCATGTCTATGGCTAGGAGCTAAACTCTAATTAGGGCTTTCCTTTAAATTCGCTTGAACCTCGTCTTTATGACTTAATGCATGGTTTTGGTTTCTTCTTCATATAGTTAAGAGTTATTCAATAGTTGTTTTGATTATTTGGTAATTAACCGATCACTAGTTACCATCACTTATATGATTTCGAATCGAAATCCGAAAGGAGAGATTTGAATATGCTATAGTTGAATAAACATAGGTTAAAATCGTGGACGAAAGTACCCCGATAATTGTGTAGTTTTATAGGTTATTGTTCTTAATCCTCCTATGTGGTAAAATTTGTCATAGAAATATATAAGATTTCTGCACCGGGGTTGAGTGTTTATATATCCTAACCAGAATATAAAATGGTCTAGTTAACCTGCTATCTTAACATAGAAGAAGAACCTTTATTGTTGCATTAATGATTAAGGCGAGTGGATAGTTGAGGAGATTGGAAGCCCATTTCCACAATATCTGATTTAAGTAAAGTATTTTAGTTAATTTCTGCAACTATTCAGTAGTTATAGATAAAAACAACAACACACTATCGACATCCAAATAGATAACACATAATAGATGTTTGGAAATTGAACACCAGTCCCTGAGGACGATAATCGGTCTTACCTAGACTATATTACTTGTCCCGATACGTACACTTGCGTTAAGCGTGTGAAAAATCGCTAATAAGTTTTTGGCGCCGTTGCCGGGGACTGGCGTACTTTCAATATCGATTTATCTATTCTTATTTCTAATTTGGTTGCTCCAAGAAAATCTAACTTGTTCTGCGAGCATCTTTTTATCAGTTTTTTGTGTGTTTTCTTAGTTTGCAGGTGAAGTTCGTGTGTTCTTAAAAAAAACATCAGGGGCACATGGACTGCTACTACTATCAGGGGCAGTTGAGTCATCAACAATAGCTTAATCCACAGATTCCAGAGAAAGATCTAGATGAGTTGCAGGCAGCCATACTCGCGATCAGCAAGTGTCATACTCAGTTTATGGCTGAGACAAGGGTATCCCTCAAAAATTTGGAGACACAAATAGGGAAGCTAATGGATAGTATGATCAATACACCTCAAGAAAATCAGCCTAGCTGTTACACCCCGTATTTATAGGACATGTTTTAAGAACGTACGTAAGAACTCACAAGTGTTAAGGTTTGAGACTTGTAAAAATTTATCGGAAATTATGGAATTGTCAGAAAATGTATTATTGTGACGAATGGGAGGGCGACACGTGTCACCCCCCCCCCCCCCCTTATTAATGCCTTGGACGATTTGTAGCAAGGGCTAAAGGGTCATTGGACCTTTGTTGCAAGACAAGTCTTGCAACTTGAAGCTTGATAATCTTGACTAAAGTCAAAGGACCCACAAGGTCTTGATATTTAGTAAGAGCTTATCCTAGCCACCCAAATGTTTGCATCATGACCCTCCAATGTGCTTTATATTACTACTAGTAGCAAGAGAGAGCCAACACTTAGAAAAAATTTCACAAAAATTGGATGAACATAGGCACAAGCTCTCGGGTTCCCTCTTAAGAAAAAGGAAAAATCTTTGTTCCTTGTTCTTTTAGTTCAAAACTTTAAACCAAGGTTCTTAAGTGTATTGTAAACATATCTCAATAGAAAAATCTTGGAAAAAGATAGTTTACGGGTTAGTCGCAAAATGAAAACCTAGTTGTCTTTCTAGGTTTTGTTTGGAGATTTGAAGGATATTTGTTGGTATTGTTCTAAGGGTCTCAACAAGTGGATTGAAGTGTCTTGGAGAGGCTCTAAACTACTAAGGAGCGACTTCGGATTGGAGTTGTATTAACTTTCATTGAGGTATAATCTTGTCTTTTAAAAGGGTTACAAGATTATATATTTTTATTGTTGTTGTTAGCTTTACATGTTGCTAGCATGAAGTTGATATGTTGAAGTTTATAAGTATTATGGATTGCTTGTAGCTTAAATCCGAAATGTTATACAAGCCACTTGAAAGTTGGATTACTAATTGGTCGTTTATTAGAAATCGTCGCATGTTACTTACTTGAAGATTATGGTTGTTATAATCAAATGCGACTTGATATCATGTTATGCTACCAATTTGGTTTGAAATGGAAATTGGATAAGAATTGGTATTGTTAAACTCAATGTGACCGAATTTGGACTTGTAGTTTGTATTAGTTTGTTATCGTTTGTGGGGCGGAATTTTACACGTCTAGTAGGCGTGTAATCCCCTATTGATTAATTGCTTTGATTGTGCCTTAAATGTGGCGTGTTTGGTTATTGTATTCGGCCTTGAAAAAGGTGGCAAAGTTAGTAAAAACAAAGGAGGTGCTGTCCGATTTTCCGTAGGATTTAGCGACTTGACACTTATAATATTCTACGTTTGAAGTAAGGCCTTAATAGACGTATTTTGGATATTATAGGTTGACATACTACGGGCGGGACTTTGTACTTGGCAAGTGGTTGACCCGGCGAGGTATGTAGAACTTTTCCTATCTTTTGAGCATGACTAGTTGTACGTATATAGTACGGTAGAAGTACATGACCTTGATATCCTTTACTAGTTTTATGAATAGCCAAGTCGGGTGAGTTAGTAGATTAACTCACTTCTTGGAAGTATTAAGGATGTCTAATGTTTTATTAAAGTTAAGGGACTTGGAGAGTTTTAAAGTATGTGATACTTGTTCCGTTTTAAATGTATGAGTCCCTTGGATAGGAAATTGTACTTGACTAAGGTATAAAGTGAATATAACGACTTTATGGGGAGTTGGTTATATTGGCTTTATGGAAAGATAAATGGCTTGATTTAATGGAAGGCAATTCGATTTTAAGGCATCAAATTGCCTAAGGTTTTATAAGAAAAGGAGTCACTTGATTTAGAAACCTAACTTTATTTCTAACGGTGTCGTGACTTGCCTTGAAATGTAATTTGGACTTGATACTAGGATTAATAGTATCTTGGAAGTTCTATATGAAAATGAGTCATTTTTTTAAAAGGTTGAAGTACGTAGTACTTTCGGTTAAATTCCCGAATTTTTATAAAAGAAATGCTAGTGCCTTAGATAATACTAAAATGAGAGTGTAGATGAATAAGACTAATAAGAAGTTAGGGGGATTTCTAACTTGCTTATTTATTGTATGATGGCCGGTTGAGATAGGGTAAGAGTATAAGTGAGGGGTAAACCCCCAAGACGTTATACCACCTTCTCCAGGATAAGAGTATAAATGAGGGGTAAACCCCCAAGACGTTATACCACCTGTTTTATTACCTTCTTCAGGGTAAGAGTATAAATGAGGGGCAAACCCCCAAGACGTTATACCACCTACTTCAGGGTAAGAGTATAAATGAGGGGTAAGAACCCTAAGACGTTATACCACCTGTTTCTATGGGTTCGCTACCCATGATTTGTTCGGGAGTCTCCTATTGTGATGTTGTACGTATTCTCTCGATTTACTCTCATTGTTAGTAAGGCACCGCGGTAATCGTAATTCGTTATCATACATGTCTCGGCTTTGTTTTAAAACTTATGTTGTAATTACAAGATTTTCCGCTTTTACATACTTAGTACATATTGTATCGACCCTTCCGGCCGCGTTCATGCCGCAGAAAGGGTAAGGTGGTGGATCCTCATACTTAGGATCACTTATCGACGCCGAGGCTCCATTTATCAGAGGCTTGTCTCTTTAGTCTGATCTTTTCCCCGGTGTTGTAGATTTATGTACATTCGTGGTATGGCGGCCCGCCCCGCCACGATTGTTATTCCTAAGTGCGTATTCACATATGTGGTTCAGAAGAAGCGATGTTGTACAGATTGTACTTTTGATTTTGTTATATATATTGAAAGCGCCTTATCGGCTAGCACAGGATGTTTTATTATTACACACGTGTTTATGTTGTGTATGTTCCATCGCTATTCTACGATGTATACGAACAGGTGCCCGTGTAGGCACCGCCGCGCCCGGTCGGGTCGTGACACTAGCGACACCATTGTGGGAAGTGGTAAGCAAAGTTAGGAGCCTAAACCACACCAAGTTGTTGAAGAATTGAGAAAGGTGATTGGTGTAGAGAAAGAAGGGGTTACTGGAATCCAAATTTTCACTTTTTTGGATTCCTTGGAGTTCCTTTTTGTTGTACCCATTGCAGAAGAAACACCACCAGATGTCTTTACCGACCCTCAAATATGAAGTCCATACCCTTAAGGGCACCCCCAAAGTTGAGAGATGTAGGGAGTTTCACTGATCCCTATATCATAGAGAGCCTAGAAGACAAGTCTGCCTTGTGTAATTGGGGATAATCTTACATCTGAAGCCCTTGTTTGGAAAGATGGTTGTAGTTGAAGACACCTACAAAAATGACTGTGTAGATTGCAAGCAGTTCGTAGAAGGATCCACCAGGCACTAGTAAAGGTTAACTGCGTCCGGCTACAAGACGTTAAAAACAACGCTACTTGGGAGGCAACCCAAGGTTTTTAATTATGTTAGTTTGACTTTTTGTTTTTAGTTTGTTTTATTTTGTCTTGAACAGTCTCACGGTCTTGAGTTCGTGTCTTGTGTTGTTGGATGACTGGTGGACTGGAAGCTAACTCTGAGGAAAAAGGGACAAAAACGCTGAAGATGGAAAAATTGGCAGCAGCACCGCGGCGCCAGAAATTCATAAAGTCCCAAAACTGTGCAATTCCCAAAAATTCCTCTCATACCTCCGTTATGACCGCTGTGTTGTGTCAGTAAGTTGTCTCTTTATTTTTTTTAGTCTTCACACATTGGAAAAAATGTGTCGATTATGTTTGAGGGGTGTCTTATTTTGTTTTATTGTTTTGAGTCTTTTTAATTTGTCTTTGTGTTGTTTTGTGTGTTTTTGTCATATATTTTTTTATGGATCAAGCATGTTGTAGTTGCTAAAGATATTGAGTGGATAAAGTGGGATAATGTAATGAAATGAAAAGCTAAAATTTGTGTGCTTAAGTTAGATATGCCAAAAATTCATGACATCTAATTTTTTTGGGATATTGGTGCTTAGCCTATGTGTGTCAGTTATGGAAAGAATGGTTGAAAATATCTAGAAAATCTGTTTGCTTGTTATTTGAGGCGAAATAGTTAAGATGTACATGTTTAGGGAGATGATTCAGGCATTTCTTTGATAGCCCTTCTGACCATTCATTACCTACCCTGACATAAATTGTATCACTAGTCAGCCCCTTTGAGCCTAAAATAAGATCTTTGTTTGACACCCTATAATTCCCTATTTGTGCCATAAGTGATAATTGAAAGTTAGTGTGATGAAAAGTGTTGAAAAAGAAACAAAATGAGAATAAAAATTTAATGCACCCCAATGAAAAATATGCAAAAGCCTAAGTTTGGGGATGCCTGTTAGTTATAATACATATCATTCTCTCAAAACAAAAGAGAGGGGGAAAATAGGTATGGGATTAAAAATAAGTCAAAAAGAAGGAAAATGAGTTGAATGAAAAATGTTTATGGTACGTAATTGAGCCTAAATGCCTATTTTAACCTACCCCTGCCTAAGCCTACACTACAACCCCTGAAAGTCCTGATGATCTTTAATGTGTATGTCTATGATTAGTGGATAATATCAAGTAAACAGGTCTATAGTATTTGGAAAAGATGGAATGAAATTGACATGCATAGGTTAGATGTTTGTATTTCCATTGATTATGATTTAAGTGAATTTGCGAAATATCTAACTTGAAATTCTAGATTGCTGATTATTCATGCTATGTATGTTCCAACATATTATCCCATCTTTCATCCATGATTTTGAAGAAGCATTGCTATAACTACTTGATCTATTTCATAGAGTCTTTTCTTTGATTTTGTTTTTGTTTTTTTGTTTTACTCGAGGGCGAGTAAAGGGTAAGTTTGGGGGTATTTGTTAGGCATATTTTATATACACTTTTGAGTCATTTTTAGTTAGTATTTTAATCATTTTTGGTGTGTTTAGTATAATATTTGATTCGTTTTTCTTTCTTTTGAGTCACAGCGGTCAAAAATGAAGAAATGACAAAAAGAAGAGAAAACAAGCATATTTGAGATGGAATTGCACAAGAAAAGGCCAAAGAAATGAAATCTAAAAATTCTCGGGAAGTATACAAGAAATCAGACGAAGTCCGGACAAAAACAGGACACCAAAACGAAATCTGCCAGAAAAACGCCTCAGGCGCTGTGGCGCCTGGCAGCAGCGCCGCGACGCTTGTCCCCTGAAATCCTGATTTCGCTGCAGTATTTTCGGAGCTGCGGCGCCGGTCTACAGGGCCGCGACGCCAACACGGGATTTTTGAGCTTCTGGGCCGAATTTGACACGTTTTCAGGGTCCGAAATGGACAACTTTTCCTAGCTATATAATCCCTAAACCCTGCTGATTCCATTCAATTCATTCCATCATTGTACATACAACACAACTCTTGGAGGCTAGAAGGCTTGGAGGCTAGAAGGCTTGGAGGCTAGTTCTAAGTATTTTCTTTCTCTTTACTTTATTTACTTTCAGTTTATGTTGGATAATCTTTTGGTTCTTAGCATGTCTATGGTTAGGAGTTAAACTCTAATTAGGGCTTTCCTTTAAATTCGCTTGAACCTCGTCTTTATGACTCAATGCATGGTTTTGGTTTCTTCTTCATATAGTTAAGATTTATTCAATAGTTGTTTTGATTGCTTGATAATTAACTGATCACTAGTTATCATCACTTATATGATTTCGAATCGAAATCCGAAAGGGGAGATTTGAATATGCTATAGTTGAATAAACATAGGTTAAAATCGTGGACGAAAGTACCCCGATAATTGTGTAGTTTTATAGGTTATTGTTCTTAATCCTCCTATGTGGTAAAATCTGTCATAGAAATATAGAAGATTTCTGCACCGGGGCTGAGTGTTCATATATCCTAACCAGAATATAAAACGGTCTAGTTAACCTGCTATCTTAACATAGAAGAAGAACATTTATTGTTGCATTAAGGATAAAGGCGAGTGGATAGTTGAGGAGATTGGAAGCCCTATTTCCACCATATCTGATTTACGTAAAGTATTTTAGTTAATTTCTGCAACTATTCAGTAGTTATAGATAAAAACAACAACACACTATCGACAACCAAATATATAACACAGAATATATGTTTGGTAATTGAACACCAGTCCCTGAGGACGATATTCGGTCTTACCTAGACTATATTACTTGTTCTGATACGTACACTTGCGTTAAGCGTATGGAAAATCGCTAACATGTTTTTGGCGATATGTTGAGATCCTGTATTATTGACTTTAGAGGTAGCTGTGATGATCATTTACCACTCATTGAGTTTGTCTATAATAATAGTTACCATTCTAGTATCCAGATGGAACTGTACGAGGCCTTATATGGGAGGAAGTGCAGGTCACCTATTGGTTGGTTTGACGTAGGCGAGACTAAGTTAATCGGCTCAGACATGATTCAACAAGTTGTTGATAAGATGAAGCTTATTCATGAGAGATTATTAGTAGCCCAGAGTCGACAGAAGTCATATGCGTATAATCGACGTCGACACTTAGAGTTGCAGATTGGTGATTGAGTATTCCTGAAGGTGTCACCTATGAAGGGTGTGATGAAATTCGATAAAAAGGGGAAGCTTAGCCCGAGGTACATTGGACCTTATGAAATTATTCTAAGGGTAGGCAAGGTTGCCTATGAGTTGGATTTACCATCTGATTTGGAAGCGGTACATCCAGTCTTTCATGTATCGATGCTGCGTAAGTGTATTGGTGATCCTTCTAGAGTTTTTCCATATCCAGGTGACAGAGGAGTTGGCTTATGAGGAGAGCCCCATAGTTATACTTGATCGACATGTTAAAAGGTTGCGTACTAAGGATGTGTCTTCCGTCAAAGTGATGTGGCAAAATAATAATAGGGAAAAGATGACTTGGGAAGCAGAAGACGAAATGAAGAAGAAGTAACCTCACTCGATCTCTATGCCTACAGGTAATTTGTTCCTTACTTGACTCTATTGATTGGTGAATAATATGTGTGATATATTATGGCCTTGTGAGACATCTTTTGTTTGCTGAATATAGGTTGGTAAGTGTAGTTATAAAGGAGACTCTGCCGAAATTTTTATAGCTTGAGACCTATTATGAACATTCGATGACGAATGTTTCTAAAGGGGGAAGGATGTTACACCTCGTATGTTTTAGGGAAATAATTTGAGAACGTAATTATGAAAATAAAATTCTAATACTGGATATAAAGTATATTTATTTATGCTAATACGGAAATTAGTATACAAATGATGTGATCCCGGAATAATTTTGGATATAACATATGTGACTATGGGAATTAGTACTAGTGGTTAAATCTTTCCAATGGGGTTATGGATTAGTGTTGTATTATAAAAATCTTGACATGGAGAATATGAGGCCATTTCAAAAATTTCAGGATTTAAACTAAGTATGGGAGATTGATTATTTAATTGTGGAATTAATTTTAGTGGAAAGTATTAAAATAAGTGGACAAAATGTTGTGGGAACTTGTGCCAAGCATGCTAGACATTTTCAGCTTTGAATTACTCATGCTCACTCATTTTCCCTACCCCTATTTCGAAAACAACACTTCCAAATCACCTCCATTCTATTCTCTTCAAAACAGATTTTCTCCCCATCTTCTGTAGCTTAGTTGAAGACTAAACTAACTTCCCTTACAAGATTAAGCTCTTTTACAAGTTTCTAAGTCATAGTAACTCCCCAAAACAGTGGTGAAATCGGTAATGCTAGCCGAGAGTTGCCCCATAAATTGTAAGTTTTGGAGATAAGTTATTTGGAAGAAAACATGCAAGTAAGATAGATTTAAGCTCACAAGGAATGCATGCATGTCATTGGAAGTTGAAGAAATGATGCAAATTGGAGCAAAGGGTGCAAATAGGTGATGAGGATAGTAAGGACTGTTTTGGGCTTAAGTTAAGGTAAGATTCTTCTTCTTATAAAGTAATTGAAGTTAAATGATGTTGTAGTTAGGAGATGAACTGGTGTTAAGTGAAAATGGAAGTAAGAAAATGCATGTGGTTGTTGCTGAAATTGTTGGTGCCGATTTGGGGTTTTTTTGTATACATTGGATTGATTCTTGTTGTTGTTATGATTGACACTAATTGCATGTTAAAATTGAAGGAAGTCTTGAAAGAAATCTTGATATTTAAGTTGTAATTGTTGAAATATGAATTGGATTTTAAGACGTCAATTGGATTATAAGGAATTATGAGAAGAGTTATGGTATTGTGTGTTGTGGCCGAGACCTTCATGAAATTTTTGGACATGTTGTGTTGTATTTAGGGGCTGTTTTGTGGAGTTAGAATGCTGAAAATTTAGTTATGAATATGCATGTACATTGTGGTATTTGCTAACGTATGTCTTAAAGGAATAAAGATGTAAAAATGTGTTACATTGTATTCTCGTTGTTGTTGGTATATGGACTGCTTTAGGGGCTGTTTTGATATGGATTAAGGGGATGGATTAACATGAGAAATAGGTGTGTTAATCACCTTGGTTGTTGTGGTTGTTGTATTACACGAAGGTAAAGAGAAATAATGTATAACGATGGTGTATATGGAGTATATGAAACTATTTTGGTTATCCTTGAAGTTGTGTCTTGTTATTAATGTTGTTGACCTTGTTTGTGAGTTGTGGATGTGTATATAAATAGGGGAGGTGCTGCCCAATTTATATAACAAGAGAGTCATCATTCGATACACATAAAGTATGCTAGTAATAATAGAGTTGACAGGCATATTGTTATTGTTATAGGTCGGAGTGATAATTGAGACGTATTCTAAATATTGAGTTGGTTAGTTCGACTATAAGGTATGTGAAACTATCCTTTCTTCTTTTGACATGATTTATATAAAATGAATGTACGGCGGATGTACATGATTCCAATAAATCCTAATTCCTAGTGATATTTGATATGATAGTTGCCTCGATTTTATAAGTGATAGTTCATTCTATTTATTCCATTGAGAGTCAAATGATGATTTAAATTGTATAAGGTTACTCATGATATTATGTTTGTGCTTGATATGATTACATTATTTCACCGAGTCCCACATTGGGTCGGGTACGGTATGTATATATATATGATGATCTTATCGAGTCCCAGAATGGGTCGGATACGACATGTGTAGACAGGCATCCACGAATATGATTATTTCACCGAGTCCCCCGATGGGCCGGGTACGGTACGTGCGCAGTGGACAGGTATCCACGTATATATATATGTGTGGACATGCATCCATGAATATGACTTCATTCACCGAGTCCTAGAATGGGACGGGTACGGTATATGTGGACAGGTATCCATGAATTGGTATATTATATGGACTTACATGACTCTTATTTCATAAGGCACATGTGCATTGGTATCTTGATTTATTATACTTGTTTCATGACATCTTTTGGCCAGTTATGATCTTCTGTATATTACTTCATGTTTTATATACTCAGTACATTATTTCGTACTGACCCTCTTTTTCCGGGGGGCTGCGTTTCATGCCCGCAGGCACAGGTACTCAGTTTGGTGATCCTCCAGTCTAGGATTCCTGTTCAGCTGTTTGGAGAGCTTCATTGATCCGGAGCCAAGTTATTTTGGTACAGACCCTTTTGTTATAGACTTATGTATATTCAGGGGTACGACGGGGCCCTGTCCCGTCAGATTTCATTTTCCTACTCTTAGAGGTCTGTAGACATGTGCGGTAGACACGTGTGGGTTGTGGTTCGTTTTGGACATTTTCATGTACAGTGGCAGCCTTGTCGGCTCGTGTATTTTGTTATGATTGACTAGATGTGACTCCTCAGGAGACAGGTTTATTTTGATATATATATATATATATAAGCATTATGAGTCAGCAGCTTACTTTTACAAGATTTTACATTGTCCTAGGTATTCGTATGATTATATGTGGCAGGTTAGTATAAGGGTGTCCAATTATGACACCGGGTCGCGGCCCATCGGGTCGGGTCGTGACACGAAGTACCTCCGCATGGTGTTAGCAATGATTTCCATCTTTATCAATTGTGAAGTCCTCTGTCAATTCTCGACTGGATTCAGCTGGTAGGCGTTCTGCACTAGCGACCTCCATTCTGTACTTTGTTGGATAGAGTTTTAAAGGTTATAGGTGGTCTACTGTCCACTACCAATAGGTGGGGTATGCCCCATTGCTGTTGTTTGGAGCAGACACTAAAGCCTGCAACCTGAGCTCTTGGAACGACTAACGAAGCCTGAGGATAAGGTGGAACAGTATTCCATGGCTGCTCTCCTCCGACGTTGGTCATTCTTACGATTCCTATAAGGTATAGATTGGGTACCAGCAATGACTGCTGGAATTGTAACCTACTATAAACAACGTCACCAGATAATTGAGCTAAGTCATAGTCTGAGGCCATCAGCTGCCAATTCGGTTGGACAACATTATTCGCTTGTATCGTAGGGTCGTTCATTGAAATGTACAACATAACGTGCGGCAATCCAAAGTGTCCTAGAGCCTAAACTTTTCTCTGATCCATGTTAATCTACCCATACTGAAGACTCGCTTGGTCAGGCGGCACATTTTTCCCCCAAGGTTCGACGGCTACTATGCAGTATGTTGGTTGTCAGACGATTGGACTTGTGTTCTTAGGTGTGCTATCGGCTACACCTGAGTAGGCACTAGCTGATGCACATATGGCTGAGGAACAACACCGGGAGTCACGACCTCATGCTGAACAACATCGTTCGTCAGAGGGATGGCAAAACTAGTCGATCATTCTCCTAGGTGCATTCGGTTGATTTCCATCTCCCTTGCTTGTTGAACCTCATTATGGACCATAGGCTTCACAATGTCAGCCAATTGATTAGAAACTTGGTACATAATATCGTGGATGCCCAAGTCGATATGTTGTCTAATGAAAGACGTGGTCATTATGGTTGGACCTTCAGATTGGCTGGAATCTTCCACAGCTTGGGTTGATGGTTGAAGTGGAGGGGTATCTGTTACACCCCGTACTTACAGGACATGTTTTAAGAACGTAAGTAAGAACTCACAAGTGATAAGATTTGAGACTTGTAAGAATTTTATCGGAATTATGAAATTGTCGGAAAACGTATTATTATGACGAATGGGAGGGTGACACGTGTCACCCCCCTTAGATGATGCCTTGGACGATTTTTGCAAGGGCTAAAGGGTCATTGGACCTTTGTTGGCAAGACAAGTCTTGCAACTTGAAAGCTTGACATGTTTGACTTAGTCAAGGGGACAATTAGTCTTGGTATTTGTTAGACCTCATCCTAGCCAACCATTTGTGCACACCTTGACCCCTCCATGTCCCTATATAATACTAGTAGCAAGACAAGAGTTCCACACTTAGCTAAAATTCACAAAAAATTGTAGAACAAGAGAGGAGGCTCGGGTTGGGCATCCATAAGAGGAAAAATTTGTTTGTTGTCAATAATCTCCCCACTTTAAACCAAGGTTCCTAAGTGTATTGTGAGTATATCTCAATAGAAAAATCCGGAAAAAGAGAGTTTTCAGATTAGTCGCAAGGTGAAAACCTAATGGCTTTTCTAGGTTTTGGTTGGAAGTTTGAAGGAAAATTGTTGGTATGGTTCTAAGGGTCTCAAGTAGCGGATTGAAGTATCTTGGAGAGTCTCTAAGTTGCTAAGGAACGACTTCGGATTTGAAGATTGGATTGAGATTCGTTGAGGTATAATCTTGTTCTTTGAAAGTGTTACAAGATTATATATTTTTATTGTTGTTGTTAGCTTTACGTGTTGCTAGCATGAAGTTGATATGTAGAAGTTTATAAGGATTGTGGATTGATTGTAAGCCTTGGAAATCCGGAATGTAATGTAAGCCATGTTAAGTTGGATTTCAATTTAGTCGTTATTAGAATCGTCGCATGTTATTGATTTGAAGATTGTGGTAGTTTTAATCAAATGCGACTTGATATCATGTTATGTTAACAATTTGGATTGAAATGGAAATTTGATAAGAATTAGTATTGTTGAACTCAAGGTGGCCGAATTTGGACTTGTAGTTTGTATTAGTTTGTTATTCATTTATATTAGACTACCTTCTAAATTGTGAGCCAAATGGGGCTGTTTAGTTATTCATTTGTACTGGACTACCTTCTATATTGTTGTGAGCCAATTGGGGCTGTTTGGTTATTGTATTCGGCCTTGAAAAAGGTGGCAAAGTAAGTAAAAACAAAGGAGGTGCTGTCCGATTTTCCGTAGAATTTAGCGACTTAGCACCTAGAATATTCTACGTATGAAGTAAGAGGTTAATGGACGTATGGTGACCATTATAGGTTGATGTACTAAGTATAGCGTATCCTACTTGAAGAATGGAATAGCTCAAGGTTGAAGTACTTTGGAGCATTTTGCTACTTGTCGACAATCGTCGCGAGGTATGTGAACCTCTACTTTCTTTGGCATGATCTTACGTATGAAATATCCATGTGATAGTATTTCAAGATTTCTTCTACTCTTAGAAGTTAAGAGGTATTTACATTGTTGAATCTAAGTTAAAAGTATGTTTAAATTGTCCTAAGTCCTTACTAGGTCTTATGGGAGACGTTAGTAAGAATGGTTAGGAAATTATGAGATTTGATTTAAAGGCTATGTGTCTTGATTTGTTTAAAGTAAGTAAGTTGATTTTTATGTTTGAAAATGACTTGAATTTATATGTGAAAAGGGGATTGGTTTTAAAAGTGTAGATGACATGATTTTACAAGTATAAGTAAATGGACTTTAAAGAATGTATGTTATGAAGTTTTAAGACTATGAACTTTGATTTTCTTTAAAGGATTATGAAACTTTATTTTTCAAGTTATGGGACTTGATTTCTAAAGTATAAGCGACATGATTTGAAAGAGTGTATGCTACGAGGTGTTAAGGCTATAAGCCTTGATTTTATAAGTGGAAATGACTTAATTTTACAAAGTATGGCTTAATTTATTTCAAAAGTTAAGAAGATGGTTTCCAAAAGAGTATGTGACTTGAGCTTTAAAAAAGAAAGGAGTTCTATGATTCTTTTTAAGTATGTATGTATGTAGTATTTTTGGATCTAGTTTTCCTAATGTTGTAAGAATAAAAGTGTCTTAAGTTCTCTAAAATGAAAGGTTGTTATAATAGCTTTATGGGAAGTTGTTATGACGACTTAAGAAGAAGTGAAAAGATGGTTTGAAAATGTTATGTAAGGAAAATACACCGAGCCTACAAATAGGCCGGATTACGTTATGAAATACACCGAGCCTACAAATAGGCGGACACGTTATGAAATACACCGAGCCTACAAATAGGCGGATTACGTTATGAGATACACCGAGCCTACACATAGGCGGATGCCATATTACCCCGAGCCTTCACGCCGGTTACGTCATCTTACACCGAGCCCACAAAGTGGCGGATTATGTTATATGATTCCACAAGACACCGAGCCCGGGCGGGTTATGTTATATGATTCCACAAGACACCGAGCCCCACAGCGGCGGTTATGTTATATGATTCCACAAGACACCGAGCCCAGCGGCGGGTTATGTTATATGATTCCACAAGACACCGAGCAGCCAAAGTGGCGGGTTATGTTATATGATTCCACAAGACACCGAGCCCCACGCGGCGGGCGATTATGTTATCTGCTACCACAGTCCACCGACCCCCACAGGCGGGCCGGATTATGTTATATGATTCCACAGTACACCGAGCCCCACAGGCGGGCCGGATTATGTTATATGATTCCACAGTACACCGAGCCCCACAGGCGGGCCGGATTATTTTATATGATTCCACAAGACAATCGAGCCCCACAGCGGCCGGATTATGTCACATGATTCATCAAGACACCGTGTCCCGCAAATGGGCGGATTATGTTATGTAAGATATGTAAGTTATGTGAAAAGGTGGATTAAACTCTTAAGTATGTATGTAGGAATATGTTGTTAAATCTTATTGAAAGGAGGAAAGGAACGGTTAATATATGATTGATTTCAGGAGTTAAAATGACATTCTTTATACAGATATGATTTGGTTATTGCATTTTATTTCTGTTCCATACTCTGCACTGTTAATCGACTTCTTCGGGGCCGCGTCATGCCCGCAGTGATAGGTACAGGTTGGTGATCCTTGCTTTTAGGATCTCTGCTCGATTTTGGAAAGCTCCTTTCACTCCGAGGCTTATCTTTTAGTACGGTTTCACGATGTGGTAGACTTATGTACATTCAGGGTATGGCGGGCCCCTGTCCGCAGTTTTAATTCTTAGAGGTCTGTAGTCACATGTTGTGGGTCGGTTTGTAAAAAGAAAGGGATGTAACTGCTGTTGTTATGTATATGTATATGTCAGGAAGGTAGCCTTATCGGCTAGCCTGTGGTTTAATTTCTCGTTATTTTATTTTATAAGTTTCATGTATGTTCCGCTGCTATTCTCTGACGTATACCTGAACAGGGTGCCTGGGTAGGGCACGATCGCGAGCTTGAGTCGGTCGTGACAAAAGTGGTATCGAGCGATTAGTCTCGGAAAGTGTCTGCACCGTGTCTAGTAAGTCTTGATTATCGGTGCGTTGTGCACCACATCTATAATCGTGAGGCTGCAGGACATGTAGGATTGGTTTCCATTCTTCTCACTCGAGATCGTGCGATGAAATGTGTTGTTAAGTCGTCTCTCAACGAGTTATGTTGATTGCATTACGAGAAAGCGTGATGACCGGGAATGACTATGTGGATTGCGTATCCAGGTTGGTAATGATTATAGTATAGTTGGTATTGTGACATACATCTATACGGAGTTATGTATGAGGGTCAGACGCGTGTTGCCTAGAATGATTTTAGATTACCAGGAATTGGTAAAGACTAACTAGATACCGGGAAGGTATGGAATAGTTAATGAATTTTCGCCAAGGTTTTGTGTTTTATTTCGAGATAATTGGGAAAGGATGAGCTGTCTGATAGGGTAGTGAACCCTTAAGAAGCCATGTTAAGGAACCTAACGGAATGTCATGTTAATAGATTAAGCTGCGTAGTAGGCTTAAGAGAATTGTACGGATGAGGTCCGCATAGAGTGAGTAATGGTTGTTGTGATCGAGACAACATGGTTTTGGTTTTATGAGAAGTTTTTGTACCCGTTTACTGGGGGACTGGTAAGGTAGGCTTGGAGCATGAAAATTTGCGAGCCTAAGAATATTGATTACTGCCGAGACCTTAGGTATATAAGGCTTTCTCTGGCAATAAGATTTTAAGTCAGACCAAGGATAAGAGTTAAGTGCGACGAGTGGTTGAGGACTCGCACGGTCTCCCCATGGCCTGGAATGGAGTGGGATCAGTTGGTAGTAGTTCCGCTACGTGACAGGGTCACGAGGGTGCAAGGCCCAAGTCTAGTTAATTGTTTTACGGGTTCGTGGACGCGTTCCACCGGAACCAGGTCGTGAAAGCCGGAAATGGTCGTATATTGTCTTATAGAGTGACTCCAAAGATTAGAGGCCAGAATTGGTATGGAAGTTATGTATGTATGTTAGAAAGAGTTGGAAATGCAAAAGATAACCTCTTTTGGGCTTATGATGGACGGATATGCGTGTGCGAGGTATTAGGGCTATGTGTGGCATTATTAGTATGCCGGGGTTGTGAAAGGAAACTATGTCGCTAATCTTAAGTTTGACTCCGAAAGAACATTCGAGGACGAATGTTTCTAAGGGGGGAAGAATGTTACACCCCGTACTTACAGGACATGTTTTAAGAACGTAAGTAAGAACTCACAAGTGATAAGATTTGAGACTTGTAAGAATTTTATCGGAATTATGAAATTGTCGGAAAACGTATTATTGTGACGAATGGGAGGGTGACACGTGTCACCCCCCTTAGATGATGCCTTGGACGATTTTTGCAAGGGCTAAAGGGTCATTGGACCTTTGTTGGCAAGACAAGTCTTGCAACTTGAAAGCTTGACATGTTTGACTTAGTCAAGGGGACAATTAGTCTTGGTATTTGTTAGACCTCATCCTAGCCAACCATTTGTGCACACCTTGACCCCTCCATGTCCCTATATAATACTAGTAGCAAGACAAGAGTTCCACACTTAGCTAAAATTCACAAAAAATTGTAGAACAAGAGAGGGAGGCTCACGGGTTGGGCATCCATAAGAGGGGAAAAAATTTGTTTGTTGTCCAATAATCTCCCCACTTTAAACCAAGGTTCCTAAGTGTATTGTGAGTATATCTCAATAGAAAAATCCCGGAAAAAGAGAGTTTTCGTATTAGTCGTAAGGTGAAAACCTAATGGCTTTTCTAGGTTTTGGGAAGTTTGAAGGAAAATTGTTGGTATGGTTCTAAGGGTCTCAAGTAGCGGATTGAAGTATCTTGGAGAGTCTCTAAGTTGCTAAGGAACGACTTCGGATTTGAAGATTGGATTGAGATTCGTTGAGGTATAATCTTGTTCTTTGAAAGTGTTACAAGATTATATATTTTTATTGTTGTTGTTAGCTTTACGTGTTGCTAGCATGAAGTTGATATGTAGAAGTTTATAAGGATTGTGGATTGATTGTAAGCCTTGGAAATCCGGAATGTAATGTAAGCCATGTTAAGTTGGATTTCAATTTAGTCGTTATTAGAATCGTCGCATGTTATTGATTTGAAGATTGTGGTAGTTTTAATCAAATGCGACTTGATATCATGTTATGTTAACAATTTGGATTGAAATGGAAATTTGATAAGAATTAGTATTGTTGAACTCAAGGTGGCGAATTTGGACTTGTAGTTTGTATTAGTTTGTTATTCATTTATATTAGACTACCTTCTAAATTGTGAGCCAAATGGGGCTGTTTAATTATTCATTTGTACTGGACTACCTTCTATATTGTTGTGAGCCAATTGGGGCTATTTGGTTATTGTATTCGGCCTTGAAAAAGGTGGCAAAGTAAGTAAAAACAAAGGAGGTCTTTGTCCGATTTTCCGTAGAGAATTTAGCGACTTAGCACCTAGAATATTCTACGGATGAAGTAAGAGGTTAATGGACGTATGGTGACCATTATAGGTTGATGTACTAAGTATAGCGTATCCTACTTGAAGAATGGAATAGCTCAAGGTTGAAGTACTTTGGAGCATTTTGCTACTTGTCGACAATCGTCGCGAGGTATGTGAACCTCTACTTTCTTTGGCATGATCCTACGTATGAAATATCCATGTGATAGTATTTCAAGATTTCTTCTACTCTTAGAAGTTAAGAGGTATTTACATTGTTGAATCTAAGTTAAAAGTATGTTTAAATTGTCCTAAGTCCTTACTAGGTCTTATGGGAGACGTTAGTAAGAATGGTTAGGAAATTATGAGATTTGATTTAAAGGCTATGTGTCTTGATTTGTTTAAAGTAAGTAAGTTGATTTTTATGTTTGAAAATGACTTGAATTTATATGTGAAAAGGGATTGGTTTTAAAAGTGTAGATGACATGATTTTACAAGTATAAGTAAATGGACTTTAAAGAATGTATGTTGTGAAGTTTTAAGACTATGAACTTTGATTTTCTTTAAAGGATTATGAAACTTTATTTTTCAAGTTATGGACTTGATTTCTAAAGTATAAGCGACATGATTTGAAAGAGTGTATGCTACGAGGTGTTAAGGCTATAAGCCTTGATT
This sequence comes from Przewalskia tangutica, assembly GCA_029844215.1. NCBI lineage: Eukaryota > Viridiplantae > Streptophyta > Magnoliopsida > Solanales > Solanaceae > Przewalskia > Przewalskia tangutica. The sequence goes on from CM056727.1 coordinate 115,110,392, forward strand.
TTATAAGTGGAAATGACTTAATTTTACAAAGTATGGCTTAATTTATTTCAAAAGTTAAGAAGATGGTTTCCAAAAGAGTATGTGACTTGAGCTTTAAAAAGAAAGGAGTTCTATGATTCTTTTTAGTATGTATGTATGTAGTATTTTTGGATCTAGTTTTCCTAATGTTGTAAGAATAAAAGTGTCTTAAGTTCTCTAAAATGAAAGGTTGTTATAATAGCTTTATGGGAAGTTGTTATGACGACTTAAGAAGAAGTGAAAAGATGGTTTGAAAATGTTATGTAAGGAAAATACACCGAGCCTACAAATAGGCCGGATTACGTTATGAAATACACCGAGCCTACAAATAGGCCGGATTACGTTATGAAATACACCGAGCCTACAAATAGGCGGATTACGTTATGAGATACACCGAGCCTACACATAGCCTGACACGCCATATTACCCCGAGCCTTCATAGCGGGTTACGCTATCTTACACCGAGCCCGGCGGGCGGATTATGTTATATGATTCCACAAGACACCGATGCAAGGCGCGGGCGGCGGGTTATGTTATATGATTCCACAGTACACCGAGCCCCACAGGCGGGTCGAATTATGTTATATGATTCCACAGTACACCGAGCCCCACAGCGGGCGGTTATATTATATGATTCCACAAGACACCGAGCCCCACAGCGGGCGGGTTATGTTATATGATTCCACAAGACACCGAGCCCACAAAGTGCGGGCAGATTATGTTATATGATTCCACAAGACACCGAGCCCCAGGCGGGCGGATTATGTTATATGATTCCACAAGACACCGAGCCCCACAAAGGGCGGATTATGTTATATGATTCCACAAGACACCGAGCCCACAAAGTGGGCGGATTATGTTATATGATTCCACAAGACACCGAGCCCCAGCGGGCGGATTATGTCACATGATTCATCAAGACACCGTGTCCCGCAAATGGGCGGATTATGTTATGTAAGATATGTAAGTTATGTGAAAAATTTGGATTAAACTCTTAAGTATGTATGTAGGAATATGTTGTTAAATCTTATTGAAAGGAGGAAAGGAGCGGTTAATATATGATTGATTTCGGAGTTAAAATGACATTCTTTATACAGATATGATTTGGTTATTGCATTTTATTTACGTTCCATACTTGCACTGTTGATCGACTTCTTCGGCTGCGTTCATGCCCGCAGTGATAGGTACACAGTTGGTGATCCTTGCTTTTAGGATCTCTCGATTTTGGAAAGAAGCTCCTTTCACTCCGGAGGCTTATCTTTTGGTAATGCTTTCACGATGTGGTAGACTTATGTACATTCGGGGTATGGCGGGCCCGTCCCGCCTGATTTTAATTCTTAGAGGTGCAGTCACATGTTGTGGGTCGGTTTGTAAAAGAAAGGGATGTAATCTTGTTATGTATATGTATATGTGTCGGAAGGTAGCCTTATCGGCTAGCTTGTGGTTTAATTTCTCGTTATTTTATTTTATAAGTTTCATGTATGTTCATTGCTATTCTCGACGTATACGAACAGGTGCCTGGTAGGGCACCGCCATGCCCGGGTCGGGTCGTGACAAAAGTGGTATCGAGCGCTTAGTCCTCGGAAAGTGTCTGGGCATCGTGTCTAGTAGAGTCTTGATTATCGGTGCGTTGCGCACCACATCTATAATCGTGGAGGCCGCAGGACATACGTAGGATTGGTTTCCATTCTTCTCACTCGAGATCGCGATAGAGGCTGTGTTGTTAGGTCGCTCTCCCTAACGAGTTATGTTGATTGCAGCCTACGAGAAAGCGCAATGACCGACCAGAATGACTATGTGATTGCGTATCCAGGTTGGTAATGATTGTAGTATAGTTGGTATTGTGACATACATCTATACGGAGTTATGTATGAGGGTCAGACGCGTGTTGCCTAGAATGATGTTAGATTACCAGGAATTGGTACAGACTAACTAGATCACGGAAGGTATGGAATAGTTAATGAATTTTCGCCAAGGTTTTGTGTTTTATTTCGAGATAATTGGGAAAAGATGAGCTGTCTGATAGGGTAGTGAACCCTTAAGAAGCCATGTTAAGGAACCTAACGGAATGTCATGTTAATAGATTAAGTTGCGTAGTAGGCTTAAGAGAATTGTACGGATGAGGTCCGCATAGAGTGAGTAATGGTTGTTGTGATCGAGACAACATGGTTTTGGTTTTATGAGAAGTTTTTGTACCCGTTTACTGGGGGACTGGTAAGGTAGGCTTGGAGCATGAAAATTTGCGAGCCTAAGAATATTGATTACTGCCGAGACCTTAGGTATATAAGGCTTTCTCTGGCAATAAGATTTTAAGTCAGACCAAGGATAAGAGTTAAGTCACGCCGAGTGGTTGAGGACTATTACGGGTCTCCCATGGCCTGGAATGGGGTGGGATCAGTTGGTAGTAGTTCCGCTACGTGACAGGGTCACGAGGGTGCAAGGCCCAAGTCTAGTTAATTGTTTTACGGGTTCGTGGACGCGTTCCACCGGAACCAGGTCGTGAAAGCCGGAAATGGTCGTATATTGTCTTATAGAGTGACTCCAAAGATTAGAGGCCAGAATTGGTATGGAAGTTATGTATGTATGTTAGAAAGAGTTGGAAGTACGAAAAGATAACCTCTTTTGGGCTTATGATGGACGGATATGCGTGTGCGAGGTATTAGGGCTATGTGTGGCATTATTAGTATGCCGGGGTTGTGAAAGGAAACTATGTCGCTAATCTTAAGTTTGACTCCGAAAGAACATTCGAGGACGAATGTTTCTAAGGGGGGAAGAATGTTACACCCCGTACTTACAGGACATGTTTTAAGAACGTAAGTAAGAACTCACAAGTGATAAGATTTGAGACTTGTAAGAATTTTATCGGAATTATGAAATTGTCGGAAACGTATTATTGTGATTTAATGGGAGGGTGACACGTGTCACCCCCCTTAGATGATGCCTTGGACGATTTTTGCAAGGGCTAAAGGGTCATTGGACCTTTGTTGGCAAGACAAGTCTTGCAACTTGAAAGCTTGACATGTTTGACTTAGTCAAGGGGACAATTAGTCTTGGTATTTGTTAGACCTCATCCTAGCCAACCATTTGTGCACACCTTGACCCCTCCATGTCCCTATATAATACTAGTAGCAAGACAAGAGTTCCACACTTAGCTAAAATTCACAAAAAATTGTAGAACAAGAGAGGGAGGCTCACGGGTTGGGCATCCATAAGAGGGGAAAAAATTTGTTTGTTGTCCAATAATCTCCCCACTTTAAACCAAGGTTCCTAAGTGTATTGTGAGTATATCTCAATAGAAAAATCCCGGAAAAAGAGAGTTTTCGTATTAGTCGCAAGGTGAAAACCTAATGGCTTTTCTAGGTTTTGGTTGGAAGTTTGAAGGAAAATTGTTGGTATGGTTCTAAGGGTCTCAAGTAGCGGATTGAAGTATCTTGGAGAGTCTCTAAGTTGCTAAGGAACGACTTCGGATTTGAAGATTGGATTGAGATTCGTTGAGGTATAATCTTGTTCTTTGAAAGTGTTACAAGATTATATATTTTTATTGTTGTTGTTAGCTTTACGTGTTGCTAGCATGAAGTTGATATGTAGAAGTTTATAAGGATTGTGGATTGATTGTAAGCCTTGGAAATCCGGAATGTAATGTAAGCCATGTTAAGTTGGATTTCAATTTAGTCGTTATTAGAATCGTCGCATGTTATTGATTTGAAGATTGTGGTAGTTTTAATCAAATGCGACTTGATATCATGTTATGTTAACAATTTGGATTGAAATGGAAATTTGATAAGAATTAGTATTGTTGAACTCAAGGTGGCCGAATTTGGACTTGTAGTTTGTATTAGTTTGTTATTCATTTATATTAGACTACCTTCTAAATTGTGAGCCAAATGGGTCATTTAGTTATTCATTTGTACTGGACTACCTTCTATATTGTTGTGAGCCAATTGGGGCTATTTGGTTATTGTATTCGGCCTTGAAAAAGGTGGCAAAGTAAGTAAAAACAAAGGAGGTGCTGTCCGATTTTCCGTAGAATTTAGCGACTTAGCACCTAGAATATTCTACGTATGAAGTAAGAGGTTAATGGACGTATGGTGACCATTATAGGTTGATGTACTAAGTATAGCGTATCCTACTTGAAGAATGGAATAGCTCAAGGTTGAAGTACTTTGGAGCATTTTGCTACTTGTCGACAATCGTCGCGAGGTATGTGAACCTCTACTTTCTTTGGCATGATCCTACGTATGAAATATCCATGTGATAGTATTTCAAGATTTCTTCTACTCTTAGAAGTTAAGAGGTATTTACATTGTTGAATCTAAGTTAAAAGTATGTTTAAATTGTCCTAAGTCCTTACTAGGTCTTATGGGAGACGTTAGTAAGAATGGTTAGGAAATTATGAGATTTGATTTAAAGGCTATGTGTCTTGATTTGTTTAAAGTAAGTAAGTTGATTTTTATGTTTGAAAATGACTTGAATTTATATGTGAAAAGGGGATTGGTTTTAAAAGTGTAGATGACATGATTTTACAAGTATAAGTAAATGGACTTTAAAGAATGTATGTTGTGAAGTTTTAAGACTATGAACTTTGATTTTCTTTAAAGGATTATGAAACTTTATTTTTCAAGTTATGGGACTTGATTTCTAAAGTATAAGCGACATGATTTGAAAGAGTGTATGCTACGAGGTGTTAAGGCTATAAGCCTTGATTTTATAAGTGGAAATGACTTAATTTTACAAAGTATGGCTTAATTTATTTCAAAAGTTAAGAAGATGGTTTCCAAAAGAGTATGTGACTTGAGCTTTAAAAAAGAAAGGAGTTCTATGATTCTTTTTAAGTATGTATGTATGTAGTATTTTTGGATCTAGTTTTCCTAATGTTGTAAGAATAAAAGTGTCTTAAGTTCTCTAAAATGAAAGGTTGTTATAATAGCTTTATGGGAAGTTGTTATGACGACTTAAGAAGAAGTGAAAAGATGGTTTGAAAATGTTATGTAAGGAAAATACACCGAGCCTACAAATAGGCGGACACGTTATGAAATACACCGAGCCTACAAATAGGCCGGATTACGTTATGAAATACACCGAGCCTACAAATAGGCCGGATTACGTTATGAGATACACCGAGCCTACACATAGGCCGGATTACGCCATATTACCCCGAGCCTTCACATAGCCGTTACGTCATCTTACACCGAGCCCCACAGCGGGCGGATTATGTTATATGATTCCACAAGACACCGAGCCCCACAAAGCGGGTTATGTTATATGATTCCACAAGACACCGAGCCCCACAGCGGGCCGGTTATGTTATATGATTCCACAAGACACCGAGCCCCACAGCGGCGGGTTATGTTATATGATTCCACAAGACACCGAGCCCCACAGCGGGCGGTTATGTTATATGATTCCACAAGACACCGAGCCCACAAAGGCCGATTATGTTATATGATTCCACAGTACACCGAGCCTCACAGGCGGGCCGGATTATGTTATATGATTCCACAGTACACAGAGCCCCACTGGCGGGCCGGATTATGTTATATGATTCCACAAGACACCGAGCCCCACAGCGGCCGGATTATGTTATATGATTCCACAAGATAATCGAGCCCCACAGCGGGCGGATTATGTCACATGATTCATCAAGACACCGTGTCCCGCAAACGGGCGGATTATGTTATGTAAGATATGTAAGTTATGTGAAAAAGGTGGATTAAACTCTTAAGTATGTATGTAGGAATATGTTGTTAAATCTTATTGAAAGGAGGAAAGGAGCAGTTAATATATGATTGATTTCGGAGTTAAAATGACATTCTTTTATACAGATATGATTTGGTTATTGCATTTTATTTGCTCCATACTCTGCACTGTTGTTATCGACTTCTTCGGCCGCGTTCATGCCCGCAGTGATAGGTACAGGTTGGTGATCCTTGCTTTTAGGATCTGCTCGCTTTTTGGAAAGAAGCTCATTTCACTCCGAGGCTTATCTTTTGGTACGGCTTTCACGATGTGTAGACTTATGTACATTCAGGGGTATGGCGGGGCCCTGTCCCGCCGCAGTTTTAATTCTTAGAGGTCTGTAGTCACATGTTGTGGGTCGGTTTGTAAAAAGAAAGGGATGTAACTGCTGTTGTTATGTATATGTATATGTGTCCAGGAAGGTAGCCTTATCGGCTAGCCTGTGGTTTAATTTCTCGTTATTTTATTTTATAAGTTTCATGTATGTTCCGCTGCTATTCTCTCGACGATACCAACAGGGTGCCTGTAGGGCACGATGGGCCCGGGGTCGGGTCGTGACAGTATCAACCGATATAGACATACCCGAGGAGGATGCTGGTTCGTTGTTCCTTCTTGGAGGATTTTATTTAGGATGTGGACTGGACTCAAGGTTCATTTTCTTACCGGACCCTATGTGTATAAGCCAAAAATGATCATGACTTGGAGAATCAAACTTCGTTATTCATTTACCTATGGTCCCACTGGGCATGCCAAATTTATTCTCGCCCCGAATTGTCTTTTGTCGTTGTATCGGCTAATCGAATTGGGAGATAAATTGATTTCTTAACTGAAGCGATTCAGGATGGAAATGAAACTCTAGTTTCCAGCAATGGGTTTCCCAACTACTTCATAAAGTGTTAGGATGGTGGTATTAGTAAACTAAGAAGTAAGAAACATGAATGTAGCTGAATACAGTAAATGATAAAAGATAAAGTAAGGGATAAAAGATAAAGATAGATAAATTTGAGTTGTTTGATTGATTGTTTGTCTATATACAAAAGTGTGTTCCTATTTATAATACAAAAAAGGAATAAAAAATGTAAAAACGTGCCCCCCCCCCCCCCCCCCGCCCATGTCAGTCATCAAGTAACTCACTAAGTTCAATAGTCGACCATGGGGGAGGTGGTGCCGATTTTCTCTCCCTCTACTCCTCTTGCTGGGGTAATCGCCCTTGCTTTCAGCTTTTGTTGGTCGTTACCGCTTTTAGGGGTCTAGAAACCCTTTTGACTTGGTCGTTGAGGCGTCTGCATCTGAGTGGTCGTACCTCTTACTAATGACTCGACTAAGATGCCTTAGTAGTTGATGAAGTTTTTGTAGTCGATAGATAGAAGTAAATTCGGCTCCAGAATAGTTCAGCTATGAATTTCGGCTAAACACTTAATTTTTTTTTGAGTGTTAACAACTACACTAAAAGTAATTGTCCAATTTTACTTGTCCACTTTAGAAAATTAAAAGATAATTACCATTCCATATCTATTTTAACCTTATAATTTATTATTGGGTAGACAAGTTCAAGAAAATTTAAGTTGTTGCACAACTTTTAAAGTATGTTTTATATATTTCAATTATTAGGTTACTTAGCAATAATTAGGGGTGATATAATAAAATTATCATTCTATTTTTGATTCCTTAATAGATGTGGTAAGTTAAAATGTGACTGGGTAAAAAAAAATAGAGGAGTAACATCGTTTCTCCATGCCTCATCAATCATCATCCACCATTTCTTATTTAGTACCCTAAACCGTGTCCATGCACCACTTCTAGAGTATTGCTTAAAGTACTTTTATTTTCTTTCCTTTCATTTTTATTTGTGATCATTATCAAACAGTTATTTGATAATATAAATACAAGAGTTGGAAGAGAAAGTGCTCCAAAAAGAAAAAAAACTTACCACTGCAAATTAAGTACTCAACAATTGCTAGCTTCGATGTAAATGAAGAGAAGATATCTTATTCAGTACACATAGGGATGACAATCACGGCAGGACAGGGCGGAACAGACCAAACTCTTGATGGGGCATAGCAGGGGAATATTTAAATAGAACGGGACAGGACAGGACAAATTTTTGAAAAACTTTAACGGGGCAGGGCAGGGAAAGGTCCAAATTTATAACTGTGATATACAAATGTTTGGGTTTGTGGTTAAATTAGTTTTTTAGAAAATTGCATTGCAGTATGTGTTAGTATGTTCATTGCAGTATGTGTTACCAAAATTAGATCTTTCTACTGTGATTTTGCATTTGCCACTGCCGATTAGTGAAATTCTAAATATGTTTGCCTCGTCTACCCAAAAAAACAAACAATATTACCAAGAAAATCACCAAAAAAAATCAACTTTTACTCAAAAACCCATCATTTTCTTATAGTAAAAACACCAAAAATCAGTCCAAAAATCATCAAAACAAAACATTTTCTTTACTTCAAATCCAAAAAAAAACATTTTCAAATTAAAAAAAAACAAACTAAAATAACTGGGGTGGGGGTAAAAACAAACTAAAATAACTGGGGTGGGGGTAAAAACAAACTAAAATAACAAGAACCCAGAACTCAAAATAAACAATAAGAAAAAAATTGAAACTTAAATAAATTAAAAAGAAATATAGAAGGACTAAACTGGGATAAAGCTGAAGTTATTCATTCTTCTTTTTCCTTTTCTTTTTTTTAAACAAATTCAAATTTGAGGGAAAAAACATCAGAGCAAAGCAAACAGAAACAAACTAATGGGAAAAATAGAAAAAAAGAATACGAATTTTGAGCTAATTTTGAGAAATAAATGGGGCAGGGCGGTGCATGGTTTAGCGGGGTAGGATAGGGCAGGGCATATTTGTAACACCTCGTATTTTCGGGTAATGATTTGAGCACATAGACGTGGGCAAGTGGACCCGAACCCCAGAAAATTTATGTTGTACTTGCATATACTAATAAGGAAATTAGTATATAAAAAAATGTGATCCCAAAATAATTTGGATTTAACAAAGTGTGACTACGGGGATTAATAATAATTGTATGTCCCCAAAGAGGATATGAACTAGGATCATATTATAAGAATTATGACATTGAGTAAAAGAAGGTTTTATAAATCGGCAGGATTTAAGTGAATTGGGATCGGGAAATATTTGTGTGAATAATTAATTAATTGTGCGATTAATTAATTATAAGCGGATGCCTATTTTGGGGGAAACAATACATGTTGTCTTATAAGACAACGTAGTGACTGAGTCATTTATGTTGGTGCTGGCAACAGAAGGTAATAAACTACTTCATCTCTTACAATTCTCTTCTATTTCTTCAAAATTCTTTCATCTCTTCAAGATTGTTGTAGAAATCGTCCACTGGAAAGAGAATTGTTACCCATCTAGGTTGAAGAGTGAAGCCCAGTTGGAAAACCCCTGAGAAATTCTCAATCATTTTGAGGAGTTGTCCGCAAGTTTTCGTACAACCAGAAAGGAAGAAAGTTCATGACGATTTCAACTTCAATTCCAGCGAAATTGAGTTATGGAATCAAGTCGAGACCTTGATTCGAAAATCTCAAGCCCAAGTCAATTTTTGGGCCCTGTTTTGCTTATCGGAAACTAGTTTTGGTAAAAGATTTCCCGACGACGTCCGTCGCTGCGTCTAAATAGAGGTAATGATTCTTGTTCTTAGGTTTATTCCATTATAAAACCTGAGTCTTACTAATTCTAAAGTGATTAACGAGAATACAAGGTTAGTTGGGTATTATTGGGGTTGTTGATATGAAATTAGAAGTTGCATGTGAAATTGGTGAATTGTTTGGGTATTGTAGCGGTAAAGAGAAGGGTTAATAAGACTGGATTTTTTCGCTACATGTATAGATTTCTACAAAGAAGAAACATAGGTTCTACGCGTATAAGAAATTCGATATAATGACTCAATAAAATCTGTTATTAGTATATTAATTCGCTTTTGTGGTTCAAATCATTCTTAGGGTGTAGATAATCATTCTTAAAGCTTACAAGAATCCATGGAAAGTAGAGTATTTTCGACGACAAGGTATGTGAAGGCAATTCATTCCTTTATTTTGGCATAATTTTGTGGACAAACGTAATCGTCATGTTACTTTATAATGTACTCTACTCTTAGTCAGTTAGTAGTTAAGGGTGTTCATGTTATTGATTCTATGCCGAAAGCATGTCTAAATTGTTTCTAAGTCCTTAATGAGACATATGAAAAAGATAATGATATTCAGTGTCGTCAAAGGGTACAAAGGTAATATGTCACATGTTGGGGTTGGACTATGGTGTTACCATTCATGCATTTCATTTGCATTGCATTAGCATATTACCTTGCACCACTTGTGCTATGCACATTACTATCTGGTAAATATTATATATAAATGTAGTGTCGCGCCCGTTTTTTACCTCGGGGTCTGAACGGTACTGCAACGTTGCTCTTTGGCGCGGATCTCTGGATGGAGCAAAATGCTTGTTTTTGAGGAGTCGCCACTTAATTAGTTAAGTGAATTAGGACACTTGAACTATTGCAATAAAAATACTGCAATTGATCTCCATTTTAATGGTCTGCGAAATTAATGAGATTTCGGATCAGGATTCTTTATTATCCTAAAGGAAAGGGGTTAGACATCCTTTAAGATCCACTAACTTGCGATTGTCCGATCAAATCTAGGTTAATTATCTATCATGCTTTAGAAATAAATATGTATTTGAAAGATATATACTTTAAGGAAAAGAATGTATGAAAATATTGAGACAGACCTAAAAATAAATAAACTAGTGATGGCCTACTTTAATCTATCTTTTTAAATTATTAATTCTAAGTGTATCTATTCTAAACATTTTCAATAATTTATAATACAGAATAAAATAAAATTGAAATTAAATACAACAAGAAATAGAGCTCCAGAGGGCATCCTCTCGAAAATCGAAATGCATCTCCGGGTACCTGTATAAACACTCGGTAAAAGTGTTAGTAAGAGATTAAGTAATTCTCAAATAGCGACAAGAATTAATAAGTAAATTAAAAATAAAACCCGTCTTTTATACAGAGGAGCAGGGATGTCAGTGGAGCGGGTAAATGCAGGTACCGCCCCGCACCCGCTCCAGTTGGGGCGGGTATGAGGGATGGTTTGGTGGGTGGTGGGGCGGGTATGGGTATCAAAAGTGCTATCCGTCATGGGTAGTGGGGCGAGGGTGGATTTCATATAAGACACGCACCGTACCCGCCCCGTACATGTTTGTGTTGAATTCTTTAAATATGCTGATTTTCTGGTATTCTTAACTAGACAAAGACTTGAAATCACTTATTCTTGTCAAGAATCCCCGATTCTTGTCAAGTCATCAACTTATTATTATTATTATTATTATTATTATTATTATTATTATTATTATTATTATTATTATCATCATTTAAAATAAAGTGTACGGTACCCTTCAATTTTTTTAATGTTGTGTGAATGTATGATACAATGCAACAACTCTACTTGTACGTATGTGACAACTTTGGTAATGACATTGGAGTTTCTCTTTTCCCTTTTTTACAATTGCGATCATTTGAAAGGACTAGAAAATTTCTTGTGTTCTTCTATATAAATTTTACGCTTTATTTTAACCTTTTAATATTCCTAACATATTGGTAAAGTTTCAAATTTTGATATTCAATACATCATAGTGAGAAAACAACAAATGTAGGTTTCAACAACACAAAATATAGCGGGCAGCGACGGTGTGCGGGGGGCAGTGGTCGACGGGAACACAGTGGGTTTCGCGGTATGACAATGGTCGACGGGAACACAGTGGGGTTCGTGGGTCGACGGTGAGTGTTGGTGTAAGGGTGTTTGTCGGTGGTGATGGGGTCCACCGGAGCATGGGTGGTGACGAGAACTGTGGGAGAAGGGGAGTGCAGACTGGGCAGTGATGATGTGTGTTTGATAGAGAGGTGAGAAAATGAAATGGTGGCTAATGTTGGAGAAGATGAGAAATAATGGAGAGTTTTAAAATATGGGAGAGAGATGTTGAAGTTGAAGCTGCGGCTGATGTTTTGTTGATGGGGAAATTAGGGGTAAGGTTTTATTTATAAGGTATAATTAGGTTAGGGTTTGGTATTTGGGAAGGAAAATAAAAGTGAGGTTTAACTTTTAGGGGGGAAATAAAAGAGGGTGTTTTGATGAAATTAAAAAGGGTGTTGGATTGGACTGATCCGAATTGGGCCTCGAATTGGACTGATTTATAAAACTACAGAAGATGTTTATTACTTAAAAGGGAATTATTTTATTAAAAAAAAAATGTCGATGTAATAATATTAATATTAACAAAAACCTAATGCTTAATTTTAAAATAAAAGATGTGATGCCGTTTTGTGAAAAATAAAACATAGAATATTAGGTAAAATATGCAAAAATAATGATTAAAATGTAAGGTCCTAAAATACTTAAAATTGCAAGAAATAACCAAAAGATTGGTCAAAATTGGGTGTCAACATGTATGGGATATGAAGAAAGAGGAAAAGGTGTTATATACGCAAACCACCTGCAGCTGGTACAGATTATCACAAAAGAGCCCTAAGAGGCCAACATTGAAGCCAACATAGCTAGCCAGCATGACTTATATGATATAACCGAAAGCCTGTGTGGTGGTTATGATTTGACCGAAAGCTTGTGTGGCAGTCATGAAAAATAAGATTCTGATACTACCGAAAGACTATGTGGCGGTTATTGGAAAGTATGATTCCAATATAACCGAAAGCATGTGTGACAGTTTTGGGAAGTAGATAGTATACCACATTTGCATCATTCGTGACATTTATGTATATTATGCCCACAGAGGCTCTTATGAAAAGAAAGACACATGTGTGGTCATTGGTATACTGTATTGGTATTGCATAACATTGGATATATGTACTAGGGCCCTTAGAGGAATGTAATGTTGGTCAGTAATTCTGTTTCAGATTATGATACATCTCTGTTATGTTATTTCTTATGTCTGACATACTCGGTATATCAGTCGTACTGACGTTCCCTTTACCGGGGGGGACGCTGTGATTTATGCCCGCAGGTTCATACTAAGAGGGTGACTGATTGTGCTAGGAGATTGTTGGTTCAGCTGTGTAGGAGCACTCTACTTATTTCAGAGTTGCAGTCTGATTGTGATATGTTATACTCTAAGAGGCTTGTAGATAACTGACATGTTGTTAGTTGTCATACATGTCTCATCGGCTTTGAGGTATATATATATGGTTAACTATGGGTTGTATGATCGGGGGTGCCCGGTGGGTTGGGTCCGGGTAAACATGTATTTTATGCCCTATTTAGCCTCTGAACCATATTTCATGCAGCTCTACTCTCCAACTTAGTAATAAAAAAAAACTTTGAGTGCTAATATATTGTGGTTTAGCTTAGATAAGACTTTAAGTTATATTCTGGTAAATGTGGCTAGTTGTAGGTGTTGGATTAGTATATCAATATTGCTTTGCTATTGCATTCCGGGGAAAACTAAGTGTTGTGTTAGGTATTGTTGTGAACCCAATTGGTTACTATATTCCATAATTGAGCTCCTGTAATGTTGTATATGTTGTTGTGATTATTCCCGTTGGTACCAGCAAGTCTAGATATATGGCTGATTGTTTGCTGTTACACGATTACCACTGTTTACCTGCTGATTTACTGTTATGAGTTGTTGAATCTGAATATATGAACTGAAAGTGTTTAAAGAACCATTTAGAGTTTTTTAAGAGCTTATGATGAATTTGTGCATCACTGCCAATCTAAATTGAGTTTAGTGTATGTTCCTACATCTTAGCTGATACTCAGTTTTGCCTTCCTGTTATGTTGCTAATAATACCTCTCCTGAATCACATGATATAGGTATAATAATATGTTTTAGTTTATTTGTTTATATTATCCTCCACTCTTCTATTATAGCTTTTGTGATCAGTCTAAGATATGTTGCTAGGCCTTAAGGCTGTTTGTTACTGTTGGATACATTCTGAAGGTATAGATTATGATTTGGTACTAGAACTGTTCAGATGAGTAGAAGATCTTGATAGATGAATTTCAACCTGTCAGTTTTAAAACATGACCTCTCCTATTAGATTCCTAATTAAAAATATGTTAGAGGTAAGGAAATGTGCAAATGTTGTTTAGTTCATGGTATATTTGTCCAATATGTGTTGTTTTCTGCTCTCTATGGGCCTGTTAAGAAATACTGTATTTGATAGCATGTTATTTTGAAGGTTAGTTTGTGGAAGATATGTCTAGAATAATTCAGTATGGCCAAGCCCTATTGTTCCATACATGTTTAGATGAGATAGGGTACCTAACTAGAGTTGACTGCATTTAGTTACTTGTTTTCATGTTTTTTTTTCTATTGCTTATCTTCTGGTTTATTTATTAAGCCCAAACACTTGCCTATGTACCAACTTGTACATGTGTCAGTACGACCATGTGTTGGTACCTGTTTTCCATGCCCTGATTACATCTGCTTGCCTATAGTCTTATTTGTTTTATTAAAAAATGTATGACTGTATGAGAAATGAAATGCTGGTGAAACCATTTATCCCAGTGACAAACTTGCTGCAAATTAGGCCTCAAACTCATCCAAATTACCCTTTACATAACCATGAATAACTTGGACTTCTTCTGCATATATTTGATTATTTTCTGAGGCATTTAGCTACCATCCTTGCTATTATTTGGTTGTTGTTTTGCTATCACTGGCCGCCACTGTCCCTGCTACACTTTGATAAGAGTTATTGCCTTATTCAAACGTATAAGGTTGCCTTCATTGGGAAACAAATGTGGTTGTAAGTCTTTGGCTGAGATAGATTTGAACATAAGCAATTGGGTTGCTGCATATTGACTTAAAACAAGTTCCATGATTAATTGCCCAATATTTCACTCTTTTAATGAATAAATCAGTCATGAGGTAATAACACAGTTAAGGCATGATTATTTGCACTGATTTGGTTATTGTTTTAATAGCTATGAGTTCATATAGGACTCTAAACTAGATGTTAGGACCCTCTATCTTCTTTGCCTGCTCTTGAATCTAAAGAATGTATAGGGTATACTACAGACCTATGCAAGAATTCTTCAACCTATTAGCTTTTTGTTTAATCAGTAGGCTAAATAAAGATAGCTTCACACAAGATTACTGACTATTAGCATTTGAAAGGTGTTACTATGTGTTTATTTATATGTGGAGTTCTACCTGAAATTGGCCTGAACTTGAATCTATTCTTTAAAAGTAGTCATATATTGATGTGTATTTTCTCGTTGTTCTAAATGGTAATATGTGTCAATCCATGATTATCTTATTCCCTGTTTGGATGAATTGGTGTGACAGTACTACTATAGCTAAACTGGACCATCGACATTCAAGGATGAATGTTTCTAAGGGGGAGAAGATGTAACACCTTGTATTTCCGGGTAATGATTTGAGCACATAGACGTGGGCAAGTGGACTCGAACCCAGGAGAATTTATGCTATACTTACATACTAATAAGGAAATTAGTACATAAAAGAATGTGATCACGAAATAATTTAGATTTAACAAAGTGTGACAACGGGGATTAATAATAATTGTATGTCCCCAAAGAGGATACGAACTAGTGTCATATTATAAGAATGATGACATTGAGTAAAATAAAGTTTTATAAGTCGTCAGGATTTAAGTGAATTGGGATCGAAAATTATTTGTGCGTATAATTAATTAATTATGAGATTAATTAATTATAAGTGGAAGGCTTTTTTTTTAATGAAAAGTTAAATTTGTATTAAAATCATCAAAATGTACATGTACGATGGGCATATCCACGAACTCAGTGACGATATAAATCTAGTGCGTCCCGGCTAGGCAGATCAACACCAGACTTAATCACGTCAATAACAAAACTCTAGCTAGTCCCACAAGCTGGGTAGTCAAGAGTACAAAACTATGATGCAGGAAGGAGATCAATGAGAAAGTCCTAAGCTATGGAAATTCCCTTATGTAACTGTTACACCCCGTAATTTCAGGGTATGTTTAAGAGAAGGTACGTAAGGAATTCAGGGCTTTAAAAAAATTATACCAAAGGAAGAATTGTTTTTCCGAAGGAAAATCTTCCGAACTTCGGAAAGGAAAAATGTTCGTTGATGAGAATTAGATTCTCAAAATGCGTTATTTGAGACGTATGGAATTTGTTAGCATTGTGGAAATTTATTTACGGATTTGGTCACGTAGGGCCTACCCGGGAAGTTTTACGTTTTGTGGGGCCCACGAGGTTTCCGATATTTTGACGAATTATGGAAATGTCGGGAAACGAAATATTATGGACCAATGGGAGGGCGACACGTGTCACCCTCCACATGAATCATCTTGGATGAATTATATGGCTAGTGTAGCAAATTTTAGCTTGATAAAATGGACCAAGTCAACAAAAAGGTGTAGCTTGAGATAATTGACCCAATCCTAGCCATCCATTTGGCTTAATCCAAACCCTTGATTGTAGTATATATCTACGCTAGTGCAAGACAATTCTATACTTAGAATTTTTTTTCAAGAACATGTCTTGAAGGAAAGAGGCTCTTGGCCAAGGTAAGAATTAAGGAGAATTTTTTTGCAATCTTGTTCCATAATTCCCAATGTTCAAACCCAAGGTTCCTAAGGGTATTGTAAGGATATCTCAATAGAAAGATTCCGGAAAAACTATGTTTTCACGTTAGTCGCAAGATTAAAACCTAAGGTGTTCTTCAACTTTGAAGTGGGAAATTGAAGAGAAGTTGGTTATGAACTTCTAAGGGTTGCTTGGAGTGGATTGGAACGTCAAGAAGAGGAACTAAAGTTTCTAAGGATCGACTTTGAATCTTGGATTAGATTTGGGCTTATTGAGGTAAAAATCTTCATCTTCTTAATGTAATTGAAGATTTCATGTTGTAGTAGTTCATAGATGAGCATGTGATATTTAGAATGAAGATTGAAAAATGTTATGGAATTTGGAAGCTTAAATCCGAGATTGGCATGTTAGCCATTTAAATTGGAAATCAATTTGGTCGATAGTTATAAGCATCACATGTTATTTAAGGAAAGGAATTTAGTCGTTATAATTGATCATGACTTATATTACATGTTGAAATAACGACTTGGATTAGAAAGGAATTGAAAAGAAGTATATGTTGTTGTTGTACTTAATGTTGCCGAGAATTGCCTAAAGTTAATGGACTGTTGTGTATACATTGTGGGGCAGAATTTTACACGTCCTGTTAAGGCGTGTAATCCCCTTCGGTTAGCTGAAATGTTGAGCCTTAAATGTAGCGTATTGGTTGTTGATTTTGGGCCTTGAAAAATGTGAAAAAGTACGTAGAAACAAAGGAAGTGCTGCCCAAATTTCTGTAGAATAAGAGACCTAACACTTAGTATTATTCCACGTTGATAAGTTAGGAGTTGATAAACATGTTATGATTACTATATGTTGAAGTACTACGTGTAGCGTATTCTACTTGAAGGGTGGAAAAGCTAACAAGGTTGAAGTACTTTGGAGCATTTTGCTACTTGTCGATAGTCGTCGCGAGGTATGTGAACTTCTTCTTTCTATAGACATGAGTATATTTGAAGTATACTTGCCTGGTGATTAGGAGTATACTTGCTTTG
Source organism: Przewalskia tangutica (assembly GCA_029844215.1). Lineage (NCBI taxonomy): Eukaryota > Viridiplantae > Streptophyta > Magnoliopsida > Solanales > Solanaceae > Przewalskia > Przewalskia tangutica. The sequence continues at coordinate 115,127,785 of CM056727.1, forward strand.
ATATTTTAAGTATACTTACCTTGTTGTTAGGAGTATACTTGCCTTGATATTTGAAGTATACTTGCCTTGCTGTTAGGAGTATACTTGCCATGATATTTGAAGTATACTTGCCTTGTTGTTAGGGGTATACTTGCCTTGATATTTGAAGTATACTTGCCTTGTTGATTAGGAGTATACTTGCCTTGATAGTTGGAGTATAGTTGTCTTGCTGTTAGGAGTATACATGGCTTGTTCTTGAGTATACTTTCTTTGTCATAGGAAGTAGTCCTGTTATTGATTTTATGCTAAAGGCATGTCTAGAATATTCCTAAGTTCTTACCAAGTCTTATGGGGGACGTTGGTAAGAGTCGTTAGGAAGTATTGGAGTCTAGTTGACCTTGCTAAATTACTTCACTAATGAAAAACAAGGACCGAACAAGTCATTGCAGCGTTAATGAAAATGTATCGGTAATCAATTACATTGAAATGAGTAGAATCTTCCATCTGCATAGAAACTAAGATGAGACAAAATGGTATTACATTTTTAGATCATGGCTCAATGGACAAGATCGTTATAAACGAGTATAACCTATTCACGACTCATAAAAGTATTAATTTGGAAAGTACGTGAGACTTGAATTTCGAAAATATGTAGTGACTTGATTTATTTGAAGTAAGTAAATTGATTTTGAAAATATATAAGTCTTGATTATGAAAGTATAAGTAACTCGAATTACTTTAAAGATTATGAGACTTTATTTTTCAAGTTATGGGACTTGATTCTTAAAGGAAGAAATGACTTGATTTATTTGAAGAAAGTGGATTGATTTTAAGAATTTATGTTGTGAAGTTTTAAGACTATGAACTGTCACGACCCGAAACTGGGCCCGTGGCTGGTGCCTTACCCCGGGCACCCTAGTGACACAACATCAGAGTAATCAGCGGAACATAAAACACATACATGAAATGACAGAAGTACAAAACAGTAATCTGAGGAAAACTTGCCTTTCGGCATAAATAATTAACAACTTTACAAATGAACAGTTTAATCCTTTTTACAAACCCTGCCCACAACAGTACTACAGACCTCTAAGAATGATATGACAACAATGGCGGGACAGGGCCCCGCCAAACCCCTGAATGTAAACACTTACTACGACAGGGGACTATACCACTGATAAGCCTCCGGAGAAACGGAGCTTCCCAAACGCTGAACTGTGACCCTGAGAGCTAGGATCAACGACTGGTGTACCTCAACCTGCGGCATGAACGCAGCCTCGCCGAGGTCGATAACAGTACCAGAGTATGTGAAACTAAAAATATCGTAAATGAAATCATAATAGTCTATAAAGCGGAGACATGTATGATAACCAAACTACGCTTTTACAATAACTAAGCAAATATATCAAGTCGTGACTCACGCCTCAAGTCATCACAAAAGAACATAACGGTGGGTCTCACGCCCACAACATCAATCGTGCGTGGACACATTCTCATCACGGCAGCTTTATGATATAAAAGTTCCAAGGAACACACATGAACACGAGTGTCCCACTGTGCCATAATAACACCGCACGGTAAGTACGAAGGCATAGCCGACTACTAACACCTACGCATCAACAAGGTCATGAATCGTATCATAAGATCTGTCTGCACCGTCCACATGATCAAAGCCGCCACTTGCCCGCAGATCTAATGCGCGCGTCTAGTCCTCGAACTTCCCGCAGACTCCGCATAGGCCAATCTCATCGCCCGCATGAGGTATCCCCGCATCGAGGGTAGCTACTCCCGGCATCGCCCCGACTTTCGAGTCCGCATAGCCACGCGACCGCATGCCCATAAAGGACGCACACTAACTGGAACTCTCGTAGCTCGCGATAGGCCCCCAGACCCGCATGAGGTATTCTCGAATCATGGTCCTGCATCACCGAGTCTACCCCAGACGGAGGGGCTTAACCCCTAATCATCTCAAGAGATGAGTGATGTAAAATATTAACACAACGACTTATCGTTAACCAACATAAGCACAACAAAGGAACACCCTTTACACAACATCACAAGATACTAACACACGTAGCATCCTAACACGTTTACTTATCAAAGCAACAAGAAAGTATTACAAGGCTATCACAAACCAATACAATCAAGTTGTTCACACACGGTACCTTCTACTATATGATTAACAAGATCGAGTTTTATCCCCAAAGTACTTCATACATTAACTCTTTAAAAGATCGTTACTTTCACAAAAGTCACACAATACGTAGTATACGAAAATAGAGTGATTATCTTTTTAAGGTAAATCAATTACTTACCTTTGTAAAATCAAGTAGCAACATTCTTTTCCAATGTTCAAGTTTGCCTAATTTCCAATGTTCAACTTTGCCTAATTTCCAATGTTCAAGTTTCTCATTTTAGAACGGTTTCAGTAGTTCATAGTCTTATTCATTTAAGAATATAATTCTCCTTTAAACAAACTGAGAAACCTAAGCCTCCATGTGAGTAGGATATTCTTGTTTATAACAATCTTATTACAATGACCATGATCTAGGAAATATCATTTTGTCTCATCTTAGCTTCTATGCGGATGGAGGTTTCTACCGGGTTTTATTAGTACTTAATTAGTCAAAACATTTCCTTTTATTAACGCCGCAGTGGTTTGTCGATACACATTCTCGATTCAAATCAAGAAACATTCTTAAGCCGTTATACCTAACTTCCCATAAAGCTAGTATAACTCTTAAGTTTTCAAAAACCAAGTATTACTTCTTCTTTCAAAATGATTCAAAAATCTTTTGAAATACTACAAGTTCTTTATTAACACATAACAAGCCGCTTATAGTTCAAATCGATTACCTTTTAAAACCACATGTATTTTCTTACCGACATAAAGTCATTATAACCAACTTCCCATAAAGCCGTTATAACACTTTATGTTTTAAACCACTCAAACACATTTAGCACACGTGACGCTCACCGCACTACATAGTTCACACATATCATGCTAGAAGAGATAGGAAGAGGTTCACATACCTCGCGACGGGTATCGACTAATAGCAAAACGCTCCAAGTACTTCCAACTGTCGGCTACTCCTTAAGCCACGTAGATCGCGCCACACGTAGTACATCAGCCTATAAGGCCACAAGGCGCTTATTAACATTTAGATCTCATCGTAGAACATTCTACCGAAAAATTGAAGACCTCCCGCAACAGCGTAAAACTCCTCCTCTATCGAGGCCACCAAGCCTACCGGGGGTTATACATCTAACCCTAACTGTACAATTCTACTCACGCACTACTACACAAGTCTACTGTAATACAACCCTATGTAATTACAGTTCAGTACTCTTCTTTAAATTCAGGCTTAAGTCGCAAGACATTGCCGTAAGTATTATTCAGTTCTATTATATAGTATACTTCAACTATATATTCAAGCAATCATGTAATTTCCAATTACAATAGAGGGACAAGATAATTACCTCGATAAGCCCATAATTATCCTAGTTTAAATGTCGATCCTGAGCAATCGTTTAGCTCCAACTCCGCGCGCTCCAACCCGCTCCAAACCACCCTTAGAAGTTCTAACCAACTTCTACACAATACCCCAACTGACTATGGAGATTTCCTGGGTTTCGGTTTGTGACCGACGGAAGTATAATAGTATTTCGGGCTTTCAGATAGGTATAACCTTAGAATACAACAAGGTATATGGCTAAGGTAATTTGGGCATTATAACAATACTTTTGAGAGTATTTCTACACCACTGGGTACCACGAGAACACCCTGCAGTGGGGGTGTGCTCGGCGAAGGCCACTAGGAGGGGAAGTTCCTCTCGGCCACTAGGCCTCACGAAAAGGGGGAGGGGGAAGCTCACGGCTAGAGCACAAGAAAGGGAGGAAGGCTTTCAAGACTTGGTGACTTTTGGAATGGATGAAGTCTTCAAGCTTAGGGGGGGTATTTATAGCAAAACCAAAGGCCAACCAATGGCCAAGATCAAGCCATGTGCAAGGCAAGTGTAAGGCCAAGATCAAGCCATGTGCACCTAACCCTACTCCACAAAACACTCCACAAAACAAGGCACAAAACAAGGCACAATTCAAGGCCATAAAGTGGTCCATTTCGGCCAAGGTTGCGCCCTTGCTTCGATGTGAGGGTGACACATGTCACCCTCCGTTGGTCCAAAATGTTCGTCTCTCGGAAAAATCCGCAAAAATTAAAAATGACATAGCGGAAATTCCCTACGAAAGTGTGAAAGCGTTTCGTCGAAAAGCGACTCAAAGCGGGTGTTGTGAACAAAATTAATTCGCCAAGCCTTAGTACAAGTTTCAAATTTTCTACGCACGCCCCACGTGCATACTGCGAAATACGGGTATAACATTCTCCCTCGCTAGAAACATTCGTCGAATGTTCCTTCTAAGTCTCAAAACAAGCGCGTGCGAGATAGTCTTCACTATACTTACGAGAACAAACACGCCACATCCGCCACGAAACACCCACGCAAGTACTTACATCCAAGTTCACGAGAAACACCTCCAACATCACCAACATCACCAACATGATACCACCTTTGTCACTTTGCACGAGGCATCAACCTTCGAGCGACCCAACAAGTGCCGGGCTGCGTCACGATCACGAAGGTATCGCGACACTCGAACTCTTACCACATTTTGCTGCGTCGATATCAAAACTCGGGTTACTATCTCTAACGGTCATCATTGATGGGAACACTCTGGATGGATTTCGATACTTTCCGATCATAACAATACGAAGGCCGGACGTCTCGCCTCCTAAGTCGGACGGCAAAAGCTAACATATAGGCAACTGGCCTATTCTTCACATGAACTCAAAAGGCCCCAAAGTAACTCGGGCTAAGTTCCTCAGTATTCCAAACTCATCACACCCAACCCGGGTGGTACTTTCAAGAAAACCGACCGTCGACACGAACTCTCGGTCGTCGCCGATTATCATACGATTTCTCGACTGCGGAACTTCTTCTAGACAAGCCGCACTATCCACGATCTGCGGAACAAGCTGAACCAATATGCGAATCTTGCCAACGTCGAACCAATCGGCCGTGATTTACACTTCCGCCCTACGAGGCTTTAAAAAACGACATCCGAACACGAAATGGTAGCTTAAACACTACCTCCACAGGAGACAACAATCCCACAACTATCCACGAAATCCAAACACCGGCAGAGGCGAATGCGGTCTGAGAGTCAGCTGAGTTCTTAACACATGCTTGGTAAAACTTCCAGAAACAAAAACAGTCGTAACCTGGGCTCCACTGTCTGCCATAAGGTGAAGGTAGGCACCCCGTGCAGCCTCACAACCTTTCAGATAACTCAACACAACCGAGTAAACGGTCCTGACCGAAGAACACGATGGGCTGCCCCCATCGGCCCGACCACTGGTCGAACGCTTCCACGAACTCGTACGCTGGTTAACTAAACTTGGGCCTAACACCCTCACAACCCTAACACAAGGCGGGACCACCACAACCTGACCCCACCACCAAAACTACCGCGGGTTGACCCGCAACGGGGCCTCAACCCGACCCGGCAATGCGCACAATACTAGCTCCCCGATCCGGAACAATCTTACTAATCACGTTTCGAAAACCTAGCGGTCTTCTTAGCTCAACTACCCTCTTTCATTCCACACTACTAGGGACCTATCCCAAACATAACTCACGTGCACTATGCACTCCCAATAAGGGTCAAACATAACACTACACCTTTTCTCGAGATGGCCTCACCTCTAAGGTCTCAGGTAAAAAGCTCTAAGGCTCACACCTTCTCTATCCCCCAAAATCTTACTCGGTTAAACAACCATGATCTAATCACGACTAACACACTGCTATCAGAACATAGCACTTAAGGTATACTCACCTTATCACAAAAACAAAACTCTAGAGGGTTAAAGATATATCTATATCTACTGCTTCACTCCCCTTAGTCGTTCTAGTCAAACCTGCCCGTGAGCGCATAGTGAGGAGATGACAAACTACCCACCGATCACGAAGGCTAAGTCCTCCTGAGGACACTCTTCGACACTGACCACGATGGTCATAGGTACAACAAGTACCAACTAAAAGACGACATTCCCCGGGATGACGTCTGTCATACTGTGAACCGGAAGCCCTGGAGTTCTGACCAACTCCTACATAACCCGAACGTCCTGAAATCCGTGGAAGACCACTCTGCACTGGTGGATGTGCATAATCAAATCTGCTTTTGAGGTGACTCGCCTCGAAAGTTACCAAAGGACCTTGCTGCTCTGGCCCTCTTCTGCTGTCCTTGGTTAACCCGTCGATCTCTACGTTTCTCGGCCTGCTGCGCATAAGCCTGTACACAGGCCATGCTCAAGCCTAACTGAAGGATTTCTCTTGCACGACCTTCTCTTAGGTAGTCATCAAGACTCGCGATACATCGGTATCTCTCTGGTAGCCAAATCCATAGCTAATGTGGTCGCTTTACAATCCATATACTCTGTTCTGGTCGTGGGCGAAGGTTCAAATATCATGGCGCGATGGAGCTGCCGTCGCCGTGCTAAACTCTGCTGGGGCTAGTGACGTCGCAGAAATCCCCAAATGAAGCACTACCCTAGGTAAAGATTGGGCCCGTGCCCTCGTGACCCTCTGTACTCAACTCGCAGCTCCGCCTTGCGCGCCTCTGGGCGGGTTTGCCACTGGCGGAGGCATAACGATAAGGAAAGAAATACGTTCAGAGGATCCAACTTACAACACAGCTCTAAGGCACGATCTCAAAGTGAGAAGAATAGAAACCAATCCTAAATATCCTATAGCCTCCTGATTATTGGTGTGGTGCACAACACACGATAATCAAGACTGCTGGATACTGATGCGTAGACACTTTCCGAGGATTAATCGCTCGATACCACTTTTGTCACGACCGGCGGGCGTGGTGGTGCCTTACCGGGCACCCTAGTGACACAACATCGATGTCAGTGGAACATAAAACACATACATGAAATGAAGTACAAAGCGATGTCTGAGAAAACTTGCCTTCGGCATAAATAATTAACAACTTTACAAATTAACAGTTTAATCCTTTTTACAAACCACCTACAATGATTACTGCACCTCTAAGAATGATATGACAACAATGGCGGGACGGGGCCCGCCAAACCACGAATGTAAACACTTACTACGACGGGGACTATACGTGATAAGCCTCGGAGAAACGGAGCTTCCCAATTGACGTGACCACGAGAGCTAGGATCAACGGCGGTGTACCTCAACTGCGGCATGAACGCGGCCCAAGGAGGTCGATACAACAGTGCAGAGTATGTGAAACTAAAAATACGTAAATGAAATCATAATAGTCTATAAAGCGGGAGACATGTATGATAACCAAACTACGCTTTACAATAACTAAGCGATCATATCAAGTCGTGGACTCACGCCTCAGTCATCACAAAGAACATACAGATGGGTCTCACGCCCACAACATCAATCGTGCGTGGGACACATTCCTCAGCTTGGCGGTTTATGATATAAAAGTTCCAAGGAACACACATGAACACGAGTCCCACTGTGCCATAATAACACCGTGCGGGGTAAGTACGAAGGCATAGCCGACTACTAACACCAGCGGTACCAACAAGGTCATGAATCGTATTATAAGATCTGTCTAGGCGTCACATGATCAAAGGCGGCCACTTGCCCGCAGATCTAATGCGCGGCGTCTAGTCCTGGAACTTCCGCTGACTCGCGCATAGGCCAATCTCATCGGCCGCATGAGGTATCCCCGCATCGGTAGCTACTCCCGGCATCGCCCCGGACTTTCGAGTCGCATGGCCCTGCGACCGCATGCCCATAAAGGACGACACTAACACGGAACTCGTAGCTCCGCATAGGCCCCCAGGACCCGCATGAGGTATTCTCGAATCATGGTCCCAGACCGCCTGAGTCTACCCCGCATCGGAGGGCAGCTTAACCCCCGGAATCATCTCAAGAGATGAGTGATGTAAAATATTAACACAACAGCTTATCGTTAACCAACATAAGCACAACAAAGGAACACCCTTTTACACAACATCACAAGATACTAACACACGTAGCATCCTAACACGTTTACTTATCAAAGCAACAAGAAAGTATTACAAGGCTATCACAAACCAATACAATCAAGTTGTTCACACAAGGTACCTTCTACTATATGATTAACAAGATCGGGTTTTTATCCCCAAAGTACTTCATACATTAACTCTTTAAAAGATACGTTACTTTCACAAAAGTCACACAATACCCGTAGTATACGAAAATAGAGTGATTATCTTTTTAAGGTAAATCAATTACTTACCTTTGTAAAATCAAGTAGCAACATTCTTTTCCAATGTTCAAGTTTGCCTAATTTCCAATGTTCAACTTTGCCTAATTTCCAATGTTCAAGTTTCTCATTTTAGAACGGTTTCGTAGTTCATAGTCTTATTCATTTAAGAATATAATTCTCCTTTAAACAATCTGAGAAACCTAAGCCTCCTATGTGAGTAGGATATTCTTGTTTATAACAATCTTATTACAGCAGCCATGATCTAGGAAATATCATTTTGTCTCATCTTAGCTTATATGCAGATTTAGTTTTCTAGTGGTTTTATTAGTACTTAATTAGTCAAAACATTTCCTTTTATTAACGCTGCAGTGGTTTGTCGATACACATTCTGATTTCCGAAATCAGTAAAACATTCTTAAGCCGTTATACCTAACTTCCCATAAAGCTAGTATAACTCTTAAGTTTTCAAAAAACCAAGTATTACTTCTTCTTTCAAAATGATTCAAAAATCTTTTGAAATACTTCAAGTTCTTTATTAACACATAACAAGCCAGTTATAGTTCAAATCAGTTACCTTTTAAAAACCACATGTATTTTCTTACCGACATAAAGCTGTTATAACCAACTTCCCATAAAGCCGTTATAACACTTTATGTTTTAACCCACTCAAACACATTTAGCACATGTACGTCTACCGTACTACATAGTTCACACATATCATGCTAGAAGAGATAGGAAGAGGTTCACATACCTCGCGACGAGTATCGACTAATAGCAAAACGCTCCAAGTACTTCCAACTGTCGGCTACTCCTTAAGCCACGTAGATCGCGCCACACGTAGTACATCAGCCTATAAGGCCACAAGGCGCTTATTAACATTTAGATCTCATCGTAGAACATTCTACCGAAAATTCGGCAGCACCTCCCCCCCCCCCGCAACAGCGTAAAACTCCTCCTCTATCGAGGCCGGCTACCAAGCCTACCAGGGGGGGGGTTATACATCTAACCCTAACGGGTACAATTCTACTCCACGGTACTACTACACAAGTCTACTGTAATACAACCCTATGTAATTACAGTTCAGTACTCTTCTTTAAATTCAGGCTTAAGTCGCAAGACATTGCCGTAAGTATTATTCAGTTCTATTATATAGTATACTTCAACTATATATTCAAGCAATCATGTAATTTCCAATTACAATAGAGGGACAAGATAATTACCTCGATAAGCCCATAATTATCCTAGTTTAAATGTCGATCCTGAGCAATCGTTTAGCTCGACTCCGCGCTCCAACCCGCTCCAAACCACCCTTAGAAGTTCTAACCAACTTCTACACAATACCCCAACTGACTATGGAGATTTCCCTAGGGTTTCGGTTTTGTGACTGACGGGAAGTATAATAGTATTTCTGGGCTTTCGTATAGGTATAACCTTAGAATACAACAAGGTATATGGCTAAGGTAATTTGGGCATTATAACAATACTTTTGAGAGTATTTCTACACCACCAAGGGGGGGTACCTCACGAGAACACCCCAAGGTAGGGGGGGGGTGTGCTCTCGGCCGAAGGCCACTAGGAGGGGGGGGGAAAGTACCCTCTCGGCCACTAGGCCTCACGAAAAGGGGGAGGGGGAAGCTCACGGCTAGAGCACAAGAAAGGGAGGAAGGCTTTCAAGACTTGGTGATTTTTGGAATGGATGAAGTCTTCAAGCTTAGGGGGGGTATTTATAGCAAAACCAAAGGCCAACCAATGGCCAAGATCAAGCCATGTGCAAGGCAAGTGTAAGGCCAAGATCAAGCCATGTGCACCCTAACCCTACTCCACAAAACACTCCACAAAACAAGGCACAAAACAAGGCACAATTCAAGGCCATAAAGTGGTCCATTTCGGCCAAGGGTTGCCGCCCCTTGCTTCCAATGTGAGGGTGACACATGTCACCCTCCCGTTGGTCCAAAATGTTTCGTCTCTCGGAAAAATCCGCAAAAATTAAAAATGACATAGCCGGAAATTCCCCTACGAAAGCTGTGAAAACGTTTCGTCGAAAAACGACTCAAAACGGGTGTTGTGAACAAAATTAATTCGGCCAAGCCTTAGTACAAGTTTCAAATTTTCTACGTACGTCCTTACGTACATACTCTGGAAATACGGGGTATAACATGAACCTTGATTTCTAAAAAGGTTATGAGACTTTATTTTTCAAGTTATGAGACTTCATTCTTAAAGGTAGTAGTGACTTGAATTAATTGAAGTAAGTGGATTGATTTTAAGAACTTATGTTGTGAAGTTTTAAGACTATAAACCTTGATTTCTTAAAAGGTTATGAGACTTTATTTTTCAAGTTATGAGACTTGATTTGTAAAGGAAGGAATGACTTGATTTAAAAAGTATGGCTTCTTGATTTATTTCAAGAGTTAAGAAGAATGATTTTAAAAGAGTATGCAACTTGAGTTTTAAAAGTATACGTTTGGTGATTTAAGGAAAAAAAGTTGCATGATTCTTTTAAGTATGTATGTACGTAGTACTTTTGGGTTTATTTTCCCCAATGTGATAAGAAAAAAAAGTGTCTTAAGTTCTCTGAAATGAAAGGTTGTTATAATAGCTTTATGAGAAGTTGTTATAACGACTTAAGAAGAAGTGAAAAGCCGGTTGTGCTTATGTTATGAGATTATGATAGCCGGTTGTGCTTATATTATGAGATTATGATAGCCGGTTGTGCTTATGTTATGAGATTATGATAGACGGTTGTGCTTATGTTATGAGATTATGATAGTCGGTTGTGCTTATGTTATGAGATTATGATAGCCGGTTGTGCTTATGTTATGAGATTATGATAGCTGATTGTACTTATGTTACGTGATTATGTTAGTCGGTTGTGCCTGTGATATATTATTCATTACGGGTCATTCCCCAGGCTTGTGGCATTTGCATTTCCGTGGATTTACTCCCCACGATGCGAGAAATACCTCATGCGAGTCCGTATGACTCATGCGAGTGAAATAGTCCCATGCGGGGCGGACCAATCCTATGCGAGGATATTACCTCATGCTGGCCCATGCGGCCTATGCGGGCGGGTACAACCTATGCGAGGAGATTACCTCATGCGGGTCTATACGGCCTATGCGGGTGAAATAGTCCCAGGAGTAGGATTTTCATAATGATACTATGGGCGGATGGCCCTAGGTTAATCATAAGCTTCCTGTTTTAAAACCGGCAAAGTTTATTCTTGTTCACTCTCTTTGTTAAAAAGGCACCGTGTACTGGTAGGGTACATTATACTTGTTACATGCTGACGGTGATGTTGTATTCCACGAGCATGCTTCTGTGATATTATATGATGAGGGAAGGTGTCCCGGTATTTTGACATGGCCTTCATATGTGAGAGTGGTACGGTTATTCTGATGAGTCTGATGATACAAGGTCTGATTGGCTCGATTATTTTATGACACGGTAGGATCTGGTATTTGCTTTTCATACTTGCACCTGTCATTCTTGTGTACATTTATTATCTTGCTTACTTTACTTCTTGTTTACATACTTGGTACCTTGTTATGCGGCCCCGCAAGCTGCGTTCAATGTCCGCAGTGTCTAGGTACGATTGTGGATCCGTGAGCTTAGGATCCTTGTTCAGCATTTTGGGATAGCTCCAATCTTCTGGAGCTGGTCATTATGGATAAGTATATTCAGAGGTACGGCGGGGCCTTGTCCCGTCATATTAGTTATGCCAAAATTTTTTAGAGGTCTGTAGTCATATTTTGTGGGTCAGTTGTAAAAGAAAGGAGGTAACTGCTTTCAGTTATGTATTTATTGTCCAGGGAGGTAGCCTTATCGGCTAACATGTTGTTTATTCCTTATTGATTCTTTTATTAAGAGTTGTATGTATGTTCCGCTGATTTTCTCTGATGTTTACTTGTAAGGGTGCCCAGGTAGGGCACCAGTCGCGGGCCCGGGGTCGGGTCGTGACAAAAGTGGTATCAGAGCAGTTAGTCCTCAGAAAGTGTCTACAGACCGTGTCTAGTAGAGTCTTGGTTATCGGTGTGTTGTGCACCACATCTATAACCAGGAGGCTACATGACATCTAGGATTGGTTTCCATTCTTCTTACTCTGAGATCGTGCGATAGAGCTGTGTCGTTAGGGTAATCTCTCCCTAACGTGTTATGTTGATTGCAGCTATGATAAAGGCAGCAGTGACCCAGGAAGGATGATGTGGATTACGTATCCAGGTTGATAATAATTATTATATAGTTGGTATAATGGCATGCAACTATACAGATTTATGTGTGAGGGTCGGATGCGTGTTGCCTAGAATGATTTTAGATTACTAAGAATTGGTAAGGACTAAATAGATATCGGGAAGGTATGAAACAGTTTAATAAATTCTCATCAAGGTTTTACGTGCTAATTTGAGATAATTAGGAGATGATGAGCTGTCTAAGAAGGTAATGAACCCTTAAGAAATCAAGATTAAAAGACTTAATGGAAGACTATGTTAGTAAATTAAGCTATGTGGTATGCTTAAGAGAATCGTACGGATGAGATCCGTATGGAGTAATTATGGTTGTTGTGATTGAGACAACACGATTGAGAGTTTATGAGAAGCTATTTACTCGTATAGGGGGGGGGGGGGGGACTGATAAGGTAGGCTTGGAACATGGAAATTGTGAGCCTAAGAATTTTGATAACCGTGGAGACCTTAGATGTACAAGACCTTCTCGGGTAGTAAGATTTATTTCAGACCAAGAATGAGAATTAAGTGCGACTATGGGTCGGGTATGGGCTGTTGCGGGTCAACCCATAGCCCAGAATAGAATGGGGTCAGTTGGAGGTAGTCCCACCTTGTGATAAGTGTCACGAGGGTGTAAGGATCAAGTCTAGTTGATCGTTGTACGAGTTCGTGGACGCGTTCCACCAGAACCAGGTCGTGAGAGCCAAAAATGACCCTAATTTGTTGGATGTAGTAACTCCAAGGATTTGAAAACAGAAGCGATGATTGAGATTTGTGCGTATGCTTGAATAAGTTTGAAAGTATGAGAAAAATACGATAAGTAAGAAAAGGAGAGAACAATGGTTAAAAGAATTGAAGTGCTTATAGTTATGACTAAAGAAAAGTACGAAAAGAGAATCCTTTTAGGCCATGAATGGGAGTAAATAGTGATGGTGCACACTTTGGATTTGTTTCCTCGTTTGACTTATGATGGATGGATATGCATGTGCGACGTATTAGGGCCATATGTGGCATATTTAGGTTTCATTAAGTGTAGTTTTATGAGACTATACCGAGAAATGTTTAGATGGAGCTCCGAAAGAACATTCGGGGACGAATGTTTCTAAGGGGGAATAATGTTACACCCCGTAATTCCAGGGTATGTTTAAGAGAAGGTACGTAAGGAATTCAGGGCTTTAAAAAAATTATACGAAAGGAAGAATTGCTTTTCCAAAGAAAAATCTTCCGAACTTCGGAAAGGAAAAATGTTCGTTGATGAGAATTAGATTCTCAAAATGCGTTATTTGAGACGTATGAAATTTTTTAGCATTGTGGAAATTTATTTACGGATTTGGTCACGTAGTGTCACGACCCGACCCCGGGACCGCGACTGGTGCCCTACCTGGGCACCCTTACAGGTAAACATCAGAGAAAATCAGCGGAACATACATGAAACTTATAAATAAAACATCGGAAGTAAAACAACAGGTTAGCCGATAGGGCTACCTTCCTGAACATATATAAATACAACCGAAGCAGTTTCCTCATTCTTTTACAAACTGACCCACAATATGTGACTACAGACCTCTAAGAGTTTTAACATAACCACTGTGGCGGGACAAGGCCCCGCCGTACCCCTGAATATACATAGCCATGACAACTCCGGAACATTGGAGCCATCTCAAAATGCTGAACCAGGATCCTAAGCTCGCGGATCCATAGCGTAATACCTAAACTGCGGACATGAACGGCCCGAAAAATTCGATAACAAAAATTTAATATGGAACATAAAATAAAGTACAGTAAACAGATCATAACTGTACAAAAGAATGACAGAGCAAGTATAAAAAGTGCATCTGGATCTGCCGTGTCATTACCACTTATGAACTTAATTGCATATCATTATCTTTTCCCATTTTTCCATAAGAGTATAGTCAAATTCTTACGCATATACTTAAGAAAACTCATCAAGTTCATAAACATATAACTTGCGTATCTTGCATAACCTAACCCGTCCCTTTATGGAGGAACGCTTATATCGTCGGCCCAACTGGGCGCGATAGAATCACATAAGTCCGCCATAAAGGTATCTTGCCCGACCCAACTGGGACGCGATAGAATCACATAAGTCGCCCATAAAGGTATCTTGCATAACAACAGAGGCTCATGATCATGGCGGGGTCCTCGCCCGTAGTATCGATAAGCAAATCCTACTCGCGGGACTATTTCACCCGCATAGGTCCCGTGGACCCGCAGGTATTCCTCGCATAGTTTGTACCGCCCGCGTGGGACTATTTCACCGCGTAAGCCCATAAGGACTCGCATGAGGTATTCCTCGCATCATGGGTAGCAAATCCACGGAACGGTGGTATAACGTCTTGGGGTTTACCCTCATTTATACTCTTACCAGAAGAAGGTGGTATAACGTCTTGGGGTTTACCTCATTTATACTCTTACCCTAACTCAACCGGCCATCATACATAACATAAGCCCTATCGACATCATACGTAACATAAGCACTACCGACTTATCATACATAACCTAAGCACCAGCTTATCATACATAACATAAGCACCACCGCTTATCATACATTACATAAGCAAGTTAAGAAATCCTAACTTCTTATTAGCTTGTTCATAAACACTCATTTTTGTTTACTAAAGGCACTAACATGTCATTATAAAATCCGGGAATTTAACCCAACGTACTACGTGCCTCTACTCCTTTAAAATGATTCTCTTTCAAATAAAACTTCCAAGATACTAATAACCGTAGTATCAAGTCATATCTACTTTTCACGACAAGTCACAATACTTTTTAGAAATACATTTATAGGCTTCTAAATCAAGTGACTTCTTTCTTTGAAACCTTAAGAAATTGGTACCTTTAAAACAATTTGCCCTTCTTTATTTCAGATCATTTCTTTGCTTACATTACTGAAGAAAACCATTCTTTTAATTTTTCCATAAAGTTGTTATAACCGACTTCCCATAAAGCCGTTATAACTCTTTATGTCTTAGACAAATTCATTCCTTTTATGACCAAGAAACTTATACTTTCAATTCAAATCACATAGCTTTCAAAATACTTCAAGTCTCTTATCTTTTAAGAAAACAAGTTTCTTAACTTTAGAAAGGCAAGAAATCAATACTTTCCAAATCAAGTATTCTATACTTTTAAATCAATTCATTTCTTCCTTTAAGAATCAAGTCTCATAACTTGAAAAATAAAGTCCCTTAACCTTTTAACAATTTGAGGTCCATAGTCTTAAAACTTCATACGTAAATCCTTATAAATTAAGTAACATATACTTGGTGCGTTGTGAATAAGTTATACTTATTTATAACTATCTTAATCAAGTAGCCATGATCTAGAAAATGTAATACAATTTTGTCTTATCTTAGCTTCTATGCAGATGGAGAATTCTACTTGTTTTAACATAATTAATTGTCATTACATTTTCCTTTATTAACGCTGCAATGGCTTGTTCGATACTTATTCTCATTCGTGCCGTAAATTAGCCAAGTCAACTTGGCTCCAAATACCCCCTAACGACTCTTACCAACATCCCCCATAAGACTTGGTAAGAACTTAGGATAACTTAGACATAACCTTTACGTAGAGTAAATCAACATACATACCTCTTAACTTCTAAGAGTAGAAGGAATCATGAAATAGTACTACATGTATATTTCATACATAGAATCATGTCAAAAGAAGGAAGAGGTTCACATACCTCGCGATGATTGTCGACAAGTAGCAAAATGCTCCAAAGTACATCAACCTTGAGCTACTCCATTCTTCAAGTAGGATACGCTATACTTAGTACTTCAACCTATCATGGTCACAATACGTCCATTAACCTCTTACTTCAAACGTAGAATATTCTAAGTGCTAAGTCGCCAAATTCTACGGAAAATCGGACAAAGACTTCCTTTGTTTTACTTACTTTGCCACCTTTTTCAAGGCGAATACAATAACCAAACAGCCCCAATTGGCTCACAATTTCTATAAGGTACTCAATACAAATAAAAACTAAACACCCAATTGGCTCACAATTTAGAAAGTAGTCCAATACAAATGAAAAACAAACTAAAAGTCCAAATTCGGCCACCTTGAGTTCAACCTTACCAATTCTTATCAAATTTCCATTTCAATCCAAATTGGTAGCATAACATGATATCAAGTCGTATTTGATTATAATAACCATAATCCTTAAGTAAGTAACATGCGACGATTTTTGTAACGACTAAATTGTAATCCAACTTAACATGGCTTACATACATTTCGAATTTTCCAAGGCTACAATCAATCCATAATCCTTATAAACTTCAACACATATACTACATACTAGCAACATGTAAAGCTAACAACAAAATAAATAATCTTGTAACACTTTCAAAGAACAAGATTATACCTCGACGATTCTTAATCCAAATTCCAATCCGAAGTCGCTCCTTAGTAGTTTAGAACCTCTCCAAGACACTTCAATCCGCTTGTTGAGACCCTTAGAACAACACCAACAATTATCCTTCAAATCCCCAAACAAAACCTAGAAAGACCATTAGGTTTTCACTTTGCGACTAACCCGAAAACTCTCTTTTTCCAAGATTTTTCTATAGAGATGTGTTTACAATACACCTAAGAACCTTGGTTTAAAGTGTGGAATCAAATGGACAAGAAATGAATTTTTTTCCTTCTTGAAGGACATGAACCCGTGAGCCTCCTCTTGAGCTCTTCAATTTCTCATGAATTTTTTCTAAGTGTTGGACACACTTTTGCTACTAGTAGTGTAATATAGCACATTGGAGGGTTAAGATAGGAACAATTGGGTGGTTTGGATGATCTCTTAACAAATATCAAGACTTGTGGGACCTTGACTTAGTCAAACTTCTCAAGCTAAACAACTTGCAAGACTTGCCATCTAGGACTATGGTCAATGACCATATTGGCCATGCCAATTTCGTCCAAGGCATCTATAAGGGGGGGTGACACGTGTCGTCCCCCCATTCGTCACAATAATACGTTTTCCGACAAATTCCAATATTTCCGATAACTTTTTTACAAGTCTCAAATCTTAACACTCGTGAGTTCTTTCGTACGTTCATAAAACATGTCCTGTAATTACGGGGTGTAACATTCTTCCCCCCTTAGAAACATTCGTCCTCGAATGTTCTTTCGGAGTCAAACTTATAACTAGCGACATAGTTCCCTTTCACAACCCCGACATACCAACAATGCCACACATGACCCTAATACCTCGCACACGCATATCTGTCCACCATAAGCCCAAACAAGGTTACCTTTTCGTACTTCTAACTCAGACTAGCATACATAACTCCCATACCGATTCTGGCCTCAAATCTTTGGAGTCACTCTATAATACAATACGACCATTTCTGGCTTTCACGACCTGGTTCGGTGGGCGCGTCCACGAACCCGTAAAACGATTAACTAGTCTTGGGCCTTGCGCCCTCGTGACCCCGTCACGTAGCGGACCTACTACCACTGATCCCACTCCATTCCAGGCCCTGGGGAGACCCGTAACAGGTCCTCACCCCGTCTCGGTCGCACTTAACTCTTATCCTCGTCCGACTTAAAATCTTATTGCCAGAGAAAACCTTATATACCTAAGGTCTCGGCAGTAATCAATATTCTTAGGCTCGCAATTTCCATGCCCCAAGCCTACCTTACCAATCCCCCAATAGCGGGTATAAAAACTTCTCATAAAACCATAACCATGTTGTCTCGATCACAACAACCATTACATACTCTATACAGGCCTCATCCGTATAATTCTCGTAAGCTTACTACACAGCTTAATCTATTAACATGACATTAGTTAGGTTCCTTAATATGGCTTCTTAAGGGTTCACTACCCTATCAGACAGCTCATCCTTTCCCAATTATCTCGAAATAAAACACAAAACCTTGGCGAAAATTCAATAACTATTCCATACCTTCCCGGTATCTAGTTAGTCTTTACCAATTCACGTAATCTAAAATCATTCTAGGCAACACACGTCGACCTCATACATAACTCCGTATAGATGTATGTCACAATACCAACTATACTATAATCATTACCAACCCGGATACGCAATCCACATAGTCATTCCCGGTCATCACGCTTTCTCGTGGCTGCAATCAATATAACTCGTTAGGGAGGGACGACCCTAACAACACAGCTCTATCGCACGATCTTAGAGTGAGAAGAATGGAAACCAATCCTAAATGTCCTGCAGCCTCCTGATTATAGATGTGGTGCACAACACACCGATAATCAAGACTCTACTAGACACGATGCGTAGACACTTTCAGGACTAATCGCTCGATACCACTTTTGTCACGACCCGACCGGGATCGCGGCGGTGCCTACACAGGCACCCTACAGTAAACATCGAGAGAAAATCAGCGGAACATACATGAAACTTATAAATAAAACATCGGAAGTAAAACAACAAAGTTAGCCGATGTGGCTACCTTCCCGAACATATATAAATACAAAGCGGTTTCCTCATTCTGTTACAAACTGACCCACAATATGTGACTACAGACCTCTAAGAGTTTTAACATAACCACTGTGGCGGGACAAGGCCCCGCCGTACCCCTGAATATACATAGCCATGACAACTCCGAAACATTGGAGCCATCTCAAAATGCTGAACCAGGATCCTAAGCTCGCGGATCCATAACTGTGTACCTAAACCTGCGGACATTTAACGGCCCCGAAAGAAATTCGATACAACAGTGCGAATATGGAACAGAAAATAAAGTACAGTAAACAGATCATAACTGTACAAAAGAATGACAAAACAAGTATAAAAAATGCATACCGGATCCTGCCGTGTCATTACCACTTATGAACTTAATTGCATATCATTATCTTTTCCCATTTTTCCATAAGAGTATAGTCAAATTCTTACGTACATACTTAAGAAAACTCATCAAGTTCATAAACATATAACTTGCGTATCTTGCATAACCTAACCGTCCCTTTATGGAGGAACGCTATCTTGTCGGCCCAATGGGGGCGATAGAGTCACATAAGTCCGCTCATAAAGGTATCTCGCCCGACCCAACTGGGACGCGATAGAATCACATAAGTCCGCCCATAAAGGTATCTCGCATAACAACAGGAGGCTCATGATCATGGCGGGGTCCTCGCGTAGTATCGATAAGCAAATCCTACTCCGGGACTATTTCACCGCATAGTCTGTGGACCCGCGAGGTATTCCTCGCATAGGTCGTACCGCCCGCATGAGACTATTTCACCCGCATAAGCCCATAAGGACTCGCGTGAGGTATTCTCCGCATCATGGGTAGCAAATCCACGGAACAGGTGGTATAACGTCTTGGGGGTTTACCCCTCATTTATACTCTTACCCTGAAGAAGGTGGTATAACGTCTTGGGGGTTTACCCCTCATTTATACTCTTACCCTAACTCAACCGGCCATCATACATAACATAAGCCCTATCGGCTTATCATACGTAACATAAGCACTACCGACTTATCATACATAACCTAAGCACCACCGGCTTATCATACATAACATAAGCACCACCGGATTATCATACATTACATAAGCAAGTTAAGAAATCCCCTAACTTCTTATTAGCTTGTTCATAAACACTCATTTTTGTTTACTAAAGGCACTAACATGTCATTATAAAATCCGGGAATTTAACCCAACGTACTACGTGCCTCTACTCCTTTAAAATGATTCTCTTTCAAATAAAACTTCCAAGATACTAATAACCGTAGTATCAAGTCATATCTACTTTTCACGACAAGTCACAATACTTTTTAGAAATACATTTATAGGCTTCTAAATCAAGTGACTTCTTTCTTTGAAACCTTAAGAAATTGGTACCTTTAAAACAATTTGCCCTTCTTTATTTCAGATCATTTCTTTGCTTACATTACTGAAGAAAACCATTCTTTTAATTTTTCCATAAAGTTGTTATAACCGACTTCCCATAAAGCCGTTATAACTCTTTATGTCTTAGACAAATTCATTCCTTTTATGACCAAGAAACTTATACTTTCAATTCAAATCACATAGCTTTCAAAATACTTCAAGTCTCTTATCTTTTAAGAAAACAAGTTTCTTAACTTTAGAAAGGCAAGAAATCAATACTTTCCAAATCAAGTATTCTATACTTTTAAATCAATTCATTTCTTCCTTTAAGAATCAAGTCTCATAACTTGAAAAATAAAGTCCCTTAACCTTTTAACAATTTGAGGTCCATAGTCTTAAAACTTCATACGTAAATCCTTATAAATTAAGTAACATATACTTGGTGCGTTGTGAATAAGTTAAAAAAATAAATAATAGACTAAGATTCTAAATAAAGGATAATAAATAAACATACTTATTTATAACTATCTTAATCAAGTAGCCATGATCTAGAAAATGTAATACAATTTTGTCTTATCTTAGCTTCTATGCAGATGGAGAATTCTACTTGTTTTAACATAATTAATTGTCATTACATTTTCCTTTATTAACGCTGCAATGGCTTGTTCGATACTTATTCTCATTCGTGCCGTAAATTAGCCAAGTCAACTTGGCTCCAAATACCCCCTAACGACTCTTACCAACATCCCCCATAAGTCTTGGTAAGAACTTAGGATAACTTAGACATAACCTTTACGTAGAGTAAATCAACATACATACCTCTTAACTTCTAAGAGTAGAAGGAATCATGAAATAGTACTACATGTATATTTCATACATAGAATCATGTCAAAAGAAGGAAGAGGTTCACATACCTCGCGATGATTGTCGACAAGTAGCAAAATGCTCCAAAGTACATCAACCTTGAGCTACTCCATTCTTCAAGTAGGATACGCTATACTTAGTACTTCAACCTATCATGGTCACAATACGTCCATTAACCTCTTACTTCAAACGTAGAATATTCTAAGTGCTAAGTCGCCAAATTCTACGGAAAATCGGACAGCACTTCCTTTGTTTTTACTTACTTTGCCACCTTTTTCAAGGCCGAATACAATAACCAAACAGCCCCAATTGGCTCACAATTTCTATAAGGTACTCCAATACAAATAAAAACTAAACAACCCCAATTGGCTCACAATTTAGAAAGTAGTCCAATACAAATGAAAAACAAACTAAAAGTCCAAATTCGGCCACCTTGAGTTCAACCTTACCAATTCTTATCAAATTTCCATTTCAATCCAAATTGGTAGCATAACATGATATCAAGTCGTATTTGATTATAATAACCATAATCCTTAAGTAAGTAACATGCGACGATTTTTGTAACGACTAAATTGTAATCCAACTTAACATGGCTTACATACATTTCGAATTTTCCAAGGCTACAATCAATCCATAATCCTTATAAACTTCAACACATATACTACATACTAGCAACATGTAAAGCTAACACAAAATAAATAATCTTGTAACACTTTCAAAGAACAAGATTATACCTCGACGATTCTTAATCCAAATTCCAATCCGAAGTCGCTCCTTAGTAGTTTAGAACCTCTCCAAGACACTTCAATCCGCTTGTTGAGACCCTTAGAACAACACCAACAATTATCCTTCAAATCCCAAACAAAACCTAGAAAGACCATTAGGTTTTCACTTTGTGACTAACTAGAAAACTCTCTTTTTCCAAGATTTTTCTATAGAGATGTGTTTACAATACACCTAAGAACCTTGGTTTAAAGTGTGGAATCAAATGGACAAGAAATGAATTTTTTCCTTGAAGGACATGTGAGCCTGAGCCTCCTCTTGAGCTCTTCAATTTCTCATGAATTTTTTCTAAGTGTTGGACACACTTTTGCTACTAGTAGTGTAATATAGCACATTGGAGGGTTAAGATAGGAACAATTGGGTGGTTTGGATGATCTCTTAACAAATATCAAGACTTGTGGGACCTTGACTTAGTCAAACTTCTCAAGCTAAACAACTTGCAAGACTTGCCATCTAGGACTATGGTCAATGACCATATTGGCCATGCCAATTTCGTCCAAGGCATCTATAAGGGGGGGGGGGGGGGTGACACGTGTCGTCCTCCCATTCGTCACAAATAATACGTTTTCCGACAAATTCCAATATTTCCGATAACTTTTTTTTTTTACAAGTCTCAAATCTTAACACTCGTGAGTTCTTTCGTACGTTCTTAAAACATGTCCTGTAATTACGGGGTGTAACACGTAGGGCCCACTCGGGAAGTTTTACGTTTTGTGGGGCCCACGAGGTTTCCGATATTTTGATGAATTATGGAAATGTCGGAAAAACAAAATGTTATGGACCAATGGGAGGGCGACACATGTCACCCTCCACATGAATCATCTCGGACGAATTATATGGCTAGTGTAGCAAATTTTAGCTTGATAAAATGGACCAAGTCAACAAAAAGGTGTAGCTTGAGATAATTAACCCAATCCTAGCCATCCATTTGGTTTAATCCAAACCATTGATTGTAGTATATATCTACACTAGTGCAAGACAATTCTATACTTAGAATATTTTTTCAAGAACATGTCTTGAAGGAAAGAGGCTCTCGACCAAGGTAAGAATTAAGGAGAATTTTTTTGCAATCTTGTTCCATAATTCCCAATATTCAAACCCAAGGTTCCTAAGGGTATTTTAAGGATATCTAAATAGAAAGATCCCGGAAAAACTACGTTTTCACGTTAGTCGCAAGATGAAAACCTAAGGTGTTCTTCAACTTTGAAGTGAGAAATTGAAGAGAAGATGGTTATGAACTTCTAAGGGTTGCTTGGAGTGGATTGGAACGTTAAGAAGATGAACTAAAGTTGCTAAGGATCGACTTTGAATCTTGGATTAGATTTGGGCTTATTGAGGTAAAAATCTTCATCTTCTTAATGTAATTGAAGATTTCATGTTGTAGTAGTTGATAGATGAGCATGTGATATTTAGAATGAAGATTGATAAATGTTATGGAATTTGGAAGCTTAAATCCGAGATTGGCATGTTAGCCATTTAAATTGGAAATCAATTTGGTCGATAATTATAATCGTCGCATGTTATTTAAGGAAAGGAATTTAGTCGTTATAATTGATCATGACTTATATTACATGTTGGAATAACGACTTGGATTAGAAAGGAATTTAAAAGAAGTAGATGTTGTTGTTGTCCTTAATGTTGCCGAGAATTGCCTAAAGTTAATGGACTGTTTTGTATACATTGTGGTGCAGAATTTTACACGTCCTGTTAAGGCGTGTAATCCCCTTTGGTTAGCTGAAATGTTGAGCCTTAAATGTGGCGTATTGGTTGTTGATTTCGGGCCTTGAAAAAGGTGGAAAAGTACGTAGAAACAAAGGAAGTGCTGCCCAAATTTCTGTAGAATAAGAGACCTAGCACTTAGTATTATTCCACGTTGATAAGTTAGGAGTTGATAGACATGTTATGATTACTATAGGTTGAAGTACTACGTGTAGCGTATTCTACTTGAAGGGTGGAAAAACTAACAAGGTTGAATTACTTTGGAGCATTTTGCTACTTGTCGATAGTCGTCGCGAGGTATGTGAACTTCTTCTTTCTATAGACATGAGTATATTTGAAGTATACTTGCTTGGTGATTAGAGTATACTTGCTTTGATATTTTAAGTATACTTGCCTTGTTGTTAGGAGTATACCTGCCTTGATATTTGAAGTATACTTGCCTTGTTGTTAGGAGTATACTTGCCATGATATTTGAAGTATACTTGCCTTGTTGTTAGGGGTATACTTGCCTTGATATTTGAAGTATACTTTCCTTGTTGATTAGGAGTATACTTGCCTTGATATTTGGAGTATACTTTCCTTGTTGTTAGGAGTATACATGACTTGTTCTTGAGTATACTTTCCTTGTCATAGGAAGTAGTCCTGTTATTGATTTTATGCTAAAGGCATGTCTAGAATATTCCTAAGTTCTTACCAAGTCTTATGGAGGATGTTGGTAAGAGTCGTTAGGAAGTATTGAAGTCTAGTTGACCTTGCTAAATTACTTCACTGATGAGAAACAAGGACCGAACAAGTCATTGCAGCGTTAATGAAAATGTATCGGCAATCAATTACATTGAAATGAGTAGAATCTTCCATCTGCATAGAAACTAAGATGAGACAAAATGGTATTACATTTTTAGATCATGGCTCAATGGACAAGATCGTTATAAACGAGTATAACCTATTCACGACTCATAAAAGTATTAATTTGGAAAGTACGTGAGACTTGAATTTCGAAAATATGTAGTGACTTGATTTATTTGAAGTAAGTAAATTGATTTTGAAAATATATAAGTCTTGATTATGAAAGTATAAGTAACTCGAATTACTTTAAAGATTATGAGACTTTATTTTTCAAGTTATGGGACTTGATTCTTAAAGGAAAAAATGACTTGATTTATTTGAAGAAAGTGGATTGATTTTAAGAATTTATGTTGTGAAGTTTTAAGACTATGAACCTTGATTTCTAAAAAGGTTATGAGACTTTATTTTTCAAGTTATGGGACTTGATTCTTAAAGGTAGAAGTGACTTGAATAAATTGAAGTAAGTGGATTGATTTTAAGAACTTATGTTGTGAAGTTTTAATACTGTAAACCTTGATTTCTTAAAAGGTTATGAGACTTTATTTTTCAAGTTATGGGACTTGATTTGTAAAGGAAGGAATGACTTGATTTAAAAAGTATGACTTCTTGATTTATTTCAAGAGTTAAGAAGAATGATTTTAAAAGAGTTTGCAACTTGAGTTTTAAAAGTATACGTTTGTTGATTTAAGGAAAAGAAGTTGCATGATTCTTTTAAGTAGGATTTGCATAATGATACTATTGGTGGATGACCCTAGGTTAATCATAAGCTTCCTGTTTTAAAACCAGCAAAGTTTATTCTTGTTCACTCTCTTTGTTAAAAAGGCACCGTGTACTGGTAGGGTACATTATACTTGTTACATGCTGACGGTGATGTTGTATTTCACGAGCATGCTTCTGTGATATTATATGTTGAGGGAAGGTGTCTCGGTCTTTTGACATGGCCTTCATATGTGAGAGTGGTACGGTTTTACAGTAGTACAGTGATACAAGGTACAGTTGGCTCTGATTATTTTATGACATGGTAGGATCCGGTATTTGCTTTTCATACTTGCCCCTGTCATTCTTGTGTACAGTTATGATCTTGCTTACTGTACTTCTTGTTTACATACTTGGTA
This sequence comes from Przewalskia tangutica, assembly GCA_029844215.1. Taxonomy (NCBI): domain Eukaryota; kingdom Viridiplantae; phylum Streptophyta; class Magnoliopsida; order Solanales; family Solanaceae; genus Przewalskia; species Przewalskia tangutica. The sequence continues at coordinate 115,153,454 of CM056727.1, forward strand.
CCTTGTTGTATTGACCCCCTTGGGGGGGCTGCGTTCATGTCTGCAAGTCTAGGTACACAGTTGTGGATCCGTGAGCTTAGGATCCTTGTTCAACATTTTGGGATAACTCCAATCTTCTGGAGCTGGTCATTATGGATAGATATATTCAGAGGTACGGCGGGGCCTTGTCCCATCACAGTAGTTATGCCAAAAAATTTTAGAGGTCTGTAGTCACATTTTGTGGGACAGTTGTAAAAGAAAGGAGGTAACTGATTTCGGTTATATATTTATTGTCTAGGGAGGTAGCCTTATCGGCTAACCTATTGTTTATTCCTTATTGATTCTTTTATTAAGAGTTGTATGTATGTCCACTGATTTTCCCTGATGTTTACTTGTAAGGGTGCCCAGGTAGGGCACCAGTCGCGGGCCCGGGGTCGGGTCGGGTCGTGACAATAACCATAAGGTTGGAGCCGTGGGCCTCCTTAAACCCTTGCCATGGTAAACCCAAAGGGAAAAACCCACGATCAAGGGAAGAGTACCTATTCGGACATGGGTTGAGCCCACCCTCGTCACGTTATACTGCTAAAAGATAATCGCCATAGTACCTAAGACCTAGGTTCTCGCGGTTACCCACAATCTAGGAAATCACGCGGTACAACAAAATAGGATGAACCCCCGCCAATCCCACACGCCGGGTGGTCATGGGACACCAGCTGATCTCACAGGTCGGGTAGTCTGGATATTTACACGTGACTAACCAAGACATACATATCATCCCGTATCCTAGCCCGCGGCCAATGTAACGAAATTGTCTTGGAATATGGGGTACATAGAATATAAGATTTTGTAGATGCTGGTCTTGATCCTAAAATAGCTTCTCTATCGAGTCTAGACCCTTCAAAAATAATCTTATTCCTCTCTGTCCAAATGTGGTAGACGGTGGTGGCCAACCCAATCCGCTTTGCTTTAGCTTGCCAACCCGTACCACGCCCCTCTTTCTTAACATATTTCAAAGTGCTATCGATGGTGGTCATAGCCTTCCGGATGCCAAGCCATGTCTTGACCTTGGACCAAAGGTAACTACTGACCGTGCAACTGAAGAATAAGTGCGCTATTGACTCATCAGAATGGCCGCAAAGGGAGCACCTTATATCAATTTCCATATAAAGGACTCTATCCTTCGTTCGTAATCTCTTCCTCGCATAAAACCACAGAATGAAAGACTGCTTTGGAATGATACAGGCACTCCAAACATTCTTCGCCCAAATCACCGGCTGCCCATGTGTCCTGAAGTAATCATAGGCATTATGATTGCTATGAAAGTCCATATACCATGTCACCATGGTAGTAGCCTCCCGTTCATGGGACCCTTCACGATCAAGAATGATGTCACGAATAATGAGAAGTCGCTTGATCAAATGTGAGTTGTCCTTCTTTTGATGGATGTTCCAAAGGCATTTAGCAAGAAAAGCAAGATTCTAGGCCTTGAGATCCCTGATTCCGAGGCCACCCTCGGCTTTCAGCATGGTACACTCCTTCCAGGCTACAAGAGGGTGGTTGGAATGCCACAAGAAGGTCCTACATAGCCCGTAAACTTTCTTACAAACCGCAACAGGCACCGACAACATAGATAACCAGAAGTATTCCACACCTTGGAGGACAGACTTGATGAGCTCAAGCCTGCCCGCATTAGATAAAGTAGCTCTCATTCACGAGTCAGTGTATCTGACAATTTTGTTCACAAAAGGGTCATAGTGTACCAGCCTCATCCTCTCCGCAGCTAGGGGAATGCCGAGATAGTGGAAAGGCATAGTGCCGGTGTCGAAACTAGTAATCTACTTAATATCATCAAGGTCTTGTTTTGTAATACCATTCGTGTACAAGCTGGACTTGAGGGCATTAGAGATAAGACCCGAGCATTTCTGGAAGTCTTGAAGGAATTCCATGAGGATCCATACGGAAGTAGTGTCTCCTCTTGACATAAGAAGCAAATCATCGGCGAAAGCAAGGTGGGTGATCCTTAAGCTTTTGCACTTGGGGTGGTAGTTAAAAACCGGCGTCTGAGTGTTCTTGTTGATCATCCTCGAGAGATATTCCAAGCAAATAACAAAAAGGTAGGGGAGAAAGGGTCCCCCTGTCTGAGCCCATTTTGGCCCTTAAAGTGGTCGTGTAAGCTCCCGTTGATAGAAATTGAATATGAAGTCGTGGAGACGCACTCCATAATCCAAGCCACCAGCCTTTCCGAGAAATTCAAACCAATCAAAATAGCCGTGAGGAATTCCCAATTCACCGAGTCGAAGGTCTTACTGTTATACCCCGTAGTTCTGACCCTACGTATGAGAGCGTACGAAAGCATGTAAGACTTAAAATTTTCAAAGGATAGGTTGACGGATTATTCCGGACGGATTTTAGTCAACTTTGGGGCGGGTTATGACCCGATTCACTGAGAGTTCCTAAGTATTTTAAAGGCCTAGAGCGTAGTTCGTTGAGTCTAGATTCCAACGCAACCAACCGTTTGTCGATAGGACGTCGGAGTGGAAAGTTATGCGAGTTACAAGTTCAGCGCGCAGTCGGACAGGAATGCGTTTCAGGCAAAGGCGACAGGGCCGCGGCGCCGGATGCAGGGCCGCGGCGCCTAAAGTTCTGGAGGGTCACTGAAGTTGCAGCGCCGCGGCGCCGGGATAGCAGGGCCGCGGCGCCGAAAGTCCAGAGAGCCTGCGGAGGTTTCAGCGCCGAGGCGGGATTTTTGGGCGGAAAAACTTAGGAAAGTCTGATTTCTCTTTTAAAAAGGCCATGGGAGGGTGACAAGTGTCCCCCCCCATCTGATTTTGCTTGCATGGCTTATATTGACCAAGTCTTGTAGACTTGGTCATCTCTCAAACATCTTCCTCTCTCTAAAAATCAGCTCCTCCTTCTCTCTAAAAACCCAAGAAAAATCTGAAAGTTAAGAGCAAGAAAAGGAAGCTTGTAGCTAGCTTGTTGGCATTATTGTGGTGGTGTTCTTGGCAAAGAAGCTAGCAATATTTGGGATAAGTTTTGGCTAAAACTTTAAGGTAACATTTCTTCCTTTAGATTTAGTTCTAGTGTTGCATGCTTAGAAGAAAGATCTTGTGGTAGTAAAATAATGCACTTAGAGTCATTGCATGCTAGAAAATGTGGTTTGGATATGAAGATTGGGTTAAGAAGAGATTATGAGCATGTTGTAGCCTAAAAACTACCTTAGAATTGTTGAGTGAATTGTTGTAAACTTATTGGGCAGAATTTTGGGTGTGGAATCCCCTTTGAATTGTTGGATTGATTGAGCCGTAAATGTGGTGTTTTGGATGATAAATTTGGCCTTGAGAAAGGTGGCAAAGTGAGTATAAACAAAGGAAATGCTGCCCAATTTTCCTTAGAATTTAATGACTTTGAACTTGGATTGTTCTACATTAAGATTAGAGGTTAATAAACGTATCATGACTATTATAGGTTGAAATATTACTTGCGGTAGTTTGGACTTGGCAAGTGGATTGACCAAAGAGGTATGTGAAGTTTTTTCCTATCTCTTGAGCATGAATAGATTAAACTATGTAGTACGGTAGACGTACAAGATTTGGTATTCTTACTCATTTTAAGTATACAATGACTTGTTTCATTTTAAGAATGTATAATTCCCTTAGTTAGGGGAAAAGTATGATTTTTACTAAAGTATAGGGTTAATATAACAACTTTATGGGAAGTTGGTTTATTAGCTTCATAAAAGGTTAATGAGAAGAGATTTACTCTAAATAAGATAAGTATGTGAAGAGGCAAATTGATTTTAAGGTATCAATTGTCCAAAGGTTTCTATGTATAAAGAAGAGTCATTTTTGAAAGAGTTGAAGTATATAGTACTTGGGTTAAACTCCCGGTGTTCTTTTATTAAAGATATGATTAAGTGCCTTAAGTAAACTAAAATGAGAGAGTATATGAACAAGACTAAAAGAAGTTATAAGTTTTCTTAACTTATTTATGATATGATGACAGTTTGAGATAGGGTAAGAGTATGTCTGAGGGGCAAGCCCCAAGATCGTCATACCACCTCCTTCAGTGTAAGAGTATGTCTGAGGGGCCAGCCCCAAGATCGTCATACCATCTGCTTCAGCAAAGAGTATATCCGGCGGGCAGATCCAAGATCGTTATACCATCCGCACGAAGATAAGAGTATATCCGGCGGGCAAGCCCCAAGATCGTTATACCATCCGCCCAGCAAAGAGTATATCCGAGGTACATTTCAAGATCGTTATACCATCCGCCTGTGGTAAGAGTATATCCGAGGAAAGTCCCCAAGATCGTTATACCAATTGCTCCGTGGATTTGCTACCCATGACGCGAGGAATACCTCACGCGAGTCCTTATGGGCTTACGCGGTGAAATAGTCCCATGCCGGCGTACCTGATGCGAGAGTACCTCACGCGGGTCCACGGGACCCATGCGGTGAAATAGTCCCGTGAGTATGATGGTTTTATTGATACTACGGGCGAGGTACCCCGTTTTGATCATGAGCCTCCTATTTTATGCAGTATTATATATATATACTTGTCACTCTCATTATTAGTAAGGCACAGTAAAAGGTATTTTATTGTCTTTCATGACTCCAGCTTGCTTTTAGACTTATGATATCATATTACGATTTTTCCCGCCTTTACGCATTGGTACATATGGTAATCGACCCTCTTCCCTGGGCCGCTCATGCCGCAGTGCGGTAAGCAGATTGTGGATCCTCATTCTTAGGATCACTCTTCCAAAGGTCGTAAGCTCCATCCCTCCGGACGCTTGTTATTTTGGTACGGTTTTTCCCTGATGCTATAGGTACTTTGTATATTCAGGGGGTATGGCGGGGCCCTGTCCCGCCACAGTTGTTATCTTTAGAGGTCTGTGGTCACATTTATGCTTTGGGCTATAAGAACCAGTTGTACTATTATACTTTTGTTAAGTATGTTTATGGAAGGCAGCTTTATCGGCTGGCCAGATATGTATTACCCTTTTTATGATGTTATGTGTTGTGTTATGTTCCGCTGCTATTCTCTAACATATACCGATGGTACCCCAAAGAGGTACTAGTCGCGCCCCGGTGGTCGTGACAAAAGTGGTATCGAGCGCTTAGTCCTCGGAAAGTGTCCACGCATCGCGTGTCTAGTAGAGTCTTGATTATCGGTGTCGCGTGCACCACATCTATAATCGTGAGGTCGCAGGATATTTAGGATCGGTTTCCATTCTTTCACTCTAAAATCGTGCAATAGAGCTGAGTTATAGGTTGAACCTCCTCTGATGTTTTCCTTTATGTATCAGTTATGCCTCCACGCAAGGCAACCGCGCTCAGGCGGCAAGCGAGGGTGCCGCTAGTGGACGCGGAGAGTCACGAGGCACAGCCCAATCCTTACCAGAGATGATGTTTAGGGCGGCGAGTTCCACGCCGCCGCCTTTCAGCAGAGTTCGAGGCAGCGGACGCGCCATCGAGATCGCAGCACGAGCCTCCACCCACGCATGTGGTCCGAGTACGCAGATTACGGGAACAGATTCGTTATCGACCAAAGATAGTGGCAAGGTGGCACGACAGAGCAGCGCCAACCCTAGAGCCGATTTACTTGATTCGGATTTCTGGTTGTCACCCACCCGAGTTCTATGGTTCGAGATTTGATGAGGATCCGCAGGAGTTTGTCCTAGCTACAATGACCATGCAGTTCTTAGGGCATCGTGAGACCGAGTTCATTATACTAGCTTCTTACCGGTTACGCGATATTGCGTTGAACTGGTTTGAGTCATGGGTATTGTCGAGGGGTGAGGACGCTCTTCCAGCTGATTGGGAGGAGTTCACAGAGGCGTTCCTAGACCACTTCTTGCCTCCTGAGGTGATGAGAGCCCGCGGAGTTAGGTTCTTGACCTTGAGACAGACGGAGGCCTATCAGTGAGTACACTGAGTTTGACTCCTTGGCCGATATGCACACACCATTGTAGCCGATATGGCGCATGTGGTTCATAGATACGTGATGGGACCGACCGTCACACGACATCGTGATGGGGTGGCTCTTCACCGTGGATGGATATTGCCAGACGCAGCGCATTTACGTGGATTGAGGACAGAGAGGCAGGATCACCTAGATTTAGGCCACCAAGAGGCCAAGACATCAGTTCTCGTGGCGCTTTCGAGGCGCAGCCAAGGCAGACTAGATCCACCTTCCACCAAAGACAGAGTGCTCCTTCACGCTTTTCCGGAAGGTCCGATCACAGGTTATTCAGAGCAGTCGTGGCTCCGGGACGCCAGTTTTCGCGAGGCAGAGACCAAAGACCAATCGAGACCATCTACCTCTGTGCGCTCGACGCGGTAGGTCTCATCCGGCGAGTGCCGTATGGGTTCGAGATCATGTTACTCTTGTGGCGCAGGCCATCCGGAAGCGATTGTCCGCCCCAGGCGGCGGGAGCATTACGGTTCACCGACGGTGCGTTCTCGGATCTTCATCTTCGATAGTTAGACGCCGGAGGCGTGGTACTTATGGGCCAAAGAGCCGCGCAGCAGGTCGTGGTAGGGTTCCATTCTAGCGGTCCTCGTAACCGCATATATGCTATGTCCACCGACAGACCACGAGGCGCCGCATGTCGCCACATGTACATTATTGGTTTCTTCTTTGTGATGTATATGCTTTGATAGATCCGTGTTCTACCTTGTCCTACATATCTCCTCATATTGCGAGAATAGTGGATAGAGCCCGAGTCCATAAGACCTTTTGAGCGGCTACGCCATGGGTGATTCAATGGTAGCCGAGCGAGTGTATAAGGCTTGTCCTCGTGACTATAGATAGCCGCCGACTTCAGCCGACTTGATAGAGTTGGATATGACGGACTTTGATGTGATTATGGTATGGATTGGCTAGCATCCCGCTATGCTAACGTGGACCGTAGAGAGAGATTAGTTCGTTCCAGCTTTCTACGAGCCCGTTATCGAGTGGAAGGGAATATCGCATCGCCGAGGGTAAGTTTATTTCTTACCTCAAGGCTAGGAAGATGGTGCGAAAGGGTACATCTATCATATGGTTCGGTATTCGACATCGAGGTCGAGGTACCGACCTTCACCGCCCGGCCGTTAGAGAGTTTCGCACGTATTCCCGCATGAGCTTCCGCATCCTCCCGAGAGGAGATTGAGTTTTGCATTGACTTGGCGCGGATACTGACCGATATCTATTCCGCCATACAGATGGCACCCGCCGAAATGAAGGAGTCAAGGACCACCAAAGATTTGCCGAGAAAGGCTTTATTAGTCCAAGTGTTTCTCCTTGGGGAGCACCAGTATTGTTTGTGAAGAAGAAGGATGGGACGCTGCGTATGTGTATAGATTACAGGCAGCTGAACAAGGTGACTATCAAGAATGATATCCTCCTCCGTGATTGACGATTTGTTTGACCGCCAGGTGGTGCAAAGTGTTTTTCCAAGATAGACCTGCGGTCTGGTTATCATCAGGTACGAGTTAGAGAGATAGATATCCCAAAGACTGCATTCAGGACCCGGTATGGGCACTATGAGTTCCGGGTGATGTCTTTCGGGTTGACCAACGCCCCAAAGAAGATTCATGGATTTGATGAATAGGTGTTCAGGCCATTCTTGGATATGTTCGTTATAGTTTTCATTGATGATATCTTGGTGTATTCGCGCACAGAGCAAGAGCATACAGATCATTTGAGGACGGTATTGGGAGTCCTCCGAGACCGGCAGTTGTATGCCAAGTTCTCGGCGCGAAGTTCGCCGCGCGCTGGCTTTCTTAGGGCATGTTATCTGGGCCGATGGTATTCGGGTTGATACAACAAGATTGAAGCCAAGACATGGCCTGCACTCCACTACACCGACTAAGGCGCAGCCTTTTGGGCCTCGCAGTTATTATCTACGGTTTGTAGAGAAGTTTGCTTCTATTTCAAAGACTTTGACTAAGTCGACTCGTGGCAATGTTCGTGGACGGATACTTGTGAGGAAAGTTTTCATTGCTAAAGGAGAGTTGACGACCGCCATTCTTACTCTCCTGCAGGGCTTAGATGGATACGTGGTTTATTGTGACGCGCCGTGTCGGCTTGGGTGCGTCGACGCAAAGACGGCAGAGTTATAGCTTATGATCTCGACAAATTAGGAAGCATGAGAAGAACTATCCCACGCATGACTCGAGTCGCGCCGTGATTCATGCCTTAAAGATCCGAGACATTATTTATATGGAGTTCATGTGACATTTACATTGCACCACAAGAGTCTCCAAGACATCTTCACCCAGGGAGCCGAACTTCATGCGCAGACGGTGGTTGGAGCTACTTAAGGATTACGATGTTGATATTCTATACCACTCGGGAAGGCCAATGTGGTTGCAGATGCCCTTAGTCGCAGTCGATGGGTAGTCCGTCGATGTTCACCTGCAGAAGAGAGATATGGTCCGAGAGTTACATCAGCTAGCGAGCCTTGGGGTTCGTTTGGTTGATTCTGATAGTGAGGGAATTCGGGTTCGAGAGGTTGCCGAGTCTTCTATCGTCGAGGAGGTGAAGAGGCGATGATGAGGATCCGATTTTGGTACGGCATCGAGACGCCGCTGCTCGTAAAGAGAGAAGTCTATTTGAGGTAGCGTCACGGGGTGCTAAGATTCGAGGTCGGCCAGGTGTTCCGATGTGATAGGACTTCGCCAGATTCTCGGGAGGCACACAAAGGCTCGTTATTCTATTCATCCGGGGTCGACTAAGATGTACCATGACCTCAGGTGCGTGTATTGGTGGGATGGCCTAAAGAGGGACGTTGCGGAGTTCGTGGCACAGTGCCCGAATTGTCAGCAGGTTAAGATTGAGCACCAGAAGTCCGGTGGGCTATTGCAGGCTATTGATATTCCGACTTGGAAGTGGGAGGTGATAAATATGGATTTTATTACAGGCTACCTACCACTCGAGGAAGCATGATTCCATTTGGGTGATTGTCGACAGTCGACGAAATCAGCCCATTTTCTTCCGATCGTAACGACGTTCACCGAGGACTATGCCGATTATATATTAGAGAGATTGTGAGACCGCACGAGTCCCGTGTCGATTATATCGATAGAGGAGCCCGCTTCGCTAATTTCTGGAGGTCTTTTCGAAGGGATTAGGGACACAGTGAGTCTCAAGACGACGCTTCATCCTCGTGATCGACGGACAAAGCCGAGCGACTATCCGCATACACGAGAATATGTCGCGGGCTTGTGTTATTGATTTCGTGGTAGCTGGAGGATCATTTGCCTCTTGTGGAGTTTGCTTACAACAACGGCTACCATTCCAAAGATTCGACGGCGCCTTACGAGGCCTTATACGGAGAAAGCGCAGTCACCGATAAAGAAGTTCGAGGTGGGAGAAGTCCAGCTTAGTCGGGCCGACTTAGTTCAGCACGATGGATAAGCGAAGCTTATCCAGAGCGGTTGTTGGTAGCTGAGTCGGCAGAAGTCGACGCAGATCATCGACGCCGACACTTGGAATTTGAGATAGATGATTAGGTTTTTCTAAAGGTATCGCCACGGCGGCATGATGAGATTTGGAAAGAAGGGAAGCTTAGCCCAAGGTACATCGGGCCGCACTGCATTGTCCGTAGGCAGGCAAGGTTGCCTATGAGTTAGATCTTTCGTCCGATTCGAGGCGGTGCATCCGCTTTCCATGTGTCTATGTTGCGGAAATGTATCGAGATCCATCTAGAGTGCACCGGTTCAGATGTCCAAGTGACAGAGGAGTTATCGTATGAGGAGAGTCCCATAGCGATACTCGATCGTCGTTAGGCGACTTCAACGAAAGACGTGGCTTCCGCTGTGCTATATGAACGAAAACAGAGGAGGAAATGACATGGGAAGCAGAGGACGATATGATGAAGAAGTATCCTCACTTATTCCCTATACCTCCGTAACCTACTTTCCCGCTTGTTAGTTTTGATTCAGCATTTCGCTTAAGTCCGCTGTGGCTCGTGAGCTTCCTTTATTTTTGCAAAAGAGTAGGAGAGGTCTATGTCGATAATATGATTTGAGTAAGCCTAGAAGGAACATTCGGGACGAATGTTTCTAAGGGGGGGAGAATGTTATACCCCGTAGTTCTGACCCTACGTATGAGAGCATACGAAAGCATGTAAGACTTAAAATTTTCAAATGATAGGTTGACGGATTATTCCGGACGGGTTTTAGTCAACTTTGGGGCGGGTTATGACCAGATTCACTGAGAGTTCCTAAGTATTTTAAAGGCCTAGGGCGTAGTTCGTTGAGTCTAGATTCCAACGCAACCAACCGTTCGTCGATAGGACGTCGGAGTGGAAAGTTATGCGAGTTACAAGTTCAGCGCAATGGATGCGAATGTGTTTCGTGCAAAGCGGCAGGGGCGCGCGGATGCAGGTCGCGCGCCTAAAGTTCGGAGGGTCATCGAGCAGTTGCCGCGCCGGATAGCAGGCCGCGCGCCAAAGTCCAGAGTCGCGGAGGTTCACATGGCGTGGCCGGGCGCGCCGAGGCGGATTTTGGGCGAAAACTTAGGAAAGTCTGATTTCTCTTTAAAGGCCATGGGAGGGTGACAAGTGTCCCCATCTGATTTTGCTTGCATGGCTTATATTGACCAAGTCTTGTAGACTTGGTCATCTCTCAAACATCTTCCTCTCTAAAAATCAGCTCCTCCTTCTCTCTAAAAACCCAAGAAAATCTGAAAGTTAAGAGCAAGAAAATAAGCTTGTAGCTAGCTTGTTGGCATTATTGTGGTGGTGTTCTTGGCAAGGAAGCTAGCAATATTTGGGATAAGTTTTGGCTAAAACTTTAAGGTAACATTTCTTCCTTTAGATTTAGTTCTAGTGTTGCATGCTTAGAAGAAAGATCTTGTGGTAGTAAAATAATGCACTTAGAGTCATTGCATGCTAGAAAATGTGGTTTGGATATGAAGAATGGATTAAGAAGAGATTATGAGCATGTTGTAGCCTAAAAACTACCTTAGAATTGTTGAGTGAATTGTTGTAAACTTATTGGGCAGAATTTTGGGTGTGGAATCCCCTTTGAATTGTTGGATTGATTGAGTCGTAAATGTGGTGTTTTGGATGATAAATTTGGCCTTGAGAAAGGTGGCAAAGTGAGTAGAAACAAAGGAAATGCTGCCCAATTTTCCTTAGAATTTAATGACTTTGAACTTGGATTGTTCTACATTAAGATTAGAGGTTAATAAACGTATCATGACTATTATAGGTTGAAATATTACTTGCGGTAGTTTGGACTTGGCAAGTGGATTGACCAAAGAGGTATGTGAAGTTTTTTCCTATCTCTTGAGCATGAATAGATTAAACTATGTAGTACGGTAGACGTACATGATTTGGTATTCTTACTCATTTTAAGTATACAATGACTTGTTTCATTTTAAGAATGTATAATTCCCTTAGTTAGGGGAAAAATATGATTTTTACTAAAGTATAGGGTTAATATAACAACTTTATGGGAAGTTGGTTTATTAGCTTCATAAAAGGTTAATGAGAAGAGATTTACTCTAAATAAGATAAGTATGTGAAGAGGCAAATTGATTTTAAGGTATCAATTGTCCAAAGGTTTCTATGTATAAAGAAGAGTCATTTTTGAAAGAGTTGAAGTATATAGTACTTGGGTTAAACTCCCGGTGTTCTTTTATTAAAGATATGATTAAGTGCCTTAAGTAAACTAAAATGAGAGAGTATATGAACAAGACTAAAAGAAGTTATAAGTTTTCTTAACTTATTTATGATATGATGACAGTTTGAGATAGGGTAAGAGTATGTCTGAGGGGCAAGCCCCAAGATCGTCATACCACCTCCTTCAGTGTAAGAGTATGTCCGGCGGGCCACCCCAAGATCGCCATACCATCCGCTTGCAAAGAGTATATCCGGCGGGCGATCCAAGATCGTTATACCATCCGCACCAAAGATAAGAGTATATCCGGCGGCAAGCCCCAAGATCGTTATACCATCCGCCCAGCAAGAGTATATCCGAGGTACACCCAAGATCGTTATACCATCCGCCTGTGGTAAGAGTATATCCGGCGGGAAAGTCCCCAAGATCGTTATACCACCTATTCCGTGGATTTGCTACCCATGACGCGAGGAATACCTCACGCGAGTCCCATGGGCTTACGCGGGTGAAATAGTCCCATGCCGGGCGGTACACCGATGCGAGAGTACCTCACGCGGTCCACGGACCCACGCGGTGAAATAGTCCTGAGTAGGATGGTTTTATTGATACTACGGGCGAGGTACCCCGTTTTGATCATGAGCCTCCTATTTTATGCAGTATTATATATATATACTTGTCACTCTCATTGTTAGTAAGACACAATAAAAGGTATTTTATTGTCTTTCATGACTCCAGCTTGCTTTTAGACTTATGATATCATATTACAGTATTTTTTTCCCAGCTTTACGTACTTGGTACATATGGTGCATCGACCCCTTCCCCTGGGCCGCGTTCACGCCGCAGTAAGGGTAAGGCATCAGGATCCTCATTCTTAGGATCACTCTTCCAGTGTCAGAAGCTCCATCCCTCCGGACGCTTGTTATTTTGGTACGGATTTTCCCTGATGCTATAGGTACTTTGTATATTCAGGGGGTATGGCGGGGCCCTGTCCTGCCACAGTTGTTATCTTTAGAGGTCTTTGGTCACATTTATGTTTTGGGCTATAAGAACCAGTTGTACTATTATACTTTTGTTAAGTATGTTTATGGAAGACAGCTTTATCGGCTGGCCAGATATGTATTACCCTTTTTATGATGTTATGTGTTGTGTTATGTTCCGCTGCTATTCTCTGACATATACCTGACAGGGTACCCCAGTAGGGTACTAGTTGCGGCCCCGGGTTCGGGTCGTGACACTTACGAAGATCAACTTTGAGCATACATCTACTTGAGACCCATTTGTGGTTGTAACCCCTCAAAAGCTCTTGAGCTAGGTGTATTTTGTCAGACATACTTCTGCCTTGGACAAAAGTCGCCTGAGCTGGATCAATGAGAGAATCCAAAACCGGCACCAAACGTGAAGCAGTAATCTTGGTGATGACCTTATATAAGATGTTGCAGCACGAAATAGGTCTATAGTCGCCCACCGTTGAGCAGTTGGTAGATTTAGGAATAAGGGCGATGGAAGTGTGATTGATCTATTTGTGAAGCTTTCCGGAACTAAAGAACTCTTTAACCGCGGCACAGAACTCCCCGCCGACAATGTCCAAGCTTTCTTGAAGAAACCCGAAGAGTAGCCATTCGTACCAGGAGCTTTGTCTTCCACAATACCGAATAATGCCCCTTTAATCTCTGCGTCCGTGACATTTCTAATGAGATCATCCCCTTGTTCCGCCGAAAGACAATTTCCCCCGGAGATGAAACCAATATCAATAGGTTCACAAGCGTCCCTAGTTCCAAGCAACCATTTATAGTAATTGATGAATTTTTCCACAACTTGGTCACCGGAGTTCGTAAGAGAACCATCACTCTTGGTAGTGGCCATAATGAAATTCTTTTTGGAGTTGCGCTTGACCATACCATGAAAGAACTTCGTGCACCTATCATTGTGCTTGAGATGCTCGCATTTGGCAAGCTGTCTAAGGAAACTCATTTCTGCGTCAATTAGAACCATGGACTTGTGCCTGAGCTCGGTAACCCTAGTGTGTAATTGGTCAAGATGCGGGTTGCTCATAACATCCTGTTGAGCAATATCATGTTCCTCCTTTTCCCTTTTGACCCGAGAAGAGATATGAGAGAAGTCTTTCTCATTGAGCTGCTTCAAGGGTCCTTTAAGGCTAAGTAACTTCCGACATAACCCGAATTGGGCATTGCCGTCAATATTCTGCTCCTAAGCATCCGTCATAATCCTTTCGAATTTCTCGTGTGTAGCCCACATGTTGAAGAACTTGAAGGGTCTATTATGCATTCTCGGGCTTTCCAAAATAGTGACAATACACGGCGTATGATCCGAGAAGGGCCCGGACCGACGGAAATGTTTATTGCCATACCAACCAGCTTGTAGCCAATGTGCGTTACTAAGGGCCCTGCCAAGCTTGCTCATTGTATTGTTACAGCTGAACGAGAACTCGCAACCCGTCGAGGTCAAATCTGTGAGGCTCAAATCCCAGCAACAATCAACGATATCCTTCGTGTTATTGCTGGAGATGGGCGCCATGTTAAAACGCTCATCCTCCTTCATAACCATATTGAAATCACTAAGTACTAGCCACGGCTCAGTCATGGGGGTCCTGTACTCCCTCAACTTCTCCCATAAGCCCCGTCTATCGACAATCATGTGGAGCCCTTACACGAAGGTGACCTGAAGCCTCTTAGAGAAGATAGCACATGTGACACTGCAATGAATGGCTTGCGAGTTGACAAGAACTTGTAGTATGACTTTGGTCGGGTTGAATAAAATAAATATCCTCCCCATCGGATGATGGGCAAAGTTATCCAACATCTCGCAGTTGCGAAATTATGAAGACCAGAAATGATCAAGCGTCGTGTTGTTGATCTTCGATTCCAGGATACCAAAAATGTCAATGTTGTTCTCATGCACCACGGAGCAAATCTCCTTTTGCTTGGAGGAGCGGTGCAGGCCCCTTATATTCCAAGAAGCAATGATCATTTCGATAATGGAAGGGGAATAGTCCCCTTCGTGTTATCTTCAATAGTGTTGATAGAGCTGGTGGCACCATAAGGTCCCTTCTTTTTAGTGGAAAGGGTCGTCATTCTGCTCAAGGGTATGGGCAAGCTTTGCCCGCCATTGTTAGCCTTATCTTTCGCCCTCATCCTCACGTCCACGTGCCCCTCCTCCTTTTTGGTACCTTCAGAGTTCCCACCTTTTCCAACCTTAGCCGATGGGCCGAAAGGTTGAGCTTCCTTATCTGTCCGGCCCACACCAACTACGGTCTGGCCACCAATATCCGCAACCATTGGACTACCCGCTCTGTCTGTGGGTTGTCCTACACCTTCCGTATCAATAGGCAGTGCTGTTCCAGCCACGGTTTGTATCCCCGCTGGCTGGCCCCCATCTCTGATCAAAATCCCTCCGGCATTCCCCCCTTCTATCCTAGGCTTAGTCCGACCTTTGCCAGCATCGGTTTGGGACCCCGAAGACTGGCCACCATGATTCTGAGGATCAATAATCTGAGTATGTGCGGGCTAATCATCACGGATACAACTCCCAACTGTACCCGCGTCCTTCACAAGAGAGTTCAAATAGGTGTGCACCCTTTGACCTTCTCCATTCCGGTAATGGGCTCTCGTTTGCGGACCTGTACTAGGCACAATTTGTGACCCTGTACTAGTTTTCACCTTCCCTCTCTTCTTTACTTTCGTGAACCCATCATTCGTCATAGCACCCTTGCCTTTGCTAGCCCCTATCTGTTCATCCGAAATAGTAGGCATACCATAACCATGAGCAAGGACTGTCTCAATGACTGATTTAGCTTTGCCGTCGACTACATTTTGCACCAAGATATTACCGTGCATGTCCACAAGCTTCCGGAAGATCGCGGATTGTTTAACGACCGGGCTCATGGTGTCTGGGTCATTAACCTTGGCGAATTGTGCCTTCACACCCTTACCAGCCTCGGTTTGTGGTTCCGAAGGTTGGTCACCCGCATCATTAGGACTCCCCACAGTAGCCGCGAGTTGCCCTCTACTGTCGGTGTCCCTATGCATTCCATTTCCTACCTCGGTGTGTGTCCCCGAAGTTTGGACACACTTTCCCTCATCATTTGGACTCCCCGCTTTGCCCGCGGGTTGTCCTCCACTGACGGATCCAAATACAACCCTTTGCCAACCTCGGTCTATATCCCCGAAGGCTGGCCACCACCAAAATCAGAATCGTAGGACTACCCGCTCGCCGCGAAGTTGTCTATACCGCGCATCCAAACGCAGCCTTTGCCGACTCGCCTCAGGTCCCCGGGTCGCCACTAAAATCCGCAATACTGGGATTACCCGCTCTGCCCGTGGGTTTTCCTATAATGGCGTCATCCAAATGCAGCCCTTTGCCAACCTCAGTCTGTGTCCCCGAAGGCTGGTCACCAACATCCGCAACACTGGGACTACCCGCAGTTTGTCCTATATTGGCGTCATCCAAATGCATCCCTTTGCCAACCTCGGTCTGTGTCCCTGAAGGCTAGTCACCAACATCCGCAACACTGGGACTACCCACTCTGCCCGCGGGTTTTCCTACACCATTGATATCAATAGGTAGTCTTGTGCCATCCACGGTTTGTATCCCTGTTTGATGGCCCCCATTTCTGATCGAGATCCCTCCGACATTCCCCCCTTCTATCCTAGGCTTAGTCCGACCTTTGCCAGCCTCGGTTTGGGACCCCGAAGACTGACCACCATGAGTAATCTGGGTATGGGCATGCTGGTTATCACGGCTAATACTCCCATCAGTACCGCGTCCTTCATGGGAGAGTCCAAATAGGCGTGCACCCCTTACGACTTGGCATTATGCGCAACCTCCTTCCCTTGAACCTGCCTATTAGTGTCGGCGTAGTGGTTCTCACAACCCGTAGTGGAGTGCCCAATCCTATGACATTTCTCGCAAAAGTCTGGTAGCTTCTCATAGATGATCCGCTAGTCAATAATAGTGACATCCCAAAGCTTGAGTTCAATGGCATCAAGTGTACCTTTGGAGAGGTCAATCTCAATAAGTGCTCGTGCATATGAAAGTTGCTCTTTGTCACAAGTGAATTTATCAGTACCAATGGGCTTACCAACTCGTGATAGGATGCGGCTCAAGGCATTCTCATTCCAAAGTTCCAAAGGGAGCGATGGGAGTCTTACCCATACCGGTATGGTGCAAATCTCATGGTTGTCGAATGTAAAGCAATACGACATATCCTTAAGAAGAAGTGGCGTGCTATACACAAAGTTCGGCCCATTATCTAATACTTTCTCTTTATCCGCAACAATATTGAACTTGAATACAATCCAACCCGAGAGAAGAAGGGTTCATTTGAGATAGCACCTGATGGGGTGCTAAGATACGAGGGTAGATTGTTTGTACCCGATGTTGCAGGACTTCGTCAGCAGGTTCTAGGGGAAGCATACAATGCTCGTTACTCTATTCATCCGGGGTCGACAAAGATGTACCACGACCTTAGATGTATGTATTGTTGGGATGGCCTGAAGAGGGACGTTGCAGAATTCGTTGCTCAGTGTCCGAATTGTCAGCAGGTCAAGGTGGAGCACCGAAAGATTAGTGGGTTGTTGCAGACGATTGAGATTCCGACCTGGAAATGGGAGGTGATCAATATGGATTTTGTTACAGGGTTACCTCGTACTCAGAGGAAGTGTGATTCCATCTGGGTTATAGTAGACAGACTGACGAAATCAGCCCACTTTCTTCCAGTCAGGACGACTTATTCGACCGAGGATTATGCTAGACTTTATATCCGGGAGATTGTGAGACTGTATGGGGTCCCTACATCTATTATATCGGACAGAGGAGCCCAGTTTACGACTAATTTCTGGAGGTCTTTCCAGAATGGATTAGGGACGCAGGTGAGCCTCGATCGCATTCCATCCTCGTGATCGACGAGCAGAGCGCATCATACGCATACACTTGAGGATATGCTGCGGGCCTGTGTTATTGATTTCAGAGGTAGCTGTGAGGATCATTTGCCTCTTGTTGAGTTTGCATATAATAACAACCACCATTCCAGTATCCATATGACGCCTTATGAGGCCTTGTATGAAAGGAAGTGCAGGTCGACGATAGGCTGGTTCGATGTGGGCGAAGTTCAGTTAGTCGGGACGGACTTGATTCTGTAGGTTGTGGATAAGGTGAAGCTTATCCAGGAGAGGTTATTAGTAGCTCAGAGTCGACAGAAGTCGTATGCAGATAATCGGCGTCGACACTTGGAGTTTGAGATTGACGATTGAGTCTTCCTGAAGGTGTCACCCATGAAGGGTGTGATGAGGTTTGGGAAGAAGGGGAAACTTAGCCCAAGGTACATTGGGCCTTATCAGATTGTCCTTAGAGTAGGCAAGATTGCCTATGAGTTGGATCTGCCGTCCGATCTAGAGGTTGTACATCCGGTCTTTCATGTTTCTATATTGCAGAAGTGTATAGGAGATCCATCCAGGGTGTTTCCGGTTAGTGATGTCCAGGTGACAGAGGGATTATTGTACGAGGAGAGTCCCATAGCGATACTTGATTGCCAGGTCAGGCGACTGCGGACAAAGGACGTGGCTTCCGTAAAAGTCTTATGGCGGAACGAGAATAGATAGGAGATGACTTGGGAAGCAGAGGGGGACATGATGAAGAAGTATCCTCACTTATTCCATACACCTCCAAGTAACTCACTTTCCTACTTGTCAATTTTAATTGACATATATGCTTAAGTGTTATTGTGGCCATGTGTGGCGTTATTGATTGTGTTGGGTATAGTTTAGAGGGACTATGCCGATATCTGATTTGATTGAACTTAGAAGGAATATTAGGGACGAATGTTTCTAAGGGGGGAGAATGTTACACCCCATAGTTCAGGGTATGTATATGAGGGCGTACGTAAGAGAATGCGATCTTAAGTTTGAAAAGGAAGAAAGATTTCTTTTTCTTACGGAGAATATTTCGAACCACGTGAAGGAAAAAGGTTTGTTATTGGGAATTGGATTCTCAATTTTGGTATTTAAGACTTATAGGATTTATAAGAATTATAGAATTTTATTTCAGATTGGTCATGTGGGGCCCACCCGGGAAATTTTATGATTTTGTGGGGCCCACAAGGTTTTTGATATTGGACCAATTATTGAGATTTTGGGGAGATGAAATATTTTGGATCAATAGGAGGGCGACACGTGTCACCTCCATGTGGCCCATGTTGGGCGAGAATGCTAGAGCCAAGTGGCTCAAGATATTTGTTGGACAAGTGGCTTGTGGAACCCACACACGCTTATTCCCAATCTCATCCACACATTTGTTTAATCCTAGCCCTTGGTTGTCTTATATATACATACCTAGAGGTTGAAGACTTCAACACTTAAAAAAAATCAAGAATTATACTATCTCCCTTTGAGAGCTCTCGGCACCCCCCCTTGTTTGAAGAACAATTCTTCAATTGTTATTGATCATTGGATGCCTATTCAGAACCGACCAAGTTACACCTATTTAATCTCGTATATACTATGGCACTGTGTACTATTAATTGGTTTTTCATACATGTCTCTGGATTTGTTTTTAGACTATTGTGATTTCATTACAGTACTTTCAGTTTCACATACTTGGTACCTGTTGTACTGACCTCCTTCGGGGGGTTGTATTCATGCCGCAGGTAGAGGTACACCGGTTGTTGATCCTCGCTCATAGGATCACAGTTCTGCGTTTTTGGAATCCGTTTCTCCGGAGGCTTATCTTTTGGTATGGTTCCCTGTCATTGTAGGTACATGTACATTAAGGGGTATGGCGGGGCCCTGTCCCGTCATAGTTGTTATGTCAAAAACTCTTAGAGGTCTGTAGTCTTATTGTGAGTTGAGTTTGTAAAGGATATAACTGTTCGAGTTTGTTGATGTTTATATATATGTTAAAAGGCGACCTTATCGGTTAGCCTGTTTCCTATTCTACATTGTTCCATGTCTATATGTTTATTCCGCTGGTTTACTCTGATGTATACCTACTAGGGTGCCCGTAAGACACGAAATATGCCCGAGGTCGGGTCGTGACAAAAGTGGTATCAGAGCAGTTAGTCCTCGGAAAGTGTCTACAGACCGTATCTAGTAGAGTCTTGATTATCGGCGTGTTGTGCACCACACCTATAATCAGGAGGCTACATGATATTTAGGATTGGTTTCTATTCTTCTCACTCTGAGATCGTGCAATAGAACTGTGTTATAGGTTGGACTCCCTCTGACGTATTCTTATGTACCAGTTATGCCTCCACGCAAGGCAACCGCGGCCTAGAAGGGAAAGGCAGCAGATGGAGCTGCTAGTGGGACTCAGAGGGTTACTAGGGCACAGGCCCAGTCATTTCCCGAGATAGTGCATCAGACGGCAAGTTCTACGACGCCGCCATCCCCAGAAGAGTTTAGAGCAGCGAAGATTCATCGAGGCCACGCAGACTGAGCCTCCAGTCCCACGGCCAGGAGCAGAGGATATGGGTTACAAAGAGATGGCCCAGTTACTAGCTAGGATCGTGGCGAGGCATGAGGACAGACGGGAGCCAGTGGTTCTGGTAGTACCGATGGTGCACCCCAGAACCGATAGTTTGAGGCTTCGGGACTTCTTGAGTTACAATCCACCAGAGTTCTATGGATCAAAAACTGAGAAAGATCCTCAGGAGTTTATTCGACAGCTGCAGCGGATCATGAAGGTGATCAAGGCCTCAGAGGCAGAGTCAGTGGTATTGGGTTCTCATAGGCTCGTGATATTCCAGTCAACTGGTTTGATTCATGGGAACTGTCCCAGGGGGAGCATGCGCTTCCAGCTGGTTGGGACGAGTTCTCAGAGGCGTTTCTTAACCACTTCTTGCCTCTGCAGATGAGGAGGGCCCGGGTGGATAAGTTTATGATGTTGAGGTAGAATGGGCGTACGGTTCGGGAGTACAACATAGAGTTCGACTCGTTGGCTCGGTATGCCCCTACTCTAGTGGCAGACATGGAGGATAGAGTGCACCTCTATGTCACGGGGCATGATGATTATCTAGCGGAGGGTTGCACAGGGGTAGCTCTTCAACCGGGCATGGACATTGCCCGCATATAGGCTTATGCACAGGGGACTGAGGAACGTAGAGGTAGACGAAATGACCGAGATCAGCATAAGAGAGCCAAGACAGCAGGGTCCTTTGGTAACTTTCGAGGCGGAAATCCTCGAAAGAGCTAGATATGCACCTCGGCAAGTCTGAGTACTCATTCCACGCCTTGGGGACGTCCGGGGTATTCAGGGGTGGCTCAGGGCTTTAGGACTTCGGGTTTTCAGGAAGGCAGTGATCTTAACCAATCGAGACCCCCCCTCTCGGTGTGGCCGATGCGGTAAATTCCATTACGAGAATTGTAGTATTGCTTTGAGATCTTGTTTCACTTGCGGCCGGCAGGGCCATTTTTCGAGGGATTGTCCGACCAGAGGTAACGCAGATGGTAGGGTTCATCCTATAGGGTCGTTTGTCGGGTCTTCATCTCCTGCGGTTAGTCGCCCCGGAGGGTAGGGTGCTCATGGGCCAGCAGGTCGCGGCAGAGGTCGTGGCAGGGGTCTTAGTTCCAGTGGTCCTCAGAACCGCATATATGCCTTATCCAGCCGTCAGGACCAGGAGGCGTCGCCGGATGTCGTCACAGGTACATTGTTGGTTTCATGTTGTGACGTATATTCTTGGATAGATTCGGGTTCTACTTTGTCCTATATATCTCCTCATATTGCTGGTAGAATAGGGATAGAGACTGAGTCCATAGAACCTTTTGAGGTAGCTACGCCAGTAGGTGATTCGGTGGTAGCGGAGCGGGTATATAAGGCTTGCCCGGTGACTATATACAGTCGTCAGACCCTAGCCGACTTGATATAATTGGATATGACGGATTTTGATGCTATTATGGGTATGGATTGGTTGTCTTCTTGATACGTCAATGTGGACTGTAGGGAGAGATTGGTACGATTTCAGTTTCCCGGTGAGTCGATTATCGAGTGGAAAGGGAATACTGTGTCGCCGAGGGGTAGGTTTATTTCGTACCTCAAGGCTAGGAAGATGGTTCAGAAGGGATATATCTACCATTTTATTCAGGTATTTGATACAGAGGTTGAGTTGCCAGATCTTCAATCAGTTCCGGTTGTTAGAGAATTTCCGGATGTATTCCCAGACGATCTCCCAGGTATTCCTCCTGAGAGGGAGATAGAGTTTTGTATTGATGTTCTGCCTGATACTCGGCCTATATCTATTCCACCGTACAGAATGGAACCTGCCGAGTTGAGAGAGTTGAAGGACCAGCTGAAAGATTTGCTGGAGAAAAGCTTTATTAGGCCTAATACTTCACCTTGGGGAGCGCCGGTATTGTTTGTAAAGAAGAAGGATGAGACGCTGCGTATGTGTGTCGATTACAGGCAGCTGAACAAGGTAACAAAAAAAAATAGATACCCCTTCCCCAGGATTGATGATTTGTTTGATCAGTTGCAGGGTGCGAAGTATTTTTCCAAGATAGACGTGCGATCTGGTTATCATCAGGTGCGAGTTATGGAGGAAGATGTCCCTAAGACTGCATTCAGGACCCGGTACGGGCATTATGAGTTCAGTGTGATGTCTTTCGGTTTTACTAATGCTCCAGCAGTATTTATGGATTTAATGAACCGGCTGTTCAAGCCATTTCTGGATACGTTTGTTATAGTATTCATTGATGACATCCTGGTTTATTCGCGCACGGAGCAGGAGCATACAGATCATTTGAGGACGGTACTGAGAGTCCTCCAGAGCCGGCAGTTGTATGTCAAGTTCTCTAAATGTGAGTTTTAGTTGGCTTCAGTGGCATTCCTAGTGCCCGTTATCGGGGCCGATGGTATTCGGGTTGATACAACAAAGATTGAGGCAGTCAAGACTTGGCCTAGACCTACTACACCAACTGAGGTGCACAGTCTTTGGGGCCTTGCGGGTTATTATCGGAGGTTTGTGGAGAAGTTTGCTTCGATTTCAGCACATTTGACTAGGCTGACTCAGAAAACGGCTAAGTTCCAGTGGACGGATGCTTGTGAAAAGGGCTTCGATTCATGAAGGAGCGGCCAGCGGCGGCCCAGGTTCTTACTCTCCCAGAGGGTTTAGACGGGTATGTGGTTTATTGTGATGCGTCGAGTGTCGGGTTTGGATGTGTGTTGATACAACATGGTAAGGTTATAGCTTACGCGTCTCGACAGCTCAGGAAGCATGAGAAGAACTGCCCTACACATGATTTGGAGTTAGCAGCAGTGATACATGCCTTGAAGATCTGGAGGCATTATTTATATGGAGTTCATGTGGATATTTTTACAGACCACAAGAGCCTCCAGTAAATCTTCAGCCAGAGGGAGCTGAACTTGCGGAAGAGACGGTGGTTAGAGTTACTTAAGGATTATGATGTCGATATCCTATACCACCCAGGAAAGCCCAATGTAGTTGCAGATGCTCTTAGTCGTAGATCGATGGGTAGTCTGTCAGATGTGTAGCCAGATAGAAGGGGCATGGTCCACGAGATTCATCAGCTAGCGAGCCTTGGGGTTCGATTGGTTGGTTCCGATAGTAGTGGGGTTCGGGTTCGAGAGGTTGTCGAGTCTTCCATCGTTGAGGAGGTGAAGAGGCGACAGTATGAGGATCCGATTATAATACGGTATCGAGATACGGCTCTTCGAGAGGAGAAGGGTTCATTTGAGGTAGCACCTGATGGGGTGCTAAGATACGAGGGTAGATTGTGTGTACCCGATGTTGCAGGACTTCGTCAGCAGGTTCTAGGGGAAGCACACAACGCTCGTTACTCTATTCATCCGGGGTCGACAAAGATGTACCACGACCTTAGATGTATGTATTGGTGGGATGGCCTGAAGAGGGACGTTGCAGAATTCGTTGCTCAGTGTCCGAATTGTCAGCAGGTCAAGGTGGAGCACCAAAAGCCTAGTGGGTTATTGCAGACGATTGAGATTCCGACCTGGAAATGGGAGGTGATCAACATGGATTTTGTTACAGGGTTACCTCGTACTCAGAGGAAGTGTGATTCCATCTGGGTTATAGTAGACAGACTAACAAAATCAACCCACTTTCTTCCAGTCAGGACGACTTATTCGGCCGAGGATTATGCGAGACTTTATATCCGGGAGATTGTGAGACTGTATGGGGTCCCTACATCTATTATATCGGACGAGAGCCCGATTCTGGCTAATTTAGAGGTCTTTCGAGAATGGATTAGGGGCAGTGAGCCTCGATCTTGCATTCCATCCTCGCAAGCGAGACAGCGAGCGTACTATCCAGACACTTGAGGATATGCTGCGGGCCTGTGTTATTGATTTCAGAGGTAGCTGGTAGGATCATTTGCCTCTTGTTGTGTTTGCATATAATAACAGCTACCATTCCAGTATCCAGATAGCGCCTTATGAGACCTTGTATGGAAGGAAGTGCAGGTAGCCGATAGGCTGGTTCGATGTGGTCGAGGTTCAGTTAGTCAGGCCGAACTTGATTCAGCAGGTTGTGGATAAGGTGAAGCTTATCCAGGAGAGGTTATTAGCAGCTCAGAGTCGACAGAAGTCGTATACAGATAATCGGCGTCGACACTTGGAGTTTGAGATTGACGATTGGGTCTTCCTGAAGGTGTCACCCATGAAGGGTGTGATGAGGTTTGGGAAGAAGGGGAAACTTAGTCCAAGGTACATTGGGCCTTATCAGATTGTCTTTAGAGTAGGCAAGGTTGCGTATGAGTTAGATCTGTCATCCGTTGTACATCCGGTCTTTCATGTTTCTATATTGCGGAAGTGTATAGGAGATCCATCCAGAGTGTTTTCGGTTAGTGATGTCCAGGTGACAGACGGGTTATCGTATGAGGAGAGTACCATAGCGATACTTGATCGCCAGGTCAGGCTACTGCGGACAAAGGATGTGGCTTCCGTAAAAGTCTTATGGCGGAACGAGAATAGAGATGAGATGACTTGGGAAGCAGAGGAGGACATGATGAAGAAGTATCCTCACTTATTTCCTACACATCTAGGTAACTCACTTTCCTACTTGTCGATTTTAATTGACATATATTCTTAAGTGTTATTGTGGTCATGTGTGGCGTTCTTGATTGTGTTCGGTATAGTTAAGAGGGACTATGCCGATATCTGATTTGATTGAACTTAGAAGGAACATCCGGGACGAATGTTTCTAAGGGGGGAAGAATGTTACACCCCGTAGTTCAGGGTATGTATATGAGGGTGTACGTATGAGAATGCGACCTTAAGTTTGAAAAGGAAGAAATTTTTTTTTCTTACGGAGAATATTCCAAACCACGTGAAGGAAAAAAGTTTGTTATTGGGAATTGGATTCTCAATTTTGATATTTAAGACTTAGAGGATTTATAAGAATTATAGAATTTTATTTCCAGATTGGTCATGTGGGGCGCACCCGGGAAATTTTACGATTTTGTAGGGCCCAAAAGGTTTTCCATATTGGACCAATTATTGAGATTTTGATGAGATGAAATATTTTGGACCAATAAGAGGGCGACACATGTCACCCCCATGTGGCCCATGTTGGGCGAGAATGCTAGAGCCAAGTGGCTCAAGATATTTGTTGGGCAAGTGGCTTGTGGGACCCACACACACTTGTCTCCAATCTCATCCACATATTTATTTTAATCCTAGCCATTGGTTGTCTTATATATACACACCTAGAGGTTGAAGACTTCAACACTTAGAAAAAATTCAAGAATTATACTCCCTCCCTTTGAGAGCTCTCGGCACCCCCTTGTTTGAAGAACAATTCTTCAATTGTTGTTGATTAATCCCAACACCTAAACCAAGTGTCCCTAGTAGTGTTCTAAGGATATCCCACCACAAAAATCCCGGAAATACTACGTTAATCTGATAGTCGCAAAGTGAAACCCTATAGTGATCTTCATATTTTTGGATGAAGTTTTAAGAGAAGTTGGATAGGAACTTCTAAGAGTGGCTTGGAGTGGATTGGAACGTAAGGAATATGAGCTAAGATTCCTAAGGATCGACTTATAATCTTGGAATAATTTTGGGCTTATTGAGGTAATAATCTTTGTCCTTCTAATGTAATTGGAGATTACATGTTATAGCAGTATATAAATGAGTATGTGATATGTGGAAGGAAGATTGAAAAGATTTGGACCTTATTAAGATGTTAAAATCGAAATTGGCATGCTAGCCATTAAAGTTGTTAAAACCGAAATTGCCATGCTAGCCATTAAAGTTGTTAAAACATTATCTATTACTTGTTGACATGAAGGAATCTTGTTGATAAACAAGTTAATATAACTTATATAAAGATTGGAATATAAGTTGGAATTATAAAGAAGTAATGAAATAATTTTGGCATGCTAGCCGAAAACTGGACAGTTTTGATTGCAGTAGTTGGCCAAGAACACCAACTAAAGGATTGTATTAGTGTACTAATGGACTGTTTTTACATTGGACTATGGACTAGTACTAATGGACAACTTTGGTAGATTAAGGGGATGAATTTTACACGTCCAGTTAGGCGTGTAATCCCCTTTGACTTGCTAAATTATTGCGCCTTAAAAGTGGCATTTGGTTATTGATTTCGGGCCTTGAAAAAGGTGGAAAAGTACGTAGAAACACGGGAAGTGCTGCCCAATTTTCCGTAGAATAAAGGACCTTATACTTAGAAATATTCTACGAAGAAAATTAGAAGTTGATAGACGTGTTATGGTTATTATAGGTTGATATTCTATGTGTGGCATATTCGACTTGGCAAGTGGATTAAGCCGAGGAGGTATGTGAACTCTTCCTATACTCTTGAGCATGATTATTATGAAATATATAGTACGGTAGACGTACGTGTGTTAAATGAATTTGGTTTCATTTTGATGTCCTTGACTTGACTTCTAAAATCTTAAGAACCTTGAATTATTCTAAAAAGTTGTGAATCATTATTCGGAAAGAAATTGATACTTGGTTTTAAAGGAATAAGTTCTCTTGTTTTCCCAAATGAATGTGATTGTTTTGAATTACTTAAAACATAAGTGTTATAATAGCTTTATGGGAAGTTGGTTATAACGACTTTAGGAGGATAAAAGAACAGTTTACTTACTTGATTTTAAAGGCCTTGTAATGATTTTCTGAAGGTGTAGTAACTTGGTTTGATAAGTAAACGTGTCTTGATAGTACGGGTATTAGTGTCTTGAGACTTTTATGTTAAGGGGGTTTTCTTAATTTGCCTATGTTGTTTACGATAGCCGGTTGCGCTTGTATTATATCACTTAACCCCCTGGCCATGTTGCGTTGTTCATATTCCGCGGGTTTGCTCCCCCCGATGCGAGGAGTACCTCATGCGGGTCCAAGGGGCTCATGCGGGATGGGGTCCTATGCGAGGAATACCCTCATGCGAGTCCAAGGGGCTCATGCGGGGCAGTCCTATGTATTCTGCGAGTTTGCTTCCGTCGCGAGAGTACCTCATGCGGGTCCACGAGACTATGCGGACTAAGAGAGTCCAGATTAGGATTTGCACAATGATACTATGGGCGAATGGCCTAGTTTGATCATTGGTGCCTATTCGAACCGAACCAAGTTACACCTATTTACTCGTATATACTATGGCACGTGCATCGTTAATTGGTTTTCATACATGTCTCTGGATTTGTTTTAGACTATTGTGATTTCATTCTGGTACTGATTTCACATACTTGGTACCTATGCGACCTCCTTGAAGTGCGTTCAATACTGCGGTAGGTACACCGATTGTTGATCCTCGCTCATATGATCACAGTTCTGCGTTTTTGGAAGTTCCGTTTCTCCGGAGGCTTATCTTTTGGTATGGTTCCCTATCATCGTAGGTACATGTACATTCAGGGGTATGGCGGGGCCCTGTCCCGTCATAGTTGTTATGTCAAAAACTCTTAGAGGTCTGTAGTCCTGTTGTGAGTTGGGTTTGTAAAGAATATAACTGTTCGGGTTTGTTGATGTTTATATATATGTTGAAAGGCGACCTTATCGTTTAGCATGTTTCTATTCTAGATTGTTCCATGTCTATGAGTTTATTCCGCTAGTTTTCTCTGATGTATACCTACTAGGGTTCCCGGGTAAGGCACCAGTTGCGGGCCCGAGGTCGGGTCGTGACAAACGGTACTATTCTCAAGGGGGGTTGTTATAGCATACAAATAGAGGTATTTATGAGACTATAGGCATACTAGGGTGGTCTCGGTCAAAGCACTAGCACCTAAATGGTTAAAAGGACTGCACAACAGTCTATAGTCAGCGTGGATGGCCAAAAATGGCAATACGCAGGGGCTAGGAAGTGCGCGCAGGCGTTTGCTTGCACAAATAAGACAAAGGGTCAATGTCAAGATGTACAATGCACAAGAATTCAAATTTTTGCATAGAGAAACACAATGCAAGAGAGAGAGAGTAAGGGTCCTTAGGATCTAAGTGAGCATAATAATGCTATGAACACGAGGAACACAAAGAACAAGCGAGATTATAATCACTAAACTTCTAAGACGCTAATCAACAAGACATGATAGGGTTATGAGAAAAAGGTAAGAAATATTCAAATAACCCTCAAGTAGCAAGTTAACAAGGTCTATAAGCACCAAATAAACACTAATAGAGGCAAGACCTACCCAGAGAGTCACCCGTAACCACCCGTAAACTCAAGGGACCTAAAAGGTGCGATTTTAGAAACTCAAGAACACGGATGAACAGGGACAAATCTACAATGAGGCAAGCCTAAAACCAGTGTTACAACACCTTAACAATCACAGATGAGGTAGTTCCAGGTAAGGAAACCTTGTTAAAACACCTGTAGGAGGGTAAACAGCAAAAATCGCAAGAACAAGAGGAGTGAAATCTTAGCAACAACAAACAAGAACACGGAAGAGAAAGCACCAGGGGACACAAAACCAGAGATACCAATGCTTAAATCTTAATCTAAACAAACGTAAAGAAGAAGGAAAGTGTAAAGAAATCACCCGGATTTGAGTTTCCCTTTGCTTCCAGATTTTGTAGTTGTTGAGCTCTGATGGAAGTTATTGAGGTTCCGATATTGTTGCGTCTCAAGATGATGGTAACCAAATGGATTTTCTCCACCCCCAAGTTACAAGAGGTATATATTATATGAAGAGGAGATGGAGTCGAATCAAGATGTATACCCTTCTTCTTTCGTTCAAGCGCAATAAATGAACTCGAGTTTAAGTGTAGCTCACAATAAATGTGTATCTATCATTGATGATGAACATTCTCACAATAAATGCTAAGTGTAAACCATGACAAGCGCAATAAATACCAAAACCAAGCACGCATTCAGCCAAGTCTTCAACTCATCCAGAACTTATAGAAAACAATTCTCACGGACAAGAAGAAATTTCAATATTTTCCGTCGTGAGAAGTGTTCCCCCCCTTAGATTCAAGAACATAAACAAAGCACTTGGATGAATCCAAGCCAAAAGATTCACTCTTGTAACTTTGTTAAGCCTTGGATGATTTTAGTGAGAGAAATTACCTTACAAGTAGATCACGTCCCATAATTTGTGGAGGGCTTATTTTGGGGGAAACAATACGTGTTGTCTTATAAGACAACAACGCAGTGACTAAGTCATTTATGTTGGTGCTGGCAACAAAAGGTAATAAACTACTTCATCTCTTACAATTCTCTTCCATTTCTTCAAAATTCTTTCATCTCTTCAAGATTGTTGTAGAAATCGTCCACTGGAAAGAGAATTGTTACCCATCTAGGTTGAAGAGTGAAGCCCAGTTGGAAAACCCCTGAGAAATTCTCAATCATTTTGAGGAGTTGTCCGCAAGTTTTCGTACAACCAGAAAGGAATAAAGTTCATGACGATTTGAACCGCAATTCCAGCGAAATTGAGTTCTGGAATCAAGGGGAGACCTTGAATTCAAAAAGCTCAAGCCCAAGTCGATTTTTGGTCCCTGTTTTGTTTATTGGGAACTAGTTTTGGTAAAAGATTTCCCGACGACACCCGTCACTGCGTCTAAACAGAGGTAATGATTCTTGTTCTTAGGTTTATTCAATTATAAAACACGAGTCTTACTAATTCTAAAGTGATTAACGAGAATACAAGGTTAGTTGGGTATTATTGGGGTTGTTGATATGAAATTAGAAGTTGCATGTGAATTTGCTGAATTATTTGGGTATTGTAGCGGTAAATTGAAGGGTTAATACTACTGGATTTTTTCGCTACATGTATAGATTTCTACAAAGAAGAAACATAGGTTTTACGCGTATAAGAAATTCGATAGAATGACTCAATAAAACTTGTTATTAGTATATTAATTCACTTTGTGGTTCAATCATTCTTAGGGTGTAGATAATCATTCTTAGAGCTTACAAGGATCCGTGGAAGGTAGAGTATTTTCGACGACAATGTATGTGAAGGCAATTCATTCATTTCTTTTGGCATAATTCTGTGGACAAACATAATCGTCATGTTACTCCATAATGTACTCTACTCTTAGTCAATTAGTAGTTAAGGGTGTTCATGTTATTGATTCTATGCCGAAAGCATCTCTAAATTATTTCTAAGTCTTTAATGGTGTTACCATTCATGCATTTCATTTGCATTGCATTCACATATTACCCTCGACCACTTGTGCTATGCACATTACTATCTGGTAAATATTATATATATATATATATATGTGTAGGGGATATGGAGAAAGAGGAAAATGTGTTATATACGCACACCACCTGCAGCTGATACAAATTATCACAAAAGAGCCCTAAGAAGCCAACATTGAGCCAGCATGGCTTATATCATATAACCGAAAATATGCATGGTGGTTATGATTTGACCGAAAGCCTATGTAGAGGTCATGGAAAGTAATATTCCGATACTACTGAAAGCATGTGTGGCGGTTATCGAAAAGTAGGATTTCAATATAACCGAAAGCATGTGTGGCGGTTATGAAAAGTAGATAGTATACCACATTTGCATCATGCATGACATTTATGTATATTATGCCCACAGAGGCTCTTATGAAAATAAAGACACATGTGTGGTCGGCCATTGGTATACTGCATTGGTATTGCATAACATTGGACATATGTACTAGGGCCCTCAGAAGAATGTACTGTTGGTCAGTGTTTTTATTTCATATTATGATACATCTCTGTTATGTTATTTCTTATGTCTGACACACTCAGTACATCAGTCGTACTGACGTTTTCTTTGACGGGGGGACGTTGCGTTTTATGCCCGCAGGTTCATACTAAGAGGGTGACAGATTGTGCTAGGAGATTGTTGGTTCAGCTGTGTGGGAGCACTCTACTTATTTCAGAGTTGTCGTCTGATTGTGATACGTTATACTCTTAGAGGCTTGTAGATAATTGTCATGTGGTTAGTTGTCATACATGTCTCATTGGCTTTGATGTATATATATATGGTTAACTATGAGTTGTATGATCAGGGGTGCCCGATGGGTTGGGTCCGGGTTCCTGTCACGATCCTCTGGTTTGGGTCGTGACAATATTTTCTGAAAATTGCTAAATAGGGCAGGGCATGACGGGTCGAATCCTTAACAGGTCAAGATTTGTCCCGCCCTAACCGGTCCTAACCTACCCTATTGCCATCCCTAAGTACACAATGATATAATTAAGAGAAAAAACGTCAAAAAATTTAAACAAACTAACCTGTTATTTGTTGCAGGACTGCGTGACTACATAGTTTAATGTGCATTTTTATAGTGACTATAGAATGTTCACAGAACTGCGTGACTACATAGTTTAATGTGCATTTTTATAGTCTGTAGAATGTAAACAGACTGCAAAAATATTCCTATTAAGCATTGAGCATTTTAAGGGGAAAAGCATATAATGATTTGACAATGCAATTTACCGTCTTTTGGGTTTTATAGAATGAAGATATGAAAAGGAGGAAGGCAAAAGAAATAGATTATGGTAAAAATGGATCTTGGGTCTAATTCAATTAAAAATAACTTGTATGGTGAGAATTGTTCAAGTCCATATATAAGGAGTTCATGTTTCTATTTTATTTTCGATGTGTACTTTTAACACTCCCCGCACGTCCAGACCTCGTTAACTGAAGCGTGGACAATATAATTTGGGGGCTCAACATCGACGAATAAATAATTGGAATGGATCTGGTTTTGATATTATGTAAAGAATGAATCTTGAGCCTAACTCAATCCCAAAGTGTCTCACACCGAAAATGAAACGAGAACATGAATTCCTTATATAGATTTGGACAATCCTCCCTACAAGCTAGCTTTTGGGGTTAGTTAGTCCCAAGATCCAATCTTTACATGATATCAGAATCAGACTCATTCCAATTCTTTGTTTACTGATGCTGGGTCCTTAAATTATATTATTCATGCTCCAGTTAACAAGGTCTGGACGTGCGGGTGAGTATTAAGAGTCTCACATCGGATATGGAATGAGAACATAGACTCCTTATATGAACTTGGGCAATCCACACTCTACAAGCTAGCTTTTAAAGTTGAGTTAGACCCAAAATTCATTTTTTACATTTTTTTTTTTTTAAAGAAAGGACAAACTGATGGAAGCTAAAGAACCAGAAAATTTAAAAACACTCACATAACTCACACCTGTTGCATAGTAAATACTTGCTGATGTGGTTGTATTTGATGTAAAGACTGAGGGAATTTATTTTTGGGTCATGGACATAATGATATATTAACTTTTAAAGTTTATTATCTTAATCCAACTTTCAATAAGGGCTTCTCACTTTTAGAATAGATAGATAGATATTTATATGACAATAACCTTCTTTATATGACTCTTAAAATCACGACTATGTTTAAGTATTTATATGACGGATAGTTACTATCAAGTGCGGCCATTTTTATTGTAGTGTAATCTTGCTTTGAATGGTGTTAATTAATCGTGTGAGTTTTAGTTAATTGACGTTAAGGGGTTAGCAACTTTGGTTAGAACACTAAAAAGGGACTCGGGTAATATAGAACTTAGTACAGTATATTATTATTGAGAATCAGGATAATCAAAGCCATTTATATCATGATTTTATAACCCTTGTTTCCAAATAACAACAAGAGGGGAAACAACATGGTGTTTCCCGTTTGACCAAGTTAACTTTCCCACTTCCACCACTGAGTTTAAAGGTGTCACTGTTAATTTTTCAGCCTTAATTCGGACCATATAACTTTGTTTCTGACCACTTTCTTTAAAATTCATACTCGTTGGCGTTACCGTTACAGTCGCACCCTTAGGATTTGTGACTGATACTGTGTAGGTCGATGGAGTTTCACCAACATGTGTCACAATCCTTGTCACTTGTACTATTCCCATAGTTGATTCTTCCATCGAATCAATAACTACTGAGATTGCCGGATAATTCAAATTCCACGGCTTATGATACTTCCCCATGCACCTCCCTGGTCTCTTAGCAATCTGTCTAATATCCCTACCACTATAATTAGACGCACATAAAAAGTTCAAATAATCATCGACTGTTATGTCATAAACTAATCCAGGATCAACAGCCTTTTCGGGATCCACATGTCCTGCACCCATGTCCAACGTCGTTGAGATGTTATAGGATTTTTCATCTAGTAATGGATTACCTTGTTGATCTTGGGTGTATGCAGTTGTCATGATAGCTGAGCGAATCATTGCTGGTGACCAGTATGGGTGAGCACCTTTAAGTAAAGCCGCTAAACCGGATACATGTGGACAAGACATAGATGTTCCCGAAGCAATATTGAATTCAGTGTGGCGCGTGTCAGATGATAGCTCAGTAGGCGCCACGCCATCTGGCCAAGCGGCTAAGATATTCACTCCAGGCGCGATCACATCCGGCTTGAGAACAAAAGTAGACTCGGCGCTAGGTCCTCTTGAAGAGAAAGATGCAACTACAGGTGCTGGTTTCACCCCAACTTGAGTTTCGTAGAAAGTCATAGTGGCTGTTGGATTGTTGTTGGAGTTGATGTAATCGCGAATGAGGTAACCAGCTGACTCCGTAACCCCGAGACCAGGAATCAGGTGTGCATCTGCAACTAGGCCTTCTCCCATGGGTGCTACGTTTGTCACAACGACTCCAACACCACCAGCGTCCTTCACGACCTCTCCTTTTGCAACTCTTGGAGTGCCACCACGATCGCAGACCACAATCTTCCCACGAACAAGTTCTTTATCTAGAGAATCAGGCATACATATTGCTGCAGAGAAGCTACTAGAATGCCTAGCACCATTTTTTAAACCAATTGAAGCATTTCCACCATATACTAAGGGTAAATGATGAAAAGGATCACCTTTATATAATGATGCACCAGTGATTCTCTTGCCATTTCCAAGGACAAGATCAGCAGGAAACTTTCTATCGATTGTGCTAGCTCCAACAGTTGTAATCCATGGAGCTACATTCATCACCGTCATTTGCGTTGGACCTTCGTTACCTGCTGAAGCGGAGATAAAAACGCCTTTCTCCATTGCACCGAAAGATCCTATTGCTATTGGATCGAGATTGTAAGGAACAGCACCACCACCTACAGAGATTGAAATAACGTTGACACCATCATCGACAGCTTTATCAAACGCCGCTAAGATGTCGGAATCCATGCAACCCATTTTCCAGCAAACCTTGTAGGCAGCAATTCTCGCCTTGGGTGCTATACCGACAGCCACCCCTTTAGCGAATCCCAGTAAAGAAGCATCCACGACCGGCCTGCCTGCTGCAGTGGACGCTGTGTGTGTTCCATGTCCGTCGGTGTCTCTGGCGGACTTTACATCGATAGAGGAATTCATCATCCCCATTTTTGCCTCATATCCAGATGTAAAGTATCTGGCTCCAATAATCTTTTTATTGCAACTAGCTGTTGTAAAATATTGCCCTTGGGTACACTCCCCTTTCCAAAAGGATGGAATTGGTCCCATGCCTTGATCATGAAAACTTGGTAGTTCTGGACATATACCAGTGTCGAGCACACCGATAACAACGTTAGAACCCGAGTCAGACTCGGTGACAATATTAGCCGTCGGAGAAGCTGATGATAAATCCAACCCCAGAAAGTGAGGTGAACGAGTGGTATGAAGTTGGCGAAGCTGGTCAGGTAAAACTGAGAGAACGCCATGGCGACTTGCCAGTTCTTGAGCCTCTTCTACTGTGAGTCTTGTGGAGAAACCATGAAAAACAGTTTTGTACACATGAAGGAACTCCTCCTGATCATCATCATCAGTGGTGCTGGATTTAAGAGGATTCCAACTTAGGCTTCTATACCAGTGCTCAACATCAGAAAAAACAGAAGGTTTCAAGTCATTTTGGACTCTAATAATGTAAGATTGTTTGTTTCCAGCGGTTATATTAGCATTAGTGAGTGTTAAGAAGAAAGTATAAGTGAGAAACAGAGCAGCTTGAAGAGAGTGACATCGACCCATTTGGGCTTTACTAAAAGGAAAGAGGCTACAGTTTCTATACTTTGGGTACCTACCTTATATATACTTATATAGAACATCTCAGAGTTGCAAATTGAAAAAGAAAAAC
This sequence comes from Przewalskia tangutica, assembly GCA_029844215.1. Taxonomy (NCBI): domain Eukaryota; kingdom Viridiplantae; phylum Streptophyta; class Magnoliopsida; order Solanales; family Solanaceae; genus Przewalskia; species Przewalskia tangutica. The sequence continues at coordinate 115,188,548 of CM056727.1, forward strand.
GCCTACTGCCAGCAAGCTTAGCATAACGAAAGACAAGGACAAAAGCGTGAACTTTTGTGGTAGCCAAAAATTTTGCTTTCTCACCATGGACCGTGGCTTTTCTTTCTTCTTCTCTCATTTCCTTTTTAAATTTTTGGGCTAGTAATCACTACACGTCTTTAAATTGGGTCATTTGCACTTTTGTTCTATTTTTTGTAGTGGTCTTTAATTTTTATCCCTCAAATGATAAATTATATCTTTCTCCGCATAACTTCTTTACGGGATCCAACACAAATATTTATGGCGAATCCCGTAAACAATTATGGCGGATCCAATACAAAACTTATGTCCCATAAGACATAAATTTCATTTGAGGGAAAAAAAGTTAAAGACAGTGCCCATATGAAGGGAAAATCATGCAATTTCTATGTTTATTTTCTACGTGTTTTTCTTTTTTATCTGTAAAGGGCCAGAAATTTGTGAAACGATACTTCCTCCAACCGGTAAAAGATGTTCTACCACAATTGATGGAAGATTAATTTTTATGTTCATAATCATTAAACACTACAAAAAAAAAAAAGCCTACCGTGATGGTTAAAAATCGTCACGGTGTCACGGTAGGTACTGTCACAAATTCGTGACGGTTTTTTGTGACGGTTGTTGTGACCGTCACAAAATGTGATGTTTGACTTTGACTTTTCCCTCTTTTTTTTTTAAAAAATTTTCCGGCGAAATTATTAATTAAATAATATTTTTTGGCGGAAAATTTTAAATAAAATTTGATTTAAATTGGCGGGAAAATTAGTTTTTGACATTTTTTTTATATTTTAATTTTAATTTATTAAATAAAAATAAATTAGAATTGTAAATATATTATAACTAAAATGTCACCCACATAATGAAATTGTTCTAATACATTAAATCGAAACATTACAAATTGTTTTTCACAACATCTAATGTTATCATCAAATACAACAACAAAAAATATAATATGAGAATCCAGTCATTGAAAACTTGTGCGATTCCAGCAAATCTTCATCTCTGCAGAATCCACTTTGATATGTCGTATTGTTCAAATGTTCCTCGCAAAGTGTAAAAGAAAGGAAGCTAGAAAAATAAATAAATGTGAGTAAAACCTTCAGATCCGTATAAAACAATAGAAGTTTTAATCTCTAAATAAATTCAACATTAAACTCCATTTTAAGGGTCTGCGAAATTTATGAGATTCAGGGTAAGGATTCTTTATTATCCTAATGGAAAGGGGTTAGGTATCCTCTAAGATTCGCTAACTTGCGATTTTCTAAAGGTATTCTACAATTATTAAACTAACTAAAAGATATTTAAACTAGGCATGCATATATTTAAATAAGATATATATTTAACAAGGTTGTAACGAAAGCAAAAATTATATAAAGAGGGAGTGAAGAGAACTTAGCGGTATTTCACTTTTATTTTTCTTTTCTGCGCAGGCTTTAACATCGGGATGCGTCTCCGGGTACCTGCAAAAACACTTAGTAAAAGAGTTAGTAAAATAATAAATAAATGCGAGTAAAATCTTCGGGTCCGTATAAAACAATAGGAGTTTTAATTACGGAGGGCTCAGATCTATATTTTTTATAAAGGGACATTTCAATCATGTCGTGGTTGCGAACCAGTGACTCGTCAGTCATTTTAGTCACCTTGCCAACGCATGTTGGTTTTCCGTAGATGTGTGAAAGAATTCATAAGTCTCATCATCGCCTTTTTTCGAAGGAAAGCAAACCGAGGGACAACATTTCCGGAAGGGTCATGGCCTCAAATTAATTATTCTTATCGGCCAAGTATAGTATCATGTTCAAATCAGTAAATAACCAAAATCGAAGGGACGCGACCTCAATTTCAATTTCATTGGCCTAAGTGTAGTATCTTGTTCAAATTAGTAAAGTATTTGAAGTACAACAGTTGTCCGAAACAGCCTCAAAGTAACAGAATGGCCAAAAATCAGTAGCAAAATGGCCCAAAATCAGAAGCGAAATGGCCAAGAAATCAGTTGCAAAATGACCCAAAATACAGCAGTGAAATGGCCAAAATCAGTCCGAAAAATGGTCAAAATCAGTCCAAAAATGGTCGAAATCAGTCCGACACAGAGCCAAAACCAGCAACTACAGTGGCCTAAAAGTCAGTCCGAAAATGGTCAAAACCACTGGCCAAAAGGGGGCAAAATCAGTCCAAAAAATGGTCGAAATCAATACGACACAAAGCCAAAACCAGCAGCTACAGTGGCCTAAAAATCAGTCCAAAAATGGTTACCAGTAGCCAAAAAGGGCCAAAATCAATCCAAAATGGTCAAAACCAGTAGCCAAAAAGATGGTCGAAATCAGTCAAACACAGAGCCAAAACCAGCAACTACAGTAGTAGCTCAAATTTCAGGAGCAACAAGTAGTCAAGATACATCAAAGAGCAGCATCTAACAACAATTCAGCCCCCAAAATGCAGCATAGTACAAGATAACTAGCAACAGTTTACCTCCAAAGGTAATACCTCGGCTCACAAAAATATGACAGCCCAAAAGTAGCAACAAAGGGCACCAGTTACTTACCTCCAAGTGCAACAATGGTTAAACTAAGAATGTAGCAACAACTTAGCTCCATATGCAACAATTCTTGACTGTAAGTAATGACATCAACTTCGAAAGATAAGACAGCAAAAGGGGTTACTACCATCCAAATTTCGATGTCGCGTCAAGATCAAAAGGTTTCTAGAAGCTTAGGCATGGTAATCTATCAGGGAGGCTAAACCAAAGCCAAAGCTTGTCTTGGCTTTCTACCGAGGGACAATCTTTCCGGAAGGGTCATGGCCTCAAATTAATTATTCTCATCGTCGAGCGAGCAAGATCAAGGAAGCCGGTGAGAAAGACACGCTTCGATCAGTTAGCGGAACGTGAGAAAGGCATTGAGAGCCCGCCGGGCTAAAGCTGAGAAATTATAGTATCATGTTCAAACCAGTGGGATAAGAGAGCAAAGGGGGATACCACCATCCGTTTTCGATGCCACAACAAGATAAAAAAGGTTTCTAGAACCTTAGGCATGACAGGCTATCGGGGAGGCTAAACCAATCCAAAACAGTGTAAAAACAACAGCAAAATGTGCTAAAAACAACAGCAAACCATTTAGAAAACCGAGGGACAACCTTCTCCAGTCTCCTTACCACCCTTAAGGAACTGTTTAGCAAGCTTATTTAGATCAGAGAATTCTTGGGTATCACCTCGACTGTCCAAAAAATAAACCACATCATCAAATATTACATACAAGATAATATTTAGTAATTATTAGCTACGGATACTCGGAGTCGGACACGAGAAGCAAGGTGTAAGCGATCGAAAAGATCAATTGCAAAAACAATAACACCTATCATTAGTACTATAAGTCTGGCATGATGCCTAGTAGAAAAATAAATATGATAATAGACTACTTGAAGAAAAAATAAACAGTCTGAAATAGCATTTATAAACAATAATGATCACTTTCTAATAAAACTGTAGTCAATAAGCTTTCTGGGAACTCTAGTTACTTCATATAAGTATCTTGGTCCACATTTGCGAAGCTTTTGAAAGATTCGCCTTGTTTCCCTTTCAACAAATTCCATTTTCTCTCCAACAAGAAGTTAGATTTGAAGTATGACCCACTAAACCAGAACAAATAGAGAATGCAACAAAATAACAAACAGATACAAAACCCCTGCTAGCATGAGAATGCTGTAGAATTTTCCACATGGGCAGGAAGAAAACGAGAAGACAAACATGGAGAATGGAGATACAGCTAGCAGAAGACATCTTTAAATAATGGAGCAGCAGAATAAGAAGCAGTAATCTGCGCCAAGACCTACTAGATTGGTCCCGCAGAAAATTATGAGTGCCACAGTAGGAGGGATTCACTAGAACTATGGTCTCTTTCACATACCATACAAATTTTAAAATGTTCCAAACACCATTTGGACTCTACAATAAGTCAATCAGGTGAGGGCGCAACATTAGTTTAAGTCAAGAGGGTCATTACATTTGTTATAGGAAAAGAAATATCACCAAAAAGGTAAGTTCTCCTATTAAACTGATTATGTGGAGCAATAAAGCATTATGTGGAGCAATAAAGCCCTCTAAATGGATTTAAATTATGTCCAATTTAAAATTAAAAAAACTTAACAAAATGAACAGGATTATGAAGTTGCGAGCACTTGAATATCAGATTTTGATTACCTGCTTTCTAACTGCAACACCTCATCTCTTCTTTGTTGAATTAAAAGAAGAGACATGGAGATACTACAACACCTCCTATCATCATTCTATATATTTAACTAAATAATCAAACAAATATAGCAAAAGGAGGAAAAATATATGTACCAAATGATAATGGGTTGAGTAATTGTGAGTACTCTGTAGGTTGTTTCACAATCGTCGTCGCATCCATTTCTGACCTTTGAGTCAAATTTGTGGTAGAGATTGTTCAAGATTGGAGTTGGGTTTTTTGGGTTTAATGGTGGAAAATCCAAATTGGTGAGAGAGTATGGTTGGTGTGTCGCGGAGGTCGACGGATGATTGTCGCTTTCATTTCGAGGTTTTCCGGTGGTCAAAGAAGCCTTTGTAACCGTGAATCGCGATTTTGGGTAGTTATGCCCAAATCGCCTCTTTGAAATCTTTGGATTTTTTGTGTTTAAAGATTGGAGAATGATTGTTTGGGGGTGTGCAGGGAGTTTCTCCGTCGTAGGTTTGGCGACGGTCGGAGACACAACATTGATGTTGTTGTTGTTGTTTGAGATGACTGTGTTTGTGAGATTTGGTGGAAGGTTGTGGGTTTGTGAAGGTGATGGTAGGGGTAGGGTTGAAGGTTGGTGTCGACCAACCTCCGACGGAGTCCCGCCGGTGGCCTGAGAGGCCAGTGCACCTAAAAGTTGCGAACTTAGGGCAAAGTCGCCCAAAATCGCCTAATTTGGGAGAGAAACTATGCATGTAGCGGGGAAAGGGGAGTTAGATGAAGAAATAGGTTTAAAATTAGAATCGTTGGTTTAGAAATAAAATGCGTCGGGTCGGGTATAAATTATTTAAAAAAAAATTAAATTCGTATTTTAAAAACCGTCACAAAAACATGTGAGTTGAAATAACCGTCACAAAGCTGTGACGGTTTTATTAACCGTCACACATCTGTCACGAACGTCCATTGACCAGAAAGTCAATGCTAAAATCGTTATAACATGTGGCGGTTTTTAAAACCATCAAACCCAAACTGTCACGGTAGGTCTTTTTTTTTGTAGTGAAATCTCTAACATTTTCATCCAGCATGATTACTGAACTATATTTTGGTCAAAGGAGATTTTATTGTATATTTACATATGGGCTGAGATCACCTCCACTGATTTTACTTACCTTAAGTAAATATCAATGCAGTCGTGCATTTGAGCCACATGGCAGCTAAAGTTTTGGTGATTACTAAATCTTAAACACTCTATGATATCGACACAAAAGGCTTAATTTGAATTTGGTGAAATCATGAAAGAAATATTCTGAATGCATTTGTCTTTCCAATTCGTAGATGTGGAACAAAATTCTACACGCAAAGAATAGACAGAAAAAATCGTGGAATCAAGGCTTAAGTGTTTCGTAAAAGCTAGCTTAGATGGAGGTTAAAAGATTCAAAGAAACGTGATGCCTCATATGTTAGCCTATGAGCTTAGTTGTAATTAGCAGATAGATTGATGATAATTACCTGGTAGATAGAATGCTATAACAGATGTATTTAGCTGATAGATAGAATTAATTAAATAGCATGATTGTAAGCATAATTAGCTAGGGTTGAGTAATCATAAGTTGTATAAATGTACTACCTATTCCATTGTGAAGATTATTCAGAAAGTGTGAAATAAAAAATCTCTTTACAATTCTATCATGGTATCATAAGTCTAGGATATCTATTCTTGTTCTTGTCTTTTTTCCAACCGACTTCCTGCCTCTATTTTTTTCCTGATCTTGCTTCTGCACTCGATGTTCTCTTGTTTTTTTCTTTTGATTTGGTGGTTCCTGCTCATGGGTAATATTTTTATTAATCTTGTTCATGATGGAATCAAAGCTTTCCTCATCGTCTGAGTTGGTGATGACCAAACTAACCGGTAAGAACTTCTCCGGCTGGGAGTTTCACTTTAGGGTTTTATCCAAGGGAAATGTTGTGAGTTATAATGGATGTACGTGAATAGTGTACAACTACTGCTAGTGCTTTGAAAGGGTAAACAATATGATTACAATACAATAGGCTTGAAGCCTAACAAAAGTTATGACAACCACAACAAAATTGATGATCTTGGTCTTCGTTCTTGAATGTGTCTTTGAGTCTTGGATCTTGATATCTTCGTTGGAACTGCAGCAGGCCCATTGATCTTTATAACCTGAAACCAAAAGACACTAAATCTGGTAGTGTTACAAGGGTGCTGCTTAGTCGAGTGATATTCACTCTGTCCTTAAGACATTATTGCCCCCTTAAGACATTATTGTCCCGTATATATCCTTTTACGATATGGACAACTGTCTCTCAAGATAAAACAACAACTAAACAAATGAACAAAGAAAACTCAAGTATTTCTCAAGAAGAACATTTGAGTGTGTGAGAGTATACTAGAGAGGAAGAAGTTCAGAAAAATATGAACTATACAAGTATATGATGTGTTCTACAATTGAGCCTAAGGCCTCAATTTATAGTGTGTGTAAGATGACCTATCATCTAGCCAACTAATGGCAATCAATGGTCATGTAATGACACTTATTGAGAGGTGTTATTCAGCCAAATAATGGCTGAATTCAAATGCCAAGTAATGGAGGATCAATGCACCAAAACCAGCCCAAAAGTAAAAAAAATTCCATTTTCCGTCGACCACACTGCCTTCGAAGCGCCGCGACGACTCATTGGGCAATCTTTCTTACCATAACAGCCTCTGCGGGCATCATTTTATTATCGGCCTTTGTGGGCATAATCTTTCTAAATGTCATGCATGATGCAAATACGGTATACATATATATATATATATATATATTGGCCACACAAGGGCTCTTCCTGTCCATAACCGCCTCTGTGGGCATCTGGTTATATCGGCTACACATGGGCATCGATTCATGTTGGCCTCTTCGAGCTCTTTTGTGATAATATGTACCAGCTGCAGGTGGTGTGCGTATATAACGCCTTCCCTTTCCCCATATCCCCTACATATATACAATATTTACCATATAGTAGGGTGCATAGCACAAGTGGTCATAGTAATATATGAATGCAATGCAAATAAAAATGCATGAATAGTAACACCATATTCCAACCTCAACGGGTGACATATTACCTTTGTATCTTTGACGACACTGTGAATGTCATTATCATATTTTCATATGACTCATTAAGGACTTAGAATCAATTTAGACATACTTTTAGCATAGAATCAATAACATGAATATTCCTTAACTTCTAAGAGTAGAATAAATTATGGAGCAATACCACAATTATATTTTGTACGTAGAACATGCCAAAAAAAAAGAAGGATTTGTCTTAACATACCTCAAAATACCTCAATGATAGTATCAATCACTCCCAAATGAGTCGATATATGTTAATATTAAATTGTATCAAATGGAGAACTTGATCGTGACATCCAAAACAAACGGAGCTCCTTTTCGGAAGTAAAACCTTGATCTAACACATCGTTGGAGCTTTGAAAGGAGAAGGTTTATTTTCACTCTCACAAAATCATCACTTTTTTTCCAATACTTTATGTGGTCGAGCTGAGTATCATTTTCTCCAACATAAGTGTTGAATCTAACTTTATTTTTCTTATTATGAAGAACTATGAATAATCCCAAAATACCTCCCCACTTAGGTTTTCTTCCTTATCAGTGAACTTGTACCCACCGTCTTATATCCCTTTTTTTCAATAGTAAACTACACCAATGTGTATATATCCATCTAATTACACGTATGTGCTTCCACGTGAATGATGGGTTCATAAACTCGAATTATTATCCAAACACCACGTATAACAAATTTATTAGTCATAGTTATCCTCATTTTTTTCATCCACGTGGGTGTTATTATACACCTATCCATTAAGTTCTACTCAATATCTTGACTAATCCTTTTTATTTTTTTGTCCAATAAATTGCCTACTTGGTCCCACTCACAATAATTAATTAATCTCACGATTAATCAATCACACACATAAATAATTATGTGATCTCAATTTACTTAAATCCCATTAATTATAAAACGTTCTTATATTTAATGTCATAATTTGTAATATGACATTAGTTCATCATCTCATTTGGGGATATACAACTATTATTATTAATCTACATCGTCACACTTGTTACGTCCAAAAATTATTTCGATGGAGTCTATTATTACACAAGTGTGATTCTATCTGATGGAGTCTATTTTTCTTTTTTTAGCTTCTTTCCAAAGCAGCGCTTCTGGAGATAACAATTCTTTGTTAATTGTCCATGATTCATTCTCAACCATATAAGCTAGAAGGCCCGGAACAAGTCATTGTCCCCTCTTTTTGCTCTGTCTCGGTTCAACATCGAGAATTTCTGAGTTCTGTAAATCTGAAAGATTAAGTTCCGAATAGTCACTTAATGTATATAGATGTAGATCTTTTGGATCATGTATATATGTATATAGAGGTGGCCCTGTCGGCTAGTCTGTTTCTTACTTCCTGTTGACACATGTCTATGAGATTATTTAGCTTCCGTTGGTTGTCTCTGATGTATATCTATAGGGGTGCCCAGGTGGGGCACCAGTCGCGGGCCCGGGGTCGGGTCATGACAAAAGTGATATCAGAGCAGTTAGTCATCGGAAAGTGTCTACAGACCGTGTCTAGTAGAGTCTTGATTATCGGTGTGTTGTGCACCACACCCATAACTAGGAGGCTACAGGATATTTAGGATTGGTTTCCATTCTTCTCATTCTGAGATCGTGCAGTCGAGCTGTGTTATTAGGTTGATTCCTCTCTGACGTATTCTTGTATATCAGTTATGCCTCCACGGAAGGCAACATAGGCCCAGAAGGGCAAGTCAGCAGTAGGAGCTACTAATAGGGCGCAGAGAGTTACTAGGGCACATGCCTAGTCGATGCCTGAGGTTGAGGTCCAAGAAGTTGATTACACTTCGATACGGTGGGCGTAGAGCGACTCGGAGGCCCCGATACTTGAGCCTCCAGTTCCTCCGCCAGGGGCAGAGGATAGGGACTACAGAGATATAGTTCAGTTATTGGCTAGGTTAGTAACGGGACAGATTATAGGCAGGAGCCGGTAGCTAACCCTAGAGCCGACAGTTGAGGGTTCGGGACTTCTTGGGGTGCAGTCCGCCAGAGTTTTATGGGTCGAGACCTGAGAATGATCCTCAGGAGTTCATTCGCCAGATTCAGCGGACGATGAGGGTGATTAAGGCCTCGGAGGCCGAGTCGGTTGTATTAGCTTCTACCGGTTACGTGATGTTGCGGTGAACTGGTTTGAGTCGTGGGAACTGTCTAGGAGCGAGAGTGCTCCTCCAGTTGTTTCGAACGAGTTCACGGAGGCCTTCCTAGACCACTTCGTGCCTCCTGAGATGAGGAGAGCCCGGGTTGACAGGTTCTTGACATTGAAGCAGGGTGGAAGGACCATCAGGGAGTATATCCTAGAGTTTGACTCGTTAGCTCGGTATGCGGTCACTATAGTGGCAGACATGGCGGATAGAGTGCATCTCTACGTGTTGGGACTAGATCCTTATCTTATTGATGGGTGCACGGTTGTAGCTCTTCAGTCGGGAATGGACATTGCCCGTATTCAGGCGTACGCACAGAGAGTCGAGGATCGACATAGAGGTCGACGGCTTGATAGAGATCAGCCCAAGAGGGCCAGGACAATAGGGTTTTCGGGGGACTTTAGAGGCGGACAGCCTCGGCAGCAGGCTAGGTATGCATCTCAGCCCGGCGCGAGTGCTCCTCCGATCTTACGGCGATGGGTTCGACCGTCCGGGTTATTCGGGAGAAGGTCAGGGCTCTAGGGCTTCGGGTTTCCAAGGAAACAGGGGTCCTAGCCGGTCGAGGCCACCTTTACCTCGGTGTGTTCGATGCGGTATGTCCCATCTTGGAGAGTGTCGTATTGCTTCGGGAGCCTATTTCTCTTGCGGCCAGCAAGGCCATTTGAAGAAAGAGTGTCCGTATAGAGGTGGCATGGGTAGTATGGCTCAGCCTACAGGGTCAGTTGTCGGGTCATTATCTTCTATGGTTATGCGCCCCGGAGGGCAGGATGTTCACGGGCCAGCAGGCCGCGACAGAGGTCATGGCAGAGGTCCTAGTTCTAGCGGTCCTCCGAACCGCATCTATGCCTTAGCCAGTCGACATGACCAGGAGACTTCGCCGGATGTCGTCACAGGTATATTATTGATTTCATGTTGTGACATTTATGCTTTGATAGATCTGGGTTCTACCTTGTCCTATATATCTCCTCTTATTGCTGGTAGAATAGGAATAGAACCTATGTCGATAAAACTGTTAGAGGTAGCTACGCCAGTGGGTGATTCGGTGGTAGGTGAGCGGGTATATAAAAATTGCCCGGTGATTACACACAGTCGTCAGACCCTAGCAGACTTGATAGAGCTGGATATGATAGATCTTGATGTCATTATGAGTATGGACTGATTGACTTCTTGTTATGCCAATGTTGACTGTAGAGAGAGATTGGTTCGATTCCAGTTTTCCGGTGAGCCGGTTATTGAGTGGAAATGGGATACTGCGTCGCTAAGGGGTAGGTTTATTTCTTACCTCAAGGGTAGGAAGATGGTTCAGAAGGGGTATATCTACCATATTATTCGGGTGTTCGATACGGAGGCTGAGTACCAGTTTTTCAGTCGGTTCCGGTGGTTAGAGAATTTTCGGATGTTTTTCCTGATGATCTCCCAGGTATTCCTCCAGAGCGGGAGATAGAGTTCTGTATGGATGTTCTGCCAGATACTCGACCTATATCTATTCCTCCGTACAGAATGACACCTGCTGAGTTGAAGGACCAGCTGAAAGACTTGCTGGCGAAAGACTTTATTAAGCCTAGTACTTCACCTTGGGGAGCACCGGTATTATTTGTGAAGAAAAATGATGGGATGCTGCGTATGTGTATTGACTACAGGCAGCTGAACAAGGTAACCATCAAGAATAGGTACCCCCTCCCCAAGATTGATGATTTATTTGATCAGTTGCAGGGTGCGAAGTGCTTCTCCAAGATAGACCTGCGATCCGGTTATCATCAGGTACGAGTTAGAGAGGCAGATATCCCGAAGACTGCAATCAGGACATGGTACGGGCATTATGCGTTTAGGGTGATGTCCTTCGGATTGACTAATGCTCCAGCGGTATTTATGGATTTGATGAACCGAGTGTTCAAGCCATTTATGGATACGTTTGTTATAGTATTCATTGATGACATCCTGGTTTATTCTCGCACGGAGCAGAAACATGCGGATCATTTGAGGACGGTACTTGGAGTCCTCCGGAGCCGGCAGTTGTATGTCAAGTTCTCTATGTGTGAGTTCTGGTTGGCCTCAATGGCATTCTTGGGGTACATTGTGTTATACCCCGTAGTTCTGACCCTACGTATGAGAGCGTACGAAAGCATGTAAGACTTAAAATTTTCAAAGGATAGGTTGACGGATTATTCCGGACGGGTTTTTAGTCAACTTTAAGGCGGGTTATGACCCGGTACATTGAGAGTTTCTAAGTGGTTCAAAGGCCTAAGGCGTAGTTCGTTGAGTCTAGATTCCAACGCAACCAACCGTTCGTCGATAGGACGTCGGAGTAGAAAGATATGAGAGTTACAAGTTCGGTCTTGATCGGACAGAAATGTTTGGACAAAGCGGCAGTGTCGCGCGCCGGATGCAGGCATGGCGCAAAGAAATGAGGGTCGCTGAAGCGTAGCGCCAGCGCCAGACAACGAGGGCCGGCGCGAAAGTTGAGAGGCTGCGGGGTTTCAGCGCCATGGATTTTTGGCGAAAGACTTAGGAAAAGTCGATTTTCTTTTAAAAGACCTTGGGAGGTGACAAGTGCCCCATCTGAATCCTTGCATGCAATATATTGACCAAGTCTTCAAGACTTGGTCATCTTCCAATTTCTCTCTCTCTCTAAAGCAAAAGCTCCTCCTTCTCTCTACTTTTCCAAAGGAAATTGTTATACCCCGTATTTCCAGAGTATGTACGTAAGGGAATACGTACAAAAAGTTTGGCCTTAAAGTTAGCCTTGGACGTTTTTTTTGTACACAACTCACTAAAAGAATCGTTTTCCGAAAACGTTTCCTGACTTTCGTAGGAAAATTCGGCTATGCCATTGCTATTTTTGCGGATTTTTCAGAGAAACATTTTGGACCAGCGGGAGGCGACACTGGCACCTCCCATTGGTGAACAGATCGTCCATTGGACGAAATTGGAGAAGGAAGTGCGTTTTTGTGCCTTGTGCACAAGTCGAGGAGTTGGTAGGATATTTGTGTGGAGTAAATCTTCACCCTACACTTGCCTTGCACTTGTCTTAATCTTGGCCATTGGTTGGCCTTCTTGACCTATAAATACCCCTTAAAGATGAAGAGTTCTTCATCCACAAAGTTATCTTCCAAGTCTAAAAATCCTCTCTCTCCTTAGCCTTTCGTCCAACACCTCCCCTTGAGTGAGTTTGGCGAGGGCCTACCACTAGCCTAGCAGAAATCTACCCCTCCCTTGGTAGAAAAGTTGTCTTCTAGTATTGTTATAATGCCCAAAATACCTAGCCCAAATCCCTTAGTCCTTTGTAGAAGTTGTAAAGAACTTCTAAGGTTTCTTAGACTCTGGGAGCGTACAACTTAGGAGCTAAACCTTGCTCAGGCGCGACTTTATCTAGGATATTATTGGGCTTACCGAGGTAACTAATCCTAACCCTCTTTTGAATTAGAGAATACTTACTGTAGTAGTATTAGAATAAGTATTAAATACTTAGAAGAATATCACGAGAATAGAATTGGTATTACCACAGTGAAGGGTTTAAAGAAGAATAATCAAAGCGTACTCATATAGAATTTGTTTTCACTGATGAACTTATATAGCTCACGGGTAGGGAAGTCTTGCCCGACTTTCCGTAGAATTGTGAACCCTCTGTTTAGAATGACCTTGAGTAGTCTTTGATAGATGCGTGACTATTATGGTGACTCTCTGCGCGACATATTGACTTGGCGGTGGTTTATTTGGGAAGGTATGTGATTCTTCCTAAAGCATGATATTTTACAATATATAGTACGGTAGACGTACATGTGTTAACTGAATAATAACTACGGCAATGCCTCACGGCTTAAGCCTGAATAATACTTACGGCAATGCCTCACGGCTTAAGCCTGAATAACAAAGAACTGAAAACATTTCAAAAGAATACTGAATCATTTTTAACAGAAGATAAATATTTGGTTTTTAAAACAAAAGCTTAAGAGTTATACTAGCTTTATGGGAAGTTAGGTATAACAACTTAAGAAGATAAAAAGGAACTGTTTACTTATTTGTTTATAAAAGCCTTGTATTGATTTCTGTTAAGTGTAGTAAGATTTGTGTGATAAGTAGACATATTATGATGCTACAGGTTAGTGTCTTGAAATCTTTGTGTAAAGGGGTCATTCTTCTGTGCTTACGTTGCTAACGGTAAGTCCGTTATCTTGTTATTATTGTATCACCTACCCTCGATGTTATCAGGGCTTGCCCATGATCTTGGTCTATCGGCTATGCGGTCTGTGAGACTATGCGGGCAGCGGTATGCTCGAGATTGATCGTTCGGGTGTTTAGCTTTGATGCGGGGATTCCTATGCGGTCTGTTGAGACTATGCGGTCTTTTGAGGCTATGCGAGTGCGGGAGCCTAGGCGGATCTGGGGTTGGCTGCCCCGTCGCGAGGATACCTCATGCGGTGCATGTGTGACCTATGCGGGCTGCGAAAGTCGAGGACTAGGCACCGAGAATGATACTATGGGCGATTGGCCTTGCCGATCATTCGCGGCCTAGAATAGACACATTCTGATTTTCCTATTCTTGTTGTTGTTTGTGATGTGGCACTATGTGCAATTGAGCGATTGTATTTGTGAAAAGGTTTTAAATACTTTGATTTCATTTGATTCTTTATAGTTTCACATACTTGGTACTGTTGTCTTGACCTCGCCCGGAAGTGCGTTCTCATGCATGAGTAAAGGCAGCAGTGCTAGATCCGCATCCTTAGGATCTTTTGCGTTGGTGTCGGGAGCTCCATCTTCTCGGAGGCTCTACTTTTGGGTATGATCTCCTGTATTGTAGATAGTTTTATCTGATCGGGGTATGGCGGGGCCTGTCCGCCATAGTTGTTTACTTCCTTAGAAGTGCGTAGTACTATTATGCGGTTGGGATGTAGCGCAAAACTTGATTATTTATATATGCAGAAAGCGACGTTTTCTTACATAAGTGTGTCTTATTTTATAAAGCATTTCTGTCTTGGTTTATATTTCCAGTTACTCGATGTATGGCTACTTGGGTGCCGGTAAGGCACGATCCACGGGCCGGGCAGAGTCGTGACAAAAGTGGTATCGAGCGATTAATCCTCGGAAAGTGTCTGAGCCGTATCTAGTAAGTCTTGATTATCGGTGTGTTGTGCACCACACCAATGTCGAGGAGGCTATAGGATATTTAGGATTGGTTTCCATTCTTCTCATTACGAGATCGTGCTTTAGAGGCGTGTTATAGGTTGGACCTCTAACGTATTCCTTTCTATGTGATTATGCCTCCACGTAAGGCAACCGGGCCCGAAGGGCAAGCGGCGAGGAGGCGCTAGCGAGACACCAGTCACGAGGCTCAGGCCAGTCTATACGAGGCAGCGAGTTCTATGGCGCCCGGCCCAGCGAGACCACAGTACCCGCCTCGCATCCCGCGGCTGGGCGGAGAGTTAGAAATCTGAGAGATAGCCCAACTATTGGCTAAAGTTGTGGCCCGTCTGAGAGAGGCTGGATCACGGCAGTTCGATTCGGCTCAGCTCGATCGCGCCGTAGTGCACGAGGCGAATAGTTTGAGGCTACGAGATTTCTTGAGTTAGCAGCGAGTTTCTGGTGGCGGGAGGATGATCGCGGGAGTTCATCCGTCATTGCAGAGGATTATCACGGGTGATCGGGGCTTGAGGCGAGGTTGTGACATTCGGTTCGCGTCGGTGCGTGATACCGCGATCGATTGGTTTGATTCATGGGAGCTTTCGGGAGAGCATGCACCTCCAGCGGTATGGGATGAGTTTTGAGGCTTTTCTCACACACTTCTTGCCTCCGCGAGATGAGGAGGCACGAGTGATAGATTCTTATTCTTTGAGGCGGGAGGGCCGCACGGTGAGAGTACAATGTCGAGTTTGATTCTTTGGCTCGATATGTCCACTGCAGTAGCGAGAGATGGAGGGCGAGTGCATCGCTATGTCTGGGCTAGATGATTACATGGCGAGTCTTGTGCGGGTGTGTCCCTTGACCCGAGCATGGACATAACCCGTATGCGAGCTCATGCTGCTGGGATGTGAGGCGTAGAGACCGCGGGTAGAAGCGATATCGGCGGCGAGAAGAAGGCGAAGCAGCCGGTTCTTTTGGTGGTTCTCGGTGGCGGCGTCGTGAAGTCGGTTGCACCACGGCCAGCGCGAGCGCTCTACCTCATTCGGTACAACGAGCGATCGAGGCGGTCGGGGCGGGACTTGATTTCGAGTAGCGAGGTGCTAACCGTTGAGTCTGCTCGGTGTGCCCGTTGTGAGATACCGTGGGAGGCGTACTCGGGAGCTGCTATACTTGTGGCGGCGAGGTCATTTCGCGAGTTTGTCCGGCCGGGGCGGCGGTAGTAGGGCGATCTACGAGTGCATTGCGCTTCTTCGTCCCAGCGATTACTCGCCCGGAGGCAAGGTACTCATGGACCAGCGGGTATGGCGGTCGTGGCGCGGGTCGATTCTAGCGGTCCTCGACCGCATTTATGCTGTCGGTAAGCGGGATCGGAGGCCTCGCTGATGTAAATCACGGTACCTTATCGGTTTGGGTTTGATGTGTATGCTTTGATAGATCGGGTTCTACTCTGTCTATATATCTCCCTTGTTGCTAGTAGGATAGGGATAGAGCACGAGTCCATAGACCACTTCCGGTAGCTACGCGATGGGTTATTCGGTGGTAGCTCGGCGGGTATATAGAGCTTGTCTGTGACCATTCTGATCGTCGGACCTAGCGACTTGATAGAGTTGGAGATGATTGACTTGCGTGATTATGGGGATGGATTGGCTAGCTTCTTTTCGCCAATGTAGGCTGCGAGAGAGAGTAATGCAGTTCGGTTTCTGAGGCCGGTTGTTGAGTGGGAGAGAGCGCGGTATCGTAGAGGGTAGGTTTATTTCCTACCTCGAGGCTAGGAAGATGGTGCGAAGGGTATATCTACCATCTCGTTCGGGTGTTTGATCTTGAAGGCTGCGGTACAGATTTTCGATCGATTCGATGGTCGTGAGTTCCCGGGCGTGTTTCGGATGACCTCGGGTATCCCTCGAGAGGAGATTGAGTTTTGTATTGACATATTGCGGACACTCGGCCTATTTCCATTCGCCATCTGAGAATGGCTGCCGAGTTGAGAGAGTTGAAGGATCGACTTAGAGATTTCTTTGGAGAAGGGCTTATCCGAACTAGTGTTTCTCCACAGGAAGCGCGGTGATTGTTCGTGAAGAAGAAGGGCGGGGCAGCTGCGCATGTGTGTTGATCTGACGGTGAACAAGGTGACCATTAAACGAATACCCCTTCCAGGGATTGATGATTTGTTCGACGGTTGCGAGTGCGAGATGTTTCTTCAAGATTGATCTGCGATCGGGCTATCATCAGTGCGAGTCGAGAGAGGTGGATGTCCACAGGGCTGCATTCGGGACCGATACGGGCATTATGAGTTCGGGTCATGTCTTTTGGGTTGACCAATGCTCGTGGTATTCATGGATTTGATGAGCAAGTGTTCAAACCATTTTGGACACGTTTGTGATAGTGTTCATTGATGATATCTTGGTTTATTCGCTCGGGCGAGGAGCATGCGGAGCATTTGAGGCTGTGATGCGATTCTCGGGACGGCGGATTTATGCGCCAAGTTTTCCAAATGTGAGTTTTGGTTGACTTGATGGCGTTTCTTGGGCATATTAGCGGGTGATGGCATTAGTGAATCTGGCGAATCGGCGATCGGACTTGGCCTAGACTCTTACTCCGAGAGGTTCGCGATTTTACGGGCCTTGCGAGGATATTATCGGTTCGTAGAAGTTTGCTTCTATCTACGCACCATTGACTAAGTGACTCGGAAGCAGCCAAGTTTGATGGTGATGCTTGTGGCGGGGTTTCGATTCTTTGAAAGAAGTAGCGACCGCCCGTTCTTACTCTTCCGGAGGTCGGATGGTTATGTCGTGTATTGTGATGCGTCGGGCATCGGGTTGGGATGTGTGTTGATGCGACGCATGGCGGGGTTATAGCATATGCGTCGGCGACTAAAAAAACACGAGGAACTACCCGCCCATGATTTGGAGTTGGCGTAGTGATTCACGCTTTGAAGATCTGGAGGCACTATTTGTATGGGGTTCACGTGGATATTTATCTGAGACCACAAGAGCCTCGGTATATCTTCGGCGAGAGGAGCTGAACTTACGGCGAGGCGGTGGTTAGAGTTGCTTAAGGATTACGATGTTGATATCTGTACCACGGGAAGGCGATGTTGTGGCGGATGCTCTTAGTCGTAGGTCGATGGGAGCCTATCGGATGTGCGACTAGAGAGGAGGACATGGTTCGTGATTTGCATCGATTAGCGAGCCTTGGTGTCCGTTTGATTGATTACGATAGCGATGGGGTTAGAGTTCGTGAGGTTGCCGAGTCTTCCATCGTCGAGGAGGTGAAGAAGCCGATTCGAGATCCGGCTTTGATTCGATATCGTGATACAACTCTTCGTGAGAGGCAAGGGTCCTTTGGTATCACGATGGGGTGCTAAGGTTTGAGAAGCGGTGTGTGTTCGGATGTTTGAGGACTTGTGAGTTCTTGGGGAAGCACACGGTAGCGCGTTACTCTATCCATCCGGGTCGACCAAGATGTACCACGACCTTAGATACGTGTATTGGTGGGATGGCTTGAAGAGGGCGTTGCGAGTTCGTAGCTCGGTGCGTGTTGTCGTGGTGAAGGTAGAGCACGAGGCACGGTGGTTTGTTCTGACGATTGAGATCCCGCACGGAAGTGGGAGGTAATCAACATGGACTTCATCACGGGATTACCTCGCACTCGGAGGAGACATGATTCTATATGGGTTATCGTCGGCGGTGTGAAATCAGCCCACTTTCTTCCGTCGGGGCGACTTTTAGGTGAGGATTATGCGGACTTTACATCAGAGATCGTCGGTGCATGGAGTCCCTACCCGATCATATCAGATGAGAGCCGGTTACGGCTAACTTAGAGTCCTTCCGAGAGGTTTAGGGGCGAGTGAGCTTTGAGCACAGTCGCATTTCATCCGCAGCGAGCGGACAGCGAGCGCTATCCGACTCTTGAGGATATCTGCGAGCTTTGTGTTATTGACCGATGGTAGTTGGGAGGATCATTTGCCTCTAGTTGAGTTTGCATATAATAATAGCTACCACTCGGTATTCGAGATAGCGCCTTATGAGGCCTTGTATGGGAGGAAGTGCGGATCGCCTATAGGTTGGTTCGATGTGGGCGAGTGCGGCTAGTGGGACCAGATTTGGTGCGTGGCGATGGATAAGGTGAAGCTTATCGAGGCGGCTATTAATGACTCGAGTCGGCGAAGTCGTATCACGGATCATCGTCGTCGGCATCTTGAGTTCGAGGTTCATGATTGGGTTTTCCTAAAGGTGTCACCATGAAGGGTGTGATGAGATTTGGGAAGAAGGAAACTTCGGCCCAAAGGTACATTGGGCGTTTCAGTTGTCATGAGATAGGCAAGGTTGCTATGAGTTGGATCTGCCGTCCGATCGGAGGCGGTCATCCGGTTTTCACGTATCTATCTTTGAGGAGATGTATCGGGGATCCATCTAGGTACACCCGGTGGCGATGTCGGTGACCAGGGGTTATCGTATGAGAGATTCCATAGCGATAGTCGATCGTCAGTTAGGCGTCTGCGGACGAAGGGCGTGGCCGTCAAAGTCTTGTGGCGGAGCGAGCTCGAGGAGGAGATGGCGTGGGAAGCCGAGGAGGACATGAGGCGAAGTATCCTCACCTATTCCCACCTCGGGTAATTCACTTTCCTACTTGTAAATTCGTTATCGTTTTTGCCTAAGTGTTGTTTTGTGGCGTGTGTGGCTTTTGCAAGCTGTTTAAGTTATGAAGAACCTTATCGATAAGCGTCTTGGGAAGGAACATTCGGGCGAATGTTTCTAAGGAGGAGAATGTTATACCGTATTTCCAGTATATGCGTAAGGAATACGTACAAAAGTTGGCCTTAAAGTTAGCCTTGGGCGTTTTTGTACACTCACTAAAATAATCATTTTCAATGAAGCGTTTCCACGGCTTTCGTAGGAAAATTCGCTATGCCATTGCTATTTTGCGGATTTTTAGAGAGGCGAAACATTTTGGACAGCGGGAGGCGACACTTGGCACCCTCCATTGGTGAACTTGAATCGTCCATTGGGCGAAATTGGAGAGAAGTGCGTTTTTGTGCCTTGTGCACAAGTCAAGGAGTTGGTAGGATATTTGTGTGGAGTAAATATTCACCTACACTTGCCTTGCACTTGTCTTAATCTTGGCCATTGGTTGGCCACTTCGACCTATAAATACCCTAAAGATGAAGAGTTCTTCATCCACAAAGTTATCTTCAAGTCTAAAATCCTCTCCTCTCCCTTAGCCTTTCGTCCAACACCTCCCCGAGTGAGTTTGGCGAGGGCCTACCCCCTAGCCTAGCAGAAATCTACCCTCCCTTGGTAGAAAAGTTGTCTTCTAGTATTGTTATAATGCCCAAAATACCTAGCCCAAATCCCTTAGTCCTTTGTAGAAGTTGTAAAGAACTTCTAAGGTTTCTTAGACTCTGGAGCGTACAACTTAGGAGCTAAACCTTGCTCAGTGCGACTTTATCTAGGATATTATTGGGCTTAGGGTAACTAATCCTAACCTCTTTTGAATTAGAGAATACTTCATGTAGTAGTATTAGAATAAGTATTAAATACTTAGAAGAATATCACGAGAATAGAATTGAGCTGTTACCACAGTAGAAGGGTTTAAAGAAGAATAATCAAAGCGTACTCACATAGAATTTGTTTTCTGATGAACTTATATAGCTCACGGGTAGGGAAGTGCCCGACTTTCCGTAGAATTGTGAACCCTGTTTAGAATGACCTTGAGTAGTCTTTGATAGATGTCTGTGACTATTATAGGTGACTCTGCGCGACATATTGACTTGGCGGTGGTTTTATTTGAGAAGGTATGTGATTCTTCCTAAAGCATGATATTTTACAATATATAGTGCGGTAGGCGTACGTGTGTTAATGAATAATAACTACGGCAATGCCACGCTTAAGCTCGAATAATACTTACGGCAATGCCTCGGCTTAAGCTTTGAATAACAAAGAATCAAAACATTTCAAAAGAATCTGAATCATTTTTAACAGAAGATAAATATTTGGTTTTAAAACAAAAGCTTAAGAGTTATACTAGCTTTATGGGAAGTTAGGTATAACAACTTAAGAAGATAAAAGGCTCATTTACTTATTTGTTTATAAAAGCCTTGTATTGATTTACATTAAGTGTAGTAAGATTTGTGTGATAAGTAG
Organism: Przewalskia tangutica; assembly: GCA_029844215.1. Taxonomy (NCBI): domain Eukaryota; kingdom Viridiplantae; phylum Streptophyta; class Magnoliopsida; order Solanales; family Solanaceae; genus Przewalskia; species Przewalskia tangutica. Next base: position 115,209,305 of record CM056727.1, read on the forward strand.
ACATATTATGATGCTACAGGTTAGTGTCTTGAAATCTTTGTGTAAAGGGTCATTCTTCTTTGTGCTTACGTTGCTAACCGGTAAGTCCGTTGTCTTGTTATTGTATCACCTACCCTCTTTGTTATCTGAGGGCTTGCCGCTTGACGCGGTCTATACGGCTGTGCGGTCTGTGAGACTATGCGGAGCAGCGGTATGCTCGAGATTGATCGTTCGGGTGTTTAGCACGATGCGGGGATTCACTATGCGGTCTGTTGAGACTACGCGGTCTTTTGAGGCTATGCGAGTGCGGGAGCCTAGGCGGATCTGGGGTTGGCTGCCCCGATCGAGGATACCTCATGCAGTGCGTAATGTGACCTATGCGAGTGCGAAAGTCGAGACTAGGCACGTGAGAATGATACTATGGGCGATCGGCCTTGCTTTCGATCATTCGCGGCCTAGAATAGACACATTCTGATTTTCCTATTCTGTTGTTGTTTGTGATGTGGCACTATGTGCAATTGAACGATTGTATTTGTGAAAAGGTTTTAAATACTTTGATTTCATTTGATTCTTTATAGTTTCACATACTTGGTACTGTTATCGACCTCGCCCGGGCTGCGTTCATGCCGCGAGTAAAGCGGCAGTGCTAGATCCGCATCCTTAGGATCTTTGCGTTGGTGTCGTGAGCTCCATCTTCTCGGAGGCTCTACTTTGGGTATGATCTCCTGTATTGTAGATAGTTTTGTCTGATCAGGGTATGGCGGCCTGTCGCCATAGTTGTTTACTTCCTTAGAGGTCTGTAGTACTATTGTACAGTTGGGATGTAACTGCAAAACTTGATTATTTATATATGCCGAAAGGCGACGTTTTCTTACATAAGCTGTGTCTTATTTTATAAACTGTTTCCTGTCTTGGTTTATATTTCCGCTGGTTACTCTGATGTATGGCTACTTGGGTGCCCCGGTAAGGCACCAGTCACGGGCCCCGGAACGGGTCGTGACAGAAATCCAAGCCTAAGAAAATCTGAAAAATTAAGAACAAGAAAATGAAGCTTTTGGCTAGCTTGTGGTGGTGTTCTTGGCAAGGAAGCTAGCAAAATCTTTGGAATAAGTTTGGCTAAAACTTTAAGGTAACATTTCTTCCTTTAGAATTAGTTCTAGTGTTGCATGCTTAGAAGAAAGAACTTGTGGTAGTAAAATAATGCTCTTAAAGTCATTGCATGCTAGAAAATGTGGTTTGGATATGAAGAATGGGTTAAGAAGAGATTATGAGCATGTTGTAGCCTAAAAACTACCTTAGAATTGTTAAGTGGATTGTTGTAAACTTGGGGCAGAATTTTACACACCCAAGTTTAGGTGTGTAATCCCCTTTAAAATGTTGGATTGTTGAACCTTAAATGTGGTGTTGGGATGATAAATTCGGCCTTGAGAAAGGTGGCATAGTGAGTAGAAACGTGGCTTCCGTCAAGGTCCTATGGCGGAACGAGAACAGGGAGGAAATGATGTGGGAAGCAGAGGATGACATGATGAAGAAGTACCCTCACCTATTTCCTATACCTCCAGGTAACCCACTTCATGCTTGTTAGTTTTGACTTGGCATTTACGCTTCAGTATGTTGTGGCTCGTGGAGCTTCCTTATTTGCAAATGATAGTTAAGAGGGTCTATGTCGATGTTGTGTTTCGAGTAAGCCTAGAAGGAACATTCGAGACGAATGTTTCTAAGGAGGGGAGAATGTTATACCCTGTAGTTCTGACCCTATGTATGAGAGCGTACGAAAGCATGTAAGACTTAAAATTTTCAAATGATAGGTTGACGGATTATTCCGGACGGGTTTTTAGTCAACTTTAAGGTGGGTTATGACCTGGTACATTGAGAGTTCCTAAGTGGTTCAAAGGCCTAAGGCGTAGTTCGTTGAGTCTATATTCCAACGCAACCAACCGTTCGTCGATAGGACGTCGGAGTAGAAAGATATGAGAGTTACAAGTTCGGTCTGTGATCGGACAGAAATGTGTTTGGACAAAGCGACAGGCGCGACGCGGATGCGAGGGCGCGGCGCCGAAAATCGAGTCGCTGAAGTTGCGTAGCCGTGGCTGAGAACAGCGAGGGCGCGTGAAAGTTGAAGAGGCTGCGGGGTTTCAGTGAGGCGGGATTTTTGGGCGGAAAGACTTAGGAAAAGTCAGATTTTCTTTTAAAAGACCTTGGGAGGGTGACAAGTGTCTCCCCATCTGAATCCTTGCATGCAATATATTGACCAAGTCTTCAAGACTTGGTCATCTTCCAATTTCTCTCTCAAAACAAAAGCTCCTTCTCTACTCTCTCTCAAAAATCCAAACTGAAAAAAAAAAAAAAAAAAAAAAGAAAAAGGAATCTTGTGGCTAGCTTGTGGTGGTGTTCTTGGCAGGAAGCTAGCAAAATCTTTGGAATAAGTTTGGCTAAAACTTTAAGGTAACATTTCTTCCTTTAGAATTAGTTCTAGTAGTGCAGCTAGAGAAAAGAAAAGAAAGTTAGTAGTAATAAAATGCTAAAAAAAGTCGTGATGCAGAAAATGTGGTTTGGATATGAAGAATGGGTTAAGAAGAGATTATGAGCATGTTGTAGCCTAAAAACTACCTTAGAATTGTTAAGTGGATTGTTGTAAACTTGGGGCAGAATTTTACACACCCAAGTTTAGGTGTGTAATCCCCTTTAAAATGTTGGATTGTTGAACCTTAAATGTGGTGTTGGGATGATAAATTCGGCCTTGAGAAAGGTGGCATAGTGAGTAGAAACAAAGGAAATGCTGCCCAAATTTCCATAGAATTTAGTGACTTTGAACTTGGATTGTTCTACATTAAGATTAGAAGTTAATAAACGTATCATGGTTATTTTAGGTTGACATATTACTTGCGGTAGTTGAACTTAGCAAGTGGTTTGACCAAAGAGGTATGTGAAGCTTTCCTATCTCTTGAGCATGAATAGATGAAACTATGTAGTACGGTAGACGTACAAGATTTGGTATTCTTACTTGTTTGAGTATATAATGACTTGTTTCGTTTTAAGAATGTATAAATCCCTTGGTTAGAGAAAAAGTATGATTTTACTAAAGTATATAGTTAATATAACAACTTTATGGGAAGTTGGTTTATTAGCTTCATAAAAGGTTAATGAGAAGAGATTTACTCTAAAAGTAAGATAAGTATATGAAGAGGCAAATTGGTTTAAGGCATCAATTGCCCAAGAGTTTTATGTATAAAGAGTCATTTTTAAAAGAGTTGAAGTATGTAGTACTTGGTTAAATTCAGGTTTTCTTTTATTAAAGATATGATTAAGTGCCTTAAGTAAACTAAAATGAGAGGGTATATGAACAAGACTAATAAGAAGTTATAAGTTTTCTTAACTTATTTATGATTGTGATATGATGTGATTTGAGCTAGGGTAAGAGTATATCGAGGGGCAAGCCCCAAGATCGTTATACCACCTTCTCCGGGTAAGAGTATGCGAGGGCCAGCCCAAGATCGTCATACCACATTCTTGGTGTAAGAGTATATCGAGGCAAGCCCCAAGATCGTTATACCAGTGCCGGTGTAAGAGTATATCCGGGAAAGTCCCCAAGATCGTTATACCATCCGGGGTAAGAGTATATCGAGGGTAAGTCCCCAAGATCGTTATACCACATTAGTGGATTTGCTACCCATGACGCGAGGAATACCTCATGCGATTCCTTATGGGCTTATGCGGGTGAAATAGTCCCACGCGGGCGGTCTGACTATCACGAGAATACCTCATGCGGGTCCAAGACCTATGCGGGTGAAATAGTCCCGGAGTAGGGGTGCTTATTGATACTCTGGCGAGGTACCGTTTTGATCCTAAGGCCCTATTTTATGCGATTGTATATATATACTTGTCACTCATTGTTAGTAGTGCGATAAAAGGTATTTTATTGACTTCATGACTCCGACTTACTTCGGACTTATGATATCATTATTATAGTATTTTCCGCGACCCGCTTCTGCGTTAATCTGCGGTAAGTGGCAGCGATTGAGGATCCTCGTTCTTAGGATCACTACTCCGGTGTCGAGCTCCATCCTCGGAAGCTTATCTATTAGTACGGATATTCCACGATCTTATAGGTATTTTGTACATTCGGGGTATGGCGGGCTCTGTCCGCCACATTGTTATCTTTAAGTGCATGGTCACCTATGTGTTTTGGGCTATAAGAACAGTTGTATTACTATACTTTTGTTTAAGTATGTTTTATAGAAAGCGACCTTATCGGTGGCGAGAATGTTACCCTTTTCTCTAAGCTATGTGTTATGTATGTTCCGCTGCTATTCTCTGACATATACCTGACAGGGTACCCCGGTAGGGTACCAGTCATGGCCCCGGGGCTGGGTCGTGACACATTGTTGGGGCTGACGGTATTTGGGTTGATACGGCGAAGATTGAGGCGGTGAAGACTTGGCCTAAACCTACTACACCGACTGAGGTGCATAACTTTTTGGGTCTTGCGGGTTATTACCGGAGATTTGTGGAAAAGTTCGCTTCAATATCAGCGCCTTTGACTAGGCTGACTCAGAAATGCGGCTCTTCGAGAAGAGAAGAGTCTATTCGATGTAGCACCTGATGGGGTGCTCAGGTATGAGGGTAGATTGTGTGTACCCGATGTTACAGGACTTCGTCAGTAGGTTCTAGGGGAGGCACACAATTGTCACGCCCCGAACCCCGGGCCCGTGACTGGTGCCCTACCTGGGCACCCTTCTACCTAACTGACACAAGTAAACTGCGGAATTAAATAACACCTCGTTTTTTTTAAAACCAACGAACATGCAAGGGCAAAGTCGACAAGGCTGCCATATAATATACATAATCAAAAGACACTATATTGTACACGAGTCCAATCCCACATATGAATACAGACCTCTAAGAGTTTACTGAACTATGACGGGACAAGGCCCCGCCGTACCCATAACTGTACAAAAGCCTGTAATGAAGGATCTATATCAAAATGATAAACTCCTGAACAGATGGAGCTATCCTAAAACTCGGAGTAGGGTCCTACACCTGCAGATCACCAAACTGCGTACCTAAACCTGCGGCATGAACGCAGCCCGAAAGGAGTCGATGCGAAGAATGTACCAAGTATGTGGCGAAAATCGTAATGAAATCATAACGATCACATACAACACAGAGACATGTATGATAGCCAAACTACGATTACCTGATACATAAGCGATCATATCAAGTCGGGGACGCGTGCCAAAGTCAGTACTCAAATATAACCATGCGACTCACGACCTTAATATCAACCATGCGTGGAATCCTTCTGCTGGCGATCCATGATATAATATAACACCAATAAGCATACATGAACACCAAGTCCGCTGTGTCCTAAAAGCATGCGGGCAGTAGGAAAACGAACCACGGATCGATCTGCGTCATAAAGCGGCCGGGGCAAATGCAAAGCCAACTACGAGATCCGGCTGTGTCAACAATCGGCCGGGTAAATGCAGCTAACTACGGATCCACTGTCGCCACGAGATATGGCCGGGCAAGTGCGAAAGTTATCCACGAGCCTCTGGTACCAAACGTGCAATAGAACCGACGGGGGCAAGTCAAAGCTATCTACCGATCCGTCCTACGACGACCATTTGGCGGGTACGAAAGCTCTCTACCAGACCATCCTACGTCACTAAATCTCATGGAGGGCTAGTCCATGGAATAACAATATTCAACATGGTCGCAATGCCCCGGAATCCCACATCATATAAGCATGTCCATGGGGTAATACAAACAAATCCGGAAATCTAACTCGCCTCCTAGTAACATGCCCCGGAATCCCACATCGTATAAGCATGTCCAAGGAGTAATAAAAACAATCCTGGAATCTAACCCGCATCCTGGTCACATGCCCCGGAATCCCACATCGTATAAGCATGTCCAAGGATCAATCATAATGGAAGCATACCCGTGGAATCCCACATCAGCTGATCGATCTTATCCGACCAAGCCGCTGATCGTGCCTACAGGGCACCACTACAGTTATACATCGAGATAATCATAACATACATGAAACTTATAAAATAAATCAACAAAGATAAAATCAACAAGTTAGCCGATAAGGCTACCTCCATGGATAGTAAATACATAAACGGCGATTGCCTCCTTTCTTTACAAACCCCTGATATGTGACTACAGACCTCTAAGAGTTTTAAGATTACAATCGTGGCGGGACGGCCCCGCCATACCTGAATATACATGAATCTACAACCTCGGGGAAAACCGTAAGAGATAAGCCTCCGAGCAAATGGAGCTTTTTCCCAGCGAACCGAGATCCTAAGAGCAAGGATCACCACCTGTGTACCTAAAACTGCGGGCATTTAACGGCCTCGAAGAAGTCGATCTAACAGTGCAGAATATGGAACGGAAAATAAGTCTGATAAACAAATCATAATCAGACAAAAGAATGACAGGCAAGTATAAAAGGGTACATACGGATCCTACCGTGTCATTACCATCGTGAAATTAATCGTACCTTATTATCTTTTCCCATTTTCAATAAAAGTTATAGTCACTTTCTTACGTACATACTTAGGAAAAATCGTCAAGTTCATTACCATATAACTTACTTATCTTTCATAACATAATTCGGCCCTTTATGGAGGGACGCATATACTACCCGTCTCAATCTGGGACGCGATCAAATCACACAAATATCAAAGCGTGCCCGTGGAATCCCCATCACCGGCGGTCATAAGTGTAACATATAACCACGTGACGCGCGTGGCATCCTACCTCATTTGTCGGCATACATACAATACATATATATATATCTCGCGTGGAATCCCATCATCGCAGTACCGTAGGTGTAACATATAACCATGTGACGCGCGTGGCATCCTACCTCACCGCTTGCATACACATATACAAACACACACACACACACACACACACATATATATATATATATATATATATATATATATATATATATATATATATAGATATATATATATATATATATATATAACGTGTCGCATGACCGGAATCCTCATCGTATAAGCATGGCCATAACGTGCCTCGGCATCCTCATCGTAGGTGCAGTCTTCGTGAGAGCTAGCCCGTGGAGTAATAATATAACATTCCGGAATCCTCATCGCTGGTACATGTCTTCGTGGAGCTAGCCCGTGGAGTAATAATCGCACATAGCATGGTCGCGTGCCGGAATCCTCATCGTATAAGCGTGTCCATGGGTAATAAAACAAATTCGGAATCTAACCCGCCTCGGTCACATGCCCAGAATCCCATCGTATAAGCGTGTCGGATCAATCATAATGGAAGCATACGTGGAATCCCACATCATTGTTGATACGCCCAAGTAAACTTACAACAAGACATGACCACTCCGTGAGAGTCACGACAACGTAAACATATAATACTTGCACTCAAAGCTATCACAAGCAAACATAGGCAAGTTCATTAAACCTTTAGACTTCCATTTTTATAAACTCATGGCACTTTCGTTTCACACATAAAAATCCGGGAATTTAACCCAGTACTACGTCTTCCATTCTTTTCAAAAGATTCCTTTTCATATAAAACCCCAAGATACTAACACCCGTAGTATCAAGGCTTGTGTACATTTCACATAAGTCACTATACTTTTAGAAATACATTTCTCGGCTTCTAAATCAAGTGACCATTACTTTAAAGCTTTAAGCAAGTGATGCCTTTACAAATTGCCCTTCCTTATTTCAAGTTATTTCTTTGTTTACCTTATTAGAGAAAACCATTCTCTTAACCTTCCATAAAGCCGTTATAACCAACTTCCCATAAAGCCGTTATAACCCTTTATGGTTTTAGACAAACTCGTTCCTTTTATAACCAAGAGACTTATACTTTTAAAACCAAGTATCATATACTTTCAAATCAATTCTCTTAACTTTCAAAATACTTTAAGTCTCTTAACTTTTTAGAAATCAAGTTTCTTAACTTTTAAATCTCAAGTGACTCACACCTTTTAAAACAAGTTACTTCCCTTAAATCATGTCATTTCTTCCTTTAAGAATCAAGTTCTATTACTTGAAAAATAAAGTCCCTCAACCTTTTAAGAGTTTAAGGTTCAAAATCTTAAAACGTCATAATGTAAAATCTTTAAGTTAAGTACATATGCCTTATCTGTGTGAGTAGATTATACTTGATTATAACGATCTTATTAAAGCAGTCATGATCTAGAAAATGTAATACAATTTTGTCTTATCTTAGCTTCTATGCAGATGGAGAATTCTACTCATTTTAATATTATCAATTGTCATTACATTTTCCTTTATTAACGCTGCAATGTCTTGTTCGATACTTATTTTCATTCGTGCCATAAATTAGCCAAGTCAACTTGGCTCCAAAGTACCTCCTAACGACTCTTACCAACATCCCCCATAAGACTCGGTAAGGACTTAGGATAACTTTGACATAAACCTTACATAGAGTAAATCACACACATACCTCTTAACTTCTAAGAGTAGAAGGAAACATGAAATAATACCACATGTATATTCCATACATATAATCATGCCAAAGGAAGGAAGAGGTTCACATACCTCGCGACGATTGCCGACAAGTAGCAAAATGCACCAAAGTACTTCAACCTTGATAGCTATTCCATCCTCCAAGTAGAATACGCTATACTTAGTACTTCAACCTATAATGGCCACAATACGTCCATTAACCTCTTACTTCAAACGTAGAATATTCTAAGTGCTAAGTCACTAAATTCTACGGAAAATCTGACAAAGACCTCCTTTGTTTCTACTCAATTTGCCACCTTTTCAAGGCGAATTCAATAACCAAACACACCACATTTAAGGCCCAATCAATGTAATTAACAATAGGGATTACACGCTACTAGGCGTGTAAAATTCCACAAAAGATATCAAACTAATACAAACTACTAGTCCAATTCGGCCATATTGAGTACAATAACACCAATTCTTATCCAATTTCCATTTCAATCCAAGTTGTTGGCATAACATGATATCAAGTCGCAATTGATTATAACTACTATAATCTTCAAGTAAGTAACATGCGACGATTCTAATAAACGACCAAATTGTAATCCAACTTCACATGGCTTAAATGACATTTCGGATTTAAGGCTACCATCAATCCATAATACTAAAAAAACTTCAACACATAAACTTCATGCTAGCAAACATGTAAAGCTAACAACAATATATATAATCTTGTAACACTTTAAGAGACAAGATTATTACCTCAACGAATCTCAATCCAACTCCAAATCCGAAGTCGCTCCTTAGCAATTTAGAGCCTCTTCTAGACACTTCAATCCGCCACTTGAGACCCTTAGAACAACCCCAACAAATTTCCTTCAATCTTCCACACAAAACCTAGAAAAGCAACTAGGTTTTCACCTTGCGACTAATACGAAAACTATCTTTTTCCAGGATTTTTCTATTAAGATACACTCACAATACACTCATGAACCTTGGTTTAAAGTGTGGAGCTAAATGGACAACAAAAAAATTTGTTTCCTTCTCCCCATTGATGAACCCGAGAGCTCTTGCATAGTTCATCCAATTTTTCTTGAAAATTTGGCTAAGTGTGGAACTTGTCTCACTACTAGTACTACTATATAGTAACATTGAGGGTTGAGATTAACACAAATGTGTGGTTTGGATGAAGTTCCTTTAAATATCAAGCTAGTGGTCCCATTGACCAAGTCAAATATATCAAGCTTTACTACTTGCAAGACTTGTCTTCCTAACAAGGGTCAAATGACCCTTTTGCCCATGTAATTTCGTCCAAGACCATTTAAGGGGGGTGACACGTGTCGCCCTCCCATTCGTCACAATATTACGTTTTTCGACAATTCCAAAATTCCGATAAATTTTTACTAGTCTCAAATCTTAACATTTGAGATTCTTACGTACGTTCTTAAAACATGTCCTGTAAATACAGTGTAGCAGTGCGTCTGTAAACTCACAATAAGACAGTGACTTCAATCGAGAGTCGCGGTAATAAAAATATAATACTTTCACTCAAAGGCTATCACAAGCACACATATGCAAGTTCATAAAATCTTTAGACTTTCATTATCACACTAAAATGAATTTCGTTTTATAAACTCAAGGCACTTTCGTTTTATATAAAAATCCGGGATTTTAACCATAAGTACTACGTACTTCCATTCTTTTCAAAAAACTCGTTTTTATATAAAACCCCAAGATACTAACACCCATAGTATCAAGTTATGTCTATTTTTCAAATTAAGTTACTACACCTTTAGAAATTCATTTCAAGACTTTGAAACCAAGTAACTTAAAATTTCACAACCTAGGCAACTCATGCCTATTAATCAAAATAGACAACTTTCTTAACCTTCCATAAAGCCGTTATAACCAACTTCCCATAAAGCCGTTATAACCCTTTATGGTTTTAGACAAATTCATTCTTTTTATAACCAAGAGACTTATACTTTTAAATCCAAGTATCATATACTTTCAAATCAAGTTCCTTAACTTTGAAAATACTTCAAGTCTCTTAACTTTAGAAGTCAAGTAGCTTATACTTTTAAATCTCAAGTAACTCACACCTTTAAAACAAGTTACTTCTCTTAAATCATGTCATTTCTCCTCTTTTAAATCAATTAAGTAAATCACTCATTTGACTCCCCTAAAGTCATTATAACAAGCCCTTAGGTTTTGGAACTAAGGCACTAGCCAAAAGATTAGGAACCACTTCCTTTTTAAGACTCTAAGTACTTCAAGTAAAACACTTGCACTATTGAAAATCCAAACTTCATTAAGGGAATGGATTATAACAACTTCCAATTTAAACATCCAAAGTACAATCAAGGGAGTATATAGAACAACTTCTATATTAGGCAATCCAAGTACAATCAAGGAGTGGATCAATTTGGGAGTATGATTTACTTACTTTACCATAAGGAATCATGCTAGAAGAAGAGGAGATGGTTCACATACCTTTTCGGCTTAATCCACAAGCTAAGTCGAATATGCCGCACGTAGAATTGTCAACCTATAATGGCCACAACACGACTATCAACTTCTAGTTTCTAACGTAGAATAATACTAAGTATACGGTCTCTTATTGTACGGAAAATCGGGCAACACCTCCTTTGTTTCTACGTACTTTTCCACCCTTTTCAAGGCCCGATAATCAATAACCAACATGCCACATTTAAGGCTCAATACATTATCCAATCAAAGGGGATTACACGTCTTACAATATGTGTAAAATTCGGCCCGCAATTAATACCAAATACCTTCAATATTCAAAGCCATTCTCGGCTAACATGTACAACAACACAAGTCCTTTCCAATTCTTTTTCAATCCAAGTTCTTAGATCTAACATGTTATATAGTCATAAACAACTTAACAACTATAATTCCTTCTTTATATAACATGTGACGACTTAAACTAATAATCAAATTGAATTGTAATCTCAAAGGCTAAACATGCTAGTTTCGGATTAGGGTTCCAATAGCCAATACACTTATCAAACTTCATACTATATACCTCATGCTTGCTAATATCCATAGCTACAACAATAAGTAATCTTAATTACTAAAACGACAAGATTGTTACCTTTATAAGCCCTTATAAATTCCAAGATTCAAAGTCGCTCCTTAGCAATTCTTAGCTCCTTTCCTTTATGCTCCAATCCTCTATTTGAAGCCTTTAGAAGTTCACAACCAACTTCTCTTCCATTTCCAATCCAAAACTATGAAAACGACTTAGGTTTTCGCCTTGCGACTAATGTGAAAACATCATTTTTCCGAGATCTTTCTATTGAGATATCCTTACAATACCCTTAGGAACCTTGGGTTAAAGTCTTGTGAATAATGAACCAAAATTACAAAAAAATTGTGTGGGAAAGTGACCAAACCCGAGAGCAACTCTTGAAGAACAAGAATGTTGTGAAATTTTCTAAGTGTTGAAGACTTGGTATTGAACTAGTGTGGTATATATAAAACAATGGAGGGCTTAGATCACAACACTTGTGTGGCTTGGATGGAGAAGATTAAATATTTAGCCAAGTGGACAAGTTGACTTGGTCAATTTTCTCAAGCTAGCAAGACTTGATCTTCTACATTGGTCAATGACCATAATACCCTTGTCAATTTTCGTCCAAGACCATGTGTGTGTGTGTGGGGGGGGGGGGGGGGGGGTTCCACGTGTCCCCTCCCATTCGTCCATAAAATTTCGTAACCCTTGTGGGCCCCACAAAACGTAAAATTCCTCGGGTGGGCCCCACGTGATCAAATCCGTAAAAATAACTTTCCATAATGATAATACATTCTATATTCCTCAAATAATGCATTTTGAGAATCTAATTCTCATCAACGAACATTTTTCCTTTCCGACATTCGGAAGATTTTCCTTCGGAAAAACAATTCTTTCTTTCGTACCAATTTTTCAAGTCTTGATTCCTTACGTACATTCTCTTATACATGTCCTGAAATTATGGGGTGTAACAACAATGCTCATTACTCTATTCATCCGGGGTCGACTAAGATGTACCATGACCTCAGATGTGTGTATTGGTGGGATGGCCTGAAAAGGGACGTAGCAGAGTTCGTTGCTCAGTGTCCGAATTATCAGCAGGTCAAGGTTGAGCACCAGAAGCCTGGTGGGCTATTACAGACGATTGAGATCCCGACATGAAAGTGGGAGGTTATTAACATGGATTTTGTTACAGGTTTACCTCGTACTCAGAGGAAGTATGACTTCATTTGGGTTATAGTAGAAAGGCTGACGAAATCAGCCCATTTCCTTCCGATCAGGACTACTTACTCGGCTGAGGATTATGCGAGACTTTATATCAGGGAGATTGTGAGACTGCACGGGGTTCCTACATCTATTATATCAGACAGATGGGCACAGTTTACGGCTAAATTCTGTAGGTCATTACATAAGGGATTGGGGACACAGGTGAGTCTCAGTACTGCATTCCACCCTCAGACCGACGGGCAGGCAAAGCGCACTATCCAGACACTTGAGGATATGCTGCGAGCCTGTATTATTGATTTCAGGGGTAGCTGGGAGGATTATTTGCCTCTCATTGAGTTTGTGTATAACAACAACTACCATTCCAGTATCCAGATGACCCCGTATGAGGCCTTATATGGAAGAAAGTGTAGGTCGTCGATTGGTTAGTTTGATGTTGGCGAGGTTCATTTAGTTGGCCCAGACTTGATTCAACAGGCGGTGGATAAGGTGAGGCTTATCCAGGAAAGGTTATTAGCAGATTAGAGTCGACAAAAGTCTTATGCAGATAATCGACGTCGACATTTGGAGTTTCAGCTTGACGATTGGGTTTTCTTGAAGGTATCACCCATGAAGGGTGTGATAAGGTTTGGTAAGAAGAGGAAACTTAGCCCGAGGTACATTGGGCCTTACCAGATTGTTCGTATAGTAGGAAAGGTTGCCTATGAGTTAGATCTGCCATCCGATTTGGAAGCAGTACATCCGGTCTTCCATGTTTCTATGTTACGAAAGTGTATCAGAGATCCATCCAGAGTTTTCCCGGTTGATGATGTTCAGGTGATAGAGGGGTTATCGTATGAGGAGAGTCCTATAGCTATACTTGATCGCCAGGTCAGACGATTACGGACTAAGGATGTGGCTTTCGTCAAAGTCTTATAGCGGAATGATAATAGAGAGAAGATAACTGTTATACCCCGTATTTCTGGAGTATGTACGTAAGGGCGTACGTACGAAAGTTTGGCCTTAAAAGTTTAAGCCTTGGACGTTTTTATTTGTGCACAACTCACTAAAAGAATCGTTTTCCGACGAAACGTTTCCACAGCTTTCGTAGGGAAAATTCCGGCTATGTCATTTAGTATTTTTGCGGATTTTTCCGAGAGACGAAACATTTTGGACCAACGGGAGGGCGACACTTGGCACCCTCCAATTGGTGGACTTGAAATCGTCCATTGGACGAATTGGACATGGAGTTGCACATTTTTTTGTGCCTTTGCACAAGTCAAGGATTAGGTAGGATATTTTGTGTAGTAGATGGATAAGGACACTTGCCCTAATCTTGGCCTTACACTTGCCTAGCACTTGGCTTAATCTTGGCCATTGGTTGGCCACTTCTTGACCTATAAATACCCCCCTTTAGATGAAGAGTTCTTCATCCACAAATCAATTTCCAAGTCTTGAAAAATCCCTCCCCCTCTCTCTAAAGCTTTTCGTCCAAAGCCTCCTACCCCCCCTCCCCTTTTGAAGTTGGCCGAGGCCTCCCCCCCTAGCCTAGCCGAAATCTACCCCCCTCCCTTGGTAGAAAAGTTGCCTTCTAGTATTGTTATAATGCCCAAATCCCTTAGTACTTAGTAGAAGTTGTGAAGAACTTCTAAGGTTTCCTTGGAGCATACAACTTAGGAGCTAAACCTTGCTCAGGCGCGACTTTATCTAGGATATTATTGGGCTTACCGAGGTAAATAATCCTAACCCTCTTTTGAATTAGAGAATACATACTGTAGTAGTATAAGAATAAGTATTAAATACTTAGAAGAATATTGCAGAATAGAATTGAACTGTTATCACAGTAGAAGGGTTTAAAAGAAGAATAATCAAATTGTACTTACATAGGACTGTTTTCACAGTAGACTTGAGTAGCTCACCGGGTAGGGAAGTACTGCCCAATTTTTCCGTAGGATATAGGACCCTCTGTTTAGAACTGGTTACAAAGTAGTCTGAACGTTGATAGACGTGTCTGACTATTATAGGCTGATTCTCTGCGCGCGACATATTCAACTTGGCAGGTGGTTTTCGCTGAGAAGGTATGTGATTCTTCCTAAAGCATGATATTTTACAATATATATGTAGTACGGTAGACGTACATGTGTTAACTGAATAATAACTACGGCAATGTCTTTGACTTAAGCCTGAATAATACTTACGGCAATGCCTCACGGCTTAAGCCTGAATAATAAAGAACTGAAAGCATTTCAAAAGATTACTGAATCATTTTAAACAGAAGAGAACTAATTGGTTTTTAAAACAGAAGCTTAAGAGTTATACTAGCTTTATGGGAAGTTAAGTTTAACCACTTAAGAATGATAAAAGAAACAGTTTGCCTATGTGTTTATAACAGACTTATATTGAATTATGAAAAGAATAATAAGATGATTTGATAAGTAGACATGATATGATGCTATGTGTGTTAGTGTCTTGTAACGTTTGTATAAGAGAGTATTCTTGTTGTGCTTAGGTTGTTTAAAGATAAGTTGTTATGTTAGTGTACTATCACTCACCTCTTGACATATTCAGGGGTTAAGCGCCTCCGTCGGGGTAGACTCGGTGATGCAGGACCATGATTCGAGAATACCTCATGCGGGTCCAGGACCTATCGCGAGCTACGGGAGTTCCGTGTTAGTGATGCGGGGTTATACCTCACGCGGTCTATGTGGCCATGCGGACTACGAGTCGGGGCGATGCAGGAGTAGCTACCTCGATGCGGGTTATGTACCCTATGCGGGCCTATGTGAGTGGCCTATGCGGACTACGAAAGTCCAGGATTAGGCTTGCATGGTGATACTACAGGCAATTGGCCCTGCTTCGATCATTCGCAGCCTAGAAAAGACCTGTTACAGTTTACCTATTGTTGCTCTTGTTTATGATGTGGCACTATGTGCGGTCCCCTTGGTTGTTTCATACATACTTGCAAAACTGATTTTAAAATGATATGTTTTCATTTAAGTATTTTTTTACAGATTCATATACTTAGTACTGTTATCGACCTCCTTGGGGCTGCGTTCATGCGGTAAGGGCGGCAGATGCTAGATCCACATTCTTAGGATCTCTACGTTGGTGTCAGGAGCTCCATCCTTTCCGGAGGCTCTACTTTTGGGTATGATCTCCCTGTTGTAGATAGTTTTGTACAGTCAGGGTATGGCGGGGCCCTGTCCCGCCATAGTTGTATATTTCCTTAAGTGCGTAGTCATGTTGTACAAAGATCGGATGTAATCGCTAAACCATGTTTATATATATATCCGAAAGCGACGTTTTCTCACATAAACTGTGTCTTATTTTATAAACTGTTTCATGTCTTGTTTTATATTTCCGCTGATTACTCTGATGTATGACTACTTGGGTGCCCCGGTAAGACACCAGTCACGGGCCCCGGAATGGTTCGTGACAAAAGTGGTATCAGAGCAGTTAATCCTCGGAAAGTGTCTACAGACCGTATCTTGTAGAGTCTTGATTATCGGTGTGTTGTGCACCACACCAATAATCAGGAGGCTATAGGATATTTAGGATTGGTTTCCATTCTTCTTACTCTGAGATCGTGCTTTAGAGCTGTGTTAAAGTTGGACCCTAACGTATTCCTTTTACATGTGATTATGCCTCCACGTAAGGCCGCCGGGCGAGAAGGGCAAAGCGGCGAGGCGCTAGTGGGACACCTAGAGTCACGAGGGCTCGGGCCCAGTCTATACCAGAGACGGCGAGTTCTACGACGCCGCCGGCCCCAGCAGAGACCACGTACCACACCTCTGTCCCACGGCACAGGCGGAGTTAGGCTGAGAGATAGCCCGCATCGGCCAGATCGTGGCGGACATGAGACAGTGGATCTGGCGGTTCGATCCAGCCCGATCGTACCGTGGTTCACCGAGGCGAGAGTTTGAGGCTACGAGACTTCTGAGTTGTAGCCGCCAGAGTTTCTGGTCGGCGCGAGGATGATCCGAGGAGTTCATCCGCCGCCTACAGAAGGATTACGAGTGATCGGGCGTCGGAGACCGAGTCCGTGATCTTTGGTTCACATAGGCCGCGTGATACGCGATCGATTGGTTTGATTCATGGGAGTTATCCCGAGGAGAGCACGCGTCCCGCCTACTGGGATGAGTTCTCGGAGGCTTTCCTCACTCACTTGCCTCGCGGATGAGAGCGCGGTGATAGATTTTTGCTGCGAGGCGAGAGGGCCTTGTCGGGAGTACAATGTCGAGTTTGATTCATTGGCTCGATATGTCCCGGCGTTGGTAGCGATATGGAGGATAGGGTGAACCGCTCGTCACGGGCTAGATGACTATATGGCCGAGTCGTATGCGAGTGTTTCTCTTCAGGGTATGGACATTACCCGCACGCAGTTCATGCTCTTGGATGTGAGGCGTAGAGGCAAGCGGGTTGTGACAGCAGCGAAGAAGGCAGGGCGAGAGGTATTTTGGTGGCTATCGTGGTGGCGGCCTCGGCCGGCGATCTGGGTGCACCGGCCGGCTCGAGCACTCTGCCGTCCTCGGCCACGGCAGATATTCGGCGGACTGGGCCCCGGACTTCGGGACGTCGAGCGGCGAAGTGCGGCGTCGGGACCACCCTCCTCGGTGTGGCCGTCGCGGCATCCCACGGGAGTTGTGGTGCTCTTGGAGCTTGTTTGATTGTGGCGGCCAGGTCACTATCGCGAAACCGTCCGGCGCGGCGATCTTGATGGTAGGGTCACTACGTGTTCTTCACGGTCTTCTTCATCCCCGACAGCTACTCGCCCTGGAGGGCAAGGTACTCATGGACCAGCAGGTCGCGGCAGAGGTCGTGGCGCGGGTCCCAGTTCTAGCGGTCCTCAGAACCGCATTTATGCTTTGTCCAGCCGACAGGATCAGGAGGCCTCACCTGATGTCGTCACAGGTACCTTATCAGTTTCTGGGTTTGATGTTTATGCCTTGATAGATCCGGGTTCTACTCTATCCTATATATCTCCCCTTGTTGCTAGTAGGATAGGGATAGAGCCTGAGTCCATAGACCCTTTCGAGGTAGCTACGCCAGTGGGTGATTCGGTGGTAGCTCGGCGGGTATATAGAGCTTGTCCTGTGACCATTTACAGTCGTCGGACCTTAGCCGACTTGATAGAGTTGGAGATGATTGACGGCGTGATCATGGGGATGGATTGGCTAGCTTCACTACGCCAATATAGGCTGCAGAGAGAGTAGTAATGCGGTTCAAGTTTCTGAGGCGGTTGTTGAGTGGGAGAGCACGGTATCGCCAGAGGTAGGTTTATTTCCTACCTCAAGGCTAGGAAGATGGTGCGAAGGGTATATCTACCATCTCGTTCGGGTGTTTGATATCGGAAGGCTGCGGTACCAGATTTTCCGTCAGTTCCAGTGGTCAGAGAGTTCCCAGACGTGTTTCCAGACGACCTCCCGGGTATCCCTCCTGAGAGGGAGATTGAGTTTTGTATAGACATATTGCCAGACACTCGGCCTATTTCCATTCCGCCATACCGAATGGCACCTGCCGAGTTGAGAGAGTTGAAGGATCAGCTTAGAGACTTGCTGGAGAAGGGCTTCATCAAGCCTAGTGTTTCTCCCAGGAAGCGCCGTATTGTTAAAGAAGAAGAAGGGCGGGGCCGCGCGTGTGTTGATTACGAGTCGAACAAGGTGACCATTAAACGAATACCCCCTTCCCAGGATTGATGATTTGTTCGACCAGTTGCAGGGCGCGAGATGTTTCTCCAAGATTGATCTGCGTTCGGGCTATCATCAGGTACGAGTCAGTGAAGTGGATGTCCCTAGGACTGCATTCGGACGTGCAGGCATTATGAGTTCGAGTCATGTCTTTTGGGTTGACCAATGCTCGGCGGTATTCATGGATTTGATGAACGAGTGTTCAAACCATTTTTGGACACGTTTGTGATAGTGTTCATTGATGATATCTTGGTTTATTCTCGCTCGAAGCGGGGAGCATGCGGGCATTTGAGGCTATCTTGTGATTCTCCAGACCAGCGATTATACGCCAAGTTTTCCAAATGTGAGTTTTGGTTGACTTCAGTGGCGTTTCTTGGGCATATTGTCGGGTGATGGCATTCAGTGGATACGGCCAAGATCGAAGCGATCGAGGACTTGGCCTGAACCTACTACTCGGCAGAGGTTCGCGATTTCGGGCCTTGCAGGATATTATCGGCGGTTCGTGGAGAAGTTTGCTTATCTCGCACCATTGACTAGCCGACTCGAGAAGCGGCCAAGTTTGATGGTGATGCTTGTGGCGGGGTTTCGATTGCTAAAAGAGGCGACGCGCCCCGTTCTTACTCTTCCGCAGGTCCAGACGGTTATGTTGTGTATTGTGATCGTCGGGCATCGGGTTGGGATGTGTGTTGACGCGGCATGGCGGGGTTATAGCATATCGTCGACGGTGAAGAAACACGATGAACTACCCGCATGATTTGGAGTTGGCGGTGTGATTCACGCTTTGAAGATCCGAGGCACTATTTGTATGGGGTTCACGTGGATATTTTTACAGACCACAAGAGCCTCAGGTATATCTTCACGGAGAGGCCGAACTTACGAGAGCGGTGGTTAGAGTTGCTTAAGGATTACGATGTTGATATCCTGTACCACCCGGGGAAAGCCAATGTTGTGGCAGATGCTCTTAGTCGTAGGTCGATGGTGTTACACCCCGTATTTACAGGACATGTTTTAAGAACATACGTAAGAACTCACAGTGTTAAGATTTGAGACTTGTAAAAAAAAATTCTCGGAATTTTGGAATTTGTCGGAAAACGTATTATTGTGACGAATGGGAAGGCGACATGTGTCACCCCCCCTTAGTATGCCTTGGTCGATTTGGGCATGTCCCAAATGGTCATTTGACCTTTGGTAGGATGAATTAATCTTGCAAGTAGTAGCATGAGAATATTGACTAAGTCAAAAGTCCCACTAGACTTGATATTTAGCAAGAGATCATCCAAACCACCCATTTGTGTGTATCATGACCCTCCAATACACTTTATATCACTAGTAGTAGTATGACAAGTTCCATACTTAGCCAAAAATCACAAAAATTGGAAGAACCACAAGAGGGGCTCTCGGGTTTGGCTAAGCTCTCTTTGCAAAAAAATTTGTTTGTTGTCCAATAATTTCCCCACTTTAAACCAAGGTTCCTAAGTGTATTTTGAGTGTATCTCAATAGAAAAATCCCGGAAAAAGATAGTTTTCGGGTTAGTCGCAAAGTGAAAACCTAAAGGGTCTTTCTAGGTTTTACTTGGAGTTTGAAGGATAATTGTTGGTATTGTTCTAAGGGTCCCAACAAGCGGATTGAGGTGTCTTAAGGAGGCTCTAGGTTGCTAAAGAGCAACTTCGGTTTTGAAGATTGGATTAAAAAGCGTTGAGGTATAATCTTGTTCTTTGAAAGTATTACAAAATTATTTATTTTGTTGTTAGCTTTACTTGTTGCTAGCATGAAGTATATGTTGAAGTTTATAAGGATTATAGATCGATTGTAGTCTTTGAAATTCGAAATGAAATGTAGGCCATGTTAAGTTGGATTAC
Source organism: Przewalskia tangutica (assembly GCA_029844215.1). Lineage (NCBI taxonomy): Eukaryota > Viridiplantae > Streptophyta > Magnoliopsida > Solanales > Solanaceae > Przewalskia > Przewalskia tangutica. The sequence continues at coordinate 115,229,554 of CM056727.1, forward strand.
AATTTGATCGTTGTTAGAATCGTCGCATGTTATTGACTTGAAGCTTATGGTAGTATTAACCAAATGCGACTTGATATCTTATTATGCTACCAATTTGGATTGAAATGGAAATTGGATAAGAATTAGTTTGGTTGAACTCGAGGTGGCGATTTTGGACTTGTAGTTTGTAGTAGTTGGTTAGTCATTTGTATTGGACTATCTTACATTTAATTGTGAGCCAATTAGGTTTGTTTAGTTAGTCATTTGTATTGGACTATATTCTACTTAATTGTGAGCCAATTGGGGCTGTTTGGTTATTGTAATCGACCTTGAAAAGGTGGCAAAGTGAGTAGAAACAAAGGAGGTCTTTGTCAGATTTTCCATAGAATTTGTGACTTAGCACTTAGAATATTCTACGTTTGAAGTAAGAGGTTAATGGACGTATTGTGACCATGATAGGTTGAAGAACTAAGTATAGCGTATCTCTTTGGAAGATTGTGATAGCTCAAGGTTGAAGTACTTTGGAGCATCTTGCTCTTGTCGACAATCGTCGCGAGGTATGTGAACCTCTTCCTTCCTTTGGCATGATCCTATGTATGGAATATACTTGTGGTATCATTTCATGTTTCCTACTCTTAGAAGTTAAGAGGTAGTTATGTGATTTACTCTATGTAGAACTTTTCCTATCTTTTGAGCATGACTAGTTGCACGTATGTAGTGCGGTGAGCGTCTGAAGACTATGATATTCTTTACTTGTTTTATGTAATGCCAAGTCGGGTGGGTTAGGAGATTAACTCACTTCTTTGAGAATAGTAAGGATGTCTTAAGTTGATTTTAAAGTTAAGGGACTTGAAGAGTTTTAAAGTATGTGATACTTGTCGTTTTAAACATATAAGTCCCTTGGATAGGAAATTGTTTATGGCTAAGGTATAAAGTGAATATAACGGCTTTATGGGAAGTTAGTTATATTTGCCTTATGGAAAGATAAATGGCTTGACTATGTAAAAGGCAACTTGATTTCTGGCATCAATTGCCTAAGGTTTTATAATAAAAAGAGTCGAGTTGATTTGGCTAATTTACGCACAAATGAGAATAAGTATCGAACAAGCCAACGCAGCGTTAATAAAGGAAAATGTAATGACAATCCATTATGTTAAAACAAGTAGAAATCCTCCATCTGCATAGAAGCTAAGATAAGACAAAATTGTATTACATTTTCTAGATCATGGCTACTTGAATAAGATCGTTATAAATAAGTATAACTTATTCACGGCACCAAAGATTTGTTACTAATTTTAAAAGAGTTTACGTATGAAGCTTTTAAGACTTTGAAACTTGTTTTCTTAAAAGTTAAGAGACTTGAAGTATTTTGAAAGTTAAGAGAATTGATTTGAAAGTATAAATCTCTTGGTTATAAAAGTAACGTGTTAGTCTAAAACATAAAGTGTTATAACGGCTTTATGGGAAGTCGGTTATAACGGCTTTATGGAAGATTAAGAGAATGGTTTTCTCTAGTAAAGTAATCAAAGGAATAACTTGTTTTAGGTAAGGGCAAATTGGTTTAAAGGTACCAATTGCTTAAGGTTTTTAATAAAGAAGTCACTTGATTTAGAAGCCGGTAATTGTATTTCTAAAAAGGTATTGTGACTTGTCTTGAAAGGTGGATAGGACTTGATACTACGGTGGTTAGTATCGGGGAAGTTTTATTTGGAAAGGAGTTTTTGAAAAGAATGCATACGTAGTACTTTGGCTTAGTTAATTGAGATTTAGCCTATATGTCTTTGGTGATAGCCTTTGAGTGCAAGTATTATGTTTTATTACGTTGCGCGACTCTCGGTTGGAGGGCCATGTCTTGTTATAAGTTACTTGGGCGTCAAAGCGGTGATGTGGGATTCCACGGGTATCTTAGCTATTTGTAGCACTTGGGTTAAATTCAGGATTTTATAAGAGACATGGTAGTGCTTATGTCTTGTTTGATGGTCGGTCGAGCTAGGGTAAGAGTATAAATGAGGGCAAACCCCAAGACGTTATACCACCTTCTCGGGGTAAGAGTATAAGTGAGGGTAAACCCCGACGACGTGTACCACTCGCTTTATGTGTTGTTTGTGGCCGTCGAGATAGGGTAAGAGTATAAATGAGGGCAAGCCCCAAGACGTTATACCACCTTCTCCGGTAAGAGTATAAATGAGGCAAGCCCAAGACGTTATACCCGCTACCACCTTCTCCGTGGTAAGAGTATAAATGGCGGCAAGCCCCGACGTTATACCACCTGTTTTGATTGATATTACGGGCGTGAGACCCATGGTTATGTTTACACTTTTAGTCGGCGGTGATGGGGATTCCACGGGCATGCTTTGATATTGGTGTGACTTGATCGCGTCGGTTTGGGCGGGTAGTATATGTGTCCCTCCGTAGTGGGCCTGACTATGTTATGAAAGATAAGTAAGTTAGATAGAAATGAATGAATGACTTCTCCTAAGTAAGACGTAAGATATGACTATAACTCTTAATGAAATGGAAAAGATATTGATGTAAGTTATGTGGAAAAACTTGATTGAATTCTTAAGTATGTATGTAATTATATGTTGTTAATTCCTATTGATAGAAGGTAAAGATTGATTATTGTACTATTAAGTTAATAAGTGGTAATGACACGGAAGGATCAGGTATGAATTTTTATACTTGTCCTTGTCATTCTTTTGTACGATTATGATCATTTCGCATGACGTTATTTGATTCCATATTTACATTTTTGTTATGCGACCCGCCCGGAAGTGCGTTCATGCCCGCAGTTTAGGTACGATTGTGGATCCATGAGCTTAGGATCGGTTCAAAGTCGAGATGGCTCCAGTGTTAGGAGTTGTCACGTTTATGTTTATTCAGAAGTGCGGCGGGGCCTTGTCGCCACGATTGTTATGATAAAACTCTTAGAAGTCCGTAGTCACATATCGTGGGTCACCAGAAAGAAAAAGGAGGCAAGCCGTTTATGTATGTGACGTCTGCGAAGGTAGCCACATCGGCTAACTGTTGTTTTATTACTGCTTTTATTTTATAAGTTTCTTGTATGTTCGTGATTATCTCGATGTTTACTGTAAGGGTGCCTGTAGGGCACGATCGCGATCCCGGGTCAGTCGTGACGGATGGGAGCCTATCGGATGTGCGGCTAGAGAGGAGGACATGGTTCGTGATTTGCATCGATTAGCGAGCCTTGGTGTCCGTTTGATTGATTCCGATAGCGATGGGGTTCGAGTTCGTGAGGTTGCCGAGTCTTCCATCGCCGAGGAGGTGAAGAGGCAACAGATTCGAGGATCCGATTTTGACACGTTATCGTGATACTGACTCTTCGTGAGGCAAGGGTCCTTTTGGTAGCACGATGGGGTGCTAAGGTTTGGCGAGTTGTGTGTTCCGGATGTTTGAGGACTTGGCGAGTTCTTGGGAAGCACACGCGGTAGCGTTACTCTATCCATCCTGGTCGACCAAGATGTACCACGACCTTACATCCGTATGTATTGGTGGGATGGCTTGAAGAGGGGCGTTGCGAGTTCGTAGCTCGGTGCGTGTTGTCGCAGTGAAGGTAGAGCACGAGGCCCGGTGGTTTGTTCTGACGATTGAGATCGACACGGAAGTGGGAGGTAATCAACATGGACTTCATCACGTGATTACCTCGCACTCGGAGGAGACATGATTCTATATGGGTTATCGTCGACAGTGGCGAAATCAGCCCACTTTCTTCCGTCGGGGCGACTTTTTCTACCGAGGATTATGCCGACTTTACATCAGAGATCGTCGATCGCATGGAGTCCCTATTTCGATCATATCGATGCAGAGCCCGGTTCTGGCTAACTTCGGAGGTCTTTCGAGAGAGGTTTAGGGGCCGGTGAGCACAATCGCATTCCATCCACGAGACAGACGAGCCGAGCGCACTATCCGCACTCTTGAGGATATCTGCGAGCTGTGTTATCGACTTCGTGGGTAGTGGGAGGATCAATCATTTGCCTCTAGTTGAGTTCGCGTACAATAATAGCTACCACTCCAGTATTCAGATGGCGCCTTATGATGCCTTGTATGGGAGGAAGTGCAGATCGCCTATAGGTTGGTTCGATGTGGGCGAGGTGCAGCTAGTGGGACGGATTTGGTGCAGCGGCGATGGATAAGTGAAGCTTATCCGAGGCGGCTATCGACATTTCGAGTCGGCAAGTCGTATGCAGATCATTGTCGTCGGCATCTTGAGATCGAGCATCAAGATTGGGTTTTCCTAAAGGTGTCACCCATGAAGGGTGTGATGAGATTCGGGAAGAAGGTGAAACTCAGCCCAAGGTCTATTGGGCGTTTCAGTTGTCGCGAGGTAGGCAAGTTTGCCTACGAGTTGGATCTGCCGTCCGTCCGGAGGCGATGCATCCGGTGTTTCACGATCTATCTTTGAGGAGATGTATCGGGGATCCATCTAGGTGCACCCGATTAGCGATGTCCGGTGGCCAGGGGTTATCGTATGAGGAGGTTCCCATAGCGATAATCGATCGTCAGGTTAGGCGTCTGCGGACCAAGGACGTGGCTTCCGTCAAAGTCTTGTGGCGGAACGAGCTCAGGGAGGAGATGACTTGGGAAGCCGAGGAAGACATGAGGCAGAAGTATCCTCACCTATTCCCCACACCTCCAGGTAATTCACTTTTCCTACTTGTAAATCTTCATTATCGTTTATGCCTAAGTGTTGTTCTGTGGCCGTGTGTGGCATTTGCAACTGTTTAAGTTATGAAGAATCTTATCGTTAACTGTCTTGGGAAGGAACATTCGGGACGAATGTTTCTAAGGGGGGGAGAATGTTATACCCCGTATTTCCGGAGTATGTACGTAAGGGCGTACGTACGAAAGTTTGGCCTTAAAAGTTTAAGCCTTGGACGTTTTTATTTGTGCACAACTCACTAAAAGAATCGTTTTCCGACGAAACGTTTCCACAGCTTTCGTAGGGAAAATTCCGGCTATGTCATTTAGTATTTTTGCGGATTTTTCCGAGAGACGAAACATTTTGGACCAACGGGAGGGCGACACTTGGCACCCTCCAATTGGTGGACTTGAAATCGTCCATTGGACGAATTGGACATGGAGTTGCACGTTTTTTGTGCCTTTGCACAAGTCAAGGATTAGGTAGGATATTTTGTGTAGTAGATGGATAAGGACACTTGCCCTAATCTTGGCCTTACACTTGCCTAGCACTTGGCTTAATCTTGGCCATTGGTTGGCCACTTCTTGACCTATAAATACCCCCCTTTAGATGAAGAGTTCTTCATCCACAAATCAATTTCCAAGTCTTGAAAAATCCCTCCCCCTCTCTCTAAAGCTTTTCGTCCAAAGCCTCCTACCCCCCCTCCCCTTTTGAAGTTGGCCGAGGCCTCCCCTAGCCGAAATCTACCCCCCTCCCTTGGTAGAAAAGTTGCCTTCTAGTATTGTTATAATGCCCAAAATACCCTAGCCCAAATCCCTTAGTACTTAGTAGAAGTTGTGAAGAACTTCTAAGGTTTCCTTGGAGCGTACAACTTAGGAACTAAACCTTGCTCAGGCGCGACTTTATCTAGGATATTATTGGGCTTACCGAGGTAAATAATCCTAACCCTCTTTTCAATTAGAGAATACATACTGTAGTAGTATAAGAATAAGTATTAAATACTTAGAAGAATATTGCAGAATAGAATTGGTATTATCACGATGAAGGGTTTAAAAGAAGAATAATCAAATTGTACTTACATAGGACTGTTTTCACAGTAGACTTGAGTAGCTCACCGGGTAGGAAAGTACTGCCCAATTTTTCCGTAGGATATAGGACCCTCTGTTTAGAACTGGTTACAAAGTAGTCTGAATGTTGATAGACGTGTCTGACTATTATAGGCTGATTCTCTGCGCGCGACATATTCAACTTGGCAGGTGGTTTTCGCTGAGAAGGTATGTGATTCTTCTTAAAGCATGATATTTTACAATATATATGTAGTACGGTAGACGTACATGTGTTAACTGAATAATAACTACGGCAATGTCTTTGACTTAAGCCTGAATAATACTTACGGCAATGCCTCACGGCTTAAGCCTGAATAATACTTACGGCAATGCCTCAGCTAACTTTGAATAATAAAGAAGAAAGCATTTCAAAAGATTCGAATCATTTTTAACGAAGAGAACTAATTGGTTTTAAAGCGAAGCTTAAGAGTTATACTAGCTTTATGGGAAGTTAAGTATAACCACTTAAGAATGATAAAAGAAACAGTTTGCCTATGTGTTTATAATGGACTTATATTGAATTATGAAAAGAATAATAAGATGATTTGATAAGTAGACATGATATGATGCTATGTGTGTTAATGTCTTGTAACGTTTGTATAAGAGTATTCTTGTTGTGCTTAGGTTGTTTAAAGATAAGTTGTTATGTTAGTGTACTATCACTCACCTCTTGACATATTAGGGGTTAAGGCGCCTCCGACGCGGGGTAGACTCGGTGATGCAGGACCATGATTCGAGAATACCTCAATGCGGGTCCAAGGGACCTATGCGAGCTACGGGAGTTCGAGTTAGTGATGCGGGGTTATACCTCATGCGATACATGTGGCTATGCGGACTACGAGTCGGGGCGATGCCAAGGTAGCTACCCTCGATGCGGGGTTATGTACCTATGCGGGCTATGTGAGTGGCCTATGCGGACACGGAGTCGAGGATTAGGCTTGCATGGTGATACTACAGGCAATGGCCTGCTTCGATCATTCGCGACCTAGAAAAGACACATTCTGATTTACCTATTGTTGCTCTTGTTTATGATGTGGCACTATATGCGGTCCCCTGGTTGTTTCATACATACTTGCAAAACTGATTTTAAAATGATATGTTTTCATTTAAGTATTTCTGATTTCATATACTTAGTACTGTTGTCGACCTCCTTGGCTGCATTCATCTGCGGTAAGGGCAAGCAGTGCTAGATCCACATTCTTAGGATCTCTACGTTGGTGTCGGAGCTCCATCCTTTCGGAGGCTCTACTTTGGGTATGATCTCACATTGTAGATAGTTTTGTCTGATCGGGGTATGGCGGCCTGTCCCGCCATAGTTGTATATTTCCGTAGAGTGCAGTGTAGTCATGTTATGCGATTTCGGATGTAATTGCTAAACCATGTTTATATATATATGCGAAAAGCGACGTTTTCTCACATAAATCGTGTCTTATTTTATAAAGCTGTTTCATGTCTTGTTTTATATTTCCGTGATTACTACGATGTATGACTACTTGGGTGCCCTGAGCGCGATCCACGCCGGAATGGGTCGTGACAATAACTTGGGAAGCAGAAGAGGACATGATGAAGAAGTATCCTCACTTGTTCCCTACACCTACATGTAATTCGATTTCCTACTTGCATACTTTGATTGACGTATATGCGTGTGTGTTATAATGTGGCCATGTGTGGCATATTTGATTGTGTTGGGTATAGTTAAAGGGGACTATGCCGATATCTGTTTAGATTGAGCCAAATATGAACATTTGGGATGAATGTTTCTAAGGGGGGGGGGGGGGGAGAATGTTACACCCCGTAATCCCAAGACATGTATTTGAGAACGTAAGTAAGACTTGAACGTTGGAAGATTGTATAACTATTTTCTTAAGAAAATATTCGGAACCTCGTGAAGGAAAAAGGTTTGTTAGTTGGAATTTGATTCTCAAATTTGGTATTTGGGATTCAAACAATATTCTGAAGTTTTGGATTTTCAAGTCTCGAATTTGGTCATGTAGGGCCCACAGGAAAAAATTATGAATTTGTGGGGCCCACAAGGTTTTGTGATATTTTAGCCAATTATGGATATTTTTGGAATGAAGAAATATTTTGGGCCAACAGGAGGGTGACAGGTGTCACCCCCCACTTGACTTTGACTTGGACTTTGACATTAGATATTTGTTAGAGATGAGGACAAGTGGACTATGGGTCCCACTCCACTTTTCTTGCACACAAAGATATACATCTATATAGAGAGCCTTGGAAGACTTCCAACACTTAAACATATTTTCACACAACACAAGTTCTATATCTCTCTCCCTCTATCTCGATTTTCTCCAAGAAATCAAGAACAATGTTAGTAAATCTTTCAAGTGTTGTTCACATAGACAAGGTGAAGATTTCTAACCAAGTATTAGCCAAGATTAAACACCCCTAATCCCTTAGAACACATTGGGCGAAAATGGGGTCTTGAAAACCCTAACTTGATCTTCAACTTTTGGTGTTAGATCAAGAAGAAGAGTTGGTTACAAGCTTCTAAAGGTCGCATATTGCGGATTGGAACGTAAGGATTTGGAGTGAAGACTATCTCTAAGGATCGACTTTAAACTTGGATTATTTTGGGATATATTGAGGTAAGGATCATTGTCCTCTTATTGTAATGAAAGATTACGTGTTGTAGTATCATATGATTGAACTTGTGAAAAATTAGAATGAAGATTAAAAAGGGCTTTGGATTTATAGATGTGTTGGCCGAAAATGGCCCTAAAATATTGGTATATTATGGATTGTTTATAGAACTGTTTTATATCGTTGTGGGGTAGAATTTTACACGTCTTGAGAACGTGTAATCCTCTTTGGTTGTTTCCTTAAATTGTGCCTTAAAGATGTGGCTTTTTGTTGTTGTATTCGGGCCTTGGAAAATGTGGAAAAGTACGTAGAAACGGGGGAAGTGCAGCCCAAATTTACGTAGAATAATGGGGACCATTATTTGGTATAACATACACTTGAAAGCATGGAATTGATGGAAGTGTTAATTTTCATTATAGGTTGAAGTAATACTCGTGACGTGTTCTACGTAGCACGTGGATTAACCGAAGAGGTGTGTGGAATTTATTCTATCTCCTTTGAGCATGACTTTATAAAAATGAGCGTACGATGAACGTACATGTTTTAAATGAACTCGGATTCCTGGTAGTATATAAGGGAGGTTACTTGATTGAAAGGAGACTTAGAAAAATGCGAAACTGCAGAATTCGGGTTCGGGGCCGCGGCGCCAAGTTGCAGGGCCGTGGCTCCAAAACTTCAGAAGGCCGCAGAAGTTCCGGCGCCGCAACGCCATTGTGCAGTGCCATGACGCTGCCCCTGTTGAAGGGTGCCGAGGATTAGTTAGGGGGCGGGGTGGTGTTTTCGTGCCACGGTATCGACCCTAGATAGTATAAGTGACATGATGTTTAAAGACTAAGTTACTTGAATGAGATAGGTACACTTGACTTGATTTTAAAAGTAGAAGTGTCTTGATACTACAGGTGTTAGTGTCTTGGGATTTTATAAAGGAAATAATGTACGGCGGACGTACATGGTGTTATGGGGTTCAACTCCCCTATATTACATGATGTGATTCCTTTTATAGGAATAGAGGTACATAGTACTTTGGGTTAAATTCCCGAATTTTACACGACATGATAGTGCCTTGAGTCTAATAAAATGATGGTTCATTCATTTGCTTCTAATGAGAGATTACTTAACTTGCATATGTTGTTCATGATAGCCATTAGTGCAAGTGTTATATTATTTATTGCGGGGTCAACCCCCAGGACATTATACATTTTGTGGATTTGCTCTCCACGATGAGAGTATTGCATTTATGCTCATTGCGGGTCCAGAGGACCTATGCGGGTGAAATAGTCCTATGCGGATGAAATAGTCCTATGCGGGGCAAATTGTCCTATGCGGGTCCACTAGACCTATGCGGGTGAAACAGTCCTATGAATAGGATTGCATAATGATACTACGGGCGGGTGGCCCTAAATTAATCATGACCTTCCTATGTTAACACGGTACATATTACTCTCATTTCTCTCATTGTTGATAAGGCACAATTGTACTGTTATTTTGATTATCATACTTGTCTCCTGTTTTATATTTTGTCTGTATGATCTCCTTTACAGTACTTATAGTTTCACATACTTGGTACATCTTTTGTACTGACCCCTTTTCCTCGGGGGGCTGCGTTCATGCCGCAGGGATAGGTACTCAGGTTGGTGATCCGAGAGCTTAGGATCTCCACTCAGCTTTTGTGATAACTCCATTTGTTCTGGAGTTTGATATATAGGTACAGGACTTGTGTTTTGGTGTATGTACATTCAAGGGTACGACGGGGCCCTGTCCCGTCTTAGTACTGCTTAAAACTCTTAGAGGTTTGTAGTCATGTTGTGGGTTGGACTTGTAAAAAAAAAGATGTAGATCTTTTGGATCATGTATATATGTATATAGAGGCGGCCCTATCGACTAGCCTATTTCTTACTTCCTGTTGACGCATGTCTATGAGATTATTTAGCTTCCGTTGGTTGTCTCTGATGTATATGTCACGACCCGACCGGGCGCGGTGCCCTACCCGGCACCTGTTGTATACATCGAGGAGAATAGCGCGGAACATACACAACATAAACACAGTGTAAACAATATAACAACACAGCTGGCGATAAGGCGCTTCCATAATATAAACAAAGTCAAAGTACAACTTTACAACTCGGTTCTTACGACTGACCACATATGAATACAGACCTCAGGAATAACAAGCGTGGCGGGACGGGGCCCGCCATACCCGAATGTACATAATCTACAACATCGGGGAAAGCGTACGAAAAGAAAGTCAAGCCTCCGGAGAATGGAGCTTAGGCGTCGATAAGCGATCCTAAGAGTGTGGATCCGCACCTTACCACTTTCTGTGGCATGAACGCAGCCCAGGAAGAAGTCGTACACAATATGTACTAAGTATGTAAAGCGGAAAATCTGTAATTATAACATAAGTTTAAAAGAAAGTCGGAGACATGTATGATAACAAAATTACGATTACTGCGCCTTACTAACAATGAGAGTAAAAATAGGTGTATACTTACTGAAAAATAGGATTGGAATCCTACTCCGGGACTATTTCACCGCGTAGGTCCGGTGGACTGCGTGAGGTATTCCTCGCGTGGGACTATTTCACCCGCATAAGCCCTACGGACTCGCGTGAGGTATTCCTCGTGATAGGCTGAACCGCGCGTGGGACTATTTCACCCGCATAAGCCCTTACGGACTCGCGTGAGGTATTCCTCGCATCGTGGTTAGCAAATCCACGAAATATACAATGCCACAATCCCGGGAATGACCCATGACGAATAATATATCACTAGCCCAAATCCGGCTATCACACATAACATAAGCTCTATCGGCTTATCATACAATATATAAGCAAGTTAAGAAATCCCTAACTTCTTACTATTCTTGTTCATATACACTCTCATTTTAGTTTACTTAAGGCACTAACATGTCTTTTATAAAAATCCGGGAATTTGACCCAAAGTACTACGTACTTCTATTCTTTTAAAATGACTCATTTCATTATAAAACTTCCAAGATACTAATAACCGTAGTATCAAGTGACAATTTCTTTTCAAGACAAGTCACAATACTTTTAGAAATAAAAATTTGGCTTCTAAATCAAGTGACTCATGTCTTATAAAATCTTAGGCAATTGATGCCTTAAAATCGAATTGCCTTCCATTAAATCAAGTCATTTATCTTTCCATAAAGTCAATATAACCAACTCCCCATAAAGTCGTTATATTCACTTTATACCTTAGTCATGTACAATTTCCTATCCAAGGGACTTATACGTTTTTAAAACGACACAAGTATCACATACTTTAAAATTCTTCAAGTCCCTTATCTTTAACAAGACTTAAGACATCTTTAATATTCCCAAAGAAGTGAGTTAATCTCCTAACTCACCCGACTTGACATTTCATAAAACAAGTAAAGAATGTCAAAGTCTTGTACGTCTACCGTACTATATACGTGAAACTAGTCATGCTCAAAGATAGGAAAAGTTCTACATACCTTGTCGGGTCAAACCACTTGCCAAGTACAAAGTCCCGCCCGTAGTATATCAACCTATAATATTCACAATACGTCTATTAACGCCTTACTTCAAATGTAGAATATTATAAGTGTAAAGTCTCCATTTTCTACGGAAAATCGGACAACACCTCCTTTGTTTTTACTCACTTTGCCACCTTTTTCAAGGCAGAAATACAATAACCAAACAGCCCCAATTGGCTCACAACAATATAGAAGGTAGTTCAATACAAATGAATAACCAAACAGCCCCAATTGGCTCACAACAATATAGAAGGTAGTTCAATACAAATGAATAACCAACTAATACAAACTACAGTCCAAATTCGGCCACCTTGAGTTCAACAAAACCAATTCTTATCCAATTTCCATTTCAATCCATATTGGTAGCATAACATGATATCAAGTCGCATTTGATTATAATAACCATAATCTTTAAGTAAGTAACATGCGATGATTTCTAAAAACGACCAATTAGTAATCCAATTTCCAAGTGGCTTGTATAACATTTCGGATTTAGCTACAAGAAATCCATAATACTTATAACTTCAACCTATCAACTTCATGCTAGCAACAAGTAAAGCTAACAACAACAATAAAATATGTAATCTTGTAACACCTTTAAAAGACAAGATTATACCTTAACGATTCTTAATCCAACTCCAATACGAAGTCTCTCCTTAGTAGTTTAGAGCCTCTCCAAGACACCTCAATCTGCTTGTTGAGACCCTTAGAACAATACCAACAATTTAACCTTCAAATCTCCAAACAAAACCTAGAAGGACCATTAGGTTTTCGTTTTGCGACTAACCCGAAAACAATCTTTTTCCAAGATTTTTCTATTGAGATGTGTTTACAATACACCTAAGACCCTTGGTTTAAAGTGTGGAATCAAATGGACAAGAAACGAAAATTCTTTCTTTTTTTCCTTAGTGAACCCGAGACCCTCCTAATGTGTTCTTCAAATTTTGTGTAAAATTTTCTAAGTGTTAAGTCCTCTCTTGCTACTAGTATAATATAAAGGGTCATGGAGGGTTAATATGCATCCAAATGGTTGGCTTGGATAAACTCTTAGCAAATATCAAGACTTATTGACCATTGACTTAGTCAAGATTGTCAAGCCACAACTTGCAAGACTTTAGTCATCCAAGACTTATGGTAAATGACCATATTGGCCATGCCATTTCGTCGAGCATTGCTAAGGGGTGACACGCGTGTCGCCTCCCATTAAATCCACAACTACGTTTTCCGACAATTTCATAATTAGATAAATTTACAAGTCTCAAATCTTAACACTTGTGAGTTCTTACTTATGTTCTTAAAACATGTCCTGCAATTACTGGTGTAACATTCTTCCCCTTAGAAACATTCGTCCCGAATGTTCTTTCGAGTCACACTTACAATTAGCGACATAGTTTCCTTTCACACCCGACATACCAAAAATGCCACTCATGGCCACATAAAAGCATTTAAGCAAAGAAACACTTCAATTAAAACTCGACAAGTAAGGAAAATGAAATACAGAAGGTATAGGAAATAAGTGAGGATACCTCCTCAACATGTCCTCCTCCGCTTCCCAGTCATCTCCTCTCGGTTATCATTTCTCCACGGGACTTTGTGGAGCTACATCCTTGGTCATGATCGCGACTGGCGATCGAGTATCGCTATGGGACTCTCCTCATACGATAACCCCTCTGTCACCTGAACCTCACTAGTAGGAAAAACTCTCGCTGGATCACCGATACACTTTCGCAACATAGAAACATGGAATACCGGATGTACCGCCTCCAACTCTGATGGCAGATCCAACTCGTAGGCAACATTGCCCACTCTACGAACGATCTGGTAGGGCCCAATGTACCTTGGGCTGAGTTTCCCCTTCTTACCGAATCTCATCACACCCTTCATGGGTGACACCTTTAAGAAGACCCAATTGTCTACCTGAAACTCCAAATGCCGACGCCGATTATCCGCATATGACTTCTTCCGACTCGAAGCCGCTATCATCTCTCTGGATAAGCTTCACCTTATCCACACCTGTACCAAGTCCGCCAACTAATCAGACCTCGCCCACGTCGAATCAACCGATCGACGACCTGCATTTCCGCCCATATAAAGCCTCGTATGACGCCATCTGTATACTGGAATGGTAGCTGTTATTATAAGCAAACTCCACGAGAGGCAAATGATCCTCCCAGCTACCACTGAAATCAATCACGCAGGCTCGCAGCATATCCTCGTTGTCCGGATAGTGCGCTCGCCGCCGTCACACCGAGGATGAAATGTTGTCCGAGACTCACTGTGTCCCTAGACCCTTCGAAAGATCTCCGAAGTTAGGCAGAACCGGGCTCCTATCGTAAATAATCGATCACGGACACGTGCGACCTCACTATCTCTCGGATGTACAACCCGCATAGTCCTCACCAAAACGTCGTCCCGATCGAAGGAAATGGGCTGATTTCGTCACCATCAATAATAACCCAAATGGAGTCGCATTTCCTCCGAGTGCGAGGTAACCACGTAACAAAGTCCATGTTGATCATCTCCCACTTCCAGTCGGAATCTCGATAGCCGCAATAATCCACTGGGCCTCGGTGCTCGACCTTAACTCGCGGCAATTAGGACACTGTGCAACAAAACCGCCACGTCCTCTTCGTGCCGTCCCACCAATACAAACATCGAGGTCATGGTACATCTTGGTCGACCGGATGAATGGAATAACGGCGTTGTGTGCCTCCCGAGAATCTGCGACGAAGTCTGATACATCGGGAACACACAACCGGCCCTCAAATCTCGACATCAGCGCTAACCTCGAATAGACTCTTCTCCTCCCGAAGAGCTGCATCACGATGTCGTACCAACAGGGTCCTCAAATCGTCGCCTCTTCACCTCATCAACGATGGAAGACTCGGCAACCTCGAACCGTACTCTACTATCGTCGGTATCGATCAATCGAACCGAGGCTCGCTAATCGGTGGATCGGCGGACCATGTCTGTCTGCTGTTTGCACCTCGATAGGCTCCCGTCGATCTACGACTCAAGGCATCAAGAACTACGTTGGCTTTCCCGGATGGTAGAGAATATCAACATCATAATCTTTCAAAGACTCTAACCACCGTCTGTCTGGGTTCGACTCCTCTGCTGAAGATATCTTTGGAGGCTCTTGTAGTGCGTATAAATATCCACATGAACCCATACAAATAATGTCTCCAAATCTTGAGGCATGAATAAGCTGCGGCAACTCTAAGTCATGGGTAGGGTAATTCCTCTCATGCTTCCGTAGCGCAGGAAGCATAGGCTATCACCTGCCGTCTTGCATCAAAACACACGGCCCGATACCCGAGGCATCACAATAGATCACGTGCCGTCTAACCCGCCGGGAAGAGTAAGGCGGGGTGTAGTCAACCTCTCCTTCAAAGAAAACCCCGCTCGCAAGCCTCGTCGCTGGAACTTGGCCGCCACGAGTCGACTAGTCAGCGGTCTTTGAAATCGAAGCAAAGCGCTCCACAAACCTACGATAATAACCCGCTAGTCTAAGCTGCGCTGCCTCGGTCGGAGTAGTAGGCCTCGGCGAAGACTTGGCGCCTCGATCTTTGCGTATCCACGCGAACACCATCACCGATAATATCCCCGGGAATGCCACTGAGGCCAACAAAACTCACACTTGGAGAACTTGGCGAATAGCTGCCGGCTCGGAGAATCCCAATCTGATCCCGAGTGATCTGCGTGCTCGCTCTGTCCGTGAATACACCAGATGTCATCAATGAATACAATCACAAATGTATCCAAAAATGGCTTGAACACGGTTCATCAAATCCATAAATACATTTGGAGGCGTTGGTCGCCGAAAGACATAACCACGAACTCATGGTGCCCATCTGGTCCCGAATGCGATCTTTGGGATGTCGCCTCTCGAACTCGAACTCGATGATAACGGACCGCGAGTCTATCTTTGAAAACACCTTGCACCACCTGGCCCGGTCAAACAAATCATCAATCACGGGAGGGTACCTATTCTTAATGGTTACCTTATTCGTGCGTGTAGTCAACACACATACGCTGGCGTCCCATCCTTCTTCTTCACAAACAACACGGCGCTCCCGGGAGATACACTAGGCACGATAAAGCCTTTCTCCGGCCAAATCTTTGGTGGTCCTTGACTCCTCAACTCGGCGAGTGCCATCCTGTATGGCGAAATGGAAATAGGTCGAGTGTCTGGAAACGTGTCAATACAAAACTCGATCTCCCTCTCAGGAGGGATACCCGGAAGATCATCTGGAAACACATCTGGAAACTCCTAACCATCGGCGATGAAGAAGCGGCACCTCGGCCTGCGTATCGAATACGAACGGATGATAGATGTACCCCTTCTGCACCATCTTCCTAGCCTTGAGGTAAGAAATAAACCTACCCCTCGGCGGTGCTGTGTTGCCCCTCCACTCGATAACTAGCTCGCCAGGAAACTGGAACCGAACCAACCTGTTCCTACAGTCAACGTTGGCATAACAAGAAGCCAACCAGTCCATACCCATAATGACATCAAAATCTGTCATCTCCAGCTCTATAAAGTCTGCAGTGCGGCGCGTAAATAAATCGGACAACCTCGGTACACCCGCTCAGCTAACACCGAATCACCCACTGGCGTAGCTACCTCAAACGGCTCTATCGACACCGGCTCTATCCGATTCTACCCGATAAGAGGGGACACATAGGACAAGGTAGAACTGGATCTATCAATGCATAAACATCACGACTGAAATCGATAATGTACACTGACGACGTCGGAAGCCTCACGATCTGGCGGTGGCTAGAGAATATATGCGGTTACGGGGACCGCTAGAATCGAACCACCACCACGACCTCTACCGCGGCTGCACATGCGTGAGTACCACGCCTCGGGCGTAACCACGAAGGAGAAGAAGACCCAAAGCCCGATCCGTCGGTGTCTTTGTACCACCCATCTCGCCTCTGAGCGGACAATCCTCTTCAAGTGGCCCAGCTGGCCACAAGAGTAACAACCTCCTGCAGGAACACGACACTCGCCTGGGAGAGACCTACCGCATCGAGCACACCGAGGTGTGGGTGGTCTCGATCGGCGAGGATCTCGCCTCGCGAAACCCGAAGTCACGGAGCCACGACCTGCTCTGAATGACCCTTGATCAGATCTCCTACCCGAAAACCGTGACGGAGCACTCTGTCTTTGGTGGAAAGTGGACCCGGTCTGCTCGAAAGGCTGCCGCCTCAGCGCCTGAGACCACGATGTCACGGCCTCTTGGGTGGCTGCGTCAATCTGGTCATCCCTCTCTCTATCCTCTATCCACAGTGCATAGGCTGCATCCGGCGATGTCCATCTGGTGAAGAGCCACCCGAAATCTTTGTAATCATATGACGGTCTAGCCCATCACATAACGATGAACTCGAGCCGCCATGCTAGCTACAATCGTATGCGCATGTCGGGCCACCGAGTCAAACTCCAAGCTATACTCCCTGACAGTCCTCCCGTTCTGCCTCAAGGTCAAGAATCTGTCTACCCGGGCTCTCCTCATCTCGGGAGGCAAAAAGTGATCCATGAAAGCCTCTGTAAACTCCTCCCAAACAGCTGGAAGAGCATCATCACCTCTCGAAAGCAACCACGACTCAAACCAGTTCGGTATGATATCGCTCAACCGGTAAGAGGCTAGCGTAACAGACTCTGTCTCTGAAGCCCTAAGGACCTGCATGGTCCGCTGTAGCTGCCGAATGAACTCCTGTGGATCCTCATCAGACCTTGAACCATAAAACTCAGGTGGATGACATCCCAGAAAATCCCTAATCCGCCCATCGGCTCCAGGGTGGGTGCTGCTCTGTCGTATTTGCCGCTACTATCTTGGTCAATAACCGAATCTGCTCCCGTAGTCTCTATACTCGGAAATGGTGAGGCTGGAGGGTGCAGTATTGGAACCTCTGGAGCTCTTTGCTCGGCTCTCTCTAAGCTGCAGCGTGGCTGAACTTGCCGACCGCCTACTACCTAAGGCATAGTGCGTGCTCGAGCAGTGTAACCTCTGAGTACCGCTGAAGCTCTGCCGCTTTGCCTTGCCATACGGGCTCTGGTCGCCTTTCGTGGAGGCATAAGCTGTTTCATAAGAAGAGGTCGAGAGGATTCAACCTAATAAGAGCGACTCTGTCTGCGATCTCGAGAGAAAAGAATGAAACCAATCCTAAATGTCCTGCGACCTCACGATTATAGATGTGGTGCACAACACACCGATAATCAAGACTCTACTGAACACGATGCGTAGACACTTTCAGAGACTAAGCGCTCGATACCACTTTTGTCACGACCAGGCCGGCGCGGCGGTGCCCTACACGGGCACCTGTTGGTATACATCGAGAGAATAGCAATGGAACATACACAACATAAACACGGTGTAAACAATATAACAACACAGGCTGGCCGATAAGGCGCGCCATAATATAAACAAAGTCAAAAGTACAACTTTACAACTCGGTTCTTACATGACCACATATGTGAATACGGACCTCAGGAATAACAAGCGTGGCGGGACAGGGCCGCCATACCACGAATGTACATAATCTACAACATCGTGGAAGAGCGTACCAAAGAAAGTCAAGCCTCCGAGAATGGAGCTTAGGCGTCCGATAAGCGATCCTAAGTGTGGATCCATGACACCTTACCACTTTCTGCGGCGTGAGCGGCCCAGAAGAAGTCGATACCTGATATGTACTAAGTATGTAAATCGGAAAATGCGTAATTACAACATAAGTTTAAAAGAAAGTCGGAGACATGTATGATAACAAAATTACGATGCATTGCCTTACTAACATGAGAGTAAAAATAGGTGTATACTTACAACGAAAAATAGGATTGGAATCCTACTCCTGGGACTATTTCACCCGCATAGGTCCAGTGGGCCTGCGTGAGGTATTCCTCGCATGAGACTATTTCACCCGCATAAGCCCTTACGGACTCGCATGAGGTATTCCTCGCATAGGCTGGACCCGCCCGCATGGGACTATTTCACCGCGTAAGCCTTACGGACTCGCATGAGGTATTCCTCGCATCGTGGTTAGCAAATCCACGGAAATATACAATGCCACAATCCCGGGGAATGACCCCGCAACGAATAATATATCACTAGCCCAAATCCGGCTATCACACATAACATAAACTCTATCGACTTATCATACAATATATAAGCAAGTCAAGAAATCCCCTAACTTCTTACTATTCTTGTTCATATACACTCTCATTTTAGTTTACTTAAGGCACTAACATGTCTTTTATAAAAATCCGGGAATTTGACCCAAAGTACTACGTACTTCTATTCTTTTAAAATGACTCATTTCATTATAAAACTTCCAAGATACTAATAACCGTAGTATCAAGTGACAATTTCTTTTCAAGACAAGTCACAATACTTTTAGAAATAAAAATTTGGCTTCTAAATGAAGTGACTCATGTCTTATAAAACCTTAGGCAATTGATGCCTTAAAATCGAATTGCCTTCCATTAAATCAAGTCATTTATCTTTCCATAAAGTCAATATAACCAACTCCCCATAAAGTCGTTATATTCACTTTATACCTTAGTCATGTACAATTTCCTATCCAAGGGACTTATACGTTTTTAAAACGACACAAGTATCACATACTTTAAAATTCTTCAAGTCCCTTATCTTTAACAAGACTTAAGACATCTTTAATATTCCCAAAGAAGTGAGTTAATCTCCTAACTCACCCGACTTGGCATTTCATAAAACAAGTAAAGAATGTCAAAGTCTTGTACGTCTACCGTACTATATACGTGAAACTAGTCATGCTCAAAGATAGGAAAAGTTCTACATACCTTGTCGGGTCAAACCACTTGCCAAGTACAAAGTCCCGCCCGTAGTATATCAATCTATAATATTCACAATACGTCTATTAACGCCTTACTTCAAATGTAGAATATTATAAGTGTAAAGTCTCCATTTTCTACGGAAAATCGGACAACACCTCCTTTGTTTTTACTCACTTTGCCACCTTTTTCAAGGCCGAAATACAATAACCAAACAGCCCTAATTGGCTCACAACAATATAGAAGGTAGTTCAATACAAATGAATAACCAAACAGCCCCAATTGGCTCACAACAATATAGAAGGTAGTTCAATACAAATGAATAACCAACTAATACAAACTACAGTCCAAATTCGGCCACCTTGAGTTCAACAAAACCAATTCTTATCCAATTTCCATTTCAATCCATATTGGTAGCATAACATGATATCAAGTCGCATTTGATTATAATAACCATAATCTTTAAGTAAGTAACATGCGACGATTTCTAAAAACGACCAATTAGTAATCCAATTTCCAAGTGGCTTGTATAACATTTCAGATTTAGCTACAAGAAATCCATAATACTTATAACTTCAACCTATCAACTTCATGCTAGCAACAAGTAAAGCTAACAACAACAATAAAATATGTAATCTTGTAACACCTTTAAAAGACAAGATTATACCTTAACGATTCTTAATCCAACTCCAATCCGAAGTCGCTCCTTAGTAGTTTAGAGCCTCTCCAAGACACCTCAATCCGCTTGTTGAGACCCTTAGAACAATACCAACAATTTAACCTTCAATTCTCCAAACAAAACCTAGAAGGACCATTAGGTTTTCGTTTTGCGACTAACCCGAAAACAATCTTTTTCCAAGATTTTTCTATTGAGATGTGTTTACAATACACCTAAGACCCTTGGTTTAAAGTGTGGAATCAAATGGATAAGAAACGAAAATTCTTTCTTTTTTTCCTTAGTGAACCCGAGACCCTCCTAATGTGTTCTTCAAATTTTGTGTAAAATTTTCTAAGTGTTAAGTCCTCTCTTGCTACTAGTATAATATAAAGGGTCATGGAGGGTTAAGATGCATCCAAATGGTTGGCTTGGATAAACTCTTAGCAAATATCAAGACTTATTGACCTTTGACTTAGTCAAGATTGTCAAGCCACAACTTGCAAGACTTTAGTCATCCAAGACTTATGGTAAATGACCATATTGGCCATGCCATTTCGTCCAAGGCATTGCTAAGGGGGGGTGACACGTGTCGCCCTCCCATTCGTCACAACACTTACGTTTTCCGACAATTTCATAATTCCGATAAATTTACAAGTCTCAAATCTTAACACTTGTGAGTTCTTACTTATGTTCTTAAAACATGTCCTGCAATTACGGGGTGTAACAGTATACCTATAGGGGTGCCCAGGTAGGGCACCAGTCGCGGGCCCGGGGTCGGGTCGTGACAAATACAATAAGCTTAAAGCCTAACAAGAGTTGTGACAACCACAACAAGATTGATAATCTTGGTCTTCGTTCTTGAATGCGTCTTTGAGTTTTGGATCATCTTCGTTGGAACTGCAGCAAGCCCCTTGATCTTTATAACTTGAAACCAAAAGATACTAAATCTGGTAGTGTTACAAGGGCACTGCTGAGTCGAGTGATATTCACTCTGTTCTTAAGACATTATTGCCCCATATATATTCTTTTACAATATGGGCAACTGTCTCCCAAGATAAAACAACAACTAAACAAATGAGCAAAGGAAACTCAAGTGTTTCTCAAGAAGAACCTTTGAGTGTGTGAAAGTATGCTAGAGAGGAAGAAGTTCAGAAAAATCTGAACTATACAAGTATATGGTGTGTTCTACAATTGAGCCTAAGGCCTCAATTTATAGTATGTGTAAGATGACCTCTCATATAGCCAACTAGTGGCAATCAATGACCATGTAATGACACTTATTGAGAGGTGTTATTCAGCCAAATGATGGCTGAATTCAAGTGCCAAGTAATGGAGGTTAATGCTCCAAAACCAGCCCAAAAGTCAAAAAAATTCCATCTTCCGTCGACCACACTACCTACGAAGTGCCGTGGCGTCGCAGCTCCAGCGACCAAAACCAATATTAGCACTGCGGCGCTCCGACGCTATAGCTCCGATGGTTCTGCTCCGCGGCGATTTCCAACTCGTTTCATATTTGACACGTCGTATACTTCTTCCTTCATTTACCAACGTGGAATACATGTCATTTAACCAATTACCATCCATCATTCTATGTCTCAAACATTTACTCGTGTACCAATATCTCTTTCACTAATGAAATTTACGATACTTGGCACTACGTGTGCACGTGTGTGGAAACTGTGTTTCCGACGTGTACGATCCCAATTATTTGAGTCATAAATAATGTATTAAACTTAATTCCACATTAGTAAAATTCCAACAAAGGTCTCTTTGGAGTTTTTAATAGTCTATCCAAGATGTTGATCGATGCGACAAATAAGTAGGCTTGGATTACGTCCAACACTAAGGTGATTGGATGGATGGTTAGCTCTGTGTCGAACGACATTGTTGTAGGGTTTCAGATGTATGAGACGACGACTGAGAGTTGTCTTATGTGCTCCGGCTTCATTGTCAAAGAAGTCAAGAGATAACCTTTGAACTGGAATGAAACCTTGTTGCCTTTGACCAAGGTGACAAGGATGTTGGTAGCTACTACGTCGGTTTCATGGCGTTGTGGTCAGAGAAAGATCACATTGTTCCTTCTACTCTTTCTGTCGCGGCATTGAAGGAGATGGTGAACGACAACAATCCAGGGTGGTCAGATTTCTTATGATGTTGAGACCTAAATTTGATCATGTCTGTTCTAATATATTGAATCGAGAATATCTGTTAGATATAGATACAGTAGTAGTTGTTGTCTTGCAAGAAGAAATCTGGTTTTTATCCTATATGGTGTTATCTGCAGCTCCTCCGATAGCTACTCCTGCTACTGGATCAAATTATCGGCCTACTTCACGCTCTGTTCTGTCTGGTAAATAAATCCATTGTTATGGTTTTCAGTGCTTTGGACATATTGCATTTCGGTTCCCTAAGAAACAATCAGGCCAAATAACATATGGCAACTATTATCGTGAAGTGGGTCATCTGCTGGACGATTGCCTAACCTAGTGTTGAATATAGTCTTCAATCGTGAACTTGTTTGGAATAAGAAGGAAAAGTGATCGACTGAGCGTCAGGGCACTATCAAGCGCCCTGGCGCCAAAACTCATGCAGGCTCTGATAGAAGTTGAGTGTCGCGGCACCCAGACGCAGCGTCGCAGGTCCTATAACGAAAATTTCCAGAAACTCGAGTTTTTCAACTGAAACGATGCATCTCTTCATTTAGGGTCATGACCATTAATGAAAGGTTGCATTTGGTCAGTTTTGGTTCTATATAAGGCACAATGATCACTTGTTAGAAGGATAAGAAATCTATCTCTTCCAATAAAGAAAACCTTCTTTCTTCCAAGCAATTTATGTTCATGAAGAACAAGTAATTGCTGAAAACTTCGTTCTTAAGATTAGGGAATCCTGTGGGTAAATTAGCAAGTTAATCCCATAAGCATTATAGTGGGGCTAATATTATCCTAAGGACATAGATTTATCTCGTCCTAATCTAGTTTTTGTAATTCATTCCTTTCTCATTATACAGTTTTTCCAACAATCTTAGGATAATATCATGGAAAACACTATGAAGATGTTTGGTAATGATACGGTTAAACTAGATCTCTTTGATGGAACTAATTTCCTACGATGGAAGGAGAAGATGTCGTTCCTACTCACTACTTTGAAAATCTTCTATATTCTGGATCCGAATTTGGGGACATTGGCAGAACCAACAGACAATGATACTGAAGAAAGGATCGCAGAACGCAAGAAGCATGTTGAAGATGAAATGTTGTGCAGAGGGTTTACTCGGAATTCCCTCTCTGATCGTTTGTATGATCTATACACTCCAATTCAGTCTGCAAAGGAAATGTGAAAGGCTCCGAGTTCAAGTATGATGCGGAAAAACAAGGGGCAGATAAGTTGTTACTTTTAAGTTCTTTGAATTTTCCATGGTTGATGGAACTTCTATACTTGATCAAGTGCATGAATTTCTGATATTGATTTCTAAGAAGTTGTTGCACACTTCTGAGGAGTTCACTTTAGAACAGATTCAGAAACACTTACGAATTGAAGAGGAAACTCGAAATCATGAGAAGGTTTTGAATGATGCTTCTAGCTCTAAAGTGAATTATGTTACTCAGAAGAATCTAAAGGAACAGAAAGTGTGATACTCCAATTCACTTCTGGAAAGAAAGTGATTTTGACTGGTGTACTACATGTAATTAGGAAGAATTTGGTCTCTAGTTTTGTGCTGTGTAAGAAAGGACTCAAAGTTGTAATAGAGTCCGATAGGATTATTCTGTCAAAGGCTGGTGCTTTTGTTGGAAAGGGTTATGTATTTGATGTTATGTTTAAACTAAGTATCAATAAAGATGAAAATTCTAATTATTCTTGTGTGCAATCTTTTGATTTAAGCTTTAATATATAATGTACAACTTTTAATCTTTGGCATAATCGTTTGGGACATGTTAACTATCAAACTATGAAACTTATGTGCAGAAACATAATCATTTCTTATAGCAATGAGCATAAAGAAAAATGTGAAGTTTGTGTCCAAGCGAAAATGAAAAGAAAACATTTTCCAAAGGTTGATAGACAATCTGAAATCTTAGAACTTGTACATTCTGATATTTGTAAGTTAAATGGTGTTTTAACTAGGGGTGGGAGTAGATACTTTATGTTATACCCCGTATTTCCAGAGTATGTACGTGAGGGCGTACGTATAAAAGTTTAAGCCTTAAGATTAGGCAAGGACCGAAAATTTTGTGCACAACACACGAAAAGAATCGTTTTCCGACGAAACGTTTTACAAACTTTGCGAAGGGAAAATTCTGGCAATATCTTTTATTATTTTTGCGGATTTTTCCGAGAGATGGAATATTTTGGACCAACGAGAGGGTGACAAGTGTCACCCTCAAGTGGCGGATTGCTTGGACGAATTGGCAACGTTTTCTTGCCCAATTTTTAGTCAAGGAGTTGGTAGGATATTTTGTAGATATTTGTGTAGTAGATGAGCAAGTGGGACCCACACACACTTGTCCAAATCTTGACCTTACACTTGCCTACCACTTGTCTTAATCTTGGCCATTGGTTGGCCTATAAATACCCCCCTTAGTTGATGAACTTCTTCATCCACACTTAGACATTTTCCAAGTCTTGAAACCCCTCTCCCCCCTTTGAAAGTTCTCGTCCACAACACCCCCCTCCCCCTTGAGAGGCCTTTTGGCCGAGGGGTATCCCCCCTCTCCTAGTAGTGCTAGCCGAGACACACACCCCCCTACCTTGAGTTGTCTCGTAAAATACTACCCCCCTCCCTTGGTAGAAATACTCTCCAAGTATTGTTACTATTCCAAAATACCTTGGCCCAAATACCTTGTAGTATTCCAAGGTTACACCTATACTAAAAGCCCAGAAATACTATTATACTTCCCTTCAGTCACTAAACGAAACCCTAATGAAAATCTCCATAGTTGGTTGGAGTATTAAGAAGAAGTTGCGTAGAACTTCTAAGGGTTGTTTGGAGCGGGTTGGAGCACCCGGAGTAGGAGCTAAACGTTGCTCAGGATCGACATTAAACTTGGATAATTTTGGGCTTATCGAGGTAAATACTCTTGACCTTCTATTGTAATTGGAAATTACATACTGTAGTTGTATAAATGAATATAAGATTCATAGAAGAGAATTGAACTGTAATAGAAGGATATTACAGAGAAGACTTGAACTGAAATCACATCAGAAGAATATTAAAGAAGAAGATTAAAACTGTACTTACATAGGACTGTATTTACAGTAGACTTGTATAACATTTATAGGTTGAATGTTCTGCGAGTAGCATGTACTACTTGAATGGTGGACAAGGCTAGCCGGGTTATAGCCGTGGAGCGTTTTGCTAATAGTCGATAATCGTCGCGAGGTATGTGATTCTTCATATCCTCTTGAGCATGATATTTTAAAAGAATATATATATAGTACGGTAGACGTACGTGTGTTAACTGAACGTAGTTTTACGGCAATGTCTTTTGACTTAAGCCTGAATAATAAGAATCTTGAAGTATTTCAAAAGAGTTACGAAACCTTTTTGAAAGAAGAGTAATACTGGTTTTAAAAGCTTAAGAGTTATACTAGCTTTATGGGAAGTTAGGTATAACGACTTAAGAGTGATAAAAAGAATGGTTTATTAATTTTAGAAGTTAAGAGACTTGATCTTAAAAGATAAGAGACTTGACTTAAATAAATATTAATATGAATTTTGTGAAACCTCATTCGTGAGTAATGAGTACTTGGTTTTTAAAAGGAATAATGTTTTACTGATTTCGGAAATCAGAATAAGTATCGAACAAACCACTGCAGCGTTAATAAAGGGAAATGTTTTGACTAATTAAGTATTATTAAAACCAGTAGAAACCTCCATCTGCATAGAAGCTAAGATGAGACAAAATGATATTACATTTCCTAGATCATGGCTGCTTAAATAAGATTGATTATGAACAAGAATAACCTACTCACATATAAGGCATATGTTTCTCAAATTGTTTTAAAGGAGAATTATATCATTAAGTGATTAAAACTATGAACTACGAAACCTTTCGAAAATGAGAAACTTGATCATTTGAAATTAGGCAAACTTGAACGTTTGGAAAATAATGTTGTTACTTGATTTTACAAAGGGAAGTGTTTTGGTTTACTTAAAAAGATAGTCACTCTATTTTTATACTACGGGTATTGTGTGACTTTTGTGAAAGAAACGGATCTTTTAAAGAGTTAATGTATGAAGTACTTTGGGGATAAATTCCCGAACTTGTTAACATAAAGTAGAAAGTACCTTGTGTGAAGAAATTGATTGTATTGGTCTGTGATAGCCTTGTAATACTTTCTTGTTGATTTGATAAGTAAACATGTTAGGATGCTACGTGTGTTAGTATCTTGTGATATTCTTGTTGTGCTTACGTTGTTAAACTTTAAGCCCGTTGTACTGTTATTATATCACATACCCCCTTGACTTGTTATACCGAGGGCTTGCCATCCTTGATGCGGGTCTATACGGCCTATGCGGTCTATGTGACTATGCGGAGCAACGGTATGCTCCAGGATTGATCATTCCGGGTGTTTTATCCCGATGCGGGGGATGCCCTATGCGGTCTGTGTGACTATGCGGTCTATTGAGACTATGCGGTGCGGAGTCGGGAGGGTGCCGGGTTAGCTACCCCGACGCGGGTCTATACGATCTATGCAGTCTATGTGTGACCTATGCGGGTGCGGAAGTCGAGAGTAGGCACGCATAATGATACTATGGGCGATTGGCCTTGCTTCGATCATTAGCGGCCTAGAAAAGACCAGTTACAGTATATCCATTTCGCTCTTGTTTATGTTGTGGGCGTGAGACCCATAGTTATATTTGAGTGATGGCTTTAAGGGCGTGAGTCCCTGACTTGACATGATCGCTATTTATCAGGAATCGTAGTTTGGTTATCATACATGTCTCCCGCTTTATATAGACTACTATGATTTCATTTACGATTTTCGCCACATACTTGGTACTGTTATCGACCTCCTTCGGCCGCGTTCATGCCGCAGGTAGAGGTACATCGATCGTTGATCCTCGCCATAGGTCGCCAAAGATTTGGGAAGCTCCGCTTTTCCGAGGCTTATCGATGGTATAGTCCGTCGTAGTAGGTACTTACATTCGAGGTATGGCGGGCCCCGTCCCCGCCATTGTTGTCGTATCATTCTTAAAGGTCTGTAGTACTGTTGTGGGCAGAGTTTGTAAAAGGGATGTAACTGTTCGGATTCATGTTTTTTTATATATATATGCCGAAGGGCAATCTTTCTCAGTTAAACTGTTTTCTCATTCATATTATATTATGTCATGTTTTATATTCCGCTGATTACTCTGATGTTGTATCACTAGGGTGCCCGGGGTAAGGCACCAGTCACGGGCCCGGGTTCGGGCCGTGACACTTTATTACTTTCATTGATGATTGTTCTAAATTTACGTATGTCTATTTAATAAAATCAAAAGATCAAACCTATGACATGTTTGAAGTTTACAAATTTATGGTAGAAACACAAAAAGACAAGAAACTGAAAATCTTAAGAAGTGATAGGGGTGGAGAATATTTCCCTACTGAATTTACTTTATTTTGTGAAGATAATGACATCGTTCATCGAGTTAGTGCATCCTATAGACCTCAACAAAATGGGGTGGCAGAAAGGAAAATGGAGTTCTAGTTGATATGGTGAATGCCATGATTGTTAACTCAAATTTACCTATGAACTTATGGGGTGAAGCTTTACTAACTGCATGTCATGTACATAATAGAATTCCTTCAAAGAAGATGAATTTGTCTCCATATGAAATTTGGAAAGGAAGAAAACTTAATATTAGTTATTTTAGAGTTTGGGGGTGCTTAGTGTTACACCCCGTAATTCCAGGACATGTATATAAGAACGTACGTAAGAAATCGGGACGTTAAGATTTGAGACTTGTAGAATTTCTCGGAATTATGGAAATGTCGGGAAATGAAATATTACGACGAATGGGAGGGCGACACGTGTCACCCCCCTTTACATGGTCTTGGTCGAGAAATGGACCAAGGTTAAGTGGTCTAATGACCAAGATTAAGTAGTCTAATGTGGATGATAAAAGCTTGAGAAAATTGACCAAGTCAACTAGTCAAGTTGACCCTTGATATTTTAATTTCTTCATCCAAGACCACACAAGTGTTTTAATCTTGACCCTCCATTTAATTATATATACACCCTTGTAGCAAGACAAGTCTCAAAACTTGGAGAAAAATCAAGAAAACTTGTGTGCACTATAGTGAGCTCTCGGCTAAGCTCTTGAAGAAGAAGAAAAAATTTCGTTTGTTGTTCATAATTCACAATACTTAAACCCAAGGTTCCTAGGGTTATTATAAGGATATCTCAATACAAAGATCCCGGAAAAGCTACGTTTTTACATTAGTCGCAAGATGAAAATCTAAGTTGTTTTCATAAGTTTTGTTTGGAAATTGAAGGGAAGTTGTTTATGAACTTCTAAGGGCTTCAAATAGCGGATTGGAGCGTGAAGGAAAGGAGCTAAGTTGCTAAGGAGCGACTTTGGATCTTGAAGTTATATTAGGGCTTGTCAAGGTAACAATCTTGTCTTCTTAGTGATTAAAGATTACATGTTGTTGTAGTTATATACATAAACAAGAATGATATATATATAATGAAGATTGATAGGTGTTATGGAATATTTGGAAGCAAAAATCCTAAACTTGCATGTTTAACCCTTAAGATTGTAATTCAATTTGGTCGATAGTTATAATCGTCGCATATTATATAAAGGAAGGATTATAGTTGTTAAAATTGGTTGCGACTATATAACATGTTGGGACGACAATATGGATTGAAAAGGAATTGGAAAGGACTATATGTTGTTGCACCTATTAGCTGAGAATGGCATTGTCTATTGAACTACTTGGTATTAATTGTGGGGCAGAATTTTACATGTCCTGTAAGGCGTGTAATCCCCTTTGATTGGTTGATGTTGAGTCTTAAATATGGCATATTGGTTATTGATTTCGAGCCTTGAAAAAGGTGGAAAAGTATGTAGAAACAAAGGAAGTGCTGCCCAATTTTCCGTAGAACAAGTGACTTTACACTTAGAATATTCTACGTTTGAAGCTAGAAGTTAATAGACGTATTATGGTCATTATAGGTTGACATACTACGTAAGTCATATTGGACTTAGCAAGTGGATTGAACCGAAGAGGTATGTAGAACTTTCCCTATCTCTTGAGCATGAGTTTTATAAATGTATAAGTACGGTAGATGTACGCGTTTTAAAGGAATTCGGTTTTGTTTTGATATCATTGACTTGATATAAGAATGCCTAAGTTTGGTGGAGTTAGAGAATTAACTCACTTGATTTTAAAGGATGAAAATGCCTTAATTTTCTAAAGCATAAAGTTGTTATAACGGCTTTATGAGAAGTTGGTTATAACGGCTTTATGGGAAGTTAAAATAATGGTTTACTTGATCGATTTCAAAAGAGGATCAAAGACTTGATATAAAGAAGGGTAACTTGTTTAAAGGTATAAGTTACTTAAATTTTCGAAAATGGAAGAATTGATTTCAAAGCCTTGAAATGAATTTCTAAAGGCGTAGTAACTTGATATGGAAAGTAGATATGCCTTGATACAACAGGTGTTAGTATCTTCGGGTTTTTATATGAAAAAAAATCATTTTAAAAGGATAGAAGTACGTAGTACTTTGGGGTTAAATTCCCGGATTTTTCATGATATGTTAGTGCCTTAAGTTAAATAAAATGAGATTGCATGCTTATTAAGTCTAATAAGAAGTTGAGGGATTTCTTAACTTACTTATGTTATTTATGGTAACTGGTTGTGCTTGTGTTATATTATTCTTCACGAGGTCATTCCCCGGGCATGTTGCATATTTCGTGGATTTGCTCCCCACGATGCGAGGAAGTTACCTCATGCGAGTCCGTATGGCTCATGCGGGTGAAATAGTCCCATGCGGGGCGGACCAGTCATATGCGAGAAAATTACCTCATGCGGGTCCACACGGCCTATGCGGGTGAAATAGTCTCAGGAGTAGGATTGCATGATAATACTACAGGCGGATGGTCCTAGGTTAATCACAGGTTTCCTATTTTAAGAACCGGAAATGTTTATTTTGTTACTCTCATTGTTAGTAAGGCAGATTATACTGTTAATTTGATTATCATAGATGTCTCCAGCTTTATTTTAGACTTATGATGTAAATTACAGTGTTTCCAGTTTTACATACTTGGTACATATTTTGTACCGACTTTCTTCCTGGGGTTGCGTTCATGCCGCAGGTAGGGGTAAGCAGGTTGTGGATCCTCACTCTTAGGATCACTGATCAGTTGTCAGAAGCTCCATTTCTCCGGATGCTAGTATTTTGGTACGGTTTCCCTGATGTTGTAGATTTATGTACATTCAGGGGTACGGCGGGGCCCTGTCCCACCACAGTTGTTATGTCAAAATTCTTAGAGGTCTGTAGTCATATCTTGTGGGTTAGTTTGTAAAAGAAAGGATGTAACTGCTTTCAGTTATGTAATTATATATCCAGGAAGGTAGCCTTATAAGCTAACCTGTTGTTTATTCATTATTGATTTTTTTTTTATTATTATTAAGAGTTGTATGTATGTTCATTGATTTTCTACGATGTATCTTGGTGGGTGCCTGTGTAGGGCACCGATCATGTCAGGCCTGGTCGTGACACTTAGCTTATTATAAGGTTTCAGATCCTAAGAAAATAAAATTAGGTCCAAGAGCTTTGAAAAGTGTTTTTGTGGGATATGCAGAAAATTCAAAAGCATATAGGCTTCTGGATTTAGATTCAAATGTTATTGTGGAATCTCGAGATGTAGAGTTCTTTGAAAATAAATTTCGAAGTAACTCCAACAGGAGTAATGAGTCTTTGCATATACCACAAACAAAAATAAGTTCTAATTCTTACTCTAACATGATAGGTTAAATTCTAATGCTTCTAGTGAACTTAGAAGGAGTGTAAGGTTAGAAAGGAGAAGAATTTGGGTTCAGATTTCTTAAATTCTCAAGAAACTCCCTTTTTTGTGGAAGGAAACAGAGAAGTTGTTACCAATAAAATCCCAATTGTTCTCAATGTTGAGAATGAAAGTGATGATCCAAAAACATTTCAAGAAACAATGACATCTAGAAATTCAGCTTTTTGGAAAGAGGCAGTAAACGATGAGATGAGGTCTTTAATGGCTAATAAAACTTGGGTCTTGTCAGGCTTGCCTCCTGGTTCCAAAGCTATTAGATGCAAGTGGGTTTTTAGGGTAAAAAGGAATGTGGATGATGAATCAATTAAAATTTTCAAAGTTAGGCTTGTTGGTCAAGGATTTAGCCAAAGGGAAGGAGTAGATTATTTTGATACTTATGTTCATGTGGCTAGAATTGCATCTATTAGAATGTTGATAGCTTTAGCCTCTTTGCATGATTTATTCATCAAATGGATGTAAAAATTGCTTTTCTAAATGATGATTTAGATGAAGAGGTGTACATGAAACAACCTGAAGGTTTTGTCCTTCCTGGTTATGAACATAAAGTTTGTAAGCTAGTTAAATCATTTTATGGTTTAAAACAAACTTCAAAGCAATGGCATGGAAAATTTAATTATGTTGTTTTGTCTAATGGTTTTATACATAACTCTGCTGACATGTATATTTATTCTAAGTTTACAAAAGATTATGGTGTAATCTTGTGCCTTTATGTAGATGATATGTTAATTTTTGGAACTAACATAAATGACATAAATGAAGTCAAAGCTTATTTAAGTTCTTATTTCAAGATGAAGGACTTAAATGAAGTTGATACTATATTGGGTATCAAAGTTAAAAGAAATAGTGGGGGTTATTCTTTAAGTCAGTCTCATTATATTGAGAAGATGCTTAAGAATTTGAGCATTTGAACTTCAAAGAAGCTAACACTCCATATGACACATCATGCAAACTTAGTGTGAACAGTGGAAGATATGTGGCTCAGCTAGAGTATGCTAGTGCGGTAGGTAGTTTGATGTATGCTACATATTGTACTATGCCTGATATTGCATTTGCAGTTTGCAAACTTTCTAGATTTACTAGTAATCAGGGTACAGAACATTGGCAAGCAATTGGAAGAATTTTTGGTTATTTGAAAAGAACCAAAAGTTATGCTTTGCATTATGGAAATTTTCCAGCTGTACTTGGGGGATATACATATGCTAGTTGGATATCTAGTGATGGAGATAATAAATCCACAAGTGGTTGGATTTTTATGCTCGGTGGTGGTGTTGTTTCTTGGACCTCAAAGAAACAGACATGTATCACACATTCTACCATGTAAGCTGAATTTGTGGCTTTGGGGGCAGCAGACAAAGAAGCAAAATGACTGAGAAAATATGTTATTGGATATAAAGTTGTGACCACAACCGATGCCAGCCATTTCTTTGCACTGTGATAGTGAGGCAACTCTGTCTAGAGGTTATAATAAGATTTATAATGGTAAGTCTTGACACATCAGTTTGAGACATGCGTATGTGAGACAGTTAATATCCGACGGGATTGTAACTGTGATTTACGTAAGGTCTTGTAACAATTTGGTAGATCCTTTTACTAAAGGACTTCCAAGAGAAATGATTTATGGAACAATTCGAGAAATGGTCTTGCGACCCATTTTATTAATCAGCAACAATGGAAACCCAACTTTTTTCCTATGAATACCCATAGTTAAAAGGTTCAATGTGGTAATAATAAATTATTGATGACTGATTAGGTCATACTAGTGTAACTATTGTTCTAGTGTATGTTTGTAGGGTGAGTAATATACTCTTAATGAAATTCATGAAGAATTTCACCTATATAGACATAAGAAGTGGTGTCGCTTCTAAACAAAAGTTTTGGGTCTAACTTTTATAAATGTCTATGAAACCAGGTGGAGCACATGATCATAATAGTGCTACCTCGATATGAACATGGAAAAGAATAATTGTGTGTTCAGTCTTTCGATTCTAGCATAAGGAATTTTGGCTCAAACGCTTTAAGTCGCCATTAATTTCGTTAGAATTTTGAAGAACTGTGACTAAGTGAAAGTTCAAATCGCAAGATACTTTTTCATCTAAGCACTTTTGTTAAATTGAAGACTAAGTGGGGAATTGTTGAATATAGTCTTCAATTGTGAACTTATTTGGAATAAGAAGGAAAAGTGATCGACGAAAAAATTCTGAAAAATATTGGCTGAACGCCAGGGCGCTTGATAGCGTCGTGACGCCAAAACTCATGAGGGCTCTGACAGAAGTTGAGCGTCGCGGCACCTGTAACGGGAATATCCAGAAACTCCAGTTTTTGAACTGAAACGATGCATCTCTTCATTTAGTGTCATGACCATTAATGAAAGGTTGCATCTGGTCGGTTTTGGTGCTATATAAGGCACAATGATCACTTGTTAGAAGGATAAGCAATCTATCTCTTCCAATAAAGAAAATCTTCTTTCTTCCAAGCAATTCATGTTCATGAAGAACAAGTAATTGCTGAAAACTTCGTTCTTAAGATTAGGAAATCCCGGGGATAAATTAGCAAGTTAATCCCATCAGCATTATAGTGGGACTAATATTATCCCGAGGACAGAGATTTATTTCGTCCTAATCTAGTTTTTGTAGTTCATTCATTTTCTATTATACAGATTTTCTAACACCTAGCCCGCTAGGCGATTTCCGACCCGACACAAAGCTTTGGAGACAGAGGTGGTTAAGCAAACATTTGTTGCTCCCTTTTCTTTTGATATGACATGCATGACTGATCTTGTGGAGAAAGTAGTTTCCTACATCGGCACAAGGTAAAAATAATTTAGTTATACCTTCTAAATATTGACATATAGATAGTGGTGCTGGTAATCATATGATGGGTGATGCTTCATAATTATCTAATATTTCTCCATTACAATCGTCTATAGGGGTTGTTACTACTAATGGTCATGTTTTACCTGCGCCTAGTTCTGGTTCAGTTGCTTTACATTCAGATGTCCTCTTTGTTTTGAATTTGAATCTAATATTGTTTCGGTTGGACAGTTAGTAGACCAAAATTGTATTGTTCTATTCTCACGATCTGGTTTGTATTATTCTAAGTGTGACAACGAGATGGATCGCAGCAAGCAGGTGTAAGGTGGGATGCTTATTTTTCATCGGATCGGTTGGTAATAAGAAGTTTACATGTTTTATTTCGGCTTCAATGAATAAAGTTTCTCGTTCAAATAAATTTGTTGCCCTGTGGCATAATAGGTTGTTTCATCCTCATTTTTTCAGTCTAGCTTTTATGCTCAAGTCTTGTTTCTTGCCGGATACACAAGCTCTTGATGATGTTTCTAGTTTGTTGCGTGAAAGTTGTGCCTCTTCCAAAAGTCACAAGCTATCTTTTCCTACTAGTAGTACTACATATGCTGCACCTTTTGATTTAGTTCATAGCGATATATGGGGACCTCCCCTGTATTGTCAAGACTTGGTTATAAGTATTTTCTTTTACTTAATGATCATGCTTCACGATTTACATGAGTTTTATTTATTAGAAACACAAGAAACATTCCTATGATTATTAGGAATTGTATTTCATTTATTCATATGAAATTTGAAAAGACTGTTAAGATTTTTCAATCAGATTCGGGTGGAGAATTTATTTCTAAATCTTGCTCAATTTCTTTAAAAATAAATTAAGTTCGTCTCAACGGGCTTGCCCACATACACCGGAACATAATGGGGTTCTGCAACATAATTTGGAAACAACATTGCTCGGTTGGATGCTTCTTCTTGTCCTTTTCAATTTTGGGTTGAGGTTGGTCAAACGATGGTTTACTTGATTAATAGACAACCTTCTCCTGTTACTAAGAATGTTTCTCCCTATCGATATATATATGGCACTGATCCAGATCTTTCAAAGTTAAAGGTGTTTGGTTGTGCTTGCTATGTATTGCTATCATCGCATGAGCGTCATAAGTATCAAGTATGGTAGTTCCGTGTGTGTTTCTTGGGTATAATGATATACAAAATGGCTACTTATGTTATGATCAATCTCGTCGTTTGCTACGAGTGTCCCGCCATATCATTTTTTGAAACTATTTTTCTCTTCCAGAATTTGAAAACAATTTCAAATAAGAATACTACTGACAAGTTTGTGGTTTTGCCTATGGTGGATGACAAAATTGATGGTACTAATGGTCCTCAACCAATTGTCTTTGTTGATGAGAATACTGGTAATTCATCTAGGCCACCTTCTAGTCCTAGCTCTTCACACTCTCCCGAACCGGCCTTGTTAGAGCTCAGTTTTACTTTCGTGGAATCATTATTAGAAGCTTTGCCTAGTCCCCCACCTCGGCGACCTTCTACTGCCCTAGTTCACTATGGCTATTCTCCGTCGATATGGCAAGTCTTACACATATCCTATTCTTCAATCATTTTTGGTTTCTACTCAGGTTCTAACTTTGTATGCTAAGGCCTCTTTAGACACCAATTGGCAGCAGGATATGGCTGTCAAAATTGAGGTTTTGGAAGAAAATCATACTTGGAGTTTCGTAGATAAACATGTACAGTTATCGATAGTTGATGGGTGTACTCAGTTAAGAATACTGTTGATGGAAAGATTGATCATTATAAAGCATGGTTGGTTGCTCAAGGGTACAAACAAGAATACAACATTGATTATGAGGAGACGTTCGCTCTGGTCACAAAGATGACGACAATACGTATTTTGTTAGCTCTTGTCGTTGCTCTCTTTTGGCATCTTCATCAGATGGATGTCAAGAATGCATTTCTTCATGGTGATTTGGATGAAGTTATGCATCTCAAACCACCTTCGGACATGCTATCCCTCGTCCTAACCTTGTTTGTCATATTCGGAAGTATCTTTATGGGCTCAAACAAGCTCCACGAGCTTAGTTTGATAAGTTTTGTTCTACAATATGTTCGGTTGGATTCTATTAGAGTTCGTCTGATCATTCATTTTTCCTTCGTCATTCAGTTGAAGGCATTACTATATTTCTCTTATATGTAGGTGACATTATTATTACAAGAGATGATATTGATGGTGTTACTCAGCTACAATCATTTCTTCATGATTCATTTAAGAAGAAGGATTTAGGTCCTCTCACACACTTTATGGGTTTGGAGGTTAGATATACCTCTTCTGGTATTACGTTGGGTCAATAGAAGTATGTGTATGAGGTAGTTTCTTTGTGTGGTTTGACTGATACAAAGACAATTCTTACGCTAATGAATGTTAACACCAAGTATAGTAGAGATGATGTGAGCGTTTTCCCGATCACACACTTTATAAAAGGTTGGTTGGTTCACTTGTGTACTTTACTATGACTAGGCCAGATATCCCTTATGCAGTTCAGGCATTGAGTCAATTTGTTTCATGCCCTAGCCATATTCATTATTAGGTTTTGCTTCGTGTGATTCGATATGTTCGGGGTACAGTCTCCCGTAGCTTATTTTTCCATCAACTTCTACATGTCAATTAGATGGCTATTTTGACGCTGACTTGGCTGGTTGTCCCGATTCTAGGTGATCAATTATAGGATGGTGAATGTTTTTTGGCTCATCGCTGGTTTCTTGGAAGTGTAAGAAGTAGACTCTCATATCCAAGTCGAGTATGGAGGCAGAATATCGTTCTATGTCAGCTGCTAGCTTAGAGATTGTTTTGGCTTTGTCGGATTTTATCTGATTTGGGGATTCCCATGCTGGTCTATTAGTATTTCATGCATGTAACACTAGTACTATTCAAATCGCCAACAATCTTGTTCATCATGAGAACGCAGAGCATATCGATGTGGATTGTCACTATATCAGGGAGCTTGTTGCTGATAAGACTCTCATCATTCGACATGTTTCTTCTCATGATTCAACTGACTGGCCTTTTCACCAAAGCCATGACACGTTTTGCGACATCAATTTCTTCTCTCCAAATGTTTCTTTGTGATACTCCGCACCAATTTGAGGGGGATGTTAGCCTGTGGGCTTAGTTGTAAATAGCAGATTGCTGATAATTAGCTGGTAGATAGAATGATGTAATTGTTACACATAATCAATTAAATAGCATGATTGTAGGCATAATTAGCTAGGGTTATGTAATTATAAGTTGTATAACTGTACTATCTATTTCATTGTGAAGATTTATTCAGAAACTGTGAAATAAAGCACCTCTTTACAATTCTATCATCATAAATATTGAAGAACAGAACAACGAGAAAGAGAGACTTTGAGTTCGAGCCTTTGAATTCTTAGCTGCCACGTGGCTAAAATCCAAGACTGTGTTGATATTTATTGGGGCAAAATTACTCGAGGTGATCCAAACCCCTGAAATTGGTTGTCAAATTTTTTAGATTTCCTATGGACTTTATGTTTCATCTCATTCAACTTCAACTTGGCTAATTCGTCCAACAACATCAACATAATCAGTCAGTGTAGTTTCATAACTAGGATCTGAGGAGGATAGACTGTATACAAACCTTACTTCTAACTTCATTATTTCGTCCGTCTATATAATATATACAAGTAACTGTTAATAAAAAACAGAGAAGAAACACTCATGATTCGAATGAAATTTAGAGATTCAGATATTACACATACAATTTGGTGTTCTGTAATTTGCTGTTAAATATACAACACATTTAAATAAAAATTAACATTTTAATTTGTGCAGCTTATTTTAAGAAAACATGAAGTGCCACATGTTTTGAAATGAGGGAATATTTCATGGTAATGTTCGTTCCAAATAACTCATGATTCTATTGTTTGACTAATCCTGAAGAATTTCGTAAAGCGACTCACTAAATTATGTCTACTCCCTTAAGATATTTTCTTTGATCATAATTTCTTGTTAATTATTTTGAATTATAGTACTTTTAAAAAATAATGGTAAAAGAATTGTGGGAACTATGTGTAAAAACAAGTAAATGGGAAAATATCAACAATAACTAGTTAGAAATCTGAAAATGATCAAATAAAAAGGGCTTGCTGAGTCGATCAAATTCTTGATCTATCCTTAAGATAATATTGCCCGTATATTCCTTTCAACGGTTGTAATGACAACTTATCTCTCAAGATAAAACAACAATCAAACAAATGAGCAAAGAGAACTCAAAGTGTTTGCTTAGGAAGAAAGATCTTTGAGTGTTTTGTGATTGCAAGAGAGGAAGACAATTTTAGAGAATTGCTTAGTGAATATGTATTTTGCAATTGTGCCAAAGGCATCAATTTATAGGTAGATGAATTTGTCTTCTCAATTAACCAAATGAATGGTCATCAATGTCAAGTAATGACCATTGATATTGAGATTAATTCAGCCTAGTAATGGCTGAAATCAATAGCCAAATAATGGAGATTAATTGCTCCAAAGTCAGCCCAAGAATCAGCCTTAATTCGCCTCCAACGGTACTGAAAACCGTCGAAGCACCGCGGTCCCTCGGGAGGGCACCGCGGTGCCTAAATTCCAGTAAGTCACTGGAACCGAAAACTGAATTAGCACCGCGGTCCTGTCCTTGTGGAACCGCGGTGCCTCTCCGTATTTCCATGGCGATTTCTGATTCGTTTCATCTCTTACACATTTATTTCTTTCATTTACCAACGTGAAACCATTTGTCATTTGGCCAATAACCGTCTATTCTTTTATGTCTCAAACAATTCGTATACATACCAATATCTCTTCCATTTAAGGAAATAACGATCATTGGTACTTTATGTGCACGTGTGTCAAAACCATATTTTCGACGTGCGGGGTCCCAATTGTCCGATTCATAATTAATAGGATTTACTTATTTTACGTTTAATAAATATTTCCAACAATCCCCTCTTGGAAGAGATTTTGGTGCACGTGTATGGTGTTTTTTGAGCAATCACTCGGCGGAACGATGTTGCATCTGGAGAGGTAGCCGGAGCTTTGAACCTTCCATAGTAGAATACCATCGGACATTTTACTGCGCGGTGAACGTGATGTCTTGAACCGTCAGTGTTTAGTATACCAAGACAATCATACCAATACAACACATTTCCTACTCAATCTTTCTAATGTTTTGTCCGTCGTGGCTCGTGGACAC
The DNA here is from genome assembly GCA_029844215.1 of Przewalskia tangutica. NCBI lineage: Eukaryota > Viridiplantae > Streptophyta > Magnoliopsida > Solanales > Solanaceae > Przewalskia > Przewalskia tangutica. The sequence goes on from CM056727.1 coordinate 115,268,978, forward strand.
CCTTGGATTCTTAAGTGCGTTCATTTGAGGCGGTTTGTCCTCGCACTTAAATAGGTGGTCTCCTACAAGGTATCCTTTAATACCCCGATACACAAGCGTTAGGAACCATTAAAAATTTCCCCAACCTAACCTCAACTATTGAAGATCATTAAAGGTTTGGAAATTTATCCTTTACCCCTCTTACAGGTAGCACTTTTTGTCTATCATGGGAACAACCTTGGATTATGAGTCTTAAGAAAGAAATATTATCTGAAGTGCTCTTTCTTCCACCGAAGCGCTCACGGAACCTTTACAGTTTAGTTTTTCCATTGAACCTTATTTCTGGGATCTCCAGTCTGTAAGGTTGGGTGTCCACTATATCAGTTCTTATTGTTTGGGTTTTAAGCTCATTCCCCTAGACAGGCAAAACAACTGATCTTTGGGTATTTCCTTCGTCAAGGGATCTGTGATATTTTCCTTAGATTTTATGTTATCAATGGAAATAATACCCGATGTGATCAACTGTCTAACAAACTCATATCTCTGTCGAATATGACGAGACTTACCATTATAAATTGAACATCGTGCCCTTCCTAGAGCCGATTGACTATCGCAATGGATCATTACAGAAGACACGGGTTTATCCCAACATGGGACATCCTCTAAAAAATCATGAAGCCACTCAGCTTCCTCTCTCGCTTTATCTAAAGCGATAAATTCCGACTCCATCGTGGATCGAACAATAAGAGTTTTCCTAGAGGATTTCCAAGACACAGCTCCACCACCGATTGTAAAAATATATCCGATGGTGGACTTGATGTCGTCGCTATCAGATATTCAGTTTGCATCGTTATATCCCTCTAGTACCGCTGGATATCTCGAATAGTGTAACCCGAAATTTAGTGTGAACTTCAGGAACTGTAGAACCCTATTCAACGCTTTCCAGTGATCCTCACTTGGATTTCGAGTGAACCTAGCCAATTTATTGATTGCATGAGCGTTATCAGGTCGAGTGCAGTTTGTGATATACATCATACTACCAATCACCTGCGCATATCGCTCCTGGTGTACGTGCTTACCAAGATATTTGTCAATCTTTTGACTTATATCCAATGATGTCGATACCGGTGAACTGTCAAACATCCCAAATTTCTTCAGTACATTCTCGATGTAGTGAGATTGAGACAAGATCAGTCCATTAGATGTCTTAGAGATCTTGATACCTAAGATGACAACTACAACGCCCATATCTTTCATGTCAAAATACTGTTTTAACATGTTCTTAGTCTCTAGGATTATCCCAGGTCTGCTTCCAGTGATCAACAAGTCGTCTACATATAGGCATATCATGACGAAGGATTCGACATTTCCTTTCATGTAGACACATTTGTCACCTCCAATAATGACGAACCCTTTTGATAGTAAAGTACTATCAAATTTCTCGTGTCATTGTTTAGGGGCCTGTTTCAGCCCGTACAACGATTTAACAAGCCGACACACTTTTGTCTCTTGTCCTGGAACCACATACCCCTCGGGTTGGTCTATATATATTTCTTCTTCCAAATCACCATTTAGGAAGTCAGTCTTGACATCCATTTGATGTATTTCAAGATCCCGCAAGGCGGTGATAGCTATGAACATATGTATGGATGTCATTCTAGACACCGGAGCGTAGGTATTGAAGTAATCAAGACCCTCCTTTTGGCGATAGCCCTTGACTACTAACCTAGCTTTGTACTTGTCGATAAAACCATCTGCCTTTAACTTCCTTTTAAGGATCCACTTACACCCCAATGGTTTGTGTCCCGGGGGAAGTTCAGCCAACTCCCATGTGTGGTTATGCAGAATGAATTCTATCTCACTTTTTAAAGCTTTCTTCTAGAGCGGTGCTTCTGGAGTTGACAATGCTTCGACGATTTTCTGTGGTTCATCCTGAACCAAATAAGCTTCATAGTATGGACCGAAGGACTTGTCCTTCTGGGCCCTTTTGCTTCTCATTGGTTCCATCTCTGAATCTTCCAAGTCCTGAGAATCTGGATTACTGAAATCCGGATAATCAGCCACTTCAGAATTCACTAGATCTGAACCATTTGGATCTAGGTAGTCATCGACTCCTTGATCCTCTGAGTTTTGATCATAACCTCGTTTGCGAGAGGTTATGTTGTTTTCCTTATATGGAAACGTGTCTTCAAAGAACCATGTGTTCCTTGATTCCATGATCGTACCTTCATAAATGTTCGGTACATCCGACTTATGCACTATGAAGCGATAAGCACTACTGTTATTAGCATATCCGATAAATATGCAATCCACAGTCTTAGGTCTAATCTTGACCTGCTTTGGCATAGGTACTTTTACCTTGGCCAGACAACCCCATACCTTTAAATACTTGTAGGTAGGTTTCTTTCCTTTCCATAGCTCGTATGGAGTCTTGTCTTTACCTTTGTGTGGAACTCTGTTAAGAATCCTATTCGCGGTAAGGACAGCTTCTCCCTACATGGTTTGAGGGAGGCCCGAATTGATGATTAAAGCATTCATCATTTCCTTTAGTGTTAGGTTCTTGCGTTCAGTAACTCCGTTTGATTGAGGTGAGTAAGGAGCCGTTGTTTGATGAACTATATCCGATTGGGTACAGAATTCTTCAAAAGGTGCTACATATTCTCCCCCTCTATCGCTACGGATTATTTTTATCCGTCCGCTTAGTTGGTTCTCAACTTCTGCTTTGTAGTGTTTGAACGCTTCAAAGGCTTCATCTTTACTTTTTAGTAAGTAAGGGTAACAAAATCTTATGCCATCATCTATGAAAGTCACAAAGTACTTGTTCCCCCCTCTAGTTTGAGCGAACTTCAAATCACATATATCAGTGTATAAGTTCTAGAGGAGCGGTTTCCCTTTCGACGAATCTAAATGGACTATTAGAAAGTTTTGCCTCTACGCACACCTCACACTTATGTTGAGGATTTATGTCGATAGACGGCAATAATTTCAGCTTTACCAATCTTTGGATAGATTGATAATTAACATGTCCTAATCTATGATGCCATAAATTAGATGACTCAATCAAGTAAGTAGAAGGTGCAATTTTATTGATAGTTGACACATAAGGCATTACAAGTGCAGCATTGAACTTAAAGAGACCTTCACAGACGAAGCCCCTTCCTATAAAGGTTCTATTTTTCGTGATTACAAATTTGTTAGCCTCATACACTATCCTAAAGCCAACATTTACTAACAAAGGTCCAGAAATCAGATTTTTACGAATTTCTGGGACGTGCATCACTTCCTTCAGAGTCGGCTCCTTCCCGGACGTCATCTTTAGGATCACCTTTCCTACCCCCAGTACCTCTGAAGAAGAATTGTTACCCATGAACAACTTTTTGTCTGAGACTGGTGTTTAAGTGGAGAAGGCTTCTTTATTGGAACATATGTGACGGGTAGCACCCGTGTCTAGCCACCATTGCACCGGATTCTCAATGAGGTTAGCTTCAAGAACCACCGCTGAGAACTCCTCGATCATATCGTTGACGAGCGTGTTTTTAACGATGTTAGCCTTGGCTTTGCCTTTGGCCTTATCTATATTCTCACGTTTGAGCCTGCGACAGTATTTGGCCATGTGACCAACTATACCACAATGATTACAGTTTCCCTTAAACTTTTCAGTTGTTTGGGGCTTGCCTTCCTTCTGGAACTTCCGCTTCTTGCTTGAGTTTCCTTTGACTTCCGTCAGGTTCGCGTTAGCCTCAGCGGGTTGTTTTCCCTTTGGCATGACCTTCTTATTGTCCTCCTGAATCTGGAGTTTGACAATAAGGTCATCTCCTTCGTTTTGAGTTTTAGATAGTTCATAAACTCAGTCCACGAGGGAGGTAGCTTCTCGATCAACGCCCCAACTAAGAATTGTTCGTTGGGCTTCAATTCTTCCAAATCCAGGTGATGTAGAATCATTTGAAATTCCTGGACTTGAGATGACACATTTTTGTTATCCACCATTTGAAATTTTAGGAATTTCCCAATGATGAACTTCTTGCTACCCGCATCTTGGGTGTTGTATTTCTTCTGAAGTTTGTCCCATAACTGTTTGGCAGTTTCAACGGTACAATATACCGTGTAGAGAGGATCGAACAAACTGTTTAGAATATAGTTCATACACATGAAATCACTATGTTTCCATTCTTCGCGAACCATCCTCAAGTCGTTAGCGACATGGTTACCTTGGCCCCCTCCCGCCAAATCATTTGGCTGAGGGTCCACGTCTTCCCCAACTAGTGGAGGGTCTTCGGTTAAAAAATGTGACATTCCCAAAACCGTCAGGAAAAACAACATCTTTTGCTTCCATCTCTTAAAGTGAGCACCCATGAATTTTTCAGGACGTTCATGGTGAAAACCAGCTGGTGTTGGGGCGGTGGCTCCCCCTTGAGCAGTTGCAAAGGCATTGGGAATGCCTCTAACAGGAGCATATATGTTGTTGACGCCTTGGGCAGGAGCATATGCACTATAAGTACCCGGAGCAGCAGTGGAGGCATTGGTTGTGCCAAAAACAGTGTTGGTACTTGAAGTACCAAAAATAGTGGTAGCACTAGAAGTGCCAAAAGAAGTGGTTTGAAAGACATTAGTAATGTCATGATCAGTGGTGACACTAGAAGTGCCAAGAACAGTGGAGTTGAAGGCAGCGTTAGTGTCTTGAGTAGTGGGATTGAAGGCAATGAGATTGCCTTGAGCATCGGTAGAATTTTCAGTGTTGAATTGGTTGAATTAATCTTGTCCAGTCATGTTGTTGTTGAAATAGCGAATATTATCTTAAGCTTGTGGGAACTATGTGTAGAAACAAGAAAATGGGAAAATATCAACAACTAGTATGTTAGAAATCTGAAAATGATCAAATAAAAAGGGTTTGCTGAGTCGACCAAATTCTTGATCTATCCTTAAGATAATATTGTCCTGTATATCCTTTCAACGGTTGTAATGACAACTTATCTCCCAAGATAAAACAACGATCAAACAACGATCAAACAAATGAGTATAGGGAACTCAAGTGTTTGCTTAGGAAGAAAGATCTTTGAGTGTTTTTTTATTGTAAGAGAGGAAGACAATTTTAGAGAATTGCTTAGCGAATGTGTATTTTGCAATTATGCTAAAGGCATCAATTTATAGGTAGATGAATTTGTCTTCTCAATTAACCAAATGAATGACCATCAATGTCAAGTAATGACCATTGATATTGAGGTTAATTCAGCCTAGTAATGGTTGAAATCAATAGCCAAATAATGAAGATTAATTGCTCCAAAGTCAGCCCAAGAATCAGCCTTAATTCGCCTCCAACGGTACTGAAAACCGTCGAGCACCATCGCGACCCGACCGGGATCGCGATCGTGCCCTACAGGCACCACTTGTATACATCAGAGATAATCAGCGGAACATACATGAAACTTTATAAAATAAAACAACAGACGTGAAACAACAGGTTAGCCGATAGGGCTACCTTCCTGGACATACATATATACAACCGAAGCAGTTGCCTCCTTTCTTTACAAACTGACCCACAAAATGTAACTACAGACCTCTAAGAGTTTTTAACATAACAACAGTGGCGGGACAGGGCCCCGCCATACCCCTGAATATACATGAATCTACTACTTCAAGGAAAACCGTACCAAGAGATAAAGCCTCCGGAGCAAATGGAGCTTTTTCCCAACAACTGAACCGAGATCCTAAGAGCAAGGATCACCAACCTGGGTACCTAAAACCTGCGGGCATGAACGCAGCCCGAAGAAGTCGATGCAACAGTGCAGAATATGGAATGTAAATAATCATAATCGTACAAAAGAATGACAAGGACAAGTATAAAACAATACATACGGATCCTGTGTCATTACCACTTATGAACTTAATCGCACCCTATTATCTTTTCCATTCTTAATAAAATTTACAGCCACATTCTTACGTACATTATTAGAAAAAGAATCATTAAGTTCATTACTATATAACTCACTTATCTTTCATAAGCATAATCCGCCGCTTTGGGAGGGCACCTATACTACGACCCCAATCTAGACGCGATCAAGGTCACATAGTGCGCGTAAAGGTATCTTGCCCGGCCCGATCACGGGTCGATAATGTCATCTATTCGCCCAGTGAAGGTATCTTGCGGCCCATTCTCGGTCGATAATGTCGTATGGTGCGCGGTATGGGTATCTTGCCGACCCGTTCTGGTCGATAATGTCATATAGTGCGCGATATAGGTATCTTGCGGCCCGTTCTGGGTCGATAATGTCATATAGTGCGCGTATAGGTATCTGCCCGGCCCGTTCACGGGTCGATAATGTCATATAGTGCGCAGTATAGGTATACTGCCCGGCCCATTCCTGGGTCGATAATGTCATATAGTACCCGGGAATTTAACCCAATGTACTACGCGCCTCTACTCCTTTAGAAAGACTCTTTTTCAATTACAACTTCCCAGATACTAACAACTATAGTATCAAGTCCTATCCGTCTTTCAAGACAAGTCACAATACATTTTTTTAGAAATACAATTACCGGCTTCTAAAAAACAAATGACTTCTTTTCTTATAAAACCTTAGGCAAGCGATGCCGTAAAATCAAGTTGCCTTTTCACTAAAGTCAAGTCATTTATCTTTCCATAAGGCAAATATAACTAACTTCCCATAAAGCCGTTATATCCACTTTATACCTTAGCCATAAACAATTTCCTATCCAAGGGACTTATACGTTTAAAACGGAACAAGTATCACATACTTTAAAACTCTTCAAGTCCCTTAACTTTAAAATCAACTAAAGACATCCTTACTATTTTCAAAGAAGTGAGTTAATCTCCTAACCCACCCGACTTGGCATTTCATAAAACAAGTAAAGAATGTCATAGTCTTGTACGTCTACCGTACTACATACGTGCAACTAGTCATGCTCAAAAGATAGGAAAAGTTCTACATAGAGTAAATCACATAACTACCTCTTAACTTCTAAGAGTAGAAGGAAACATGAAATGATACCACAAGTATATTCCATACATAGAATCATACCAAAGGAAGGAAGAGGTTCACATACCTCGCGACTATTGTCGACAAGTAGCAAAATGCTCCAAAGTACTTCAATCTTGATAGCTATTCCACTCTCCAAGTAGGATACGCTATACTTAGTACTTCAACCTATAATGGTCACAATACGTCCATTAACCTCTCACTTCATACGTAGAATTATTCTAAGTGCTAAGTCACCAATTCTACGGAAAATCGGACAGCACCTCCTTTGTTTCTACTAACTTTGCCACCTTTTTCAAGGCCGAATACAATAACCAAACAGCCCCAATTGGCTCACCACAATCTATAAGGTAGTCCAACACAAATAAATAACCATACAGCCCCAATTGGCTCACCACAATATAGACGGTAGTCCAATACAAATGAATAACAACTACTACATACTACAAGTACAAATTCGGCCACCTTGAGTTCAACAATACCAATTCTAATCCAATTTCCATTTCAATCCAAGTTATTAGCCTAACATGATATCAAGTCGCAAATGATTATAACTACTATACTCTCCAAGTCAAAAACATGCGACGATTCTAATAACGACTAAAATTGTAATCCAACTTAACATGGCTTACATTACATTTCAGATTTCCAAGGCTACAATCAATCCATAACCTAGAAAGACAACTAGGTTTTCGCTTTGCGACTAATCCGAAAACTATCTTTTTCCGGGATTTTTCTATTGAGATATGCTTACACTACCCTCAAGAACCTTGGTTTAAAGTGTGGAGCTTAAAGAACAAGAAACAAAATTTTTTTCTTTCTTCCCTTAGTGAACCCGAGAGCTAGGCTCTTGTGTTCTTCAATTTGTGTGAAATTTTTTCTAAGTGTTGGGCTCTCTCTTGCTACTAGTAGTGTTATATAACACATTGGAGGGTCAAGATATGAACAATTGGGTGGCTAGGATAAGGTCTTGCTAAATATCAAGACCAAATGACTCCTTTGACTTGGTCAATAATCTCAAGCTCATTAATTGGAAGACTTAGTCATCCTAAGGCTATGGTCAATGACCATTATGGACATGCCTAATTTCGTCCAAGGCATTCTAAGGGGGGGTGACACGTGTCGCCTCCCATTAAATCCAATATTACGTTTTCCGACAATTTCATAATTAGATAAATTTTTACAAGTCTCGATTCTCAACACTTGTGAGTTCTTACGTATGTTCTTAAATCATGTCCTGTAAATACGGGTGTAACATTCTTCCCCTTAGAAACATTCGTCCTCGAATGTTCTTTCTGAGTCAAACTTATAATTAGCGACATCGTTCCTTTCACAACCCCGATATACCAACAATGCCACACATGGCCCTAATACCTCGCACGCATATCCGTCATCATAAGCCCAAAAGAGATTATCTTTTCGCACTTCCAACTCTTCTAACATATACATAGTCTCTATATAATCGGTTCATAAAACTTAAACATACCACAACTTTATCATGCATACAAGTTTCTAAAGGCCAAAGACATACGAAATCATATAGGCGGTTCAAGGACCGCTAAATCGAACTCCCACGCGACCTCTGCGCGGCACAGCCGGTGCATGAACATCTGCCTAGCTAGTGAAGGCGAAGAACCGCAATCGATCCGATGGATGTGTTGTCCACCAGGGACCCTCTATAAGGACATTCTCTTAACATATGGCCTGACGACCACAAGAAAAACAAGCACCGTCTGCGCGACATACCCGAATGTAACCTACCACTGGCGCGTGGAGGCAAAGGTGGCCACGATGTCTGGAACCCCATCTCCCGAGACTCTGAAGCTCTAGAGACTGGCCGACCCTGCATTCCGGGGTTGTGAAAACCCCATTGGAAAATCGTGGAGTGCACTCTGTGTCGGTGAGCGTAGACCTAGCTGCTTCGAGGCTCTCGCCTCGAATATCACCAACCCCTGCTGTCTTGGCCCTCTTGGCTGGCCTTGGTCTGGTCGGTCCTCTCTCTCCCTGTCCTCAATCCCCTGTGCATATATCTGTATCCTGGCAATATCCATTCCTGGCTGAAGGGCCACTCCCAGGCAAGCAGTGATCATATAACGGTCTAGTCCCATAACATAGCAATGGACTCTATCGGCCATGTTAGCCACAATAGTGTGCGCATACCTTGCCAACGAGTCAAACTCTAGGGTGTACTCCCTGATGGTCCTCCCATTCTGCCTCAATGATAAGAATCTATCAACACGGGCTCTCTCCGTCTCGGGAGGCAAAAGTGACCAAGAAAGGCCTCGTGAACTCATCCTAAACCGCCGGACGAGCATCATCACCTCTCGAAAGCAACCACGACTCAAACCGGTTCAACGCGATGTCAGAACCCAGAGGAGGCTAGCGTAATGCACTGCCTCTGAAGCCCTAAGAACTCGCGTGGTCCTGTAGCCGCCGATGAACTCCTGCGGATCCTCATCGCACTCGAACCATAAAACTCAGTGGATGACATCTAGAAAATCCCTAATCCGCAAACCGCTTCTGGGTGGGTTGCTGCTCGCTTGCGTTGCCCGACTACTATATCGGTCAATAATCGGACCGCCTCGTAGTCTCTATACTCGCACCGCCGCGAATCGAGGCTCTGCACGAACCTTCGAGCTACCGCCGCCTCGCCTTCTAATGCCGCGTGGCTGAACTCGCCGACCCGCCTACTACCTCGTGCATAGTGCGCCCGACTCTGGTAACTCTTCACAGACCATCGCGCCTCCCGCCGCTTTGCCCTTCGGGCCTCGGTCGCTTCCGCGGAGGCATACTGCTTTCATAAGAATAGGTCGGAGGGATTCAACCTAATAAGACGACTCTCATCGCACGATCTCGAGAGAGAAGAATGGAAACCAATCCTAAATGTCTCGCACACGATTATAGATGTGGTGCACAACACACCGATAATCAAGACTCTACTAGACACGGTCTGTAGACACTTTCCGAGGACTAACTGCTCTGATACCACTTTTGTCACGACCCGACCCCGGGACCGCGACTGGTGCCCTACCTGGGCACCCTTACAGGTATACATCAGAGATAATCAGCGGAACATACATGAAACTTTATAAAATAAAACAACAGACGTGAAACAACAGGTTAGCCGATAGGGCTACCTTCCTGGACATACATATATACAACCGAAGCAGTTGCCTCCTTTCTTTACAAACTGACCCACAAAATGTAACTACAGACCTCTAAGAGTTTTTAACATAACAACAGTGGCGGGACAGGGCCCCGCCATACCCCTGAATATACATGAATCTACTACTTCAAGGAAAACCGTACCAAGAGATAAAGCCTCCGGAGCAAATGGAGCTTTTTCCCAACAACTGAACCGAGATCCTAAGAGCAAGGATCACCAACCTGGGTACCTAAAACCTGCGGGCATGAACGCAGCCCCCCGAAAGGGTCGATAACAAAGTTAATATGGAATGAAATAATCATAATCTGCAAAAGAATGACAAGGACAAGTATAAAACAATACATACCGGATCTGCCGTGTCATTACCACTTATGAACTTAATCGCACCTATTATCTTTTCCATTCTTAATAAAATTTATACATTCTTACGCATATTATTAGAAAAGAATCATTAAGTTCATTACTATATAACTCACTTATCTTTCATAAGCATAATCAGGCACTTTACGAGGGGCACCTATACTACCCTACGCCCGATCTAGACGCGATCAAGGTCACATAGTTTGCGTAAGGTATCTTGCCGCCCGATCACTCGGGTCGATAATGTCATCTAATCTGCGTAAAGGTATCTTGCCCGCCCGTTCTCGGTCGATAATGTCGTATGGTTCGCGGTATGGGTATACCGCCCGCCCGTTCTCGGTCGATAATGTCATATAGTGCGCGTATGGGTATCGCCCGCCCATTCTCGGTCGATAATGTCATATAGTGCGCGTATAGGTATACCGCCCGCCCATTCACGGTCGATAATGTCATATAGTGCGCCTGATAGGTATCTTTGCCGCCCGTTCCTCGGTCGATAATGTCATATAGTACCGGAATTTAACCCAACGTACTACGCGCTCTACTCCTTTAGAAAGACTCTTTTCAATTACAACTTCCGGATACTAACAACTATAGTATCAAGTCCTATCCGTCTTTCAAGACAAGTCACAATACATTTTTAGAAATACAATTACAGCTTCTAAAAACAAGTGACTTCTTTTCTTATAAAACCTTAGGCAAGCGATGCCGTAAAATCAAGTTGCCTTTTCACTAAAGTCAAGTCATTTATCTTTCCATAAGGCAAATATAACTAACTTCCCATAAAGCCGTTATATTCACTTTATACCTTAGCCATAAACAATTTCCTATCCAAGGACTTATACGTTTAAAACGGAACAAGTATCACATACTTTAAAACTCTTCAAGTCCCTTAACTTTAAAATCAACTAAAGACATCCTTACTATTTTCAAAGAAGTGAGTTAATCTCTAACCCACCCGACTTGGAATTTCATAAAACAAGTAAAGAATGTCATAGTCTTCAGACGTCTACCGTACTACACGTGCAACTAGTCATGCTCAAAAGATAGGAAAAGTTCTACATAGAGTAAATCACATAACTACCTCTTATCTTATTAGAGGATAAGGAAACATGAAATTATACCACAAGTATATTCCATACATAGAATCATGCCAAAGGAAGGAAGAGGTTCACATACCTCGCGACGATTGTCGACAAGTAGCAAAATGCTCCAAAGTACTTCAATCTTGATAGCTATTCCACTCTCCAAGTAGGATACGCTATACTTAGTACTTCAACCTATAATGGTCACAATACGTCCATTAACCTCTCACTTCATACGTAGAATTATTCTAAGTGCTAAGTCACCAATTTTACGGAAAATCGGACAACACCTCCTTTGTTTCTACTAACTTTGCCACCTTTTTCAAGGCCGAATACAATAACCAAACAGCCCCAATTGGCTCACCACAATCTATAAGGTAGTCCAACACAAATAAATAACCATACAGCCCCAATTGGCTCACCACAATATAGACGGTAGTCCAATACAAATGAATAACAACTACTACATACTACAAGTACAAATTCGGCCACCTTGAGTTCAACAATACCAATTCTAATCCAATTTCCATTTCAATCCAAGTTATTAGCCTAACATGATATCAAGTCGCAAATGATTATAACTACTATACTCTCCAAGTCAAAAACATGCGACGATTCTAATAACGACTAAAATTGTAATCCAACTTAACATGGCTTACATTACATTTCAGATTTCCAAGGCTACAATCAATCCATAACCTAGAAAGACAACTAGGTTTTCGCTTTGCGACTAATCCGAAAACTATCTTTTTCCGGGATTTTTCTATTGAGATATGCTTACACTACCCTCAAGAACCTTGGTTTAAAGTGTGGAGCTTAAAGAACAAGAAACAAAATTTTTCTTTCTTCCTTAGTGAACCAGAGCTAGGCTCTTGTGTTCTTCAATTTGTGTGAAATTTTTTCTAAGTGTTGGGCTCTCTCTTGCTACTAGTAGTGTTATATAACACATTGGAGGGTCAAGATATGAACAATTGGGTGGCTAGGATAAGGTCTTGCTAAATATCAAGACCAAATGACTCCTTTGACTTGGTCAATAATCTCAAGCTCATTAATTGGAAGACTTAGTCATCCTAAGGCTATGGTCAATGACCATTATGGACATGCCTAATTTCGTCCAAGGCATTCTAAGGGGGGGTGACACGTGTCGCCCTCCCATTCGTCACAATATTACGTTTTCCGACAATTTCATAATTCCGATAAATTTTTACAAGTCTCAATTCTCAACACTTGTGAGTTCTTACGTATGTTCTTAAATCATGTCCTGTAAATACGGGGTGTAACAACCGCGGTGCCTCCAATCACCGCGGTCCTGTCCTTTTGGCACCGCGGTTCCTCTCCGTATTTCCGTGGCGATTTCTGATTCGTTTCATCTCTTACACATTTCTTCCTTTCATTTACCAACGTGAAACCATTTGTCATTTTGCCAATAACCGTCTATTCTTTTATGTCTCAAACAATTCGTATACATATCAATATCTCTTCCATTTAAAAAAATAACGATCCTTGGTACTTTACGTGCACGTGTGTGGAAACCATATTTCCGACGTGCGGGGCCCCAATTGTTCGATTCATAATTAATAGAATTTACTTTATTTCACGTTTAATAAATATTTTCAACAAAAACAAACCTGAACTATCATATTTTTTGTGAATTTCCTACGTGAACTATCAAGTATGCGAGTTTCCTACATGAACTATTTATCAAAACACACCCCAACTATAATTGAGGCAGGAAATGGAGCAACTGATAGTTGATGTGCGTTTTGATAAGTAGTTCAGGTAGGAAACTCGCACACCTGATATTTCAAGTAGGAAACTCGCACACCTGATAGTTCAGATAGAAAACTCACGAAAAAAACAGTTTCGATGTGTTTTTTCACCTAAACTTTGCTTGGTCAGTAATTATTTTCCTTATTTTAAGGAACTTGTTTTCTTAGAGATCCTCTACCTGCCAAGGATATGATCTGCATACACTATATCTTCCATAGACTCCATTTATGAGATTACAATGAGTATGTTACTATAATTGCTATCGTTGTTGTTGTTAATGTTATTTTCTACTTTTCTCATAAAAAATATTTATTAAAATATTTTGATCAATCAAATATGAACAAGTTTTAAAATATTTTTCTAAAAATGTTTTCCTCAATACCAAACACACCCTAAAAGAAATACATATTCAAAAGGAAAAAAGGTGGAGGCTTTTTGATGTGAAAATGACCAAAAATGATTTTGTCGTTACGTTGGGTAATTCTTCTTTTTCCCTGAAAAGAAGGTTGGAGTCATTTGGAGAAAACAATGTCTAAAAGCGGTAACAAAACGTCAGAATTGGTTTGTAGAGTTTGGTGGCTGGCTAGTCACTAGTGTAACGTCAAATTGTATCACGCAATCATCTTACACCAACTTTGAAATCCTAACCCTTAAATTCATAGCAAGAAAGTCAGGATTGTGAACGTACTGACAGATATTTATCTCTGTATTTGGGACTTTTTTAATATAACGCAAAATTATATATGTTTTTTAAATATGATATATATGAAATACATTTACCATTTACTTAATATATATCTGATAATTCTCTCCAAGTAACAACATCCAACAAAAAGATAAATTAATGTGGGTGGTAATGTGTAGAACGGGAAAATAACAACAATAAATTGTAATAAAACTTGGAAATGATCAAATAAAAGGGCTTGCTGAGTCGACCAAATTCTTGATCTATCCTTAAGATAATATTGCTCCGTATATCCTTTCAACGGTTGTAATGACAACTTATCTCCCAAGATAAAATAACAATCAAACAAATGAGCAAAGGGAACTCAATTGTTTGCTTTGGAAGAAAGATCTTTGAGTGTTTTGTGCTTGCAAGAGAGGAAAAAATATTTCATATTTCAAGTGTTTTGCAAATGAGCCTAATGCCTCATTTTATAGTGTTGTGAAGATGACTTTCCAATTGCCCATGTAATGACCTTGAATGACCATGTAATGACATTGATTATGGAGTGTTAATTCAGTCAAATAATGGCTGAATTCATTTGGGATGTTATGGAGGTTTAATGCCTCAAAAACCAGCCCAAGAGTCTTGTATTTTCGTCTCCCGTCGCAACCTCTGGACAACCAGCGTCGAGGCCCTGCAGGGAGGCGCAGCGGCGCCACAACTTCAGAGTGTTGGCGCTGTGGCCCTGCAGTTTGGCGCCGCGGCCGCTGCGATTCATGACTCGTTTCATCTTTAAACACATTGTACACTTCTTCCTTCATTTACCAAAGTGAAACCAACGTCATTTGGTCAATAACCGTCTATTATCTTACGTCTCAAACAATTCGTATACGTACCAATATCTCTTCCATTTAAGGAAATTATGATCCTTGACATTGTATGTACACGTGTGTGGAAACAACGTTTCCGACGTGTGGGGCCCCTAATTGTTCGATTCATAATTAAATAGGATTAACTTTATGTCATGTTTAATAAATATTTCCAACAATCCCCTCTTGGAAGAGAATTTGGTGCACACGTATGGTGTCGTTCTAGCAATCACTTGGCGGAACGATGTTGCATCTGGAGAGGTAGCCGGAGCTTTGAACCTTCCATAGTAGAATACCATCGGACATATTTACTGCGCGGTGAACGTGATGTCTTGAACCGTTAGTGTTTAGTATATGTCAAGACAATGGTACCAACACAACACCTTTCCTACTCAATCTTTCTAGTGTTTTGTCCGTCTTGGGCTGTGGACATACTTGGATTCTTAAGTACGTTCATTTGAGACGGCCTTTCCTCGTACTTAAATAGGTGGTCTCCTACAAGGTATCCTGTAATACCCCCGCTACACAAGCGTTAGGAACCATTAAAAGTTTCCCCAACCTAACCTCAATTATTGAGAATCATTAAAGGTTTTGGAAACTTATCATTTACCCATCTACAGGTAGCACTTTATGTATATCACGGGAATGACCTTGGATTATGTTTCTTAAGAAGAAATCATTATCCGAAGTGCTCTTGCTTCCAACGAAGCGCTCAACTGAACCTTTACAGTTTAGTTTTCCCATTGAACCTTATCACTGGGATCTCCAGTCCGTAAGGTTGGGTGTCCACTATATTGGTTCTTATTGATTGGGTTTTAAGCCCATTCCCCTAGACAGGCAGAACAACTGATCTTTGGGTATTCCCTTCTGTTACACCCCGTTAGTCCAGGACATGTATAAGAGAAGGTACGTAAGGAATCAAGACTTGAAAATTGGTACGAAAGGAAAAATTGTTTTTCCGGCAAAAAATCTTCCGAACGCCGGAAAGGAAAAATGTTCGTTGTTGAGAATTGGATTCTCAAAATGCATTATTTGAGGATTAGGGAACTTTTAACATTATGGAAATTTGTTTTTCGGATTTGGTCATGTGGGGCTCACCCGAGGAATTTTACGTTTTGTGGGGCCCACGAGGGTTACAAAATTTTATGAACGAATGAGAGGGCGACACGTGGCACCCCCCCACACACACATGGTCTTGGTCGAATTAGTAAGGGGTAAAATGGTCATTGACCATCTTGGAAGATAAGTCTTCAAGCTTGAGATTGTTGACCAAGGTCAACTTGTCCACTTGGCTATTTAATTAATGATCCTCATCTTAGCCGCACAATTGTGATAATCTAAGCCATCCAATGTGTTATATAAGCTTACTACTAGTGCAAGACTAGTTTTCAACACATAGAAAAAATCACACATTTTTGTTCTTGCTTAGGACCTCTCGGGTTTGACATATCCCACACTAGAAAAATTTGTAGTTTTGATCCTTTGTTCACAAGACTTTAACCCAATGTCCCTAAGGGTATTGTAAGGATATCTCAATAGAAATATTTCGGAAAAGTGGCGTTTTCGTATTAGTCGCAAGGCGGAAACTTAAGGAGTTCTTCAACTTTGAAGTTGGAACTTGAAGATGGGTTCTTCATAGGCCTCTAAGGAGTGCTTGGAGCGGATTGGAACATAAGGAAAGGAGCTAAGCATTGCTAAGGAGCGACTTTGAATCTTGGAAATTTTAAGGGCTTGTAAAGGTATAAATTTTGTCGTTTTAGCTATTAATGTTTACTTATTGTTGTAGCTATGGATATTAGCAAGCATGAGATGTATAGTATGAATTTTGATAATTATATTGGCTATTGGAACCCTAATCCGAAAACTAGCATGTTTAGCCTTAAGATTACATTTCAAGTTGATTATTGGTTTAAGCCGTCGCATGTTGTATAAGAAGGAAATTGTAGTTGTTGAAGTTGGTTATGACTATATAACATGTTAGACCTTAGAACTTGGAAATTGGAAAAGGATTGGAAAAGACTTTGAATTGTCGGTTATGTTGTTGGCCGAGAATGGCTTGAATATGGAACTACTTCGTATTAATTGTGGGGCGGAATTTTACACGTATTGTAAGGCGTGTAATCCCCTTTGTTTGGTTGTTGTTTGAGCCTTAAATGTGGCGTGTTGGTTATTGTATTCGGCCTTGAAAAAGGTGGCAAAGTGAGTAGAAACAAAGGAAGTGTTGCCCGATTTTCCGTAGAATTAGAGACCGTATACTTAGTATTATTCTACGTTAGAGACTAGAAGTTGATAGTCTTGTTGTGACCATTATAGGTTGACACTTCTACGTATGGCGTATTCGGCTTAGCTTGTGGATTTAGCCGAAAAGGTATGTGAACTATCTCCTCTTCTAGCATGATTCCTTAAGATAAAGAAAATATGTCCTACTCCTTAAATGATCCATTCCTTGGTTGTATTTGGATTGCCTAAAATAGAATTTGTTCTATGTACTCCCTTGATTGTACTTTGATGTTTAAATTGTAAGTTGTATAATCCATTGCCTTAGTGAAGTTGGATTCTTAAAAGTGTAAGTATTTTACTTAAAGTACATAGAGTCTTGAAAAGGAAGTGGTTTCCAAATCTTTTGGCTAGTGCCTTAGTTCCAAAACCTAAGGGTCGTTATAATGACTTTAGGGGAGTCAAATGAGTGATTTACTTAATTGTTTTAAAAGAGGAGAAATGACATGATTTAAGAGAAGTAACTTGTTTTAAAGGTGTGAGTTACTTGAGGTTTAAAAGTAGAAGAAACTTGTTTTCTAAATATTAAGAGACTTGAAGTATTTTGAAAGTTAAGAACTTGGTTTGTAAGTATGTGATACTTGGTTTTAATTAGTATAAGTCTCTTGGTTATAAAAGGAATGAGTATGTCTAAAACCATAAAGGGTTATAACGGCTTTATGGGAAGTTGGTTATAACGGCTTTATGGAAGGTTAAGAAAGTTGTCTATTTTGATTAATGGGCATAAGTTGCCTAGATTGTGAAAATGTGAAGTTACTTGATTTCAAGCTTTGAAATGAGTTTTCTAAAAGTGTAGTAACTTACTTTGAAAAATAGACACACCTTGATACTACGGGTGTTAGTACCTTGGGGTTTTACATAAAAAGGAGTCTTTTGAAAAGAATGTACGTACGTAGTACTTTGGCTTGGTTAATTGAGAATTATTCTATGTGTGCCTTGATAAGTACTTTGGCTTGATTAATTGAGAATTATTCTATGTGTGCCTTGATAAGTACTTTGGCTTGATTAATTGAGAATTATTCTATGTGTGCCTTGATAAGTACTTTGGCTTGATTAATTGAGAATTATTCTATGTGTGCCTTGATAAGTACTTTGGCTTGATTAATTGAGAATTGCCTATATGTGCTGGTGATAGCCTTTGAGTGCAAGTATTATGTTTTATTACGTTTGCCGCGACTCTCGGTTGGAGGGCCGACTGTCTTGTTGTAAGTTACTTGGACGTACCGACAGTGATGTGGGATTCCACGGGTATGCTTCCGTTATTTGTAGTACTTGGGTTAAATTCCCGGATTTTTATAAAAGACATGGTAGTGCTTATGTGTTGTTTGACGGCCGGTTGAGATAGGGTAAGAGTATAAGTGAGGGGTAAACCCCCAAGACGCTATACCACCTTCTCCAGGGTAAGAGTATAAATGAGGGGTAAACCCCCAAGACATTATACCCCCTGCTTTACCACCTTCTCCAGGGTAAGAGTATAAATGAGGGGTAAACCCCCAAGACATTATACCACCTGCGTTACCACCTTCTCCAGGGTAAGAGTATAAATGAGGGGTAAAACCTCAAGACATTATACCACCTGCGTTACCACCTTCTCCAGGGTAAGAGTATAAATGAGGGGTAAACCCCAAGACGTTATACCACCTGTTCGTTTTCCTACTTGGCCCGTACAGTTTTGTTACACCCCGTAAATTCAAGAAGATAAGATAAGAACATACCAAGGAATATAAGATTTGAAAGTGGAAAGATAAGTGGGCAAACATGTGTTGGACGGATTTTGAGTCTACCTTGGAGTGTTGTACCCCAGTTGTTAAGGATTTCGAGGTGTTTAAAAAGCCTAGTGTGTAGTCCGTTAAATCTAGTTCCCAACGCAACAAACCGTTTGTCGATAGGACATCGGAGTCAAAGGTTATGGAAGTTTCAAGTTTGGTGCTTGATCGCAAAGCGATGGTTTCGGCTCGGGGTTCAGCCGCAAAGACCGATGCAGGCCGCGGCGGTTACCGAGTCGCGGGGTTGCAGCGCGCGCCGGACGAATGGGGCGCGCGCCGAATGCTGGAACTTTTCAGAAGTGGAAGCGCCGCGGCGCCAAGGCGGGATTTTTGCGTAGAAAGGGGCGAAAAACAGGGGATATTTTGTTTAAAGCCTATGGGAGGTAACAAGTGTCCCTCCCATCCTTTTTACCAGAAAGTGGTCCTATTTTAGGGCCAAGTCTTGGAAGACTTGACCATTTCATTTCAAAACCCTCCCAAGAAAAACCCTCTCCCTTTTCTCTCTAGATTTGAAGAAAACCTTGCCTTAGGAGAAATTGTTGAAGCGGCGGCAAGAAGGAAAAGTGTGGGTAAACTTGTGGGAAGCGTGGTGGACGAGTTTGACGGGAAAGAAGTGGAAGAACAAGGGCTTTTGTGGGCCATTCCAAAAGGTAAAAGTTTCTCCCTTCTCTTGGATTTAAGTTCTAAAACTTGTTATAGTTGATTTAGACCACGTGAAGCATGTATTAGAGATGGGTGGGTACTATGGATTTGTGAAGGCTAGAAATCCGAAAATTGACATGAGTGAGTCATTTGAGTTTGAATTACCATTTGGTCGTTACCTAAAAGTCGTCGCATGTTTTCTACTAGAGGATTGTAGTAGCTTTAATTTATTTTGGCTTGATTATATGTTATACTAAATAACTTGGATTGAAAAGATAATTGGAAAAGAGTTAGGATTGGTTATATTGTTGGCCAAGAATGGAATGGAAAGTATTGGTTGTTGGTTGTATTATTGTGGGGCGGAATTTTACGCGTCCTGTAAAGGCGTGTAATCCCCTTTGTGGTTAGCTGAATTGTGTGCCTTAAATGTGGCGTTGGTTATTGAATTCGGCCTTGAAAATGGTGGCAATTAGGTTAAAACAAATGAAGTGTTGTCCGTTTTTCCGTAGAATTTAGGGACTTTGCACTTAGTTTATTCTACGATTCGAAGCTAGAGTTTGATGGACGTTTTATGACCATATTAGGATTGAAGTACTACGAGTAGCGTATCCTACTTGAAAGGTATAGTACTGTGGAGCATTTTGCTTATTGTCGACAATCGTCGCGAGGTATGTGATTCTTCCTATCCTCTTCAGCATGACTATTTGTAAAATATATAGTGCAGTAGATGCACGTGTGTTAAAGGAATTTGATTTCCCTTATTGTGCCTTGACTTGATATGAAGTGTAAAAGTCTTGATTATGTGAAAAAGTAGGAAAATCTTATTCGTTAGTAATGGGTACTCGGTGGTTAAAGAATAAGCCCTCTTGGTCTCATAAAGGGCTTATAGTTGTGATTGGTTGGTTTAAAGCATAAAGTGTTATAACGGCTTTATGGGAAGTTTGTTATAACAACTTTATGTAGGTTAAAGAATGGTTTGTTGATTTCAAAAGATAAGAGACTTGACTTATAATTGACCTAAATGGTGTTGAAAAGTGTGAAACCTCATTCGTGAGAAATGAGTACTTGGTTTTTTTAAAAAGAATAATGTTACATGAATTTCGGAAATGGGAATAAGAATCGAACAAGCCAATGCAGCGTTAATAAAGGAAAAAGTAATGACAATTAATTATATTAAAACCAGTAGAAACCTCCATCTGCATAGAAGCTAAGATAAGACAAAATTTTATTACATTTCCTAGATCATGGCTGCTCTAATAAGAATTATTGTAATCAAGTTTTGATCTTCTTAAAAATTCCAAAGTAAGGAACTCGATTTCTAAAAGAAAAGAGACTTAAGAAATTGAAGTGTTTTGTTTTAAAAGAAAGGCATGGTTTTGTCTTGTATGGTTTTAAAACATAAAGTGTTATAATAGCTTTATGGGAAGTTAGTTATAACGACTTTATGGAAAATAAAGAAATGGATTCATTATTGGATTTAGATTTGTAACTTGTTTTCAAATATTGAATTCCTTGTGATGGAAAAACATACGTGGCTTGGTTATAAAAGGTAGGAGTACCTTGATCCTAAAGGGATTAGATAATTGGATTTTTAAATGGTATACTTGACATTGTGCTAAAAAGTGTTTAAAGTGCTTGATTTAAACCTGAATGTGTTCGATACTACGGGTGTTAGTATCGTGTGGCTTTTACGTAGAAAGAGGTCTTTGTTTTGAAGGAATGAAAGTATGTAGTATTTTGGGGTTGAAACCCGGAATTGTTGACATGAAATAAAAGTACGTTGAACTGGCCTATGCTTGTTGTGATTGCTTTTGTTGTGCAAGTGTTGTATTTCTGTGCTACCGCGTCTCTCGTTGGAGGGCCGGCTATCTGGTTGATTGATGGACATACTGGCACGTTGGGTAGCCCACGGGTATGCTTCCACTATATCGATTCTTGATGGACATACTGACACGTTGGGAGGCCCACGGGTATGCTTCCATTAGGGGTGTTATTATTGTTATTTAATTGGACATACTGACACGTTGGGTAGCCCACTGGTATGCTTCCACAGTGAGTAGTATCTTGTTATTTGATTGGACATACTGACACGTTGGGTAGCCCACGGGTATGCTTCCACAGTGAGTAGTATCTTGTTATTTGATTGGACATACTGACACGTTGGGTAGCCCAGTATGCTTCCACATGAGTATTGTTTTGTTAGTTGTTTGGACATACCGACACGTTGGGTGGCCCACGTATGCTTCTACGAGGATTGTTATCTTGTTATCTCCTTTGGGCATACCGACACGTTGGATGGTCCACGTACGGGCCCACTAGGGCGGTTCGCCCGCTACGCTTATACCGAGGTGAGATCTTGCCGCACGCGCCATTGCGGGTTAAATTCGGGTTGTGTTTGGGTGATGATTTCACGGCTTGAGTCCGCTCTTGACATGATCGCTATATGTTGGTATCGTAGTTTGGTTATCATACATGTCTCCCGCTTTATATAGACTATTATGATTTCATTTACGTGATATTTTCGCCACATACTTGGTACTGTTGTATCGACCTTTCTGGGCCGCGTTCATGCCGCAGTTGAGGTCGAGGTACATAGCTTGGTCGATCAAGACTCTTAGGATCGTTGTTCGTTCTCGAAAGCTCCATATCTCGGAAGCTTGTCACGTGGTACGGTTCTCAAGTAGTAGACTTTTGTATATTCGTGGGCATGGCGGGGCCCGTCCCGTCATTATGGTTGCAAAATTCTTAGAGGTCTGTAATCACAAGTGTGTTTGTAAGGGATGTAATCGATTTTCATTTATAAAAAAAAAGGGTAACCGTTTGGGTTAGCCTGTTTTCTTATTTCACTGTTTTCTTTCATGAGTTTTTATTTCCGCTGGTTTTTCTCTGATGTTGTATCACTAGGGTGCCCGGGGTAAGGCACCAGTCACGGGCCCGGGTTCGGGTCGTGACAAGTTTTTAGGACACAGGTGGGACTTGGTGTTCATGTATGCCTATTGGTGTTATATTATATCATGGACTGCCGGCAGTGAGGAAGGATTCCACGGGCATGATTGATATTATGGGCGTGAGACCCATGGTTATATTTTAGAAATGACTTGAGGGCATGCGTCCCTGACTTGTTATGACTGCTTATGTGTTGTGTACTGTAGGTTGGCTATCATACATGTCTCCTGTTTTGTTTAGACTGTTATGATTTCATTACAGTATTTTTCAGCTTCACATACTTGGTACATTCTTCGTACTGACCTCCTTCGGGGGGCTGCGTTCATGCCGCAGGTTTAGGTACGTTGTTTGGTGATCGGCAGTAGGACCGCTCGTAGTTTTTGGATAGCTCCTTCGTCGGAGTTTATCTTTTGGTATAAGTTCTTTCAAGATGTGCTTTTGTACGCATGGGTACTGGCGGCCTTGTCCCGTCATAGTTCAGTTTAACTCTTAGAGGTCTGTATTCATATGTGGGATTGGACTCATGTACGGTGTAGTGTCTTTTGTTATGTATATTATATGGCAGCCTTGTCGGCTTGCCCTCACGCATTTATTGGTTTTAAAAAAAGTGGTGTTATTTAATTTCCGCAGCTTTACTTAGTTGTTAAGGTAGCGGTGTCCAGTAGGCACGATCACGCCCGGTTCGGGGCGTGACACCTTCGTCAAGGGATCTGCGATATTTTCCTTAGATTTTATATAATCAATGGAAATAATACCCGAGGTGATCAACTGCCTAACGGACTCATGTCTCCGTCGAATATGACGAGGCTTGCCATTGTAAATAGAACTTCGTGCCCTTCCTAGAGCCGACTGACTATTGCAGTGGATCATTACAGAAGTCACGGGTTTATCCCAACATGAAATATCTTCTAAGAAACCATGAAGCCATTCAACTTACGGGTAAGTCTTGCCAATTTATTGACTTCTAACCAATGGTGTCGTTGCAGGTGAATTGTCGAACATCTCAAATTTCTTCAGCACATTCTTGATGTAGTGAGATTGAGACGAGACCAATCTGTTAGTTGTCTTAGAGACCTTGATCACTAAGATAACATCTACGACACCCATATATTTCATGTCAAACATTGTTTTTGGCACAATCTTAGTCTCTAGGATTACCCTAGGACTGCTATCAGTGATCAACAATTAGTTTACATAGAGGAATGTTATGCCTAATGAATCGGTCATAACTTATGCCTAATGAATAGATCATTTCCTCTTCATGTAAACACACTCATCACACTTGTTAATAGAGACTCCTTACGATAGTAGGGTACTATCAAATTTCTCGTGCCATTATTTAGGACCTATTTCAGCCTGTACAATGATTTGACAAGCAGACAGACCTTTGTCTCTTGTTCTGAAACCACATACCCCTCTAGTTGGTCTATGTATATTTCTCCTTCCAAATCATCTTTTAAGAAGACTATCTCGACATTCATTTGATGCAATTCAAGATCCCGCAAGGCGGCGATAGTCATGAACATACGTATGAATGTCTTGTCTATAGACTCATTGGCATTGTAGGTTCTCATCTTTACTTTGTGACATTTAGATGTTTCAGAGGCTCCATTTTTACTTTAAGTAAGTAAAATGGCAAAACCTTATGCCATCATCTAAGAAAGTCACAAAGGGCTTGTTCCCCCCTGTAGTTCTAAATCACATCTATTGATATATATGAGTTCTAGAGAAGCGGTTTCCCTTTCGACGGATATAAGAGAACTTTTTAGAGAGTCTTTGCCTCCATGTCCACCTCACACTTATGTTGAGGGTTTATGTCGATAGAGAGCAATGATTCCAACTTTACCAATCTTAATAATGATTGATAGTTAACACGTCTAATCTATGACACCATATATTAGAAGACACAAACATGTAAAAGAAAGGCTCAGTTTTATTTATAATAGAAGGAAGTACAAGTACAATATTTGCCTTAAAGAGGCCTTCACAGGCGAAGCCCCTTTCTAAGTAGACGACATTATAGGTGTAGCATTAACCTTAAGAAGGCCTTCACATGCGAAACCCCTTCCTACAAATGTTCCATTTTTAGTGATTACAAACTTATTAGCCTCTAGAACTAGTCTAAAACCAGCATTCACTAATAAATTTCCAGAGATTAGATTTCGTCGAATTTCTGGGACATGCATCACTTCTTTGAGAATCATCTCCTTTCCGGACGTCATCTTAAGAATTACCTTTCCTTCCCCCAGCACCTCTGAAGAGGAGTTGTTGCCCATAAACAACTTCTTATCTGTGACTGGTGTATATGTGGAGAAAGCGTCTTTAGTGGAACAAATGTGACGGGTAGCACCCGTGTCCAATCACCATTGCGTCGGATTCTCAACAAGGTTTGCTTCTAGCACCACTGCTGAGAATTCTTCAATCATATCATCTAGGAGTGTATCCTCGATGATGTTTACCTTATCCTTTCCTTTATCAAGTTTTTGATTGCGACAGTCTTTGGCCATATGACCAACTTTACCACAATAGTGGCATGTTCCCTTAAACTTTTCAGTTGTTTGGGACTGGCCATCCTTCTGGAACTTCCGCTTTTTGCTTGGATTCCCTTTGATTTCCGTCAGATTTGCCTTAGCCTCAGCGGGTTGTTGCCCCTTTGACATGGCCTTCTTATTGTCCTCTTGTACCTGGTGTTTGACAATAAGTTCGTCTAAAGTCATTTCCTTCGTTTTGAGTTTCAAGTAATTCATAAACGCATTCCACGAGGGAGGCAACTTTTCGATTAATGCCCCAACCAAGAATTGCTCGTTGGGATTCAATCCTTCCAAGTCTAGATGATGTAGAATCATTTGAAATTCCTAGACTTGGGTTGACACACTTTTGTTATCCACCATTTGAAATTTCAGAAATTTTCCAATGATGAACTTCTTACTACCCGCATCTTGGGTGTTGTACTTCTTTTGTAGTTTGTCCCATAATTTCTTGGCAGTTTCAACGGTACAATATACCGTGTAGAGAGGATCGGACAAACTGTTTAGAATGTAGTTCCTGCACATGAAATCACTGTGTTTCTGTGCCTCATGAACCATCTTCATGTCGTCATCAACATGGTTACCTTGGCCCCCTCCCGCCAAATTATTTGGCTGAGGGTCCGTGTCATCCCCAACTTGTGGAGGGTCTTCGATTAGGAAATGTTTTAGTCCCATAACCGTCAGGAAAAACAACATTTTTTGCTGCCATCGCTTGAAATATGTACCCATGAACTTTTCCGGACGTTCATGATGAAAACCAGCGGGAGTTGGAGCAGGAGTACTCCCTTGACTAGTAGCAAAGGCGTTGTAAGTACCTTGAGTAGGAGCATGGGCGTTGTGAACGCATTGAGGAGCAGTGGGGGCACTAGTTGTGCCAAACGCAACAGGTTGGAATGCATTTGGAATGCCTGGATTAGTGGGAGAGTAGGCAGTGTCATTGCCTTGAGTGTTGGGATTGGAGGCAGCGGGATTACCTTGAGCATTGGCGTTGTTCAAAGCGTTGAATTGATCTTCAGCAGACATGTTGTTGTTGTTGTTGAAATAGAGAATATTATCTTAAGCGTGTGAGTGGTAATGTGTAGAACAGCAATAAAAAAAATGAACAAATGGAACTCAAGTGTTTGCTTTGGAAGAAAGATCTTTGAGTATTTGTGTTTGCAAGAGAGGAAGAAGTATTTCAGATTTCAAGTGTTTTGCAAATGAGTCTAAGGCCTCATTTTATAGTGTTGTGAAGATGACTTTCCAATTGTCCATGTAATGGCCTTGAATGACCATGTAATGGCCTTGATTATGGAGTGTTAATTCAGCCAAATAATGGATGAATTCATTTGGGATGTTATGGAGGTTTAATGCCTCAAAAACCAGCCCAATAGTCATGTCTTTTCGTCTCCCGTCGCAACCTCTGGACAACCAGCGTCGAGGCCATGCAGGGAGGCCCCGCGGCGCCACAACTTCAGAGTGTTGGCGCCGTGGCCCAGTATGGCGTCGTGACCCTATCGGGCCGCTGCGATTCATGACTCGTTTTATCTTTAAACACATTGTACACTTCTTCCTTCATTTACCACCGTGAAACCAACGTCATTTGGCCAATAACCGTCTATTATCTTACGTCTCAAATAATTCGTATACGTACCAATATCTCTTCCGTTTAAGGAAATTATGATCCTTGGCATTGTATGTACACGTGTGTGGAAACAACGTTTTTCGACATGTGGGGCCCCTAATTGTTCGATTCATAATTAAATAGGATTAACTTTATTTCACGTTTAATAAATATTTTCAACAATTAATATGATTCTTATCTACTTACTAAGTTCTATGATCATTGATCAAGATTACTTTTTCGAATTTAATTTCATGCCCCGAGCGTATTTTGGGACGATTAGAATTATGAATCTAACAACAAAATATCTTATTTCTTTTTGGTGTTAAATCAAATTCATTAAAAATATTTGGAGTATGTACCTTGATAAGATGCCAAATTATATAGCTGGAATATGATTGACACTGTATGTAGTGATGTACCTTAATTATTTTTCTAGTGACATGAGATACAGTGCTTTTCTAATTTTGGTAATGGGGACAAAGGCTGTTGTTACACGAACTCCACCTTAATTAACTCCAGCATTGCTCCTCCTAGAATCAGAACACTAAGCCTGTATAATAACTACACAGGTGTCCGAGACTCGTACATCAGCATGAATTGAGTGTCAAAAACAGAAAATAATCGACATAAGAATTTCAATTTGCTTCTGAAGGGAATAATTGTGCAAAACATCGAAAGTACAGCCGCAACAATGCATTGGACCTACGTAGCCAAGTTTTAACTTTTCAGTCGCATAGCCCCTATTTTCTTACCGCAGTGTTCAAAAATCTGGTGTACTACATTATATTCCCGGTACATAACATTATACAAAACTCAGATGGTTTTTTTCCCAACATTATTTAAAAACTCGATATACAATATTATACACCCAGTATACAAATGTTATAAACAATTATATTGCATTATAATTAATTAACTTAATTCCTTATATGTATCAAATAGAATCAACAATTAAATTTTCTTTTATCCTATTTGCATAATATAAATCTGCTAGAATACCTAAAAATCTTCCAAACCTGGACATGAATTATTAATTTTACATCTAAACTATCACAAATAAATTACAAGTGAAAAAGGCCCACATTGGTTGTTTTAAACTATTACTAAGTGAAATTTCAAGTGGATAAACTAACAATGTGGGTATCTTTTTGGCTAAATAATATGGGAAAACTATCACAAGTGACATTCCAACAAATGATGGAGTTCAGAACTTACCTGCAAGTAAAACTCCACCATTGTTTATGTTTTGAAACTTTTAGGGTGTGTTTGGTATGAAGAAAAGGCAAAGGTTTTCATGAAAATAAGTAGTATTTTTACTTATTTTCTGATGTTTGGTAAAATATTATCTCAAACACAATTATATAAAATCTAGAGAAACACTATGAAGGTAGGGGTAGGGATAATTGTTAGTGATTTTTCAAATGCTCACGCAAGTGTACGTATCGTTCCAAGTAATATAGTATGTAAGACCGAATATCGTCCACAGAGACTGGTTTTCAATTACCGAACATCTAATCTATTTTATCTATTTGACTAACGATAGTTTGTTTGGATTTTATCTATGAACTAGCTAGAGTAATTACAAGAATTAAACTAATATGCTTTGGTTTAAATTAGTTATGGTGGAAATAGGGCTTCCAATATCCTCGACTATCCACTCTTTTTCAATCCTTAATGCAACAACAATAGTTTCTTCTTCTACGTTAAGATAGCAGGTTAACTAGTCTGTCTTATATTACGATTAGAATATATAAAAGATCAACCCTATGCAGAAACTTTCTATATTTCTATGATAGATTTTACCACATATGGGAATTAAGAACAGTAACCTAAAATGCTACACAAGTATCAGAGTACTTTCGTCCACGATTTTAACTTATGTCTATTCAATTACAGCATATCAAAATCTCCCCTCTCGGATCTCGATTCGAAATCATAATTACAATTAGTGATCAGTTAATTATCAAACATTCAAACCAATATTGAATAAATCTTAACAAGATGAAGAAGAAACCAAACTAATGCATTAATTCATGAAAACGAGTTTCAAGCGATTCAATGAAAAGCCCTAATTAAAAGATTAGCTCCTAGCCATAGACATGCTAATAACTAATTTAATATCCAACATGAACTGAAATAAGAACAAAGAAAAGAGAAAAGAAAATAACTTGAACTAGGTCTCCAATCTTGTCGCCTCCAAAATTATGTTAGACTGAGAGGGATACCCTAATAAAATCTGTCCTAGGGGTTTATATATGTTTTCTAAAACTCTTGCTTCGGACCCTTTTTACCCTTGCCAAATTCCCCTCGGATGTGGAAAAACTCGCATCGGCGCCGCGGCCCTGTTTTTTGGCGCCACGGCCCTGTATGCTTTCGTCCGGATCTGCCAACTTTCTTCCTTTTGCTTCGGGAGACTCCTTTTTTGCCCACTTTTTTTTTCATTTTTCCATTTAGAACCGCTGTCACTCAAAAGAAAGAAAAACGACCCTAACACGACACTTATTTCAACAAAAATGGGAAAAATACCAACTAAAAATGACTCAAAAGTGTATACAAAATATGCCTAAGAACCCCCCCCCCCCCCCAAACTTAAATGACACATTGTTCCAAATGTGTAAAGACTAAAATTAAAAAGGGACGACTTACATATATCAAAACAAAGACTCAAAGTGGTGGTGATGGCGGCGGATGTTGCATTGACCACTGATGGAACATGACGCTTAAATCATTGACGCGCTGGCTCAGGTCCTGATGATCTTGCATCATTTTCTGCTGATTTGCATCATGCTCTCGTGGTTTCACAGCATCCTTTGTTGATTTAGGAGTATTTTCTCCATCATTGGCACTGGGGGCTCCAAAGTCAAGGGAGGTTGGTGGCTGTTTCCGCCTGCTTCATAATACGTAGCTATCTCAGGCTCTTCTTCTTCCATGGCGGCTGCGTCTGTTCCAACTGGGCCTCTTCTCCTTTCCGCTGGTCTTGCTGCAGGGTTAGGGAAAGAGTGCACTAAACTGTACGTCATAGGTGGTTGAATCTTCTCGAGAATGTCTGTGGCGAACGTTGGGACTCTATGCCTAGCACATAAGGCAGATATAAGTGATCCATGTCCCAATCCGCCAGTGGTAGTCAACCTGCTGATCTCTCCTATACTCTGCACTATTTCCTGCCAAATATCAATCGTCTTGCCTGACATGATGCCATACACAAGCTTGATTTTGTCCGCAGGCACCTTGGTAAAATGAGTTGACGAAATCAAGAGAGCACTTATGAAATATAGCTAACCTCTGGCTGTTCTGTTGAATTGCCACCGGACGAGTCCCCTGGACCCCTTGCGAGAGAGGTGAATTTCGGCTCCTGGGTAACACAATGCTTCTGCAACTACGTCCCACATGATGTGGTTGACGTCTTTAGACCAACTTCTGAAGTGGTACGAATTATAACCTTGGTCCTCAATATTAGCTGTCCCAAGTACTGCATTCACCGCCTCAGCATCAACGGGCACATACCGCCCTCTCACGAAGCATCTTTCATTTTCTTGCTCCGGATAATTAGCATAAAACTCTCGAACAAGACTTACATTCTGGAGTGGGATTTCTTCTGCATCTACAAACCTTTTCCAACCGTTTGCTTCGATCGTGGCCCTGATGGCCTCATAGTCATCATCAACATCAAATGGCATAGCCTGGTAATACATGCCTCTTTCTGGTATCAACACTCTAGTACTAATTTTGTTGTATCGATCCTCCGCCTTTTTGTTGGTGAATCGAGTTACATCGTAGTCTGGAGCTGATGAAGATGAGGTAGCTCGGGCAATTCATTTTCTAGAGGCCATTATGAGAGGTGTTGGAATTTTTTTGACAGTGTTTCCTTTGTTTCCTTAAGGTTTTCGAACAAATATCAACTCCTTACAGCAACAATCAACCAAGCAAAATTAACACAACGGCAACACACACCGCGAACAACACCACACATCACCAAAATCATACAGCGAACACAGCACCTTACAAACACAAATTGCATAATCATCACGACCGAACCGGGCCGTGATCGTGCCTTACCGGGCACCCTAGTGATACAACATCAGAGAAAATCAGCGGAAATAAAAACATGAACATGAATTAAGAGAAAAGATAAATAAACAGGCTAACCAAAACAGTTGCCTTCATCAAATATACATAAATACCCGAACAGTTATCCTTTTTACAAACCCTGCCCACAACAGTGCTACAGACCTCTAAGATTTTACAACCTCTATGACGGGACAGGGCCCCGCCATACCCCTGAATGTATAAGCATCTACTGCACTGGGGTAACATACCAAAAGATAAGCCTCGAAGGAACGGAGCTTTCAATACGCCAAAGGTGATCCTAAAAGCGGATCGACACCGATGTACCTTTTACTGCGGCATGAACGCACCCCGGCGAGGTCGCACAACAGTACCAAGTATGTGAAATCAGAAATATCAGAAATGAAATCATAATAGTCTATATAAAGCAGAGACATGTATGATAACCAATCTACAGCCACAACATAGAAGCGATCATGTCAAGTCGTGGACTCACGCCTAAAAGTCATCCTCACGCCCGTGGAACTCCTTCCTCACCGCCAGCGATCTAGGTACAAATCATGTGATACGATAACGTGTCTCGCCCATCTTATGGACCCAATATAGAAAGGGTGGAATACATTCTGCTCATCCCGTGAACCCAGAGTCGAGTGGAACACATTCCGATGAACCGGTAGTCAAGTGAAATACATTCGGATGAACCGGTCCTCAAGTGAAATACATTCCTGATGAACCTAATCAAGTGAAACACATTCCGGATGAACCTAGTCGAGTGAAATACATTCGGATGAACCGTAATCAAGTGATATACATTCGGATGACCCTAGTCAAGTGATATACATTCGGATAAACCGGAGTCGAGTAGAACACAATACTTACACAACAAGGCTATCACACGTAACATGGTCAAGTTTCATAACAACAAGTATAAGCAAGTTACACACGACTCAAGGTACTTTCATTTTATATCAAAGTCGGATTTTAACCTTAAAGTACTACGTCCGTTAAATTCCTTTTAAGATCCATTTCTTTACAAAGGTCACCCGATACCCGTAGTATAAAAATAGAGTGACTAACATTGTTAAGTAAACCAAAATGCTTTCCTTTGTAAAATCAAGTAACAACCTTATTTTCCAAACGTTCAAGTTTGCCTAATTTCGAATGCTCAAGTTTCTCATTTTAGAAAAAGGTTTCGTAGTTCATAGTTTTAGTCCTTTAAAACATAATTCTCCTTTAAATGTTTTGAGAAACCTATGTCTTATAAGTGAGTAGGCTATTCTTGTTTATAATCAATCTTATTAAGCAGCCATGATCTAGGAAATGTAATATCATTTTGTCTCATCTTAGCTTCTATGCAGATGGAGGTTTCTACTGGTTTTAATAATACTTCTTTAGTCAATACATTTTCCTTTTATTATCATTGCGATGGTTTGTCGATACACATTCGATTTCAAATCAAGAAACATTCTTAAGCCGTTATACCTAACTTCCCATAAAGCTAGTATAACTCTTAAGCTTCCAAAACCCAAGTAATACTCATTCTTTCAAAACGATTCATAAATCTTTTGAAATGCTTCAAGTTCTTTATTAACACATATCAAGCCAGTTATTATTCAAATCAGTTACCTTTTAAAAACCACAAAGTATGTGCTTATCCACATAAAGCTATTATAACCAACTTCCCATAAAGCCGTTATAACACTTTATGTTTTACATCAATCAAATACATTTAGCACGTGACGTCTACCGCATTTACATAGTTCACACTTATCATGCTAGAAGAGATAGGAAGAGGTTCACATACCTCGCGACGATTATCGACTAATAGCAAAACGCCCAAGTACCTCAAACCGCTGGCGACACTCTCACCAAGCGATCACTCCACACGCGATTACAACCTATAGAGGCCACAAAGCGCATATTAATACCATTAAATCCCGACTTAGAATATTCTACGTAAAATTCGCAAAGATTTTCCCGCAACAACAGAAATCTCCTCTCTCTATCGAGGCCGGCTACCAAGCCAACCGTGGGGTTAACATCGCCCGACCGGACGTACAATTCTACTACACAAAGAATGCTACACAAGTCTCTGAATACTGTCCTATGTAATTACAGTCAGCTTCTCTATTTAAATTCAGCTTAAGTCGCAAGACATTGCTGTAAGTATTATTCAGCTTAAGTCAAAAGACATTGCCGATAATTATAATGTTGATTCTATATATAGTATACTTCAACTATATATTCCTACAACATGTAATTTCCAATTACAAATGAAGGTCAAGAATGTTTACCTCGATAAGCCCAAAATTATCCGAGTTTATATGTCGCTTCTGAACAAGGTTTAGCTCCTACTCCGTGCGCCCAAAACGCTCCAAGAAACCCTTAGAAGTGTCTACACAACTTCTACTTAATACTTCAACTACGGTGAAGATTTTTCCTTAGGGTTTCGTTTAGTGGCTAAAGGAAAGTATAATAGTATTTTCCAAGCCGTAAAAAGTGGTACTTTGGAAAGTACTACAAGGTATTTGGCTAAAGTATTTTGGGCATTATAACGATACTTGTAGAATACATTTCTACCAAGGGGGTAGTATTTTGACTAGCACAACTAGGCTAGTGGGGTTGCTCTGCCAGAGCCACTCAGGCAAGGGTGGCTCGCCGAGGGCCTCAAGAGGGGAGAGGTGGTGTTTGGACGAGAACAAGGTTGAGGGAGAGGGAGGGATTTTCAAGACTTAGACAATTTTTGGATGAAGAAGTTCATCAACTAAGGGGGGTATTTATAGGTCAAGTGAAGGCCAACCAATGGCCAAGATGAAGACAAGTGTGGTGCAAGTGTAGGGCTAGATTTAAGCCAAGTGCACCTTATCCATCTACCACA
Organism: Przewalskia tangutica; assembly: GCA_029844215.1. Taxonomy (NCBI): domain Eukaryota; kingdom Viridiplantae; phylum Streptophyta; class Magnoliopsida; order Solanales; family Solanaceae; genus Przewalskia; species Przewalskia tangutica. Next base: position 115,302,577 of record CM056727.1, read on the forward strand.
ACAACTTGCACAAAATATCCTACCTAACCCCACTCACCAATTCGTCCAAATTGCCGTCCCACTCCATCCAATGTGAGGGTGACACTTGTCACCCTCCCGTTGGTCCAAAATGTTTCGTCTCTCGGAAAAATCCGCAAAAATTATAAACGACATAGCCGGAAATTCCCCTACGAAAGCTGTGAAAACGTTTCGTCGAAAAACGACTCTAACCGGGTGTTGTGCACAAAAAGAATTCGGCCAAGCCTAAAGAAGTTCGAAAATTTCTACGTACGTCCCCCACGTACATACTCTGGAAATACGGGGTATAACAAATACCCAAAACTGTAAGTTATTTTCCCCACTAATCTTGAAATTTCAAGAACACTGATGAAGATTACCTTTTGGAGTGGTTATTCTTCACCGCTTTCTTGACCCAAGTGAAAGAATGATGATGTGGAGAGATGCTAGGAGTTTTGAATAGTGATGGTATGTATGGATTGGAAGGATTTGGGTAAATTTGTAGGAAGTTTTAGGTGGGGGGGGGGGAGGTGTTTTCGTTGTTGTAGAGAGAAGGAAAGGTTTGAGTTAATGTGGGAAGAGATTTGGGGCTTTAGGTGTTATACCCCGTATTTCCAGAGTATGTACGTAAGGGAATACGTACGAAAGTCTTGCCTTAAAGATAAGCCTTGGACGTTTTATTTTGTACACAACTCACTAAAAGAGTCGCTTCCGAAAACGCTTCCACGACTTTCGTAGAATAAATTCCGTCTATGCCATTTCTTATTTTTGCGGATTTTTCCGAGAGACGAAACATTTTGGACAAACGGGAGGGTGACAAGTGTCACCCTCACATTTGAAGCAAGTGGGGTGGCTTTGGACGATCAAGGCCCAAAGAGGGGTGTTGGCCTTGGCCGATTGGGTCCTTGTTTAGGCCTTGTTTTGTGGAGTGTTTTGTGGAGTGTTTTGTGGAGTGTTTTGTGGAGTAGGAGTTAGGGTGCACTTGGCTTGATCTTGGCCTTACACTTGCCTTGCACTTGTCTTCATCTTGGCCATTGGTTGGCCAAGGCTTGAGCTATAAATACCCCCTTAGAGATGAAGAGTTATTCATCCACAAAGTTATCTTCCAAGTCTAAAAATCCTCTCCTCTCCCTTAAGCTTTTCGTCCAAACACCTCTTCCCTCCCCTTGTGTTGTATGGCCGAGAGCCTACCCCCCTAGCCTAGCCGAAATCTACCCCCCCTCCCTTGGTAGAAAAGTTACCTTCTTGTATCGTTATAATACCCAAAATACCCTAGCCCAAATAGCTTCGTACTTAGTAGAAGTGGTGAAGACCTTCAGGGTTCTTGAGCATACAACTTAGAGCAAAACCTTGCTCAGCGACTTTTCTAGGATATTATTGGGCTTACCGAGGTAACTAATCCTAACCCTCTTTTGAATCATATATATACTGTTGTAGTATAAGAATAAGTATAAATACTTAGAAGTATATCACAGAATAGAATTGAAGTATTAATCACTTAGAAAGGTTTAAAAGAAGAATAATCAAACTGTACTTACATAGGACTGTTTTCACAGTAGACTTATATAGCTCACCGGGTAGGGAAGTGCTGCCCGACTTACCGTAGAATTATGAACCCCCTGTTTAGAATGACCTTCAGAGTAGTCTTTGATAGATATCTGTGACTATTATAGGCTGACTCTCTGCGCGCGACATATTCAACTCGGTGGTTTTCATTTGAGAAGGTATGTGATTCTTCCTAAAGCATGATATTTTACAATATATATATAGTACGGTAGACGTACATGTGTTAACTGAATAATAACTACGGCAATGTCTTTGACTTAAGCCTGAATAATAAAGAACTGAAAACATTTCAAAAGACTACTGAATCATATTATCAGAAGAGAACTAATTGGTTTTTAAAACAGAAGCTTAAGAGTTATACTAGCTTTATGGGAAGTAAGTATAACCACTTAAGATTTATAAAAGAAACAAGTTTGCCTATGTGTTTATAACAGACTTGTATGGTGAAAAGAATAATAAAGATGGTTTGATAAATAGACATGATATGATGCTATGTGTGTTAGTATCTTGTAACGTTTGTATAGGTGAGTATCCTTGTTGTGCTTATGTTGTTTAAAGATAAGTTGTTATGTTAGTATACTATCACTCACCTCTTGAGATGATACCGGGTTGTCGCCTCCGATGCGGGTAGACTCAGTGTGCAGGACCATGATTCGAGAATACCTCATGCGGGTCAGGGGGCCTATGCGCGAGCTACGGAGTTCCGTGTTAGTACGGGTTATGCCTCACGCGGTCTCATGTGGCCACGCGACAATGAGTCCAGATTTACGCCGAGGAGCTACCCTCGATGCGGGTTATACCTCATGCGGGCCCACGTGAGTGGCCTATGCGGACTCGGAGTTCAGATTAGGCTTGCAGACGATGATGGGGCGAGTGGCCTGCTTTCGATCATTCGCAGCCTAGACAAGACCTATTACGATTACCTATTGTTCTTGTTTGTGATGTGGCACTACGTGCGTTTCTCGTTGTTTCACACATATTTGTAAACTGGTTTTTAAATGATATGTTTTCATTTAAGTATTTTACAGTTTCGCATACTTAGCACCTGTTGTACTGACCTCCTTCGGGGTGCTGCGTTCATGCCGCAGGTAAGGGCAAGCAGGTGCTAGATCCACATCCTTAGGATCTTTGGCTGTGTCGAGAGCTCCATCTTCTCCGAGGCTCTACTTTTGGGTATGATCTCCTCAGTATTGTAGATAGTTTTGTACAGTGTATGGCGGGCCCCGTCCCGCCATAGTTGTTTACTTCTCAGAGGTCTGTAGTACTATTATGCGGTTGGGATGTAACTGCAAAACTTGAGTTATATATATTATGCCTAAAGGCAAGATTTTCTTCAGATAAACTGTGTCTTAGTTTATAAACAGTTTCCTGTCTTGTTTTATAATCCTCTGGTTACTCTGATGTATGACTACTTGTGTGCCCTGCAAGGCACCACCACGCCCCGAACGGTCGTGACAAAAGTGGTATCAGCCGTTAATCCTCGGAAAGTGTCTACGCACCGTATCTAGTAAGTCTTGATTATCGGTGTGTTGTGCACCACACCAATAATCGTGAGGCTATAGGATATTTAGGATTGGTTTCCATTCTTCTCATTACGAGATCGTGCTTTAGAGTGTTATAGGTCGACCTCTAACGTATTCCTTCTCAGAATAGCTTATGCCTCCACGCAAGGCAACCGCGGCCCAGAAGGGCAAGGCAGTAGAGAGAACTACTAGTAGGACACCCAGAGTCACGAGGGCTCAGGCCCAGTCTATACCAGAGACGGCGAGTTCTATGACGCCGCCAGCCCCAGCAGAGACCACAGTACCCACACCTCCTGTCCCACAGCCTGGGGCGGAGGAGTTAGGTTACAAGGAGATGGCCCAGCTATTGGCTAAAGTCAGGCCCGATCTGAGAGAGATTGACGCGCAGTTCCAGCCTCCAGCTCGATCCGCACCGTGGTACACCCGAGGGCGAATAGTTTGAGGCTACGAGATTTCTTGAGTTGTAGCACGGAGTTTTATGGGTCGAGGCGGAGGATGATCCGCAGGAGTTCATCCGTCGGCCAGAGGATTTTGAGAGTGATCGTGGCGTCGAGACCGAGTCCGTGATCTTTGGTTCACATAGGCCGCGCGTGATACCGCGATCGATTGGTTTGATTCACGGAGTTATCCCGGGAGAGCACGCGTCCCCACTACGGGACGAGTTCTCGGAGGCTTTCTCACTCACTTCTTGCCTCCACGGACGGCGAGGGCGCGGCCGATAGATTTTTACCGCCGAGGCGCAGAGGACGACCTTGCCGTGAGTACAATGTCGAGTTTGATTCTTTGGCTCGATATGTCCCAAAGATTGGTAGCAGATATGGAGGATAGGTGCACCGCTATGTCACCGGCTAGACGACTATATGGCGAGTCATGTGCGGGGTTTCTCCACCGGTATGGACATTACCCGCACGCAGCTCACGCCTCGATGCGGCGAGCGCAGGTCGACGAGTGGGATGACATCGCCAGGAAGGCCAGACGGGAGGGTTTTCTGGTGGTTATCGTGGTGGCGGCCTCAAGTTAGCCTAGATTCGCACCACGGCCACCGTGAGCACTCCCGCACCGCCCTCAAGGCACCAGAGTTTTCGAGGCGCACTGGCCCTGTGGCTTGACGCCCGAGTAGCGAGAGTATCGCCGACGGGACCACCCGGTGTGTCGATGCGCAGATCCCATTACGGAAGTGTGGTACTACTTATGGATCTTGTTACGCCAGGCGGCGCAGGTCACTTTGCGGGATCGTCCGACCGGCGTGGCGGTGGTAGGCCCACCGTGTTCTGTGGCCGCTTCATCATCTCCTACGATTACTCGCCCGAGGCGTGGTGCTCATGGGTCGCCAGGTCGCGGCAGGTCGTGGCTCGGTCCCGATTCTAGCGGTCCTCGTAACCGCATATATGCTTTGTCCACCGACAGATCGTGAGGCCTCACCGATGTCGTCACGGTACCTTATCGCTCGGGTTTGATGTGTATGCTTTGATAGATCCGGTTCTACTGGCCCCATATATCTCCCTTGTTGCTAGTAGGATAGGGATAGAGCCCGAGTCCATAGACCCTTTCGAGGTAGCTACGCCATGGGTGATTTGGTAGCTCGGCGTATATGAGCTTGTCCCGCGTGACCATTTACGTCGGACCCTAGCCGACTTGATAGAGTTGAGATGATTGACTTCGACGTGATTATGGGATGGATTGGCTAGCTTGCTATGCCAATGTAGACCGCAGAGAGAGTAGTACGGTTCCATTTCTGCGAGCGGTTGTTGAGTGAGGAGCACCAGATCGCCGAGGGTAGGTTTATTTCCTACCTCAAGGCTAGGAAGATGGTGCGGCGGGTATATCTACCATCTAGTTCGGTGTTTGATACCGAGGCCGGTACCAGATTTTGACCGCCTCGTAGTCACGAGTTCCCGCACGTGTTCCCAGATGACCTCCCGGGTATCCCTCCTGAGAGGGAGATTGAGTTTTGTATTGACATATTGCCAGATACTCGGCCTATTTCCATTCCGCCATACAGAATGGCACCTGCCGAGTTGAGAGAGCTGAAGGATCAGCTTAGGGATTTGCTAGAGAAGGGCTTCATTAGGCCCAGTGTTTCTCCCTGGCGCGGTATTGTTCGTGAAGAAGAAGGGCGGAGACGCCGCGCATGTGTGTTGATTCTGACGGTGAACAAGGTGACCATTAAGAACAGATACCCCCTTCCCATGATTGATGATTTGTTCGACCAGTTGCAGGGTGCGAGATGTTTCTCCAAGATTGATCTGCGATCGGGCTATCATCAGGTGCGAGTCAGAGAGGTGGATGTCCCTAGGACTGCATTCCGGACCCGGTACGGGCATTATGAGTTCAGGGTCATGTCTTTTGGGTTGACCAATGCTCCGGCGGTATTCATGGATTTGATGAACCGAGTGTTCAAACCATTTTTGGACACGTTTGTGATAGTGTTCATTGATGATATCTTGGTTTATTCGCTCGGGCGAGGAGCATGCGAGCATTTGAGGTATCTTGTGATTCTCCAGACTAGTGATTATCGCCAAGTTTTCCAAATGCGAGTTTTGGTTGACTTGATGGCGTTTCTTGGGCATATTGTCGGTGATGGCATTCGAGTTGATCTGGCCAAGATCGAAGCGATCGAGACTTGGCGAGACCTACTACTCGGCAGAGGTTCGCGATTTCGGGCCTTGCGAGTTATTATCGGTTCGTGGAGAAGTTTGCTTCTATCTCGCACCATTGACTAGAGTCGACTCGAGCGGCCAAGTTTGATGGTGATGCTTGTGGCGGGGTTTCGATTCTTGAAAGAGACCGACGACCGCCCGTTCTTACTCTTCCGGAGGTCGGATGGTTATGTCGTGTATTGTGATGCGTCGGGCATCGGGTTGGGATGTGTATTGATGCAGCATGGCGGGGTTATAGCATATGCATCCCGCGGTGAAGAAACACGGAGGAACTACCCACCCATGATTTGGAGTTGGCGTAGTGATTCGCTTTGAAGATCTGGAGGCACTATTTGTATGGGGTTCACGTGGATATTTATACTGACCACAAGAGCCTCAGGTATATCTTCACGGAGGAGTGAACTTACGGCGAGGCGGTGGTTAGAGTTGCTTAAGGATTACGATGTTGATATCCTATACCACGGGAAGGCCAATGTTGTGGCGGATGCTCTTAGTCGTAGGTCGATGGGAGCCTATCGGATGTGCGACTAGAGAGGAGGACATGGTTCGTGATTTGCATCGATTAGCGAGCCTTGGTGTCCGTTTGATTGATTCCGATAGCGATGGGGTTAGAGTTCGTGAGGTTGCCGAGTCTTCCATCGTCGAGGAGGTGAAGAGGCCGATTCGAGGATCCGGCTTTGATTCGATATCGTGATCTGACTCTTACGTGAGGCAAGGTCCTTTTGGTAGCACCGATGGGGTGCTAAGGTTTGAGGGCGGTGTGTGTTCGGATGTTTGAGACTTGGCGAGTTCTTGGGAAGCACACGTAGCGTTACTCTATCCATCGAGTCGACCAAGATGTACCACGACCTTAGATCGTGTATTGGTGGGATGGTTTGAAGAGGGCGTTGCGAGTTCGTAGCTCGGTGCCGTGTTGTCGCAGTAAGGTAGAGCACGAGAGGCTGGTGGTTTATTCTGACGATTGAGATCCCGACACGGAAGTGGGAGGTAATCAACATGGACTTCATCACGGGATTACCTCGCACTCGGAGAGACATGATTCTATATGGGTTATCGTCGGCGGTGTGAAATCAGCCCACTTTCTTCCGTCGGGGCGACTTTTGGTGAGGATTATGCGGACTTTACATCCGAGAGATCGTCGATGCATGGAGTCCCTACCGATCATATCGGGCAGGAGCCCGATTACGGCTAACTTACGGAGTCCTTCCGAGGGTTTAGGGGCCTTGAGTGAGCACGAGTCGCATTTCATCCACGAGCAGACGGACAGCAGAGCGCACTATCGGACTCGAGGATATCTGCGAGCTTTGTGTTATTGACTTTAGTGGTAGTTGGGAGGATCATTTGCCTCTAGTTGAGTTCGCATATAACAATAGCTACCACTCCAGTATTCAGATGGCGCCTTATGAGGCCTTGTATGGGAGGAAGTGCAGATCGCCTATAGGTTGGTTCGATGTGGGCGGCGGCTAGTGGGACCAGATTTGGTACGAGCGATGGATAAGGTGAAGCTTATCCGAGGCGGTATTGTGACTCAGTCGGCAAGTCGTATGCAGATCATCGTCGTCGGCATCTTGAGTTCGAGGTTCATGATTGGGTTTTCCTAAAGGTGTCACCCATGAAGGGTGTGATGAGATTCGGGAAGAAGGGAAGCTCGGCCTAGGTACATCGGGCGTTTCAGTTGTCGCGAGGTAGGCAAGGTTGCCTATGAGTTGGAATCTGCCGTCCGATCTGGAGGCGGTGCATCCGGTTTTCACGTATCTATCTTTGAGGAGATGTATCGGGGATCCATCTAGGGTACACCCGATTGGCGATGTCGGTGACCGAGGGTTATCGTATGAGAGATTCCCATAGCGATAGTCGATCGTCGAGTTAGGCGTCTGCGGACGAAGGGCGTGGCTGTCAAAGTCTTGTGGCGGAACGAGCTCGAGGAGAGATGACATGGGAAGCCGAGGAGGACATGAGGCGGAAGTATCTCACCTATTCCCACACCTCCGGTAATTCACTTTCCTACTTGTAAATTTTCGTTATCGTTTACGCCATGTGTTGCTCGCGTGGCGTGTGTGGCATTTACTCATCGCTTAAGCTTCTTCGCTAACCGTCTGGGAAGGAACATTCGACGAATGTTTCTAAGGAGAGGGAGAATGTTATACCGTATTTCAGTATATACGTAAGGGAATACGTCTGAAAGTCTTGCCTTAAAGATAAGCCTTGACGTTTTATTTTGTACACAACTCACTAAAAGAGTCGTTTCAGGCGAAACGTTTCCACACTTTCGTAGAGTAAATTCGGCTATGCCATTTCTTATTTTGCGGATTTTTCCGAGAGGCGAAACATTTTGGACCAGCGGAGGGTGACATGTGTCACCCTCACATTGGAAGCAAGTGGGTGGCTTTGGACGATTGGGCCCAAAGAGAGTGTTGGCCTTGGCCGATTGGGTCCTTGTTTAGGCCTTGTTTTGTGGAGTGTTTTGTGGAGTGTTTTGTGGAGTGTTTTGTGGAGTAGGAGTTAGGGTGCACTTGGCTTGATCTTGGCCTTACACTTGCCTTGCACTTGTCTTCATCTTGGCCATTGGTTGGCCAAGGCTTGAGCTATAAATACCCCTTAGAGATGAAGAGTTATTCATCCACAAAGTTATCTTCCAAGTCTAAAAATCCTCTCCTCTCCTTAAGCTTTTCGTCCAAACACCTCTTCCTCCCTTGTGTTGTATGGCCGAGAGCCTACCCCCCTAGCCTAGCCGAAATCTACCCCCCCTCCCTTGGTAGAAAAGTTACCTTCTTGTATCGTTATAATACCCAAAATACCCTAGCCCAAATACCTTAGTACTTAGTAGAAGTTGTGAAGAACTTCTAGGGTTCTTGGAGCATACAACTTAGGAGCAAAACCTTGCTCAGGCGCGACTTTTTCTAGGATATTATTGGGCTTACCGAGGTAACTAATCCTAACCCTCTTTTGAATCATATATATATACTGTTGTAGTATAAGAATAAGTATAAATACTTAGAAGTATATCACAGAATAGAATTGAAGTATTAATCACTTAGAAAGGTTTAAAGAAGAATAATCAAAGCAGACTTACATAGATTTGTTTTCACATGAACTTATATAGCTCACGTAGGGAAGTGCTGCCCGACTTAGTAGAATTATGAACCCCTGCTTAGAATGACCTTGAGTAGTCTTTGATAGATATCTGTGACTATTATAGGTGACTCTCTGCGACATATTCAACTTGGCGGTGGTTTTATTTGAGAAGGTATGTGATTCTTCCTAAAGCATGATATTTTACAATATATATATAGTACGTAGACGCATACGTGTTAAGCGAATAATAACTACGGCAATGTCTTTGACTTAAGCCCGAATAATAAAGAATCAAAACATTTCAAAAGACTCTGAATCATATTATCGGAAGAGAACTAATTGGTTTTAAAGCGAAGCTTAAGAGTTATACTAGCTTTATGGGAAGTAAGTATAACCACTTAAGATTTATAAAAGAAACAAGTTTGCCTATGTGTTTATAACCGACTTGTATGGTGAAAAGAATAATAAAGATGGTTTGATAAATAGACATGATATGATGCTATGTGTGTTAGTATCTTGTAACGTTTGTATAGGTGAGTATCCTTGTTGTGCTTATGTTGTTTAAAGATAAGTTGTTATGTTAGTATACTATCACTCACCTCTTGAGATGATACAGGGTTAAGCCGCCTCCGATGCGGGTAGACTCGGTGATGCAGGACCATGATTCGAGAATACCTCGTGCGGGTCGGGGGCCTGCGCGAGCTACGGGAGTTCCGTGTTAGTATGCGGGTTATGCCTCATGCGATCTGTGGCCATGCGGACAGCGAGTCGGCGACGCCGAGGAGTAGCTACCCTCGATGCGGGTTATACCTCATGCGGGCCCATGTGAGTGGCCTATGCGGACTCGAGTTCAGGATTAGGCTGCAGAATGATGGGGCGAGTGGCCTGTTTCGATCATTCGCAGCCTAGACAAGACCTATTACGCTACCTATTGTTGCTCTTGTTTGTGATGTGGCACTACGCGGTTTCCTTGGTTGTTTCACACATATTTGTAAACTGGTTTTTAAATGATATGTTTTCATTTAAGTATTTCTGATTCGCATACTTAGTACTGTTATCGACCTCCTTGGCTGCGTTCATGCCGCAGGTGGCAAGCGGTGCTAGATCCACATCCTTAGGATCTTTGCGTTGGTGTCGGGAGCTCCATCTTCTCGGAGGCTCTACTTTGGGTATGATCTCCTGTATTGTAGATAGTTTTATGCGATCGGTATGGCGGGGCCCTGTCCCGCCATAGTTGTTTCCTTAGGTCAGTAGTACTATTATGCAGTTGGGATGTAATCGCAAAACTTGAGTTATTTATATTATGCCGAAGGCAAGATTTTCTTGAGATAAAGCGTGTCTTATTTTATAAAGCGTTTCTGTCTTGTTTTATATTCATTGGTTACTCGATGTATGACTACTTGGGTGCCTTGAAGGCATCCACGCCCGAACGGGTCGTGACATTAGGTCTTTTTATTTTCTGAACTCGCGCTGCAGCCCTGCAGAATTGTTACACCCCGTAGTTCCAGGGTATGTATACGAGGACGTACGTACGAGAATACGACAGTAAAATTGGAAAGGAAGAAAGATGTGATTTTTTCGACGGAAAAGTTTCCGGATTTTGTGAAGGAAAAATGTTCGTTAAAGGGAATTGGATTCCCAGATTTGGTATTTGGACTTTTTGAAATATTTGAGAATTATGAGATTTTATTTCCGAAATTGGTCACGTGGGGCCCATGGGAGGAATTTACGGTTTGTGGGGCCCACTTTATTTTTTTCGGATTTTTGGCATTGCAGATATTTTCGGAAGATGGAATATTTTGGACGAGTAGGGGGGCGACACGTGTCACCCCCATGTGGCCCCATGGCCGAAAGGGTGCCACTTGGACGTTTTTTAGTGGGGACAAGTGGCAAGCCACTTGTCCCATGTTTGTGGTGAACACTTGGTTGGCCAACTACCCACACACATGTACCCATCCTCACCACCCACTTGCATTAATCTTGACCCTTGATTCTTCTATATATACCCCCTTAGGTTGAAGACAATTTTTATCCCACACTTAAGCTTCCAACGCAAAATACTCCCCTCCCCTTTGTAGTTGTTTTCGTCCCCCTTCCCCCACTTGAGTAGAAAATACTTTGGGTATTATTGTATAATCCCAAATACCTTGGCCTAGTATCCCTAGTAGTATTCCAAAGTTATTTCAATACTAGGAGCCCGGAAATACTACTTTATTCCAATAGTCGCAAAATGAAACCCTAGAAAATCTTTATAGCTTGGTTGAAGTGTTAAGAGAAGTTGTTTAGAAACTTCTAAGGGTTGCTTGGAGCGGGTTGGAGCGTAAGGAATTGGAGCTAAACGTTGCTCAGGATCGACTTATATCTTGGATAATTTTGGGCTTATCGAGGTAATGATCTTTATCCCCCTATTGTAATTGGATATTACATGTTGTAGTAATGTATAGTTGAGTATACTATATGTAGAATGATTATGGAAAAGAATTGAATCAGATTTACATAGATTTGTATTCTGAGACTTGTAGTATTATTGTGGGGTAGAATTGTACACGTCAGGTTAGGCGTGTAACCCCCGGGATTATTGGTTTAGTAACGCCTCGTTGGAGGAGATTTATGTGGTTAAGGGGAGGTGCTTCCGAATTTTCCGTATAATAAGGAATCTTGTATCTAGAATTATTCTACGAATAGATATAGAGGTTGATAGACGTTTTGTGGCCTTTTTAGGTTGAAGTACTACGATTAGCGTATTCTACTGGGCGGTGGAAAAGGCGAGCAAGGTTAGAAACGTGGAAGCGATTTGCTAATTGTCGATAATCGTCGCGAGGTATGTGAACCTCTTCCTATCTTTTCTAGCATGATTGTTGTGAACTATGTAGTACGGTAGACGTACATGTGCTAAATGAATTTGGTTGGTTTAAAACATGAAGTGTTATAACGGCATTATGGGAAGTTTGCTATAACAACTTTATGTAGGTAAAGAAATGGTTTGTGGTTTTTAAAAGATAAGAGACTTGACTTATAAATGACTTGATGTGAAATATTAAGGAACTTGATTTCTAAAAGAAAAGAGACGTGAGGAATTGAAGAGTTTTTGGTTTAAAAAGAAAGACATGGTTTTGTCTTAAATTGGTTTAAAACATATAGTGTTATAACAGCTTTATGGGAAGTTAGTTATAACGACTTTATGAAAACAAAAGAATGGTAACTTGACATTAAAAGGAGAAGTGTTTTGGTCTAAAAAGAAGGCATAGTATTGTCTTAATTTGGTTTAAAAAGGAAAGTATGGAAGTTGTTTTGGTTTACTTAAAATGCTAGTCACTCTATTTTTGATAATACGGGCATCGGGTGACCTTTGTAAAAGAAATGAATCTTTTAAAAAGAATTTAACGTACGTAGTACTTTGGGGTTAAAACCTGGACTTTGGCATAAAATGAAAGTACCTTGAGTTGTGTGTAACTTGCCTATGTTTGCGTGTGATAGCCTTGTTATGCAAGTATTGTATTTCTATACCACCGCGTCTCTCAATGGAGGGCCGGCTGATTTGTTATGATCTTACTTGGACGTACCGGCAGTGACGGAGGATTCCACGGGTGCGCTCCTGTTGATAGTGTTATTCCATGGACTAGCTCTCCATGAGGTTTTACTGATTCGGCCTTGGTATCTGGTGGTTGGCTTCGACTTGCCCCGCCTCGTGGGCGATTCGGCCTCGTACTGGTAGTTAGCCTTCGACTTGCCCTGCTCGGTTTAGTGGCGAAGTCTCGTGATACGGCCTTGGTATCTGGTAGTTAGCCCTCGTACTTGCCCCGGTCAGCTACGTGACACGGCTTTGGTATCTGGTAGTTGGCTTTCGTACTTGCCCCGTATCAGCTTCGTGGCGAAGTCTCGTGATACGGCCTTGGTATCTGGTAGTTAGCCCTCGTACTTGCCCCGGTCGCCATTCGTGACACGGCTTTGGTATCCGTAGTTGGCTTTCATACTTGCCGTGACGCCCGTGGTTTGGTTGTATAGTATTGTTAGTACGGCTTTGGTATCCGGTAGTTGGCTTCGTACTTTCCGGTCGATTGATGACGCGGCTTTGGTATCCGTAGTTAGCTCAGACTTGCCCTTACGGTTTTATGACTCGGTGGGACTCGTGTTTATGTGTACTCGGTGTTATTATATCATGATCGCCGGATGAGGAAGGTATTCCACGCATGATTGATGTTGAGGCGTGAGACCCATAGTTATATTTGAGTGATGACTTTGAGGCGTGAGTCCACGACTTACGTGGATCGCTTATTTATTATGGATGTAGTTTGGTTATCATACATGTCTCGCTTTATATAGACTACTATGATTTCATTTACGATTTTCGCCACATACTTGGTACTGTTATCGACCTCCTTCGAAGTGCGTTCACGCCGCGGTGGAGGTACACGATTGTTGATCCTCGCCATAGGATCACGCCAACAGATTGGGAAGCTCCGTTTCTCCGAGGCTTATCTTTTGTATAGTCCTCACATCAGAGGTACTTGTACATTCAGGGGTATGGCGGGGCCCTGTCCCGTCATGTTATATAAAAACTCTTAGAGGTCTGTAGTACTGTTGTGGGTAGGGTTTGTAAGGATGTAACTGTTCAAGTTTTTAATTATATATATTCAAGAAGGTAACCGTTTGGTTGGCCTGTTTTTTTATCATATCTCTTGTTTCATGTTTAAGTTTTTATTTCCGCTGATTTTCTCTGATGTTGTATCACTAGGGTGCCCGGGGTAAGGCACCAGTCACAGGCCCGGGATCGGGTCGTGACAAAAGTGGTATCAGAGCAGTTAATCCTCGGAAAGTGTTTACAAACCGTATCTAGTAGAGTCTTGATTATCGGTGTGTTGTGCACCACACCTATAATCAGGAGGCTGCAGGATATTTAGGATTGGTTTCCATTCTTCTCACTCTGAGATCGTGCCTTAGAGATGTGTTATAAGTTGGACTCCCTCAGACGTATTCTTTGCACCCGTTATGCCTCTACACAAGGCAACCAGAGCCCAGAAGGGCAAGGCAGCAGAGGGAGCTACGAGTAGAACACAGAGGGTTACGAGGCACGGGCGCCATTACACGAGATAGTACTTCGGGATGACGAGTTTTATGACGCCGCTTTCAAAGAGAGTTTAGAGCGGCAGCAGTTTCTACTGAGGCCACGATACCTGAGCCTCCAGTTTCACGACCAGGAGCCGAGGATATGAGTTACAAGGAAATGGCCCAGTTACTAGCTAGGCTTATGGCTAGGAATGAGGACAGACGAGAGTCGGAGGTTCCGGCAGTACCAGTAGTTCACCCTAGATCCGATAGTTGAGATTTCGGGACTTCTTGAGTTGCAGTCCACCCGAGTTCTATGGATCTAGGCGAGAAGATCATCGAGTTTATTCGATTCTGACGGATCATGAAAGTGATCAAGACCTCGAGGCATTTCTTACACTTCTTGCCCTCGCAGGTGAGGAGAGCTCGGGCAGATAGATTTATGAGGTTGAGGCAGAACGGGCGGACGGTTCGGGAATACAGTATAGAGTTTGACTTATTGGCTCGTTATGTCCCCGCGTTAGTGGCAGACATGTGAGGAGAGAATGTCCTAGTAGGAGGGATACAGGTGGGATGGCTTAGCCTACCAGGTCAGTTGAGGATTCAGTGGTTCGGAGAGGAAGGGGTGTTAGCCAGAGGAGGCTACCCCTACCTCGGTATGGCCGTTGCGGTAGGTGTTCTTATGGGGAGTGTCGTACTACTTAGATATCTTGTTAGGCTTGCGGCGGCAGGGCCATTTGCGAAATTATCCGAGGCAGGTGGCGCGGATGTTACGACTCGACCCGGGATCGTGGTCGGGTTCATCACCTTCTATAGTTATGCGCCACAGAGCAGGATTTGATTAGAGCGACAAAGGGAAAGTGAGGCGGAGTTACAGAGATATCTTGACCTTAAGAGACTTGTTTAGTCGTTATGGTAGATACACGTGAGTGCTATGTTCGGTTAGCATTGTGTAAGTTGTGATTAGAAAACATGGGTAGTTGAAAAGGGTAAGTGCGGGACGAAAATGGGAGCCTTAGAATTTATATGATTGGGACCTTGGATGCAAGGCCGTCCTGAGTGGATGTTACGGTTGGTCCTTGTCGAAGTACTTGGTATGCGTGATATATATTGTGGGATAATTCCATGGGTAGTGTGAGATGGAAGTGGTAGCTTTCATGACGTGAACTGGTAAGGTTGTTCCGGATCGGGGAACGAGAGTTTAGTACGAAGTGGGTCGGGTTGAGGCCATATCGCGAGTCAACCCGCAACCGGTTTGGCGGGTCGATTGAGGTGGTCCCGCTAGATGATGGTCACGAGGTGTTAAGCCCAAGTTAGGTAACCATCGTACGAGTTCGTGGATGCGTTCGACCAGTCGGGCCGATGAGGTCAGCCCATCTTGTCTTTCAGTTAGGACTGTTTACTCGGCGGAGGGTTATGCGAGATGTTATCAGGAAGGTTGTAAGGCTGCACGGGGTTCCTACTTTTATTTTATGGCAGGCAGTGGAGCCCAGTTTATGGCTATTTCTTTTTCGGGAGGTTTTACCAGGCGGGGTTAGGAACTCAGGTGAGTCTCAGTATTGCATTCACCCTCGGGCCGACGGACGAACAACGCATTTTATCCAGACATTTGAGGATAGGTTACGGGCCGGTGTTTTGATTTCAGGGGTATCTGTGAGGATTATTTGCCTCTTGTTGAGTGAGTATTATACTAGCTACCATTTTAGTATTCGGATGGTGCCTTATGAAGCCTTGTATGGACGAAAGTGTAGGTTGCCGGTCGATTGGTTCGATGTTGGCAAGGTTCAGATAGTTGGTCCCTACTTGATTCAGCAGGATGTGGGTAAGGTGAAGCTTATCCAGAAGAGGTTTTTAGCAGCTCAGAGTCAACAGAAGTCGTGTGGATAATCGGCGTCGACACTTGGAGTTCAGGTTGACGGTGGGTCTTCTTGAATGTACCACCCCAGAAGGGTGTGACGAAATTTGGAAAGAAGGGGAAACTTAGCCCGAGGTACCTTGGGCATTTTCAGATAATAGTAGAATAGGCCAGGTGGCCTATAAGTTAGCACTGTCGTCCGACTTAGGAGGCAGTACGTCCGGTATTCCATGTTGCTATGTTTCGAAAGAGTAATCAGATATCCCTCCAGAGTGTTCCCAGTTAATGATGACCAAGTTAGAGATAGTAACCCCGAGATTTTGGAAACTGAAGCAATGACAGGAATGTGGTAAGTATATGAGGAAGAGTTCGAGTGTACGAGGAGGGTACGACAAGTAAGAAAAGAGGCGAAGATGTGAAGTGTCCTTTTTATAAGTATAGATGTGAAAAAAGTATCCTTTGGACCATGGGTGGAAGTTTTTGTGTTGTTATACACGTTAGGGGTGATTCCTCGTTGGCTTGGATTGAGTTTTGCGCGTATGTTATATTATGGCCATGTGTGGCATAATTGGTTTTGTAAGTATAGTAGTGAAGACTATACCGGCGCTTGTATGATTAGAGGCTTAGAAAGAACATTCGGGACGAATGTTTCTAAGGGGGGGAAAATGTTACACCCCGTAGTTCCAGGGTATGTATACGAGGACGTACGTACGAGAATACGACAGTAAAATTGGAAAGGTAGAAAGATGTGATTTTTTCGACAGAAAAGTTTCCGGATTTTGTGAAGGAAAAATGTTCGTTAAAGGGAATTGGATTCCCAGATTTGGTATTTGGAATATTTGAGAATTATGATATTTTATTTCCGAAATTGGTCACGTGGGGCCCATGGGAGGAATTTACGGTTTGTGGGGCCCACTTTATTTTTTTTCGGATTTTTGGCATTGCGGATATTTTCGGAAGATGAAATATTTTGGACGAGTAGGGGGGCGACACGTGTCACCCCCATGTGGCCCCATGGCCGAAAGGGTGCCACTTGGACGTTTTTTAGTGGGGACAAGTGGCAAGCCACTTGTCCCATGTTTGTGGTGAACACTTGGTTGGCAACTACCCACACACATGTACCCATCCTCACCACCCACTTGCATTAATCTTGACCCTTGATTCTTCTATATATACCCCCTTAGGTTGAAGACAATTTTCATCCCACACTTAAGCTTCCAAGGCAAAATACTCCCCTCCCCTTTGTAGTTGTTTCGTCCCTTCCCCACTTGAGTAGAAAATACTTTGGGTATTATTGTATAATCCCAAATACCTTGGCCTAGTATCCTAGTAGTATTCCAAAGTTATTTCAATACTAGAGCAGAAATACTATTTTATTCCAATAGTCGCAAAATGAAACCAGAAAATCTTCATAAGCTTGGTTGAAGTGTTAAGAGAAGTTGTTTAGAAACTTCAAGGGTTGCTTGGAGCGGGTTGGAGCGTAAGGAATGGAGCTAAGCGTTGCTCGGGATCGACTTATATCTTGGATAATTTTGGGCTTATCGAGGTAATGATCTTTATCCCCTATTGTAATTGGATATTACATGTCAGTAATGTATAGTTGAGTATACTATATGTAGAATTATTATGGAAAAGAATTGAATCAGATATTTACATAGAATGTATTTATGAGACTTGTAGTATTATTGTGGTAGAATTGTACACGTCCAGGTTAGGCGTGTAACCCCGGGATTATTGGTTTGCAACGCCTCGTTGGAGGAGGAGATTTATGTGGTTGTGGGGGAGGGAGGTCTGCCAAATTTTCCGTAGAATAAGGAATCTTGTATCTAGAATTATTCTACGAAGAGATCTAGAGGTTGATAGGCGTTTTGTGGCCTTTTAGGTTGAAGTACTACGAGTAGCGTATTCTACTTGAAGGGTGGAAAAGGCGAGCAAGTTTAGAGTACGTTGAGCTTTTTGCTAATTGTCGATAATCGTCGCGAGGTATGTGAACCTCTTCATATCTTTTCTAGAATGATATGTTGTGAACTATGTAGTACGGTGACGATACGTGCTAAATGAATTTGGTTGGTTTAAAACATGAAGTGTTATAACGGCACTTATGGGAAGTTTGTTTTAACAAGTTTATGTAGTTATAGATATTGTTTGTGGTTTTTAAAAGATAAGAGACTTGACTTATAAATGACTTGATGTGAAATATTAATGAACTTGATTTCTAAAAGAAAAGAGACGTGAGGAATTGAAGAGTTTTTGGTTTAAAAAGAAAGACATGGTTTTGTCTTAAATTGGTTTAAAACATAAAGTGTTATAACAGCTTTATGGGAAGTTAGTTATAACGACTTTATGAAAACAAAAGAATGGCTTTATCATTAGTTTTAAAATGGTAACTTGACTTTAAAAGGAGAAGTGTTTTGGTCTAAAAAGAAGGCATAGTATTGTCTTAATTTGGTTTAAAAAGGAAGTATGGAAGTTGTTTTGGTTTACTTAAAATGTTAGTCACTCTATTTTTGATAATACGGGCATCGGGTGACCTTTGTAAAAGAAATGGATCTTTTAAAAAGAATTTAACGTACGTAGTACTTTGGGGTTAAAACCTGGACTTTGGCATAAAATGAAAGTACCTTGAGTTGTGTGTAACTTGCCTATGTTTGCGTGTGATAGCCTTGTTATGCAAGTATTGTATTTCTATACCACCGCGTTCTCGATGGAGGCTGATTTGTTATGATCTTACTTGGGCGTCTGGCGGACGGAGGATTCCACGTGCGCTCGCTTGATAGTGTTATTCCATGGACTAGCTCTCCACGAGGTTTTACCGATTCGCCTTGGTATCCGTGGTTGGCTTTCGCACTTGCCCCGTCTCGTGGTGATTCGCCTTGTACTGGTAGTTAGCCTTCGTGACTTGCCCTGCTCGGTTTAGTGGCGGTCTCGTGATCTGACGCGGTATCCGTAGTTAGCCCTCAGATTGCCCCGGCCAACACGTGACACGGCTTTGGTATCCGTAGTTGGCTTTCGTACTTGCCCGTGACGCCTTCGTGGCGGTCTCGTGATATGGCCTCGTATCCGTAGTTAGCCCTCAGATTGCCCTTGGCCACCACGTGACACGACTTTGGTATCCGTAGTTGGCTTTCGTACTTGCCCCGTGACGCCGTGGTTTGGTTGTATAGTATTGTTAGTACGCTTTGGTATCGGTAGTTGGCTTTCGTACTTTCCCACGATTGATGACGCGCTTTGGTATCCGTAGTAGTTAGCTCAGACTTGCCTTACGGTTTATGACTCGATGTTTATGTACTCTCGGTGTTATTATATCATAGATCGCCAGCTGAGAAGGTATTCCACGCATGATTGATGTTGAGGCGTGAGACCCATAGTTATATTTGAGTGATGACTTTGAGGCGAGTCCCCGACTTACGTGGATCGCTTATTTATTATGGATCGTAGTTTGGTTATCATACATGTCTCCCGCTTTATATAGACTACTATGATTTCATTTATGATTTTCGCCACATACTGTACTGTTATGCCGACCTCCTTCGGAGGCCGTTCATGCCGCAGTGGAGGTACACGATTGTTGATCCTCGCTCATAGGATCACGATTCAGTATTGGGAAGCTCCGTTTCTCGAGGCTTATCTTTTAGTATAGTCCTCACATCGTAGGTACTTGTACATTCAGGGGTATGGCGGGGCCCTGTCCTGTCATGTTATATAAAAACTCTTAGAGGTCTGTAGTTCTGTTGTGGGCAGGGTTTGTAAGGATGTAACTGTTCAAGTTTTTAATTATATATATTCAAGAAGGTAATCGTTTGGTTGGCCTGTTTTTTTATCATATCTCTTGTTTCATGTTTAAGTTTTTATTTCCGCTGATTTTCTCTGATGTTGTATCACTAGGGTGCCCGGGGTAAGACACCAGTCATAGGCCCGGGATCGGGTCGTGACAAGAATGGCGCCGTGGCGCCGAAATTACTATGACACTCTGAAAATTAGGCACCGCAGCCCTGCAGAATGGCGCCACAACGCTGGCTCCAATTTCTTCGCCTGTCATCACAACACAGCCAAAAATACCATCAAGTGAGACTGTTCAAGTTAAAACTAATTGCAATAACAAAATAAACAAAATATTGGGTTGCCTCCTAAGTAGCGTTTTCTTTAATGTTTTTTAGCCGGACGCAGTCGTATTCCATTACTGGGGTAAATTACCCCCACAGCACATCCATTTAAAAATCATTTTTCTCTTTCTCATTCTACTCTTCTTTTTCACGGAGTTTAGTTTAGAGAGATTTACCTCTTGGTCAGCATTTACATCATCACTTTTTGTTTCAGCATTCGTACTAACCTTTCTTGCCTGTGGATTTGCAGATGTCTCAATGATCCCCATACCTTTAGATTGTTTTTGAAGGGCTACTGCATCAGTTGTGCTCACAGCAAAGCATTTGTTGCTTGCTTGGGACTCAGTGGTAGACTTGAAGACTTTGAACACCATCTCATTGTCTTGGACTCTGAGCCTCAACTCCCCCTTTTCCACATCAATGAGGGCTTTACCCGTGACTAGGAATGGTCTCCCCAGAATGATGGGCATGTCATCATCTTCCTCCATGTCAAAAATGAGGAAATCCGCTGGAAAGAAGAACTTGCCTACTTTGACTAGCACATCTTCAATTATACCTCGGGGGTGCACGACATATCGGTCAGCAAGCTGCAAATTCACTGTGGTTGGCTTGGCTTCCCCAAACCTAGTCTTTTGAACACAGATAGAGGCATAATATTGATGCTACCCCCAGGTCATAGAGTGCCCTATTGCATCTTACATTTCCTATAGTGCAGGGCAAGGTGATACTCCCTGGGTCTTTCAGTTTTGGCGGCAGTTTCTTTTGCGGGATAGCGATGCACTCCTGTCATCACCACTGTTTCATAATCTGCCAATCTCCTCTTCTCCCAAGGATTTCCTTCATAAACTCGAAATATGTGGGCATCTGCTCCAAAGCCTCAATGAAGGGGATATTGATGTGGAGTTTCTTGAACACCTCCAAGAACTTGGAGAACTGCTTGTCCAAGGATTTTTTCTGGAGCCTTTTAGGGTAAGGGATTTTGTCGGTATATTCCCTCACAGCCGCTGGTGGAGCCTTCTCTAATGTAGGGCGGCCATCAGTAACCCCCTCCTTTTCTACATCATATTTCTGCTCCCACTCTTTCTCCTTCTCCACCACTAGTTAGGGTGCAACCTGCTCCAACTGTTTTCCATTTCTCAATATGACTTCTTGGCACTGCTCTCTTGGATTCACCTCTGTGTTGCTGGGGAGAGTACCTTGAGGCCTGTTGCTCACCATCTTTGCTAGTTGTCCTACCTGAGTTTCCAAGCTCCTGATGGAGGAATTTGTTTCTGACATGAACAGATTTTGGGAGTTTGTGAGTGTAAGCAGGGTTGCTCTCAATTCATCAGGCTTCTCATGTGGGGTAGGTGATCTGAACTGCTGGGAGGATGAAGCCTGATTATGTGGTTGCTGGTTCTGGTAATTGCCTGGGACTGTTGTCTTTGGTCATTCCTTCATGAGAAGTTAGGGTGATTTCTCCACACCGGATTATATGTGTGTCACGACCCGACCCCGGGCCCGCGACTGGTGCCTTACCCCGGGCACCCTAGTGATACAACATCAGAGAAAATCAGCGGAAATAGAAACATACACATGAACAAGATATACGATAATGAAATAAGAAAACAAAGCAACTAAAAGCGGTTACCTTCCTGAATATATAAATAAAACTTGAACCCGAACAGTTACATCCCTTTTTCAAACTCTGCCCACAACAGTACTACAGACCTCTACGAATGTTATAACAACGACGACGGGACAGGGCCCCGCCATACCCCTGAATATAAGTACCTACAACAACAGGGGACTATACCAAAGATAAGCCTCCGGAGAAACGGAGCTTCCCAAAACGCTGAACTGTGATCCTATGAGCGAGGATCGACGACTGGTGTACCTCTACCGCTGCATGAACGCAGCCCCGGGCGAGGTCAAGACAACAGTACCAAGTATGTGAAATCAAAATATCAGAAATGAAATCATAGTACTCTCTATAAAGCATGAGACATGTATGAGAACCAAACTACGATCACGATAAATAAGCGATATGTCAAGTCGTGACTCACGCCTCAAAGTCATCACTCAAATACAACTATGGGTCTCACACCCGCAACATCAATCATGCGTGGAATACCTTCCTCACCGCCGGCCTATGATATAAAAGCACCAAGGAATACACATGAACACGAGTCCCACCCGTGTCATAATAAAACCGCACGGTAAGTGCGAAGGCATAGCCGACTACTAAAACCTACGCACTCAACAAGGTCATAAATCAGATCATGAGATCTGTCTGAACCGCCACATGATCGGCCGCCACTCGCCGCAGATCTAATGTGCGCGTCTAGTCCCGAACTTCCCGCGGCTCGCATAGGCCACCCAATGGCCCGCATGAGGTATTCCTCGCATCGAGGGTAGCTACTCCCGCAACGCCCCGACTCGCGATCCGCGTAGCCACATAGACCGCATGACCAAAAGGCCGCACACTAACACGGAACTCGTAGCTCCGCATAGGTCCCCGACCCGCATGAGGTATCCTCGAATCATAGTCACACGCATCGCTGAGTATTACCCCGCATCGGAGGGCAGCTTAACCCCCGGGATCATGTCAAGGGTGAGTGGTACAATACCAACATAACGGCTGATCGTTAAACAACATAAGCGCAATCAAGGGAAACCCCTTTACAAACATCACAAGATACTAACACACGTAGCATCCTAACATGTCTACTTATCAAACCATCTTACTACACTTTCCAGAAATCAATACAAGACTTTCATAAAAAAAAATAAGTAAACCGTTCCTTCTATCTTCCTTAAGTCGTTATACCTAACTTCCCATAAAGCTAGTATAACACTTAAGCATTTAAAACCAAGTATTTCTTTTCTTTCAAAAATGGTTAATAACTCTTTTGAAATACTTCCAGATTCTTATTATTTAAACTCAAGTCAAAAGACATCAAAGTAAGACCAAAACAATTTCCATACCTTCTTTTAAAACAAAGGCACTTCTCCTTTAAAAGTCAAGTAGCAATATACTTTTTAAAACCAAGTGTCTTACTCTTTTAAAAACAAGTAACCTATACCTTTAAATCAAGTTACTTCTCCTTTCCCAAAATCAAGTTGTTTATAAGTCAAGTTATCATTTTAAATCCAATAATAAAACCATTCTTATTTTCGAAATCAAGATAACTTTATTCTTTAAAAGACCACACACCCATTACTCATGAGTGAGATTTTACAACTTCTTAACATAATTCAAGTCCTTAATGTTTCATAACAAGTCACTTAACTTTGAAATCAAGTTAAGGACACAAAAGGAAAATCAACTTCCTTTAAACACACGTGCGTCTACCGCACTAAATATATTTCACAAATATCATGCTAGAAAGGATAGGAAGAGGTTCACATACCTCCTCGGCTAAACCCACTTGCCAAGTTGAATACGCCGCGCGTAAAATGTCAACCTCGATTCCACGTAATTATCTGAGTCAGGAGGGTTGGAATTACGGATGATAACACCTTGATTAAATCCAGAAAATTAGTATGGCAATATTTTCCCTTCAAAGGCACTGGTCGAATAGGGCTCAAGTGTTAATTGTATGTGGAAGACGAAAATAGCAAGGAAATGAATTGCAAATTTTGTTTTGTTTACAGAAGTCGAAATAGGGCAATAGTACTGATTACCGTATGTTAAGTTAAATGGAGAACAAATTGCCTTTCTTGGCTTTATCCAAATGTTCATTCATACATATTGTCTCCCACGTATTCCTAACTCCTAAGTCAGCATATAAATTTCCCCCCCAAAAGATATTTTAAGAGCATTAAATGAATGCTAATAATGATGTCTTCCACTTGCTTGTAAAATGTTTACACACCCTGCTATTTAATCGACACGCACCCACCGCAAAACGTGTCCACTTCGTAATTATTAATTAAGTGACCTACTCCGTATAATTTATTCTCAAACTCCATTGTCACATTTGTAGTATACAAAATTATTTCGGGATTGCATTCCTTGTATACTAATTTCTGATTTACATATATAAATATACTTTATTGGGCCACTTGTCCACCTAAAAACGCCCCACTCGATTCGGCCAACATGGCCACACGGGGGTGACACGTGTCGCCCCCCTACTCGTCCAAAATATTTCATCTTTCAAAAATATCCGCAATGCCAAAAATCCGAAAATAAAGTGGGCCCCACAAACCGTAAATTCCTCCCGTGGGCCCCACGTGACCAATTCCGGAAATAAAATTCCATAATTCTCAAATATTCCAAAAAGTCCGAATACCAAAACTGGGAATCCAATTCCCTTTAACGAACATTTCTCCTTCACAAAATTCGGAAACTTTTCCGTCGAAAAATCACATCTTTCTTCCTTTCCAATTTTAATGTCGTATTCTCGTACGTACGTCCTCGTAAACATACTCTGGAACTACGGGGTGTAATATTTTTCCCCCCTTAGAAACATTCGTCCCGAATGTTCCCTCTAAGCCTCCAAAACATACCTGTGCCGGTATAGTCTTCCCTACTATACTTACGAAACCAATTATGCCACACATGACCATGATACAACATACGCGCAAAACTCAATCCAAGCTAACGAGGAATCACCTCTAACGTGTATAACAATACAAAAAAAACTTCCACCCATGGTCCAAAGGATACTTCCATCTTCTTAACACACCTTAGCCTCTTTTCTTATTAACGTACCTTCCTCGTACACTCAAACTCTTCCTAGCATACTTACCACATTTCTGTCATTGCTTCAGTTTCCAAAATCTCGGGGTTACTATCACCAACTTGGTCATCATTAACTGGGAAAATACTCTGGAGGGATCTCCGATACTCTTCCGAAACATAGCAACATGGAATCTGGACGTCTCGCCTCTAAGTCGGAGGCGGTGCTAACTTAAGCAACCTAGCCTATTCTACAACCGATCTGAAAATGCCCAAAGTACCTCGGGCTAAGTTTCCTGCTTTCCAAATCTCGTCACACCGCCGGTGGTACCTTGAAGACCCACGTCGGCACGAACTCCAAGTGTCGACGCCCGATTATCCATACTCTTACGGTTGACTCGAGCCGCTAATAACCTCTTACGGATAAGCTTCACTTATCCACATCTGTGAATCAAGTATGGACCAACTATCGAACCTTGCCAATATCGAACCAATCGACAACCTACACTTCCGCCCATACAAGGCTTCATAAGGCACCATCCGAATACTGAAATGGTAGCTATTACAATACTCACTCAACAAGAGGCACATAATCCTCACTGCTACCCCTGAAATCAAAACACCGGCCCGAGGGTGAATGCAATACTGAGACTCACCTGAGTTCCTAACCCCGCCTGGTAAAACTTCCAGAAACAAAAGAAATAGCCGAAAACTGGGCTCTACTGCCTGTCATAAAATAAAAGTAGGAACCCCGTGCAGCCTTACAACCTTCCTGATATACAACATCTCGCATAACCCTCTGTCGAGTGCAGTCCTGACTAAAAGACAAGATGGGCTGACCCCATCGGCCCTACTACTGGTCGAACGCATCCACAAACTCGTACGATGGTTACCTAAACTTGGGCCTAACACCCTCGTGACCCTATCCTCTAGCGGGACCACCTCAAACTGACCCCACCACCTTCCGGGTTGCGGGTTGACTCGCGATATGGCCTCAACCCGACCCACTTCGTACTAAACTCTCGTTCCCCGATCCGGAACAATCTTACCAATTCACGTCATGAAAGCTACCACTTCCATCTCACACTACCCATGGAATTATCCCACAATATATCACGCATACCAAGTACTTCGACAAAGACCAACCGTAAAATCATCCACTCAAGACGGCCTTGCATCCAAGGTCCCAACTGTTATAAATTCTAAGGCTCCCCATTTTCTCGTCCCCAGACTTACCCTTTTCAACTACCCATGTTTTTTTTCTAATCACAACTTACTCAATGCTACCAGAACATAGCACTCCACATGTATATACCATAACGACCTAAACAAGTCTCTTAAGGCTGAAGATATCTCTGTAACTACTGCCTCACTTTCCCTTTGTCGCTCCAATCAAATCCTGCTCTGCTTTGGCGCGTAACTCTGACGGTAATGAACCAGCATCGATCCCGAAGGTGAGTCGTAACATCCGCGCCACCTCTGTTCGGACAATTTCGCGAAATGGCCTGCTGTCATAAGCCTAACAAGCTATCTAAGTAGTACGACACTCCCCAAGAACACCTACCGCAACGGCCATACCGAGTGGAGTGGCCTCCTCGTTAACACCCTTCCTCTCCGAACCACTTGAATCCAGAATCGACTTGGTAGGCTAAGTCATCCCACTGTATCCTCCTACTAGGACATTCTCTCTCACATGGCTCACGGCCGTAGGTAAACAAGCACTAGCAAAAGACGACATTCCGGATGGCGCTGTCACATGGTGAACACAGAGGGAAAACTGAATCTGGCTGGCTAGAACCTATGCAATCTGTGAACCAGAAACCCTGGAGTTCTGACCAACTCCTAATACTCCGAACGTCCTGAACCCTGTGAAGGACCACTCTGCACCGGCGGGGGTGCATATCCAGTCTGCTGCTGAGGCGATTCGCCTTGGAAGTTACCAAAGGACCTGCCGTCCGACCTCTTCTGATCTTGGTTAACCCGTCGATCCCTACGTTTCTCGGCCTGCTGCGCATAAGCCCGTACGCAGGCCATGCTCATGCCTGACTGAAGAGCTACTCTCGCACAACCCTTCCTTAGATAATAATCAAGACCCGTGATAAATCGGTACATCATATACTCTCTGGTTGCTAAATCCTAGCTAGCAACGGTCGCTCTTTTGCAATCCATACTTTACGCATCGGTCGGAACCGAGGTTCAAATCTCATGGCCGCAGTAGGAATCGCTGCCGTGCTAAACTCTTTGGGCCGGGCGACGCCGAGAACTCCCGAATGAAGCACCACCCCGGTGATGATTGGTCTGTGCCTCGTAACCCTCTCGTGCTTACTTCGCAGACTCCTCGCTTTGCCCTTCTTCGCGGGTTGCCTTGCGCGAGGCATAATCGTAAGGGAAAGAATTACGTTAGAGGTCCAACTTATAACATAGCTCTAAGGCACGATCTCAGTGAGAAGAATGGAAACCAATCCTAAATATCCTGCGACCTCACGATTATAGGTGTGGTGCACAACACACCGATAATCAAGACTCTACTAGATACGATGCAGAGACACTTTCCGAGGATTAAGCGCTCGATACCACTTTTGTCACGACCCGACCGGGCGCGATCGTGCCTTACCGGGCACCCTAGTGATACAACATCGAGAAAATCAGCGAAATAGAAACATACACATGAACAAGATATACGATAATGAAATAAGAAAACAGCTAACCAAAACGGTTACCTTCCTGAATATATAAATAAAACTTGAACCCGAACAGTTACATCCCTTTTTCAAACTATGCCCACAACAGTACTACAGACCTCTACGAATGTTATAACAACGACAGACGGGGCCCGCCATACCACGAATATAAGTACTACAACAACGAGGACTATACGAAAGATAAGCCTCGGAGAAGCGGAGCTTCCCAAACGCTGGCTGTGATCCTATGGCGAGGATCGACGGCGGTGTACCTCTACTGCGGCATGAACGCGGCCCGAAGGAGGTCGATAACAGTACCAAGTATGTGGCGAAAATCGTAAATGAAATCATAGTAGTCTATATAAAGCGGGAGACATGTATGATAACCAAACTACGATTCCTGATAAATAGCGGTCATGTCAAGTCGGGGACTCACGCCTCAAAGTCATCACTCAAATACAACTATGGGTCTCACGCGTAACATCAATCATGCCCGTGGAATACCTTCCTCGCTTGGCGATCTATGATATAAAAGCACCAAGGAATACACATGAACACCAGTCCCACGTGTCATAATAAAACCGTCTGGGGTAAATGCGAAGGCATAGCCGACTACTAAAACCCACGGTACCAACAAGGTCATAAATCGTATCATGAGATCTGTCTGAACCGCCACATGATCGGTGACCACTCGCCCGCGGTATCTAATGTGCGGCGTCTAGTCCTGGAACTTCCGCGACTCCGTATAGGCCACTCCAATGGCCCGCGTGAGGTATTCCTCGCATCGAGGTAGCTACTCCCGGCAACGCCCCGGACTCGCGATCCGCGTGGCCACGTAGACCGCATGACCAAAAGGCCGCACACTAACACGGAACTCGTAGCTCGCATAGGTCCCTGGACCGCGTAGGTATCCTCGAATCATAGTCACACGGTGCACGAGTATTACCCGCGTCGGAGGCGGCTTAACCTCCGGGATCATGTCAAGGGTGAGTGGTACAATACCAACATAACGGCTGATCGTTAAACAACATAAGCGCAATCAAGGGAAACCCCTTTACAAACATCACAAGATACTAACACACGTAGCATCCTAACATGTCTACTTATCAAACCATCTTACTACACTTTCCAGAAATCAATACAAGACTTTCATAAAAAAAAATAAGTAAACCGTTCCTTCTATCTTCCTTAAGTCGTTATACCTAACTTCCCATAAAGCTAGTATAACACTTAAGCTTTTAAAACGAAGTATTTCTTTTCTTTCAAAAATGGTTAATAACTCTTTTGAAATACTTCCAGATTCTTATTATTTAAACTCAAGTCAAAAGACATCAAAGTAAGACCAAAACAATTTCCATACCTTCTTTTAAAACAAAGACACTTCTCCTTTAAAAGTCAAGTAGCAATATACTTTTTAAAACCAAGTGTCTTACTCTTTTAAAAACAAGTAACCTATACCTTTAAATCAAGTTACTTCTCCTTTCCCAAAATCAAGTTGTTTATAAGTCAAGTTATCATTTTAAATCCAATGATAAAACCATTCTTATTTTCGAAATCAAGATAACTTTATTCTTTAAAAGACCACACACCCATTACTCATGAGTGAGATTTTACAACTTCTTAACATAATTCAAGT
Source organism: Przewalskia tangutica (assembly GCA_029844215.1). Taxonomy (NCBI): domain Eukaryota; kingdom Viridiplantae; phylum Streptophyta; class Magnoliopsida; order Solanales; family Solanaceae; genus Przewalskia; species Przewalskia tangutica. The sequence continues at coordinate 115,331,385 of CM056727.1, forward strand.
CCTTAATGTTTCATAAAAAGTCACTTAACTTTGAAATCAAGTTAAGGACACAAAAGGAAAATCAACTTCCTTTAAACACACGTGCGTCTACCGCACTAAATATATTTCACAAATATCATGCTAGAAAGGATAGGAAGAGGTTCACATACCTCCTCGGCTAAACCCACTTGCCAAGTTGAATACGCCGCGCGTAAAATGTCAACCTCGATTCCACGTAATTATCTGAGTCAGGAGGGTTGGAATTACGGATGATAACACCTTGATTAAATCCAGAAAATTAGTATGGCAATATTTTCCCTTCAAAGGCACTGGTCGAATAGGGCTCAAGTGTTAATTGTATGTGGAAGACGAAAATAGCAAGGAAATGAATTGCAAATTTTGTCTTGTTTACGTGCCTAAATAGGGCAATAGTACTGATTACCGTATGTTAAGTTAAATGGAGAACAAATTGCCTTTCTTGGCTTTATCCAAATGTTCATTCATACATATTGTCTCCCACGTATTCCTAACTCCTAAGTCAGCATATAAATTTCCCCCCCAAAAGATATTTTAAGAGCATTAAATGAATGCTAATAATGATGTCTTCCACTTGCTTGTAAAATGTTTACACACCCTGCTATTTAATCGACACGCACCCACCGCAAAACGTGTCCACTTCGTAATTATTAATTAAGTGACCTACTCCGTATAATTTATTCTCAAACTCCATTGTCACATTTGTAGTATACAAAATTATTTCGGGATTGCATTCCTTGTATACTAATTTTCGGATTTACATATATAAATATACTTTATTGGGCCACTTGTCCACCTAAAAAAACGTCCCACTTGGCCTTCTCCAATTCGGCCAACATGGCCACACGGGGGTGACACGTGTCGCCCCCTACTCGTCCAAAATATTTCATCTTTCAAAAATATCCGCAATGTCAAAAATCCGAAAATAAAGTGGGCCCCACAAACCGTAAATTCCTCCCGTGGGCCCCACGTGACCAATTCCGAAAATAAAATTCCATAATTCTCAAATATTCCAAAAAGTCCGAATACCAAAACTGGGAATCCAATTCCCTTTAACGAACATTTCTCCTTCACAAAATTCGGAAACTTTTCCGTCGAAAAATCACATCTTTCTTCCTTTCCAATTTTAATGTCGTATTCTCGTACGTACGTCCTCGTAAACATACTCTGGAACTACGGGGTGTAACAATGTGTTGGAGTTGTATGGGCGCTGAAGATTCCCAATTGCTTGAACCTGCTCTATGGGTACATTGTTAGGGTCCACTGATGTGCATCTATCAAGAGTGTGTGGGACCCCACAAATCTCATAACTCACAGGCATCTGAATAGCATTCACGGACATAGTATTCTGCTGCAATTGCTTTGTCAAGAGAGCCACCTGAGCATTTAATGCAGTGATAACATATATCTCATGTATACCCATCGTCTTTCTGCTACTCACTGATCTATCATCAGCCCTCTAATGATTATTTGCAGTCATGTCCTCTAGCAAATCATGTGCCTCATTGACACTCTTCCTCATAAACTCTCCCCCTGCAGCAACATCAATTATGGTACGAGTAGTACCACTCAATCCATTATAGAAAATGTGGACCAACATCCACTTCTCGATACCATGATGCGGACACTTTCTCTGCAAGTCTTTGAACTGCTCTCATGCATCATAAAGTGACTCTCCATCTAGCTGATAATAGTTGTTCAACTCTCCCTTCAGCTTTGCTTCCTTTGATGGAGGGAAAAACTTGGCAAGAAACTTCTGAGCTAAGTCTTGTCAGGTGGTGACGGAGTTTGCAGGAAATGAATTCAACCAGCTCTTGGCTCTGTCCCTGAGTGAGAATGGGAAGAGCCTCAGTCTAATGCATCGTCATTAATGCCATTGTACTTAAAGGTGGCACATAACTCTAGAAAATTGGCAATGTGCATATGGGGGTCATCAGATGGCAGCCCCCCAAACTGGAATGTATTCTGAACCATGCTCAGAATAGCTGGCTTGATTTCAAAATTATTTGCTCCTATTGCTGGGAGCCTGATCCATGTCTGCGCACCTGTAACTGTGGGCAGAACGTAGTCCCCCAAGATTTTCTCTGTTGGCACCTGGACTCTTTCCTCTACATTCTCTGGATTTTTATTGTTCACCCCATTCTGATTCTGTTGGTTTTCCATTGTAACTGAATCTGATATTCTTTTGTTTTGCCTGTTCTGCTTACACGCTTTTTCAATTTCTAGGTTTAAAGGAACAAGGGTGTTTGCTCCTCTTCTTCTTCCCATAAATTAAGTTCCTAAAATCGATCAAAATCAACAAACAAATCAAGGCAATAGGGTTCTAAAGGTAAGAAGTAAAATAATAAAAAAAATTAAAAATAAAAATCAAAGTAGAAATAAGAATAGATAGTTCGATATTAAAAGTACGTCAGTCCCCGGCAACGGCGCCAAAAACTTGTTAGCGATTTTCCAAATGCTCACGCAAGTGTACGTATCGTTTCAAGTAATATAGTCTGTAAGACCGAATATCATCCACATAGACTGATTTTCAATTACCGAACATCTAATCTATTTTATCTATTTGGCTAACGATAGTTTGTTTGGGTTTTATCTATGAACTAGCTAGAGTATTTGCAAGAATTAAACTAAATATACTTTGGTTTAAATCAGTTATGGTGGAAATGGAGCTTTCAATATCCTCGACTATCCACTCTTTTTCTATCCTTAATGCAACAACAATAGTTTCTTCTTCTACGTTAAGATAGCAGGTTAACTAGTATGTCTTATATTCCGGTTAAGATATATAAATGCTCAACCCTATGCAGAAACCTTCTATATGTCTATGATAGATTTACCACATAAGAGGATTAAGAACAGTAACCTAAAATGCTACACAAGTATCAGAGTACTTTCGTCCACGATTTTAACTTATATCTATTCAATTACAGCATATCAAAATCTCCCCTCTCGGATCTCGATTCGAAATCATAATGACAATTAGTGATCAGTTAATTATCAAACATTCAAACCAATATTGAATAAATCTTAACAAGATGAAGAAGAAACCAAACTAATGCATTAATTCATGAAAACAAGTTTCAAGCGATTCAATGGAAAACCCTAATTAAAAGATTAGCTCCTAGCCATAGACATGCTAAGAACTAATTCAATATCCAAAATGAACTGAAATAAGAACAAAGAAAAGAGAAAAAAAATAACTTGAACTAGGTCTTCAATCTTGTCGCCTCCAAAATTATGTTAGACTGAGAGGGATACCATAATAAAATCTGTCATGGGGGTTTATATATGTTGTCTAAAACTCTTGCTTCGGACCCTTTTGCCCCTTGCCAAATTCGCCTCGGATCTGGAAAAACCCGCATCGGCGCCGCGACCCTGCTTTTTGGCGCCACGGCCCTGCATGCTTTCGTCCGGATCTGTCAAGTTTCATCCTTTTTGCTTCGGGAGCCTCCTTTTCTGCCTACTTTTAGCTTCTTTTTGTCATTTTTCCCTTTAGAATCGTTGTGACTCAAAAGAAAGGAAAACGATCTTAACACGACACTTATTTCAACAAAAATGGGAAAAATACCAACTAAAAATGACTCAAAAAGTGTATACAAAATATGCCTAACAATAACATGTGGGGGTGGTGGAGGTCGAGGTTGGTGTGTGTTGTTGGGGGTGGGGTGGGGGGGGGGGATTTGGTGTGATGAAGGATGGAAATGAATGAAATACCACTTATGAAATCTGCTTTCTCTATTTTTAATAGAGAAGTCATTTTCCTTATTTTAGAGAATTTGTTAATATTTTGTTGGAAGTTTACTAATGTGGAATTAAGTTTAGCCCATTATTTATGACTCGAAAAATTGAGGTCTCGCACGTCGGAAACATCGTTTCCACACACGTGCACGCGAAATGCCAAGTATCATAAAATTCATTAGTGAAAGAGATATTGGTACATGAGTAAACGTTTGAGACATAAAATGATGGACGGTAAAAGGGTCGTGGTGCTAATGAGGCAGTGTCTGTGCGAACGGAAGTCCAAAAGTTTGGCTGATTGTGAGGACGATTTGGAGCCTTCAAAAGGCAGTTTCTCCTCCAAAATTCAGCCATTATTTGGCTACATTACTTGGTGAATTAAGTGGTCATTTCATGGAACTTAAATGACCATTACATGGGCACTTGAAAAGGTATTCTTACAATAGAGGCTTTGCCTCAACTGTAGACAACCACTACACACTTGTATAATTCAGATTTTCTGAATTTTTCGTCTCTAAGCACTCTTTCATACACTCAAATGTTCTTCTTGAGAAACACTTGAATTTCCTTTTCTCCTTTGTTTAGTTGATGTTTTATTTGGGAGACAGTTGTCCATATCGTAAAAGGATATATACGGGGCAATAATGTCTTAAGGACATATTGAATATCACTCGACTCAGCAATATTGTCTACCAGATTTAGTGTCTCTTGATTTCAGGCAAAAAAGATTAAGGAGCTTGCTGCAACTAGAACGAAGACTCAAGGCGAACTCTAGAACCATTCAAGAACCAAGACCAAGATCATCAAACTTGTTGTTGTTGTCACAACTCTTGTTAGGCTTCAAGCATGTTGTATTGTAAACCATTATAGTTTATCCTTTCGAAGCACTAGTAGTAGTTGTATATTATTCTCGTACATCCATTGTAACTCACATATTTTGACCAAACAAATATGAAAAACTTGAAAATATTTTTGGAACTATTTTTCTCCATACAAAAAACACTACTCCCTCCGTCCCAAAAAAATTGGCCTAGTTTGACTTGACACAAAGTTTAAGAAATAAAGGAAGACTTTTGAAATGTGTGGTTCAAGACAAATCTTAGATATTTGTGTGTAAATGATATCATAAATTTAAATTGTTTCTAAATATAGAAAGGAGTCAATCTTTTTGGGACAAACTAACAAGGAAAATAGACCAATCTTTTTGGGACTGAGGGATTAATATTTTTTATTATTTTTTCTCTACACAAAAAATACCCTTAAAGGTGAAACTCATTTGTAGTTGAATGTAGAAAAATACGTGAGTTTCACCTAGAAAAATACGTGAGTTTCACCTAGAAAAATACCGACCATTAATCTTTCACTACATTCAGCTACTCTAGCCATGTAGTAATCATCTCATTCCTCACTTTCCATGGTCGTCGCTTCCCCTTAATCTTTTTTGGGTCCAATTTTTCTGATAAACAAGTAGGTGAAATCCTAGCATCTTTGTTTGATTTTTTGAAGAATTGGCTCTCAAAGTCGTACCAATTTAGCGAACTATAAACACAGAGATTTGTGTTATGAGCTGGGTTCGAACCCAAAATAAAAGAGAGGATATGAGGTAGTAGTTATACGTGGAAGGCTACAATTAAATCCTAGCTAAGGAAGTGGGATGACAAAGATCATTTTCGAGTGGGTACCTATAACTAACTTGGAAGAGCATCAATGATAATTCAATTTTCTGGTAACATTCTCTTTCGTCAATGTTATAACCCGTACTTTTGTGGTAATATTAGAAGTGTGCATCATGTTAAGAAGGTCGTGTCGTAAGGTATTTGAATCGTACAATAGTTGTATGATATGGTTTGAAGTCAAGTAGGTTGTAAATTGAAAATCAACAAAGATCGTTGCAAGTTATATTCTTAGGTTCTTCAATAAATATGTCAGATTCCGATGAACTTTTCACCCAAAATACTTAAATTTATAGGGTGATCCACCTATCAAATCAAAGATCTACTAGTATAGTTATCAAAGTCTTAAACCAGATTTAACCCGACTACACAGATTGTCATGCAGGCAGAAAAAGACCTCAAAGAGCGAGCTCCAAAGCGAGCATGTTGCTCGCGATGAAGCATTCTTAGCAAGGATGTTGAGGTGGTGGGTGGGTTACATATAGAATGAGATCAAATCATTTTGGGTTCATTATCCATCACCCTTTCACGAAAATAAGTCCCAAACCTCTCTAAAGTTTATCCCAACATCAAAGTGTTCATATATAAGTTTTCCAACTTTAATATGAATATTTCCTTCATAGTTCTATAATCATTACCTTGATTTCCTCTGATCCCAAGGAGTTAAATATTACTTCACGGTGAAGTAAGATGTCAGGAAGCTTTCAAGAAGGTGATCCAAGAACTCATAGAACGATAATTAGTAGTCGTGAGTTCGGGTTGCAATAGTTGCATAAACTGAATAGAGTTATTTATATGTGATATGAAGATTGTTGGGGGTTTGATAGCTCGAATAGAGCTTGGTTGTAGGTTAAATAAGAACGGGTGTGGAGTACACCATTGTATATAACCTTAGGAGCTCGTCGCTCTTTAATTGATTGATGATAGTGTTGGTATATCTATAGTATTTGGTTGGGTTATAGTTATGTTGATATTAGCCTCGTTTTAACATGTTAGACATAGATACCCACGGGCATGAAACACTACGCCTCAGAAAGGGGCCGTTAGTACAAAAGATGTACTGAATATGTAAGACATGTAAAACATATAAATAAGGAATATAATACAAGAGAAGAGTACCAAAGTCAACCTGAAACTCGAAAAGGCCGCTAAGGGCATACAAGTGCTATAACTGTGAATATATGCATATAAGTAAAATTGGTCCACTCTATGGGGCCATATAGTATAATATCAAATTCCTCTGTGGGGTAATCTCTTAATAATCTACCCGGCCATATAGGACACGGTAATATCTGCCCAACTGATCAGTTGTAACTGCCCAATCAGTGGTAAATATTGATATATATAAATGCCCAACCGGTGGTATGCACATATAAGTGCCTGCCTGGCCGACTATAGCGTGCTGCAATAAGAAATTTGATATATATATATATATATATATATATATAAATGCAATGCAATACATACTTCAAGGGACACTTTGAACAGAGCTGGAGTGATCTATGGTCGTTATCCTCCGACTATCATTATTGTCGCTACATTCATCAACACATCTTTCATTCTAATTCAATAAATCAAGATATACAAGAGTCAACAAAATTATTCATTAGAATGAAACATATAGACATTTATAGCTTTTTAAGACTAGAGTACTTTTGGGCGAACATTCGTTTATGTTCATGTACATACAAATCATGCCAAATGAAGGAAAACTTATCCTTACATATCTTATCGATGAAGCTATCTACGATCCACAAGCTCTCACACATTCTATGGATGATGATCTACACTATAAAAAGAATTTGTTTTAATTATGGGTTCAAATCTCATAAGATAGTTCATTTAGACATTTGGTCGAGTAAATTGCGAGTGTAACTTGTAAACCCATTTATAGCTTAAATTCTACATATATCATTGGAACAATCCTTACTACAAATTTTATTACTCATCGTGATTCCATCTATAACTCCATAATTCTATATGGCATAATCAAATCATACAAAATAACCCACAATAACCAAGCTCATCTTCAAGGTCTTGAACAACTTGTTTATCAAGAATCCTTCCATAACTCTACATTAAATACTTCTATTATCTTAAGAGTAAGATATAGGAGATGAAACATATCTTAAACTACAAGAAGTATCTCAGTTCCAATCTTACTTAACCACCAAGTATCCTCCAAGAATCATCATAACAAAGTGAAAGTCGATTCTACGATAACCACATGATTTCTTACCTCGGATTTGTGTAGTTTGCCTTTGAATTTCCTTTGGTATTAGCCTTGAATCATGCGACACTTATTAGATAAAGTTTAGGGTCTCTTAGCGTTAGAAAAAGGAGCTCGCATGTCGTGAAGAGTCTTATTTAAAGTCAATGAAAAGTTGGCACCGACCTATCCCGAGATAGGTCCTACGACTCAAACCTTCCTACGTCTCTTAGGACATGTCAGCCTTAAATGTTTCTTTATAATACTAAGATAGCCCTACATCTCTCAGGATGCAGGATGAGCCTCGCGATTCACAAAAGCTCTGGAAAGTGACGTCTGGAAAAACATTAATTGAAACATATTTTTGTTGGTCTGATGATCTTAAACCTTCTGGATACTTACGTAATACACCCGCAAACTCTCATAAACCTCATGGAGGGGTCTTACTATCTTTTAGCATATATTGGCTAAGTTACAATCACAACAACACAATGTGTAACATCCTTCCCTTCTTAAGAACATTCGTCCTCGAATGTTGAGGAATATTCAAACTCTCAAGATTACTGAATATTTTGGCGGAGTTTCTTTTGTAAATAGGACTATCCCATACCTGTCAAACAATCCAAAACATATATCTAGCACCATATATGGCAACAAATAATGAAAATAGTGTAATATTGTCCTCACACGACCATCCATTTACTCAAAATCAAAAGGGTTAACCATAACTCATCTCAGTTGTCAAAATCCTAGATGCACCTGTCACAACTGTCTTAGTAATATTACTTTTACAAGTATGTAAGATAAGTTGATATATAATGAATAAGGGAATCGTATAGCACATATGATGGCGCAAACTCAAAATCTAAAGCAGATATAAATATTCAAACTTCGTACCTCTCTTTATTTTTGATGTCATCATTTTCATATCAGTACTTCCCCGCAATATTGTAATAAGGGTTATTCCCTTCTGGCCTGAAGCTTTGAATTCAACAATTCAAGATAGTGAATGAGATTTCTTCATGCAACTAGTCTTTTGTAATCTAAGTATTCTTTACAAGGGTAACACATAAAAGATTCTTTTTTTGTCAAACTAGATTCTAAAACTAGTAATTTCTATTAGGTTTCACATTTTATCTTTCCATACTGCCCCATCCTTGTAGCTAGATCAAGCAAGAACATTTGGATCGAGATCCACAACAATGCATCACAACTATGGATTCCACTGCCTTGATCCACTTGGCTATATTCGCCCTACCCCTACACAGGTTGAAGTCTCTATCTACGATCAGATCATTTCTGTTTCAAGCATTTTTGAAGCGGCTAGCTTATAAAACACTAGATGGGATGTTCCAAATCTTGGAAGTAGTTCAATTTTTATATATCACACATCCAATTCTTTGGGTAACCTCATCTAGTTCAACATATCAGAGCTAAGCTTGCCCTCTTCCTTTGACTCTCAATACGCCTATTCTGTGCAACGCTCCAAAAAAACGTTATGTTTTCTTCAATTCAATTGACTTCCAACCTTTCATAGTCCCTTCATACCACCCTTACATGACATACGAGGCCTAAGAAATGGTCTCATATCCTTAGAACTCGAATCAGTTACTATATTTTCACTTGCAATAGTCAGGGTACTTGAGGATTCTCGTTTTCCTCGCAAACTCAATAATTACAATTTTCTGTTGATATACTTTTCTCAAATCGCACGGATACAATCTTTATCTTGACATTTCTTATATTCCCTTGTAAAGAATGACTTATTCGAGTTCTATCTCATAAAGGTACAATTTTTTGAATCCGTTTGTTGACTTCTACTTAACTTATTGATACACTCCTTGAATTACTTCCCTCCTTTTAGCTTTGTCACCAATCAGTCCACTACAGTTACATCACTGGTTGCATGAATTACCATACTACTTAGCTTCGTGGATATCGATCTATCGATACATAAGACTCTTAAAATACTTAAACCCTTAACCTTTTGTAAACTTAACCTCATTCAACAATTCGTGTGTTTGGACTCTTTAATACAAGCAACATCTCAGCCATGATTACTCCATGAATAATACCATTGAAATTCTCATCAAGATCTTGAAGAAAACTCCTTTGAATCTTCTCATTATTCGTAGTTGTAGGCAACTTCCTTTCTTTATTTCCATTTACATTTGTCTCTTTCATGCGCTTACGTACTGTACATTTTTCATTCTAAAATGCACTGAAATACCTACCTAGCCTCCAACATTATTGTTGTCTCTTATTTGTGAGGATGCTCATCCCTTAAATAATAGACCGTCAACTTATTCCCTTGTGAGGTATAACTAATGTTTTGGAAGTTTCAACACCTTATAACAATATGTAGTTACATCCAATCCGGTCGTCATACTTAGATTCAACTTCTCTCTTTGCTTTATGGTTAAAGTCTTCCGCTAATGGAATTTAGAAATGGATCACCTAGACTATATTGAGTCGTGAGCTCTCGCCTTATGTATCTTTTAGGAAAAATAGACTTTAGTCGATTATATCTTTGATTGCTTGGCATTTCACTTTCTTATTGGGTTACTACTCCCAAACCTCTCTTCCTGTTGCCTCCCTAATATTCTTAGGCTTATGGCCCACATTCTGTTGCTTCTATTTACGAGTATCTCAAGTTGTACCAACCATCATTCTCAACTACACACTTGTTTTCCGAGTCATCACACATTCCAATCCAATTTGCGGCGTTATATAGCCCAATGACATTTCTTGATTTTCCTTGTCCTACCACAATCGATTCTTTCCTTGCCCAATTACTTAACCACTTTACTCCTACTTCTCTATTTCAGGCTATCTAGGGGTTTCTTGTCCTCGATATACTTCGCATACCAGCTACTTAAACATTGCAAATCTGACACCTTTAATCGACGAATCCTCATTACTCTTTTTATACTATTTCGACATAACTATACCTTAATGGTACCTATACCGTCGTAACTTCGTCCTCTTTTATTTTGATCACTACAGTCCACCATTATATGGTCGACATGTCTGCCTTTATTTTAACATTTAATTATGTCCTCCCATTTATTTTATGCAAGTACTTTCGTTCTCCTTTACTAATACCTTAATCGTCCCAAGGTTCTGACCACTTTTGGTTCCAACAGATGGTTCTCATCTTGTATATAGAATTACAACACGTCGTTCCATCCATTTAAAAGTTTCCTCACCTTATTGCCTATAACAGTCTTTTGCTTACTGATATGCCGAAAAATTATGGCAAATTTGATACCAATTTCATTGATTATTGTTGTCATTTATGCATTTATAGTAAATGTTTCTTATGTTATTTTTACTTTTTGTAGGATTTTTTCATTGGGACGCCAAAAGTGAAGAACTGTAAAAAAAACGTGGACAAAAGTGTTGAGAAAATAAAGAAGTACTGAGAAGACTACTTTTGCAGACTACTGAACCAGAATACGGACTACAGAATGGTAGCCAAGTATAAAAAATAGACAGTAAGAAAAAAGACTCTGAGCCTTGAAGTGTGACCCATTCTGTGGTCTGCACTTCCATTTTGCGGACCACAATCTGATTTGTGAACCACTGCTCCAGTTTAAGTTTAGCTCAGATTGTGAAGTCTTAAGACAATTTTGCGAACCACAATTTAGTTATGCGGGCTGCACTCCCTACGGAAGTTCTAGATGATCCAAATCAATACCCACTCTGTGAACCCTAATCCTAGTTTGTGGACTGCAGACCTGTTATGCGGTCCTATTTTGCGGTCGCAGAGTGGTAGGAGGTGGTATTTTTGTAAATACGTGTAGTCTGAAAATTGGGTCCCTATTTATAGTTTCCTAGGGTTTTTGTGATTTAACATCTTGTTACCTAGATACCTAGACACTTTTATGTTGTTCTTTTGGGCGTCTTGTCTTGAGGAGACGACAAATACTATTCATTTTTAATGTGTAACTTAAAGATTCTTGGTGTTCTTGTTAATCTATTGTGTAAAATACAAGTATATAATTTATCCAAAAATCTTTGTAAGCCTTCTTTTATGTTTATTATGTCTTTATTAATTTATTGCTTTGTGATTTATTTAATTCTTAATATGAGTGGCTAGAACTTAGGTTGGGATTGTGATAAAATTATATAGTGTGGTAGTTGAGATAGTTCATAAACATGAATTGGGTGTATTAATGTGGAATTTAATTACCTCTTACTCTTAATGTTTAAGGGTTGGTTGCAAACACCCCTTTAATGCCTATTGTCTCTAGTTGGCAAGCTACCCTCGCCTACCTCATCTATAGACATTTCTAGTCAAGCTTGAAAATGAAAACTAGAGTCTAGGAAAGGGGTAAGTTAATTAGGAATTGGGGCTTTAAACACCATTTAATGATTCTCTATTTTAATTAGAAGGGAAACAACTTAGGGTAATAATGGGTGTTCATAAATATCACACTTTAGTAGGGGTGTTATCGGTCCGGACCGAGAACCAGACCGATAAGATTTCGGCCCTGAGTCCATATCCGGGACCGAACCGAAACCTTATCGGTCCGGTTCTCGGTACGGACCGGTAAGAATTTTCCGGGTCAGGTTCCGGGGCCCGGATTTTTTTAAATTATTTTTAAAAATATAATTTTCAATATTGAAATTGACATTCTCGGACACATTACCACGAAATTTGGACGTTGAAATCTATTGTATATCACGAGATATTTATCTTTGAAAAGGAAAAAACGTAACGATTTGGGGGAAAAGTGAATTGATTGGCCCAACAGACATTTTTTGAGAAATCGGTGTCCGGCCTCGTCTCGAAAAAATACACGAAATATTTTTTTTTAGGTAAAACGGACGTCCGAGCGCAGAGTTATGACCATTTAAAGTTTCACCAATTTACAACTAACTAGAAGTGGTGGGGGCTAGGCCGGTGGTGGAGTGGACCAGGTGGGAGGAGTGGATGGAGGGTGGTGGAGGAGGGTTGGATGGAGGAATGGTGGATGGGGCTGGTGGAGGGGGGCGGGGAGGGGAGGTGTTACCGTGTATTTTATCGTTCTGGCTCCTTATCGGTCCGAGTAATTTTTTGGTACTCGTATCCGGACCGTTAACTTTTTGGTCTGAGTATTGATCCAGGTTTATCGGTCCGAGTTTACCGGTCCGATTCTCAGGTAATTACCGGGAGTATCCGACCGCTAAAAGCCCTACACTTTAGAAATTGAGAAAGCTTAAAGTGAAATTTGGTAGGTCAATTGAGACATCCCCACCTAGATATTACTACCCATTGCTCATACCACACTTATTACATCAACTTTAGCAAAAACGAACATCACTTCCATGCATTAAGTCACAACCCTAGCATTCCAGCTTATTTGATACATTAGTTGTTAATAAACGTGATTAATTGATTAGTTAAAATAAACAACAAATAAATTTTTTTGTTACCATATAAGTAAAGTAATTAGTAAAGTCATGATACAAAGTGAATAGTGTAATTTCTCATCGTATTTTTTGTGGGATTCAACTCCAACCTAGTTAGGTTACTATATTTGACAATGGCCGTGTTATACCATTTAAAGGTGTAATTTGAGCGAGATCAAATTTTGACGCCGCTGCCGGGGAATACAGTCTTGAAATTTCCTATTTGTAGTAGTATTACTTTGCTACAAGCTTTATTTCTAAATTTACGTCTACTTGTTGTTTTTATGGTATAAATGTTATGGTGGAGTTTTCTAATGATGAGGAAAACGTAGAGATGACCACATTTTCTAATGCCATTTGGCCACCCCAAAATTTCGAGAATGCGAGTTTCCACATAACCACCACCATATAGGCACTTAAGGAAATTCAACGAGGTGTGATTTACCTTCCGTCATCCCAATGTGTCCGAAAAAGTCGTGAAGTTAAGGCCCTTCCACTTCTATTTAACGAGGGATGCTACTATTTGGTTAGATGTCTTGCCTTCCGAGTCCATCACTACATAGAACGATTTGGTGGAGGCATTCCTTAAGGGGTTCTTCCTGCCGCTTAACTCAGAGATGAAATCTTAACATTCTGCCAATTTCCGAGTGAAGCCTTGGATGAAGCACGACTAAGGTTAAAAAAAAAGCTCAAACAATGCTATAATTATAGGTTGAGTGATGATGTATTGCTCCAAATGTTCTATCAGGCACTTGATTTAGTCAACAAGTCGGTGGCCAACAATATAATGGAAGGTGCCTTGATGGATGATTCATTTACCGTGGTGAGTGAGCTTCTTGATAAACTAACAAAGACGAACCATGTTTGAAATACAAGAGCGTCGGAGGTAGTTGGGGGAGGTACCTCAACCGTGGTGATCTAGTAATCAAGGCATGATTGAAAAAAATGACAAAGGCGACCCTAATTGGAGAGAGAGAAATGAAGGGGTATGGAGAGATAGTAACAACAATGGGTACCAAACCAGAGCTCCAACTCGTATATTCCACCGTGGGGGCAAGCATACTAACAACCTACCCAACCTCCTTCCTACCACAATCGTAAGTCTACTAGTGATCCCGCCAGTTCAAAGCTGGAATAAGTGTTATCTAGGGTATTGAAAATTTAATACAAGTCTGAGGCCAACATAAAGGAGATCAACAATCTTGTATCCTCACATTCCACATCAATCAAGCAACTAGAGAGTCAATTGGGGAAAATCACTTCTATACTAAACCCAAAGCCAAATGGGACCTTTCTTAGAGATACAGTGGTGAATCCAAAAAGTGAAGAGGGAGGAGTGTCTCATTGTCTAGCTATCTCTGCTAGAAGTGGGAAAGTGATGGTGGGGCCAAAGATGCTGATGGATGTGGTAGATGAGAGATTTATCGCAGTTGAAAAGCCAAAGAAGGGTGATGACAAGAAGGTAGTTGATTTTGTCTTGATTGAAGAAAAGATTATTGAGAAAGAAAATGTGGCTAAAAATGAATAAGGGAATGACAAAGAAGAAGAGGATCCAAAAGCCTATTCGAAGTCCTCCTCCTACCTTTCCACAAAGATTTGCTAAGAGAATCGAAGATGGCTAGTTCAACAAGTTCTTGGAGATGCTAAATAAACTTTCGGTCAATATACCACTTGTTGAAGCCTTGGAAGAAATGTCGGGGGTGTAACGTCTCGTAATTTTAGATAATAATTTGAGCATGTAAATGAAGAAAATAAATTTGAGTGTTTTGGGAATTGTTGTGTTATATTTGCATATGCTAATAAGGAAATTAGTATGCAAAATGATGTGATCCCAAAATAATTTTGGACGTAACAAGTGTGACGATGGGGATTAATAATAATAGTTGTGTATCCCAAAAAGAGACGATGGACTAATGTCATATTACACATTATGACATCGAGTATCGAAGGTCTTATGAATTTTTAGAATTTAAATGAAGTGAAATCTGAAATTAATTATGTGTATAATTGATAAATTATACAGAGACAAGTCACTTAATTAAATTAAATGACCCATGCATATCGGTGTATGTGGCATGATAAAGGGTCTACCACCGCCAATTATTTGGCTAGTGGAAGACATAATGATGATATTCCATTTTGTATTCATCTTGGGTAATCATTATGTTGTTTAGGAATTCTTGGAAATAAAATGGGGTGTTCAGAAAACATCTCATTTAGAAAACAATTTCATTTAAGTAACAAAGGCCAAATAAACCTTTCCAAACCTACCCATTTCGTTCCAGGCAAACTACTTATTTACAAATACACTTACAGTTTTACAGATTAAGTGCAACAATTTTCCTTTCGTTCTCCTTCTCCTTTTAATATTAAAGTATGTTAAAAGACAAATTATTTCTTCCTTTTCACATGTTTCATGTTATGAAATATAATTGTGGTGTGGTTTCATAATTTATTCTACTACTAAAAGTTAAGAATAATCCTGTTATTGATTCTTATGCTGAAAGCATGTCTAAATAGTTTCTAAGTCCTTAATAAAGTATATGAAAAAGATAACAATGATATTCACAGTATCGTCAAATGTACAAAGGTAATATGTCACCCGTTGAGATTGGAATATGGTGTTACCATTCATGCATTTTCATTTGCATCATACTCATATATTATCGTGACCACTTGTGCCACGCGCCCTACTATATGGTAAATATTGTAAATATGTAGGGGATATGGGGAAAGGGAAGGCGTTATATACGCACACCACCTGCAGCTGGTACATACTATTACAAAAAGCCCGAAGAGGCTAATATGAATCGATGCTCATGTGTGGACAATATAACCAGATGCCCACAGAGGCGGTTATGGACATGAAGAGCCCTTGTGTGGCCAATATATATGTATACCTCATCTGCATCATACATACATTTATTGACCATTACATGGTATGATGCCCACAGAGGCTGCCATGGTAAGAAAGACGCCCCAAGAGGATGAGATATACGGATGATGCATTGTGCATAACATTTAGGCATATGTATTATGACCCTCAGAGGTGTTTACTGCTGGTCTATTTTTTCTGTTTTAGATATTGTTATAACTCTGTTATGCTGTTATTTATGTCTGACATCTCAGTACATCAGTCGTACTGACGTCCCTTTTGTCTGAGGACGCTGTGTTTCATGCCCGCAGGTTCACACAGACAGGACGACGGTCCACGTGAATAGGTTGCAGATTTCAACAGACTTTTAGAAGCACTCATTTCTTTCTGGAGTGTCGGTATAACTTTGGTATGTTACATTTTTGCGTGTCTATATGGGTATGGCGGGGCTTTGTCCCGACCTGATGATGTTGTACACTCTTTAGAGGTTTGTAGACATGTGTCCTGTGTATAGTAATTTTGTATGGCCCTGTTGAACATGACATGAGTATGTATATATGTATAAGTCCAGTTTCTGGTTAAAATCTTTCATAACCTTTTTAGCTTAGTCCCTGCTTATTTGTAATTAGGTGTTGATTGTATGATTAGCGGTACCCGCGGGTGGGATCCAGGTTCCCATCGCGGCCCTCTGATTTGGGTCGTGACACGGGGTATGCCAAATTTATGAATGATTTGATAAAAACGAGGAGAAGGGTTAGTTTTGAGACACCAATGTAGTGCCATTATTTCTAGATCCATTATGAATAAGCAAGAGGATCCCGATGCTTTCACTATTTTGTGCACCATTGGAGTGTACCAATTCAAAATGGCCTTTGTGACCTTGGAGAAAGTATCAATTTGATATCGTTCACAATTTTCATGAAGTTAGGTTTGAGTAATCCCCAACCTATAAGTATGAGGTCTCTCATGGCAGATAAGACAGTGAAGAAACCAATGGGGATATATTATGTGTTTGTAAAAGTTGATAAGTTTATCTTCCCTGTTGACTTCATGATATTGGATTGCGTGGTTGAATATGATGTTCCCATAATCTTAGGACCACCATTCTTAGAGAAGGGCAGAGTGGAGAATTGAAGTTCCATATGAATGATGAAAGGGTTACCTTCCATGTGCACAAATTCATGAAACAATCATGGAATGGGGTAATTTCAGTGATTGATGATAAGGTAGAGTTGAATGTCGAGGTTGATGTCATTGAAGGGGACTTGATGACAGTTTTGTTGAACCATGATGATGAGGCAGTTGAGGGAATTGCAGAGATCGTGCTTACACTTGAGGGCCAAAGAAGCTACATTGTCTATCTTGAGAACTTACAAAGGAGAAATCGAGTGGACTATTGAGGGCATCCGAGTGATATGTCATGGTGTGTGTACTCATCGAATTCATTTTGAAGAGAATAGTACCCCGAGTGTTGAGCATCAAAGAAAGTTAAATCCTTTAATGTAATAAGTAGAAATAGATCATTAAATGGTTAGACGATGGGGTAGGGTACCCCATTTGTGATAGTGCAATGTGTACCAAATAAATAAGGGATCACGGTGGTCCCTAATGATAAAATGAGTTGATACGTATGAGGACTGTAACTGGAGGGATGGTTTTCATGGACTACTGGAATCTAAAGAGTGCTACAAGTAAGGGTCATTTCCCTACCTTTCATTGATCAAAGGCTTGATAGGTTGCGAGAAAATATCATTATTTCTTCTTGGACGGGTACTCGGGATACAATCGAATTCAAATAGCCCTAGAATACCAAGAAAATATGACTTTCACTTGTCCATATGGTAGATTTTATTTTCAAAGGGTGGCTTTTGGTCTTTGCAATGCTCCCACCACCTTCCAACATTGCATGTCGGCTATTTTTGATAATATAGTGGAAGATATTATGGAGGTCATGGATGACTTCTCCGTTGTTGGGGAGTTTTGCAAAAGTTGCTTGGACAATCTCTCCCTAGTATTGAAAAAATATGAAGAAACCAATTTGGTCTTGAATTGGGAGAAGTGTCACTTCATGGTCACATAAGGTATTGTCCTTGGTCACAAAATTTCCAAGGAAGGTATTAAAGTAGACAAGGCCAAAGTTGAAGTGATAGCCAAGTTACATCCTCTGACAACCGTCAAGGGTATTAGAAGTTTCTTGTGGCACACCGGTTTTATAGAAAATTTATCAAGGATTTTTCAAAGACCACTAGCCTAATGTTCAAGCTCCAAGAAAAAGATGCCAAATTCGAGTTCAATGAGGCATGCCTCAAAGCATTTGAGGATTTGAAAGAAAAGCTAGTCTCGACTTTGATTATTATGACTTCAAATTGAGATCTTCCATTCAAATTGATGTGTGATGCAAATGGAGTAGCTATTGGAGCTATATTGAGTCAAATACATGGCAAAATACTTTACCCTATTTACTATGCATGTAGATCACTCAATGAAGCTCAAAAGAACTATACAGTGACGGAGCAAGAGTTGCTCTCCATTGTATTTATGTGTGAGAAATTCTGATTTTACTGATAGGGTTCTAAAGTGGTTTTATATTCTGATCATGCATCCCTCCGATACTTAATGGAAAATAAGGGCGCGAAGCAACACTTGATTAGGTGGGTACTCTTTTTACAAGAGTTTGATTTTGAGATAAAAGATCGGAAGGGTTGTGAGAACCAAGTAGCATACCATTTGTCTAGAATTGAAGAGG
Source organism: Przewalskia tangutica (assembly GCA_029844215.1). Classification (NCBI taxonomy): domain Eukaryota; kingdom Viridiplantae; phylum Streptophyta; class Magnoliopsida; order Solanales; family Solanaceae; genus Przewalskia; species Przewalskia tangutica. Next base: position 115,350,038 of record CM056727.1, read on the forward strand.
CCAAAAGGCCAAATAATCAATTGGAGATCAATGATGACTTTTTGAATGAGCAAGTCTTTGCATCATCTCAAGATCTCATCCCTTGGTAGGCCAATTTTGCTAACTATTTGGTAAGTGGAATCATGCCGGATCATCTAAATTCTCATCAAAAGAAGAAATTCTTGAATGACTCCCGACATTACTATTGGGATGAACCTTATCTCTTTTGGATTTTTGCCGACAATATGATTCGAAGATGTGTTTCCGAAGTTGAAACCTTGCCTATCATGGAAGTATATCATACTTCACCGATTGGGAGTCACCATACTAGTCAACGCATGACCTCCAAAATTCTTCAAAGTGGCTTTTATTGGCCAACAATCTACAAGGATTCCCATGTGTTTGTGAAGCATTGTGACCAATGTCAAATGGAAGGTAATGTCTCTAGAAGGCATGAGTTGCCTATGTCTCATATATTTGAGGTGGAATTGTTACACGTGTGGGGAATAGACTTCATGGGGCCATTTGTGAGTTTGTGTGGCAACAAATATATAATTTTGGCAGTTGATTATGTGTTCGAGTGGGTTGAAGCCATAGCCCTTCTGAATAATGAAGGGAAGAGCGTCACCACTTTCCTCAAAACAACATTTTCACTCAGTTTATGACCGCTAGAGCTATCATAAGTGATGGAGGTTCTCACTTTTGCAATAGAGTGTTTGCTTCTCTACATGAGAAATATGGGGTAAAGCATAAGGTGTAATCTCCTTACCACCCCCAAACGAGCGGTCAAGTGGAAGTGTCCAACCTAGAGATCAAGATCATTTGATAAAGATGGTGAATCTTGTGAGGAAAGATTAGTCAAGAAAACTACATGACACTTTGTGGGCGTATAGAATGGCATACAAGTCTCCTATTGGTATGTCACCGCACAAGTTGGTATTTTGCAAGACATGTCATCTTACGGTAGAGGTACAATACAAGACACCATGGGCATTTGAAGAAACTCAACATTGATTGGGAGGATTCTTCACGGTTAAGGGTGGATCAACTCAATGATATGGATGAGTTTCGTCTCCAAGATTATGAAAGTTTCATTCTTTACACAGAGAGGATGAAGTTCCTCCATGAAAAGAGAATTTTGAAGCGAGCATTTTCACTCGGGGACTTGGTCTTGCTCTACAATTCTAGACTCAAGTTGTTCCCCGGAATGTTGAAGTCAAGATGGTCTGACCCTTTCAAAGTGATGAAGGTATTTCTCTATGGTGCTATTGAATTGGAGAGCAAACCCGATCACCTTTTTAAGGTGAACGACCAAAGAGTCAAGCATTATTTGAGAAATGTTGATGATCATAGGGTGAACATGATCATCACCCTCTATGAACCTTGAATAAATTATGGTAACATTCATCGTGCCGTGACATTTAAAACAAGCGCTAATGGGAGGTAACCCAATGTTTTAGTTTGGTCTCCTTTTTTCTTGTTCACTTATGTGTTTTGATAATTTATTAAGTGTGTAGGATTTGGAAATACATGCAAAATAGTGAGGAAATAAGGAAAGATTTTCAAAAAAATCAAAGAAAGAAGAGAGACCATTGTGCGACCTCTTTTGCGGACCACAATCATGGTCTGCGGACCACACAGTGGACCACAAAACACCACAAAAAGTTCGAAAATTCAATCTCAGAAAAGGCAGAATTTCAACCACAACTATGGATCACATTTCTAAACTATAGACCTCACTTCGGTCTGCAGAATTACGCAATGTACCTGGGAGTTTTCAGGCAAAATTGTGGAAAAACCGACCCTTTTGCGGATTTGGTTCTGCGATAACAAAATGGGTGCCACTGTTAGGCGTATTGTGTATACGCCTTTTTGAGTCATTTTTAGTTGGTATTTTACTCGTTTTTGTTGTGTTTAATATAGTAGTAGGTTTGTTTTTTTTTTGTGTCACAACGGTTCTAAAAGGCAAAATGACAAAAAAGAGAGCAAAGTGGGCATAAAATGAGGTCCCGAAGCAGAAAAATATTGAAAATTGATGACTCGGAAAAAGGTAAAGCAGCACCGCAGTGCCAGAAGCAGAATCGGGGTGCTAGAAGATCAGAGACCTGCAGGACTTTCAGCACCGCGGTGCCGAACTGCACGACCGCGGTGCCGAGACGCTAATTGTCAGATCCGAGTTAGAATTGGCCAAGGGAAGAAGGGTCCATAGGGCACGAGTTTGCAACATATTTAAGCCCTAGGGATTAGTTTAATGAGAAGTTGGTCATTCTACAATACAACACAACACAAGGCAGATTTGGAGCGAAAATTGGAGACTTTGTTCTACGTAATTTTCTTTCTTTCGTCTTTAATTCAGTTTATGTATGGATATTGTGTTAGTTCTTAGCGTGACTATGACTAGGAGCTAAACACTTTATTATGGCTTTTCTTATGAATCGCTTGAAGCTTTTATTCATAAATTAATGCAGTAGTTTGATTTCTTCTTCGCTTGATTAAGATCTATTTAATATTTGGTATGAATGTTGATAGTTAATTGGCCATTAATTATCATAATCTATATGATTTCGAATCAAAAGACGAGAGGAGAGATTTGAATATGCTGTAATTGAATAGACATAAGTTAAAATCGCGGACGAAAGTACCCCGATACTTGTGTAGAATTATAGGTTATTGTTCTTAATCCTCCTATGTGGTAAATCCTATCATAGAAATATAGAAGGGTTCTGCACTGGGGTTGAGTGATTATATTGCCCTAACCGGAATATAAGACAGTCTAGTTAACCGTTATCTTAACAAAGAAGAAGAATCATTCTAGTTGCATTAAGGATTGAATAAAGTGGATAGTCGAGGATTTTAGAAGCCCTAATTCATTCATAACTGAGTACAACTTTATTAGTTTAAATCTTGCAAATATTCTAGTAGTTAAATAAAAACTCCAATCAAATATCGATTGTCAAATAGATAACATAAAATAGATGAACAATACTTAGATACCAGTCTATGTGGACGATATTCGGTCTTACAGACTATATTACTTGTGAACGATGCGTACGCTTGCGTGAGCAGTCGAAATATCGCTAACAAATTTTTGGTGCCGTTGCCGGGGACTGGCGTACATCTAATATCAAATCATCTGTTTTTATTTCTACTTTGGCTTTATTTTTCTACTGTGAGAACCGTGTGCCTTGATTTGTTTGTTGATTTTGATCTGTTTCAGGAATCTAGTGTATGCGAAGAAGAAGAGGAGCATATACTATTGTTCCCTTCAAATCCTGAAATTGAAAAAACCTGCAAACAGAATAGGCGTGAAAAGAGAATTGCGGACTTATTAGAAATGAACAACCATAGGAACAACCAGTTAAACGGAGGTCTGGGTGATTATCAAAACAACCATGAAATATCCGAAAATGTGCCCGGAAATAATGAGGTACTAGCCTCCATGGGACAAGTCCCGCCACCTGCAGAAAGGAGTCTGGGGGATTATATTTTTCCCATAGTCACAGGTACAAAACTTGCATCAGGCTCCCAGATATAGGGGCCAATAACTTTGAGATCAAGCCAGTCATACTGAGCATGGTCCAGAACATAGTACAATTTGGGGGACTGCCATCTGAAGATACCCACATGCACATTGCAAACTTTCTGGAGTTGTGTGCCACTTTCAAATACAATGGCGTTAATGACGATGACATTAGACTGATGCTCTTCACGTTCTCACTGAGGGATAGGGCCAAAATCTGGTTGAACTCACTGCCTGCCAACTCCGTCACTACCTGGCAGGACCTAGCACATAAGTTTCTAGCAAAGTTCTTCCCTCCTTCCAAAACAGCAAAGTTAAGAAGAGAGTTGAACAATTATTACCAGGTGGATGGTGAGTCGCTCTATGATGCATGGGAACATTTTAAGAACTTGCAAAGGAAATGCCCACATCATGGCATTGAGAAGTGGATGTTAGTCCACATTTTTTATAATGGGCTGAGTAGTACTACGAGTACCATCATTGATGCAACAGCAGGGGGTGCTAGCATGAGAAAGAGTGTCAATGAGACACATGACTTACTGGAAGACATGGCTGCCAACAATCATCAAGGGGCGGATGACAAGTCAGTAAACAGTAGGAAGACTATAGGCATACATGAAATAGATGCCATCAATGCCTTGAATGCACATGTGGCCCTTCTGATGAACCAACTGCAGCAGAACACCATGTCCGTGAATGCAGTCCAGATGCCTGTGAATTGTGAGATTTGTGGTGGACCGCATTCCTTTGATAGATGCATAGCGGTGGACCCTAATAATGTTCCAATGGAGCAGGTGCAGGCAGTTGGAAACTTTCAGAGGCGTTATAATTCCAACAAGTACAATCCAGGGTAGAGAAATCACCCTAACTTTTCGTAGAGGAATGACCAACTCCAGCAGTAAACATATCAAGGTGGTTACCAGAACCAGCAGACACAGAATTAGGATACCTCATTCCAGCAGTATAGACTACTTACACAACAGGAGAAGCCTGATGAACTGAAAGTTGCATTGCTTCAACTCACCAATTCGCAGAATCAGTTCATATCTGAAACCAGGTCCTCTCTCAGGAACCTGGAAACGCAGGTTGGACAACTGGCAAACATGGAAACCAACAGACCATAGGGAACTCTTCCCAGCAATACAGAGGTAAATTCTAGAGAGCAATGTCAGGCAGTGTTGTTGAGGAGTGGAAAGCAGTTGGAGCAGGTTGCTCCCTAACCCGCAGTGGTTCGTGAGAAAGAGGTTGAGAAAGAAGTTGAGGTAGAGAAGGAGGGGGCCACTGAGGACCACCCTACAGTTGAGAAAGCTCCATCATCACCTTTGAGGGAATACGTTGATAGAATCCCCTACCCTCAGAGGTTACAAAAGAAGGCAATTGAAAGCAGTTATCCAAATTCTTGGAGGTGTTTAAGAAGTTGCACATAAATATCCCCTTCATTGAGGTGCTAGAACAGATGCCCGCATACTTCAAATTCATTAAGGAGATACTTGGGAAAAAGAGGAGGCTAGCGGATTATGAGACAGTGTCATTGACAGAGGAGTGCAGTGTCATCCTGCAAAAGAAGCTGTCTCCTAAGCTGAAGGATCCAGGAGCTTCACCTTGCCCTACACTATTGGAAATGTAACATGCAACAGGGTCCTATGTGACTTAGGGGCTAGTATCAATCTCATGCCTCTGTCTGTATTCAAGAGATTGGGTTTGGGAGAATGCAAGCCAACCATAGTAAATTTACAGTTGGCTGACCTAACCGTAGTGCACCCCAGAGGCATAATAGATGATGTTTTTGTCAAGGTGGGGAAGTTCTTCTTCCCAGTAGACTTCCTCATTCTGGATATGGAGGAAGATGATGAGATACCTATCATTTTGGGGAGACCCTTCCTTGCAACGGGGAGAGCTTTAATTGATGTAGAGAATGGAGAACTAAGATTGAGGGTCCAGGAGGAAGAGATGGTATTCAAGGTGTTTAAATCCACCATCGAATCTCAGACCAACAATAAATTCTTCACAGTAAGCACAAATGACACAATAATTCAGCCAGCACAGGCCAAAGCCAGGGAGATCATTTCGACAGATGTTAAACCACAGAATGGTTTAAAAGCTAAAACAAAAATTGATGAGATGAAAGTTGTCGAACAGGTAAGTCTTACTGAACCCCCTCTTGTGAAAAAGAAAAATAGAATGAGAAAGAGGAGGATGATTATGAAGTGGAAGGTTGTGGGGTTAAATTACCCCAGTGATTTTTTAAGAAACTTGCGTCCGGCTACAAGACGTTAAAGACAGTGCTACTTGGGAGGCAACCCAAGGTTTAAATTATGCAATTTAGTTTAATTAGAACATCTCACTTTTGGTTTTCTTTTTGTTGTGTTGTGATGCCAAGTGCAGAAGTCGGAGACTAAACACGAAGAAGAGGATGGAAAACACGGAATCGGGGGAGCACCGAGGTGCCATTGTGAAGGACCGCGGTGCCTAATGTTCAGAGAGGTCGCAGGAGTTTATGCACCGCGGTACCATTATGCAATACCGCGATATTGAAAGATTAGAGGGCCATAGTACTTTTGGCACCGCGGTGTCGTCAGGCAGTACCGCGGTGTCGGAACGGGATTTCCAAATTAAAAGTCATAATCCCCCAAATTCTTTCCCACAAAAACACAAATCCTTCCTCTCTCTAAAAATTCCGAAAATCTCTTTCTCTACCCATAAAAATCTCCAACAAACTTCCCCAAAATCTTCCAAAAATCCCTACACAAACCCTCACATCTTGCACCACCATCATTCCTTCCAATTGGGTCAAGAAATTGGTGAAGAACAACTCTTCAAAAAGATAATATTCATCATTATTCTTGCGATTTCAAAGCTAGTAGGGAAAGTAACTTGTAAGTTTGAGTGTGTACGGGCTTTGTTGGTAGGGTGTTGGGTGATTGTGGGTTGTGTTGTGTAGTTATGTTGTGTAGTTGTGTGGATTGAGGTTTATTGTGGTATAGTTGTTGTGTATTGCTGTTGTGGACCGATTTTTGGTTGGTTATTGTTGAATATGTGAAGTTTTAGTTGTTGGGAAACCTCGAGAAAACAAAGGAAACAATGTTGAAAATTTTCCAACAACCTTCACTATGGCCTCTAGGAAACAAACTTCAAGAGTTTCTTCATCTTCATCAGCCCCAGAGTATGATGTGACTCGATTCACCAACAAGGCGGAGGATCGATACAATAAGGTTAGTACTAGGGCATTGATACCAGAAAGAGGCATGGACTACCAGTCCATTCCATTTGATGATAATGATGACTACGAGCCTATTAGGGCTATGATTGAGGTAAATGGGTGGAGAAGGTTCACCAATCCAGAACGGATCCCACTTCAAAATTCTAGCCTTGTGAGAGAGTTTTATGCGAATTACCCCGAGCAAGAGGATGAGAGGTGCTTTGTTAGAGGGAAATATGTGCCCGTGAGTTCTAAAGTTTTGAATGCCCTATGAGAACCTTTGACGTGGAGGACTAAGGCTATAATCCAAACCACTTCAGAAGTTGGTCAAGAAACGTCAACCACATCATGTGGGACATAGTGGCGCAGAAATTGTGCTACCCAGGAGCTGAGTTTAGTTTTGCCCACAACGGATCCAGGAGACTTGCCCGATGCCAATTTAATAGAACAACCAAAAGATGGCTATATTTCATATATGCACGCTTGATTCCGTCAACTTATTTTACAAATGTTCCCTCAGACAGAATCAAGCTAATTTATGGCATCATGACGGGCATGACAATTGATGTGGGGAGAGAAATAGTGCAGAGCATAAGGGAAATTAGTAGGCTGACTACTACAGGTGGATTGAGACATGGTTCACTCATTACTGCCTTATGTGATAGGCATGGAGTCCCAACATTCGCCACTGATATCCTAGAGAAGAGTCAGTCTGTTGTGACCTACAATTTAGTGCACTCTTTCCTTGACCCACATCCAGGACCAGCAGAAAGAAGGGATCCAGCAGCAGCAGCTACAACTATGGATGAGGAGGAGGCAGAGGCACACAATGAAGCAGGTGAAAACAGCCATCAGCCTCCCCTGTCCTTAGAGCCTCCAATGCCAATGATGGAGCAGATGCTCTTGAACCAACAAAGGATGCTGCGAAATCAAGAGCAAATGATGCAAGACGATCAACACCTGTCCCAGCGTGTTGATACTTTGAGTTCCATGTTCACCCAATGGACAATGCAGTATCCGCCGCCACCACCACCATTTTGAGTCGATGTATGTCTGTAAGTCGTCCCGTTTAATTGTTGAGTCTTTTACACATTAGGGACAATGTGTAGTTTATGTTTGGGGGGAGTTTTATTTTATTTATTTTATTTTTATGTCTATTTTTGAGTCTTTTGTTTGTTTTTGCGTTTTATATGAGTCAATTTTTTTATGAGTCATGCATGATGTAGTTACTTGAAAACGCCTAGTGAACTAAGTGGGATAATATAGTGGAATGAGAAGCTAAAATCTATGTGATTAAGTTAGATAGGCCAAAAATTCATGAAAATCTGATTATTTGGAATATTTGATGCTTAGCCTACGTGTTGTCAATTGAAAAAATATCTGTGAAGTCTTCTTGCTTGCTATTTGAGGCGAAATAGTTAGGACGTACATGTTTAGGGAGATGATTCAGGCATTTCTTTGCTAGCCCTTCTTACCATTCATTGTCTACCTTGCACTAAATTGTATCACTAGTCAGCCCCGTTAAGTCTAAAATAAGTTATTTTCTTTGACACCCCATGATTTCCTCATGTGTCGTAAGCAATAATTGAATAAAGGGATGAAAAAGAGTGAAAAAGAAATACAAAAAGAGAGTAAAATATTGATGCACCCCAATGAAAAAAACGTAAAAGCTTAAGTTTGGGGGTGCCTATATGAATTGATTCATGCTCTAAAAAAAAGAGAAAAAAGGAATGGTAGGTATGAAATGAAAAGAATACAAAAAAGAAGGACAAAATGGTTGAATGAGAAAAACGCTTATGGTACGTAAATTGAGCCTAAATGCCTACTTTTACCTACCCCTTCCTAAGAGTACATTACAACCCTAAAAAGTTCTGAGGATCTCTAGTATGTATGTCTATGATTAGTGGAGAATAGCAAGTACACAGGCCCGTGAAAATAAATGAAATTGACATGTATAGGTTAGGTGTTCTTGCTTCCATTACTTGTGATTGAAATGAATTTGCGAAATATCTGACTTGAAATTCTAGATTGCTGAATTCATGCTATATCTGTTCTTGCATATTATCTCAACTGACGTTCATGTGTTTCTAAGTCTTTGTGCAGATGCTTGGTTTGAGTCTTTGAGTCTTTTATGTTTGTGTCTTTGTCCTTGTTTTGATCTTTGCTCGAGGGCGAGCAAAGGTTAAGTTTGGGGGTGTTAGTGTATTATGTATACGCCTTTTGAGTCATTTTAGTTGGTATTTTACTCGTTTTCATTGTGTTTAGTATAAAAGTAGGTTTATTTTTCTTTTTTTTTAAGTCACATCGGTTCTAAAAGGCAAAATGGCAAAAAAAAGCGCAAAGTGGGCATAAAAGGAGGTCCCGAGGCAGAAAAATCTTGAAAATTGATGACTCGGAAAAAGGCAAAGCAGCACCGCGGTGCCCAAAAGCAGAACCGGGGTGCTAGAAGATCAGAGACACGCAGGACTTTCAGCACCGCGGTGCCGACCTGCAGGACCACGGTGCCGAGACGCGAATTATCAGATCCAAGTTAGAATTGTCCAAGGGAAGAAGGGTCCATAGGGAACGAGTTTGCAACATATTTAAGACCTAGAGATTAGTTTAATGAGAAGTTGGTCATTCTACAATACAACACAACACAAGACATATTTGGAGCGAAAATTGGAGACTTTGTTCTACGTAATTATCTTTCTTTCGTCTTTAATTCAGTTTATGTATGGATATTGTGTTAGTTCTTAGCGTGACTATGTCTAGGAGCTAAACACTTTATTATGGCTTTCCTTATGAATCACTTGAAGCTTTTATTCATGAATTAATGTAGTAGTTTGATTTCTTCTTCTCTTGATTAAGATCTATTTAATATTTGGTATGAATGTTTGATAGTTAACTGGTCATTAATTATCATACTTTTCGTAGTTGTGGAAGCCGTTTTGTTGTTGGAATCCTTTTTTTAAAGAAAGGGCAAATCCATGTTCAAGTAAATCACTTACTGGCAGTTCGGGAGAGATCTCACTCCGATTCTAATCTATATGATTTCGAATAAAAAATCGAGAGGAGAGATTTGGATATGCTGTAATTGAATAGACATAGGTTAAAATCGCGGACGAAAGTACCCCGATACTTGTGTAGCATTATAGGTTATTGTTCTTAATCCTCCTATGTGGTAACTCCTATCATAGAAATATAGAAGGGTTTTGCACTGGGGTTGAGTGATTATATTGCCCTAAGCGGAATATAAGACAGTCTAGTTAACCGCTATCTTAACAAAGAAAAAGAATCATTCTAGTTGCATTAAGGATTGAATAAAGTGGATAGTCGAGGATTTTGGAAGCCCTAATTCATTCATAATTGAGTACAACTTTATTAGTTTAAATCTTGCAAATATTCTAGTAGTTAAACAAAAACTCCAATCAAATATCGATTGCCAAATAGATAACATAAAATAGATGAACGGTACTTAGAAACCAATCTCTATGGATGATATTCGGTCTTACAAACTATATTACTTGTGAACGATGCGTACGCTTGCGTGAGCAGTATAAATATCGCTAACAGCCACGTCAGCTAGGTCAAAACAAAGGTAAGTGTGCAACAATCCAGTTTTTGCTCTTAATTTCAAAATCGAAGTACTTCCTCTTCTCCCTCACCGGTACACCCTTGTGCATGCACCACATGATTGAACAAGTTCTCTTACACCTCATATTCACTCGCTCTTGTCTTTCAGTCGATTACAAGGTATGTTTCGCCTCTGCTTTCTCCTTCTTCTAAAAAGAATAGGTAAACATGGGTGTGTTGCTCGTGAAATTAACTTATGGGGTTGGATGATGATTGTATGATGTTTATGTGTTGCCCATGTATCTCTTAGGATGTACGATTATCCCTCGTCGCCCTATTTTTCCCCTATTGATTAGAAATCGCAAAGAATGTGAAATTGTACTTGTTGGAATTTTGTGAAGTTGAGTGCATATAGGGGTTGGGCTCGCGTTTAATTGCATTATTCCTGAATTTGGGAGATTGATTTGTGTGGGAAGTGTGTGAATTGATTGTAATTGTGAAAATCCTAAACATGCCTATACTTGTTGAAATTGTTTGAATTGAAGTCGTAGTGAAGTCTGAGTACCTACGAGCGTGAATTGAAAACATGTATTAGGTTAGTGGTATGTATGTTGTGCTGATATAGGTGTGGCAACACCGGGTGTTGAAAAATCGAGGTGGAATCCTTTAAAATAATCCAAAATGCACCGAATGGGCGCCTTTTTGCAAGTAACAAAATGGATTTGCGGACCACAGAAGGGCACCCCAGTCCGCACAACTGCCCAGTGATTTAAGAAATTTGAAAGGCAATTATGTGATGTCTTTTGCGGGCAAAGAATGGTTCTGCAGACTGAAAAATAGGCTGCAGATTTTCCTAATGACATTGGAATTTTTAGAAAAAAATGATCATGGTCTACGGACCGCAGTCTGGGTTTATGATGTCGTAGACCTAAACTACGGCCCGTAGACCAAGTCTGCGATCACTAAAGTTGTTTCCAAATCTTATATTTTTGTCCTTTCTTTTTCAATTTGTAGTATAACTTATTATTTGTTTTGCGTGTTTTATTATTGTAATTACTTTATGAAAAACACAAAAATGAGCTAGCACAACCGACAGATCCTTGAGGCCTATTTTGGCCCAATTGATACTGTTACACCCCGGAATTCCAGGATATGTTTATAAGAACGTACGTAAGAACTCAAAAATGTTAAGATTTGAGACGAGTAAAAATTTATCGGAATTTTGGAATTTGTCGGAAAATGAAATATTGCGACGAATGGGAGGGCGACACGTGTCACCCCCCCTTAGTGGTCTTGGACGAAATTTGCATGGTTAAAATGGTCATTTGACCATAATTTAAAAGACCAAGTCTTGCAAAGACAAAGAGCTTGACATTGTTGACTTGTCAAAGGGCCACTTGGCTTGATCCTTGTGAAACTCATCTAAGCCACACAATTGTACTAATCTTGACCCTCCATTATGTTATATATGTACACTAGTAGTGCAAGACTTTGTCATTCTCAACACTTAGAAAAAAATGAAATCTTGTTCTTGCTCTTTTAGAGAGCTCACGACATTTAGCCCTTTTGGAAGAAGAAATTTTGCAATTTTTGTCCTAAATTCACAATACTTTAAACCAAGGTTCCTAAGGGTATTGTAAGGTTATCTCAATAGAAAGATCCCAGAAAAATGGTGTTTTCGTATTAGTCGCAAGACGAAAACCTAAGGAGTTATTCAACTTTGAAGTTGGAACTTGAAGAGGAGTTCTTCATAAGCTTCTAAGGGTTGCTTGGAGTGGATTGGAACGTCGAAAGGAGGAGCTAAAGTTGCTAAGGATCGACTTGTAATCTTGGATCATATTTGGGCTAAATGAGGTATAATCTTCGTCTTACTTTTGTAATTGAAGATTCCATGTTATTATAAGTTAGAAATGATCATATGATACATGTTATGAAGATTGATAGTGTTATGGAAATTTGGAAGCTCAAATCCGAAAATGACATGTTTAGCCATTTGAAATTGAAATCCAATTTGATCGATAATTTGAATTGTCGCATGTTACTTACTTGAAGAATGTAGTAGTTATAATCGATTGCGGCTTGATATCATGTTATACTAAACAACTTGAATTGAAAAGGAATTGGAAATATTGATATGTTGTTACACCTTTGGCCGAGAATGACATTATATGTTGGACTAGTTTGTTATAAATTGTGGGGCGGAATTTTACACGTCTTGTAGACGTGTAATCCCCTATTGATAACTACATTGATTGAGCCTTAAATGTGGCGTGTTTGGTTATTGAATTCCTTGAAAAGGTGGCAAAGTATGTAGAAACAAAGGAAGTCTTTGTCAGATTTTCCGTAGAATTTAGTGACTTTGCACCTAGAATATTCTACGTTTGAAGTAAGAAGTTAATAGACGTACTATGGTCATTATAGGTTGACATACTACGTACGACATATTGGACTTGGCAAGTGGATTAAACCGAAGAGGTATGTGGAACTTTCTTATCTCTTGAGCATGAATAAGTTGTAAATGCATAGTACGGTAGACGTACAAGATTTTGACAATCTAGTCCATTTGATATCCTTGGCTTATTTTTAAGAATGTTCAAGTTGGTTGAGTTAGAGAATTAACTCACTTGTTTAAATATTAAGGATATCTTGGTTTTCAAAAGTTAAGAGACTTAAGTATGTGGAAAGTATTTTTGATACTTGTTTTGTTGGAAAGCTTAAGCCTCTTGGTTTTAAAAGAAGAATGTAAGTTTCTAAAGTATAAAGCTAGTATAACGGCTTTATGGGAAGTTGGTTATAATAGCTTTATGGAAAGTTAAAAGGAGTGATTTACTCTAAGTAATTTAAGTATGATAAACGACTTGAAATAAAGAAAGGCAAATTGATTTAAAGGCATCAATTGCTTAAAGTTTTAAAAGAAAGAAGTCACTTGATTTAGAAGCCTATAATTGTATTTCTAAAAGGTATTGTGACTTGTCTTGAAAAGTAGTTATGACTTGATACTATGATTATTAGTATCTTGGAAGTTTTATATGAAAAAAAGTCATTTTAAAAGAATAGGAGTACGTAGTACTTTGGGTTAAATTCCTGGATATTTATAATGACATGTTAGTGCCTTAAGTAAACTAAAAATGAGAGTGTATATGTATAAGACTAATAAGAAGTTAGGGGGATTTCTTAACTTGCTTATTTATTGTATGATATGCCGATAGTGCTTATGTTATGTATGATAAGCCGGTAGGGCTTATGTTATGTATGATGGCCAGTTGAGTTAGGGTAAGAGTATAAATGAGGGGTAAACCCCCAAGACGTTATACCACCTTCTCCAAGGTAAGAGTATAAATGAGGGGTAAACCCCAAGACGTTATACCACCTGCTTCAGGGTAAGAGTATAAATGAGGGGTAAACCCCCAAGACGTTATACCACCTGTTTCCGTGGATTTGCTACCCATGATGCAAGGAATACCTCATGCGAGTCCTTATGGGCTTATGCGGGTGAAATAGTCCCACGCGCGGTATGCGACTATGCGAGAATACCTCACGCGGGTCCACACGACCTACGCGGGTGAAATAGTCCCGAGTAGGATTGCTTAATGACATCTGCGGTGGTCCCGCTTTGATCGTGAGCTTCCTATTTTTATGTTGTAAGTATACTCTTGATTACTCTCATTGTTAGTAAGACACGATTATCGTTAATTGAGTTATCATACTGTCTCGCTTTATTATAGACTTATGATTTCATTACGCTGATTTCGCCACATATTTGGTACATGTTATCTTGACCTCCTTCTGGGGCTGCTCATGCCGCAGTAGATTATACAGTGATCCTCACTTTTAGGATCACCGTTCACTGTTGGGAATCTCCATTACTCGGAGGCCTATCCTCAGTATGGATGGTTGTTGTTTATTCGGGGTATGGCGGCCCCGTCCCGTCACGATTATTATTCTTAGAGGTCAGTAGTCACATTGTGGATTGGGTTGTAAGGAGAAAAAATGTATGTTTATTTGTATAGTTTACGGGTGGCCTTATCACCACTTTGTTGTTATTTTATGTTTTAGCATTTTATCATTGTGTATGTTCATTGCTATTCTCTCGATGTATCTGAAAGGGGTGCCTGTAGGGCACGATCGCGTCTGGCCCGGGCGTGACAAAAGTGGTATCGAGCGATTAGTCCTCGGAAAGTGTCTACGACCGTGTTCAGTAGAGTCTTGATTATCGGTGTGTTGCGCACCACATCTATAATCGGGAGGTCGCAGGACATTTAGGATTGGTTTCATTCTTCTCACTCTAAGATCGTGCGATGAGTGGTTGTGGGTCATCTCTCCTAACAGTTATGTTGTTTGCCACGAAACGCAAAGATGACCGGGAAAGATGATGTGGATTACGTATCCAGGTAGGTAATGTTGGTAGTATAGTTGGTATTGTGACATACATCTATACGTATTTATGTATGAGGGTCGGACGCGTGTTGCCTAGAATGGTTTTAGGTTACCAGGAATTGGTAAGGACTAAATAAATACCGGAAAGGTATGAAACAGCTTAATGAATTCTCATCAAGGTTTTACGTGCTAATTTGAGATAATTAGGTGATGATGAGTTGTGTGAGAATGTAATGGACCCTTAAGAGGTTATAATTAAGGGACTTAATGGAAGACTATGTTAGTAACTTAAGCTACGTGGTATGATTAAGAGAATGGTACGGGTGAGATCCGTATGGAGTAAGTATGGTTGTTGTGGACAAGACAACACGATTATAGTTTATTGAGAGGTTTTTGTACCCGTTTACGGGGGGACTGATAAGTTAGGCTTGGAGCATGGAAATTGTGAGCCTAGGAATGTTTATAACCACCGAGACCTTAGGAATATAAGGCCTTTTCAGGTAGTAAAAGGTTAAGACAGACCAAGGATAAGAGTTAAGTGCGACGCCGAGTCGAGTTAAGGACCTATTAAGGGTCGCCCCATAGCTTGAAATGGAATGGGGTCAGTTGGTAGTAGTCCCGCTACGTGACAGGGTCACGAGGGTGCAAGGCCCGAGTCTAGTTAATCATTCTACGGGTTCGTGGATGCATTCCACCGGAACCAGGTTGTGAGAGCCGGAAATGGCCTTAAGTTGTTTAGAATAGTAACTCCAAAGATTGGAGGCCCGAATCAGTATGAAGGCTATGTACGTACGCTACAATAAGTTTGGAAGTACGAGAAGAGTACGACCAGTAAGAAAGAGAGCAACCAAGTGTAAAGAAATGGATCCTGAAATCCATGAGGACCTTTCGAGGTGACTACACCCGTGAGTATTGGGTGGTAGCTGAGCGGGTAGATAATTGCTGGTAACGATACGGTCGTTGGACCCTAGCAGACCTAGCAGAGCTGTTATGACAGACATCGAGGTCATTATGAGTATGGGCTAGTTGGCTTCTTGTTATGCCAACGTGGTCTATAGAGAGAGATTGATTCGGTACCAGTTTCCCGGTAAGTCGGTTATCGAGCGGATAGGGAGAGAAGTGGTGGTAACCAGTGAATTATCCTTCCTTCTTTGACATTGATGATTTTAATAAGTCTGTGTGACTTGTTCATGTGAGGTAGATTGATGCAGAAAGTAAGTAATAATTGAATTTGAAGGAATTTATGTTAAGTGCCCTTGGAGGTACTTGGAGTTGGTTTGGTGTGGCGGTCAGGGCCACGACCTTCCGGATAATTTCAGGAAAATATACAAGGAAAGAATAAGATAAGTACGAGTGCTGCCTACGGAAAATAGAAGACATCTTTGGTAGGTTTTGAAAATCTACACGACTTTAAGGCGGTGCGTGATGATTAGATATTTACTGGACCGCAGGAGGACCCTGTGATTAGGGTTATGACTCCAAGGAAAGTTTATTTAATGAGATAAGTTCTCTCCCCCACATAAGGACAGTTTTACGTATTATGAGGTTATGTGTACCCATGTTGATTAGACGAAGGATAGGAGACTGGTAAGGTCTTCCGTATCGTCATACCATAGGTTACAGTTGTGGATAACCGTGGGAAGAGTGTTGGGGTAATTAAGAACGATGTACGAATTGGTCGAGGAAGTATCGTAAAGATATAAATGCAGGTTGTACACATGTATGAAACTGTACGATTATGAATCAAGATAGAAATACTTTTGCTAATAATAAGCATAAGGTAATGTTATGACCAGAATGATAAAAGAGAATACAACTGTATTTATGTAAGTTGCACGAGATATGATTACCCCAGACCAGTGTAAAGACCATTAGTAATTAATGAGCAGTAAGAACACCTCGAGGAAAGGTGGTAGCGTCTGTACTGACGAGAAAAATAGTAAGGAAATACGGAGGGGTGAGGGACCCCAGGACAATTTGAAATAACTTATAAAGGAAAGACGAGTAGACACTCGAACGATGAGGAATCTTGACAAGTCATTGGATTATGTGATACCATGAGTTGAGGTTGAACACCTGGCTTTAAGCTCTACGAGTTGGGAGAGAATAATAGGATTGTTACTTGACGAGATCAAGGAAACCTCTCCCCTAAATTGTGATTGACAGTAAGTCTTAGCCATGAGGCAAACAAAGGAATTAAGTCTAAGTTTAGTGACCAAGTTTGGTTGCAACAGAGAAAGGGGAAACAGGAACCATAAGTGAGATTAAGGATACCCGAATATTTCGCAGGAATGAGAAAGGCTTTCAGTTATTGGAAGATAAGTTGACCACGACTATAGTTCTAACCCCTCATGTGAGACTAGAGAGTTAGGTTATTATTGTAACACGTTGGGTGTTGGGCTAGGTTGTGTGCTGATGAAACACGATAATATTAGAGCCTATGTTTCCCGGCAGTTAGGGAAGCATGAGAGGAATTACGCCACTCATGATTTAGAGTTGGCGACAGTTAAATCATGCCTTGAAGATTTGGGGGCATGACGTATATATAGACTTTATGTGGATATTTGTGCAGACCACAAAAGCCTCCGGTATACCATCAGACAGAGGTAGTAGAATTTGCGACAGCGACGGTGGTTAGAGTTATTCAAGGATTGTGATATCGATATCCTATACCATCCGGGGAAAGCCAAGACAGTTACAG
This sequence comes from Przewalskia tangutica, assembly GCA_029844215.1. NCBI lineage: Eukaryota > Viridiplantae > Streptophyta > Magnoliopsida > Solanales > Solanaceae > Przewalskia > Przewalskia tangutica. The sequence continues at coordinate 115,367,369 of CM056727.1, forward strand.
ATACTCTTAGTCGTGGGTCTATGGGTAGTCTGTCAGATGGGCAGCCAGGTAGACAGGACGTGGTCCGTGAGATTCGTTAGCTAACGAGACGAGGGGTTCGATTATTTGTTTCCAAGGTTAATGAAGTTTAGATCCGAGAGGTTGCCGAGTCTTCCATCATTGAGGAGGTAAAGAGGCGACGTGATGAGGATCGATTATGATACAAGATCGAGATACGGCTCTCAGAAGAGAAGAGCTGTTTGAGTAGCACCGATGAAGTCTTTGTGATATGAGGATAGATTGTGTGTACGGTCTGCCGCAGACTAGTCAATGAGTTTTGGGAGGCACATAGGCTTATTGCTCAAATTGTTCTGGTCGACTAAGTTGTGTCGTGACCTCGGATGTATGTATGGGTAAGATGACCTAAAAGGGACATAACAGAGTCATCGCTTAGTGTCCGAGTTAGTAGCAGTCATGGTTGAGCACCGAAGCCCAAATGGCTATGCAGCGATTTAGATCCCGACTTAGTTATGGAGGTAATTAATATGGATTTTGTTACTGGTGGCATCGTGCTCGGAGGAAGTGCGACTCCCTGGGGGTCATGGTAAATAGGCTGGCGAAACCAGCCGTGTTTTTTCCGTATTGGGACTACTTACTCGGCTGAGGATTATGCCAGCTTGTATAGCGGAGAGATTGTGAGACATGCGGGGTTCCTTCTTTTTGATGTCAGACAGATGAGTTACATACCGTGACTGGAGGTTTTTCGAAGGTATTAGAGACACAGTGAGTCTCGGTGACATTTCACCTCAGACCGACGGACAGCAGAGCATACTATCCAGTACTTGAGGATGAGTGGCGGCTGTGTTATTGATTTCAGAGTTAGCTGAAAGAATTATTTGCCTCTTGTTGAGTTACGTACGATAACAGATACCCTTCCAATATTCGGATGGCCCTGTATGAGGCCTTGTATGTAAGAAAGTGTAAATCGCCGGTTGGTTGGTTCGGCGTAGGCGAGGTTCATTTATTCGGTCCAGACTTGATTCAACGGGCTGTGGATAAGGCGAAGCTTATCCAGGAAAGATTATTAGTAAGCTCAGAGTCAGCAGAAGCTTTATGCAGATAACCGACGTTGACACATGGGGGTTCAGGTTGACATTTTAGTATGAGCATTGTTATGTGGCCACGTGTGGCATTATTGGTATGTAGGGGTTGTAAGGAGACTTTATGGCTATCTTTAAGTTTGACTCCCAAAAGAACATTCGGAGACGAATGTTTCTAAGGGGGGAAGAATGTTACACCCCGAAATTCCAGGATATGTTTATAAGAACGTACGTAAGAACTCAAAAATGTTAAGATTTGAGACGAGTAAAAATTTATTGGAATTTTGGAATTTGTCGGAAAACGAAATATTGCGACGAATGGGAGGGCGACACGTGTCACCCCCTTAGTGGTCTTGGACGAAATTTGCATGGTTAAAATGGTCATTTGACCATAATTTAAAAGACCAAGTCTTGCAAAGACAAAGAGCTTGACATTGTTGACTTGTCAAAGGGCCACTTGGCTTGATCCTTGTGAAACTCATCTAAGCCACACAATTGTACTAATCTTGACCCTCCATTATGTTATATATGTACACTAGTAGTGCAAGACTTTGTCATTCTCAACACTTAGAAAAAAACGAAATCTTGTTCTTGCTCTTTTAGAGAGCTCACGGCATTTAGCCCTTTTGGAAGAAGAAATTTTGCAATTTTTGTCCTAAATTCACAATACTTTAAACCAAGGTTCCTAAGGGTATTGTAAGGTTATCTCAATAGAAAGATCCCAGAAAAATGGTGTTTTCGTATTAGTCGCAAGGCGAAAACCTAAGGAGTTATTCAACTTTGAAGTTGGAACTTGAAGAGGAGTTCTTCATAAGCTTCTAAGGGTTGCTTGGAGTGGATTGGAACGTCGAAAGGAGGAGCTAAAGTTGCTAATGATCGACTTGTAATCTTGGATCATATTTGGGCTAAATGAGGTATAATCTTCGTCTTACTTTTGTAATTGAAGATTCCATGTTATTATAAGTTAGAAATGATCATATGATACGTGTTATGAAGATTGATAGTGTTATGGAAATTTGGAAGCTCAAATCCGAAAATGACATGTTTAGCCATTTGAAATTGAAATCCAATTTGATCGATAATTTGAATTGTCGCATGTTACCTACTTGAAGAATGTAGTAGTTATAATCGATTGCGGCTTGATATCATGTTATACTAAACAACTTGAATTGAAAAGGAATTGGAAAGATTGATATGTTGTTACACCTTTGGCCGAGAATGACATTATATGTTGGACTAGTTTGTTATAAATTGTGGGGCGGAATTTGACACGTCTTGTAGATGTGTAATCCCCTATTGATAACTACATTGATTGAGCCTTAAATGTGGCGTGTTTGGTTATTGAATTCGGCCTTGAAAAAGGTGGCAAAGTATGTAGAAACAAAGGAAGTGCTGTCTGATTTTCCGTAGAATTTAGTGACTTTGCACCTAGAATATTCTACGTTTGAAGTAAGAAGTTAATAGAAGTACTATGGTCATTATAGGTCGACATACTACGTACGGCATATTGGACTTGGCAAGTGGATTAAACCGAAGATGTATGTGGAACTTTCTTATCTCTTGAGCATGAATAAGTTGTAAATGTATAGTACGGTAGACGTACAAGATTTTGACAATCTAGTCCATTTGATATCCTTGGCTTATTTTTAAGAATGTTCAAGTTGGTTGAGTTAGGGAATTAACTCACTTGTTTAAATATTAAGGATATCTTGGTTTTCAAAAGTTAAGAGACTTAAGTATGTGGAAAGTATTTTTGATACTTGTTTTGTTGGAAAGCTTAAGCCTCTTGGTTTTAAAAGAAGAATGTAAGTTTCTAAAGTATAAAGCTAGTATAACGGCTTTATGGGAAGTTGGTTATAATAGCTTTATGGAAGGTTAAAAGGAGTGATTTACTCTAAGTAATTTAAGTATGATAAACGACTTGAAATAATGAAAGGCAAATTGATTTAAAGGCATCAATTGCTTAATGTTTTAAAAGAAAGAAGTCACTTGATTTAGAAGCCTATAATTGTATTTCTAAAAGGTATTGTGACTTGTCTTGAAAAGTAGTTATGACTTGAAACTATGGTTATTAGTATCTTGGAAGTTTTATATGAAAAAGAGTCATTTTAAATGAATAGGAGTACGTAGTACTTTGGGTTAAATTTCCGGATATTTATAATGACATGTTAGTGCCTTAAGTAAACTAAAAATGAGAGTGTATATGTATAAGACTAATAAGAAGTTAGGGGGATTTCTTAACTTTCTTATTTATTGTATGATATGCCGGTCGTGCTTATGTTATGTATGATAAGCCGGTAGGGCTTATGTTATGTATGATGGCCGGTTGAGTTAGGGTAAGAGTATAAATGAGGGGTAAACCCCCAAGACGTTATACCACCTTCTCCAGGGTAAGAGTATAAATGAGGGGTAAACCCCCAAGACGTTATACCACCTGCTTCAGGGTAAGAGTATAAATGAGGGGTAAACCCCCAAGACGTTATACCACCTGTTTCCGTGGATTTGCTACCCATGATACGAGGAATACCTCATGTGAGTCCTTATGGGCTTATGCGGGTGAAATAGTCCCATGCGCGGTACGGCTATGCGAGGAATACCTCATGCGGGTCCACACGACCTATGCGGGTGAAATAGTCCCAGGAGTAGGATTGCTTAATGATACTGTGGGCGGGTGGTCCTGCTTTGATCGTGAGCTTCCTATTTTTATGTTGTAAGTATACTCTTGATTACTCTCATTGTTAGTAAGGAACAGTGTACTGTTAATTGAGTTATCATACCTGTCTCCAGTTTTATTATAGACTTATTATTTCATTACAGTACTTTCAGTTTCACATATTTGGTACATGTTGTACTGACCTCCTTCGGGGGGCTGCGTTCATGCCGCAGGTAGAGTATACAGGTAGCTGATCCTCACTTTTAGGATCACCGTTCAGCTGTTGGGAATCTCCATTACTCCGGAGGCCTATCCCTGGTATGGATGGTTGTTGTTTATTCAGGGGTATGGCGGGGCCCTGTCCCGTCACAGTTGTTATTATTAGAGGTCTGTAGTCACATTGTGGATTGGGTTTTAAGGAGAAAAAAAATGTACTGTTTTATTTGTATAGTTTACGGAAGGTGGCCTTATCGGCTAGCCTGTTGTTATTTTATGTTTTAGCATTTTATCAGTTGTGTATGTTCCGCTGCTATTCTCTGATGTATACCGAAAGTGCGGTGTAGGGCACCGCCATGTGAGCTGGTCGGGTCGTGACAGATACCCTAAAGTCAAGGTAAGCTAATAGTGTGAACTCACAAGGCAACCACCGGGTTGGGAAACAAAATAAAGCGCCCCAACACCATTGTTTCTATTGATGAGGGGTCACAAACCTCCCATGGCACAATACATTTTCCTCATACTCTGATGAGGGGGATGTTGTGGCGGAGGATACTCGAGCAGATGAGTTGAGGCAAAATATATCCCAATAGGTCAAGAGATCAAGAAATGTCAAGGGGTCCAAAGAACAATATCAAAAGAGTTAGGATCAGACCTTCATTGAGGAGAAATGGATTTCCATGAATGGCTTGAGAGCCTAGTTCTCGAGACTTTGGGATTTGATAGTCTTCCATGGGTGACAATGTTTCCTTGAGCCATTGCCTCAATATAATGAAGAATTGTTCTGTGAGTTCTATGACTCTTATACCGAATCCATACAAAAGAAAATATAGGGGCAACCTAAGGCATTGCTAAAGGAGATAGAGGTTTGTGGGTTCATTGTTCCTTGTGGAAGCACCACAATCAACAACTCCATTCATCCTAGACTTGAGTGTGATCACAACAAGTTTTCTATCACAATCAAAGGCTGGTTAGATAATGAGTGTCAATGGCAGCCACTATTGTTACCACTAAATCCCTGGAATAGATAATCACATGTAAGAATATATATATGAACACCTTGAGCACTGAAGCCAAGTTTTGACTGAGTTTTATGAGTAATCGTTTGAAGCCATCATACAATGAGACATACATTCGGTTAGAGAATATTATTTTGATTGCTTGCATTATGAGCCACGTACAGATTAATGTCAACGATGTAATTGAGAAGGAGCTTGGCAAGGGAGCTCAAAGACAGGACCTTATTTCCTTTTCCCTTCATTATTACAGAGTTATGTTGTAGAGCCAAGGTTCCTAAATTGCCTCAAGTAGATAATGTTGTTGATCCCTTATTGATGTTTGATATTTTGAGGGTTCAAGCTGAGGAAATCAAGTAAGGAAGAAAAGAAAAACCTCTAGCGCATCAATAGACACAATTCCTCATGTTGAGTTGGTTGATTTGGAGGGATCCACATCTAACTGGACAGAGACACAGGCCAACACATCGAACACTCCACAGCCGACATATCTACTCTGGTATGTACTTGTGCCCCAACAACCCCTACTCCTCTTACACCTTCAACTTCTACTAGACCATACCTCATCTTATTGAGGGTTGTTATAGTTAGAATAGGCCAAATTGTTGTGATTATTGCTGCTCGGTCCTCTCGTCTTGAGACGGGCATTCTGGAGATAATTAAGAGTGTCTTAGACCTCATCCGATATGTCTTGGTGTGGTGCAACAGAGACAGAAGGAGTAGCATGATGCACTTTTCCTCTTGACTGGCTGGGTACATAGATTGGAGGCCGATAGTAGTGGTGATGTTTCTTCACTTTGGGAAGACATAGATAGCTTAAAGAAAGAAGTGGAGAGATTGAAGATTGGTGATATTGATGACATCCTGGGTATCCCGCTCCATCCATAGAGTGTAGAGAAACATTAGATGAGTGGGCTCGGGTTAGAAGGTCAGATAGAGGGTGTTGGAGAGACTCCTGATGACTCCTAGAGGTAGGCAGATGTTGAGGATAATGAGACTGAAGATGAGGGGCTTGAGAAGCCTCATTCTTTTGAGAGAGTTTTGTATGACTTGTTGCTGATAGAGTAGGCAGTTCTTAAGGTAGTAGTGATACATTCTCGTGAGGATACTTCTATGAATGGTACGAGTGGAGTGGCCTAGGAGCCATAGACAGATTATGAGACTGAGGTCCTACTCCTCTACTAATATTGAGCACCACTCAACAGTCCTCAGAGACTACTCCACTACCACCACCACCACAGAGTGAGTCTGTGATGGGTGATATAGAGGCACCCGTCCCCGCTTCATTGTCACAAGGCACTGATGCCCCAGTAGAGACCACTCATGTGATCCAAACTTAGAAGGGAGCTTAGTGTGTCTTAGGGAGACCCTCAAATGTTTTGTCCCTGTACTTTACTTTAATTTATACATGTTATATCCCATAGTTCTATGTTCCATCGTGTCGTCAATTGCTATCAATATCCCGATAAGAGGTGTGACCTTACGAAAGGATAATGAACGATTATAACTTATTTATGGAAGTATTAGAATGAATGGAAGTTAAACAGATCAAAGAAATTACACTTTTATAAAATTGGTCGAACTGCCGATTTGACGGTCTAAATTGACAAACCATACAAAATTGTACGGACCATCAAAATGGACTAGTCCACTATCAAATGGCCTGCAAAATGCCAGACCTCAGATATGGTTTGATAATCTCGATTGTTGGACCACTCAAAATTTTATGAACTATCAAAATAGACCGCATTTTTGGTGGTGCCAATTTCTTTACGGGTTTAAATTGGGAATTTTGACTTGGAGCCCTCATTCTTCATCAAAATTGACCCTAAATCAATTCCCAAACATTCTATGAGGTTTCCCATCAATTTGGGGTTACTCAGAAGCAACTTAAGCAAAATCAACATAGTAAGTCCTGTGGTTATCGTGATAGTCATCTTCTCCTCAAAGAATCGACTCGGGAAAAATACTTGGAGGTAAAGTAAGTGGCTATTTTGAGGATATTATTATGTGTAAAGGTGATTTTTATCCTCCTCTACCTATTCTTATGGTTAATTGATGTTTGGAATAAGTTGTGGAAGGATTCTCATAGTCAAAACTCGTAAAATTTTGGAATCATGGTTATGTAACTTCTTGAGTTGCTTAAGGTAAAGTTTATAATCAAATTGGTTACATATGTTGAGGTGTTAAGTAAATTACATGTCGGAGGATTTCAGAATCTTATTGCATACGATATTCTTGAAAAGGAATCTTAAGAATCCTATGTACTTAAGTTGTTCTATGTTATGGCTAAGTCATATTCTCTAAGGATATGTATTCAATATTGATAAAAATCCCTTGAGTGATATATATAATTATCCATAACACGTATGAGGCTTCATATGACATAACTACTTCTTCGATAAGGTATGTATAGCTTACTCCCTTTATTCTTCTAGCATGATCTATACAAACAGAACGTAAACACAGTGCTGCTCCATAACAATTCCACTCTTGGGAGTTAGAAGTCTCCATGTTGATTCATGATCAGATATTATGGTTCCAGAAAGTTTATTCATGATTTGTGAGTTTGATAGAGTCATGTAATGATTATGATGTCAGTCTCATATCATGTCCTTCAGTCAGTCTTCATACATATATACTATGTATTTATATTGCTCACACAGGCCTATGACATTATATATGCGACTATAAAGATATGCTACAAATTATATTGACCTGCGAGGCCTATGGCGTTATATATACAACTTATACATATATGACACTGATAATATTGCCCTCAGAGGCCTAAGACATTATATTGACACTGATGATATTTCCCTAAGAAGCCTATGGCATTATATACACCATTATTATACACATCTATACAATCCAATGCATTGTGACATTATGAATTTCAGGTAGTATCTCTCTCTTCCTTGATAATTTTTGGTTTATTTACAGTTGATCATGCCTTACATATCCAGTACATCTTTGTAATGATGTCCCTTTTGCGACACTATATGCATGCCCGTAGGGACAGATAGACAGAGCAGTGCTCCTCCTGAGTAGGTGATCCGCTCAGTGGTGATTGTCATACTCCCTTCTCCCGGAGTTGTAGTACATAAGTCTTTAGGTACTGTTATATATGTTACTAGCATTTTAGGTATGGCGGGACCCTGTCCCAGTCTATTGATGTGCATATGTCACTCTTAGAGTCTTGCAGACTTATGTATACGTGTATGTATGCCGTGTCCTTGTTGATCTTTTTTTGTCAGTAGTATACTTATCTTGTGGCTTTGTCGTCCTTGGTTATCTATATATATAATGTTAGGACTCTTCTGCATGAATGTCGTCATACATTCTGGTCTTATTTCATTATTTAGAGGCCTGGTTGTCCCAAGTTTCATATTACAAGTTCTAGATACTATAGTGGTATGCTCCGACCTTGGGATACTAGGTGTCGTCCATATCCCTATGGTTGGGGTATGATGAACTTGGTATTAGAGTAGGTATGTATTAGGGAGTATGCAAGACGTATCTACTAAAGTCTTATTTATAAGTGTATTGTGCACCACACTTATAAGCAGGAGGCTATAAGATATTCCATATGGTTACTTTTCTGCATGATTTAGATCGTGCGATAGTGCTAAATAGTAAGTGTTCCCTCCCAATCTTCATCTTATTTATATTTTCAATTATTCCTGCTATTACTAGACGCCAGGAATCCTTGCGGAGGTTAAACGATAAAGCAGGAGAGGGTGCCAGTCAAGCGTCAATCACTGACCCGGGGAGATAGAAGCACTAAGATGAGGTTGTATATTAGCTCTCCAGAACTCCACCCCCACTACCATCTCTAGAGGCCAAAGGGGAGTTGGTGCACCTCTAGTTCCTCCTCCGGTTGCACCTAACCAGGATCTATATATGCGGAGTGCGGAGCAACTGTTGACTTGACTTGTCTCAAGCCTAACATTAGACCTCTGATAATTCTGATAAGGCAGTCAGTGTGAGAGTTCAGGATTTCATCGACCTGCACCCCCTAGTATTTACAAACATATCCTAATGTGGACTCACAAGATTTTTTGGATAGGATGCAACAGACTATACAAGTTATGAATGCTACATGTGTCGAGACAATGAAGTTAGCTTTCTATGGACTGTGTGATGTGACTGCGACCTGGTTTGATACTTGGGAGCAGGATCGGGGACCCCAAGCCCCGCCTATGGGCTAGAAAGAGTTCTCTGAGGCATTTTATAGAAGCATCTGCTGGTTGAGCTTCTACGAGTCAAGCGAGATAGGTTCTTACATTTGGAGCAGGGTAATATGAGCGTCCGACATTATAACCTACAATTTAATTCCCTTTTTAGGTATGCTCCCACGATTATTGTTGATATGAGCTACTGAGTATATCAATTTATTAATAGTTTGGGGCCACATTTGGTGAATGAGTGCACGACTGTTTCTCTAAACCCAAATATGGATATTTCCCACATTCATGCCTATGAAAAAAACTTGGAGGATCGTAAGAGGTAGCAGCGGGTTAATCGAGTGCGGGATATGTGCCAACATAAGACGGGCTCGGTCCACATGTGATATGAGGGATGTTAGAGGTGGGTTCAGGCCATAGTTTCCCAGGCGCATTAATGAGAGTTGTGGAGCTTCATGCCTACCAAGTGTTTGATAAAATACTTAGATTACCAAACCATGAGTATTATTACTATTATTCATTTCCTTTGACCTATATTTCTATATATTAAAGTTGAAAGGGGTGACGAACATTGTAGTATGCTTAAAGTCCATAATTGACGTATGTAAGGCTAACTCTCTGCGTATGGGAATGTGATTGATTCTCTCCACACCTCGTTCTTTGCGACTATTATGAATTACCTCATAAATAGAGTTAAGTCTTGGTTTCATTAAGAGCTACATAAATTTTATTCTCTTAACAATATAATTTCATAATTGATTCATGATTACCAACTTTAATGTCTTGAACTAAACACGTAATTAGTATAGATTCGTGTTTGATATCCCATGAGTCTCAATCATGAAACCTCTGTATGCTTTTGAATAATTAATGCTTTAAACTCCCTAATCAGTTCATGAATACATTTCTTAGCATAGTAATATTCAGTGTCCCAATGTTATGCATTGAAATATGATTCTCAGTTCCTTAATTTAAATTGTTGAATGTTGAAAACTTATATTTGGGCACGCGGCCACAGTTCATGTATATGTATACTTGGGTTTGAGGTGACAAATTTGTGTACTTAATATTGGGCCTGAGGCCACATATTATTAACTCTATTTAAATATGTGATTTCACATTACGAATATGGAGTACTTATGACTATAATTCTCTTGTTTAATTCAACTATCAGTATATTTCAGTTTCAATCTCAGTATGTTATATCTATTGATTTGGCTTCCTTTTCACCTAAGCACCCTATAACTAATTATTCTTTTAGTTAGTTTAACATAAAAATACAATTCAAATGTATTTATCACCTTTATAGCGACTCGTCTGATCGCTTTTAGCTAAAGACTCTTATTTGCTTGTTTGGTCCTTCTCATAGACTCTATGTGGGGTTTGGGAAGTGATAGGATGGGTGGCATGGATCTTGAGATCTATTTATATGACTTTTAGATGAAAAACCTAACGTCTAAAAACTTAGAGTTGGTTGGTATGACTAAAGGTTGGTTTTTGGCTAGATGGGTTCATTTTCGGGTTTCGTCGCTTCCGGTAGTTCTGAAGTGTCATTTATGACTTAGTCGAGTAATTGGTTTGCTTCCCAAGATAATATGATTTGTTTTGTGGCTTCATTTGTATGATTTGGATATATTTTTTTCTCGGTTGATTTGTTAGGAAAGTATATCTTAGCTCGGTTAAATATGAAATTTGAGGGTACACGTGAGTTTGTAGCACTAATTACCAAAGATGAGCATATTTGGTTTGTGTCTGGGGGGTCTCCAGGGTATTTCAGGTGTTTAATTGAACTTTGGACTGTTTTTCCCTTTCTAGTGTCTGGTGTCCGCTTTGGCGGAACTTGTTTCTGCTTCAGCGCATCCTCCTCAGTGGGAGGTTGACTCATCGAAGTGATGTCTTAGAATATATTGGATTTTTGCCTTGGCGGAGGCTCGGTCCGCAAGGGCGAGTCCGCTCCTATGAAGTTGAGCTCGCCATGGTGCTGAGTGGAGGTGTCAATTGACACCGTCTCAATGGGGTTTTTTTCTGCCATAGCAGGTCTGCTCCAGCAGAGTCAATTCCGTTGGGGTAGAAACACTGTTCAGGTGTCCTATATATTCATGAGGTCAGAATTTCTTTTCACCAAATAGCAAACCTTGAAACCAACACCACTTTAGAGCATTTTCTTAACCCTAGGAGTAATTTCAACATTGAGGTAATAGATTCTTCCCTTTTATGACTTAAATTTATGATTCTAAGTTCATTAATGGTGATATAGTGTGTGTTATTAAGTTGAGGAAAAATGATTCTAAGTTTATATAAGAATAAGAGAGCTATGCTATTGATTTTAATGGAGGTTTATGGATAAAATTTTATTGATGTCATGAATTAGGATTAAATTATGTTAGATTATCATGTGATAAGTCTTAATTTGGTTGTAGAAATCTATTTTCAATTGGGGGAAATTCTAGGGTTTCAATTTGGGGCATTTGAATAATGTTCAATTGCAAATTCTATTGTGTACAATTTTTTAATTAACTTAAGGATATGACTACTTAGTATGTAATAGTAGTTTTGGGTATTAAAGTTTGAGTCTTGGTGAAGTGGGTCTGAGGTTGATAATATTGGTCTTGCTTTGTTAAAGGTTATGTCATATTTGTTGTGTAAGTCTTGTATTAATAAATATCATATGTGTGGATAGACTTCGACTATCACTGAGGCTTGATTGTTAGCGAACATGTTCGGCACAAAGGTAGGCTCCATTTTAGTTTGCAAGACTTCGATAGAAGTGCATAATTAGTTATAAATATTAAGGGGTATTGGACGTGTTTGGGGGTCCCTCTCAAACGGTTTTGATGAATGTTTGAGTAGGTACCGATGTTGAACTTTTATGATGGGTGATTTGGAGAATCAACCTTAAGCTGGTTCTGACTACTGATTATTTGTACTTGTCGCCATTATTGCTTGATATGTTTTATCATCATACATACTTCGATATGATATCCTGATTTGTACTTGGATTGTATATGTGTATTGAATTCCTGAAGGTATGTGATATTTCATCTCTATACTTGTTGCACTTTACTATATCATGATTTTTGCCTTATATATGTCATATGCATTCATAAACTCATAATTCTAATGATATTGATATTTGAGTGGTATGATTATGTTGTGGGTCCAAGGGACTAGGAAATATAAGAATATTGTGGAGATTAACACTGAGATGATATTGATACGCGGGGATTGGAGTTACATACCTACAACATGATATTATTATAGCCTAAGATTGGGCTCTGTGATCTGACTAGTTATTCTAAAGAGTAGGGGTATATAGACTTCGCAGGTCCCCCATGTATCACTTTTATATGACAAACCCTTATAATATGTATATATCGGTTGATGAAAATGTACATGGCATGTACATTGCATTCATATCATACATGTATATGCCATTTCATTGATAATACGTGGTTGTACTTGTATTTGAAGTGATTGTTGATTACTTAATTAAATCTCAGACATGAAAGGTTTATACTTGCTTTTTTATAATTGAGCTATTGTAGAAATCTTGGAATTGGTTACGTAAGTAAATATGAACTATTATTGAAATAATGAAACATTTGAAATTTGTGAGTCTTTATGTGACTTACCTGGATCATTGGACTGTGTAATATATGATTACTTGGTGTTAACTTGGTATTTATCTCTGATTATGTACCTTCCATCGTTGCCAGCCTATGATGTCTACGGGGGTACGTTGTATACTCATGCTATAATTTATGTATCTTTCCTTGATGTAGATACAAACTCGATGACTAGCTCAAGACCGTGTAGCTGAGTTCAAGATGTAGATCTCCAGCTATCCAGGTAAGAATGCCTTCCTCAACATGCCCTGGATTTCTTATCTCCTTTACTATATTTATATTTGACCTAGAGACATGTCTTCAGACTTCAGCATTATGTGTTCAGTTTGGCACTTGATGCCATTGATTTTTAAATTTATATTATTATATTAGAGTTCTTGTACTCACATACCATATCACTTAGATTATTTGGATGTAGCTGATTTATAATTTTCTTCCGCACTATATTATCATACCACTTTTGTAGTATTTATGTTTCTTCCGTTTTCACTTATATCTTATCATGTTAATGATTTGGGAGTTTCTCCTATGTGGTGTGTGCCACCATGATTCCTGAAAAGGGTCTGTGACAAAGTTGGTATCAGAGTCACAAGTTGAACAGTCTTAAGTACAAGAGCAATATCTTGTAGAGTCTCGCAGATCAGTGCGGAGACATCCGTACTTATCTTAGGGATGCTATGAGACATTTAGGAAATTTTACTTTCTTCATTACTTTTGTGTTAAATGTAATAAAATTGGTATCTGACCCTTGTCTCTATTTTCTAACAGATAGTAAGGACTTATACCGATGTGGCGAGAGAGAAGGCGCATAAACTGACACCAGTCATCCATGGTCATGGTAGAGCATGAGCTCGGGGCCAAGATAGAGCTAGATCACCAACACCATATAGGGGTGGAGTACAGAGAGTCTGTCAAGCTTGTGCTATATTAGAGTCCCTAGAGCCTTATATTGAGTCTCAGGATGTTATGCTAGAGTAGGAGATGGGGCCAACTCAGGATCAACCTCGATTTATTGCTACATTGGTGCTGCAAGATACACTGGTTATGTTATTGAGTGTTCTAGATGGCTTTGCTCAGACGGGCACACATCCTACTACCTCGAGTGGTTTTCAGACTCGTATGAGAGGGGGACAGACTCAGACCCCTGAGTTTTGTATGTCTGGTATTCCGCCTGCGGTGATGTCAGTGCCCCATATAGATGAGGTTCATGCTCCAGAGTTTGGTCTCTGACATATTAGAGGGATACATATGACCCATGACGAGCGAAATATTTGGGAGCGTTTTTTGAATATGAAGCCTCTAGTATTTTATGGTTTGCTTGAGGAGGACGCATATGAGTTCATCATGATTAGCCATGAGAGGTTGCATACTCTAAGTATTGTTGAGACTAGTGGAGTCAGTTTTGAGGTTCTTTAGTTTCTGGGAGATATGAAGCAGTGATGGAAGGTGTATGTTGATTTCTTTCCCGCGAAGATGCCTTCATTGACATGGGTTAGGTTCTACAGGGTTTTCTTGGAGAAGTATATGCCTTTGAGCTTGCATTTGTGCAAGCTTGATGAGTTTCAAAAGATTAACCAGGGAAATTTTGTAGTTGCGCAGTATGAGACTCATTTCCATGTCTTATCTTGTTATGCGACACTATTTTTACCTACTGAGGAAGAGCGAGTGAGATGTTTTGTTAGAGGCTTGTATATTCTGCTCTAGTTGTCTACGCTGCAGTTGGTTCCTTCGGGAGCTTATTTTGAGATTATAGCAGAGCATGCCAAGATAGTAGAGTTCGTGAGAGATAGTTTGTCTAGACATGAGTCTGATAAGAGGACGAGATGATTTCGTCAATTCAGTGGTTCTACCTCCCATGGTTATGGATATTAGGGGAGATATCAACAGTCATAGCCCAATCAAACAGTCCAGAGAGCTCTACATATTTTTGATGGTTATAGTTTCTGATGGTTATAGTGGGTGCCAGTTGTCTAGGGGTTCTCAGTCTAGATATTTTGATTATGGTGGTTTGGTTTTTTTTATCTCTATTCATTAGCCCTCAGTGTCCAGGACTTGTTTTATGTGTGGAGAGGTTGGGATTTTCAAGAGGGATTTCCCCAAACTTACATTGAGTGCATTTGTGCACCCAGTACTCTACAACCAACAAGATATGGTAGATAGAGTAGCTAGGGAGGATATTATTTGGGTCGTAGTGGCCATCAGTTTGGTCGTAATGGATGCTAATCGGGGAGAGAGAGATCATTCGAGTTGAGGTGTCCAGCAAGGTACTTAGTATGAGTAGGATGCACCTATTACTATGTATTCCCTAGTAGGGTCGACGTTGAGTTGTCTAATGTAGTCATCACAGGTATCATCTCAGTCGATCATTGGTCTGCTACTATGTTATTTAATCTAGGGTCTATATTATCTTATGTGTCTACCTACTTTTCTACTAAATTAGAGATATGGTGTGATATGCTTGTTGTTCCTACTCTTGTGTCTACATCGGTTGGTGATTCTGTGATTGTAGATAGAGTATATCATATGCGTGTAGTTATTTTCATGGGTTATGACACTTGGGTAGGCTTAGTTTTCTTAGATATGGTAGATTTTGATATTATCTTGGGTATGGATTGGTTATCACTATATCATGCGATTTTGGATTGATATTCAAAGATGGTCACACTAGCAATGCTTGGTCTTTCGAGGTTAGAATAGAGAGGCACTCTCATCCCTGCTTTTAGGAAGATGTTTTTTAATATTCAAGCTAGAAGAGTATATTGGAGGTTGTTTGGCTTATCTTGATCATATTCGGGATACGAGTGTAGAGACTCCTTCCCTTGAATCTGTTCTGGTAGTTAGTGAGTTCGCGGAGGTTTTTCCTTCACATTTATCGGGTATACAGCCAGATAGAGACATCAAATCTGTATTGATCTTGAGTCGAGTACTTGACCATTACTATTCCTCCATACCGTATGTCTCCAGTGGAGTTAAGAGAATTAAATGAGCATCTTCAGGATTTGTTGAGTAAGGGCTTCATTCTACCGAGTGTATCTCCATGGAAAGATCCTACCGTATTTGTGAAGAAAAATGATATAACTATGCGTATATGTATTAATTACAGATAGTTGAACAATGTCACCATCAAATATCTGATTCTGCCTATTGATGACCTGTTCGACCAGCTTCAGGGTGTTTATGTGTTTTTGAAGATAGACTTCAAGTGTGACTGTCATCAGCTGAAGATCTGTACCGAGGACATTCCCAAGATGGCTTTATGGACTCATTATGGGAATTATGAGTTCTAAGTGATATCATTTGGGCTTACTAATTCCCTTGCAATGTGCATGGATTTGATGAATGAGTTATTTAAGTTGTACGTGGATTCTTTTATGATTGTATTTATTGATGACATTCTGATTTATTTGAAAAGTTTGGAGGACCATAAGCGTCATCTGAGAGTGGTTTTGGAGATATTGAAGGAGAATAAGTTGTAAGCTAAGTACTCAAAGTGTGAGTTTTAGTTGAGCTCCATGTCATTTCTGCTATGGTTGACCCAAAAAAGATAGAGACAGTCAGGGACTGGCCTTGACCGACTTCTGTGATGGAGATTTAGCATTTCGTGGGTCTTGCTAGCTATTATCACTGGTTTATCAAGGGATTCTCTTCTATTGCTTCTCATTTAATGTGTATGACTCAGAAGTATGTCTTCTAGTGGTATAATGAGTGTGAGCAGATCTTCCAAAAGCTCAAGACTCTTTTGCCCACAACCCTGATTATATCCCTCCCAGTGGAGGGGAAGGACTTTACCATGTATTATGATGCTTCTAGAATTCGATTGGGTTGTGTGTTAATGCAATAGGGTAAGGTTATGCATTGAGGCAATTGAAGGTGCATGAGAAGAATTACATTGTTCATGGTTTGGAGTTGGTTGCCATTGTGTTTTCTTTGAAGATTTGGAGGCATTATCTTTATGGTGGCCATTATGAGGTGTATACTGACCATCGCAGTCTTCATCATGTGTTTAATTAAAAGAATTTGAAGTCTAGGAAACGTCGGTGGATGGAGTTGTTGAAGGATTATGACATGACCATTTTATACCATCCAAGGCAGGTCAATGTGGTGGTGGATGCCTTAAGATGAAAGATAATCAGTATCGTGAGTTTAGCTTGTTTGTTATTTCCGAGCATCCTTTGGCATTGTAGGTCCAGTCTCTATCCATCCATTGTGTGATACTAGATATTTCAAATCTAGGTAGGATTTTGGCTTGTGTGGAGGCAAGGTTATCTCTTTTGGATCAGATTCGGGCATACCAGTATGATGATGTGGGGTATTGCAAGATTCAAGATAAGATGATGAGTGGTAAGGCCAAGGAGTTCATGATTGATAGTGAGGGTGTTATGAGGATCAAGGGTAGAGTATATGTACCTCGTGTGGGATATTTGACCAGATTGATTATAGAGGAGGACCACAACTCTAGGTATTTGATTCATCCAGGTACTACTAAGATTTATCGTGATTTGAGGCAACACTACTAGTGGGGGAGGATGAAGAGAGACATGGTTGATTTTGTGTCTCGGTGTCAAAATTATCAGCAGGTCAAGTATGAGCACCATCGACCCGGTGGTGTGTCTCAGAGGATGCCTATTCTCGAGTGGAAGTGGGAGCGGATTACCACAAATTTCGTTGCTAGGTTGCCCAAGACATTGAGCAAGTTTGATGTTATTTGGGTCATCATTAATAGATTGACCAAGTCTGCATATTTCATTTCGGTTTAGATGACTTATAAATTATAATGCAGAGATGTTAGCTAAGATATAAATCCGGGAGATTGTTCGTCTTTATGAGATTCCTATTTCTATCATCTCATAACTGGGTACTCAGTTTACTTCACATTTTGGCAGACTTTGAAGAGAGAGTTGGGTACTCGCTTGGATCTCAGTACAATATTTCACCCTTAGATCGACGGTCAGTCCGAGCAAACTATTCAGGTATTAAAAGACATGTTATGAGCCTGCGTGATATATTTCGGAGGTCATTGGGACCATCAAATACCCTTGCCAGAGTTTGAGTTTAACAATATTTATCACTCAAGTTTGATATGACACCATTTGAGACTTTATATGGTAGGAGATATCCATCTCCAATTTGTTGGTTTAATGCGTCTGAGGTCCGTCTTTGTGGTACTTGTTTGTTGAGGGATTCATTAGAGAGAGTGAAGGTGATCCAGGACAAGCTCCTGGCAGCGCAGAGCAGGCAGAAGAAGTATGCGGACCGGAAGGTTCGAGACTTATAGTTATGGTGGGTGACAAGGTCCTTCTGAAGGTCTCACCCATGAAGGGTGTGATGAGATTCGACAAAAAAGACAAGCTTAGTCCGATATATATTGGATCCTTCAAGATTCTTTAGAGAGTTGGGAGGTGGCTTATTAGTTGGCTCTGACACCAGGTCTGTCAGACATTTATCCAGTTTTCCATATGTCTATGTTGAAGAAGTAACATATTGATGGTTCTTATATTATCCAGTGGGACTCTGTATTGCTTTATCTTAATTTGAAGTTTGAGGAGGAGCATGTGGCTATCTTAGATAGGTAGGTGATGAAGTTGAGGTCGAATGAGATAACTTCTGTGAAGGTTCAATGAAGGCATTGTTGACACCCAATTTTGTCCATCCCCTTAAATCAATAACCAATAAATTAAACAATTTTCTTTTTTTTAGAACTGCAATTTTTACATCGCAAAATACACATAATAAGTAAGTTTTAATAACGGTCTCGCATTATAAAATATTAAGCACTAATTAATTAGCTGGCCCACATTTATTATTATAATAATAGCTTAGACTAATAAAACATCTAAATAATTTAATCACAATTTAAATAATTTATCTACCATTAATTAAATAATACACCTAATACCTAAAACTCTACCCAACCCAAAACTAATACCCATTATCGTCCACCCCCCTCCTGATTTAGCCCAACTAATACCCAGGCCCTTTTTTTTTTACACCCGCAGCCCAACATTTCCCGCAACCCACTCCCCTTTACTTCATACCTCAGCCCAGAGCCCCTACCCGTCGACTTCACCTTCTTCAGAAAACCTAAGACCTAAAGGAGATCCGCCGCGTCCACCCTCCCGAATCTTCTCCTCAAATCGCGCCCCAAATCAAAGCTGTCTTTCTTAAGAACCAAACAACCCTCGAATCAGTACGAAAATGGCAACAAAATCTCGTGCTTGCCATAACTATAACCATATCAAAATGAATCCTTAAATCGCGTCAACAAGTACCAAAACTCGCAGAAATTACACCAAGATCTTCTGCGAATCGTCCTAAAATACCCCTAAAACTGCGTCAAAAGTCAGTACGAATTGTACCCTTGAATCAGTCCTAAACTTACCATAAAAACGAAGCCCAACTAGGAGCTATAAATACCAACGTTTGGACATGCAAGAGGGACATCAATCATCGAGATTACTCCTAGCATCGAGCCTAGAATCCCACTTTAATTTTCAGTTTATTGTTATCCCTTCTACAAACAGTTCTTTGCGGGCTTTCCTTCGACGATTCTGGGAAGTACTTGTCGTCGCCTCAGTTCGCCACCCGCAAAAGGTCCGGAAACATATTCCCTTTCTATTACTGAGTTATTCAATTGGTATTGTGTGCTCTGCATGATAGGATTTATATGTTATTTTTATCAAATCTATTTGACTTAACTCAGTTTAGCCACTGTTCTTTTTAGATAAATCTGTCAGTTGTGGCTTTCGACTTTTGTGGTGTCGATTCTGTTCTTGAGCATGTGTGTATATTCGATTGTATTTTTTGTGGGTATGATTGAGTGTATAACGTTTGTATAAGGGTCGCAGATCCATTTTGTTGGTTATATGCTATTAACTGATGTTCAGTTAAATGTTGAGTATATTTTAGGACACAGGATTGCGTATGTTCCTGTGAACATTTAGATACATGTCTAGTATTGTGTTGTGTGGGATTTTCTGTGCTATCTCAGGGTATTTGTAGTCTGTTAAATGAATAATATAATATTGATGCATCTTCAGGATCACAATCTGTGACATTAAAAAATCTGTTTGTTAACTCATTCAATTGAATGAATAGTCTGTCCTGTCTCTATAGCTTTTAAAAGTTTTCATTGAATTATATGGAAATATACGCAACCTGTTAAAATATTTGGAGTCATTTTGTACCACTGTCCTGCCTAAGTTTGGCTCTATTTAGACCATGCCAGATTATGCTAT
Organism: Przewalskia tangutica; assembly: GCA_029844215.1. NCBI lineage: Eukaryota > Viridiplantae > Streptophyta > Magnoliopsida > Solanales > Solanaceae > Przewalskia > Przewalskia tangutica. Next base: position 115,387,381 of record CM056727.1, read on the forward strand.
TCGAACCATTTTTGTCTTGTTTAGAGCATATGAATGTATGCTAGTTTGCCTAAGTTGTATTCTTTCTTGAGATGTCATATTGATGGATATGCAGCATGAAGGGGACCATACCTGCTTAATCAGACCATAAATGATATGTATGATCTAATAGGGTTTTTTTTAGGAGTCTTCTAGCTATTTATGTATGTTGGCTATGTCTAATAAGCCATTATGCCTCACATATCCTACTAATGAATTCCAATCCAGCAGTTCTAAGTTTGTCCCATATTTATCTAAACTACTGGTCGTGGAAAGTGTCTGCCCTGTATTTTCCTTTCGAATTCTGCCAATCCAGTGTGTCAATGATCATGCATCACAATAAAATATGACTGTTGACTTACCCTCATATCTGTCCCACTGCTTGATGCTCAGTATTTCCCCTTATCTGTTGTCTTGTTTACATCGCATTAGTATACATTCAGTGTATATGGGTTGTATACCTCCCATGGTTTATGTGTATATCAACCCTTACATGGCTAAATATGTTAGAGGTATTTGCGTATAAATGGGCCTGTTTGGGTGATAATATTCATGTTCGAAATCTGGGAAAACATCTGATACTAAGGGGCCTGAATTACGTTTTCTGCATATGGAGGCCCATCACTTAATTAATATTTCAAGGTGTTTATTTGCCGATAAAGGCCCCGTCTGTATAGCCTCATGTTAATACTGGCAACATGTGTACTTGTGTGTTTAATTTGACAGTCCACTTATTTTCGTGTATGATGGAGTTTAGAATGTTTACTAATCTTTTCTCTCTTATTTTTTACATGACATGCATCGGGAGAATAATCAAGAGTCTCGGTATGAGACTCATCATGACTTCCATATCGCCAACCACACTTCCGCCGCAGGGCTTCCAAACAGCTATAGGATAGATGGTGTCGCCATCCGTTCTAGACGTCACAACAACTCCAATCTCCCTCCTCTCTTTGCTTATTTATGCATTTATTTATTTGTTTATTTATTATTGTCATATTTATTAACCTTGTAATTAATAGGATAATTAACTCTACTAGTCTTTGAATATTTTGGAAGGGGTAGTTTAAAGATAAATTCATCCTTTACTTAGTCTAGGCTCATCATATAAATCTAAATCTAAAATAATTAATCCTAGCTATGCTTTAGTCATGTAGTTAATATATTCCTCCATATTTAATTCTTAAGAAATAAACTTTCTCATAAACTCTTCATAAATATCATAGGAAGTAATTTTCGCATACACGTATATAAAATAATTTCATAATTAACTTTTTATATAGGAGTCTTAACCTTACATATACTAATAGGAGCAATTTATCATTTTCTTACTTTTGTCAAATAAAATAACTTCATGTCTTATAAATGTATAATCAACTTTTGTATAGCCTTATAAGACCCTTTAGTTATCAATATATATATTCTTTAGATATTTACCACATTCCTTTACTTAAATAATCTTTTTTTCTAAAATATACATCTCTTAGCCAAATAAATTAACCTATTGTTTGAACGGACAACCGCAAGTTAGCGGATCCTTTAGGGTGCCTGACCCCTTCCCTTTAGGATAATAAAGAACCCTTACTCAGAATCTCATTTAGTTTCACAGACCATTAAATGGATTTAATGCTGACTTTAATCGGTTAGTATTTAGGTGTCCTAATTCACCCAATTAATTAGGTGGCGACTCCCTTAACATTTTAAACATTATTTTTACATTTTTGGGGAGGATAACTATTCCGTCGCGCATTCAAGCCTGAGAGTTCAAAATCGGGTGAGACACCATGGCGACTCCACTGGGGAAATTTAAGTTCTTAACCATAACAAACATAGGTTAACTATTGAGCTTCGTTTTTTTTCTTTATTTTTCTTATTTGCTTAATTGCTTATTTTGTGTTTCACACTTATTTGCTTTTATGTTTTGCCTAAACTATTCTGCTTTACATATAAATATTTGCATATTGCCTTAACTGCTATTTGTTACTGCTTTCCTTAAACTGGCATTCCGTTCATATTTCTTCCACTCTGGAAAATTCACACTATCACACACTACATGCGAGGTGCGCTGGGTGCATCAGCAAAATTCTTTCTTCGAAATCCAAATTTAGGAGAGTCGGTAATATATGTGGAGTGTCCGGTCTAACCGGTGGCCGCGTAGCCTTCTCACTCGAGTTGTCCGCTCGGGAACCTTGCGTCTAGTAAAGCCAAATCTTAGAAAAACTCAGGATAGAGCTATACCGCCCCTTATTTTAAGGCATGCATGCATTTACCCTAGGTGGGTCGGTCCTTGGTATCGACACCACAATTAGGAAGCCCGTCCAATTGTCGAAGGGTTTTCACGACCCAACGACCGACAACATATTATGTGCTACGTGATATTGATGGACGAATCCGAGCCTAAACGTGACATGCTAGCATTGAAATTTTGTATTTACTTTTGGTTTTATGTAAAGGATGAGCAAAAGTATTCCAGCCATCCCCGAAATCAGAATGGTGAGTGGTGTCCCGACAAAGTTAAAGATTTGGTGGGAGAATCTTGACGGCAGCAGCAAAATGACCATCAGAAGCAAGCTAGGTTGTCTCACGGCCATGTTTGACATCACTCCAGATCAGCATATAGTCAGGGCCTTGATTCAGTTCTGGGATCCGGATAGGGCAGTGTTCAGATTTCAAGACTTCGAACTCACCCCCACGTTGGAAGAAATCAACTACTTCACAAGCCTAGCTTACCAAGACAGAGGACAAATCATCCCTTATAGTCAATCTGGAAAGAGATTCTTGCATTACATGGGCCTAAAAAACACAAAGGAACTTCGTTGCTTCGAAAATAATTGGGTTTCCCTAGATTATCTGTACGAGAGATATGGTCGCCAAGATAGCTATCAGTCATTTAGAAAGGAGTTCTCTTGCAGTCTGGGACAATGGAAAACTAGACGACATACCGCGTTCACCGTTGCTCTGTTAGGCACTCTAGTGTTTCCCCTTGAGCATGGACGGATCAGCACTTGCATATGTTCTGTGACCCGTATGGTTTTTGAAGGCATTAATGGCGCGCAACTTACTTTGGTCCCCATGATTCTAGCTGAGATATTTCGAGCTCTAGGAAAATGCAAGCGAAGGGAAACCAATTTCTTCGAGGGATGCAATCTCATCTTACAGATGTGGGCCATGGAACACTTTTATCAGCGATCGAATATGACAGACATTTGTTTTAGCAATGATTATAGGATTGTAAGTTTTTACGATAGAATGAAGCGATTTGTGTCACCGGTCGGTACTAGGGATTGGTATGAATTTCTGGCATCCCGCAGTAGCAACCAAGTGCAATGGAGGTACCCACTGCTATCCCGTATCAACAAAGCTTATGTAAGGAGTAAAGACCGTTATTACATCGAGCTCATCGGATTAAGGGGACTTCAGCCATATGCTCCGCTGCGTGTACTTCGTCAGTTTGGTCAAGAACAGGTGATCCCTCTCCGATCGGACATGAAGGATTCGGAGGTCGCGTTTGGGGCAAATTACACTTTCCCCAGAAAGAAGCAAATCCTTGATGAATGGAACAACGTTGAGAAAATAGATGTCAAATATGAGCAAGCAGGAGGTACGCCCGAATACTATGCATGGTTCAAAGAAGATTGTGGCAGTCCGAGTCCAGAAGGCAAACAGGGTTTCGAGGATGTCGACATGACCAATTGGGTAAAAGTGTACAGATTAGAGAGCAACACCATCTCCCCTGAAACGTGGGATCAACTACAAAATATCATGCAATATTTGGAAAATGCAGGAGCAGGGCCTAGCAACACCATTACACCACCACCGCATTCTCCGTCAACATAATCTTTAATTTTGACATTTTCTTTGTTGCAATTTAATTTTAGTTTTGTTCCCCAATAAAAGCATCCGATGGCTCGGACCAATCCATCATTATCTCATATATGACGCTTAGGCCTACCTCTGGTATAATAGAGGCACTGTCACGACCCGACCCCGGGACCGCGACTGGTGCCCTACCTGGGCACCCTTACAGGTAAACATCAGAGAAAATCAGCGGAACATACACGAAACTTAAAAATAAAACATCGTAAGTAAAACAACAGGTTAGCCGATAGGGCTACCTTCCTGAACATATATAAAAACAACCGAAGCAGTTGCCTCCTTTCTTTTTACAAACTGACCCACAATATGTGACTACAGACCTCTAAGAGTTTTAACAACCACTGTGGCGGGACAGGGCCCCGCCATACCCCTGAATGAACATAAACGTGACAACTCCGGAACACTGGAGCCATCTCAACCTGCTGAACCGGGATCCTAAGCTCGCGGATCCACAACTGTGTACCTAAACCTGCGGGCATGAACGCAGCCCCCCGAAGAAGTCGATAACAAAAGTGCGAATGTGGAACAGAATATAACGTACAGTAAACAAATCATAACTGTACAAAAGAATGACAAGGACAAGTATAAAAATACATACCAGATCCTGCCGTGTCATTACCACTTATGAACTTAATCGTACCTTATTATCCTTTCCATTCCCAATAAAAGTTATAGTCACATTCTTACGTACATTATTAGAAAAAGAATCATTAAGTTCATTACCATATAACTTACTTATCTTTCATAACATAGTCCGGCCCACTACGGAGGAACACATATACTACGACCCAACTGGGACGCGATCAAGTCACACTAATATCAAAGCATGCGTGGAATCCCAATCACCGCCGACTATTAGTGTAAAATATAACCACGTGATGGCGCGTGGCATCCCACCTCACCGTCGGCGTACACATACACAATACATATATATATATCCTGCGTGGAATCCCACATCACCGCGATACCCAGGTATAATAATACACCAATAGGCATACATGAACACCAAGTCCCACGGTGGTATAGCGTCTTGGGGTCTACCTCACTTATACTCTTACCGGAGAAGGTGGTAAAGCGGTGGTATAGCATCTTGGTCTACCCTCACTTATACTCTTACCACGGAGAAGGTGGTATAACGTCTTGGGGCTTGCCTCATTTATACTCTCTTACCTATCTCGGCCGGTCGTCAAACAACACATAAGCGGGTGGTACGGCGTCTTGGGGTTTACCCTCACTTATACTCTTACCGGAGGAGGTGGTATAACGTCTTGGGGCTTGCCTCATTTATACTCTTACCCTATCTCGTGACCATCAAACAAGACATAAGCACTACCATGTCTTTTATAAAATCCGAATTTAACCCAAGTGCTACAAATAACTAAGCATACCCGTGGAATCCCATCACCGTCAGATGCGTCCAAGTAACTTATAACAAAACAATCGACCTCCACGAGAGTCGCGGCATCGTAATAAAACATAATACTTGCACTCAAAGGCTATCACCAAAGACACATAGGCTAATTCTCAATTAACAAGCCAAAGTACTTATCAGCACAAATAGAATAATTCTCATTTAACAAGCCAAAGTACTTATCGGGCACAAATAGAATAATTCTCATTTAACAAGCCAAAGTACTTATCGGGCACAAATAGAATAATTCTCATTTAACAAGCCAAAGTACTTATCGGCACAAATAGAATAATTCTCATTTAACAAGCCAAAGTACTTATCGGGGCACAAATATAATAATTCTCATTTAACAAGCCAAAGTACTTATCGGGGCACAAATAGAATAATTCTCATTTAACAAGCCAAAGTACTAATCAAGGCATCACATAGAATTATTCTCAATTAAACAGGCCAAAGTACTACGTGACGACATTCTTTTCAAAAGACTACTTTCCAAATAAAACTTCCCCGATACTAACAACCGTAGTATCAAGTCCTATTCACCTTTCAAGACACGTCACAATACCTTTTTAGAAAATACAATTACCGGCTTCTAAATCAAGTGACTTCCTTATTTAAAACCTTAAGCAATTGGTACCTTTAAAACAATTTGCCCTTCCTTAACACAAGTTATTTCTTTGCTTACTCTATTAGATAAACCATTCTCTTAACCTTCCATAAAGCCGTTATAACCGACTTCCCATAAAGCCGTTATAACCCTTTATGGTTTAGACCAACACGTTCATTTTATAACCAAGAGACTTCTACTTTTGAAACCAAGTATTAAATACTTTCAAATAAATTCTCATAACTTTCAAAAATACAAATAGTCTCTTAACCCTTAGAAAACAAGTGACTCCTTTTATTATAAAACCTTAGGCAATTAATGCCTTAAAACAAGTGGCCTTTTCACTAAAATCAAATCACTTATCTTTCCATAAAGCAAATATAACTAACTTCCCATAAAGCCGTTATATTCACTTTATACCTTAGCCCAAAACAATTTCCTATCCAGGACTTATACGTTTAAAACGGAACAAGTATCACATACTTTAAAACTCTTCAAGTCCCTTAACTTTAATAACACTTAAGACATCCTTTATACTTTCAAAGAAGTGAGTTAATCTCCCAACTCACCCGACTTGGATATTCACAAACTAGTAAAGGATATCAAGGTGTTGTACGTCTACCGTACTACATACGTGCAACTAGTCATGCTCAAAGATAGGAAAAGTTCTACATAGAGTAGATCACACAACTACCTCTTAACTTCTAAGAGTAACAGGAAACATGAAATGATACCACCGGTATATTCCATACATAGAATCATGCCAAAGGAAGGAAGAGGTTCACATACCTCGCGACGATTGTCGACAAATAGCAAAATGCTCCAAAGTACTCCAACCTTGATAGATATTCCACTCTCCAAGTGGGATACGCTATACTTAGTACTTCAACCTATAATGGTCACAATATGTCCATTAACCTTTCACTTCTAACGTAGAATATTTTAGGTGCTAAGTCGCTAAATTCTACGGAAAATCTGACAAAGACCTCCTTTGTTTCTACTCACTTTGCCACCTTTTTCAAGGCCGAATACAATAACCAAACAGCCCCAATTGGCTCACAACAATATAGAAGGTATTCCAATACAATGAATAACTAAACAGCCCCAATTGGCTCACAATTTAGAAAGTAGTCCAATACAAATGAATAACAAACTAAAAGTCCAAATTCGGCCACCTTGAGTTCAACCATACCAATTCTTATCAAATTTCCATTTCAACCCAAATTGGTAGCATAACATGATATCAAGTCGCATTTGATTATAACAATCCATAATCTCTAAGTAGGTAACATGCGACGATTTCTAATAAACGACCAATTAGTAATCCAATTTTCAAGTGGCTTATATAACATTTCGAATTTAGCTACAAGCACTCCATAATACTTATAAACTTCTACATATCAACTTCATGCTATCAACATGTAAAGCTAACAACACAAAATAAATATATAACCTTGTAACATCTTAAAGGACAAGATTATACCTTAACGATTCTCAATCCAATCTTCAAATCCGAAGTCGTTCCTTAGAAACTTAGAGACTCTCCAAGATACTTCAATCCGCTACTTGAGACCCTTAGAACTACACCAACAACTTTCCTTCAACTTACAATCCAAAACCTAGAAAGCCACTAGGTTTTCACTTTGCGACTAATACGAAAACTCTCTTTTTCCGGGATTTTTCTATTGAGATACACTTACATAACACTCATGAACCTTGGTTTAAAATGGGGATCTAAAAGAACAAGGAACAAAGATTTTTCTTATTTCTTGTTGGTGAAGCCGAGAGCTCACTAGTTTGCTCATCCAATTTCTTGCAAATTTTGGCTAAGTGTGGGACTAGTTTCACTACTAGTATACATATATAACATAATGGAGGGTTAAGATAGGAACAATTGGGTGGTTTGGATGATCTCTCATTAAATATCAAGCCTTGTGGGCCCTTGACCAAGTCAACATTCTCATGCTACACAAGTTGCAAGACTTGTCTTGCAACAAAGGTCCAATGACTCCCTTGCCCTTGCACATTTCTACCAAGGCATCACATAAGGGGGGGTGACACGTGTCGCCTCCCGTTAAATCATAGCAATACGTTTTCCGACAATTTCATAATTCCGATAAAATTTTACAAGTCTCATATCTTGATACCTCTGAGTTCTTACGTACGTTCTTAAAACATGTCCTGTAATTACGGGGTGTAACAGGCTCCTTGCATATTAGGACGCGCTTTAATCTACTCTGTTTTTGAAACTTCATTGTGTGCCCATATGTTATGCTATTCTGTTTGATGCTAACACATGTTTTGGATAAAAGGATTTTTTTGCTGTACTACTCCCTTCATCGGCTGGTTTGTGTTGGCAAGCACTGGCTGAACACCCATATTTCACAAGATCCAAAGCACGAGCAACAAAAATGAATGATTCAGGGGCAAACGAACAGGATGGCTTGGGACTCATTGTCATTCAACGAGAGGAACCAGAAACATCAGAGAGGGGAAATGCTACTTCTTCCGATGAATACCTTGCTCAAGTACTGCAACAAATGGCGGTCATGCAAGCAGAAATGGATAGACTCCGAGACATTACTAAGCTATCCATAAGCCTCAATGCACAACTACCCACACTTCCAAACTCACCATCTTTTCGACGCCATCCCCAACACCCAACAGATAACTCACAACCCCCCAATCCACAACACAACAACACACCTCCTCGTAACCCACAGCCTCCCAATCCACAACACAACAACACACCTCCTCGTAACCCACAAACCACAAATGACCCTAACCCGTACATACCTCAGCCCCAAATTATACGAACCACCTTACCCGCCCAAGACAACCAACCTACTCAACCCGCACTGATGACATACCATAATAAACAATACGGATCACCCATATATGTGACTCATGCCCCACATCTCACACTCGTACCTTCCCCGGAGTTTGCTCGATATGAAGAGATGGAGAAGAGGACAAGAACTGGGATAGATGAAAACATGGCCAGAGAAATCCATGATTTAAAGAAAGCTTTTAAGAACCTTCAGATGGATAAGGGCCATGAGGGATTAGAGTACGAGGATTTATGCATGCATCCCGACGTCGAACTGCCCATCGGATACAAGGTACCAAAGTTTGACATGTTTGATGGCAAAAGTAATCCTCGTGCACATTTGAGATCCTATTGCGACAAGTTAGTGGGTGTGGGAAGGGATCAATCGATCATCATGAAGTTGTTTATTAGGAGCTTGACTGGAGAAGCCTTGGATTGGTATACTAGCCAGGATCCAAGAAAGTGGCGTAGTTGGGGGGCGATGGCACAGGACTTTGTGGACAGATTCAGATTTAATACGGACAACGTCCTGGATAGATTCTACCTCATGAAATTGGAGAAAAAGTCGATAGAAACTTTTAGGGAATATGCGATGAGGTGGAGGTCTGAAGCAGCGAAGGTCCAGCCGCCTATGGAAGAAAGTGAAATGACAACACTGTTTGTACAATCCCTAAAGGACCCCACGTACTATGAGAGGTTGATCAGCGTTATTGGACGTAATTTTTCTGAAGTAGTAAAAATGGGAGATTTTGTGGAAGAGGGAATTAGAACAGGCAGGATCACGAATCTGGCTGCTTTGCAAGCAACAAGCAAAGCAATACAATCAGAGTCAATGGGAGGGATGAATAAGAAGAAAAAGGATGGAGCAGCCCCTATCATGACGGTGCAACAACACAAAACGAATCGAACCCTGACATACCAACCCCAAACATACCAACCCCAAACATACCAAACCCCCACGTTCCAAAACCCTCCCTATGACCACTTTAGCCAAAATACTTCCACATACCATCAACCTTCACCCATCTACACCACCCAGCCAATATACAACCCGCCACGGGCATTCGCCCACGCAAATTCCTCACAATACCGACCAACCAACATACCGCCCCACAACAATACCACACAAAACACACCTGGACCCGAACCAACACAGAGAGGCCACAAAATCATACACCGGTTGGTGAACCATACTCCCAACTATATGAAAGACTAAGAGCACTGGTTTTATCTGATGATCCCATGGCAAAATCCCAATCCACTCCCACCATGGCATGATGAGAATAAGCATTGTGCATACCACTCTGGAGCATCAGGGCACAGTACAGATAGTTGTTATGCATTGAAAACGTAATTGAGGAACTAATCAAAGAAGGAGCTATTCGGTTGAAAGAGCCTTCCCCTAATGTCAACAACAATCCCCTGCCAAATCACGACAATGCTGGCGTGCACATGATCACCTTTGATGATGTGTACGATATGGAAGGGACCATCGTACCAATCAAGGAGAAAGAGACAGGGGAATCTTCAGCCCACATTGCCCATGTGATTACTGCCAAGGTCAGGGCGCCGTTGGAAGTAGAGTTGAGCCGTCATAAGCCTCTGATGTCAGTCTTAGTACCAGGATGGATCCATTGGATCAAGCAACATAATGAGGGTAAACAGAAACAGGTGGTAGAAGTTGTTGCAGCGGGAGTGACGAGGTCCGGACAACGTTACTCACCTGTAGAAGTATCATGAAAGACGCCCCAGAAAAAGACCGTGACTGAATCAGAAGTAGAGGAATTTTGGAGAAGAATGCCTACAAGAGACTATTCCATTGTAGAACAGTTGAGTAAAACACCAGCACAAATTTCTCTATTGTCACTGTTGATGAATTCCGCAAACCACCGAACCTCTTTGATGGAGGTTTTGAAAGAGGCTCATGTGCCCGGTAGAGGCTGATGAGAACTTTTCAAAGATCGACGGCAAATTAAAGAGGTGCAAAAGATAATTTTCCATGAGAATGAATTGCCTCCTGAAGGTCGGGGTCATAATAAGGCATTGAACATAACAGTCAAGTGTGCTAATAAGTTCATCTCTCGAGTCTTGATTGATGGGGGGACAGCTGTTAATGTATGCCCTTTGAATACTCTTCGAACTTTAGGAGTCAACATTGGGAAACTCCGTGAGAGCTACACAAGGGTAAAAGGTTTCGATGGGACCCTGAGGAGCGTCGCATGCGAGACTGACTTGACACTACAGATTGGGCCCGCAGAGTTCGAGATAGAATTCCAGGTATTGGACATATCCACGTGCTACAATTTGCTACTCGGTAGACCTTGGATCCACGTGGTAGGAGACGTCCCTTCCACTTTGCATCAAGTTTTGAAATTCTTCTGGAATCATCATGAAGTTGTGGTTGAGGGAGACAAGGACAACACTGCTAACACCAAAGGGGCAATTCCAGTCATCGAGAGTATGGAAAAGATTGATGGATCTGTCTACCATATGAACAAGATCATAGACGTTAGCAAGGCTAAAGGAATGCAACTACCTCGCACTCCCAAAATGGTGGCCCGAGAGATGCTGAGAAACGGTTTCGAGCCAGGTCGAGGACTTGGACCAAAGCTAGGAGGAATCACAGAGCCGATTCACCTGCCAGAGAAGAAGGACACTTTTGGCCTCGGATATCAGCCCACTGCCGAGGAGATGATGTTATTTGATCACAGAAGGAAGGGTGAGTCTCATCTGCCAAGACCTGTTCCACCCCTGAATCATTCATTCGTCAAAGCATACCCTGCTCAGCTACCAGAAGAGGAGGATGCAGACATTCTTGCGGAGGGACTTCAAGGCCTTTTCATTTCTGAGGAAGAAGCGGAGTGTCATGCGATTTTGGAAGACTACACAGATGACCAGACCATTTGGAGTGCAGAGCCAGGAGATGTCTTGAGCAACTGGACCTGTACCCCAACACGGTTTTTTCATGAGTCTGGGTAGAATTAATAATTAGATGTTTTTTACAATTCAATTCGTATTTTTCTGAATTATGGGACACAATTTTTATGAGCTTATTTCCCTTTTGAAGTTTTAATAACAAGTTATGTTTTAATCAACGCTCTTTATTCCCTTTCTTCCAGCATACAAAATAATATACTTGTCGATAATGAAAATGTGACATGTCATGAAACAAGCGAACAAAGTCGAACATGAAAATAACCCAACAGAACCCGAAGGAAATTTCCCGTTGGAGGAATTGACGGAAGAGTTAGGAAAGTTCGAGGATAAGCCGAAACCTAATCTGGATGAAACGGAAACAGTAAACCTAGGAGATGATAAAGTCATAAAGGAAACAAGGATCAACGTTCACTTGAATACCGCACAGAAAGAAGATCTGGTGGCCCTATTGAAGCAGTATGTCGACATATTTGCTTGGTCTTATGATGATATGCCGGGTCTAAGCACATACATCGTTTCTCATAAGTTGCCCATTGAACCATCATGCCTGCCAGTGAAGCAAAAACCAAGGAAAATCAAGCCGGATCAGAGTTTGAAAGTCAAGGAGGAGATCTCCAAACAATTGGACGCAAATATCATTCGGGTAGCAAGATACCCTACTTGGTTAGCCAATATTGTGCCAGTAACAAAGAAGGATGGTAAGATACGAGTTTGTGTCGATTACAGGGATCTCAACAAGGCAAGCCCTAAGGATGATTTTCCCCTTCCGAACATTCATTTACTCATCGACAATTATGCGAAGCATGAGTTGCAATCATTTGTCGATTGTTTCGCTGGGTACCATCAAATCTTAATGAACGAAGAGGATGCAGAGAAGACCGCATTCACCACTCCGTGGGGGGTATATTATTATCGAGTCATGCCATTTGGACTTAAAACGCAGTGCCACTTACGAGAGCCATGACTACCATTTTTCATGATATGATCCATAAGAAATTGAAGTTTACGTGGATGACGCCATTATCAAGTCACGGAGGGCTCTGGACCATCCGGTCCATCCGAAGAAGTTTTTGAACGATTGAGGCAATACACGAAGTTAAATCCGGCAAAGTGTGTTATACCGTATTTCCAGTATATGCGTGGGGCGTGCGAGAAAAGTTTGGACTTTAAAGTTGGCTTGGACGAAATATTTTGTGCACAACACCCGGTTAGAGTCGTTTTTCGACGAAAAGTTTTACACAACTCGCGTAGGGTAAATTACAGCTATGTCATTTCTAATTTTTGCGGATTTTTCCGAGAGACGAAACATTTTGGACCAACGAGAGGGCGACACTTGTCACCCTCTCATTGGAGGATGTTGGGCGGTAAAGTGGCCGAAAGTGTGGCCTTGTTTGTCAAGTAGTTGGTAGGTTATTTTGTGGGTAGATGGATAAGGTACATTTGGGTGAATCCTAGCCCTACACTTGCCTTGCACTTGGCATGATCTTGGCCATTGGTTGGCCATGGCTGGACCTATAAATACCCCTCCCCTTTGATGAACTTCTTCATCCAAAATTTGTGCTAAGTCTTGAAAGCTCTCTTCCTCCCCCTTAGTGTAGTGTCTCGACCTAGCCTCCCCCTTTCCCCCCTTGGCCGAGAGTACCCCCCTCATAGTGGGGTTGGCCGAGGGGTATACACCCCCCCCTTTGTGGTGTTGTCTCGTATAAATACACCCCCTCTTGGTAGAAATACTCTCCTAAGTATTGTTACTATACCCAAAATACCTTGGCCCAAATACCTTGTAGTATTCCAAGGTTACACTTATACGAAAAGCCCAGAAATACTATTATACTTCCTTGATCACTAAACGAAACCACAGGAAAAATCTTCATACTTGGTTGAAGTATTAAGTAGAAGTTGCGTAGAACTTCTAAGGGTTGTTCGGAGCGGGTTGGAGCACCCGGAGGAGGAGCTAAACGTTGCTCAGGATCGACATTTAAACTTGAATAATTTTGGGCTTACCGAGGTAAATAATCTTGTCCCTCTTTTGTAATTGGAAATTACATATTGTAGTTGTATAAATGAATATAAGATTCATAGAAGAGATTTGAACTGTAATAGAAGGATATTGCAGAAAAGACTTGAACTGAAATCACATCAGAAGAATAATCTACAGAGTAGTCTAGTCATTGGTAGACTAATATAACCTTTATAGGTTGATTGTGCTGCGAGTAGTGTATTCTACTCGGAGGGTGGAAAAGGCTAGCCGGACTACAGTACTTTGGAGCGTTTTGCTAATAGTCGATAATCGTCGCGAGGTATGTGATTCTTCCTATCCTCTTGAGCATGATATTTTAATGAATATATATATAGTACGGTAGACGTACATGTGTTAACTGAATAGTAATTACGGCGATGTCTCCGGACTTAAGCCTGAATAATAATTACGGCAATGTCTTTTGACTTAAGCCTGAATAATCTTGAAGTATTTCAAAAGAATACTGAATCATTTTAACAGAAGAGTAATACTTGGTTTTAAAAGCTTAAGAGTTATACTAGCTTTATGGGAAGTTAGGTATAACGACTTAAGAGGGATAAAAGAATGATTTATTGATTTAAGAAGTTAAGAGACTTGATCTTAAAAGATAAGAGACTTGACTTAATTGAATTTTGTTAAAAAGTGTGAAACCTCATTCGTGAGTAATGAGTACTTGGTTTTCAAAAGGAATAATGTTTTACTGATTTCGGAAATCAGAATAAGTATCGAACAAACCACAGCAGCGCTAATAAAGGGAAATGTTTTGACTAATAAAGTATTATTAAAACTAGTAGAAACTTCCATCTGCATAGAAGCTAGGATGAGACAAAATGATATTACATTTCCTAGATCATGGCTGCTGTAATAAGATTGTTATGAACAAGAATAACCTACTCACACATAAGGTATATGTTTCTCAAATTGTTTTAAAGGATTAAAACTATGAACTACGAAACCTTTCGAAAATGAGAAATTTGAGTAATTGAAATTAGGCAAACTTGAACGTTTGGAAAAGAATGTTGTACTTGATTTTACAAAGAGAAGTGTTTTGATTTACTTCAAAAGATAATCACTCTATTTTTATATACTACGGGTATTGTGTGACTTTTGTGAAAGTAACATATCTTTTAAAGAGTTAATGTATGAAGTACTTTGGGGATAAAAACCCGATCTTGTTAATCATATAGTAGAAAGTACCTTGTGTGAATAATTTGATTGTGTTGGCTTGTGATAGCCTTGTAATACTTCTTGTTGATTTGATAAGGAAATATGTTGGGATGTTACGTGTGTTAGTGTCTTGTGATGTTTGTGTAAAGGGGTTTCCCTTGTTGTGCTTATGTTGTCTAATGGTAAGCCGTTATGCTAGTATTACATCACTCACCTCTTGACATAATTCCGGGGGTTAAGCTGCCCTCCGATGCGGGGTAGACTCAGGCGGTCTGGGACCATGATTCGAGAATACCTCATGCGGGTCCCGGGGCCGATGCGGACCTACGAGAGTTCCAGGTTAGTGTGCGGCCTTTATGGTCATGCGGTCTATGTGGCCATGCGGACTGCGAGTCCAGGACGTTGCCGGGGAGTAGCTACCCTTGATGCGAGGAATACCTCATGCGGGCCATTGGAGTGGCCTATCGGAGCTGCGGGAAGTTCCAGGACCAGACGCGCACATTAGATACTGCGGCGAGTGGCCAACTTCGATCATGTGGCGGTCTAGACAGATCTCATGATACAGTTTATGACCCTGTTGGTACTGTGGGTTTTAGTAGTCGGCTATGCCTTCGCATTTACCGTGCGGTTTTATGATAACACGGTGGGATCTGGTGTTCATGTGTATTCCTTGGTGTTTTGATATCATAGACTGCCGACAGTGAGGAAGGTATTCCACGGGCATGATTGATGTTGTGGGCGTGAGACCCATTGTTATATTTTAAGTGATGACTTTGAGGGCGTGAGTCCCTGACTTGACATGACTGCTATTTATTGTGAACTGTAGTTTGGTTATCATACATGTCTCCTGCTTTATATAGACTACTATGATTTCATTTCTGATATTTTGATTTCACATACTTGGTACTGTTATCGACCTCCTTCGGAAGTGCGTTCATGCCGCGAGTTGAGGTACACCGATCGTTGATCCTAGCTCTCGAGTCCTGATTCACGTTTGGGAAGCTCCGTTTCTCGGAGGCTTATCGGTGGTATAGTCCCCTCGTAGTAGGTGCTTACATTCGAGGTATGGCGGGGCCCTGTCCCGCCATTGTTGCCATGTCACTCTTAGAGGTCTGTAGTACTGTTGTGGGCAGAGATGTAAGTGGGATGTAACTGTTCGGATTCAAGTTTTATATATTATGCCGAAAGGCACATTTTCTCAGATTATTATTTCATACTTCATGTTATTTCATGTTATTATTTTATGTTCCGCTGATTACTCTGATATATGGCTACTTGGGTGCCCGGGTAAGACACCAGTCACGGGCCCGGGTTCGGGTCGTGACAAAAGTGGTATCGAGCGATTAATCCTCGGAAAGTGTCTACGCCGTATCAGATGAAGTCTTGATTATCGGTGTGTTGTGCACCACACCAATAATCGTGAGGCTATAGGATATTTAGGATTGGTTTCCATTCTTCTCACTCTGAGATCGTGCTTAGAGTCGTGTTATAAGTTGGACCCTCTAACGTATTTCTTTCCTTACCGTTATGCCTCGCGTAAGGCAACCCGAGCCGGGAGGCAAGGCGTGAGGCTGCGAGTAGAGCACAGAGGGTTACTAGGGCACAGGCCCAATCATCACCTGGGGTGGTGTTTCATTCAGGGAGTTCTGCTACGTCACCAGCCCCAGCAGAGTTTAGGACAGCGGCAGCAGTGCCTACTGCGACCATGATATATGAACCTTCGCCCACGGCCGGGGGAGAGAATATAGATTGCAAAGAGGCAACCCTGTTACTAGCTATGGATTTGGCTACCAGAGAGTATACCGATGTACCGCGAGTCTTGATAAATATCTAAGAGAGGGTCGTGCAGGAGTAATTCTTCAGTTAGGCTTGAGCATGGCCTGTGTACGGGCTTATGCGCAGCAGGCCAAGAAAAGTAGAGATCGACGGATTTACCAAGATCAGCAGGAGAGGGCCAGGACAGCAAGGTCCTTTGGTAACTTTCGAGGCGAATCGCCTCACCAGCAGATTGATTATGCACATCCACCAGTGCTGAGTGGTCCTCCACGGGTTCAGAACGTTCGGGGTAAGCCGGAGTTGGTCAGAGCTCCAGAGTTTCCGGTTCACAGCTACACGTAGGTTCGGCCCACCGGATTGATTTTTCCCGTTGTTCACAGCAGATGCACGCCCTCCCGGGAGTGTCGTCTTTTAGTTGGTACTTGTTTTACTGCGCGTCCGTGGCCATGTCGAAAGGATGTCCTAGTAGAAGGACTCACCTTCATGATCGATGACCAGTTCATCATTTTCCTAGCTACGCGCTTACTGGCAGGTTTGATTAGAACGACTAAGGGGAGTGAAGCAGTAGATACAGGTATATCCTTAACCCTCTAGAGATTAGTACGTGTAAGATGAGTATATCTTAAGTATTATGTTCAGATAACATAAGTAAAAAAAAAATTGTGATTAGATATCATGGTTAGTTAACCGAGTAAGATTTGGGGGATAGAGGAAGTGTGAACCTTAGAGTCTTATACGTAGAGACCTTAGAGGTAAGGCCATCTCGAGAAAAAGAGGTATTTTATGTTTGACCCTTATCGGAGTGCATAGTGCACGTGAGATATGTTTGTGTGATAAGTCCCTGAGTAGCGTGGAAGGAAGGAGGGTAGTTGAGCTAAGAAGACCGCTAGGTTTTCGTAACATGGATTAGTGAGATTGTTCCGAATCGGGGAGCAAGTGTTTTACGCGAGAGTGGGTCGGGTTGAAGCCATGTCGCGGGTCAACCCGCGACTTATTTTATGGTGGGGTCAGTTTGTGGTGGTCCCGCCAGGTGGTAGGGTCACGAAGGTGTTAGGCCCAAGTTTAGTTAAACATCATACGAGTTCGTAGATGCATTCGACCAGTAGTCGGGTCGATGAGGTCAGCCCATCTTGTCCTTGATCAGACCGCATTTGGCAGTGATGTTATATCAGAAAGGTTGTAAGGCTGCACGGGGTGCCTACCTTCACCTTATGACAGACAGTGAAGCCCAGGTGGTGGCTATTTTATTTTCTGGAAGTTTTACCAGGCAGGGTTAGGAACTCAGGTGAGTCTCTGTAGCGCATTCGCCCTCGGGCCAGTGTTTGGATTTCAGGGGTAACTGTGAATATTGTTGCCTCCTGTTGAGGGAATTCTTTTATAACTACCGTTTCAGTATTCGGATATCGCCTTACGAAGCCTCGTAGGGGCGGAAGTGTAGATTGTCGGTCGATCGGTTCGATGTTGGCAAAGTTCAGATAGTGGGGTCATACTTGTTTCGACAGGATGGGGATAGGGTGAAGCCTATCCAGGAGAGGTTATCGACAGCTCAGAATCAACAGAAGTCGTGCGGATAATCGACGTCGACACTTAAAGTTCAGGTTGACGGTCGGAATTCTTGAAGGTAACACCCCGGATAGGGTGTGACGAGTTTTGGAAAACAGAAGAAACTTAGCCCGAGTTACTTTGGGCCCTTTCAGATCATGTGAATAATAGGTCAGGTTGCCTATAAGTTAGCTTGCCGTCCGTAGGAGAGGCGACGTCCGATCTTTCATGTGGCTATGTTCGGAAGAGTATCAGAGATCCATCCAGGGTGTTCCCAGTTAATGATGACCAAGTTAGAGATAGTAACCCAGAGATTTGGAACTGAATCAGTAAGATATGGTAAGAAAGAGTTCGAGTGTACGAGAAGGGTACGACGCGTAAGGGAAGAAGCGAGCATGTATTGCGAGCATAGATGTGATCATTTCTTTTGTAAAGTGAAGGTGCGAAAGAAGTATATTTTAGACCTCGGGTAAGGGGGTTTTGTGATGTCAGAGGTGTTTCCTCGTGGACTTGGATGTAAGTATTTTGCGCAGGTGTTTCTGTGGCCAGGTGTGGCAGGTTTGTTCTCGTAAGTATAGTAGTGAAGACTATACTGGCGCACGTATGTTTTGAGACTTAGAAGGAACATTCGGGACGAATGTTTCTAAGGAGGGGAGAATGTTATACCCCGTATTTCCAGAGTATGTACGTAAGGACGTACGTATAAAAGTTTGGACTTTAAAGTTGGCTTGGACGAAATATTTTGTGCACAACACCCGGTTAGAGTCGTTTTTCGACAAAACGTTTTACACAACTCGCGTATGGTAAATTACGGCTATGTCATTTCTAATTTTTGCGGATTTTTCCGAGAGACGAAACATTTTGGACCAACGATAGGGCGACACTTGTCACCCTCTCATTGGAGGATGTTGGGCGGTAAAGTGGCCGAAAGTGTGGCCTTGTTTGTCAAGTAGTTGGTAGGATATTTTGTGGGTAGATGGATAAGGTACACTTGGGTGAATCCTAGCCCTACACTTGCCTTGCACTTGGCATGATCTTGGCCATTGGTTGGCCATGGCTGGACCTATAAATACCCCTCCCCTTTGATGAACTTCTTCATCCAAAATTTGTGCTAAGTCTTGAAAGCTCTCTTCCTCCCCCTTAGTGTAGTGTCTCGACCTAGCCTCCCCCTTTCCCCCCTTGGCCGAGAGTACCCCCCCCCCCTAGTGGGGTTGGCCGAGGGGTATACACCCCCCTTTGTGGTGTTGTCTCGTATAAATACACCCCCCCTCTTGGTAGAAATACTCTCCTAAGTATTGTTACTATACCCAAAATACCTTGGCCCAAATACCTTGTAGTATTCCAAGGTTACACTTATACGAAAAGCCCAGAAATACTATTATACTTCCCTTCAGTCACTAAACGAAACCCTAAGGAAAAATCTTCATACTTGGTTGAAGTATTAAGTAGAAGTTGCGTAGAACTTCTAAGGGTTGTTCGGAGCGGGTTGGAGCACCCGGAGGAGGAGCTAAACGTTGCTCAGCATCGACATTTAAACTTGGATAATTTTGGGCTTACCGAGGTAAATAATCTTGTCCCTCTTTTGTAATTGGAAATTACATACTGTAGTTGTATAAATGAATATAAGATTCATAGAAGAGATTTGAACTGTAATAGAAGGATATTGCAGAAAAGACTTGAACTGAAATCACATCAGAAGAATAATCTACAGAGTAGTCTAGTCATTGGTAGACTAATATAACCTTTATAGGTTGATTGTGCTGCGAGTAGCGTATTCTACTCGGAGGGTGGAAAAGGCTAGCCGGACTACAGTACTTTGGAGCGTTTTGCTAATAGTCGATAATCGTCGCGAGGTATGTGATTCTTCCTATCCTCTTGAGCATGATATTTTAAAGAATATATATATAGTACGGTAGACGTACGTGTGTTAACTGAATAATAATTACGGTGATGTCTCCGGACTTAAGCCTGAATAATAATTACGGCAATGTCTTTTGACTTAAGCCTGAATAATCTTGAAGTATTTCAAAAGAATACTGAATCATTTTAACAGAAGAGTAATACTTGGTTTTAAAAGCTTAAGAGTTATACTAGCTTTATGGGAAGTTAGGTATAACGACTTAAGAGGGATAAAAGAATGATTTATTGATTTAAGAAGTTAAGAGACTTGATCTTAAAAGATAAGAGACTTGACTTAATTGAATTTTGTTAAAAAGTGTGAAACCTCATTCGTGAGTAATGAGTACTTGGTTTTCAAAAGGAATAATGTTTCTTGATTTGGAAATCGAATAAGTATCGAACAAACCACAGCAGCGCTAATAAAGGGAAATGTTTTGACTAATAAAGTATTATTAAAACCAGTAGAAACTTCCATCTGCATAGAAGCTAGGATGAGACAAAATGATATTACATTTCCTAGATCATGGCTGCTGTAATAAGATTGTTATGAACAAGAATAACCTACTCACACATAAGGTATATGTTTCTCAAATTGTTTTAAAGGATTAAAACTATGAACTACGAAACCTTTCGAAAATGAGAAATTTGAGTAATTGAAATTAGGTAAACTTGAACGTTTGGAAAAGAATGTTGTACTTGATTTTACAAAGAGAAGTGTTTTGATTTACTTCAAAAGATAATCACTCTATTTTTATATACTACGGGTATTGTGTGACTTTTGTGAAAGTAACATATCTTTTAAAGAGTTAATGTATGAAGTACTTTGGGGATAAAAACCCGATCTTGTTAATCATATAGTAGAAAGTACCTTGTGTGAATAATTTGATTGTGTTGGCTTGTGATAGCCTTGTAATACTTCTTGTTGATTTGATAAGGAAATATGCTGGGATGCTACGTGTGTTAGTGTCTTGTGATGTTTGTGTAAAGGGGTTTCCCTTGTTGTGCTTATGTTGTCTAACGGTAAGCCGTTATGCTAGTATTACATCACTCACCTCTTGACATAATTCCGGGGGTTAAGCTGCCCTCCGATGCGGGGTAGACTCAGGCGGTCTGGGACCATGATTCGAGAATACCTCATGCGGGTCCTGGGGGCCTATGCGGAGCTACGAGAGTTCCAGGTTAGTGTGCGGCCTTTATGGTCATGCGGTCTATGTGGCCATGCGGACTGCGAGTCCAGGACGATGCCGGGGAGTAGCTACCCTCGATGCGAGGAATACCTCATGCGGGCCATTGGAGTGGCCTATGCGGAGCTGCGGGAAGTTCCAGGGCTAGACGCGCACATTAGATACTGCGGGCGAGTGGCCAGCTTTGATCATGTGACGGTCTAGACAGATCTCATGATACAGTTTATGACCCTGTTTGTACTGTGGGTTTTAGTAGTCGGCTATGCCTTCGTACTTACCCCGTACGGTTTTATGATGACACATGTGGGACCTGGTGTTCATGTGTATTCCTTGGTGCTTTTCTATCATAGATCGCGTGAAGAAGGTATTCCACGGGCATGATTGATGTTGTGGGCGTGAGACCCATTGTTATATTTGAGTGATGACTTTGAGGGCGTGAGTCCCTGACTTGACATGACTGCTTATTTATTGTGAACTGTAGTTTGGTTATCATACATGTCTCCTGCTTTATATAGACTACTATGATTTCATTTTACAGTATTTTCAGTTTCACATACTTGGTACCTGTTGTACTGACCTCCTTGGCCGCGTTCACGCCGCAGTTGAGGTACACCCGCCGTTGATCCTAGCTCGTGGTCAGTCAGCGTTGGGAAGCTCCGCTTTCTCCGAGGCTTATCGTGGTATAGTCCCCGCCGTAGTAGGTGCTTACATTCGTGGGTATGGCGGCCCCGTCCCGCCATTGTTGTCATGTCACTCTTGAGAGTCCGTAGTAAATGGGCGAGAGATGTAAGTGGGATGTAACTGTTCGGATTCAAGTTTTATATATTATGCCGAAAGGCAAATTTTCTCAGATTATTATTTCATACTTCATGTTATTTCATTTTATTGTTTTATGTTCCATTGACACTCGATATATGGCTACTGGGTGCGGGTAGGCACTACCACGCCCGGGTTCGGGTCGTGACAAAGTGTGCCTTCGGCGTCCCAGCGGGAAAATTGTTGGGTTTCATTGTGAGCAGAAGGGGAATAGAGTTGGATCCTTCGAAGATAAAGGCCATTCAGGGACTGCCTCCTCCGAAAAATCGCAAGGAAGTGATGAGTTTTCTCGGTCGTTTGAATTATATCAGCAGGTTCATAGCATAATCAACAGTGATATGCGAACCAATATTCAAGTTGTTAAAGAAGGACGCTGCCACTAAGTGGAAATTGGAGTGCCAACAAGCCCTTAACAAAATCAAAGAGTATCTGTCAAATCCGCCGGTCTTGGTACCTCCAGAACCCGGGAGGCCTTTGCTGTTATACTTATCCGTATTGGAAAATGCGTTCGGATGTGTGTTAGGACAACATGATGAGACGGGAAGGAAGGAACAAGCAATATACTACTTGAGTAAAAAGTTCACGCCTTATGAAGCTCGTTACACAATGCTGGAACGCACGTGTTGTGCCTTGACTTGGGTTGCACAAAAATTCAGACATTACTTATCCGCATACACCACCTACCTCATTTCGAGGATGGACCCGCTCAAGTATATCTTTCAGAAGCCTATGCCTACTGGGAAACTTGCAAAATGGCAGATTCTTTTAAGTGAATTCGACATCGTATATGTCACCCAAAAGGCAGTCAAGGGGCAAGCATTAGCAGATCATCTCGCAGAGAATCCGGTAGACGAGAAATACATCCCCTTGCGGACCTACTTTCCAGATGAAGAAGTGATGTTTGTAGGAGAAGACATCCTAGAAGAATATCCGGGTTGGAGAATGTTCTTCGATGGCGCCGCGAATTTCAAAGGAGTAGGTATCGGAGCAGTTTTGGTATCAGAAACAGGACAACACTATCCAATATCAGCAAAGCTCAGGTTCCCGTGCACCAATAATATGTCAGAATATGAAGCTTGCATACTAGGACTCCGAATGGCTATTGACATGAACATACAAGAGTTGCTTGTCATAGGGGATTCAGACCTGTTGATTCACCAGGTACAAGGCGAATGGGCCACCAAGAATAGGAAGATACTTCCTTACCTACACTGTGTGAAAGAATTGCGCAAAAGGTTCGTTAAGATAGAGTTCAGGCATACTCCAAGGGTTCAAAATGAGTTTGCAGACGCTCTAGCGACTTTGTCCTCCATGATTCAACATCCAGACAAGAACTATATTGACCCAATCAAAGTAGATGTGCTAGAGCAACCGGCCTATTGTTCTCAGATAGATGAAGAATCAGAAGGCAAACCTTGGTATGACGACATCAAGAGGTATCTCAAGGCAGGTGAGTACCCGGAAGGCACGACCAACATACAAAAGAAGACTCTTCGGATGTTAGCAAACCATTTCTTCCTGAGCGGCGAGGTCCTTTATCGGAGAACTCCGGATTTGGGTTTGTTAAGATGTGTTGACACTCAAGAAGCAAACAAGTTATTAGAAGAGACACACAGAGGTATGGGCGGTCCCCACATGAACGGTTTCATGCTAGCAAAAAAGATACTACGAGGAGGTTATTTCTGGATGACGATGGAAACAGATTGCATCAGTTTCGTGCGAAAGTGCCATCAATGCCAGATCCATGGCGACTAGATTCACGTACCACCAAATGAGCTCAATGTCACTAGTTCCCTATGGCCATTCGCAGCTTGGGGCATGGATGTCATCGGTCCTATTGAGCCAGCAGCGTCAAATGGACACAGGTTTATCCTAGTGGC
Source organism: Przewalskia tangutica (assembly GCA_029844215.1). Lineage (NCBI taxonomy): Eukaryota > Viridiplantae > Streptophyta > Magnoliopsida > Solanales > Solanaceae > Przewalskia > Przewalskia tangutica. Next base: position 115,411,341 of record CM056727.1, read on the forward strand.
GATCGATTACTTTACAAAATGGGTAGAAGCATCATCATACAAGTCTGTGACCAAGAAAGTAGTAGCGGATTTTGTTCACCACAACATCATCTGTCGGTTCGGAATTCCAGAATCAATCATAACCGATAATGGGTCCAATCTCAACAGTGGTCTGATGAAGGAAATGTGTGAGAAGTTCAGGATCACTCATCACAACTCTACTCCATATCGACCACAAACGAATGGAGCAGTTGAAGCGGCCAACAAGAACATCAAGAGGATACTGAGGAAGATGATAGATAACTACAAGCATTGGCATGAAAATTTGCCTTTCGCCCTCTTGGGTTACCGTACTACAATCCGGACCTCCACAGGAGCAACACCGTATCTCCTGGTTTATGGAACAGAAGTTGTGCTGCCAGCGGAAGTGGAAATACCATCTTTGAGAATCATCCAGGAAGCCGAACTAAATGAAGCCAAATAGATACAGAGTAGGTACAAACAATTGATGCTTATTGATGAGAAACGAATGAATGCAGTCTGTCACGGACAGCTTTACCAGAACAGAATGGCCAGAGCTTTTAACAAGAAGGTACGACCAAGAAACTTCCAACCGGGACGGTGGTCTTTGGCGTATATTCCTAACCAAAGTGAGCGAAAGGAAATTCGCGCCCAATTGGCGGGCCTTACATGGTTCACGAGTGCTTACGGGAGGGCCCTCATCTTATTTGAAATGGATGGCGAAGTGTGGCGAGAGCCATCAACGCAGATCTGATGAAGAGATACTACATTTAGAGTGCTTTATTTTCCATGTAATTACTTTGCTTATGTCGAACTACGTTTGACTGATTCCCTGCGGGATACGTGGCGCCACCTGGCAACCGGTCCATTTCTAGAAAATGCCCAATTACTTTGCTTGTAATCGAACTATGTTTGACTGATTCTCTTGCGGGATACGTGAAGCGGCCATCGGCCGGTCCATTTATAGAAAATGCCCAATTACTTTGCTTGTCGAACTACGTGTGACCTGATTCCTTGGCGGATACGTAGGCGGTCACATCGGCCTCGGTCCCGTCTTTAAAATTTTAAAATCTTGTCTGTAACGAACTACGTTCGACTGATTCCTTGCGGATACGTGGCGGCCTACATCGGCCTCGGTCACGCGATGAAATCTTCGTTTTGTCAATTTGCATTTTTTGCGAGTTGTACTCAGTCCTGTCATACACACGAGACAAATGAACGACATATATCCGACCCAGTTTCGTCAGTCAAAACTTGGACAATTTTTAAGGACTTCGCCACGAAAGGACACCGACAAATATGATTCCACATGCTCGAAAGATCGACATAAACTGGGACATTTTTAAGGGTTTTACTACAAATGACATCAATGAACATGGTTAATTTACGCGAAGAGTTCCATGTCCCAAAACTGGGACAAATTTTAAAAGAGAGCCTGACGGCAGCGGAGCACCGAGAGTATGGGAGAATATACCGCCGATTTCGGATAAGGAAGTTCGCTTTGTTTCACAACATGTCACTATTCAAATATCGACATAATTTCCTACTAGCATATATAAGTATATTTTCTCAAGATAGAATATTTTTCAACAAATGTTTTGACCAAGACTCGAAATCGCATAGGGGTTACACGTCCGCAAGACAACGCGCGTGCAAGTATCAAGAGCCAACACAAATCGCCGAATTCTCCCGAACTCACAATTTTTCTTTGAGTGAATTTTGCAGGACAACAGGAACAAGGAGGACAACAACATTCCAATACAACAGATTCGCTCACGAAGTCCATCTGTAACAAGTCTACATCAAATACATCTCGCAAAAGCCACATCTTCTTCACTCAGGCTACATCATTTACATTTTAATTATTTCATCTAGTTTTGATTATGCATATAGAACAATTTTATCTATGACCCAGAAGGCGTCATTTGCATCTCGTCTATACAACGACGAACATTTGCATCTCGTCTATACAACGACGAACATTTGCATTTCGTCTATACAACGACGAACATCTGCATTTCGTCCATACAACGACGAACATCTGCATATCATCCATACAACGACGAGCATCTGCATTTCGTCCATACAACGACGAACATCTGCATTTCGTCTATACAACGACGAACATCTGCATCTCGTCCATACAACGACGAACATCTGCATCTCGTCCATACAACGATTTAACATCCGTGATTCGCCCATACAACGACGAACATCTGCATTTCGTCCATACAACGATTTAACATCTGCATTTCGTCCATACAACGATTTAACATCTGCATTTCGTCCATACAACGATTTAACATCCGCATTTCGGCCCATAAAACGGCGAACATCTGCATCTCGTCCATACAACGATTTAACATCTGCATCTCGTCCATACAACGCATTTAACATCTGCATCTCATCCATACAACGGCGAACATCTGCATCTCGCCCATACAACGCATTTAACATCTCGATTCGTCCATACAACGACGAACATATGCATGTCGTCCATACAACGAACAACATATGCATTTCGTCCATACAACGCATTTAACATCGCATTTCGTCCATACAACGCATTTAACAACATCCGCATTTCGTCCCATACAACGATTTAACATCTCGCATTTCGTCCATACAACGACGCAGCATCTGCATTTCGTCCATACAACGACGAGCATCTGCATTTCGTCCATACAACGACGCGGCATCCGCATTTCGTCCATACAACGATTTAACATCTGCATTTCGTCCATACAACGACGAACATCCGCATCTCGCCCATACAACGCATTTAACATCCGTGATCTCGCCCATACAACGCATTTAACATCCGCATTCGCCCATACAACGACGAACATCGCATTCGCCCATACAACGATTTAACATCTGATTTCGTCCATACAACGATTTAACATCTGCATTTCGTCCATACAACGATTTAACATCGCATTTCGTCTATACAACGATTTAACATCTGCATTTCGTCTATATAACGATGAGCGTCGCATTTCGTCTATACAACGATTTAACGCTCGTGATCTCGCCCGCATAACGATTTAACGCTCGCATCTCGCCCATACAACGCATTTAACATCTGATTCGCCCATACAACGCATTTAACATCCGCATTTCGTCTATACAATGACGAACATTCGCATCTTTCTATACAACGATTTAACATTCGCATTTCGTTTATACAACGCATTTAACATCTGCATTTCGTCTATATAACGATGAACGTCTGATTTCGTCTATACAACATTTAACGCTCGATCTCGTCCGCATAACGCATTTAACGTCGCATCTCGCCCATACAACGAAACATCTCGCATCTCGTCCATACAACGCATTTAACATCTCGTGATTTCGTCTATACAACGACGAACATCTGCATCTCTTCTATACAACGACAAACATTTACATTTCGTCTATACAACGACGGACATTTGCATTTCGTCTATACAACGACGAACATTTGCATTTCGTCTATACAACGACGAACATTTGCATTTCGTCTATACAACGACGACATTGCCCATACAATGCGTCATCTGCATCTCGTCTATACAAGACAGCGTATCATCACATCATTTCATTTTATAGTATATACAATTTGACTACAACCACATCACAAATTCACATTCTTACATTGTTTTGTTTTGACAGTTATGCACTAATGCTTCCATCTTAGTTTCAATCTACAGGAACTTTAACAAACTGCAAAAGATGGAGCACAACGTGGACCTACCTCTTACGGCGAACTGAGGTAATTTGTTGGGGAGCCAGACTTCCCAACAAAAGGCAAAAGTGGACCAGAACGTCAACCTACTCTCTCCCAACATTCTAGCACCACAATAACTCATTGTCACCATAGCTCGACACTGGGACGGATTTTAAATCCGCGTCGGCCCCACCTTTAGTTTTCAGACACCAACAACACATCGTTCCAACTCCGATGACCCAGACAAAATTGGCTATAAGTCAACGTCTTTGTCTGGAGATTCTTTCATCTTCTCCATACAAAGAGGGACAACTGTTGACACCCAATTTTGTCCATCCCCTTAAATCAATAACCAATAAATTAAACAATTTTCTTTTTTTTAGAACTGCAATTTTTACATCGCAAAATACACATAATAAGTAAGTTTTAATAACGGTCTCGCATTATAAATATTAAGCACTAATTAATTAGCTGGCCCACATTTATTATTATAATAATAGCTTAGACTAATAAAACATCTAAATAATTTAATCACAATTTAAATAATTTATCTACCATTAATTAAATAATACACCTAATACCTAAAACTCTACCCAACCCAAAACTAATACCCATTATCGTCCACCCCCCTCCTGATTTAGCCCAACTAATACCCAGGCCCTTTTCTTTTTACACCCGCAGCCAAACATTTCCCGCAACCCACTCCCCTTTACTTCATACCTCAGCCCAGAGCCCCTACCCGTCGACTTCACCTTCTTCAGAAAACCTAAGACCTAAAGGAGATCCGCCGCGTCCCCCCTCCCGAATCTTCTCCTCAAATCGCGCCCCAAATCAAAGCTGCCTTTCTTAAGAACCAAACAACCCTCGAATCAGTACGAAAATGGCAACAAAATCTCGTGCTTGCTATAACTATAACCATATCAAAATGAATCCTTAAATCGCGTCAACAAGTACCAAAACTCGCAGAAATTACACCAAGATCTTCTGCGAATCATCCTAAAATAACCCTAAAACTGCGTCAAAAGTCAGTACGAATTGTCCCCTTGAATCCGTCCTAAACTTACCATAAAAACGAAGCCCAACTAGGAGCTATAAATACCAACGTTTGGACATGCAAGAGGGACATCAATCATCGAGATTACTCCTAGCATCGAGCCTAGAATCCCACTTTTATTTTCAGTTTATTGTTATCCCTTCTGCAAACAGTTCTTTGCGGGCTTTCCTTCGACGATTCTGGGAAATACTTGTCGTCGCCTCAGTTCGCCACCCGCAAAAGGTCCGGAAACCTATTCCCTTTCTATTACTGAGTTATTCAATTGGTATTGTGTGCTCTGCATGATAGGATTTATATGTTATTTTTATCAAATCTATTTGACTTAACTCAGTTTAGCCACTGTTCTTTTTAGATAAATCTGTCAGTTGTGGCTTTCGACTTTTGTGGTGTCGATTCTGTTCTTGAGCATGTGTGTATATTCGATTGTATTTTCTGTGGGTATGATTGGGTGTATAACGTTTGTATAAGGGTCGCAGATCCATTTTGTTGGTTATATGCTATTAACTGATGTTCAGTTAAATGTTGAGTATATTTTAGGACACAGGATTGCGCATGTTCCTGTGAACATTTAGATACATGTCTAGTATTGTGTTGTGTGGGATTTTCTGTGCTATCTCAGGGTATTTGTAGTCTGTTAAATGAATAATATAATATTGATGCATCTTCAGGATCACAATCTGTGACATTAAAAAATTTGTTTGTTAACTCATTCAATTGAATGAATAGTCTGTCCTGTCTCTATAGCTTTTAAAAGTTTTCATTGAATTATATGGAAATATACGCAACCTGTTAAAATATTTGGAGTCATTTTGTACCACTGTCCTGCCTAAGTTTGGCTCTATTTAGACCATGCCAGTATTGCTATTCGAACCATTTTTGTCTTGTTTAGAGCATATGAATGTATGCTAGTTTGCCTAAGTTGTATTCTTTCTTGAGATGTCATATTGATGGATATGCAGCATGAAGGGGACCATACCTGCTTAATCAGACCATAAATGATATGTATGATCTAATAGGGTTTTTTTTAGGAGTCTTCTAGCTATTTATGTATGTTGGCTATGTCTAATAAGCCATTATGCCTCACATATCCTACTAATGAATTCCAATCCAGCAGTTCTAAGTTTGTCCCATATTTATCTAAACTACTGGTCGTGGAAAGTGTCTGCCCTGTATTTTCCTTTCGAATTCTGCCAATCCAGTGTGTCAATGATCATGCATCACAATAAAATATGACTGTTGACTTACCCTCATATCTGTCCCACTGCTTGATGCTCAGTATTTCCCCTTATCTGTTGTCTTGTTTACATCGCATTAGTATACATTCAGTGTATATGAGTTGTATACCTCCCATGGTTTATGTGTATATCAACCCTTACATGGCTAAATATGTTAGAGGTATTTGCGTATAAATGGGCCTGTTTGGGTGATAATATTCATGTTCGAAATCTGGGAAAACATCTGATACTAAGGGGCCTGAATTACGTTTTCTGCATATGGAGGCCCATCACTTAATTAATATTTCAAGGTGTTTATTTGCCGATAAAGGCCCCGCCTCAGATAGCCTCATGTTAATACTGGCAATATGTGTACTTGTGTGTTTAATTTGACAGTCCACTTATTTTCGTGTATGATGGAGTTTAGAATGTTTACTAATCTTTTCTCTCTTATTTTTTACATGACATGCATCAGGAGAATAATCAAGAGTCTCGGTATGAGACTCATCATGACTTTCATATCGCCAACCACACTTCCGCCGCAGGGCTTCCAAACAGCTATAGGATAGATGGTGTCGCCATCCGTTCTAGACGTCACAACAACTCCAATCTCCCTCCTCTCTTTGCTTATTTATGCATTTATTTATTTGTTTATTTATTATTGTCATATTTATTAACCTTGTAATTAATAGGATAATTAACTCTACTAGTCTTTGAATATTTTGGAAGGGGTAGTTTAAAGATAAATTCATCCTTTACTTAGTCTAGGCTCATCATATAAATCTAAATCTAAAATAATTAATCCTAGCTATGCTTTAGTCATGTAGTTAATATATTCCTCCATATTTAATTCTTAAGAAATAAACTTTCTCATAAACTCTTCATAAATATCATATGAAGTAATTTTCGCATACACGTATATAAAATAATTTCATAATTAACTTTTTATATAGGAGTCTTAACCTTACATATACTAATAGGAGCAATTTATCATTTTCTTACTTTTGTCAAATAAAATAACTTCATGTCTTATAAATGTATAATCAACTTTTGTATAGCCTTATAAGACCCTTTAGTTATCAATATATATATTCTTTAGATATTTACCACATTCCTTTACTTAAATAATCTTTTTTTCTAAAATATACATCTCTTAGCCAAATAAATTAACCTATTGTTTGAACGGACAACCGCAAGTTAGCGGATCCTTTAGGGTGCCTGACCCCTTCCCTTTAGGATAATAAAGAACCCTTACTCAGAATCTCATTTAGTTTCACAGACCATTAAATGGAGTTAATGCTGACTTTAATCGGTTAGTATTTAGGTGTCCTAATTCACCCAATTAATTAGGTGGCGACTCCCTTAACATTTTAAACATTATTTTTACATTTTTGGGGAGGATAACCATTCTGTCGCGCATTCAAGCCTGAGAGTTCAAAATCGGGTGCGACAGACATCATTCTGTAGAGGAGGTGACTGGGAGACCATGTCCGATATGAAGAGCAGATATCCTAGCTTTTCATTTTCCAGTACATTTCCTATTTTTGTTTCTTTCCGTTCGAGGACAAATGTTGTTTTAATTGGTATCTGATGGAATGACCCGTCTAGTCATTTTTATCTAAAGACCTTTATTTTATTATTTGACATTTCCCGTATACTCTATGTGGGGTTTGTGATGCATGGGGATGGGTGTCACGGATTACAAGGTCAATTTATATGAGTTTCGGATGAAAAATCCAAAGTCTAGAAACATAGAATTGGCTAGTCTGACTCAAAGCTTGGAAATGAACTATTTAGAAGAAAAACAAGAAAGTAAGATGGTTACAAGCTAGTAGGGGATACATGTGTGTTGTTGTAACTTAAAGAAGTGGTGCAAAAGGAAGTGGTAGTGGCCGAAACTAGTTGACTGTTTTGGCTAAAAACTAAGGTAAGATTTCTTCTTCCTCTTAAGGTAATTGAAAATTACATGTTGTTATAGTTAAGGGATGAATTTGTGTTAAGAAAAATGGAGAATAAGAAGTGCATGTGACACTTGGCATGTTAGCCGATTTAATGGACTGTTTTGTTCATGTTGGATTCGTTGGTTGTTATTGTTATTATCGTCACTAAGTGCATGTTAGATTGAAGGAAATCTTGTTATTGAAAGTTTAAATGGTTTATATTAAAGTGTTGAGACTTGAATTGGATTATAAGGAATTATGAAAAGGGTTATGGTATTATGGTTTGGCCGAGACTTGTATAAACCGTTGGATATTGTCGTGCTGTTTTAGGGGTTGTTCTGTGACGTTATAATATTGGAAATTTAGTTATAATTATGCATGTTTAGTGTGGTGATTGCTAATGCATGTCCTAAAGGAACGATGGTGTAGAAAGGTGTAGAAAGGTTTCATATCTTACCCTCATTGTTGTTGGAATATGGACTATTTTCGTGGACTATTTTAGTAAGGATTAAGGGGCGGTTTTACGTGAGAAATAGGTATGTGAATCACCTTGGTTAACTGTTTAGTTGTGCCCTTAATTGGTGCTCGGTTATTGGTGTATTTGGCCTTGTTTGTAGGTTCTGGATGAGAGCATTTATAGGGGAAGTGCTGCCCAATTTTTTATATGAAATTTCAGAAATGCTCGGGTCTCAGTTCTAATGCCCTCAAGTCTAGCTTGTACACGGCTGGTATTATGGAACACGGCCTTGATGATATTAAGCAGATTACTAGCTTCGATACCGGCACTATGCTTTTCCGCTATCTTGACATTCCTCTTGCCGCGGAGAGGATGAGACTGGTACACTATGACCCTTTTGTGAACAAAATTGCAGGGTACACTGACTCGTGGATGAGCGCTACTTTATCTTATGCGGGCAGGCTTGAGCTCATCAAGTCTGTCCTCTAAGGTGTGGAATGCTTCTGGTTATCTATGCTGCCAGTGCCTGTTACAGTTTGTAAGAAAGTTTACGGGCTTTGTAGGACCTTCCTGTGGTGTTCCAACCACTCGCTTGTAGCCTGGAAGGAGTGTACTAGGCCGAAATCCGATGGTGGCCTCGGAATCAGGGATCTCAAGGCCTGGAACCTTGCTTTGTTTGTTAAATACCTTTGGAATATCCATCAAAAGAAGGACACGCTCTGGATTAAATAGATCAATCACAAGTTCTTAGCAACATCATTCTTGACCGTGAAGGGTCCCATGATCGGGCGGCTACTACCATGGCAGCATAGTGCTTCATTGATCCACAAGACCTGGATTCCATACTGAGGGTGCACCTTGAACCCTTAGAATTTAATCACACCGCTTTATGCCAAGTTTTACATAGCTTATGTAACGAGGGGCCGCAATCGCCATTCTATTCCGAAGTCAAAACGACCCAGGCAGAGCATTTCCAGGGCTTTTTAAAACAAAAGCACCAAGCCCGATTGGAAATGCAACATCGCCGAGAGTTAGTAAACTTATGGAAATCTCTTGAGAGAAGGAACGCTTTTCTAAGCGAGGAAAACGCCTCTCTAAGAGAAAGTAGTAATCACAATGCCTATGATTACCTCAGGACACATGGGCAGCCGGTGATTTGGGCGAAGGATGTTTGGATTTCATGTATCACTCCAAAGCAGTCTTTCATTCTATTGCTTTGTGCGAGGAAAAGATTACGAACGAAGGATAGAGTCACTTATATGGACATTAATAGAAGGTGCTCCCTTTGTGGCCATTCTGATAAGTCAATAGCGCACATATTCTTCAGCTGCACAGTCAGTAGTTATCTTTGGTCCAGGGTCAAGACATGGCTTGGAATCCAGAGGGCTATGACTACCATAGATAGCGCTTTGAAATATATTAAGAAAGAGGGGCATGGTACAAGTTGGCAAGCTAAAGCTAAGCGGGTTGGGCTGGCCACTACCGTCTACCATATTTGGACTGAGAGGAACAATATTATTTTTTATGGGTCGAGACTTGATAGAGAATCTACTTTTTTTAGGATCAAGACCAGCGTCTACAAAATTTTGTTCGCATTATACCCTCTTTTTTAGGACAGATTTTTATCTCTGGCCACAAACTAGGACAATGGATGATTTGTTTGGACCTGAGGCCTTCTCAGCTCACCTTTTGCAAATCTCCAGGCTACCCAACTTGTGGGATCAGCTGGAGTCTCCCGATCACCCGGAATGTGGGATTGGCAGGAGTCTTTTCTACTTTGTACCTCATGACTTCCCGACCTGTGGGCAAGCATGAGATAGTAGGTTATCTGGATGGTAGATACTATGGCGATTACTCTCAGCAGCATAACGTGACAAGGGTGGGTCTTTACCCATGTCCGAATAGGTACTCTTCTCTTGACCGTGGGTTTGTCCCATTTGGGTTTACCATGGAAAGGGTTTAAAGAGGCCCACGGCTGCAACCTTATGTTCTACATAAGGGAATTGCCATAGTTTAAGACTATTTTGTGGGATGCACTTCTCTATTGCTTAGCTTGGGCACTCACGACTACCCGGCTTGTGGGCTAGCTTAAATCTTGTATTGATCTTCCTAGCAGGGACGCACTAGATTTACATCATCATTATGCCAGTGGGTACGCCCACAAAACCTGTATATTTTGATGACTATTAATACACATTTACCTTTTCATCAAAAAAAAAAAGAACCCTTACTTGGTATATGTCTTATACTAGTAAGCATGAAGTTGATAGATGTATTATTGTTGTTATAGGTTGAAGTGCATTGAGACGTATTCTACTTATCCTGTGGGTATAGCCGATAAGGTATGTGAACTATCCCTCTTTCTTTTGGCATGTTCTACGTACGACATATACCTGTGGTATTGTTTCATGATTCATTCTACTCTTGAAGTTAAGGGGTATTCATGTTATTGATTCTATGCTAAAAGTATGTCTAAATTGTTCATAAGTCCTTATTAAGGCATATGGGGAGAAATGTTAATATTCATAAGAGTTCTTAGTAAGCGTTGTAGTCGGTTCGACTTTGCTAATTTAAAGTAATTGAGAAATATTAAGCGTTGAGACTGTTTTAATAAATAATTGGATATTGTCGTGTTGTTTTAGGGGTTGTTCTGTGACGTTATAATACTGGAAATTTAGTTATAATTATGCATGTTTAGTGTGGTGATTGCTAATGCATGTTCTAAAGGAACGAGGGTGTAGAAAGGTGTAGAAAGGTTTCATATCTTACCCTCATTGTTGTTGGAATATGAACTATTTTCGTGGACTATTTTAGTAAGGATTAAGGGGCGGTTTTACGTGAGAAATAGGTGTGTGAATCACCTTGGTTAACTGTTTAGTTGTGCCCTTAATTGGTGCTCGGTTATTGGTGTATTTGGCCTTGTTTGTAGGTTCTGGATGAGAGCATTTATAGGGGAAGTGCTGCCCAATTTTTTATATGAAAAGAGAACCCTTACTTGGTATATGTCTTATACTAGTAAGCATGAAGTTGATAGACGTAATATTGTTGTTATAGGTTGAAGTACATTGAGACGTATTCTACTTATCGTGTGGGTATAGCCGATAAGGTATGTGAACTATCCCTCCTTCTTTTGGAATGTTCTACATACGACATATACATGTGGTATCATTTCATGATTCATTCTACTCTTAGAAGTGAAGGGGTATTCATGTTATTGATTCTATGCTAAAAGCATGTCTAAATTGTTCCTAAGTCCTTATTAAGAAAAATGAGGAGAGATGTTAATATTCATAAGAGTTCTTAGTAAGCACTAGAGTCGGTTCGACTTTGTTAATTTAAAGTAACTGAGAAGTATTAAGCGTTGAGACTGATTTAATAAATAATTGGGTATAATTTAATGGACGTGTTGAAATAAGCCATTGTAGCGTTAAGTGAAAAAAATATTGACAAACGATTATATCAAAATGATTAGCACGCCATCTGCATAGAAACTAAGATATAACCAATTTGTTTTACATTTTCTAGTTCACAACTGATTAGATAAGGTTTCATTATATAATTACTCACGGCCCATATAAATATTAATTAGGCAAACTCGAATCTGTTATCGCCATTTAGATGTTTCCATAATGTTAGCCAGAGGAGCGAGACGAATTTAGATTATCGAGTTGGTACATACGACAAACGGTATGTGAAACTATCCTTTCTTATTTTGGGCATGATTTATATGAAATGAGTGTACGGTGGACGTACATAGTTCTATTGAATCTTAATCCTTGATAATACATGACATGATAGTGTCTTGGTTTTCTAAAATCAAAGTTCATTTTAAAGAGATTATTGAGAGTCCAAAGATGATTTAAATTGCACATAGTTGCTCATGATAGCTATTCATGTTAGTGTTATTATTCCATTTTACCGCGTCCCAGAAAGGGCCGGGTAGTATAAGAGTATGTGAGGTTACTGCGCCCTTCACTAAAAGGTCGGGAAGTAGATGATTAAGAGTTTACCGCGCCCTTCACTAAAAGGCCATGCAGTAGATAGTAGATGATTAAGAGTTTACCGCGCCCTTCACTAAAAGGTCGGGCAGTAGATGATCAAGAGTTACCGCGTCCTTCACTTGAGGGCCGGAGAGTATATGACTATATGTTTACCGCGTCCCAGAAAGGGTCGGGCAGTATATGATCAAGAGTTTACCGCGTCCCAGAAAAGGTCGGGCAGTAGATGACTGTATCGCATCCCAGAATGGGTCGGGAAGTATACCTTATAACTCCTCACTTTTTAACGTAGAATCATACTAAGTGTAAGGTCTCTTATTCTACGGAAAATTGGGCAGCACCTCCTTTGTTTCTACGTACTTTTCCACCTTTTTCAAGGCCCGAAAATCAATAACCAAACGCACGATTTAAGGCCCAACAATTCAGCAATACAAAGGGGATTACACGCCTAATAGGACGTGTAAAATTCTGCCCCACAATCAATATAAAAATGTCCAATAATTCCAAGCCATATTCGGCTACAATGTCACAACAATTATCAATTTCCTTTTAATTTCTTCTTCAATCCAAGTTGTTATTCCAACATGTTACATACATAACACTTACAACAACTATAAATCATTTCTTCCTTAACATGCGACGATTGTAACTACCGTCCAAATTGATTACAACATTAATGGCTAATTTGTCCATTTTCGGTTTTTAACATGTCGACATGATCCAAATCTTTTCAAACTTCAATCTATATATATCACATGCTCATATCAACTACTATAACATGTAATCTTTAATCACAAGAAGAAGATGAAGATTTTTCCTCAATAAGCCCTAATAAAGTCCAAGCATAAAAGTCGATCCTTAGCAACTTTTAGCTCCTATTCTTATGTTCCAATCCGCTCCAAGCACTCCTTAGAAACTCATGAAGAACCCCTCTTCAAGTTCCATCTTCAAAGTTGAAGAACACCCTAGGTTTTCTCCTTGCGACTAACGTAAAAACATCATTTTCCAGGATCTTTCTATTGAGATATCCTTACAATACCCCTAGGAAATTTGGGTTAAAGTCTTGTGAATTGTAGACAACAAACGAAATTTTTTGTTCTTCAAAGGCCCCTAAACCCGAGAGCTTCACAAGCATGTACAAGAGTTCTCTAAATTTTTTATAAGTGTTGGAAGAATTGTCTTGCTACTAGTGTGCTTATATAACACTATGGAGGGTCAAGATTACAACACATGTTGGGTTTGGATGAAGAGATTTAAATATCAAGCCAAGTGGGCTCTTGACTTAGTCAATTATCTCAAGCTCTTAGCTTGCAAGACTTGGTCATCTATACTTTGGTCAAATGACCATTTTGCCCTTGGCATATTCGAACAAGCCTAAGTAGGGGTGACACGTATCGCCCTCCCATTCGTCCATAGAATTTCGTAACCCTCGTGGGCCCTACAAAACGTAAAATTTCTCGGGTAGGCCCTACGTAACCAAATTCGTAAAATACATTTCCACAATAATAATAAATTATATACTCCTCAAATAATGCATTTTGAGAATCTAATTCTCATCAACGAACATTTTTCCTTTCCGACGTTCGGAAGATTTTCCTTCGGAAAAATAATTCTTTCTTTCGTACCAATTTTCAAGTCTTGTGTTCTCACGTCTATTCTCTTATTCATGTCTTGGAATTACGGAGTGTAACATTCTTCCCCCCTTAGAAACATTCGTCCCCGAATGTTCTTTCGGAGCTTAATGAAACCTAATTATGCCACATATGGCCCTAATACATCACACATGCATATCCATCCATCATAAGCCAAACGAGAAAACAAATCCAAAGTGTTCACCATCACTATTTACTCCCATTCATGGCCTAAAAGGATTATTTTTTCGTACTTCCAAGTTACTCTAGCATACATACATAATCTCAATATTATCCGTTTATGACACTTAAACATACAACAACCTTATCATGCATACAAGTCTCTAAAGGGTCAAAGATATACCTGAAATCATATAGGCGGTTCAAAGGACCGCTAAAACTGGGAACTTCCACCACGACCTGCATCACCGCCGGTGCATGAACATCCTGCCTAGCTATTGAAGGCGAAGAACCCGCAACTGATCCAGTAGACTGTGCTATCCCACCAGTGCCACCTCTGGTCGGATAGTCTCTCACCAAATGGCCCTGCTGGCCACAAGCATAACAAGTTGTCGAAGTAGTACCACACTCCCCAAAATGGAATCTACCACAACGACCACACCGAGGCAAAGGTGGCTTCCCCTGGCTACTACCCTCGGACATTTGTGAACCTGCAGCCCTGGAGTGCTGACCTGCTCCCGAATATCCCCGGCGATCAAACCTCCTGCTAGAAGATCGGGAAGGAGCACTATGTGTCGACTGAAATTTAGACCTAGCCTGCTGTTGAGGTTGTCTGCCTCGAAAGTTACCACAAACCTGCGCCCCGCCTCTGGGCCGGATGTCTGATGGTCCTCTCTCTCTGCCCTCGCTCCTTGTGCAAAAGCTCGCATCTCGGCAATATCCATACCGGTGAAGGGCCACTCCTGTGCATGCAAGAATTATATAACGATTCAGCCCATCACATAGTAGCGAACTCGGTCCGCCATATTAGCCACAATAGTGATCGCATATCTGGCCAACGAGTCAAACTCCAGGTTGTACTCTCTGATAGTCCTCCCATTCTGTCTCAATGTCAAGAACCTATCCACGCGGTCTCTCCTCATCTCAGGAGGCAAAAAGTGATCCAGGAAGGCCTCTGTGAACTCATCCCAAACAGCGGGAAGAGCACCCACACCTCTAGACAACTCCCATGACTCAAACCAGTTCAACGCAATATCGCGTAACCGGTAAGAAGCTAACACATCTGACTCTGTCTCCGAGGCCCTAAGCATCTGCATAGTCTGATGTGTCTGCCGAATGAACTACTGAGGATCATCATCAGATCTCGAACCATAGAACTCGGGTGGATTACAACCCAGAAAATCCCGAATCCTCAAACTGTCGGTTCTAGGGTTAGCTACCTGCTCCTGTCGGCGCTGCCCTACCACTATGCTAGTCAATAACCTGATATGCTCTCCATAATCTCTAAACTCTGCCTCTGGCTGCAGAACTGGAGGCTCGGGTATCGAAACCTCTGGAGCTGCGGCTGTTCTCGGCTCCTCTAATAATGTCGGCGTAACTGAACTTGCCGCCTGAGCCACAACCTCAGGCATAACTGCGCTCGAGCATCGTAACCCTCGTTGACCACTAGCAGCCTCCTCGCCGCTGCGTTCTTCGGGGCCCTCGTCGCCTTTTCGTGAGGCATAACTGATACATAAGAATAGGTCAGAGAGGATTCAACCTACTATGACAGCTCTACTGCACGATCTCAGAGAGAGAAGAATGAAAACCAATTCTAAAATGTCCTGCAGCCTCCTGATTATAGATGTGGTGCACAACACATCGATAATCAAGACTCTACTAGACACGGTCTGTAGACACTTTTCGAGGACTAACTGCTCTGATACCACTTTTTTCACGACCCGACCCCGGGCCCGCGACTGGTGCCCTACCTGGCACCCTTACAGGTATACATCAGAGATAATCAGCGGAACATACATAAACTTAACAAGAAATAAATAATAGGTTAGCCGATAAGGCTACCTTCCTGGATACATATAACCATGTAAAACCAAAAGCAATTACCTCTTCTTTTTTTTTACAAAGCGACCCACAAGATATGACTACAGACCTCTAGAGTTTTGACATAATAACTGTGACGGGACAGGGCCCCGCTATACCCCTGAATGTACATAAACCTACAATCTCAGGGAACTGTACCAAAAGACAAAGCCTCCGGAGAAATAGAGCTTTCCAAGAACTGAACAGTGATCCTAAGAGTGCGTATCAACAAGCTATGTACCTCAACCTGCGGCATGATCGCAGCCCCCCGAAGGAGGTCAGTACGAAATATGTACAAAGTATGTGGCCCGAAAATATCGTAATGAAATCATAATACATAATAAAGCCGAGACATGTATGATAACCAAAATAACAGTACCCTATGCCTTATCGAAGTGAAAGTAATGAAAGTCAGTTTTACCTTGTACAGACTATTTCAACACATGAACAATAGCCACACCAGGGCTATGGACAATGACGTCGTGTCAAATAGCATAGTCGCATTTATTAATACGTAAAGCAATTTCATAATTATTGTAGCGCCTGCAGTCATATTAAGATAATTTAATTTTAGCTTAAAGAATAATAAATAATGCACAATAAATAAGATTTTAAATAATAGCGCCGCATTTTACGTAAAAGTATTAAGCAATCCATAAATATCATATCTGCATTCAACATTTAAATAATTTAATAATAATCTTAGCTCCATTCAATTTTAATTTAACATCGCAAAATACGCGTAATAAATAAGATTTTTATAACGGCATCACATTATAAAATGTTAAGCACTAATTAAATAGCACGCCCGTCTTTATTTTTCTATAATAATTTAAACTCAAACTTAGACTAATAAAGCACCTAAATAATTTAATCACAATTTGAATTTTTAAAATACCTAATACCTAAAACTAATTCCTAAAACTAATAACCCACTTAAAATTAATACCTAATTAAAATGCTACCCTTCACCAGCCCAACACCCGCATCCCAGCTTCTCTTGGCCCAACACCCGCGCCCAAAGACTCTACCCTTTATCTTTTCCTCACCCGTAACGACACCCTCCTCACTAAAAAGAAAACCTAGAAAAAACAAACTGAACCACTAAAGAAGAGAGGAGAAAAGCGACCACGCCGCCTCACGCCACCTTCCTCGCCGAGATTCTCGCCTGAGAATCCGGCAACCCTCCTCTTACCCAGCATAACCAACGTACTCACCCCCATCTTCGAAATGGTAACCAATCCTAACCTATATCACACCCGAATCACACAAAATCGCAAAAAAAAAACACGAAATCGCAGTAAGAATCAAGCACAAATCTCGTCCAAAATCAGCCAAAATCGCACCTTAAATACTTACCAACATTAAAACCCAAATAGTGGCCATATAAATTAACCCATTTTACACATGCAAGCACAGAACTGGACGGGAAGAAGATCCGAGAGTTTACACAGAGGAAGAACGTAAGATAAAAACCTTAGAATAGATAGGTATCGGGGGGCGAAGGGATGGAAGGAAAAACCCTAGAAAAACAGATCGAAAACCAGCAGTGAGGGTTCTTACGAGCGAAATCAGAATACCCCACTGGAGCATCAAACATAGAAATCAGTAAGAAACCTTAATCGCATCGCAATCGCAATTCCGAGTGAATCGACGGCTTGATACGCTGCCTCGGTTCGCTGCCTGGAGAAGGTAAACTCATTTCCCTTTCGAATCTCATTCCCTTTATGCTGATTTGTGTGCTCTGTTATATGTGTACTGGTCACGGTTGTTAGTGTCATTATATGGGTTTGAATCAGTTTTACTTGCCTCGATTCATATTTGGATTGATCACATGATAATCTGGGATTGATATACTTGTCTGGGAATACTTAAGTTAAATGCTTAATGTGTGCCTGTCTTGCTATTGAATGTTAAACTGCATCATGTCTGTAAATCTTAAACTGGCCAATAAACAAATATGCTTGTCTAAGTGTTTAAATGTCACAATTTCAGCATGAGAGGTCCTTATAGCTATTTGGAATCTTGTCATTAAGTCACTAAATGATGTCGACATTAGCATACTGAATTATGTCGACCAATCTATGTCATGTCGTATTATATCCCCCCTATTTGTATTTTTGCCTTCGGTTTGTAACTATATCTCACGTAGTGAGAAAATTAAGGATGTAATCCGACCCTTGAAGATATTAAACGAATAAAATTGGCCTCGTAAATGACCTGAACATGTCTACTAATTGCAGTGAAACATGATAATGCACTGCCCCTCATCCTTAGGCATATATGGTTAAAATGTTGTTTATCTTAAAGTATGTGTGCTATGCTTCCATTCCTCTTTCGATTCTGCCCATGTTCCCGTACTGCTAGGGTCATGCACCTGCTCCTGTTTTAATCTGACCCCTGTGTGTTTGTTAGCTCTAAACGCATGATGTACTCTAATTCACTCGGTCGAGTGTTGTTATACATTCAATGTAGCCTGACTAGAAAGATGTGTGTTTAGCCCAATCAAAATAGCTTTGCAACCCCTTTGAAATAGGATCTTAAATAGTTATTGTTTCATCTCAATATCTTGGTACATGCTTTCCTAAACTAGTTGTCCATCTAATACTTGCGGTCTATATACAAATACGATTATATCATTCAAATGGACATGCGTATGCGAGGAGTTTTCAGGATTAAGTTATTATGTCTTAAGGATTGTCTGAAGTGTGAAAGTTTAGTTTGGGTTTATTTTGGTGCGTTTCAAAGTACTAATATTCCCTGTAGGTTGAGAATCATGTATGCTTCACGTCATCTATAGGCTTAGCAGGTTGTCAACTTGTTATTTTCTAAAAAGTCAAAGGCTGGAGATGTTGATGTGTACTGTTGTTTGTTACTATCCGTACGACTCCTACTAAATGTCTCATATCTCCTCCCTGTTTAGCTCATTTATTTGCATACCTAGCTCTGTTCCCTTATATGGAATGCCTCGTTTCTGGGCCTGATTCCCCTGTTTGTATTGGCCTATTATTGGGTCACCAAGGCCCATCATCTAGGTCGAGTAATGCTTTATATGTGTTTCTTTCTTACTTCGAACCTACCAATTCAGTCTAGACTAATATAATTGCACGAGACTTGAATCATGTATATGTCTATGAATATATGTGCATGTTTCTTTATTTGTATTTTTGATAAATTTGAACATGTACTAATCATTATCTTCTTCTTTATTTACATGAAATGTATCAGAGCAAAAATGAAGAGTCTCATGGCGAGACTCAGCATGAATTACTTCAAATGAGACCCGCATCCACATTCATCCGCATTCCTGCTTCAGAAATTCCTAAATAAAATAGGACAAGATGACGTCGTCATCCATCTCAACTCCACTTACTCTTTAAATCTCATTGCCTCATTTTATGCCTTTATTTGTTTATTTCAATTTTATTATCTAATCTTGTAATTAATAGGAGAGCTAGTTCAATTAGTCCTTGAACATAAAAGGTGGGAATGTGATTTAGAATTAAATGCACTTCTAATTATTTACCTTAGGCTTGTCATTCATATCTAATATTTTGCCTAATCATTAAAATCGCATATCCAAACATGAAACTAACGCATCACTTCTTTGATTTCGCAGATAAATGCATATCCTTAGTCAAATCAATCGACTTTGCGCATATTCATTCTATAAACAATATAAATGCATACTTTCAACATTATATATTTTACAATGCACTTATCCAAAATTAGCTTTATATGTATTTTTATAAGGCAAGTACATATATTTAGTCCATAAATCAACTTTGCGTCACTTACATGATAAATAATATAAACGCACACTTTAAAACTTTACATATTTTATAGCATTAGTCTTACAAACTTTTTCTTTTTATAAAATACTTTGAAGCATCTCTTATAAAACACGCATTTTCTCTAACATGATAATCAACCTAGGTTTGGCAGGACAACCGCAAGTTAGCGGATCTTAGAGGGTGCCTAATCCCTTCCCTCTAGATTAATAAAGAACCCTTACCCAGAATATCACACTAGTTTTGCAGACCAAAAAATGGAGTTAATGTTGACCTTAACATAGTTAACATTTAGGTGTCCTAATTCACCCAAACTAATTAGGTGGCGACTCCGCGAACCCTTTTAGCACTTTTTAGCATTTTTAGCACCTTTTACTTTTAAACTTTAGCATTTAGCACCCTTTTAAGCCCTTTAGCACTTTAGCACCCCTTTAGCATTCCTTTTAGCATTTTAGCATTTATTCTATTTTTCTAACCTTTTTTTATTAAGCAGGGGTTCGCTAAAAAATAAATGTCGCGGTCGAAAAAGGGCGTGACAGAAATGGCGACTCCGCTGGGAATTTAAGGTTCTTAACCACAACAGACCTAGGGTTATTATTTGGCCATTATTTTGCATCTAATTTTGGTGCTGAATTTTGTTTTATTTATTTTAATTGCTATATGCTTTACTGTTTTCCTTAAACTGGTATTCCGCTCATATTTTTTCCACTCCGGAAAATTCACACTATCACACACTGTGCGCTTGGTGCATCAGCAACATTCTTTCTTCAAAACCCAAATTTAGGAGAGTTGGTAATATACGTAGAGTGTCCGGTCTAACCGGTGGCCGCGTAGCCTTCTCGCTCGAGTCATTCGCCTGGGAACTCAAGGCCTAGTAAAGCCAAATCTTAGAAACTCAGGATAGAGTTATACCACCCTTTATTTTAAGGCATGCATGCATTTACCTTAGGTGGGTCGGTCATTGGCATCGACACCACAATTAGGAAAACACCAAACTTGTCGACAGATTTCTCAACCCAACAACCAACCAGCATATTATGTGTAGCGTGACAATGATAGACAAATCCAAACCTAATCATGACATGCTGAAATTGGAAAAAAATGCACCGTCATTTGGTCGTTATTTCCAACAAAAGCATTACAGTTGGGCGGCTTGGACAGATCCATCATAATCTCGCATATGTGACGTTTAGGCCTACCTCTGGCATAAAGAGGTCCCAAACATGTTAGAGCACGCGCTTGATTTGCAATTTGCTTATTATTATATATTGCCTGCAACTCTTTGCATATTATACTAACTTGGTTTGCTTCATTTGTTAGAGGGTTATTTTTGCCTAGCTTATCCCCAAAAGGTTGATTCACGTTGGCTGGTAGAAGCACAATCATCCAATAAATGACTAATCCAGAGGCACCAGAACGAAACAGCTTAGAACTCGTCCCCATTCCTGTAGAGGATGCAGAGACGTTAGATGGGAGAAACACCAATGATCAACACCTCGCCAAATTATTGCAGCAAATGGAAATCATGCAAGCCGAAATAGAAAGGCTCTGAAATATCACAAACCTGTCTATTAGCTTGAATGCACCACTCCCAGAGCAAAGTACAAATGCAATCGTGTCACAATCCCTTGAACCTCCACTTCCCCAAAGCTCCCCGCAAAGGACGCAACATACCAGCTCACACTAAAAAATCACTCGCCCGGTCAATTTGCAAGTCGACCTCCAAAATGATCCGTTTACTACATACATACCTCAACCTCCACCTACTTATATCTCCCCACTCAACCCAAATTGCCAAACCACCCAATATGAGCAGACGACACGCATCACTAGTACTAACAAACAATATGGGGCATCAGCACATCCGACCGAAAGCCAACCATTTATTGTGCATGTATCCTCTCAAGAGACAGATCAATACAAGGAGGTAGAGCGCGGACTCAGTAGCCCGATGAAAATGTGGCAAAAGAAATCTGTAGCTTGAAAGAGGCATTCAAAAACATTCAGATGAACAAGGGGGAGGAAGGATTAGAATATGAAAACTTATGTATGCACCCCGACGTTGAATTACCTGTGTGATACAAGGTGCCCAAATTTGACATGTTCGATGGAAAGGGGAATCCTCGAGCTCATCTAAGGTCATATTGCGATAAATTGATTGGAGTTGGGAAAAATCAAGCAATCATCATGAAATTATTCATCAAGAGTCTAACCGGCGAGGCGCTGGACTGGTACACATGCCAAGACCCTCGAAAATGGGATGGTTGGAATGCCATGGCACAAGATTTCATGGATAGATTCAGATTCAACACTGACATCGCCCCGATAGATTTTATCTTATGAAACTTGAAAAGAAATCCACGAAACTTTCGGGAATACTACGAGGTGGCGGTCGAAGCGAAAGGTCCAACCTCCAATGGCAGAGAGCGAAATGACCACCTTGTTCGTGCAGTCGTTAAAAGACGCGACGTATTATGAAAGGATGATCAGTGTAATTGGGTGAAGTTTTGCAGAAGTCGTAAGAATGGGCGACTTCGTGGAAGAAGGCATTAAGACAAGCAGGATTACAAACCTAACAGCCCTACAAGCAACTAGCAGAGCAGTGCAGTCAAATTCCATCGGAGGTACCTCACAGAGGAGAAGAGATGCATCACCCTCTATCATGGTCATTCAGGAGCATAGGCCAGAACAACTTCCAGTATATCAAATCCCACCGTCTTCTTACTATAACCAAAACACTCAAAATCCACAGGCATATTATCAGCACTACGCCACCCCATATCATGTTTACCATACCCAACCAGCATACCCAAAATACTCACCACAATCACGAGCCCGCACCCCAAATGGACCCAAACCTCGTATAGATGCTGAGAGAAAGCCAACCAGAGCCTATACACCTTTAGCCAAACCCAGAGCCCAAGTGTATGAGAAGTCGAAGCGCAGAATACTCGGCCAATTCGAAATACCCTGTGCCTACTTCCCGAGGGCACGATAAAACCAAACATTGTGCATACCACTCCGGCGCCGAGGGACACGACATCGAAAACTGATATACACTCAAGGACAAAATAGAGGAGTTAATCGAAGAGGGAGTCATTCAGCTGAAAAATGCTCCTCTCAAGGTAAACAATAACCTTCTTCCCAGTTATGAAGATGCCCATGTGAGCATGATAGCTAAAGATGAAGAAAACAGACTGGAAGGGACTATTACGCCAACCCGAAAAGGGAAGAAAGTGGAATCATCGACCAACCGCCAGAGAAAGGGAGGTGCTCCTTGTCGGAGATTGTTTAACCATTGAATAAGTCATTCGTCTAGCTGTGTACTGCTAAGGACTCAGCCATTGAAGACACAGAGCAAGAAGGAGTGGACTCGTGCCCCTGCCTTGGCCCGCCGAATCCTGAAATAGTTAGTTTAATATATTTTTGCCCTTTATATGTAATAAATAGAACTACGTTTGACCTGATTCCCTTGGTGGATACGTAGGCGGCCGTTTCGGCTTCGGTCCCAACTCTAGAAATTTTAATTTCACCCAAATTCGCTTGTAATGAACTACGTCATGACCTGATTCCCTCATGGGGATACGTAGGCGGCCTAAATCGGCTTCGGTCACACCATTAGGAAACCTTCCCTTATTTTGAAAATAACGAAAATACACATAATATACAAAACAACCCCATTGAGACCCACTTTAGGCCAAACGCCCTTTGCATATTCAGAACTGGGACAAGGTAGGAAACCAGGCAGGGGTTATGAGTCCAAACAAGGCAGACGTACGAGCATCAAGAGTCAAAACTACAAAGTCAACGCGAATCAACCGCCCCCCCTCAAACTCACAAATTTTTCTTTGAGCGCAGGTCCTCCATATTAGCAGAAGATACAACAAAGGTTCTTCATATTAGCAGAAGCAGAAAGAAGCAGCTGAAGCAAACAGACATCAACAATCAAAGTTCAAAACCCGCGACAAAGTCTAGCGCATCAGCTCGGGCATAGAGTCAAATTGAAATCCATGCGGTACACAAAAACACAACAAAGACATCATGGCAATCCATACAGTTCACAAAAATGCATTACAACAAAACACCCCACATATCATACAGGGACGACATCCCTACTCACATAATTGCATTTCTCATATATTTATCATTTTGTTTTAACAGTTATACACTAATTTTTCACAAGCTTAGCTTGCATGAGCATTTATTCTACAGGAGCAGCAGCAACACGCCCGGGCAACGACGTCATCAGCATCACGTCCACGCAACGACGCCAGCAGCACTACGTCTACGCAACGACACCAACAACAAAACGTCCAGGCAAGGACATCATTAGCATTACGTCTACGCAATGATGCCCTCAACATCAAGTCCGAAAACGACGCCGAGTCCGAAAACGACACCAAGTCTGAAAATGACGACAAGTCCGTAAACGACGCCACGTCTGAAAGCGACGCAAGTCCGAAAACGACGCCACGTCCGAAAACGACGTCGCGTCCGAAAACGACGCCAAGTCCGAAAATGACGCCACGTCCGAAAACGACGCCGAGTCCGAAAACGACGCCAAGTCCGAAAACGACGCCCAGTCTTAAAACGACGCCACGTCCGAAAACGACGTCGAGTACGAAAACGACGCCGAGTCCGAAAACGACGCCAAGTCCGAAAACGACGCCAAGTCCGAAAACGACACCACGCCCGAAAACGACGCCAAGTCCGAAAACGACGCCAAGTCCGAAAACGACGTCACGTCCGAAACGGCGACGCGTCCAAACGGCGAAGAATCCAAACGACGTAAGTCGAAAGCGACGCCACGCCCGAAAGCGGCCAGAGTCAAAACGACGCCAAGTCGAAACGACGCCACGCCCAAAACGGCCAAGTCGAAACGACGCTAAGTCAAAACGGCCAGTCCGAAAACGACGCCACGTCCGAAAACGACGCCGAGTCTGAAAATGACGCCAAGTCCGAAAATGACGCCACGTCCGAAAACGACGCCGAATCCGAAAACGACGCCGAATCCGAAAATGACGCCACGTCCGAAAACGACGCCGAGTCCGAAAATGACGCTATGTCTGAAAACGACGCCAAGTCCGAAAACGACGCCGAGTCCGAAAACGACGCCAAGTCAAAAGCGGCTAAGTCCAAAACGACGCTAAGTCCAAACGACGCCACGCTCAGAAAATGACGCCACGTCCAAAAGCGGCCGAAGTCAGAAACGACGCCGAGTCCGAAAACGACGCCGAGTCCGAAAACGACACCGCGCCTGAAAACGACGCCAAGTCCGAAAACGACGCCACGTCCGAAAACGACGCCACGTCCGAAAACGATGCCAAGTCCGTAAACGATGCCACGTCCGAAAACGACGCCGTGTCCGAAATCGACGCCGTGTCCGAAATCGACGCCACGTCCGAAAACGACGCCACGTCCGAAAATGACGCCAAGCCCGAAAACGACGCCAAGTCCGAAAATGACGCCACGTCCGAAAACGACGCCGAATCCGAAAATGACGCCACGTCCGAAAACGACGCCGAGTCCGAAAATGACGCTAAGTCCGAAAACGACACCACGTCCGAAAACGACGCCACGTCCGAAAACGGCGCCGAGTCCGAAAACGACGCCGAGTCCGAAAACGCCACGTCCGAAAACGACGCCGAGTCCGAAAATGACGCTAAGTCCGAAAACGACACCACGTCCGAAAACGACGCCGAGTCCGAAAACGACGCCAAGTCCGAAAACGACGCCACGTCCAAAAACGACGCCACGTCCGAAAACGACGCCACGTCCGACAACGATGCCAAGTCCAGAACGATGCCACGCGTCAAAACGACGCTGTCCGAAATCGACGCCACGTCAAAACGACGCCACGTCGAAAATGACGCTGACAAAACGACGCCAAGTCAGAAAATGAAGCCACGCCCAAAACGACGCTGAATCGAAAATGACGCCACGCGTCCAAAGCGACGCCGAGTCCAAACGACGCTAAGTCCGAAAGCGACACCACGCCCGAAACGACGCCACGCTCAAAACGGCGCCGATTCTCGGCGACGGGTCCAAAACGACGCCAAGTCAGAAACGACGCCACGCCCGAAAAAGACGCCACGTCCAAAACGACGCCACGTCGAAAACGACGCCACGCCCAAAACGGCCAAGTCAAAAGCGATGCCACGCGTCGAAACGACGCCACGCCCAAAACGACGCCACGTCCGAAACGACGCCGAAGTTCAAAATGACGCCAGTCGAAAATGACGCCACGTCAAAAGCGACGCCAATTCAAACGACGCGAATCAGAAAATGACGCCACGTCAAACGGCCGAGTCGAAAATGACGTTAAGTCGAAACGACGCCGTCCAAAACGGCCGAGTCGAAACGATGTAAGTCCAAACGACGTCCGTACAAAAACGATGCCACGTACAAAACGACGTTATCAACATACCACATCTACGCAAGAACGATTTCCCTACTCTCAAAATTGCATTTCTTATTCATGTTTTATTATTCTGTCTTAGCAGTTATGCACTAATTCTTTCTTGAGCTTTAGTCTACAGGGGAAGTTGCAGCAAGGACAACATATCCGCATTCAGAATCGCAACACGTCTGTGCAAGGGCGAAATCACATCAACACAACAGGCATCACATTTTTACAGGATAGCATTTTCTACTCACACAGTTACATTATCAATAAATTCATGCGTTATCATTTTGACGTAACAGTTATGCACTAACCGTTTGCTTAAGTCTTAGCATGCAGGAGCAGGAGCACAACGTGGATTTTCTCTTACAGCGAACCGGGGCAATTTGTTGGGGGGCCAACCTTCCCAACGAATGGCAGAAGCGGCCTCAAGCGTCGGTCCACCCATCCCACAGCACCAGTAAACCCAACATCATCATAAGTCGATACCGGTACACCCCTAGGTCCAAGCTAGTTTATTTTCATTTTTATTTTAACATCATGTCAACCCAGCGTCGTCATAACTCGACATTGGGACAAAATTTGAGTCCGCGTTAGCCCACCCTGGTGTTTTGACCATGGTAGCCCAGCGTCGTCATAACTCGACACCGGGACAAATTTTGAGTCTGCATCAGACCGCCTTGGTGTTTTGACCACGGTAGACCAGTGTCGTCATAACTCAACACTGGGATGAATTTTGAGTCCGCGTTAGCCCACCCTGGTGTTTTGACCATGGTAGCCCAGTGTCGTCATAACTCGACACTGGGACAAATTTTGAATTTTGCGTCAGCCTTGTCTAATTGCCCAACATTTTTTAAATTCTGAGGATCGAGACAAAATTGGCTATAAGTCAACGTCTTTGTCCGGAGATTCTTCCATCATCTCCATACAAAGAGGGACAAGTTGTTGACACCCAATTTTGACCCTCCCCGTCCAGTCATTAACTATAAAAGTACATTATTTTTTAAAATAATTTTTGATAATAAAATGCAACCATAAAACATTAATACAGGCATAAATAAGCGATTAATAACAAGCACCGCATCTTACGTAGAAGATTAAGCACTTAGAGTCTCACGCCCGCATTTATTAATTTTAAACCCTGTCATAATTCTTAAATGATAATTAACAATAAAATACGTTAATAAATAATTTAGCAATGACGTCGTGTCAAATAGCATAGTCGCATTTATTAATACGCAAAGAAATTTCATAATTATTGTAGCGCCTGCAGTCATATTAAGATAATTTAATTTTAGCTTAAAGAATAATAAATAATGCACAATAAATAAGATTTTAAATAATAGCGCCGCATTTTACGTAAAAGTATTAAGCAATCCTTAAATATCATATCTGCAATCAGCATTTAAATAATTTAATAATAATCTAAGCTCCATTCAATTTTAATTTAATATCGCAAAATACGCGTAATAAATAAGATTTTTATAACGGCATCGCATTATAAAATGTTAAGCAC
Source organism: Przewalskia tangutica (assembly GCA_029844215.1). Classification (NCBI taxonomy): domain Eukaryota; kingdom Viridiplantae; phylum Streptophyta; class Magnoliopsida; order Solanales; family Solanaceae; genus Przewalskia; species Przewalskia tangutica. Next base: position 115,439,097 of record CM056727.1, read on the forward strand.
TAATTAAATAGCACGCCCGTCTTTATTTTTCTATAATAATTTAAACTCAAACTTAGACTAATAAAGCACCTAAATAATTTAATCACAATATGAATTTTTAAAATACCTAATACCTAAAACTAATTCCTAAAACTAATAACCCACTTAAAATTAATACCTAATTAAAATGCTACCCTTCACTAGCCCAACACCCGCAGCCCAGCTTCTCTTGGCCCAACACCGCGCCCAAAGACTCGCCCTTTATCTTTCCTCACCCTAACGCATTACCCTCCTCACTAAAAAGAAAACCTAGAAAAACAAATCGAACCACTAAAAGAAGAGGAGGAGAAAAGGCGTGACGCACGCCGCCTCACGCCACCTTCCTCGCTAAGATTCTCGCCTGAGAATCCGGCAACCCTCCCCTTTCCCCAGCATAACCAACGTACTCACCCCCATCTTCGAAATGGTAACCAATCTTAACCTATATCACACCCGAATCACACAAAATCGAAAAAAAAAAACACGAAATCACAGTAAGAATCAAGCACAAAACTCGTCCAAAATTAGCCAAAATCGCACCTTAAATACTTACCAACATTAGAACCCAAATAGTGGCCATATAAACGAACCCATTTTACACATGCAAGCACAAAACTGGAAGAGAAGAAGATCTGAGAGTTTACACAGAGGAAAAACGTAAGATAAAAACCTTAGAACAGATAGGTATCGGGGGGCGAAGGGATGGAATGAAAAACCCTAGAAAAATAGATCGAAAACCAGCAGTGAGGGTTCTTACGAGCGAAATTAGAATACCCCACTGGAGCATCAAACATAGAAATCAGTAAGAAACCTTAATCGCATCGCAATCGCAATTCCGAGTGAATCGACGGCTTGATACGCTGCCTCAGTTCGCTGCCTGGAGAAGGTAAACTCATTTCCCTTTCGAATCTCATTCCCTTTATGCTGATTTGTGTGCTCTGTTATATGTGTACTGGTCACGATTGTTAGTGTCATTATATGGGTTTAAATCAGTTTTATTTGCCTCGATTCATATTTGGATTGATCACATGATAATCTGGGATTGATATACTTGTCTGGGAATACTTAAGTTAAATGCTTAATGTGTGCTTGTCTTGCTATTGAATGTTAAACTACATCATGTCTGTAAATCTTAAACTGGCCAATAAACAAATATGCTTGTCTAAGTGTTTAAATGTCACAATGTCAGCATGAGAGGTCCTTATAGCTATTTGGAATCTTGTCATTAAGTCACTAAATGATGTCGACATTAGCATACTGAATTATGTCGACCAATCTATGTCATGTCGTATTATATCCCCCTGTTTGTATTTTTGCCTTCGGTTTGTAACTATATCCACGTAGTGAGCAAATTAAGGATGTAATCCGACCCTTGAAGATATTAAACGAATAAAATTGGCCTCGTAAATGACCTGAACATGTTTACTAATTGCAGTGAAGCATGATAATGCATTGCCCCTCATCCTTAGGCATATATGGTTAAAATGTTGTTTATCTTAAAATATGTGTGCTATGCTTCCATTCCTCTTTCGATTTTGCCCATGTTCCCGTACTGCTAGGGTCATGCACCTGCTCCTGTTTTAATCTGACCCATGTGTATTTGTTAGCTCTAAACACATGATGTACTCTAATACACTCGGTCAAGTGTTGTTATACATTCAATGTAGCCTGACTAGAAAGATGTGTGTTTAGCCCAATCAATATAGCTTTGCAACCCCTTTGAAATAGGATCTTAAATAGTTATTGCTTCATCTCAATATCTTGGTACATGCTTTCCTAAACTAGTTGTCCATCTAATACTTGCGGTCTATATACAAATACGATTATATCATTCAAATGGACATGCGTATGCGAGGAGTTTTCAGGATTAAGTTATTATGTCTTAAGGATTGTCTGAAGTGTGAAAGTTTAGTTTGGGTTTATTTTGGTGCGTTTCAAAGTACTAATATTCCCTGTAGGTAGAGAATCATGTATGCTTCACGTCATCTATAGGCTTAGCAGGTTGTCAACTTGTTATTTTCTAAAAAGTCAAAGGCTGGAGATGTTGATGTGTACTGTTGTCTGTTACTATCCGTACGACTCCTACTAAATGTCTCATATCTCCTCCCTGTTTAGCTCCTTTATTTGCATACCTAGATCTGTTCCCTTATCTGGAATGCCTCGTTTCTGGGCCTGATTCCCCTGTTTGTATTGGCCTATTATTGGGTCACCAAGGCCCATCATCTAGGTCGAGTAATGCTTTATATGTGTTTCTTTCTTACTTCAAACTTGCCAATTCAGTCTAGACTAGTATAACTGCACGAGACATGAATATATGTGCATATTTCTTTATTTATATTTTTGATAAATTTGAACATGTACTAATCCTTATCTTCTTCTTTATTTACATGAAATGTATCAGAGCAAAAATGAAGAGTCTCATGGCGAGACTCAGCATGAATTACTTCAAATGAGACCCGCATCCACATTCATCCGCATACCTGCTTCAGAAATTCCTAAACAAAATAGGACAAGATGACATCGTCATCCATCTCAACTCCACTTACTCTTTAAATCTCATTGCATCATTTTATGCCTTTATTTGTTTATTGCAATTTTATTATCTAACCTTGTAATCAATAGGAGAGCTAGTTCAATTAGTCCTTGAACATAAAAGGTGGGAATGTGATTTAGAATTAAATGCACTTCTAATTATTTACCTTAGGCTTGTCATTCATATCTAATCTTTTGCCTAATCATTAAAATCGCATATCCAAACATGAAACTAACACATCACTTATTTGATTTCGCAGATAAATGCATATCCTTAGCCAAATCAATCGAATTTGCGCATATTCATTCTATAAACAATATAAATGCATACTTTCAACATTATATATTTTACAATGCACTTATCCAAAATTAGCTTTATATGTATTTTTATAAGGCAAGTACATATATTTAGTCCATAAATCAACTTTGCGTCACTTACATGATAAATAATATAAACGCACACTTTAAAACTTTACATATTTTATAGCATTAGTCTTACTATCTTTTTCTTTTTATAAAATACTTTGAAGCATCTCTTATAAAACACGCATTTTCTCTAACATGATAATCAACCTAGGTTTGGCAGGACAACCGCAAGTTAACGGATCTTAGAGGGTGCCTAATCCCTTCCCTCTAGATTAATAAAGAACCCTTACCCAGAATCTCACACTAGTTTTGGAGACAAAAAAATGGAGTTAATGTTGACCTTAACATAGTTAACATTTAGGTGTCCTAATTCACCCAAACTAATTAGGTGGCGACTCCGCGAACCCTTTTAGCACTTTTTAGCATTTTTAGCACCTTTTACTTTTAAACTTTAGCATTTAGCACCCTTTTAAGCCCTTTAGCACCCCTTTTAGCATTTATTCTATTTTTCTAACCTTTTTTATTAAGCAGGGGTTCGCTAAAAAATAAATGTTGCGGCCGAAAAAGGGCGTAACATATAAGTGTAAAATATAACCATGTGACGCGCCCGTGGAATCCTACCTCACTGTTGGCGTACACACATACAATACATATATATATATATATATATCCCTACGTGGAATCCCCATCACCGATACCGTAGTAAGTGTAAAATATAACTATGTGACGCGCAGTGGCATCCTACCTCACTGTCGGCGTACACACATATACAATATATATATATATATATATATATATATATATCGCATGCCCGTGGAATCCCTCATCTCGGGTACATGACTTCATGGAGAGCTAATTCATTGGGTAATAATCGTATATAACATGGTCGCATGCCCGGGAATCCTTCATCGTATAAGCATGGCCATGGGGTAATAAAACAAATCCGGGAATCTAACCCGCCTCCTGGTCGCATGCCCCGGAATCCCTCATCGTATAAGCATGTCCAAGGAGTAATAAAACAATCCGAATCTAACGCGTCACCGGTCGCATGCCTCGGAATCACACATCGTATAAGCATGTCCAAGGATCAATCACAATGGAAGCATACCCGTGGAAGCCTCGTCACTGTCAGTACGTCCAAGTAAATTCACAACAAGACAGTCGGCCCTCCAACTGAGAGTCACGGCAGCGTAAACATATAATACTTGCACTCAAGGCTATCACAAGCAAGCATAGGCAAGTTCATAAAATCTTTAGACTTTTATTTTATATACTCAAGGCACTTTTCGTTTCTCATAAAAATCCGGGAATTTAACCCAAAGTACTACGTACTTCCATTCTTTTCAAAAGACTCATTTTCTTATAAAACCCCAAGATACTAACACCCGTAGTATCAAGGCATGTCTATTTTTCAAATTAAGTTACTAGACCTTTAGAAATTCATTTCAAGACTTTGAAATCAAGTAACTTCCAATTTCTCAACCTAGGCAACTCATGCCTATTAATCAAAATAGACAACTCTCTTAACCTTCCATAAAGCCGTTATAACTAACTTCCCATAAAGCCGTTATAACTCTTTATGGTTTAGACAAATTCATTCTTTTTATAACCAAGAGACTTATATTTTCAAACCAAGTTGCATAATTTTCAAAATATTTCAAGTCTCTTATCTTTTAGAAATCAAGTTTCTTACTTTAGAAATCAAGTCTTCTTATCTTTAGAATGTCAAAAAATCAATACTTTCCAAATCAAGTATTCTATACTTTTAAATCAAGCCATTTCTTCCTTTAAGAACCAAGTCCCATAACTTGAAAAATAAAGTCTCTTAACCTTTTAAGAATTTAAGGTTCATAGTCTTAAAACTTCATAACGTAAACTCTTTAAATTAAGTAACATATACTTTTGTGAGTTGTGAATAGGTTATACTTGTTTATTATGATCTTATTAAAGCAGTCATGATCTAGAAAATGTAATACAATTTTGTCTTATCTTAGCTTCTATGCAGATGGAGGATTCTACTCATTTTAATTTAATTGATTGTCGATACATTTTATTTTATTAACGCTGCAATGGCTTGTTCGATACTTATTCTCATTCATGCAGTAAATTAGCAAAGTCAACTCGACTCCAAATACTTCCTAACGACTCTTACCAACATCCCCCATAAGACTTGGTAAGAACTTAGGATAACTTAGACGTAACTTTTACATAGAGTAAATCAACATACATACCTCTTAAATTCTAAGAGTAGAAGGAAACATGAAATAATACCACATGTATATTCCATACATAGAATCATGCCAAAAGAAGGAAGAGGTTCACATACCTCGCGACGATTATCGACAAGTAGCAAAATGCTCCAAAGTACTTCAACCTTGAGCTATTCCATCCTTTAAGTAGAATACGCTACTCGTAGTACTTCAACATATATTAATCATAACATGTCTATCAACTCCTCACTTTTTAACGTAGAATCATACTAAGTGTAAGTTCTCTTATTCTACGGAAAATTGGGCAGCACTTCCTTTGTTTCTACGTACTTTTCCACCCTTTTCAAGGCCAGAAAATCAATAACCAAACGCCACATTTAAGGCCCAACAATTCATCAATACAAAGGGGATTACACGCCTAATAGGACGTGTAAAATTCTACCCTACAATCAATATAAAAATGTCCAATAATTCCAAGCCATATTCGGCTACAATGTCACAACAATTATCAATTTCCTTTCAATTCCTTCTTCAATCCAAGTTGTTATTCCAACATGTTACATACATAACAATTACAACAACTATAAATCCTTTCTTCCTTAACATGCGACGATTGTAACTACCGTCCAAATTGATTACAACATTAATGGCTAACTTGTCCATTTTCGGTTTTTAACATGTCGACATGATCCAAATCTTTTCAAACTTCAATCTATATATATCACATGCTCATATCAACTACTATAACATGTAATCTTTAATCACAAGAAGAAGATGAAGATTTTTCCTCAATAAGCCCTAATAAAGTCCAAGCGTAAAAGTCGATCCTTAGCAACTTTTAGCTCCTCTTCTTATGTTATAATCCGCTCCAACCACTCCTTAGAAGCTCATGAACAACCCCTCTTCAAGTTCCATCTTCAAAGTTGAAGAACACCCTAGGTTTTCGCCTTGCGACTAACGTAAAAACGTCGTTTTTCCGGGATCTTTCTATTGAGATATCCTTACAATACCCCTAGGAACCTTGGGTTAAAGTCTTGTGAATTGTAGACAACAAACGAAAATTATTGTTCTTCAAAGGCCCCTAAACCCGAGAGCTTCACAAGCATGTACAAGAGTTCTCTAAAAAATTTCTAAGTGTTGGAAGACTTGTATTTCTACTAGTGTGCTTATATAACACTATGGAGGGTCAAGATTACAACACATGTTGGGTTTGGATGAAGAGATTTAAATATCAAGCCAAGTGGGCTCTTGACTTAGTCAATTATCTCAAGCTCTGAGCTTGCAAGACTTGGTCATCTATACTTTGGTCAAAAGACCATTTTGCCCTTGGAATATTCGAACAATCCTAAGTAGGGGGTGACAAATGTCGCCCTCCCATTCATCCATAGAATTTCGTAACCCTCGTGGGCCCCACAAAAAGTAAAATTTCTCGGGTGGGCCCTACGTGACCAAATCCGTAAAATACATTTCCACAATAATAATAAATTATATACTCCTCAAATAATGCATTTTGAGAATCTAATTCTCATCAACGAACATTTTTCCTTTCCGACGTTCGGAAGATTTTCATTCGGAAAAACAATTCTTTCTTTCGTACCAATTTTCAAGTCTTGTGTTCTCGCGTCTATTCTCTTATTCATATCCTGGAATTACGGGGTGTAACAAGTTAACTCTCATTTTTATAAGTAAAGTGGTACAGTGATACAGTGATACAGTAGTACAGTGGTACAGTGATACCAGGTACAGTTGACTTTTATTTTATATGGCACGGTTGGATCTGGTATTTGATTTTCATACTTGTCCCTGTCATCTTTTGGCTAGTTATGATCTTATTTACTGTACTTTATATTTTCATACTTTGTACCTTGTTGTACTAACCCCCTTCGGGGGGCTGCGTTCATGCCCGCAGGTATAGGTACTCAGTTTGGTGATCCGCGAGCTTAGGATCTTCGCTCAGCTTTTGGGATAGCTCCATTGTTTCGGAGCTTGTCATTCTGGTACAGATCTGCCATTACAGGCTTATGTATATTCAGGGGTACGTCGGGGCCTTGTCCCGTCATAGTTCATTGTCTTACTCTTAGAAGTTTGTAGTCATGTGTGGGTTGGACTTGTACGGTTGTAGCTCATTTGTCTATGTTGTATATAATGGCAGCCTTGCCGGCTCTCTTATGATGTTATATGACCGCTCAGGGGACATGATCCCTTTGTTATGAGATTAAGAGTTTTCATTAGCTTTCGCTGGTCATATGTGAAGTGTGGGTAGAAGGGTGCCCAGCTAGGGCACCAGTCGCGGCCCATCAGTTCGGGTCGTGACAGTTCAGTTGGAGATTCAAATGTGTATAGCTTTTCAATTAAGTTAAGGATATGACTGCCTAGTATGTAATATTGGTTTTTGGGTATTAAAGTTTGGGTCTTGGTGAAGTGGGTCTGGGGTTGATATTTGTGGTCTTGCTTTATTAAAGGTTATGTATTTTTTGTTGTGTAAGTCTTGTATTAACGAATAACATCTTCATGGATAGAATTTGATTATCACAGGGCGCGAAGGAAAGGCAAGACTATCAGAGACTTGATTTTTGGTACACATGATCGAAATAGAGGTAGATTACGGTTTAGTTTTCGAGACTTCGATAGAAGAGCGTAGTTAGTTATAAATTTGAGGGGTATTGGGCGTGTTTGTTGTACCTTATTATATCATGATTCTTCCCTTATATATGTTATATGTAATCATACACTCATGGTTTTGATAATATTGATATTGGAGTGGTATGATTATGTTGTGGGTCCAAGGTACCGGGAAATGTAAGAACACTGTAGAGATTCTGACAACCCTAAGATGATATTGATACACGGGGATTGGAGTTACATGACTACAACATGATATTATTACAGCCAAGGGCTGGGCTCCGTGATATTACTAGTTATTCTGAAGCAGATAGGTATATGGACTTCGCAGGTCCCCCATGGGTCACTTTTATATGACAAACCCTTATGAAATGTGTATACCAGTTGTTGGGAAGGTACCTAGCATATGCATTGCATTCATATGATACATGTATATGCCATTTCATTTATTATATGTGGTTGGACTTGTATTTGAAGTGATTGTTGATGACTTGACTAAATCCCAAACATGAAAGGTTTATACTTGCTTTTTGATACTTAAGCTATTCTAGAAATCTTTGAATTGGTTAAGTAAGTAAATATGGACTATTATTGAAATAAGGAAACATGTGAACTCTGTGAGTGTTTATGTGGACTTGGTGACACACATGGATCATTGGACTGTGTAGTATAGGATTACATGGTGTCAACTTGGTATTTATCTCTGATTATGTACCTTCCGTCGTTATCGGCCTATGATGTCTACAGGGGTATGTTGTGTACTCATGCAATACTTGTTGTATATTTCCTTGATCCAAATACAGACCCGACGACTATTTAGAGACCATGTGGCTGAGTTCGAGCGGTTGATCCCCAGCTATCAGGGTGAAGGTGCCTTCTTCATCATGCCCTGAATTGCTTATCTCCTTTACTATCTTTATATTTGACCTAGAGACATGTCTTCAGACTTTAGCATTATGTATTCAGTTTGGCACTCGATGCCATTGATTTTTAGACTTATATTATTGTATTAGAACTTTTGTACTCATAGACTTGGGGTTATTTAGATGTAGCAGACTTATCATTTTCTTCCGTACTATTTTATCAGACTGCTTTTGTAGTATTATTTCTTCCATGTTTACTTATATCTTATCATGTTTAATGATTTGGGAGTGGTTCTCCTTCGTGGTGGAAATATGTAGGTGCCATTATGACTCCTAAAAATGGATCATGACAATTTGACAATACAGGTACGGAATTACAGGATGACGGATCTGCTCGCTAAGATTTTGGTATTTGCTGCTTGGTGAGCCCCAATTTACTTCGGGTCGCTATCTATTTTTTAGTCATCTATTTATATTAGATAGTCAAATATGTTGGGGGCCTTGTCTTGGTAAACACTCGGTATTTTAGAATTCATTAGGGGCTTCATAAACTAGAGTTGCAGTTAGTGAGTGTTTAATAGGCTTTTATGTTAGTCATGTTAGCTATGTTTCTATATTAAGCGACGTTGCTTTTTTATCCTTTTTAGACCCCACGTTGTGAGATTTCACTGGATATGTTGTTATTCCGCATTTATGAATATACAGTTATACATTTCGGTGCTCATCATGATTATATATTATATTCTACATCAGTATGTGTGCCATGTTGATTCAGCCAACTGATTGGTTCACTCGATCACAAACAGTCAAGCATTGAGTATCTTGTTACACCCAGACCATGGTTCGAGGCATGACAAAGCTTGATATCATAGCAATACGTTCAAGTATCCCAGGGAGTCTATGAAGTTGTGATGAGTGGAGTTTTCTTTGTGTGTGTGCACGCCATTTATGTAAATATTTAAGTACTAAGACATTTAGGGTTGTCTCACTTCTTTCTACTCTAGATCGTTCCATGAAGCTTAGATCAATAACATTTTCTTCCTAACGAATTTCATATGTATCGAATATGCATGAGACTAGCAGTGATTTGAAGGTCGAAGTGAGGGTGATTACCCATTGGGGTATAATTGTGAATTGTCTGATAGTAACGAATGAGACTTGATATAATATTGAAAGTGGAATAAAGTGCATGTCGCTCGAGAAGGGGCATTTGTATTATGAAACTGAAAGTCGAATAGTAATGACACACTTATGAAGGGGAATGTGATGACTTCATTAAATATGGTTGGATGAGGTTTGAGGAAAAGAGGAGAGATGAGAAACTACGTAGAGAGAAAGACTGAAATCATCAAAAGAGTTACGTCTGCATGAAACCTTAATCATAAATGATCTAAGGGAGGTAGAGGCAGATAATTTTTCAACAGAAGGTCATCAAGACTCGTTCCATCTACAGTTAGTGCACCAGCCTCGAGGTCAAGATATGATCATAAAGGTTAGTTCATCCACTGATAGAATTGTAGAGCACCATACTCTTAGTCACATGCCAGTGTGGGCCACAGACATTTTCAGAATCCTATTTGCAACAAATGTGGTAAGAGTGTCATTCGGGTATAGATGTATGTTTAAGGTGTGTCCATCAGGGTCACTATTTAAGGGACTGCCCATCCGCGAGACAAGCTAACAGATGTAACATGGCTCAGTCTAAAAATTCAACAGCTCCCCATAATTCACAAGCCCAATCCAGGCATAATGCAGCTAAGTCTGCTAATACATACCTATGTTTGAATTACTTGTATGCTTTAGCAGGTCGTCAAGACTTATAGTCATACCCATATGTCGCAATAACTATGATGATTATAGACATAATGTAAGATGTCATGGGGCAACAAGTTATGATTTTAGCCACAACGGGAAAAATTGATTACCATGGTTTTGAATAGAGAGGTGCCTAAGGGTAAATTACCTATGATTCTTAAATGTTATGATTTTTAGAGGAAGTATATTTTTCGTACACTCCAGGCACATGAATAAAAAGATATGTTATATGACATAAGAACCATGAGCAGGCTATGTTGCATTTATGGGAATAGTTTTAGTTTGTTTATGTTTAGTCAGATCAGAACTAGAGAGTACGATGTTAGTAAGTTACTAGGAGAAGGAAGTATTATTAAGAGATAAGATGTGATAGTTCTCTCTTTGGTTATGTGATAAAGTGTTTACCTCAGATGTATATAGCCGATATAATTTTGAAGTGTATAGAATGTTTGGGGTTAGGTATTCTAATTGTTTTGTTTAAGACAAAGGAAATTGCCCTAAGAGTGATACATGTCTATAGTTCAATAAATGATAGCATACAGCCGCATAATATGGTCGGATAACGGAGAAAGTTAGAAATAACCTTATGATTCAATTTAATTATTCAGAGCAGAATAAGAGAATATGATGCTAGCAGTTGTTCAGTAGAAGAATAATATGTAAGTTTTGAATGATACAGTATATTAGCAATTTCAACAGTGCTAGTAGAGGTTTGATTTGATATCTGATCGGTGTATTTTATATACACCTTTTGAGTCATTTTTAGTTAGTATTTTACTCATTTCATTTATGTTTAGTACAGTATTAGGGTCGTTTTCCTTTCTTTTGTGTCACAGCGGTCAAAAATGGAGAAATGGCGAAAAGGAGATGAAATGAGCATAAATGAGATGGAATTGCACACTAAAGGCCAAGAAATGAAGTCTAAGAAGTTTCGGAAATTATAGAGGAGATCAGACGAAGTCCGGACGAAAAAAGGGCAACGAGACGAAATCCGCCAGAACGTCACGTCGGGCCATGGCGCGGCAGCAGCAGCGACTCCCAATGTCTTTGCAAGTCCGAAAGTGGCGAGTTTTTCAGCCGCGCGCTGGGCCACAGGTCGCGGCCGACGCGGGATTTATGAAGTTCTGGGCCGAATTTGACATATTTTCAGAGTCCTAAAGGGATAACTTTTCCTACCTAAAGGGATAACTTTTCCTACCTTAAAACCCTTACCTAAAAGGATTCTAATAACTTTTCCTACCTACATAATCCTTAACCCTTCACCTAAAGGATTTTTGGTCTATAAATAGTCTCTACATCATTAGAAGAAATTCATTCTCCATTCCACCATTCACCATTCTACATCCATCCATCCACCAATCCATCTTGTAAATATTCCACAACACAACCCTTGGATGCTAGAAGGCTTGGAGACTCGTTCTTGAGTATTTTCTTTTTCTTTATTTTTGCTTTATTTATTTCAGTTCATGTATGGAGATTGTATTAGTTCTTAGCGTGACAATGGCTAGGAGATAATTAATTTATTAGGGATTTCCTTGTGATTCACTTGAAACTCTATTCATGAATTAATATATTAGCTGATTTCTTCTTCACTTATTTAAGATTTACCCAATAATTGTTTTGAATGCTTGTTAATTACTTGATCATTAATTATCATTACTTATATGATTTCTAATCAAACTTCGAAAGGAGGAGGTTGTGACTATGCTGTAAGTTGGGTAGACATAGGTCGGATTGGGGATGAAAATACCTCAATTACTTGTGTAGCGTTAATAGGGGTTTAAATACCTAAATTCACGCGAGTTGCGTGACGATTAATGTGGTTTTGTTCTTAATCCTCCTATAGAGTCATCCTTATCACCGAAAGGTAGAAAGGAGCGACTGGGGTTGAGTGTTTATATAGCCTTAACGGGAGTATAAAACGGATTAGTAAACCTGCTATCTTAACGTAGAAGAAGAAGTCAATCTAATTGTATTAAGAATTGGATAGAGTGGATAGTTGATGATCTTGGAAGCCCTAATTATCCATCATAACTGATTTAATTCAAATTATTTTTATAATTAGTTTATTTCCTGCATTATTAGTTAGAATTCCAATTCAATTACGTTAACCAAATAGATACCATAGGATAGATAATCGGTACTTGAAAACCAATCCTTGAGGACAATATTCAGTCTTACCTAGACTATATTACTTGACTCGACAACGTGCACTTGCGTTAAAGTGTGTGCATTAAATCGCGCATCAATATCCTTAGTCAGATGAATACTAGCGAGTGAGTGACAGTTTGTATACACCCGAAAGCATATTTGAACTCAATGGATTAAGTTAAATTCGAAGTATAGTGATTAGTGGAAGAAGAAATCAGCTAAGTGATAAGAGAGCAAACTACAATAGAATAACCTTTAAGAGTTATTAGAAAAGGGTTTCTCTAAGATTGACGGTGTAAGTAAAGATAGGTCGTTAAGATTTTGTATGACAATTATGTCATACCCCAAACCATGTCCTCCGTATACCATGACACTCGACGTCTGACTGCATATGATCGAACAAATCACATGCCTTGGTGAATCAACATGGGCATCAAAATTATGAAATAATAATTTAAAACATGTAAAATTGGATATTTTAATTGTAGTCTGTAACTATAATTGCAGAAATAATATGAAAAGGTAATAAGTCTGAATAACTGATATGACATGCTAGACTAGTCTATGAAACCTCTGAACATGAGTCTGAAAACTAGTTGTTTACCGGGATAAGGCTCTCGGCATACCTCTATTGCATGACATGAATATAAATAAAATAACACTCCGAATGAAATGGAGATCACCGATAGCTTATACGATAAAATCCTAGCGAGCAGGTTCATTACCCTAAAACTCCGTACCTGCACCTGAAGTGTAGATCCCGGTAAAAAGGGACATAAGTACATTTGAATTATACTTTTATGTAAAGCAACTAATGAAATAATAGTAAGTGAGGTGCTCGGGTAATGGGCATCCTAATCAATAACATGAATACATGAAGTAATATGAAACTGTAAATGTAGATTGTAACTGAAGTTGTAAATTGTAAAATGTAACTTAATAATGTAAACTGTAATATGAAACTGAAACCTGGATATGATCATGATCTTCTTGATCAAGTTGTAACATGAATAAAATATGTTTAAGTGTGAAAACCTTAGTATAATCGACAACATAAAATCACCACATAATTCTGTGGAGTCTGGTACTTAGCCCGACTAGCGGAGCAATCCCATACCTTGCTCGGATATGAGACATTAACATGACATGAAAGGATCCATTAATAGTCTGAAGGTATCATCCTAATTTGTGTGGAGCGATCCTTACCCTATATTGGCTTACATAATTTCAAGTTATCTGAACCTTCTCAGTAAACCTATGCCACTCCTAAAAATATGAACATAAATATAAGTGACATATGCGCCCATAGTTTACAAAACATGATTCATAATATAATTTATGAAAGCTCATAAATTTCATAAATATGATTTAAAAATAATTTTACATGAAAATCGGAATATATATATATAAAAATATGAACATAAATATAAGTGACATATGCGCCCATAGTTTACAAAACATGATTCATAATATAATTTATGAAAGCTCATAAATTTCATAAATATGATTTAAAAATAATTTTACATGAAAATCGGAATATATATATATATATATATATATATATATATATATATATATATATAATTTATGAAAGCTCATAAATTTCATAAATATGATTTAAAAATAATTTTACATGAAAATCGGAATATATATATATATATAAAAATATGAACATAAATATAAGTGACATATGCGCCCATAGTTTACAAAACATGATTCATAATATAATTTATGAAAGCTCATAAATTTCATAAATATGATTTAAAAATAATTTTACATGAAAATCGGAATATATATATATATATATATATATATATATATGTATGTATATATATATATATATGTATATAATTCATGAGACATGTAAAAATCCCTGGAGTGGAACAATCTGAGTTCCTAGCTGATATTTGAGAGCTCATAGAAAATATAATCACGAGCATACATAGATAATGGACATGTTCATGACAATTGTAATTATATATATGAACACAATTAACGAATTGATAATATAGACATGACATACAATAATGCATGTAGTTAGGATTATCATGAAATTAGAATTTAAGAAAATACTAAGCTTGTAGAATTTCGTGTTCCATGAATAAACGTGGCGTGGAAGAGAAAAATAACATTCCTACATGTGGATAGAATCCCTACATACCTCAATTTCGGTCTTTAAGCATACTACAACATTTTTCGCCCCTTTCAACTTTAATCAATAAGTCTGGAAATCAACAAATTCTTCTACTACATACGTGTATCACAAACCTTCTCTTCTTCCTTACCTTAAATCTCATTAAAACATTCCAAATGTACACTCTGCGCTTCAAAGAAGCACTTCACATCTAATTGGAAGATTGCACAATTAATAATTACAAGTTTTCACCAATTTTGTGCTACTATTAATAGCTTAAAGGGCACTTATACGGACCTCCAAATCAACTATCCACCATTTCGATTTAAGACCTATATGTTATGAATACTCAGGTGAAATTTGGGCTCAATCCAATGGTTATATTATCAGAAAACACCAATTGAATATAACTAATTGAAGTGAAAGTCTACAGAAAAATATTAGGGTTTTCTCTAACTCTTCATGACTCTTGATTTTATAAGGTGTCAGGGTGGATGGATTTATTCTAGTGTTAGAAGTGATGTAATCTTGTAGAATTCAAAGGTTCTTTATTGAAAGATTTACCTTAGAGGAAACCTGAGGAAACTAGATCGCCAAACCAAACACTTGAAGGTTTCTTGATTAAAAGAATAATTTTCTTGCGGTATATAGAGTATAAATAGTATCTTAGGGTTTAGAATAGTGTTACAGACATTTTTACTTCATAAAACATAAAATAAGGAGTCCCAATTCGAGTAGGAAAAAGCTTAAAATGTAACCCAAAATCTGAATATTTTGCTCCGGGCAACATTAGTAATACAGGCATACCTCTTAGTACAAAGCTCTGTTTGGGCTGGACCATATATCGTTTAAAAGTTATTTCAAAGGGATAAAACTTTAATGGGGAAATATTTCCCAAATTACTTATATATTTATCTGTACACTCGTTGTAAGTGGGGCCTGCTGCAACTCACTTGCAAATATGCTATGTAGAGTAGTTTCCGACTCTATTTTTTCCTAAAACTCTTCTTATTCTTTGATTAGTTTTCAAAACTCTTCCTACACTCATCATCTTGGTTCTATCATTTTCCCATCGTACGACTCAAACCATATTCCGAAGTTACGAGTTGTTACAAATTATGAATAGACTAGTTCCCTATTTATATAAATAACTTAGTTTTCTAGAAAGGAGGACTGCTTAGAATTTAGTCTAATGATGAGTCCTCAGTAATGTAAAGTATGAAAGATTGCAAAAGATAAAGGGAAGACAACTTGATTTCAACAAAAGAGAAGAATTTGCAAGTATAAGACCTTAGATTTTGGTCTAAGGGGGAGATGTTTAGATCGTTAGTAAGTCTAGTTGGAATTTAAAACCCAAAGAGTTAACATGAGATATAAAGAACCTAAGTTCAATAATGAGGCAAAATGAGATAGACTTCATAAGGAATGTGCCTCGTAGGTACAAAAAATGCAAGTGAGTATAATGATCATCGATCGACTTGTGTCAATCTCAGTTATTATCGATTAGGATATCACAGAAAAGTTATGAGATCATGCCAAGTCAAGTGTTATGAGGATGGTATCATTGCACGAGACTCCAATCTTCTGGTTTCTATTTAACGACTTAACACATATTAATATTATAAATATTATTAAAAAGTACCTCAGAAAGATATCAAGTATGGGAAGTTTAGCTCCGGTTGAGGAAGACAGGAGAATTATGTTAAGAGAAGTTCATCGTTTTGCAAATCTAGGAGTTCGACTTTTGGGCTCTAAAGATGGTGGAGTTTTGTTCAGAACAGGGCTGAATCCTCCTTAGTAGCCAAAGCGAAGGAGAAGTAATATAATGATCCCTACTTATTGCAGCTGAAAGAGGGTATTCACAAGCATAAGATGACGGCTTTTTAACAAGGGGAGATGATGGTACTTTGAGGTCCTGAGGTTGGTTATGTGTTCGAGATTTGGATGTACTTAGAGAGAGGATCATGTCAGAAGCCCACAATTCCAGGTATTCTATACACCCAGGTTCCAACAAGATGTATCATAACCTCAAAGAGATTTATTGGTAGAACGACGTGAAAAAGAATGCTGCAGATTTTGTGGCCAAGTGTTTGAATTGTCAGCAAGTGAAAGACGAATACCAAAGTTGGCTCAGAACATAGATATTCTTGTTTAGAAATAGAAGATGATAATCATGGACTTCATAACAGATATACCTCACTCATTTCAGAAGCATGACTCGATTTAGGTGATTGTAGACCAACTTACCAAGTCAACACACGTTCTACATGTGAAAACCACCGATTAAGTAGAAGATTATGTCAAGTTATATATTTACAAAGTTGTGAAATTGCATGGGACTCCAATGTCCATCATTTAATATTGTGGTGCTTAGTTGACAGGAAATTTTAGAGATATTTTCATAAAGGACTAGGCACAAGGGTAAACCTCAGTACAACTTTTCATTCTCTTACAAACAGTCAGGCAGAGCGCACTATTCAAACACTTGAGGATATGTTGAGGGCATGTGTCCAGGATTTCAAAGGTAATTGAGATGATCACTTGCCTCTCATTGAATTTGCATATTATAACAGTTATCATGTAAGTACAAGATGGCACTGTATGAGGCTCTATATGGGCGAAGATATATGTGGGTAATTGGTTGGTTCGAAGTTGACGAAAAGAGTTGTTAGGACCAGACTTGGTCCACCAAGCTATGGAAAAAGTCAAATTAATCTAGGAGTGATTGAAAATGGCTTAAAGTCACTAAAAGACATTTATACATGTAGCATAGAGACGTAAAATTTCAAGTAGATGATTGGGTGTTCTTGAAGATCTCGCCTATGAAAGGCGTTATGAGATTTGGAAAAAAATGAAAGCTCAGTCCCTGTTATATTAGGGCATAGAGGATCCTACGAAGGATCGAGCAAGTAGTTTATGAGTTAAATTTGCTACAAGAGTTGAATGTTGTACATCCACTATTTCATGTGTCTATGCTAAAAATGCTCATGGGGGACCCATCTTTTGTTATCCCTACAGAGATCACAGGGGTTAAGGATAACATGTATTACGAAGAGATTCATTTGGCTATTCTTGATCAACAAGTTCGCAAGTTGAGAACTAAGAAAAATGTTTAAGTGAAGGTGCTATAGAGAAATCAGAAAGTTGAAGAGGCAACATGGGTAGCCGAAGAGGACATGAAGTCCAATTATCCGCATCTTTTTGAAGAGCATGCATAGAATATTGATGGTAACTCACCTTTACACTTAGATCTCATTCTATAATCTCAATTTTCCCAGTATTCAATTAGTTCAATAATAATTCAGTTTAGTATTTATTTAGCCAGTTCAGTAGTTATTCAGTTCAGTATCTATTTCGCTCAACATTCATTAATTTTAGTATTCATGTGTTCACATCAGTTATGTGTCCATATGTTTCCATCAATCACGTTTATGAGCCAGAGTTACGACCAGCACAATCATTCGAGGACGAATGATCCCAAGAGAGAGATAACATAACACTATATAAATTCATGTTTGGTGTGAATGTGTTAAATAAGGGTTAACATCACATTTTAACCATATAAAGTCCCATCAGGATAAATTCGGGTGAAAATAGTTGTTTTGGAATCAAGACGAATAGTGAGATGCATAAGATTCGACATAATTGATTAAGTTTATGGTAGGCCTTCCATCTAGTCTATTTATGTATAATCCATTGGTAATTTGAGAAAACATAAAACATGAAAGTTCTAGCCCTATCAAATACTTCCAATCCATATAACATGGAGGCTAAACAGATCTTTGTACAAAAGGTTATGCCCATTAGTGCACGACACCCTCACGTCGCACATGTGGCACATGTCAGTACCCTTCTTGAACTATTTATGCCTTGTGTGGCACCCATGCAATACATGGGTGGTGCATGAGTTAGGACTCTTCAGACTTCATGTTTGTTTAAGTATTTAATGTCAAGTTTTATTTCCCCAACTTCCGTAAACACGAAAAATGACCTAGAATGAGATAGAACTCGTCCTGAGGCTCAAGAACACTTCAAGGTAAGTTCTAATGATGATTCAAAGTTGGTTTCAATTCTCCAACACCTTATTAACATGATTAAACTCTTTAAATCCATAGATAATCAATTAATACTCATTTTGAATGAAAGACCCCTAGAATTCGAATTCAAGAGAATTAAATGTCAAAAAGGTGATACCATCATCTTTTAATTGAGTATATCTTTGTATTGATGATTATAGTCTATGATTTCATGGGATATGAGTTGATGGGATGATATTAAAGCATGAACAGTTGTAGGGTTGGGTGGTTGATTAAGAGTGTTGTTTATCTTATGGGTGATGAAGAATGATATTGATTGTAGCAATATGAGATTATAAAACCATCTAGAAGCAAGAGAATGAGTTGTTAGGTAGAGAAATACCATTGATGAGAGTTGTGGAGCTTCATACCCACCAAGTGTTTCATAAAATTCTTAGGTGACCAAATCATGAGTATTATTATTAGTATTGATTCCATTTGACCTATATTGCTATAGATTAAAGTCAAAAAGGGGTGACAAACATTTTACTACGCTTAAAGGCCGAAATTGAGGTATGTAAGGATAACTCTCTACGTGTGGGACTGTTAATAATTCTTCCATGCCTCGTTCTTTGCGAGTATTATGAATTGCCTCAGAAATAGAGTTAAGCTTTAGTTTCATAATATGTATTCTCTGAATAATATAGTTTCATAATTCATTCGTGATTATCACCTTGAATGTCGTGAACTCAAGACTTAATCAGTATAGACACGTGTTTGATATCTCATGGGTCTAAGTCATGAAAACTCAGTATGCTTATGAACAGTAAATGCTTTAAACTCCATAATCAGTTCATGAATACATGTCTCAACATAGTACCATTCAGTATCCCAGTGTTATGCATTACAATATGATTCTCAATTATATAATTTAAATTATTAAATGTTGAAAACCTATATGTAGGCCCGCGACCATAGTTTATGTATATGTATTCTTGGGCCTGAGACCACAAATGTGTGCTTATATTGGGCATGAGGCCACATCTTATTAACTCTGTTAAAACATATGATTTCACATTCAAAATAGAGAGTACTTATGACTATATTTCTCTTATTTAGTTCATCTATCAGTATGTTTCAGTCTTAGTATGTTATGTGTGTTCATTTGGGTTGCCCTTTTCCCCGAGCACCCCACAACTAATTGTTATTTCAATTGGTTTTATATACAAGTATAGTTTAAATTTACTTACATCTTTTTTTGCTCGAGGCCTGCATTTCACGGTGCAGGTACGGAATTACAGGTCGACGAATCTGCTCGCTAGGATTCTCGTATCAGCTACTTGGTGAGCCCCAGTTTCTTTTGGGGCATTATCTATTTTTTAATTATTCATTTATATTAGATATTCAGGTATGTCGGGGCTTTGTCTCTGTAAACAATCAATAGTTTAGTATTCATTAGAGGCTTCATGGACTAGAGTTGTAGTCAATCAATGTTTAACATGCTTTTATGTTAGCCATGTCGGCTACGTTTCTATACTTCAGACTTATTCCGCATTTATGATCATTTAATTAGAAATTTCAGTAGCTCATTATGTTCACATATTATATTCTACATCAGTATATGTGTCATGTTGATTCAGCCAACCGACTGGTTCGCTCGATCACAAGTAGTCAGACATCGTGTGTCGTATTATGCCCAGACCATGGTTCGGGGCGTGACAACATTGATATGTATTTACCTAACAAATTTTAATACATTGGTCTGTATTCACCTAAAAAATTTATATCCATTTGTTTGCATTGGTATTCATTGGTTCGTATTCACCTAATAAATTGGTATACATTAGTTTGTATTCATCTATAAATAGATATACATCTATTTACATTAGTATATTTATAATTTTACATTGGTATACATTCGCATGTATTCACCTAACAAAATAAGTAAAATAAGTGGAACAAAATAATTGGATCCCTAGTTTTACGGATATCTTTGTTTTTTATTTTTATTTTAGAGGATCTATAGTGTTTCCGCACTTTACTCCATCGTGAATCAAACACTGGACCTACTGGTCGTGAGTAGAGGTGTTTTACCAACTGATCAAGCCTCACTTATCAGTTTTAGGGATATCAACTCTAAATAAGGGGGAAAACATTTAAAGTACTTTAACAAATAATTTATCCAATTAAAAAGAGACAAAATGAATAACTGGATCCCTACCTTTAGAGAAATTCAGTAGTGAAGTAAGAAAAAAAAATTGAATCCCTAGTTATAAGGGCAAGTTTGATGGCAGGGCCCCAAGATAGTTTTTATGAGTTTGAGCTATAAGTTTTAAGTATATGATAGGAGGAACCCATTTAGGATTAAGGTTATATAAGTGTAGACAAGTTATTGGGGCATTAAAATAAACTCCAAGTTTAAAAATATACAGTTTAGTCAAATGATTTAACAATAAAAATAATAAAATAAAAACTATTATAAATCATTTTCTCCATTCGTCTCTTTCTATATCCCGCGTTTTTTTTCAATAGAAGCTCCCAAAGCAGCTCTTCTCTTTCGATCTTAACCCTAGTATAATATAGTTTTTCTTCTCATTTTCTCCTCTCGTTCCTTCTTTTTAAGTTGCCATTTTTGAGGTCTGACATTGTTAAACTCATTCAAGCTTTTGAAAATAAATTTCGAATTAGGTGGGTATTACTAGGTTTTACGACTTGGGAATTACTCTTTTTGGTTATAGTTTGGTCTGGTAAGCTTTAATTCATGATTTGTATGTTCTTATTCATGATATGTAAGCTATAATTTGTGTTCTTCTATATTTATAATTTATGGTAATCTGAGTCTAGTATGGACCAATTTAATTTTATTATGGAAGGTAAAAATATAGCAGCTAGTGATTTCAATAGTAATTGGATATTTATTAAAATAGCCTGAAAATGGAATTCCTCACAAAACATCCAACCTGTTGAATTGGATACTTATTACACCTATGATGATTTGTTGAGGTGCGTGATTTTATCTGGCAATATAGACCCTGTGTCAACAGAAGTGTCCATTAGCTACATAATTGAATCTCTTAAAAAGGGATTGCCTCCTACCTACATCACAAATGACCATCAAGTCCATCTATATCTTATGAATGTTGATAAGGATGGTTTCAAGCCTAGGTTATATGTAAGTTTGAAGGAGAGTATTGTTGAAAGTCCAAATTCATCAGCTATAGTGAATTCATCAGTTGTAGCAAATTCATCAGGGGCAGGGAATACTACTGAGTCATCCTCACCAATCATCGATGAAGACCATTGCCAACCTCCAATAGACAGTGACATCTATGAAGATCCTTGCGAACCTCTAATGGATAATGACTGTTCTGATAATGTTCATCGAGATGATTTAGAAAATTCTGCTTCTAACAACCATAGCTATGTTGATGGAACATGTGTTAAGAGTGGAAACACTTTCAAGGACAAGATTACACTAGTATAAGCACTATCATTAGCTACCTTGAAGACACACTTCAGTTTCTATGCATAGAAGAACAAATTAGACAAATATGTGGCTAGTACCAATGATTCTTGCAAGTGCAGAATGTGTGTCAATAAATACGTAACAAATTTTAGGTTCATTATTATTGTGTAGTGTAACATGCACACATGCGACATACAACACGTTGCCACTAAACATTTGAAGGCATCAGTTGTAATAATAGCGAGGCACATTATGAGTAAATTTGAAGAAGGCACAGGAATCAATCCCAAATAAATCCAAAATGAAGTACTTGAATGCTTTGGCTGTGAAATTAGCTATTGGAAGGCCTATCAAACAGGCGTAGTTACTAAGAAATTAGTAAGGCGGTCAATGACTGATGGGTATTCAAAATTGATTTTTTTACAGTTAGATGATACATAGTATAAACCCCATAAGCAAAACAAACTTATATCTTGATAAGGATGGGAGATTTGTTGATAGATAGAAGGGAGAATGCCGCTTTAGAAAAGATGAGCTCTACCACTACCAGTACCAGGATTTCCTTTTTTTTTAATTCTTTCAAAGACCACTCTTATATTACTTATTGGCTTTTGAAGAGTGAGTAAGGGGATTTAAGCACAGGAGAAAGGACATAACAATTGATGGCACACACTTAAAGTGCAAGTATGGAGATATTTAGTTGATTGTTGTGGCACAAGATGTGGAGAACCAAGATTTTCCAGTTGCCTGCTGTGTAGTTGACTAGGATTGTGATGCCTCTAGGAATTACTTTTTTCAATAGTTGCTTGAAATTGTGCCTAACAACTTAGATTTGTGCATAATATCTAATCGGCACCATAGCATCAACAAGTCAACACGAGAGATTTACACTAATGCTCAGCACAACATTTCCAAAAGACATCTTTGTTAAAGAATATGTTGGAGGTTCCACAATGGATCTTTCGAGAAATACTTTACAGAGCAGCAAAAACATATACTGCGGAGGCGTTCAATGATCACTTTAGTTAAATTCAGCGTGTTTAACCAGATGTAGTTTCTTGCCTTAGGGATGAAGTTGAGTTTGATAAATAGCGTAGGGTATTTTTCCTAAGGAACATATTTGATGTGTTGACGTCAAACATTGCCAAGTATTTCAACTCAATGTTTCTAATAGAGAGAGAGTTCCCATAACTGCCCTTTTCAACGCCATTAATATGTGATTTTTTACCAAATTCAATGTAAGGCATTCCTTATAAAAGAATATGCTCTTATTAAATAATTACATCATGCCTCGTGTTAAGAAAAAGATAAAAAAAAAGAATGGAAGCAAGCAAAAAGGTAGTTGTCATTGGGGTAAATGAAAAAGAGTACACCGCATGCGGACACGGTGACCATGCAACTGTCAACATGTCGACTATGTCATGGTATTATAGAGTTTAGACGTGTACAAAATTCCATACCCACATGCCATAGCAACTCTTAGTAATAGGTTCCCAGATACATTTGGAGACTCCGTCTATAATAGTATTTTGCATATTACTCAGCAGATGCATATTACAAAGCATATGAAGGTGATATTGTCCAAATTTCTCATGAAAGTAAGTGGATGATTCCTTCATATATGCAGGGCGAAAAAGTTCCCCTACTAAAATACGTTCTTAAACTGGGTCGAAAGAGTAATAAACATAAAAAAAGTTGCTTGGAGGGAGAAAGTAGTAATACCAAGAAACCAGTCAAGAGAAGAAATAAATACTCCCTATGCAGACAACCTGGATATAAGAAAACCACTTGTAATATGAATTTGTCACAAAATTTATCACAAGTTGAACATTGAATTTGTTGTTGGTCTATTGGTCTATTCCCATTTTGTTTTTTATGGTTGCAGTAAAATGTATATCTGTTTTTGGTCTATTGCCCTTTTATTTGTTATGACTGCAGTAAAATGTATATCTATTGTTGGTCTATTGGTCCATTGCCCTTTTATTTTTTATGTACATGCAGTAAATGTATAACTGGTGTTGGTCTATTGCCCTTTTATTTTTATATGCCTGCAGTAAATGTATAACCGTTGTTGATGTATTTATAACTGTTATTGGTCCATTTATAACTGATGTTGGTCTATGATAAAATAAGCTGATAATTGATTAAAAAAGGAAATCAATCAAAAGGAACCACAAATGACCCATTTTATAATTAAAAATGACAGAAAACATAGCAGTATCCTCTTCATCTTTTGATTCTCAATTTCAGTTCCATTTTTACTTGATCTCTCTCAGTATCATTTGATCTTTAAACCAATCCCTCAATGCTTCATCTTTCAAGAAGAGGCTTCTGACTTCTCCCAATGACTCTTCATCTTTTTGGAGCCTGTGCAGTAAATTAAATTACTCCTCCCCAATGAATGGGATATCATCATCAACCCATCTAAAATAACCACAATCATCATCTTCTTTCTGCACAAATTAAAATAAAAAATAGTAGTGTATCAAGTTAAAACAGATGTAAGCAAATTAAATACTAACATTTCCATTCGTAAATTCATAAAACTTTCTTCCAGGATTTTGTGGGGTCTTTGAAATTCTAATGGAAGCTAAATCACCACTCCTGCATATTTCCTTTTGTATGACATACATATTAGATGACAAATTTTGTGACATTTTAGTAATTAATGATTCAAACAATGACACTAATTGAGTAATGTAAATAACATGCTAGTGAAAGTATTTAGTTGTGATGATCATATTAAACAATTTGAAATTTGTTACACCCCGTAGTTCCAGAGTATGTATGTGAGGACATACGTGCCGAAAAAGTTATGAAGTCCAGATATCCGCATTTATTGAAAAACAAGTAGAAAATGTTGAAGGTAACTAACCTTTACATAAGTACTTCTTATCCAATTCAGTAATTCAGTTTAGTATTTAGTTCAATATTCAGTTCAATATCCATCTCAGTATTAATGTGTTCAGGGCAGTTCAGCCTTCTCATGTTTCTTTTAGTCACGTTTAAGGCCCAGTCTCATTTTTAATCATGACCTATCATTTGAGTATGAATGATCCCAAGAGGGAGATATTGTAACACCGCATACCTTCAAACTAAGCGTTGTTCATGATCCACGAGGGCAGGGAACCAAAATGGGGAGTTTGAGTTGGAAAACCAGGTTCAGCTCCGCATATGACATTTGACGGCCGGAGGTACGGACTGTCGATTATTCGACGACCCATCAAAGTGAACCGTTAATTTCACTTTTGAAATTGACAGCCCATCAATCTTCTCTGTCTCGTAAATTCCAAATTTCACCAATCTTTGAAAATTTTCAGAAAATGATAGTTCGATTGTATAGACCGTAAACATCCGATGGACGATCAAATTTCCCTGAAAGCAAATAGTATAAATATGATACTTGATTCTAAAAATCAAATTTTCATATTCTCAAACTGTAGAACGAAGGCTCTCTCTTCCCAACCATATCCTACACCAAGGTAAGTCTTTTTCACGTGATTCTATGTTCTTAACTTAGGAATTTTTAGGATAAATTCAACTTAAGGCTCAGGGTTCAAGCGTTGAGTTTCTACTTGAAAGTTCAGATTTTAAGACACGTATTGGAGCGATTAAGGTATGTAGAACTTATATCTATGTGTGGGAACATATTTAGTCATCCCCACGTCTCGTTCATCAAGATTATTGCAAATTACTTCATAATTTGAAATTATGCCCTAGTTTATGAAAATACTAGAACGTATATCTTTAAGATTATAACTTCGTAGTTGTTTACGATTATCATTTTTATTATTGTGAACTCAGTATGTAATCATTATTGACTTGTGTTTGATATTCATGAGTCTCAGCCTTTAATATTCAACATGTTGTAACCTAGTTAAAACTTCAATACTCATAATCAGTTCATGAATACATGTCTTGGTGAACCATTGCTCTGAATGTCAGTATTACATCAGGACTTCAATATGATCCCATGTTCAGTATTTCATATCAGTATATTTCAGTATTCTAGTATCATGTTGAGCACCTGTATTTTTTGGCCAAGGCAATAGATATATTTGGGCTTAAGGACACAATTTATGTACACATATACTTGGGTCTGAGGCCATATATTTTTGCACACATATCGGTCCTAAGGCCACATCTATTATTATTTATTATATCAGTTAAACATGTGTCTATCCATTTCAGTACAAGGAGTATTCTTATTATTTTCTTCCTTGTTCAGTTTTCAGTTTCAATTTCAGATTCAGTATAGTATATTGTTACACCCCGTAATACCACAGCTACTAATTAAGAACGTGATTAAGGATTTAAGATTTGAATTTTGGAAGGAAAGAATAATTACATTTTCTTAAGGAAAATTTCGGAACAAATGTGACGACGGAAAAATTATTAACTTGGAGTATAATACTTCTAATTGGATTTATGGACTTAGTATTGGATTATAAGGTGTTGGAATTGATAATATGGGGTCCGCCGAGAATTTCACAATTTCGTGGGGACCTTCGAAAAATTATAATATTTTGGACCAATCGGAGGGCGACACTTGGCACCCCTCCACTTGTCTTGCTAAGATGACAACAAATTAGATATTTTGAGAGGGGACAAGTGGACATGGGTCCCACTCCACTTGGCTATACATATCCAAGTCTTGCAAGACTTGGATCACTTTACACTTAGACCAAACAATAAGCTCTCATCTTCTCCCATTTAGCTCCATAATTTCGAGAGCCCCTTGGCTAAGAACAACCATTGTTGATCAATTTATTTCTCTAAGATTAAGCCCTTAAACCAAGTGCTAAGCCTAGATTAATATTCTACACGTTTTTACTTGTCTTGACCGAAAGTTGATGCCAAAACCCTAGGGGTTCCGTCGACTTTTTGGAAGTGAGATTCAAAGAGAAGTTACTCCTAATGTTGTAGGGGGTACATATATGTGATTGGAACTTGAAGAAGTGGAGCGAAACGAAAACTGCGCACCAATAAAGACCGGACTGTTTTGGGGCATTTTTGGGCAAACAATGAGGTTGAAGTACTAAGTATAGAGAATTCTACTTGGAGGATGGAATAGCTATCAAGGTTGAAGTACTTCGGAGCATTTTGCTAATTGTCGATAATCGTCGCGAGGTATGTGAACCTCTTCCTTCTTTTGACATGATTCTATATATGGAATATACATGTGGTACTATTTCATGATTCCTTCTACTCTTAGAAGTTAAGAGGTATGTATGTTGATTTACTCTACGTAAAGGTTATGTCTAAGTTATCCTAAGTTCTTACCAAGTCTTATGGGGGATGTTGGTAAGAGTCGTTAGGAGATATTTGGAGCTAAGTTGACTTGGCTAAGTTACGACACAAATGAGAATAAGTATCGAACAAGCCACTGCAGCGTTAATAAAGGAAAATGTAATGACAATCAATTAAGTTAAAATGAGTAGAATTCTCCATCTGCATAGAAGCTAAGATAAGACAAAATTGTATTACATTTTCTAGATCATGGCTACTTGATTAAGATCGTTATAAATAAGTATAGCTTATTCACAACGCACCAAGGTATATGTTACTTAATTTATAAGAATTTACGTATGAAGTTTTAAGACTATGAACCTCAAATTTTTAAAAGGTTAAGGGACTTTATTTTTCAAGTTATGGGACTTGATTCTTAAAGGAAGAAATGAATTGATTTAAAAGTATAAAATACTTGATTTGGAAAATATTGATTTCTGCCATTCTAAAGTTAAGAAACTTGTTTTCTTAAAAGTTAAGAGACTTGAAGTATTTTGAAAGCTATGTGATTTGATTTGAAAGTATAAGTCTCTTGGTTATAAAAGGAATGAATTTGTCTAAGACATAAAGAGTTATACCGGCTTTATGGGAAGTTGGTTATAACAACTTTATGGAAGATTAAAAGAATGGCTTTCTTCAGTAATGTAAGCAAAGAAATGACTTGAAATAAAGAAGGGCAAATTGTTTTAAAGGTACCAATTGCTTATGGTTTTTAAGAAAGAAGTCACTTGATTTAGAATCCGGTAAATGTATTTCTAAAAGGTATTGTGACTTGTCTTGAAAAGCAGATATGACTTGATACTACGGTTGTTAGTATCTTGGAAGTTTTATTTGAAAAAGAGTCATTTTTAAAAGGAGCAGAGGTACGTAGTACGTTGGGTTAAATTCCCGGATTTTATATGACATTATCGCGTCCCAGGAATGGGCCGGGCAGTATACCTTTATGGGCAGACTTATGTGACTTTATCGCGTCCCAGAAATGGGCCGGGCAGTATACCTTTATGGGCAGACTATATGACATTATCGCGTCCCAGAAATGGGCCGGGCAGTATACCTTTATGGGCAGACTATATGACATTATCGCGTCCCAGGAATGGGCCGGGCAGTATACCTTTATGGGCAGACTTATGTGACTTTATCGCGTCCCAGATTGGGCCGGGCAGTATAGGCGTCCCTCCATAAAGGGTCGGATTATGTTATGCAAGGTAAGTAAGTTATATGGTAATGAACTTGACGATTTTCCTAAGTATGTACGTAAGAAAGTGACTATAACTTTTATTGAAAATGGGAAAAGATAATAAGGTACGATTAAGTTCACGAGATGGTAATGACACGGTAGGATCTGGTATGTACCCTTTTTATACTTGCCTCTGTCATTCTTTTGTACAGTTATGATTTGTTTACTGTACCTTATTTTCCGTTCCATATTAAATTTTGTTATCGACCTCCTTTGGTGCGTTCATGTCCGCAGTTTAGGTACCTGATTGTGGATCCGCGAGCTTAGGATCTGGTTCAAAGATTTTGAGATGGCTCCAAGTTCGGAGTTTGTCATTATGGCTAGGTATATTCAGAGTGCGGGGCCTTGTCCGTCATAGTTGTTGTCACCTTCTTAGAGGTCTGTATTCATATGTGAAATGGGTGGTGTAAGTTGTATTTACATTGTTGTACAGCGTAGACCCTTTCGGGTGATTTATATTTATACGGAAGCCTTTTCGACCTTGCCTTTGTTTTAAAAAAAAATGAGTGTTATTTATCTTCCGCGGTTTATTTATGTTGTATGGGTAGAAGGGTGCCCAGGTAGGGGCACCAGTCACGGGCCCGGGATTTGGGGCGTGACATATATGTTTATTGAATTGAGTTGCCCTTTTTCCGAACACCCACACCTATGTTATTTATTTCAGTTGCTTTACATATTTTGAAATTCAAATTTAATAATGTCCCTTTGCATGGCCCTGCACTTCAAGGTGCAGGTGCCAAGTTTCATTTACTCAATAGGATTGCTTCAGTATCAGTTGCTTGGTGAGCACAATCTCATTTGGGGTATCAGTCTCTTGTTTCTGCTTTGCTGGGGTACATCTTTCCGGTACCAGTTTACATCGTCATCAGCGGGAATCAGCTTAGGCTTCAAATCGGGCCTATACCGCCCTAAGGGGAATTCTAAGACTTCAAGAAATTTCTATCGAAATCTCTCTAGTAGATGTGAAAGGATTTTATGGTCTCGGTCATTCTGAAATGAAATATCGATTCTATCAATCATTCCATTTCAGAATCAAGTCCCTCCTGAATAAGTAAGGCCCCGTGATTTCCCAAACCAGCTTCCTTTTAGAATAAAATCAAGCGGCTTTCACTCCTCTCTTTATAGTCGAGTGGCTTTTCGCGGACTTTTGTATGTAAAAGGCCCGCCTTCCGCTTTTGACTTTTCAAAACTCCCGCCGAGCTACTCATTAACTAACTGGTTGTACATTGCTGACATGAGAAAATGGAATAATCGAGAATCTCGAGTAACTGGCCAAATACTGTAGGGGAGGTCCTGCGGAAAAATAGCTCGACGCCAGGATGATAAAAAGCTTTACACCTCTCATTCTTATTACTTTTTCAATGTGAAAACGAAAAAAAAGTCTGAAAAAAGGGGATTGTCCTTTTTAGAAGCCAACAAAGTAAAATGTTCCATACTGACGGATTCGGGTCCATAATCATGGGTTGATTTTTTTTATTAGTAGATATATACCCGAGCCTTGTCCTGGTACACAGATTTCAGTCAGACTCATGTTAGAGGTTTCATATACTAAACTAATTCAGTATGTCAGTATTTACTACTCTCAGACTTATGATATTTTCAGACTTCTTCCGCTATGATTATTTAAGATTATAAACTCACCAGTATATTTTGTGTGTTTTAAATCATCACTATAATATGTTTTGATGTCCATGTTGATTCAACATCTATGTGGTTCGCTCGGTCACATGATGTCAGGCATTGAGTGACGTGTCTCGCCTAGGCCATGGTTCGGGACGTGACAATAATGTCCTTTGTGACATATATATATTTAATATAAGTTACTTTTTTTCTTAATCATCACCAGAGGGCCTTTCGTAATACTATATCGTATGCTTTCTCCATAAAATAAAATATAAAATTCTCAAAGTTATTTGTACTTCAACTGATTTATGTCTACAATAATTTACTTACATGAGGTCCAACTCTTTCTCTTGGGTCAGGTGTGAATATTCTAATTTAGTCTACTGTCATTTACTTGCGTGAGGCTTGCCTCTATTTGTTGGCAAACATATGAAAATTATTTTTGGTAATAAATGATAGTGATACTTGAACTCAGGAACTTTGTATGTTTTGAGACCACGTTTAAGAGTGTAATCATTCTTATTTAAAAGCTTAATTTTATTATAATTAGTAATAATGTATTCCTTAGCATTAAGGACATGCTAGAGACCTCCAGTCTCATTTTAAATTTATTTAGTCATTTTTCAATTGTATCATTATAGAGATATAGTGTGAAAAGGAAAGATGCACCAATGAAATTCAGGTAAGGTCACATACTGTACTTTTAGGACATTTTACTTTGGTTAGAACCATTATCAACTTAACCAACAATAAAATTAAAGCCTTATAAAGAGAGTATAATTAGAAACCATAATCAACTAGCCAACTGTTACACCCCGTAATTTCAGGACATGTTTAAGAGAATGTACGTAAGGAATCAGGACTTAAAAATTGAACGAAAGAAAGAGTTGTGATTTCTAAGGAAAAATCTTCCCAACCTCGGGAATGAAAAATGTTTGTTAGTAAGAATTGGGTTCCCAAAATTGTTATTTGAGATTGTGGAATTTTATTTACAGATTTGGTCACGTGGGGCCCACTCGGGAAATTTTACGTTTTTGTGGGGCCCACAAGGTTTTTGATATTTTGACCAATTATGGAAATTTCGGGAAATGAAATATTTTAGCCCAATGGGAGGGCGACACGTGTCACCCTCCACATGGGCTTGTTGGATGATAAGAATGGACCAAGTCAACTAGAAAAGTGTGGCTTGAGATATTTGACCTCATCCTAGCCTTCCATTTGGATTAATCCTAGCCCTTTCTCTTTATATATTACTACTACTAGTGAAAGACTAGCATTCCAACACTTAGAAAAAATCAACAACATTAGGCAAGTTTGAAGAGGCTCTCGGCATAGCCCCCCCTTTGCACACAAAAGTTTTTCAATCTTGCTTCATAATTCACAATATTCAAACCTAAGATCCCTAGAGGTATTCTAATGATATCTCAATACAAAAATCCCGGAAAAACTACGTTTTTACGTTAGTCGCAAGATGAAAACTTAAGGTGTTCTTCAACTTTGAAGTTGGAAATTGAAGAGAAGTTGTTTATGAACTTCTAAGGGTTGCTTGGAGTGGATTGAAACGTCAAGAAGAGGAGCTAAAGTTGCTAAGGATCGACTTTAGGTTTTGGATTGTATTCGGGCTTAAAAGAGGTAATAATCTCCGTCTTGCTATTGTAATTCAAGATTTCATGTTGTAGTAGTTGATAGATGAGCATGTGATATTTAGAATGAAGATTGATAAATGTTATGGAATTTGGAAGCTTAAATCCGAGATTGGCATGTTAGCCATTAAAATTGGAAATCAATTTGGTCGATAGTTATAATCGTCGCATGTTGTATAAGAAAGGGATTATAGTTGTTATAATTGATTGCGACTATATAACATGTTAGAATAACAACTCGGATTGAAAAGGAATTGGAAAAGAATAGATGTGGTGTTATCCTTGTGATTGCCGAAAATGACTCAAGTTATTACACAGTTTTACTTTAATTGTGGGGCAGAATTTTATACGTCATGTTAGACGTATAATCCCCTTTGAATTGTTGGTTTGTTGCGCCTTAAATGTGGCATGTGTTGTTGATTTCGGGCCTTGAAAAAGGTGGAAAAGTACATAGAAACAAAGGAAGTGCTACCCAAATTTCTGTAGAATAAGAGACCTAGCACTTAGTATTATTCCACGTTGATAAGCTAGGAGTTGATAGACATGTTATGGTTATTATAGATGGAAGTACTACGTGTAGCGTATTCTACTTGAAGGGTGGAAAAGCTAACAAGGTTGAAGTACTTTGGAGCATTTTGCTACTTATCGATAGTCGTCGCGAGGTATGTGAACCTCTTCCTTCTTTTGGCATGTTCTATGTATGAAATATACATGTGGTGTTATTTCATGATTCCTTCTACTCTTAGAAGTTAAGAGGTACGTATGTTGATTTACTCTATGTAAAAGGTATGTCTAAGTTATTCTAAGTTCTTACCAAGTCTTATGGGGGATGTTGGTAAGAGTCGTTAGGAAGTATGTGGAGTTGAGGTGACTTTGCTAATTTACTGCACTAATGAGAATAGGTATCGAACAAGCCATTGCATCTTTAATAAAAATGTGTCGACAATCAATTATATTGAAATAAGTAGAATTCTCCATCTGCATAAAAACTAAGATAAGACAAAATTGTATTACATTTTCTAGATCATGGCTGCTTTAATAAGATCCTTATAAACGAGTATAACCTATTCACAGCTCATAAAAATATATGTTACTTAATTTAAAGAGTTTATGTTATGAAGTTTTAAGACTATGAACCTTGATTTCTTAAAAGGTTATGAGACTTTATTTTTCAAGTTATGGGACTTGATTCTTAAAGAAACGAATGACTTGATTTTAAAAAAAAGAGAGTATGGTTTCCATGATTTATTTCAAAAGTTAAGAGGCTCGATTTCAAAGGAGAATGTAACTTGAGAAGAAGTTTATTGATTTAAAAGAGAAGGTGTGACATGATTCTTTTATAAGTATGCATGTACGTAGTACTTTTGGGTTTAGTTTTTCCTAATGTTGTAAGAAATGAAAGTGCCTTAAGTTCTCCAAAATGAAAGGTTGTTATAATAGCTTTATGGGAAGTTGTTATAACGACTTAAGAAGAAGTAAGAAAAGATGGTTTAAAATGTTATGGAAACGATACACCGAGTCCCACAAATGGGCCGGGTTACGGTATGTGATACACCGAGTCCCACAAATGGGTCGGGTTATGTTATGTGACTTTACTGCGTCCCAGAATGGGTCGGGCAGTATACCTTTATGGGCAGACTTATGTGACTTTATCGCATCCCAGAATGGGCCGGACAGTATACCTTAATGGACAGACTTATGTGACTTTACCGCGTCCCAAAATGGGCCGGGCAGTATACCTTTATGGGCAGACTTATGTGACTTTACCGCATCCCAGAATGGGCCGGGCAGTATACCTTTATGGGCAGACTTATGTGACTTTACCGCTTCCCAGAATGGGCCGGGCAGTATACCTTTATGGACATACTTATGTGGCTTTACTGCGTCCCAGAATGGGTCGGGCAGTATACCTTCGTGGGAAGACTTTTTATGAATTCACCGTGTCCCGCAAATGGGTCGGGTTACGTTATCACGTATGGATAATCAAAGTGAACTCCAAAATGAGACGTCCCTCCATAAATGGTCGGATTATGTTATGCAAGATACGTAAGTTATGTGTTTATGAACTTGATGATTTTTCCTAAGTATGTATGTAAGAATTTGATTATAACTCTTATTGAAAATGAGAAAAGACAATAATGTGCGATTAAGTTCATGAGCTGTAATGGCACGGTAGGATCTGATATTTACTTTTTTTATACTTGCCCCTGTCATTCTTTTGTACAGTTATGATTTGTTTACTGTACCTTATTTCCGTTCCATACTCGGTACATGTTGTACTGACCCCCTTCGGGGGGCTGCGTTCATGCCCGCAGGTGTTAGGTACACAGGTTGGTGATCCTTGCTCTTAGGATCTCTGTTCAGTTTTCGGGAAAAAGGCTCCATTTACTCCAGAGGCTTATCTTTTGGTATGGATCCCTGTTGATGTAGATTTATGTATATTCAGGGGTATGGCGGGGCCCTGCCCCGTCACAGTGATTATGTCAAAATTCTTAGAGGTCTGTAGTCATATCTTGTGGGTCGGTTTGTAAAGAAAAAGGATGTAACTGCTTTTGGCTTTGTGTGTATATATATATATATATATATATATATATATATATATATATATATCCAGGAAGGTAGCCTTATCGGCTAGCCTGTTGTTTATTTCCTGTAAATATACGTTATGAGTTTTGGTATGTTCATTGATTTTCTCGATATATACATAAGGGTTCCCAGTAGGGCACTAGTCGCGGGCAGGTGGGTTGTGACAAAAGTGGTATCGAAGCGATTAGTCCTCGGAAAGTGCCTACTGGGCCGTCTAGTAGAGTCTTGGTTATCGGTGTGTTGTGCACATCTATAACCAGAGGTGCGAGACATTTAGGATTGGTTTCCATTTTCTC
This sequence comes from Przewalskia tangutica, assembly GCA_029844215.1. NCBI lineage: Eukaryota > Viridiplantae > Streptophyta > Magnoliopsida > Solanales > Solanaceae > Przewalskia > Przewalskia tangutica. The sequence continues at coordinate 115,473,964 of CM056727.1, forward strand.
TCTGCGAGATCGTGCGATGAAGTCTTATTAGGTTGAATCCTCTCTGACCTATTTTTATGTATCAGTTATGCCTCCACGGAAGGCGACCAGGGCCCAGAAGGGCAAGGCAGCAGTAGGAGCTGCTAGTGGTACGCAGAGGGTTACTAGGACTCAGGCCCAGACTATGCCTGAGGTTGTGGGCCGGTCGGCGAGTTCAGCCACACCGGCAGATTAGAGGAGCCGAGGCGGCGCGGCTCGGGAGTTCGATACGAGCCTCCATCCGCGGCGAGGCAGAGTATAGAGATTATAGAGAGCAGATCAGGTTGTTGACCAAAGATAGTAGCAGGTAAGCGGCCGTGTGTAGCTAACCCTAGAGCCGACAGTTTGAGAATTTGGGATTTTTTGGGTTGTAATCCACCCGAGTTCTATGGTTCGAGATCTGAGGATGATCCTCAGGAGTTCATTCGGCAGATATAGCGGACTATGCAGGTACTTAGGGCCTCAGAGATAGAGTCAGTTATGCTAGCTTCTTACCGGTTACGCGATATTGCGGTGAACTGGTTTGAATCGTGAGAACTGTCTAGGGGTGTGGATGCTCCTTCAGCTTTTTGGGACGAGTTCACAGAGGCCTTCCTTGATCACTTTTTGCCTCCTGAGATGAGGAGAGCCCGTGTGGATAGGTTCTTGACGTTGAGACAGAATGGAAGGTCCATCAGAGAGTATAACCTGGAGTTGACTCATTGGCTAGGTATGCTCTCACTAATGTGGCTGACATGGCTGATAGAGTTCATCGCTATGTGATGGGGCTATACCGCTACATGGTTACTGCATGCCTGGAAGTGGCCCTTCAACCAGGTATGGATATTGTCGGAGATGCGAGCATATACGAGGATTGAAGACGAGAAAAAGAGGGCCGGCAGGCCAGAGGCCACCTAAGAGGGCGAGACAACGAGGTTTCGGGTAATTTTAGGCGGACAGCCTCGGCGAGCTAGGTCTACATTTCGGCCCGGAGTGCTCCTCCACGATTTTCGGTGGGGTTTTACAACCCCGGAATGCAGGGCGGTCGAGCTCAGAGCTTCGAGTCTCGAGGAGATGGGGGTTCCATTCAGTCGAGGTCACCTTTGCCTCAATGCACCAGTGTGGTAGGTTCCATTATGGGGTGTGTCGCTCTGGTACGGGTGCTTGTTTTTTTTTGTGGTCGTTTAGGCCATAGGATAAGAGAGTGTCCTCATAGAGGTGGCAGTGCGGATAACCGATCTCTTTGGATCGATTCGGGTTCTTCGCCTTTAATAGCTAGCGGGATGTTCATGCCGTGATGTGGCGAGAAGGTCGTGGTGGAAGTTCGATTTTAGCGGTCCTTTGAACCGCCTATATGATTTCAGGTATATCTTTGACCCTTTAGAGACTTGTATGCATGATAAGGTTGTTGTATGTTTAAGTGTCATGTACGGTTAATATTGAGATTGTGTACGTATGCTAGAATAAGTTTGGAAGTACGAAAAGATAATCCTTTTAGGCCATGAATGGGAGTAAATAGTGATGGTGCACACTTTGGATTTGTTTCCTCGTTTGGCTTATGATGGATGGATATGCATGTGCGATGTATTAGGGTCATATGTGGCATAAATAGGTTTCATTAAGTGTAATTTTATGAGGCTATACCGAGAAATATTTAGATTGAGCTCCGAAAGAACATTCGGGGACGAATGTTTCTAAGGGGGGAAGAATGTTACACCCCGTAATTCCAGGACATGTTTAAGAGAATGTACATAAGGAATCAGGACTTAAAATTTGAACGAAAGAAAGAGTTGTGATTTCTAAGGAAAATTCTTCCGAACCTCGGGAAGGAAAAATGTTTGTTAGTAAGAATTGGGTTCCCAAAATTGTTATTTGAGATTGTAGAATTTTATTTACGTATTTGGTCACGTGGAGCCCACTCGGGGAATTTTACGTTTTTGTGGGGGCCCACAAGGTTTTCGATATTTTGACCAATTATGAAAATTCCGTGTTACACCCCGTAATTCCAGGATATGTTTAAGAGAATGTACGTAAGGAATCAGGACTTAAAAATTTGAACGAAAGAAATAGTTGTTAATTCTAAGGGAAAAATCTTCCAAACCTCGGGAAGGAAAATGTATGTCGGTAAGAATTGGGTTCTCAGAATTGTTATTTGAGACAGATGGAATTTATCGGAACTATGGAATTTTATTTTCGGATTTGGACACGTAGGGCCCACCCTAGAAATCTTACGTTTTGTGGGGCCCACAAGGTTTCCGATATTTTGATCAATTATGGAAATTTCGGGAAACGAAATTTTATGGACGAATGAGAGGGCGACACATGTCACCCCCACATGGGCTTGATCGAAATTGACCAAGATTAATTGGTCTTGTGACCAAGGTTAAGTAGCCTAAATGTGGTTGATCAAACTTGAGAAAATTGACCAAGTCAACTAAGTCAAGTTGGAACTAGATATTTAATCCTCTTCAATCAAACCCCACAAGTGTTATATATTCATCCTAGTAGCAAGACAAGTCTCCACACTTAGAAAAAATTTCAAGACCTTGTTCTTGCATATTGAGGCTCTCGGGTTTGCTCTCCTTAGAACAAGAAAAAAATTCGTTTGTGGTTCATAATTCACAATACTTAAACCCAAGGTTCCTACAGGTATTGTAAGGCTATCTCAATAGAAAGATCCCGGAAAAACTACGTTTTCACGTTAGTCGCAAGATGAAAACCTAAGTTGTTTTCATAGTTTTGATTGGAAATGGAAGGGAAGTTGTTTATGAACTTCTAAGGGCTTCAAATAGCGGATTGGAGCGTGAAGGAAATGAGCTAAGTTGCTAAGGAGCTACTTTCAATCTTGGAGTTATATAAGGGCTTATCAAGGTAACAATCTTGTCGTTTTAATGATTGAAGATTACTTATTGTTGTAGTTATGGATATGAACAATCATGAGATATATATAATGAAGATTGATAAGTGTAATGGATATTGGAACCGCTAATCCAAAACTAGCATGTTTAGCCCTTGAAATTGTAATTCAATTTGGTTATTAGTTTAGTCGTCGCATGTTATATAAAGAAGGAATTATAGTTGTTAAAGTTGTTTATGACTATATAACATGTTATACTTAACAACTTGGATTGAAAAAGAATTGGAAAGGACTTTACATTGTGGTGCATGTTAGCCGAGAATGGCATTGGCTAATTGAACTACTTGGTATTAATTGTGGGGCGGAATTTTACACGTATTGTAAGGCGTGTAATCCTCTTTGATTGGTTGATGTGTTGAGCCTTAAATGTGTCATATTGGTTATTGATTTCGGGCCCTGAAAAAGTTGGAAAAGTACGTAGAAACAAAGGAAGTGCTGCCCAATTTTCCGTAGAATAAGAGACCTTATACTTAGTATCATTCTACGTTAGAAACTAGAAGTTGATAGTCGTGTTGTGGTCATTATAGGTTGACAATTCTACTTGCGGCGTATTCGACTTAGCGTGTGAATTAAGCCGAAAAGGTATGTGAACCATCTCCTCTTCTTCTAGCATGATTCCTTATGGTAAAGTAAGTAAATCCTACTCCTTAAATGATCTACTCCTTGATTGTACTTGGATTGCCTAATATAGAAGTTGTTATTGTCACGACCCATTCCGGGGCGTGATCGTGCTCTGGGGCACCCAGTAGTCATACATCAGTAATCGTGGAAATATAAAACAAGACATGAAACAATTTATAAAATAAGACACGCTTTATGTGAATAAACGTCGCCTTTCGGCATATATATATAAACGAGTTTAGCGATTACATCCGACAATGCATAACATGACTACAGACCTCTAAGGAAATATACAACTATGGCGGGACAGGGCCCCGCCATACCCTGACTGTACGAACTATCTACAATACATGGAGATCATACCAAAAAAAGTAGAGCCTCCGGAGAAGATGGAGCTCCTAACACCAATGCAAAGAGATCCTAAGGATGCGGATCTAGCACCTGCTTGCCCTTACCTGCGGCATGAGCGGCCCCGAAGAGTCGATTACAACGGTACTAAGTATGCAGCGTAAAGTACTTAAATGAAAACATATCATTTATAAAATCGGTTTACAAATATGTGTGAAACAACGAGAAACCGCACGTAGTGCCACATCACAAAAGAGCAACAATAGGTAATCGTAATAGGTCTTGTCTAGGCTGCGAATGATCGAAAGCAGGGCCACTCGCCCACATCATTATTCTGCAAGCCTAATCTCGACTCGAGTCGCATAGGCCACTCGCGTGGGCGCGTGAGGTATAACCCGCATCGAGGTGCTACTCCTCGGTATCGCCTGGACTCGTTGTCGCATGGCCGTAGACCGCGTGAGGCATAACCCGCATACTAACACGGAACTCTCGTAGCTCGCATAGGCCCCTGGACCCGCATGAGGTATTCTCGAATCATGGTCCTGCATCACTGAGTCTACCCGCGTCGGAGGCGACAACCTCGGTATCATCTCGAGGTGAGTGATAGTACACTAACATAATGACTTTATCTTTAAACAACATAAGCACAACAAGGATACTCTCTTATACAAGCGTTACAAGATACTAACACACATAGCATCATATCATGTCTACTTATCAAACCATCTTATTATTCTATTTCACAATTCAACATAAGTCCGTTATAAACACATAGGCAAACTTGTTTCTTTTATCAATCTTAAGTGGTTATACTTAACTTCCCATAAAGCTAGTATAACTCTTAGCTTCTGTTTAAAAATGATTCAGTATTCTTTATGAAATGCTTTCAGATCTTTATTATTCAGGCTTAAGCCGTGAGGCATTGCGTAGTTATTATTCGATTAACACGTATGCGTCTAGTACTATATATATATTGTAAAATATCATGCTTTAGGAAGAATCACATACCTTCTCGAAAACCTTTGCCAAGTTGAATATGTGTGTGAGAGAATCAGCCTATAATAGTCGACACGTCTAACAACGTTGGACTACTTGTAATGTGATTCTAAACAGAGGGTTCTATATCCTACGGAAAATTGGCGATCTTCCCTACGGTGAGCTACTCAAGTCTATGTGAAAGCAGTCTATGTAAGCACGGTTTGATTATTCTTCTAAGTATTTAATACTTATTCTAATACTACAACGGTAACTATTCTCTTATACAAAAGAGGTTAGGATTGTTACCTCGGTAAAGCCCAATAATATCCTAGATAAAGTCGCTGAGCAAGGTTTAGCTCCTAAGTTGAGCAGCTGCAGTAGCTCGAAACCTTAGAAGTTCTTCACTTCTACTAAGGACTAAGGGATTTGGGCTAGGGTATTTTTGGGCATTATAACAATACTAGAAGACAACTTTTCTACCAAGGGAGGGTAGTGTTTGGCTAGGAGCTAGGGGGTATTCGGCAAGGCTTTCTAAAAGGGGGTATTCGGCGAGGCTTTCTAAGAAGGGGGTGTGAGGCTTAGGACGATGGCTCATGAGGGAAAGAGGATTTAGACTTGGAAATTTGTGATGAATAAGTCTTCAAAGAGAGGGTATTTATAGGCTAAGACATGGCCAACCAATGGCCAAGATCAAGCCAAGTGGGGGCAAGTGGAGGCCAAGATTTGCCCAGTGCCCCTAACCTACTCCTCAAATCACTCCACAACAAAGGTCCATGTTCTAAGCCCCAAAGCCTCTCAACCGCCCGAGGCAAAAGGCCATGGCGTCCACTTGAGGTGACAAGTGTCACCCTCGTTGGTCAAAAAGGGTTCGTCGCTCGGAAAAATCATAAAAATTAGAAATGACATAGCCGGAATTTACCCTACGCGAGTCGTGTAAAACGTTTCGTCGGAAAACGATTCCTTGCGTGGGTTGTGCCCAAAAAACGTCCTAGGCCTAAACTTTTAAGGCTACACTTTTGTACGTACGTCCTCACGTACATACTCCAGAAATACGGGGTATAATATTCTCCCCTCCTTAGAAACATTCGTCCCGAATGTTCCTTCCCAAGACAGTTATCGATAAGGTTCTTCATAACTTAAACAGTTACAAATGCCACACACGGCCACAGAACAATACTTAGGCATAACCGATAATGAAGATTTACAAGTAGGAAAGTGAATTACCTGGAGGTGTGGGAAATAGGTGAGGATACTTCTGCCTCATGTCCTCCTCAGCTTCCCACGTCATCTCCTCCCTGAGCTCGTTCCGCCACAAGACTTTGACGGAAGCCACGTCCTTTGTCCGCAGACGCCTAACCTGACGATCGATTATCGCTATGGGAATCTCCTCATACGATAACCCCTCGATCACCTGGACATCGTCAATCGGGTGTACCCTAGATGGATCCCCGATACATCTCCTCAAAGATAGATACGTGAAAAACCGGATGCTGCCTCCGGATCGGACGGCAGATCCAACTCATAGGCAACCTTGCCTACCTGCGGACAATCGAAGCGGCCCGATGTACCTTGGTGAGTTTCTTCTTCGAATCGCATCACACCGCCATGGGTGACACCTTAGGAAAACCCAATCATGAACCTCGAACTCAAGATGCCGACGATGATCTGCGTCGACTACGATCGACTACGGTATCGATAGCGCTCTCGGATAAGCTTCACCTTATCCACTGCTGCGCCAAATCTGGTCCCACTAGCTGCACCCACATCGAACCAACCTATAGGCGATCTGCACTTCCTCATACAAGGCCTCATAAGGCGCCATCCGAATCTGGAGTGGTAGCTATTATTATACGCGAACTCAACTAGAGGCAAATGATCCTCCCAACTACCATGAAGTCAATAACACGGGCTCGACATATCCTCGAGAGTGCGGATAGTGCGCTCTGCTGTCCGTGCATGCGTGGATGAAATGCGATTTCGTGCTCACTGCGTCCCTAAACCCCTCGGAAGGACCTCAGAAGTTAGCGTAAGCGGGCTCCCATGCGATATGATCGAAGTAGGGACTCCATGCGATCGACAATCTCTCGGATGTAAAGTGCGGCATAATCCTCGGTAGAAAAAGTCGCCTGACGGGAAGAAAGTGGGCTGATTTCGTCGACTGTCGGCGATAACCCATATAGAATCATGCCTCCTGCGAGTGCGAGGTAATCCCGTGATGAAGTCCATGTTGATTACCTCCCACTTCCGGTCGGGATCTCAATCGTAACAAACCACGGGCCTGCGGTGCTCTACCTTCACTGCGACAACACGGGCATTGAGCTACGAACTGCTGGCGTCCTCTTCAAGCCATCCCACCAATACAGATCTGGGTCGTGGTACATCTTGGTCGACCCGGATGGATAGAAACGCAGCGCCTTGTGTGCTTCCCAAGAACTCTGCCGAAGTCACGAAACATCCGGAACACAATCCGCCCTCAAACCTTAGCACCCCATGGTGCTACCTCAGGACCGCTTGCCTCACGAAGAGTCGTATCACGATATCGAATCAAAGTGGATCCTCGAGCTGTTGCCTCTTCACCTCTCCGACGATGGAAGACTCGGCAACCTCACGAACTCTAACCCCATGCTATCGGGAATCAATCAAGCGGACACGAGGCTCGCTAAGCGGTGCAAATCACGAACCATGTCCCTTCTCTGCTGCACATCGATAGGCTCCCATCGACTCACGACTAAGAGCATCCGCCACGTTGGCCTTCCGGGTGGTACGGGATATCAACATCGTAATCCTTAAGCAACTCTAACCACCGTCTCGCCGTAAGTTCGGCTCCTCCGGTGAAGATATCTTGGAGGCTCTTGTGGTGCGTAAAAATATCCACGTGAACCCCATACAAATAGTGCCTCGGATCTTGGCGTGAATCACTACCGATTCCAAATCATGGGTGGGGTAGTTCCTCTCGTGTTTCTTGGTGTCGGGATGCATATGCTATAACTCTGCCATCTGCATCAACACATCCCAACCCGATGCTGGCGCATCACAATACACAACATAACCGTCTGGACCTGCGGAAGAGTAAGAACGGGGCGTCGTCGATCTCTTTCAAGAATCGAAACCCCGCTCCAAGCATCGATCCACTGGAACTTGGCGCCTACGAGTCGGCCTAGTCAATGGTGCGAAGATAGAAGCAAACTTCTCCACGAACCGCCGATAATAACTGCGAGGCCTAGCTGCGAACCTCTGCCGGAGTAGTAGGTCTCGGCAAGTCTGATCTCGATCTTGGCGTATCCACTCGAATGCCATCCCGACAATATGCCCAAGCATGCGAAGTCAACAAAACTCACATTTGGAAAACTTGGCGTACAAGCTGCAGTCTGGAGAATCGGCCTGATCCTCAAATGCTCGCATGCTCTGCTCTGGCGAGAATAAACAAGATATCATGAACACTATCACAGCGTGTCCAAAAATGGTTTGAACACTCGGTTCATCAAATCCATGAATCTGGCGAGCATTGGTCAACCCAAAGACATGACCACGAACTCATAATGCGTCTGGTCCGGAATGCGATCCTAGGGACATCCACTCTCGACACGAACGATGATAGCGATCGCGGATCAATCTTGGAGAAACATCTCGCGCCTACCTGCCGGTCGAACAAGTCATCAATCCTGGGAAGGGGGTATCTGTTCTTAATGGTCACCTTGTTCAGCTGCCTGTAGTCAACACACATGCGCAGCGTCCCGTCCTTCTTCTTTACGAACAATACCGGCGCCCCCCAGGGAGAAACACTGGTCGATAAAACCCTTCTCCGGAAATCCTCGGTGGTCCTTGACTCTCTCAACTCGGCAGGTGCCATTCTGTATGGCGAAATGGAAATAGGTCGAGTATCTGGCAACACATCTATACAAAACTCAATCTCCCTCTCAGGAGGGATACCCGGGAGGTCATCTGGAAACACGTCTGGGAACTCGCTGACTCTGGGCCGGTGAAAATCTGGTACGCGGCTTGATTATCAAACACCCGACGAGATGGTAGATATACCCGCCTGCGCCATCTTCCAGCCTTGAGGTAGGAAATAAACCTACCACCGGCGATCTGTGCTCCTCCCACTCAACAATCGGCTCGCCGAGCTGGAACCGTACTACTCTCTCTCTGCGGTCTACATTGGCGTAGCAGAAGCTAGCCAATCCATCCCATAATCACGTCGAAGTCAATCATCTCCAACTCTATCAAGTCGGCTGGGTCGACGTAAATGGTCACGGGACAAGCTCTATATACCGCCGAGCTACCCGAATCACCAGCTGGCGTAGCTACCTCGAAAGGGTCTATGGACTCGGGCTCTATCCCTATCCTACTAGCAACAAGGGGAGATATATAGGGGCCAGTAGAACCGGATCTATCAAAGCATACACATCAAACCAGGCCCGATAAGGTACACAGCGACATCGGTGAGGCCTCACGATCTGTCGGTGGACAAAGCATAAATGCGGTTCGAGGACCGCTAGAATCGGGACGAGCCACGACCTCTGCGCGACCTGGCGACCCGTGAGTACCTTGCCCTCGGCGAGTAAGCGTAGGAGATGATGAAGCGGCAGCGAACTGAAGGTGAGCCCTACCGCGTCGCCCCGGTCGGACGATCCCCGCAAAATGACCTGCGGCCTGGCGTAACAAGATCCAAAAACGATTACCACACTTCCCGTAATGGGATCTGCATCGGCCTGGCTGAGGTGGTCCTGTCGGCGATACCTGCTACTACGGGCGTCACGAAGCCACGGGCCGATGCGCCTCGAATACTCTTTGCCGAGGGCGGTGCGAGAGTGCTCTGGTGGGCGTGGTGCAAATCTAGGCTAGCTGCGAGGCCGCCACCACGATAGCCACCGGAGACCCTCGTCCCGGCCTTCCTGCTGTGTCATCGTCCACGTCGACCTCTGCGTTCCTCGCATCGAGCGTGAGCTGCGTGCGGGTAATGTCTATACCGGTGAAGAAACACCGCACATGACTCGGCCATGTAATCATCTAGCGGTGGCGTGGCGGTGCACCTATCCTCCATATCTGCTACCAATCTTTGGGACATATCGAGCGATGAATCAAACTCGACATTGTACTCCCGACGGTCGTCCTCTGCCTCAGCGGTAAAATCTATCGGCCGCGCCCTCCTCATCTGTGGAGGTAAGAAGTGAGTGAGAAAGCCTCGAGAACTCATCCCAGTAGTGGGGCGCGTGCTCTCCGGGATAACTCCCGTGAATCAAACCAATCATTGCGGTATCACGCGGCCGATGCGAACAAGGTCACAGACTGTCTCAGGGCCTTGATCACCCTCATGATTCTTGTAGGCGGCGGATGAACTCCTGCGGATCATCCTCCGGCCTCGACCAGTAAAACTACGGCGGGCTACAACTCAAGAAATCTCGTAGTCTCAAACTATTCGCCTCGGGTGCACCACGGTGCGCGAGCTGGAGGCTGAGCCGGGCTGCGCGTCGATCTCTCGCCGTGTCGGGCCACAACTTTGCCAATAGTGGGCCATCTCCTTGTACCCCAACTCCTCCGCCCGGGTTGTGGGGCGGGAGGTGTGGTCTTGTGGTGGTGTCTTTGAAGTGGCGTCATAGAACTCGCCGTCTACGGTATAGGCGGGCACGAGCCCTCGTGACTCTGGGTGTCTGCTAGCGACTCCTCCGCCTTGCCGCCACGGGCGGGTTGCCTTACGTGGAGGCATAACTGTTACAGGAAAGGAATACGTTAGAGGGGTCCAACCTATAACACAGCTCTAAAGCACGATCTCAGAATGAGAAGAATGGAAACCAATCCTAAATATCCTATAGCCTCCTGATTATTGGTGTGGTGCACAACACACCGATAATCAAGACTCTACTAGATACGGTCTGTAGACACTTTCCGAGGATTAACTGCTCTGATACCACTTTTTCACGACCCATTCGGGCGTGGTAGTGCCTTACCGGGGCACCCAAGTAGTCATACATCAGAGTAATCAGCGGAAATATAAAACAAGACATGAAACAGTTTATAAAATAAGACACAGTTTATGTGAACAAACGTCGCCTTTCGGCATATATATATAAACCAGGTTTAGCAGTTACATCCGACACTGTACAACATGACTACAGACCTCTAAGGAAATATACAACTATGGCGGGACAGGGCCCCGCCATACCCTGACTGTACAAACTATCTACAATACAGGGAGATCATACCAAAAAGTAGAGCCTCCGGAGAAGATGGAGCTCACGACCAATGCAAAGAGATCCTATGGATGCGGATCTAGCACACCTTGCCTTACTGCGGCATGAACGCGGCCGAAGGAGTCGATACAAGTACTAAGTATGCGAAACTGTAAAGTACTTAAATGAAAACATATCATTTTTAAAACCAGTTTACAAATATGTGTGAAACAACCAAGGAAACCGCACGTAGTGCCACATCACAAACAAGAGCAACAATAGGTAACTGTAATAGGTCTTGTCTAGGCTGCGAATGATCGAAACAGGGCCACTCGCCCACATCATCATTCTGCAAGCCTAATCCTGGACTCCCGGAGTCCGCATAGGCCACTCACATGGGCCCGCATGAGGTATAACCCCGCATCGAGGGTAGCTACTCCTCGGCATCGTCCTGGACTCGTTGTCCGCATGGCCACATAGACCGCATGAGGCATAACCCCGCATACTAACCTGGAACTCTCGTAGCTCCGCATAGGCCCCTGGACCGCGTGAGGTATTCTCGAATCATGGTCCTGCATCGCTGAGTCTACCGCGTCGGAGGCGACTTAACCTCCGGTATCATCTCAAGAGGTGAGTGATAGTACACTAACATAACAGCTTTATCTTTAAACAACATAAGCACAACAAGGATACTCTCTTATACAAACGTTACAAGATACTAACACACATAGCATCATATCATGTCTACTTATCAAACCATCTTATTATTCTATTTCACAATTCAACATAAGTCTGTTATAAACACATAGGCAAACTTGTTTCTTTTATCAATCTTAAGTGGTTATACTTAACTTCCCATAAAGCTAGTATAACTCTTAGCTTCTGTTTTAAAATGATTCAGTATTCTTATGAAATGCTTTCAGATCTTTATTATTCAGGCTTAAGCCGTGAGGCATTGCCGTAGTTATTATTCAGTTAACACATGTACGTCTACCGTACTATATATATATTGTAAAATATCATGCTTTAGGAAGAATCACATACCTTCTAAAAACCGCCGCCAAGTTGAATATGTCGCGCAGAGAATCAGCTATAATAGTCGACACGTCTAACAACGTTCGACTACTTGTAAACTTCTAAGCAGAGGTTCTATATCCTACGGAAAATTGGGCGATTTCCCTACAGGTGAGCTACTCAAGTCTCTTCGTGAAAACAGTCTATGTAAGCACGCTTGATTATTCTTCTAAGTATTTAATACTTATTCTAATACTACAACAAGAAGTATTCTCTTATACAAAAGAGGGTTAGGATTGTTACCTCGAAGCCCAATAATATCCTAGATAAAGTCGCTGAGCAAGGTTTAGCTCCTAAGTTGAACGCTCCAGAGGCTAAGAAACCTTAGAAGTTCTTCACAACTTCTACTAAGGACTAAGGGATTTGGGCTAGGTATTTTTGGGCATTATAACAATACTAGAAGACAACTTTTCTACCAGGGAGGGGGTAGTGTTTCGCTGGGGCTAGGGGGGGTATTCGCCAGGCTTTCTAAAGGGGGTATTCGGCCAAGGCTTTCTAAAAAGGGGGGGGGGGTGTGAGGCTTAGGACGATGGCTCACAAGGGGGGAAAGAGGATTTAGACTTGGAAATTTGTGATGAATAAGTCTTCAAAGAGAGGGGTATTTATAGGCTAAGACATGGCCAACCAATGGCCAAGATCAAGCCAAGTGGGGGGCAAGTGGAGGGCCAAGATTTGCCCAAGTGCCCCCTAACCTACTCCTCAAATCACTCCACAAACAAAGGTCCATGTTCTAAGCCCCAAAAGCCTCTCAACCGCCCAAGGCAAAGGCCACAGCGTCCACTTGAGGTGACAAGTGTCACCCTCTCGTGGTCAAAAGGGTTCCACGCCGGAAAAATCCGCAAAAATTAGAAATGACATAGCCGGAATTTACCCTACGCGAGTCGTGTAAAACGTTTCGTCGGAAAACGATTCCTTGCGTGGGTTGTGCCCAAAAAACGTCCTAGGCCTAAACTTTTAAGGCTACACTTTTGTACGTACGTCCTCACGTACATACTCCAGAAATACGGGGTATAACAGTTATATATACTTCCTTGATTGTACTTGGATGTCCTAATATAGAAGTTGTTCTATATACTTCCTTGATTGTACTTTGGATGTTTAAATTGGAAGTTGTTATAATCCATTCCCTTGATAAAATTTGGATTTTCAAAAGTGAAAGTGTTTTACTTGAAGTACTTAGAGTCTTAAAAAGGAAGTGATTCCTAATCTCTTAGATAATGCCTTAGTTCCAAAACCTAAAGGTTGTTATAATGGCTTTATGGGAAGTTAGTTATAACGGCTTTAGGGGAGTCAAAGGAGTGATTTACTTAATTGATTTAAAAGATGAGAAATGACATGATTTAAAGAGAAGTAACTTGTTTTAAAGGTGTGAGTTACTTGAGATTTAAAAGTAGAAGTTACTTGATTTCAAAACTTTGAATTGAAGTTTTAAAAGTGTAGTTTGATTTGAAAAATAGAAGTGGCTTGATACTACGAGTGTTAGTGTATTATGGGTCATAATTGAATTTTGCTTCATTATAGTACATAAAAGAAGTGACTAGAGTGTAAAGAGTGTAAGCCACTTAATTTGAAGAATATGTAACTTGATGTTGCAAGGCTAGGGCCTTGGGATTTTATGAAAAAGGTAAAGAACGTGCGGTGGAAGTACGTAGTACTTTGACTTGTTTAAATGAGAATTATTCTATTTTGTGCCTTGATAGTACTTTGGCTTGCTTAAGTGAGAATTTTTCTATTTGTGCCTTGATAGTACTTTGGCTTGCTTAAATGAGAATTACTCTTAGTTTGTTAAAAAGAAAAGGCATGGTAATTGTCTTAGTTTGTTAAAAAGGAAAGACATGGTAATTGTCTTAGTTTGTTAAAAAGGAAAGGCATGGTAATTGTCTTGGTTTGTGTAAAAAGGAAAGACATGGTATTGTCTTGGTTTGTGTAAAAAGGAAAGGCATGGTATTGTCTTGGTTTGCTAAAATGATGGTTTATTATTTTTTAAATAAAGGTCAAGAATGGTTTGCTTGCATATGAGTTACTCATATAGACTTTCGTGCAAGTGTCGTATTTCCACATCTCCGCGTCCCTCCATAAAGGGGCGGAAACTTGGTTCAAGAGATATCATGGAGTAGCTCCCATGGTGTGAGTGGTACACACTCACGGCGGGTCGGATATACTCGGGCGGGTTAAATTCCTGGGATATAAGCCAATGATTAGCTATCTGTGATGCGAGTATCGTGTATCGATGACTCATTGCGGGTCCACATGACCTATGCGGGTGAAATAGTCCCTTGCGGGTGAAATAGTCACTTGCGGATAAAATAGTCCTATGATAGGTTGCATAATAATACAGAGGGTGGTTGACCCTGGCGCTGGCACGACCTTCATGTTTTGAAACGGTAGTGATTTCATTAATGATAGGGTGCAGTGTGTTCATGACTTAAAGTGGAACTGTTAATCTCATTGTTAAAAGCATAACTTAAAAGGTAAAAAAAATGATTGCATTGCTCTCATGTTTGCAAGGTTCAGTGTGATGTTGTTTTGAGTTATCATACTTGCTTCCTGTTATATGTGGACTGTGTGATCTCCTTTACAGTACTTATTGTTTCATATACTTGGTACATTCTTCGTACTGACCCCCTTTCTCCGGGGGGCTGCGTTCATGCCGCAGGTTTAGGTACGCAGTTCGGTGATCTGCAAGTGTAGGACCATTGCTCCGAGTTTTTGGATAGTTCCATTTGTTCAGGAGCTTATCATTTTGGTATAGATTCTTCATTACAGGCTTTGTACAGTTATGGTACGGCGGGGACTTGTCCCGTTATAGTTCAGTAAAACTCTTAGAGGTCTGTATTCATATGTGGGATTGGACTCGTGTACAGTGTAGTTCTTTTTTATTATGTATATTATATGGCAACCTTGTAGGCTCTGTCCTTGCATGTTCGTTGGTTTTAAAAAAAAAGGTGTTATTTAGTTCCGCGGTTTACTTGTGTCATTTAGGTAGGAGGGTGCCCAGGTAGGGCACCAGTCACGGTCCCGGGGTTCGGGTCGTGACAGAGTGGTATCAGAGCAGTCAGTCCTCGGAATGTCTACAGACCGTGTCTAGTAGAGTCTTGATTATCGGTGTGTTGCGCGCCACACCCATAAATAGGAGGCTACAGGACATTTAGGATTTGGTTTCTATTCTTCTCACTCTGAGATCATGCCATAGAGCTGTGTTATTAAGATAATTCCTCTCTGACGTATTATTGTGTTACAGTTATGCCTCCAAGGAGGGCAACGATTGCCGAAGGCAAAACAAGAGCAGTGAGCTACCAGTCAGACTCAGAGAGTTGATAGGGCTCATGCCCAGGATATACCGGATATTGTGCCACAGTCGGCGAGTTTTTCTGCGCCAGGTTTTGAGGCCCCAGCACCAGAGCCTCCAGTTTCTCAGTTAGGGGAAGACTATAGGGTCATAAGGGAAGCAGTTATGTTATTGACCAAGATAGCGGTGATACAGTTTCATCAGCAGGAGGTTATTCGACCAGTACAGACAGGTGTACATAGGGTAGAGGGCCAACATGGAAATCAGCATAAGAAGGCTAGACCGGTTGGTTATTCCGGTAAATTTTTGGACGAGCAGCCTCAGCAGCGAGTGAGATATTCATCCCAGCCTACCCAGGACATACCCCCGCAGCTCTCAGGTGGGAGATTGGACCCCACAAGGTATTAAGGAGCCGGTCCGAGCTCCAGGGTTCGAGGTTTTCAGAGAAGCAGAGGATTTTCTCAGTCAAGGCCACTTATTCCTCAGTGTTTCCAATGTAGCAAACGTCATATGGGGAAATGTCCTTATGGCACAGGTGTTTGTTTTTATTATGGTCGTCCGGGCCATATGCTGAGGGAATGTCCTTTTAGAAAGAGCACTAGTAAGGTGGCTCAACCTATGAGGTCGGTGGTTGGTTCCTTTTCCTCTACAATTGTGCGCCCCCCAGGGCAGGGTATTCAAATGTCAGCCAGCCGTGGTAGAGGTCAGGGTGGATTTTATAGTTCTGGCGGTCCTTCAAACCACATAGATGACGTGGCTACTGGGTAGGATCAAGAGGCAACATCGCATGGGGTTACAAGTATATTTCGATTCTTTTGAATCATACATGCATTGATAGATTTAGATTCCGCCCTAGCGTATATATTTCCCTTTGTTGCTAGTAGTTATAAATTTATAGCACCACCAGAGGTAGAGATACTTTGATTAGTAAGGTGAAGAGTGAAGAATGTTGACAAGAATGATAAGGTGAACTGAGACTATAGTTGTGTAGGGTTCACAAGTTGTAATTACCCCATAATAGTGTAAGACCGATAGTGGAGGATGTTCAGTAGAAATACTTCGGCCTAGGTGACGAACCTTTAGTGAATGAGAGGATAGGGTAAGAAGTACCTTGAGATAGGAGAGAGATTCTTTTCAGACTAAGAATGAGAAGTTAAGTGTGACGATGGGTCGGGTTGTGGACCAAATTCGGGTCAACCGGTAGCATGGAATGAAGTGGTGCCAGTTGGAAATGGTCCCGCTATGTGATAGGGTCACGAGGATGCGAGGCCCAAGTCTATTAAATCGTTGTACGAGTTCGTGGACGCGTTCCACCAAAACCAAGTCGTGAGGGCCGAGAAGAGCCTTAACGGAAATTCAAGCAGCATAATGGCCAAGTTTGGATAGTAACTCCAAGGATTGGAGAACATAAGCAATATTTGAAATTTTGTACGTGTACTAAAATAAGTTTGGAAGTACGAGAAAAGTATGACAAGTAAGAAAAGGAAGGAAAAAGGGTTAAAAGAACTAAAATGGTTATAGTTATGAGTAATAAAGGTGCGTAGAGAGAATCCTTTTTAGGCCATGAGTGGAGGTTAATTGTGATGATACACACGCCTTGGGTTTAGTGATATTGTCCATAGGTGCTCGTGATTGAGATGCTACTACTATTAGAGTTTACACCGGTTGGTAAACTAAGCTAGGCAGATTATAGGATCATGCCCCAACTAGTAATTTGACTAAGTGAGACAGAGAAGGGAAGTAGCGAGGGGAAAACATCAGTTAGCTGAGTGGGAGTCCGACTGAAGGGTTCAGATAGTGTTAGTCCCATGACTTAGAATACGACAGGGCCATCCCTTTTTACGGAAAAAAAGAAAGAAACCTCTAAAGATCCCGTTTTGAAGACTGTAACCTTCGAGTTTTGTGAGAAGGGACCGCGGATGGAAGGTCCATTGGTATGTATACATATGATATATGGTGGCTGTGTGTGTCATCGTTGGTCTTGTGGATTATTGAGTGATAGGCATAGTAAGGACACTATGTCGGAGTTTGTATAGCTTGAAAACCGACTAAGAACATTCGGGGACGAATATTTTTAAGGGGGGAAGAATGTTACACCCCGTAATTCCAGGACATGTTTAAGAGAATGTACGTAAGGAATCAGGACTTAAAAATTTGAACGAAACAAAGAGTTGTTAATTCTAAGGGAAAAATCTTCCGAACCTCGGGAAGGAAAATGTATGTCGGTAAGAATTGGGTTCTCAAAATTGTTAT
This sequence comes from Przewalskia tangutica, assembly GCA_029844215.1. Lineage (NCBI taxonomy): Eukaryota > Viridiplantae > Streptophyta > Magnoliopsida > Solanales > Solanaceae > Przewalskia > Przewalskia tangutica. Next base: position 115,491,611 of record CM056727.1, read on the forward strand.
TTGAGACTGATGGAATTTATCGGAACTATAGATTTTTATTTTCGGATTTGGACACGTAGGACCCATCCGAGAAATCTTACGTTTTGTGGGTCCCACAAGGTTTCCGATATTTTGACCAATTATGGAAATTTCGGAAAATGAAATTTTATGGACGAATGGGCGGGCGACACGTGCCACCCCCCCCCCCCCCCCCCCACCTGGGATTGATCGAAATTGACCAAGATTAAGTGATCTTGTGACCAAGGTTAAGTAGCCTAAATGTGGATGATCAAGTTTGAGAAAATTGACCAAGTCAACTAAGTCAAGTGGCACTAGATATTTAATCCTCTTCATCCAAACCCTACAAGTGTTTTAATCTTGACCCTCCATTGTGTTATATATTCATCCTAAGACAAGTCTCCACACTTAGAAAAAAATTCAAGACCTTGTTCTTGCATATTGAGGCTCTCGGGTTTGCTCTCCTTAGTACAAGAAAAAAATTCGCTTGTGGTTCATAATTCACAATACTTAAACCCAAGGTTCCTAGAGGTATTGTAAGGTTATCTCAATAGAAAGATCCCGGAAAAACTACGTTTTCACGTTAGTCGCAAGATGAAAACCTAAGTTGTTTTCATATTTTTGATTGGAAATGGAAGGGAAGTTGTTTATGAACTTCTAAGGGCTTCAAATAGCGGATTGTAGCGTGAAGGAAAGGAGTTAAGTTGCTAAGGAGCGACTTTGAATCTTGGAGTTATATAAGGGCTTATCAAGGTAACAATCTTGTCGTTTTAATGATTGAAGATTACTTATTGTTGTAGTTATGGATATAAACAAGCATGAGATATATATAATGAAGATTGATAAGTGTTATGGATATTGGAACCACTAATCCGAAACTAGCATGTTTAGCCCTTGAAATTGTAATTCAATTTGGTTATTAGTTTAGTCGTCGCATGTTATATAAAGAAGGAATTATAGTTGTTAAAGTTGTTTATGACTATATAACATGTTAGACTTAACAACTTGGATTGAAAAGGAATTGGAAAGGACTTTACATTGTGGTGCATGTTAGCCGAGAATGGCATTGGCTAATTGAACTACTTGGTATTAATTGTGGGGCGGAATTTTACACGTATTGTAAGGCGTGTAATCCCCTTTGATTGGTTGATGTGTTGAGCCTTCAATGTGGCATATTGGTTATTGATTTCGGGCCCTGAAAAAGTTGGAAAAGTACGTAGAAACAAAGGAAGTGCTGCCCAATTTTCCGTAGAATAAGAGACTTTATACTTAGTATCATTCTACGTTAGAAACTAGAAGTTGATAGTCGTGTTGTGGTCATTATAGGTTGACAATTCTACGTGCGGCGTATTCGACTTAGCGTGTGGATTAAGCCGAAAAGGTATGTGAACCATCTCATCTTCTTCTAGCATGATTCCTTATGGTAAAGTAAGTAAATACTACTCCTTAAATGATCTACTCCTTGATTGTACTTGGATTGCCTAATATAGAAGTTGTTATATATACTTCCTTGATTGTACTTGGATGTCCTAATATAGAAGTTGTTCTATATACTTCCTTGATTGTACTTTGGATGTTTAAATTGGAAGTTGTTATAATCCATTCCCTTGATAAAATTTGGATTTTCAAAAGTGAAAGTGTTTTACTTGAAGTACTTAGAGTCTTAAAAAGGAAGTGGTTCCTAATCTCTTGGATAGTGTCTTAGTTCCAAAACCCAAAGGTTGTTATAATGGCTTTATGAGAAGTTAGTTATAACGGCTTTAGGGGAGTCAAAGGAGTGATTTAATTAATTGATTTAAAAGAGGATAAATGACATGATTTAAAGAGAAGTAACTTGTTTTAAAGATGTGAGTTACTTGAGATTTAAAAGTAGAAGCTACTTGATTTCAAAACCTTGAATTGAAGTTTTAAAAGTGTAGTTTGATTTGAAAAATATAAGTGGCTTGATACTATGAGTGTTAGTGTATTAGGGGTCATAAATGAATTTTCCTTCATTATAGTACATAAAAGAAGTGACTAGAGTGTAAAGAGTGTAAGCCACTTAATTTGAAGAATGTGTAACTTGATGTTGCAAGGCTAGGGCCTTGGGATTTTATGAAAAAGGTAAAGAACGTGCGGCGGACGTACATAGTACTTTGGCTTGTTTAAATGTGAATTATTCTATTTTCCGCCTTGATAGTACTTTGGCTTGCTTAAATGAGAATTTTCTATTTGTGTCTTGATAGTACTTTGGATTGCTTAAATAAGAATTACTCTTAGTTTGTTAAAAAGGAAAGGCATGGTAATTGTCTTAGTTTGTTAAAAAGGAAAGGCATGGTAATTGTCTTAGTTTATTAAAAAGGAAAGGCATGGTAATTGTCTTGGTTTGTGTAAAAAGGAAAGACATGGTATTGTCTTGGTTTGTGTAAAAAGGAAAGGCATGATATTGTCTTGGTTTGGTAAAATGATGGTTTATTCATTTTATAAATAAAGGTCAAGAATGGTTTGCTTGCATATGGGTTGCTCATATAGAAATTCGTGCAAGTGTCGTATTTCCACATTTCCGCGTCCCTCCATTAAGGGCCGGCAACTTGGTTCAAGAGATATCATGGAGTAACTCCCATGGTGTGAGTGGTACACACTTACGGCGGGTTGGATAGACTCGGGCGGGTTAAATTCTCGGGATATAAGCCATGGATTAGCTATCTGTGATGCGAGTATCGTGTATCGATGACTCATTGCGGGTCCACATGACCTATGCGGGTGAAATAGTCTCTTGTGGGTGAAATAGTCCTATGATAGGTTGCATAATAATACAGAGGGTGGTTGACCCTGGCGCTAGCACGGCCTTCATATTTTGAAACGGTAGTGATTTCATTAATGAAAGGGTGCAGTGTGTTCATGACTTAAAGTGGAACAATTAATCTCATTGTTAAAAGCATAACTTAAAAGGTAAAAAAAATGATTGCATTGCTCTCATGTTTGCAAGGTTCAGTGTGATGTTGTTTTGAGTTATCATACTTGCTTTCTGTTATATGTGGGTATGTGATCTCCTACTGATGCCTTATTGCTTCATATACTTGGTACATTCTTCGTACTGACCCCCTTTCTCCGGAGGGCTGCGTTTATGTCGCAGGTTTAGGTGCGCAGTTCCGTGATCTGCAAGTGTAGGACCCTTGCTTGGAGTTTTTGGATAGTTCCATTTGTTCAGGAGCTTATCATTTTGGTATAGATCCTTCATTCTGAGCTTTGTCTGCGATTATGGATGCGGCGGGGCCTTGTCCCGTCATAGTTCAGTAAAACTCTTAGAGGTCTGTATTCATATGTGGGATTGGACTCGTGTACAGTGTAGTAATTTCTTATTATGTATATTATATGGTAGCCTTGTCGGTTCTGCCCTTGCATGTTCGTTGGTTTTAAAAAAAATGGGGTGTTATTTAGTTTCGTGGTTTACTTGTGTCATTTAGGTAGGAGGGTGCCCAGGTAGGGCACCATTCACGAGCTTGAGTTCGGTCGTGACAGTGGTATCGAGCGATCGATCCTCGGAATGTCTACAGACTGTGTCTAGTAGATTCTTGATTATCGGTGTGTTGCACGCCACACCCATAAACAGCAGGCTACAAGACATTTAGGATTTGGTTTCTATTCTTCTCACTCTGAGATAGTGTCATAGAGCTGTGTTATTAAGATAATCCCTCTCTGACGTATTATTGTGTTCTGACTATGCCTCGAGGAGGGCAGCGATTGCCGAAGGGCAAAAGCGATGCGAGAGCTACGGTCGGACTCGAGAGAGTCGATAGGGCTCATGCCGGGATATCTGGATATTGTGCCACGATCGGCTAGTTCTTGCGCGAGTTTTGAGGCCCGACACGAGCCTCCAGTTTTTCAGTTAGGGGAAGACTATAGGGTCATAAGGGAAGCAGTTATGTTATTGACCAAGATAGCGGTGATACAGTTTCATCAGCAGGAGGTTATTCGGCCAGTACAGACATGTGTACATAGGGTAGAGGGCCAACGCGGAAATCGGTTAGAGGGCCCGGGGTTCGGGTCGTGACATTTCGGAAAATGAAATATTTTAGACCAATGGGAGGGCGACACGTGTCACCCTCTACATGGGCTTGTTGGATGAAAAGAAATGGACCAATGTCAACTAGAAAAGTGTGGCTTGAAATATTTGACCTCATATCCTTCCATTTGGATTAATCCTAGCCCTTAGTCTCTTTATATATTACTACTACTAGTGAAAGACTAGCATTCCAACACTTAGAAAAAAGCAAGAACATTGGGCAAGTTTGAAGAGGCTCTCGGCATAGCCCCCCCTTTGCACATAAAAGTTTTTCAATCTTGCTTCATAATTCACAATATTCAAACCTAAGATCCCTAGAGGTATTCTAAGGATATCCCAATACAAAAATCCCGGAAAAACTACGTTTTTACTTTAGTCGCAAGATGAAAACCTAAGGTGTTCTTCAACTTTGAAGTTGGAAATTGAAGAGAAGTTGTTTATGAACTTCTAAGGGTTGCTTGGAGTGGATTGAAACGTCAAGAAGAGGAGCTAAAGTTGCTAAGGATCCACTTTAGGTTTTGGATTGTATTCGGGCTTAAAAGAGGTAATAATCTCTGTCTTGCTATTGTAATTCAAGATTTCATGTTGTAGTAGTTGATAGATGAGCATGTGATATTTAGAATGAAGATTGATAAATGTTATGGAATTTGGAAGCTTAAATCTGAGATTGGCATGTTAGCCATTAAAATTGGAAATCAATTTGGTCGATAGTTATAATCGTCGCATGTTGTATAAGAAAGGGATTATAGTTGTTATAATTGATTGCGACTATCTAACATGTTAGAATAACAATTTGGATTGAAAATGAATTGGAAAAGAATAGATGTGGTGTTATCCTTGTGATTGCCGAAAATGACTCAAGTTATTGGACAGTTTTACTTTAATTGTGGGACAGAATTTTATATGTCATGTTAGACGTATAATCCCCTTTGAATTGCTGGTTTGTTGCGCCTTAAATGTGGTATGTTGGTTGTTGATTTCGGGCCTTGAAAAAGGTGGAAAAGTACGTAGAAACAAAGGAAGTGCTGCCCAAATTTCTGTAGAATAAGAGACCTAGCACTTAGTATTATTCCACGTTGATAAGCTAGGAGTTGATAGAAATGTTATGGTTATTATAGGTTGAAGTACTACGTGTAGCTATTCTACTTGAAGGGTGGAAAAGCTAACAAGGTTGAAGTACTTTGGAGCATTTTGCTACTTGTCGATAGTCGTCGCGAGGTATGTGAACCTCTTCCTTCTTTTGGCATGTTCTATGTATGAAATATACATGTGGTGTTATTTCATGACTCCTTCTACTCTTAGAAGTTAAGAGGTACGTATGTTGATTTACTCTATGTAAAAGGTATGTCTAAGTTATCCTAAGTTCTTACCAAGTCTTATGGGGGATGTTGGTAAGAGTCGTTAAGAAGTATGTGGAGTCGAGGTGACTTTGCTAATTTACTGCACTAATGAGAATAGGTATCGAACAAGCCATTGCAGCGTTAATAAAAATGTATCGATAATCAATTATATTAAAATAAGTAGAATTCTCCATCTGCATAGAAACTAAGATAAAACAAAATTGTATTATATTTTCTAGATCATGGCTGCTTTAATAAGATCGTTATAAACGAGTATAACCTATTCACAGCTCATAAAAATATATGTTACTTAATTTAAAGAGTTTATTTTATGAAGTTTTAAGACTAAGAACCTTGATTTCTTAAAAGGTTATGAGACTTTATTTTTCAAGTTATGGGACTTGATTCTTAAAGAAATGAATGACTTGATTTAAAAAAAAAAAATGGTTTCCATGATTTATTTCAAAAGTTAAGAGGCTTGATTTCAAAGGAGAATGTAACTTGAGAAGAAGTTTATTGATTTAAAAGAGAAGGTGTGACATGATTCTTTTATAAGTATGCATGTACGTAGTACTTTTGGGTTTAGTTTTCCCTAATGTTGTAAGAAATGAAAATGCCTTAAGTTCTCCAAAATGAAAGGTTGTTATAATAGCTTTATGGAAAGTTGTTATAACGACTTAAGAAGTAAGAAAAGATGGTTTAAAATGTTATAGATACGATACACCGAGTCCCACAAATGGGTCGGGTTACGTTATGTGATACACCGAGTCCCACAAATGGGTCGGGTTATGTTATGTGACTTTACCGCGTCCCAGAATGGGCCGGGCTTTCACGCCCCGGGCCCGTGATTGGTGCCCTACCTGGGCACCTTTCTACCTGACTGACACAAGTAAATCGCGGAACTTAAATAACACCTCTTTTTTTTTTAAAACAACGTACGTGCAAGGTCAAAGCCGACAAGGCTTCCACATAATATACATATAAAAAAGCACTACACTGTACATGATTCCAATCCCACATATGAATACAGACCTCTAAGAGTTTTACTGAACTATGACGGGACAAGGCCCCGCCGTACCCATAACTGTACAAAAGCCTGTACTGAAGGATCTATACCAAAATGATAAACTCCTGAACAGATGGAGCTATCCAAAACTCTGAGCAGGGTCCTACACCTGCAGATCACCAAACTGCGTACCTAAACCTGCGACATGAACGCAGCCCCCCCGAAGGAGGTCAGTACGAAGAATGTACCATGTATGTGAAGCGATAAATCGTAAAGAAATCATAACGATTATACAAAAGCGAGCGGGTATGATAGCCAACCTACAGTACACAATACATAAGCAGTCATATAAAGTCAGGGACGCATGCCCTCAAAGTCATTACTCAAATATAACCATGGGTCTCACGCCCAGAATATCAATCATGCCCATGGAATCCTTCCTCACTGTCGGTAGTCCATGATATAAAATAACATCAATTAGCACACTGAACCTTGCAATCATGAGAGTAATGCAATCCTTTTTATCTTTTAAGTTATGCTTTTAACAATGAGACCAACTGTTCCACTTTAAGTCATAACCACACTGCACCCTTTCATTAATGAAATCAATACCGTTTCAAAACATGAAGGCTGTGACAGTGTCAGGGTCAACAACCCTCTGTGTTATAATGCAACTGTTATACCCCGTATTTTCAGAGTATGTACGTAAGGACGTACGTAGAAAATTTGAACTTGAAGATTTGGCTTGGCCGATTTATTTTTGTGCACAACCCCCGGTTAGAGTCGTTTTTCGACGAAACGTTTTCACAGCTTTCGTAGGGAAAATTCCGGCTATGTCATTTATAGTTTTTGCGGATTTTTCCGAGAGACGAAACGTGTTGGACCAACAAGAGGGCGCCACTTGGCACCCTCTCATTGGTGGAGTGTGGGCGGTAAAAGTGGCCGAAAGTGAGGCCTTTGTGGTCAAGGGTTGGTAGGATATTTTGTGTGTTAGTTGGTTAGGGTGCACTTGGCAAGATCTTGGCCCTACACTTGCCTTGCACTTGGCAAGATCTTGGCCATTGGTTGGACTTGGCTTGTCCTATAAATACCCTCTCCCTTTGAAGACTTCTTCCAAATAATTTCCTAAGTCTAAAATTCCTCCTCGCTTGTAGTATAGTTCGTCCCCTCCCTTGTGAGGCCTTGGCGAGAGCCCTTCTCCCCAGCGAGTACCCACAGTGGGGTAGGCCGAGTATACACCACTTGTGGTGTTGTCTCGTATAAATACCCCCCCTCTTGGTGGAAATACTCTCAAAAGTATTGTTGTAATGCCCAAATTACCTTAGCCATATACCTTGTAGTATTCTAAGGTTATACCTATACTAAAAACCCAGAAATACTATTATACTTCCCTTCAGTCACAAAACCGAAACCCTAGGGAAATCTCCATAGTCAGTTGGAGTATTATGTAGAAGTTGGTTAGAACTTCTAAGGGTGGTTTAGAGCGGGTTGGAGCGCTCGGAGTTGGAGCTAAACGTTGCCCAGGATCGACATTTATACTTGGATAATTATGGGCTTATCGAGGTAATTATCTTGTCCCCCTATTTTAATTGGAAATTACATGTTGTTAGAATATATAGTTGGAGTATACTATATATAGAACTGAACGTAGTCTGTCGGCAATGTCTTTTGACTTAAGCCTGAAGAATAAAGAACTGAACTGTAATTACATAGGACTGTATTCTGATGAGACTTGTGTAGCATTCTTGTGAAGTAGAATTGTACGTCCGGTTAGATGTATAACCCCCGGTTGGCTTGATGGCGGCCTCGATAGAGGAGGAGATTTCTGTTGTGGTGGGAAATCTTCGAATTTACGTAGAATGTTCTACGATAAGATCTAGATGTTAATAAGCGCGCGTGGCCTTATAGGTTGAAGTACTACGTGTGGCGCGATCTACTTGGCAGGAGTAGGCGGCTTGAGGTACTTGGGCGTTTTGCTATTAGTCGATACTCGTCGCGGTATGTGAACCTCTTCCTATCTCTTCTAGCATGATATGTGTGTAACTATGTAGTATGGTAGGCGTGCGTGTGTTAAATGTATTTGGTTGGTCTAAAACATAAAGTGTTATAACGGCTTTATGGGAAGTTGGTTATAACGGCTTTATGTATGTAAGAAAATACTTGTGGTTTTAAAAGGTAACTTATTTGAACTATAAGCGGTTGGTTATGTGATAATAAAGAACTTGAAGTATTTCAAAAGATTTTTGAATCATTTTAAAAGAAGAGTAATACTTGGTTTTGAAAACTTAAGAGTTATACTAGCTTTATGGGAAGTTAGGTATAACGGCTTAAGAATGTTTCTTGATTTGGAAATCGGAATGTGTATCGACAAACCTGCGGCGTTAATAAAAGGAAATGTTTGTGAGTAAAATCAGTAGAAACTTCCATCTGCATAGAAGCTAAGATGAGACAAAATGATATTTTCTAGATCATGGCTGCTGTAATAAGATTGTTATAAACAAGAATATCCTACTCACATATAAGGCTTATGTTTCTCAGATGGTTTAAAAGAGAATTATATTCTTAAATGAATAAGACTATGAACTACGAAACCCTTCTAAAATAAGAAACGTGAACATTTGAAATTAAGCAAACTTGAACGTTTGGAAAATAATGTTGTTACTTGATTTTACAAAGGTAAGTGTTTTGGTTTACTGAAAAAGACAGTCACTCTATTTTATACTACGGGTATTGTGTGACTTATGTGAAAGCAACGGATCTTTTAAAAGATTTAATGTAGGAAGTACTTTAGGGATAGATACCCGAACTTGTTAGCATAAAGTACCTTGTGTGAATAACTTGATTGTGTTGGTTTGAGATGGCCTTGTAAATACTTTCTTGTTGACGTGATAAGTAAACATGTTAGGATGCTACGTGTGTTAGTATCTTGTATGATCATGATGTAAGGGGGTCATTCTTGTTGTGCTTACGTTGTTAAGCGTTAAGCGTTGTACTATTATTATATCACATACCCTTTGACTTACTATCGAGGGCTTGCCACCGCGATGCGGTCTATACGGCTATGCGATCTTGTGACTACGCGAGTCGCGGTAGCTCGGGATTGATCATTCGGGTGTTTAGCTTGATGCGGGGATTCCTATGCGGTCTGTTGAGACTATGCGGTCTTTTGAGACTATGCGGGTTGCGGGAGCCTGGCGGATACGAAGGTTAAGGCGCCGATGCGGGGTGTACCTCGAGCGGTCTAGGACCATGATTCGAGAATACCTTATGCGGAGTGCGTGTGTGACCTATGCGGGCTGCGAGAGTTCGAGGATGAACACGCACATTGATCTGCGGGCAAATGGCGGCCGATCGTGTAGTGCGGTCTAGAAAGACCTCGTGATACGATTTATGGCATTTGTGGTGCGAGGGTCTTAGTAGTCGGCTATGCCTTCGTACTTACCGTGCAGTTTCTTGTGATGACTTTGAGGCGTGAGTCCCTAACTTGACATATCGCTTATTTATTGTGAGCTGTAGTTTGGTTATCATACATGTCTCTGCTTTATATAGACTACTATGATTTCATTTCTGATGTTATTTTGATTTCACATACTAAACTGTTATCTTGACCTCCTTGGGCTGCGTTCATGCCGCAGTAAAGGTACACGATCGTTGATCCTCGCTCTTGGGGTCTGATTCGGCGTTTGGGAAAGCTCGTTTCTCCGGTGGCTTGTCTTGGTATAGTCCCTGTGTTGTAGGTGCTTACATTCGAGGGTATGGCGGCCCCTGTCCGTCGTTGTTGTCATATCATTCGTAGAGTGCATGAAATGTATGCGTGGCGAGTTGTAGAAAGGGATGTAGCTGTTCAAATTGCTATTTATATATCTTTGAAGGTAACAGTTTTTGGTTGCTTTGTCTTATATTTCCTTTGTCTTATTACATTGGTTTCATGTATTGTTTTATATTCCGATTACTCGATGTTGTATCACTAGGGTGCGGGGTAAGGCACGATCCACGGGCGAGGTTGGTCGTGACAAAAGTGGTATCGAGCGATTAATCCTCGGAAGGTGTCTGACCGTATCGATGAAGTCTTGATTATCGGTGTGTTGTGCACCACACCATAATCGAGAGGCTATAGGGTATTTAGGATTGGTTTCTATTCTTCTCACTCGAGATCGTGCCTTAGAGTGTGTTGTAAGTTGGACCCTCGACGAAATTATTTCCTCATCGTTATGCCTCGCGTAGGCAACCGGGCCGGGAGGGCAAAGCGGCCGGGAGGCTGCGAGTAGAGGTCGAGAGGGTGGCGAGGGCGAGCCCAATCATTACCTAGAGTAGTGCTTCATTTGGAGAGTTCTGCGGCGTCACTAGCCCGTGAGTTAAGCCGCGGCGGCGATTCCTACTGCGGCCATGATATTTGAACGCCGGTTCCACGGCCAGGAGCGATGAATTTAGATTGCAAGAAGCGACCACATTACTAGTATGGATTTGGCTACGGAGAGTATATCGATGTCTGCGAGTCTTGATGACTACCTAAGAGAGGGTTGTGCGAGTAATTCTTGATTAGGCTTGAGCATGGCACGTATGCGGGCTTATCGCAGAGCCAAGAAGGCGTAGAGATCGGCGGGTTAACGAGGCGAGAAGAAGGCGGGCGGCAAAGTCCTTTGGTAACTTTTGGCGAGTCACCTCGCGGATTAGATTTGCACATCCACGGTGCGAGAGGTCCTCGCGGGGTTCGGGGCGTTCGGGGTATGCGAGGAGTTGGTTGGAGCTCGAGCTTAGGTTCACGACTACGTAGGTTCGGCCCGGAGATTCGGTGTTCCTCGGTATTCGCGGTGTGAGCGTCATCGGGAATGTCGTCTTTTAGTTGGTACTTGTTGTACTACGGCCGTCAGTCGATGTCGAAAGAGTGTCCTTGTAGGAGGACTTAGCCTTCAGGATCGGTGGGTAGTTTGTCATCTTCCTTAGCTATGCCTACGCAGGCGAGTTTGTTTAGAACAACTAAGGGAGTGAAGCGATGAATCTGAGCATATCTTTAACCTACAGAGCTTTGTATATGTGATAAGGTGAGTATACCTTAAGTGTTATGTTCAGATAACATGAGTGTAAATTGTGATTAGAAATCTTGGTTAGTTAACCAAGTAAGTTTTGGGGATAGAAAAGTGTGAGCCTTAGAGTTTTATACGTAGAGACCTTAGAGGTAAGGCCGTCTCGAGTAAAGGCGTATGTTTATGTTTGACCCTTATAGGAGTGCATAGTGCGTGAACCTTGTTTGTGGGATAAGTCACGAGTTGTGTGGAATGAAAGAGGGTAGTTGAGCTAAGAATACCGCTAGGTTTCGTAACGTGATTAGTGAGAGCTTTCGCCCGGGGAGCTAGTGTTTTGTACGTTCTTGGGTCGGGTTGAGGCCACGTTGCGGGTCAACCGCGGCTGTATGGTGGTGGGGTCAGTTTGTGGTGGTCCCGCTTTGGGTTTGGGTTATGGGGGTGTTTGGCCCAAGTTCAGTTAACCAGCGTACGAGTTCGTGGATGCGTTCAACCAGTAGTCGGGCCGATGGGGGCAGCCTGTAGTGTTTTTCGGTCAGGACCGTGTACTCGGCGAGTTGTTTTATCCGAAAGGTTGTAAGTGCTGCAGGGTGCCTACGCCACCTTATGATGACAGTGAAGCCAGTCGTGGCTATTTTCGTTTTCTAAAAAGTTTTACCAGGCAGGATTGTTGTCTCCTGTGGAGGGAGTGTTTAAGCTACCGTTTCAGTGTTCGGATGTCGCCTTATGAAGCCTTGTAAGGGCGGATGTGTAAGTCGCCGGTCGATTGGTTCGATGTTGGCAAGATTCAGATAGTTGGTTCAGCTTGTTCCGCAGATGTGGATAGGGTAAAGCTTGTCTAGAAGAGGTTCTGGCAGCTCAGAAAAATAGTGCGGATGATCGGCGACGACGCTCAGATTTCATGTTGACGATCGGTCTTCTTGAAGGTACAACCCCGGTTAGGGTGTGACGAGATTCGGAAAGCAGGAAACTTAGCGTGTTACTTTGGGCCTTTTGAATTCATGTGGATAATAGGCGGGTTGCCTATATGTTATGATTGCCGTCCGACTTAGAAAGCGACGTCAGGTCTTTTCGTATTGTTAGGTTCGAGAAGGAGATCGGAGATCCATCCAGAGAGTTCCCTGTAATGATTAACACGTTAGAGATAGTAACCCCGAGTTTTGGAAACTGAAGCAGTATCAGAAATGTGGTAAGAGTTCGAGTGTACAAGAAGTGTACGACATCCTCAGGGATCGCATGTAGTCCGGTACCATTTGTTGGGTCGCCGGAGTGACACTAGAACCTCGCGGCAAAGTGACAAAAGTGGTATCGGGAAGAAGCAAGCATGTATGGCGAGCATTGATGTGATCATTTCTTTTGTAAAGAGAAGGTGCGAAGGAAGTATATTTTAGACCCCGGAGAGAGGTGTTTGTGGTGATGTTAGAGGTGTTTCCTCGTGGACTTGAATGTAAGTATTTTGCGCAAGTTGTTTATGTGGCCATGTGTGGCAAGGATTGTTTCGTAAGTATAGTAGTGAAGACTATACTGGCGCACGTTGGTTTTTGAGACTTAGAAGGAACATTCGGGACGAATGTTTCTAAGGAGGGGAGAATGTTATACCCCGTATTTTGGTATATGCGTGGGGCGTGCGTAGAAAATTTGAACTTGAAGATTTGGCTTGGCGATTTATTTTAGTGCACAACCCCCGGTTAGAGTCGTTTTTAAATGAAGCGTTTTCCACGACTTTCGTAGGAAAATTCCGGCTATGTCATTTATATTTTTGCGGATTTTTCGAGAGGCGAAGCGTGTTGGACCAACAAGAGGCGCCACGGCACCTCTCGTTGGTGGAGTGTGGGCGGTAAAGGTGGCCGAAAGTGAGGCCTTTGTGGTCAAGGGTTGGTAGGATATTTTGTGTGTTAGTTGGTTAGGGTGCACTTGGCAAGATCTTGGCCCTACACTTGCCTTGCACTTGGCAAGATCTTTGACATTGTTTGTAATTGGCTTGTCTAATAAATACCCTATCCCTTTGAAGACTTCTTCATCCAAATAATTTCCTAAGTCTAAAATTCCTCCCTCCTTAGTATAGTTCGTCCCCCTCCCCTTGTGAGGCCTTGGCGAGAGCCCTTCTCCCATGGCGAGAGTACCCCCTGAGTGGGGTAGGCCGAGGTATACACCCTTGTGGTGTTGTCTCGTATAAATACCCACTCTTGGTGGAAATACTCTCAAAGTATTGTTGTAATGCCCAATTACCTTAGCCATATACCTTGTAGTATTCTAAGGTTATACCTATACTAAAAACCCGAAATACTATTATACTTCCCTTGATCCACAAAACCGAAACCACAGGGAAATCTCCATAGTCGGTTGGAGTATTATGTAGAAGTTGGTTAGAACTTCTAAGGGTGGTTTAGAGCGGGTTGGAGCTCGGAGTTGGAGCTAAACGTTGCGGGATCGATATTTATACTTGGATAATTATGGGCTTATCGAGGTAATTATCTTGTCCCTATTGTAATTGGAAATTACATGTTGTTAGAATATATAGTTGGAGTATACTATATATAGAATCGAGCGTAGTCTGTCGGCAATGTCTTTTGACTTAAGCACGAAGAATAAAGAACTCAATGTAATTACATAGGGTGTATTCTGATGAGACTTGTAGCATTCTTGTGAAGTAGAATTGTACACGTCAGGTTAGATGTATAAACACCCCCGGTTGGCTTGATGGCGGCCTCGATAGAGGAGAGATTTACGTTGTGGCGGGGAGGTCTTGCCGAATTTTACGTAGAATGTTCTACGATAAGATCTAGATGTTAATAAAGCGCCTTGTGGCCTTATAGGTTGAAGTACTACGTGTGGCGCGATCTACTTGGCTTAAGGAGTAGGCGGCGGCGAGGTACTTGGGCGTTTTGCTATTAGTCGATACTCGTCGCGAGGTATGTGAACCTCTTCCTATCTCTTCTAGCATGATATGTGTGTAACTATGTAGTATGGTAGGCGTCGTGTGTTAAATGTATTTGATTGGTCTAAAACATAAAGTGTTATAACGGCTTTATGGGAAGTTGGTTATAACAGCTTTATGTATGTAAGAAAATACTTGTGGTTTTAAAAGTTAACTGATTTGAACTATAACTGGTTGGTTATGTGATAATAAAGAACTTGAAGTATTTCAAAAGATTTTTGAATCATTTTGAAAGAAGAGTAATACTTGGTTTTGAAAACTTAAGAGTTATACTAGCTTTATGGGAAGTTAGGTATAGCGGCTTAAGAATGTTTCTTGATTTGAAATCGAGAATGTGTATCGACAAACCAACTGCGGCGTTAATAAAAGGAAATGTTTTGTGAGTAAAATCGGTAGAAACTTCCATCTGCATAGAAGCTAAGATGAGACAAAATGATATTTCCTAGATCATGGCTGCTGTAATAAGATTGTTATAAACAAGAATATCCTACTCACATATAAGGCTTATGTTTCTCAGATGGTTTAAAAGGGAATTATATTCTTAAATGAATAAGACTATGAACTACGAAACCTTCTAAAATAAGAAACGTGAACATTTGAAATTAAGCAAACTTGAGCGTTTGGAAAATAATGTTGTTACTTTATTTTACAAAGGTAAGTGTTTTAGTTTCTTGAAAAAGAGTCACTCTATTTTATACTACGGGTATTGTGTGACTTATGTGAAAGCAACGGATCTTTTAAAAGATTTAATGTAGGAAGTACTTTAGGGATAGATGCGAACTTGTTAGCATAAAGTACCTTGTGTGAATAACTTGAGGGGGTTGGTTAGAGATGGCCTTGTAAATACTTTCTTGTTGTCGTGATCCGTAAACATGGTAGGATGCTCCGTGTGTGAGTCTCGTGTATGATCATGATGTAAGGGTCATTCTTGTTGTGCTTACGTTGTTAAGCGTTAAGCGTTGTACTATTATTATATCACATACCCTTTGACTTACTATACCGAGGGCTTGCCACCGCGATGCGGTCTATCGGCTATCACGATCCTTGTGATTACGCGGTCACGGTAGCTCGGGATTGATCATTCGGGTGTTTAGCACGATGCGGGAATTCCTATGCGGTCTATTGAGACTATGCGGTCTTTTGAGACTATGCGGGTTGCGGGAGCCTAGGCGGATACGAAGGTTAAGCTGCGCCGATGCGGGGTGTACCTCGGTGGTCTAGGACCGTGATTCGAGAATACCTTATGCGGGTGCGTGTGTGACCTATGCGGGCTGCGAGAGTTCGAGGATAGAACCGCGCATTGATCTGCGGGCAAATGGCGGCCGATCATGTAGTGCGGTCTAGAAAGACCTCGTGATACGATTTATGGCATTTGTGGTGCGAGGTCTTAGTAGTCGGCTATGCCTTCGTACTTACCGTCATGCGGTTTCTGTGATGACTTTGAGGCGTGAGTCCTAACTGACATATCGCTTATTTATTGTGAGCGTAGTTTGGTTATCATACATGTCTCTTGCTTTATATAGACTACTATGATTTCATTCTGATGTTATTTTGATTTCACATACTCGGTACTGTTATCTTGACCTCGCCCTTGGCTGCGTTCATCTGCATGAGTAAAGGTACACGATCGTTGATCCTCGCTCTTGGGGTCACGATTCAGCGTTTGGGAAAGCTCCGTTTCTCGGTGGCTTGTCTTGGTATAGTCCTCGTGTTGTAGGTGCTTACATTCGGGTATGGCCACTGTCGTCGTTGTTGTCATATCATTCGTAAGTGCAGTATCTTGTCGTGGCGAGTTGTAGAAAGGGATGTAGCTGTTCAAATTGCTATTTATATATCTTTGAAGGTAACCGTTTTTGGTTGCTTTGTCTTATTTCACTGTCTTATTACATTGGTTTCATGTATTGTTTTATTTCCGCTGATTACTCTGATGTTGTATCACTAGGGTGCCCGGGGTAAGGCACCAGTCACGGGCCCGATACTCGCATCACGGATAGCTAATCCATGGCTTATATATATCCCGAGAATTTAACCCGTCGTGAGTATGTACCACTCAACCCCATGGGGAGCTAACTGTCACGACCCGACCCCGAGCCCGCGACTGGTGCCCTACCTGGGCACCCTTCACAGGTAAACATCAGAGAATAGCAGCGGAACATACACAACTCATAAAAATACATCGACATTAGACATCAACAGGCTAGCCGATAAGGCTACATTTCGTAACATATACATAATATAAATAAATAAAACAGTACCTCTCTGTTCTTACAACCCAATCCACAAATGTGACTACAAACCTCTAAGAATAACAATTGTGGCGGGACAGGGCCCCGCCATACCCCTAAATGTACAACATCCGACCATACCAGGGATCTGAACCAAGGGTAAGCCTCCGGAGTAATCTAGCTTCCCAATAGCTGAACAGTGATCCTAAGAGTGAGGATCAACAACCTGTATACTCTACCTGCAGCATGAACGCATCCCCCCGAAGGAGGTCAGTACAACATGTACCAAATATGTGAAACTGAAAGTACTGTAGTGAAATCATAAATCTAAAATGAAGTTGGAGACATGTATGATAACTCAAATAACAGTACACTGTGCCTTACTAACAATGAGAGTAAACAAGAGTATACTTTACTGCATAAAAATAGGAGGCTCATGATCAAAGTAGGGCCACCCGCCCGTAGTATCATTAAGCAATCCTACTCCTGGGACTATTTCACCCGCATAGGTCGTGTGGACCCGCATGAGGTATTTCTCGCATAGACTGTATCCGTCCGCATAGGTCGTGTAGACCCACATAAGGTATTCCTCGCATAGGACTGGTCCGCCCCGCATGGGACTATTTCACCCGCATAAGCCCTTACGGACTCGCATGAGGTATTCCTCGCATCATGGGTAGCAAATCCACAGAATATATAAATGCCACAAACCCGGGGAATGACCCCGTAATGAATAATATATCACTAGCACAAACCGGCTATCATACATAACATAAGCACTACCGGCTTATCATACATAACATAAGCAAGTTAAGAAAGCCCCTAACTTCTTATTAGTCTTGTTCATATACACTCTCATTTTAGTTTACTTAAGGCACTAACATGTCTTAATAAAAGGAATTCGGGAATTTAACCCAAAGTACTACATACTTCTACTCTTTTAAAAATGACTCATTTTCATATAAAACTTCCAAGATACTAATAACCATAGCATCAAGTCACAACTACTTTTCAAGACAAGTCACAATACCTTTTAGAAATATAATTTGGCTTCTAAATCAAGTGACTCCTTTTCTTTTAAAACTTTAGGCAATTGATGCCTTGAAATCCATTTGTCTTTCATAAATCAAGTCATTTGTCCTTACTTATCTTACTTAGAGTAAATCTCTCCTTTTAACTTTCCATAAAGCTACTATAACCAACTTCCCATAAAGTCGTTATATTAACCTTATACCTTAGTCAATTACATTTTCCTATATCCAAGGGACTTATACTTTTAAAACGAAACAAGTATCATATACTTAAAACACTTCAAGTCCCTTAACTTTGAAAACTTAAGACATCCTTAATACTTTTAAAGAAGTGGGTTAATCCCCTAACTCGCCCAACTTGGCCATTCTTAAACAAGTAAAGGATATCAAAGTATTGTACGCCTACCGTACTATATAAGTACAACTATTCATGCTCAAGAGATAGGAAAGTTCCACATACCTCTTCGGGTCAATCCACCATGAGTCGATATACCGCGTAGTATGTCAACCTATAATGACCATAATACGTCTATTAGCTTCTAGTTTCAACGTAGAGCATTCTAATTGAAAAGTCCCTTATTCTACGGAAAATTGGACAGCACTTCCTTTGTTTCTACATACTTTTCCACCTTTTCAAGGTCCGATATCAACTACTAAACACCACATTCAAGGCCCAACAATTCAGCAATACAAAGGGATTACACGCCTAACTTGGACGTGTAAAATTCTGCCCCACAATACAAATTAAATAATCCAATAAGTTTAAGGTAGTATTTTGGCTATAACATGCTCACATATCATCCTTATCCAATCCTTTCAAATCCAAATCGTTATTCCTACATGCAATATATCTAAAAGCAATATTGACAACTACAAGTCCTTTCTTCCACACATGCAACACAATTTACTTAAAAAGGAGAATGGATTGTTACCTTAGAGTTTACCCAAATTAGTCCAACAAATTTCACTTGCCTTCTTTCCACAATCACCTCCACAAACCTCATACAAGCTTGTCAACATGTTTCTTTCTTGCCACCTTTCCGAAATTTCTCTAGGACTTGGTTTCTCCTTGAATTTTTAGAGAGAATGGAGAGGAATTTTTAGAGAGAAGGAAGAGGAAATTTTTAGAGAGAAGGTTTTTTTTTTTAAGAATGACCAAGTCTTCATGACTTGGTCAATAAATAGGACTTCCCCACAATCAGATGGGAGGGACACTTGTCACCCTCACATGGCCTTTTTTTTAAAAAATATCTTCTGATTTTTTTCCCCCCAAATTTCGCAAAAACCCGCCTCGGCGCGTACTGAAACCTCCGAACTTCAGATACCAGCGCGTGTGCCTGCATTCGGCGCCAGCGCTCTGACCAGAGAACTTTCGGTATATCCGTGCGCGACCTCGCATCCGTGGCTGGCCACGGCCGAAAATACTTTTACGCCGATCACGCCGAACTTGTAACTTCCATAACTTTCTACTCCGATGTCCTATCGACGAACGGTTTGTTGCGTTGTGAACTAGACTCAACGAACTACATACTAGCCCTTTGAAACACCTAGGAACTCCTAATGCAACTGGACATAAACTGCCTCAAAGTTGACTAAAACCCGTCTGAAACATTCTGTCAACCTATCTTTCCAAATTTAAATCTTGATTCCTTTCGTACGTTCTCATAAGCATGACCTGAATTACGGGGTGTAACATTCTCCCCCCTTAGAAACATTCGTCCCGAATGTTCCTTCTATGCTTACTCAAATCACAATATCGACATAGACCCTCTTAACTATTCTTCTTGCAAAAAGAATGCTCTACACGGCCACAACAATACTTAAGCATAATTTCCAAATTAAAAACTAACAAGCAGGAAAGTGGGTTACCTGGAGGTGTAGGGAACAAGTGAGGATACTTCTTCATCATGTCCTCTTCTGCTTCCCATGTCATTTCCTCTCTGTTCTCATTCCGCCATAAGACCTTGGGAAGCGCGTCCTTTGTCGCGATCGCTAACCTGACGATCGAGTATCGCTATGGGACTCTCCTCATACGATAACCCCTATGTCACCTGGACATCACAAATCGGGTGCACTCTAGATGGATCTCCGATACACTTTCGCAACATAGACACATGAAAATAAACTGGATGTACTGCCTCCAGATCGGACGGAAGATCCAACTCATAGGCAACCTTGCCTACCCTACGGACAATCTGGTAAGGCCCAATGTACCTTGGGCTAAGTTTCTCCTTCTTCCCAAATCTCATCGCCGCCGTGGGTGATACCTTGAGAAGACCCAATCATCCACCTCAAACTCCAAGTGTCGGCCGATGATCTGCATCGACTTTTGTCGACTACGGTGACAATAACCGCTCCTGGATAAGCTTCACCTTATCCACCGCCTGCTGAATCAAGTCCGACCCGACTAACTGAACTTCTCCCACATCAAACCAGCCTATCGGTGACCTGCACTTCCTCCCGTATAAGGCCTCATAAGGCGTCATCTGGATACTAGAATGGTAGCTATTGTTATATGCAAACTCCACAAGAGGTAAATGATCCTCCCTACCACGAAATCAATAACACAGGCGCATGACATACCTCAAGTGTACGGATAGTACGCTCGGCTTTGTCCGTCGGTCTGAGGATGAAACGCGATCGAGACTCACTGTGTCCCTAATCCTTACGGAAAGACCTCGAAGTTAGCCGTGGCCCGGGCTCCTGCATGCGAAATAATCGATATAGGAACTCCGTGCGATCTCACAATCTCACGATATACAATCTAGCATAATCCTCGTGAAAAAGTCGTCATTGGAAGAAAGTGGGCTGATTTCGTCACTGTCGACAATAACGGATGGAATCATGCTTCTCCGAGTGTGAGGTAACCCCGTAATAAAGTCCATATTGATCACCTCCCACTTCCATGCCGAATATCTATCATCTGCAACAACCCGCGAGCTTCAGTGCTCCACTTTGACTGCGACAATTCGGACAACTGCGCCACAAACTCATGGCGTCCTCTTGGGCCATCCCACCAATACATACCTCTGAGGTCGTGGTACATCTTAGTCGACCCTGGATGAATAGAGTAACGAGCACTGCGTGCCTCCCCTACAACCTGCTGAGAAGTCCTGCAGCACCGGGTACACACAATCTATCCTCATATCACAGCACCCCATCCGGTGCTACTCAAACAGGCTCTTCTCTTCTCGGAGAGTCGTATCTCGATACCGTAACAACTGGATCTTCATATTGTCGCCTTTTTACCTCCACTATGACGGAATGCTCGGCAACCTCTCAGATCTAAACTTCATTAACCTTGGAAACAAATAATCGAACCCCTCGGCTCGGTAGCTGATGAATCTTACGGACCACATCCTGTCTATCTGGCTATCCATCTGACAGACTACCCATAGACCCACGACCAAGAGCATCTGTAACCGTCTTGGCTTTCCCCTGGTGGTATAGGATATCAATATCACATTCCTTGAGTAACTCTAACCATTGTCTCTGTCGCACATTCAGCTGTCTCTGACTGAAGATATACCGGAGGCTCCTGTGGTCTGCATAAATATCCCCAAGAAACCTATATAAGGAATGCCTCCAACTCTTCAGTCTGATTAATCGCCGACTCTAGCGTGAGTAGCGTAATTCCTTTCATGCTTCCCTAACCGGAAATATAAGCTCTAACCTTATCGTGTTGCGTCAAGACACAACCTAATGACATGACGTGTTACAATAATACTCTAACCCTCTAGTCTCTCAGGAGGGGTTAGAACTATAGTCGTGGTCAACTTATCTTCTAGTAACTGGAAGCCTTTTTCATACCTGCGAAATATTCGGCATCCTTAATCTCAATTATGGTTCCTGTTTCCCTTTCTCTGTTGCGACCAAACTTGGTCACTAAACTTAGACTTGATTCCTTTTTTTGCCTCATGGCTAAGACTTACTGTCAATCACGTTTCAGGGGGGAGATTTATTTGCTCTTGTCGAGCAGCAACCCGATTATTTTCTCCCAACTCGTAGAGCTTATAGTCAGGTGTTCAGCCTCGATTCAAGGTATTACATATTCCAATGACTTGTCAAGATTTCTTATCGTTCGAGTGTCTACTCGTCTTTCCTTTATAAGCTATTTCCAAGTTATCCTGGGGTCCCTCACCCCTCCGTATTTTCTTACTATCCTCCTCGTCAGTACAGATGCTACCACCTTTCCTCGAGGTGTTCTTACTGCCTATTATCTACTAATGGTCTTTACACTAGTCTGGAGTAAACATAGCTCGTGCAACTTACATAACCATAGTTGTATTCTCTTTTATCATTCTGGTCATAACCTTACCTTATGCTTATTATTAGCAAAAGTATTTCTATCTTGATCCATAATCATACAGTTTCATACATGCGTACTACCTGCATTCATATCCTTACGACACTTCCTCAACCAATTCGTACGTCGTTCTAAATTACCCCAACACAATACTTTTCCCACGGTTATCTACAAGTGCAACCTATGGCATGACGATACTGAAGACCTTACCCGTCTCTTATCCTTCGTCTAACAACATGGGTACACATAACCCCATAATACGTACAACTATCCTTCACGTGGGGAGAGAACTTATCTCCCTTAAATAAACTTTCCTTGGAGTCACAACCCTAATCACCGGGTCCTCTTGCGATCCTATAAATATCTAAACATCAAGAACCTCCTTAAAATTGTGTAGAGTTTCAAAACATACTAAAGATGTCTTCTGTTTTCCATAGGCAACACTCGTACTTATCTTATTCTTGCTTGCGCGTTATCCTGAACTTATCCGGAAGGTCGTGGCCCTGACCGCCACACCAAACCAACTCCAAGTACCCCCAAGGGCACTTAACATAAAATTCCTTCAAATTCCAGTATTAATTACCTTTTGCATCAACTTACCTCAAATGAACAAGTCACACAGACTTATTAAAAACAATGATGTCAAAGAAGGAAGGATAATTCACTGGTTACCACCACTTCTCTTCCTTTCCACTCGATAATCGTCTTACCGGAAAATTGGAATCGAACAAATCGCTCTCCGCAGTCAACGTTTGCATAACAAGAGGCCAACTAACCCGTACTCATAATGACCTCAAGGTCTGTCATGTCAGCTATACTAGGTCTGCTAGGGTCCGACGACTGTATCGTCACCGGGCAATTATTATACACTCGCTCAGCTACCACCCATCACTCACGGGTGTAGTTACCTCTAAAGGTTCTCATGGATTCAGACTCTATCTTTTACACTTGGTTGCTCACTTTCTTACCGGTCGTACTCTTTTCCGTACTTCCAAACTTATTCTAGCTTACGTACATAACTTTCATACTAATTCTGGCCTCCATTCTTTGGAGTTACAAAATTAAACAATACAAGGCCATTTCCGGCTCTCGACACGGTTCGGTGGAATCGTCCCGAACGTAAAACGATTAACTAGACTTGGGCCTTGCACCTCGTGACCCTGTCACGTAGCGGGACTACTACCAACTGATCCCATACCATTACAGGTTATGGGGTGACCCTTAATAGGTCCTCAACCCGACTCGGCGTCACACTTAACTCTTATCCTTGGTCTGATTTAAATTTTTACTACCCGAGAAGACCTTATATACCTAAGGTCTCGGCGGTTATCACTATTCTTAGGCTCGCAATTTCCATGCTCCAAGCCTATCTTATCAGTCCCCCCGTATTCGAGAACAATAATTTCCCATAATACCATAATCGTGTTGTCTTGATCACAACAACCATACTTACTCCATACGGATTTCGTCCGTACAATTCCCTTAAGCATACCACGTAGCTTAAGTTACTAACATAGTCTTCCATTTAGTCTCTTAATTAAAGCTTCTTAAGGGTCCATTACCTTCTCAGACAGCTCATTATTTTCTAATTATCTCAAATTAGTACGTAAAACCTTGATGAGAGTTCATTAAACTGTTTCATACCTTCCCGGTATTTATTTAGTCCTTACCAAATCCTGGTAATCCTAAATCATTCTAGGCAACACGCGTCCGACCCTCATACATAAATACGTATAGCTGTATATCATAATACCAACTATACTACAATTATTACCAACCTGGATACGCAATCCACATAATCTTTCCTGGGTCATTGTTGCCTTTCTCGTAGCTGCAATCAACATAACTTGTTAGGGAGAGA
This sequence comes from Przewalskia tangutica, assembly GCA_029844215.1. Lineage (NCBI taxonomy): Eukaryota > Viridiplantae > Streptophyta > Magnoliopsida > Solanales > Solanaceae > Przewalskia > Przewalskia tangutica. The sequence goes on from CM056727.1 coordinate 115,515,381, forward strand.
CGACCCTAACCCCACAGCTCTATCGCACGATCTCAAAGTGAGAAGAATGGAAACCAATCCTAAATGTCCTGCAGCCTCCTGATTATAGATGTGATGCACAACACATCGATAATCAAGACTCTACTAGACACGGTCTGTAGACACTTTCCAAGGACTAACTGCTCTGATACCACTTTGTCATGACCCGACCCCGGGCCCGCGACTGGTGCCCTACCTGGGCACCCTTCACAGGTAAACATCAGAGAATAGCAACGGAACATACACAACTCATAAAAATACATCGATATTAGACATCAACAGGCTAGCTGATAAGGCTACATTTCGTAACATATACATAATATAAATAAATAAAACAGTACCTCTCTGTTCTTACAACCCAATCCACAAATGTGACTACAGACCTCTAAGAATAACAACTGTGGCGGGACAAGGCCCCGCCATACCCCTGAATGTACAACATCCGACCATACCAGGGATCTGAACCAAGGGTAAGCCTCCGGAGTAATGGAGCTTCCCAACAGCTGAACAGTGATCCTAAGAGTGAGGATCAACAACCTGTATACTCTAACTGCGGCATGAACGCAGCCCCCTGAAGGAGGTCAGTACAACATGTACCAAATATGTGAAACTGAAAGTACTGTAGTGAAATCATAAATCTAAAATAAAGCTGGAGACATGTATGATAACTCAAATAACAGTACAATTTGCCTTACTAACAATGAGAGTAAACAAGAGTATACTTTACTGCATAAAAATAGGAGGCTCATGATCAAAGTAGGGCCACCCGCCCGTAGTATCATTAAGCAATCCTACTCCTAGGACTATTTCACCCGCATAGGTCGTGTGGACCCGCATGAGGTATTCCTCGCATATCGTATCCGCGCGTAGGTCGTGTAGACCCGCGTGAGGTATTCCTCGCATAGGGTGGTCGCCCGCATGGGACTATTTCACCCGCATAAGCCCTTACGGACTCGCATGAGGTATTCCTCGCATCATTGGTAGCAAATCCACGGAATATGCAAATGCCACAAACCCGGGGAATGACCCCGTAATGAATAATATATCACTAGCACAAACCGTCTATCATACATAACATAAGCATTACCGACTTATCATACATAACATAAGCAAGTTAAGAAAGCCCCTAACTTCTTATTAGTCTTGTTCATATACACTCTCATTTTAGTTTACTTAAGGCACTAACATGTCTTGATAAAAGGAATCCGGGAATTTAACCCAAAGTACTACATACTTCTACTCTTTTAAAAATGACTCATTTTCATATAAAACTTCCAAGATACTAATAACCATACATCAAGTCACAACTACTTTTCAAGACAAGTCACAATGCCTTTTAGAAATATAATTTGGCTTCTAAATCAAGTGACTCCTTTTCTTTTAAAACTTTAGGCAATTGATGCCTTGAAATCCATTTGCCTTTCATAAATCAATCATTTGTCCTTACTTATCTTACTTAGAGTAAATCTCTCCTTTTAACTTTCCATAAAGCTAATATAACCAACTTCCCATAAAGTTGTTATATTAACCTTATACCTTAGTCAATTACATTTTCCTATATCCAAGGGACTTATACTTTTAAAATGAAACAAGTATCATATACTTAAAACACTTCAAGTCCCTTAACTTTGAAAACTTAAGACATCCTTAATACTTTTAAAGAAGTGGGTTAATCCTAACTTCTAACTTGGCCATTCTTAAACAAGTAAAGGATATCAAAGTATTGTACGCCTACCGTACTATATAAGTACAACTATTCATGCTCAAGAGATAGGAAAGTTCCACATACCTCTTAGGGTCAATCCACTCGCAAGTCCAATATACCGCACGCAGTATGTCAACCTATAATGACCATAATACGTCCATTAGCTTCTAGCTTCAACGTAGAGCATTCTAATTGAAAAGTCCCTTATTCTACGGAAAATTGGACAGCACTTCCTTTGTTTCTACATACTTTTCCACCTTTTCAAGGTCCGATATCAACTACTAAACGCCACATTCAAGGCCCAACAATTCAACAATACAAGGGGATTACACGCCTAACTTGGACGTGTAAAATTCTGCCCCACAATACAAATTAAATAATCCAATAAGTTTAAGGTAGTATTTTGGCTATAACATGCTCACATATCATCCTTATCCAATCCTTTCAAATCCAAATCGTTATTCCTACATGCAATATATCTAAAAGCAATATGGACAACTACAAGTCCTTTCTTCCACACATGCAACACAATTTACTTAAAAAGGAGAATGGATTGTTACCTTAGAGTTTACCCAAATTAGTCCAACAAATTTCACTTGCCTTCTTTCCACAATCACCTCCACAAACCTCATACAAGCTTGTCAACATGTTTCCTTCTTGCCACCTTTCCGAAATTTCTCTAGGCCTTGGTTTCTCCTTGAATTTTTAGAGAGAAGGGAGAGGAATTTTTAGAGAGAAGGAAGAGGAAATTTTTAGAGAGAAGGGTTTTTTTTGAAGAATGACCAAGTCTTCAAGACTTGGTCAATAAATAGGACTTCCCCACAATCAGATGGGAGGGACACTTGTCACCCTCCCATGGCCTTTTTAAAAAAAAATATCATCTGATTTTTCCCATTTCGCAAAAACAGCCTCGTGGCGGCGCTGAAACCTCGAAGAACTTGATGCCAGCGCGCGACCTGCATTCGGCGCGGCGGCTACTCAGAGAACTTTCAGTATATCCGGCGTCGCGGCCCTGCATCCTGCGTTGTGGCCCCTGACCGAAAATACTTTTTTGCTCGACTGCGCACTGAACTTGTAACTTCCATAACTTTCTACTCCGATGTCCTATCGACGAACGGTTTGTTGCGTTGGGAACTAGACTCAACGAACTACAAACTAGGCCTTTGAAACACCTAGGAACTCCTAATTCAACTGGACATAAACCACCTCAAAGTTGACTAAAACCCGTCCGAAACATTCTGTCAACCTATCTTTCCAAAATTTAAATCTTGATTCCTTTCGTACGTTCTCATAAGCATGACCTGAATTACGGGGTGTAACACTAACTCATGTTATCCTTGAAACAAGTTGCCGGCCCTTTATGGAGGTACGCGGAGATGTGGAAATATGACACTTGCACGAATGTCTATATGAGCAACCCATATGCAAGCAAACCAAGACAAAACCATGCCTTTACACAAATCAAGACAATTACCATGCCTTTCTTTTTGTCATAAGACAAGACAATACCATGCCTTTACACAAACCAAGACAATTACCATGCCTTCTTTTCACATAAACCAAGACAATTACTATGCCTTCTTTTTACATAAACCAAGAGAAATCCTTATTTAAGCAAGACAAAGTACTTATCAAGGCACACATAGAATAATTCTCATTTAAACAAGCCAAAGTAATATCAAGGCACACATAGAATAATTCTCATTTAAACAAGCCAAAGTACTATCAAGGCACAAATGGAAAAATTCTCATTTAAACAAGCCAAAGTACTACGTACGTATATTCTTTTCAAAAGACTCATTTTTATGTAAAACCCCAAGATACTAATGTCACGACCCGACCCCGGGCCATGGCCGGTGCCTACACAGGCACCCTTACAGTATACATCGAGAGATAATCAGTGGAACATACATGAAACTTATAAAGAAATCAACAAAGTAAAACAACGGGATAGCCGAGTAGGGCTACCTTCCAGACATACATATATCTGTGAAGAAGTTGCCTCGCTTTCCTTTACAAAGCGACCCACAATACGTGACTACGGACCTCTAGAGTTTTAACATAACAAGCGTGGCGGAGCAGGCCCCGCCATACCCCTGAATATACATGAATCTACTACCTCAGGGAAAACCGTACCAAGAAATAAGCCTCCGGAGCAAATGGAGCTTTTTCCCAAAAACTGAACCGAGATCCTAAGAGCAAGGATCACCAACCTAGGTACCTAAAACATGAGGGCATGAATGATCGGTGTATTTTATATACACCTTTTGAGTCAGTTGTAGTTAGTCTTTTGTCCCATTTTTGCACATATAAGTGTCGTATTAGGATAGTTTTTCTTTCTTTTGAGTCAAAGTGGTTAAAATGGCCAAATGGCGGAAAAGGAGCAAAAAGAGGGCAAAAGAAGAGATGTCAGAGCCAGCAGAAAGTGGCGAACGAGGCTAAAATCCGGACCAGTAGCGCTCCTCCTGCGACAGCGAGGGCGGCGCCACTATCGAAGCGAAGACTGTGCGCGGCGCCTCGAGCAGCGAATCACGAGGGCGCGGCGCTAAACATCGAGAGCTACAGAAGATCTGTGGCGCGGCTACCGAGCAGCGAATATCGGGGCGCGGCGCCAAAACACCCGACGGATCGCAGAACTTCCGGCGCCGCAGCGCCGACGCGGAAAAATTAGGTCTTTTGACGGATTTTTGGGGCCAGGCCTGCAGGGAAAAGAAGGAGGAGTTTTTAAACCTATATAAGGAGAACCCTAGGCAATTTTTGGGGGTCCCCTTCTTGCACAACTCAATATTTTGGCTTGGAGATTGGATACCATTAACTTAGTACTTTCTTTTCCTTTTCTTTACTTTAAATTCAGTTTTGTATGATGAACATGGAATTAGTTCTTGTCATGTCAATGGCTAGGAACTAATTCTCTTATAGGGCTTTCTATGTTGAATTTCTTGAAACTTATGCTATAAATTAATGCATGCTTATGGTTGTTTTTCTTATTGAGAGATCTATCCAATAATTGAGTTGAATTCTTGGTAATTAATTGACAACTAGTTATCACTATATGATTTCTAATCAGATTCTGAAAAGGGGGGATTGCGAATATGTTGTAAGTTGGGTAGACAGGCTTGAATTGGGGATGAAAATACCTCAATTAGTTTTGTAGCCTTGATGAGAGGCTTAACAACCCTAATTTTGCGCATTGTGTGTGACGGTCAACTAGGTTTTTGTTCTTAATCCTCCTATAAAGTTACCCTTATCAGCGAAAGTTAGGTAAGGAACGATACTGGGGTTGAGTGTTTATATAACCCTAACGGGAGTATAAAACGATTTCGTAAACCTGCTTTCTCCAAAAGAAGAATACCATAAGTAATGCATTAGTAAGTAGCATAAGCGGATAGTGAGGATACATAGAAGCCCCATTCTCATCACATTTGAAGTAATTCTTTATATTTAAATATCTTTCCTAATTCTTAGTCATAAACCAAACAATCAACTATTAATTCACCAAATAGATACTAGAAAATAGATAGTTGGTACTTGAACCCTAATCCCAGAGGACGATATTCGGTCTTATCTAAGACTATACTACTTGATACGATAACGTGCACTTGCGTTTAAGTGTGTGCATCTTAACGCGCATCAAGTTTTTGGCGCCGGTGCCGGGGATTAGGAATAGTTCAATATCAAATTTGTCTATTTTTAATTTCTAATTTGGGTTTTATGTATAGTTTTTCTAATCTTTTCTGTTTTATGTATTTATTGTGTGAAAACAAGGGTGTCGTGATCCTTTGTTGGTTTTGATGTATCTCAGGGATCCTGAAGATATGGAGTACTACTGTCAATATGATCGAGCTCCAACCGTAGAGGAAGAGAGAGAGGAATTGCGAGAAGTCATACTCAGTCTCACTAAGTATCAAGCGCAATTCATGGACGAAATGAGATTGGGCATAAAGAAGCTGGAACTGCAAATAGGAGAACTCGCGATCATATTTGGTAGCGAAATGCAAGAAAATCAATCAGCACCTATGGGGGGTGGCAAGCAACTTGAAGGGTCTGAACCACACCCAACTATTGGGGAATCTGGCAAGGTAGTTAGTGTAGAGAAGGAAAAGATTTCAGGGATTCAATTATTGGCCTTCTTGGATTCTGTGGAAATTATTTTTCCTACACCTATCACAGAAGAAACACCACTAGCTATCACTAAGGACTCCCAAATAGGAATTACATATCATCAAGGGCAACCTCCAGAGTTAAGAGACGTAGAGAATTTCACGGATTCCTACACTATAAAAAGCCTAAAAGACAAACCTATCTTGTGTATTTGGGGGACAATGGTATGTTTAAGGTTCTTGGTTGAGCAAATAGTTATAGGAAAATTGAGACCTATAGCAATAACTCTGCGGATTGCAAGCAGTTCGCAGAAGGGCCCAATGGGCACTCAGAAAGGTTAATTGCGTCCGGCTAAAAGACGTTAAAGACAGCGCTAGTTGGGAGGCAACCCAACGTTTTTCAATTATGTCATTTTAATTTCTATTTTTAGTTTATTTTATTTTGTCTAGAACAATCTCACGGTCTTGGGTTCTTGTGTTTGTCTTTGTGAGTGATATGTCTGAGAATGGCGAAAGCGGCAGAAGAAAGTCGATTTCGAAAAAGCGGGTAAGCGCATGGCTGAAGCGAGTGTAGCGGCGGTAGAATTCCAGAAAGTTTGCAGAAATTTAGGCGCCGCGGCGCCCAGGAGCAGGGCCGCGGCGGTAGAATTCCAGAAAGTTTGCAGAAATTTAGGCGCCGTTCGGCAGAGCGAAGCGCGAAAGTCGAAGGCGCTTGAGATGTTTGGTAGCATGGCCTGAGCGAATCGAAACTTAAACGCCTAAAATCAAATTTTCCCGATTCCAACTTTCAAACCTAACCTTCCTCTCCAAAACCACGAAATTCCAGAAATTTGCCCACAAAACCTCCACAAATCCAACCCAACCACTACCTAAACTCTTAAATTCCTAAAACCTCCCAACTATCACGAACAACGAAGCTCCATTCCATAGCCTCAACCCAATAATTGAAACAAGAAAAGCTTGAATCTTCTCATAAAAGGTAATCCCTTTATTTTGGTGTTCTTGAATCCTTTTACTGAAGTTATAGGAGGTAGTAGTTTGGAGGAGTATTGTAGTTGGAGTAGTTTAGGTATTGAAAAATTGATTGTGAAGTTGGAGAAAAGAGTAGAAAAAGAGGGTGTGGGCATTGTTGAAGTTTGGGGGTGTTGTCGCTGCTAGTTGTTGAGTGGGTAGGAGACATTGTGCCACAAAAAATTAGAAGCTGCAGATTTTGTTTAAAAATGGCCACCAGAAAGAGAAGAGGATCCACATCCACTGACCCAATCTGATGAAAATAGATTTGTGAGTTACCAGGCCTTCCAAAGATACAAAAGGCTTGATACCAGGCCCGTAATTCCAGAAAGGGGAATGGATTACCAAAGGGGATCATATGGGGAGGAAGACATTTATGAGCCCATCCGGGCTATGATAGAGCTAAGGGGTGGAAGAGATTTGTCAATCCGAAGAAGATAACACCAGTGAATACAACAATGGTGCGGGAATTTTATGCAAACTTTCCGGAGAGGACGGAAAGGGGGTGTTTTGTAAGGGGAAATTATATGCCTGTGACGGCGGAATCAATAAATGCGACTCTAAAAACAGTGGATGTTGAAGGAGGAATTGGTGATTGGAGCCATTTTAGAACATGGTCTAGGAGCACCGACAACATCAACTGGGATACCGTTGCAAACACCGTCAGCTACCCTGGAGCTGCTTTTGAGATTGGAAGAAATGGATCTAGAGCACTGAGTAGGTGCCAATTCAACAAGGCAGCCAAGGCTTGGCTGTATTTCGTCGATGCCGCGTGATTCCATCTACGCACTTCACCGAGTGCCGAAAGGCGTGATTAAGTTGATTTATGGAATTATGAAGTCGCGATTGATGTGGGAAAAGAGATAGTGCAGAGCATCGAAGAAACCAGCAGGTTGGTGACAACATGTGGATTGGGACACGGCTCACTTATTACCAGCCTATGCCACATGAGTGCGGTCCCACAACTACCCACAGATACTCATGAAAGAAACCAACTGTCGGTGTCCTATGGGATAGTGCACTCCTTTCCAGACCCCAGCCCCCAGCAGCCAGAAGGAGAGTACAACCACCACCAGCAGCAGCAGCAGAGGCCGCCATGGATGAAGATGAGCCTGAAATAGGGGCTCAATATGAGGCAGGACCCAGCCACCGGCCAACCACAGGAGCAGAACCTTCAGAGCCCACAATGGGGCAATTGTACCAACACCAGAGGGAGATGATGCAGACCTTGCAAACAGTAGTACAAGGACAGTAAGAAACAAGGCAACAAATCGACGAGCTGAGTGCCTTGTTCAACCAATGGTCGATACATTATCCGCCGCCACCACCACCATTTTAGCCAAAGTCTGTAAGTGTCTTTTTCTTTTATTTTCTTTGAGTCTTGCACACATTGGGTACAATGTGTGATTTAAGTTTGGGGGTGTTTTATTTGTGCGTCATGTTATGTTTTATTTAAGTCTTTTTATTTGTTTTATGTTTATTTTGAGTCACCAAATTTTTTTCTTTTTGAGTCATAATTGCCTGTCAAAGATCATGTATGATGTAGTTGCTAGAAACACCTAGTGAAGTAAGGTGAAATAATGTAAAGGAATTAAAGCAACTATCTAAACACTTAGGTTAGATATGCCAAAAACTCACAGAATCTGTCTATTTGGAGTTTCTTGCTTGAGTTATGCATGCTAAATGATAAATGCTTATGTGTTATGAGTGCTTGCTATTTGAGGCAAAATAGTTAGGATATGCATGTTAGGGAGATGACTCAGACATTTCTTTGATAGCCAATTCTTACCATTCTTTTCTATCCCGTACTTTAAAAATATCCCTAGTCAGCCCCATTGAGCCTAAATTTGAAACTTCTTCTTTGACACCCCATATTCCCACAAAATTGTGCCATAAGTGAAAATATGAAATAGTGGAGTACATTGTGTTAAAAAGAAGAAACAAAAAGAGTGAACAAGTTTGATGCACCCCAATGGAAAAGTAATAAGAAAGAGGCAAAAGCCTAAGTTTGGGGGTGCCTATTAGTATAATACACTTCACTCTCCCAAAACAAAAGAGGGAAAGGATAGAATTGAAGTGAAGGAAAGAATCAAAAGAAAAAGGGAAAAATTGAAAAGCCAAAGAGCTTATGGTACAGAAAAATGAGCCTAAATGCCTATCTTTTCCAACCCCTACCTAAGCCTACATTACAACCCTCAAAGTCCTGAAGATCTCTTTTATGCATATCCAGAATTAGTGGAGAATAGCAAGTAAGCATGCCATAGGAATTCTTGAATTTATATGCATGATTTAGTATATTGACTCCCATTAAGCATGATGAATATGAGTTTGCGAAATATCTAGCTTCATATGTTTAGTGTGCTGAAAATTTCATGCTATACGTTCCTGCATATTATTCTGCTAACCTTCATGTTTTTATAGTTAACATTTATGCAGCAAAAGTGATTAATGACAGGGAGTCTTTTATTTTTCGTTTCGTTGAGTCTTTTATTTTATTTCTTTCTAGCTTTGTTCGAGGGCGAGCAAAGGTTAAGTTTGGGGGTATTTGATCGGTGTATTTTATATACACCTTTTGAGTCAGTTTTAGTTAGTCTTTTGTCCCATTTTTGCACATATAAGTGTCGTATTAGGATAGTTTTTCTTTCTTTTGAGTCAAAGTGGTTAAAATGGCCAAATGGCGGAAAAGGAGCAAAAAGAGGGCAAAAGAAGAGATGCGAGGCCAGCAGAGAAAGTGGCGAACGAGGCTAAAATCGGACAGCGCGCGGCCTCCTGCGAGCCAGCGAGGCGCGGCGCCAATATTCGAAGGCGAAGACTCGGCGCCGCGGCTCGACAGCAGTCAGGTCGCGGCGCTAAACATCAGGAGCTACAGAGAATCTGTGCGCATGGCTACCTGCAGCGAGATATCGAGTCGCGCGCCAAAACACCGACGGATCGCGAGAACTTCCGGCGCGGCTATCTGCACATGGCGCGCCGACGCGGAAAAATTAGGTCTTTGTGGATTTTTGGGCGAACTGCAGGGAAAAAGAAGGCGTTTTAAACCTATATAAGGAGAACCCTAGGCAGTTTTTGAGGGTTCCCCTTCTTGCACAACTCAAGATTTTGGCTTGGAGATTGGATACCATTAACTTAGTACTTTCTTTTCCTTTTCTTTACTTTAAATTCAGTTTTGTATGATGAACATGGAATTAGTTCTTGTCATGTCAATGGCTAGGAACTAATTCTCTTATAGGGCTTTCTATGTTGAATTTCTTGAAACTTATGCTATAAATCAATGCATGCTTATGGTTGTTTTTCTTATTGAGAGATCTATCCAATAATTGAGTTGAATTCTTGGTAATTAATTGACAACTAGTTATCACTATATGATTTCTAATCAGATTCTGAAAAGGGGGGATTGTGAATATGCTGTAAGTTGGGTAGAGCTTGATTGGGGATGAAAATACCTCAATTAGTTTTGTAGCGTTGATGAGAGGCTTAACAACCCTAATTTTGCGCATTGTACGTGACGGTCAACTAGGTTTTTGTTCTTAATCCTCCTATAAAGTTACCCTTATCAGCGAAAGTTAGGTAAGGAACGATACTGGGGTTAAGTGTTTATATAACCCTAACGGGAGTATAAAACGATTTCGTAAACCTGCTTTCTCCAAAAGAAGAATACCATAAGTAATGCATTAGTAAGTAGCATAAGCGGATAGTGAGGATACATAGAAGCCCTATTCTCATCACATTTGAAGTAATTCTTTATATTTAAATATCTTTCCTAATTCTTAGTCATAAACCAAACAATCAACTATTAATTCACCAAATAGATACTAGAAAATAGATAGTTGGTACTTGAACCCTAATCCCAGAGGACAATATTCGGTCTTATCTAAGACTATACTACTTGATACGATAACGTGCACTTGCGTTTAAGTGTGTGCATCTTAACGCGCATCAATGAACGCAGCCCCCCCGAAGGGGGTCAGTACAATAGGTACCGAATATGGAACGGAAATAACGTACAGTAAATAGATCATAACTGTACAAAAGAATGACAGGGACAAGTATAAAAATACATACCAGATCCTGCCGTGTCATTACCACTTATGAACTTAATCGCACCTTATTATCTTTTCCCATTTTCAATAAAAGTTATAGTCACATTCTTATGTACATGATTAGGAAAAATCATTAAGTTCATTACCATATAACTTACTTAACTTTCATAACATAATCCGGCCCCTTATGGAGGGCGTATACTACTACCCGATGCGGGACGCGATCACGTCACACAAATATCAAAGCGTGCGTGTAATCCCCATCATGCCGACTATAAGTGTAAAAGATAACCATGCGACGCGCGTGGCATCCCACCTCATTTATCGCGTACACATACACGACATATATATATATATCTCCCGCGTGGAATCACATCATCGCTGTGCCGTAGGTGTAACATATAACCATGTAGCGCCCGTGGCATCCACCTCACTATCGGGCGTACATACACAACATATATATATATATATATATATATATATATATATATATATATATATAACGCGCATGCCCTAATCCCGCATCGTATAAGCATGGCCATAACGTGCCCTCGGCATCCCTCATCGTAGATGCAGGTGTTCATGGGGAGCTAGCCCATGGAGTAATAATATAACATGGTCGCATGCCCCGGAATCTCACATCGTATAAGGCCATGGAGTAATAAAACACGCGGGCATCTAACCAGCATCCTGGTTGCATGCCCCGGCATCCCTCATCATATAAGCATGGCCAAGATCAATCACAATGGAAGCATACCCGTGGAATCCGTCGCCAGACGTCCAATAGAATGTCCGGGCATCTAACGCGTCTGGTCACGTGCCGGAATCCCACATCGTATAAGCATGTCCAAGGATCAATCATAATAGCATACCGTGGAATCCCACATCACCGATGCGTCCAAGTAAACTTATAACAAGACAGCCGGCCCTCCAACTGAGAGTCACGACAACGTAACATATAATACTTGCACTTAAAGCTATCACAAGCAAACACCGGCAAGTTCATTAAACCTTTAGACTTCCATTTTTATAAACTCATGGAACTTCCGTTTCTCACATAAAAATCCGGGAATTTAACCCCAAGTACTACGCACCTCTACTCTTTTAGAAAGACTCTTTTTCAAATAAAACTTCCAAGATACTAACGACCGTAGTATCAAGTCATATCTACCTTCAATCACGATACCTTTTTAGAAATACATTTACCGGCTTCTAAATCAAGTGACTTCATTCTTAAAAACTTTAAGCAAGTGATACCTTTAAATCAAATTGCCCTTCCTTAAATCAAGTTATTTCTTTGCTTACCTTATTAGAGAAAACCATTCTCTTAACCTTCCATAAAGACGTTATAACCAACTTCCCATAAAGCCGTTGTAACCCTTTATGGTTTTAGACAAACGCATTCCTTTTATAACCAAGAGACTTATGCTTTTTAAAACCAAGTATTAAATACTTTCAAATCAATTCTCTTAACCTTTAAAAATACAATTAGTCTCTTAACTTTCAAGAAAACAAGTTTCTTAACTTTAGAAATCAAGTCTTTCCAAATCGAGTATTCTATACTTGTAAATCAAGTAAATCAATTCATTTCTTCCTTTAAGAATCAAGTCTCCTAACCTGAAAAAAATAAAGTCTCTTAACCTTAAGAAATCAAGTCATTTATCTTTCCATAAAGCAAATATAACCAACTTCCCATAAAGTCGTTATATTCACCTTATACCTTAGCCAAAATATAATTTCCTATCCAAGGGACTTATACGTTTAAAACGGAACAAGTATCACATACTTTAAAACTCTTCAAGTCCCTTAACTTTAATAAAACATTAGACATCCTTAATACTTTCAAAGAAGTGAGTTAATCTCCTAACTCACCCGACTTGGCTATTTATAAAACTAGTAAAGGACATCAAGGTGTGGGACGTCTACCGTACTACATACGTGCAACTAGTCATGCTCAAAAGATAGGAAAAGTTCTACATAGAGTAAATCACACAACTACCTCTTAACTTCTAAGAGTAGAAGGAAACATGAAATGATACCACCGGTATATTCCATACATAGAATCATGCCAAAGGAATGAAAAGGTTCACATACCTCGCGACGATTATCGACAAGTAGCAAAATGCTCCAAAGTACTTCAATCTTGATAGCTAATCCATCCTTCAAGTAGGATACGCTATACTTAGTACTTCAACCTATAATGGTCACAATACGTCCATTAACCTTTCACTTCAGCGTAGAATATTCTAGCGCTAATTCACTAAATTCTACGGAAAATCGGACAAAGACCTCCTTTGTTTCTACTTACTTTGCCACCTTTTTCAAGGCGAATACAATAACCAAACACGCCACATTTAAGGCCCAATCAATGCAATCAACAATAGGGATTACACGCCTACTAGGCGTGTAAAATTCCGCCCACAAGCGATATCAAATTAATACAACTTACAAGGCCAATTCGCTAACTCAAGTACTACAACATCAATTCTTATCCAATTTCCATTTCAATCCAAGTTATTAGCCTAACATGATATCAAGTCGCAAACGATTATAACTACTATAATCTCCAAGTAGTTAACATGCGACGATTCAAATAAACGACCAATTTGTAATCCAACTTCACACGGCTTACATTACATTTGATTCTAAGGCTACAAGCAATCCATAATACCTATGAACTTCAACATATCAACTTCATGCTAGCAACACGTAAAGCTAGCAACAATATATATAAAATCTTGTAACACTAATTAAGAGACAAGATTATACCTCAACGAATCTCAATCGACTCCAAATCCAAGTCGCTCCTTAGCAACTTAGAGACTCTTGAGACACTTCAATCCGCTACTGAGACCCTTAGAACAACACCAACCAATTTCCTTCAAACTTCCAACCAAAACCTAGAAAAGCCACTAGGTTTTCACCTTGACTAACGAAAACTATCTTTTCCGAGATTTTCTATTGAGATATGCTTACAATACACTCAAGAACCTTGGTTTAAAGTGTGGAGCTAAATGGATAACAAACAAAAATTCTTTTGTGTAGAGAGGGAAAACCAGGAAGCAATGCTCTCTTGCTCTTCAATTTTAGTGAAATTTTGGCTAAGTGTTTAAGCTTGTCTAGCACTACTAGTATTATATAGTGCAATGTAGGGGCAAGATATAAACAAATGTGAGGCTTGGATGTAGTCTTATTAAATATCAAGACTAATGTGGGTCCTTTGACTTAGTCAATTTTCTCATGCTACAAGTTGCAAGACTTAGTCATCCAAGACTATGGTCGATGACCATTTTGTCCATGGCATTTCGTCGAGGCAACAACAAGGGGTGACACGTGTCGCCATTCGTCACAATAGTACGTTTCAGGCAATTTCATAATTAGATAAATTTTTACAAGTCTCAAATCTTAAAGCGTGAGTTCTTACGTGCGTTCTTAAAACATGTCCTGTAAATCTGAGGTGTAACATTCTTCCCCCCTTAGAAACATTCGTCCCCGAATGTTTTTTCGGAGCCAAACTTATAATTAGCGACATAGTTTCTTTTCACAACCCCGACATACCAACAATGCCACAAATGGCCCTAATACATCGCAAACTCATATCTCTCAATCGTAAGCCAAAAATAGATTATATTTTCTTAATCAAAACTCTTTCTAACATATACATGGTCTCAATATAATCTGTTCATGTCACTTAAACATACCACAACTCTATCATGCATACAAGTTTCTAAAGGGCCAAAGACATACCTGAAATCATATAGGCGGTTCAAAGGACCGCTAAAACTGGGAACTTCCACCACTGCATCACGGCTGCCGTGCATAAACATCTGCCTAGCTATGGAAGGCGAAGAACATGAATCGACCCAAAGATCGTGTTATCCCACCAGTGCCACCTCTGGTCGGACAGTCTCTCACGAAATGGCCCTGCTGGCCGCAAGCATAACAAGCTGTCGAAGTAGTACGACACTCCCCAAAATGGAATCTACTACAGTGACCACACCGGGGCAAAGGTGGCTTCCCCTGGCTACTATTCTCGAACATCCGTGAACCTGTAGCCCTGGAGCCCTGACCTGCTCCCGAATATTCCCGGCGACCAAACCTCCTGCCAGAAGGCGGGAAGGAGCACTCTGTCGGTACCGAGATGTAGACCTAGTCTGCATTGTTAAGGCCGCCCCCGAAAGTTACCACGGAACCTGCCCGTCACGGCCTCTTGGTGGCTCGAGTCTAGTTGACCCTCTCTCTGTCCTCTATCCCTGCGCATAAGCTTGCATCTCGGCAATATCCATACCGGGTGAAGGGCTACTCTGTGCACGCGGTAATCATATGACGGTCTAGCCCATCACATAGCGGTGAACTCTGTCGCCATATCGGCCACAGTGTGCGCGTACACCGCCAACGAGTCAAACTCGTGTTGTATTCACGATGGTCCTCCCATTCCGCCTCAATGACAAGAACCTATCAACACGGGCTCTCCTCATTTCGGGAGGCAAAAGTGATCAAGAAAGGCCTCGTGAACTCATCCCAAATCGCCGGACGAGCACCCACACCTCGGCGGCTCCCAAGACTCAAACTGGTTCAACGCAATATCGCGTAACGGTAAGCTAACACAATGACTCTGTCTCGAGGCCCTAAGCACTGCATAGTCATGTGTAGGCTGAACGAACTCTTGAGGATCATCGCCGGATCTCGAACCATAAAACTCGGGTGGACTACAACCCGGAAAATCTCGAATCCTCAGCCCAGCCGCCTCTGGGGTTAGCTACACTCGCTCCGTATTTGCCCTACCACTATGCTAGTCAAAATCGACCGCTCTCCATAATCTCTAAACTCGCCTGCGGGACTGGAGGCTCGGGTACCGGAACCTCTGGAGCTACTGCGGCTCTCGGCTCCTCTAATATCGCCGGCGTGGCTGAGCTCGTCGATCCGCCTACTACCTCAGGCATAGTCTGTGCCCGAGTCCTGATAACCCTCTGCGTACCCCTAGCAGCTCGCACGCTCTTGCCTTGCCCCACGGGTCTGAGTGGCCGTGGAGGCATAATTGTTACATAAGAAGGGGTCAGAGAGGATTCAGCCTACTAGGACAGCTCTAATGCACGATCTCAAAGAGAGAAGAATGGAAACCAATCCTAAATGTCCTGCAGCCTCCTGATTATAGATGTGGTGCACAACACACCGATAATCAAGACTACTAGACACGGTCTGTAGACACTTTTCGAGGACTAACTGCTCTGATACCACTTTTGTCACGACCCGACCCCGGGCCCGCGACTGGTGCCCTAACTGGGCACCCTTACAGGTATACATCAGAGATAATCAACGGAACATACATGAAACTTATAAATAAATCAACAAAAGTAAAACAACACAATAGCCGATAGGGCTACCTTCCTGGACATACATATATACAACCGAAGCAGTTGCCTCCTTTCCTTTACAAACTGACCCACAATACGTGACTACATACCTCTAAGAGTTTTAACATAACAACTGTGGCGGGACAGGGCCCCGCCATACCCCTGAATATACATGAATCTACTACCTCAGGGAAAACCATACCAAGAAATAAGCCTACGGAGCAAATGGAGCTTTTTCCCAAAAACTGAACCGAGATCCTAAGAGCAAGGATCACCAACACAGGTACCTAAAACTGCGGGCATGAGCGCGGGCCCGAAGAAGTCGATTACAACAGTACGAATATGGAACGGAAATAACGTCTGATGCGGATCATAATCTGTACAAAGAATGACAGGATAAGTATAAAAATACATACGGATCCTGGTGTCATTACCACATGAACTTAATCGCACCTTATTATCTTTTCCATTTTCAATAAAAGTTATAGTCACATTCTTATGTACATGATTAGGAAAAATCATTAAGTTCATTACCATATAACTTACTTAACTTTCATAACATAATCCGGCCGCATGGAGGGCGCGTATACTACGACCCCGATGCGGACGCGATCACGTCACCTGAATATCAAAGCGTGCGTGGAATCCCCATCGCCGGCGACTATAAGTGTAAATATAACCATGTGGCGCGTGGCATCCAACCTCACTGCTTGCATACATACACAACATATATATATATATCTCGCAGTGGAATCACATCAACTGCCGTGATCGTAGGTGTAACATATAACCGTGACGCGCGTGCATCCCACTCATCGTTTACACATACACAACACATATATAAATATATATATATATATATATATATATATATATATATATATATATATATATATATAACGCTATGTGTCACGAACGGGCGTGAGTGCCTTACCGGGCACCCAGTAGCCATACATCGATGTCGTGGAACATAAAGACAATACATGAAACGATGTAATAAAGCGTGAAATAAGCGAGCAGGCTAACCAAAAGCAGTTACCTTGGTATATATATAAATAACAACTCTTTCAACATGAACGGTTTAATCCTTTTTCCAAACCACCTTACAGCGGTACTACGGACCTCTAAGAATGATCGACAACAATGGCGGGGCGGGGCCGCCAAACCCCGAATGTAAACACTTACGATGGCGAGGACTATACGTGATAAGCCTCGGAGAAAGCGGAGCTTCCCAAACGCTTGTGACCACGAGAGCTAGGATCAACGGCGGTGTACCTTTACTGCGGCATGAGCGGCCCCGGAAGTCGATAACAGTACAGTATGTGGCCCGAAAATAAATCACGTAAATGAAATCATAGTAGTCTATATAAGCGGAGACATGTATGATAACCAAAATCTGATTCACAATAAATAGCGATCATGTCAAGTCGGGGACTCGCGCCTCAAAGTTATCACAATAAAGCCGTGCGGGGCAAATGCGAAGGCATAGCCGACTACTAAGACCAGCGATACCAAAAATACCACAAAGCGTATCTCGAGGTCTTTCTAGACCGCACTACATGATCGAAGTTGGCCACTCGCCCGCAATATCAATGTCGCGTCTATCCACGGAACTCTCGCGACTCGCGTAGGTCACCGCGGACCCGCGTGAGGTATTCTCGAATCATGGTCCTGCATCGCTGAGGTATACCGCGTCGAAGGCGACCACCCTCGGTATCCGCCTAGGCTCCGCGACCGCGTAGTCTCAAAAGACCGCATAGTCTCGGCGGACCGCATAGGAATCCCGCGTCGGGCTAAACACCGGAATGATCAATCCGGAGCTACCGCGCTCGCGTAGTCACGAAGCGCATAGGCCGTATAGACCCGCATCGGTGGCAAGCCCTCGGTATAACAAGTCGAGGGTATGTGATACAATAACGATACAAGCGGGCTTAACGTTTGACAACGTAAGCACAACAAGAGTGACCACTTTACACAATAATCACAAGATACTAACACACGTAGCATCCTAACATGCTTACTTATCAAATCAACAAGAAAGTATTACAAGGCTATCACAAACCAATACAATCAAGTTATTCACACAAGGTACTTTCTACTAACAAGTTGGTACCTATCCCCAAAGTACTTCATACATTAAATCTTTAAAAGATCGTTACTTCACAAAACCACACAATACATAGTATATGAAAAATAGAGTGATTATCTTTTAAAGTAAATCAATTACTTCTCTTTGTAAAATCAAGTAGCAACCTTCTTTTCCAATGTTCAAGTTTCTTATTTTAGAGGGGTTTCGTAGTTCATAGTCTTATTCAGTTAAGAATATAATTCTCTTTTAACTATCTGAGAAACATAAGTCTTATATGTGAGTAGGATATTCTTGTTTATAACAATCTTATTACAGCAGCCATGATCTAGGAAATATCATTTTGTCTCATCTTAGCTTACATGCGGATGGAAGTTTCTCTTGGTTTTAATAATACTTAATTAGTCAAAACATTTCCTTTTAATTAGCTGCGGTGGTTTGTCGATACGTTCGATTTCGAAATCAAGAAAACATTCTTAAGCGTTATACCTAACTTCCCATAAAGCTAGTATAACTCTTAAGTTTTGCAAAAACCAAGTATTACTTCTTCTTTCAAAATGATTCAAAAATCTTTTGAAATACTTCAAGTTCTTTACCAACACATAACAAGCCAGTTATAGTTCAAATCGATTTACCTTTTAAAGACCACAAGTATTTTCTTACCAACGTAAAGTATTATAACCAACTTCCCATAAAGCGTTATAACACTTTATGTTTTAAACCAATCAAATACATTTATACGTATGCGTCTATCGCACTACATAGTTCACACACGTATCATGCTAGAAGAGATAGGAAGAGGTTCACATACCTCGCGGAGTATCGACTAATAGCAAAACGCTCAAGTACTTCCAGTCGGCTACTCCTTAAGCCAAGTAGATCGCGCCACACGTAGTACTTGACCTATAAGGCCACGCGTGACATTAACATTTAGACCTCATCGAGACATTCTCAAAATTCGCGGCACCTCCCCATAGCAGCGTAAATCTCCTCCTTTATCGAGGCGGCTACCAAGACAACCGGGGGTTACGTCTAACGACGGGTACAATTCTACCAAGAAAAGCTACACAAGTCTCATCAGATCCTATGTAAATCTGATTCGATACTCTTCTTTCGAAAAGGTTTCTTATTATTGGGCTTAAGTCAAAAGACATTGCCGACAACAACGTTCGATTCTACATATAGTATACTTCAACTATAGTCTATGATCATGTAATTTCCAATTACAATAGAGGACAAGATATTTACCTCAATAAGCCCATAATTATCCAAGTATAAAGTCGATCCTGGGCAATCGTTTAGCTCGACTCAGCGCTCCAACCGCTCTAAACCACCCTTAGAAGTTCTAACCAACTCTACACAATACTCCAACGGACTATGGAGATTTTCCTAGGGTTTGGTTTTGTGGTAGCGGGAAGTATAATAGTATTTCCGGGCTTTTCGTATAGGTATAACCTTAGAATACTACAAGGTATCTGGCTAAGGTAATTTGGGCATTATAACAATACTTTTGAGTATTTCTACACCACAAAGGGGTATTATCGAAAGCAACTAGGCTGGGGTACCCACGGCCACACTACTAGGAGGGGAGAGGGCTCTCGGCGAGGGCCTTTCAAAGGGAGAGGGCTCTTGGGCGAGAGTCAACAAGAGGAGAGGAGGGATTTTAACACTTAGAAGATTTGTGGAAAGGATGAAGAATTCATCAAAGGGAGAGAGGGTATTTATAGCACAAGCCAAGGCGAACCAATGGCCAAGATCTTGCCAAGTGCATAGCAAGTGTAGGGCGAGATCAAGCCGTATGCACCACAACCTACTCCACAAAACACTCCACAAAACAAGGCACAAAACAAGGCACAAATCAAGGCCATAAAGTAGCCCAATTCGGCGAAGGGTTGCGCCTTGCTTCGATGTGAGGTGACACATGTCACCCTCCGTTGGTCCAAAATGTTCGTCTCTCGGAAAAATCCAAAAATTAAAAATGACATAGCGGAAATTCCCTACGAAAGTGTGGAAGCGTTTCGTCGAAAAACGACTCAAATCGGGTGTTGTGAACAAAAGAATTCGACGAGCCTAAATCACAAGTTCAAATTACTAAATGCGTCCTTACGTACATACTGCGGAAATACGGTATAACATTCTCCTCGCGAAACATTCGTCCGAATGTTCCTTCTAAATCTCAAAACAACGTGCGCGATATAGTCTTCACTACTATACTTACGAGAACCAACACCGCCACGTCCGCCACGAAACACCGCGCATATAAAAACTTACATCCCGGTCCACGAGGAAACACCTCTAACATCACCAAAATGATACCACTTTTGTCACTTTGTCGCGAGCACGCTCGGCGACGACCCAACAAATGGTACCGGGCTGCATGCGATCACTGAAGCTGTCGTACACTCGAACCCTTACCACATTTTTGATACTGCTTTAGTTTCCAAAACTCGGGGTTACTATCTCTTTACGTGGGCATCATTAACTGGGAACATTCTGGATGGATCTCCGATACTTTCCCGAACATAACAATACGAAAGACCGGACGTCCTGCCTCCTAAGTCGGACGGCAAATGCTAACATATAGGCAACCTGGCCTATTCTTCACATGAACTCTCAAAGGCCCAAAGTAACTCGGGCTAAGTTTCCTCTGTCTTCCAAAACTCGTCACACCACGGGGTGGTACTTTCAAGAAGACCGTCGGCTGAACTCTAAGCGTTGTAGCCGATTATCCGTCTGATTTCTGCGGTTGCGGAACCTCTTCTAGACAAGATTTACTCTATCCACGGTCTGTGGAACAAGCTTTGAACCAATTATCTGAATCACGCCAACATCGAACCAATCGGCCGTGACTCGCACATCCGCCCTACAAGGCTTCAAAGGTGACATCCGAACACCGAAATGGTAGCCTAAACACTCCTCCAGGAGACAACAATCCCACAACTATCCGCGAAATCCAAGCGGCAGAGGCGAATGCGGTCTGAGACTCACTGAGTTCTTAACACATGTTTGGTAAAACTTCCGAAACAAAAACAGCGTACCACAGGCTCCACATGCGCCATAAGGTGAAGGTAGGCACCACGTGCGACGCCTTACAACCTTTCGTTAAAACAACATCTGCCGAGTGAGCGGTCCGACCAGAAGAACACGATGGGTTGCCCGTCGGCCCAACCACCGGTCGAACGCATCCACGAACTCGTCTGTTGGTCAACTAAACTTGGGCCTAACACCTCGTGACCACTAACACAAGGCGGGACCACCACAATCGACTACCGCGCAAACTGCGGCGGGTTGACCCAAAGTGGCCTCGGCAGGCTAACGCGCCATGATACTAGCTCCACGAAGAAAAACTCTCGCTAATCACGCTACGAAAACCTAGCGGTCTTCTTAGTTCAACTACCCCCTTTCATTCCACACTACTAGGGACTATCCCAAACATGACTCACGTGCACTATGCACTTCCGATAAGGTCAAACATAACACTACACCTTTTCTCGAGATGGCCTCACCTCACAAGGTCTCTACGTAAAAGCTCTAAGGTTCACACGCCTCTATCCCCCAAAATCTTACTCTGTTAAACAACCATGATCTAATCACGACTAACACACTGTTATCAGAACATAGCACTTAAGGTATACTCACCTTATCACACATACTGATCTCTAGAGGGTTAAAGATATATCTATATCTCTTCTTGCTCCTTAGTCGTTCAAATCAAACACGCCCGTGAGCGTATAGCTAAGGAAGATGACGAACTACCCACAATCACGAAGGCTAAGTCCTCCTACAAGGACACTCTCGACACATGGCCACGGCGGCGCAGTACAACAAGTACCAACTAAAAAGCGACATTCCGGGATGGCGTGCATCGTGTGAACGGAAGCCACAGGTTGACGAACTCTGCACACGAACGTCACGAAATGCGCGGAAGACCACTGCGCTGGCGGAGGTGCAAATCTAATCTGTTTGGTGAGGCGACTCGCCTCGAAAGTTACCAAAGGACCTTGCTGCTCGGCCTCTTCATCGCCCGTTAACGTCGATCTCTGCGTCTCGGCTGCCGCGCGAAAGCGCATACGAGGCCATGCTCGAAGCCTAATCGAAGAACTTACTCTTGCACAACCTTTTCGTTGATATTCATCAAGACTCGCGATACATCGGTATACTCTGCGGTAGTCAAATCCATAGTTAGTGTGGTCGCCTCTTGAAATCTATATTCTCTGTTCGATCGTGGGCGAAGGTTCACATATCATGGCGCGATGGAAGGCGCCGTCGCGTGCTTAAACTCTGCTGGGGCTAGTGGCGTCGCGAAATCCCGAATAAAGCATTACCCTAGGTAATGATTGGGCTGTGCCAGCGCCACCCTCGAACTCTACTCGCGGCTCCGCCGCCTTGACCTCTGGGCGGGTTACCTACGCGGAGGCATATCGGTAAGGAAAGAAATACGTTAGAGGTCGACTTACAACCGACTCTAAGGCACGATCTCGAGTAAGAAGAAATAGAACCCAATCCTAAATATCCTATAGCCTCACGATTATTGGTGTGGTGCACAACACCGATAATCAAGACTTCTCTTGGATCTGATGCGTAGACACTTTCAGGATTAAGCGCTCGATACCACTTTTGTAATCGTGCGAACCGGGCGTGTTGGTGCCTTACCGGGCACCCAAGTAGCCATACATGAGTAATCAGTGAACATAAAGACAATACATGAAACGATGTAATAAAATAGTGAAATAAGCGAATGACCCGAAGAGTCGATAACAACGGTACCAAGTATGTGGCGAAAATAAATCACGTAAATGAAATCATAGTAGTCTATATAAAGCGGGAGACATGTATGATAACCAAAATACGATTCACAATAAATAAGCGATATGTCAGTCGGGGACTCACGCCTCAAGTTATCACAATAAAACCGTGCAGGCAGAAATGCGAAGGCATAGCCGACTACTAAGACCAGCGTACCAAAAATACCACAAAGCGTATCTCGAGGTCTTTCTAGACGCACCACATGATCGAAGCGGCCACTCGCCCGCAATATCAATGTGTGCGTCTATCCTGGAACTCGCGACTCGCATAGGTCACCGCGGACCGCGTGAGGTATTCTCGAATCATGGTCCTGCATCGCTGAGGTATACCGCGTCGGCGACCACCTCGGTATCCGCTGGGCTCCGCGGCCGCGTAGTCTCAAAAGACCGCATAGTCTCACAGACCGCATAGGAAATCCCGCGTCGGGCTAAACACCGGAATGATCAATCTCGAGCTCCGCGCTCGCGTAGTCACAATTTGCATAGGCCGTATAGACCCGCATCGGGTGGCAAGCCCTCGGTATAACAAGTCGAGGGTATGTGATACAATAACGATTACTGCGGGCTTAACGTTTGACAACGTAAGCACAACAAGAGTGACCACTTACACAATAATCACAAGATACTAACACGTAGCATCCTAACATGCTTACTTATCAAATCAACAAGAAAGTATTACAAGGCTATCACAAACCAATACAATCAAGTTATTCACACGAGGTACTTTCTACTAACAAGTTCGTACCTATCCCCAAAGTACTTCATACATTAAATCTTTAAAAGATACGTTACTTCACAAAAACCACACAATACAGTAGTATATGAAAAATAGAGTGATTATCTTTTAAAGTAAATCAATTACTTCTCTTTGTAAAATCAAGTAACCTTCTTTTCCAATGTTCAAGTTTCTTATTTTAGAGGGTTTCGTAGTTCATAGTCTTATTGATTAAGAATATAATTCTCTTTTAACTATCTGAGAAACATAAGTCTTATATGTGAGTAGGATATTCTTGTTTATAACAATCTTATTACAGCAGCCATGATCTAGGAAATATCATTTTGTCTCATCTTAGCTTCATGCGGATGGAAGTTTCTCTGGTTTTAATAATACTTAATTAGTCAAAACATTTCCTTTTATTAACGCTGCAGTGGTTTGTCGATACATTACGATTTCAAATCGAGAAAACATTCTTAAGCCGTTATACCTAACTTCCCATAAAGCTAGTATAACTCTTAAGTTTTGCAAAAACCAAGTATTACTTCTTCTTTCAAAATGATTCAAAAATCTTTTGAAATACTTCAAGTTCTTTACCAACACATAACAAGCCAGTTATAGTTCAAATCAGTTACCTTTTAAAGACCACAAGTATTTTCTTACCAACATAAAGCTGTTATAACCAACTTCCCATAAAGCCGTTATAACACTTTATGTTTTAAACCAATCAAATACATTTAGCACGTATCGTCTATCGTACTACATAGTTCACACATATCATGCTAGAAGAGATAGGAAGAGTTTCACATACCTCGCGGCAGTATCGACTAATAGAAAAGCGCTCAAGTACTTCCAATGTCGGCTACTCCTTAAGCCAAGTAGATCGCGCCACGTAGTACTTGAACCTATAAGGCCACAAGGCGCTTATTAACATTTAGACCTCATCGCAGAACATTCTAGAAAATTGGCGCCTCCCCACTGCAGCGTAAATCTCTCGCTTTATCGAGGCGGCTACGAAGACAACCGGGGTTACACATCTAACCCGACGGGTACAATTCTACCAGCGAAAAGCTACACAAGTCTCATGTCTGATCCTATGTAAATCTGATTGATTACTCTTCTTCGAAAAGGTTTCTTATTATTCGGGCTTAAGTCAAAAGACATTGCACAACAACGTTCGATTCTACATATAGTATACTTCAACTATAGTCTAACAATCATGTAATTTCCAATTACAATAGAGGACAAGATATTTACCTCGATAAGCCCATAATTATCCAAGTATAAAGTCGATCTGGGCAATCGTTTAGCTCCAACTCAGGCGCTCCAACCCGCTCTAAACCACCTAGAAGTTCTAACCAACTTACACAATACTCAACGGACTATGGAGATTTTCCTAGGGTTTCGGTTTTGTGGTGACGGGAAGTATAATAGTATTTAGGGCTTTTAGTATAGGTATAACCTTAGAATACTACAAGGTATACTAAGGTAATTTGGGCATTATAACAATACTTTTGAGAGTATTTCTACACACCAAAGGGGGTATTATACAAGCAACTAGGCTGGGGGTACCCAGCCACACTACTAGGAGGAGAGGGCTCTCGGCCATGGGGGCATTTCAAAGTGGGAGGTGGGCACTTGGACGAGAGGAAACAAGAGGGGAGAGGGAGGGATTTTAACACTTAGAAGATTTGTGGAAAGGATGAAGAATTCATCAAAGGGAGAGGGTATTTATAGCCTGACCAAGGCCAACCAATGGCGAAGATCTTGCCAAGTGCATAGCAAGTGTAGGGCCAAGATCAAGCCATGTGCACCTAACCCTACTCCACAAAACACTCCACAAAACAAGGCACAAAACAAGGCACAAATCAAGGCCATAAAGTAGCCCAATTCGGCCAAGGGTTGCGCCCGCTTGCTTCAATGTGAGGGTGACACATGTCACCCTCCCGTTGGTCCAAAATGTTTCGTCTCTCGGAAAAATCCGCAAAAATTAAAAATGACATAGCCGGAAATTCCCCTACGAAAGCTGTGGAAACGTTTCGTCGAAAAACGACTCAAATCGGGTGTTGTGAACAAAAAGAATTCGGCCAAGCCTAAATCACAAGTTCAAATTACTACGTACGTCCTTACGTACATACTCTGGAAATACGGGGTATAACAGGCTGCATGCCCCGGAATCCCACATCGTATAAGCATGGCCATAACGTGCCCTCGGCATCCCTCATCGTAGGTGCAGGTCTTCATGGGGAGCTAGCCCATGGAGTAATAATATAACATGGTCGCATGCCCCGGAATCCCACATCGTATAAGCATGGCCATGGAGTAATAAAACACGCGGGCATCTAACGCGTCACGCTGCATGCCCGACATCCTCATCGTATAAGCATGGCCAAGATCAATCACAATGGAAGCATACGTGGAATCCCCGTCATCGCTGTCAGACGTCCAATAAAATGTCCGGACATCTAACGCGTCACGGTCACATGCCGGAATCGCGTCGTATAAGCATGTCCAAGGATCAATCATAATGGAAGCATACGGTGGAATCACATCGCGTCGATGCGTCAAGTAAACTTATAACAAGACGGTAGGCCCTCGGCGGAGAGTCACGACAACGTAACATATAATACTTGCACTTAAAGCTATCACAAGCAAACACCGGAAAGTTCATTAAACCTTTAGACTTCCATTTTTATAAACTCATGGAACTTCCGTTTCTCACATAAAAATCCGGGATTTTAACCCCAAGTACTACGCACCTCTACTCTTTTAGAAAGACTCTTTTTCAAATAAAACTTCCAAGATACTAACGACCGTAGTATCAAGTCATATCTACCTTCAAAACAAGTCACGATACCTTTTTAGAAATACATTTACGAACACTAAATCAAGTGACTTCATTCTTAAAAACTTTAAGCAAGTGATACCTTTAAATCAAATTGCCCTTCCTTAAATCAAGTTATTTCTTTGCTTACCTTATTAGAGAAAACCATTATCTTAACCTTCCATAAAGCCGTTATAACCCTTTATGGTTTTAGACAAACTCATTCCTTTTATAACCAAGAGACTTATGCTTTTTAAAACCAAGTATTAAATACTTTCAAATCAATTCTCTTAACCTTTAAAAATACAATTAGTCTCTTAACTTTCAAGAAAACAAGTTTCTTAACTTTAGAAATCAAGTCTTTCCAAATCGAGTATTCTATACTTGTAAATCAAGTAAATCAATTCATTTCTTCCTTTAAGAATCAAGTCTCCTAACCTGAAAAAAATAAAGTCTCTTAACCTTAAGAAATCAAGTAATTTATCTTTCCATAAAGCAAATATAACCAACTTCCCATAAAGTCGTTATATTACCTTATACCTTAGCCAAAATATAATTTCCTATCCAAGGGACTTATACGTTTAAAGCGGAACAAGTATCACATACTTTAAAACTCTTCAAGTCCTTAACTTTAATAAAACATTAGACATCCTTAATTCTTTCAAAGAAGTGAGTTAATCTCTAACTCACCCGACTTGGCTATTTATAAAACTAGTAAAGGACATCAGGTGTGGGGCGTCTCTGCAGTACTACACGTGCAACTAGTCATGCTCAAAAGATAGGAAAAGTTCTACATAGAGTAAATCACACAACTACCTCTTAACTTCTAAGAGTAGAAGGAAACATGAAATGATACCACCGGTATATTCCATACATAGAATCATGCCAAAGGAATGAAAAGGTTCACATACCTCGCGACGATTATCGACAAGTAGCAAAATGCTCCAAAGTACTTCAATCTTGATAGCTAATCCATCCTTCAAGTAGGATACGCTATACTTAGTACTTCAACCTATAATGGTCACAATACGTCCATTAACCTTTCACTTCAAACGTAGAATATTCTAAGCGCTAATTCACTAAATTCTACGGAAAATCGGACAGCACCTCCTTTGTTTCTACTTACTTTGCCACCTTTTTTCAAGGCCGAATACAATAACCAAACACGCCACATTTAAGGCCCAATCAATGCAATCAACAATAGGGGATTACACGCCTACTAGACGTGTAAAATTCCGCCCCACAAACGATATCAAATTAATACAACTTACAAGGCCAATTCGGCTAACTTGAAGTACTACAACATCAATTCTTATCCAATTTCCATTTCAATCCAAGTTATTAGCCTAACATGATATCAAGTCGCAAACGATTATAACTACTATAATCTCAAGTAGTTAACATGCGATTCAAATAAACGACCAATTTGTAATCCAACTTCACATGGCTTACATTACATTTCGGATTCTAAGGCTACAAGCAATCCATAATACCTATGAACTTCAACATATCAACTTCATGCTAGCAACACGTAAAGCTAGCAACAACAATATATATAAAATCTTGTTACACTAATTAAGAGACAAGATTATACCTCAACGAATCTCAATCCAACTCCAAATCCGAAGTCGCTCCTTAGCAACTTAGAGACTCTTCGAGACACTTCAATCCGCTACTTGAGACCCTTAGAACAACACCAACCAATTTCCTTAAAACTTCCAACCAAAACCTAGAAAAGCCACTAGGTTTTCACCTTGCGACTAACCCGAAAACTATCTTTTTCCGAGATTTTTCTATTGAGATATGCTTACAATACACTCAAGAACCTTGGTTTAAAGTGTGGAGCTAAATGGATAACAAACAAAAATTCTTTTGTGTAGAGAGGGGAAAACCCGAGAGCAATGCTCTCTTGCTCTTCAATTTTAGTGAAATTTTGGCTAAGTGTTTAAGCTTGTCTAGCACTACTAGTATTATATAGTGCAATGTAGGGGCAAGATATAAACAAATGTGAGGCTTGGATGTAGTCTTATTAAATATCAAGACTAATGTGGGTCCTTTGACTTAGTCAATTTTCTCATGCTACAAGTTGCAAGACTTAGTCATCCAAGACTATGGTCAATGACCATTTTGTCCATGGCATTTCGTCCAAGGCAACAACAAGGGGGTGACACGTGTCGCCCTCCCATTCGTCACAATAGTACGTTTTCCGACAATTTCATAATTCCGATAAATTTTTACAAGTCTCAAATCTTAAAATTGTGAGTTCTTACGTACGTTCTTAAAACATGTCCTGTAAATACGAGGTGTAACATTCTTCCCCCCTTAGAAACATTCGTCCCCGAATGTTTTTTCGGAGCCAAACTTATAATTAGCGACATAGTTTCTTTTCACAACCCCGACATACCAACAATGCCACACATGGCCCTAATACCTCGCACACGCATATCTGTCCATCGTAAGCCCAAAAGAGATTATCTTTTCGTACTCCCAACTCTTTCTAACATATACATGGTCTCAATATAATCTGTTCATATCACTTAAACATACCACAACTCTATCATGCATACAAGTTTCTAAAGGGCCAAAGACATACCTGAAATCATATAGGCGGTTCAAAGGACCGCTAAAACTGGGAACTTCCACCACGACCTCTGGCCACGGCTGCCGTGCATAAACATCTGCTTAGCTATGGAAGGCGAAGAACCATGGCCCGACCCGATGGGCGTGTTATCCCAGTGCCACCTCTGGTGGACGATCTCTCACGAAATGGCCTGCTGCCGCAAGCATAACAAGTGTCGAAGTAGTACGACACTCCCAAAATGGAATCTACTACGGTGACCACACCGGGGCAAGGTGGCTTCCGCAGCTACTATTCTCGAACATCAGAACTGTAGCCCTAGAGCCACGACCTGCTCCCGAATATCGGCGACCAAACCTCGGCGGAAGGCGGGAAGGAGCACTCTGTGCGGTGAGATGTAGACCTAGTCTGCTGTTGAGTGTCGCCACGAAAGTTACCACGGAACCTGCCGTCCGGCCTCTTGGTGGCTCGAGTCTAGTTGACCTCTCTCTCTCTGTCCTCTATCCCTGCGCATAAGCTTGCATCTGGCAATATCCATACCGGGTGAAGGGCCACTCCTGTGCATCACGGTAATCATACGACGGTCTAGCCCGTCACATAGCGGTGAACTCTGTCGCCATATCAGCCACAATAGTGTGCGATACAGCCAACGAGTCAAACTCGGGTTGTATTCACGATGGTCCTCCCATTCTGCCTCAATGACAAGAACCTATCAACACGGGCTCTCGTCATTTCGGGAGGCAAAAGTGATCAAGAAAGGCCTCCGTGAACTCATCCCAAATGGACGAGCACCCACACCTCTCGGCGGCTCCCAAGACTCAAACCAGTTCAACGCAATATCGCGTGGCGGTAAGCTAACACAACTGACTCTGTCTCCGAGGCCCTAAGCACCTGCATAGTCCGCTGTAGCTGCCGAACGAACTCTTGAGGATCATCCTCGGATCTCGAACCATAAAACTCGGGTGGACTACAACCCAGAAAATCTCGAATCCTCAAACTGTCGCCTCTAGGGTTAGCTACCTGCTCCTGTCGGCGCTGCCCTACCACTATGCTAGTCAAAATCCTGATCTGCTCTCCATAATCTCTAAACTCTGCCCCTGGCTGCGGGACTGGAGGCTCGGGTACCGGAACCTCTGGAGCTACTGCGGCTCTCGGCTCCTCTAATATCGCCGGCGTGGCTGAGCTCGTCGATCCGCCTACTACCTCAGGCATAGTCTGTGCCCGAGTCCTGATAACCCTCTGCGTACCCCTAGCAGCCTCACGCTCTTGCCTTGCCCACGGGTCTGGCCGCCTAGTGGAGGCATAATTGTTACATAAGAAGGGGTCGAGAGGATTCACCTACTAGGGCGGCTCTAATGCACGATCTCGAAAGAGAAGAATGGAAACCAATCCTAAATGTCCTGTGCCTCACGATTATAGATGTGGTGCACAACACACCGATAATCAAGACTACTGACACGATGCGTAGACACTTTTCGAGGACTAACTGCTCTGATACCACTTTTGTCACGACCCGACCCCGGGCCCGCGACTGGTGCCCTAACTGGGCACCCTTACAGGTATACATCAGAGATAATCAACGGAACATACATGAAACTTATAAATAAATCAACAAAAGTAAAACAACACAATAGCCGATAGGGCTACCTTCCTGGACATACATATATACAACCGAAGCAGTTGCCTCCTTTCCTTTACAAACTGACCCACAATACGTGACTACATACCTCTAAGAGTTTTAACATAACAACTGTGGCGGGACAGGGCCCCGCCATACCCCTGAATATACATGAATCTACTACCTCAGGGAAAACCATACCAAGAAATAAGCCTACGGAGCAAATGGAGCTTTTTCCCAAAAACTGAACCGAGATCCTAAGAGCAAGGATCACCAACCTGGGTACCTAAAACCTGCGGGCATGAACGCAGCCCCGAAGAAGTCGATACAACAGTGCAGAATATGGAGCGGAAATAACGTCTGATGTGATCATAAGCGTACAAAAGAATGACGAGGATAAGTATAAAAATACATACGGATCTGTAGTGTCATTACCACTTATGAACTTAATCGCACCTTATTATCTTTTCCCATTTTCAATAAAAGTTATAGTCACATTCTTATGTACATGATTAGGAAAAATCATTAAGTTCATTACCATATAACTTACTTAACTTTCATAACATAATCCGGCCCCTTATGGAGGGACGCATATACTACGACCCGATCGGGACGCGATCACGTCACACAAATATCAAAGCGTGCCCGTGGAATCCCCCATCACTACCGACAACTATAAGTGTAAAATATAACCATGTGACGCGCCCGTGGCATCCAACCTCACTGTCGGCGTACACATACACAACATATATATATATATCTCCTGCCCGTGGAATCCCACATCACTGCCGGCAGTCGTAGGTGTAACATATAACCATGTGACGCGTCTGTGGCATCCCACCTCACTGTCGGCGTACACATACACACCACATATATAAATATATATATATATATATAACGCGGTCGCATGCCCCGGAATCCCACATCGTATAAGCATGGCCATGCGTGCCTCGGCGTCCTCATCGTAGGTGCAGTCTTCGTAGAGCTAGCCCGTGGGTAATAATATAACATGGTCGCGTGCCGGAATCCCACATCGTATAAGCATGGCCATGGAGTAATAAAACACGCGGGCATCTAACCCGTCTCGGCTGCGTGCCTGCATTCCTCATCGTATAAGCATGGCCAAGATCAATCACAATGGAAGCATACGTGGAATCCCGTCGCTGCCGTGCGTCGATAAAATGTCCGGCATCTAACGCGTCTGGTCACATGCCGGAATCGCATCGTATAAGCATGTCGGATCAATCATAATGGAAGCATACGGTGGAATCCCACATCGCGTCGATGCGTCCAAGTAAACTTATAACAAGACAGGACCCTCCAGTGAGTCACGACAACGTAACATATAATACTTGCACTTAAAGCTATCACGCAAACAAACAAGTTCATTAAACCTTTAGACTTCCATTTTTATAAACTCATGGAACTTCCGTTTCTCACATAAAAATCCGGGAATTTAACCCCAAGTACTACGCACCTCTACTCTTTTAGAAAGACTCTTTTTCAAATAAAACTTCCAAGATACTAACGACCGTAGTATCAAGTCATATCTACCTTCAATCACGATACCTTTTTAGAAATACATTTACCGGCTTCTAAATCAAGTGACTTCATTCTTAAAAACTTTAAGCAAGTGATACCTTTAAATCAAACTGCCCTTCCTTAAATCAAGTTATTTCTTTGCTTACCTTATTAGAGAAAACCATTATCTTAACCTTCCATAAAGCCGTTATAACCCTTTATGGTTTTAGACAAACTCATTCCTTTTATAACCAAGAGACTTATGCTTTTTAAAACCAAGTATTAAATACTTTCAAATCAATTCTCTTAACCTTTAAAAATACAATTAGTCTCTTAACTTTCAAGAAAACAAGTTTCTTAACTTTAGAAATCAAGTCTTTCCAAATCGAGTATTCTATACTTGTAAATCAAGTAAATCAATTCATTTCTTCCTTTAAGAATCAAGTCTCCTAACCTGAAAAAAATAAAGTCTCTTAACCTTAAGAAATCAAGTCATTTATCTTTCCATAAAGCAAATATAACCAACTTCCCATAAAGTCGTTATATTCACCTTATACCTTAGCCAAAATATAATTTCCTATCCAAGGGACTTATACGTTTAAAACGGAACAAGTATCACATACTTTAAAACTCTTCAAGTCCCTTAACTTTAATAAAACATTAGACATCCTTAATTCTTTCAAAGAAGTGAGTTAATCTCCTAACTCACCCGACTTGGCTATTTATAAAACTAGTAAAGGACATCAAGGTGTGGGACGTCTACCGTACTACATACGTGCAACTAGTCATGCTCAAAAGATAGGAAAAGTTCTACATAGAGTAAATCACACAACTACCTCTTAACTTCTAAGAGTAGAAGGAAACATGAAATGATACCACCGGTATATTCCATACATAGAATCATGCCAAAGGAAGGAAAAGGTTCACATACCTCGCGACGATTATCGACAAGTAGCAAAATGCTCCAAAGTACTTCAATCTTGATAGCTAATACATCCTTCAAGTAGGATACGCTATACTTAGTACTTCAACCTATAATGGTCACAATACGTCCATTAACCTTTCACTTCAAACGTAGAATATTCTAAGCGCTAAGTCACTAAATTCTACGGAAAATCGGACAACACCTCCTTTGTTTCTACTTACTTTGCCACCTTTTTCAAGGCCGAATACAATAACCAAACACGCCACATTTAAGGCCCAATCAATGCAATCAACAATAGGGGATTACACGCCTACTAGACGTGTAAAATTCCGCCCCACAAACGATATCAAATTAATACAACTTACAAGGCCAATTCGGCTAACTTGAAGTACTACAACATCAATTCTTATCCAATTTCCATTTCAATCCAAGTTATTAGCCTAACATGATATCAAGTCGCAAACGATTATAACTACTATAATCTCCAAGTAGTTAACATGCGACGATTCAAATAAACGACCAATTTGTAATCCAACTTCACATGGCTTACATTACATTTCAGATTCTAAGGCTACAAGCAATCCATAATACCTATGAACTTCAACATATCAACTTCATGCTAGCAACACGTAAAGCTAGCAACAACAATATATATAAAATCTTGTAACACTAATTAAGAGACAAGAATATACCTCAACGAATCTCAATCCAACTCCAAATCCGAAGTCGCTCCTTAGCAACTTAGAGACTCTTCGAGACACTTCAATCCGCTACTTGAGACCCTTAGATCAACACCAACCAATTTCCTTCAAACTTCCAACCAAAACCTAGAAAAGCCACTAGGTTTTCACCTTGCGACTAACCCGAAAACTATCTTTTTCCGAGATTTTTCTATTGAGATATGCTTACAATACACTCAAGAACCTTGGTTTAAAGTGTGGAGCTAAATGGATAACAAACAAAAATTCTTTTGTGTAGAGAGGGGCAAACCCGAGAGCAATGCTCTCTTGCTCTTCAATTTTAGTGAAATTTTGGCTAAGTGTTTAAGCTTGTCTAGCACTACTAGTATTATATAGTGCAATGGAGGGGCAAGATATAAACAAATGTGAGGTTTGGATGTAGTCTTATTAAATATCAAGACTAATGTGGGTCTTTTGACTTAGTCAATTTTCTCATGCTACAAGTTGCAAGACTTAGTCATCCAAGACTATGGTCAATGACCATTTTGTCCATGGCATTTCGTCCAAGGAAAAAACAAGGGGGGTGACACGTGTCGCCCTCCCATTTGTCACAATAGTACGTTTTCCGACAATTTCATAATTCCGATAAATTTTTACAAGTCTCAAATCTTAAAACTGTGAGTTCTTACGTACGTTCTTAAAACATGTCCTGTAAATACGGGGTGTAACAACTAACACCCGTAGTATCAAGGCATGTCTATTTTTCAAAATAAGTTACTACACCTTTTGGAAATTCATTTCAAGGATTGAAACCAAGTAACTTTTAATTACACAACCTAGGCAACTCATACCTATCCATCAAAATAGACAACTCTCTTAACCTTCCATAAAGCCGTTATAACCAACTTCCCATAAAGTCGTTATAACCCTTTATGGTTTTTAGACAAATTCATTCTTTTTATAACCAAGAGACTTATACTTTTAAAACCAAGTATCATATACTTTAGAAATCAAGTTACATAACTTTCAAAATACTTCAAGCCTCTTAACTTTAGAAATCAAGTTACATAACTTTAAAAATACTTCAAGTCTCTTAACTTTAAATCGTGTCATTTCCCTCTTTTTAAATCAATTAAGTAAATCACTCATTTGACTCCCCTAAAGTCATTATAACAACCTTTAGGTTTTGGAACTAAGGCACTAGCCAAAAGATTTGGAAACCACTTCCTTTTCAAGACTCTATGTACTTTAAGTAAAATACTTTCACCTTTGAGAATCCAAACTTCATTAAGAAAATGGATTATAACAACTTAAAATTTAAACATCAAAGTAGAATCAAGGAAGTATATAGAACAAATTCTATATTAGGCAATCCAAGTACAACCAAGGAATGGATCATTTAAGGAGTAGGACTTACTTACTTTACCATAAGGAATCATGCTAGAAGAAGAGGAGATGGTTCACATACCTTTTCGGCTTAATCCACAAGCTAAGTCGAATACGCCGCACGTAGAAGTGTCAACCTATAATGGACACAACACGACTATCAACTTCTAGTTTCTAATGTAGAATAATACTAAGTATACGGTCTCTTATTCTCTACGGAAAATTGGGCAGCACCTCCTTTGTTTCTACATACTTTTCCACCTTTTTCAAGGCCCCGTAATCAATAACCAACATGCCACATTTAAGGCTCAATACAACAACCAATCAAATGGGATTACACGCCTTACAATACGTGTAAAATTCTGCCCCACAATTCATACGAAGTAGTTTAATATCCAAAGTCATTCTCGGCTAACATGAACAACAACTCAAAGTCTTTTCCAATTATTTTCCAATCCAAGTTCTTAGGTCTAACATGTTATATAGTCATAACAACTTTAACAACTATAATTCCTTCTTTATATAACATGTGACGACTTAAACTAATAATCAAATTGAATTGTAATCTCAAGGGCTAAACATGCTAATTTTTGGATTAGGGTTCCAATAGTCAATACACTTATCAAACTTCATACTATAAACTTCATGCTTGCTAATATCCGTAGCTACAACAATAAGTAATCTTAATTACTAAAACGACAAGAATTGTTACCTTTATAAGCCCTTATAATTTCCAAGATTCAAAGTCGCTCCTTAGAAATTCTTAGCTCCTTTAATTTACGCTCCAGTACGCTATTTGAAGCCTTTAGAAGTTCCCAACCAACTTCTCTTCCATTCCCAATCCAAAACTAGGAAAACGACTTAGGTTGTCGCCTTGCGACTAACGTGAAAACGTCGTTTTTCCGAAATCTTTCTATTGAGATATCCTTACAATACCCTTAGGGACCTTGGGTTAAAGTCTTGTGAATAATGGATCAAAACTACAAAAAAATTATGTGGATTTTCCTCCAAACCCGAGAGCACTCCTTGCTAGAACAAATGTTCTCTAATTTTTTCTAAGTGTGGAAGACTTTGTCTTGCTACTAGTGTGTATATTTAATACAATGGAGGGTCAAGATATCAACATATGTGTGGCTAGGATGAAGGAAATTAATTAATTAGCCAAGTGGACAAGTTGGCTTGGTCAACATTCTCAAGCTAGCAAGACTTGATCTTTTACATTGGTCAATGACCATAATATCCTTGCATTAAATCGTCCAAGACCATGTGGTCGGGGGGGGGGGGGGTTCCACGTGTCGCCCTCCCATTCGTCCATAAAATTTCGTAACCCTCGTGGGCCCCACAAAATGTAAAATTCCTCGGGTGGGCCCCACGTGATCAAATTCGTAAAAAATAAATTTCCATAATGATAATAAGTTCCATACTCTTCAAATAATACATTTTGAGAATCTAATTCTCCTCAACGAACATTTTTCCTTTCCGCCGTTCGGAAGATTTTCCGTCGGAAAAACAATTCTTCCTTTCGTACCAATTTCAAGTCTTTTGTTCTAGCGTCTATTCTCTTATACATGTCCTGGACTTACGGGGTGTAACATTCTCCCCCTCCCCCCCCCCTTAGAAACATTCGTCCTCGAATGTTCTTAGTCGGTTGTCAAGCTATACAAACTTCGGCACAGTCTCTATACTATGCCTATCAATCAATACTCCACAAGACCAACGATGCCACACATGGACAACATATAACATACGTAAACATATCAATGGACCTTTCATCTGCGGTCCCTTCTCACAAAATTCGAAGGTTACAGTCTTATCAAAAACGGAATCTTCTAGAGGTTCCTTTCTTTTTCCCGTACTAGGGATGGTCCTGTCGTAATCTAAGTCATGGGACTAACACTATCTGAATCTTTCAGTCGGACTCCTACTCAGCTAACTGATGTGTTCCCCCGTGTTACTCCCCCTTCTCTGTCTCACTTAGTCACCAAACTAGTTGGGACATGAATCTATAATCTGCCTAGCTTAGTTTACCAACCGGTGTAAACTCTAATACTAGTAGCATCTCAATCACGAGAACCTATGGACAGTGTTACTGAACCTAAGGCGTGTGTATCATCATAATTAACCTCCACTCATGGCCTAAAAATGGATTCTTTTTATCCACCTACATTACTCATAACCCTAATCACTATAGTTCTTTTAACCCTTGTTCCTTCCTTTTCTTACTTATCATATTTTCTCGTACTTCCAAACTTATTTTAGTACACGTACAAAATCTCAAATATTGTTTATGTTCTCCAATCCTTGGAGTTACTATCCAAACTTGGCCATCATGCTATTTGAATTTCCGCTAAGGCTCCTTTCGGTCCTTACGACCTGGTTTCGGTGGAACGCGTCCACAAACTCGTACAACGATTAACTAGACTTGGGCCTTGCATCCTCGTGACCCTATCACAAAGCGGGACCATATCCAACTGGCATCACCCCATTCCATACTATCGGTTGACCCGAAATGAGTCCATAACCCGACCCATCGTCACACTTATCTTCTCATTCTTAGTCTGAAATAAACTTCTCTCTTATCTCAAGGTACTTCTCACCCTATCCGTCTATTCACTAGAGGTTCGTCACATAGGCCCAAGTATTTCTACGGTACATTCTTCCCTATCGGTCTTACACTTATTATGGGGTAATTACAACTTGTGAACCCTACATAACTAAAGTCTCAGTTCACTTTATCATTCTTGTCAACATTCTTAAATTTTCACTTTACTAATCAAAGTATCCCTACCTCTAGGGGTACTATCACTTTACAACTATTAGCAATAAAGGGAAAACATATACGCTAGGGCGAAATCTGAATCTATCAATGCACGTATGACTCAAAAGGATCGAAATATACCTGTAACCCCATGCGATGTTGCCTCCTGATCCTTGATGATCACGTCATCTATGCGGTTCGAAGGACCGCGGAACTATAAACTCCATCACCTCTACCACGGTGGTCGACATCGAACACCGCCTCGGGGCGCATGGCTATGGAGAAGGAACCAACCACCAGCCTCATAGGCTGAGCCACCTTACCAGTGCTCTTTCTAACCGGACATTCCATTGCTTATGGCGGGACGGTCACAATAATAACAAACACCTGTGCCATGACGGCATTTTCCCAAATGACGCTTACTACATCGAAAACACTGAGGAATAGGTGGCCTCGACTGAGAAAATCCTCTGCTCCTCTGAGAACCTCGACTCCTGGAGCTTGGACCGGCTCCTAAATACCTTGTGGGGTCCAATCTCCCACCTGTGAGCTGCGGGGTATGTCTTTGGGTAGGTGGGGACGAATATCTCACTCATTCGAGGTTGCTCGTCCAAAACTCACCAGGGATAACCAACCGGTCTAGCCTCTTCTGTTGATTTCCGCGTTGGCCCTCTACCCTCTGTACACCTGTCTGTACTGGTCGAATAACCTCCTGCTGATGAAACTGTAGCACTGCTATCTTGGTCAATAACATAACTGCTTCCCTTATGACTCTATAGTCTTCTCCTAACTGAGAAACTGGAGGCTCTGGTGCTGGGGCCTCAAAACATGGCGCAGAAGAACTCGCCGACTGTGGCACAATATCCGGTATACCCTGGGCATAAGCCCTATCAACTCTCTGAGTCAGCCTGGTAACTCCTGCTACTGTTTTGCCCTTCTGGGCGACTGCTACCCTCCTTGGAGGCATAGTTGTAACACAAAAATACGTCAGAGAGGAATTATCTTAATAACACAGCTCTATAGCACGATCTCAGAGTGAGAAGAATAGAAACCAACTCCTAAATATCCTGTAGCCTCATGTTTATGGTTGTGGCGCGCAACACACCGATAATCAAGACTCTACTAGACACGGTCTGTAGACATTCCGAGGACTGACTGCTCTGATACCACTCTGTCACGCCCCGAACCCCGGGCCCGTGACTGGTGCCCTACCTGGGCACCCTTCTACCTGACTGACACAAGTAAATCGCGGAACTTAAATAACACCTTCTTTTTTTTAAAGCAACGTATGTGCAAGGTCAAAGCCGACAAGGTTGCCACGTAATATACATAATCAAAAAGCACTACACTGTACATGAGTCCAATCTCACAAATGAATACAGACCTCTAAGAGTTTTACTGAACTATGACGGGACAATGCCCCGCCGTACCCATATTTGTACAAAAGCCTGTACTGAAGGATCTATACCAAAATGATAAACTCTTGAACAGATGGAGCTATCCAAAACTCTGAGCAGGGTCCTACACCTGCAGATCACCAAACTGCGTACCTAAACATGCGGCATGAACGCAGCCCCCCGAAGGAGGTCAGTACGAAGAATGTACCAAGTATGTGAAGCGATAAATCACGTAAAGAAATCATAACGATCTATACAAAGCGAGGCGGTATGATAGCCAACCTACTGATACACAATACATAGCGGTCATATAAAGTCGTGGATGCATGCCTCAAAGTCATTACTCAAATATAACCATGGGTCTCACGCCTGAATATCAATCATGCGTGGAATCCTTCCTCATCGTGTCGATCCATGATATAAAATAACATCAATTAGCACACTGAACCTTGCAATCATGAGAGTAATGCAATCCTTTTTATCTTTTAAGTTATGCTTTTAACAATGAGACCAACTGTTCCACTTTAAGTCATAACCACACTGCACCCTTTCATTAATGAAATCAATACCGTTTCAAAACATGAAGGTCGTGACAGTGCCAGGGTCAACCACCCTCTGTGTTATAATACAACATATCATAGGACTATTTCACCCGCTTAGGTCATGTGGACCCGCAATGAGTCATCGGTACACGATACTCGCATCACGGATAGCTAATCCATGGCTTATATATATCCCGGGAATTTAACCCGCCGTGAGTGTGTACCACTCACCCCCATGGGAAGCTAACCCATGGTATCCTTGAAATAAGTTATCGGCCGTTTATGGAGGGACGCGGAGATGTGGAAATATGACACTTGCACGAATGTCTATATGAGCAACTCATATGCAAGCAAACCAAGACAAAACCATGCCTTTACACAAATCAAGACAATTACCATGCCTTTCTTTTTGTCATAAGCCAAGACAATACCATGCCTTTACACAAACCAAGACAATTACCATGCCTTCTTTTCACATAAACCAAGACAATTATCATGCCTTCTTTTTACATAAACCAAGAGAAATCCTTATTTAAGCAAGACAAAGTACTTATCAAGGCACACATAGAATAATTCTCATTTAAACAAGCCAAAGTAATATCAAGGCACACATAGAATAATTCTCATTTAAACAAGACAAAGTACTATCAAGGCACAAATGGAAAAAGTCTCATTTAAACAAGCCAAAGTACTACGTACGTACATTCTTTTCAAAAGACTCTTTTTTATGTAAAACCCCAAGATACTAACACCCGTAGTATCAAGGCATGTCTATTTTTCAAAATAACTTACTACACCTTTTGGAAATTCATTTCAAGGCTTGAAACCAAGTAACTTTTAATTACACAACCTAGGCAACTCATACCTATCCATCAAAATAGACAACTCTCTTAACCTTCCATAAAGCCGTTATAACCAACTTCCCATAAAGTCGTTATAACCCTTTATGGTTTTTAGACAAATTCATTCTTTTTATAACCAAGAGACTTATACTTTTAAAACCAAGTATCATATACTTTAGAAATCAAGTTACATAACTTTCAAAATACTTCAAGCCTCTTAACTTTAGAAATCAAGTTACATAACTTTAAAAATACTTCAAGTCTCTTAACTTTAAATCGTGTCATTTCCCTCTTTTTATATCAATTAAGTAAATCACTCCTTTGACTCCCCTAAAGTCGTTATAACAACCTTTAGGTTTTGGAACTAAGGCACTAGCCAAAAGATTTGGAAACCACTTCCTTTTCAAGACTCTATGTACTTTAAGTAAAATACTTTCACCTTTGAGAATCCAAACTTCATTAAGAAAATGGATTATAACAACTTACAATTTAAACATCAAAGTACAATCAAGGAAGTATATAGAACAAATTCTATATTAGGCAATCGAAGTACAACCAAGGAATGGATCATTTAAGGAGTAGGACTTACTTAATTTACCATAAGGAATCATGCTAGAAGAAGAGGAGATGATTCACATACCTTTTCGGCTTAATCCACAAGCTAAGTCGAATACGCCGCACGTAGAAGTGTCAATCTATAATGGCCACAACACGACTATTAACTTCTAGTTTCTAACGTAGAATAATACTAAGTATACGGTCTCTTATTCTCTACGGAAAATTGGGCAGCACCTCCTTTGTTTCTACATACTTTTCCACATTTTTCAAGGCCCCGTAATCAATAACCAACATGCCACATTTATGGCTCAATACAACAACCAATCAAAGGGGATTACACGCCTTACAATACGTGTAAAATTCTGTCCCACAATTCATACGAAGTAGTTTAATATCCAAAGCCATTCTCTGCTAACATGAACAACAACTCAAAGTTTTTTCCAATTCTTTTCCAATCCAAGTTCTTAGGTCTAACATGTTATATAGTCATAACAACTTTAACAACTATAATTCCTTCTTTATATAACATGTGACGACTTAAACTAATAATCAAATTGAATTGTAATCTCAAGGGCTAAACATGCTAATTTTCGGATTAGGGTTCCAATAGCCAATACACTTATCAAACTTCATACTATAAACTTCATGCTTGCTAATATTCGTAGCTACAACAATAAGTAATCTTAATTACTAAAACGACAAGAATGGTTACCTTTATAAGCCCTTATAATTTCCAAGATTCAAAGTCGCTCCTTAGAAATTCTTAGCTCCTTTTCTTTACGCTCCAATACGCTATTTAAAGCCTTTAGAAGTTCCCAACCAACTTCTCTTCCATTCCCAATCCAAAACTAGGAAAACGACTTAGGTTTTCGCCTTACGACTAACGTGTCTATTGAGATATCCTTACAATACCCTTAGGGACCTTGGGTTAAAGTCTTGTGAATAATGGATCAAAACTACAAAATTTTTGTGTGGATTTTCCTCCAAACCCGAGAGCACTCCTTGCTAGAATAAATGTTCTCTAATTTTTTTCTAAGTGTGGAAGACCTTGTCTTGCTACTAGTGTGTATATATAACACAATGGAGGGTCAAGATATCAACATATGTGTGGCTAGGATGAAGGAAATTAATTAATTAGCCAAGTGGACAAGTTGGCTTGGTCAACATTCTCAAGTTAGCAAGACTTGAT
Organism: Przewalskia tangutica; assembly: GCA_029844215.1. Taxonomy (NCBI): domain Eukaryota; kingdom Viridiplantae; phylum Streptophyta; class Magnoliopsida; order Solanales; family Solanaceae; genus Przewalskia; species Przewalskia tangutica. Next base: position 115,558,033 of record CM056727.1, read on the forward strand.
CTTTTACATTGGTCAATGACCATAATATCCTTGCATTAAATCATCCAAGACCATGTGGGAGGGGTGCCACATGTCGCCCTCCCATTCATCCATAAAATTTCGTAACCCTCGTGGGCCCCACAAAACGTAAAATTCCTCGGGTGGGCCCCACGTGATCAAATTCGTAAAAAATAAATTTCCATAATGATAATAAGTTCCATACTCTTCAAATAATACATTTTGAGAATCTAATTCTCCTCAACGAACATTTTTCCTTTCCGCCGTTCGGAAGATTTTCCGTCGGAAAAACAATTCTTCCTTTCGTACCAATTTCAAGTCTTTTGTTCTCGCGTCTATTCTCTTATACATGTCCTGGACTTACGGGGTGTAACATTCTCCCCCTCCCCCCCCCCCCCTTAGAAACATTCGTCCTCGAATTTTCTTAGTCGGTTGTCAAGCTATACAAACTCCGGCACAGTCTCTATACTATGCCTATCAATAAATACTCCACAAGACCAACGATGCCACACATGGACACCATATAACATACGTAAACATATCAATGGACCTTTCATTCGCGGTCCCTTCTCACAAAAATCGAAGGTTACAGTCTTATCAAAAACGGAATCTTCTAGAGGTTCCTTTCTTTTTCCTGTACTAGGGATGGTCCTGTCGTAATCTAAGTCATGGGACTAACACTATCTGAATCTTTCAGTCGGACTCCTACTCAGCTAACTGATGTGTTCCCCCGTGTTACTCCCCCTTCTCTGTCTCACTTAGTCACCAAACTAGTTGGGACATGAATCTATAATCTGCCTAGCTTAGTTTACCAACCGGTTTAAACTCTAATACTAGTAGCATCTCAATCACGAGAACCTATGGACAGTGTTACTGAACCTAAGGCGTGTGTATCATCATAATTAACCTCCACTCATGGCCTAAAAAGGGATTCTTTTTATCCACATACATTACTCATAACCCTAATAACTATAGTTTTTTTAACCATTGTTCCTTCCTTTTCTTACTTAGCATACTTTCTCGTACTTCCAAACTTATTTTAGTACACGTACAAAATATCAAATATTGTTTCTGTTCTCCAATCCTTGGAGTTACTATCCAAACTTGGCCATCGTGCTATTTGAATTTCCGCTAAGGCTCCTTTCGGTCCTTACGACCTGGTTTTGGTGGAACGCGTCCACAAACTCGTACAACGATTAACTAGACTTGGGCCTTGCATCCTCGTGACCCTATCACAAAGCGGGACCATATCCAACTGGCATCACCCCATTCCATACTATCGGTTGACCCGAAATGAGTCCATAACCCGACCCATCGTCACACTTAACTTCTCATTCTTAGTCTGAAATAAACTTCTCTCTTATCTCAAGGTACTTCTCACCCTATCCGTCTATTCACTAGAGGTTCGTCACATAGGCCCAAGTATTTCTACGGTACATTCTTCCCTATCGGTCTTACACTTATTATGGGGTAAATACAACTTGTGAACCCTACATAACTGAAGTCTCAGTTCACTTTATCATTCTTGTCAACATTCTTAACTTTTCACTTTACTAATCAAAGTATCCCTACCTCTAGGGGTACTATCACTTTACAACTACTAGCAATAAAGGGAAAACATATACGCTAGGGCGAAATCTGAATCTATCAATGCACGTATGACTCAAAAGGATCGAAATATACCTGTAACCCCATGCGATGTTGCCTCCTGATCCTGCCCAGTAGTCACGTCATCTATGCGGTTCGAAGGACCGCCAGAACTATAAACTCCATCCCGACCTCTACCACGGCTGGCTGACATCTGAACACCCTGCCCTGGGGGGCGCACAACTGTGGAGGAAAGGGAACCAACCACCAGCCTCATAGGCTGAGCCACCTTACCAGTGCTCTTTCTAACCGGACATTCCCACTGCTTATGGCCCGGACGGTCACAATAATAACAAACACCTGTGCCATGACGGCATTTTCCCAAATGACGCTTACTACATCGAAAACACTGAGGAATAGGTGGCCTCGACTGAGAAAATCCTCTGCTCCTCTGAGAACCTCGACTCCTGGAGCTTGGACCGACTCCTAAATACCTTGTGGGGTCCAATCTCCCACCTGTGAGCTGCGGGGGTATGTACTGGGTAGGCTGGGACGAATATCTCACTCGCTGCTGAGGTTGCTCGTCCAAAAACTCACCGGGATAACCAACCGGTCTAGCCCTCTTACGCTGATTTCCGCGTTGGCCCTCTACCCTCTGTACACCTGTCTGTACTGGCCGAATAACCTCCTGCTGATGAAACTATAGCACCGCTATCTTGGTCAATAACATAATTGTTTCTCTTATGACCCTATAGTCTTCTCCTAACTGAGAAACTGGAGGCTCTGGTGCTGGGGCCTCAAAACCTGACGCAGAAGAACTCGCCGACTGCGGCACAATATCCGGTATACCCTGGGTATAAGCCCTATCAACTCTCTGAGTCTGCCTGATAGCTCCTGCTACTATTTTGCCATTCTGGACGATTGCTGCCCTCCTAGGAGGCATAGCTGAAATACAAAAATACTTCAGAGAGGAATTATCTTAATAACACAGCTCTATGGCACGATCTTAGAGTGAGAAGAATAGAAATCAACTCCTAAATATCCTGTAGCCTCCTGTTTATGGGTGTGGCGCGCAACACACCGATAATCAAGACTCTACTAGACACGGTATGTAGACATTCAGGGTATTGCTCGATATCACTCTGTCACGCCCGAACCACGGGCGTGGTGGTGCCTACACGGCACCGCCACCGATCGACACAAGTAAATTGCGGAACTTAAATAACACCTCGTTTTTTTTTAAAACCAACGTACTTGCAATATCAAAGCCGACAAGGCTGCCACATAATATACATAATCAAAAAGCACTACAATGTACATGAGTCCAATCCCACATATGAATACAGACCTCTAAGAGTTTTACTGAACTATGACGGGACAAGGCCCCGCCGTACCCATAACTTTACAAAAGCCTATACTGAAGGATCTATACCAAAATGATAAACTCCTGAACAGATAGAGCTATCCAAAACTCTGAGCAGGGTCCTACACCTGCAGATCACCAAACTGCGTACCTAAACCTGCGGCATGAACGCAGCCCCCCGAAGGAGGTCAGTACGAAGAATGTACCAAGTATGTGAAACAGTAAATACTGTAAAGAAATCATAACAGTCTATACAAAACAGGAGACAGGTATGATAGCCAACCTACAGTACACAATACATAAGCAGTCATATAAAGTCAGGGACGCATGCCCTCAAAGTCATTACTCAAATATAACCATGGGTCTCACGCCCAGAATATCAATCATGCCCGTGGAATCCTTCCTCACTGTCGGCAGTCCATGATATAAAATAACATCAATTAGCACACTGAACCTTGCAATCATGAGAGTAATGCAATCATTTTTATCTTTTAAGTTATGCTTTTAACAATGAGACCAACTGTTCCACTTTAAGTCATAACCACACTGCACTCTTTCATTAATGAAATCAATACCATTTCAAAACATGAAGGCCGTTCCAGTGCCAGGGTCAACCACCCTCTGTGTTATAATGCAACCTATCATAGGACTATTTCACCCGCAAGGGACTATTTCACCCGTTTAGGTTATGCGGACCCGCAATGAGTCATCGGTACACGATACTCGCATCACGGATAGCTAATCCATGGCTTATATATATCTCGAGAATTTAACCCGCCGTGAGTGTGTACCACTCACCCCCATGGGGAGCTAACCCATGGTATCCTTGAAACAAGTTGTCGGCCCTTTATGGAGGGACGCGGAGATGTGGAAATATGACACTTGCACGATTGTCTATATGAGCAACCCATATGCAAGAAAACCAAGACAAAACCATGCCTTTACACAAATCAAGACAATTACCATGCCTTTCTTTTTGTCATAAGCCAAGACAATACCATGCCTTTACACAAACCAAGACAATTACCATGCCTTCTTTTCACATAAACCAAGACAATTACCATGCCTTATTTTTACATAAACCAAGAGAAATCCTTATTTAAGCAAGTCAAAGTACTTATCAAGGCACACATAGAATAATTCTCATTTAAACAAGTCAAAGTAATATAAAGGCACACATAGAATAATTCTCATTTAAACAAGCCAAAGTACTATCAAGGCACAAATGGAAAAATTCTCATTTAAACAAGCCAAAGTACTACGTACGTACATTCTTTTCAAAAGACTCTTTTTTTATGTAAAACCCCAAGACACTAACACCCGTAGTATCAAGGCATGTCTATTTTTCAAAATAAGTTACTACACCTTTTGGAAATTCATTTCAAGGCTTGAAACCAAGTAACTTTTAATTACACAACCTAGGCAACTCATACCTATCCATCAAAATAGACAACTCTCTTAACCTTCCATAAAGTCGTTATAACCAACTTCCCATAAAGCCGTTATAACCCTTTATGGTTTTTAGACAAATTCATTCTTTTTATAACCAAGAGACTTATACTTTTAAAACCAAGTATCATATACTTTAGAAATCAAGTTACATAACTTTCAAAATACTTCAAGCCTCTTAACTTTAGAAATCAAGTTACATAACTTTAAAAATACTTCAAGTCTCTTAACTTTAAATCGTGTCATTTCTCCTCTTTTTAAATCAATTAAGTAAATCACTCATTTGACTCCCCTAAAGTCATTATAACAACCTTTAGGTTTTGGAACTAAGGCACTAGCCAAAATATTTGGAAACCACTTCCTTTTCAAGACTCTATGTACTTTAAGTAAAATAATTTCACCTTTGAGAATCCAAACTTCATTAAGAAAATGGATTATAACAACTTACAATTTAAACATCAAAGTACAATCAAGGAAGTATATAGAAAAAATTCTATATTAGGCAATCCAAGTACAACCAAGGAATGAATCATTTAAGGAGTAGGACTTACTTACTTTACCATAAGGAATCATGCTAGAAGAAGAGGAGATGGTTCACATACCTTTTCGGCTTAATCCACAAGCTAAGTCGAATATGCCGCACGTATAAGTGTCAACCTATAATGGCCACAATATGACTATCAACTTCTAGTTTCTAACGTATAATAATACTAAGTATAAGGTCTCTTATTTTACGGAAAATTGGGCAGCACCTCCTTTGTTTCTACATACTTTTCCACCTTTTTCAAGGCGCTGTAATCAATAACCAACATGCCACATTTAAGGCTCAATACAACAACCAATCAAAGGGGATTAAACACCTTACAATACGTGTAAAATTCTGCCCCACAATTCATACGAAGTAGTTTAATATCCAAAGTCATTCTCGGCTAACATGAACAACAACTCAAAGTCTTTTCCAATTCTTTTCCAATCCAAGTTCTTAGGTCTAACATGTTATATAGTCATAACAACTTTAACAACTATAATTCCTTCTTTATATAACATGTGACGACTTAAACTAATAATCAAATTGAATTGTAATCTCAAGGGCTAAACATGTTAGTTTTCGGATTAGGGTTCTAATAGCCAATACACTTATCAAACTTCATACTATAAACTTCATGCTTGCTAATATCCGTAGCTGCAACAATAAGTAATCTTAATTACTAAAACGACAAGAATTGTTACCTTTATAAGCCCTTATAATTTCCAAGATTCAAAGTCGCTCCTTAGAAATTCTTAGCTCCTTTCCTTTACACTCCAATCCGCTATTTGAAGCCTTTAGAAGTTCACAACCAACTTCTCTTCCATTCCCAATCCAAAACTAGGAAAACGACTTAGGTTTTCGCCTTGCGACTAACGTGAAAACGTCGTTTTTCCGAAATCTTTCTATTGAGATATCCTTACAATACCCTTAGGGACCTTGGGTTAAAGTCTTATGAATAATGGATCAAAACTACAAAAAAATTGTGTGGATTTTCCTCCAAACCCGAGAGCACTCCTTGCTAGAACGAATGTTCTCTAATTTTTTCTAAGTGTGGAAGACCTTGTCTTGCTACTAGTGTGTATATATAACACAATGGAGGGTCAATATATCAACATATGTGTGGCTAGGATGAAGGAAATTAATTAATTAGCCAAGTGGACAAGTTGACTTGGTCAACATTCTCAAGCTAGCAAGACTTGATATTTTACATTGGTCAATGACCATAATATCCTTGCATTAAATCGTCCAAGACCATGTGGGGGGTGCCACGTGTCTCCCTCCCATTCGTCCATAAAATTTCGTAACCCTCGTGGGCCCCACAAAACGTAAAATTCCCCGGGTGGGCCCCACGTGATCAAATCCGTAAAAAATAAATTTCCATAATGATAATAAGTTCCATACTCTTCAAATAATACATTTTTAGAATCTAATTCTCCTCAACGAACATTTTTCCTTTCCGACGTTCGGAAGATTTTCCGTCGGAAAAACAATTCTTCCTTTCATACCAATTTCAAGTCTTGTGTTCTCGCGTCTATTCTCTTATACATGTCCTGAACTTACGGGGTGTAACACGGGCAGTATACCTTTATGGGCAGACTTATGTGACTTTACCGCGTCCCAGAATGGGCCGGACAGTATACCTTTATGGGCAGACTTATGTGACTTTACCGCGTCCTAGAATGGGTCGGGCAGTATACCTTTATGGGCAGACTTATGTGACTTTACCGCGTCCCAGAATGGGCCGGAAAGTATACCTTTATGGGCAGACTTATGTGACTTTACCGCGTCCCAGAATGGGTCGGGCAGTATACCTTTATGGACAGACTTATGTGACTTTACCGCGTCCCGCAATGGGCCGGGCAGAATACCTTTATGGGCAGACTTATGTGACTTTACCGTGTCCCAGAATGGGCCGGGCAGTATACCTTCGTGAGAAAACTTTTTATGAATTCATCGTGTCCCGCAAATGGGTCGGATTACGTTATCACGTATGGATAATCAAAGTGAACTTCAAAATGAGGCGTCCCTCCATAAAGGGTCGGATTATGTTATGCAAGATACGTAAGTTATGTGTTTATGAACTTGATGATTTTTCCTAAGTATGTATGTAAGAATTTGATTATAACTCTTATTGAAAATTGGAAGAGACAATAATGTGTGATTAAGTTCATGAGTTGTAATGGCACGGTAGGATCTGGTATTTACTATTTTTATACTTGCCCCTGTCATTCTTTTGTACAGTTATGATTTGTTTACTGTACCTTATTTACATTCCATACTAAATTTTTGTTATCTTGGCCCGCCAGGGCTGCGTTAAATGCCCGCATGTGTTAGGTACACAGGTTGGTGATCTTTGCTCTTAGGATCTCTGTTCAGTTTTCGGGAAAAAGGCTTCATTTACTTCGGAGGCTTATCTTTTGGTATGGATCCCTGTTGAGGTAGATTTATGTATATTCATGGGTATGGCGGGGCCCTGTCCCGTCACAGTGATTATGTCAAAATTCTTAGAGGTCTGTAGTCATATCTTGTGGGTCGGTTTGTAAAGAAAAAAGATGTAACTGCTTTTGGTTTTGTATATATATATATGTCCATGGAGGTAGCTTTATCGGCTAGTATGTTGTTTATTTCCTGTAAATGTATGTTATGAGTTTCAGATATGTTCCGCTGATTTTCTCTGATGTATACCTGTAAGGGTGTCCAGATAGGGCACCAGTCGCGGGCCCGGGGTCGGGTCGTGACACCAACAGTCAATTTAAAGCCTTACCAAAAAGTGTATATAAATTAGATACCTAGCTAGCCAAGTCATTCAGAGTGATCTTATATCTCTTACAGGCCTATTAAGGAAATCAATTTAATAAAAACTAAAACTGAAAGAGAATGAATATGGATTGGTGTCAACTACAATAGGTAGTGGAGTAGTGGATGCTGAAAACTATGGTAACAAAATTACTAAAAAAAATCTTAAAATGCTAATGTAATGAGCCATCTATTCTAATATGGAAAGAAAATCTAGAAACATACCAGACCTTTAATGATTCTTTTTTCGGTCCCAAGGTGAACATCTATATATCTGCCTTTTCGCTCTGTCTATAACCATCTAAAACACTTGTTTTTGACCAAGTAGATCTTCATTTAAATAAACTAATACAATCCTTGCCGCATAGTCAATCTTTGCATATCAATGAAACTTGAGATTCCTTTTAAAAAAGTCTTTTGAATCTGTTGAAAGTATCAGAATTATGGTGATGGATGATGAAGCCACTTGTCATTGCAATGTTGGGATGATACTCATGAAATGTAACTATGAAGGTATTTGTATTAAATCTTTGGCGATGTCGTTATCTTATTCCTCTTCTTTATTCATTCCCTAATTTGGTGTTTTAACCTAATTTGATATATCCTAGAGTTGAAGTGGTAAGCTTTAGATCTTTAAGTAACATGATATATGGATTCAAATTACCTATCAAATGTATCAAATTCGTAGTACCTATTTAGGTGTAACATCTCATACCTTCGAGTTATGGTTTGAATTACATAATGGAAACATGATGGGAAAAAATGAGGAGTGTAAAAAGTATTTTGAAAACAAATGGAGACACAAGAAGGGTCTTAGGAAAAATTAGAGTCGAAAGCTACTTTACATAGCATGTTTTCAAGTGAGTTTGCAGCAGACCTTGTTGGAAATTTATTAAACGTGAAATAAAGTTAATCCTATTAATTATGACTCGAACAATTGGGGACCCGCACATCGAAAACGTCGTTTTCACACACGTTGTACCAATTATCGTAAATTTCCTTAGTGGAAGAGATATTGGTACATATAAAAAATGTTTGAGACATAAGATAATATACTGTTATTGGCCAAATGACAATGGTTTCACATTGGTAAATGAAGGAAGAAGTGTACAATGTGTTAAAAGATGAACCGAGTCATGAATTGCCGGGAACCGAGAAGGGCCGCGGCGCAATTTCACAAGCGTCGCAGTGCCTCCTACCTTGGGTCGCGGCGCCTACGACGGGTTTGGTTACTGGAATTCGGCGTCTAAGTTTCATTAGCTACTGGAATTTAGGCGCCGCTGCGCCTTCCCGAAGTCCCGTGACTCTAAATGATGTTTTGTGTTCCAGTGATTTACTAGACGTAAAGCGTCCCGGCGCCCAGTGAGGGCCGCATCGCTTGGCTTCCAGAAATCACGAATGGAAGAAGAAAAGACATGACTCTTGGGCTGGTTTTGAGGCATTAAACCCCCATTACTTCCCACATGAATTCAGCCATTACTTGGCTGAATTGTAATCCCACATTCAAGGCCATTACATGGTCATTCAAAGCTTTACTTGGCTAGGTGGAATGTCATCTTCTCCACACTATAAAATGAAGTCGTTGGCTCATTTGCAAGACACATCTCACTCTTGTACACTTCAAAAATTATCTTCCTCTCTTGCAATCTTCCACAGACTCAAAGATCTTTCTTTCCTAGCGAACACTTGAGTCTCCTTTGCTCACTTGTTTAATTGTTGTTTTATCTTGGGAGATAAGTTGTCAATACACCGTTAAAGGATTATACGATGCAATATTATCTTAAGAAAAGATTGAATATCAATCGACTCAGCAAGCCATTTTCCTTGTTCTATTTCTAGAATTTTGTTTTCAGGTTATAAAGATCAAGGGGCTTGCAGCAGTTCGAATGAAGATTTCAAGATCCAAGACTCAAAGACGCATTCAAAGACAGAAGATCAAGATCACAAGACTTGTTGTTATCACAACACTTGTTAGGCTTCAAGTCTATTGTATTGTAATCATATTGTTTACCCTTTCAAAGCACTAGTGGTAGTTGTATACTATTCTCGTACATCCATTATGTAGCTCATAATCTTAAGATAATATTGGTAGTAGTGCTAGAAAGATGAATCTGATCCTAGTTTTGGGTCTCTCTTTGATGATAGTTACAAATCTATTTTCGTCAAAAGTGAGATCTGTGTTGTTGATCCTAAACTTGAAGATACTATTGATAGTCATGTTGGCAATGCTAAGGGTCAAGGAAGAGTTGTTGTCACCACTCCCTAGAGTGGTGGAAACAAGCATCCGCAAGAGGTTGAGGATATTGACTAAGACATGAGGAGAAAGCTGAAGATGATGTTCCATCTTGTAGTAGAAAGCCTACATCTTATAGTAAGGAGAATTTGAATACGTCACTAACGTGGGCCAGATTCCAAAGGTATAAGTTAATTAGTCTTCCTTGTCCATAATATGTTTCGAAAATTTCTGAATAAAAGGGAATAAAGCAAGGCTAGGAATATGAAGTGTTTTTCATTAAAAACTTATATTCTCTACACCCTAAAATCAGAAATTGGACTACTCACCTTCCCGTTTAAAGATTTGATTGTTATAAATAACGGCCTAAAAGAAATGTACTTAGATTGTAATAAAATCTATTTATGGACAATCCTAAGCAAGGGAAGAGGACTAGAGGACTAAAGACAAGGACTAGAGACAAACCTGTCATCGTTTCCGACAGAAGATCCGTCTTTTGACAAGATAGTAGTGGACACTCAGTCATACAAAGCCTACGGGCGACTGGATTGGGCCACATATGTCACATGATATGACGATGTTGGACACTCAGTCATACGAATCCTACGGGCGACTGGAGTAGGCTAGAGTTTCTAGATCTTAAATGATTTGAAGGAAAAAAGAAAGGCAGAAATTGAACACTCAGTCTGCCAAGGCAACTGGAGTGGGCCAGAATATCTAGATCTAACACGATCCGGTTACGCCCTAACCACGGGCAAGAGGTTGTTCATGTGAAGCAACACCACTTCTAAAATAAAAACAAAATTGAAGAGGTTGTCCTCAAAATGACTTAAGGGAATTGGATCACTCTAGCAAGAGGTGATACATGTCTAACTTGGTTCAAGGACTTTGTTGGTCAAACTAGCTTGAGTCTAGTCCAACAAGTCCATAATAACTAAGAGAGGTACAGTAAGACTGTAGCCAAGTGAATGATATATTTGTAATCCGTGCATCTATGCCTTCATAGATTAAGACACGTTAAATAGAAAGTCATTCAAAACTATTAAAGTTGAGATTGTTGTCGTCTGTCAACATAAACCCTCAAAATGTGAGGTAAGCGAAGAGGCAAAATCACATTTTCATTCCATCAAATTAATAGCGAAAGAATTAATGCTTCCTCTGTTGAAAAACAAAGATGAATATGTTGAAGAGGATGGGCATCGGTATTTGTGCTTCGTGCGGTAGCGACAACAGTAGAAGCTGAAAGCCTACGGATTGAGGAATTCGTAGGGATAGAGGGGGAGAATGTGAAGCATCGTTTATCAAATGGTTGCTCCTTACTCACCTCAGACCAACGGTGTTTGCCAAGCGCAGATCCGTATGCCCAAGATATTTGGGGAAAGGCGATTTTTACCGCTAATGTGATTCTCAATAGAACTCCACATAAGGATAAGGATAATCCTCCATGCGAAACTTGGAATGAATCCCATATACAAATGTTGTAATATGGGGTAGTGTGGCAAGTGTTGAAATACCTAAGCCAAAACATGTCAAGTTGGACATAAGACTATAGATAGCATATCCACTAGATCTGCAAATAACAGTAGTATGTATCGCATCTTGGTGCCAAAGAATGCTGAATTATTTGAAGAAAACTTTCCTCGAGAAGGAAAAAGAAGTAATTGATCAAGGTTAAAAAGAATCATGAGTGGTATGTCAGAAACAAGGCGTTCGGATCTATAGGACTCAAAGTTTCGACTATCCGAACTTAATGTTCGGATCTGAGAACTCAGGGACTATAGATGTTGAACCGAGACAGAGCAAAAAGAGGGGACAAAGACTTGTTCCAGGCCTTCTAGCTTATATGGTTGAGAATGAACCATGGACAATTGAGAATTGTCATCTCCAGAAGCGCTACTTTGGAAAGTAGCTAAAAAGAGAAAAATAGACTCCGTCAGATGGAACCACACTTGTGTGATGGTTGATCTTCCTCCGGAAAAAGAACCTCTGGGTTATAAAGGTGGATACTCAAATTGAGTATAAAGTAGATGGATCTACTGATAAGTATAAGGCCTCGTCTACTTGGACATATGCTCCTATGTGAATAGCTTAACCTCCAGGGTCACCGCAGTCTTGCATGACATGGATGTTGAGACAACCTTCCTAATCGAAAAGTTGGTTTTTATGGACTGTTGGGCTTCTTCTTAAACTTCATTGTTGGTCCCTGAAATGTTTACATTTTGGTCCTGGAAGTTTCAGATAAAACAGAAACAATGAATCTGAATACAGAAACATTAACTCTGACGCTAGAAAGCCAACAGTTGGAAAACCAAAAGTCCGAAAGTGGAAGAAGAAAGTAATTCGGAACAATCTGAAGGGTATGTGGTTCCAGGGAAGAGAAAAAAGTTTGTTGACTTGTCAAATCTCTGTGCAGGCTAAAACAGGCCCCGAATCATTGGCACGAAACATTTTGTAGTACTTCACTATTGAAAGGTTTGTCCATTCTACATGAAAACGTAATTCTAACTCGTTTAAGATATGTCTTTACGTAGATGACATGTTGACCATAAAGAGTAATCCTAGTTTGATCCTAGAAGTATGTTGAAATAATATTTTGACATGAATGATATGGGTATTACTGATGACATCTTGGGAATTGGGAATTCTAAGACATCTTGCGGACTGATCTAAACCAAACTCATCTGTGAGGTATTTTGACAGTCTCGTTGAAGTCACCAATGGATATGAATTATAAAATTGATTGGAATCATGATGCACCCATATATCAGGAGCGATAGACACAGGTCACATGTAGTTCAATGTATCTTACACACTACAACTGACCTGGTATCGGCGCATAAAGAAGATCGGTTGAACTAAGGTTCACTTGCAATGATCAATAGAAGGCTTTAAATCGGATGTGACGACATTTGAAATATTCGCCTATGTATGAATTATGGTATTCTGGATGTCCAGCGGTTCTGGGAGAACACATTGATGCAAACTGGACATCAGAATAGAAGAACACAAAACCATAAGTGTATGTGTATGGTGTGTCTTCAGAAATACTCTAAGCAAACTTGCAACAGCTGATTCATGGTGGAATCGAATTTTATCTCTTTGTACAAAGCATGATGAGAAGTTGAGTAACTTCACGACCTCTTAGAGGATGTCCCTTATTGGGAGTAAATTGTGCCTTTATCGGTTCTATAGTGAACGACACAGATGACGGCGTCTGGACATATCTGTCGCAGACATAAGACCGTATGACATTTGATCGGGTGACACATCCTTGATTACTGAATCAAAGGATATAACAGACCCTTTAAATAAGGGATTACCCAAAGATCAATAGTTCTGCCTATCTAGGGTAATTGGCTTAAAACCCAAACAATACGAACTGGTATGGTGGATACCCAACCTTACTGACTAGAGATCCCAGGAATTTGGTTCAATGGAAAACTAAGTCGTAAAGGTTCAGTTGAGCGCTTCGGTGGAAGCAAGAGCACTTTGGATGATTATCTCTGTAAAGAAACATAAATCCAAAGTTGTTCCCGCGATAGACATTACAGTCGTACCTGCATGGTGGGTAAAGGTTAAGTTTTCAAAACCTTTCATGATCTTCATCGGTTGAGGTTAGGTTTTGGGGAACTTTTAATGGTTCCTAATACTTATGAAGTGGGGTATAGCAGGATACCTTATAGGAGACCACCTATTTAAGTGCGAGGACGGGGCGCCAAATGAATGCACTTAAGAAACCAAGATATGATCCACGACCACAACAGACAAACCTTAAAGAAGGATAGAGTAAGGAAAGGTGTTGTATTGGTACAGTTGTCTTGGCTTACACTAAACACTGACAGTTCAAGACATCACGTTCACCGTGCAGTAAGTAAGTCTGATAGTATTCTACTATGGAAGGTTCAAAGTTATGGCTACCTATCCAGATGCAACATTGATCCATCGGACGATTGCTAGAAAGGCACCATGCGCGTGCGCCAAAATCTCTTCAAAAGGGGATTGTTGGAAATTTATTAAACGTGAAATAAAATTAATCATATTAATTATGACTCGAACAATTGAGGCTCCGCATGTCGGAAACGTCATTTCCACACACGTGCACACATTATACCAAGGATCGTAAATTTCCTTAGTGGAAGAGATATTGGTACATATACAAAATGTTTGAGACATAAGATAATAGACGATTATTGGTCAAATAACAATATTTTCACATTGGTAATTGAAGGAACAAGTGTACAATGTGCTAAAAGATGAACCGAGTGAATCGTCGCGGAGTCGAGAAGGGTCGCGGTGCAACTTCGTCAGGGTCGCGACGCCTCCTCCCTTAGGCCGCGGCACCTACGACAGGTTTGGTTACTGGAATTCGGCATCTAAGTTCCAGTAGCTACTGGAATTTAGGCACTGCGGTGCCTCCCCGAAGGGCCGCGGCTCTAAATGACGTTTTTTGTTCCAGTGATTTACTGGACGTAAAGCTCGCGGTGCCCCAGTGAGGGTCGCGACGCTTGGCTTCCAAAAGTCGCGAATGAGAGACAAAAAGACATGACTCTTGGGCTAGTTTTAAGGCATTACACCTCCATTACTTCCCACATGAATTCAGCCATTACTTGGCTGAATTGTAACACCACATTTAAGGCCATTACATAGCCATTCAAAGCCTTTACTTGGCAAGGTAGAAGGTCTTCTTCTCCACACTATAAAATGAAGCCATTGGCTCATTTACAAGACACACCTCACTCTTGTACACTTCAGTAATTATCTTCCTCTATTGCAATCTTCCACACACTCAAAGATCCTTCTTTCCTAGAGAACAATTGGGTCTCATTTGTTCACTTGTTTGATTGTTGTTTTATCTTGGGAGATAAGTTTCCAATACACCGTTAAAGGATTATACGGGGCAATATTAGCTTAAGAAAAGATTGAATATCAATCGACTCAGCAAGCCATTTCCTTGTTCTATTTCCAGAATTTTGGTTTCAGGTTATAAAGATCAAGGGGCTTGCAGCAGTTTCAACGAAGATCTCAAGATCCAAGACTCAAAGACGCATTCAAAGACAGAAGATCAAGATCACAAGACTTGTTGTTATCAACACTTTTTAGGCTTCAAGCCTATTGTATTGTAATCATATTGTTTACCCTTTCAAAGCACTAGTGGTAGTTGTATACTATTCCCGTACATCCATTGTGTAGCTCACAGACCTCACTTAAACCGAGTTTACCGATACGTCTATAAGGAATTTGGGAAACATTCCTTCATAAAAGTTGTATCCCTTTGAAATTTCTTTCCATCCATATAAGGCCCATGTTAAAGTAAGGTCTGTACGAAAAGTTATGACTGATTTACTGGGATGGATAAAATGGAAATCTCAATTCTTGTCGGGTTATGTTTTAAAGCCCAAGTCTTTATGATAACCTATAAATCCAACCCTAAAATATTTTATGTGAGGATTTTAGACCAGATCTGCTACTAAATACCTAAGGTGAGTTATTATTCAAATTTCTATATCAATTATATTAAGCTTTGAGATTTCTTCAAAATGATAAGCCCCTCACTCATTAATGGATTATATGAAGTTATTATTATATTTTATACATTTAATGGTTAGTAGAATCATGAAATAATATTGATTTAAATACCCTCCATCAAACACAAAACACTAGTAATTTTATGGTAGATTTTCCCTCCGACCAGCCAGATCCCGTTGGAGTTTGATGTTAATTTAACCGTTGGATTAAGCCCAAATTGTAACTGTGTGGTTCCAACATATAGGTATTAAATTTGGACGGTGAGGATCTGATTTAAAGTTCTGGAAAAATATGGTGTGAGCTATGAACAGTAGTTATGAAAATCGGTGAAAACTCTTCTCAAGGTTTCAAGTTCAAAGCTTTGAATTTATTCTTCAAAAGTACAAACCTTTTCTTCAAGTATTGGAGCGACTAAGGTATGTAAAAGTTGATATCCATGTGTGGGAACATCGTTATTCTTTTCCACGCAAAAATTCATACCACGAAATATGATTTCATCAGACCTAGAGTTTTGCTCTAATTCATGATAACCCTGAATACATGTACAAATATATATATGATAGGTTGTTGTGATTATCATAAACCTGTCCGTAATCCATGAACGTATGTTTCGAATTTCATGAGTTCTTAAATATAAGCTATAATTATTGTTACTCAGTTCATGAAAATTATACATGTTTTTCATGTTTTACACAAGTTATATTATATATTTATTTATAGGATAAATTATAATCACGAATCATATTTTTCAAGTTATTTTCATGAAATTCATGGGCTTACAAGCCAACTATATTCATGTTTCTATTTTGGGAGTTGCACAGATTACCGAAAAGGCTCAGATAGCCTGAAACTACATTTGCTAGTGTAGGATAAGGATAGCTCCGTCAGAGGGCAATATCTTCATGTTTCCACTTTGTGGGATTATTGGATCCATCATGTTCATGTTCATATCTAGTACCCCGGCAAGGTACGAGATGACTTAGCTGATCAGGCAAAGATCAGATGCCACACACGCGTGGTGATTTCATGTCATTTTTGTTAATGCTCTCCCACATATTTATAAGTACTCAAATATACAGATACATTGATATACAGATACAAATATACAGATTTTACACGTGTTTTTACATTCATGTCATATCATGTTCATGTTCATTGTTCATCTTCAGTTTCATGTTCCTATTATTTAATGTGCCTGATTATTCTCTCAGTTGCTTTACATATATTACAATTCAAATGTACTTACGTCCCTTTTGCCCGGGGCCTGCACTTCATGGTGCAGGTACTGAGTTTCAAGATGAAGTTTCAACACGTTAAGACTTCACTTATATCAGCTATTGGTGAACCTCATATCATTCGGGGTGTCGGTCTATCTATTTTTATTATTATGATTTACAGTAAAGGTAGGCAGGTCCTTGTTCTGGTAAAATAATTTCCAGACTCATATTTCAGAAATTCTATAGACTAGACTAGTTTAGCATGTCATGTCAGACATGCCAGTTTTGGTTTTTAGACTTACTATGTTTTCAGATATTTCCGCAATACATTTTCAGATTATATTTTAGTATTCAGTTTACATGTTTTAAATCAGTATTATTGTATGCTTTTGATACCCATGTTAATTCAGCAAGTCATGTGGTTCGCTTAGTCACATGCAGACAGGCACCGAGTGCCGTATTTCGTCCATGCCATGTGTCACGCCCCAAATCTCGGGCCCGTGACTGGTGCCCCTACCTGGGCACCCTTCTACCCATACAACATAAATAAACCGCGGAAGATAAATAACACTTTTTTTTTTAAAACAAAGGCAAAGCCGGAAAGGCTTCCGTATAAATATAAATCACCCGAAAGGGTTGTCACGTCCCGACCCCGGGACCGCGACTGGCGCCCTACCTGGGCACCCTTTCAGGTAATCATCAGAGAAAAACCAGCGGAACATACATGAAACTTAAAAATAAAACATCGTAAGTAAAACAACAGGTTAGCCGATAGGGCTACCTTCCTGAGCATATATAAAAAAAATCGAAGCAGTTGCCTCCTTTCTTTTTACAAACTGACCCACCATATGTGACTACAGACCTCTAAGAGTTTTGACATAACAACTGTGGCGGGACAAGGCCCCGCCGTACCCCTGAATAAACATAAACGTGACAACTCCGTAACACTGGAGCCATCTCAACTTGCTGAACCGGGATCCTAAGCTCGCGGATCCACAATCGTACCTAAACTGCGGCATGAACGCACTTGGCGGGGTCGATAACAAAATTGCGAATATGGAACAGAATATAACGCATGAAACAAATCATAATCGCATAAAAGAATGACAAGGACAAGTATAAAAATACTTACGGATCTGCCGTGTCATTACCACTTATGAACTTAATCGTACCTTATTATCCTTTCCATTCCCAATAAAAGTTATAGTCACATTCTTACGTACATTATTTAGAAAAGAATCATTAAGTTCATTACCATATAACTTACTTATCATTCATAACATAGTCCGGCCCACTACGGAGGGACACATATACTGCCCGGCCCAATCTGGGACGCGATCAAGTCACACTAATATCAAAGCATGCCCGTGGAATCCCACATCACTGCCGACAGTCCAGGGTATAATAATACACCAATAGGCATACATGAACACCAAGTCCCACCGGTGGTATAGCGTCTTGGGGGGTCTACCCCTCACTTATACTCTTACCCTGGAGAAGGTGGTAAAGGTGGTATAGCATCTTGGGGTCTACCCCTCACTTATACTCTTACCCTGGAGAAGGTGGTATAACGTCCTGGGGCTTGCCTCATTTATACTCTTACCCTATCTCGACTGGCCACAAACAACACATAAAGCGGTGGTACAGCCTGGGGTTTACCTCACTTATACTCTTACCCTGGAGAAGGTGGTATAACGTCTTGGGGCTTGCCCCTCATTTATACTCTTACCCTATCTCGACCGACCATCAAACAAGACATAAGCACTACCATGTCTTTTATAAAATCCGGGAATTTAACCCAAGTGCTACAAATAACGGAAGCATACCCGTGGAACCCCACATCACTGTCGGTACGTCCCAGTAACTTACAACAAGACATCCGACCCTTCAACCGAGAGTCGCGACAACTTAATAAAACATAATACTTGCACTCAAAGGCTATTACCAGCACATATAGGCAAGTTCTCAATTAACCAAGCCAAAGTACTTATCAAGGCACACATAGGATAATTCTCATTTTATCAAGCAAAAGTACTAATCAAGGCATACATAGAATAATTCTCTTTTAACAAGTCAAAGTACTTATCAAGGCACACTTAGACAAATTCTCAATTTATCAAGCCAAAGTACTACATCGACATTCTTTTATAAAAGACTCCTTTCTATGTAAAGCTCCAAGATACTAACACCCGTAGTATCAAGTCCTATTCACCTTTCAAGACAAGTCACAATACCTTTTTTAGAAATACAAACACCGGCTTCTAAATCAAGTGACTTCTTTTATTAAGAACCTTAAGCAATTGGTACCTTTAAACCAATTTGTCGTTCCTTAATACAAGTTATTCCTTTGATTACGTTATTAGAGAAAACCATTCTCTTATCCTTCCATAAAGCCGTTATAACCCACTTCCCATAAAGCCGTTATAACCCTTTATGGTTTTAGACAAACTCATTCCTTTTATAACTAAGAGATTTATACTTTCAAATCAAATCGCTTAACTTTCAAAATACATCAAGTCTCTTAACTTTTTAGAAAACAAGTTTCAAAGTCTTAAAAGCTTCATACGTAAACTCTTTTAAAATTTGTAACAAATCTATTGTGCGTCGTGAATAAGTTATACTTATTTATAACGATCTTATTCAAGTAGCCATGATCTAGAAAATGTAATACAATTTTGTCTTATCTTAGCTTCTATGCAGATGGAGGATTTCTACTTGTTTTAACATAATGGATTGTCATTACATTTTCCTTTATTAACGCTGCAGTGGCTTATTCGATACTTATACTCATTTGTGCCGTAAATTAGCCAAATCAATTCGACTCCTTTTTATATAAAACCTTAGGCAATTGATGCCGTAAAATCAAGTTGCCTTTTACATAGTCAAGTCATTTATCTTTCCATAAGGCAAATATAACTAACTTCCCATAAAGCCGTTATATTCACTTTATACCTTAGCCATAAACAATTTCCTATCCAAGGGACTTATACGTTTAAAACGGGACAAGTATCACATACTTTAAAACTCTTCAAGCCCCTTAACTTTAAAATCAACTTAAGACATCCTTACTATTTTCAAAGAAGTGAGTTAATCTCCTAACCCACCCGACTTGGCATCACATAAAACAAGTAAAGAATGTCATAGTCTCAGACGTCACTGTACTACATACGTGCAACTAGTCATGCTCAAAAGATAGGAAAAGTTCTACATAGGGTAATTCACATAACTACCTCTTAACTTCTAAGAGTAGGAAACATGAAAGGATACCACAAGTATATTCCATACATAGAATCATGCCAAAGGAAGGAAGAGGTTCACATACCTCGCGACGATTGTCGACAAATAGCAAAATGCTCCAAAGTACTCCAACCTTGATAGCTATTCCACTCTCCAAGTAGGATACGCTATACTTAGTACTTCAACCTATAATGGTCACAATATGTCCATTAACCTTTCACTTAACGTAGAATATTTTAGGTGCTAAGTCGCTAAATTCTACGGAAAATCTGACAAAGACCTCCTTTGTTTCTACTCACTTTGCCACCTTTTCAAGGCCGAATACAATAACCAAACAGCCCCAATTGGCTCACAACAATATAGAAGGTATTCCAATACAATGAATAACTAAACAGCCCCAATTGGCTCACAATTTAGAAAGTAGTCCAAAACAAATGAATAACAAACTAAAAAGTCCAAATTCGGCCACCTTGAGTTCAACCATACCAATTCTTATCAAATTTCCATTTCAATCCAAATTGGTAGCATAACATGAAATCAAGTCGCATTTGATTAAAACAATCCATAATCTCTAAGTAGGTAACATGCGACGATTTCTAATAAACGACCAATTAGTAATCCAATTTTCAAGTGGCTTATATAACATTTCGAATTTAGCTACAAGCACTCCATAATACTTATAAACTTCTACATACCAACTTCATGTTGTCAACGTGTAAAACTAACAACAACAAATAAATATATAATCTTGTAACATCTTAAAGGCCAAGATTTTACCTTAGCGATTCTCAAACCAATCTTCAAATCCGAAGTCGTTCCTTAGCAACTTAGAGACTCTCCAAGATACTTCAATCCGCTACTTGAGACCCTTAGAACCATACCAACAACTTTCCTTCAACTTTCAATCCAAAACCTAGAAAAGCCACTAGGTTTTCACTTTGCGACTAATACGAAAACTCTCTTTTTTCCGGGATTTTCTATTGAGATATACTTACATAACACTCATGAACCTTGGTTTAAAGTGTGGGGCTTAATGGACATGAAACAAAATTTCTCCTTCTAGTTGGACCCCAAACCCGTGAGCTTCAAGCTCTTGTTCTTCAATTTTTGTGTGATATTTGGCTAAGTATGGAACTTGTCTCACTACTAGTAGTATAGTAAAGGGACATGGAGGGTCAAGATGTGTACACTTGGGGGGCTAGGATGATCTCTTACTAAATATCAAGGCTTGTGGGACCTTTGACTTTGGTCAATTCTCTCAAGCTCACACTTGCAAGACTTGTCTTTCTAACAAAGGTCCAATGACCTTCTTGCCCTTGCAAGAAATCGTCCAAGGCATCCTTAAGGGGGGTGACACGTGTCGCCCTCCCATTCGTCGCAATATTACGTTTTCCGACAATTTCATAATCCCGATAAAATTTTTACAAGTCTCTAATCTTGACACTTTAGAGTTCTTACGTACGTTCTTAAAACATGTCCTGCAAATACGGGGTGTAACATTCTTCCCCCCTTAGAAACATTCGTCCCCGAATGTTCTTTCGGAGTCAATCTTTATAATAAGCGACATAGCTTCTTTTCACAACCCCGACATACCAACAATGCCACACATGGCCACATAACAATACTTATGCTAAGATGTCAACCTTGGCACTTATAAAGCCAACTAGTCCATACTCATAATGACCTTAAAGCCTGTCATAATCCTCTCTACTCGGTCTACTAAAGTCCGACGTATATCATCAGGAAAATCTCATATTCATTTCATTACCACGAACACTCACGGGTGTAGTTACCTCGAAAGGTTCTTATGGATTCAGGATCTATTCCTTTACACTAGGTTGCTATCTTTCTTACTGGTCGTACTCTTTCCGTACTCCCAACTCATACTAGTATACACATATAACTTCCATACCGATTCTGGCCTCTAATCTTTAGAGTCACTCTATAAAACAATATAAGGTCATTTCCGGCTTTCATGACCTGGTTCCGGTGGAACGCGTCCACGAACCCGTAAAACAATTAACTAGACTTGGGCCTTGCGCCCTCGTGACCCCGTCACGTAGAGGAACTACTACCAACTGATCCCACTCCATTCCAGGATATGGGAGCCATGCAGTCCTCGACCTACTTTCGTCGACTTAACTCTTATCCTTGGTCTGACTTAAAATCTTATTGCCAGATAAAGCCTTATACATCTAAGGTCTCGGCAGTTATCAATATTCTTAGGCTCGCAATTTCCATGCTCCAAGCCTACCTTACCAATCCCCCAATAACGGGTATAAAAACTTCTCATAAAACCATAACCATGTTGTCTCGATCACAACAACCATTACTTACTCTATACAGGCCTCATCCGTATAATTCTCTTAAGCATACTACGCAGCTTGATCTATTAACATGACATTCCGTTAGGTTCCTTAATATGGCTTCTTAAGGGTCCACTACCCTATCAGACAGCTCATCCTTTCCCAATTATCTCAAAATAAAACACAAGACCTTGGCGAAAATTCATTAACTATTCCATACCTTCCCGGTATCTAGTTAGTCTTTACCGATTCCTGGTAATCTAAAATCATTCTAGGCAACACGCGTCTGACCACATACATAACTCCGTATAGATGTATGTCACAATACCAACTATACTATAATCATTACCTACCGGATACGCGATCCACATAGTCGCTACGGGTCATCGCTTTCTCGCCTTGCAATCAACATAACTCGTTAGGAGAGGCGACCACAACAACACAGCTCTATCGCACGATCTCAGAGTGAGAAGAATGAAAACCAATCCTAAATGTCCTGCAGCCTCCTGATTATAGATGTGGTGCACAACACACCGATAATCAAGACTCTACTAGACACGGTCTGTAGACACTTTCCGAGGACTAACTGCTCTGATACCACTTTTGTCACGTCCCGACCCCGGGACCGCGACTGGCGCCCTACCTGGGCACCCTTTCAGGTAATCATCAGAGAAAAACCAGCGGAACATACATGAAACTTAAAAATAAAACATCGTAAGTAAAACAACAGGTTAGCCGATAGGGCTACCTTCCTGAGCATATATAAAAACAACCGAAGCAGTTGCCTCCTTTCTTTTTACAAACTGACCCACCATATGTGACTACAGACCTCTAAGAGTTTTGACATAACAACTGTGGCGGGACAAGGCCCCGCCGTACCCCTGAATAAACATAAACGTGACAACTCGTAACCGGAGCCATCTCAACTTCTGAGCAGGGATCCAAGCTCGCGGATCCACAATAATACCTAAACTGCGGGCATGACGCAGCCCCGAAGAAGTCGATAACACAGTGCGAATATGGAATGAATATAACGTCTGATAAACAAATCATAATCGTACAAAAGAATGACAAGGACAAGTATAAAAATACTTACGGATCCCGGTGTCATTACGACTTATGAACTTAATCGTACCTTATTATCCTTTCCATTCCCGATAAAAGTTATAGTCACGTTCTTACGCATTATTTAGAAAAGAATCATTAAGTTCATTACCATATAACTTACTTATCATTCATAACATAGTCCGGCCCACTACGGAGGACACATATCTTGCCGCCCAACTGGGACGCGATCAAATCACACTAATATCAAAGCATGCGTGGAATCCCACATCACTGCCGATGATCCGGTATAATAATACACCAATAGGCATACATGAACACCAAGTCCCACGGTGGTATAGCGTCTTGGGGTCTACCCTCACTTATACTCTTACCCCGGAGAAGGTGGTAAAGCGGTGGTATAGCATCTTGGGGTCTACCTCACTTATACTCTTACCACGGAGAAGGTGGTATAACGTCTCTGGGCTTGCCTCATTTATACTCTTACCCTATCTCGAGGTCGTCAAACAACACATAAAGCGGGTGGTACAACGTCTTGGGGTTTACCCTCACTTATACTCTTACCCTGGAGAAGGTGGTATAACGTCTTGGGGCTTGCCCCTCATTTATACTCTTACCCTATCTCGACCGACCAGCAAACAAGACATAAGCACTACCATGTCTTTTATAAAATCCGGGAATTTAACCCAAGTGCTACAAATAACGGAAGCATACAGTGGAACCCACATCACCGTCGATGCGTCCCAAGAACTTACAACAAGACATCCGACCTTCAACCAGAGTCGCGACAACTTAATAAAACATAATACTTGCACTCAAAGGCTATTACCAACACATATAGGCAAGTTCTCAATTAACCAAGCCAAAGTACTTATCAAGGCACACATAGGATAATTCTCATTTTATCAAGCCAAAGTACTAATCAAGGCATACATAGAATAATTCTCTTTTAACAAGTCAAAGTACTTATCAAGGCACACTTAGACAAATTCTCAATTTATCAAGCCAAAGTACTACATACGTACATTCTTTTATAAAAGACTCCTTTCTATGTAAAGCTCAAGATACTAACACCGTAGTATCAAGTCCTATTCACCTTTCAAGACAAGTCACAATACCTTTTTAGAAATACAAACACCGAACTTCTAAATCAAGTGACTTCTTTTATTAAGAACCTTAAGCAATTGGTACCTTTAAACCAATTTGCGTTCCTTAATACAAGTTATTCCTTTGATTACGTTATTAGAAAACCATTCTCTTATCCTTCCATAAAGCCGTTATAACCCACTTCCCATAAAGCCGTTATAACCCTTTATGGTTTTAGACAAACTCATTCCTTTTATAACTAAGAGATTTATACTTTCAAATCAAATCGCTTAACTTTCAAAATACATCAAGTCTCTTAACTTTTAGAAAACAAGTTTCAAAGTCTTAAAAGCTTCATACGTAAACTCTTTTAAAATTTGTAACAAATCTTTGGTGCGTCGTGAATAAGTTATACTTATTTATAACGATCTTATTCAAGTAGCCATGATCTAGAAAATGTAATACAATTTTGTCTTATCTTAGCTTCTATGCAGATGGAGGATTTCTACTTGTTTTAACATAATGGATTGTCATTACATTTTCCTTTATTAACGCCGCAGTGGCTTATTCGATACTTATACTCATTTGTGCCGTAAATTAGCCAAATCAACTCGACTCCTTTTTATTATAAAACCTTAGGCAATTGATGCCGTAAAATCAAGTTGCCTTTTTTACATAGTCAAGTCATTTATCTTTCCATAAGGCAAATATAACTAACTTCCCATAAAGCCGTTATATTCACTTTATACCTTAGCCATAAACAATTTCCTATCCAAGGGACTTATACGTTTAAAACGGGACAAGTATCACATACTTTAAAACTCTTCAAGCCCCTTAACTTTAAAATCAACTTAAGACATCCTTACTATTTTCAAAGAAGTGAGTTAATCTCCTAACCCACCCGACTTGGCATCACATAAAACAAGTAAAGAATGTCATAGTCTTGTACGTCTACCGTACTACATACGCAACTAGTCATGCTCAAAAGATAGGAAAAGTTCTACATAGGGTAATTCACATAACTACCTCTTAACTTCTAAGAGTAGAAGGAAATATGAAAGGATACCACAAGTATATTCCATACATAGAATCATGCCAAAGGAAGGAAGAGGTTCACATACCTCGCGACTATTGTCGACAAATAGCAAAATGCTCCAAAGTACTCCAACCTTGATAGCTATTCCACTCTCCAAGTAGGATACGCTATACTTAGTACTTCAACCTATAATGGTCACATATCCATTAACCTTTCACTTCTAACGTAGAATATTTTAGGTGCTAAGTCGCTAAATTCTACGGAAAATCGGACAGCACCTCCTTTGTTTCTACTCACTTTGCCACCTTTTTCAAGGCCGAATACAATAACCAAACAGCCCCAATTGGCTCACAACAATATAGAAGGTATTCCAATACAATGAATAACTAAATGATTTCAATTGGCTCACAATTTAGAAAGTAGTCCAAAACAAATGAATAACAAACTAAAAAGTCCAAATTCGGCCACCTTGAGTTCAACCATACCAATTCTTATCAAATTTCCATTTCAATCCAAATTGGTAGCATAACATGAAATCAAGTCGCATTTGATTAAAACAATCCATAATCTCTAAGTAGGTAACATGCGACGATTTCTAATAAACGACCAATTAGTAATCCAATTTTCAAGTGGCTTATATAACATTTCGAATTTAGCTACAAGCACTCCATAATACTTATAAACTTCTACATACCAACTTCATGTTGTCAACGTGTAAAACTAACAACAACAAATAAATATATAATCTTGTAAAATCTTAAAGGCCAAGATTTTACCTTAACGATTCTCAAACCAATCTTCAAATCCGAAGTCGTTCCTTAGCAACTTAGAGACTCTCCAAGATACTTCAATCCGCTACTTGAGACCCTTAGAACCATACCAACAACTTTCCTTCAACTTTCAATCCAAAACCTAGAAAAGCCACTAGGTTTTCACTTTGCGACTAATACGAAAACTCTCTTTTTTCCGGGATTTTCTATTGAGATATACTTACATAACACTCATGAACCTTGGTTTAAAGTGTGGGGCTTAATGGACATGAAACAAAATTTCTCCTTCTAGTTGGACCCCAAACCCGTGAGCTTCAAGCTCTTGTTCTTCAATTTTTGTGTGATATTTGGCTAAGTATGGAACTTGTCTCACTACTAGTAGTATAGTAAAGGGACATGGAGGGTCAAGATGTGTACACTTGGGGGGCTAGGATGATCTCTTACTAAATATCAAGGCTTGTGGGACCTTTGACTTTGGTCAATTCTCTCAAGCTCACACTTGCAAGACTTGTCTTGCTAACAAAGGTCGATGACCTTCGCCTCTTGCAAGAAATCGTCCAAGGCATCCTAAGGGGGTGACACGTGTCGCCTCCCATTCGCCGCAATAATATTACGTTTTCCGACAATTTCATAATCCCGATAAAATTTTTACAAGTCTCTAATCTTGACACTTTAGAGTTCTTACGTACGTTCTTAAAACATGTCCTGCAAATACGGGGTGTAACAAGGGTCTACGCTGTACAACAATGTAAATACAACTTACACCACCCAAATTTACATATGAATACTGCACTAAGAAGGTGACAACAACTATGACGGACAAGGCCCCGCTGCACTGAATATACCTAGCCATAATGATAAACTCCTAACTTGAGCCATCTCAAAATCTCAACAAGGATCCTAAGCTCGGATCCACAATCGTACCTAGACATGCGGACATGAACGCAAATTTCTAAGCGGGTCGATAACAAGTACTAAGTATGGAACAAAAATAAAGTACATTAAACAAGATCATAACTGTACAAAAGAATGACAGGGGCAAGTATAAAAATTAAAATATCAGATCCTACCGTGCCATTTTAACTCATGAAATCAATCGTACATTAATCATTCTTTTCCTTCTTTCAATAAGAATTAACATCATATTCTTACATACATACTTAAGAATTCAATCTAGTTTTTCCACATAACTTACATATCTTACATAACATAATCTGGCTCTTTATGGAGGGACTTTGTCACGACCCGACCCCGGGCCGCGACTGGTGCCCTACCTGGGCACCCTTACAAGCACACATCAGAGATAATCAGCGGAACATACATGAAACTTATAAAATAAAATAGCAAGAATTTAAACAACAGGTTAGCCGATAAGGCTACCTCCCTGGACACATGTACATATACATAAACAACAGCAGTTACATCCCTTTCCGTTTACAAACCGACCCACAAATACGTGACTACTGCACTTAAGAGTTTTAACATAACAACTGTGGCGGGACAGGGCCCCGCCATACCCCTGAATATACTTGAATCTACTACCTCAGGGAAAACCGTACCAAAGGATAAGCCTCCGGAGTGAAAGGGGCTTCTTTCCAAAAACTGAACAGAGATCCTAAGAGCAAGGATCACCAACCTGTGTACCTAAACCTGCGGACATGAACGCCGCTTCGGCGGGGTCGCATAACAAAAATTTAATATGGAGCAGTAAAATGCAATAACTAAATCATATACGTATAAAAGAATGTCATTTTAACTCAAAATCAATCATATATTAACTGCTCTTTCCTTCTTTCGATAAGATTTAACAACATATTCTTACATACTTACTTAAGAGTTTAATCTCTTTTTCACATAACTTACATATCTTACATAACATAATCCGCCCGTTTGCGGACACGGTGTCTTGATGAATCATGTAACATAATCCGCCCACCGTGGCTCGCATCTTGTGGAATCATATAACATAACCGCCCGCTGTGGGGCTCGGTGTCTTGTGGAATCATATAACATAATCCGCCCGCTGTGGGGCTCGGTGTCTTGTGGAATCATATAACATAATCCGCCCGCTTGGGGCTTGCATCTTGTGGAATCATATAACATAATCCGCCCGCTGGGCCTTGTCTTGTGGAATCATATAACATAATCCGCCCGCTTGTGAGCTCGGTGTAAGATGACATAACCCTATGTGTAGGCTCGGGTAATATATGAATCCGCCTATGAGTAGGCTCGGTGTGATTTTCCTTACATAACATTTTCAAACCATCTTTTCACTTCTTCTTAAGTCGTCATAACAACTTTCCATAAAGCTATTATAACAACCTTTCATTTTAGAGAACTTAAGACATTTTTATTCTTACAACATTAGGAAAACTAGATCCAAAAATACTACGTACATACATACTTAAAAAGAATCATAGAACTCCTTTCTTTTTAAGCTCAAGTCACATACTCTTTGGAAGCCATCTTCTTATCTTTTGAAATAAATTAAGCCATACTTTGTAAAATTAAGTCATTTCCACTTATAAAATCAAGGCTTATA
Source organism: Przewalskia tangutica (assembly GCA_029844215.1). Lineage (NCBI taxonomy): Eukaryota > Viridiplantae > Streptophyta > Magnoliopsida > Solanales > Solanaceae > Przewalskia > Przewalskia tangutica. Next base: position 115,586,772 of record CM056727.1, read on the forward strand.
GCCTTAACACTCGTGAGCATACACTCTTTCAAATCATGTCGCTTATACTTTAGAAATCAAGTCCCATAACTTGAAAAATAAAGTTTCATAATCCTTTAAAGAAAATCAAAGTTCATAGTCTTAAAACTTCATAACATACATTCTTTAAAGTCCATTTACTTATACTTGTAAAATCATGTCATCTACACTTTTAAAACCAATCCCCTTTTCACATATAAATTCAAGTCCTTTTCAAACATAAAAATCAACTTACATACTTACTTTAAATAAATCAAGATACATAGCCCTTAAATCAAATCTCATAATTTCCTAACCATCCTTACCAACGTCTCCCATAAGACCTAGTAAGGACTTAGGACAATTTAAACATACTCTTAACTTAGATTCAACAATGTAAATACTTCTTAACTTCTAAGAGTAGAAGGAATCTTAAAATGTTATCACATGGATATTTCATACGTAGGATCATGCCAAAGAAAGAAGAGGTTCACATACCTCGCGACGATTGTCGACAAGTAGCAAAATGCTCCAAAGTACATCAACCTTGAGCTACTCCATTCTCCAAGTAGGATACGCTATACTTAGTACTTCAACCTATCATGGTCACAATACGTCCATTAACCTCTTACTTCAAACGTAGAATATTCTAAGTGCTAAGTCGCCAAATTCTACGGAAAATCGGACAGCACTCCCTTTGTTTCTACTTACTTTGCCACCTTTTTCAAGGCCGAATACAATAACCAAACAGCCCCAATTGGCTCACAATTTCTATAAGGTACTCCAATACAAATAAAAACTAAACAGCCCCAATTGGCTCACAATTTAGAAAGTAGTCCAAATTCGGCCACCTTGAGTTCAACCTTACCAATTCTTATCAAATTTCCATTTCAATCCAAATTGGTAGCATAACATGATATCAAGTCGTATTTGATTATAATAACCATAATCTTTAAGTAAGTAACATGCGACGATTTCTAATAAACGACCAAATAGTAATCCAATTTTCAAGTGGCTTGCACAACATTTCGGATTAAGTTACAAGCAATCCATAATACTTATAAACTTCAACATACCAACTTCATGTTATCAACAAGTAAAGCTAACAACAACAATATAAATATATAATCTTGTAACAACTTAAAAGACAAGATTATACCTTAACGTTCCTTAATCCGATTCCAATCCGAAGTCGCTCCTTAGTAGTTTAGAGCCTCTCCAAGACACTTCAATCCGCTTGTTGAGACCCTTAGAACAACACCAACAACTTTCCTTCAACTTCCAATCCAAAACCTAGAAAGACCATTAGGTTTTTACTTTGCGACTAACCCGAAAACTATATTTTTCCGGAATTTTTCTATTGAGATACACTTACATAACACTCATGAACCTTGGGTTAAAGTGTGGAGCTTAAAGAACAAGGAACGAAATTTTTCTCTTCTTGCTCCTCTCAAACCCGAGAGCTATCCTAAGCAAGAACAAGAGTTCTTCAAATTTCCTAAGTGTAAAATGCCTTGTCTTGCTACTTAGGATGACTATAACACAACATAGAGGGTTAGGATTAGAACACTTGTGAGGTTTGGATGAGGTCTACTTAAATATCAAGAGTAGTGGTCCCATTGACCAAGTCAAATATGTCAAGCTCTCCAAGTTGCAAGACTAGTCTTCCTAACAAGGGTCAAATGACCCTTATGTCCATGATCAATTCGTCCAAGCTTACTTAAGGGGGGGTGACACGTGTCGCCCTCCCATTCGTCACAATATTACATTTTCCGACAATTTCATAATTCCGATAAAATTTTACAAGTCTCAAATCTTGATACCTCTGAGTTCTTACGTACGTTCTTAAAACACGTCCTGTACACACGGGGTGTAACAGACTTCTTATTTAGGAGCTTACTTTGATTATCCATACGTGATAACGTAATCCGGCCCATTTGCGGGACACGGTGTACTGATGAATCATGTGGCATAATCCGGCCCGCCTGTGGGGCTCGGTGTACTGTGGAATCATGTAGCATAATCCGCCCGCTGTGGGCTCGGTGTCTTGTGGAATCATGTAGCATAATCCGCCCTTGTGGGGCTCGGTGTCTTGCATCGTGGAATCATATAGCATAATCCGGCCCGCCTGTGGGGCTCGGTGTAAGATGACGTAACCCGGCCTATGTGTAGGCTCGGGGTAATATGGCGTAATCCGGTCTATGTGTAGGCTCGGTGTATCTCATAATATAATCCGGCCTATTTGTAGGCTCGGTGTATCTCATAACATAATCCGGCCTATTTGTAGGCTCGGTGTGATTTTCCTTACATAACATTTTTAAACCATCTTTTCACTTCTTCTTAAGTCGTTATAAAAACTTCCCATAAAGCTATTATAACAACCTTTCATTTTAGAGAACTTAAGACACTTTTATTCTTGCAACATTAGGAAAACTAAACCCAAAAATACTACGTACATACATACTTAAAAAGAATCATAAAACTCATTCTCTTTAAATCAATAAACGTATACTTTTAAAACTCAAGTCACATACTCTTTCGAAATCAAGCCTCTTAATTTTAGAAGTAAATCAAGTAACCCATATCTTGAAAAATAAAGTCTCATAACTTGTAAAGAAATCAAGTCTCATAACTTTAAATCAAATCTCTTAACTTTAGAAATCAAGTCCCATATCTTGAAAAATAAAGTCTCATAACTTGTAAAGAAATCAAGTCTCATAACTTTAAATCAAATCTCTTAACTTTAGAAATCAAGTCCCATATCTTGAAAAATAAAGTCTCATAACTTGTAAAGAAATCAAGTCTCATAACTTTAAATCAAATCTCTTAACTGTAGAAATCACGTCCCATATCTTGAAAAATAAAGTCTCATAACTTGTAAAGAAATCAAGTGTCATAACTTTAAATCAAATCTCTTAACTTTAGAAATCAAGTCCCATATCTTGAAAAATAAAGTCTCATAACTTGTAAAGAAATCAAGTCTCTTAACCTTAAATCAAATCTCTTAACTTTAAAGTACTTCACGTAACTTATACAATTTTGACTAAGCCACTCATACTTTCATAATCAAGACTCATATATTTCCAAAATCGACTTACTTACTTCAAATGAATTAAGTCGCATAGACTTACCAAATCAAGTCACATAGACTCACTAAAATTTAGTCACATAGACTTACCAAATAATCATGTCAAAGGAAGGAAGAAGTTCACATACCTCGTTGGCGACTAGCCCAAACGACAAGTAGCAATACGCTCCAATGTACTTCAACCTTATTGGTTATTCCACAAGCCAAGTAGAATGTGCTACACATAGTACTTCAACCTAAAATGACAATAGCACTTCTATCAACTACAAGCTATCAAGTGTAGGACTTATACCAAATAATGGCCCTCTAATTCTACGGAAAATTGGGCAGCACTTCCTTTGTTTCTACGTACTTTTCCACCTTTTCCAAGGCCCGTATTCATCAACCAACAAGCCACATTTAAGGCACAACCAACAGTTAGCCAAAGGGGATTACACGCCTAACTGGACGTGTAAAATTCTGCCCCACAGTTATACAAAACAGTCCACAAATCAGCCCATAAAAACAGTCTGCAATCCAACCATAACGAGGGTAAAATGTGAGGCCTTTTAACGCCTTTCCACACCCTTATTCCCTTAGGACTTTCATTAGCAACTACTACACTTAAACATGCATAACAACAACTAAATTTCCAGAATTTAATACCTCAAAACAGTCCACTAAACGACACAACAACGTCTAACAGTTTTGGGCAGTTTCTCGGCCACAACAACTACAACCCGATAACTCGTTCCTTAATCCATTTTATTCCAATTCGAGTTCCAAAACTTCTACATAAGTTATAACAAATTATTAACAAAAATATTAATCCATTAAAACATGCAATATGTGAAGATAACAACGACAATAACCAACGAATTCCATTTGCACCAAATCTGTCCTAAATCGGTTTTAGCCCCAAAAATTGCTTAAACGCTTTTTATTCTTCATTCTTCCCTAACACAAGTTCATCCATACATAATAACAATAAGTAATATCCAATTACTTTAAAAGAAGAAGGTCTTTTATCTCATTTTTTGCCCAAAAACGCCCCAAAACAGTCCGGTCTTTATTGGTGCGCAGTTTTCGTTTCGCTCCACTTCTTCAAGTTCCAATCACATATATGTACTCCCTACAACCTTAGGAGCAACTTCTCTTTGAATCTCACTTCCAAAAAGTCGACGGAACCCCTAGGGTTTTGGCATCAACTTTCGGCCAAGACAAATAAAAATGTGTAGAATATTAATCTAGGCTTAGCACTTGGTTTAAGGGCTTAATCTTGGAGAAATAAATTTATCAACAATGGTTGTTCTTAGCCAAGGGGCTCTCGAAATTATGAAGCTAAAGGGGAGAAGATGAGAGCTTATTTTTTGGTCTAAGTGTAAAGTGATCCAAGTCTTGCAAGACTTGGATATGTATAGCCAAGTGGAGTGGGACCCATGTCCACTTGTCCCCTCTCAAAATATCTAATTTGTTGTCATCTTAGCAAGACAAGTGGAGGGGTGCCACGTATCGTCCTCCGATTGGTCCAAAATATTATAATTTTTTGAATGTCCCCGCGAAATTGTGAAATTCTCGGCGGACCCCATATTATCAATTCCAACACCTTATAATCCAATACTAAGTCCATAAATCCAATTAGAAGTATTATACTCCAAGTTAATAATTTTTCCGTCGTCACATTTTTTTCCGAAATTTTCCTTAAGAAAATTTAATTATTCTTTCCTTCCAAAATTCAAATCTTAAATCCTTAATCACGTTCTCAATTAGTAGCCCTGTATTACGGGGTGTAACACCATGGTTCAGGGCATTACAAAAGTTGGTATCAGAGCATAAGTTCAAGTGTCTTAGGGAGTCTATGAAACCTTATCTTGTGGTGTCAGTTTTATGTCTCACTTCTTTCATACTCTAGATCGTGCAAGTAGAGCAGTGCTTTCATGAATTATTCTAACTCATGCCATGAATCCAGAGCAATAAGTAACATTCTCTTTCCATAGAATTCCGAATGTATCGAATACACAAGCGATGGGAAAATAATTCAAGGCCCAAGTGAGGATAATTACCCATCGGGGTATAAATTGTGATGTAATGTTGGTAACATATTATATTGAAAGTGGGACAAAATTCATAGTTACTATAGACCAGAGCATAACCCTTATCAGAAAGACTAAGGAAATTAGCATGATTTATGGTTATCAGTTAACCTCAGTTACCAGTTATATAGTGTTTCAATTAGCAAGATTACGGTTATTCAGTACACCAGTGTTCGGTTATGTAGTTATCATATTTGTACTTTTTAGTGTATCGAGATTTTTAAAAATTGTGAGTATACAATGATGCCTATTGGTGCTAAAAGAAAGTGTAAGTAATGATGACTTTAGCAAGATCTTTGCATTTTTTAAGTCCGGGTTAAGACTCAAGACCCGCCAAATTGCACATAATGTATTTATCAGGTGATGGTATAATCTTAAGGAATAGTTTATGCATGATAGTATATGCATGTTCCATACCTTAAAAAATAAGTTTATTCGGATTTTGGACCATGGAGCTAAAAGTATGAGGATGATAGTTTAGATTTAAGACCCTACAGGGTAACAAGTTATGAAGTTAGCCGCAACAGGCATAAATTGCCCACGATAGTTTTGAGCAGAAAAGAGCCCAAGGACAAATCACATGTTATTCCAGAATGTCTCAATTCTTCAAAAATGTATATTTTATCGTATGACCTATGCACATGACTAAAAAGATATTGTATATGATATGAGAACCATGAGCAGACAATATTGGATTCCTGGGAATAATTTTAAATCGTTTAAGTTTATTTAGATCAGAACCAGAGAGTGTTGTCAGTAAGTTACTACAAGAAGCAAATATTATTATGAGATAAGAAGATTTGACAGTTCCTCTTAAATTATGTGAGTAAGTGTTTACCCAGAATATGTATAATATGATATGATTTTAAAGTGTATAGAAAGTTCAGGGTTAGGTATTTTAATTTTTAATTTAAGACTGACGAAATTTCTCCTAAGTATAATTCATGTCTATAGTACAAAAAATATAGTATACGACTGTAGAATAGATTCAGATGATGAGAGAAGTTAGAAATAATCTACACTTCACTTTAGTATTCAGGACAGAACCAGAGAACATGATGCTATCAAGTTTGTTAGTAGAGAATAGTAAATAAGTTTTGAGTAGATACAATGAATTAGCAATTTCAGCAGAGCTAGTAGAGGTACGATTTGATTTCCTTAGTTAGGTTAACACTGGTGAGTGAGTAGCAGTTTAAATAAATCGAATGCGTGTTAGAACCCAAAAAGTTTAAGATGAACATGAAGTACAGTGATAGTGGGAGAAGAAAATAAGCTAAACATTAAGAGAGGAAATTACAGATGAATATTCATTTAGAGTTATCAAAAAGAGGTATCCCTAAGACTAGCAGTGCGAGCGAAGTTAAGCATTAAGACAGAATATGCCAATAATTTAGTCCATGTAAGTAATTTAGTTCCCCATTCATGTAAGTAATTTATTTTTCCCTACTAAGGAAGATCGCTCAGGAGTGAGTCAAAAGATGAACCGTCAATGACATAAAGTGCAAAGAATTGCAGAAGTTGATGGAAGTTGGTTGGATCCCAATGAGATAGCGATCCCCAAATATAAGATCTTAAACTTTGGTCTAAGAGAGAGAATTATAAATTGTCAATAAGTATGAAGACAAATTTCGTGGCTATATTTCCAAATTGGTAGTAAGCAAAAACTGATTCAACAGAAGATAATGCCAAGTTATATAACAGATCGCACTATTTAGACGCTCAAAGATATATTGAGCGCATGTTTCCTAGACTTTAAAGATAATTAAATGATCATTTGAATTTCATTGAGTTGTTTATAAATATAGATAGCATGCCAGTATCAAGATAGTACCTTTTGAAACCTTGTATGGGCGGAGGTGTAGATGACCTATTGGTTGGTATGAAGTTGGCAAAAACAGAATTTCTAGGGCCAGACTTGTTCCATTAGTCTGTTGAAAATTTTAAATTAATTTAGGAGCATTTGAAAATGGCTAAGATTCCTATATGAATGTGTGGTGCACAAATTCAGAGTTTCACGTTAACGATTTGGTGTTTCTAGAAAGGTTTGCCTATGAAAGGCATCATGTGATTTTAGGAGAAAGGTAAGTTAGTCCCAAATATATTAGATCATAAAAGATCCTATGAAAGACTGTCAAGTTTGCAAGTTGAGAACTAAGGAAGCTCGCTCTAGTGAAAGTGATATAAAGGAACCAGAACGTGGAAAAGGACTGCATAAGAAGCCAAAGAGGACATGATGTCCAAATATCCGCACTTATTGATGGACAAGCATAAAATTCCTAGGGTAACTACCTCAAGTATTCAGACGCCGGATTTTAGCTATTTCCGGCCACCTCCGATAGCCATTGGAGACGAAACTTATACCAATAGCTTCGTCTTCTCAAGCCCGTCAATTCCATAGTACCCTTGACCTTCGATTCTACCTAAATCACCAGAAATTTCAGATCGAAAAACTCTACTATTTTCCGATCGACTTTTAAATTTTCCGGCTAATTCCGGCAAAGTCGAGGTTCAGGGGTGTTACCAACAGCTTCACCATCTCCCTGCCGTCATTTCTATACCCACCACATTCGTCAATTCTTTCTAAATCGTCGAACCACTCAATCTCAAACCCCGATCCCATATACGACGCTACTGGGCAGTACAGTGTTCGACGTGGGTCGGGAGTAATACCTTTGTGTCCTTTTTGCTCCTAGCTACAATTTGATACCAATTTCGTGCCTCAATTCTACCCATTTTGCATTTCATCATTGTTGCACCTTCATACTTATTGTTCAGGGCCATGGTTGTTGCTGCGACTGGGCAACCTCCCGTTGAGGTTGTCCAGTCACTCTCCACTGATTTTCCAACGTTACCACATCCCCAACGCAACAATTCTCTGTCGTTGGATCAAAATGGAAGTTTTCGACGAATAATTCCAGCAACCAGTGGCTTTCCAGTGGTTGTACTGCCACCAACAGCGGCAACGCAGGCTGGTCATTCACTTGAAAATCAGTATGTTCAAGCTATACAATCATCAACTGCGATACATGGATCAGTGAGTCCCTCTACAACTCTAATAAGCCAATTACCAACTTCATTGCCAATTAAACAAGTAACCTACTTACACGGGGAACCTACATTCAAGTTTGAACAAGCTGAAATAGATGTCTTGGTGTTGCGACAAAACCTGAAATGGGCAGTAATAGGTAAATTCAGTCATGGTATGCCTGACATTGAATTCTTAAGGACTGAGATACCTAAGCAACTGAAGCTTAAAGCATATGTCAATATTGGTTATCTGTGTAGTAGACATGTCCTCATTAGATGCTCCATTAAGGAGGACTATGATGTTTTAATGTCTATCAATGGGTCTTTTGATATCAAGAAGAAGAACGTATCTCACCCGATGCGTTCTATGAAATGGGAGATTAACTTCGATCCCACTAAAGAGACCAGCATAGCTTGGGCTTGGATCTCTTTTCCCAACTTGCCGCCCAACTACTTTGAGGAGTCAACCTTTTTGTCATTTGCTTCAACTGTTGGTAGGCCTATATGTGTAGACAAAGCAACCATAAATAAGACTCGACCTAGTTGTGCTCGTGTCAAAGTTGAGGTTGATTTGTTGAGGGAGCATCCCACCCAATTCACAATCCAAATTGTTAAGGATGGAGAGGTCAATACTAATTCATACAAAATTGAGTTTGATGTCCTTCCTAAGTATTGCACTAAGTGTTGCCTTCAAGGCCATGATGTGCATCGATGTTGGAAACTTAATCCATCTTTGAAACCTTCAAAGGAGAATCCTCCTCCTCCTTTGCCTTCCAAAGAAACTCCACAAAATCCAAAACCAACTGAAAACTTAAAACAACAAAATTCCAACAATCCAAATGATTGGCAGGTGGTTACCGGTAAAAAACAAAAGAAGAACAACCCACAACCCCAAAAACAACCTTCCAAAATCCAACCAAAAAATAAATTAACCCAAAACAAGGATAAACTGCTGTTGGCTATTGCTGATTTTCAGGTTGCTGAGGATGCTGGTAGGGGTACTGTTAGTGGTCACACTGGTGCTCCTGCTATTGATATTGCTGAAGTTGCTGGGGTGGTAGATGTTGGGGAGGATGTTGTTGCATCTGTTGCAGCTGTTGAGGCCAATGCTTGCTGTTGTGATGCTGTTGTTGATATGGTGGTTGTTGTTCTGCCGCTTCGCTGCCGCGGCCGCGATCTTCTGTTTCTTGCCAATGTTGTAGGATCGATACATACCGCCAAACTTCATATTCTCACGATGTTCTTTGCCGTTTGGTGAAGATGCCTCTGTTTGTGCTACACGCCGCGAGACATGTTGCGGCAGATGGTCGCTTTCTCGTGTTGTTGCTATCGGCCGATATCGCTATCGCTGCCGCTGCCGCTAATTTCAGATGGATCGACGATGCTGATTCAAACTTCAAAGAATGCTGGTGCTGGGACAGTGGATCGATGCAATGCCAATCTTCAAGAATCGCTGATGTTGGCTGGGCAGTGATCTTTTGGGTTACTTCAGGTGTGGTTGCTGCACCAGATTTTGGGGCTACTGATGATGAATTTGACAGTAGCGATGACTTTCGGATAACATCAAATGCCGAGGAGATTGCTAAAGCTAATACCACAATACACAAAACTCGACCCAAGCTTCAACGAAGAACCAAAGCTGCAATTGTTCCTGCAGCTGATGTTGCTGCTTCTGAACCAGGAGACACAAATGTTGACAGCAATCTGGTTGCAATAAATCAACAGCTTGATGGCATTACATCCTCGGGTAGTGATAGTGTTGATACTGAAGAGGAGTATGAAGATACAGATGAAGAAGAAGGGTTTGATTCAGACTATGAAGAATCAACCACAACAGCTGATGATTATGAGGAGGAGGAAGATGAGTATGAGTCAGAAGAAGACGGTGAATATGAACTGCTATCAAAAGAGCTACAGAGAGCAGAGAAGACGGAGCGAGTCATAGGGGCAAGTCCTTCTCACGATGAGTTCCCGATAGAATGGTCGGCTGAGCCGATAAGAGTCTCACAGGTACAAGTGAAGAAGAAGGGGACAGCTTCTGTCATCACACCAATTGTCAAAAATCCAAGAGGACGACCAAGGAAAAACACAGTGACTCCAGCCACCCCAGCAATATCCAACAGAACCAAACATAAATGATCAAGTTCCAACAATATTTGGAAGAGGACAAGGAAGCGACACAACATCTAGAATTTTTTATAAGCCCAAAGGAAGTCTATACCTTTGTACTTATAATTGATTCTCATTACATTAGCATTATTTTATGTAACATCATCACAGAGTGTGTTATAAACACTGTGATGATCATAGAGTACTTGATCTTGGCATCTTCTTTCTTTTTGCACTCTTGCTATTAGAGGCCTGCGTGCCTCATTCGGACTAGTCAGGTAGGTGATTTATTTCATGTACTTTACTTTCCCCCTCTGGGGCCCCCTGTATCTTTATTTTCGATAAATAAAAATCGCCTTATAAAAAAAAGTATTCAGACCTTATATCATTTTAACATTTAGGTCCTATTTCCGCAGCATTCAGATCTCGTGTTGTAACATTCATCTTTTCGGCAATCAAATATTATGATATGATATCCACATTTACATGTATTCATATCTCATGTCAATTTAGCACTCATGTATCCATGTCAGCCCGTTTTCATATATTCATATCCCATATTATACTCATCGTGTCCATGTAATTATGTGTTCATGCTTATGATACTGTACCCATGTTATTCGTGCCTACGGATTTTTTTTTAAATCTCATATATAGTATTCATGTATTCATTCAGTTCAATATCCATGTGTTCATGCCAGCTCAGTATTCATGTTAGTCACGCCCATGTTTCAGTTACCATATTATGTCATGTCATGCGTATTAAGATGCTTTGTGAGGCTTGTGTTGATACTCTGGTTAGTTGGAGGTGTTTGAGAGATGTTGTGATCGTCTTATTTATAGAAGAAACTCTGCCAAAGTTTTTGTACAATTTCAGAGTTAGTCATACTCCTAACCATGAACCATCATTCGAGGATGAATGATCCCAACGGAGAGATATTATAACACCTCGTGCCTTCAGGTTATGGTTTAAATCGTACAATGGGAACATGATGGAAATAATATGAGTAATGTAGGAAGTGTTTGGAAAATTAATCAAGGCATAAGAAGGGTCTTAGGAAAACATTAGAGTCAGAAGTTACTCTACGGACCATGTTTTCAAGTGAGTTTGAAGCAGACCTCACGTAAACCGGGTTTACGGATAAATCTATAAGGAATTTGGGGAAAATTCCTTATTGAAAGTTATATCCCTTTGAAAGAAATTACCATCCATATAAGGCCCACATCAAACAGAGGTATGTACGAAAAGGTATTGCCAACCTACTGAGGATTGTAAATTGGAAATTCTGATTCTTATAGGATTAGGTTTTTAAGCCCAAGACTTTATGACAACCTATAAATACAACCCTAAAATATTTTATGTGAGGATTTTTTACCAAAGATTCTACTAAAAACCTAAGGTGAGTTCTTATTCAAATCTCTATGTCAATTATATTAAGTTAACACTATATTAACCGAACCATTATTTGAAATCGCTAGATTTTGAAAAATCTATTCAAGGTCGAATTGGGAATGAAGCTTTGAGATTTCTTCAAAAAGATACGCCCCTCACTCATTAATGGATGATATGGAGTTATTATTATATTTTAGACATTTAATAGTTGGTAGAATCATGAAATAGGATTGATTTAGATGCACTCCATCAAACGCAAAACTTTAGTAATTTTGTTGTAGATTTTCCCTACGACCAGCCAGCTGTCGTTGGCATTTTGATAATAATTTAACCGTTGGATCGAGCTTCAATTTTAATTGAGTGGTAAAAACATATAGGTCATAAATGTGAATCGTGGATATCTAATTTGGAGGTCTGGAGAAGTGTGGTTTGAGCTATGTACAATAGCTATGAAAATCGGTAAAACTCTTCTCAAGGTTTCAAGTTCAAAGCTTTGAGTTTCTTCTTCAAAAGTTCAGACCTTTTCTTTAAGTTTTGGAGCGACTAAGGTATGTAAAAGTTAGTATCCATGTGTGGGAACATCATTCTTCTTTCTCACACTAAAATTCAGTCCACGAAACATGATTTCCTCAGACCTAGAATTTTTCTCTAATTCATGATAACCCTATATATGTATATGTTATTGTATTCATGATAGGTTGTTGTGATTATCATGAACTTGACTGTAATCCATGAATGTATGTTTCGAATTCCATGAGTTCTTAAATACAAGTTATAATTATTGTTACTCGGTTCATGAATATACATATTTTCATGTTTTTACACAAGTTATATTATATATTTATTGATAGGATAAATTATAATCACGAATCATGTTTTCAAGTTATTTTCATGAAATTCATGGGCTTACAAGCTAACTATATTCATGTTTATATTTTGGGAGTTGCACAAATTATCGAGAAGGCTCAGATAGCCTGAAACTATGTTTGCTAGCGTAGGATAAGAATAGATCTGCCAGCGTACAATACCTTCATGTTACCCCTTTGTGTGATTATTGAATCCATCATATTCTTATCCATGTCTCTGTCACGACCCGACCCCGGGACCGCGACTGGTGCCCTACCTGGGCACCCTTACAGGTAAATATCAGAGATAATCAGCGGAACATACATGAAACTTATAAATAAAACAACGGAAGTAAAACAACAGTCACCGATAGTGGCTACCTTCCCGACGACATACATAAACGGCAAGCTTGCCTCCTTTCTTTACAAGCACCCACATATGTGACTACTGCACTTAAGAATTACAATCGTGGCGGGGCCCGCCATACCCCGAATATACATGAATCTACTACCTCAGTGGAAAACTGCACAAGAGCTAAACCTCCGAGCAAATGGAGCTTTCTCAAAGATCAACCAAGATCCTAAGAGCAAGGATCACCAACCTGGGTACCTAAAACCTGCGGGCATGAACGCAGCCCCCCGAAGGGGGTCAGTACAACAGGTACCGAGTATAGAACAGAAATAAAATGCAATAACCAAAACATATATGTATAAAAGAATGTCCTTTTAACTCCTGAAACCAATCATATATTAACTGCCTGCTCTTCTTTCGATAAGATTTAACAACATATTCTTACATACTTACTTAAGAGTTTAATCCAGCCTTTTTCACATAACTTACATATCTTACATAACATAATCCGCCCATTTGCGGACACGGTGTCTTGATGAATCATGTGACATAATCCGCCGCTGTGGGGCTTGCATCGTAGAATCATATAACATAATCCGCCCGCTGTGGCTCGGCATCTTGTGGAATCATATAACATAATCCGCCCGCTTTGGGCTCTGCATCGTGGAATCATATAACATAATCCGCCCGCCTGGGGCTCGGTGTCTTGTGGAATCATATAACATAATCCGCCCGCCCGGCTTGTCTTGTGGAATCATATAACATAATCCGCCCGCTGTGGGGCTCGGTGTAAGATGATGTAACCCGCCTATGAAGGCTCGGGGTAATATGGCGTAATCCGCCTATGTGTAGGCTCGGTGTATCTCATAACGTAATCCGCCTATTTGTAGGCTCTGTGATTTTCCTTACATAACATTTTCAAACCATCTCTTCACTTCTTCTTAAGTCGTCATAATAACTTCCCATAAAGCTATTATAACAACCTTTCACTTTAGAGAACTTAAGGCACTTTTTATTCTTACAACATTAGGAAAAACTAGATCCAAAAATACTACGTACATACAAACTTAAAAAGAATCATAGACTCCTTTCTTTTTAAGCTCAAGTCACATACTCTTGAAGCCATCTTCTTAACTTTTGAAATAAATTAAGCCATACTTTGTAAAATTAAGTCATTTCCACTTATAAAATCAAGGCTTATAGCCTTAGCACTGTAGCATACACTCTTTCAAATCATGTCGCTTATACTTTAGAAATCAAGTCCCATAACTTGAAAAATAAAGTTTCATAATCCTTTAAAGAAAATCAAAGTTCATAGTCTTAAAACTTCATAACATACATTCCTTAAAGTCCATTTACTTATACTTGTAAAATCATGTCATCTACACTTTTAAAACCAATCCCCTTTTTACACATAAATTCAAGTCATTTTCAAACATAAAAATCAACTTACATACTTACTTTAAACAAATCAAGACACATAGCCTTTAAATCAAATTTCATAATTTCCTAACCATTCTTACTAACGTCTCCCATAAGACCTAGTAAGGACTTAGGACAATTTAAACATACTCTTAACTTAGATTCAACAATGTAAATACTTCTTAACTTCTAAGAGTAGAAGGAATCTTGAAATACTATCACATGGATATTTCATACGTAGGATCATGCCAAAGAAAGTAGAGGTTCACATACCTCGCGACGATTGTCGACAAGTAGCAAAATGCTCCAAAGTACTTCAACCTTGAGCTATTCCATTCTTCAAGTAGGATACGCTATACTTAGTACATCAACCTATAATGGTCACCATACGTCCATTAACCTCTTACTTCATACGTAGAATATTCTAGGTGCTAAGTCGCTAAATTCTACGGAAAATCGGACATCACCTCCTTTGTTTCTACTCATTTTGCCACCTCTTTCAAGGCCGAATACAATAGCCAAACAGCCCCAATTGGCTCACAACAATATAGAAGGCACCCAATACAAATAGTTAACTATACTGATTTCAATTGGCTCACCACAAAATAGAAGGTAGTTCAATACAAATAAATAACAAACTAATACAAACTACATGTCCAAATTCGGCCACCTTGAGTTCAACAATACTAATTCTTATCCAATTTCCATTTCAATCCAACTTGGTAGCATAACATGATATCTAGTCGCAACCAATTATAACTACTATAATCTTCAAGTCAATTACATGCGACGATTCTAATAACGATCAAATTGTATTCCAACTTAACATGACTTACTTTCATTTCGAACTTAAGCTAAAAGTAATCCATAATACTTATAAACTTCAACTTAACAACTTCATGCTAGCAACATGTAAAGCTAACAACAACATTATAAATAATTTTGTAACACTTTCAAAGAACAAGATTATACCTCAACGAGTTGTAATCCAATCTTCAAAACCGAAGTTGCTCCTTAGCAACCTAGAGCCTCATCAAGACACATCAATCCACTCCTTGAGACCCTTAGAACCACACCAACAACTTTCCTTCAAACCTCCAATCCAAAACCTAGAAAGCCACTAGGTTTTCACTTTGCGACTAACCCGAAAACTATCTTTTTCCGAGATTTTTCTATTGAGATATGCCTACAATACACATAGGGACCTTGGTTTAAAGTGGGAAGATTATTGGATAACAAACAAAAAAATTTCTTGTGGGAAGCTAGCCTAACCCGAGAGCACCCCAAAGGATTCTTGAAATTCTTGGAAATTTTTCCAAGTGTCAAACTTGGTCTTGCTACTAGTAGTGTTAAATAGAACCTTGGAGGGTCAAGATGCAAACAATTGGGTGGTTTGGATGATCTCTAATTAAATATCAAGACTTGTGGGACCTTTGACTTTGGTCAATTTGTCAAGCTAATTAATTGGAAGACTTAGTCATCCTAAGGCTATGGTCAATAACCATTTTGGCCATGACATTTTCGTCCAAGGCATCAATAAGGGGGGGGGGGGGGGTGACAAGTGTCGCCCTCCCATTCGTCACAATATTACGTTTTCCGACAATTTCACAATTCCGATAAAATTTTACAAGTCTCAAATCTTGACACTTATGAGTTCTTACGTACGTTCTTAAAACATGTCCTGAAAATACGGGGTGTAACAGTCTCGTACCCCCGACAAGGTATGAGATGGATTAGCTTATCCGACAGAGATCATATGCCACATTCACGCGTAGTGGTTTCATGTCAGTTTTGTTCATGCTCTCCCACAAATTTACAAGTACTTAAATATATAGTTATATAGATATACAAATACACATACATACAGATTTTACACATATTTTTACATTCATGTCAGATCATGTTCATGTTCATGTTCATTGTTCAGTTTCAATTTTATGTTCCTATTATTTAATATGCATGATTATTCTCTCAATTGCTTTACATACATTACAATTCTAATATACTTACGTCCCTTTTTTCGGGGCCTACGTTTCACGGTGCAGGTACTGAATTTCAAGATGAAGGATCAACACGTTAGGACTTCACCTATATCAGTTATTGGTGAGCCCATATCATTCGGGATGTCTGTCTATATATTTTCATGATTATGATTTACAGTAAAGGTAGGCCATGGCCTTGTTCTGGTAAGACAATTTTCATTCAAACTCATATTTCAGAGGTTTCATAGACTAGACTAGTTTAGCATGTTATGTCAGGAATGTCAGTTTTGATTTTCAAACTTACTATGTTTTTAGATATTTGCGCAATACATTTTCAGACTATATTTCAATATTTAGCTTACATGTTTTAAATTAGTATTATTGCAAGCTTTTGATGTCCATGTTGATTCAGCAAGCCATGTGGTTCGCTCCATCACATGCAATCAGGCACCAAATATCGTGTTTTGCCCATGCCATGGTTCGGGTGTTATATTAGGAACAAGAAATGAACAATTAATTTAAGATGCCACTTTACTTTATTAGATCTTTTTTGGATCTGATGTGTGTTTGACTTCTTGTTTTTGAATCTAGCTACTTTAGGTCCTTTTTTTGTTAGTCAAAGACGTGTAAGAGTGTTCTCAATAGATTGATTGAAATGTTTTCATATCATAAACATAGGAATTTCCCATCCTTCTCAAACTCCTCCTACTAACTAACTTCTATTTGACTCAGAATGTTGTGAGAATTGTCAAGTCAGAATTTCTTTATCTTTTCGAGTTTGTAGTCATCCGGTTTTTACTTGATTCACGAGAAACAAAAAAGGAATTTAATGAATCTGATAGCGAACATTAAGTACATTCCTAATATGAAATTCTTTTTATTATAAACACATAATAGATCTAACATCATCATATGTATGGGAAAAATAGTTTCCTTGATTTTGCTATTAAACCTTATGTCAGAGCTTATAAGCAATTTCGCTTCGAATATTGGTATTTGAATTTTAAAATGTTTCTATAGGGAGTAGTTATTATTCCACTTCATAATACATCTAATCAATAAACTATTATGGTTTTACTCAAGTTGTGACTGTCACACATCCAATGGATGTTTCTCCTACACTTTGGATCAAATGTGTCTCTTTTGATCTCGTTCTCACCTATGTGAATGTTCCTGATATGAATAATGGCCTGGAACTTCAATGAGTGATAAACCAAGAATTTGAGCTACCTGTTGTATGTGAGTATTGTTTTCCAAATTATATTATGGTTCAGTATTCTATTCATTGTCATTAAAAAAAGGTTTATGATTGAAGTTTATGTACTAAATGTCAGTTGATGACAAAGATGGTACAATCTGGGAAGGACTAGAGTGTGGGGCTGTAGTTTTCATTGCTAAGCCCATATAAGATGATCTAAGAGACTTATGGTTGTATGCTGCATTGCAGGATAAGAAAGGTCAAAACGTTCTTGTTTTCATCCATAATGTGTCCAATGCTAGGCTCGACTCTTGTTGGAACATGGCTCCCACATTGCACTACTTGTCTCCACATCTATTCGGTTAAAGAAATCTTCCAATGCTAGCCTCATTTCATAGTATACTAATACAACCCAGGCTTCAACAACTCTAGAATTAGTGGCATGGAAATGAGGAAATCGGGAGTTTGAGAAAAAAGTTCCAATTGCTATAGGAAAAGTGGATATGAAGCCAGAGAGTTCACCTGTCGATGAAAATGGCTATCAAATTCTAAGAGGTGATGCAGACTCCATGACTTCATGGACACTTTTCTTATAGCAATTAGATCTTTTCTCAAAACTCTCGATTTTTTCATTTCCACGCCAATGATGTTGGAGTTGTCGAAGCCTAAGATGTCTACTATGGAATGAGGCTAGCATTGGAAGCTTTCTTTTGTCGAATAGATGTGGAAATATGCAGTGCAATGTAGGAGTTGTGCTCCAATAAGACCCGAGCCTAGCATTGAACACATTGTGGATAAAAATGACAACTCTTTTACCTTTATTATCCTGTAATGTTGCATACAATCATAGATCTCTAGATATCTGATATGGACTTAGCAATGAAAAATACAGCCCCACCCTTTAGTCCTTCCAAGATTGTAGCATCTTTGTCATGAGCTGACATTTGATACATAAGCTTCAATCATAAACCTTTCTTTTGTGAGTAGAAAATTGTGGTTACAACGAAAAAGGGAATGAAAACAACAACAACAACAAAGTATTTAGAATTCTGGAAATAGAACAAGGAAAATGGCTTGCTGAGTCGATTGATATTCAATCTTTCCTTAAGATAATATTGCCCCGTATAATCCTTTAACGGTGTGTTGGCAAACAGCAATCAAACAAGTGATCAAAGGAGACTCAAGTGTTCGCTAGGAAAGAAGGATCTTTGAGTGTGTGGAACATTGCAAGAGAGGAAGATAATTTCTTAAGTGTGTTTTGCAAATGAGTCAATGGCTTCATTTTATAGTGTGGAGAAGATGATCTTCCACCTAGCCAAGTAAAGGCTTTGAATGACCATAATAGCCTTGAATGTAGAGTTACAATTCAGCCAAATAATGGTTGAATTCATGTGGGAAGTAATGGAGGTTTAATGTCTGCCCAAGAGTCATGTCTTTTCGTCTCCCATTCGTGACTTCTGGAAGCCAAGCGTCGCGGCCCTCATTGGGGCGCTACAGCACTTCACGTCCATTAAGTCACTGGAACTCAAAATGTCATTTAGAGCCGCCGCGCTTCACATCCAGTAAGTCACTAGAACACAAACGTCATTTAGAGTCACGGCCCTTCGAAGAGGTATCGCGGCGCCTAAATTCTAGTAGCTACTGGAACTTAGGCGTCGAATTCCAGTAACCAAACATGTCGTAGGCGCCATGGCCCAAGGGAGGAGGCACCGCGGCGCTTGGAGCGTTGCGGCCCTGACGAAGTTGCACCGCATCCCTTCTCGGCTCTGCGGTGATTCATGACTCGGTTCATCTTCTAACACATTGTACATTTCTTCCTTCATTTACCAATGTCATTTGGCCAATAACCGTCTATTATCTTATGTCTCAAACATTTTGTATATGTACAAATATCTCTTCCACTAAGAAAATTTACGATCCTTGGTACAACGTGTGCACGTGTGTGGAAACAACATTTCCGACGTGCGGGGACCCAATTATTCGAGTCATAATTAATAGGATTAACTTTATTTCATATTTAATAAATTTCCAACAATCCCCTCTTGGAAGAGATTTTGGTGCACTCACATGGTATCTTTCTAGCAATCGTCCGGCGGATCGATATTGCATCTGGATAGGTAGGTGTAGCTTTGAACCTTCCATAGTAGAATACCATCAGACTTACTTATTGCACGGTGAACGTGATGTCTTGAACCGTCAGTGTTTAGTGTAAGCCAAGACAACGGTACCAACACAACACCTTTCCTTACTCTATCCTTCTTTAAGATTTGTCCGTTGTGGTCGTGGATCACGTCTTAGTATCTTAAGTGCATTCATTTGAAGAGGCATGTCCTCGCACTTAAATAGGTGGTCTACTACAAGGTATCTTGCAATACCCCACAACACAAGTGTTAGGAACCATTAAAAGTTTCCCCAAACCTAACCTCAATTATTGAAGATTATTTGAAGGTTTTGGACACTTAACCTTTACCCACTTTGCAAATAGCACTTTATGTCTATCACAGGAATGGCCTTAGATATATGTTTCTAATAAGAAATCATTCTCCTAAGTGCTCTTGCTTCCATCGAAGCGCTCAACTGAACTTTTATGATTTAGTTTTCCCATTGAACCTAATTTCTGGGATCTCTAGTCT
Organism: Przewalskia tangutica; assembly: GCA_029844215.1. Lineage (NCBI taxonomy): Eukaryota > Viridiplantae > Streptophyta > Magnoliopsida > Solanales > Solanaceae > Przewalskia > Przewalskia tangutica. The sequence goes on from CM056727.1 coordinate 115,606,890, forward strand.
ATAAGGTTGGGTATCCACCGTATCAGTTCTTATTGATTGGGTTTTAAGCCCATTCCCCTAGACAGGCAGAACATCGGATCTCTGGGTATGCCCTTCTTCAAGGGATCTGTGATATTTTCCTTAGATTTTACGTAATCAATGAAAATAATACCCGTGGTGATCAGCTGTCTAACGGCTTATGTCTCCGTCAAATATGACGAGCCTTGCCGTTGTACATCGAAATGCGTGCCCTTCCTAGAGTCGACTGACTATCGTAGTGGATTATTACAGAAGGCACGGGTTTGTCCCAACATGGGACATCCTCTAAGAAATCATGAAGCCACTCAGTTTCTTCTCCTGCTTTATCTAAAGCGATAAACTCCGACTCCATCGTGGATCGGGCAATGCAAGTTTGCTTAGAGGATTTCCAAGACACAGCTCCACCACCAATTGTAAAAATATACCCACTGGTGGACTTGGTGTTCTCGATATCAGATATCCAGTTTGCATCAATGTACCCCTCTACTATAGCTGGATATCTCAAACAGTGTAACCCGTAATTTAGCGTGATTTCAAGAATCTTAGTACTCGATTCAACGCTTTCCAGTGATCCTCACTCAGATTACAGGTGAACCTAGACAATTTATTGATTGCATAAGTGATATCATGTCGAGTGCAGTTTGTGATATACATCAAACTACCAATCACCTGCGCATACCGCTCCTGGCGTACGAGCGCACCATAATGTTTGTCAATCTTTTGATTTCCATCCAGTGGTATCGTTAGTGGCGAACTGTCGTACATCCCAAAATTTCTTCAGCACATCCTCGATGTAGTGAGATTGAGACAAGACCAGCCCATCAGATGTCTTAGAGACTTTGATCCCTAAGATATGACATTTGCATTACCCATATCCTACATGTCAAAACATTGTTTTAACATGTTCTTAGTCTCTGATTACCCTGGGAATGCTCCATGTGATTAACATGTTGTCTACATAGAGGCATATCATGACGAATGACTCGGCACTTCCCTTTATGTAAACACATTTATCACACTCGTTAATGGCGAACCCTTTTGATAGTAGTGTACTATCAAATTTCTCATATCATTGCTTCGGGGCTTGTTTTAGCCCGTACAGAGATTTTACAAGCCGACAAACTTTTGTCTCTTGTCCTGGAACCACATACTCCTCGGGTTGGTCCATATAGATTTCTTCTTCCAAATCACTAGTAAGGAAGGCTGTCTTGACATCCATTTGATGTATTTCAAGATCCCACAACGCGGCGATCGCTATGAACATGCGTATGGATGTCATCCTAGACACCAGAGAGTAGGTGTCAAAGTAATCAAGTCCCTCCTTTTGGCGATAGCCCTTGACTACCAACCTAGCCTTGTACTTGTCTATAGATCCATCTACTTTTAACTTTCGTTTGAGGATCCACTTACAACCCAAAGGTTTGTGTCCCGGAGGAAGTTCAACCAACTCCCAAGTGTGGTTGTGCAGGATGGACTCTATCTCACTCTCTATAGATTCTTTCCAGAGCGGTGCTTCTGGAGTTGACAATGCTTTGGAAATTGTATGTGGTTCGTCCTGAACCAGATAAGCTACAAAGTCTGGACCGATGGACTTGTCCTTCCGATACCTTTTGCTTTATCTTGGTTCCATCTCTAAATCTTCCAAGTCCTGAGATTCTGGAATACTGGATTCCGGATAGTCAGCCACTTCTGAATTCACTAGATCTGAACCGTTTAGATCCGGGCAATCGATGACTCTTGGATCCTTAGAGGTTTGGTCATAACTTCGTTTGCGAGAAGTTATGTTCTTTCCTTTCTAGGAAACGAATCTTCAAAGAAACTTGCATTTCTTGATATCATGATCGTACCTACATGAATGTTCGGTACATCTCACTTATGCACTAGGAAGTGATAAGCACTACTTTTATTGGCATATCCGATGAATATGCAAACCACAGTCTTAGGCCCAATTTTGACCTGCTTTGTCTTAGGTACTTCTACCTTGGCCATAGTTCATATGGAGTCTTGTCCTTACCTTTGTGTGGGACTCTATTAAGAATTTTATTTGCGGTAAGGACAGTTTCTCCCCACATGTATTGGGGAAGGCCTGAATTGATAAGTAAAGCATTCATCATTTCTTTTAGTGTTCGATTCTTGCGTTCAGCAACACCGTTTGATTGAGGTGAGTACAAAGCCGTCGTTTGATGAACTATACCCAATTGGGTAAAAAATTCTTCAAAGGGTGCTACATATGCTCCCCCTCTATCACTACGGATTTCTTTAATCCGTCCGCTTAGTTGGTTCTCAATTTCTGCTTTGTAGTGTTTGAATGCTTCAAAGGCTTCATCTTTACTTTTAAGTAAGTAAAGGTAACAAAACCTTGTGCTGTCATCTATGAAAGTCACAAAGTACTTGTTTCCCCCTCTAGTTTGAGTGAACTTCAAATCACATATGTTGGTGTGTATGAGTTCTAGAGGAGCGGTTTCCCTTTTCATGGATCTAAAGGGACTCTTTGAAAGTTATCTCTACGCACACCTCACACTTACGTTGAGGGTTTACGTTGATAGATGGAAACAACTCCAACTTTACCAATCTTTGGATATATTAATAGTTTACATGTCCTAATATATGATACCATAAATTAGAAGACTCAAGCAAATAAGTAGAAGGCTCAATTTATTGATAGTTGAAGTAGAAGGTATTACAGGTGCAACATTAAACTTAAAGAGGCCTTCACAGATGAAGCCTCTTCCTACAAAAGTTCCGTTTTTAGTGATTACAAATTTATCGGCCTCTAACACTAGCCTAAACCAACATTCACCAACAAAGGTCCGGAAATTAAAAATTTTCGAATTTTCGTGACATGCATCACTTCCTTCAGAGTTAGCTCATTTCCGAACGTCATCTTTAGGATTACCTTTCCTACCCCAGCACCTCTAATGAAGAATCATTTCCCATTAATAACTTCTTATATGTGACTGGTGTATATGTAGAGAATGTGTCTTTATTGAAACAAATGTGACGGGTAGCACCCGTGTCCAACCACCACTGCAGCGGATTCTCGTACCATGTCACGACCCGACCCCAGGCCCGCGACTGGTGCCCTACCTGGGCACCCTTACAGGTATACATCAAAGAAAATCAGCGGAACATACATAACCACATAACGTGTAACAACAGAAATAAACAACAGGCTAGCCGATAAGGCTACCTCCTTAGACATATATACAATTACATATCCAAAAGCAGTTACATCCCATCTTTTACAAACTGACCCACAAGATATGACTACAGACCTCTAAGAGTTTTGACATAACAATTGTGACGGGACAGGGCCCCGCCATACCCCTGAATGTACATAAATCTACAACATCGGGGAAACTGTACCAAAAGGCAAGCCTTCGGAGAAATGGAGCTTTCCAAGAACTGATCAGTAATCCTAGGAACGAGGATCTGCAACCTGCTTACCCCTACGCGGATTTAACGCACTTCGGCGTGGGGTCGCGACAAAATATGTACCAAGTATGTGGAAATCGAAAGCTTGAAATGAAATCATATAGTCTAAAATAAGGTTGGAGACATGTATGATAACCAAAATAACAGTACACTATGCCTTACTAATAATGAGAGTAAACAAGAGTACACTTTACTGCTTAAAAATAGGAGGCTTATGATCAAATTAGGGTCACCCGCCCGTAGTATCATTAGGCAATCCTACTCCTGGGACTATTTCACCCGCATAGGTCATGTGGACCCGCAATGGAGCAATTTGCTCCGCATGGGACTATTTCACCCGCATGGGACTATTTCACCCACATTGGCCTGGTGGACCCGCAATGAGTACATACGCTGCACTCGTATCGTGGGGAGCAAATCCATGGAATAAGTAGTAACCCGGAGGTTTACCCCGCAAGATTAACATAACACTAACACCTAAGGCTACCATAAATATCATAACATAAGCACAACCGGCTATCGTAAATATCATAAGCAAGTTAAGAAATCCCGTAACTTCTCATTAGACTTAATTAGCATGCACTCTGACTTTATTTAACTTAAGGCACTAACATGTCATGAAAAATCCGGGAATTTAACCCAAAGTACTACGTATTTCTATCCTTTTAAAATGACTCTTTATCATATAAAAACCTCAAGATACTAACACCCGTAGTATCAAGACATATCTACTTTTCAAAACAAGTCACTACACCTTTAGAAATACATTTTTAGGCTTCTAAACCAAATGACTTTTACTTTAAAACTTTAAGCAATTGATGTCTTTGAATCAAATTGCCCTTCTTCATTTCAAGTCATTTATCTTTGTTTACATTACTAGAGTAAACCATTCTTTTAACTTTCCATAAAGTTGTTATAACCAACTTCTCATAAAGCCGTTATAATAACTTTATGCTTTAGAAACTAAGGCATTTTTATCCTTTTTAAAACAAGTGAGTTAATTCTCTAACTCAATTAATTTGGACATTCTTAAAATAAGTCAAGGATATCAAAATGAAACTGAATTCATTTAAATCTCGTACGTCTACCGTACTATACCTTTATAACTACTCATGCTCAAGAGATAAGGAAAGTTTCACATACCTCTTCGGTTCAATCCACTTGCTATGTCCAATATGCCGCACGTAGGATGTCAACCTATAATGACCATAATGCGACTATCAACTTCTAGCTTTCTAACGTAGAATATTCTAAGTGTAAAGTCACTTATTCTACGGAAAATTGGGCAGCACTTTCTTTGTTTCTACATACTTTTCCACCTTTTTCAAGGCCCGAAATCAATAACCAATATACCACATTTAAGGCTCAACACATCAACTAATCAAAGGGGATTACACGCCTTACAAGACGTGTAAAATTCTGTCCCACAATTTATATAACAGTCCAATATTAAATGTCATTCTCGGCTACAATGTACAACCACATATAATCCTTTTCAATTCCTTTTCAATCCATATTGTCGTTCTAACATGTTATATAGTCGCAACCAATTTTAACAACTATAATCTCTTCTTTATATAACATGCGACGACTAAAACTAACAACTAAATTGAATTACAATCTTATGGCCAACATGAAACGTTCGGATTTGCTTCCAAATATTCCATAACACTTATCAATCTTCATTATATATATCTTATGCTTGTTTATGTATATAACTACAACAACATGTAATCTTTAATCACTAAGACGACAAGATTGTTACCTTGATAAGCCCCAAATATAACTTCAAGATTCAAAGTCACTCCTCAGCAACTTAGCTCTTTTCCTTCACGCTCCAATCCGCTATTTGAAGCCCTTAGAAGTTCATAAACAACTTCCCTTTAATTTCCAACCAAAACTTATGAAAACAACTTAGGTTTTCATCTTGCGACTAACGTAAAAACGTAGCTTTTCCAGGATCTTTGTATTGAGATATCCTTACAATACCTCTAGAAACTTTGGGTTTAAGTATTGCGAATTATGAACAACAAACAATTTTTTTTTGTGTGGGATAAGTGCTTAGCGGAGAGCTCTCAATTGTGCAAGAACAATTGTGAAATTTTTCTAAGTGTTGAGACTTGTCTTGCTACTAGGGTATATATATAATAAAATTAAGGGTCAAGATTAAAACATTTGTATGGATTAGATTTGGAGACTAAGGATGTAGTGTCAACTGTCAAGTTGGCAAATTGACTTGGTCAATAATGTCATGCCTTGGCTTTCAAGACTTGACTAATTGACCTTGTCAATTTCGTCCAAGCTCAAGTGTGGGGGGGTGACACGTGTCACCCTCCCATTCGTCCATAATGCTTCGTTTCCCGATATTTCCATAATTTCGATAAATTCTACGAGTCTCAAATCTTAAAGTCCTGCTTTCTTACGTACGTTCTTATATACATGTCCTGGAATTACGGAGTGTAACATTCTTCCCCCCTTAGAAACATTTGTCCCCGAATGTTCTCTCAGAGTCAATCTAATTAGATAGCGACATAGTCTCCTTTAACTACACCCAACACACCAAATATGCCACACATGGCCACATAATAGCACTTAAGCAAATACGTCAATTAAAACTGACAAGTAAGGGAAAAGGATTACCTGGAGGTGTCGGAAATAAGTGAGGATACTTCTTCATCATGTCCTCCTCCGTTTCCCAAGTCATCTCCTCTTTATTATCATTCCGCCACAAGACCTTGATGGAAGCCACGTCCTTAGTCCGCAGTCGCCTAACTTGGCGATCAAGTGTCGCTATGGGACTCTCCTCATACGATAATCCCTCTATCACTTGGATATCACTAACTGGGAAAACTCTCGATGGATCTCTGATACACTTTCGCAACATAGAAACATGGAAGACCGGATGTACTGCCTCAAAATCGGACGGCATTTCCAACTCATAGGCAACCTGGCCTACTCTACAGACGATCTGATAAGGCCCAATGTACCTTGGGTTAAGTTTCCCCTTCTTCCCGAACCTCATCATACCCTTCATTGGTGATACCTTCAAGAAGACTCAATCGTCAACCTGAAACTCCAAGTGTCGACGTCGATTATCCGCATAAGACTTCGCCACTCGAGCCGCTAAAGTCTCTCTGGATAAGCTTCACCTTATCCACAACTCGCTGAATCAAGTGCGCCAACTAATCGAACTCGCCACGTCGAACCAACCAATCGGCGACCTACACTTCCGCCCATACAAAGCCTCATATGGCGTCATCTGAATACTGGAATGGTAGTTGTTGTTATATGCAAACTCAATAAGAGACAAATGATCCTCCCAACTATCCCTAAAATCAATAACACGGGCCCGCATCATATCCTCAAGTGTCTGGATAGTACGCTCTGCCTGCCCGTCGGTCTGAGGATGAAACGCGGTACTGAGACTCACATGTGTCCCTAACCCCTTCTGAAAAGACCTCCAGAAGTTAGACGTAAACTGGGCTCCTCTGTCTGATATAATAGATGTAGGAACTCCGTGCAGTCTCACAATCTCCCTGATATAAAGTCTAGCATAATCCTCAGCCGAATAAGTAGTCCTGACTGGAAGAAAGTGGGTTGATTTCGTCAGCCTGTCTATAATAACCCAGATGGAATCACACTTCTTCTGAGTACGAGGTAACCCTGTAACAAAATCCATGTTGATCACCTCCCACTTCCATGTTGGAATCTCAATCGCCTGTAATAGCCCACCGGGCTTCTGGTGCTCAACCTTCACCTGCTGACAATTTGGACACTTAGCAACAAACTCTGCTACGTCCCTCTTCAGGATATCCCACCAATACATACATCTGATGTCATGGTACATCTTAGTCGACCCCGGATGAATAGAGTAACGAGCACTGTGTGCCTCTCCTAGAACCTGCTGACGAAGTCCTGCAAATCGGGAACACACAATCTGCCCTCATACCTTAGCACTCCATCAGGTGCTACCTCAAACAAACTCTTTTCCTCCCGAAGAGTCGTATCTCGATACCGTGTCAGAATCGGATCCTCATACTGGAGCCTCTTCACCTTCTCAATAATGGAAGACTCGACAACCTCTCGAACCCGAATCCCGCTACCCTCGGTACCAACCAACCGAACCCCAAGGCTCACTAGTCGGTGAATCTCTCAACCATATCCTTCCTATCTAGTTGTACATCTGACAGACTCCCTATAGATCTACGACTCAGAACATCTGCAACCACGTTGGATTTTCCCGGATGGTATAGGATATCAACATCATAATCCTTCAGCAACTCTAACCATCGTATTTGCCGCAAGTTCAGCTCCCTCTGCCTGAAGATATACTGGAGGCTCTTGTGGTCTGTATAAATATCTACATGAACCCCGTATAAATAATGACCTCCAAATCTTCAAGGCATGAATAACTGCGGCCAACTCTAAGTCGTGAGTAGGGTAATTCCTCTCATGCTTCCGTAGCTGACGGGAAGCATAGGCTATAACCTTATCGTACTGCATCAATACACAACCTATCCCGATACCCGAGGCATCACAATAAATCACATAACCCTCTAATCCCTCGGGAAGAGTAAGAACTGGAGCCATCGTCAACTTTTCCTTCAATAACTGGAAGCCCTTCTCACAGGCATCCGTCTACTGGAACTTAGCCGCCTTTTGAGTCAGCCTAGTCAAAGGCGCTGATATCGAAGCGAACTGCTCCACAAATCTACGGTAATAACCTGTCAGCCCTAAGAAGTTGCGCACCTCCGTCGGAGTAGTAGGTCTCGGCCAAGTCTTGATCGCCTCAATCTTTGTCGTATCAACCTGAACACCGCCGGCCCCGATAATATGCCCCAAGAATGCCACTGAGGCCAACCAAAACTCACACTTTGAGAACTTAGCATACAACTGCCGGCTCTGGAGGACTCTAAGTACCGTCCTCAAATGATCCGCATGCTCCTGCTCCGTGCGAGAATAAATCAGGATGTCATCAATGAATACTATAACAAACGTATCCAGAAATGGCTTAAACACCCGGTTCATCAAATCCATAAATACCGCTGGAGCATTAGTCAACAAAGACATCACCCTGAACTCATAATGCTCATACCGGGTCCTGAATGCAGTCTTCGGGATATCTGCCTCTCTAACTCGCACCTGATGATAACCGGACCGTAGGTCTATCTTGGAGAAAAACCTCACACCCTGCAACTGGTCAAACAAATCATCAATCCTGAGGAGGGGGTATCTATTTTTGATGGTTACCTTATTCAGCTGCCTGTAGTCAACACACATACGCAGCGTCCCATCCTTCTTCTTTACAAACAAAATCGGCGCTCCCCGGGGAGAAATACTAGGCCTGATAAAGCCTTTTTCCAGCAAATCTTTCAGCTGGTCCTTCAACTCCCTCAACTCAGCAGGTGTCATCCTGTACGGCGGAATAGATATGGCCGAGTGTCTGGCAACACATCACTACAAAACTTTATCTCCCTCTCTGGAGGAATACCTGGGAGATCATCTGGGAATACATTCGGAAACTCTCTAACCACCGAAACTGACTGAAGAACTGGAACCTCAGCATCTGATGTGCCCTTTCTGAACCATCTTCCTAACCTTGAGGTAAGAAATAAACCTACCCCTCGACGATGCTGTATTATCTTTTCACTCAATAACCGGCTCACCAGGAAACTAGAATCGGACCAACCTGTCTCTACAGTCAACATTGGCATAACAAGAAGCCAGTCAGTCCATACCCATAATGACATCAAAATCTGTCATCTCCAACTCTATCAAGTCTGCTAGGGTCTGACGATTGTATATGAACACCGGGTAGTTTTTATATACCCGCTCAGCTAACACCCCACTGGCGTAGCTACCTCAAAAGGCTCTATTGATACAGGCTCGATTCCTATTCTATCAACGATAAGAGGGGATACATAGTACAAAGTAGAACCCGGATCTATCAAAGCATAAACGTCACAGCATGAAATCAATAATATACCTGTGACGACATCTAGTGAAGCCTCCTGGTCTTGTCGGCTGGCTAAAGAATATATGCGGTTCTGTGGACCGCTAGAACTGGGACCTCCACCATGACCTCTGTCGCGGCCGCGCCGCGTGAACACTCGCCTGCGGGCGATAGCCACGTAAGATGAAGACCAGAATCGACCCAAGAGTGAATCATATTACCCATGTTGCCTCTGGTCGGACAATCCCTCTTCAAATGGCCCTGCTGGCCGCAAGAGTAACAAGCTCCTGGAGAAATACGACACTCCCCACGATGGGACCTACCACATCGACCACACCGAGGTAAAGGTAGCCTCATCTGACTAGGACCCCGCCTCGAAACTTGAAGCCCGAGCCACGACTGCTCCGAATACCCCGGCTAATCAAACCTCCTGCCAGAAAACTGGGAAAGAGCACTCTGTGCCGGCTGAAATGTAGACCTAGCCTGTTGCTGAGGCTGTCCGCCTCGAAAAATACCCTGAAACCCTGTTGTCCTAGCCCTCTTGGGCTGGCCTCGATCTGGTTAGTCCTCTCTCTCTCGGTCCTCATTCCCCTGTGCATATGTCTGCATCCTGGCAATATCCATACATGGCTGAAGGGCCACTCCCAGGCATGCAGTAACCATGTAGTGGTCTAGCCCCATCACATAGCGATGAACTCTATCAGCCATGTCAGCCACAATAGTGAGCGCATACCTGGCCAATGATTCAAACTCCAGGTAATACTCTCTGATGGTCCTTCCATTCTGCCTCAACTTCAAGAACCTATCAACACAGGCTCTCCTCATCTCAGGAGGTAAAAAGTGATCAAGGAAGGCCTCTGTGAACTCGTCCCAAACAGCTGGAGGAGCACCCACACCTCTAGATAGTTCCCATGACTCGAACCAGTTCAATGCAATATCGCGTAACCGGTAAGAAGCTAGCACAACTGACTCGGTCTCCGAGGCCCTAAGTACCTGCATAGTCCACTGTATCTACCGAATGAACTCCTGAGGATCATCCTCAGATCTCGAACCATAGAACTCGGGTGGATTACAACCCAGAAAATCTCGAATCCTCAAACTGTAGGCTCTAGGGTTAGCTACCTGCTCCTTTCGGCGCTGCCCTGCCACTATGCTGGTCAATAACCTGATCTGCTCTCCATAATCTCTATACTCTGCCCCTGGCTGAGGGACTGGAAGCTCAGGTATCAGAACCTCTGGAGTTGCGGCTGCTCTCGGCTCCTCTAGTACTGCCGGCGTGGCTGAACTCACCGACCGGCCCACAACCTCAGGCATAGTCTGGGCCAGAGTCCTAGTAACCCTCCGTGTACCACTAGCAGCTCCTGTTGCTGCCTTGCCCTTCTGGGCCCTGGTCGTCTTCCGTGGAGGCATAACTGAAACATAAGAATAGGTCATAGAGGATTCAACCTAATAAGACAGCTCTACTGCACGATCTCAGAGAGAGAAAAATGGAAATCAATCCTAAACGTCCTGTAGCCTCCTGATTATAGATGTGGTGCACAACACACCGATAATCAAGACTCTACTAGACACGGTCTGTATACACTTTCCGAAGACTAACTGCTCTGATACCACTTTTGTCACGACCCGACACCAAGCTCGCATCGTGCCCTACACAGGCACTTTACAGTATACATCGAGAAAATCAATGAACATACATAACCACATAACGTAACAACAAAAATAAATAACAAAGCCGATAAGGCTACCTCCTGTAACATATATACAATTACATATCCAAAAGCGATATCCCATCTTTTACAAAGCGACCCACAAGATATGACTACGGACCTCTAAGAGTTTTGACATAACAAGCTGTGATGGGACAGGGCCGCCATACCACGAATGTACATAAATCTACATCAGGAAAGCGTACTAAAGACAAGCCTCGAGAAATGGAGCTTTCAAGAATCGATCGGTGATCCTAGAACGAGGATCGCAGAACTCGCTACCCCTACTGCGGATGATCGCAAATTTCGAAGGGTCGACAAAATATGTACCAAGTATGGAAATCGAAAGATCAAATGAAATCATATAGTCTAAAATAAGGTTGAGACATGTATGATAACCAAAATAATAAAGACATCGTGCCTTACTAATAATGAGAGTAAACAAGAGTACACTTTACTACTTAAAAATAGGAGGCTTATGATCAAATTAGGGCCACCCGCCCGTAGTGTCATTAGGCAATCCTACTCCTGGGACTATTTCACCTGCATAGGTCATGTGGACCCGAAATGGAGCAATTTGCTCCGCATGGGACTATTTCACCCGCATGGGTCCGGTGGACCCGCAATGAGTACATTTGCCGCACTCGCATCGAGGGGAGCAAATCCACGGAATAAATAGTAACCCGGGGGTTTACCTCGCAAGATTAACATAACACTAACACCTAAGTCTACCATAAATATCATAACATAAGCACAACCGGCTATCGTAAATATCATAAGCAAGTTAAGAAATCTCTTAACTTCTCATTAGACTTAATTAGCATGCACTCTCACTTTATTTAACTTAAGGCACTAACATGTCATGAAAAATCCGGGAATTTAACTCAAAGTACTACGTACATCTATCCTTTTAAAACGACTCTTCTTCATATAAAAACCCCAAGATACTAACACCTGTAGTATCAAGGCATATCTACTTTTCAAAACAAGTCACTACACCTTTAGAAATACATTTTTAGGCTTCTAAACCAAGTGACTTTTACTTTAAAACTTTAAGCAATTGATGCCTTTAAATCAAATTGTCCTTCTTCATTTCAAGTCATTTATCTTTGTTTACATTACTAGAGTAAACCATTCTTTTAACTTTCCATAAAGTTGTTATAACCAACTTCCCATAAAGCCGTTATAATAATTTTATGCTTTAGAAACTAAGGCATTTTTATCTTTTTTAAAACAAGTGAGTTAATTCTCTAACTCAATTAACTTGGATATTCTTAAAATAAGTCAAGGATATCAAAATGAAACTGAATTCATTTAAATATCGTACGTCTACCGTACTATACATTTATAACTACTCATGCTCAAGAGATAAGGAAAGTTCCACATACCTGTCACGACCCGACCCCGGGCCGCGACTGGTGCCCTACCCGCACCTGCTCGTATACATCGAGAATAGCAATGAACATACACAACTTAAACATATGTGTAAACAAAAGACAACACAGCCGCCGATAAGGCCGCTTCCATATTATAAACATAATCAAAAGTACAACTGCATAACCTGGCTTCTTATAGCCCAACCACGTATGTGAATACGGACTTAGAATAATAATCGTGGACAGGGCCCCGCCATACCCCTGAATATACATGAATCTACTACCTCAGGGAAAACCGTACCAAGAGCTAAGCCTCCGGAGCAAATGGAGCTTTCTCTCAAAGACTGAACCAAGATCCTAAGAGCAAGGATCACCAACCTGGGTACCTAAAACCTGCGGGCATGAACGCAGCCGAAGGAGTCGATAACAGCACCGAATATGGAAGAAATAACGTCTGAAATGGACCATAATCAGACAAAAGAATGACAGAGACAAGTATAAAAAGTACATACCAGATCCTGCCGTGTCATTACCACTTATGAACTTAATCGCACCTTATTATCTTTTCCCATTTTCAATAAAAGTTATAGCCACACTCTTACACACATGATTAGGAAAAATCATTAAGTTCATTACTGTATAACTTAACTTATCTTTCATAAGTATAATCCGGCCCTTTAAGGAGGGCGCATATACTACCCGGCCAAATCTGGGACGCGATCAAGTCACACAAATATCAAAGCGTGTCCGTGGAATCCCCCATCACTGTCGACAACTATAAGTGTAAAATATAACCATGTGACGCGCCCGTGGCATCCCACCTCACTGTCAGCGTACACATACACAACATACATATATCTCCTGCCCGTGGAATCCCACATCACAAAAGCATGATCATAGGGTAACACAACCAAAGCCGGGGACATATATGATAATCAAATTACAACACATTGTGCCTTACTAACAATGAGTAAATGAGTGTCTTTACAATATAAAATAGGAAGCTCATGATCAAAACAGGACCATCCACCCGCAGTATCATTTAACCATCCTATTCCTGGGACTATTTCACCCGCATAGGCCGCGTGGACCCGCGTGAGGTATTCCTCGCATGGGACTATTTCACCCGCATAAGCCCTTACGGACTCGCATGAGGTATTCCTCGCATAGGTCGGACCCGCCGCACGGGACTATTTCACCGCATAAGTCCTTACGGACCCGCACGAGGTATTCCTCGCGATCGTGGGTAGCAATTCCACGGAATCAGAATGCCACAAACCCGGAATGACCAAACGACCGATATACCAATAGCACACAACCGCTATTTCAAAGACACATGGCGCTTCAACTTATCAAGCCAAAGTACTAATCAAGGCATCTCATAGAATAATTCTCATTTATCAAGCCAAAGTACTTATCAAGGCACATTTTCGACTAATTCTCAATTAATCAAGCCAAAGTACTAATCAAGGCATCACATAGAATAATTCTCATTTAACAAGTCAAAGTACTTATCAAGGCACCCTTAGACAAATTCTCAATTTATCAAGCCAAAGTACTAATCAAGGCACAAATAGAATAATTCTCATTTAACAAGCCAAAGTACTTGTCAAGGCACATTTTAGACTAATTCTCAATTAATCAAGCCAAAGTACTAATCAAGGCATCACATAGAATAATTCTCATTTAACAAGCCAAAGTACTTATCAAGGTACATTTTAGACTAATTCTCAATTAATCAAGCCAAAGTACTAATCCATCACATAGAATTATTCTCAATTAAGCAAAGCAAAGTACTACGTCGACATTCTTTTCAAAAGACTCCTTTCCAAATAAAACTTCCCCGATACTAACAACCGTAGTATCAAGTCCTATCCACCTTTCAAGACAAGTCACAATACCTTTTTAGAAATATAATTACCGGCTTTTAAATCAAGTGACTTCTTTACTAAAAACCTTAAGCAATTTGTACCTTTAAAACAATTTGCCCTTCCTTAACACAAGTTATTTCTTTGATTACTTTATTAGGGAAACCATCCTCTTAACCTTCCATAAAGCCGTTATAACCAACTTCCCATAAAGCCGTTATAACCCTTTATGGTTTAGACCAACACGTTCCTTTTATAACCAAGAGACTTCTACTTTTTGAAACCAAGTATTAAATACTTTCAAGTCAATTCTCATAACTTTCAAAAATACAATTAGTCTCTTAACCTTTAGAAAACAAGTGACTCCTTTTATTATAAAACCTTAGGCGATTAATGCCTTAAAAACAAGTGGCCTTTTCACTAAAATCAAATCACTTATCTTTCCATAAAGCAAATATAACTAACTTCCCATAAAGCCGTTATATTCCCTTTATACCTTAGCCAAAAACAATTTCCTATCCAAGGGACTTATACGTTTAAAAGCGAACAAGTATCACATACTTTAAAACTCTTCAAGTCCCTTAACTTTAATAAAACTTAAGACATCGTTTATAATTTCAAATAAGTGATTTAATCTACCAACTCACCCGACTTGGATATTCACAAACTAGTAAATGATATCAAGGTGTCAGACGTCACCGTACTACATACGTGCAACTAGTCATGCTCAAAGATAGGAAAAGTTCTACATAGAGTAGATCACACAACTACCTCTTAACTTCTAAGAGTAACAGGAAACATGAAATGATACCACAGGTATATTCAATACATAGAATCATGCCAAAAGAAGGAAGAGGTTCACATACCTCGCGACGATTGTCGACAAGTAGCAAAATGCTCCAAAGTACTTCAACCTTGAGCTATTCCATTCTTCAAGTAGGATACGCTATACTTAGTACATCAACCTATAATGGTCACCATACGTCCATTAACCTCTTACTTCATACGTAGAATATTCTAGGTGCTAAGTCGCTAAATTCTACGGAAAATCGGACAGCACCTCCTTTGTTATTACTAACTTTGCCACCTTTTTCAAGGCCGAATACAATAACCAAACAGCCCCAATTGGCTCACAACAATATAGAAGGTAGTCCAATACAAATAATTAATCATACAGCCCCAATTGGCTCACCACAATATAGAGGGTAGTTCGATACAAATGAATAACAAACTATAAGTACAAATTCGGCCACTTTGAGTTCAACAATACCAATTCTTATCCAATTTCCATTTCCATCCGAATTGGTAGCATAACATGATATCAAGTCGCATTTGATTATAACAACCATAATCTTTAAGTAAGTAACATGCGACGATTTCTAATAACGATCAAATTGTAATCCAACTTAACATGGCTCACATTACATTTCGGATTTCCAAGGCCACAATCAATCCATAATCCTTACAAACTTCAACACATATACTTCATGCTAGCAACAAGTATAGCTAACAACAATATAAATAATCTTGTAACACTTTCAAAGAACAAGATTATACCTCAACGAATCTTAATCCAAATCTTCAAATCCGAAGTCGCTCCTTAGCAATCTAGAGCCTCTTCAAGACACCTCAATCCGCTCCTTGAAACCCTTAGAACAACACCAACAATTTTCCTTCAAACCTCCAATCCAAAACCTAGAAAGTCACTAGGTTTTCACTTTGCGACTAATACGAAAACTCTCTTTTCCGGGATTTTTCTATTGAGATACACTTACAAAACCCTTATGAACCTTGGTTTAAAGTGTGGGGCTTATTGGGCAAGAAACAAAAACTTTTGCTCTTCAAAGAGCTTGAACCCGAGAGCAAGGTCTCAAGTTCATCAAATTTTCTTCAATATTTTTCTAAGTGTTGGGCTCTCTTTCACTACTAGTAGTATAATAAAGCACATTGGAGGGTTAAGATAAAAACACATGGGTGGTTTAGATGAAGTCTACTTAAAAAAATCAAGACCTTGTGGTCCCTTTGACTTAGTCAAGATTGTCAAGCTACACTTGCAAGACTTGTTCATCCAAGACTTATGGTAAATGACCATTATGGGCATGCCTAATTTCGACCAAGGCATTACTAAGGGGGGGTGACACGTGTCGCCCTCTCATTCGTCAAAATAAAACGTTTTCCGACAATTTCATAATTCCGATAAATTTTTACAAGTCTCTAATTTTAACAATAGCGAGTTCTTACATACGTTCTTAAAACATATCCTGTAAATACGGGGTGTAACATTCTTCCCCCCTTAGAAACATTCGTCCCCGAATGTTCTTTCGGAGTCAATCTTTATAATTAGCGACATAGTCTCCTTATACTATACCCTTCTTACGACATATGCCACCCATGGCCACATAACAATATTTATACTAAGATGTCGACCTTGGCACTCACGAAGCCAACTAGCCCATACTTATAATGACCTCAAAGTCTGTCATAATCCTCTCTACTAGGTCTACTAGGGTCTGACGACTGCATCATCACCGGGAAAACCTCATATTCCCGCTCAGCTACCACCCCACACACACTCACGGGTGTAGTTACCTCGAAAGGTTCTTATGGATTCAGGCTCTATTCCTTTACACTTGGTTGTTATCTTTCTTACTGGTCGTACTCTTTCCGTATTTCCAACTCACACTAGTATACATAACTTCCATACCGATGCTGGCCTCCAATCTTTGGAGTCACTCTATAAAACAAAATAAGGCCATTTCCGGCTTTCATTACCTGGTTCCGGTGGAACGCGTCCACGAACCCGTAAAACAATTAACTAGACTTGGGCCTTGCACCCTCGTGACCCTGTCACGAAGAGGGACTACTACCAACTGATCCCACTCCATTCCAGGCCATGGGGAGACCCGTAACAGGTCCCCACCCCGACCCGCCGTCGCTCTTAACTCTTATTCTTGGTCTATAATAAATCTTTCTACCCGAGAAGACCTTGTACATCTAAGGTCTCAGCGGTCAGCGATATTCTTAGGCTCGCAATTTCCATGCTCCAAGCCTACCTTATCATTCCCCCCTGTAAACGGGTACAAAAACTTCTCATAATACCATAACCAAGTTGTCTCGATCACAACAACCATTGCTTACTCTATACAGACTCCATCCGTACAATTCTCTTAAGCTTACTACGCATCTTAATCTATTAACATAACATTCTGTTAGGTTCCTTAACATGGCTTCTTAAGGGTTCACTACCCTATCAGACAGCTCACCCTTTCCCAATTATCTCAAAATAAAACACAAAACCTTGGCGAAAATCCTTTAACTACTCCATACCTTCGCGGTATCTAGTTAGTCTTTACCAATTCCTGGTACTCTAAAATCATTCTAGGCAACACGCGTCTGACCCTCATACATAACTTCGTATAGATGTGTGTCACAATACCAACTATACTATAATCATTACCAACCTGGATACGCAATCCACATAGTCCTTCAGGTCACTTTGACTTTCGTAGCTGCAATCAACATAACTCGTTAGGGAGGCGACCTAACAACACGGCCTCTATCGCACGATCTCGAGTGAGAAGAATGAAACCAATCCTAAATGTCTTGCAGCCTCACGATTATAGATGTGGTGCACACACATCGATAATCAAGACTCTACTAGACACGATGCGTAGCACGCCGAGGACTAACTGCTCTGATACCACTTTTGTCACGACCCGACCCCGGGCCGCGACTGGTGCCCTACCTGGGCACCCTGTTCAGGTATACATCAGAGAATAGCAGCGGAACATACACAACTTAAACATATGTGTAAACAAAAGACAACACAGGCTGGCCGATAAGGCCGCCTTCCATATTATAAACATAATCAAAAGTACAACTGTACAACTCAGTTCTTACAGCCCAACCACATATGTGAATACAGACCTCTAGGAATAACAACTGTGGCGGGACAGGGCCCCGCCATACCCCTGAATATACATGAATCTACTACCTCAGGGAAAACCGTACCAAGAGCTAAGCCTCCGGAGCAAATGGAGCTTTCTCTCAAAGACTGAACCAAGATCCTAAGAGCAAGGATCACCAACCTGGGTACCTAAAACCTGCGGGCATGAACGCAGCCCAGAAGAAGTCGGTCAACAGCACCGAATATGGAGCAGAAATAACGTCTGATGTGGACCATAAGCGTACAAAAGAATGACAGAGACAAGTATAAAAGTACATACGGATCCTGGTGTCATTACCACATGAACTTAATCGCACCTTATTATCTTTTCCCATTTTCAATAAAAGTTATAGCCACACTCTTACACGTGATTAGGAAAAATCATTAAGTTCATTCTTGTATAACTTAACTTATCTTTCATAAGTATAATCCGCCCTTTAAGGAGGCGCGTATACTACGGCCAAATGCGGACGCGATCAAGTCACACAAATATCCAAGCGTGTCCGTGGAATCCCCCATCACTGTCGACATCTATCAGTGTAAAATATAACCATGTGACGCGCCCGTGGCATCCCACCTCACTGTCGGCGTACACATACATAACATACATATATCTCCTGCCCGTGGAATCCCACATCACAAAAGCATAACCATAGGGTAACACAACCAAAGCGGGGACATATATGATAATCAAATTACAACACATTGTGCCTTACTAACAATGAGTAAGCGATAGTGTCTTTACAATATAAAATAGGAAGCTCATGATCAAAGCAGGACCATCCACCGCGGTATCATTTAACCATCCTATTCTGGGACTATTTCACGCGTAGGCGCGTGGACCCGCGTGAGGTATTCCTCGCATGGGACTATTTCACTCGCGTAAGCCCTACGGACTCGTGAGGTATTCCTCGCACGGTGGACCGCCCGCATGGGACTATTTCACCCGCATAAGTCCTTACGGACCCGCATGAGGTATTCCTCGCATCGTGGGTAGCAATTCCACGGAATCTGTAAATGCCACAAACCCGGGGAATGACCCCGAAACGACTGATATACCAATAGCACACAACCGGCTATTTCCAGCACACATAGGCAGTTCTCAACTTATCAAGCCAAAGTACTAATCAAGGCATCTCATAGAATAATTCTCATTTATCAAGCCAAAGTACTTATCAAGGCACATTTTCGACTAATTCTCAATTAATCAAGCCAAAGTACTAATCAAGGCATCACATAGAATAATTCTCATTTAACAAGCCAAAGTACTTATCAAGGCACCCTTAGACAAATTCTCAATTTATCAAGCCAAAGTACTAATCAAGGCACAAATAGAATAATTCTCATTTAACAAGCCAAAGTACTTGTCAAGGCACATTTTAGACTAATTCTCAATTAATCAAGCCAAAGTACTAATCAAGGCATCACATAGAATAATTCTCATTTAACAAGCCAAAGTACTTATCAAGGCACATTTTAGACTAATTCTCAATTAATCAAGCCAAAGTACTAATCCATCACATAGAATTATTCTCAATTAAACAGGCCAAAGTACTACGTACGTACATTCTTTTCAAAAGACTCATTTCCAAATAAAACTTCCCCGATACTAACAACCGTAGTATCAAGTCCTATCCACCTTTCAAGACAAGTCACAATACCTTTTTAGAAATATAATTACCGGCTTCTAAATCAAGTGACTTCTTTACTAAAAACCTTAAGCAATTTGTACCTTTAAAACAATTTGCCCTTCCTTAACACAAGTTATTTCTTTGATTACTTTATTAGGGAAACCATCCTCTTAACCTTCCATAAAGCCGTTATAACCAACTTCCCATAAAGCCGTTATAACCCTTTATGGTTTAGACCAACACGTTCCTTTTATAACCAAGAGACTTCTACTTTTTGAAACCAAGTATTAAATACTTTCAAGTCAATTCTCATAACTTTCAAAAATACAATTAGTCTCTTAACCTTTAGAAAACAAGTGACTCCTTTTATTATAAAACCTTAGGCAGTTAATGCCTTAAAAACAAGTGGCCTTTTCACTAAAATCAAATCACTTATCTTTCCATAAAGCAAATATAACTAACTTCCCATAAAGCCGTTATATTCCCTTTATACCTTAGCCAAAAACAATTTCCTATCCAAGGGACTTATACGTTTAAAACGGAACAAGTATCACATACTTTAAAACTCTTCAAGTCCCTTAACTTTAATAAAACTTAAGACATCCTTTATACTTTCAAAGAAGTGAGTTAATCTCCCAACTCACCCGACTTGGCTATTCACAAACTAGTAAAGGATATCAAGGTGTTGTACGTCTACCGTACTACATACGTGCAACTAGTCATGCTCAAAGATAGGAAAAGTTCTACATAGAGTAGATCACACAACTACCTCTTAACTTCTAAGAGTAACAGGAAACATGAAATGATACCACAGGTATATTCAATACATAGAATCATGCCAAAAGAAGGAAGAGGTTCACATACCTCGCGACGATTGTCGACAAGTAGCAAAATGCTCCAAAGTACTTCAACCTTGAGCTATTCCATTCTTCAAGTAGGATACGCTATACTTAGTACATCAACCTATAATGGTCACCATACGTCCATTAACCTCTTACTTCATACGTAGAATATTCTAGGTGCTAAGTCGCTAAATTCTACGGAAAATCGGACAGCACCTCCTTTGTTATTACTAACTTTGCCACCTTTTTCAAGGCCGAATACAATAACCAAACAGCCCCAATTGGCTCACAACAATATAGAAGGTAGTCCAATACAAATAATTAATCATACAGCCCCAATTGGCTCACCACAATATAGAGGGTAGTTCGATACAAATGAATAACAAACTATAAGTACAAATTCGGCCACTTTGAGTTCAACAATACCAATTCTTATCCAATTTCCATTTCCATCCGAATTGGTAGCATAACATGATATCAAGTCGCATTTGATTATAACAACCATAATCTTTAAGTAAGTAACATGCGACGATTTCTAATAACGATCAAATTGTAATCCAACTTAACATGGCTCACATTACATTTCGGATTTCCAAGGCCACAATCAATCCATAATCCTTACAAACTTCAACACATATACTTCATGCTAGCAACAAGTATAGCTAACAAAAATATAAATAATCTTGTAACACTTTCAAAGAACAAGATTATACCTCAACGAATCTTAATCCAAATCTTCAAATCCGAAGTCGCTCCTTAGCAATCTAGAGCCTCTTCAAGACACCTCAATTCGCTCCTTGAAACCCTTAGAACAACACCAACAATTTTCCTTCAAACCTCCAATCCAAAACCTAGAAAGTCACTAGGTTTTCACTTTGCGACTAATACGAAAACTCTCTTTTTCCGGGATTTTTCTATTGAGATACACTTACAAAACCCTTATGAACCTTGGTTTAAAGTGTGGGGCTTATTGGGCAAGAAACAAAAATTTTGCTCTTCAAAGAGCTTGAACCCGAGAGCAAGGTCTCAAGTTCATCAAATTTTCTTCAATATTTTTCTAAGTGTTGGGCTCTCTTTCACTACTAGTAGTATAATAAAGCACATTGGAGGGTTAAGATAAAAACACATGGGTGGTTTAGATGAAGTCTACTTAAAAAAATCAAGACCTTGTGGTCCCTTTGACTTAGTCAAGATTGTCAAGCTACACTTGCAAGACTTGTTCAACCAAGACTTATGGTAAATGACCATTATGGGCATGCCTAATTTCGACCAAGGCATTACTAAGGGGGGTGACACGTGTCGCCCTCCCATTCGTCAAAATAAAACGTTTTCCGACAATATCATAATTCCGATAAATTTTTACAAGTCTCTAATTTTAACAATAGCGAGTTCTTATGTACGTTCTTAAAACATATCCTGTAAATACGGGGTGTAACAATACCTCTTCGGTTCAATTCACTTGTTATGTCCAATATGTCGCACGTAGGATGTGAACCTATAATGACCATAATGCGACTATCAACTTCTAGCTTTCTAACATAGAATATTCTAAGTGTAAAGTCACTTATTCTACAGAAAATTGGGCAGCACTTCCTTTGTTTCTACGTACTTTTCCACCTTTTTCAAGGCCCGAAATCAATAACCAATATGCCACATTTAAGGCTCAACACATCAACTAATCAAAGGGGATTACACGCCTTACAGGACGTGTAAAATTCTGCCCCACAATTTATATAAAACAGTCCAATATTAAATGTCATTCTCGGCTACAATGTACAACCACATATAATCCTTTCTAATTCCTTTTCAATCCATATTGTCGTTCTAACATGTTATATAGTCGCAACCAATTTTAACAACTATAATCCCTTCTTTATATAACATGTGACGACTAAAACTAACAACTAAATTGAATTACTATCTAATGGCCAATATGAAACTTTCGGATTTGCTTCCAAATATTCCATAACACTTATCAACTTCATTATATATATCTCATGCTTATTTATGTATATAACTACAACAACATGTAATCTTTAATCACTAAGTCGACAAGATTGTTACCTTGATAAGCCTCAAATATAACTTCAAGATTCAAAGTCTCTTCTTAGCAACTTAGCTCCTTTCCTTCACGCTCCAATCCGCTATTTGAAGCCCTTAGAAGTTCATAAACAACTTCCCTTTAATTTCCAACCAAAACTTAAGAAAACAACTTAGGTTTTCATCTTGCGACTAACGTAAAAACGTAGCTTTTCCGGGATCTTTGTATTGAGATATCCTTACAATACCTCTAGAAACCTTGGGTTTAAGTATTGCGAATTATGAACAACAAACGAATTTTTTTTGTGTGGGATAAGTGCTTAGCCGAGAGCTCTCAATTATGCAAGAACAATTGTGAAATTTTTCTAAGTGTTGAGACTTGTCTTGCTACTAGGGTGTATATATAATAAAATTAAGGGTCAAGATTAAAACACTTGTGTGGATTAGATTTGGAGACTAAGGATGTAGTGTCAACTGTCAAGTTGGCAAATTGACTTGGTCAATAATGTCAAGCCTTGGCTTTCAATACTTGACTAATTGACCTTATCAATTTCGTCCAAGCCCAAGTGTGTGGGGGTGACACGTGTCACCCTCCCATTCATCCATAATGCTTCGTTTCCCGACATTTCCATAATTTCGATAAATTCTATGGGTCTCATGTCACGACCCGTTCCGGGGCCCGTGACTGGTGCCTTACCCGGGCACCCAAGTAGTCATATATCAGAGAAATCAGCGGAATATAAAAACAAGACATGAAACAGTTGTAAAATGAGACACAGTTTATCTGAAGAAAAGCTTGCCTTTCGGCATATATATATAAATAACCCAAGTTTTGCAGTTACATCCCAACTGTACACTAGGACTACAGACCTCTAAGGAAGTAAATAACTATGGCGGGACAGGGCCCCGCCATACCCTGAATGTACAAAACTATCTACAATACAGGGAGATCATACCCAAAAGTAGAGCCTCCGGAGAAGATGGAGCTCCTGACACCAATGCAAAGAGATCCTAAGGATGTGGATCTAGCACCTGCTTGCCCTTACCTGCGGCATGAACGCGGCCCCGAAGGAGTCGATCTAACGTACTAAGTATGTGAAATCGTAAAAGTACTTAAATGAAATCATATCATTTTTAAAACCGGTTTACAAATATGTATTAAACAATCAAGGTAGCGCATAGTGCCATATCATAAACAAGAGCAACAATAGGTAAGCATGTAGAGGTCTTTTCTAGGCTGCGAATGATCGACGAGGCGATCGCGCGTAGTATCACTATGCAAGCCTAATCTGGACTCCGTAGTCCTCATAGGCCACTCACATAGGCCGCGTAGGGTATAACCCGCATCGAGGTAGCTACTCCTCGGCGTAAATCTGCCCGACTCGTAGTCGCGTGCCACATGTAGACCGCGTGAGGTATAACCCCGCACACTAACACTGGAACTCTCGTAGCTCGCATAGGTCCCTGGACCGCGTGAGTATCCTCGCATCATAGTCGCCTTGCATCGAGGTATACCCGCGTCGGAGGCGGCTTAACCCCGGTATTATGTCAAGAGGTGGCGATATAATACTAACATAACGACTTATCGTTAAACAACATAAGCACAACAAGAATACCCTCTTATACAAACGTTACAAGACACTAACACACATAGCATCATATCATGTCTACTTATCAAACCATCTTATTATTCTTTCCATAAATCAATATAAGTATGTTATAAACACATAAATAAACTGTTCCTTTTATCTTTCTTAAGTGGTTATACCTAACTTCCCATAAAGCTAGTATAACTCTTAAGCTTGATGTTTAAAAACCAATTAGTTCTCTTCTGTAAGAAAATGATTCAATATTCTTTTGAAATGCTTTAAGATCCTTATTATTGGGCTTAAGTCGCAAGACATTGTCGTAAGTATTATTAGGGCTTAAGTCAAAAGACATTGCGTAAGTATTATTCGATTAACACGTACGCGTCTACCGTACTATATATATATTTTAAAATATCATGCTTTAGGAAGAATCACATACCTTCCGTGAAATCCCTTTGCCAAGTCGAGTATGTCGCTGAGAATCGACTATAATGATCAAATCGTCTATCAACGTCTAGGCATGCATGTGATTCTAAGCGAGAGGTTCTCTATTCTATGGAAATTTGGGCGACTTCCCTACAGGTAAGTTATACGATCACTTGTAAAACAGCCCTATGTGAGTACAGGTCAATTATTCTTCTTTTATACCCTTCTAAGGTGATAACAGTTCAATTCTATTCTGTAATATCCTTCTAAGTATTTATACTTATTCCTATACTTCTACAGTATGTATTCTCTAATTAAAAAAGAAGGATAAGTTTATTTACCTCGATAAGCCCAAAAATTATCCAAGTTAAGCGTCGCTCACGAGCAAGGTTTAGCTCCTAATTTATGCGCTCAGATAGCTCGAGAACCATAGAAGTTCTTCTGACTTCAACTAAGTACTAAGGGATTTGGGCTAGGGTATTTTGGGCATTATAACAATACTAGAAGGCAAGTTTTCTACCATGGGTGAGGGGTAGGTTTGGGCTAGGCTTGGGGGGGTTGCCTCGGCCAAGGGCCACTTAGGCTAGAGGGGGAGAGGGTGTTTGGACGAAAACTTAACAAGAGATGGGAGGAATTTCAAGACTTGGAAAGCTTGTTTGTGGATGAAGAACTCTTCATCTTAAGGGGTATTTATAGGTCAAGAAGTGGCCAACCAATGGCCAATTAAGCCAAGTGCAAGGCAAGTGTAAGGCGAGATTTGGGCAAGTGTACTAGCCAACTTGCACACAAAATATCCTACCAACTACTTGACAAAGAAGGCCATCCATTCGGCCCTATTGCGTCCATACATCCATCATGAGAGGGTGACAAGTGTCGCCCTCGTTGTCCAAAGTGTTACGTCTCTCGGAAAAATCCACAAAATTAGAAATGACATAGCGAATTTATCCTACGAGTCTTGTAAAGCGTTTCGTCGGAAAGCGATTCTTTTAGTGAGTTGTGCCCAGTATTTTCGTCCAAAGCTTAACTTTTAAGGCTAAACTTTTGTACATATTCCCTCGTACATACTGAAATACGGGTATAACATTCTCCCTCGCTTAGAAACATTCGTCGAATGTTCCTTCCCAAGCAGATAACGATAAGGTTCTTCATAACTTAAGCAGTTTGCAAATGCCACACACGGCCACAAAACAACACTTAGGCATAAGCGATAATGAAAATTTACAAGTAGGAAAGTGAATTACGGAGGTGTGGGGAATAGGTGAGGATATACGCCTCATGTCCTCGCCGGCTTCCCACGTCATCTCCTCCCGAGCTCGTTCGCGCAAGACTTTGTGAAGCCACGTCCGTCGCAGACGCCTAACTTTGACGATCGATTATCGCTATGGGAATCTCTCATACGATAACCCCCGGTCACTGGACATCGTCAATCGGGTGTACCATAGATGGATCCGATACATCTCGCCGGCGTAGAAGCGTGAAACACGGATGCATCGCCTCCAGATCGGACGGCAGATCCAACTCGTAAGCAACCTTGCCTACCCTGCGGACGATCTGATAGGGCCCAATGTACCTTGGGCTGAGTTTCCCTTTCTTCCCGAATCTCATCACACCGCCATGTGACACGCCGAGAAAACCCAATCATCAATGCGAACTCGGATGCGGCGATGATGATCTGCATCGACACATGCGACTCTGATTGTCGATAGCCGCTCTCGGATAAGCTTCACCTTATCCACTGTCTGCTGCACCAAGTCTGGTCCCACTAACTGTACCTCGCCCACATCGAACCAGCCTATAGGCGTCTGCACTTCCTCATACAAGGCCTCATAAGGCGTCATCCGAATCTTGGGTGGTAGCTATTATTATACGCGAACTCAACTAGAGGCAAATGATCCTCGGCTACCACGAAGTCAATAACACGGGCTCGCGGCATATCCTCGCAGTGCGGATAGTGCGCTCTGCTGTCCGTGCATGCGTGGATGGAATGCGATGCTCGAGCTCACTGCGTCCCTAAACCATACGGAAGGACCTCCGAAGTTAGCGTGGCGGGCTCCTGCATGCGATATGATCGAAATAGGGACTCCATACTGATCGGCGATCTCGGATGTAAAGTCGGCATAATCCTCGGTAGAAAAAGTCGTCCTAACGGGAAGAAAGTGGGCTGATTTAAATCGACTGTCGGCGATAACCCATATAGAATCATGTCTCTTACGAGTGCGAGGTAATCCCGTGATAAAGTCCATGTTGATCACCTCCCACTTCGGTCGGGATCTCTGTAAATGCGTAACAAACCACCGGGCCTTTGGTGCTCTACCTTCACTGCGACAACACGGGCGAAGCTACGAACTCTGCAACGTCCTCTTCAAGCCATCCCACCAATACATAGATCTAAGGTCGTGGTACATCTTGGTGACCACGGATGGATAGTAACGCTTGTGTGCTTCCCAAGAACTCGTCGAAGTCACGAAACATCCGGAACACACACGCCCTCAAACCTTAGCACCCATGGTGCTACCTCAAAGGACCGCTTCCTCACGAAGAGCCGTATCACGATAACGTGTCAAAGCGGATCCTCGAGCTGTTGCCTCTTGCCTCGCCGGCGATGGAAGACTCGGCAACCTCGCGACGCGAACCCCATCGCTATCGAATCAATCAAGCGGACACCAGGCTCGCTAAGCGATGCAAATCACGAACCATGTCCTCCTCTCTGTTTGCACATCCGATAGGCTCCCCATGAACCTACGACTAAGGCATACGCCACAACATTGGCCTTCGGGTGGTATAGGATATCAACATCGTAATCCTTAAGCAACTCTAACCACCGTCTCGCGTAAGTTCGGCTCCCTTTGGTGAAGATATCTTGGAGGCTCTTGTGGTGCGTATAAATATCCACATGAACCCCATACAAATAGTGCCTCCGGATCTTCAAGGCGTGAATCACCGCGACTCCAAATCGTGGGTGGGGTAGTTCCTCGTGTTTCTTGTTTGTCGGGATGCATACGCTATAACCTTGCCTGCTGCATCAACACACATCCCAACCCGATGCCCGACGCATCACAATACGACATAACCGTCTGGACCTGCGGAAGAGTAAACGGGCGATCGTCGATCTCGCCTTCAATGGAAACCACGCTCACAAGCATCGATCCATCGAAACTTAGCGCCTACGAGTCGGCCTAGTCAATGGTGCGAAGATAGAAGCAAACTTCTCCACGAACCGCCGATAATAACTGCGAGGCCCGAGCTGCGAACCTCGCCGGAGTAGTAGGTGCAGGCCAAGTCTGATCGCCTCGATCTTGGTCGTATCCACTCGAATGCCATCGGCCCAGACAATATGCCCAAGAAAAGCCACCAAAGTTAACCAAAACTCACATTTGGAAAACTTGGCGTACAGCTGGAGTCTGGAGAAGCGTCGGCCAAGATCGCCAAATGCTCGCGTGCTCGCTCTGGCGAGAATAAACCAAGATATCATCAATGAACACTATCACAAGCGTGTCCAAAATGGTTTGAACACTCGGTTCATCAAATCCATGAATACTGGCCGGGCGTTGGTCAAACCGAGCGACATAACCCTAAACTTCGTAGTGCGTCACGGTCGGAATGCGATCTAGGGATGTCAGGCTCTCGACTCGCACTTTGATGATAGCGGCCGTAGATCAATCTTGGAGAAACATCTCGCACCCTGCCTGGTCGAACAAATCATCAATCACAGGAAGGGGTATCATTCTTAATGGTCACCTTGTTCGTTTGCACATGTCAACACACGTGCGCGGCGTCCGTCCCTTCTTCACGAACAATCTGGCGCTCCCGGGGAGAAACACTAGGTCGATGAAGCCGCTTCTCCGGCAAATCTCTCGGTGGTCCTTCACTCTATCAACTCGGCTCGGCGGTGCCGTTACGTATGGTGGAATGGAAATAGGCCGAGTGTCGCGGCAAGTCGATACAAAACTCAATCTCCTCTCGCGAGGGATACGGAGGTCGTGCGGAAACACGTGCGGGAACTCTCGACTCTGGGCCGGTGAAAATCTGGTGCTGCGACCTCGATATCAAACACCGAATGAGATGGTAGATGTACCCGCGCACCATCTTCCTAGCCTTGAGGTAGAAAATAAACCTACCACCGGCGATACCGTGCTCCTCCGCTCAACAATGGCTCGCCGAAGCGGAACCGTACTACTCTCTCTCCTGCGGTCTACATTGGCGTAGCGAAGCTAGCCAATCCATACCAATGATCACGTCGAAATCGGTCATATCCAACTCTATCAGTCGGCTAGGAGTCGACGATGTAAATGGTCCTTTGGACAAGCCTATATACCCGCCGAGCTACTCAGATCACCACTGGCGTAGCTACCTCGAAAGGGTCTATGGACTCGAGCTCTATCCCTATCCTACTAGCGATAAGGGAGATATATGGGGCGAGTAGAACCGGATCTATCAAGGCATACATCAAATCCAGAACCGATAAGGTACTGTGGCGACATCGGTGAGGCCTCACGATCTGCCCGGTGGACAAGGCATAAATGCGATTACGAGGACCGCTAGAAGCTGGACGAGCCACGACCTCTGCCGCGACCTGCTGGTCCATGAGTACCACGCCTCGGGCGATGGCGAAGGAGATGATGAGCCGGCAGACCACGCATGGTGAGCCTACCACCGCGCGCCTCGGTCGGACAGCCCTCGCATGATATGACCCGTATCGCAGCGTAACAAACTCTCGGAGAGTACCACAATTCCGAAATGGGATCTACGCACGGCCAGCGAGGGGTGGTCGGCCGACGCCACCTCTACCACTGAAAGTCGAAGTCACGGGGCCTGTCACGCCACGAATACTCTGGTGTCTTTGAGGCCGGTGTAGGAGTGCTCTGGTGGCTGTGGTGCGAATCTAGGCCATTTGAGGCCGTCCACCACGATAACTACCAAAGGACCTGCCGTCACGGTCTCTTCTCTTCTTTGTCGGTCAACGTCGGTCTCTACGCTCTTCGCATCCAGTGCATGAGCTGCGTGCGGGTAATGTCCATACGGTGAAGAGAAACACCCGCCTGAGACTCGGCCATCTAATCATCTAGCGGTGGCGTGGCGGTGCACCTATCCTCCATGCTCTGCTAACGCTTTGGGACATATCGAGCGATGAATCAAACTCGACATTGTACTCCACTAGCGTGCGTCCTCATTGCCTCGATAACAAAAATCTATCGGCCGTGCCCTCGCCATACGTGGAGGCAAGTGAGTGAGAAAGCCTCGAGAACTCATCAGTAGTTGGGGACGCGTGCTATCCGGGATAACTCGTGAATCAAACCAATCATTGCGGTATCACGCGGCCGTCTGAACCGAAGATCACAGACTCGGTCTCGGCCACGATCACCGCTTATAATCCTCATGGCCCGGCGGATGAACTCCTGCGGATCATCCTGCGGCCTCGACCGTAGAACTACGGCGGGCTCTGACTCGAAATCCGTAGCCTCAGTATGCGCCTCGGGTGAACCACGGGTGCTCTTGGTGGGCTAGGCTGCGCATCGGCTGTCCTCGTATGCAGCCCGCGATCACGGCGATGGCGGGCCCGTCTCTCAGTAACCCGTCTCATCTGCTCCGGTGTGGGGTGGAGGTGTAGGTCTTGTGGTCTCATCGACCCGCTGCTGACCTAAACCCTCGCAGGGTGGCGGCGTCGTAGAACTTCGCCGTCTCGGGTATAGGCGGGCACGAGCCTCGTGACTCTAGGTGTCCCACTAGCGGTGCCTCGTTTGCCTTGCCGCTCTGGGCGGGTTGCCTTACGTGGAGGCATAAGCGTATTCTGAGAAAGGAATACGTTAGAGGTCGATTTTAACACGACTACAAGCACGATCTCGAGTGAGAAGAATGGAAACCAATCCTAAATATCCTATAGCCTCACGATTATTGGTGTGGTGCTGACACGCAGATAATCAAGACTCTACTAGATACGATGCGTAGACACTTTCAGAGATTAAGCGCTCACGATACCACTTTTGTCACGACCCATTCAGGGGCGTGGTCGTGCCTACCTGCACCCAGTAGTCATATATCGAGAAATCGTGAATATAAAAACAAGACATGAAACGATTGTAAAATGAGACCAGTTTATCGAAGAAAAGCTTGCCTTTCGGCATATATATATAAATAACCCAGTTTTGCGATTCATCCCAGTGTACTGCAGGACTCTGAGACCTCTGAGAAGTAAACAACTATGGCGGGACGGGGCCGCCATACCTGAATGTACAAAACTATCTACAATCTGGGAGATCATACCCAAGTAGAGCCTCGGAGAAGATGGAGCTCACGACACCAATGCAAAGAGATCCTAAGGATGTGGATCTAGCACTGCTTGCCACTGCGGCATGACGCGGCCACGAAGGAGGTCGATCTGCAGTACTAAGTATGTGAAGCGTAAAGTACTTAAATGAAATCATATCATTTTAAAACCGGTTTACAAATATGTATTAAACAATCAGGTATGCGCATAGTGCCATATCATAAACAAGAGCAACATGATAGGTAAAGCGATGTGTCTTTTCTAGTGTGAATGATCGGCGCAGGCCGATCGCGTAGTATCACTATGCAAGCCTAATCACGGACTCCGTAGTCGCGTAGGCCACTCACATAGGCCCGCGTAGGTATAACCCCGCGTCGAGGGTAGCTCCTCGGCATCGTCTGGACTCGTAGTCGCGTAGCCACATAGACGCGTGAGGTATAACCCCGCACACTAACACGGAACTCTCGTAGCTCGCGTAGGTCCCTGGACCGCGTAGGTATCCTCGCATCATAGTCACCTGATGCACGAGGTATACCCCGTCGGAGGCGACTTAACCCCGTATTATGTCGAGAGTGGCGATATAATACTAACATAACAGTTTATCGTTAAACAACATAAGCACAACAAGAATACCCTCTTATACAAACGTTACAAGACACTAACACACATAGCATCATATCATGTCTACTTATCAAACCATCTTATTATTCTTTCCATAAATCAATATAAGTCTGTTATAAACACATAAATAAATTGTTCCTTTTATCTTTCTTAAGTGGTTATACCTAACTTCCCATAAAGCTAGTATAACTCTTAAGCTTGATGTTTAAAAACCAATTAGTTCTCTTCTGTAAGAAAATGATTCAATATTCTTTTGAAATGCTTTAAGATCCTTATTATTCAGGCTTAAGTCGCAAGACATTGCCTTAAGTATTATTCAGGCTTAAGTCAAAAGACATTGTCGTAAGTATTATTCAGTTAACACGTGTACGTCTACCGTACTATATATATATTTTAAAATATCATGCTTTAGGAAGAATCACATACCTTCTCGGCGAAATCGTCGCGAGTCGAGTATGTCGTATGAGAGAATCGACCTATAATCAAATACGTCTATCAACGTCTCAGTATGCATCAGATTCTAAGCGAGAGGGTTCTCTATTACATGGAAATTTGGGCGACTTCTACTGCGGTAAGTTATACGATCTCTGTAAAAAATACTATGTAGTCTGATTCAATTATTCTTCTTTATACCCTTCTAAGGTGATATGTTCAATTCTATTCGTAATATTCTTCTAAGTATTTATACTTATTCCTATACTTCTACGGTATGTATTCTCTAATTACAAAAGAAGGATAAGTTTATTTACCTCGATAAGCCCAAAAATTATCCAAGTTAAGCGTCGCTCCCGAGCAAGCTTTAGCTCTAATTTGTATGCGCTCAGATAGCTCGAGAACCTAGAAGTTCTTCCCAACTTCAACTAAGTAATAAGGTATATGGGATAGGGTATTTTGGGCATTATAACAATAATAGAAGGCAACTTTTCTACCAGGAGGGGTAGGTTTGGCTAGGCTAGGGGTTGCCTCGGCGAGGGCCACTTAGGCTAGAGAGGAGAGGGTGTTTGGAATGAAACTTAACAAGAGAGGGGAGAATTTCAAGACTTGGAAAGCTTGTTTGTGGATGAAGAACTCTTCATCTTAAGGGGGTATTTATAGGTCAAGTGGCCAACCAATGGCCAAGATTAAGCCAAGTGCTAGGCAAGTGTAAGGCAAAGATTTGGGCAAGTGTACTGTGACTTGCACACAAAATATCCTACCAACTACTTGACAAAGAAGGCCATCCATTCGGCCCTATTGCCGTCCATACATCCATCAATGAGAGGGTGACAAGTGTCGCCCTCTCGTTGGTCCAAAGTGTTACGTCTCTCGGAAAAATCCGCAAAAATTAGAAATGACATAGCCGGAATTTATCCTACGCGAGTCTTGTAAAACGTTTCGTCGGAAAACGATTCTTTTAGTGAGTTGTGCCCAAGTATTTTCGTCCAAAGCTTAACTTTTAAGGCTAAACTTTTTAACGTATTCCCTTCTCACGTACATACTCTGGAAATACGGGGTATAACATCTCAAATCTTAAAATCCTGCTTTCTTACGTACGTTCTTATATACATGTCCTGAAATTACTGAGTGTAACATACCACTGCTGAGAACTCCTCAATCATATCATCTAAAAGTGTGTCCTCGACGATGTTAGCCTTATCCTTGCCTTTTGCCTTCTCTTTATTCTCGTTTTTGAGCTTGCGGCAGTCCTTGGTCATGTGAACAACTTTACCACAGTGATGGAAATTTCCCTTAAACTTTTCAGTTTTTTGGGCATTACCAACCTTCTGGAACTTTTTCTTTTTGCTTGGGTTCCCTTTGACTTCCGCCAGGTTCGTCTTAGCCTCAGCGGGTTATTTCCCCTTTGGCATGGCCTTCTTATTGTCCTTCTGGATTTGGAGTTTGACAATAAGTTCATCTAAGGTCATCTCCTTCGTTTTGAGTTTCAAGTAATTCTTAAACTCGGTCCACGAGGGAGGAAATTTCTCAATCAACGACCCAACCAAGAATTGCTCGTTGGGCTTCAATCATTCCAAGTCCAGGTGATGTAGAGTCATTTGAAATTTCTGGTCTTGGGATGACACACTTTTGTTGTCCGCCATTTCAAATTTCAAAAAATTCCCAATGACGAACTTCTTGGCACCCGCATCTTAGGTGTTGTATTTCTTTTGCAGTTTGTCTCATAATTGTTTGGCAGTTTCAACGGTACAGTATATCGTGTAGAGAGGATCGAACAAAATGTTCAAAATATAGTTCCTACATATGAAATCACTATGATTCCATGCATCACGAACCATCTTCATGTCGTTAATGACATGGATACATTGGCCCCCTCCCGCTGTTTCATTTGGATGAGGGTTCGTGTCTTCTCCAACTTGTGGAGGGTCTTCGGTTAGGAAATGTGACATTCCTATAACTGTCAGGAAGAACATCATCTTTTGCTGCCATCTTTTGAAGTGTGCACCCATGAACTTCTCGGGACATTCATGGTGAAAACCAGCGGGAGTTGGAGCAGTAGCGTTCCCTTGAGCAGTGTTGCGTTATTTCTAGATGCTTACACAAGTGTACGTATCGTTCAAGTAATAAAGATCTGTAAGACCGAGTTTATCGTCCACAGAGACTGGTTTATTAAGTACCGATTATCTATCTTATGGTATTTATTTGGCAATCGTTCTTTTGTTTAAGAATTATAACTAAGAATTATGACGAAGTGCAGGAAATAAACTAAAGATTATAATACTTTGGGTTTATAACAGTTAGGAAGGAAATAGGGTTTCAATCTCCTCAACTATCCACTCCTTCATGTGTTAATGCAATGCTAATGATTCTTCTTCTTATTAAGATAACAGGTTAACTAATCTGTCATTATATTCCGGTTAGGACATACAAGACCTCAACCTAGTGCAGAAACCTTCTACATTTCTATGATAAGTTTTATCACACATGAGGATTAAGTGCAAAAGTATCAGGGTACTTTCGTCCACAACTTTAACCTATGTCTAGACAATTACAGCATATTCAAATCTCACCCTTCAGACTTTTGATTTGAAATCATATAAGTGATGACAATTAATAGCTAGTTAATTATCAAGCAATCATAACAATATTGAATAGATCTTAATATGATGAAGAAGAAATCAATAATCAATGCATTAACTATATGAAAGCGTTCCAAGAATATTTGATGGAAACCCTACTAAAGTAATTAGCTCCTAAATATTGTCATGTCAAGAACTAAACTATAATCCAACATAAACTGAAATAAAGTAAAGGAAAGAAAATAACTTGAACAATGAGATGTCTCCAATTGTGTCTTGCCTCTTTTTCTCCTCTCCCAAGTTCAATCCCCAAATAATGACAGGGTTTAGGGTATTTATCTCTGAGAAAAACCTTGCTTCGGACCCCTTTACCCTCGTCCAATTTTGACCCAACTTTTCTGAAAATACGCGTCGGAACCGCGGTTCCGTTGGCAGGCACCGCGTTGCTAATTATTTTGAAACCACTGTAGCTCACTGGACATATGGCACCGCGGTGCCTCTAGCCAGGACCGCGGTTCCTTCGACGGTGTTTCAGTTTCAGACTTTCGGCAATTTTTACGCCTCGGTGCTAATTTTCCTGACCGCGGTTCCATGGAACTGCGGTGCAACTTGGCCAAGCACTGCGGTGCCTCTCTGATTCCTGTCCGGTTCCGTCTGGTTTGTTCTATTCTTCATGGCACTTTTTAGGCTTCATTCCTTGGGCTGTGCTTGTGCAATTTGCATCTCAATTAAGCTCATTCGTCCTCAAAAGTAGTATTCTCTCCTTTATAATCGTTGTGACACAAAAGAAAGAAAAGCACGCCTAACACTGTACTAAAGGAAAAATAAAAGAGTAAAATACTAACTAAAAATGACTCAAAAGAGTGTATAAAATACACTTAATAAACACCCTCAAACTTACACTTTACTCGTCCTCGAGTAAAGCACAAAACAAAAACAAAAACAAAAATAAAAACAAAGACTATATGAAATGGATCATGTAGTTATAACAATGCTTCTTCAAGATCATGGATGAAAGTTGAGATAATATGTTAGAACATACATAGCATGAATAATTAGCAATCTAAAATTTCAAGTTAGATATTTCGCAAATTCAATTGGATCATGATCAAAGGAAATACAAACTCCTAACCTATGCATATCAATTTCATCCCATCTTTCCCAAACGCTATAGATCTGTTTACTTGCTATTCTCCACTAATCATAGACATGCATATTAAAGATCATCAGGACTTTCACTGGTTGTAATGTAGGCTTAGGCAGGGGTAGGTAAAAGTAAGCATTTAGGCTTAATTACGCATCATAAGCATTTTCATTCAACTCATTTTCCTTCTTTTTGACTTTCTTTTCAATTTCATACCTATTTTCTCCCCTCTTTTTTTTTGGGAGAATGAGATACATTATAAATAACAAGCAACCTGTACTTTACCTGCGGCATGAACGCAGCCCCCCGAAGGAGTCGATCTGACATGTACCAAATATGTGGCCCGAAATCTTGTAATGAAATCATAAGTCTAAAATAAAGCGGAGACATGTATGATTACTCGATTAACGATAATGTGCCTTACTAACAATGAGAGTAAATAGGAGTATACTTACAATATAAAGTAGGAGGCTCACGATCAGCGGGACCACCCGCGCGATGTCATTAAGCAATCCTATTCACGGGACTATTTCACGCGTAGATCGCGTGGACCCGTGAGGTATTCCTCGCATAGGCAGACCGCCGCGTGGGACTATTTCACGCGCATAAGCCCATAAGGACTCTCATGAGGTATTCCTCGCATCATGGGTAGCAAATCCACGGAAACAGGTGGTATAACGTCTTGGGGGTTTACCCCTCATTTATACTCTTACCCTGAAGCAGGTGGTATAACGTCTTGGGGGTTTACCCCTCATTTATACTCTTACCCTAGCTCAACCGGCCATCATACATAACATAAGCCCTACCGGCTTATCATACAATAAATAAGCAAGTTAAGAAATCCCCCTAACTTCTTATTAGCCTTATTCATATACATTCTCATTTTAGTTTACTTAAGGCACTAACATGTCATTATAAAATCCGGGAATTTAACCCAAAGTACTACGTATTTCTATTCTTTTAAAAATGACTCTTTTTCATATATTACTTCCAAGATACTAATAACCATAGTATCAAGTCATAACTACTTTTCAAGACAAGTCACGATACCTTTTAGAAATACAATTAGGCTTCTAAATCAAGTGACTTCTTTCCTTTAAAACCTTAGGCAATTGATGCCTTAAATCAAATTGCCTTTCAATCAAACAAGCCATTTATCTTTCCATAAAGCCAATATAACCAACTCCCCATAAAGTCGTTATATTCACTTTATGCATTAGTCAAGTACAATTTCCTATCCAAGGGACTTATACGTTTAAAACGAAACAAGTATCGCATACTTTAAAACTCTTCAAGTCCCTTAACATACTTAAATTACTTAGAGTAAACCACTCTTTAAACTTTCCATAAAAACAAGTATCAAAATACTTTCAACATACTTAAAGTCTCTTAACTTTGAAAACCAAGATATCCTTAACATTTAAACAAGTGAGTTAATTCCTAACTCGATCGGCTGGACATTATAAAATAAGCCAAGGATGTCAAATGGACTAGATTGTCAAAATCTTGTCGTCTCTTAGTACTATATCGTGAAACTAGTCATGCTCAAAAGATAGGAAAAGTTCCACATACCTCTTGGTTTAATCCACTTGCTAAGTCCATTTCGTATGCGTAGTATGTCAACCTATAATGACCATAGTACATCTATTAACTTCTAGTTTCAAGCGTAGAATATTCCAAGTGCAAGTCACTAAATTCTACGGAAAATCGGACAAAGACTTCCTTTGTTTTTACTAACTTTGCCACCTTTTTCAAGGTCGAAATACAATAACCAAACAGCCCCAATTGGCTCACAATATAGAAGGTAATCCAATGCAAATGAATAACCAAACAGCCCCAATTGGCTCACAATAATATAGAAGGTAATCGATGCCAATTAATAACCAAAGCATTGATTGGCTCACAATAATATAACAATACCAATTCTTATTCAATTTCCATTTCAATCCAAATTGGTAGCATAATAAGATATCAAGCCGCAATTGATTCTAGCTACTACATTCTCCAAGTAGGTAACATGCGACAATTCAATTTATTGATCAAATTGGATTTCAATTTCAAATGGCTACATAAGTCATTTTCGGATTTTTAGCTTCCAATTCCATAACATTTAGCAAACTTCATAATACATATCACATGACCACTTATAACTTATCAAAACATGAAATCTTCAATTACTAAAGTAAAACGAAGATTATACCTCAAATAGCCCAATTATGATCCAAGAGTACAAGTCGATCTCTAGCACCTTTAGCTCCTCCTTTCGACGTTCCAATCCACTCCAAGCAACCTTTAGAAGCTTAAGAATAACTCATCTTCAAGTTCCAACTTCAAAGTTGAATAACCCTTTAGGTTTTCGCCTTGCGACTAATACGAAAACACCATTTTTCCGGGATCTTTCTATAGAGAAACACTTATAATACCCTTAGGTACCTTGGTTTAAAGTGGGGGATTTATTGGACAAGAATTGAAATTTTTCTCCTTGGAACCCTAGCCTTGGCCGAGAGCTTCCCCAAGGTTTCATCAAGTTTTTCTTGAAAATTTTGCTAAGTGTTAAGCCTTGTCTTGCACTAGTAGCTTATATAAAAAATATGGAGGGTCAAGATTAGAACAAATGGGTGGTTTGGATGCATCTTAATTAAATATCAAGCTAAGTGGGGTCATTGACTTGGTCAATGTTGTCAAGCTCTAAGCCTTGCAAGACTTCATCATAAAAAATTATGGTCAAAAGACCATTCTACCCTAGCACATTTCGTCCATGACCATAAAAGGGGGGTGACACGTGTCGCCCTCCCGTTAAATCATAATATTTCGTTTTCCGACAATTTCATAATTCCGATAAATTTTTACTCGTCTCAAACCTTAACATTTGAGTTCTTACGTACTTTCTTAGAAACATATCCTGAAATATTTCCGGGGTGTAACAGTGGCGACTCCGTGAACCCTAGCACCCTTTAACATTTAGCTCTTTTATTTATTTCCTAACACTCTTTCTAAGCAGGGTTCGCTAGAATAAAGTCGCGGTCGAAAAACGGGCGCGACAGGGGGGAGACAAAGTTTTATGATCATAACCACGAATTAAACTTGAACTACCATTACCAACAATTATACCACGATTACAGCTCAAATTGGAATAAGACGAGAGAGTACTTTGGTCGGATGTCATATGGTAGTGGCGTCGGTGTCCATGTACCAATTTGGGTCCAGAGGTGTTAATCCCAACGTGTGCATCGCGACTTTAATATCTGTCGGAGAAGGGATAAAAGTGGGGCCCTCACCACAAAGGTCTGTTGTGGCTGAGGCCCAATCAGGACTGTGGCTGGCCAAGGCCCAACTGGGTGAGCTTGCGGTTGCTGAAAATGGGTTGTACCTCGAGATGGATTCTAAAAATTGGGCCTGGGCTGGGTAGTGTCCCAATTATCGTGTCCAGTGGTTGATTGTGATGTGTGAATCGTGGGCCACTGGCGATTAGCTGAGCGATGAGCGAGGCGATTCTTTGGTGGTCGGTGGCGGGACCTACCAGTGGCTCGTCCTCAGCCACCGCCACTATTACCACCACGACCACCACCTTTATTTTTATTCTTGCAATTTTGACCTTTTTTGCCGCCACCATTGTTACGATGTTGGCCTGAATTGTCATAAAATGTCGGAGAACTATTGGACGTGGCCATCATGACGAAGTTTGCGCCAGTAGCCGCCTTTTTAGCCAAACCCGCCTCCTCTAGTGTGAGCATAGACCTGACTTGATAAAGTTGCGGTAAAGGGTTTACTTTGACGAAGTATCGAATCAATGCCGTTAAAGGCCTCAAACAGGCCTGTAACCATCTATAAAATGAGAAGATCATTGCTAACAGGGGCCCTAACATTGCGAAGTTGGTCCGCTAACTCATTGAGTCGTTACAATAGGAGGAAACGTTCGGAAAATCTTCCATAGAGACTTGGGAAAATTCCTGTTCAAGGGTGACAATGCGGGAATGCTTGTTATGCTGGAATATAACATGTAATCTATCCCAAGCAGTCATAGCGGTAGAGTTGGGTTCCATTATTGTCTGTAAGAGGTCGATGGAAATAGTGACATAAATCAACTGGAGAATCGTAGCATAAAGAGTAACCCATAATTTAGGATTATCCTCCTTAGTGGGTACATCTTCCGTTTCAGGAGTCGGGTGAATTATATGGTGGAGGACTTGATGTGCAAGTGCATGAATTTTGAACAACTCTGCCCACGTCCCATATTGGACGTTTTATATGTCAAGAACGATAAAAAGGATGCTCCTGATGTTAGAAACGGTTAGGCAGGATGAAACACGTTCTTATCAGTCATAGTGAATAGAACGAAAAAAATTGGACAAGAATTTTAGGGGGAGGATCTTCTCGGGTTAGGGAGGGTTAGTGATAAACCGAGAGGGAGGGTTTCATGAAAATCGAGAGACATTGGCGAAAGCAAGGAAAAAATAACCTAGACTTTTGATACCATGAAAGAAATAATCTTTTGATTATTCTCATTAATGAAAGGGGTATATATACAATATACAAATTGACATAATAGAAAACTTTTTACTATACTAATCCTAAAATCTTATTCTAGTAGTAAAAGACTCCTATAAATATGGTAAGTGTACAAGACTAATTAAGGAAACCTTTACACTACAATATTACATCAATATACATTAATAATATACTGCCTTATACGACCAGCTCGAAATGGGCTTCTTCCGAGATTATACCGTGTTGGGCCTTAGTGCACAATTTCAGTGATACACACTATGTATAACAAGTGTATATCACGAGATATTACCTTGTTTAACAATCACCATGTAAAGAAACAACATGAAATGAATATTTTAGTACCAAAAATGTATCAAGATATATTAAAAAAAATAGAACACATGGAAAATTCAAAAATAACTATACCAGAAGAAATACATATGGACTATAGCAATAAAACCATAACACCATAACAAAGAATAAGACCACATATAGAAGGATCTAGATCAAGTATTAGAAATGAATCAA
The DNA here is from genome assembly GCA_029844215.1 of Przewalskia tangutica. Lineage (NCBI taxonomy): Eukaryota > Viridiplantae > Streptophyta > Magnoliopsida > Solanales > Solanaceae > Przewalskia > Przewalskia tangutica. The sequence goes on from CM056727.1 coordinate 115,647,783, forward strand.
TAATACTATCAAGACAAAATAGTTTAAGACAACCAAGAACATTAGATTTAATAAATGTACTAAATAACATATTAAGAGTTAAAGTAGTAATATTCAATGAAATTATACTGAAATTAATACAGGAGCCGTAAAAAGCTTTATACATATAAATAAAATTAATGAAAAAAGATTATAATCTGATAGAGCCACAGACTTGCAATTACCCTGAAAATGAAAGAGAAATAATAATCACTAAAAGTATTAATCTAAATTGAAAATTCAAGATTTAGAATATAAAATAAACATAGGAGTAATTGAATATGATAGTTTTAATGAACTATTATTAGGAAGTGATTTTTAACCATGATAAACTATAGAATTACTAATAAAGGAATAGAAATAACTAATCAAGGAAAAATGAGATTTATAAATAAAATTTGAATATCCAAAGAAAGATAAAAAAACAAGAAACATAAATTAAAAATAATAAAACAAACTTTGTTAGAAGAAGTAATAATATCACAACTCAAATATTTCGAACATAGTGCTAAAGAAATAAAATTAGAAAATGACATAGAACAACTTGAAACACAGTTGTGTTACAAACCTAATAAAACATGAATAGATATAGGAAACGGATGGAGAAAACGAGTATATAAAACTGACTAGTTTTAACGAAAAAATTGATGATATATGGAACGAACTAATAGTAAAAGAACAATTGATTTTTTTTTAATAATAATGGATGACGTAAGAGAAAATCATGCACAAATACAACAATTAATAAAAGAAGAATTAACAAAATTATGGAATGTATCTGAGGTACCAACGTTTAAAATAATATTAGTAATATGAAACCTAAATTACAATTACAAGAACATATTGTTACAAAAAAAAAAAAAATTAAGGGTAAATTAGAAAGTAAAAAAGAAGTATAACAGTTTTTAGGAATGATAAATTATGCTTCAGACCATATAAAAGATTTACCTTCATTAAGGAAACTATTACAAGATTTAATCAAACGAAAAAATAAAGTATTTGAGTGGAAAGAAGAACATGATAAATTTATTAAAAATATTAAAGAAATAGTACAAGCCTTACCAAAACATAGAATACCAACAGATTCAGATCAGTTAGAACTATATGCAGATGCTAGTAACATAGGATGGGGAGCGGTCCTCATAGCTTATGAAAAAGATGATGTAGATAAAGAAAAATCCTTAATATGCGGATATGGAGGAGGTATGTAGAAACCTAATGAAAAGAATTATCATATTAACGAAAAATAATTACTAGCAGTAAAGTTAGGAATAAAACGATTTCATTATCACTTACTACCAGTAAAATTTGTTGTTATAATCGATAATACTCAAGTAAAAGCCTTTATTACTAATAATAGACTCATTATCAGAATTAAATAAAAGACGCAAATGACAATCATTCTTTTGTTGTTATGATTCTATTGTCAAGAATATATCTGGAACTAAAAATCTTTTAGCTGATTTTTTGAGCAGATATCAATTGCAGTGACAACTTTGAAGAATATATTACCAATATCATGGACAATATTATCCAAACTCATGAAACCAAACTTCAAGAAGTTGCACACTTTATTACCCAGCTCAAAGAGTCCTTACAGGATTTTCAAACTTATAAAGCCTTAAAATCTCCAAAACTCTCCAAATCTACTACTGAAAATCCAAACCTTCCTACTACAAAATCACCAACTTACGCCTCTAAACTTGCAACCATACCATCATCATCTCAATCATCAACACAAATTAGCACTTTCATCTGATTATATTACTGCATATGAGAGAATAAACAAATTTTATAACTATAAACCTAACCCTCATATTTACGAAACTCTAAAATTAGCAAATATCCAAGATTTTTATGCTCTGAAAAAGCTAACCCTGATATTATTTACATATGGATTTCTTGATAAAATTATAATAGATGATACTTTTTATAACCTTTCTAAATTATCAAATGTAATTATTGAATCCGTCAAAGCCATGATAGAGTCATTTGGCCAAGGTATATATGGAATACAATTCTTTGATGTTTTTTATGGACTTAACAGGTAAACCTATTATTATATGTCAATTTTTTAAAACCGGTAAAAATAGTAATATTAATGGAGATGATTGGGATTTAAAAATGAAATCCCTTGTACAATTGAGAAATTTCAAGAATGGATTAGTACTAAACGTGTTATTGGACTATTGACATTAAAATCAAGGATTGAGGATATGTTAAGAGCCAGAAAGTCATGTATCATTGGAACCACCCGAGGAGGTGAAAAACTTATTACTTTATATTACAATAATGACATATTAACCCAAGACACTTTGGAACTTACTACTCTGTTGGATAGAATAACACATTTGAAGCACAAACATGCCAAGAAAATAATAGAAAAATATGATATAATGACAGGTCAAAGGAAGATACTTGTATTGCATACCAAACATACTACTAATAATATAAAAGGAAAAGGATCTTCTGATCCATTTTCCTAAAATGTAAAAGTCCATGATACTCTGGTAGGGATTAATGTAGTCTAAACTACATTAAAGCCCAGTATACTACTCTTATTTGAGATCATGTAGCCCAGCTGCATTAAGCCTAACATTATAACGACCCGTTTGGTCGTTTAAGCACTTTAAACTACGAAAAGGGTATGAGACAATAGAAATTTTAATATATGATTTTTAATATATGAAGTGGGGCATGAAATTAATTAAGTTATTAAGTGGGCCAAGCCCACTACCCTTGGTAGGGCACGGTTTTTAACACAATAAAAGGGGGAGGGGAAATGCAGGAAAAAGAAAAAAGAAAAACGGTGAACAGTGATCTTGCTGGAAAACCACAAATTCTAGCCAAACCATGAACTCAACGGGGACGGGGATTATACCATTAGCTTCGTCTCGTCGAACCCGTCATTTCTATGCTAACCACCACCGTCGATTCTTCCTAAATCGTCGGAAATCTCAGATCGAAATTTTAAAACCACTGCTGCTCGGTTATTCGCATTTTCCGGCGAGCTCAGGAATCTTCAGGAAATGGCATCGGTGCCAATGGATTCACCATCTCAACGCCGTCATTTCTACACCTATCTTGCTATTCGATTCAACTCCTACAGCAACAACAGCCAGATCGAAAACCTCAGAACTCTAGACGCCGCCGGTAGAATTCCGTCCAACTGAGGAACATTCGACGAACGGGGGTGGTACCATTAACTTCATCATCCGCAGGCCGATCTATTGCACCCACTCTCACCCTTCGATTCATCCCCAAATGTCGGGTCGACTATTTGGATTTTTCCGGTCGGGTTTGAGGATTTTCCGATCGTTACAAGCAACGTTGAAGGCGGTGGGTTGTATCATTGAGTTCGTCTTGCTCGTAGCTACAAATTGATACCAACCACGTGCCTCAATTCATCCTACATTGCAATCCGACATTGTTGCACCTTTGTGCTCACTGTTGACGTCGAAAATGGCAATTAAGCGGTGGCGACTTCGATTGGCGCTCGTTCCATAGCTAATGATTTTCCCACGCTACCACAGCCACAACGCAATAATTCACTATATTTGGATGAAAATGGTATTTTCCAGCGAACAATTCCGGCGACGGGTAGCGCGATGGCGATCACGCCACGATGGCGGCGATTCAGCTACTCAATCACGAAATGTTCCACAAGTACTCCCGAGCGATGCAGGCGGCAATTCCAGTATCGGAAATTTTGCAATAAATGTGGGCCCCACTTATACTCAATACAGTCATCCGACACCTCAGCTAGCACCAAAATAGATTTTAAGCGTTCAGAGGTTCTACGCAAAGGGAAGACATTAGTTGATTGTTCGTGTCACCTGCTCGGCATTGAGGTAGGTTACGGTTTACTTTAGTTAGACTCTAATTAGAGAATCGTATGTAGTTGTAGAAAGTGATGGGGATAGCATGATAGGCCTTCAGGAATGAAGTGGAGATAAATTACAATTACGTTGGTTTTGTCAGCTGTTATGTGGGTTTGTCGTCATATGTGTTATTTTCTGTGATTATCACTTGCTATGCCTTGTACTTGTCGATTATCAATTTGTGATATGTGTTGAGACTGATATCATGCATGTCATACTTTTTCTATATTATTGTTGTGATGATATTGATAAACTCTGAGGTTTCAGATGGAGATTGAAAGTGATTGATAACTTCGAGGTCTTTGCCGGAGATTGAGAGTGATTGAGCAACTTTGGGGTCTTGCCGGAGATTATGAGTGATTGATAGCCTCTGAGGTTCTATCTGCAGAGCACGAGTGGTACATGGACTTCGCGGGTCCCACATGGGTCATGACTTGAAGGCACTGTCTTAGCATGTGTGTACGAGAGTGGAGTGAGGGAGAGGTGACTGTTGCATTGCATTGTATTCATCCATTCTTATATGTGACTGAACATTTGGTGAATTTTATCTGTCTTGGTTGATTACATAATTTCTTACATTTTGACTTGTATAGGATACGTAACCATACATGTTTGTTCTATGTGCTACTTGTCAGTTTCAACTCTCCATGTGTTATCTAATCACTGTCGACCTATGATGCTTACCGGTACTAGTGTTGTACTGATACTACTCTTGTTGCACCTTTGTTGAGTGCATAGTATGATCCAGGTTCCAGCTCTAAGCCCCGTGGCTGATTCGCGATGGTGATATCTTTCAGTCATTCAGGGTGAGCTACTTGATCATTCGTGGCCCCTGAAGGGCTTCCTGGTTAATTCAATTTATTTTTGTTAGTTGACAGACAGTATGTAGCCTTCGGGCCTTCTTCAGACTTCTATTTCAGACTTGTTAGCGCTCTTGTACCCGTTTTGACCAGATTTTGGGGAATTAAGTATTTAAGATTTTATAACTTTTTTTCTTTATTTTATTTCCGTTGATTTAACTTGTATTGAGAATATGGTTCGCCTACTTGGTGGGGAATAGGGTAGGTGTCATCACGACTCGTGACTTGGGTCGTGACAAACATACTACCATATTACGTCCCAATGTAATTTTATTACAGTAAGTCATATACTACTCCACACTATCACAATCAAGAAGAAAGCAAGACAACTGGCAGCAATAACTTCAGTCAAACATCAAGCAAGACAGAGACAGCTACAACAGAACAAATTTATGTGTGATCAGAGGAAGATATAGTACTATGTAAACTTAGAGATTTTTGTAAATTAGATAAGTGAAAGAACAAAAAGGAGGACTTGAAGTATTTTGATTTTATAAGGATTTATCAAATTTGTGTGACTAGCTAGGGTTAATTGAGAAACATTAAGATTTAAGTCGAAGGATATAGTAGTACCAAGTTAATAAGTTGGGTGAAATTTTAGTTAGGTTAGAGTGACGACACAAGATTGATTATTCAAGCAAAAATGGATGGAATGAGTCATCACAGACTTTTGGAAGGCTCACTACGTATACCGTTAATGTTCGAAATCAGTTCGAGTGACTAGTAGCGATATTCGAGAAATTGTACATTTTACACCTGGTCGGATCTGCTCATCTAGGGTCAAGTGGCTTATGGATGGGTTACCAGAGAGGCTTATTTGTACCCTAGTAGCCCATTTTTAAAGATGATAGATTTTTTTAAGGATAGAGACGTAATAGGTTTATCGGGCTTATTGGAGTTTATCGGGTAGGAGGCCAAAAGCCATATATCAAAGTATTCGGAGTGGGAATAAGATAAGTGAAAGAACAAAAAGAAGGACTTGAAGTATTTTGATTTTATAAGAATTTATCAAATTTGTGTGACTAGCTAGGGTTAATTGAGAAACATGAAAATTTAAGTCGAATGATATAGTAGTACCAAGTTAATGAGTTGGGTGAAATTTTAGTTAGGTTAGAGTGACGACACAAGATTGATTATTCAAGCAAAATGGACGGAATAAGTCATCACAGCCTTTTAGAAGGCTCACTACTTATACTGTTAATGTTCGGAATCAGTTCGAGTGACTAGTAGCGATATTCGAGAAATTGTACATTTTACACATGGTCGGAAATGCTCATCTAGGGTAAAGTGGCTTATGAATGGGTTACCAGAGAGGCTTATCTGTACCCTAGTAGCCCATTTTTAAAGATGATAGATTTTATTTCAGGATAGAGACATAATGGGTTTATCGGGCTTATTGGAGTTTACCAGGAGATTTGATAATATTTAGTTGATGGCAACTTTACGAACAGTTCTAACGGTTCGCACATGTACTTAGTGATATACTGAGGAGTTACAAATAGATGTGGAAGGTCGTTGGGGTGATGGACTGATTTTTGACAAATTTGGAATGATAAAATAATCACTAGAGTGATGCACATAATACGTCATTTGAAGGTTTAAGGGGAATTGGACGATGAGTGTTGACTCGGCAGCTTCAGCTCGACGAAACTAACATATTTGGAATTAGTGCAATAGGCCTTGGATAATGTCAAAAATGTTTAGAATTGGCTCAAAGATTTGCACATATTCTTTCTGGCGAGAAGGAGTCACGATTAAAACTTGTGATGGGTGACAACGTATTTTATATGGATTTTTTTTTTGACCTGGTACATGTTTGATAATGGATTGCGGCTACAACTGAGGGATTGTGGTGACGATGATGGTATTTGTGGAATCAATCAATTTCGTTCAGAGATGTGGTTATAATCAAAATCAAGCAATTCGATCAGAGTCAGTGTAAACTTATGGGAACTAGCTACGGGGAAATTTTCGGCCATGAAATGGAGATTTAATTTTTAGCTAAGTTAATCGAAAATTTGATAGATACAATGAGCAAGTGTAACTATCAGCGTGATCATTGCCACGAAGGCTTACACGAGGTTTATAACATAGATTCTTGATGCTCAACAACTTTAATACTTTCCTTACCATTCGAGGAAGAGCTGGTAGCAATCTTGGATATGCAAGTGAGAAAGTTGAGGAGGTCACTTGGGAGACCGATGCGGATATGCGAAATAGATATCCTCAGTTGTTCGACAGTTCGGGTATGTCTTTTCCTCCACCCCTACCTTGTCGCTCGAGGACGAGCGATTGTTTGATTGATATCTAATGTAACGACCTGTTTGGTCGTTTAAGCACTTTGAACTACGAAAAGGGTATGAGACTATAGGGCTTTTAATTATATGATTTTTAATATATGAAGTGGGGCATGAAATTAATTAAGTGATTAAGTGGGCCAAGCCCACTACCCTTGGTAGGGCACAAATTTTAACACAAGAAAAGGGGAGGGGGAGACGCAGGAAAAAGAAAAAAAGAAAAATGGTGAATAGTGATCTTGCCGGAAAACCACAAATTCCGGCCAAACCAAGAACTCAACGGGGACGGGGCTTATACCATTAGCTTCGTCTCGTCGAGCCTGTCATTTCTATGCCAACCACCACCGTCGATTCTTCCTAAATCGTCAGAAATCTCAGATCGAAATTTTAGAACCACTACTGCTCGGTTATTCGCATTTTCCGGCGAGCTCAGGCATCTTCAGGCAATGGAATCGGTGCCAATGGATTCCCCATCTCAACGTCGTCATTTCTACACCTCTCTTGCTATTCGATTCGACTCCTATAGCAACAAAACCCATATCGAAAACCTCATAACCCTAGGCGTCGCCGGTCGAATTCCGTCCAACTGAGGAACATTCGACGAACGGGGGTGGTACCATTAGCTTCAGAGTCCTCAGGCCGATCAATTGCACCCACTATCACCCTTCGATTCATCCCCAAACGTCGGGTCGACCATTTGGATTTTTCTGGTTGGGTTTGAGGATTTTCCGATCGTTACAGGCAACGTTGATGGCTGTGGGTTGTATCATTGAGTTCGTATTGCTCGTAGCTACAAATTGATACCAACCACGTGCCTCAATTCATCCTACATTGCAATCCGCCATTGTTGCACCTTTGTGCTCACTGTTGACGCTGGAAATGGCGATTCTGGCGGCTGGGCAGCTTCTAGTTGATGTTGCTCAGTCCATAGCTAATGATTTTCCCACGCTACCACAGTCGCAACGCAACAATTCACTATCTTTGGATAAAAATAGTATTTTCCGGCGACAGGTAGCGGCGCAGTGGCAGTTTTTCCACCAATGGCGGCAGTTCAGGCTTCTCAATCCCCTGGAAATGTTCCACAGTACTCCCAGGCAGTCCGAGCAGCAGTTCCAGTCACCGGAAATTTTGCAACAAATGTGGGCCCCACTTATACTCAATATAGTCATCCGACACCTCAGCTAGCACCAAAATAGATTTTAAGCGTTCAGAGGTTCTACGCAAAGGGAAGGCAGTAGTTGATTGTTCGTGGCACCTGCTCGGCATTGAGGTAGGTTACGGTTTACTTTAGTTAGACTCTGATTAGAGAATCGTATGTAGTTGTAGGAAGTGATGGAGATAGCATGATAGGCCTTCGGGCATGAAGTGGAGATAAATTATAATTATGTTGGTTTCGTTAGCTGTTATGTGGGTTTGTCGTCATATGTGTTATTTTCTATGATTATCACTTGCTATGACTTGTACTTATCGATTATCGATTTGTGATATGTGTTGAGACTGATATTATGTCTGTCATACTTATTCTATATTATTGTTGTGATGATATTGATAAACTCCGAGGTTTCTGTTGGAGATTACAAGTGATTGATAACTCTGAGGTCTTTGTCGGTGATTGAGCAACTCCGCGGTCTTGCCGGAGATTGCAAGTGATTGATAGCCTCCGAGGTTCTCTCTGGAGAGCACGAGTGGTACATTGACTTCGCGGGTCCCTCATGGGTCATGACTTAAAGGCACTGCCTTAGTATGTGTGTACGAGAGTGGAGTGAGGGAGAGGTGACTGTTGCATTGCATTTGTTACACCCCGTAATTACAGGACATGTTTTAAGAACGTACGAAAGAACTCACGAGTGTTAAGATTTGAGACTTGTAAAAATTTATCGGAAATATTGGAATTTGTCGGAAAACGTATTATTGTGACGAATGGGAGGACGACACGTGTCACCCCCCTTATAGATGCCTTGGACGAAATTGGCATGGCCAATATGGTCATTGACCATAGTCCTAGATGGCAAGTCTTGCAAGTTGTTTAGCTTGAGAAGTTTGACTATGTCAAGGTCCCACAAGTCTTGATATTTGTTAAGAGATCATCCAAACCACCCATGTGTTTATATCATAACCCTCCAAGGTGCTATTTAATACTAGTAGTAGTAGACAAGCTTAACACTTAGCCATATTTGCACAAAAATTGGATGAGCAACAAATGAAGCTCTTGGCTTCATGACCATGAAAAGAAAAAAAATTGTGTTTCTTGTCCTATAAGCCCCACACTTTAAACCAAGGTTCATGAGTGTTATGTAAGTGTATCTCAATAGAAAAATCCCGGAAAAAAGAGAGTTTTCGCATTAGTCGCAAAGTGAAAACCTAGTGGCTTTTCTAGGTTTTGGATTGTAAGTTGAAGGAAAGTTGTTGGTGTGGTTCTAAGGGTCTCAACAAGCGGATTGAAGTGTCTTGGAGAGGTTCTAAACTACTAAGGGCGACTTGGATTGGAGTTGGATTAAGAGTCGTTGAGGTATAATCTTGTCTTTTAAAGTGTTACAAGGTTATATATTTATTTTGTGTTGTTAGCTTTTCCTATTGCTAGCATGAAGTTGATATGTAGAAGTTTATAAGGATTATGGATTGATTGTAGCCTTGGAAATTCGAAATGAAATGTAAGCCATGTTAAGTTGGATTACTAATTGGTCGTTTATTAGAAATCGTCGCATGTTACTTACTTAAAGATTATGGTTGTTATAATCAAATGCGACTTGATATCATGTTATGCTACCAATTTGGATTGAAATGGAAATTGGATAAGAATTAGTATTGTTGAACTCAAGGTGGCCGAATTTGTACTTCTAGTTTGTAATAGTTGGTTTTCATTTGTTTTGGACTACCTACATATTGTGGTGAGCCAATTGGGGTGTATGGTTATTTATTTATATTGGACTACCTTATAGATTGTGGTGAGCCAATTGGGGCTGTATTGGTTATTGTATTCGACCTTGAAAAGGTGGCAAAGTAAGTAAAAACAAAGGAGGTCTTTGTCCAGATTTTTCGTAGAATTTAGCGACTTAGAACCTAGAATATTCTACGTTTGAAATAAGAGGTTAATGGACGTATGGTGACCATTATAGGTTGAAGTACTAAGTATAGCGTATCCTACTTGAAGAATGGAATAGCTCGAGGTTGAAGTACTTTGGAGCATTTTGCTCTTTGTCGACAATCGTCGCGAGGTATGTGAACCTCTTCCTTCCTTTGGCATGATTCTATGTATGGAATATACTGGTATCATTTCATGTTTCTGTTACTCTTAGAAGTTAAGAGGTAGTTGTGTGATCTACTCATGAAGAACTTTTCCTATCTTTGAGCATGACTAGTTGCACGTATGTAGTACGGTGAGCGTCTGACACCTTGATATCCTTTACTAGTTTGTGAATAGCCAAGTCGGGTGAGTTGGGAGATTAACTCACTTCTTTGAAAGTATAAAGGATGTCTTAAGTTCTATTAAAGTTAAGGGACTTGAAGAGTTTTAAAGTATGTGATACTTGTTCCGTTTTAAACGTATAAGTCCCTTGGATAGGAAATTGTTTTTGGCTAAGGTATAAAGTGAATATAACGGCTTTATGGGAAGTTAGTTATATTTGCTTTATGGAAAGATAAGTGATTTGATTTTAGTGAAAAGGCCACTTGTTTTTAAGGCATTAATTGCCTAAGGTTTTATAATAAAATGAGTCACTTGTTTTCTAAAGGTTAAGAGACTAATTGTATTTTTGAAAGTTATGAGAATTGATTTGAAAGTATTTAATACTCGGTTTCAAAAAGTAGAAGTCTCTTGGTTATAAAAGGAACGTGTTGGTCTAAACCATAAAGGGTTATAACGGCTTTATGGGAAGTTGGTTATAACGGCTTTATGGAAGGTTAAGAGAATGGTTTTCCTAATAAAGTAATCAAAGAAATAACTTGTGTTAAGGAAGGGCAAATTGTTTTAAAGGTACCAATTGCTTAAGGTTTTTAATAAAGAAGTCACTTGATTTAGAAGCGGTAATTGTATTTCTAAAAGGTATTGTGACTTGTCTTGAAGGTGGATAGGACTTGATACTACGGTTGTTAGTATCGGGAAGTTTTATTTGGAAAGAGTCTTTTGAAAAGAATGTCGTCACGTAGTACTTTGGCCTGTTTAATTGAGAATAATTCTATGTGATGCCTTGATTAGTACTTTGGCTTTATTAATTGAGAAATAGTCTAAGTGTGCCTTGATAAGTACTTTGGCTTGTTAAATGAGAATTATTCTATTTGTGCCCGATAAGTACTTTGGCTTGTTAAATGAGAATTATTCTATTTGTGCCGATAAGTACTTTGGCTTGTTAAATGAGAATTATTCTATTTGTGCCCGATAAGTACTTTGGCTTGTTAAATGAGAATTATTCTATTTGTGCCCGATAAGTACTTTGGCTTGTTAAATGAGAATTATTCTATTTGTGCCACGATAAGTACTTTGGCTTGATTAATTGAGAATTAGTCTAAATGTGCCTTGATAAGTACTTTGGCTTGTTAATTGAGAATAATTCTATGTGATGCCTTGATTAGTACTTTGGCTTGATTAATTGAGAATTAGCATATGTGTCTTTGGTGATAGCCTTTGAGTGCAAGTATTATGTTTTATTACGATCCGCGACTCTCGGTTGGAGTATTGTCTTGTTGTAAGTACTTGGATGTGCAAGCGGTGATGTGGGATTCCACGGGTATGCTTAGTTATTTGTAGTACTTAGGTTAAATTCGGATTCTTATAGAAGACATGGTAGTGCTTGTTTGTTTGTGGCCAGTCGAGATAGGGTAAGAGTATAAGTGAGGGTAAACCCCAGATGCTATACCACCTTCTCCAGGTAAGAGTATAAGTGAGGGTAAACCCCAAGACATTATACCCCGCTTGTTTTGTATAATGGTCGGTTGAGATAGGGTAAGAGTATAAATGAGGCAAGCCCCAAGACGTTATACCACCTTCTCCGGGGTAAGAGTATAAGTGAGGGTAGACCCCAGATGCTATACCACTGCTTTACCAACTTCTCCGGGGTAAGAGTATAAGTGAGGGTAGACCCAAGGCTTATACCAGGTGGGACTTGGTGTTCATGTATGCCTATTGGCGTATTATTATATCTGGGATTCGGCGATGATGTGGGATTCCACAGGCGGGAGATATATATATGTGTTGTGTATGTGTCTGTACGTGAGGTGGGATGCCGCAGGCGCGACACGGGATTATATTTTACACTTGTAATGGCGGTGATGGGGATTCCACGGACACGCTTGATATTAGTGTGACTTGATCGCGTCCAGTTGGTAGGGTAGTAAATGTGCCCTTCTTAAAGGCGGATTATACTTATGAAAGATAAGTTAAGTTATATAGTAATGAACTTAATGATTTTTCCTAATCATGTGTGTAAGAATGTGGCTATAACTTTTATTGAAAAATGGGAAAAGATAATAAGGTGCGATTAAGTTCATAAGTGGTAATGACACGGCGAGGATCGGTATGTATTTTTATACTTGTCCTTGTCATTCTTTTATGCGATTATGATCATTTCTTATGCGTTATTTCTGTTCCATATTAAATACTGTTATGCGACCCGCCCGAAGTGCGTTAAATGCCGCGAGTTTAGGTACGAGTTGGTGATCCTTGCTCTTAGGATCTCGGTTGATTTTGAGAAAGCTTCATTTGCTCGGAGGCTTAGCTCTTGCACGGTCTTCCACGATGTAGTAGATTCACGTATATTCGGGGTATGGCGGGGCCTGTCCCACGATTGTTATGTTAAAACTCTTAGAGGTGCAGTAGTCACATGTTGTGGGTCGGTTTGTAAAGAAATGAGGCAAGCGCTTGGTTGTATATATTTATGTCGGGAAGGTAGCCCATCGGCTAACTGTTGTTTTACTGTTGTGTTATTTATAAGTTTCTTGTATGTTCATTGATTATCTCGATGTTTACGTAAGGTGCCTGTGTAGGGCACGATCGCGAGCAGGGTCGGTCGTGACAAAAGTGGTATCGAGCGATTAGTCCTCGGAAGGTGTCTACGCACGTGTCTAATAGAGTCTTGATTATCGGTGTGTTGTGCACCACATCTATAATCGGGAGGTTGCGAGACATTTAGGATTGGTTTCCATTCTTCTCACTCGAGATCGATGCGATAGAGGCGTGTTGTTAAGTCGTCCTCCCTAACGAGTTATGTTGATTGCAGCCACGAGAAAGCGTGATGACCGGGAATGGCGATGTGGATTGCGTATCCAGGTTGGTAATGATTATAGTATAGTTAGTATTGTGACATACATCTATACGGAGTTATGTATGAGGGTCAGACGCGTGTTGCCTAGAATGATTTTAGATTACCAGGAATTGGTAAAGACTAACTAGATACCGGGAAGGTATGGAATAGTTAATGAATTTTCGCCAAGGTTTTGTGTTTTTTTTCGAGATAATTGGGAAAAGATGAGGTATGCAGTAGGGTAGTGAACCCTTAGAAGCCATGTTAAGGAACTAACGGAATGTCATGTTAATAGATTAAGGCTGCGTAGTAGGCTTAAGAGAATTGTATGCGGATGAGGTCCGTATAGAGTAAGAAATGGTTGTTGTGATCGAGACAACATGGTTTTTGGTTTTATGAGAAGTTTTGTACCGTTCTTGGGGGTGGTAAGGTAGGCTTGGGCATGGAAATTGCGAGCCTAAGGATATTGATTCTTCGAGACCTTAGGTATATAAGGCTTTCTCTGTGATAAGATTTTAAGTCGGACGAGGATAAGAGTTAAGTGTGTGTGAGTCGGGTTGAGGACACATTACGGGTCTCCCATGGCTGGAATGGAGTGGGATCGGTTGGTAGTAGTTACGCTACGTGTGAAGTCACGCAGTATGAGCCCAAGACTAGTAAATTGTTTCTGGGTTCGTGGGCGCGCTCCACGAACCAGTCGTGGCCGGAAATGGTCGTATTGTATTATAGAGTGACTCCAAAGATTTGAGGCGAGAATCGGTATGGAAGTTATGTATGCTAGTATGAGTTAGAAATGCGAAAAGGTAACCTCGTTTGGGCTTATGATGGGCGGTATGCGTGTGCAGTATTAGGGCCATGTGTGGCATTGTTGGTATGTCGGGGTTGTGAAAGGAACTATGTCGCTAATTATAAGTTTGACTCAGAAAGAACATTCGAGGGCGAATGTTTCTAAAGGAAGAATGTTACACCAGTAATTACGGGGACATGTTTTAGAACGTCTGAAAGAACTCACGAGTGTTAAGATTTGAGACTTGTAAAAATTTATCGGAAATATTGGAATTTGTCGGAAAGCGTATTATTGTGACGAATGGGAGGGCGACACGTGTCACCCCCTTATAGATGCCTTGGACGAAATTGGCATGGCGATATGGTCATTGACCATAGTCTAGATGGCAAGTCTTGCAAGTTGTTTAGCTTGAGAAGTTTGACTAAGTCAAGGTCCCACAAGTCTTGATATTTGTTAAGAGATCATCCAAACCACCCGTGTGTTTATATAATAACCCTCGAGTGCTATTTAATACTAGTAGTAGTAGACAAGCTTAACAACAGCCATATTTGCACAAAAATTGGATGAGCAACAAATGAAGCTCTCGGCTTCATGACCATGAAAAGAAAAAATTGTGTTTCTTGTCTATAAGCCCCACACTTTAAACCAAGGTTCATGAGTGTTATGTAAGTGTATCTCAATAGAAAAATCCCGGAAAAAAGAGAGTTTTCGCATTAGTCGCAAAGTGAAAACCTAGTGGCTTTTCTAGGTTTTGGATTGTAAGTTGAAGGAAAGTTGTTGGTGTGGTTCTAAGGGTCTCAACAAGCGGATTGAAGTGTCTTGGAGAGGTTCTAAACTACTAAGGAACGACTTCGGATTGGAGTTGGATTAAGAGTCGTTGAGGTATAATCTTGTCTTTTAAAGTGTTACAAGGTTATATATTTATTTTGTGTTGTTAGCTTTTCCTATTGCTAGCATGAAGTTGATATGTAGAAGTTTATAAGGATTATGGATTGATTGTAGCCTTGGAAATTCGAAATGAAATGTAAGCCATGTTAAGTTGGATTACTAATTGGTCGTTTATTAGAAATCGTCGCATGTTACTTACTTAAAGATTATGGTTGTTATAATCAAATGCGACTTGATATCATGTTATGCTACCAATTTGGATTGAAATGGAAATTGGATAAGAATTAGTATTGTTGAACTCAAGGTGGCCGAATTTGTACTTCTAGTTTGTAATAGTTGGTTTTCATTTGTTTTGGGCTACATACATATTGTGGTGAGCCATTGGGTCAGTATGGTTATTTATTTATATTGGACTACCTTATAGATTGTGGTGAGCCAATTGGGGCTGTATTGGTTATTGTATTCGACCTTGAAAAAGGTGGCAAAGTAAGTAAAAACAAAGGAGGTGCTGTCCGATTTTTCGTAGAATTTAGCGACTTAGAACCTAGAATATTATACGTTTGAAATAAGAGGTTAATGGACGTATGGTGACCATTATAGGTTGAAGTACTAAGTATAGCGTATCCTACTTGAAGAATGGAATAGCTCAAGGTTGAAGTACTTTGGAGCATTTTGCTATTTGTCGACAATCGTCGCGAGGTATGTGAACCTCTTCCTTCTTTGGCATGATTCTATGTATGGAATATACGTGGTATCATTTCATGTTTCTGTTACTCTTAGAAGTTAAGAGGTAGTTGTGTGATCTACTCTATGAAGAACTTTTCCTATCTTTGAGCATGACTAGTTGCACGTATGTAGTGCGGTAGGCGTCTGACACCTTGATATCCTTTACTAGTTTGTGAATAGCCAAGTCGGGTGAGTTGGAGATTAACTCACTTCTTTGAAAGTATAAAGGATGTCTTAAGTTCTATTAAAGTTAAGGGACTTTAAGAGTTTTAAAGTATGTGATACTTGTTAGTTTTAAGCGTATAAGTCCATTGGATAGGAAATTGTTTTTGGCTAAGGTATAAAGTGAATATAACGGCTTTATGGGAAGTTAGTTATATTTGCTTTATGGAAAGATAAGTGATTTGATTTTAGTGAAAAGGCCACTTGTTTTTAAGGCATTAATTGCCTAAGGTTTTATAATAAAAGGAGTCACTTGTTTTCTAAAGGTTAAGAGACTAATTGTATTTTTGAAAGTTATGAGAATTGATTTGAAAGTATTTAATACTCGGTTTCAAAAAGTAGAAGTCTCTTGGTTATAAAAGGAACGTGTTGGTCTAAACCATAAAGGGTTATAACGGCTTTATGGAAAGTTGGTTATAACGGCTTTATGGAAGGTTAAGAGAATGGTTTTCCCTAATAAAGTAATCAAAGAAATAACTTGTGTTAAGGAAGGGCAAATTGTTTTAAAGGTACCAATTGCTTAAGGTTTTTAATAAAGAAGTCACTTGATTTAGAAGCCGGTAATTGTATTTCTAAAAAGGTATTGTGACTTGTCTTGAAAGGTGGATAGGACTTGATACTACGGTTTTTAGTATCGGGGAAGTTTTATTTGGAAAGGAGTCTTTTGAAAAGAATGTACGTACGTAGTACTTTGGCCTGTTTAATTGAGAATAATTCTATGTGATGCCTTGATTAGTACTTTGGCTTGATTAATTGAGAATTAGTCTAAGTGTGCCTTGATAAGTACTTTGGCTTGTTAAATGAGAATTATTCTATTTGTACCTTGATAAGTACTTTGGCTTGTTAAATGAGAATTATTCTATTTGTGCCCCGATAAGTACTTTGGCTTGTTAAATGAGAATTATTCTATTTGTGCCCCGATAAGTACTTTGGCTTGTTAAATGAGAATTATTCTATTTGTGCCCCGATAAGTACTTTGGCTTGTTAAATGAGAATTATTCTATTTGTGCCCTGATAAGTACTTTGGCTTGATTAATTGAGAATTAGTCTAAATGTGCCTTGATAAGTACTTTGGCTTGTTAATTGAGAATAATTCTATGTGATGCCTTGATTAGTACTTTGGCTTGATTAATTGAGAATTAGCATATGTGTCTTTGGTGATAGCCTTTGAGTGCAAGTATTATGTTTTATTACGATCCGCGACTCTCGGTTGGAGAAGTATTTGTCTTGTTGTAAGTACTTGGGCGTCTGCAAGCGGTGATGTGGGATTCCACGGGTATCTTAGTTATTTGTAGTACTTAGGTTAAATTCATTCTTATAGAAGACATGGTAGTGCTTCATTTGTTTGTGGCCGGTCGAGATAGGGTAAGAGTATAAGTGAGGTAAACCCCAGATGCTATACCACCTTCTCCAGTAAGAGTATAAGTGAGGGTAAACCCCAAGACATTATACCCCGCTTGTTTTGTATAATGGTCGGTTGAGATAGGGTAAGAGTATAAATGAGGCAAGCCCAGGCGTTATACCACCTTCTCCGGGGTAAGAGTATAAGTGAGGGTAGACCCCAAGATGCTATACCACCGCTTTACCAACTTCTCCGGGGGTAAGAGTATAAGTGAGGGTAGACCGCCGACGCTATACCACCGGTGGGACTTGGTGTTCATGTATGCCTATTGGCGTATTATTATATCTGGGTATCGGCCGGTGATGTGGGATTCCACGGCGGGAGATATATATATGTGTTGTGTATGTGTCGCCGATCGTGAGGTGGGATGCCAGGCGCGACACGTGATTATATTTTACACTTGTAGTTGTCGGCGGTGATGGGGATTCCACGGACACGCTTGATATTAGTGTGACTTGATCGCGTCCAGTTAGGTCGGGTAGTAAATGTGCCTTCTTAAAGGGCGGATTATACTTATGAAAGATAAGTTAAGTTATATAGTAATGAACTTAATGATTTTTCCTAATCATGTGTGTAAGAATGTGGCTATAACTTTTATTGAAAAATGGGAAAAGATAATAAGGTGCGACTAAGTTCATAAGTGGTAATGACACGGCAGGATCCAGTATGTATTTTTATACTTGTCCTTGTCATTCTTTTATGCGATTATGATCATTTCTTATCGTTATTTCATTCCATATTCTGCACTGTTATCGACCCGCTTGGCTGCGTTCATGCCGCGAGTTTTAGGTACTGGTTGGTGATCCTTGCTCTTAGGATCTCGGTTGATTTTGAGAAAGCTTCATTTGCTCGGAGGCTTAGCTCTTGTGCAGTCTTCCACGATGTAGTAGATTCACGTATATTGAGGGTATGGCGAGCCCCGCCACAGTTGTTATGTTAAAACTCTTGAAGTGCAGTAGTCACATGTTGTGGGTCGATTTGTAAAGAAATGAGGCAAGCTGCGGTTGTATATATTTATGTCGGGAAGGTAGCCTATCGGCTAACTTTGTTGTTTTATACATTTGTGTTATTTATAAGTTTCTTGTATGTTCCGCTGATTATCTCTGATGTTTACCTGTAAGGGTGCCTGGTAGGGCACGATCGCGAGCTTGGGTCGGTCGTGTGACGTGTATTCATCCATTCTTATATGTGACTGAACATTTGGTGAATTTTATCTGTCTTGGTTGATTACATAATTTCTTACATTTTGACTTGTATAGGATATGTAACCATACATGTTTGTTCTATGTGCTACTTGTCAGTTTCAACTCTCTATGTGTTATCTAAGCATTGTCGACCTATGATGTTTACCGGTACTAGTGTTGTACTGATACTACTCTTGTTGCACCTTTGTTGAGTGCAGAGTACGATCCAGGTTACAGCTCTACGCCCCGTGGCTGATTCGTGAGGGTGATATCTTTCAGTCATTCCGGGTGAGTTACTTGATCATCCGTGGCCCCTGAAGGGCTTCCTGGTTAATTACATTTACTTTTGTTAGTTGACATACAGTATGTAGCCTTCGGGCCTTCTTCAGACTTCTATTTCAGACTTGTTAGCGCTCTTGTACCCGTTTTGACCAGATTTTAGGGAATTAAGTATTTAAGATTTTATAACTTCTTTTCTTTATTTTATTTCCGCTGATTTAACTTGTTATTGAGAATATGATTCGCCTACTCGGGGGGAATATGGTAGGTGTCATCACGACTCGTGACTCGGGTCGTGACAAAGTTGGTATCAGAGCTTCTAGGTTAATCGGTCTAATAAGTACAAAAACAATGTCTTGTAGAGTCTTGTGGATTGGTACGTAGACGTCCATACCCATCCTCGAGAGGCTATATGACATTTAGAAAACACTCCACTTCTTTTCTTTTTCGTTCTAGCTCAATTTGATTGGTATCTGGTTCATTCTGTTCATGCGATATTGTTCAGATTGGTATCTCACACTCATTTCTATGTTCTCTCACAGGTGGTAGGACTCTTTATGTGATTCATATAAAGTATTTTTTCTCTATCCTATAGGTTGATGTGTACTGACGAGAATCCAAATAGTTTATGTTTGGTGACAAAATAGTCATAATGGTAAAATATTATTTTGATGGGAGCATGAGGTGTGCTTAGTTTGGTATTGGCGGGAGAATGAATGGCAAAGTTGAGTGTCCGCAAGATGGGATTGTGTGGGTTAAGCACAAGTTGTTTAGAGGTTCTTCCAGGAAATATCTATTGCCTTTACGTCGAGTGAGAAAATTTTCCCATGGAGATTTAATTTTATGGGAAGGAGAGGTTGTAATCTTTCAGTAGAGGGTGTGTTGCCGGTTCACTTAAGATTTTGAAGAGGTGATATAAAGGGGTCATTTTGGGCTAAAATCTTATTGATTTTGTGAGATATACCACAGTTGCTAGATGTGCAAGGCTGATGGGTGGTGCTAGCATGACATATTCTATGGGCTAAGACATCATAAATGTGGTGAATTCATTAGGTTGTCATGGAACAAGGCTACTCCATTATAAAGTAAATGTTAAATGAACAAGAATTTTGTAAAGTTGACTATGTCGTGGGCTACGGGGAGTATAATGATCGACTAATGATGATGGAACTAGGGATGAATAAATGTGAAAGTTTATTACTTTAGGAGTTATCTACTGTTGCACCTAATCTTAGGAAGGATATATATGGGTAATGTATATGTTCTTAGGACTCGAAAAGTTCTTACAATTACCCGTGACGTGAATCTGTGAAGTTGATGATGGCTAAGGGCGTTAAAGTTTAGAAAAATAAGAGAAGATATGGGTTTTTTCTTTTTCACGAGAAAACATCACTTAAGGACCCTCGAGCGAGGTGTTAACCAATAAGAACATTTAAAGTGGTAGATCAAAGTTACATCTTAGGTAATTCAAGTTGTGAAGAGCATTTTGGAAATTGAATGAAGGATTAGTAATATCGGTTGAGGCCAAGAGAAGTGAATTCACTATAGGACTTCTAGCATGGATATTGGGTTGGTAAACGCATGAACCAACATGGAAGAAGTACTGTTCAATTAAAGGATAATTGGCAAAGATACTCGTATGGAACTTTGTGAGAACGTTGGTAGGATTGTGTGTATGATAAGTAAGGATTGCATTACAAATTATGTATCAGGACAGTGATGTATCAGGATATTACATTGGCCATAATTGACTTGTTGGAATCACGAGGGTTGGTCGGTACTTTGATGGAAAGGACTCGTGAAGGATTGTACTTGTCATACGATATACTTGGAAGGGTATTTATTTTAAAGGTTAGAGTGATGTAAGGAAAACTTCCAGATGCTTAAGGTTGTGAAGGGTTAAACTATTCTACAAGAGTAATGATATTTTGATGCACCCCTCGCGTGGGTTTAGGAAATTTCTGATTGTTAACGGTAGAAGTGATTGGGAATGGAATATGAAAATTGAAGAATTAAGATGAGGGCATGTTTGCATTCGAATTGGAAGTATTAAGGTACATCTTCAGAAAGGAAAAGGATTTAAATTTGAAGAAACGAGATTACTTGAGTTAGGTATGGATTATGGTGGCATTGTCATGCGTCATTTGGTTAGAGTGTAATTGATAAATATGACTGAAGAGGGAAGTCTATGAAACTTGACTAAGTGTTATGACGAAGTGTCATGGGGATTTGCGATTGGTGACTGGTAAGGTGTAATATTCAAATGACTAACATGATAAGATTGATGGAAAGGCGATGTGTTTTACCATGATAGGTAATTTCCTAGTATTATTAAATTGATGGGATGGAGTTGATAAATAAGAGGAAATCTTGGAATCTCTGCAACTTGTAGTTGATGTATATTTTTGAGGTGAAATTGTGTCATGATAGTAGACTATGTCGAAACGTTTCTAGCTTGATAGCATGATTTAACATTTCAAGTATGAATAACGTAGGGATATTGGAGTGAGACATGTAAAATTTTAAGATTTGGGTACTTTTGGATTTTTTTTCTAAGGGTGTAATGAGACGTCGCACTCAGAGTTGTTACGATGGTGAAGGGTAGGAGGCCAAAAGCCATATATCAAAGTATTCGGAGTGGAAATGAGATAAGTGAAAGAACAAAAAGAAAGACTTGAAGTATTTTGATTTTATAAGGATTTATCAAATTTGTGTGACTAGCTAGGGTTAATTGAGAAACATGAAGATTTAAGTCGAAGGATATAGTAGTACCAAGTTAATGAGTTGGGTGAAATTTTAGTTAGGTTAGAGTGACGACACAAGATTGATTATTCAAGCGAAAATGGACAGAATGAGTCATCACAGACTTTTGGAAGGCTCACTACTTATACCGTTAATGTTCGGAATCAGTTCGAGTGACTAGTAGCGATATTCGAGAAATTGTACATTTTACACCTGGTCGGATCTGCTCATCTAGGGTCAAGTAGCTTATGGATGGGTTACTAGAGAGGCTTATTTGTACCCTAGTAGCCCATTTTTAAAGATGATAGATTGTATTTCAGGATAGAGACATAATGGGTTTATCGGACTTATTGGTGTTTACCAGGAGATTTGATAATATTTAGTTGATGGCAACTTTACAAATAATTCTAACAGTTCGCGCATGTACTTAGTGATATACTGAGGAGTTACAAATAGATGTGGAAGGTCATTGGGGTGATGGACTGATTTTTGACAAATTTGGAATGATAAAATAATCACTAGAGTGATGTACATAATACGTCATTTGAAGCTTTAAGGGGAATTGGACGATGAATGTTGACTCAACAGCTTTAGCTCGACGAAACTAACATATTTGGAATTAGTGTAATAGGCCTTGGATAATGTCAAAAATGTTTAGAATTGGCTCAAAGATTTGCACATATTCTTTCTGGCGAGAAGGAGTCATGATTAAAACTTGTGGTGGGTGACAACGTATTTTATATGGATTTTTTTTGTACTAATGACGATATTAGAAGGTGTGAAAGAAGAGTAAGTAGAATCAAGATAATTAACTGGTACATGTTTGATAATGGATTGCGGCTACAACTGAGGGATTGTGGTGACAATGATGGTATTTGTGGAATCAATCAATTTCGTTCAGAGATGTGGTTATAATCAAAATCAAGCAATTCGATCAGAGTCGGTGTAAACTTATGGGAACTAGCTACGGGGAAATTTTCGGCCATGAAATGGAGATTTAATTTTTAGCTAAGTTAATCAAAAAAATTATAGATACATTGAGCAAGCGTAACTATCAGCGTGATCATTGCCACGAAGGCTTACACGAGGTTTATAACATAGATTCTTGATTCTCAACAACTTTAATACTTTCATTACCATTCGAGGAAGAGCCGGTAGCAATCTTGGATAGGCAAGTGAGAAAGTTGAGGAGGCCACTTGGGAGACCGAGGCGAATATGCGGAGTAGATATTCTCAGTTGTTCGATAGTTCAGGTATCTCTTTTCCTCCACCCCTACCTTGTCGCTCAAGGATTGAGGATATGTTAAGAGCCAGAAAGTCATGTATCATTGGAACCACCCGAAGAGGTGAAAAACTTATTACTTTATATTACAATAATGACATATTAACCAAAGACACTTTGAAACTTACTAATCTGTTGGATAGAATAACACATTTGAAGCACAAACATGCCAAGAAAACGATAGAAAAATATGATATAATGGCAAGTCAAAGGAAGAGACTTGTATTGCATGCCAAACATACTACTAATACTATAAAAGGAAAAGGATCTTCTGATCCATTTTCCTAAAATGTAAGAGTCCATGATACTCTGGTAGGGATTAATGTAGTCTAAACTACATTAAAGCCCAGTATACTACTCTTATTTGAGATCATGTAGCCCAGATACATTAAGCCTAACATTGTAACGACCCGTTTGGTCGTTTAAGTGCTTTAAACTACGAAAAGGGTATGAGACTATAGGGCTTTTAATAATATGATTTTTAATATATGAAGTGGGGCATGAAATTAATTAAGTGATTAAGTAGGCCAAGCCCACTACCCTTGGTAGGGCACGGTTTTTAACACAAGAAAAGGGGGAGGGGGAAACGCAGGAAAAAGAAAAAAGAAAAACGGTGAACAATGATCTTGCCGGAAAACAACAAATTCCGGCCAAACCTCGAACTCAATGGGGACGGGGCTTAAACCATTAGCTTCGTCTCGTCGAGCCCGTCATTTCTATGCCAACCACCACTGTCGATTCTTCCTAAATCGTCAGAAATCTCAGATCAAAATTTTAGAACCACTGCTGCTCGGTTATTCGCATTTTCCGGCGAGCTCAGGCATCTTCAGGCAACGACATCGGTGCCAATGGATTCACCATCTCAACACCGTCATTTCTACACCTCTCTTGCTATTCGATTCGACTCCTACAGCAACAACACCCAGATCGAAAACCTCAGAACCCTACGCGCCGCCGGTCGAATTCCGGCCAACTGAGGAACATTTGACGAACAGGGGTGGTACCATTAGCTTCAGCGTCCTCAGGCCGATCTATTGCACCCACTCTCACTCTTCGATTCATCCCCAAACGTCGGGTCGACCATTTGGATTTTTCCGATTGGGTTTGAGGATTTTTCGATCGTTACATGCAACGTTGAAGGTTGTGGGTTGTATCATTGAGTTCGTCTTGCTCGTAGCTAAAAAATTGATACCAACCACGTGCCTCAATTCATCCTACATTGCAATCCGCCATTGTTGCACCTTTGTGCTCACTGTTGACGCCGGAAATGGCAATTCCGGCGACTGGGCAGCTTCAAGTTGACGCTGCTCAGTCCATAGCTAATGATTTTCCCACGCTACCACAGCCACAACGCAACAATTCACTATCTTTGGATGAAAATGGTATTTTTCGATGAATAATTCCTGACGAGTAGCGGCGCGATGGCAATTACGCCACCATAAGCGGCGATTGCTCGCTCAATCACCGAAATGTTCCACAAGACTCCCAGCGTCCGACAAAGAATTTGATCACCAAAAATTTTGCAATAAATGTGGGCCCCACTTATACTCAATACAGTCATCCGACACCTCAGCTAGCACCAAAACAGATTTTAAGCGTTCAGAGGTTCTACGCAAAGGGAAGGCATTAGTTGTACTTGTACTTGTCGATTATCGATTTTTGATATGTGTTGAGACTGATATCATTCCTGTCATACTTTTTCTATATTATTATTGTGATGATATTGATAAACTCCGAGGTTTCTGTCGGAGATTGAAAGTGATTGATAACTCTGAGGTCTTTTCCGGAGATTGAGAGTGATTGAGCAACTCCGAGGTCTTGCCGAAGATTGCGAGTGATTTATAGCCTCTGAGGTTCTATCCGGAAAGCACGAGTGGTACATGGACTTCGTGGGTCCCCCATGGGTCATGGCTTGAAGGCACTGTCTTAGCATGTGTATACGAGAGTGGAGTGATGGAGAGGTGACTGTTGCATTGCATTTTATTCATCCACTCTTATATGTGAGTGTACATTTGGTGAATTTTATCTGTCTTGGTTAATTACATAATTTCTTACATTTTGACTTGTATAGGATACATAAACATACATGTTTATTCTATGTGTTACTTGTCAGTTTCAACTCTCCATGCGTTATCTAATCACGGTCGGCCTATGATGCTTTCTGGTACTAGTGTTGTATTGATACTACTCTTGTTGCACCTTTGTTGAGTGCAGAGTACGATCCAGGTTTCAGCTCTACGCCCTGTGGCTGATTCGCGAGGGTGATATCTTTCAGTCATTCAGGGTGAGCTACTTGATCATCTGTGGCCCCTGAAGGGCTTCCTTGTTAATTCTATTTACTTTTGTTAGTTGACAGACAGTATGTAGCCTGCGGGCCTTCTTCAGACTTCTATTTCAGACTTGTTAGCGCTCTTGTACCCGTTTTGACCAGATTTTGGAGAATTAAGTATTTAAAATTTTATAACTTCTTTTCTTTATTTTATTTCCGTTGATTTAACTTGTATTGAGAATATGGTTCGCCTACTCGGTGAGGAATAGGGTAGGTGTCATCACGACTCGTGACTTGAGTCGTGACAAACATACTACCATATTACGTCCCAATGTAATTTTATTACAGTAAGTCATATACTACTCCACACTATCACAGTCAAGAAGAAAGCAAGACAACTAGCAGCAATAACTTCAGTCAAACATCAAGCAAGACAGAGACAGCTACAACAGAACAAATTTATGTGTGATCAGAGAAAGATATAGTACTATGTAAACTTAGAGATTTTTGTAAACAATACTATAGAAATACTACTATAATAGTAAAGTCGTCCCACTGTAGCAAACAGTAAAGTCGTCGCACTATAGCAAACAGTAAAGTCGTTGCATTGTAGCAAACAGTAAAGCTGCCATATTACTGTAGCAATAATTGAAATTACTGTAGCAACTCGAGATTATCTATATAAAGAGCCTCATTGTAACATTTACAAAAAATTGAAATATTTCCTACATATCTTCTCTTTAAAATATGTCCAGCAAAAAACCTTACTAGTGTTACACCCCGTATTTACAGGACATGTTTTAAGAAAGTATGTAAGAACTCATAATGTTAAGATTTTGAG
Organism: Przewalskia tangutica; assembly: GCA_029844215.1. Lineage (NCBI taxonomy): Eukaryota > Viridiplantae > Streptophyta > Magnoliopsida > Solanales > Solanaceae > Przewalskia > Przewalskia tangutica. Next base: position 115,673,697 of record CM056727.1, read on the forward strand.
ACTTGTAAAAAAAATTATCGGAATTATGAAATTGTCGGAAAACGTACCATTGTGACGAATGGGAGGGCGACACGTGTCACCCCCCCTTAGTGAATGCCTTGGACGAAATGTCAAGGCTAAAATGGTCATTGACCATAGTCTTGAAATGACAAAGTCTTGTAAGTGTGAGCTTGACAATCTTGACCAAGTCAAAGGACCCACAATAGCTTGATATTTGCTAGGAGCTTATCTAGACCACCCATTTGTGTGTATCATGACCCTCCAATACACTATATAATACTAGTAGTGCAAGACTTGACTAACACTTAGCCAAATTCACAAAAAATTTGAAGAACACTTAGGGCATGCTCTCGGGTTCACAAGGAGAAAGAAAGAAAAAAAATTCGTTCCTCGTTCTTTAAGCCCCACACTTTTAACCAAGGTTCTTGAGGGTAGTGTAAGCTTATCTCAATAGAAAAATCTTGGAAAAAGGTAGTTTACGGGTTAGTCGCAAAACGAAACCCTAAAGGACTTTCTAGGTTTTGTTTGGAGATTTGAAGGAAGATTGTTGGTGTTGTTCTAAGGGTCTCACAATGCGGATTGAAGTGTCTTGGAGAGGTTCTAATCTTCTAAGGAAGCGACTTGGATCGAGTTGGATTAAGAGTCATTGAGGTATAATCTTGTCGATTAAAGTGTTACAAGATTATATAATGTTATTGTTGTTGCTAGCATGAAGTTGTTATATTGAAGTTTGATTAGTATTATGGATTGCTTGTAGCCTTAAAAATCCGAAATGTATAGTAAGCCTTGTGAAGTTGGATTACGATTTAGTCGTTTATTAGAATCGTCGCATGTTACATACTTGAAGATTATAGTAGTTATAATCGTTTGCGACTTGATATCATATAAGGCTAATAACTTGGATGGAAATGGAAATTGGATAAGAATTGGTATTGTTGTATTCATTATGGTAGAAAATTGGACTAGTAGTTGTTATTCATTTGTTTTGTACTACCTTATTGATTGTGGTGAGCCATTGGGGCTGTTTGTTTATTGTATTCGGCCTTGAAAAAGGAGGCAAAGTTAGTAGAAACAAAGGAGGTGCTGTCCGATTTTCCGTAGAATTAGTGACTTAGCACTTAGAATAATATTCTACGTATGAAGTAAGAGGTTAATGGACATATTGTGACCGTTATAGGTTGAAGTACTAAGTATGGCGTATCCTACTTGGAGAATGGAATAGCTCAAGGTTGAAGTACTTTGGAGCATTTTGCTACTTGTCGACAATCGTCGCGAGGTATGTGAACCTCTTCCTTCCTTTGGCATGATTATATGTATGGAATATACCTGTGGTATCTTTTCATGTCCCTGTTACTCTTAGAAGTCAAGAGGTAGTTGTGTGACCTACTCTATGTAGAACTTTTCCTATTTTTGAGCATGACTAGTTGCACGTATGTAGTACGGTAGACGTACAAGACTATGACATTCTTTACTTGTCTTATGTAATGCCAAGTCAGGTGGGTTAGGAGATTAACTCACTTCTTTGAAAATAGTAAGGATGTCTTAAGTGGATTTTAAAGTTAAGGGACTTGAAGAGTTTTAAAAGTATGTGATACTTGTTCCGTTTTAAACGTATAAGTCCCTTGGATAGGAAATTGTTTATGGCTAAGGCATAAAGTGAATATAACGGCCTTATGGGAAGTTAGTTATATTTGCTTTATGGAAAGATAAATGACTTGATTTTAGTGAAAAGGCAACTTGATTTTTTTAAGGCATCAATTGCCTAAGGTTTTATAATAAAAGGAGTCACTTGAGTTCTAAAGGTTAAGAGACTAATTGTATTTTTGAAAGTTAAGAGAATTGATTTGAAAGTATTTAATACTTGGTTTCAAAAAGTAGAAGTCTCTTGGTTATAAAAGGAATGAGTTGGTCTAAAACCATAAAGGGTTATAACGGCTTTATGGGAAGTTGGTTATAACGGCTTTATGGAAGGTTAAAAGAATGGTTTTCTTCAGTAATATAAGCAAAGAAATGATTTGAAATAAGGAAGGGCAAACTGTTTTTGAGGTACCAGTTGCTTAGGGTTTTTAAGAAAGGAGTCACTTATTTTAGAAGTCGGTAATTGTATTTCTAAAAATGTATTGTGACTTGTCTTGAAAGACGGATAGGACTTGATACTATAGTTGTTAGTATCTGGGAAGTTGTAATTGAAAAAGAGTCTTTCTAAAGGAGTAGAGGCGCGTAGTACGTTGGGTTAAATTCGGATTTTAGATGACATTATCGACCGAGAATGGTAAGGCGATACCTCACGCGGACTATATGACATTATCGACCGAGAATGGGCGGGCGGATACCTGCACGCGCACTATATGACATTATCGACCGAGAATGGTAAGGCAAAGTATACCTCACGCGCACTATATGACATTATCGACCGAGAATGGGCGGAAGTATACCTTCAGGCGCACTATATGACATTATCGACCCAGAATGGGCGGGCAAGATACCTTTACGCGCACTATATGACATTATCGACCGAGAATGGGCGGCAAAGATACCTCACGCGCACTATATGACATTATCGACCGAGAATGGGGCGCAAGTATACCTGCACGCGCACTAGATGACATTATCGACCGAGTTGGGCGGGTAGTATACCTCACGCGGACTATGTGACCTTGATCGCGTCCTAAATTGGGTCGGGTAGTATAGGTGCCCCTCCTTAAAGGGCCGGATTATACTTATGAAAGATAAGTGAGTTATATAGTAATGAACTTAATGATTCTTTTTCTAATAATGTACGTAAGAATGTGGCTGTAACTTTTATTAAGAATGGAAAAGATAATAAGGTGCGATTAAGTTCATAAGTGGTAATGACAGCGAGGATCCGTATGTATTGTTTTATACTTGTCCTTGTCATTCTTTTATGCGGTTATGATCACATTTCTTATGCGTTATTTACATTCCATATTAAATTTGTTATCGACTTCCGCCGCTGCGTTAAATGCCCGCAGGTTTTAGGTACCCAGGTTGGTGATCCTTGCTCTTAGGATCTCGGTTCAGTTTTTGGGGAAAAAGCTCCATTTTCTCCGGAGGCTTTATCTCTTGGTACGGTTTTCCCTGAAGTAGTAGATTCATGTATATTCAGGGGTATGGCGGGGCCTGTCATCCACAGATGTTATGTTAAAACTCTTAGAGTGCAGTAGTCACATTGTGGGTCAATTTGTAAAGAAAAGGCAAGCGCTTGGTTGTATATATGTATGTCGGGAAGGTGGCCTATCGGCTAACTCGTTGTTTTTACATTGTTTTATTTTATAAGTTTCATGTATGTTCGTGATTATCTACGATGTATACTGTAGGGTGCCTGTGTAGGGCACCGATCGCGATCCCGGTGGTCGTGACAAAGTGGTATCGAGCGCTTAGTCCTCGGAAAGTGTCTACTGCATCGTGTCTAGTAGAGTCTTGATTATCGGTGTGTTGTGCACATCTATAATCGTGAGGCTGCGAGACATTTTAGGATTGGTTTCCATTCTTCCCTCTAAGATCGTGCGGTAGAAATGTCTTATTAGGTTGAATCCTCTCGACCTATTCTTATGAAACGATTATGCCTCGCCGGAGGCGACCGGGGCCCGAAGGGCAAAGCGGCGGAGTCGCCAGAGGTACGCAGAGGGTTACGGGACTCGGACACGATTATGCACAGGGTAGTAGGCGGCGGCGAGTTCACCACGCGGTATTAGAGGCGAGGCGGCGATAGCGCGAAGGTTCCGTGCCGGGCCTCAGGTTCCTCGGCGGCGAGTATAGGGATTATGGAGAACGGTCGGACTATCGACCGACATAGTGGTAGGCGGCAAGCGGAGAAGGTAGCTAACCCAGGCCAAGCGGTTTGCGGATCCGGATTTTCCGGGTTGTCATCCGCGAGTTTTATGGTTCGAGTGCGAGAAAGATCCGGGGAGTTCGTTCGGCCTACGACGGACTATGCGGGTTCTTAAGGCTTGGAGACAGTGCATTATACTAGCCTCTACTGGGATTCGCGATATTGCGTTGAACTGGTTTGAGTCATGAGTCTTGTGAGAGGGGATGATGCTCTTCCGGTGTTTGGGAGGAGTTCACGAGGCCTTTATGGATCACTTTTGCCTCCCGAGATGAGGAGGGCCGCGTAGATAGATTTTTGACCTTGAGACGAATGGTAGGACTATCGGGAGTATAGCACAGGTTTGACTCTTTGGCGAGCGCGCACACCATAGTGGCTAGCATGGCGGATAGAGTTCATCGTTATGTGATGGGGCTAGGCAGTCATATGATTCTGCATGCTTGGGGTGGCTCTTCACCGGTATGGACATTCTTGAGATGCAGCCTATGCGCGAGGATAGAGGATAGAGAGGAGGATCAGATTGACTCGAGCGGCCCAAGAGGCGAACAACAGGTCTCAGGGCGATTGAGCGGGCGGCCTCAAGGCGAACTAGGTCGACATTGCGGCCCAAGACCGAGTGCTCCTCCACATTTTTCCAAGCGGGGTTTTCACAACCCCGGAATGCAGGGCCGGTCAGTCTCAGAAACCAGAGTCTCGGGGAGATGGGGTTCCATCGATCGAGGCCACCTTTGCCTCAATGTGCGGTGTGGTAGGTTACATTACGGGGTATGTCGCGCGTGCGGTGCTTGTTTTTCTTGTGGTCGTCAGGCCATATGTTAAGAAAGTGTCCTTATAGAGGTCCCGGTGGGACAACACGACTCTTGGATCGATTGCGGGTTCTTCGCCTTGATAGCTAGCGGGATGTTCATGCCAAAGCAGTAGTGGCGCAGGTCGCGGTGGGAGTTCCCAGTTTTAGCGGTCCTTGAACCGCCTATATGATTTCAGGTATGTCTTTGGCCTTTAGAAACTTGTTTACATGATAAGTTATGGTATGTTTAAGTTTTATGAGCAGTTATATTGAGACTATGTAGATGTTAGGAGGAGTTGGAAATGCGAAAAGATAATCCCTTTTAGGGCTTATGATGGACAGATCTGTGTGTGCGAGGTATTAAGGCCATGTGTGGCATTGTTGGTATGTCGGGGGTGGTGAAAGGAAACTATGTTGTTGATTTTAAGTTTGACTCCGAAAGAACATTCGAGGACGAATGTTTCTAAGGGGGGAAGAATGTTACACCCCGTATTTACAGGACATGTTTTAAGAAAGTACGTAAGAACTCATAATGTTAAGATTTTGAGACTTGTAAAAATTTATCTAATTATGAAATTGTCGGAAACGCGTACCATTGTGAATGGGAGGCGACACGTGTCACCCCCCCTTAGTGAATGCCTTGGACGAAATGTCAAGGCTAAAATGGTCATTGACCATAGTCTTGAAATGACAAAGTCTTGCAAGTGTGAGCTTGACAATCTTGACCAAGTTAAAGGACCCACAATAGCTTGATATTTGCTAGGAGCTTATCTAGACCACCCATTTGTGTGTATCATGACCCTCCAATACACTATATAATACTAGTAGTGCAAGACTTGACTAACACTTAGCCAAATTCACAAAAATTTGAAGAACACTTAGGGCGTACTCTGGTTCACAAGGAGAAAGAAAGAAAAATTTAGTTCCTCGTTCTTTAAGCCCACACTTTTAACCAAGGTTCTTGAGGGTAGTGTAAGCTTATCTCAATAGAAAATCTTGGAAAAGGTAGTTTCTGGGTTAGTCAAAACGAAACCCTAAAGGACTTTCTAGGTTTTGTTTGGAGATTTGAAGGAAGATTGTTGGTGTTGTTCTAAGGGTCTCAACAAGCGGATTGAAGTGTCTTGGAGAGGTTCTAATCTTCTAAGGGCGACTTCGTATTGGAGTTGGATTAAGAGTCATTGAGGTATAATCTTGTCGATTAAAGTGTTACAAGATTATATAATGTTATTGTTGTTGCTAGCATGAAGTTGTTATATTGAAGTTTGATGAGTATTATGGATTGCTTGTAGCCTTAAAAATCGAAATGTATAGTAAGCCTTGTGAAGTTGGATTACGATTTAGTCGTTTATTAGAATCGTCGCATGTTACATACTTGAAGATTATAGTAGTTATAATCGTTTGCGACTTGATATCATATAAGGCTAATAACTTGGATGGAAATGGAAATTGGATAAGAATTGGTATTGTTGTATTCATTATGGCAGAAAATTGGACTAGTAGTTGTTATTCATTTGTTTTGTACTACCTTAATGATTGTGGTGAGCAAATTGGGGCTGTTTGGTTATTGTATTCGGCCTTGAAAAAGGTGGCAAAGTTAGTAGAAACAAAGGAGGTCTTTGTCCGATTTTCCGTAGAATTAGTGACTTAGCACTTAGAATAATATTCTACGTATGAAGTAAGAGGTTAATGGACATATTGTGACCGTTATAGGTTGAAGTACTAAGTATGGCGTATCCTACTTGGAGAATGGAATAGCTCAAGGTTGAAGTACTTTGGAGCATTTTGCTACTTGTCGACAATCGTCGCGAGGTATGTGAACCTCTTCCTTCCTTTGGCATGATTATATGTATGGAATATACCTGTGGTATCTTTTCATGTCCCTGTTACTCTTAGAAGTCAAGAGGTAGTTGTGTGACCTACTCCATGTAGAACTTTTCCTATTTTTGAGCATGACTAGTTGCACGTTTGTAGTACGGTAGACGTACAAGACTATGACATTCTTTACTTGTCTTATGTAATGCCAAGTCAGGTGGGTTAGGAGATTAACTCACTTCTTTGAAAATAGTAAGGATGTCTTAAGTGGATTTTAAAGTTAAGGGACTTGAAGAGTTTTAAAAGTATGTGATACTTGTTCCGTTTTAAACGTATAAGTCCCTTGGATAGGAAATTGTTTATGGCTAAAGCATAAAGTAAATATAACGGCCTTATGGGAAGTTAGTTATATTTGCTTTATGGAAAGATAAATGACTTGATTTTAGTGAAAAGGCAACTTGATTTTTTTAAGGCATCAATTGCCTAAGGTTTTATAATAAAAGGAGTCACTTGAGTTCTAAAGGTTAAGAGACTAATTGTATTTTTGAAAGTTAAGAGAATTGATTTGAAAGTATTTAATACTTGGTTTCAAAAAGTAGAAGTCTCTTGGTTATAAAAGGAATGAGTTGGTCTAAAACCATAAAGGGTTATAACGGCTTTATGGGAAGTTGGTTATAACGGCTTTATGGAAGGTTAAAAGAATGGTTTTCTTCAGTAATGTAAGCAAAGAAATGATTTGAAATAAGGAAGGGCAAACTGTTTTTGAGGTACCAGTTGCTTAGGGTTTTTAAGAAAGGAGTCACTTATTTTAGAAGTCGGTAATTGTATTTCTAAAAATTTATTGTGACTTGTCTTGAAGACGGATAGGACTTGATACTATAGTTGTTAGTATCCGGAAGTTGTAATTGAAAAGAGTCTTTCTAAAGGAGTAGAGCGCGTAGTACGTTGGGTTAAATTCGGATTTTAGATGACATTATCGACTCAGAACGGGTAGGCAAAGATACCTTCACGCGCACTATATGACATTATCGACCAGAACGGTAGGCAAGATACCTCACGCGCACTATATGACATTATCGACCAGAATGGGCGGCAAGATACCTTACGCGCACTATATGACATTATCGACCGAGAATGGGCGGAAGTATACCTTACGCGCACTATATGACATTATCGACCGAGAACGGGCCGGCAAGATACCTTACGCGCACTATATGACATTATCGACCGAGAACGGGCCGGCAAAGATACCTTTACGCGCACTATATGACATTATCGACCAGAATGGGCGGGCAAGATACCTTCTGCGCAGACTAGATGACATTATCGACCCAGGATTGGGCCGGGCAGTATACCTTTACGGGCAAACTATGTGACCTTGATCGCGTCTAAATCGGGCGGGTAGTATACCGCCCCTCCCAAAGGTCGGATTATACTTATGAAAGATAAGTGAGTTATATAGTAATGAACTTAATGATTCTTTTCTAATAATGTACGTAAGAACGTGGTCAGTAACTTTTATTAAGAATGGAAAAGATAATAAGGTGCGATTAAGTTCATAAGTGGTAATGACACGGCAGGATCTGGTATGTATTGTTTTATACTTGTCCTTGTCATTCTTTTGTACAGTTATGACCGCTTATCACGTTATTTACATTCCATATTCGACTGTTATCGACTTCTTCCGGGCCGCGTTCATGCCCGCAGTTTTAGGTACCTGTTGGTGATCCTTGCTCTTAGGATCTCGGTTCAGTTTTTGGGGAAAAAGCTCCATTTGCTCCGGAGGCTTTATCTCTTGGTACGGTTTTCCCTGAAGTAGTAGATTCATGTATATTCAGGGGTATGGCGGGGCCCTGTCCCGCCACAGATGTTATGTTAAAACTCTTAGAGGTCTGTAGTCACACATTGTGGGTCAATTTGTAAAGAAAAGGAGGCAACTGCTTCGGTTGTATATATGTATGTCCAGGAAGGTGGCCTATCATTAACTTTGTTGTTTACTACGTTGTTTTATTTTATAAGTTTCATGTATGTTCCGCTGATTATCTCTGATGTATACCTGTAAGGGTGCCCAGGTAGGGCACCAGTCGCGGTCCCGGGGTCGGGTCGTGACAACTAGTCTATAATGTCAAAATAATATCACAATCGTAGGAAAACTACTTTGAAATCTCATAATAATAGAAAAACACTTTGAAGATCATAGTTAGACACATATTAGTTGTGAAACCTTAGTCTCTAACATAATTTCAGAAAGAGTCTGTTGAGAGAACTCTCAGCACTATACAGTGCGGTGACAGAGCTCACTAACTAGCTAATACCAACTTAAAGTTAAGATAATTCCCCAAATGAAATAGAGCTCACCAACTAGCTGATACGAGCAAATCTAACGAGAAATCCTATCGCCTTGAATCACTGTGTCTGTATTGTAAATGAAGTGGCCCAGAAACAGAGATGTAAGTACTGTGGAATAACACTAATATGTAAAACTATCTGAATGAACAAATAGTTGTGGGGTGCTCTAGGGGAATGGGAAGCCCAAATCAATAACATGAGTCATAACTGAATACTGAAACTGAAAACATATGGAGTATATGAATACAGAAAATTAAAATCATAATACCCCTTATTAAATGATAACATGTTTACCTAAAGTTCACAAATTGTGGCCTCTGGCCCAATTATAAGTGCACAACTTTGTGGCCTTAAACCTAAATATACATATACATATATTGTGTCATTGGGTCCAAATACATATGTTCATTATTTCATAATTCATATCCTGAACATGGAAATCATATTGTAGTTATAACATGGATATTGAGCATTAATATCAATAGACATGAAGATCATGAAATTTAAAATATTAATTGTTCATAAGCATTTCGTGATTCATGAATGAGACTCATGGAATGCCAAACATGAGCAAAGATAAATTATGTGTTGAGTTCACGATGTTATGAATGTCATACATGAACGAAATATGAAGCTATATCCTTTAAAGTATGGAAGTTCTAAAGTTTTTCATGAAATTAAGGTATAACTTTATTTCTTATGCGAATTCGTAATAATCATGAAGGAACGTGACATGAAGAAGAACAACGATGTTTTCGCACGTAGAGAGTTAGCCTTACATACCTTATTAGCTTCAAAATCCAAAGCAAAATCCAAACATTTGATGAAGAACTCCAATTCCTTCACTTGAAAACCTGAGAATGATTTTCCTTAAAACCCTAGGTTTGTAGCATAGGATTACACTTATAATTCATGTATAATCGTTAGAATTACTTAGACATACATGGAAGAATCATACCTTAATGTAGGAGGATGACAAGATGAAAGAAAAGTCGTGCTAGGGTTTGAAGACGTAAATAATCGAATGAAAAATCATGAGAAACATACTTAAAAGGGTTGGTTGGATCGCACGTCATGGAGGACGCGTCGCACGCCTAGTAGCGTGAGCTGCCTCCACACTATCACTCGTGATCGGCCTCACTTTGCAGCCTGGACGCGCGCAATATTTACCTAGGACACTAGTCTGCTCGCGTCGCGAGCCCTTGGATGATCACCACAGATAACTCTTTAGTAAAACGTGCATAAACTTTTGTAAAAAACTCACCGTGAACTGAACCTTATGTGGATGGAAAGATATTTCATAGGACTACAACTTTCAACAATGAAGTTTTCCCAAATTTCCAACTAATAAGGGGTTTTATACTATCTTGAATTGAGGCCTTGTGCAAACTCACTTGAAACATGGTTTGTAGTGTAGCTTCAAACGTTAATTTACCCAAGAACTCTTCTTATACATTTTATAGGTTTCAAAACACTTCCTACACTCCCCATATTGGTTCAATTATATCTCCATCTTAAAGGTCAAACTTTAGCCCGAAGATACGAGGTGTTACATTTATACTTACTGCATTTCGGTTATTATGTTGAGCAACATTCTGGGGTTGTAAGTATACTTGGTACTCTGGGTTCATTAGTTTATATCGTTTACTCATATGAAGCAATATAGCAACGAAGGTGTTATACCCCGTATTTCCAGAGTATGTACGTGAGGGCGTACGTACAAAAGTTTAAGCCTTAAAGTAGACTAAGGGACGAAATTTTGTGCACAACTAGCAAAAAGAATCGTTTTCCGACGAAACGTTTTCCAAACTTTGCGAAGGGAAAATTCCGGCTATGTCATTTATAATTTTTGCGGATTTTTCCGAGAGATGAAATATTTTGGACCAACGAGAGGGCGACACTTGGCCCTCAAGTGGACGGCAATCCATGGGCTCCATTGGCACGTTTTTTTAATGTTTCATGCCTTAAACATTTGGTCAATGTTTGGCTAGATATTTTGTGTAGTAGATGAGCAAGTGGGGCCCACAAACACATGTCCAAATCTTCACCCTACACTTGCCCACCACTTGTCTTGATCTTGGCCATTGGTTGGCCTATAAATACCCCACGCAAGACTAAATCTTCATCCACAAATCATTTTCCAAGTCTAAAAGTCTCTCCCCTGTAGAATTCGCCCAAGGCTCCTCCCCTGTGAGGCCTCGCCGAGTATACCCCCTTGCCTAGTAGTTTTCGTAAATACCCCCTTGGTAGAAAAGTATTCTCCAAGTATTGTTACTATTCCAAAATACCTTGCCCAAATACCTTGTAGTATTCCAAGGTTACGCCTATACTAAAAGCCCGTAAATACTATTATACTTCCTTTAGCCACTAAACTAAACCACAAGGAAATCTTCATAGCGAGTTGAAGTATTAAGAAGAAGTTGTGTAGAACTTCTAAGGGTTGTTTGGAGCGGGTTGGAGCACCCAGATTAGGAGCTAAACGTTGCTCAGGACCGACATTTAAACTTGGATAATTTTGGGTTTATCGAGGTAAATACTCTTGTCCTTCTATTGTAATTGGAAATTACATACTGTAGTTGTATAGAAGTGATTATAAGATATATAGAAGGATGGTATAAAAGAAGAGAATTGAATTGATATCACATCAGAAGAATATTAAAGAAGAAGACTGAATTGTACTTACATGAACAGTATTTCTGATGAACTTGTGTAGTTTGGCGGGTAGGGTAGTCGCCCAATTTTCCGTAGAATAAGGAATCAGTATCTAGAATTATTCTGCAGAGTAGTCTAGACGTTGATAGACTTGTATGATCGTTATAGGTTGAAGATCGCAAGTAGCGTATTCTACTCGGGGTGGAAAGGGCTAGCCGGATTCTGAAGATTTGGAGCTATTTGTTTATAGTCGATAATCGTCGCGAGGTATGTGATTCTTCCTATACTCTTGAGCATGATATTTTAAAAGTATATATATATATATATATATATATATATATATATATATATATATATATATAGTAATGAGATTTACGTGTGTTAACTGAACGTAGTTTTACGGCAATGTCTTTTGACTTAAGCCTGAATAATAAGAATCTTGAAGTATTTCAAAAGAATTAAGAATCGTTTTTGAAAGAAGAGTAATACTTGGTTTTAAAAACTTAAGAGTTATACTAGCTTTATGGGAAGTTAGGTATAACGACTTAAGAAAGATAAAAGAATGATTTATTGATTTTAGAAGTTAAGAGACTTAATCTTAAAAGATAAGAGACTTGACTTAATTGAATTGATATGAAAGTTGTTAAGAAGTGTGACACCTCATTCGTGAGTAATAAGTACTTGATTTTTAAAGAATAATGTTTACTGATTTCGGAAATGAGAATAAGTAAGGAACTTGATCTAAAAGAGACTTGAGGAAATTCAAGAGTTTTTGGTTTAAAAGAAAGACATTGTTTTGTCTTAAATTGGTTTAAAACATAAAGTGTTATAACAGCTTTATGGGAAGTTAGTTATAACGACCTTATGAAAACAAAAGAATGGTTTTATCAGTGGTTTTAAAGTGGTAACTTGACTTTAAAGGAGAAGTTGTTTGGTTTACTTAAAAATGTTAGTCACTCTATTTTTACAATACGGGCATCGGGTGATCTTCGTAAAAGAAATGGATCTTTTAAAAAGAATTTAACGTACGTAGTACTTTGGGGTTAAAACCTGGACTTTGGCATAAAATGAAAGTACCTTGGGTTGTGTGTAACTTGCCTATATTTGCGTGTGATAGCCTTGTCGTGCTAGCATTGTATTTCTATACCACCGCGTCTCTCAATGGAGGGTCGGCTGATTTGTTATGATATTACTTGGACGTACCGGCAGTGACGGAGAATTCCACGGGTACGCTCCTGTTGATAGTGTTATTCCATGGACTAGCTCTCCATGAGGTTTCTTACTGATTCGGCCTTGGTATCCGTGGTCTGGCCAGACTTGCCCGCCTCGTGGTGATTCGCCTTGGTACTGTAGTTAGCCCTCGTGACTTGCTTCGCTTTAGTGGCGAAGTCTCGTGATCTACCTGTATCCGGTAGTTAGCCTCAGATTGCCGATCGGCCACGTGACACGGCCGGTATCGGTAGTCGGCCAGACTTGCCGTGACGCGTGGCTGAGTCTCGTGATACTACTGTATCCGGTAGTTAGCCCTCGTACTTCTTTGCTGACACCCAATTTTGACCCTCCCGTCTACCATTAACTATAAAATTACACTAATTTTAAAACAATTTTATAATAATAAAATACAACAATAATACATTAATACAGCATAAATAAGCAATTTAATAATAACACGCATTTTACGTAGAGTATTAAACACTTAGAACCTCGCGCGCATTTACTAATTTTAGGCCATCATAGTTCATAAATAATAATTATTAATAAATACATAAAAGAATTTAGCAATGACGTCATGTCAAGTAGCATAGTCGCATTTATTAATATGCAAAGCAATTTCATAATCATTGTAGCACCTGAAGTCATATTAGGATAATTTAATTTTAGCTTAAAGAATAATAAATAATGCAATAAATAAGATTTTAAGTCATGGTACAGCATTCTAAAAATTAAGCACTAATTAATTAGCACACCCGCAGTTATTATTGTAATAATTTTAAACTCAAAATTAGACTAACAAAGCACCTAAAATAATTTAAGCACAATTAATTAATTTATCACTAATTAAAAGCCTAAAACTAATAATTAACTTAATTAATTTTACCTAAACTAAATAACACTAATAACCCACCTAAATTAATATCATCAGCCCATTCTTAATACCCAATACCTATTCTACCCGCAAATTGACAAATTACCACCAATACCCGCCGCCTACCAACACCCGCAAGGCCCGTTCCTCTACCCTTAATGTTCTTATATCGACTCCATTCTATTTCCTCATCCCTGTCGACAACCCACAAAACCTAAACAAAACCTAGAACTTCTTCAATCGCGCCTCGAACTCGATATTCTCACGGATTTTCTGAAAAAATTCGCCCCTTACTTCCTTACCCACGCACACACACCAACGATTTCTTACCATAAACCCATTATCTACTTTCCTTCCTATTGCCAAATCCTCCATAAATCGCTCAAATCAAGTCTTACCATAAGAATTAAGAAGACAAAATCTCGCCCATAATCACCCTAAGGTTTACCTAATAGGGAACCCAAACCATGGCTATATAAGCACATGCAATAGGCATTATTAGGCACAGAGAGAGTAGAGCAGGGTCAAGGGGCATCGGTCGAGCAGAGACGAGATAGACGAGAGAGCTCAGGGAGGAGTACAATCGATTCAGGGAGCCGGCAGCAGTCTGATAGAGCATAGTAGAATAGGAAGTTCGAACCCTTCTCTCAATTCTAGCCAAAAATCGCCAGCGCTTTACCCTTTTATTCGCATCGCAAAACAACTCTCCGAGTGGCACCGACGACTTGATACGCCGGTCATTGTCCGGAGAAGGTAAACTCAATTTCTTTTCGAAGCCTCAATTCATTGCGTGAACTTATGTGCTTGCTGTACTTGGACTATGCTTGTTAACATTGTTGTATAATGTTTGGCATGTCTTATTCTATCTAAGCAAAATCGGTTATTAAAGTCGCCGACGTAAGTTTATAGTTGGTATAATAAGTGGTTTACATGCTTGTCAAGAGTGGTTTGTGTTAGCGACTAGTCGAATGTCATCTAATCGGTTGTTTGGTATGGTCGTGCATTTTAATCGATTAGCACTAAAAGTGTGAATTTAACTAGTGCCTTAAGGTTGTTTTATTTTAAGTTATTCCTCGATGCGTTATTAATCTAGACACCTTCACGCTTTCATGATTCTAAATGTAAGAATTAGGGCGGCTTCAATACGCTTAGGAGGGACTAATGTATGAATAGCTTAGGAAGATTAATATACGAGTGATTGTTAAAGGCCTTATCCGTTGGACTAATGTCCAAAAATGCATCTCACCGTAATGTTACATGGTTGAAATCGCCTCTGCTTTGGTTATTGTGTGTCCGCCGTCTGAAAAGTGAAGTAAGTAAGTTAAAATTGTGTGTTCATTGTGAAATCATATTTTTGTCCTCTTATGATAGCATATCCCGCTGAACCAAGCCTAAAGATGAGCATGTTAACTTGGTATGTTTGGCTTGGCGTTTGAATCACGTGGTGCATTTTTCTCTCCTCCGCTTGGTATATGAAATGCAGCTTGTTTAAAAATACAATGAGTGTGTATATCGGATGTCTAAGTTGGGTATTTGTGTTCTCAATAAATGAGTCTTGTTAAGACTTGATGTTAGCATTCTATATTAGTTTGCAGACATGAATCTCAATGCCATGTATATTATCAAGCACCCTTCTCATTTTAGGAATCATGTCATATGTGTTTGAAGTTTGTCTATTTGACTTCCTACTGTTTCTTGTCGCTTCCAATGCAATCGCCTTTGAATCTATATTCGATTACTACGACTGATAATTTCGTAATTTCAAATCAATGTGCTTATCCGCTTCTATGAACCAAAGAGTAGTATAGCTATAATGTCTAAAAGACTTCAAAGGTTCTAAATGATAATATCTTCGCGCTTGCTAATTTTGTAATGGAAGAGAATCCTTCTCGAAAAAGTCCGCAGATAATAAATCAGGCATAAAATGGCCCATTTATATATATCACAACCTCGCCACGCTCTTACACTGACTAGTGTATGCACAAAGATACTGAGCATTTATCGCAGCAGATCCGCAGTATACTATATGTATTTTGGGTGTATACTTGACTGTTTTTGCTTCTCGCCTCACGCCTCGCTACATACCGCCGCCCTTATTTCTTTTATCACCGCCACGCTTATTCCCATTTTTATATTGTCACCGATGTCTTGTGCTTTTTATAACATAGACCTAAGTTCAACTATATGTATTGGAAGATGATTTGCGCTGTCAGATACTTGTCCATTATCATTTATTTTGCCCTCTGTTGGTCCCATATCTGCGTAGGATTAAACATCGCATTAAATGCTTGCTCGTTATTTGAATAAATTTGGACATGTACTAATCCTTATCTTTTCTTTATTTACACGAACGCACTGAGCAACAGGAGTCTCACGAGACTCATCGTGGCAAATTAACACCCGCATCTATGTGCATTTCTCTATCCGCATCGGAATTCCAAAACTACCGGCGAAAAGACATCGTCATCCTTCGAGTCATCTTCTTTTATTTATTTTCCTACCCCGCCCCCATTCATTTATTCATTGTAAATTATTTGTCTAACGCTACATTAATTAATAGAATAATTAGAATATCTAAACCCTGAACCTTAGATTAGAAAGCCATTCTCTTTAGGTTAATTACTTTAAACTCACTACATATTGCTTAAGTCATACTAAGCCATTAAATTTTATTTATCCTCTTAACTATTCGCCGCTAGCATTTTATTATTAGATTTTCAACCCATTTTGTTATAGACTCTCATTAACACTTACATAAAAGCCCTATTTCTTTACTAAAAACCTCCTAAACATTTGACATACTATGATATGCTAATAAAAGTATAAATCATCTTTGCGCATATAATAATATAGGTTTTAATTAGAACTAGCTTTATATATTTTAATCTCACATTTTATGTTAACAAGAAGACTTCCTATATTTTTACTTAAATACTTTTCAAAAATGCATTGCTTTCTTGACATAAATAACTAACCCTATGTTTGGCAGGATAACCGCAAGTTAGCGGATCTTAGAGGGTGCCTAACCCCTTCCCTCTAGATTAATAAAGAACCATTACCCAGAATCTCATTAAAGTTTAGCAGACCGATAAATGGAGTTAGTGTTGACTTTAACCTAGTTAACATTATAGGTGTCCTAATTCACCCAAATTAATTAGGTGGCGACTCCGCGAACCCTTCTAGCATTCTAAAGCACCCTTTTACATTTAAGCTTTTTTTTTAGCATTTTAATATTTCAAACACCTCTTTAACACTTTAAACACCTTTAACTTTCTTTTAGCATTTTATTATTTATTTTCTAACATTTTACTTGAGCATGGTTCGCTTTTAGAAAGTCGCGGTCGAAATCGGGCGCGACACTTGCCCCGGTCAGCTACGTGACACGGCCTTGGTATCTGGTAGTCGGCAGACTTGCCCGTATCGCCCGTGGTTTGATTGTATATAGTATTGTTAGTGGCTTTGGTATCCGTAGTTGGCTTTCACTTGCCGGCCGATTGATGATACGGCTTTGGTATCGGTGGTTAGCCTTCGTACTTGCCGTCGGTTTATGACTCGTAGGACTTGGTGTTTATATGTACTCGGGTGTTATTATATCATGATCGCCAGATGGCGAAGGTATTCCACGGGCATGATTGACGCTGAGGCGTGAGACCCATAGTTATATTTAAGTGATGACTTTGAGGCGTGAGTCTCGACTTACATGATCGCTATTTATTATGGATCGTAGTTTGGTTATCATACATGTCTCCCGCTTTATATATCGCTATGATTTCATTTACGATATTTTTAGTTTCACATACTTGGTACTGTTATCGACCTCTCCCGGCTGCGTTCATCTACGCCGCAGTAGGTACACGATCGCTGATCCTCGCCATAGGATCACAGTCAGACGGGAAGCTCCGTTTCTCAAGGCTTATCTTTTGGTATAGTCCCCATCGTAGGTACTTGTACATTCAGGGGTATGGCGGGGCCCTGTCCCGTCATGTTGTATAAAAACTCTTAGAGGTCTGTAGTACTGTTGTGGGCAGGGTTTGTAAAAAGGATTAAATTGTTCGGTTTGAAAGATTTGTATATATATTATTGAAAGGTGACCGTTTTGGTTATCCTGTTCTTATCATATATCTTGTTTCATTTTTAAGTTTTTATTTCCGCTGATTTTCTCTGATGTTGTATCACTAGGGTGCCCGGGGTAAGGCACCAGTCACGGGCCCGGGATCGGGTCGTGACAGAAGGGGCTTCGTACTTTATACAAGATTAGTGATCCATGACGGGAACTCACAGTATATGAGAACTAAACCCAATGTCATTTGTGCAACACTATAACGTACTGTAATCTTTTTAACCTTTTAGCTACAATTACTAGTATGGGGTTCATTAACTTGTATCTTTTACTCACATGAAGCAATATGGCCACGAAGGGGCTTCGTACTTTATACATGATTAGTTCCACGATGGGAACTCACAGTATATGAGAACTAAAACCAATGTCACTTGTGCAACACTATAACGTAGTATCATCTTTTAACCTTTTAGCTACAATTACTAATTTTCCGAGTACAGCCTTGGGTGTAGCATCATACGTCATAATAAAGTGTGTCGAGTACAGCCTTGGACATGACATCTCCATAATAAAGTATGTCAAGTACGACCTCAGGTGTAGCATCGTACGTCATGATAAAGTACGTCGAGTACGGCCTCGATACATAGCAAATAAAGATAAACCACGGAGGGTCTAAGCTGTATAAAGCCACTTTGGGCAGTTTACTACTTACAAGCATAAAGTCTCACATTTATTGTCTTAGATTCATTAATCATAAATGACTCATTTTGATCATCATACTTTGGAAAAGGTTCCACTTATAATATATATATATATATATATATATAGACGTCTCAATACAAGACACCATGACTCACCTATTGACACATGAAAGCTCAACAACAACGGGAGCTATCACCTATGACAAGCTCAACAAGGCAGGAGCACCGTATCTATGGAAAGCTAAATACGACAGGAGCACAAACTCTATAAGAATTAAACAACCATATGATCTTAATACCTTTAGAAAGCTCAACCACAAAAAGAGGAGCATGATCTTTATCTATGGCTCGACGACAGGAAGAGCACAACGTTTATTGAGAGCTAAACTCAATAGGAGCACGTTATATAAGGAAGAATAGACAATCATGTATGTATAACATCTATGAGAGGCTCGACCATCGAAACATTACAACATATAGGCAGCTCATGTACGTGAAGAGAACAATATGAAAACCTCGATATGATTCATCACTAATAGCGATACTAACACCCATCTTAGGTAATCTGCTGGAAGATCGACTATACTACGAGCATGATATTTGGGAAAAGTTCCTATGAAAATAAACACACAATGACTTATGGAAGGCTCGTCACTATAGGAGTATAATATATATGGATAGCTTATATACAATGAATGCTCTTATGACTTCTAAGAAACTCGTTTCATGATAGGTTAACTCGTAGACTTCAACATGATTCATCCCAAATGAAGGAAGTATACACCACAAAGGTAATTTGAAAGTCCAATACTAGGAGTAAGAACAACTTAATAAAGTGCAAACTCGTAGGCACATGACATAGATCTTCATCGATTCATGAAACAACTAACATGGAGTAGACCTCATAACTCATACAAGGGAAACATAAGACTGGAGGTCATGTCGTAGTGGAAAAGAAATGATTTGGCCTTACATACCTCAACAATCCTTGGCGTATTATGATGATCAAAATATTCTTTGTAGTTTCAATCTATAACAATAATGATAATATGAACTCATGTTAACAACCAAACAGTTCCTCCCACTATTTAGGCAATTCATCGAACACTTATTGAGCGCAAAACTCCCAAGGTTCTTTCATAATAGTATTTCACCACAACCTTCCCATTATCATAGCTCACAACAACACCCTAAACATCTAATAAGGCCAACCAATACCTCCCTTACAACATCAACATACAAACACATGCCCTAATCATCTCAATCAAGTAGCGGAACTTGGACTCACAACTTCTGATCACCATCCCCTGAAGTCTTCGCCATAAAATATAATAGAAACACTCATATGTATCTATGTCATAGTTTAGAAAAAGATTTCTTACCTTGTTGATAAAATTCTAGAAGTTCTTCACTTGAACTCTTGGATGAAATTCTTCGATTAACTATAATACGACGAAAAGTTGTTAGAATCACGAGTCGACAAAGGAATAACCATGATTGATCTTAGGAAACCTTGGAAATGGAGTGAGATATGGAGTTATGGAGCTCTGGTTCCAAGTGAGAGAAAATGAACTCAAAATATCTAATTTGGGGATAAAATACTTGTCTTTGGTGGACCCCACTTTCTCTTTTTGTAATATCCTTAGGCAAAAAGGAAAATAAATGAATTATCATGTATGCATTTGCTGCCTATGTCTACAACACCCATGTGGCATTATATTAATTCACACTTGGCTGTTTTGGGTGTTGTACTTTACACTGCACAATTAGTACTTTATCAACACCTCCTACACTTATTATAATGACCTTATAATATAGTACTAGTTTGTAGGCTCCTTGAGCGCACACAACATCATTTTCAATTATTATTGTCGGACTTTGAATCATTTTGAGACTGCATCCTTTTATATATTAAATTCTTGATCTTATACTTGAACACAAACTTATTCTTGTGATTTCGGGTAAATTTACTCATGTTGGAAGGTTCAGTTCCTAATCTAAAGATACGGAATATTATATCAACTGCCACACGACTACCACAGTCACACCGACTTAAAGAAAAATGTATGCTTCACCACAACAGTTAACTACAAAAGCATACAATGACTCAAAACAACTATTCTTTTCAAAAAGAACTTTTGGCAACCTAATAATATTTCTCAAAGGCAGATGGTTACAACTCGACGCCTAATACGATTGAACTAGGACTAGACTTGATGCAAATACAAACTACACAAGGACCAGAATCTTCACACTCTCAAATCGCACTTCTAAAAACAATGAGTTACTTGAAGGCTCTAAAACCTTTATTCTCTTTATCTCAATATATGTGAATGATGATTTCCTACAACGAGAATACGATATATACTAGTACTAGTATATGATATATACAATTCTGTTAATAAGAACATAGGAAAGAAAACCATATATTTTGGAGAACTGTTTCATGTAGGCATTTTAGTCGGGTACATGCACGCAGCGAAATTTGAAAATTTATGTTTCAAACCCGACTTTCGGTCAAACTGTAGTATGAATATATGATGAAAATAAACACAAAGCAATAATGTAATACTTCGATAGAATACTTACATTTTGTATATAGCAATCCGCAAATCTTGAAGCTTTGTATAGTCCGAGGGTGCACACGCAAACGTCGCTCGATTTGCAAGTTTCTGAAAAACTTTGATGTAGTTTTGCTAAATCTAGAATGCTAGGGATTCTAACAGAGCTTTAAAAGAGATTTGGTCTCTTGCCTTAGAGTAGTGAAATGGGAGGGGGAACCCCTCTATTTATAGTTGTAAAAGACAACCTAGGGTTCCCCATGGTCCAGCCCATAAAACAAGTCACAGTGGACCAAATGATTCGGACCACCTGGGCCAAAGACCGCGGCCACGAGTAAGTGGCGCGCGGTGCCTACACGCATTAGCGCGCGCCACGAATCAAAACCTGCGGTCGTGTCCCAATTTTGTCTTGTTCTCATTTTCAATGTCCCGGTTATCAATCGAACATATATAATCTCCTTCTAATTACATCTTTCAATCGACAGAACATTTGACTTAGTGTTATCCTTCAGACCTTTACATATCGTCACTAATTACATTAGGATCTTCACGGAACTCCTAGACTGTGCAGGAAGACGAGTCCAATATGTAAAGTTTAGCTACGCGAAGCATGTGAACTGAACCTATATGTGGGAAGAAAAAACCTTTCATTCACGACACACTCAATCAAGCTTAGGATTTGTCAAGTGTCTATCCAAATGACTTGATCATTATAACTCATCTATATTAGTTGACAACAGGACCATGTCACAGACATGTTCATTGTGTTGGTCAACGACTTAGTCAACCTAATATCTTATGAGTATCTGAGTGTTCTCTCGAATATACATTCAAGGAATGAATTCCAATCTTGGTTCGACTACCACCTTTAATCCACTTCGTAACGTACCCAAAATAAGCCGCGTCTCAACCTATAAGGCATCTGAGCTTAGGACAGGATCAAAGTACATTACTCCGTGAATAAGGTCCGTATCAACCTCAAGTCTAAGGACTACAATCTCCCATATACCGATGACACTTTAGACATATAACAAACAGCGCATTAGTAGGGTATATCAATACTTCAACAAGTATCTATGCGTCCATCACGAGTTGTCATAACTCGTAGAAAGTGAGACATACTACATCCCCTAAGGATATGATGCAGACCACATGTCGACGTATCGCATATCATCGATATCTCAATTTCTATGATCATTAGTCGAGGCGATTTAAGAGTTACGTTATAATATTAATTCTCACATCATTAATAAACACGTGAACTCTAGGAATGCATTTATAGAACATTATAAAATAATCAACTAATAATCCAACAAATGCAAATGTCATAATATTAATCAACATTAATATATAAATATGACTGTGTATAAAGTATATTTTGTCCGAATACAGATTGTCTCTAGGACATACATATATTTTTACTCTCCCACTTGGCCTAGAGCCAATCACCAACATATCTAATACTCATTTTCTCAAAATGGCCATTATGCTTCACCAAGCTTAATGGTTTAGTAAACGGGTCTGCTAGATTATTGTCTGTGGAATATAATCTATCTTGATATCTTCAGCTTCCACCATCTCTCGGAGAATGTGGTACTTCCTCAGTACATGCTTGTTTGTGTTAGTTGATCTTGGTTCTTTTGCATGTGCACAATTGCACCAGTGTTGTCACAATAAATGGTTATTGGACAACTAGCACTCGGAACAACCCCTAGTTCCTTCAGGAACTCAGAAATCGCGACAGCTTCCGGTCCAAAGAATGTACTCGCTTGATGAGTCGAGTCTGCGAGTAGCTTTGTTTGGAACTCTTCTAGCTCACTGCTCCTCCGTTGAAAACAAAAGTGTAACCAGACTGAGATTTGAAATCATCAACATCTTTCTAGAAACTAGCATCAGTATATCCAGTGGAAACCATCTCATTTCCTCCACCATAGACTAGAAAGTAATCTTTAGTACGTCTGAGGTACTTGAGAATACTCTTGACTGCTTTCCAGTGTTCCTCACCAGGATTCTGTTGGAACTTGCAAGTCATACTAAGTGCAAAGGCCATATCTGGCCTAATACAGATCATGACATACATGATCGATGCTATATCTGAAGCATACGGTATCCTCTTCATGCGCTCAAGTTCTACAGCACTAGAAGGGTAACCCTTCTTAGATAACTTGATACCTTGACCCATTGGAAGACCGCCTTTCTTGGAATTCTCCATTGAAAAGCGTCTAAGCACTTTGTCTATGTAGATTAATTGTGACAGCCCCAACAATCTATTAGGTATGTCTCTATAGATTCTAATTCTCAGAATGTAGCAGGCTTCACCTAAATTCTTCATCATGAAGGTCTTGGACAACCAATCCTTAACTGACTGCATGAGAGTCTTATTATCTCTCATTATCAATATGTCATCAACATATATAATAATGAAGGCAATACCCTCATCATTGCATTTGAAATAAACACAAGGATCTTCTTTGCTTCTGACGAAATCAAAAGATTTGATAGCATTGTCAAAACAAATGTTCCAACTCCTAGAGGCTTGCTTAAGCCCATAAATGGACTTCTGTAGCCTGCACACAGCATTTGGACTCACATGAAAACCCCTCGAGTTGTTTCATATATACTTCCTCAATTAGATTACCATTGAGGAAAGCAGGTTTGACGTCCATCTGCCAAATATCATAATCATAATGTGCAGCTATCGCAAGCAAAATCCGAATAGACTTTATCTTAGCCACCGGTGAAAAAGTTTCATCATAATCCACACCAGGACGCTGAGTAAAACCTTTAGCCAATAGTCTAGCTTTATAAGTCTGAACCTTGCCAGATGCATCAATCTTCTTCTTGAAGGCCCATTTTCATCTTATGGGTTTAACCCCATTTGACAAATCAACCAAGTTCCACACTTGACTGATATACATAGATCCATTTCGAACTTCATGGCTTTTTGCCATCTCTTCGAATCAATGTTTATAATTGCTTCGTTATAGGTTCTAGGCTCGTCATCATCAGAAATATTTATCTCATTTGTGTTTCCACAATCAGATTTAGTCTTTCCGGAGGACGATGAATTCTAGTAAACCTACGGAGTTGAGTATCTTGCAGTTCAGTTACAGGTATGTTCTGATCATGAGAAGGTTGTTGTGCGTTAGTTGATCCACTTTCAGGAATATCATTTTCGTGTCTTTCCTGAATGGGAGAAGGTGCAACTGGTGCACTTGATCCCAAGGTATGTGCCGGAAGATCTTGCATTTCTGCATTATTCCTCATAGCACTCTCACTGGCCGAAGGGCGTACACTAAGTGCCCAATCTTCGCCAAAAGCTCCCACTGAATTCTTGCCCTCATCATCCGGCAAGGATCCAACCTCTTTATTACCTTGTTCTTGAATTTCTTCAAGTTCTATCTCTGTGCAACTTTCTTCCTTGTAGACATATTCCTCTTCTAGAAAGGTTGCATTCCTGGAAACAAAAATCTTATATTCTCCAGGAAGATAGAAATAGTATCCCTTAGTTTCCTTTGGATACCCAACAAAGTAACATTTCTCACTTTTAGACTCCAACTTATCAGTGATCAACTTCTTGACATATGCAGGACATCTGTTATACCCCGTAGTTCTGACCCTACGTATGAGAGTGTACGAAAGCATGTAAGACTTAAAATTTCCAAAGGATAGGTTGACGGATAGTTCCGGACGGGTTTTAGTCAACTTTGAGGCGGGTTATGACCCGGTACATTGAGAATTCCTAAGTGTTTCAAAGGCCTAGGGTGTAGTTCGTTTAGTCTAGTTTCCAACGCAACCAACCGTTCATCGATAGGACATTGGAGTAGGAAGTTACGGGAGTTACAAGTTCGATCTTGCAGCGGACTCGAAATCGAAAACCGGTCGGGGGCCTCGGCGCCGGAGCATGGCGCGGCGAAATCAGGCGCGGCGCCTAATGTTCCGAAGTCGCAGGAGTTGCGGCGTCGCGGCAGGAAGCAGCGACGAGGCGGAAATCGCGAAAACTTAGGAAAATCGATCTTTTCTTTTAAAGGGCATGGGTGGGTGACAAGTGTCCCCATCTGATTTTTGCATGCATTATATTGACCAAGTCTTAAAGACTTGGTCATCTTTCATCTCTCTCTTAGAAAAAGCTCTTCCTTCTCTCTTAATTATTTCAAGCTCCTCCTTCTCTCTAAAACTCCAAGAGATATTCTAGCCTTAGGAAAAATCTGAAAAGAAAAAGGCAAGAAGGAATCTTGTGGCTAGCTTGTGAAGGTTGTTGTGGTGGTGTTCTTGGAATAGAAGCTAGCAAATTGTTGGATAAATTTGGCTAAAGCTCTAAGGTAATGATTCTTCCTCTATTATTAGTTTTTAGTGTGGCATGTTAAGAAGAAAGTACTTGTGGTAGTAAATAATGCTATTAGAGTCATTGCATGCAAGAAATGTGGGTTGGGTATGAAGGATTTGGCTAAAGAGATATTATGAGCATGTTGTAGCCTAAAAACTACTTTAGAATTGTTAAGTGAATTGTTGTACCTTTTGGGGCAGAATTTTACACACCCAAGTTTAGGTGTGTAATCCCCTTTGATATGTTTGGATTGTTGAGCCTTAAATGTGGCATCTGGATGTTGAATTCGGCCTTGAGAAAGGTGGCAAAGTATGTAGAAACAAAGGAAATGCTGCCCAATTTTCCATAGAATTAGGGGCTTTGAACTTAGATTATTTCTACATTGAAATTAGAGGTTAATAAACGCACTATGGTTATTATAGGTTGACATATTACTTGCGGTAGTTGGACTTAGCAAGTGGATTGACCGAAGAGGTATGTAGAGCTTTCCTATCTCTTGAGCATGAATAGTTGTATCTATGTAGTACGGTATACGTACATGATTTGAAAATCTACACTTGTTTTAAAGTATATGATACTTGTTTCATTTCAAAAGTATAAGTCCCTTGGATTGAGGGAAAAATGTATTTGACAAAGGGATAACGCTAATATAATGACTTTATGGGAAGTTGGTTATATTAGTTTTCTTGAAAGGTTCACAAAGAAAGGTTTACTCTAATTAAAACAAGTACGGGTAAAGGATTTGAAACTAAGAAAGGTGAATTGATTTTTAGGCATTGGTTGCCTAAGGTTTTAAAGGAAATGAAGTCACTTGATTTAGAAGCCTATTATATTACTAAAAGGAAATGTGACTTGTCTTGAAAAGAAATCGTAACTTGATACTATGGTGAATAGTATCTTGGAATCTTTGTATAAAAAGAGTTTTTCTTAAAAGTTAGAAGTGCATGGTACTTGGGTTGAATTCCCGGATTTTTCTATTAAAAGACATGTTGGTGCCTTAGGTATACTAAAATGAGAGGATATGTTAATAATGTTAATAAGAAGTTAGGGGATTTCTTAACTTGCTTATGTTATGATAAGCCGGTAGCGCTTATGTTATGTATGATAGCCGGTTGTGCTAGGTGATATGCTCTTACGGGGTAGACCCCGGGTTATTCTTGTTATTTCCTTTTGACATCGACCGCGATGGATGGTCGGGTATGCGTTCATTAGGATGGTTCACTACTTATTCTTGTTAATTTCGTTGGCATACCGACACGTTGGGTGCCCACGGTATGCCGGATTTTGTTATTTCCTTTGGACATACTGACACGATGGATGGTCCACGGGTATGCGTCCATCAGGATGGTTTACTACTTCTGTCATGGATTTGCTACCCATGATACGAGCGGCAGACTTTCACGTGGATCCGGTCCACGGGATCCACGCGGTGAAATAGTCTCACGCGAGCGCGATGGTACTCATGCGGGTCCACAGATCCATGCGGTGAAATAGTCCCACGCGGTGAAATAGTCCCACGCGGCGGATGGCCTTATGCGGATCCACGGGATCCACGCGTGAAATAGCCCTGCGAGTAGGATTGCTTAATGATACTACAGGCGAGATCTGTCTTGATCACGAGCCTCCTATTTTCATGCGAGATTATACTTATACTTGTTACTCCCATTGTTAGTAAGGCACAAAGGCAACATAATTTGATTTTTATCTATATCGGTGTATTTTGGACTTATGATATTATTACAAGATTTTCCGCTTTACATACTTGCACGTTGTGTCGACTTTCCTCGGGGATGCGTTCATGCCGCAGGTAAGGGTAAGCAGGTGGTGGATCCTCATTCTTAGGATTTTTGCTCAGGTGTCAGATGCTCCATTACTCCGGAGGCTTGACTTGATTTTTGGTACGGTTCTCCCTGACGTGGTAGGTTTTATGTACATTCAGGGGTATGACGGGGCCCTGTCCCGTCATGGTTGTTACAAACTCTTAGAGGTCTGTAGTCCGGTTATAAATTGGGTTATTAAGGATGTAACTGTTCAGTTCTGTTTTATTTATGTTACGGGAAGGTAGCCATTTTTGGGTTAGCCTATTTTATCTTATATGGTTCTTGTTTGTGAGTTTTTTTCCGTTGGTTTTCTCTGATGTTGTATCACAAGGGTGCCCGGGGTAAGGCACCAGTCATGGATCCGAGGTCGGGTCGTGACAAAAGTGGTATCAGAGCAGTTAATCCTCGGAAAGGGTCTACAGGCCGTATCTAGTAGAGTCTTGATTATCGGTGTGTTGTGCACCACATCTATAATCAGGAGGCTGCAGGATATTTAGGATTGGTTTCCATTCTTTCACTCTAAGATCGTGCAATAGAGCTGTGTTATAGGTTGAATTTCCTCTGACGTATTGTTTCTCAGACGCCTATGCCTCCACGCAGTGCAACCGCGCCCGGCGGCGCGCAAGAGAGGAACTACTAGTAGGGCACCGAGGGTTACCAGGGCACAGGCCCAGTCCTTACCGGAATGAAAGTGGGGAGTCCTTAGAATTTTGATAACCGTGGGAACCTTAGCTACAGGGCCATCGTGAGGGGAAGATTTTACGGGTGATCTTTTTCGAGAAACATAGTACACGTAGGGTATACGTGGGTAATAAGTCCATGAGTGGTGTGAAATGATAGTGGGTAGCTAAGCTAGGGAAACCACTAGGTTTTCGTGACTTGGATAGTGAGGTTGTCTCGCCGGAACAAGAGTGAGTACGATGCTGGAAGAGTCGAGTGTGTAAGGAGAGGATACGGTGGAAGAAGAAGCACGTGTGTTGAGAAGATGGGAGTGATCTTTTGTGAGAGAATACCCTTAGACCGCGATGGGGACTAATAAGTTGTTAGACGTGTTAGAGGTAATTCCTCGTGGTGGAGGTAAGCTTTTGCGTGTTAGTATATTATGACCATGTGGCATAATTGGTTTTATAAGTATAGTAGTGAAGACTACACCGCATACGCGCTCGAGGCGTAGAAGGAACATTCGACGAATGTTTCTAAGGGGAGAATGTTATACCGTAGTTCTGACCCTACGTATGAGAGTGTACGAAAGCATGTAAGACTTAAAATTTCCAAAGGATAGGTTGACGGATTGTTCCGGAAGGGTTTTAGTCAACTTTGAAGCGGGTTATGACCCGGTACATTGAGAATTCCTAAGTGTTTCAAAGGCCTAGGGCGTAGTTCGTTTAGTCTAGTTTCCAATGCAACCAACCGTTCATCGATAGGACATCGGAGTAGGAAGTTACGGGAGTTACAAGTTCGGCGCAGCGGACTCGAAATCGTAAAACTGGTCGGGGCCTCGGCGCGCCAAGGCGGAAATTCATGGCGCGCCGAAATCGGGCATGGCGCCTAAATTTCCGAGAGTCCGCAGGAGTTGCGGCCGCGCCGGAAGCAGGTCATGGCGCGAGGCGGGAAATCTGGCGGAAAAACTTAGGAAAATCTGATCTTTTCTTTTAAAAGGGCATGGGTGGGTGACAAGTGTCCCCCCCCATCTGATTTTTGCATGCATTATATTGACCAAGTCTTAAAGACTTGGTCATCTTTCATCTCTCTCTTAGAAAAAGCTCCTCCTTCTCTCTTAATTATTTCAAGCTCCTCATTCTCTCTAAAACTCCAAGAGATATTCTACCCTTAGGAAAAATCTGAAAAGAAAAAGGCAAGAAGGAAGCTTGTGGCTAGCTTGTGAAGGTTGTTGTGGTGGTGTTCTTGGAATAGAAGCTAGCAAATTGTTGGATAAATTTGGCTAAAGCTCTAAGGTAATGATTTTTCCTCTATTATTAGTTTTTAGTGTGGCATGTTAAGAAGAAAGTACTTGTGGTAGTAAATAATGCTATTAGAGTCATTGCATGCAAGAAATGTGGGTTGGGTATGAAGGATTTGGCTAAAGAGATATTATGAGCATGTTGTAGCCTAAAAACTACTTTAGAATTGTTAAGTGAATTGTTGTACCTTTTGGGGCAGAATTTTACACACCCAAGTTTAGGTGTGTAATCCCCTTTGATATGTTTGGATTGTTGAGCCTTAAATGTGGCATCTAGATGTTGAATTCGGCCTTGAGAAAGGTGGCAAAGTATGTAGAAACAAAGGAAATGCTGCCCAATTTTCCATAGAATTAGGGGCTTTGAACTTAGATTATTTCTACATTGAAATTAGAGGTTAATAAACGCAATATGGTTATTATAGGTTGACATATTACTTGCGGTAGTTGGACTTAGCAAGTGGATTGACCGAAGAGGTATGTAGAGTTTTCCTATCTCTTGAGCATGAATAGTTGTATCTATGTAGTACTAAGATAATGCATGATTTGAAAATCTACACTTGTTTTAAAGTATATGATACTTGTTTCATTTCAAAAGTATAAGTCCCTTGGATTGAGGGAAAAATGTATTTGACAAAGGAATAACGCTAATATAATGACTTTATGGGAAGTTGATTATATTAGTTTTCTTGAAAGGTTCACAAAGAAAGGTTTACTCTAATTAAAACAAGTACGGGTAAAGGATTTGAAACTAAGAAAGGTGAATTGATTTTTAGGCATTGGTTGCCTAAGGTTTTAAAGGAAATGAAGTCATTTGATTTAGAAGTATATTATATTACTAAAAGGAAATGTGACTTGTCTTGAAAAGAAATCGTAACTTGATACGATGGTGAATAGTATCTTGGAATCTTTGTATAAAAAGAGTTTTTCTTAAAAGTTAGAAGTGCATGGTACTTGGGTTGAATTCCCGGATTTTTTCTATTAAAAGACATGTTGGTGCCTTAGGTATACTAAAATGAGAGGATATGTTAATAATGTTAATAAGAAGTTAGGGGATTTCTTAACTTGCTTATGTTATGATAAGCCGGTAGCGCTTATGTTATGTATGATAGCCATTGTGCAGGTGATATGCTCTACGAGGTAGACCGGGTTATTCTTGTTATTTCCTTTTGACATACCGACATGGATGACGGTCCACGTATGCGTCATTAGGATGGTTCACTACTTATTCTTGTTAATTCGCTTGGCATACCGACACGTTGGCGCCCACGTACGCGGATTCTTGTTATTTCCTTTGGACATATCGACACGATGGATGGTCCACGGTATGCGCCCATCGGGATGGTTTACTACTTATGTCATGGATTTGCTACCCATGACGCGAGCGCGGCGTTGTACTACGCGGATCCGGTCCACAGGATCCACGCGGGTGAAATAGTCCCACGCGAGCGCGCGATGGTACTACGCGGGTCCACAGGATCCATGCGGGTGAAATAGTCCCACGCGGGTGAAATAGTCCCACGCGGCGGATGGCCTTATGCGGATCCACGGATCCACGCGGGTGAAACATCCAGGAGTAGGATTGCTTAATGATACTACGGCGAGATCTGTCTTGATCACGAGCCTCCTATTTTCATGCGAGATTATACTTATACTTGTTACTCCCATTGTTAGTAAGGCACAAGGCAACATAATTTGATTTTTATCTATATCGTCGGTATTTTGGACTTATGATATTATTACGATTTTCCGCTTTTACATACTTGGTACGTCATGTTATCGACCCTTCTCGGGCCGCTCATGCCGCAGGCGGTAAGAAAGCGGTGGTGGATCCTCATTCTTAGGATCTTTGCTCAGGTGTCAGAAGCTCCATTACTCCGGAGGCTTGACTTGATTTTTGGTACGGTTCTCCCTGACGTGGTAGGTTTTGTGTACATTCAGGGGTATGACGGGGCCCTGTCCCGTCATGGTTGTTACAAACTCTTAGAGGCTTGTAGTCCGGTTATAAATTGGGTTATTAAGGATGTAATCGCTCACTGCTTTTATTTATGTTACGGGAAGGTAGCCATTTTTGGGTTAGCCTATTTTATCTTATATGGTTCTTGTTTGTGAGTTTTTTTCCGCTGGTTTTCTCTGATGTTGTATCACAAGGGTGCCCGGGGTAAGGCACCAGTCACGGATCCGAGGTCGGGTCGTGACAACATCCTCAGGGCCTCATGTGTCTAAGTGATGGCTCTTTGTCACACCATACCTCATATGGTGACTTTTCAACTGATTTAGAAAGAACTCGGTTCAGAACATATATCGAGATTAGAATAGCGTATCCCCAAAGGTATGTTGGAAGAGCTGAAAAACTCATCATGCATCGAACCATGTCAAGCAAGGTTCGGTTTCTCCTCTCGGCAACACCATTCATCTGTGGTGTCCCAGGAGGTGTCCATTCGGAATGGACTCCATGAAGCTTTAAGTAGACAAGAAATTCTTTACTTAAGTGTTCACCCCCATGATCAGATCGTAGAGTCTTGATACTCTTTGAGAGCTGTTTCTCAACTTCACACTTAAACTCCTTATACTTCTCGAAGGCCTCGGATTTGTGTCTCATAAGATACACATATCCATACCTGGATAATTCGTCTGTGAAAGTAATGAAGTAAGAGAACCCTTCTCTAGCTTGAGTCGAAAATGGTCTGCATACGTCAGTATGCACCAACTCAAGCACCTCCTTGGCACGGATCCCTTTTCCAGAAAGAGGTTTAATGGTCATCTTACCTTTCAAACAGGATTCACAATTACCATAAGATTGTAAGTTAAATGGATCGAGGTAATTTAATTTCTTCAATCGTTATATCCTCGTTTGATTGATATGATCAAGTCTGCAATGCCACAAGTAGGTAAAATTTCTTTCATTTAACTTAGCTCTTTTATTTTGTACATTGAAAATTTCTCTGCGACGATTTAATGTATACAATCCATTCACAAGAGGCGCAATTCCATACACAATATTATCAAAAGCCAAAATCATATTGCCATCATTAATGCTTGAGGAAAAGCCCTCAGTGTCAAGTACAGGAATGGAAAGAATGTTCCTTATCAAAGAAGGAACATAATAACAATTGTTCAACATTAAAATTTTGTCGGAAGGTAAATCTAGTCTATAGGTTCCCACGCGCTCAGCACCAACCCGTGCTCTGTTTCTGACGCACATGTCCACCTCTCGAGGCCCGGCCTTCCTGCTATCAGTTAGCTCCTTCACATTTGTACAAATGTGTGAGCCACAAGTGGTATCTAGTACCCAGGAATGAGAATCATTTATAGACATGTTAATTTCAATTACAAACATACCTTGTCCAGTAGAGGCTGAGGCACTTGGTGCCATTCCTCCGCCTGGAGCAGTACAGTCCTTTCTCCAATTCCCCTTTTTGTTGCAATTCATGCAAACATCCAATGTCGGCAGTTTCTTCTTCTTCTACGTCCCTCCCTTGAGCTTCATTGTTGGGGCCACAGTAGCCACAGCTTTGCCCTTCTTCTTTTGATGTGGTCCCTTACCTTTCGGTTTGGGATGGGTAGAATAGTCAACCAATAGTACCGGTTTGCTTCGGAAGGTCGAAGATTCGAAGGTTTTCAGCATATTATGCAATTCCGGCAATGTCGTTTTAGTTCCATTCATATTGTAATTAACAATGAAACTCTCAAACGACCTAGGAAGTGAATGCAGGATGAGGGTGGTGAAGACTCTGTCATGAAATTTTATGTCAATGGATGCCAACCTCTCAATCATTCTCAACACATGTGGAGACACTTGGCCCCCTTCATTTAGCTTACACTTGAAAAGTTCTATGAACAGGTCATACTCCATTGTCTGAGACTGCGAGTCATAGAAACTCTTCAAGTGTGCTAACATTTCGTTGGGCCCCATGTGCTCATGTTGTCTTTGCAATGGTGGTGACATAGAAGACAACATTAAACATTGAGTTAAGGTGGCGTCCGCATAATGTTTCTCGTAAGAAACCTTATCGAATGTGGCATACTCAGCAGAGTCCTCCGTAGGAACTGTTGGGAATACCTTGTCCAATGTATATTCAATCTTTTCTTGTCTCATGACAATTATCACATTCCTGAGCCAGTCTATGAATTGGGTTTAGTAAGTCTGTTGGACTTATACGCTATGACCGGACGACCGGTAGCCCGCTCACGGGTTTAGCGGTTCCGGACCGATTCTGCGTCGATTCGCCGGATCACAAGACCGCCGGTCGGTTCGTTCGATTCGAGTTGGCGTCGGTTAAGTCGAAGTCAACCGGTCCGGTTTCTTATTATTTTATTTTATTAATTTTTTTTAAATTCTAGTATTTATTTTCTATAATATAAACTAAATTCAATTTAAATATGTAATATAATAATATAATATATAATTTAGTTGTATATATTAAAATTGAAACTTTAAAGTTTAAAGTTAACTTTTTATTTTATAGTTTATAACTTTATACTTTATTATAGATTATAACTTTATACTTTATAGTTTATAACTTTATAGTTTATATTGTAAATTTGTAATTATAATTTTATTAATTTATTAGATTAGTAGATATAAGTCATATAACTTATAAGTAATATGATTAACAACTAAATAGATAGTAAAATTAAAATTAATGATAAGATGTAAACTTTTGAACTTTCATAACGTTAATAAGAGTACATAATGAAGTAATAATAATTTTATTTACATATTATGCATCCTTTTGCAAGTTCTTCGTAATCTATAGGTTGATTGAATTGGTTATGCTCATAGCCTCTAAATCTGAGTATTAATTTCATCCAGCGCTCCGCCTTCCAAAATATTGCCTATTTCTTCATCTTACGGAGAATTAACGTCTCCATCCTTGATTTCTTCTTCGATGCGATCCGATCCTTGCGGACTAACACTTCTAATGTGCTTCACTGATGAGTGGCGTGTGTCTCTATTTGATCTCGTGCTTGGCTAAATGCACTTTGAAGCCATGTTGAGATCGACATTAAGAACATCCGGCGTATCGCAAGTGCAGGAATTGCCTTTGTTATCCTGCCACCATTGTAAAGGGTCAAAATTTTTCTTGACTCGGCTTTTGCAAATAAAATTGCATCTCATCGCAAAGATCGACGTGGTTGGTTGTGTTGTAAAAGTGCTCCATATGTCTAAAGATTCTTCATCGTCATCATCATTGAATCCTGCGGTGTAGACGTAACGAACTAGAAGGAATATTAGTAGCGAGTTGGTGTTATCATGTAATGTAGCATAATATTCATATAATGTTGTTAAATTAGTATCAAGTTTATTTATGCAATCAAATGAAGATGGAGTTGCTCACTTTATTTCCATATAAGTATATAAACTAAATATTAGATTATGACAATCTACCTTTTAATAGAAGGATTTAAGATCGCACCAATACAATAAACATCAGAATAGGAAAAATATTTTTAAACTTTTCAAACATAATCAGAATCGCATCTGTATATTTCACATTTGATTTTAAACCATAAAGTAAATAGGAAATTTCATTATATGAGCTAAAGCATTACAAGCGTTGGGTAATAAGATCACGAAAATTCAACGATTGCGATGTAAAATTTACGTAAAAATTTTAAAAGTTCACCAATTGATTTCAATGTTCGTCGGTTAACATATACATTACGTTCTACAATGCGCATTTGCAACATGTGTTATGGGTCTTTATACTTATAACATTCTTTTAAAAATAAATAAGTATAATTCCAGTGTAATAATCTCTTGGCATGAATTTAGGTCTCAAATTAAATTGTTTACATTTTTCTTTAAATTCTATAATTCTATTTTTCCTATTATTACCTGAATAACTCAATGACTCTTTTGACAAGTTTTATTTGGTGAAAATAAATCAAGACCACTTTTAACAATTAAATTATAAATATGACAAGCACAACGAACATGAAATATATCGGAAGTGGTGGTTGTACTTCGCTTTAAAAGATCTCGACAGGTATTATTAGATCGTTATCAAATGATACACAAAGTATTTTATTATAAAGATTATATTTTTGGGCATAAAAACAAATAGTTTCGCTTATATATTTTCGGTATGACTTTGATCCTCGTCATACGCAAAAAAGCAATAATACGTTTTTCCATTTTAAAATTTTCATTAATCCAATGACAAGTAATTGTTAAATAATCATAACGTGTTCAATGCATGTCCAATGCGAAGTAAAACTAACGTGGCATGGAAGGTTAGCAAACAAATATTGCAAGAAAATAGCATAATCATTATGAAGTCTAAAAATATCGGCTCTAGTAGTACGAGGAACACCTTTAAAAAAGGATTATATACTCTTTGAATATATGTAATTAAATATGAAGAAGAAGCAAAGAAAAAGGCAAACAACCTCAGGCAATCATTTTTGCTAATTGATGCGATCTTTTGGATCGTACTTAGCCAACCAGGTTAATGGATTAAGTTGTTGTTAATGGGTTCTAAATCAGAGATGATCTCGTTGTGCCGTATGATCGTGTTTTATATGTCTACCTATAGTGCGTCCCCGTCACCACCCCGCCTTATGTTTATAAGTTCTCCCACAAATATTACATTTAACTCTATCGGTACTACAACTATATCATAAAAGAGCCACACTTTACTCCTTTTTTTCTTGCATCGTTACGGTAAAGGAGGTCTCACGACTACGACTACTACTAGCATACCAACGTTGAAGGAACACTAGTAGGTGTAGGAGGTTCTTGTTCTTGTTCTTCAAGTTCAACAATATTATCTAATTGAGCGTTATCACATTCATTATCTTATTCCAAAATCTTCTTGCATTTGATCATAATCTATATTTTGATTAGATGATGAAGAACCTACGATTTTTACCCTTGAACTAGATTTCTAGTGATCCGCAATTCCTTAGTAAAGACATTATAAAATATTTAAATAATCAACAAATAAATATGACAATTTAATAAAATAATTAGAGAATGAAACGAGTGTACCAAACTTGATTCGAATTCAATAGAAACTCGAAGCTCGAAGTCTTGCGTCTTGCTACTTTGAATTTGAAAACTAATAATATTAATAACTTGAAAATTGATAATAAAGATGATTAAGAGAGTATGAGAATAAGAGAATTGAGAGAAATGTTTTGTGATAAAAATGAAGACAATGTAGAGAATTTATAGATTTTTTAAAGGGTAAAAATGGAATTAAAATAAATAATTAAACAAAATAAAAAACAAAAATAATAAATCGACCAACTGGCCGAATGACCATTGCCCACGCCCTTTCAAGCTTCGCTTCAAGCCCAATGGACCGTTGGGCAATTTTTTTTATTTTTGTTACTGGCCCGGTCCGGTTAACCCAGAACGAAACGGTGCTCGCACGCCTAACTGGTCCGCCTTACGTTTTTAATAACTCCGCATGTTGGGTTGAGCCAACCCAACCCCAACCCGCAGATGCTTACCGGCCCGGCCGGTTAACCATCGGTCAACTGGCCCGGCTCGGTCAACCCGACCGTTAGTTCAGAACTAAAACCTGCCATATCGGACCTGACCGACCAGAATAAAAAAATAAATTGCCCAACTGGCCATTTCACTGGGCTGGGAGGCCGTGGGGCAGGGCATGGGCCAATCATTTCACCGTTGGTCAGTTTTATTATTATTTTTTTTGTTTTCTTTTTGTTTAATTTTTTATTTTAATTCCATTTTTACCCTTTAAAAAATCTATAAATTCTCTACATTTTCTTCATTTTTATCACACAACATTTCTCTCAATTCTCTTATTCTCATACTCTCTTAATCATCTTTATTATCAATTTTCAAGTTATTAATATTATTAGTTTTCAAATTCAAAGTAGCAAGACGCAAGACTTCGAGCTTCAGTTTCTATTGAATTAATCCCAAGTTTGGTACACTCGTTTCATTCTCTAATTATTTTATTAAATTGTCATATTTATTTGTTGATTATTTAAATATTTTATAATGTCTTTACTAAGGGAATTGCGGATCGCTACCAGAAATCTAGTTCAAGGGTAAAATCAGAGTTCTTCATCATCTAATCAAAATATAGATTATGATCAAATGCAAGAAGATTTTGGAATAAGATAATGAATGTGATAACGCTCAATTAGATAATATTGTTGAACTTGAAGAACAAGAACAAGAACCTCCTACACCTACTAGTGTTCCTTCACATGTTGGTACCGGTAGTGGTAGTCGTAGTCGAGACCTCCTTTACTGTAACCAGAGCAAGAAAAAAAGGAGTAAAGTGTGGCTCTTTATGATATAGTTGGTGCCGATAGAGTTAAATGTAATATTTGTGGGAGAACTAATAAACATAAGGCGGGTGGTGACGGACGCACTATAGGTAGACATATAAACACGATCATACGGCAATAACGGATCTTCTCGATTTAGAACCCCAACAACAACTTAATCCATTAACCTGGTTGGCTAAGTACGATCCAAAAGATCGCATTGAATTAGCAAAATGATTGTCTGAGGTTGTTTGCCTTTTCTTTCGCTTCTTCTTCATATTTAATTACATATATTCAAAGAGTATATAATCCTTTTTTAAAGGTGTTCCTCGTAGTACTACTAGAGCGATATTTTTAGACTTCATAATGATTATGTTATTTTCTTGCAATATTTGTTTGCTAACCTTCCATGCCACGTTAGTTTTACTGCATACATCGATACGCATTGAACTGTTATGATTATTTAACAATTACTTGACATCGATTGATGAAAATTTTAAAATGGAAAACGATATTGCTTTTATGGCGTATTTACGAGGATCAAAGTCATCTCGAAAATATATGTTAAACTATTTGTTTTTATGCCCAAAAATATAATCTTTATAATAAAATACTGTGTGTATCATTTGATAATGCATCTAATAATACTGCCATTGAGATCTTTTAAAGGAAGTACAACCACCACTTCGATATATTTCATGTTCGTCAGGCTTGTCATATTTATAATTTAATTGTTAAAAGTGGTCTTGATTTATTTTCACCTAAATAAAACTTGTCAAAAGAGTCATTGGAGTTATTCAGTAATAATAGGAAAATAGAATTATAGAATTTAAAGAAAAATGTAAACAATTTAATTTGAGACCTAAATTCATGCCGTAAGAGATTATTACACTATGGAATTATACTTATTTATTTTTAAAAGAATGTTATAAGTATAAAGACCCCATAACACATGTTGCAAATGCGCATTGTAAGAACGTAATGTATATGTTAACCGAAACATTGGAAATCAATTGGTGAACTTTTAAAATTTTTACGTAAATTTTACATCGCAATCGTTGAATTTTCGTGATCTTATTACCCAACAGCTTGTAATGCTTAGCTCATATAATGAAATTTCCTATTTACTTTATGGTTTAAAATCAAATGTGAAATATACAGATGCAGCATGCTATGTTTGAAAAGTTTAAAAATATTTTTTCCTATTCCCGATGTTTATTGTATTGATGCGATCTTAAATCCTTCTATTAAAAGGTAGATTGTCATAATCTAATATTTAGTTTATATACTTATATGGAAATAGGTGAACAGTAAACTCCATCTTCATTTGATTGCATAAATAAACTTGATACTAATTTAACAACATTATATGAATATTATGCTACATTACATGATAACACCAACTCGCTACTAATATTCCTTCTAGTTACGTTGCGTGTCTACACCGCAGGATTCAATGATGATGACGATGAAGAAGAATCTTTAGACATATGGAGCACTTTTACAACACAACCAACCACAAGCCGATCTTGCATGAGATGCAATTTTATTTGCAAAAGCCAATGAGTCAAGAAAATTTTGACCCTTTACAATGGTGGCAGGATAACAAAGGCAATTCCTGATTTGCAAATGATGGCGGGATGTTCTTAATGTGTCGATCTCAACAGTTGGCTTCGAAGTGCATTTAGCCAAGCACGAGATCAAATGAGACACACGCCACTCATCGCGGAAGCACATTGAAGTGTTAGTCCGGCGGATCGGATCGCATCGCAGAGAAGAAATCAGACGTGGAGACGCAATTCTCCGTAAGATGAAGAAATAGGCAATATTTTGAAGGCGGAGCGGCGCGGATCAAATTAATACTCCAGATTTAGAGGCTATGGAGCATAACCAATTCAATCAACCTATAGATTACGAAGAACTTGCAAAAAGGATGCATAATATGTAAATAAAATTATTATTACTTCATTATGTACTCTTATTAACGTTATGAAAGTTCAAAAGTTTACATCTTATCATTAATTTTAATTTTACTATCTATTTAGTTGTTAACTGTTATTACTTATAAGTTATATGACTTATATCTACTAATCTAATAAATTAATAAAATTATAATTACAAATTTACAATATAAACTATAAAGTTATAAACTATAAAGTATAAAGTTATAATCTATAATAAAGTATAAAGTTATAAACTATAAAATAAAAAGTTAACTTTAAACTTTAAAGTTTCAATTTTAATATATACAACTAAATTATATATTATATAAATATATTACATATTTAAATTGAATTTAGTTTATATTATAGAAAATAAATACTATAATTTAAAAAAAATTAAAAAAATAAGCCGACTGATGGACGGCTTCACTTAACCGCACGCCAACTCGAATCAGAACGAATCGACCGGTTGGTCTTGAGGTCCGTGAACCGACCCAGAATCGTCCGAACCTAAACCTGCAGCGGGCTACCGGCCCGGTCACCAAGTACGTATAGCGATGTTTAGTTGGACTCCATAAGCATTTTCAACGAAAAACTCGACATTCTGAAGATCTGAAGATAATAGATAGAACAGGAAATGCAATCAACATTCTCCTAATTTATACACATTATTTAACATGGCCTTTTGTTTAATTAGCTTCCACTATTTTGCATACTTCTACGTCCCCAAGGTAGAATACGGACCTAAATCATTTTATGGTCATAATGGGTCAAGATCCAAACATATGTTATATCCGTGTTTACTTTGGCTGATAACTTCAATTGCACACTTTGGTAGGTTCTCAACCAATTGTAAAGAAACTCTACAACTCTTGGTTTGATTAAATATCTTTCATTTTAATCTTGCGTCTTTAGACTAATCCGACACTTTGGCGTCAAGATTCATCTAAACAAGTCAACCCCATTACATGACTGCGTTTAAATGCCTAAGTAAATTTAGTCTTTGCAAGCAAACACTTTGGTGTAAATACCTACAAAAGTTTATTATCTACTTTCATTTTAACACATCTATGAAAGGGTCTTAGTCCTCGTAGGCTTAGAGAAATGCTTTGACATAAATACTCGTATCACTGAAGAGGATTTAGCACCCTAACAATTATAATGGACGAATAATTAGACTTGTATTTAATGTTTGGGGAACATTTTAGTTTTCGGGGATTTATTCAAGATTAACAATCAAGTCATACATCATATGACATCCTATCATGCAATTTCTAAACACATTTATATGGGAAACCATCAAACCCAATAAGCATGATATAAGATGGTTTTAATCACATATTGGGCGTCGTCTACCCAGTTATAGCGGTCATTGAAATTAAACAATTACTGAGCGTCGCCTACCCAGACAATAATTGCGGACGGTATGCTAATAATTTAAATGCATCACATTCAATCACTTAGCACATTTGTATATTATATAATAATAATATATCATTAATGATAATCATGGGTCTATTTGTCTAAACTCTATAATCTATGTCTATGCCAAACAGTCCCTAAACATTTTCTGATTTCAAAATTCTTATTTTCAGGAATTCTGCAAACTTTTAAAATTTATAGTTCAGTCCCTTAAGAATTTAAAAAAGTTCAATTCTGAACCCTTATAAATTTAAAAAATACAATTCTAAACCTCGGGAAATATATTTAAGTGTCTGAGACCTGTTTGCAATTTCCAGAACTTAAAATCAATTTTCTAAAACTTTCTTTAAATACAAATTTGCCCGAAAAGACCAAATCTGTCCAATTAAAAAAAAAAAATCAGAAATTGAAACCTTTAAAAACTTCAAATTCAGAATCTGAAACTTTTAAAGTTCTGTTTCTGATTTTCAATTTTTTTTTAATTACCGTCATCGGCACCGCGGTCCCAACAGGTGGCACCGCGGTTCCTCGGAGGCAGTGAGGTACTGGATCTACAAAATGCTAATTTGCACCGCGGTCATAATAAGTGGCATCGCGGTGCCTTAGAAGCAGAGAGCAGATCTCGCAAATTACCGTCGTTGGCACCACGGTCCTAACAGATGGCACCGCGGTGCCTCGAAGGCAGTAAGTCCGAAAATTAATTTTAAGCTTTCTGGATGAACAGAACCGCGACTCTCTTGAACAGAACCGCGGTGCCTCTGGCGTCATTTAGGCAGCACCGCGGTACTCCATCGTGGAGCCCCGATGCCGCCACAAAAACCCTAGCAGCATCGCGGTGCTCCATCGTGGAACGCGGTGCCTTACCTCCAAAAACACAAGATTTGAAAATCCGAATTCCTAAAACTGATTTAGGGTCAGATCCTCAAATGTATCACTTGTATCTTCATCACAATTAAAATAATATGTTCATCGACCATCAAATCCAATTTTCTTCTCGTTCTTCATTTCAATGCAACATGCTTTGAGCCGGATAACGCATATCAACTTAGAAGAATTATTTATTGGATTGACTTCCTCAAATACATAATTGTTTTAACAGATCTGGGCACAAGGATCATGTGTTCTAAAGATTTAGAATTTTAAAGCTTTTAACATAAAAAATAGATCTAAACAAATCATAACTCATATTATCATTAATATTCATCATATAAACACACAAAACAGTCCATGCTCTAATACCACTATAGGTGTTTTAGTCGGGTTCGTACACGCAGCGGAATTTGAAAATTTATATTTCAAACCCGACTTTCGGTCAAACTGTAGTATGAATATATGATGTAAATAAACACAAAGCAATAATGTAATACTTCGATAGAAGACTTACATTTTGTAGATAGCAATCCGCAAATCTTGTGTAGTCCGAGGGTGCACACATAAATGTCCCTCGATTTGTAAGTTTCTAAAAAACTTTGATGTAATTTTGCTAAGTCTAGAACGCTAGGGATTCTAGCAGAGCTTTAGAAGAGATTTGGTCTCTTGCCTTGGTGTAGTGAAATGGGAGGGGGAAGCCCTCTATTTATAGTTGTAAAAGACAACCTAGGGTTCCCACGCACCCGTAAAACAAGTCAAAGAACCCGGGCGTGACCCATCGACGCCAAAGATCGCGGCCTCGAGTAAGTGCACCGCGCGTTTACACGCATTTTGGCACCGCGGCCCTGAATCAAAGGCACCACGATCTTGTCCCAATTTCTATCTTGTTCCCATTTCCAATGTCCCGGTTATCAACCGAACATATATAATCTCCTTCTAATTACATCCTTCAATCGACGGAACATTTGACTTAGTGTAACCCTTCAGGCCTTTACATATCGTCACTAATTACATTAGGATCTTCACTAACTCCTAGATCACACTTTAAGACGAATCCAATATGTAAAGTTTAGCTACACGAAGCATGTGAACTGAACCTATATGTGGGAAGATAAAATCCTTTCATTCACGACATACTCAATCAAGCTTAGAATTTGTCAAGTGTCTATCCAAATGACTTGATCATTATAACTCATATATATTAGTTGACAACAGGACCATGTCACAGACATGTCCATTGCGTTGGCCAACGACTTAGTCAACCTAATATCTTATGAGTATCTGAGTGTTCTCTCGAATATACATTAATTCTAATCTTGGTTCGACTACCACCTTTAATCCACTTCGTAACGTACCCAAAACAAGTCGCGTCTCAACCTATAAGGCATCTGAGCTTAGGACAGGATCAAAGTACATTACTCTGTGAATAAGGTGTGTATCAACCTCAAGTCTAAGGACTACTATCTCCCACATATCGATGACACTTTAGACATATAACAAATATCGCATCAGTAGGGTATACCAATACTTCAACAAGTATACATGCGTCCATCACGAGTTGTCATAACTCGTAGCAAGTGAGACATACTACATCCCCTAAGAATATGATGCAGACCACATGTCGACGTATCGCATATCATCGATATCCCAATTTCGATGATCATTAGTCAAGACGATTTAAGAGTTACGTTATAATATTAATTCTCACATCATTAATAAATACGTGAACTCTAGGGATGCATTTATAGAACATTATAAAACAATCAACTAATAATCCAACAAATGCAAATGTCATAACAACATTAATATATAAATATGAATGTGTATAAAGTATATTTTGTCTTAATACAGATTGTCTCTAGGACACATATACTTTCATTTCAAGTAAGGAGATAGAAACAAAATCTATGTCCTTAACCGGAAATAATTCTTCAAATGCTGTTCCTCCAAAATATCTCCAATCACACGTAATTCTTTTCCTACTCAAATACTATGAAATTTGTAAATATCCTACAAATGAGATATATACATATATTTTCCTAAACTATCTCGACATAAAATCTTAACACAAATACACTTTTCAGCTTCTAAACACAAGCCGTAAAAAACTAATTCTTAGCATATTTCCTTCCGAGTATATTGTATTTCCTAAAATAAATGTAAGGGTAGGGTATGTGAACAATGTTGCAAAAAAAATTATGAGGGTGTAAATTTAAAATATGGCTACATGAGTGCAAAGTATTTTGTTGGAATGTGTTGATTTTATTTGCTTAAAAGTATGAAATTGGATAATTACAAACCTCTTCGATATTGTTCAGTTAAATTTTAAACATTTAATAGTATCCTATATAAATTAATAATTCTCCAATCCTATACTTGAATTCTTGAGATAAGTAGGTCAAAACTTGCTCAAAGTTGTTTACTCTGATCCTCAATTCAGCTCTCTTATTCAATACGGTCTTACCAAGTCCAACTATAAGGAAAATATAATTTGGAGTAGAAGCACTTCAACTCAAAATGTGACAAGAGGAAACAAGACAAAAATTGTTAATATTCTTTCTCCAAGTTGGAGCAGAACCTCAAGATTGATATTTACAAGACTCGGAGAAAACGGACTGAGAACAGGTCAGGTTTCAAATTAAACCTATATTAAGTTTGACTTGGTGGTTATGCAAAATGGCTGTTTCCTCGTTGTTACCACTTACCAGGCACAGAAAGCAGCTTCAATTTCTACAACAGCTACAAATTTATGGTCAGTCATCTACACGACTACACTTGCTCAATTATTCTACTTTCTCCTGTTCTACAATCTCCTGTTTTACGTTCTCCAGTGGTGGGGCATACAAGTGAAGAGAATCAAGACTGCAATATTACCAGAGAAAGCATGTCAGCAGGAAAAAAAAAAGGAACTTACATCTGGGACCATGTGCTTAGCAAGAAGAAAGCATCACCTTTAACAATTATGAGTATTCTAATAACGGTGCAAGGTAGTGTGCATGTGTATTACGAGCTAAAACCCCAACTAGGGGGTCATAGCTACGAAGGGGAAACGGATAAGGGAAGGAAGAATGGAGAAGTGAGGGTAAGGATAGAAGACAGCAAGAGGTGGGGACATACAGGAGAAAAGCGAAACAGGGGGAACTTTGGGGGGGAAGGTTTACTGAATCAACTGAAAGTAGGCCACGGGGACAAAAGAAGAAAGGGGAACTGGTGGACTGGAGGATCAGGTCAAAGTGTAGAATATCAAACCAAATAATAAAGTCGGATGTGCAACTTTAGATAACAATTCTAAGAATCTGTTTAGCTTTTGATGTAATGTTGAGGTTGATTACAGTATGGCCTTATCAAGTAATACAATATGTTGAGTTGGATTGCATCAGGGCT
The DNA here is from genome assembly GCA_029844215.1 of Przewalskia tangutica. Taxonomy (NCBI): domain Eukaryota; kingdom Viridiplantae; phylum Streptophyta; class Magnoliopsida; order Solanales; family Solanaceae; genus Przewalskia; species Przewalskia tangutica. The sequence goes on from CM056727.1 coordinate 115,718,534, forward strand.
ACTTGTTTTTAAAAATTATAGGGTTACCCAATGGCTTGTGTAATCAGACTCAGTTAAGTTCATAAATCAATAGTAAAATCTTAAAAACTATGACAAACCTGCAGTTTTGAGGAACTCGCCATGAAAATGCTAATGATCTCTTCAGCGTTGGTGGCAAAGACAAGAAGTTTTTCCAATCTTGAAGCAAGACTCTAAGATCATGAAGTTTACTTTCCAGCCCAAAACAGCAATTAGCATGCATTGTACATACTTCGTTCAAATCTTTGCTCGGTTCACAAAATCCACCAAAATTTGCTGTATTCAAGAATCTCATTTTGAGGTCAATATCAATAATGAATGAATCATACTTTATATTGTTAAGAACATCTTGATCGTGCAAATTCGGATACGTTTCTCGTGAGGTGTACCAGAACTTGTAGAACTCAATAGATCTGTTATTTGACCTCACAAACAAGAAGCCACCATTAGGTCTATTCTCCACATCTTCAGGGTTTCCTAAGAAATGATCACACGCTATCTGAAAGTCTGCATCCTTGTAGAAGTGAGGAAATGGATTTCTGAACCACATGACATCAGCATCCTAGGAGAAGGAACCAATGAAGTTTGAGTATCACCATGCAGGGGTTAATGGAATTTCTACTCTAAACTGGGCTGCATCAGAAAATGCTCAATACATGCAAGTTAATGAGAAGATTTATTCAAGAAATTAATGATGTTCCTTCAATAAGAAATCACAAATCATATTACAGGTACATCGGAAGTATGCTACTGCTCTTTCAAGCTTGTACACTTGGGGATCAATTGGTTGATGGGTTTGGAATAATTAATCCCAACATAAGATTCCGCATATGATGATACATTATTTGGTTGGCTCCATTAGAAAATTTAAAATGACGCCCACGAGTACAGCGTTTGTTTGGCAGTATTAAATAACACCAGCATCAAACTATGTGGGAGTCTATATATTATTTTACACATGATAGAATATGAAAGAAGAATATGTGTATTAGCAACGCGGGGATTAACTATTTAAAGACGAAAATACAATTTTAAAGTAAGTAATTCATGTATAGCAATCTCTTCATCACCAATCACTGCATAACAATGCCTTCATAATTAATCCCCGCATAAACAATCCCGGCATTAGAATACCCGTGTAACTAGTGTATGAACTAAACTAGAAGGATAAATAGCTGAATGAGGTTCGCCAAAGAGTAGCTAGAACAAGATGAACCTTGAGAACAAGCTCTAAATATAGACAAAGATGATATTTCATCTCAGCAATTCTCATTAATCATGCTTGAGAAGAATAGTAGAGCGGACGAATTCAGTAATATTTTATTGAGGACGAACCAATCCTCACTGATAACGTTTGATTTTTGGTAAATTGAGCTGCCGAGCTCCACCTTGTGAGCATTTTGGTCTTCCTTTTAAGACTGGCCGCCAATGCTTCCAAACGAACTCTGCACCAATTGCTCATAAGGCTGGTATGTGAACAAATAAAGGAGACACCAGGAGGAAAGCACATCAGAAATTAAAAATGATCCTTGCACTGCATGGTGCTAGGCAAATGGCAATCCTATACCTTGGACCATCATCAAAAAGAAATTTAGAATTGCCATCAAAGAAGTGCCAATGCAGAAGGCTTCACTTAGTCTGATTGTTAAATATACACATAATATACACGTATATTGTATGTATATTGTATGTATATTGAGTATATACCTGAGGCTATCCAAAGCCCAAAGCCGAGGCTATCGTCCAGCCCATCAAGCAGTGTCGTGTGGCTTTTCTATTTATGGTATATTGTGTATATTACACTTGTATAGTAATTAGTCCTGTAGTCTTACCATAATTGTATGATTAGTGTCCAATAGAATAGGGATTTAGAGGTAGAATAGGAAAATGATTTTCCTATTGTAACTTGTATATATACACCTTTAATCAATAAAAATAATCAAGAGATTATTTATTTCATAGTATCACAAGTCTAGGTAATTTTTCCTTGCTTGCTTCCGCAAACTCCAACAAATCCGAGACTTTAATCAATAAGAATAATCAAGAGATTATTTCTTTCATGGTATCACAAGTCTAGGTAATTTTTCCTTGCTTGCTTCCGCAAACTCCAACAAATCCGAGACCTCCCTTCCCCAAACAATCGAGACACTTCTCGGTTTATTCTTCACTTCTCCAACAAAATCCGAGACCTCCCTTCACTAAATCACTTCTCCGAATCTTGTTGTTCTATTCAATATGACTGATAAGAACATGTTTCATCCTGCCCTCACAGTTTCTAACATCAAGAGCGTTCTTCCTATTGTTCTTGACCTAGAAAACGTCCAATATGGACATGGGCAGAGTTATTCAAGATTCATGCAATGGCACATTAAGTTCTTCACCACATATCCCTTCGACTCGTAAAACGGGGGATGATACCACCAAAGATGATGGTGTGCCTACCAAAGAGGATTATCCAAAATTATGGGTCACTCTTGACGCAAAAAATTTCCAGTAGATTTATGCCACTATCTGTCTGGACCTCGTACAGACGATTATGGAACCTAACTCCACCAACCCAATCTCGATAAGAATAAGTACGCTACACTCGATCAATCCACGAAGGTGTGGCACTTCTCCACCCTCTGCTAGCAGCTTTCTTCTCTTATTCTTTTTTCTTAAGTAGAGGTTCTTTACCGGTGACCCAGTTGATTCGGCCCCCACTATCCTTCACTATCCTTAAGGAACTAACCCCCACCTACCCACTCATCAATCACGTCATCAATCACGGTGTTCAGCTGCTCCTCCCCAAAAAAAAGAAGAGAGACTTGTTATGGCCGCTTGGAATAGAGTATGTGATATATTCCAAGATAACAGTCATTCCCGCATTGTCACCCTTGAACAGGAATTTTCTCAAGTTGCTATGGAGAATTTTCCAAACGTTTCATCTTATTGCAAACGACTCAAGGACTTGGCAGATCAACTTCGCAACGTGGAGGCTCCTGTTAGTAATAGTCATCTCGTTCTACTGATGGAGGACTTGGCAGATCAACTTCGCAACGTGGGGGCTCCTGTTAGTACTAGTCATCTCATTCTAGGGATGGTTGCAGGCCTATCCGAGGCCTATAACGGCATTGCTTCAATTCTTCGTCAAAGTAACCCTCTACCATAGTTCTATCAAGCACGCTCCATGCTTACATTGGAAGAAGCCGGTTTGGCTAAAAAGGCGGCTACTAATGCTAGTTCCGTAGTTATGATAGCGTCCTCCGAAAATTCTCATGGTTTTTCTAACAATTCCGGCCACAACCGCGTCGAAGGTGGCAGCAAAAAGGGTCAGAATCGCAAAAATAATGGCAAGAATCGAGGCGGCAACCGAGGAGGACACAACGGGGGTGGCAATGGTTCTGGCAATGGCTCATACCATCGCCACAAATTGGGGACCATGGTCGACGTAATCCAAATTTAGCTATCACGGCCAACAGTACCTATTTCCAGCCTAGCTATCACGGCCAACAGTGGGCCCAGTTCCAGCCGCCCATGAGGCCCAATTACTGGCAACACTGGCCCAACAGTCACGGCCAGCAGAGACCATCGACTGGGCCGGGGAACCAAGCCGGAGTGCTTGGGCCTCGGCCCCGACTCAAACCGACATCAAAGTTGGCCATGCACACACTTGGATTGACTCAACCGGACCCGAATTGGTACATGGACACCTGCGCCACTACCCACATGACATCCGACCAAGGTACTCTCTCGTCTTATTCCAATTTGAGCAGTAATTGTGGTATAATTGTTGATAATGGTAATTCAATTCCGATTCAGGGCTATGGTCATAAAACTTTGTCCCCCCCTCCACCAGTTGTCTTGAATAATACCCTTCATGCCCAAAATTAAATTTGGTGTTTGTCCGTAAATCCACAACTGACAATTGGATTTCTATTAATTTTGATCCTCTTAGGTTTTGTGTGAAGGATTTCAAGACATGGAGTCTTCTCATGAGGTGTGATAGTAGGGAAAATCTTTATCCAATCACACCAAGTCTCGATTTCTCGCATCAAGCCATGCCTTCAACTTTTGCAGCTCTTGCTCCTTCCTTGTGGCATGCTCGTCTAGGTCATCCTGGGTCGTCTATTTTGTCTGTTTTAGATAAAAATAATCTTATCTCTTGTAAGGGTACGTGTAGTACTCCGAATTGCCAATCTTGTTCCTTAGGAAAAATTATTAAGTTGTCATTTGTAGACTCTAATTCTCATACTTTAATGTCATTTGATATTATTCATAGTGATTTATGGGTGTCTCATGTTCTTAGTTTTTTGGGTCATTGGTATTATGTTCTATTTTTGGATGATTATTCTAAATTTTTGTGGACCTTTCCGATAGCGAAACAAATCTCAAGTTTTTTCCATCTTCTTAAAATTTAGAGCATAAGAACTCAATTCGAACGAAAAATAAAAAATATTCAATGTAATAATGGCAAAGAATATAACAATGAGGTGTTTAGGGAGTTTTGTGCTAAAAATAAGATCAATTTTCGTTTTTCTTGTCCTCATACGTCTTCACAAAATGGGAAAGCCGAACGCAAACTTCGTACCATTAATAACATTATCCGAACGCTATTAATTCATGCTTCCGTACCCCCGTCTTTTTAGCATCATGCTCTACAAATGGCTACAGATATTCTTAACATTCTTCCTTCCAAAGGTTTGACATATTCGTCCCCTCCTCAAATTTTATAAGGCAAATTTGTCAGAGACAACCTTTTATATATCACATTTTGCAGAGACAACCTTTTAATTTTTTTTTGCAATGTCAGACCTTAAAAAAAATTGCAAAAAACAACCTTATAACGAAAAATCAAATTTTCTGTTAAAAACTTAACACCCATTATTTTAAATTCCAGAAATACCCCTTCTATTCCTTTAATTTCAAATGCCCGCATTCTCTGTATTCATTTCACAAAAACATCTGCGACGCGACTTCATCCTCTTCTTCAAGAACTTACTTTCACAAAAACTTCTGCGACTTCATCTCTTCAAGAACCCATTTTCCCCCCATTTCGTTTTTTATCATCGTCTTCTACGACATCATCGATTCGTTCAACTATATATTCAAGTAAGTTTTTTCATTATTTTTGGTTTGCCATTGTTGAATTAGGCCATTGCTTTCTCTGAAAATTAGGGCAATTCGCTGCATAAAAATTAGGGTTTTTTATCTAATTTTCTAAATCGATGGCTTTCAGGTTTGCTTTGTTGCTGCAATCATGAGTCGAAATAGTAAACTCATTCATATTAGGTTGTATCATGGGGTCAGTTTATGACAAAAAACAACAAGACAACATATGAAAAATGAGGTATTGCATTGCATCCTAATGTTGAGGGGGTATGTTATTTTGAGTTTGTTGATTGGATTAAAGCTGATTTAGGATATGATGAAGTAGGTGAAATCTGATATAGGAGACGTGGATATAGTTTGCATAATGGTAGAAAACAAATTAATAGTGATGCCGAGATTGCTGATTTTTTGCATGCACCTGAGAGAGACGGGTGGTTCCATCTATACTTTTTACTTGGAGTTGCTGAAAAATTACATTAGTTCTGTTGTTGCATCTGTGACTTGGCTCCATGAGAAAGATGATTTAACCTATATGTCTGATAGACAGAAAGTATGAGATTATGTAGTTCTGCATCAGACCACTTTTTATTCTTATTTACTTAGTTGTTGAAAGAACACTTAGTTTATCTTGTTTTAGTTCATTATGATGTTGTATGTGGTTGTCAATTTTGTGCACATACTTGGCTGCAACAACCAGTGGTACAACTTGATGATGTTAGAAAAACATGTTTCAGGGGTATAACTATATGCCCATTATCATGTCAAATAATAACTTGTATGGCTTATTTCTTACAGGGGTTACTTGATGCTTTTAACACAGTCATGCCAAATGCAGAGACGTTCTGTTGTAGACACATATGGAGTAATTTCAAGAATAAATTTCCTGGTGTAATATACAAGGAACATTTCTGGAAGGCTGCAAGATCTTCAACAAAGGTAATATGAAGTGTCTATTGAATGTGATTGTGTTGCTATGTATTGTTAATTATATAGCAATGGCTAGTAATAACTAATGTTGTTTCAGCATAATTTCAAGGTTCACATGGAAGCTATAAAGGCTTTAAATGTTCATGCCTACAACTACTTGGAAGGCATACCCCATATGCCACTGGTCAAGGCATGGTTTCAGTACTTTATCCAAATCAGGTATGCTTTTAAACAACTGATGTGAATGTTTCAATAATGTGTTGCGAGAGGCAAGAACAAAACCAATTTTGCAACTCATGGAATGGATTAGGAGGTATGTAATGCAAAGGTCTTTGGCAAAAAGAGAGGGATTAAAGAAATTGGATGGATTGATTATGCCATCAGCGGTGAAAATGGTTAATAGGGGTTTGGAGGGAGTAACTAACATGAGGGTTAATCAAGCTGACCTTCAACAGTTTGAGGTTGATCATGACAATGACACATTTGTCGGACTTGAAACAAAGAGTCGGATGTTATAAATGGAATCTAATTGAATTCCTTGTCGTACGACCGCACGCATCCAATCGGCGAGGTTGAACTATGAAGACTTCATACACCTTGCTTACCATGTAGATACTTATAAAAAGGCTTATGCATCTGCCTTCAAAGCAATGTCAGGTCAGAGCCAATGGGATGTTACACCATACCCAAGGCCTTTGCCTCCTCCCTACAGGAGGATGGCTAGTAGGCCTAGCAAAAAGAAGAGGACAAAGAAAGCTGGGAAAGATCAAGAAAGACAACAAGTGAAGAGGGGAAAAAAGCAGAACAAGTGTAGTAGATGTGGTGGTCCACGTCACTACAAAACTAAGTGTTTTAATACTCTGATGCCTGATGCAGAAAAGAAAGGACCTGTACAAAAGAAATCTTCATCCAAAACAAAGAAGGCTGGAACTGAATCATGCATTCTTCCTCTAAGTAATTCTATTCAAGCTTCACAAGTTTCAACATCAACATCTACACCACCACCAATGGCATAAACTCATAATTCAAGTCAAGGCTAAGATTGTAGTATTAGGCCATTAGTTTTTGTAGTACGAGGCCACTGTTTTTGTAATTCAACTCACTATGTTTAGTGGCATTTTTGGCTTCTTTATCAGCAAGTAATTCACTGTAGTTCTACCACTGTTTTTGCTGCTCTAAGTTAATGTGGCGTGTACAATCATTGAAATATAGCCTTGAGTAGCAAGAATTGCTTCCACTTCATTATGTACGTAGATGTGCACGAGAACTTTTGCTTCCAGTTTTTGCAAAAGAAATCTGCTCTAACTTTTTGCTTCCAGTGTTGATGTGCTTCCAGTTTATCAGCAAGAATTGCTTTTGTATATGTAGATTTGGTATTATGTTGAAATATAGCCTTGAGTAGCAACAAATTTATGGAGCGTGTAAAATCATTGTAAAATCACTGCAGATGTGCACGAATGCACCATTTGAAAGAATTGCTTCGAGTTCATTATTCTTCCATATTGCCACCTGTTGAATGCCTTGAATAATTTTATGTTGTGAAAGTTTTCCTTCTTTTGTGTATTTTGCCTCAAATGTATCATACTTCTATTTCCTTAAAAAATTAACAAATCCCTCCTATCTTGCTAGTCTTAGAGTAGATTCAACCATTATAATGATGAACAATTTTTACAATCAAAAGAAAGAAAAAGAATTAATCAAACAACCAAGTAGAAAGAGGACATTCCATTCAAATACCATAATGGTTGAACATTACATAGACCTTCCAAAAGGAATTACAATGAGCCCAAAAATGCAGCAAGTATTTGCTCAAAAATGCAGCAGCTAAAAGTTGCTTAGCATATAAATTTGCTTTCCAGTTGTAGTTGTTAAGATGTAAGCGATAATGAGCCCAAAAATGCAGCAGCTAGTAGCAACAACATATCCTTAAGGTACAACATTATAAAGGCAACGATAATGTGCCCAAAAAAACAGCAAATTCTTTAGAAAAAAATCTCAAAGTATAACAACAAATTATAGCCAATGTTAGCAATATGACTCAAAATGCAGCAAGTATTTGCTCAAAAATGCAGCAGCTCTTGGCCCCAATTATATAGCAGTAAAACAACAAAAAATGCACCAATTTCCGGGGAAGATAGAAGAATTAGGAGATGAAGTCTCAGAAGTCGCAGAAGCGAATTACAAGTTAAATGAGAAAAAATGAAATGGGGGAAATGGGTCTTGAAGAGGATGAAGTCGCAGATGAAATGGGGGAAATGGGTCTTGATGAGGATGAAGTTGCAGATGAAATGGGGAAATGGGTCTTGAAGAGGATGAAGTCGCGGGGAAATGGGTTCTATGGTGAAATGAATACAGAGAATGCGGGCATTTGAAATTAAAGGAATAGAAGGGATATTTCTCGAATTTAAAATAAGGGGTGTTAAATTTTTAACAGAAAATTTGATTTTCCGTTATAAGGTTGTCTTTCGCAAAAAAAAAATTAAGGTCTGACATTGCAAAAAAAAATTAAAAGGTTGTCTCTCGCAAAATGTGATATATAAAAGGTTGTCTCTGACAAATTTGCCTAATAAGACTCATTCGTATTCACATCTTAGGGTATTTGGGTGCTTATGTTATCCACTGTTTCCGTCCACCACAATTAACAAACCTCCCAGTGTTTTCATTTTATAGTACATTCGAATAGAGTGGGGTCCTCCAGCCCCCAGTTGCCTCAAAATAAGGGGTTATATATGATTTTACAACACCACTAAACATTGCGTTGCTATGGTCAATAAACAGCCAACAAGTGGTTCCGAATGACCTTGAGTTCCACAAAGACCTTTCTCGCCAAGGATCTATGAAAAGAACGTCCCACTACGAATTCCTATCCCATTAATAAAGTACAGATAAATAATATATTCCAAGTCTGACTTTTAAAGCATACGCATTGAAAAAAACCTTTGGCTTTGGACTTTCTGCTTTGATAGATCTTTCCTCTCAAAAGGGGTTTTACAATCAGCTCTTATCCCTTGGTGTCAAAGGGCGAGTTCCTTTCTTGTCTTGCCCAAAAACTTTCTTGATTCTCGCTACTACCAACTACAGCAACTGAAAAAAGGGGCTAACCGACTAAGACTAATAGTTATCCGAAAGACGGTAACTAATCATCGTGGTTACAAATGCTTTGATTTGTCATCTAATAAAATCGTCATTAGTCGCCATGTTATTTTTTATGAATCCCAATTTTCTTTTGTTAAGGTAAATAGTTTCGTGCCTAGTTCATATACGTTATTGGATGATGACATATCCCCGTATATTATTCACCATTTTTCAGATTTATCCCGCGCCCCGACTCTGCCAGCGGGCTCACTACCCGCTGGTCCCTCAGTAACGTCGACACTGGGTCCAGAAACTGGGTCATCCTCCCATAAAGACCTCCTACAGCAACAAGTCTTGAGAGATTTGTTCTAATTACCGAGTAACAAATTAGCAAAGAAAAAGTAGCAGAGATCTAGATCAAAGAACACAGATGCAATTTGCTAGCATCTCGAGGTAATACCAACCATTTTGTTTCAGCTCTCTTTAGTATGAAGAAGAGAGAAACAAGCATTGTTAAAGGGGTAATGAATGGCCTGCGAGTCAAAGGGTGGCCTAACACGAACTTTTGGTGTATCCCCTCTTATGTATCTATACTTTTTGTATTTCGACATTATTCCCAAGTTTAGCCTTAATTTTAGCTGGAAATATGCATCTTTTCCTCCAAGTGTACTCCTCGTTAGTTAATGAAATAAATTTTGTGTGACAAGAGCTAAGTTGTGTGGACTCTCCGTTTTGGGTGTCGTCCCCATCCGGATCGGGGGATAAGGGTGCGGGAGCGGGATACGTCCGGGATATGGTCAACCAACTTCGGATACTTTGACCAGAGTACATCGACAAAGGGGGGGAAATTGAAATCTTGATTTCTCAAAATTAAAGATAAAACGAATTTAAAATAAGGAAAATGAAATACCTTCAATATTATAGTACTTTTGACTCACTTTTTTGCTTCGTGTTCCAGAGAAACCAAGAATTCAAGGTCGTGCTCTGAGTTCGGAAGGTAGGCAGTAGCAGCGATATATCTTTATAGCTCTATTTTTTATAATTTTGAATTTTCTTAGCCGAATCCCGGCACCCGTATCCATACCAAGATACGCACCCCCGAATCATAAAATTTAGAGTTTGCCGAATCCGACACTCGGATCCGTACCCATATCGGATACCCACACCCGAGTCCGAGCAACTTAGGCCAAGAGTAGATGTTTAGCACTTTTATTACTTTGAGGCACATGTCAATTAGTTGTTACATGATCACTTGGAAAATTCCAATCTTAACTCATTATATGAAATTCAAAATTGTTGTAGCCACATGCCAACCACCCTAGGTGTCCCACTTAGAAGCCTGATAAACCCCTAAAGAAAAACTCTTATAATCTAAAACACCAGGGTTCCAAAAAATAGTTACCAGAATGGTAGTTTCAGATCAAGTTGTCAATGGTCCCGCAAAATGCTCATTAAATCCAGCAAAGAAGACATCTCAAAGACAAGTAGCATTCTTCGCATGTTCCCAAGAAAAAGAGATGAATATTTTCCAGTCCTGGACAGTTGTCAAGTAAGAAAACATAAAACCTCATCTAACTTGTGAAAATTGACTGCTATTCAAATACCTAAATGGTGGTCAAGAAGTGACTCCAGGCCGGATATTTTCACAAAACCATTAGAAACAAACTATACATGTCATGGTAGTCTGACAAAGCAGTGCTACCGATGCTAAGGAAATCAAGCAACCAAATCATTTCAATATCAGAAACTAGAAGACTTTTACTAATTAAATCTTGAAATGCAATTTTTAACAAAAAAAATACTATCAAAAGCTCTTCTTGCTTTGTCGCTACTAGATTAGGGAATTACTTGATATGGAGACAAAAAGATCATGCTATAAAACCTAACATGCAATAACTTGATAAGAGACAACAAAGATCATGCTATAAATTCCGACTTTTTGTACTATAATATATGAACCTATTGTAAGATTTCTTCAAAGCTACCAATAACTAAAACAAATATAAGTAGGACAATTGAAATGATGATAATATGAGTATTAGATTGTATACCGTGAAGACAAAGTTGTATCCCATTTCAAGAACATCCTTTAAGAAGTCGATCCTTCTCCACATCATCTTTAAGTAGTCATGGGTCATGAAATAAGCTTCCTTTGAAAAGTCAACCCCTTCACTTACTAGTGCATAGCAATGAGTATGTACATCCAAGCACCGAGAAAATGCCTTCTCATCAAGGGCGATAATCACTAAATGATTCAAAAGCTCACGGGTGTGATTGCCAATTCTAAAGCTTTCAAGAAAGAGATCAAGAACAGAATCTGGAGCAGCCCATGCTTCATTTAAGGTTGTTAAAATCACGGTTTTATCCGCCATAGCAGCATCTTTCAAAACCTTTTCAAGTTTATACTCCTCAGTATCCTGAACCCATAAAGGATTTTACATGAGATAAACGATATGTGATGCTTTCTGTAACAATGACCTAAATCAATAGATCCGTTATCATTCTTTGAATACATTTTGCTTTAAAATCTTTTATTAACTATTGAACTGAAGAAAAATTACATACTCTCTATGTCCCAATTTATGTGATATAGTTTGACTGGGCACGGAGTTTAAGGAATAAAGGAAGACTTTTAAATCTTGTGAGATAAAACGAGCCAAAGATATTAGTGTGGTTATTTAAGCATAAAAGATAAAGTTAAATTGTTGTCAAATAAGGAAATGTATTATTCTTTTTAGAACGGACTAAAAAGGAAAGTGTATCACATAAATTGGGACAGAAAGAATATTATTTTCACTTTTCAAGCAAAGCAGCTGATTTCTTCTAGACTCTCGTTAACAAAATTGAATTTTCTACCAAGAGTGGAGCCAATTGTAGACAGAATATAGAGCGAGTAGAGTGCTAGGAAGTGATTCCAGTAATTCAAATTGCACTAGAAGCAAAAACTAGGGTAATTTCCTAATATGCATAAGCCTGCCAAAGTATTGAGCTAGGTACATGCTGGCATCAGCTACCACTGTTATTTTAAGAAAAAAAAGGATAATAACACTTTTGGTCCCTCACTTCTTGGTAAATTCTAGGCCTGGCCAGTGGGCCGGGACCGGCCCCGAAATTTTAAAAAAAAAAAAAGGTACCGGGACGGGACACGGTCTCGTCCCTCCAGGTCCGGTCCCGCCACGACCCGTCCCGGTGCCGCCCGAAACCCCCCTTTGCAAAAATAATCGTTTCACCAACGACCATTTTACATTTTGGCCGTTGTGCAACGGCTCATTTTTAGCCTCCCTCCTCCCCAACCCCTACCCCTTTCTATTTATTTTTAACCCCTAAGTTATTATATTTACACTTTAATCAAATTTTCCAACTATAAATACCTCATTTTTTCTTCATCTTTCTCACAAATCTTCCTACAATCTCTCTAATCTATCTACAAGTCTACATTGTCTACTAAATATTCAATTTTATTTATTTATTTGGAAGTGAAGTTGACAACTAGCTTGAGGATCATCCATCGAGCAAAGTTTCAATTTTCAACCTCTCGATTACACGTCGGCGTTTGGTACATTCGTTCTTTCATTAAATTATTATTGTGTCTTAATTTTATTTAGCGCACTTAATTTCATTATCTTTAACTATTTATTAGCATAATTAAAATGAAAGGATTAAGAGGTATATTTAAGGGTAAGGGTCATGCTTCTGCTAGTAGGGGTAACAAGGGCAGGGGTACTTCTTCTAGTATTTCTAGTCCTACTCCTAGATATGATGATTTTATTGATACTAAACATTTTTCTGAAATACCATATGATTTAGACGACCAACTAATTTCTCAAAATGAACAAGACTTTAATTTAGAAGATGTTCTAGATGATGATACACCCACTAATGCAGATAACCTTCAACTGGAATGTCTCCTATTCCCCCTAGTATGAGACGAGGTCTAGCAAAATGACCATTAAAATCAGATGCATAGCAATTTTTTATTAGGGATGTAGCGAATCAAGCAGCTATATGTAATATTTGTAAACAATGTTTTAGTTTTAAAACTGGATAAGGTCATGGTGGGACGGGGGGTTTAATGAGACACATAAAACAAAAACACCCAGCTAGGTATGCCCAATATGATGCTCAAAAAAGGGTGCGCAAGCGCCCTCTCCATCGAGACAAGGTTCATATATCTTGACTGGACAAGTGGTCAAATAATCGCATCTGACGGGGAATTGTAGGCCCTAAATACGATAAACATAGAGATAGGGAAGCATTATCAAAATTAGTTGCTGTGGAGGGTTTGCTTTTTTCATTTCCTTCATCGTTTTATTCATTATATTAGAGATATATATAATCCTGCTTATAAAAGTTTTCCTAGATCAACACTGTTAAGAGAGATGTATTTAAATTTGCACATGAATATCAATAGTATTTACGTTATTCATTATATCATTTTAATGGCAAAATCGCTCACTTCTGATATAGGCCGTAGTACTAACGGTCATGATTATTTAACGGTAACCTGTCATTGGATAGATGATAAATGGTCTATGCAAAAACGTATTTTAGCGTATAGATATATAGATAGTAGGCACACTGGTGATATTATTTCAGAAAATATTTATGTAGTTTGCGATTATTACGGAATAACTGATAAAATTATGAGTATTACATTAGATAATGAATCTTCTAATAATGTTGCTATTACAGTTTTAAAAGATGGTTTAACTCCATCTTTTCCAAATAATTTTTATATAAAATGTGTGTGTCATACTTATAACTTAGTTGTAAAGGATGGTCTATTACTTTTTCAAAATATTCTTGAAAAATACAATTTGCTATACACTTTATTTTTAAAAATAATAGAATACAACGAAAAAAAGATTATAAAAAAACTGTGAACTACCTTATAGAAAAATTTCCGAAGAAGTACCCACTAAGTGGAATTCTTTATATGAACAACTACTTGTTGCTTATGATTATAGAAAACCTATAACTTTATTTTTTAACATCCATAATCAAAATTCAACTGATATGATTGTAGATAACGATTGGAAAAAGTTAAAGAACTTATTGTATTTATAGAGAAATTTTTTCAAGGAACAAAAGAATTTTTCGGTATATATTATCCTACTATTTCAACTATGTTGTTTTATATAGCTATAATATTTTTATTGCTTAGAGAATATATGGAAAAATCAGCTTATAAGGCAACTCTATTAAAAAAATATTTATGAAAATAAAGAAATATTTTATTCCTATTCCCCCTATTTATATTATTGGTTTTGTATTAAATCCGACTATTAAAATAGACGGTTATAAATCACTTATTGAAAATATTTATAACGTATAGAAGTACTACCACCTCCAACTCCCAAAAATTTAAATGTTCCACCACCTATTGAAATTGTAACAAACGAAGGAAGAAGTGTTGTCTAACATAGAAGACGAATGCAAAAAAGTATATAGGTATTATCAACAAGAAAGTGCTAGCAACCAACCAGCTTCCATATCATCTTCTTCTTCAACACAACCTCTAAAAAGACATGTTGTTTCTGCGGCTAGTATTAAAAGCCTCAAAAATAGAATGTGTGGTGGTAACACTACTAACCAAATTAGCGAGTTTGATGTTTTTGTTTTGCAAGATACTTTACCGTACCAAGCAGTTCTCATGAAAAAGGAAAGGAAGAATTGTTGAAATACTGGAGGGAGAATGAGAAGACATTTTCGACACTTTCAATGATTGCCCGAGATGTTTTGAACATTCAAGCGTCATCAACGGCTTCTGAAAGCACTTTTTCTGCCGACAGATTTCAAATAATAGAGACAAACACTCATTAGCCGGAGACAGCTTGGAGATTGCAGTACTATTCAAAGATTGGATACGAACGGAGCGGAGAAGGTGCGGTCAACCGGAGATCAACGAAGAAGAAGACGAAAACTACAACGATGTCTTATCTGAAGGTATGAGTAGCGACGTGGATCAATTTGACCAACAAATACCAATTTCAACCGAAGAATCACACGACATTGTGAAGAAACTAGAAAAAGTGTTTTCAAATTGATAATTTATTTAATTGCAATTTTACTATGTCATTTGCAACTATTGAACAACACCACAAAGTTGTAATTTTGATAATTGTATGTGTATTACCAAAAAAACATATTTCAATGAAATAATATAAGAGGCACAAAAACCGTCTTGGGATGTTTTTATTACACTACCATACAAAAAATGAGAGTTGCGGAGATGAGGATGCTGAGATGGATGTGTGGGCATACAAGGAGATATATGATTAGGAATGATGATATCCGGGATAAAGTGGGAGTGGCCTTGGTGGAGGGTAAGATGCGGGAAGCGAGCTTGAGATGGTTCGGGCATGTGCAGAGGAGAGACACAGATGCCCCAGTGTGGAGGTGTGAGAGGTTGGCTATGGACGGGTTCAGGAGGGGTAGAGGTAGGCCAAAGAAGTATTAGGGAGAGATGATTAGACGAAAAATGGCGCATGTGCAACTTACTGAGGACATGACCTTAGATATGGGGTTGTGGAGGACACGGATTAGGGTAAAAAGGTAGTAGGTAGTCGAGCGTAGTCCTCTACGTACTGTAGGTTCGGTTTGATTGGTCTGTCACACTTATAGGCGCATTATTGCTCTATAGTACTCTGTAGTTTGATTCCTACGGTTATGTGTTCTTTAGTGTAATTTATTTATTTTATTTAGTTGTGTTAGCTACTGCTTCAGGTTAGCTACTGCATCTTGTTGTTAGAATGTGCTACCACTGCGTATTTGATTTTTACTATTTGCATGTCCACATTGCTTTAATTTTTCATTTGAGTCACCGTTTCTCATATTTTGTTTTGATTTGTTTGTTTTGTCTGATTATGCTTTGTCTTGAGACTTGGTAGTGGTCTCCGAACAAATTGCTCTACCTACCAGGGTGAAGGTGCAATGTATATTCTACCTCCTGCACTTACATTGTGGGATTACACTGGGTATATTGTTGTTGTTGTTATCTTGTTCAATTATTAAGTTGCTCATATATTTAATATATGTTATTTTTTTAAATAAGTGCAAAAAAAACGATCTCGGCCCGCCCCGGTCCGCGAGACCCTGTACCTTTTCCCGACGGGACTAGTACCGGGACATCGGTCAAGCCTGATAGTCCTGGTCCGCCAGTCCCGCCCCACCCCGATCCCGCCCAAACCCGCCCCGGCCCATTGGCCACTCCTAGTAATTCTAATTTTGGTCTTTGTGATATATTACTCAACGTTTTTAACCTTCAATTCAGTAAAATGTGTACTTTTGGTCCTTTCAGTTAAAATATATATTATATGTGTACTATTTTTAGAAGTATATTACCTCTCAAATAGGTTGTAATAGTACAAGCTTAACATAAAATATGAATAACTAAATGGGGGAATAGTGAATAATTCTAGAAATTTGATGAATATTCCGTAGCAAAGGAATCAAAAGTGCATGGTTCAAGTAATTGAAGGTTAAATGTGTATTGTCAAATATCACAGACTAAAACTAGAATGTATCAATAATTGAGGGACCAAAATTACTATAAATGCTAAAAATGTCCAGAAAAAAGACAAATTGTATAATGAGAAATGAGGGGAAAGTAGTACGCCTTCCGTTAGTTTGAGTGAGCACAAAATTTAAAAAATAAAGGACTATTTTTGAATTTTGTGTTCTAAAATAAGCTAAATATATATTTATGTGATAAAAGATAAAAATTGAAGTTAAATTGTTGTCGCATATCACTCTTTTTTAGAGTTACTAAAAAGAGAATTGTGTCATAAATTAATACTCACCAATGGAGGGGAGTGATCAGCAGGGATGAAGAAGAAAACACGAGTTGCATGTGAGGTGAGAGAATCAGGGATCTTAAATCCGACAGTTTCACCAGTTCTGTAAAGGACGAAACAAGAGAAAGAAGCGGCAACGAATAAAAGCGCCACCGTCCCTACGCGGCGAAGGAGCAAAACCGAATTAGCAGCGGCGGCTGCTGTAGCAGCACAATCACACGGCAATAAATCAGGTAACATCTCTGTAAACAAATCCAACACCGGCGAAGAAGAGAAAAGAGGTTGATGAAGCCGAAAAAAGCGTTTGAAAATGGATCTCATAAGGAAGTATTTCTAGGCAGTGGGAATGGGTCATAGTCATTGAACAGAGAGAGATGAGGAAATTTTTATGAATCTGAATTCATAGCTAAAGAGAGATGATTTAAAAGCTAGGCTCTATTAACGCTTCAGACCGACATGGATGTAGGATTTGGCCCGGGGAGGCAAAATAAGTTTGTATAAGTTAACCTGGCCTTTTAATTATAAATGACAAATGGATTTTAAAAATTGAGTTGGAGTAACTTTAGTTTTTTTAATTGAGTTGAGGTGATAAACTTTGAATTAGTGATTAGAGAATTTTGACTCACCCCAAAGTTATATTTTTAATACTTTGACCCCAAGATTTATTTTTTACACTTTGCCCCCAAGTTTTATTTTTATTTTGACCCAACCCATATAAACCCTACAGAGCCAAAAAAAAAACACGCCAAATTTTCTGTTTGCCTGCGCCGTTTTCACCATTTTTTGCTCTTCTTTTTTACTTCGTTTCTTCTTCTTCTTGCTTCTTATTCTTATTTTGCTGCTCGTTTCTTCTTCTTCTTCGTCTTGACTGGATTTTGCTCAAGAAAGAAAAAAAACAAGACCACCTGATTTTGCAACTTTTTTACTGGATTTCATTCGTGTAGCACTGTAAATTACTTCATAACTTATTCCATTATTCTGCTTTCTTCTTCTTTTTCTTCGTCTGTCATTGTTGCTCAAGAAAGAAAGAAATGTGACCACCCGATTTTGCATTTTTTTGACTGGATTTTATTGGTGTAGCACTGACAATTACTTCATAAGTGTTTTTCGCTCATTTGGTAAGTACAACAATGTTGTTTTATTTCAATTTTTCACCTGGGTATAAATTTACTGATTTTCCAACAACTTACAATAGTTGTTGCAACATATAATGTGGTTGTTGCAACTTCTACAACAGATTATGAAGTTGTTGTAATTATTAAATAAATAACCTACAATAACAGAGTGAGTTGTTGCAATAGGTATTCCACTTGTTGCAACAACTCAACGATCTGTTGAGTCGTTCGATTTTGTCCAAATGTAACTCAAAATCAAGTCGCCTAACAGATTATTGATTTCACGCAATAGGTTGTATAGTTGTTGCAACAGGTGTTACACTTGTTGCAACAACTCAACTATCTGTTGGAGCCAGCTTCAATTTTTGTCTGAAATGTAATCCAAAAAACTGAAGTTGCTTCCAACAGATTATTGGCTTGCTGCAACAAGTTGTATAGTTGTTGCAACAGGTGTTCCACTTGTTGCAACAACTCAACTATCTGTTGGAGTCAGCTTCAGTTTATTTTGGGTAATGTTTCAGACTGTTGAAGATGTCCAACAGATTATCGAGTTGTTGCAACAAGTGTATTACTTATTGCAACAAGTAGTACAGACAAAAACTGAAGCTGACTTCAACAGATTATTTGTCACTACCCGGCCCGACGGGCCACGACCCGATCACGTAATCAACTGACACTTAAGGGTAATAGAAAATTCGGCAGCACAACGCTGCATCTATAACATATACCCAAAATAGGCGAGCCGACAAGGCTGCCTTACACAACTAACCCACAATCACAACAGGCTAGCCGACTAGGCTGCCACCAAATAGCATCATATAAACAAATGAACAATCAAAATAGGCAAGCCGGCAAGGCTGTCACTATATACGGGAACATCCCAAACAAGTGCAACAATACGGCTAGCTCAACCGCATAAACGTTCTACACAAGTCCAAAACATATCTATCACCCACAACTGTCTACAGACCTCTAAGAGTACAAAACTGACATATGACGGGATAGGGCCCCGTCGTGCCCAAAATATACATAAGTCTGGAATTTAAAGATATGTGTCATAATAACTGGCTCTGAAACAAAGGAGCTCCTTAGCAGCGGGTAGATGTCCTAAACTGGAGGGTCACCTAATCGACATACGTACTGCGGGCATTTAACGCACTCAGATGAGAGGTCGCGACGTAAATAATGTCGAGTATGTAAACATGAATTACTGTAAATAAGATCATAATTGTGTCATGTAAAGTAGAGAGTCAACTGTGTCATAAGAGAATGAAAGTCATACCAGTAATCATAAATGTTTAACCATATAATCATCAGATATAAGTAAATGAATAAACTGCTCGGCCCTCTGGTGAGGGACGCGGTGAAATATACTGTCCTGGGTATATGTACCCGCATCACGGATGCATGTCCATGAAATTATCATAT
Source organism: Przewalskia tangutica (assembly GCA_029844215.1). NCBI lineage: Eukaryota > Viridiplantae > Streptophyta > Magnoliopsida > Solanales > Solanaceae > Przewalskia > Przewalskia tangutica. The sequence goes on from CM056727.1 coordinate 115,737,984, forward strand.
ATGTATACATAAACTGTCCGGCCCTCTAGTGAGGGACACGGTGAATCATCCTGATATATGTGCACGAATCTGTCCGGCCCGGGACGCGGTGAAGTAGAGAAATGACTCTTAGCACGAGTAGATATCATGAGCAACTGTATGCAATTTAAATTATTTCTTTGACTCTCATTATTAAATGTCTCCTCTTAGAAAATCACATGTACTTCTCATAACTCATGTCATTAGGAATTAGACTGTGAAGAGATCATGTACGTTCGCCGTACATTCACTTTGTATAAGATACATGCCAAATGAAAGAAGTAATAATTCACAAAATCATGCCAAAAGAAGGAAGAATAGGCTTACATACCTTATAGTCGAGCTAACCAACTCACTACTAGAATATGTCTCGTCTAATACTCCAACCTATAATAATAACATTAGGCATGTCAACTCTATGATTCCTAACGTAAGTTAAATTAAATGACGACTTCCTATTCTACAGAAATTTTGGTAGCACTTCCCCTATTTATGTGTACATCCACAAATTTCAAACCAAGCCAGTAATACCAACAACAAGTCATAACTCAAACATATAACCACAATAATCTCAAATATTCCATTTATGTCATCATAACGTATTCATTCTCTTTTATTTTTAAGTGATATCACAACTACAACGAACCAGGTGATTACTACACCTATTTCTCATGTTAATTTAGTCCTTAGTCCATATTAGAACAATCTTAAAATAATCCATCAACTCTAATGACAACAACAATAACCAAGTTCTATAATTGTAACATAACACCCTTTTTACACTTTACTTTCTTTAAGACATGTATTAGTAATTATCATAACTTATATACATGTTTATAGTCAAATTCTCAACATTTAAACTTCACAAAATCAGCCCCTAACTTGATGGGATAATATCCAAAAATTTCAAGCAAGTCTTTGGCCAATATTTACAAAACCAATCCGTTTCTTAATTCCTTAGAGTCAAATCTTGTTCCAATAATTCTTTATGAACAATTATAACTTATATGTCAAGATTCTCTTCCAATATCAACATGCCAAGTAGCGACGAACTTCACAACACAATAATCGAATACGACAATTCCAAGATTAGTAACATTAGTCCTAATATCGGCTACAACATTCAAATTATTCACATACAATGTCTAAATTCAAGATTTATTCTTAACATAAGTCCATTACTTCAACTACAATAATATGCAACTTCAATTATAGCATAGAAAGAAGAATTTTTCATACCTTAATTTAATCCCCAAAACAGTCCCGATTTTAGCCACTGCTTCGTCAGCTGAACTTATAATAACCATAACTCTCTACTCCGGTGTTCTATCGATGAGAGGTTTATTGCGTTGAAAACTAGACTCGACGAAATTCATTTTAGGCTTTTGCAACACCCAAAACCTCCTAGTGAATGAGGAGATACATCCCTCCAAAGTTGACTAAAATTCTGCCCAAAATCCCGATTTTTGTCCCAACTTTCATCAAATTCTTGTCCAATTTTGTCACTTCTACAACTCCAAATCGACATGCATGTGTTCTACAATGTTAACTCATCATCCTTACACATTTTTCTTCCACAAATATGTCCAAAAAAACTAAAATTCTTGGCTCCTAAAATCGGCTAGCAGTGGCCCGATTTAGCCACTGTTTGGATGTTGTTTTGGCTTCAAACTTTTGGTGAATAATGTAGTCATGAAAATGAGATAAAAACCTTAAGTTTTTGCTATGGTAATGGGGTCTCATCTGGGGTATATGGGAGAGAGGGGAGAGGAGAAGAAGATGGAGTTTGAAAATGGAATAAGGATTGAGAAATTGTAAAGTCTTCCTTATGGTTTAAAGACTAAAATCTGAAAAGTTAAAATAACAATTTGGCCCCTTAAATGTTACACTTTGGTCCCAATTTGTCTTCTTAATTTAATCTTTTAAGCACTAATTAAATCTTGGACCTCACTTCTTTTAATTCCCGAAAATTCTATAAGACTTCGTATTCTCAATGTCATAATTCGTATAGAACGTTACTAATCCTCGATGGAAATATATACAACTATCATCTTCCATTTCCACGCTCGTAGTAATCAAAATATTTCCGGGCTCATATCCTTTGAATACCAATATTCTGGATTAGCTTGTATAAATATACTTTATATCCAATATCCGAATCTTATTTCTTAATGACGTTCTTAATTATTGTCTTAATCTTACGAGGTGTAACATTATTGACTTGCTACAACAAGTGTACTACTTGTTGCAACAAGTAATACACTTGTTACAACAACTCGATAATCTGTTGGACATCTTCAACAGTCTGAAACATTACCCCAAAAAAACTGAAGCTGACTCCAACAGATAAGTGACTTATTGCAACAATTTTTTTACCTGTTGCAACAAGTAGTCCACTTGTTCCAACAAGTCAATAATCTGTTGGAACAACTGCTGCAGTTGTTTCATTTTGTTATAGATTGGTATGTACTCTCATGACCAATTTTTTGTTAAACAAAATATCTTCAGATGAAGACTATGACAGCGCTTCGAGTTCAATATGGTGAAGACTTTGGAAGGCGGATTTATGACTACTCATCTCCATATTATAGAGTGGAGAATTACATAATTGCATAATGTGAGGAAATGAATCCCGTGCCTTCTGAAGAATCTTAGGAAGTTTCTATGGAGATTTTAGAGAGAGAAATACCTCTTTCACATGTTGATCCGAGCAAACCGGGAAGAAGACGGACAAAGATGAGGCGTGGAATCGGGGAATCACTTGCAACGAGGAAAAATAAATGCTCCATATGCAAAACAGCTGGCCATAAAAAAACTACATGCCCAAACCGAATTGTTCCCTAGTTGTTAAATTTGCAATGTCTTGTAATAATAAATAATAATTACTATTGTTTGTGTTTGTGAAATTGGATTTTATGACATTTTTATGTTGTTTCTGTTAGTAAAATTGGTTTAAATGATATGTTGATCTTGCTCAAATCACCAATGTATGTTCTGTGGTTTTGTAATTTCTGAACAGTTTTCAACAAGTAAAAATTCGATTGCAACAGCTGTGTAACTTGTTGGGATTTTGCCAACCAGTAATCGAACTTGTTGCAGCAACTAACTTAACTTGATTTTCCAACAAGTGACATGACTTGTTACAGTAAGTTTCTATATTGTTTTAGTTTTTACAACAAATGGAATGAGTTGTTGCAGAAAGTCCTTAGCTTGTTTCATCCAACAAATGAAATGAGTTGTTTCATCCAACAAGTGATATGACTTGTTCAATAGCTATGTTACCTCATGTAACATATTATGTACTTGTTGCAACAAGTTATACAATTGTTGCAACAGATTATGGAATTCCTGCAATAGATTATGTACTTGTTGCAATAGAATATGCAACTACTGCAACAGATTATGCAATTGCTGCAGCAGATTATGTAATTGCTGCAACAGATCATGAAATTGCTGCAACAACTAGAATATAAGTCACATATGTTTAGTTATTAACAGAGGAAATCAATGATATTTAGTGTTAAACAAAGGAATTCAATGATATTTAATGATCAATATATTTATCTATTAACATCCTTAATGGATTAGACGGTAATTTCATTGATTTGATGGAAAATTCTAAGTGTATACTTCCCAAATCGAGCGATCGTTGGTGTAATTTGATGAGAACTACTTGATTCACCCATATTTAGGTGTAAACAACGAAAATCAATGATATTTATTGTTTACTAAATGTTCCTAACCAATTTGATGGTATTCTGAGTCAGGACATATGATCAACTAAGCGTATACTTCCCAAATCGAGCGATCGTTGGTGTAATTTGATGAGAACTACTTGATTCACCCATATTTAGGTGTAAGCAACGAAAATCCAATGATATTATTGTTTACTAAATGTTCCTAACCAATTTGATGGTATTCTGAATCAGGACATATGATCAACTAAGCGTTACTTTCCAAATCGAGCGATCGTTGGTGTAATTTGATGAGAACTACTTGATTCACTCATATTTAGGTGTAAACAACGAAAACCAATGATATTTATTGTTTACTAAATATTTTCTAACCAATTTGATGGTATTCTGAGTCAGGACATATGATCAACTAAACGTATACTTCCCAAATCGAGCGATCGTTGGTGTAATTTGATGAGAACTACTTGATTCACCCATATTTAGGTGTAAACAACGAAAACCAATGATATTTATTATTTACTAAATGTTCCTAACCAATTTGTTGGTATTCTGAGTCAAGACATATGATCAACTAAGCGTATACTTCCCAAATCGAGTGATCGTTGGTGTAATTTGATGAGAACTACTTGATTCACCATATTTAGGTGTAAACAACGAAAACCAATGATACTTATTATTTACTAAATGTGAAGCTTTTAAACAGGTTAGTCATCTGCTACAACAGATAATGCACATGTTGCAACATATTATTAACTTGTTGCAACAACTAACCAATATGTTGCAACAAATTACAAACTTGTTGCAACAGACGAGTTAGTTGTTGTAATTTCTTCAACAATTGAAAGATTTGTTGCAACAACTGACTCATCTGTTGTAACATATCACAAACTTGTTGCAACTTCTAAAATAACAGTTAGATTTATCGCAATAACTAACCCATATGTTGCAACAACTGAATCATTTGTTGCAACAAATTTACATCTTGTTGCAACAACTGACTCATCTGTTGCAATAAATTACAAACTTGTTGCAACAGATGGATTAGTCGTTGCAACTTCTTCAACAGCAGTTAGATTTGTCGCAACAACTGACTCATATGTTGCAACAACTGAACCATCCGTTGCAACAAATTACAAACTTATTGCAACAACTTACTCATCTGTTGCAACATATTAAAAACTTGTTGCAACAGATGGGTCAGTTGTTGCAACTTCTTCTACAGCTGTTAGATTTTGTGACTTGTTTAAAACTACTGAAACCACTGAACATAATATATTGAACACAACTTAAATAATGAACACCTAATATATACTTAACAAAATGTCTTAGAAAAGTACTGAACATCTAATATATTACTTAAACTACATAATGTCTTATAAAAGCTCAGAAACCATTGTCATTTGAAATTGGGCACCGGTATCTTCAACCAAATCTAAATAGAGCTCAAAGCAGCTAGCTTTAAAGAAATTCTTCAACCCCTGCTGCCGGAGAATGCCTCTGAAGGTATCAAAGCCCTTGCCATGGTTGATCTAACCACAAAATCACCGAACAAATCCTTATTTCCATTCAGCGGCATCTTCACGCCGTACTGAAAATCTTGACGACCTCCTCAATCGAAGGTCTATTGGGATCTGTGGCAATATTAGAAGACTCAACAAGATTGACATCCACGTTATGTTTCTTTTTTCTTCTTAACTCGGCCAATGTCTGATCTGTTGATTCTTCTTCCTCACCATTACCATTTTTAGTTTCTGCATCTTCTTCACATCCTTCATCCCCTTCAGCTCATTCATCCCCTTCATCTTATTTTTCTTCATCTCCTTCAGCATTTTCTTCATTTTCTTCATCTCCTTGGATAAGAAACTTATTTTGAGTATTCCTTCACTTGATGCCGAAGGTGTGGAATGACTTCAAATGTCCAAGTCTAGAAAACAATATGCCAGGTAAATCAGAATAATGATTAAAATGCAAAAAAAAAAAAATATGGATCTAATAGCTTAGTTAGTTGGCTACCTGAACTTTTACCTTATTGGTGAGGGCATTGTAATTCCCTCTCTATTACCCCTTCCCCTATCCTCTATGTAATAAAAACATTTTTTTTTAAAAAGAACATAAAAGATAAAAATATTGAAGAAGTTTACCATGAAAGCCCAAGAGAAGTCATGTAGGTTGACTGTCTTCACAGTTGGCTTCAATTCTACAACAACAACATACAAATACCCAGTAAAGCCCCATAACATGGGGTCTGGGGAGGGTAGAGTGTACGTAGACCTTACCTATTCCTTATCTTTTTTTCAGTTTTATCTGATTCTTGGCCATTTTCAGGATGTTTATCATTGCCATCTCCAGACACTTCTACTTTGAGGTTTTCTTGGACTCTGAGCCCTCTTCTTTATTAGAAGATATGTGTTCTGATTCATTTCAAGTAGTCAAGTAGCATGATAAAATGAGTCAATAAAGAATTTAGGCAACTAAGTCAACAAAGAACAACAAGTAAAATGATATGTAATGTAAGGCTTTTCCATCATCGGTACACACACATTCAAACATTAATGATTCGTGACCCGTGGGGGACTCGTGAGGTCCATATACCACCCATAACTATTTTCCTTCGGGTTCCTTAGCCATTATTATGCTCATATTACATGTCTCTAGCCACTCGGGTTTATATCAACGCATCGCTCTGTTTGGAACAATTTCCCTTGAACCCATATATGTATCATCAATATATAATGCATGAGATACCATGTGAAACATGATTATGACATGCACAACATGAAGAAGTCAAGATATGCAATAAGGATGAAACCTTTAGTCAATATAGGCCATAAAGATCCAAGCTTTAACTAATTACACAATAAAGCTACAAGCTTTAGCTTTTTTCCACTTTTAATGAGTATTTAGGAGTTATGAGTACATACTATCATATAAGATAGACACATAATTATAGAGATAGAAAAGTATCAGCTTCATACCACAATCACATATCCATAAAAATATAATATCTATCAGCTAGCGTCCAAAGCATGACATTCGGACGGGACTATACAATTTAAATGACGCAAATACCCATAACATATCACTGGTACCCGATATGAGTGCTAGTCACCTCACAAGTATCAGGACCCCCTTATTATCCCCATTACCCTCTTACTTAGTTCATTAAACAAACTACGACACTTTAAATAAGGTCAAAAATCTCAACTAGCTTGATATAGGAGTTCGATAATCACAATGAAGCCTTGCCTTTTCTTATAGCTTCCAAAAGGGCCAAATCTATTCAAATATGAAAAATATGTTAACACACGATTTCATAGACACCCATATTGCTATATGGAAGTTTCAAACCCAAAAAGTCACCCAAAAATAAGATTCTGAGTCTCGAAGATCAAAATGAAAAAAATGGTCCAAAATTAGTTTACCCAAGGTCTATGGAGTCTAAATACCAAAAATTAGCTTACTCCAACAATAAATCCAAGATTTATTTAAAAAAATCTCCATTTTTCAACCTAGGGTTTTTAACCCACAAAACCCTCATCTTAAATCATGACTCCTAGCATGGGAAACCTTAGTAATCGGAGATAATCTAAATAGGATTAATAGAGGCTTACCCACTTGAAGATTCTTGGTAAATCCCTCAAAAATCGCCTTAGACCGAGCTCCCAAGTCCTAAATATGTGAAAGAAATGAGCTAAAGTCGATGTTACACCCCGTATTTCCAGAGTATGTACGTGAGGACGTACGTAGAAAAGTTCGAAGACTTAAAGTTAGGCAAGGACGAAATTTTGTTCACAACTACCGAAAAGAATCGTTTTTCGACGAAACGTTTGACAAAACTTGCGAAGGGAAAAATACGGCTATGTCATTTATATTTTTTGCGGATTTTTCCGAGAGATGAAACATTTTAGACCAACGGGAGGGTGACACTTGTCACCTCAGTGGGCGACAGTGGGGCGGATGCCTTGGACGAATGGCATGGTTTTGGGGCCTAAATCTTGGGTCAATGTTTTGTGAGGGATTTGAGGAGTAGGTTAGGGTGCACTTGTGCAAATCCCCACCATACACTTGCATAGCACTTGGCTTCATCTTGGCCATTGGTTGGCCTATAAATACCCCTAACTCAAGGTTTTCTTCATCCACAAATCAACTTCCCAAGTCAAAAATCCCTCCCTCCCTTTGTGTAGTTCTCGTCCAAACCTCCCCTCCCCAGAAAAGGCCTTGGCCGAAACCATCCCCCCCCTTTGTGGTGTTCTAGCCGAGACACCCCCCCTTCCCTTGGTATTGCTCTCGTCCAAACATACCCCTCTCTTGGTAGAAATACTCTCCAAGTATTGTTACTATACCAAAATACCTTGGCCTTATACCTTGTAGTATTCCAAAGTTATCTCTCTACGTAGAGCCCGGAAATACTACCTTATGTCCTTTTAGTCTCAAACCGAAACCCTAAGGAAAATCTTCATAGCCGGTTGAAGTGTTAAGAAGAAGTTGCGTAGAACTTCTAAGGGTTGTTTGGAGCGGGTTGGAGCGCCCAGAGTAGGAGCTAAACGTTGCTCAGGATCGACATTTATACTTGGATAATTATGGGCTTATCGAGGTAAATATCTTGTCCCCCTATTGTAATTGGAAATTACATACTGTAGTAGTATGGAAATGAATATAAGATTCATAGAAGAGAATTGAACTGTAATAGAAGGATATTACAGAAAAGACTGGAACTGAAATCGCATCAGTAGAATATTAATGTAGAAGTTGATAGACTTATATAACCTTTATAGGTTGAATGTTCTGCAAGTAGCATGTACTACTTGAAAGGTGGACAAGGCTAGCCGGGTTATAGCCGTGGAGCGTTTTGCTAATAGTCGATAATCGTCGCGAGGTATGTGATTATTCCTATCCTCTTGAGCATGATATTTTAAAAGAATATATATATAGTACGGTGAGCGTCGTGTGTTAACTGAACGTAGTTGTACGGCAATGTCTTTTGACTTAAGCCTGAATAATAAGAATCTTGAAGTATTTCAAAAGAATTATGAATCCTTTTTGAAAGAAGAGTAATACTTGGTTTTTAAAAGCTTAAAAGTTATACTAGCTTTATGGCAAGTTAGGTATAACGTCTTAAGAGTGATAAAAAGAATGGTTTATTAATTTTAGAAGTTAAGAGACTTGATCTTAAAAGATAAGAGACTTGACTTAAAATAATATGAATTTTGTGTGAAACCTCATTCGTGAGAAATGAGTACTTGGTTTTTAAAAAAAGGAATAATGTTTTACTGATTTTGGAAATCAGAATAAGTGTCGAACAAACCACTGCAGCGTTAATAAAGGGAAATGTTTTGACTAATTAAGTATTATTAAAACCAGTAGAAACCTCCATCTGCATAGAAGCTAAGATGAGACAAAATGATGTTACATTTCCTAGATCATGGCTGCTTTAATAAGATTGTTATGAACAAGAATAACCTACTCACACATAAGGCATATGTTTCTCAAATTGTTTTAAAGGAGAATTATATTCTTAAGTGATTAAGACTATGAACTACGAAACCTTTCGAAAATGAGAAACTTGAGCATTTGAAATTAGGCAAACTTGAACGTTTGGAAATAATGTTGTTACTTGATTTTACAAAGAGAAGTGTTTTGGTTTACTTAAAAAGATAGTCACTCTATTTTTATACTACGGGTATTGTGTGGCTTTTGTGAAAGAAACGTATCTTTTAAAGAGTTAATGGATGAAGTACTTTGGGGATAAACACCCGAACTTGTTAACATAAAGTAGAAAGTACCTTGTGTGAATAACTTGATTGTGTTGGTTTGTGATAGCCTTGTAATACTTTCTTGTTGATTTGATAAGTAAACATGCTAGGATGCTACGTGTGTTAGTATCTTGTGATGTTTGTGTAAAGGGTTTCCGCGATTGCGCTTTATGTTGTTTAACGATCACCGTTATGTTGGTATTGTACCACTCACGACATGATCCCGGGGTTGTCGCCTCCGACGCGGGTAATACTCGAGCGATCTGTGACTATGATTCGAGGATACCTTATGCGGGTCGGGGACTATGTGAAGCTACGAAAGTTCCGGTTAGTGTGCGGCCGCGTGGTCATGCGGTCTACATGCGGCTACGCGATGCGAGTCGGGGCGATGTCGGGAGTAGCTACCCTCGATGCGGGAATACCTCATGCGGGCCATTGGAGTGGCTTTACGCGAGGCTGCGGAAGTTCCAGGACTAGACGCGCGCATTAGATATCGCGGCGAGTGGCCAACCTTGATCATGTGGTGATGCAGACAGATATCATGATACGATTTATGACCTTGTGGTACTGCGTAGGTTTTAGTAGTCGGCTATGCCTTCGTACTTACCGCACGGTTTTATTATGACACAGGTGGGACACGGTGTTCATGTATTCCTTGGTGCTTTTATATCATAGGCTGGCGGTGAGGAAGGTATTCCACGCATGATTGATGTTGTGGCGTGAGACCCATAGTTGTATTTGAGTGATGACTTTGAGGCGCGAGTCACGACTTGACATATCGCTTATTTATTGTGAATCGTAGTTTGGTTATCATACATGTCTCGCTTTATATAGACTACTATGATTTCATTTGCAGTATTTTGATTTCACATACTTGGTACTGTTATCGACCTCGCCCGGGCTGCGTTAAATCTGCGCAGTAGAGGTACACGATCGCCGATCCTCGCTCTTAGGATCACGATTCAGCGTTTTGGGAAGCTCCGTTTCTCGGAGGCTTATCAGTGGTATAGTCCCTGCCGTTGTAGGTACTTACATTCGGGGTATGGCGTGGCCCTGTCCGCCATTGTTATCATCATTCTTAGGTGCAGAAATCTTGTTGTGGGCGAGTTGTAAATGGGATGAAGCTCGGATTTAAGTTTTCATATATACATGCCGAAAGGCAACTTTTCTCAGATTATTTTTTCATACTTCATGTTATTTCATGTTATTGTTTTATATTCCGCTGATTACTCTGATGTTGTATCACTAGGATGCCCGGGGTAAGGCACCAGTCACGGGCCCGTGTTCGGGTCGTGACAAAAGTGGTATCAGAGCAGTTAATCCTCGGAAAGTGTCTACAGACCGTATCTAGTAGAGTCTTGATTATCGGTGTGTTGTGCACCACACCAATAATCAGGAGGCTATAGGATATTTAGGATTGGTTTCCATTCTTTTCACTCTGAGATCGTGCTTAGAGTCGTGTTATAAGTTGGACCCTCTAACGTATTTCTTTCCACTACCGCTATGCCTCCGCGTAAGGCAACCCGCCCGATAGGGCAAAGCGGCCGAGGAGCCGCGAGTAAATCTGAGGGTTACGAGGGCACAGGCCCAATCATCACCTAGGGTGGTGCTTCATTCGGGGAGTTCTGCGACGTCACCAGCCCCAGCAGAGTTTAGTACAGCGGCAGGAGTTCCTACTGCGGCCATGATATCTGGACTTCGCCCGATTCGCGGCGAGGAGAGAACATGGATTACAAAGGCGGACTACATTACTAGCCAGGGAGTTAGCAACCAGAGAATATATAAAGTGTACCGATTTATCACGGGTCTTGATGACAATCTCAGAGAGGGTTGTGCAAGAGTAGCTCTTCAGTCAGGCTTAAGCATGACCTGCGTACAGGCTTATGCGCAGCACGCAGAGGAGCGTAGAGATCGACGGATTTACCAAGAGCAGCAGAAGAGGGCCAGAACAACAGGGTCCTTTGGTAACTTTCGAGGCGAACCGCCTCAGCAGCAGATTAGATATGCACCTCCGCCCGGTGCAGTGGTCCTCGCGGGGTTCGTGGCGTTTGAGGTATGCCGGAGTTGGTCAGAGCTCCAGGGCTTCTGATCCACAGCTATACGTATGTTCTAGCCAGCCGGGTTCAGTTTTTCCTCAGTGTTCACAGTGTGGCAGACGTCATCCCGGGGAATGTCGTCTTTTGTTGGTACTTGTTTTGCCTGCGGCCGTCAGGGCCATGTGTCGAAAGGATGTCCTAGTAGGAAGGATTCTAGTAGGAGGACTCAGCCTACCAGATCGATTCAGATTGATAGTTCGGAGTAAAGGGTGTTAGCCAGAGGAGGCCACCCCCACCTCGGTGTGGCCGTTGTGGTAAGTGTCATTGTGGGGAGTGTCGTGCTTCTTCCACATCTTGCTATGCTATGCGCCCAGCAGGGTAGGATTGATTAGAGCAGCGGAGGAGTGAAGCGATGATCTGGTATATCCTTAACCCTCTAGAGATTGTGTGTGTGATAAGATAAGTATATCTTAAGTGTTACGTTCAGATAACATTGTGTAAACTGTGGTTAGAAATCATGGTTAGTTAAAAGGGTAAGATTGGGGATAAGGGAAAGTGTGAGCCTTAGAGTTTTATACGTGGAGACCTTAGAGGTAAGGCCATCTCGAGTAAAAGAGGTATTTTATGTTTGACCCTTATCGGAGTGCATAGTGCACGTGAGATATACTTGTGTAATAAGTCCCTGAGTGGTATGATATGAAAGAGGGTAGTTGAGCTAAGAAGACCACTAGGTTTTCGTGACTTGATTAGTGAGATTGTTCCGGGTCGGGGAACAAGTGTTTTTGCGCAATGGCGGGTCGGGTTGAGGGCCGATCGCGGGTCAACCCGCGACCTGTATTGTGGCGGGGTCAGTTTGTGGTGGTCCCGCTTTGTGATAGGATCACGAGGGTGTTAGGCCCAAGTTTGGTTAACCAGCGTACGAGTTCGTGGATGCGTTCGACCAGTAGTCGGGCCGATGAGGTCAGTCCCTCTCGTCTTTTAGTCAGGACCGTTTACTCGGCAGAGGGTTATGCGAGATGTTATATCTGGAAAGTTGTGAGGCTGCACGGGGTGCCTGATTTCACCTTATGACAGGCAGTGGAGCCCAGTTTACAGCTGTTTCTTTTCTGGAGGTTTTACCAGGCAGGGTAGGAACTCAGGTGAGTCTTAGTATCGCATTCGCCCTCGGGCCAGTGTTTGGATTTCAGGGGTAGCTGTGAGGATTGTTGCCTCCTGTTGAGGGAGTGTTTTATAGCTACCATTTCAGTATTCGGATGTTGCCTTATGACGCCTTGTAGGGGCGGAAGTGTAAGTTGCCGGTCGATTGGTTCGATGTTGGCAAAGTGCAGATAGTTGGTTCATATTTATTTCGGCAGGATGTGGATAGGGTGAAGCCTATCCAGGAGAGGTTATCGGCAGCTCAGAGTCAACAGAAGTCGTGCGGATAATCGGCGACGACGCTTGGAGTTCAGGTTGACGGTGGGTCTTCTTGAAGGTACCACCCCGGAAGGGTGTGACGAGTTTTGGAAAATAGAGGAAACTTAGCCCGAGTTACTTTGGGCCTTTTCAGATTATGTGAAGAGTAGGCCAGGTTGCCTATATGTTAGTATTGTCGTCCGACGTAGGAGGCAGTACGTCCGATCTTTCATGTTGCTATGTTCGGAAGAGTATCGGAGATCCATCCAGAGTATTACCAGTTAATGATGACCAAGTTGGAGATAGTAACTCCGAGTTTTGGAAACTGAAGTAGTAATAGAAATGTGGTAAGTTATGAGAAAGAGTTCGAGTGTACGAGAAGGGTACGACGAGTAAGGGAAGAAGCGAGCATGTGTTGAGAACATAGAGGTGATTCCTCGTAGACTTGGATTAAGTATTGGAGCGTGTGTTATTTTGTGGCCATGTGTGGCATTGGCAACTTGTTTAAGTTAAGAGGAACTTCATCGTTATCCGTCTTGAGAAGGAACATTCGGGACGAATGTTTCTAAGGAGGGGAGAATGTTACACCCCGTATTTCCAGAGTATGTACGTGAGGACGTACGTAGAAAAGTTCGAAGACTTAAAGTTAGGCAAGGACGAAATTTTGTTCACAACTACCGAAAAAAATCGTTTTTCGACGAAACGTTTTACAAAACTTGCGAAGGGAAAAATACGGCTATGTCATTTATATTTTTTGCGGATTTTTCCGAGAGATGAAACATTTTAGACCAACGGGAGGGTGACACTTGTCACCCTCAAGTGGACGGCCAAGTGGGGCGGATGCCTTGGACGAATGGCATGGTTTTGGGGCCTAAATCTTGGGTCAATGTTTTGTGAGGGATTTGAGGAGTAGGTTAGGGTGCACTTGTGCAAATCCCCACCATACATTTGCATAGCACTTGGCTTCATCTTGGCCATTGGTTGGCCTATAAATACCCCCCCTAACTTGAAGGTTTTCTTCATCCACAAATCAACTTCCCAAGTCAAAAATCCCTCCCTCCCTTTGTGTAGTTCTCGTCCAAACCTCCCCCCTCCCCCTTGAAAAGGCCTTGGCCGAAACCATCCCCCTCCCCCTTTGTGGTGTTCTAGCCGAGACACCCCCCCTTCCCTTGGTATTGCTCTCGTCCAAACATACCCCTCTCTTGGTAGAAATACTCTCCAAGTATTGTTACTATACCAAAATACCTTGGCCTTATACCTTGTAGTATTCCAAAGTTATCCCTCTACGTAGAGCCCGGAAATACTACCTTATGTCCTTTTAGTCTCAAACCGAAACCCTAAGGAAAATCTTCATAGTCGGTTGAAGTGTTAAGAAGAAGTTGCGTAGAACTTCTAAGGGTTGTTTGGAGCGGGTTGGAGCGCCCAGAGTAGGAGCTAAACGTTGCTCAGGATCGACATTTATACTTGGATAATTATGGGCTTATCGAGGTAAATATCTTGTCCCCCTATTGTAATTGGAAATTACATCGTAGTAGTATGGAAATGAATATAAGATTCATAGAAGAGAATTGAACCGTAATAGAAGGATATTACAGAAAATCGGAATCAAATCGCATCAGTAGAATATTAATGTAGAAGTTGATAGACTTATATAACCTTTATAGGTTGAATGTTCTGCAAGTAGCATGTACTACTTGAAAGGTGAACAAGGCTAGCCGGGTTATAGCCGTGGAGCGTTTTGCTAATAGTCGATAATCGTCGCGAGGTATGTGATTCTTCCTATCCTCTTGAGCATGATATTTTAAAAGAATATATATATAGTACGGTAGACGTACGTGTGTTAACTGAACGTAGTTGTACGGCAATGTCTTTTGACTTAAGCCTGAATAATAAGAATCTTGAAGTATTTCAAAAGAATTATGAATCATTTTTGAAAGAAGAGTAATACTTGGTTTTTAAAAGCTTAAAAGTTATACTAGCTTTATGGGAAGTTAGGTATAACGTCTTAAGAGTGATAAAAAGAATGGTTTATTAATTTTAGAAGTTAAGAGACTTGATCTTAAAAGATAAGAAACTTGACTTAAAATAATATGAATTTTGTGTGAAACCTCATTCGTGAGAAATGAGTACTTGGTTTTTAAAAAAAGGAATAATGTTTTACTGATTTCGGAAATCAGAATAAGTGTCGAACAAACCACTGCAGCGTTAATAAAGGGAAATGTTTTGACTAATTAAGTATTATTAAAACCAGTAGAAACCTCCATCTGCATAGAAGCTAAGATGAGACAAAATGATGTTACATTTCCTAGATCATGGCTGCTTTAATAAGATTGTTATGAACAAGAATAACCTACTCACACATAAGGCGTATGTTTCTCAAATTGTTTTAAAGGAGAATTATATTCTTAAGTGATTAAGACTACGAACTACGAAACCTTTCGAAAATGAGAAACTTGAGCATTTGAAATTAGGCAAACTTGAACGTTTGGAAAGAATGTTGTTACTTGATTTTACAAAGAGAAGTGTTTTGGTTTACTTAAAAAGATAGTCACTCTATTTTTATACTACGGTATCAGGTGGTTTTTGTGAAAAACGTATTTTTAAAGAGTTAATGGATGAAGTACTTTGGGGATAAACACCCGAACTTGTTAACATAAAGTAGAAAGTACCTTGTGTGAATAACTTGATTGTGTTGGTTTGTGATAGCCTTGTAATACTTTCTTGTTGATTTGATAAGTAAACATGCTAGGATGCTACGTGTGTTAGTATCTTGTGATGTTTGTGTAAAGGGTTTCCGCGATTGCGCTTATGTTGTTTAACGATCACCGTTATGTTGGTATTGTACCACTCGCGACATGATCCCGGGTTAAGCTACCTCCGTCGGGGGTAATACTCGTGCGACCGTGTGACTATGATTCGAGGATACCTCATGCGGGTCCAGGACCTATCGCGGCTACGAGTTCGTGTTAGTGTGCGGTCCTTGTGGTCACGCTGCATGTGGCTGCGCGATGCGAGTCGGGGCGATGTCGGGAGTAGCTACCTCGACGCGGGAATACCTCACGCGGGCCATTGGAGTGGCCTACGCGGAGTGCGGGAAGTTCCAGGACTAGACGCGCACATTAGATCTGCGGCGAGTGGCGGCCTTGATCATGTGACGATGCAGGCAGATATCATGATACGATTTATGACGCGTAGTGCGTAGGTTTTAGTAGTCGGCTATGCCTTCGCACTTACCGTGCGGTTTTATTATGACACAGTGGGACACGGTGTTCATGTATTCCTTGGTGCTTTTATATCATGCATGGCGGTGAGGAAGGTATTCCACGCATGATTGATGTTGTGGGCGTGAGACCCATAGTTGTATTTGAGTGATGACTTTGAGGCGCGAGTCACGACTTGACACGATCGCTTATTTATCATGATCGTAGTTTGGTTATCATACATGTCTCTCGCTTTATATAGACTACTATGATTTCATTTGCGGTATTTTCGATTTCACATACTTGGTACTGTTATCGACCTCGGCCGAGTGCGTCATCTGCGCAGTAGAGGTACGCGACCGTCGATCCTCGCTCTTAGGATCACGATTGCGTTTTGGGAAGCTCCGTTTCTCGGAGGCTTATCATGGTATAGTCCCTGTCGTTGTAGGTACTTACATTCGTGGGTATGGCGGCCACGTCCCACCATTGTTGTCATCATTCTTAAGTGCAGAGTAATCGTTGTGGCGAGTTGTAAATGGGATGTAACTGTTCGGATTTAAGTTTTCATATATACATGCCGAAAGACAACTTTTCTCAGATTATTGTTTCATACTTCATGTTATTTCATGTTATTGTTTTATATTCCGCTGATTACTCTGATGTTGTATCACTAGGGTGCCCGGGGTAAGGCACCAGTCACGGGCCCGGGTTCGGGTCGTGACAGTCGACATGGATCCCGCACCGACAACCCAAATATACATTAACACACGATTTCATAGACACCCATAATGCTATATGGAAGTTTTGGACCCAAAAATAAGATTCTAAGCCTCGAAGATCAAAACGAAAAAACGGTCCAAAAATTAGTTTACCCAAGGTCTATGGAGTCTAAATATAAAAAATTAACTTACTCCAACAATAAATCCAAGATTTACTGGCCTAGAATTCTTAACTACCAACACCAGCGTTGTAGCTTGAGCAACCCCTTACTTTGCTACTCTAGTGTAGCCTACTTAAACAAAGTGGGCATTCTCCTTTCTTCAATAGGACGATGCCTCCTTGAGTCTAAATATAAAAATTAGCTTACTCCAACAATAAATCCAAGATTTATTTGAAGAAATCTCCATTTTTCAACATAGGGTTTATAAACCCACAAATCCCTCATTTTAAATCATGAATCCTAGCATGGGAAACCTTAGTAATCGAAGGTATAATCTAAATAGGATTAATAGAAGCTTATCCACTTGAAGATTCTTGGCAAATCACTCAAAAATTGCCTTAGACCGAGCTTGCAAGTCCCAAATATGTGAAAGAAATGAGCTAAAGTCGAAATAGATATCGCACCGGCGACCCAAATATAAGAATTAAATAGGGTCTAGGCAGTGATTCCGCATCGGCGACCCAATTCCTCGCACCAGCAGGCCCGCATATACGACCCAAGCCTCATAGGTGCGAGGTTTACCCAGGCTCAAACGCACAGGTGCGGGGCTCTCTATGCAGGTGTGAAATCGCAGATGTAAGGCACCCATTGTTGACATCCAATTGTGTCCCTCCCTTTCGATTAATAATCAATAAATTAAACTAATTTTAAACACCGTAAAATAATTTAATAATAACAAAATATACATATATAGACATATACATACATAAATAAAATAATTTAATAATGGCGTCGCATTTATTTAGAGCATTAAGTATTCCTTAAATATCATATCCGCGTTTTATTATTTTTAATAATGTTCAAAATAACTTTATAAATAATTTAAACCCCGTTTACTTCCATTAATTAAAACTCAACACCTTAATTTCTACCCAAATAAAATCCTACCCATTTCAGCAAATAATATATCAGCCCAAACAAAATTAGACTCCTTAAAATCTGAAGCCCATATTTAATCTAAACCCAAGTCCAATAAAATTGACCCAAACTAAATAATCTCCTTTTTCTCATAGCCCAAAACCGAGGCCCAGTCCGTTTTGAACCCAACCCATTAGCCTTTTATCATCATCTTCTTTCATTAACAAAATAGCTAACCTAATACATCCACATTACCAAAACCTAGCAGCCACCCATATCCTCAAAAATCAAACTTACCATAATCAAATATTATAAAAAATCTCACCCCTAAAATCGAGCCAAATCCATCCATAATCTTACACCATAAATTGTGAATTGCCATAAACAAATCACCAAGAATCTTGTCAAAAATCAATATCAAAATCTCCATCCATAATTTCTGCATATCATAATCGAAAATCACTCCAGAATTACACCCAAATCAGTCCGAAATCTTACCAAAATCGGCACCAAGAAATCATAATAAAATCATCCCAAAGATAATCTCAAATTTTACCAAAACTGGGATAAAAAAACAAGACTATAAATTGGACGATTAGTACATGCAAAGGGCAGCCGTCCTTCAATGAGAAACCCAGTAGTAAACACATTATAGACAACCAGTAGAAACCCCTCTTCTCACAGTCGAGACCCGAGGAACAGCAGTCAGCAAAAACACCCTTAGAATCAGTCAAGAAGTCAAGAAAACACTTAAAAGAACACTATTCTAAGACGATTTTCCTTTAGTCTAAGCATTCATTTTTTCAAAGCAGAAGTCCTACCCTTCAATCGAATTCTTCGAGTGTCGCCGCCTCAGTTTACCCAAAGTCTTCTCGGTTTATTTTTCCCATATTTCTGCGTATGTGTGCTAATTATAGGCCAGTTTGGTTTTGTGTCTTACTATGTTCATGTTTGGTGGGTCTGCTTTAACCGATTCTGTACTGTCTGGGTATTTCCGTGTCTGAAGCATGTTAGAAAACTATAACTAGCCCTGGAATTGATTTAACGTATCTGAGATTTGTATGTATAGGATTAGTTTGTTTGTCATATGCTCCTCATAATCTTGACAGGCCTGAATTCAGAATTTACTGTGTATGTATCAGTTTGAAGGCTCTGTATATGTCACATATATATTCTGAACATGAGACTCCTTATATGTCTAAACGCATGAATTTGCACATCTTGAAATATGAATACTTTTTTTTACTAAGCCCGTCATACAGTTGGACCAATCATCTTAAAACCTTGAAACCACTGTTTTGGGCCATTTCTCTTTTAAATTGCAGGAATAAAATGATATGAATGTGTTAAGTTTCATAATGCTAGCATGTTCTTTTGAAAGCTAAAAAAATAAAATTCTATAATTGTTGAGCGAGACTCATCGAGCCACTTTAAATGAAGATCCTCATCTATGTGCATCCGCATCGGAAATCTCAAAGTTACCGGCAGAATGACATCGCCACTCCTTCGAGTCATCTTTATTAATTCTTTATTTTGCCCATTTATTTGTTGTAAATTAATTGTCTAACATTACACTAATTAGTAGAATACTTAGAATGGTTAAACCTTGAATCAATATATTAAAAATTAATTTAGTGCTAGAAATATCCTTTCCCTTAAGTTAATTATTTTAGATTAGTCATGCATTGTTTAAGTCATACTAAATCACTTAATAACCTTCACTCGCATAACCATACATGTAGCTAGGATATTATATTCCTAATCAAATTTCTCATAAATTCTCTTATTAACATTCATATAGAAAAATCATTTTAGACACTTTACATGCTAGGCTTATTTTAAAACATGCATTTATCTTTAACATAATAATAACCTAGGTTTGAACGGACAACAGCAAGTTAGCGGATCTTAGAGGATGTCTAACTTCTTCCCTCTAAATTAATTAAGAACTCTTGCCCATAATCTCACATAGTTTAGCAGACCATTTAAATGGAGTTAGTGTTGACTTGACTTAGTCAGCATTTAGGTGTTCTAATTCACCAAAAATAATTAGGTGACGACTCCGCTAACCCTTTTAACATTTTAACCCTTTTATCACTTTTATTTTTATTTCTAACATATAAGCAGAATTCGCTGAATTTATGTCGCGGTCAAAAAAGGGTGTGACACCCATCACAGGTGCATCACTTGCCCACACAACCAACCTTCACACCTGCAGCCCACCAAGCGCAGGTACGGCTCCGCAGGTACGATCCAAATCTCGCAGGTGCGACACACCAAAAACCAGAAAACTAAGTCAAGTCTCAAACTTTGACCCAACACCCGAAACTCATTGGGACCTCCCAGACACAAACTCAATATGCAAATCAATCCTAAAACACGTAATGGACTTGCCCGCACACTCAAAATAATCATACGAGATCGTCTAACCTTTCGTTGACCGTGGTCAACTCCAATTCACTTAAAGGACTAGATTTCTAACCAAGAGTCCAAATACCCCTGAGTCCCTCAGGAGTAGTGCTGTTATCGGACCGGTCCGGTCCGGGTATCCACTTACCGGAACCGGTCCGATAAGCTTAGGTCGGCCCGAGGCCGACGATAAGGTTTGGTCCCAGGCGAGATCGATTCGGACCGAAACCTTATCGGTCCGTTTCTCGGTCCGGACCGGTAAGAATTTTCCGGGTCGGGCCATTTTTTTTTAAAATTGAATTTCCAATACTGAAATTGACATTCTCGGACGCGGTGCCACGAAATTTTTACGTTGAAATCAATTGTACATCGCGAGATATTTAGATTTGAAAATGGGAAAAACGTAACGATTTGGGGGGAAAGAGAAATTGAGGGGCAAGACGGACGTTTTTGGAGAAATCGGCGGAATCAATCTGCCTATGCAGTTTGGCCACCCTCGTATCGAAAAAATACGCGAATTCAAATTTTTTTTTAGGTAAAACGGACGTCCGAGCGCAAAGTTATGACCATATAAAGTTTGATCAATTTACAACTAATTAGAGCTGAGAGGAGGATGGCTGGGGAGCTTCTTTGGTGGGTGGGAGCTTCTTTGGTGGAGGGGTGGGGGTGGGGGTGGGGACCGGTTCTGGGTATTTCTGGGTTCTCGGTCGCCTCTTATCGATCCGGATATTTTTTGCACTCGTGTCAGGATCGTTAAGGTTTGGTCGATTTGGTCCGAGTTTCTGGTCGGTTTCGGTCCGGTTCTCGAGTATATCCGAACCACTAACAGCCCTACTCAGGAGTGGAACCAATACTCAACTAATTCATAAACAACATTCTAGACGTAATAGAATCTACCAAACTTTGAAAAAGATTCGTTTACCCCCGATATTGAATTTAGTCAATCAAAATCCTTCATTTATCTCAAGAACTTCCTACATTCACTTTCTTATCCGAATCTCACCCAAATCACTCAAGAGTCGGACTTGTCTCAATCATCTATCTTAGTCAAAAATCATGTTTCGGATCTAACGGAACCATCGAAATTTAATTCTGAGTGCGTCTTCTCAAAAATCAATTATTAGTCAAACCTCCCAAACTTATAACTTTCAAAATTCAAAACTTAGGTTTTCTTACGTTATTTTCACTCGATTACCTCAGAAATCGCACTACCCATCTCCGCAAGTCAAATATACCAAAACAATATTAGGGGACAGGTCATATATTGAAAACAAGCAAAATATCCAGAATGACCTAATGGGTTATTACATATTATTTGACAAATCTTTAGAGAACACATCGTTTAATACTTTTTATGTGACTCTTTTTAAAAAATTGTATACCCATTGATATGGCACACGTGCAAAGCGCGCTCATAAGACTAGTGTATCCTAATGACTTATGAATACTTTATTACCCATGGATTTTTTCTAATATTATCTTAATATTCTAAAAATTGAATAATATAAAAGTATATTATGCTTTGGTTGCTTACTTTTTATTGCTACAGACAAACAATTACATAATAAATATGAAGTTTAAGTTCCGAATAAAAAAAACAAAAAAAAAACATAAAAGGTTATCAAAGATAAAATATAATATTAAGTTCCATTAATTGAATACAAATATAATATTTCCTTCGTCTCAATTTATATGATATAGTTTGACTGGACACATAGTTTAAGCAATAAAGGAAGACTTTTGAATTTTATGGTCTAAAACAAACTAAAGATATTTGTGTGGTTATAGATCATCTCGTTAAGCGTAAAAGATAAAGTTTAAAGTTAAATTGTTTTCAAATAAGGAATTTTTTTTTTTTTGAAATTAACTAAAAAATAAAGTGTATCATATAAATTAGGACAGAGAGAGTAGTTTATTTTACATACTAATAAGTAGAAGATACATAAACTATGATAAATCTAAATTGATTGCAGGGGCTAATTCTAGTATAAATAGAAGATAGATAGATAGATAGAGAAATCTGGAATATTTAGTTAAAATTGTCCCTAATTAATGGGAGTAGGTCTATTCTTGTCCCTAATCTTAAGCACTTTTAGTCCCTTAAATTGGCTAAAGTGAAGCACCTTGGTACAACTAACATAATGGACTTAAAACAGCGACTACCAAAAAACACTACTAAAAATACGATAAGTATCAACTAAAAAAACTATCTGACTTTTGACCGACTGAAAAATTATCTTAGGTGTATTATCTATCTCTTCTCATGATGTGTATGCATTGATAGACCCGGGATCCATTTTATCATATGCTACTACCTTTGTTGCGGGTAAGTGTTAGGTCGATTTTCAATTGCTCACGCAAGTGTATGTATCGTTACAAGTAATATAATCTGGTAAGATCGAATATTGTCCTCAGAGATTGGTTTCTAATAACCGAACATCTATTCTAGGTTATCTATTTGGCAAACGATAAGTTGATTTGGTTTTTATCTAACACTAGTAGAGTAATTTCAAGAATTAAACTAAATTATTGAGGTTTAATAAGTTATGAAGGAATTAGGGCTTCCAATATCCTCAACTATCCACACAGTATGGTAATGTGACCCCCTCTTCAGGAACGCAAGTTCGGGTAAATTCTCACTCTACTTCTATGTGAAATTCTCAGTTGAGCTTGAACTGGCGAACCGAAGTCACTTTCGAAATCTTAATGCAACTAGAATGACTTCTTCTTCTATGTTAAGATAGTGGTTAACTAGACTGTCTTATATTCCGGTTAGGATATATAATCGCTCAACCCCAGTGCAGAAACCTTCTATATTTCTATGATAGGTTTTACAACATATGAGGATTAAGAACAATAACTTATAATGTTACACAAGTATCGGGGTACTTTCGTCCGCGATTTTAACCTATGTCTATTCAATTACAGCATATCCAAATCTCTCCTCTCGGTTCTTGATTCGAAATCATATAGATTATGATAATTAGTGATCAGTTAACTATCAAACATTCATACCAATATTGAATAAATCTTAATCAGTGAAGAAGAACCCAAACTAATGCATTAATTCATGAATAAGAGTTTCAAGCGATTCAATAGGAAAACCCTAATAAAGTGTTTAGCTCATAGTCATATACATGCTAAGAACTAATACAAATCCAAACATGAACTGAATTAAAATAGAGAAAAGAAAAAAAGAAATACTTAGAACTAATGTCTCCAGTTGTAGCCGCCAATGTTTAGATGTGTTGTGTATCCCACTGTGTCCCCTAAAATCTGTCCCAAGGGTTTAAATATGCTGCAAAAATCGTGTGCCCTGGACCCTTATGCCCCTGGCCGATTGTCTTCGGATTTGCAAAATTTTGTGCTGTGCGCTGCCAGGCGGTCTTGCGTCGCTAAACTTGTAGGCGATCGATCTTCTGGCGCCGCGATCCTACTACTAGGCGCCGCGACGCTGCTTTGCCTTCGTCCGAATCTCCAATTTTTAACCTTTTTGCCTCGGGACCCTCCTTTTATGTCATCTTTTCGCTCATTTTCGTCATTTTGCCTTTTTGAACCGTTGTGACTCAAAAGAAAGAAAAACGACCCTAACACTACACTTATTTAAATGAAAATGGGGAAAATACTAACTAAAAATGACTCAAAAAGCATATACAAAATACGCCTAATAAATACCTCCAAACTTAACTTTTGCTCGCCCTCGAGCAAAGATCAAAATAAAATCAAAGAAACATAAACAAAAAGACTCAAAGACTTCAATCAAGCAGCTGCACAAGGTTACTTAGAAAAACATGAACGTCAGTTTGGATAATATGCTGGAACATATATAGCATGAATATAACAATCTAGAATTTCAAGCCAGATATTTCGCAAATTCATTTCAATCACATTCAATGGAAACATGAACATTAACCTATGCATGTAAATTTCATTTAGTTCTATGGGCCTGTTTACTTGTTATTCTCCACTAATCATAGACATACATTCTAGAGATCTTCAGGACTTTTCAGGGTTGTAATGTAGGCTTAGGCAGAGGTAGATAAAAGTTGGCATTTAGGCTCACCATAAGCGTTTTTCTCATTCAACCATTTTGTCATTCTTTTTGGTGTTCTTTTTCGCTCATACCTATCATTCTCCTCTTCTCTTTTTGAGAGCATGAAACACATTCACATAAGCACCCTCAAACTTAAGCTTTTACACTTTTTTTCTTTTCATTAGGGTGCATCAATTTTTCACTCTCTTTTGGTATTTTCTTTTCACTTTTTTTCCTCTCTATTTTCAATTACTGCTTATGGCACACAAGAGAATCATGAGGTGTCAAAAAAATAACTTACTTTAGGCTCAAAGGGGTTGACTAGAGATACAATTTATTGCAGGGTAGGTAATGAATGGTAAGAAGGGCTATCAAATAAATGCCCGAATCATCTCCCTAAACATGTATATCTTAACTATTTCGCCTCAAATAACAAGTAAGCAGACTTCATAGCCATTTTTCAATCATTCTTTTCACAATTGTCAACACATAGGTTAAGTACAAATATCCTAAATAATTAGATTTTCATGAATCTTTGGCATATCTAACTTAAACACACAGATTTTAGCTCTAATTCCATTACATTATCCCACTTAATTCACTAGGCGTTTCCAGCAACTACAACATGCATGATCATAAAAAGAATTGACTCATATAAACACAAAAACATAATAAAAAAGACTCCAAAATAGACACACAAAAATAAAATAAAATAAAATAAAATAAAATAAAATAAGAACCCCCTTAAACTTAAACGACACATTGTCCCAAATGTGTAAGACTCAAAAATAAAAGGGATGACTTACAGACAATAGCGGTTCAAAATGGTGGTGGTGGCGGCGGATACTGCATTGACCACTGATTGAACATCCTGCTCAAATCATTGACGTGTTGGCTCAGGTCCTGATGCTCTTGCATCATCTGTTGCTGATTTTGCATCATCTGTTCATGGTTTCGCAGCATCTGTTGTTTATTTAGGAGCATCTGCTCCATGATTGGCACCGGAGGCTCCAAAGCTAAGGGAGGCTGGTGGCTGCTTTCGTCGGGCTCATACTGTGTGACTGTCTCTGGCTCATCTTGCTCTATTGCAGCTGCGCCTGCTCCGCCTTTTTCTCGACCTCGTCTCCTATCCGCTGGGTTTGTCGGGTCAGGGTATGAATGGACTAGACTATATGTTATAGGTGACAGAGTCTTCTCAAGAATGCATGTGGCGAATGTTGGGACTCTTTGCCTAGCACATAATGCAGTGATGAATGAACCATTTCCCAATCCGCCAATAGTGGTCAATCTGCTGATTTCTCCAATACTCTGCATCATTTCCTTTGTTTCCTTGAGGTTTCTCAACAACTATCAACCAATCACAATTCAAACACAACAGCACCCAAGAATAATCACACCACAATATACTCAATCAACAACACTGTACATCATCAAAAACACAAAACATAATACAACGCAACCCCCAATCACACATCACAACACAAAAGTGGCCCGTACACTACCCAAAACTTAAAGCTACTTTCACCACTTAACCAAGAAATTTCAAAAGAATTGATGAAAATTACCTTTTTGAAGAGTTTTTCTTCACAAATTTCCTGACCCAAGTGAAGGAGTGGTGATGGTGAAAGATGTGAGGGTTTTTAATGGGGGTGGTGTGTAGAGATTTTTGAAGAATTTGGTAGAGTTTGTGGAAGATTTTTGGTGAAAGGGAGAGTGGATTTTTGGTACTTTTGAGAGAGGGAAATGGTTGTGTGATTGTGGGAGGAGATGGGGGATTTAGGGTACTTTATTTCGGAAAACACGCCCCGGCCCTGTTGTACGGTACCGCGGTGCCCAAACTCCTACAATCTCTCAGAACATTCGGTGTCGCGGTCCCATCGCTGGCCCGCGTGCACCGATTTCATGTTTTGGCATTTTTACGTGCCATGTCGATTCCGCCGCTGTCATCACAACACAACCAAACAATACCAAACGTGAGACTGTTCTATTTAAACTAACTGCATAATTTAAACATTGGGTTGCCTCCCAAGTAGCGCTGTCTTTAACGTCTTTTAGCCGGACGCATGTTCCTTATTCAATCACTGAGTAAATTAACCCCACAACCTATCCATTTAAAGATCATTTTCCTTTTCCTCACTCTATTCTTCTTTTTCACAGGATCGGGTTTAGCAAGATTTACCTCCGTGTCAGTTTTCATCTCATCAATATTTATTTTAGCACTCACACTAACATGTGGGTTCACCGCCGTCGCAATGATCCCCTGCCGTTGGTTTGTACTTGATGAGTTGTTGTGTCAACTGTGCTCACTGCAAAACATTTGTTGCTGGCCTAGGATTCAATGGTAGATTTGAAAACTTTGAATACCATCTCTTCTTCTTGAACCCTGAGTCTCAACTCTCCATTTTCCACATCAATTAGGGCACTACCCATTGCAAGGAATGGTCTCCCCAAAATTATGGGCATGTCCTCATCTTCCTCCATGTCAAGTATGAGGAAGTCTGCTGGGAAGAAGAACTTGCCCACCTTGACTAGCACATTTTCCACTATACCTCAGGGGTGTACCACAGATCGGTCAGCAAGCTGCAGATTAACTGTGGTTGGCTTGGCTTCCCCCAAACCCAATCTCTTGAATACTGATAGAGGCATAAGATTTATTCTAGCCCCTAAGTCGCAAAATACCCTGTTGCAGGTTACCTTTCCAATAGTGCAGGGCAGGGTGGAACTTCCTGGATCTTTCAATTTAGGAGGCAATTTCTTTTGTAAGATAGCGATGCACTCCTCTGTCAGCACTATTGTCTCATAATCAGCCAATCTTCTCTTCTTCTCAAGTATCTCCTTCATGAATTTGAAATATGTGGGCATTTGTTCTAACGCCTCAATGAAGGGGATATTGATATGAATCTTCTTAAATACCTTTAAGAACTTGGAGAACTGTTTGTCTAGGGCCTTTGGAGCCTTTGAGGGTAAGGGATTTTGTCAGTGTATTCCCTCAAAGGTGCTGGTGGAGCTTTCTCTCCTGTCGGGCGGTCCTCAGTGACCCCCTCCTTTCCTACATCAACTGTCTTCTCACACTCTTTCTCATTCACCACTGCTGGTTGGGGAACAACTTGCTCAGCGCTTCACTTCTCAACAAAGCGCCTCGACATCGCTCTGCCGGATTAACCATGTTGCTTAAGAGAGTACCATGTGGTCTGTTATTTACCATCTTCGCCAGTTGCTCCACCTGCGATTCCAAGTTCCTGAGAGAGGACCTTGTTTCGGACATGAACTGATTCTGCGAATTGGTGAGTGTAAGCAATGCTGCTCTCAGTTCATCAGGCTTCTCCTGTTGGGTAGGTGGTCTAAACTGTTGGGAAGATGTAGCCTGATTATGTGTCTGCTGGTTCTGGTAACTACCTTGATATGGTGGCTGCTGGGATTGGTCATTCCTCCACGAAAAGTTAGGGTGATTTCTCCACCCCGGATTGTATGTGTTGGAGTTATAAGGGCGCTGAAAGTTCCCCACTGCTTGAACCTGCTCCATGTGCACATTATTAGGATCCACCGCTGTGCATCTGCCAAAAGATTACGGGCCTCCACAAATCTCACAATTAACCGGCATCTGGAACATATATAGTGTTCTGCTGCAGCTGCTTTGTCAAGAGGGCCACCTACGCATTTAATGCAGTGATAACATCTATCTCATGTATGCCCATAGTTTTCCTGCTACTCACTGATCTATCATCTGCCCCTTGATGATTATTGGCAGTCATGTCTTCCAGCAACTCATGTGCCTCATTGACACTCTTCCTCATGAACGCTCCCCCTGCTGCAGCATCAATTATGGTACGAGTAGTACTACTCAACCCATTATAAAAAATGTGGACCAACATCCACTTCTCTATGCCATGATGTGAGCATTTTCTCTACAAATCCTTGAATCGCTCCCATGCATCATACATCGACTCTCCATCTACATGATAGTAATTGTTCAACTCTCCCCTTAACTTTGCTGCCTTTGAAGGAGGGAAGAACTTTGCAAGGAACTTTTGGGCTAAATCCTTCCAGGTGGTGACGGAGTTGGCAGGCAGTGAGTTCAACCAGCTCTTGGCTTTGTCCCAAAGTGAGAACGGGAAGAGCCTCAATCTAATGGCGTCGCCAGTAACACCATTATACTTGAATAAGGCACACAACTTCAGAAAATTAGCAATGTGCATGTGGGAGTCTTCAGACGGCAATCCCCAAAACTGTATTGTGTTCTGGACCATGCTCAGGATGGCTGGCTTAATCTCAAAGTTGTTTGCCCCTATTGCTTGGAGCCTGATGCATGTATGTGCACCTGTAACCGTGGGCAGAACATAGTCCCCCAAACTTCTCTCTGCTTGAACCTGTATTGGCTCCCCTACATTTTCAGGAACCTCATTGTTCGCTCAATTCTGATTCGGTTGGTTATCCATGGTCACTGAATCAGATATCCTCTTATTTCGCCTATTTTGCTTGCAAGTTTTCTCAATTTCAGGATTAAAAGGAACAAGTGTATCTACTCATCTTCTTCTTTGCATAAACTAAGTCCCTGAAATAGATCAAAATCAACAAACAAATCAAGACAACAGGGTTCTAGAAATAAATTTAAAAAAAAAAAACCAAAGTAGAAATAAGAATAAATAGTTCGATATTAGAAGTACGCCAGTTCCCGACAACGACGCCAAAAACTTGTTAGGCCAATTTCCAATTGCTCACGCAAGTGTACGTATCGTTACAAGTAATATAGTCTGGCAAGACCGAATATCATCCTCAGAGACTGGTTTCTAATTACCGAACATCTATTCTAGGTTATCTGTTTGGCAAACGATAAGTTGATTTGTTTTTTATCTAACACTAGTAGAGTAATTTCAAGAATTAAACTAAATTATTGAAGTTTAATCAGTTATGAAGGAATTAGGGCTTCCAATATCCTCAACTATCCACTCTTATCAATCCTTAATGCAACTAGAATGACTTCTTCTTCTACGTTAAGATAACGGTTAACTAGACTGTCTTATATTTCGGTTAGGATATATAATCGCTCAACCCCAGTGCAAAAACCTTCTATATTTCTATGATAGGTTTTACCACATATGAGGATTAAGAACAATAACCTATAATGCTACACAAGTATCGGGGTACTTTCGTTCGCGATTTTAACCTATGTCTATTCAATTACACAATATCCAAATCTCTCATCTCGGTTCTTGATTCGAAATCATATAGATTATGATAATTAGTGATCAGTTAACTATCAAACATTCATACCAATATTGAATAAATCTCAATCAGTGAAGAAGAACCCAAACTAATGCATTAATTCATGAATAAGAGTTTCAAGCAATTCAATAGGAAAACCCTAATAAAGTGTTTAGCTCCTAGTCATAGACATGCTAAGAAATTAACACATCCAAACATGAACTGAATTAAAATAGAGAAAAGAAAAAAAGAAATACTTAGAACTAATGTCTCCAATTGTAGCCGCCAAGGTTTAAATGTGTTGTGTATCCCGTTGTGTCCCCTAAAATATGTCCCAAGGTTTTAAATATGCTGCAAAAATCGTGTGCCCTGGACCCTTATGCCCATGGCCGATTGTCTTCGGATTTGCAAAATTTCGTGTCGGTGCGACCCTGATGGCGTAGCGTCGCTAAACTTCGTGGGCGATCGATCTTCTGGCGCGCGATCTGCTGCGTGACTTCTTTGCCTTCGTTCGAATCTCCAATTTTTAACCTTTTTGCCTCGGGACCCTCCTTTTATTCTCGCTTTTCACTCCTTTTCACCATTTTGCCTTTTGAACTGCTGTGACTCAAAAGAAAGAAAAACGACCCTAACACTACACTTATTTAAACGAAAATGGGGAAAATACTAACTAAAAATGATTCAAAAAGCGTATACAAAATACGTCTAACAGTAAGTTCGGTAGGGAGCCTGAGTTATTGGGTGAACCATTTGTGGTATCAACGCTAGTTGGTGATCCATCAATTGCTAGATGAGTCTGTCACGACCCGACCTCGGGTCCGTGACTGGTGCCTTACCCCGGGCACCCTAGTGATACAACATCAGAGAAAAACCAGCGGAAGTAAACTCATAAACATGAAACAATATAAAATAAGAAACATGTTAACCAAAATGGTTACCTTTCAGTAAATATAAATATAACAAAAACTGAACAGTTACATCCTTTACAAAACTCAATTTACAACAGGACTACAGACCTCTAAGAGTTTGTAACAACTATGACGGGACAGGGCCCCGTCATACCCCTGAATGTACAAGAATCCACGATGACAGGGAATCATACCAAAAGATAAGCCTCCGGAGAAACGGGGTTTCCCAAAAGCATAACGGTGATCCTAAGAGCGAGGATCAACAACCGATGTACCTCGACCTTCGGCATGAACGCAGCCCCCCGAAGGAGGTCAGTACAACAGGTACCAAGTATGTGAAACTGAAAGTACTAAACTGAAATCATAACATTTTAAAACCAATTCACAACATGTACGAAACAAACCCATTAACATCACATAGTGGCACATAATATATAAGAGCAAATAGGTGTAACCCAACCGGTCTTTTCTAGACCGCCAATGATCGAAGTAGGGCCATTCGTCCCTAGTATCATTGTGCGAGTCTAATCCTGGACTCCCGTAGTCCGCATAGGTCCCGTGGACCCGCATGAGGTACTCCTCGCATCGGGGGTAGCTAACCTGCGGTATTTCCTGGACTACCGTAGTCCGCATGACCACTTGGACCGCATGAGGTATTCCTCGCATCGGCGTAACACACCCGGAGTGATTCCTGGACTTCCGTAGCCCGCATAGGTCATGTGGACCCGCATAAGGTACTCCTCGCATCGGGGGTAGCTAACCCGCGACAACATAAACAAGTCAGGGGGGTAGGTGATATACACAAGCACAACCGGCTTATCGTAAACGACATAAGCACAACGAGAGAACCCCCTACCACAACAAATCTCAAAGCATTAACACCCATAGTAACATAACACGTTTACTTCTCAAACCAACTTTCCACACATTCAGAAATAGTTACAAGACTTCTACAAATAAGTAAGTAAACCATTCTTTTTATCTTCCTTAAGTCGTTATAACTAACTTTTCATAAAGCTAGTATAACACTTAAACTTTGTAATAAATCAAAACATTCACATTAGTTTGGAAAAACAAAAGAACTTATTCTTTTAAAACCAAGTATTAATTTCCTTCCGAATAATGATTCATAACTCTTTTTGAAATATTTCAAGATTCTTAACATTTAGAACTCAAGTCAAAAGACATCAAAGTGAAACCAAATTCAGTTAATACACGTTGTCGCGCCCGATTTCGACCGCGACTTTTTAAAAGCGAGCCCTGCTTAGTAAAAATGTTAGGAAATAAATAATAAAAAGCTAAAGTGCTGTTAAATGTTTAAAAGAATGCTAAAATATTAAAAGGTGCTAAAAGGTGCTAGAAATGCTAAAAATGCTAAGAGGGTTGCTAGGGAGTCGCCACCTAATTATTTGGGGTGAATTAGGACACCTAAATGCCGACTATGTTTAAGTCAACGTTAACTCCATTTAATGGTCTGCTAAACTTAATGAGATTCTGGGTAAGGGTTCTTTATTATCCTAAAGGGAAGAGGTTAGGCACCCTAAAGGATCCGCTAACTTGCGGTTGTCCGTTCAAACCTAGGGTTAATTATTTATGTCAAGGAACAATGCATTTTTTTTGAAAATATTTGTAAGCGTTTGTAAAAAGGATGCATTTTGATAGAGATTTACAAGGCTAATGCTATAACAATATATGTAAAGTCTAAAGGTATTTATATTATTTATAAAAGATGATGTAAAGTTGATTTATCATAGATGCATGCATTTTATAAAGGATTTAAAAAGACTTGTGCTACATGTAAAGTTTAAAAGTGTTCATTTACTTTTATTTATAAATAAATGATGCGAAATTAATTTATAAACTAAATGTATGCACTTACTTGAAAATTTGATTTATGTGGCATAGTGCAAAAGACGATTATCATTTGGTAAAGTTTTAGTCGTGGCAAGCCTGAAAGAATTAAATTAAAGGGAATACATTTCTAATGTCAAGGTTAAGTGAGTCAAAGCTTAAAGGCATTAAGTATCCTATTAATGTAGTGTTAGACAATTAATTACAATAAATAAATGGGGCGGGGTAGGAAATAAAAGAAGACGACTCGAAGGATGACGATGTCTTTTCGCCGGCGGTTTTGGAAGTCCGATGCGGATAGAGAAATGCACATAGATGCGGGTGTTAATTTGCCACGATGAGTCTCGCTGTGAGACTCTTTGTTGCTCCGGTGCGTTTCATGTAAATAAAGAAAAGATAAACATTAGTATATATTCAAACCTTATTGGATAATAGAATGCTATAAAATTAAACACATACATTAGTCCATTTCAGCAATTATGAAAGAAGCAAACAGGCCCCAACAATAGTCATTAAGATTTTAAGGAATTGGGCCTTGAATATAGGCAAAGTGCAAAAAACAAAAAAAAAAAAAAATGGGCAGGCGGGCAGATGAGTCAAACTTTAAATGAATTCGATTTATTTTAACTAGCGATCTTTAAGCAAACATGACTTTCAAACACGTCGATGTAGAAACTTATCGAAACTCAATTCAGCACTCCAATACACAGATAAGGTCCAGTGGTTAACACGGCTACAAAACGCAGAATGCTAACATAAGCATCCTTAGCACACCAAAATGGAGTAGGCACAGTAAGCAAATTCAGACACATAAGAAGAGAGACTACCAGTGATGCGGCAGAACCAACAAGTTTGAAAAAATACAGAAAATTAATGGTAGATAATGACATTAAATCCCAAAGCATTATTCAGGTTTAAACCACATGTGTGTTATTGACTGAGTGGTTACCAATCTCTGCAAGTTTTAACAATGACGCATGTCATAACTTAGAAGTTTAGGCAGGGCAACGTAGATGTATTTATAGATTTTGACATAATAATGCAATTATAGACAAATGAGTTACACAAATCAAGAGCTACCACAGTGATCTAAAGGAGCATTTTGACAGTATAAGAACTATACCTGGCCATTATAAGAACAGTACTACACATGAACTAAATAGGTGTGTCATAACAGGAACTTATATGCAGGAATACATTCGACTTTTTATAAGATACTCTTACAGTATTTCAGACAGATCTATGTACATTTACAGGAAGATGAACTTATAAACCATATGCAGTCACGCAAAGACTTAAGAGTTGTTATGACATGGGCAGTTGATAGAAAAGCATACATACTTACAAATAAGTTCATCCTTAATTATTCATTCAATAGGGATCCAAACATGCTTTGGAAGATATATTTTCAACAAACACAGTAGTTACTCAACTAAATTACATTTTTTCTTGATCTTAAATGCATCGTATAATCATCCAAACAGAACATTTCGACTTCTAATCTTTGTTCCTAACTGGTTTTACATATACATTAAGAACTCAAACAATAAACTCGCATCTCAATTAACCGAATCATGTATCATGTTTTAACTTCATATCCATACAGATTGCCGACGTATTTCCAGTAAGACCCACACAGTCATCATCTCCACTCACTGCAATGAATATAACTCTAAACGATAATTTAAGGCAGGGAGGCATCGGATCAATTAAGCAGACATCATATTCACGCATCGACGGCGAACACGAGAATCTAAGCTAACACATTCAACATGGATACAAAGCGGATGGCAAACAATGAATCACGAATAGACTAAAATCAGGTGTGAGTTAAGTTTACCTTCTCCGGCGGCGAACCGAGGTAGCGTATCAAGTCGTCGGTACACTCGACGGATTTTGGGTTTGCGATGCGAATAGAAGGGCAAGGTTTATTTGTTGGTTTCTTTGCTGGAACTAAAAAAGAGAGTTCGAACTTTCGGTTCGCGTGATCTATAGCCTGAGTCTTGAGCCCCAACTTCCTATGCCCACAATTCTTGCTCTTGACGCCTCTCACGAACTCGGATGATCGACGCTATTGCATGTATAAGAGGATCAATTTATAGTCTCGATTTGGTTCTAAGTTTGGTAAGTTATTGGTACTACGATTTTAGGGTGCTGATTTAGTGCGATTTTCGTGTTGATTTAGTAAGGGATTTGTTGCCATTTTCGGGGAAGATTTGGAATATTTGATTTCGATTCTTATGGTAAGATTGACTCTTTATGGTAAAGATTTGGGTGGAAAAGATTTGTTTAAGGTAAGAGACGTGGAGGGGCTGCGTTTTAGGTTTAGGGTTCGTGTTCTTAAGAAGATGAAGTGAGGGTAAAGGTTGTTTGTTATACCGTATTTTCAGTATATGCGCAGGACGCACGAGAAAAGTTTGGGCTTTTAAAGTGGCTTGGCCGATTTTATTTTGTGCACAACACCCGGTTAGAGTCGTTTTTCGACGAAACGTTTTACATAACTTGCGAAGGAAAAATTCCGGCTATGTCATTTTTATTTTTTGCGGATTTTTCCGAGAGACGAAACGTGTTGGACCAACAAGAGGGCGCCACTTGACACCCTCTCATTGGCGGACGTGAGGGGCGGACTTGGGACGATTTGGAGTACGGTAGACGTACATGTGTAAAATGCTTCGTGGTTTTAAAAGGTAACTGACTTGATGTGGGATAATAAAGAAGAGTTATACTAGCTTTATGGGAAGTTAGGTATAACGTTTTAAGAGAGGTAAAGAGAATGGTTTACTGATTTTAAAAGTTAAGAGGCTTAATCTTAAAGATAAGAGACTTAACTTGTTTTACTTGGTAATTAACATTTTGTTAAAAATGTTGTAAAACCTCATTCGCGAGTAATGAGTACTTGATTTTAAAAGCAATAATGTTTTACTGATTTCGGAAATCAGAATAAGTATCGAACAAACCACAACAGCGCTAATAAAGGGAAATGTTTTGACTAATAATGTATTAGTAAAACCAGTAGAAACTTCCATCTGCATAGAAACTAAGATGAGACAAAATGATGTTACATTTCTAGATCATGGTTTGCTTAAATAAGATTGTTATAAACAAGAATAACCTACTCACGTATCGGACATATGTTTCTCAAATTGCTTTTAAAGGAGAATTATATCATTAAGTGATTAAAATTATGAACTACGAAACCTTTGAAAATGAGAAACTTGAGTAATTGAAATTAGGCAAACTTGAAACATTTGGAAAAGAATGTTGTTACTTGATTTCTGAAGAGAAGTGTTTTGATTTACTTCAAAGATAATCACTCTATTTTCATATACTACGGTATTGTGTGACTTTTGTAAACGTAACGTATCTTTTAAAAGATAATGTATGAAGTACTTTGGGAATAGATAACCGATCTTGTTAATCATATATTAGAATGTACCTTGTGTTTATAACTTGATTGTGTTGGTTTGTGATAGCATTGTAATACTTTCTTGTTGATTTTATAAGTAAACATGCCAGGATCTACGTGTGTTAGTATCTTGTGATGTTTTGTGTAAAGGGGTTTTCCTCATTGCGCTTAAAGTTGTTTGACTCTCCGTAGTTATGTTGGTATTGTACCACTCACCTTGACTTGTTTCGGAGGTTGTCGCCTCCGACGGGGTAGACTCGGTGATGCAGGACCGTGATTCGAGAATACCTACGCGGGTCCGGGATCCGTGCGGAACTACGGAGTTCGGGTTAGTTTGCGGCCCTTGTGGTCACGCGGTCTTTGTGGCCGTGCGATGCGAGTCGGGGCGATCTTGGGAGTAGCTACCTCGATGCGAGAATACCTCATGCGGGCTATGAGGTTGCTTTACGCGGAGCTACGGAGAGTTCGGGGCTAGACGCGCATTTGATCTGCAAGCGAGTGACCGGCTTTGATCATGTGGCCAGTGCAGAGCAGATATCATGATACGATTTATGACACTGTTAATCTTGTAGGTGTTAGTAATCGGTTATGCCTTCGCACTTACCTGTCTGTTTTATTAGGACACAGTGGGACCGTGTTCATGTATGTATTTCTTGGTGCTTTTATATCATAAGCTGGCGGTGAGGAAAGGTATTCCACGGGCATGATTGATGTTATGGGCGTGAGACCCATAGTTACATTTGAGTGATGACTTTGAGGCGTGAGTCACGACTTGACATATCGCTATTTATTGTGAATCGTAGTTTGGTTATCATACATGTCTCTGCTTTATAGACTATTATGATTTCATTTCTGATATTTTGATTTCACATACTTGGTACTGTTATCGACCTCGCTTGAAGTGCGTTCATCTGCAGTAAAGGTACACCGATGTTGATCCTCGCTCTTAGGTCATGATTCGTATGGGAAGCTCCGTTTCTCGGAGGCTTATCAGTGGTATAGTCCGTCGTTGTAGGTATTTACATTCAGGGTATGGCGGGGCCACTGTCCGCCATTGTTCCGTATCATTCTTAGAAGTGCAGTAATGCTGTTGTGGCGAGTTGTAATGTGATATCGTTGGTTTTAAATTGATTTATATATATACGTAAGACAAGTTTTCTCGGACTATTGTTTCATACTTCGTTATTTCATGTTATCGTCTTATGTTCGTGATTACTCGATGTTGTATCACCAGGGTGCCCGGTAAGGCACGATCACGCCCGGTTCGGTCGTGACAAAAGTGGTATCGTGAGCGCTTAATCCTCGGAAAGTGTCTGAGGCCGTATCCGATGAAGTCTTGATTATCGGTGTGTTGTGCACCAATAATCGAGGCTATAGGATAGTTAGGATTGGTTTCTATTCTTCTCACTCGAGATCGTGCCTTAGAGTGTGTTGTAAGTTGGACCCTCTAAACGTATTTCTTTCCACCGCTATGCCTCGCGTTGGCAACCCGGCCCGTGAGGCGAGCGGCGGAGGCGCGAGTAGAGTTGAGAGGTTACGTGGGCACAGGCCCAATCATCACCAGGTGGTGCTTCATTCGGGAGTTCTGCGACGTCACTAAGCCCCGCGAGTTTAGCACGGCGGCGATTCTCTGCGGCCATGATGTTTGAACCCGGTTCGCGGCCGTGCGAGAGAATATAGATTGCGAAGAGACAACCTTACTAGCTATGGATTTGGCTACTAGAGAGTATCCGGATGTACCGCGAGTCTTGATGAATATCTTAGAAAGGGTTGTGCGAGTAATTCTTGATTAGGCTTGAGCATGACACGTATGCGGGCTTGCGGCGGGCAAGAAACGTAGAGATCGACGGGTTAACGAAGGACAACGAGAGGGCGGTGCAGAAAGGTCCTTTGGCAACTTTCGAGTCGAGTCACCTCGCGAGATTAGATTATGCACATCCACCATGCGAGAAAGGTCCTCGCGTGTTTCGGGGCGTTCGGGGTATGCAGGAGTTGGTGAGCTCCGAGCTTAGGTTCCACGGCTCTGCGTAGGTTCCGGCCCGGCCGGATTGATTTTTCCCGGTGTTCACAGATGTGAGCGCCATCCGAGAACGTCGTCTTTTGTTGGTGCTCGTATTCTGGCCGTCGAGCCGTGTGTCGAATGGGTGTCCTAGTAGGAGGACTCGGCCTTTAGGATCGGTGGGTAGTTGTCACCTCCCAGCTATGCGCCCTGCAGGCGAGGTTTGATTAAACGACTAAGGGGTAGCGAAGAAATACAGATAGATCTTTAACCCTCTAGGGATTAGTATGTGTGATAGGGTGAGTATACCTTAAGTGTTATATTCTGATAGCATTGTGTAAATTGTAATTAGAAATCTTGGTTAGTTAACCAAGTAAGATTTTGGGGATAGAGAAGGTGTGAGCCTTAGAGCTTTATACGTAGACACCTTAGAGGAAAGGCCATCTCGAGTAAAGAAGTATTTTATGTTTGACCCTTGTCGGAGTGCATAGTGCACGTAAGCTATGTTGTGGGATAAGTCACGAGTAGTGTGGAATGAAAGAGGGTAGTTGAGCTAAGAAGGCCAGGTTTTCGTAACGTGATTAGTGAGAGTTTTCGGTTCGGGAGCTAGTGTATTGCGGCGTTCGGGTCGGGTTGAGGCCACGTTGCGGTCAACCCGCGGCTGTATGGTGGTGCGGTTGTGGTGGTCTCGCTTTGTGTTAGGGTTATGAGGTGTTAGGCCCAAGTTTAGTTAACCACAGTCTGAGTTCGTGGATGCGTTGATCGATGGTCGGGCCGATGACGAGGTCGGCCGTCTTATCTTTTAGTCCAAACCGTGTACTCGGTGGTATGTTGCGGCGTTATATCGAGAAAGGTTGTAAGGCTGCGGGGTGCCTACCTTTACCTTATGACAGCATGGAGCCAGTTCTGGTATTTCTTTTACGGAAGTTTTACGGCGGGATTAAGAACTGGTGAGTCTCGAGAATCACATTCGCCTCGGGCGTTGTTTGGATTTGGGTAGTTGCAAGGATTGTTGTCTCTGTTGAAGGAATGTTTTAGCTACCATTCCGTGTTCGGATGTCGCCTTATGAAGCCTTGTAGGGCGGAAGTGTAAGTTCACGGTCGTTTGGCTTGATGTTGGCAAGGTTCGGATAGTTGGTTGAGCTTGTTCCAAATGTGGATAGGGTGAAGCTTATCTAGAAGAGGTTTTGGCGGCTCGAGAAATCGTGCGGATTATCGGCGACGACGCCAGAGTTCAGTTGAAGATCGGTCTTGAAGATACCACCCGGATAGGGTATGACGAGTTTTGGAAAAGCAGAGGAAGCTTAGCCCGAGTTACTTTGGGCCTTTTGAGTTCATGAGAGGATAGGCGGGTTGCTGTATGTTAGCATTTGCCGTCCGACTTAGGAGAAGCGGTCGTCGATCTTTCGTGTTATGTTCGAGAAGGAAACGGAGATCCATCCAGTGTTCCCGATTAATGATGACCAAGTTAGAGATAAAAACCGAGTTTTGGAACCGAAGCGAATGAAATGTGGTAGAGTTCGAGTGTCTGGCGACCTCGGGGATCGCGTGCGGCATCTGGTTGTTGGGTCGCCGGAGTGAACCTCGCGGCAAAGTGACAAAAGTGGTATCATTTTGGTGATGTTAGAGGTGTTTTCGTGGACTTGAATAAGTATGTGCGGGTGTTTCGTGGCGGTGTGTGGCGGGATTGTTCTCGTAAGTATAGTAGTGAAGACTATCTTGGCGCACGTTTGTTTTGAGACTTAGAAGGAACATTCGGACGAATGTTTCTAAGAGGAGAATGTTATACCCCGTATTTTCAGTATATGCGTAGGGGCGTGCGTAGAAAAGTTTGGGCTTTTAAAGTGGCTTGGCGATTTTATTTTGTGCACAACACGGTTAGAGTCGTTGTTCGACGAAGCGTTTTACATAACTGCGAAGGAAAATTCCGCTATGTCATTTTTATTTTTGCGGATTTTTCCGAGAGACGAAGCGTGTTGGACCAACAAGAGGCGCCACTTGGCACCCTCTCGTTAGCGGGCGTGAGGCGGACTTGGGACGATTTGGAGAGTGGGGTTGGTAGGATATTTTGTGTGTTGATTGATAAAGTGGGACCCACACACTTGTCCCAATCTTGGCCTTACACTTGCTATGCACTTGGCATGATCTTGGCCGTTGGTTGGCCTTGGCTTGTCTATAAATACCCCTAAGTTTGAAGACTTCTTCATCCATTCCTATATTTCCTAAGTCTAAAATTCCTCCCTCCTTGTGTGGTGTTTCGTCCAACACCCCTCTCCCCCTTTGTGAGGCCTTGTGGCGAGCTCCTCCATGGCGAGAGTACCCACAGTGGGAGTGTAGGGTATACACCCCCTTGTGGTGTTGTCTCGTATATATACCCCTCTTGGTAGAAATACTCTCAAAAGTATTGTTCTTATACCCAAATTACCTTAGCCGTATACCTTGTAGTATTCCAAGATATCTCTATCGTAGAGCAGGAAATACTCTGGTATGTCCTTTTGTCACAAAAGCGAAACCACAGGAAAATCTCCATAGATAGTTGGAGTATTAAGTAGAAGTTGGTTAGAACTTCTAAGGGTGGTTTGGAGCGGGTTGGAGCGGCGGAGTTGGAGCTAAACGTTGCTCGGGAGCGACATTAAACTAGGATAATTTTGGGCTTATCGAGGTAATATCTGTCCCTTATTGTAATTGGAAATTACATGTTGTAAGATTATATAGTTGAAGTATACTATATATAGAACTGAACTAGCTTTGCGTGATGTCTTTTGACTTAAGCTGAATATAAAGAAAGAGAATCGAATGTAATTACATAGGATTGTATTACGATGACTTGTAGCATTCTTGTGAAGTAGAATTGTACACGTCAGGTTAGATGTATAAACCCCGCGGTTGGCTTGATGGCGACCTCGATAGATGAGGAGATTTCTGCGGTTGCGGGGAGAGTCTTTGAATTTTACGTAGAATGTTCTACGATTAGACCTAGATGTTAATAAGCGCTGGCCTTATAGGTTGAAGTACCAGGCGTGGCGCGATCTACGTGGCTAGGAGTAGCCGACGGTTTGAGGTACTTGGAGCGTTTTGCTATTAGTCGATAATCGTCGCGAGGTATGTGAACCTCTTTCTACCTTTTCTAGCATGATATGTGTATAACTATGTAGTACGGTAGACGTACATGTGTAAAATGCTTCGTGGTTTTAAAAGGTAACTGACTTGATGTGGGATAATAAAGAAGAGTTATACTAGCTTTATGGGAAGTTAGGTATAACGTTTTAAGAGAGGTAAAGAGAATGGTTTACTGATTTTAAAAGTTAAGAGGCTTAATCTTAAAGATAAGAGACTTAACTTGTTTTACTTGGTAATTAACATTTTGTTAAAAATGTTGTAAAACCTCATTCGAGTAATGAGTACTTGATTTTAAAAGCAATAATGTTTCTTGATTTGAAATCGAATAAGTATCGAACAAACCACAACAGCGCTTAATAAAGGAAATGTTTTGACTAATAATGTATTAGTAAAACCGATGAAACTTCCATCTGCATAGAAACTAAGATGAGACAAAATGATGTTACATTTCCTAGATCATGGTGCTTAAATAAGATTGTTATAAACAAGAATAACCTACTCACGTATCGACATATGTTTCTCAAATTGCTTTTAAAGGAGAATTATATCATTAAGTGATTAAAATTATGAACTCTGAAACCTTTGAAAATGAGAAACTTGAGTAATTGAAATTAGGCAAACTTGAAACATTTGGAAAAGAATGTTGTTACTTGATTTCTGAAGAGAAGTGTTTTGATTTACTTCAAAAGATAATCACTCTATTTTCATAGACTACGGGTATTGTGTGACTTTTGTAAACGTAACGTATCTTTTAAAAGATAATGTATGAAGTACTTTGGGAATAGATACATCTTGTTAATCATATATTAGAATGTACCTTGTGTGTATAACTTGATTGTGTTGGTTTGTGATAGCATTGTAATACTTTCTTGTTGATTTGATAAGTAAACATGCTAGGATGCTACGTGTGTTAGTATCTTGTGATGTTTTGTGTAAAGGGGTTGTCCTCGATCGCGCTTAAAGTTGTTTGACTCTCGGTAGTTATGTTGGTATTGTACCACTCACCTTGACTTGTTTCGGAGGTTGGCGCCTCCGTCGCGGGGTAGACTCGGTGATGCAGGACCGTGATTCGAGAATACCTCATGCGGGTCGGGGATCGTGCGGAACTACGGGAGTTCGGGTTAGTTTGCGGCCGCGTGGTCATGCGGTCTTTGTGGCCGTGCGGTGCGAGTCGGGGCGATCGCCGGAGTAGCTACCCTCGATGCGAGAATACCTCACGCGGGCTATGAGGTTGGCCTATGCGAGCTACGGAGAGTTCGAGGGCTAGACGCGCATTTGATCTGCGGGCGAGTGACCGGCTTTGATCATGTGGAGTGCAGGCAGATATCATGATCTGATTTATGACCTGTTAGTCTTGTAGGTGTTAGTAGTCGGTTATGCGCCGTACTTACCTGTCTTTGTTTTATTAGGACACAGTGGGACACGGTGTTCATGTGTATTTCTTGGTGCTTTTATATCATAAAGCGCCGGCGATGAGGAAAGGTATTCCACGGGCGTGATTGATGTTATGGGCGTGAGACCCATAGTTACATTTGAGTGATGACTTTGAGGCGTGAGTCACGACTTGACATATTCGCTATTTATTGTGAGCGTAGTTTGGTTATCATACGTCTCTCCGCTTTATAGACTATTATGATTTCATTTCTGATATTTTGATTTCCATACTTGGTACTGTTATCGACCTCGCCCGGGGCTGCGTTAATGCCGCAGTAAAGGTACACGATGTTGATCCTCGCTCTTGGTCACGATTCAGCGTATGGGAAGCTCCGTTTCTCGGAGGCTTATCGATGGTATAGTCCACCGTCGTTGTAGGTATTTACATTCGAGGTATGGCGGGGCCCATCGCCATTATTCGCGTATCATTCTTAGAGTGCGTAGTAATCGTTGTGGCGAGTTGTAATGGGATATAGCTTCGGTTTTAAATTGATTTATATATATATGCCGTAAGACAAGTTTTCTCGGACTATTGTTTCATACTTCTTGTTATTTCATGTTATCGTCTTATGTTCGTGATTACTCGATGTTGTATCACCAGGGTGCCGGGGTAAGGCACGATCACGGGCCGGGTTGGTCGTGACATCGTTGATAAGGAAAATGAATGGTGAGGAAAATAACGAGGTGAGTTGGGCGTGGGCTTGCGGGTTGGGTTGCGGGTGTGGTCGGAAATAAGGGGAAAAGGTTTGAATTTGGGTAGTTAAATTAGGGTATTAGTTTTAAGTAGGTATTTAATTAGGAGTTAATTAATTAATTAGTGATTAATTTAATAAATTGTGCTTAAATTATTTAGGTGTTATATTAGCCTAAGTTTAAATTTAAATAATAAATGCGGGTGTGCTATTTAGTTAATGCTTAATATTTTAGAATGCGGCGCTATTATTTTAAAATATTATTATTGTTGTATTTTATTATTATAAAATTGTTTTAAAATTAGTGTAATTTTATAGTTA
This sequence comes from Przewalskia tangutica, assembly GCA_029844215.1. NCBI lineage: Eukaryota > Viridiplantae > Streptophyta > Magnoliopsida > Solanales > Solanaceae > Przewalskia > Przewalskia tangutica. The sequence continues at coordinate 115,781,254 of CM056727.1, forward strand.
ATGACTGGACGGGAGGGTCAAAATTGGGTGTCAACACACGTACGTCTACCGTACTATATATTTACAAATATCATGCTCAAGAGGATAAGAAGAATCACATACCTCCTCGGCTAAATCCACTTGCCTAGTCGAATATGCCGCGCGTAGAGTATCAACCTATAATAATCAAATACGTCTATTAACGTCTAGACTTCTTCGTCGAATATTCTAAGTATAAAGTTCCTTATTCTACGGAAAATTGGACAACACTTCCTTTGTTTCTACATACTTTTCCACCTTTTCAAGGTCCGATATCAACTACTAAACGCCACATTTAAGGCCCAATAATTCAACAATACAAGGGGATTACATGCCTAACTTGGACGTGTAAAATTCTGCCCCACAATACAAATTAAATAATCCAATAATTTTAAGGTAGTATCTTGGCTATAACATGCTCACATATCATCCTTATCCAATCCTTTCAAATCCAAATCGTTATTCCTACATGCAATATACCTAAAAGCAATATTGACAACTACAAGTCCTTTCTTCCTCACATGCAACACAATTTACTTAAAAAGGAGAATAGATTGTTACCTTAGAGTTCTCCCAAAAACAGTCCAACAAATCTCACATGCCCTCTTCCCACAATCACCTTCACAAACCTCCTACAAGCTTGTCAACATATTTCCTTCTTGCAGCCTTTCCGAAATTTCTCTAGGCCTTGGTTTTTCCTTGAATTTTTAGAGAGAAGTAAGAGGGATTTTTAGAGAGAAGGAAGAAAGATTTTTAGAGAGAAGGATGTTCTTTGAAGAATGACCAAGTCTTCAAGACTTGGTCAATAAATAGGACTTCCACACAATCAGATGGGAGGGACACTTGTCACCCTCTCATGGCCTTTACAGAAAAATATCTTCTGATTTTCCCAGTTTATAAAAATCCGCCTCGGCGCGCGCTGAAACCTCAAGCTTGATACATCCGGCGCGCAGACCTGCGTCCGTGGCTGCTGGCGCTGGCCAGAAAATACTTTTACGCTCATTGCGCCGAACTTGTAACTTCCATAACTTTCTACTCCGATGTCCTATCGACGAGCGGTTTGTTGCGTTGAGAACTAGACTCAACGAACTACATACTAGGCTTTTGAAACACCTAAGAACTCCAAATGTAACGGGACATAAACCGCCCTAAAGTTGACTAAACCTGTCCAAAACATTCTGATAACCTATCTTTCCAAAAATTTAAGTCTTAATTCCTTTCATACGTTCTCATAAGCATGACCAGAATTACGGGGTGTAACAGAGTCTATCAGAGTTGTGTGGTGGTAATCGTTAGCCGTCATACCTTAGCAGACTTAGTGAAGTTAGAAATAATTGATATTGATGTTGTTATGTATATGGATTGGTTGACCTCATGTTATGCCAATATTGATTGTGGAATGAAGGTCGTTCGCTTTCATTTTATGGGAAAACTAGTTCTACAACGGAAGGGCAATTCTGCAATGCTTAAGGGAAGATTTATTTCTTACCTTAAGGCAAGGAAGATGATTCCTAAAGGGCATATTTATCATTTTGTTTGGGTTCCATATATAGAAGCAAAAACCCCAGTCATTCAGTATGTTCATGTAGTAAAAAAGTTCCCGAATGTGTTTCCTGATGAGCTTTCGGGTATTCCTATCGCCAGGGGGATTGATTTTGCTATTGATGTTCTTCCGAATGTGTTTCCTCGAAGATTGCCATTAGGTCGGGGTATCACCAGTTGAGGGTCAAAGAGAAGGATATTTCAAAGACAGATTTCAGGACCAGGTATGTCCATTTTGAATTTCTCGTGATGTTGTTCGAGCTTACTAATGCACCAACATCTTTAATGGACTTAATGAATCATGTCTTCAAGTCATTCTTAGATATATTCATGATCTTATTTATAGATGATATTTTGGTATGCTCGCAGTCGGAAGCGGAACATGCATATTATTTGCGAGCGATGTTATAGACATTCCGGGATCGTAAATTGAATGTGAAATTCCCCAAATGTGAGTTCTGGATGAATTCAGTAGCATTTCTTGGCCATGTGGTTTCAGATGAAGGTATTAAAGTCTACAACCAAAAGATTGAAGTTGTGAATAATTGGTCGAGGCCCACGACTCCTACAACAGTTCGTAGTTTCTTAGGCTTAGTAGGATATTATTGGAGGTTTGTAGAAGGTTTCTCATCTATTTACTCCCCGTTGACAAAGTTGACTCACAAGGCAATTAAGTTTTAGTGGTATGATGCGTGAGAGCAGAGTTTTGAGGAGCTGAAAGATAAGCTCACGTCAACACCTGTCTTGACACTCACAGAAGGCTCAAAACGGTATTTTGTCTATTGTGATGCTTCGAGAGTTGGCTTAGGTTGTGTTTTGATGCAGCACGACTTATTGCATATGCTTTGAGGCAATTGAGAAAACACGAGAAGAATTACCTGACCCATGATCTTGAGTTGGCTGTTATGATGTTCGTTTTGAAAATATGGTGTAATACCTGTATGAAGTCCATGTTGACATATTTGCTAATCATAAGAGCCTTCAGTATATCTTCCATCAGAAAGTAATGAATTTGAGGCAAATAAGGTGGCTCGAATTACTAAAAGACTATGATGTCGACATTGTATACCACCCCGATAAAGCTAATGTAATAACTGACACTTTGAGTCGTAAGTCTATGGATAGTCTGAGCTATGTAGGGGCTGATAAGATGCTGATGACTAGAGATTCGAGCCAGTTGGCCAGTTTGAGAGTTCGACTCCTTGATTCAGGCAATAGAGGTGTCATCATTCAAAATATTAGAGAATCATCTTTGATATCAGAGGTGAATGAATGGCAGTTTGAGGATCCTGAATTGGTAAGAATGAGGGAAGGAATCCCGCAACAGAACAAGACGATATTAGAGGTTGGAAAAGACGGGGTTCTTAGGTATCAAAGTCGTTTGTGCGTGATGTAAGGGGACTTCGAAAGCGAATAATGGAAGAGATTCACTAGTCATGATATTCCGTTCATCCGGGGTCAACGAAAATGTATCATAACCTCAAGAGGGTCTATTTATGGAACGAAATAAAGAAGAATATAGCAGAGTTTGTGGCTCCATGTCTGAATTGCTAATAGGTTAAGATTGAGCATTATAAGCCTGGAGGATTGATTCATAAAATAGAGATTCTGACATAGAAATAGAGGTGATTAACATGGTTTTCATTACAGGTGTTCCCCATTCTCAACGGAAGTACGACTCTATATGAGTGATCATTGACAAACTTATGAATTTGACTCATTTTCTCCCAATTAAGACCACTTATGCAGCTGAAGATTATACTAGATTGTACATAAAGGAAATAGTTCTGCTTCATGGGGTTCCGATGTCTATCATATCCGACAGATGTGCTAGTTCACATCCAATTTCTGGAGATCCTTTAAAAAGATGTTTGGGTACTCAAGTGAATCTTAGTACGATATTCCATCCGCAGACTGCACGTTAAGCTGAGTGCACCATCCAAATACTCGAGGACATGTTGCGAGCTTGTGTGCTGGATTTTAAGGGTTGTTGGGATGATTATTTACTGCTTATTGAGTTCACATACAATAATAACTATCATTCCAGCATCAAGATGGCTTCATATGAAGCCCTATATGAGCGAAAGTATAGGTCCCCGATTGACTGGGTTGAAGTGGGAGAAACTGGGTTGCTAGGGCCTAACTTAGTACAACAAGCACTGGAAAAGGTGAAATTGATTAAAAAGCGACTATTGGCATCCCAGAGTCGGCAAAAATCATATTCAAATGTGCGACACCTAGATTTAGAGTTTGTCGTTGATGTTGGATATTCGTAAAAGGTTTCTCCTTATTGGCCCAGAATTTCCGTATGTTCAAGTTATGATTTTAGATGTGGTATGCTCGGGATAGTAAGGCACCGGGTGCCATCCACACTCCTCAAGATCGGGATGTGACAAATTGTTTACAATTTGTTTCAAACGTTTTTTCAATAAAATTGACCAAGCAAAAATCTAGAAAATAAAACATACCACACAGAGAAGAAAAGAGTGTACGATTGGTAAGTTTTGCCGGAAAGAAGCTAAATCGATCGAGGTCGATTGTTAAATATTCTGCCAATATATTTTTAATATGACCTATCGGGCACGGTTGGTCAATTTGTTTTAAAAAATTTGAGAAAATAACCAAGCTTGGTTGGATTTTTGGTACTCCGATCAAATTTGTTAAATAAATTGATCGAACTCGGTTGTTTTATTAAGAAATAATGTAAAAATTTTGGGATCAAATCGATTGAGTTGGTGATCTGTTCGAAAGTCGATCAATTTTTTGATCGATCTCTTCTGTGTTTTTAGTAGTGTTTTTTCATGTCACCGTTAGTGTTTATTCCATTTTTTTAGTTGAACCAAAAGTGTTTCACTTTAACAAAAAAGAATTTTATACAATACTTTAGCAAATTTAGGAGACAAAATGCTTGGAGTTATATTAAAAAAATAAAAACAGAGCTACTTTCATAAATAAGAGATTATTTTGATTAAAAACTCGATAAATCATCATATCCTAAGAAAAGAAGAGGAAAATACAAAAAAACTCGGGAAAGTGCTACTGACTACTGATCGGCAAAAAAGACAAAAAAGAAAAGAGAAAAGAAGTAGTCCAAAGAAAAGAAGAGGAAAATACAAAGGAGAGGGCGTGCTTTGTAAATAAGAGAAGTTGGAGGGGGATTGTAAACTTTCGACCAAAATCTTAGTTTAGATGGCACGTCTTCCAACAATTGCCCACTACAGCCTTACCTAGTTTAAAATAATTCTTCATCATCAACACCACCAAAAAAAAAAAAAAACAATATATTCATATCCGAACTCATAGATCAGTTGATTTTATAAACAAAGGGTATCTTCATTGGATGGTGTGAGAGAACTTAGTCACAAGTTCGAAATCCCAGAATAACACCTATTACGTCGATCAGTAGTTTCTGGGTCTTGGCTGGATAGCATTTGCGAATTTCACGTTAAACAAAAAAAAACAATATATTCATTATAATTTCACGCAAAATAAAATCTCTAAAGGATAGAGTATAAGTAATGTTATCTTTACTTTAACAAGATAAAGAGACTATTTCTAATACACTCCTAATTCATATAAATACATATTTAATTGAGAATATTAGTATTGTATATAATATAATAGGGAATGGAGTTTAATTTTTTTTTTAATAATTTTTAAGAGTATTTTAATATATTTAATTTAAGATCATAAAATTTAATAAATTTTATTTTTAAAAATTCTGTGTTAAATTAGAATCAGATAATTTTTTTTGAAAGGGAGAGTATATTAAATATATATATATATATAAAGGAGGAACATATTTTTGCGGGTATTCCACGTCTCTACAGGTTTACCCATAAATATTCGACGGTCAACCCGTTTTTGGTCTTGTGCCATTTCCGTTTGTATCTCAATTTTTAGTACTAACAGATAAGCCATCAAGTTGAAGGTGTGCATATGGGTACTCAAACTGAGGCAATACCTCTTCTAGAAGATGGTGGTCTTCTTGAGGTTCTATTTCTTTTACTTCTGTATCCAATTTTTATATTGACTATAATTTAAATTAGGATTCTATCTATTGCTATGCTTTTATTGGTGTTTAAATGAAGAACGAACACAAAATTAGTTTTTAATTTATCTTTGGTCAAACTTAAGTTAAGAATATCATATATTGTATTAAGACTGGGTATTTGTTAATGTTACAATATATTTACTTACAAATTTAAAAGTTACTAGTTAGAGTTCCAATTGTTAGTGAAAGAATTAATCCCTTGACTCTAAAAGTAGATTTCGTAACCAACATCACTCAGAAACCACATTGGCTATCCCTCGATACTCAGCCTCTGCTCTTGAACTTGACAGACCATGAGACCAAGTTATTACCTAAAAACATACAATAGCCAGACGTACAGACAGGACAACCACCCCAATCAGCATCTGTATAGGAGACTAGTGTAGACGTCGACGAAGGATACAAATGCAAGCCATAATCAAGTGTTCCATGAATGTACCTAAGAATGCGTTTGAGCGCATTCATATGTTCAACTCTGAGATCATGCATAAAAAAACACACCTGTTGGACTGCATATGTAATGTCTGGTCGTGTGAACGTTAGATACTGAAGGGTGTCTGCAAGACTACGATAGCGGGTCGGATCCTCAAAAGGAGAGCTAGCTGCAGCACCCAACTTGAGTTTAGTATCAACTGTAGTAGAAGTGGACTTACATAACATCCCAACCCTCTCAATGATCTCTGCTGCATACTTCCTCTGTGATAAGAACAATTCACCTGTATGACGAGTGACAAAAAGTAACTCAATGGGCTCAAGTCCTTCATGGCAAACTCAGAGCTGAGCATTGTCATAATAGACTTTCGCAGAGCATCAGAAGAGGCAGTCAAAATAATATCATCAACATATAATAATATATAAGCCATGGAAGAATCCCAACGATATATAAATAATGAATTATCAGACCTACTGTGAGAGAAACTATAGTCGAAACATAGTCGAAACATAGTCAGCAAACCTCTTAACCAAGCCCGTGGAGACTGCTTAAGCCCATACAAGGACTTCTTCAATAAACAGACATGATTAGGATATCTAGTATCCCTAATCCCCAAGGGCTGATGCATATACACTGTCTCCTTGAGATCACAATGTAGGAAAACATTCTTCACATCTAGCTGATGAATGAGCCATGATTTGGAAACAAGTGAAAGTCCTGATGAATGAATTCCTGATCTAGGCAGTTGAAATAAAGTGCAGGAGTATTTTGAACCAATAGAGATGATATTTTACTTGTAATTAATCATCACCAAGTAAGTATCTTCCCTCAAACAGTGGAAAGCACTATTCCCCAGAAAAGAAAATGTAAAATAGGACCCATGGTTGATAAAATCATAAAAGTCGATACTAAAGGAAAAAGGTTAGTATATGACATTGATATGTTCTCATCAGCTTTGTCAAACCATTTCCAAGGAGAAGCATTAAATGTTCTTAAATTTAGCTAGAATCTACACTATTCGAACCCGAGTCTCAATAATCCTTTGTCATGAAAAATAATCTATCACGTCTTTTCTCCATATTTGGTCAGTGGTTTACCTGTGAAGGTTTGTAAATGTACAAAATATGAAATGAGGAATGGTCGGGAGAAGGGAGGAGGGAAAATAATTCTCAATCAAAATTAAAAGAAAGGAGTAAAAACAATTGAGGGAGGTCCCTTAGTTTCATTGATCTTCAATCTTTGGGTAAAGGGTTAAAAATGCACAAAATTGAACCATTCTGTCCTCTGTTAAAAAGTGTCTTCTTCCTACCCCTACAGTTACCTAAGTGGCTCGATTTGTGTCTTCTTCCTACTCCTGCAGTTACCTAAGTGGCTCGATTTTGCCCTTATGGGCTAACAGTAGTGGCTAAAGGGAAAAATTAAACCATAGTTCTAAATTCGTCCTTTCTTTCCTTTACAAACAAGTCATCTATATCTAACTGAAGGTAATTAGTGTCACTAAGTATGAATAACCTGTAAAAGAGGATGAATAGATGTCAGAGTACATCAATTCAAATTGAACGTGTAATTTTTTGTTTTGTTTATGCCACTAGTGAAAAAACTTTAATCCTAACTTAATTATGTTTTTTATTCTCATATGATGTTCTTCACTTGATTTATCCATACCAAATTTTGGAATAGTTTCTATCTCAAATTGTAGGGAATCTTTTAGTTGGAACCAAACATTATTTGCTTTCAGGTAGAGGAGAGAAGTAAAATAGTGTGGTGCAAACATTTTGACCTTGATCTAAACAATGGAACTTTAAAAATTAGCTTAAACTCTATGCACGGATAGTGCGTTGATTTTTTATATCAACATGTTTAATGGAGAAACTACAACAAGTTATTTTTCATAACAAGTTTCATTTGATAACATGAAAATAGTACAACAACCTTGTTGTATCTAAATAAATTCTACTATAAAACTTCTATTCTATTAACATATATGGAAAAGTAGAAAGAACCTTCTCATATAAGATTAATTAGTTGAAACTATCTGAATTTCTAAATTGACCTCCATTTACTTAATCCGAGATTGCTATGATCATTTTATTTATTGATATATTAATACAATAATGCAATGACTTATATAGTTGAGTTGCGTTCCTCTCACATATAGCAAATTATTTGCCTACAATTGAGAGTTATTCATATACTAATTATAGAAGTAGACACCCGATTTATACACCAAACTATACCATAAAATGGCCCCTGAACTAATACGGAGGAAGGAACGGGGATGGGGGATTTTCAATACTATCTTTCTTTGGAGAGGGTTGGGTAGTAAAAGAGGAGAGGGGGGGGGGGGTAAAAGGGGGTTGGGTGATAAAAGAAAAAAGGGTAAGAAATGCCCCTAGACTTTGGTAACGGCTGGGGTAGGAGCGAAACACTTTTTTAACGGAGGGAAAAATTGTTCTATTTCGCATAGTCTAAGGGAATTTTTTTATCCATTACTCTTTTTATATGGTGGATCTTTGCTTTACAAAATTAAGTTGGGTATTGGTAAATACACTAGCTATTCCACATCTTAAAGCATAGAGCCTGTCATTCTTATTTAATGTAGAAGATGATAATTAGATGCAAATGTGATTCCCTGCAAACAAATTCCATAAAAAATATGTGATTAAAAAAATGTGATTCCCTGTAAGTTACTTTTGTTGAGGCATTCTTAAAAAAATTCCTATTTGCAGAATGAGAATAGTGGACTCTACACTGGAGATGGTTCTGTTGATATCAAGGGTAATCCTGTTTTAAAGAGTGAGACAGGGAACTGGAGAGCGTGCCCCTTTATTCTTGGTATGTCACTCAGATTTCCCTTTTCTTTCTTCTCTTCTTTTTTCTCTTTTCCCTGTTTTGGCATAGTTATTTATTCACTCTGTTTTATGGTAAAATTGATTTTGTTGCTGACCTTGGTCTCAGGTAATGAATGTTGTGAACGTTTGGCATACTATGGAATTGCTGCTAATCTTGTTACCTATCTTACCACGAAGTTACATGAAGGAAATGTCTCAGCTGCTAGAAATGTCACAACTTGGCAAGGCACTTGTTACCTAACACCCCTTATTGGGGCTGTGCTGGCAGATGCATACTGGGGAAGATATTGGACGATTGCTACCTTCTCTACTATCTACTTCATCGTAAATATCTCACCTTCATTTTACACAAAATACTAAACTTATGGTGTGTGAGACTATTATAAACTTTCTTCCTGTGACTTGCATATTCATATTTTGTCATTTTTCCTTTCCTACTGGAGATTTTCTCTTAACATAACTAACTTCAATCTATTGATACTTGTTCTATTTCCAGTCCATGGGGAATGCCAAAACTTAGCTTTGATGTTTCCCCATAAATAGTTGAAATTGTATTGGGTCATCTTTAGATTAATTAGGAAGCTCAGCAAGCAGGTCTGGCTAATGGCGTTGTGGGCGCAGAACTTTCCCATAGTGCTCTATCTTGGTGAATCTTATTGTTCTACAATTTGGTGGAATAGAAGTAGTGGTGAAGGCCGGTCATCAACTTTTTACTGAATCTTATAGACATTCAGAAAGAATTTAAACTTTTGAAATTTATTGTGTTTCAGCTAGTTTATCATTCATATATCTGGAACATTAGAATAGACAATAGAATGATATTCAAATGGAACTTTGGATATCTGGAGATGTTTTTCGTCATTCCTATCTGTAACAGCAGAGAGTATTTCATTTTCCCCACCCCAAAATAAAAAAGAAAGAGAGAGAAGAAGATAAGGAAAAACAGTAGAAATTACTGAATCAATATTTTAAAATTACTAGGGCTTTGAGAACATGTTTCCATTTCAAAAATGGAAGAAGAATAAACACCAGGGCTGGCAGCCCTTATTTTGGGGGATCTTGAGGCGACTAGTAGCCATGGCAGCTGTTGCCACTGGACAGCCTCCTCCTGAGTTTGTTCAGCCTCCTAATACTTTCGATGCTTCACTCCTTAAACCCTCCACTGCTACAGCCCCATGCAACCTATTTCACTCAAACCTGCTGTGTATCACCACAGGGAACCTACTGTGACTTGAGATTCAGACAGTTAGATCGACTTATCATCAACGAGAATTTACAATACACTGTTATTGGTAAATTTCATACAGATGGCCGGAACTCAAAGATTTAAGAGAGATCATTCCAACTCAATGTGAGATCAAGGGTGATTGCAAGATAGGGTTCTTAAGAAATCGCTTTATGTTAATTGGCTAACACTTATAGAGGACAATGTTAATGTGCTCACCAAGCCGGCGCTCTATCTCAAGTTTATAGATATTTTTACCAATGTTAAAGTGGGATCCTTGATTTTATCTAGATGAAGAAATGTCGATTGCAGTTGCATATATTTCGTTTTCTGCCTACCTCCTGATTTATCTGCTAAAAGAGTCAGTATTCTCTCTTGCATCAGCTGTTGGGAAACTTTTGACAGTGGACAGGGCTACAAATAATCCATCTTGACCTAGATGTGCTAGGGTGAAGGTTGAGGTCGATTTGCTTGGAGATTTTCCAAAAAACTGCAGATTGCCTGTCGTGACATTGTTAACAACTTAACGGTGAAGTCGGTTCAAAATAGATAAAAGTACATCATGATTATTTGCCCAAATATTGCAAGCACTACCGTCGTCAAGGTCATAATGGTGAGGAAGGTCGTTGTTACATCCAAAATTGAATGTGGAGAAGAATGAAGACCAAACTGGTAGGTTAGATGAGGTACCTTCTAATGATAATACTGAACCAATTAAAGTGTTGAAGATTGGTAAAGTTGTGGGCAATCCTAAAAGGAAACAGATTCAGAAAAAGGCTGAGAGTAATAAGAAGGTTGATGGTGCAACTGATCAACAGATTGTTGCTCATAAATCTGATGGTTCAAAAGGTAGAGTTTTTCTATTTTACCAACAAATAATTCTCTTGCTCAATAGCTGATATAGAGGAGAAAGAAAACTAAGGTGATGCTATTAATAATGAGGCGATTTTACCTGATGAATCCCCAAAAGAAGGAAGCTAATACTCCTAATTCAACTGCAACACCAATTACTATTTTGAAAAGGAAAGATATTCCTGATCAATCTAGGATGGGGGATACTGGGGAGGAGGCATTGGTTGATAGCTTAATTAAGTCAAAGAATAAGGAGTTGGGTGGAGGCGAAGTTTCATTGTGAAAGGAACCTGGGAAATGCTTGTGCAATCAACTGGAGTAGTTTGAAAATTATTTCCCTCAAATTAAAGAATTGCCTATAGTTTACCACGAACGAGTCGTGTCAACACGTTCCTTCACAAACCTTTGATAAGTCTTCACTTGTCTACTCCTTTCAGGAATAAGAGTGAATCCAATTTAAAGTGGGGTGATCAAGTAAAATTGGACAAGGCAGACACTGATGCACCGATTGGAGTTAGTAACTTCAAGGTAGGTCTCATGATGCAAGAAAAAGTAGCAGCTCAACTAATCACTAAAAATGTTGATGGCCAAGGTATTCTTGATAGCAATGGTGATCCACTGTAACATGAAAACTTTGAGAAGTCTTAAGATACTATGAAGCGGATGATGAACCCACTGCACAGAATTTTCAAATGTGGTTATAGCTGGTGGTCTATCTCCAAGACAAATTGCTGAAGTGACAAAATAGGAGCCTGGCAGAAAGAATTTAAAACAAGATAATTTGCCTTCTAGGATGCAACCAAAGAGGACAGCTTCCAAAAAAAACAATTAATGATGAACAAGTCTAATTCGGGTCTGTTAATGCCAAAAAAAACCATTTGCACGATTGCTCACCATGCATAGAAAGCACCAGTTTATGCTTGTTGGTCTTATGGAACATTTTTAAAATTCAAGCAAAATTGAGAGGTACATGAGGAAATTGGCACTTTATACTGCTTTGGTAAATTCTTCAGAGAAGATTTGTGCTTTTATTGATGAATTTGAAGTTGTGGTTCTTAGTGATATGGTGCAACAACTAGCTCTCAAATTGTATCATCAAGGTCTAGATAAAAAGTTTAGTCCGACTCTTACATATGCTAAATGTGATATGCGTAAACAAATTGAACTATGGGATTCATTATGTCATCTTCATAGGGACATCAATACCCCTTGGATGGTAGTGGGTCACTTCAATGTGGTTCTATCAGAGGATGAAAAATTTGGAAGGCTGCCTGTATTAGCTACCGAAGTTGAGGATTTTACACATTATACGTCAAACTGTGGTTTAACTAATTAGGGTTTCAAAGAGAGCGTCTATACTTGGTGGAACGGGAGAAGATGAAGCATGTCTTTTTAAAAATTAGATAGATGTATTGGAAATCAAGAATTGCAAGACTTATTTTCCCAATCTTGAGGTTGAACATTTTGTTTGAAATGGCTTAGATCATGCTCTTTTAATATTTAGTGGTACTGTGAGTATTTTCCTATTAAAAAGCCATACAGGTTCTTGATCTTTTGGATTAAGCATGAGGAATTTCTGGAGGTGGTTAGGAGTAATTGGACTGCAGATGTTTTCTGATTCATTCTTTATTCTTCAATACAAGCTGAAGAATGTAAAAAGGCCTTTGTACAATGGAGCCTATGTTGCCCGGACTCCTCAAAAGTGTCAATGGGTGCATGCCGGATTCTCCAAAATTAGTGTATTTTGGAGAATCCGAAACGGGTGCAGCTCCAAAGTAAAGAGTCTGCGCAACTTATAATGGAGCAAAACCACTTAAGGTGATTATTCCAGCGTGTAGTTGCTCTGATGGCATTAAGGTACATGAGGTTTAATTTGAATTGCATCCTTCTTAGCTCAATCAGAAAAAATCACATAATGCACAAGCAACAACAACAACATACACAGTGAAATCCCACTACGTGGGGTCTGGAGAGGGTAGAGTGTATGCAGATCTTATCACTACCTTGATAGGTAGAGCGGTTGTTCCTGAGAGATCTTCGGCTCAAGACAAAGCATAAGCACAAGCAAAGCAAAAAAATAAGCTATGCTAGCGCATTCTGAGAAATAAAGTACATTAAAGAACACAACATCAAAAATCAAACGTCAGGGGACTATAAAACAATACTATGTCTACTAGTATGATAGGCTAAGAAGGCATACACTAATAACACTACAACTACCAGTTTGTAAGCGTAAGTAGGACTACGCTCAACTACCTACTACCCTAATTTGTGTCCTCCACAACCCCCTATCTAAGGTCATGTCCTCAGTAAGTTGCACCTGTGTCATATCCCATATAATCACATTTCCCCAATACTTCTTTGACCTACCTCTATCCCTCATAAACTCATCCATAGTCAACATCTCACACCTCCACACTGGGGCATATGTGTCTCTCCTTTGTACATGTTCGAACCATCACAACCTCGCTTCCCTCATCTTATCCTCCACCGAGGCTACTCCTACTCTCTCCCGGATATCATCATTTATAATCATATCCCTCCTTGTATGCCCACATATCCATCTCATCATCCTCATCTTCGCAACTTTCATATTTTAGATGTGCAAAGTCTTGACCGGCCAACACTCCACCACATACAACATAATCGGTCTAACCACCACCCTATAAAACTTACCTTTAAGTTTTGGTTGCACCTTTTTATCGCACAAGACTTCAGATGCGAGCCTCTATTTCATCCACCCTGCCCCAATACGATGTGTGACATCATTATCAATCTCTCCATTCTCTTGTATAATAGATCCGAGGTACTTGAAGCTTCTTTTCTTCGGAATGACCTGAGTACCAAGCCTCACCTCTACACTTGTCTCAGGGCCGCCCCCATTGCTGAACATGCACTTCAAATATTCTGTCTTGGTCCTACTCAACCTGAACCCTTTAGATTTCAGAGTCTGTCTTCAAACCTCCAGCTTGGCGTTCACTCCGCTGCGAGTCTCATCAATCAGGACTATGTCGTTTGCGAATAACATACACCATAGCGCCTCCCCTTGGATCTGTCACGTCAGGCCATCCATCACCAAGACAAATAAGAATGGACTAAAAGGTGATCCCTGGTGCAACCCTTGCGCATCATGCGAACAACACCCTTAACCTTCTCAATCTTAATTCTTCTACAATACCCAAAATCTCAGTACCTACCAGCTTGCTTCAATCTTCCAGCACAATGTCTCTATCTCCTTCTTCGTTCAAGAGTTTATGGAAGTAAGATTGCCACCTTCGCCTAATATGCGTGTCCTCCACCAGTACTTTTCCATCCTCGTCCTTGATGCACCTCACATGATCCAACTCACGGGCCCTCCTCTCCCTCGCCTTGGCTAGTTTGTACAACTTCTTATCTCCGCCTTTTTCCTTTAATTCCACATACAGGCGTAAGCTATCATTTTCACCGCTGTAACCGCTAGCTTTGCCTCCTTCCTCACATCTTATACTATTTCCTATTCGTCCACTTCTTCACCACAACCTTACTTTCTATCAATTTTGCATACGCCACTTTTTTCACTTTTACCTTCTCTTGGACTTCACCATTCCACCACCAGTCCCCTCGATGCCTACCACGACTACCCTGCGAGACCCCTAGCACTTCTATAGCTGCCCCCCGAATACAAATGGTCGTCCTGTCCCACATACCAGTCGCATCCCCACTACTCCCCCAAGCCTCCTTGATCATTAACCTCTCTCCCATCTCCTTTGCACTAGTCATGGTCAAACTCCCCCATTTGATTCTTAACCTGTCATCCACAACCCTTCTCTTCTTTTCCATCTTGATCTCCAAATCCATTACCAAAAGCTTATGTCGGGTTGTAAGGTACTCCTTCGGAATAACCTTGTAGTCTTTACAAAGACCACTGTCAACCTAAGGAGCAAAAAGTCTATCTGAGTCTTAGCCACCGAACTACGGAAAGTCACCAAGTGTTCCTCTTTTAGGAACCTTGAATTAGCTATCACCATCCCAAAAGCTCTACAAACTCCAAAAGTGAGACGTCTCCCCTGTTCCTGCCCCCGAGGTCAACTCCTCCATGCACATCGTCATAATCCCCCGGAAATAACCCCCTGGAAGTGACCCGATATGTCCATTAAAATTCCCTCCTACAAATAACTTCTCAGAGTGAGTGGTATACCCCACCACTTCGTCCAAAAGTGCCTCTTCTCTTCCTCTTGTCCAATCCTGTCTACAGTGCGTAAGCAGTAATAATGTTCATAGTGAACCCTCCAGCTATCAACTTAATCGTTATCATCGTATCATTGGTCCTCTTAACCTCTACCACCTGATCCCTTAGCTCGCTATCTACCAAAATGCCTACCCCATTCATATACTTCGACCTACTCGAGAACCATAACTTATACCCGTCTACCTCCTTAGCGGACCTGGTCTCCTGGACACATGCTATATTAATCTTCCTCTTCTTATGAATCTTAACTAGTTCTATGGACTTTCCCGTTAAAGTCCCAATATTCCGAGACCCTATTCTCAGCCTAGCATCTCCCTTACCCCACTTACCCCTCTCGTCCCCGTTTCCACCCGAGAACATGACCCTAGTCTACCATTAGTCAGCCACTAAAAGGGATATAAACTAATCAAAAGTTCACACTAAAAGGAGATAGCACAAGTCTACAAGAATGTAGAAGCAAGTCTAACTACTACGACAAGAATGATAGAACTATAGGTTAGAATGTAAAATTTAAGATTTAGTAAACGAAGCAAAAAGAATAAAAAAATTGCTACAAGGATGAGAGATTAAGAATCAGTAGGGCGACAAGTATCAACTCGTTTTCTACCGGAAACTACTATTCACCACCCAAAAATACTATTCGCCGTCGGAAAGTAATGTTCACTGCCGAAAAGTACTATTCACTGGCGGAAAGTACTGTCACCGTCGGTGGCTGCTAGATCTGCATCTGGCCGAAAATCTGTTGGAGATGGGTTTCTGGTGGCAAAACATGGAAGAAAAAAACTAAAAATGAAAGGAGAGGGGGATGACGAGTAAAGATCTGGACGGACTTATGGTGGCAGATCGGAACAGGTGTTCTTACCGTTGGTTTCCCGTCGGAACAGATGGGGGTTGGAGGGGTGGGGCGTGGGGGTGGGGATTGGAGTTCTTACCGTGGGGAAAGAGAGAAACCGAAGGGCAGAGATATTAATTGAGGGGTTGCGGGGAGGATTCCAAGATAACAGATTTAGACGGGATTCCAAGATAGCAGATGTCAAGACTCGAGCAAAGTTAAATAAATATCTACACTTGGAGGAGGAATTTTGGAAGCAAAAAACAGATATCACATGGTTCAAGGAAGGAGATTGTAATACAAAGTTCTTTTGTTCTGATGTTAAAGGAAGAAGGAAAAAGCTTCATATGAAGAGAATTCAAGATGCTAATGGTATATGGAGGGACACTATTGAAGACCTATCCAGTGAAGCTATCAGATTCTTTCAAGAACAAATCAAGGAATAAAGAGTGCCTGACATCGTGAGGTGTGTACCTAATTTGATTTCTTATACAAAAACACTCCCTCGTTGCTTTTCCATCTACAAAAGAAGTTAAGCAAGCGTTTACCGATCAAAAATAGTAGTTAAGCAAGCGGTGTTTGGTTTAAATGGTTAAAGTGCCCGTGGTCCTGATGGTTTACATGCTTGTTTTATGTGTGGCATAAAATGATAAGGCAAGAGAGTTGACTGAGCATTAAATCTGATGGCAAATTAAAATGGGATCCTCTAACTTTTGGTTTGATAATTGGACAACTTTGTGTGCACTTACTCTATAGTGCCAGATTGTTTTCCTATTGATGAAGATATCATGAATGTTCCAGAGGTCCTGGACAATGTTTTATGTTATGTTGCAACACATCCCCATTGGTTATCAGAGGGTATTGCTTCCCATATTATTCATGAAATTGAGCTCCCTAAGTTTGTTGATACTTATAATTGGCAAATCTTGCATTGATGACGATGGTGAGGTATGTTTCAACTCATTTGAAGAGGTTGTTCCCAAAGATAATAGGATCCTTAATGTTGAAAAATTTCAATGCCCCTCCCTACGCTTAAGAACTATCAGGCAGTGATGAGTGACTGCCGAGCTGCTGACTATTTGTTGAAGTTGTGGGCCAATTCAGAATTCACGTGGCTGCAAACATAAGATGCAATCAAAACATGATGATGATGGAAATGAGCAATTCATGGTTCAGGAATGTGCAAGGCTGCTGTGTATCAGTTTTTTATTATTCTACATGAACATTTCTACCATTCTTTCATGATGTATTTGTATCTTAGTATCCAGTATAAATTCTAAGATGCTTTTGCTCTACTTAATTTTTGCAAATTCGAACTTTAAATATGATGTAAAAGGTAGAGTGACCCTGCCTATTCTATTGGTTTGGAATAAGATTAGTCACTCCGGCGCACTACCTAGTGAGATATTAACTATAAAAAGAAGTCATACATATTTTACCTTTTTCGTTTCTTTTATGGTTGGTGGGTGAAACTGTAGTACCAAATGATGTGACCTTGGTTCTAGGTTTATGTATTGTTGTTGCAACTTTGAGGAAGGTAGAGCCACTTTCCCGGAAAACTGCTTAAGTGCCAATTTCCTATTATGACAGATCCAAAGAGATCAACTTTACCTTCTAATACTGTTTTAAATTAGTTTTCAACTTTATCATATGGACCTTATAACAACTTTGTTAAGTGTGTTGATATTTGCCAAGCTTTAGACTAACTAAAGTTGGGGAAAACGTAAGAAATAGCTATCTTCTCAGTGCATTTCCTCTTTAGAACCTTTGTGATTAAAGGTATCATCTTTACGACTGATATAGCGCGCTATCTCCCCTTTGCAACTGGGATTTTACCTCTGCTCTAGCCTCTAGTGCAACAACGAGTTACAGAGCATATCCTGTTCTTGCAGCATTTCTTTCTCTTACATCTTCCTGTTGGACTTGCACTTCTTATTTCATGCTTTGTGTTGTTGATTGTTGTATAGGGAATGTGCACATTGACACTATCAGCTTCAGTTCCTGCTTTTATGCCCCCTGAATGTGTGGGTTCTGTGTGCCCTTCAGCATCTCCTGCCCAGTATGCCATTTTCTTTTTTGGCCTCTATCTGATTGCTCTTGGAACTGGTGGGATTAAGCCATGTGTTTCATCATTTGGTGCTGATCAATTTGATGACACAGATCCAAAAGAGAGGGTTAAAAAGGGATCCTTCTTCAATTGGTTCTATTTTTCTATCAACATTGGAGCTTTGATATCAAGCAGTTTGATTGTGTGGATTCAAGAAAATGCTGGATGGGGGCTTGGGTTTGGCATCCCTGCAGTTTTCATGGGCATTGCCATTGCAAGTTTCTTTTTCGGTACACCACTCTACAGATTTCAGAAGCCTGGGGGAAGTCCTCTCACAAGAATGTGCCAGGTTTTGGTTGCAGCATTCCACAAATGGAATTTGTCTGTCCCCGATGATAGTACAGTACTTTATGAAACCCCAGACAAAAGCTCTGCAATTGAAGGAAGCCGAAAGCTGTTGCACACTGATGAATTGAGGTAATAATTTTCTTTTTTCCCAACGAGAACATTTTTATTCTTTCACTCTCTTCTCCTCTATGTTCTCATGAGGCTAATATGAAAATCGTGACGTTTATAAACACAATAATGATGCCAAAAGATTCAATCTTTCATACTTAGAATTTCACTTTAAGGCATAGCTTCCATGAAACACGGGAAATTCATGCTCGCTTGCTCCTTCGAACATACATTCACATTCTAAAACATTTTCATACATCTTTGGAATCATGCTTTTTGAGAAAGGTCTCAAGGAAAGTATGTCTCAACTTATCTTGGACATAGTTTCAAACATTTGATGCTTCAAACACTCAACAATAGCTACATGAATATAATTTAGATCTATCAATTCATATCCATTACAACTCAACATAAGTCATCTAGGCTTTGGACTTAGGCTTCAAGTCATCCAAGTCCCTAATTGTTCATGAATGGTGAAATCTTAATTCACCAATTAATCCCCTTGATTAAATAGACTATTAAAGCTGTTTGGATCACTACAAAAACCAATCCATATTCACAATTACTATTTACCTTTAGGGATGGCAATTGGGGCAGGGCGGGGCAGGGCAGAGAAGACTTAAACTGGGTAGGGCAGGGCGGGGCAGAGCAAAATTAGTTTTGTTAAAAATTGAAATGGGGCGGTGGGTTTTGAAGAAAATCAGGCCCAAGCCCACAAAAGCAGTGGAGCAAACACAAAAAGCAGTGGCCTTTCTCGACGGTCAGATTTTGAAATTTATTCTTTTCTTCTAGCTACGCTATGATGTTTGCTCTGTTTTTGTGTTCCTGTCCTTTAGTTATTAAAAGTAATCATAATTTGGTCTTAGTTTCCTATTCTTTTGGATATACTTTCTAGCTAAGATTTCTACATATATGCATGTTTTTCTTTGATGAATTTTATCTTTGTAACTAATTAATTTGTGCAAAGTTAAGAGTGTCTTACAAATATCTAAGATATCATTTTACGACTCTACTCAATCAATTCCAAGAAAACTCTTCAATTTTCTTAAATGTTTGATTTGTAAATTGCAATTACTAATTCAAATGCTACTTCGACTGGATCATGTTACTGGGAAAACTATATGAACAACTATAAAAGGGGAGAAATATTGCATAAATTTAGCCTTGTGAAAGATGTTTTTATACGGTCCAGTTTTTATTATAATATTATTAAATCTATTATTTTTATCATTTTGTCTTGATATAAATTTTAAATATATGAAAGTATAATGTATAGATCCGATATCTCATAATTCAGATTGTCACTTTTAATTTGAAAATCAAAACACACCGTAGGTGGACCGTCCAGGCGGGGTATGGCAGGACTTAGCGAGGCAGAGCAGGTCAAAATCTGAATAGGTCAAAGCTTGTCCCGCCCTAACCCGCTCTAACCCGCCCTATTGCCATCCCTATTTACCTTCTTCTACCCACCAACGCGACAACATTCATTTATACCCATTCCTAAGGTTCATCTGATACTTCAATTCAACCACGGTTGCTACTCAAAATTACCTTCTACATACTTATTGAAGCATCATAAACCAAGTGTGGGTAGTGGAATTACCTCTTTGAAATCAATTAATCAAACCACCCCAGAAATCCAATTTGTGGTGATTCTTGAAGATTACGAGTTCTAAAGAATCCAATGTGATTTTATGTTAGGGCTAGCATTTAATCAATGAAATGTATCCAAAAGATCATAAATGACCCACCTTAATTGTTTTAAATGCCTTGATTGGCCTCCCTTTCAGTGCTTCAAAAACTCTTCTCCAATTCTCTAATTTTTTCTCCCCCCGTAATCTAATATATATATACAAAAACTTGCAACAATGTTCAAAATTATAAGAAATAAACCACGTCTTCATTCTTCCTTCAAAAGGGAAAAATAAAGTCATTCAAAGCCTTCCAACAACTCTCTATCTATATCGCTGCTACTGTTTACCATCCGAACTCAGAACACAACTTTGATTTCTTGGGTTTTCCTAAACACGAATCAGCAAAAATGAGACAAAAGTACTATAATATTGAAGATATGTCATTTCCTTCCCTTATCTTAAATCTGTTTTATTTTTAATTTTGAGAAAGAAAAATCTCAATTTCTCCCAAATTTGTCGACGGACTCCGGTCAAAGTATCCAAAGTTTGTTGACCATATTCGGGACGTATCCCGCTCCCGTATCCCCTGGATGCTTCAGGTCTAGCCTAGCGATTGTATCATGATGACTCATAGTCCACTTAAGGGTCATTTGATTGCTGGTTAGGAAAAAATTATTAATGTATTAAAATTAGCATAGTTAATACCATGTTTGATAGCTTTTTAGTTGTTTTGTATAAAATTCAAAGACATCGTCATTTTACAGTCCCACATAACTAAAACATGTATAAGTTATGAGTTAGTTTATGTATAAGTTTATGCAAGATATAAGATGGAATAATTAATACATGAATAACTAAACTCTGCATAACTAATTCATGTATATCTAATACCTGCATAACTCTAACCAGCAACCAAACGACCCATTAGGCTGTTGCACTTGACCATATCAGTCATTCTAACTGTGCTTCCCCAGAACTTCTTGTAGGCTGTCTTTATTCTCCAAGTCTCATTTTGATTTTATAATACTTTTGTTATTCCAACCTTCTTCAAACTTGTCGCAAACACCTAATCATATCCCAAGCACCTCACATGCGTCTTGTGGCCTTGTTAATGTATTTGGGGTACTGCAATCACGTAATTTTACCCGTAATTAACGTACTAGAGTTTAAAATCTATGGGGCTTTACGGTAGCCTATTGGTATATGGAGTGAGAGGAGAACCATGAGATCTCAAGTTCAAATTCCAAGGGAGGTTTTTTGCCATCTACTTAAATTTTGTTGGGAAGAGTTGCATGATACATGTGGTGGTACGAGGTGGGAATTACCCGTTGGAATTAGTCGAAGTGCGGCAAGCTATCCTGGACACCACCATCATAAAAAAGAATCCATATTGTTATAAAAGCATGGAGCCTCTAAGATATTAATAAATATTTGTCCTTCCAAAATACATCTCATGTTGGATAGAATTACGGATACAATTAAACTTTTAGTTTTTGGATATTAAACAAAAAATTTAAATTTCGATTGAACTTATATTAGAACTTTGAATTCAACTATGAATTTTCCGCTTTTACTCTCCTAGATTCATAAATTTTGTGACCCTCTTCAATTAATTAATAACAAGAAGAGAATGTTATTTATTGTGTGGTGATTTTTTTGAACACGTTAGGGATGCAGTGGGAAAATTGATTCTTGGATTTCCTAACCTGTATGATTAAATTAAAAAAGGATTTCTTTTCCTTATTGTGACTTAACGAATCTTTCCAAGTTTTTGTCTTTTTATTTTGGGTTAGTGTCTTAATCACTTCTTAGACTAAATTAGATTAAAAAAATTATTAGTTAGTTTCTTTTATAATTAAGAACAATATGGATACCATTTTACAAATCATTAATATTCAGTAATTTGCATGTTTTAACATATGTGAGATCGGAGTGCCTTTAACGAGATTGCTTTTGGCTGAGTGTTAAGGCGTGTGCCTGCTAAGTACATGGGGTTTCCCAGCGAGACTTCGAATCTCTCTGGCGATTATATTGTTTTGGCGATCATACCGGCACTAACGCACGGTATCCCATCAGAATTCTGAAGTTAAGCGTGTTTGGAGAAGGTAGTACTAGGATGGGTGACTCAGGAAGTCCTCGTATTGCATCCCTCCTGAGCTTCTTTTACTTTTGTATTCTTCAAACCTGTTTTGAAAATGCTTTTCTTGAGCCAAGGGTCTATCGGAAACAACCTCTCGACCTCACAAGGTAGGGGTAAGGGACCTCACAAGGTAGGGGTAAGGATGTAAAGGCTGCTTACACTCTATCCTCCCCAAACCCCACTTGTGGGATCACAATGGGTATGTTGTTGTATAAAGAGAAAAAGAACCCTTGAATCTCTGGGTCATGGTTTGAAGGAAAATTGTTCAAAGAAAATACTAGAGGTTAGCTTTCGGTGTAATATTGCCACATGTAGAAGCAAGTGATCTAGAGTTTACATGTTTTAAAGTTTCACCTGCAGCTCCTACCTTCCAGCCCCAAGCTTAATATTCTTTGAACGTGATAAGTTGTGTGATTCGTCTCTCGGACTTTAAATTTTGTTCTTTTCTGAGCTTTGGTGGTTCTTGATATACTTTGTACCTTTCTTGGTACAAATTAATTTCTCGCGATGAAAATGGAAGTTGGGACTGCTTCCTACTTTAGTTTAAAACAAAGAACCAGAAATCTTCTACTAAGTTGGAAAGTGAAGTTTTGCGTCCTCTGAATGAGATTACAGATATGTGATTACTTCCCGGGTTCGAGGATGCTTTTCTTTTGGTGGGGATGTGGGGTGGGGTGGGTGGGGGAGGGCTTTTGGGGTTTCCGAACTTTGTGCCACTCTCTCCCTTCAATTACCTTCTAACAATGAAGATGAAAATATTTCCAAATTACTATAATAGCAAGGAAACAACCTTTTACCTTCAATGTAGGCATAAAAACCAGGAAACAAAAACTGTTTAAAGTTGTTTCCATCTTAAATTCTAAGAGAGCACCTGAATAATTTATTATGTTTCTATCATAATAACAAAAATATTATAATGATATTATTTATATGCACTAAGTACTGAGTTGTCGATTCAAACAAAAAATTATGAAAAATCTTTCTAATAAATTTTAGATACTCAGATGATCCATATAGAGCTATGTTTATGGTACGGATGTCATTCTTTAGAACACGATTATGTGGAATTAGTTCTTTGAGTGTGAAGAATGAGTTCTTTGAGCATGTTTACTTTGTCATGTTACTGCTTTGATGTTTTTCAATAATCATTAATCAATAGTGCATAAATTGGATTTACATGAAGATTTTGTCATAAATCCAGAATCATGAACATGTGAATTATTTTGGATTCTTTGATAATTCTTTGTATTTGTGTTTCTCGGAAACTAAGGTGCAAGGATTTAAGGACCGAAATTTCCTGTTATTGTGTACTTGGTTTATTTTCACTTTGAGACATTGCTGTCCCCTTTATTCTGTCAGTAAATGGCTCCTTAATGGCATTTAGGTACTTGGTGGTGTTATATTTTATCTTACACCTTTAATAACAGGTACTTATTTTTTTTAGGGAAATCATTATGTTCTCGGATTATCCTTTATCTATACAAGTAGTGTTACTGTCGAATTATTCATTCTGATGCTTTAGATAAGTATTTAGTTTGAACATTCTTTACTCATTAAAATGATTTTTGAAGGAGTTATAGCGCTTGTTTTTGTTGTTGTTGTATGTTTCAAAAGTTCATTATCTTTGCATACAATTGTTTTAATGATTTTCACGGGATAATACGTGGAAAAAAACTAGTTCTCTGAGAAATGCTTTAATGAAGTACCCAGTAATGTTTCCACAATCCTCAATGCATCCTCATGCAACTTATGTTGAACTTGCTGCAACTTCTTGGAATTACACTTCCACTTTCCTCTGGTATTTGATTAATCAAAGACCTGGTTTATTTTATCTTTTCAAATTATCAATCCTCTATTCCCTGCAAGGATTCCAGTTAGTGTGCTTTTGGATCTCCTGCATAACATATTATCTTCCTCAGGTGCCTTGACAAAGCTGCTGTAGTTTCAGACACCGAATTGAAAACTGGGGACTACTCCAATGCTTGGAGGCTCTGTACTGTTACGCAGGTTGAGGAACTGAAAATTTTGATCCGCATGTTCCCTATATGGGCAACTGGAATAGTGTTTTCTGCTGTTTATGCACAAATGTCTACACTGTTTGTGGAGCAAGGGACGGTGATGGACACTGCCATTGGTTCCTTCAGAATTCCTGCAGCATCTCTTTCAACTTTCGACACCATTAGTGTTATTGTGTGGGTCCCAGTCTATGATAGGATCCTTGTTCCAATTGCAAGGAAGTTTACTGGAAAGGAAAGGGGATTTTCTGAGTTACAGCGAATGGGAATTGGACTTTTCCTTTCAGTGTTGTGCATGTCAGCTGCTGCTATGGTTGAGATCAAGCGTCTACAACTGGCAAGAGAACTTGGTTTGGTGGATGAAGCTGTTGCAGTACCTCTGACTATCTTTTGGCAGATTCCCCAATATTTTATACTGGGAGCAGCCGAGATATTTACTTTCATTGGGCAGCTTGAGTTCTTTTATGATCAATCACCCGATGCAATGCGTAGCTTGTGCAGTGCATTTTCACTGATGACGACTGCTTTGGGTAATTACTTGAGCTCTTTCATACTGACTATAGTAACATCCATTACAACTCAAGGTGGCAAACCTGGATGGATTCCAAACAACTTGAACAGTGGGCATCTCGATTATTTCTTCTGGCTCTTGGCTGCACTTAGCTTCTCCAACTTAGTAATCTATATTTTCTGTGCCAAAATGTATAAATCCAAGAAGGCATCCTAAGTCGAAGTTTGGTTGGTTTTAGCCACCGGCTATGCATCAGCAGAAAGATCTCTGTGCAAGTCACAAGCTAAACAGCTTATAACTTCTGTACGTCATGAGTTACTGAACTTCCAAAAGAGACCCTCTTGTCTTTATTGTAAATATCTAATGGTGTTATGGCTGGACTTCAATTATTGGTGTAACGCCTTATTGTTCTTTCAAAGTTGCTTGCTTCATCTATCTCTTGACACTTGCACTATTCAAATTATGGCAACTGCATTCTCTGAGAGATAGATTTTCACTTGAACTAGGTGATTCCTATTTACCGTTATTCACCAAATCACACGCTAGAGCAAATGGGAATTAACAAGTCAATGTCGGTTGGACCAACAGCCTAAGCATCTATGGTAGACAAGAACCTATAAACATTTTAAATGTTAAATAACTTCACAGCAAATTCAAATATTCTGACACGAGCTGTTCTGAAACAAGCTATAGAACTAGAAAACACACCAACGTAATAGGGGGCCTCAGGGCCGTCTTTGAATCCGTGCGAGGTGTGCTATTGCACAGGGCTTCCTCGAAAAATGAAAATTTTTAGGACTCATTTTTTATTAAGTAGTATTAGTCAGAATTTACTGTAAAGACCTATAATTCGCAAGTTTTAGCCCAATTAAGAATTCATTTTTACAAGTTAAAACAGAGTCCTCCAAATATTTGAGGCGGCATGAGGGGGCCATTCGTCCTCAACACCTCCCATGCATGGGTTAAGAAGTGTTACTATTTTAAATAGTACTATCTAGAAGCTGACAAAAAGTTAAACTAACTGGTTCACATTCTCTCGGAAACATAAAGCTTTTCTTTTTAGTCTAAAAGGAGAATTTTTACTATACCTTTTTTGCTGATAGATTAAAAAAAATTAACTATTTTTTAAGTAAAAAAATGCTAAAAAATAAGTCTACCTATATTTTTAGTAGACTTATTTTTTACCTAAAAAGTAAGTCTACATATCTCTGTGAGTTTTTTAAAAATAAGTCTATCCATTTTAAACGAACCAGACACAACCCAACAAAAATAGAAATTATCAAGTGACATTTAAAAATATGTCTACTCAAAAAAAGTGAGTTGACTTTTTTTTAAAGTCATGTGATATTTTTTTTAATTAAAAAATAAGTTAAATAATTTTAAAAAAACATTCCGTTAGCAAAAAAAGTATATTTACACCATTTGTGTAATGACATAATTATATTTGTGCCACTTTTTTAATGAGGCTCTATATCGTAAAGTTAAGGGATATATTTGGAGCTATCAACCATTCGAAGAGAGACGAATTCCTGAGACATTCAATGCAACAGTGTTTCTCCACACCCAGCATTTCTTCTTATCAACAACCCACAAACTTTCTACGAGACCAAAACAATTACTCCCTGCACCTTATATCACCTGGGACAACCCCCACATCTCCCAATACAACTCATACAATCAACAAAATTTGGACTCACGACTTCAGATCACCATCCCGTGAGTCCTAACCGTAGAATAGACGAAAAAACTAGGTTAGAATTATGTAATTAACATTGGAATAACCTTTATTGAGAATTAACTTCCCTTACCTTGAAGATATGGAATGAGTAGGAGAGATTTTAGGAACTTCTTGGGTTTGTTCTTATGTGAGAAAGATGAAAAAGTGAAATTAAGATCGAGTTTTAGGGGATTATATGTAGGCACCCTCAGATTGTGCCACGTGTCCATCGCATGCGCTTGGGCGCTGCGCATGCCCGTAGTAAAACACGCATAACTGATTATGCTGAGGTCGGATTGATGAAGTGTTTGTTATGTTGGAAACTAAACTTTGAAGACCTTTAATTGGATAGATCACTCACCACATAACTTGTAGAATGATATTAATCTCTCTTGGGGAGTCTTCTCATTAATATCAATATATATATAAAGTACAATATTCATATCTTATACAACAGGAATCCTAAGCCTATATAAAAGAGGAATCATAGTCTTACCATAATTATATTTACACAATATATGGAAATATTCTAATTATGGGTAGGGAATATTGTTACTACTATGTTGCACACTTTTACACACCCTCGATCGGGTGGAGGAGTGGGACGATCTTTGGATCGAAGTCAAGAAATAAGCATGCAGGAAGTCCTTTGGTAAATATATCTGCATACTGATAGGATGAGGGAACATGTAACACTCTGACATGGCCTAGAGCAACTTTCTCACGAATAAAGTGTAAGTCTATCTCAATGTGCTTGGTTCGCTGATGTTGAACCGGATTATGAGACAGATAGATGACAGAGATGTTATCATAGTACACAATATATTGTTATACCCCGTGGTTAGGGCCGGGACCTCGGTCAGGGGTCTCAGCATGGCCGGAGCGGGCCATGGCGCGAGTAATTGTAGGGCCATGGCGCCGAAGTCGAGCGCGGCCGGCTGGTCGAAGTTTCAGTGGCCTTGGAATCGGGAGCATGGTGGCGAGTTTATTCAGTGCCATGGCCAAGGAAGCGGCGCGGCGGAAGATCGAGGTTCGCAGGAGTTGCGCGCCGGCGAAATCGAGGTAAAAACTTAGGAAAAGTCGATTTTTATTTTGAAAGGGCACGAGTGGGGACAAGTGTCCCCACATCTGATTTTTACATGATTTATTGACCAAGTCTTAAAGACTTGGTCATTTGTCATCTCTCTCTTTGAAAAACCTCTTCCTTCTCTCTAAATATTTCAAGCTCCTCATTCTCTCTAAAAATCCAAGAGGATTCTAGCCTTAAGAAAAATCTGAAAAATTAAAAGATAAGAAGGAAGCTTGTGGCTAGCTTGTGAAGGTGGTGGTGGTGGTATTCTTGGTAGAAAGGCTAGCAAATTGTTGGATAAAATTTGGCTAAAACTCTAAGGTAATGATTCTTCCTCTATTATTAGTTTATAGAGTTGCATGTTAAGAAGAAGATACTTATGGTGGTAAAGAATGCTCTTAGAGTCATTGCATGCTAGAAATGTGGGTTGAATATGAAGGATTTGGCTAAAGAAATATTATGAGCATGTTGTAGCCTAAAAACCACCTTAGAATTGTTAAGTGTACTATTATAACTTATGGGGCAGAATTTTACACCCAGATTAGGTGTGTAATCCCTTTGTGTTGGTTTGGTTGTTGGGCCTTAATAAGGCGTTTGAATGTTGAAAAATCGGCCTTTGAAAAGGTGGCAAAGTGAGTAGAAACAAAGGAAATGCTGCCCAATTTTCCTTAGGAATTGATAACTTGAATTTGGAATTTCTACATTGAAATTAGAGGTTAATAAACACACTATGGTTATTATAGGTTGACATATTACTTGCGGTAGTTGGACTTAGCAAGTGGATTGACCAAGGAGGTATGTAGAGCTTTCCTATCTCTTGAGCATGAATAGTTGTATCTATGTAGTACGGTATACGTACAAGATTTGATAATCTACACTTGTTTTAAAGTATATGATGCTTGTTTCATTTCAAGTATAAGTCCTTTGGGTTTAAGGAAAATGTATTTGACAAAGGTATAACGCTAATATAATGACTTTATGGGAAGTTGGTTATATTAGTTTTTGAAGGGTTCACAAAGAATCGTTTACTCTAATTAAAACAAGTACAGGTAAAGAATTTGAAACTATGGAAGGTGGATTGATGTTTTAGGCATTGGTTGCCTAAGGTTTTAAAGGAAATGAAGTCACTTGATTTAGAAGCCTATTATATTTCTAAAAGGAAATGTGACTTGTTTTGAAAAGAAATTGTAACTTGATACTATGGTGATTAGTATCTTGGAATCTTTGTATAAAAAGAGTTTTTCTTAAAAAGTTAGAAGTACATGGTACTTGGGTTGAATTCCCAGATTTTCTATTAAAAGACATGTTAGTGCCTTAGGATACTAAAATGAGAGGATATCTTGATAATGTTAATAAGAAGTTAGGGGATTTCTTAACTTGCTTATGTTATGATAGGCCGGTAGTGCTTATGTTATGATAGGCCGGTAGTGCTTATGTTGTGATATGATAAGCCGGTAGCGCTTATGTTATGATAGGCCGGTAGTGCTTATGTTATGATAGGCCGGTAGTGCTTATGTTGTGATATGATAAGCCGGTAGTGCTTATGTTATGATAGGCCGGTAGTGCTTATGTTGTGTATGATAGCCGGATGAGCTATGTTATATATTTGTATTATTACGGGTAAACCCCGGGTTATTATCTATGCCATGGATTTGCTACCCATGATGCGAGTGCGTGCTTGCGCTCGTGCGGATCGGACCACGGGATCCGTGCGGGTGAAATAGTCCCGTGCGAGTGCGGCGATGGTACTCGTGCGGGTCCACGGGATCCATGCGGGTGAAATAGTCCCGTGCGGGTGAAATAGTCCCGTGGCGAGGCGGATGACCTCATGCGGGTCCACGGGACCCGTGCGGGTGAAATAGTCCCGAGTAGGATTGCTTAATGATACTACAGGCGAGTACACCGTTTTGATCGTGAGCCTCCTATTTTTATGCTATAAGTTTTATACTTGTTACTCTCATTGTTAGTAAGGCACGGTCTGAGAAATTGATTTTTATCTATGACTCGACTTATCTTTGACTTGTGATATTACTCTGATATTTTCGTTTACATACAGTACGTTGTGTCTGACCCCCTTTCTCGGGGCTGCGTTAAATCTGCGAGTAAGGGAAGCGGTGGTAGATCCTCATTCCTAGGATCTCTTACTCAGTGTCGAGCTCCATTTCTTGGGCTCGACTTTTGGTATGGTTCTCCGGTGTTGTGATATTTTGTACATTCGGGGCATGGCGGGGCCTGTCGTCATAGTGTTACTTATTCTTAGAGGCCTGTAGTCTTGTCATAACTTGAGTTGTTTAAGGATATAGCTGTTCAATTTGATGTACTTTTGGGGTAGCCATTTTGGGCTAGACTGTTTATACTATTATGGTTGTTTTACCTTGAGTTTATTTCCGCTGGTTTTCTCTGATGTTGTGTCACGAGGGTGCCCGGGTCAAGGCAGGTCCACGGACGAGGGTCAGTCGTGACATATATGTCGGCGAGGACACTGAAGTTCTAACAGTAAATTTCTGAGCCAACAAATCTTAGCTACCACATTTGCAACGCCTCTGTACTCAACCTCGGTACTGGAACGAGATAGGGTAGTCTGTCGCTTGACAGACCAAGAAATCAGATTATCTCCTAAAAATACACAAAAGCCGGAGGTAGAGCGTCACCTGTTCGGACACCCTGCCCAATCTACATCCGTATAAGAGAGCAACCTATTTGGTGTAGAGGGGTATATGTTCAAGCCATAATCAAGTGTGCCATTAATGTATCTGATGATACGCTTAAAAACAGTGAAATGAGACTCCCTAGGGGCATGCATGAAGAGGCATACCTGCTGAACAACATAAACAATGTCAGGCCATGTGAATGTGAGATACTGAAGTGCACTGCAGTCTCCTATCTGGTAGGGTCGGAGACTGGAGCACCATCCATAGCACTGAGCTTAGATTTCGAATCAACTGGAGTAGGTGAAACTTTGCAATTCGCCATCTTAGCCCTGTACACGATCTCATCTGCATACTTACGCTGACACAAGAACATGTGGTTGGCAGCCCTAGTCACTGATATCCCCAAAAAGTAACTCAGCTTCCCCAAATCAGTCATTGCAAATTCGGACTTAAGCAAGATAATAATCTCATTTTTCAATCCATTGGAGAAGGCAATAAGAACAATATCATCCACTTAAAGTAATAAGTAAGCAGTGCTACTACCTCGATGAAAAATGAATAGTGATGTATCACTCTTGCTGCATACAAACCCAGACAAAACGATCATACCATGCACGAGGGGCCTGTTTCAGGCCATATAGTGACTTACGGAGACGGCTGTCACGACCCGACCCCGGATCTGTGACCGGTGCCTTAACCCGGGCACCCTTGTGACACAACATCAGAGAAAACCAGCGGAACATAAACTCATAATAAACAACCATAATGATATAAATAGTCTAGCCCAAAATGGCTACCCCAAAAGTACATAAAACCGAACAGTTACATCGTTAAACAAACCAAGTTATGACAAGACTACAGGCCTCTAAGAAGGAGTAACACTATGACGGGACAGGGCCCCGTCATGCCCCTGAATGTACAAAACATCAACAACACCAGGGAGAACCATACCAAAAGTCGAGCCTCCGAAGAAATGGAGCTCACGACACTGAGTAAAAGATCCTAGGAATGAGGATCTACCACCGCTTTCCACCTGCGGCGTGAGCGCGGCCAGAAGGGTCGATGACACAACGTACAGTATGTAAAAGCGGAAAATCGTAGTAATATCATAAGTCAAAAATAAGCCTGAGTCATAGATAAAAATCAATTTCCTTGCCTTTGTGCCTTACTAACAATGAGAGTAACAAGTATAAAACTTATAACATAAAAATAGGAGGCTCACGATCAAAACAGGTACCTCGCGTAGTATCATTAAGCAATCCTACTCACGGGACTATTTCACCCGCGTGGGTCTGTGGACCCGCGTGAGGTCATCCGCCTCGTCGTGAGACTATTTCACCCGCGTGAGACTATTTCACCGCATGGATCCTGTGGACGCGTGAGTACCATCGCCGTACTCGTATGAGACTATTTCACCGCGTGGATCACGTGGTCGGATCCGCATGAGTGCAAGCGCCGCACTCGCATCATGGGTAGCAAATCCATGGCATAGATAATAACCCGAGGTTTACCCCGTAATAATACAAATATATAACATAGCTCATCCGGCTATCATACATAACATAAGCACTACCGGCCTATCATATCTTACATAAGCACTACCGGCCTATCATATCACAACATAAGCACTACCGGCCTATCATATCATACATAAGCACTACAGAACATCATAACATAAGCAAGTTAAGAAATCCCCTAACTTCTTATAACATTATTAATATATCCTCTCATTTTAGTATCCTGAGGCACTAACATGTCTTTTAATAGAAAATCCGGGAATTCAACCCAAGTACCATGTACTTCTAACATTTTAAGAAATAACTCTTTTTATATAAAATTTCCAAGATACTAATCACCATAGTATCAAGTTACGATTTCTTTTCAAGACAAGTCACATTTCCTTTTAGAAATATAATAGGCTTCTAAATCAAGTGACTTCATTTCCTTTAAAACCTTAGGCAACCAATGCCTAAAAATCAATTCACCTTTCTTAGTTTCAAATCCTTTACCCGTACTTGTTTTAATTAGAGTAAACCTTTCTTTGTGAACCTTTCAAGAAAACTAATATAACCAACTTCCCATAAAGTTATTATATTAGCGTTATCCCTTTGTCAAATACATTTTCCCTAAATTCAAGGGACTTATACTTTTGAAATGAAACAAGTAGCATATACTTTTAAAACAAGTGAAAGATATCAAATCTTGTACGTCTACCGTACTACATAGGTACAACTACTCATGCTCAAGAGATAGGAAAGTTCTACATACCTCTTTGGTCAATCCACTTGCTAAGCTCAACTCATGAAGTAATATTTCAACCTATAATAATCATGATACGTTTATTAACCTCTAACTTGATGTAGAATAATCCAAGTTCAAAGTCACTAAATTCTATGGAAAATTGGCGGCATTTCCTTTGTTTCTACTCACTTTGCCACCTTTTCAAAGGCGATTTTACCACTCAAACGCCACATTTAAGGCCCAACATCCAGCCAACACAAAGGGGATTACACACCTAAACTTGGGTGTGTAAAATTCTGCCCCAAAAGTTATAACAATTAATCTTAACAAGTTTAAGGTAATTTATTTAGGCTACAACATGCTCACATAACCTCTTTAGCCAAATCCTTCATACCCAAACCACATTTCTTGCATCTGATGACTCTAAGAGCATTATTTACTACCACAAGTTCTTTCTTCTTAACATGCAACACTAAAAACTAATTATAAAGGAAGAATCATTACCTTAGGGCTTTAGCCAAAACTATTCCAACAATTTTTGCTAGCCTCCTTTTCAAGAATACCACCACAATAACCTCCACAAGCTTGCAAATAACTTTCCTTCTTAACACCCTTTTCAGATTTTCCTTAAGCTTGAAGTTTCTCTTGATTTTCTAGAGAAGGAGAACTTTTAGCTTAGCGAGAGAGAGAGAGAGAGAGATGAAAGATGAAAGATGACCAAGTCTTCAAGACTTGGTCAAACATTTCAGATGGGGGGGGGACACTTGTCACCCACCCATGACCTCTTTTAAAACAAAACAGTGCAGAAATTTCCACTAACTCTCGCAGATCCCGCTTCGGCGCCGCGGCCTGAAACTCTGCCGCGCCTAAGGACTTTCGGCGCGCGGCCTGAAACTTCAGCGACCCTCAGATCTTAGGCTCGCGGCCCTACAATCACCGCTTGGCGCGCCCTGCCTGCGGCCGCGACGCTGAGCCACGACCGCGGTCGGACGAACCACGGTATAACATTCTCCCCTTAGAAACATTCGTCGAATATTCCTTCTAGGCTTACTCGAATCACAAATCGACGTAGACGCTCTTAACTACTCTTTTGCAAATAAAGATGCTCCCAGCGCCACAACAATACTTAAGCACAATTGCTAAATCAAAACTAACAAGCGGGAAAGTGGGTTACAGGTGTAGGGAATAAGTGAGGATACTTCTTCATCATGTCATCCTCTGCTTCCACGTCATTTCCTCCCTATTCTCGTTCCGCCATAAGACTGACGGAAGCCACGTCCCGTCCGAAAGTCGCTAACTTTGTCGATCGAGTATCGCTATGGGACTCTCCTCATACGATAACTCCTCATCACTTGGACATCATGACCGGTGCACTCACAGATGGATCTCCAATACATTTCCGCAACATGGACACATGGAAAGCGGATGTACCGCCTCCAATCGGACGGCAGATCTAACTCATGCAACCCTTCCTACCCTACGGACAATCGACACGACCCGATGTACCTTGGGCTAAGCTTCCTTCTTTCCAAATCTCATCACGCCGCATGGCGATACCTAGAAAAACCCAATCATCTATCTCAAATTCCAAGTGTCGACGCCGATGATCTGCATCGACTGCGACTACGGTGCCAACAACCGCTCTGGATAAGCTTCACCTTATCCATCGCTGTGAACTAAGTCCGGCCCGACTAATCGAACTTCTCCCACCTCGAACCAGCCTATCGGTGACTGCACTTCCTCGTATAAGGCCTCATGGCGCCATCGAATCTTTGGAATGGTAGTTGTTGTAAGCAAACTCCACAAGAGGCAAATGATCCTCCCGGCTACCACGAAATCAATAGCACAAGCCCGCAAAGATATCCTCGAGTATGCGGATTGTGCGTTCGGCTATCCGTCGATCACGAGGGTGAAACGCCGTACTGAGACTCACCTGTGTCCCTAATCCCTTCTGAAAAGACCTCCAGAAGTTAGCCGAGAACTGGGCTCATCTATCTGATATAATCGACATCGGGACTACGTGCAGTCTCACAATCTCTCTAATATATAATCTGGCATAGTCCTCAGCTGAGAACGTCGTTCTGACCGGAAGAAAATGGGCTGATTTCGTCAGCCTGTCGACAATCACCCAAATGGAATCATGATTCCTATAAGTGGTAGGTAGCCCTGTAATAAAATCCATATTTATCACCTCCCACTTCCAAGTCGGAATATCAATAGCCTGCAATAGCCCACCGGGCTTTTGGTGCTCAATCTTGACCTGCTGACAATTAGGACACTGTGCAACAAAACCTGCCACGTCCCTCTTCAGGCCATCCCACCAATACACACACCTGAGGTCATGGTACATCTTAGTCGACCCCGGATGAATAGAATAACGAGCACCGCGTGTGCCTCCCGAAATCTGCGGCGAAGTCTGTCACATCGGAACACACAACCCTCGAATCTTAGCACCCCATCGGAGCTACCTCGAATAGACCCTTCTCCTTACGGAGGCTGCATCTCTGCCGTGCAAAATCGGATCCTCATACTGTCGCCTCTTCACCTCCTCGACGATGGAAGACTCGGCAACCTCTTGTACCAGAATTCCGTCACTATCAGAATCAACCAAACGAACCCCAAGGATCGCTAGCTGATGTAACTCTCAGACCATATCCCTTTTCTCTGGCTGAACATCAGACAGACTACCCATCGATCTGCGACTAAGGGCATCTGCAACTACATTGGCCTTCCCTGGGTGGTATAGAATATTAACATCGTAATCCTTAAGTAGCTCCAACCACCGTCTGCGCATGAGTTCAGCTCCCTGCGTGAAGATGTGCGGAGACTCTTGTGGTCTGTGTAAATGTCCACATGAACTCCATATAAATAATGTCTCCAGATCTTCAAGGCATGAATCACTGCTGCCAACTCCAAGTCATGTGTGGGATAGTTCTTCTCATGCTTCCTAAGCTGTCGAGACGCATAAGCTATAACTCTGCCGTGCTGCATCAGCACGCACCCAAGCCCGACACCTGACGCATCGCAATAAACCACATATCCATCTAAGCCCTCTGGAAGAGTAAGGACTGGGGCGGTCGTCAATTTCTCCTTTAGTAACTGGAAACTCTCCTCACAAGCATCCGTCCACTGAAATGTAGCTGTCTTCTGAGTCAGCCTAGTCAAAGGCGCTGACATGGAGGCAAACTTCTCCACAAACCTCCGATAATAACCTGCAAGGCCCAAAAAGCTGCGCACCTCCGTCGGTGTAGTGGGTCTGGGCCAAGTCTTGACTGCCTCAATCTTAGCTGTATCAACCCGAATACCATCGGCCCCGATAACATGCCCTAAGAAAGCCACTGAAGCTAGCCAAAACTCGCATTTCGAGAACTTGGCATACAACTGCCGATCCCTGAGGACTCCCAATACCGTCCTCAAATGATCTATATGCTCCTGCTCTGTGCGCGAATACACCAAGATATCATCAATGAGCACTATAACGAACATATCCAAGAATGGCCTGAACACCCTATTCATCAAATCCATGAATACTGCTGGAGCGTTGGTGTTATACCCCGTAGTTCTGACCCTACGTATGAGAGCGTACAAAAGCATGTAAGACTTAAAATTTTCAAAGGATGGGTTGACGGATTATTCCGGACGGGTTTTTAGTCAACTTTAAGGCGGGTTATGACCCGGTACATTGAGAGTTCCTAAGTGGTTCAAGGCCTAAGGCGTAGTTCGTTGAGTCTAGATTCCAACGCAACCAACCGTTCGTCGATAGGACGTCGGAGTAGATAGATATGAGAGTTACAAGTTCGGCGTGATCGGACGAAGTATGTTTCGGACAAAGCGGCGAGCGCGGCGAAATCTTGTAAGTCGCTGAAGTTTCAGCGCGCGCAGAAGCAGTCGTGGCGGAAGATCTGGTCCGCGAGTTGCGGCGCCTTGTGGCCGAGCGAAGCATGGCCGGCGAAATCAGCGGAAAAACTTAGAAAAGTCGATTTTCTTTTGGAAGGGCACAGGTGGGGACAAGTGTCCCCCATCTGATTTTTACATGGAATAAATTGACCAAATCTTAGAGACTTTGTCATTTGTCATCTCTCTCTTTGAAAAACCTCTTCCTTCTCTCTTAAAATATTCCAAAGCTCCTCCTTCTCTCTAAAACTCCAAGAAGATTCTAGCCTAAGAAAATCTGAGAAATTAAGAACAAGAAAAGGAATCTTGTGGCTAGCTTGTGGTGGTGTTCTTGGCTAGGAAGCTAGCAAAAAATCTTTGGAATAAGTTTGGCTAAAACTTTAAGGTAACATTTCTTCCTTTAGAATTTGTTCTAGTGTTGCATGCTTAGAAAAAAGAACTTGTGGTAGTAAAATAATGCTCTTAGAGTCATTGCATGCTAGAAAATGTGGTTTGGATATGAAGAATGGGTTAAGAGGAGATTATGAGCATGTTGTAGCCTAAAAACTACCTTAGAATTGTTAAGTGAATTGTGGTAAACTTAGGGGACAGAATTTTGGGTGTGTAATCCCCTTTGAATTATTGGATTGATTGAGCCTTAAAATGTGGTGTTTGGATGATAAATTCGGCCTTGAGAAAGGTGGCAAAATGAGTAGAAACAAAGGAAATGCTGCCCAAATTTCCATAGAATTTAGTGACTTTGAACTTGGATTGTTCTACATTAAGATTAGAGGTTAATAAACGTATCATGACTATTATAGGTTGAAATATTACTTGCGGTAGTTTGGACTTGGCAAGTGGATTGACCAAAGAGGTATGTGAAGCTTCCCTATCTCTTGAGCATGAATAGATGAAACTATGTAGTACGGTAGACGTACAAGATTTGGTATTCTTACTTGTTTTAAGTATATTAATAACTTGTTTCATTTTAAGAATGTATAATTCCCTTAGTTAGGGGAAAAGTATGATTTTACTAAAGTGTAGAGTTAATATAACAACTTTATGGGAAGTTGGTTTATTAGCTTCATAAAAGGTTAATGAGAAGAGATTTACTCTAAATAAGATAAGTATATGGAGAGGCCAATTGATTTTAAAGTATCAATTGCCCAAAGGTTTTTATGTATAAAGAAGAGTCATTTTTGAAAGAGTTGAAGTATGTAATAATTGGGTTAAACTCCCGGCGTTCTTTTATTAAAGATATGGTTAAGTGCCTTAAGTAAACTAAAATGAGAGGGTATATGAACAAGACTAATAAGAAGTTATAAGTTTCTTAACTTATTTACGATTATGATATGATGACAGTTTGAGCTAGGGTAAGAGTATATCTGAGGGGCAAGCCCCAAGATCGTTATACCACCTTCTCCAGGGTAAGAGTATATGCGAGGGCCAGCCCAATATCGTCATACCACCTTCTTCATGTAAGAGTATATCGAGGCAAGCCCAGATCGTTATACCACCGCTTGATTGTAAGAGTATATCGAGGGAAAGTCCCAAGATCGTTATACCATCCGGGGTAAGAGTATATCGAGGGTGAGTCCCCAAGATCGTTATACCACTGTTCAGTGGATTTGCTACCCATGATGCGAGAACACCTCATGCGAGTCCTTATGGGCTTATGCGGGTGAAATAGTCCCGTGCGGTAGTCTGACCTATCACGAGGAATACCTCATGCGGGTCCACAGGACCTATGCGGGTGAAATAGTCCCAGGAGTAGGGGTGCTTATTGATACTACGGGCGAGGTACCCCGTTTTGATCCTAAGGCCCCTATTTTATGCAGTATTGTATATATATACTTGTCACTCTCATTGTTAGTAAGACACAGTAAAAGGTATTTTATTGACTTCCATGACTCACACTTTGGACTTATGATATCATTACTATAGTATTTTCCAGCTTTACATACTTGGTACATATTGTGTACTGACCCCCTTCCTCGGGGGCTGCGTTCATGCCGCAGGTAAGGGTAAGCAGATTGAGGATCCTCGTTCTTAGGATCTACTACTCGATGTCGAAGCTCCATCCTCCGGAAGCTTGTTATCGTACGGATATTCCACGATGCTATAGGTATTTTGTACATTGAGGGTATGGCGGGGCCTGTCCGCCACGATTATTATCTTTAAGTGCGTGGTCACCTATGTGTTTTGGGCTATAAGAACGGTTGTATTACTATACTTTTGTTTAAGTATGTTTTATAGAAAGCGACACTTATCGGTGGCGATAATGTTACCACTTTTCTAAGTAATGTGTTATGTATGTTCATTGCTATTCTCGACATATACGGCGAGTACCGGTAGTACCGATCATGGCCCGGCCGAGTCGTGACAAAAGTGGTATCGAGCGATTAGTCCTCGGAAAGTGTCAACAGAACGTGTCTAGTAGAGTCTTGATTATCGGTGTGTCGTGCACCACATCTATAATCAGGAGGCTGCAGGATATTTAGGATTGGTTTCCATTCTTTCACTCTAAGATCGTGCAATAAGTGAGTTATAGGTTGAACCTCTACGATGTTTTCCTTTATGTATCGATTATGCCTCGCGCAAGGCAACCGCGGCCCGAAGGGCAAAGCGGTGAGAGTCTTGCTAGTGGGGCGTGGAAGTCACGAGGCACGAGCCCGATCCTTACGAGATGATGTTTAGGCGGCGAGTTCCACGTCGTCGCGACCTCAGCAATTTTGAGCGGCGGAGGCGCTCATCGAGACCGCGATGCGGAGCCTCGGTCCGCGGTCGAGAACGATCACGAGATTACGGGAGCGATTCGATTCTTGACCGGCATAGTGGCGAGGCGCGAGCGAGGCGACGGCGACCAACCCAAGCCGGTTTACTTGATTCGGGATTTCTTGGGTTGTCACCCACCGAGTTCTATGGTTCGAGATTTGAGGAGGATCCGCAGGAGTTCGTCCGGCGATTCTGACCATGCAGTCCTTAGGGCATCGAGGCCGAGTGCATTATACTAGCTTCTTACGGATTCTGCGATATTGCGTTGAGCTAGTTTGAGTCATGGGTATTGTCGAGGTGAGGATGCTCTTTCGGTGATTGGGAGGAGTTCACGGAGGCGTTCCTAGACCACTTCTTGCCTCCTGAGGTGAGGAGAGACCGCGTAGATAGGTTCTTGACCTTGAGGCAGGACGGGAGGACTATCAGGGAGTACAGCCTGGAGTTCGACTCCTTGGCCAGATATGCGCACACCATAGTAGCTGACATGGCAGACAGGGTTCATCGGTATGTGATGGGGTTAGACCGTCATATGATTACTGCATGCTTGGGGTGGCTCTTCACGAGGATGGATATTGCGGGATGCAGCGCATTTACGCGAGGATTGAGGCGAGAGAAGCGAGATCAACTAGATTTGGGCGGCCAGAGGCGGGGCAGCGAGCTCGAGGCGATCTTGGCGGGCAACCTCGGCGAACTAGGTCCACATTCCGGCCCGGCCTGAGTGCTCCTTCTCGATTTCCGGCGGGAGTCGTCAGCGAGGTTATTCGAGGCGGTCGGGGCTCCAGGACTTCGAGTTTCGAGGAGGCGAGACCGGCTGTCGAGACCACCTACCTCTCGGTGTGTTCGATGCGGTAGGTCTCATCCGGGCGAGTGCCGTATGGGTTCGAGGGCATGTTACTCTTGTGGCCAGCGGGGCCATCTGAAGAAGATTGTCGTCGCCCAGGCGGCGGGAGCATTACGGTTCAGCGGCGAGTGCATTCTTTGGATCTTCATCTTCGATGGTTAGACGCCGGAGGCGAGTACTTATGGGCGGCAGCGGCGAAGGTCGTGGTAGGGGTTCGGTTCTAGCGGTCCTCGAGCGCATATATGCTATGTCGGTCAGCGGGACCGGGAGGAGTCGCGGATGTAAATCACGGTACATTGTTGGTTTCTTCTTTGTGATGTATATGCTTTGATAGATCCGAGTTCTACCTTGTCCTACATATCTCCTCATATTGCGGTAAAATAGGGATAGAGCAGAGTCCATAAGACCTTTTGAGGTGGCTACGCGATGAGTGATTCGATGGTAGCCAGGCGGGTGTATAAGGCTTGCCTGTGACTATAGATAGCCGTCGGACTCTGGCGACTTGATAGAGTTGGATATGACAGACTTTGATGTGATTATGGGTATGGATTGGCTAGCATCTTGCTATGCCAACGTGGGTATGAGAGAGAGATTAGTTCGGTTCGGTTTCTGGTGAGGTTGCTCGAGTGGAAGGGAATCTTTGCGCCGGAGGGTAAGTTTATTTCTTACCTCAAGGCTAGGAAGATGGTGCGGAAGGGTATATCTACCATCTGTTTGGGTATTCGACCGGTGAGTCAGGACCTTGATCGATCCGGTCGTTAGAGAGTTTCGGGCGTATTCCCGCACGAGCTTAGGGTATCCTCAGAGAGAGATTGAGTTTTGTATTGATTTGGCGCGGACACTCGTAGATATCTATTCCGCCATACGAGGATGGCACTGCCGAGTTGAAGGAATTGAAGGACCGGTGAAAGATTTCTTTGGAGAAGGGCTTTATTAGGCCAAGTGTCTCTCCCTGGGGAGCACCAGTGTTGTTTGTAAAGACGAAGGATGGGACGCTGCGTATGTGTATTGATTACATGCAGCTAAACAAGATAACTATCAAGAACAGATATCCCTCCCGGGATTGGCGATTTGTTTGACGATTGCGAGGTGCAAAGTGTTTTTCCAAGATAGACTGCGATGCAGTTATCATCAGTGCGAGTTAGAGAGCAGATATCCCAAAGCGCATTCGGGACCGGTATGGGCACTATGAGTTGAGGTGATGTCTTTCGGGTTAACCAACGCCCAAAGTATTCATGGATTTGATGAATAGGGTGTTGAGCCATTCTTGGATATGTTCGTTATAGTGTTTATTGATGATATCTTGGTGTATTCGCGCTGAGCGAGAGCATCTGATCATTTGAGGACGGTTTAGGAGTCCTCCGAGACCAGCGATTGTTGCCAAGTTCTCGAAGTCACGAGTTCGGTTAGCTTCAGTGGCTTTCTTAGGGCATGTGATCGGGCCAAGCGGTATTCGGGTTGTCTGACTAAGATTGAAGCGATCAAGACTTGGCGGACTCCACCACAAGCGGAGAGTGCGCACTTTGGGCCTTGCCGGATATTATCGGAGGTTTGTAGAAGTTTGCTTCTATTTGGCACCTTTGACCAAGTGACTCGGAAAGCGGCTATGTTCGATGGGCGGATACTTGTGAGAGAGTTTCCGGTTGCTAAAGGAGAAGTTGACGGCCCAATTCTTACTCTTCCGAGGGCTTAGATGGATATGTGGTTTCTTGTGGCGCGTCAGTGTCGGGCTTGGAGTGCGTCTTGATGCGACGCAGCGAGTTATAGCTTATGCGTCTCGACAACTTAGGAAGCATGAGAAGAATTATCCCACACATGACTTGGAGTTGGCAGCTGTGATTCATGCCTTGAAGATCTGGAGACATTATTTATATGGGGTTCATGTGGACATTTATACAGACCACAAGAGTCTCGGCACATCTTGACGGAGGAGCCGAACTTGCGGCGAGGCGGTGGTTGGAGCTACTTAAGGATTACGATGTTGATATTCGTACCACCGGGGAAGGCGATGTAGTTGCAGATGCCCAGTCGCAGATCGATGGGTAGTGCATGCGATGTTCACCGGAGAAGAGGATATGGTCAGAGTTACATCGGTAGCGAGCCTTGGGGTTCGTTTGGTTGATTCGATAGTGACGAATTTGGGTTCGAGAGGTTGCCGAGTCTTCCATCGTCGAGGTGAGAGGCGGCGATGAGATCCGATTTTGATGCGATGCAGAGATGCAGCTCTCGAAGGAGAGAGCCTATTTGAGGTAGCGCGATGGTGCTAAGATTCGAGGGCGGTTGTGTGTTCCGATGTAGCGAGACTTCGTCGGCGGTTAGGGAGGCACGCGGTGCTCGTTATTCTATTCATCGGGTCGACTAAGATGTATCATGACCTCGGATCGTGTATTGGTGGGATGGCCTAAGAGGGGCGTTGCGGAGTTCGTGGCGCGATGCGAATTGTCGAGTTAAGATTGAGCACGAAGCCGGTGGTACATTGCGAGCCATTGATATTCCGACTTGGAAGTGGGAGGTGATAAATATGGATTTTATTACGGGGCTACCTACCACTCGGAGGAAGCATGATTCCATTTGGGTGATTGTCGGCGGTGATGAAATCACCCATTTTCTTCCGATCGAGCGTTCTCGGTGAGGACTATGCTAGATTATATATTAGAGATTGTGAGGCACGGAGTCGGTGTCGATTATATCGGATAGAGGCCCAGTTCTCGGCTAACTTGAGGTCTTTTGAAGGATTAGGGACACGGTGAGTCTCGATGCGGCGTTTCACCTCGGTGCGGGACGGGCGAACGCACAATCCGACACGAGGATATCTGCGGGCTTGTGCTATTGATTTGAGGGTAGTGGGAGGATCATTTGCCTCTTGTGGAGTTTGCTTACAACAACGGCTACCATTCCGGTATTCGAGATGGCGCGCATGAGGCCTTATACGGGAGGAAGTGCGGTCACCGATAGTTTGGTTCGAGTGGGAGAAGTTCGATTAGTCGGGCGGACTTAGTTCACAGCGATGGATAAGGTGAAGCTTATCCAGAGGCGGTTGTTAGCGGCTGAGTCGGCAGAAGTCGTATCAGATCATCGGCGCCGACACTTGGAATTTGAGATAGATGATTGGGTTTTCTAAAGGTATCGCCCGTGAAGGCGTGATGAGATTTGGAAAGAATGGAAGCTTAGCCCAAGGTACATTGGGCCGTATCGGATTGTCCGTAGGGTAGGCAGGGTTGCCTATGAGTTAGATCTGCCG
The DNA here is from genome assembly GCA_029844215.1 of Przewalskia tangutica. Lineage (NCBI taxonomy): Eukaryota > Viridiplantae > Streptophyta > Magnoliopsida > Solanales > Solanaceae > Przewalskia > Przewalskia tangutica. Next base: position 115,824,501 of record CM056727.1, read on the forward strand.
TCCGATTTGGAGGAGGTACATCCAGTCTTCCATGTGTCCATGTTGCGGAAATGTATTGGAGATCCATCTAGAGTGCACCCGGTTCATGATATCAGTAGCGGAGGAGTTATCGTATGAGAGAGTCCCATGGCGATACTCGATCGTCGAGTTAGGCGACCGGACGAAAGGCGTGGCTTCCGTCAAGGTCCTATGGCGAACGAGCAGGAGGAAATGACGTGGGAAGCAGAGGATGACATGATGAAGAAGTACCCTCACCTATTTCCTATACCTCCAGGTAACCCACTTTCCTGCTTGTTAGTTTTGACTTGGCATTTACGCTTTAGTATGTTGTGGCTCGTAGAGCTTCCTTTTGCAAAATGATAGTTAAGAGGGTCTATGCCGATGTTGTGATTTGAGTAAGCCTAGAGGGAACATTCGGGACGAATGTTTCTAAGGAGGGGAGAATGTTATACCCCGTAGTTCTGACCCTACGTATGAGAGCGTACGAAAGCATGTAAGACTTAAAATTTTCAAAGGATGGGTTGACGGATTATTCCGGACGGGTTTTTAGTCAACTTTAAGGCGGGTTATGACCCGGTACATTGAGAGTTACTAAGTGGTTCAAGGCCTAAGGCGTAGTTCGTTGAGTCTAGATTCCAACGCAACCAACCGTTCGTCGATAGGACGTCGGAGTAGATAGATATGAGAGTTACAAGTTCGGTCTGTGATCGGACAGTATGTTTGGACAAAGCGGCGGGCCGCGCGCGCGAAATCTTGTAGGTCGCTGAAGTTTCAGCGCCGCGCGCGCTGAAGCGAGGCCACGGCGCGGAAGATCGAGTCGCGGGAGTTGCGTGCCGCGCCGGAAGCGAATGGCGCCGAAATCAGGCGGAAAAACTTAGAAAAAGTCAGATTTTTCTTTTGGAAGGGCCTGGGTGGGGGACAAGTGTCCCCCCATCTGATTTTTACATGCAATATATTGACCAAGTCTTAGAGACTTGGTCATTTGTCATCTCTCTCTTTGAAAAACCTCTTCCTTCTCTCTTAAAATATTCCAAAGCTCCTCCTTCTCTCTAAAACTCCAAGAAGATTCTAGCCTAATAAAATCTGAGAAATTAAGAACAAGAAAAGGAAGCTTGTGGCTAGCTTGTGGTGGTGTTCTTGGCTAGGAAGCTAACAAAAAATCTTTGGAATAAGTTTGGCTAAAACTTTAAGGTAACATTTCTTCCTTTAGAATTTGTTCTAGTGTTGCATGCTTAGAAAAAAGAACTTGTGGTAGTAAAATAATGCTCTTAGAGTCATTGCATGCTAGAAAATGTGGTTTGGATATGAAGAATGGGTTAAGAGGAGATTATGAGCATGTTGTAGCCTAAAAACTACATTAGAATTGTTAAGTGAATTGTGGTAAACTTAGGGGACAGAATTTTGGGTGTGTAATCCCCTTTGAATTGTTGGATTGATTGAGCCTTAAAATGTGGTGTTTGGATGATAAATTCGGCCTTGAGAAAGGTGGCAAAATGAGTAGAAACAAAGGAAATGCTGCCCAAATTTCCATAGAATTTAGTGACTTTGAACTTGGATTGTTCTACATTAAGATTAGAGGTTAATAAACGTATCATGACTATTATAGGTTGAAATATTACTTGCGGTAGTTTGGACTTGGCAAGTGGATTGACCAAAGAGGTATGTGAAGCTTCCTATCTTGAGCATGAATAGATGAAACTATGTAGTACGGTAGGCGTCTGATATTTGGTATTCTTACTTGTTTTAAGTATATTAATAACTTGTTTCATTTTAAGAATGTATAATTCCCTTAGTTAGGGGAAAAGTATGATTTTACTAAAGTGTAGAGTTAATATAACAACTTTATGGGAAGTTGGTTTATTAGCTTCATAAAAGGTTAATGAGAAGAGATTTACTCTAAATAAGATAAGTATATGGAGAGGCCAATTGATTTTAAAGTATCAATTGCCCAAAGGTTTTTATGTATAAAGAAGAGTCATTTTTGAAAGAATTGAAGTATGTAATACTTGGGTTAAACTCCCGGCGTTCTTTTATTAACGATATGGTTAAGTGCCTTAAGTAAACTAAAATGAGAGGGTATATGAACAAGACTAATAAGAAGTTATAAGTTTCTTAACTTATTTACGATTATGATATGATGACAGTTTGAGCTAGGGTAAGAGTATATCTGAGGCAAGCCCAGATCGTTATACCACCTTCTCCGGGGTAGAGTATATGCGAGGGCCAGCCCAGATCGTCATACCACCTTCTTGATGTAAGAGTATATCGAGGGCAATCCCAGATCGTTATACCAGTGCTTGATGTAAGAGTATATCGAGGAAAGTCCCAGATCGTTATACCATCCCGGGGTAGAGTATATCGAGGGTGAGTCCCAGATCGTTATACCACTGTTTCGTGGATTTGCTACCCATGATGCGAGGAACACCTCATGCGAGTCCTTATGGGCTTATGCGGGTGAAATAGTCCCGTGCGGTAGTCTGACCTATCACGAGAAATACCTCAATGCGGGTCCACGGGACTATGCGGGTGAAATAGTCCCAGGAGTAGGGGTGCTTATTGATACTACGGGCGAGGTACCCCGTTTTGATCCTAAGGCCCCTATTTTATGCAGTATTGTATATATATACTTGTCACTCTCATTGTTAGTAAGGCACAGTAAAAGGTATTTTATTGACTTCCATGACTCCAGCTTACTTTCAGACTTATGATATCATTACTATAGTATTTTCCAGCTTTACATACTTGGTACATATTGTGTACTGACCCCCTTCCTCGGGGGCTGCGTTCATGCCGCAGGTAAGGGTAAGCAGATTGAGGATCCTCGTTCTTAGGATCTACTCCGATGTCGTAAGCTCCATCCTCAGGAAGCTTGTTATTGAATGCGGATATTCCACGATGTTATAGGTATTTTGTACATTCGAGGTATGGCGGGGCCTGTCGCCACGGTTATTATCTTTAAGTGCGTGGTCACCTATGTGTTTTGGGCTATAAGAACCGGTTGTATTACTATACTTTTGTTTAAGTATGTTTTATAGAAAGCACTTATCGGTGGCGATAATGTTACCCTTTTCTCAAGTAATGTGTTATGTAGGTTCCGCTGCTATTCTCTGACATATACTGACGAGTACCGGTAGGTACGATCATGGCCCCGGGTGGTCGTGACAGTTGGTCAATCCGAAAGACATCACCCTGAACTCATAGTGCCCATACCGGGTCCTGAATGCAGTCTTTGGGATATCCGCCTCTCTAACTCGTGCACGATGGTAACTGACAGCAGTCTATCTTGAAAAGCATCTCGCACCTGCAATCGATCAAACAAATCATCAATCCCGGGAGGATATCTGTTCTTGATAGTTACCTTGTTCACCGCTTGTAATCAATACACATACGCGTGTCCGTCCTTCTTCTTTACAAATAACACTGGCGCTCCCCAGGGAGAAACACTTGGCCTGATAAAGCCTTTCTCCAGCAAATCTTTCAGCTGGTCCTTCAATTCCTTCAACTCGGCAGGTGCCATCCTGTACGGCGGAATAGATATCGGTCGAGTGTCTGGCGCCAAATCGATGCAAAACTCAATCTCCCTCTCAGGAGGGATACCCGGAAGTTCGTCTGGGAATACGTCTGGAAACTCTCTAACAATCGGAACTGACTGAAGGTCCGGTATCTCAGCCTCAGTATCGAATACCCGAACCAAATGGTAAATATACCCCTTTCGTACCATCTTCCTAGCCTTGAGGTAAGAAATAAACCTACCCCTCGGCGATGCAGTATTCCCCTTCCACTCGATAACCGGCTCACCGGGAAACCGGAACCGAACTAACCTCTCTCTACAGTCCACATTGGCATAGCAAGACGCTAGCCAATCCATACCCATAATCACATCAAAGTCGATCATATCCAACTCTATCAAGTCATCTAGAGTCCGACGACTATCTACAGTCACTGGGCAAGCCTTATATATCCGCTCAGCTACCACCGAAGCACCTTGTCACGACCCAACCCCGGGGCCGCGACTGGTACCCTACCGGGGTACCCTGTCAGGTATATGTCAGAGAATAGCAGCGGAACATACATAACACACACGTATAAAAAGGTAACATCACTGGCCAGCCGGTAAGACTGCCTTCCATAAAACATACTTAACAAAAGTATAATAGTACAAGTGGTTCTTATAGCCCAAAACATAAATGTGACCACAGACCTCTAAAGATAACAACTGTGGCGGGACAGGGCCCCGCCATACCCCCTGAATATACAAAGTACCTATAGCATCAGGGAAATCCGTACCAAAATAACAAGCGTCCGGAGGGATGGAGCTTCGACCTTTGGAAGAGTGATCCTAAGAATGAGGATCCACACCGCTTACCTCCTGCGGCGTGAACGCAACCAGGAAGGGGTCAAGACACAATATGTACCAAGTATGTAAAGTGGAAAAATCTTTGTATCGATATCAAGTCTAAAAGCAAGCTGGAGTCATGAAAGACAATAAAATACCTTTTACTGTGCCTTACTAACAATGAGAGTGACAAGTATATATATATAATACTGCATAAAATAGGAGGCTCATGATCAAAACAGGGTACCTCGCCCGTAGTATCAATAAAACCATCCTACTCCTGGGACTATTTCACCCGCATGGGTCCCGTGGACACGCATGAGGTACTCCTCGCATTGGCTGTACCCGCGGGACTATTTCACCCGCATAAGCCCATAAGGACTCGCATGAGGTATTCCTCGCATCATGGGTAGCAAATCCACGGAACAGGTGGTATAACGATCTTGGGGACTTTCCCCTCAGATATACTCTTACCCTGAAGCAGATGGTATAACGATCTTGGGGCTGTACCTCAGATATACTCTTACACTGGAGCAGATGGTATAACGATCTTGGGGCTTGCCCGCCGGATATACTCTTATCTTGGTGCGGATGGTATAACGATCTTGGTCCGCCTCAGATATACTCTTACACTGAAGCAGATGGTATGACGATCTTGGGGCTGGCCCCTCAGACATACTCTTACACTGAAGGAGGTGGTATGACGATCTTGGGGCTTGCCCCTCAGACATACTCTTACCCTATCTCAACTGTCATCATATCATAAATAAGTTAAGAAACTTATAACTTCTTTTAGTCTTGTTCATATACTCTCTCATTTTAGTTTACTTAATGCACTTAATCATATCTTTAATAAAAGAACACCGGGAGTTTAACCCAAGTACTATATGCTTCAACTCTTTCAACAATGACTCTTCTTTATACATAAAAACCTTTGGACAATTGATACCTTAAAATCAATTTGCCTCTTCACATACTTATCTTATTTAGAGAAAATCTCTTCTCATTAACCTTTTATGAAGCTAATAAACCAACTTCCCATAAAGTTGTCATATTAACTCTATACTTTAGTAAAATCATACTTTTTCCCTAACTAAGGGAATTATACATTCTTAAAATGAAACAAGTCATTATATACTTAAAACAAGTAAGAATACCAAATCTTGACGTCTCACGTACTACATAGTTTCATCTATTCATGCTCAAGAGATAGGAAAGCTTCACATACCTCTTTGGTCAATCCACTTGCCAAGTCCAAACTACATAGTAATATTTCAACCTATAATAGTCATGATACGTTTATTAACCTTTAATCTTAATGTAGAACAATCCAAGTTCAAAGTCACTAAATTCTAAGGAAAATTGGGCAGCATTTCCTTTGTTTCTACTCACTTTGCCACCTTACTCAAGGCCAAATTTATCATCCAAAACACCACATTTAAGGCTCAATCAATCCAATAATTCAAAGGGGATTTCACACCCAAAATTCTGCCCAATAAGTTTACAACAATTCACTTAACAATTCTAAGGTAGTTTTTAGGCTACAACATGCTCATAATCTCTTCTTAACCCATTCTTCATATCCAAACCACATTTTCTAGCATGCAATGACTTTAAGTGCATTATTTTACTACCACAAGATCTTTCTTCTAAGCATGCAACACTAGAACTAAATCTAAAGGAAGAAATGTTACCTTAAAGTTTTAGCCAAAACTTATCCCAAATATTGCTAGCTTCCTTGCCAAGAACACCACCATAATAATGCCAACAAGCTAGCTACAAGCTTCCTTTTCTTGTTCTTAACTTTGATTTTCTTGGGTTTTTAGAGAGAAGGAGGAGCTGATTTTTAGAGAGAGAAAGATGTTTGAGAGATGACCAAGTCTACAAGACTTGGTCAATATAAGCCATGCAAGCAAAATAAGATGGGGGGGACACTTGTCACCCTCCCATGGCCTTTTTAAAAGAGAAATCAGACTTTCCTAAGTTTTTTCGCCCAAAAAAATCCCGCCTCGGCGCGCGGCCGCCGCTCTCAGACTTTCGCGCGGCCACATCTGGCGCCCGCTGAAACTCAGTGACCTCGATACTTTAGGCGCCGCGTTCGCATCCGCGCCGCGGCCGCCGCTTTGCACGAAACGCATTTCGCCCATTGCACTGAACTTGTAACTCTCATAACTTTCTACTCCGACGTCCTATCGACGAACGGTTGGTTGCGTTGGAATCTAGATTCAACGAACTACGCCCTAGGCCTTTAAAATACTTAGGAACTCTCAATGAATCGGGTCATAACCCGCCCCAAAGTTGACTAAAACCCATCCGGAATAATCCGTCAACCTATCCTTTGAAAATTTTAAGTCTTACATGCTTTCGTACGCTCTCATACGTAGGGTCAGAACTACGGGGTATAACACACCTACCGGCATAGCCACCTCAAAAGATTTTATAGACTCGGGCTCTATCCCTATTCTACCAGCAATATGAGGAGATATATATGACAAGGTAGAACCTGGATCTATCAAAGCATAAACATCACAGCAAGCAACCAACAATGTACCTATGACGACATCAGGTGACGCCTCCTGATCCTGGCGGCTGGACATAGCATAAATGCGGTTCTGAGGACCGCTGGAACCGAACCCACGACTCGCCACGGCTGCTGGCCGTGAACACCACGCCTCGGGCGCATAACCTGCGAAGATGAAGACCCAACAATCGAATCGGTGGTGAGCCATAGCATTTCCGCCGCCTCTGGTCGGACAATCTCTCTTCAAATGGCCCTGCTGACCACAAGAGTAACAAGCTCCTGGAGGAACACGACACCCCCATAATGGCAATCACCACATCGACCACACCGAGACATAGGTGGCCTCATCGGCCCGAACTCGATCCTCCGAAACCGAAGCCACGGAACCTGTTCGCTCCCGAATACTATGACGCCCGAAGATGGTGGAGGAGCGCCTGGCCGGTGGTGCAAATCTGGTCTGGCCTTTGGGGTTGTCTACCCTAAAACTACCAGAGGACCTGCTCACGGCCCTCTTCTGGCGATACACGCCGATCCGTCGGCCCGCGTTCTCACACCCAGTGCATATGCTGCGTGCGGGCAATGTCCATGCCGGTGAAGAGCCACTCCGTGCAACTCGGCCAAGTGATCATCGAGTCTTGTGACATAGCGGTGCACCGTCCTCCATGTACGCTACCAAAGGGCACATACCAAGCCAATGAGTCAAACTCACGTTGTATTCCGGACCGTCCGCCCACTGCCTCGTCTCGGTGTCAAAAATCTATCGGCCCGAGCCCTCCTCATCTGCGGAGGCAAGAAATGGCCAAATGCGCCTCACGAGAACTCGTCCCCAAGCGGTGAGCGCATGCTCCCGGGGCGGTTCCATGAATCATACCAATCAAGCTGCGGTGTCCGCGGCCGATCACGAACCTAGTACCACCGACTTCGGTCTCAAGCCCCGATCACCTCGCGATCCGTCAGAATCGCTTCGGATAAACTCTTGAGATCATCCTCGTGCCTCGACCCATAAAACTCGGTGGTGCAACTCAAAAGTCCTCGCCTCAAGCTAAGCTCTGTCTTTGAACTACGGTGCGGCCGGGCTGCATCTCGGCTATCCTCATGTCGCCACGATCACGGCGATGGCGCCATCTCCTTGTAGCCCATATCCTCGCCCGGCTCTTTGGATCGAGGCTCAGTACGCGGTCTCGATGGCAGCTGCTGCCTCAGACTCTACTGGGGTTGGCGATGTTGTAGAACTCGCCGTCCGAAACACCTCATCTGGTAAGGACTGGGCCTGTGCCCTACTAGTACTTCCCTCTACTGCCTTGCCCTTCTGGGCCGCGGTTGCCTTGCGTGGAGGCATAACTGATACAGGAAAAATATGTCAGAGGAAATTCAACCTATAACACAGCTCTATTGCACGATCTTAGAGTGAAAGAATGGAAACCAATCCTAAATATCCTGCAGCCTCCTGATTATAGATGTGGTGCACAACACACCGATAATCAAGACTCTACTAGATACGGCCTGTAGACCCTTTCCGAGGATTAACTGCTCTGATACCACTTTTGTCACGACCCGACCCCGGATCCGTGACCGGTGCCTTAACCCGGGCACCCTTGTGACACAACATCAGAGAAAACCAGCGGAACATAAACTCATAATAAACAACCATAATGATATAAATAGTCTAGCCCAAAAGTACATAAAACCGAACAGTTACATCCTTAAACAAACCAAGTTATGACAAGACTACAGGCCTCTAAGAAGGAGTAACACTATGACGGGACAGGGCCCCGTCATGCCCCTGAATGTACAAAACATCAACAACACCAGGGAGAACCATACCAAAAGTCGAGCCTCCGAAGAAATGGAGCTCCTGACACCTGAGTAAAAGATCCTAGGAATGAGGATCTACCACCTGCTTTCCCTTACCTGCGGCATGAACGCATCCCCCGAGGAAGAGGGTCAGTACACAACGTACCAAGTATGTAAAAACTGTAAAATACTGTAGTAATATCACAAGTCAAAAATAAGCCGGAGTCATAGATAAAAATCAATTTCCTTGCACTGTGCCTTACTAACAATGAGAGTAACACGTATAAAACTTATAGCATAAAAATAGGAGGCTCACGATCAAAACATGGTACCTCGCCCGTAGTATCATTAAGCAATCCTACTCCTGGGACTATTTCACCCGCATGGGTCCTGTGGACCCGCATGAGGTCATCCGCCTCGTCATGGGACTATTTCACCCGCATGGGACTATTTCACCCGCATGGATCCTGTGGACCCGCATGAGTACCATCGCCGTACTCGCATGGGACTATTTCACCCGCATGGATCCTGTGGTTCGGATCCGCATGAGTGCAAGCGCCGCACTCGCATCATGGGTAGCAAATCCATGGCATAGATAATAACCCGGAGTTTACCCCGTAATAATACAAATATATAACATAGCTCATCCGGCTATCATACATAACATAAGCACTACCGGCCTATCATATCTTACATAAACACTACCGGCCTATCATATCACAACATAAGCACTACCGACCTATCATATCATACATAAGCACTACCGGCTTATCATAACATAAGCAAGTTAAGAAATCCCCTAACTTCTTATAACATTATTAATATATCCTCTCATTTTAGTATCCTGAGGCACTAACATGTCTTTTAATAGAAAATCCGGGAATTCAACCCAAGTACCGTATCTTAACTTTTAAGAAATAACTCTTTTTATACAAAATTTCCAAGATATTACTCACCATAGTATCAAGTTACGATTTCCTTTCAAGACAAGTCACATTTCCTTTTAGAAATATAATAGGCTTCTAAATCAAGTGACTTCATTTCCTTTAAAACCTTAGGCAACCAATGCCTAAAAATCAATTCACCTTTCTTAGTTTCAAATCCTTTACCCGTACTTGTTTTAATTAGAGTAAACCTTTCTTTGTGAACCTTTCAAGAAAACTAATATAACCAACTTCCCATAAAGTCATTATATTAGCGTTATCCCTTTGTCAAATACATTTTCCCTAAATCGAGACTTATACTTTTGAAATGAAACAAGTAGCATATACTTTTAAAACAAGTGAAAGATATCAAATCTTGTACGTCTACCGTACTACATAGGTACAACTACTCATGCTCAAGATATAGGAAAGTTCTACATACCTCTTTGGTCAATCCACTTGCTAAGCTCAACTACCGCAAGTAATATTTCAACCTATAATAATCATGATACGTTTATTAACCTCTAACTTCAATGTAGAATAATCCAAGTTCAAATGCACTAAATTCTATGGAAAATTGGGCGGCATTTCCTTTGTTTCTACTCACTTTGCCACCTTTTCAAATGCCGATTTTTACCACTCAAACGCCACATTTAAGGCCCAACATCCAAACCAACACAAAGGGGATTACACACCTAAACTTGGGTGTGTAAAATTCTGCCCCAAAAGTTATAACAATTAATCTTAACAAGTTTAAGGTAATTTCTTTAGGCTACAACATGCTCACATAACCTCTTTAGCCAAATCCTTCATACCCAAACCACATTTCTTGCATGCAATGACTCTAAGAGCATTATTTACTACCACAAGTTCTTTCTTCTTAACATGCAACACTAAAAACTAATTATAAAAGAAGAATCATTACCTTAGGACTTTAGCCAAAACTATTCCAACAATTTTTGCTAGCCTCCTTTTCAAGAATACCACCACAATAACCTCCACAAGCTTGCAAATAACTTTCCTTCTTAACACCCTTTTCAGATTTTCCTTAAGCTTGGAGTTTCTCTTGATTTTCTAGAGAGAATGGAAAGCTTTTTAGCTTAGAGAGAGAGAGAGAGAGAGAGAGAGAGAGAGATATGAAAGATGAAAGATGACCAAGTCTTCAAGACTTGGTCAATATAAGGCATCTGACATTTCGGATGGGGGACACTTGTCACCCACCCATGACCTCTTTTAAAACAAAACAGTGCAGAAATTTCCACTAACTCGCAGATCCGCCTCGCGCGCGGCCCTGCGATCGGCGCCGAGTGAAAACTCTGCCGCTTCTAAGGACTTTTAGTGTGCATTGTCAAGACCGAACCGGGCGTGGTAGTGCCTTACCGGGCACCCTAGTGATACAACATCGAGAGATAACGGCGGAAAAATAAAACTTTAACAAGAAACAAGATATATGATCATAAAGCAGTCAACCAAGCGGTTACCTTCCAATAAAATATATGTATACAACTCTTTCAAAACGAGCAGTTTAATCCTTTTACAAACCACCTTGCGGCATTACTGCAGACCTCTAAGATTTACAACAACTATGACGGGACAGGGCCCATACCTCTGAATGTACAAGAACCTCTGACTCGGGAACACATGCAAAGAATAAGCCTCGGAGAAAGCGGGCTTCCAATCTGTTGACGTGATCCTATGAGCGAGGATCCACTACCGATGTACTCTACCTGCGGCATGAGCGGCCTCGAAGGAGGTCGATCTAACAGTACCAAGTATGTGGCGAAAATCTGCGGTTAAATCATAACGATCTATATAAAGCGGGAGACATGTATGATAACCAACATACTGACGCAACATAAAAGCGATCAGTCGAGGACTCACGCCTCAACGTCATCACTCGATATAACTATGGGTCTCACGCCCACAACATCAATCATGCTTGCATCACGGCCACATGCCGGAGTCTGCATCGGTGTAGATATGTCCATGATGCAACAATAACAATGCCCGGCGCGTGCCGGAATTCTGCGCCGGTGTAGACACGCCCATGTAACATCAACAACAATATATCTTGGGTGATCAACCTGCGCGTAGCCACATGCCGAATTCTACCTCGGTGTAGACATGTCCATGTAACCACAATAACAATATATCGGGTAATCAACCTGCGCGTGGCCACATTCCCGGAATTACTGCGTCGGTGTAGACATGTCCATGTAACCTCAATAACAATATATCACACAACCAGGCTATCACAAACAAGCTCAAGCAAATTACCATACTTCTAGACTTTTATAAAAGATCCACTCTTTCTCGAAGTCACATAATACATGATATAAAAATAGAGTGACTATCTTTTTAAGTAAACCAAAATACTTCCCTTTGTAAAAATCAAGTAACCATTATTTTCCAAACATTCAAGTTTGCCTAATTTCAATGCTCAAGTTTCTCATTTTAGAAAGGTTTTATAACTCATAGTCTTAATCCCTTTTAAAACAAGTGAGTAACATATGTCTTATGTGTGGCGTTTATTCTTGTTTACAACAATCTTGTTACTGACCATGATCTAGGAAATGTAATACAATTTTGTCTTATCTTAGCTTCTATGCAGATGGAGGTTTCTACTGGTTTTAATAACAATTAGTTATTTGTCAATACACTTTCCTTTATTAGCGCTGCTGTGGTTTGTTCGATACTTGTTCTCCTTTCCGAAATCATTAAAGCATTATTCTTTTTAAAACCAAGTACTCATTACTCGCGAATGAGATTTCACAACACTTTTAACAAAAAGTTAATTACCAAGTAAAACAAGTTAAGTCTCTTATCTTTCAATGTTATACCCCGTAGTTGCAGGGTATGTATGTGAGGACGTACGTACGAGAGTACGGCAGAAATTTTGAAAAGAAAGAAAGATGTGAGTTTTCGACGGAAAAGTTTCCGGTTATTTGTGAAGAAAAAGGTTCGTTAATGGGAATTGGATTCCCAGATTTGGTATTTGGACTTCATAGATTATATTAGAATTTTGAGATTTTATTTTCGGAAATGGTCACGTGGGGCCGGGAGAAATTCTGGTTTTGTGGGGCCGCTTTGTTTTGAGATTTCGTATTGTGGATATTTTTGAAGAGCGTTTTATGAGGGCGATAGGAGGTGACACGTGTCACCCCGCCTAGTGGCTCGGAAGTTACATTTGAGCCGCAGTCGACTAAGTCGTTTTTCGACGAAGCGTTTCCACGACTTCGTAGGAAAATTCCGGCTATGACCTTTTTAATTTTTGCGGATTTTTCCGAGAGGCGAAACATTTTGGACCAACGGGAGGGTGGCGTGTCACCTCACATCGGAAGCTGTGGGCGTCTGGTGGACGATTGGTTCACGTATTGGATTGTTTTGTGGCTCACGTTTTTGGCCCTATTGGTTCCTTGTTTTGTGCCTTGTTTTGGCCTTGTTTTGTGGCTTGTCTTGTGCCATGTTTTGTGGAGTAGGGGTTAGGGTGCACTTGGCTTGATCAAGGCCTTACACTTGCCTTGCACATGGCTTGATCTTGGCCATTGGTTGGCATTTGGGTTTGCTATAAATACCCCCCCCTTTGTGAAGACTTCATTCATCCACAAATGTTTCCTAGTCTTAAATCCCTCCCCTCCCTCTTGTTGACTCTCGTCCAAGAGCTCCTCTCCCCCTTGGAAAGTGGCCTTTGGCGTGAGGTCTCCTCCTTGTGAGGTCTAGCCGGTAGGTACCACTAGCCTAGTTGTTTCGTATAATACCCCTTGTTGTGGTATAGAAATACTCCCTAGTATTGTTATAATGCCCAAAATACCTTAGCCTTGTACCTTGTAGTATTCCAAAGATACCTCTTTCGTAGAGTCAGGAAATACTACCTTTCGTCCTTTTAGTCTCAAAGAAACCCAAGGAAATCTTCATAGTTGGTTGAAGTATTTGAGTAAGTTAGTTAGAACTTCTAAGGGTTGTTTGGAGTGGTTTGGGCGCGAATTGGAGCTAAACCTTGCTCAGGATCGACATTATAACTTAGATAATTTTTGGGCTTATCGAGGTAATTATCTTGTCCCTCTATTGTAATTGGAAATTACATGTTTGTTAGAATATATAGTTGAAGTATACTATATATAGAACTACTTAGTATTCGGCAATTTCTTTTGACTTAAGCCTGAAGAATAAAGAACCGAATCTGTATTTACATGGGGTGTATTGCGAAGACTTGTGTAGAATTGTACACGTCAGGTTAGGCGTGTAAACCCCCTGGTTGGCTTGGTAGCGGCCTCGATAGAGAGAGGAGATTCTGCTGTTGCGGGGAGAGTCTTTGCGAATTTTCTATAGAATGATAGAAATTTGTGTTTTGGGGTTAATAGACGTTTTGACCTTTTAGGTGAAAGTACTAAGAGTAGCGTATTACTCGAGGAGTGGAAAGGGCTAGCAAGGTTGTAGTACTTGGAGCATTTTGCTTATTGTCGATAAATCGTCGCGAGGTATGTGAACCTCTTCCTATCTTTTCTAGCATGATTGTTGTGAACTATGTAGTACGGTGAGCGTACATGTGCTAAGTGATTTGGTTGGTTTAAAACATAGGGTGTTATAATAGCTTTATGGGAAGTTAGTTATAACGACCTTATGTAAGTGAAAATGGTTTACTGATGTTAGAAGTTAAGAGACTTGATCTTATAAGATAAGAGACTTAACTTATTTGTTTTAATGTGGATGTTTGTGTGAAACCTCATTCATGAGTAATGAGTACTTGGTTTTAAAGGGATAATGTTTTACTGATTTCGGGAATCAGAATGTGTATCGACAGACCACTGCAGCGTTAATAAAGGAAATGTATTGAATAATGATGTGTTGTATTAAAACCAGTAGAAACCTCCATCTGCATAGAAGCTAAGATGAGACAAAATGATATTACATTTTCTAGATCACGGTCTTTGTAATAAGATCGTTATAAACAAGAATAAACTACTCACGTATATGACATATGTTACTCAATTGTTCTAAAAAGGAATCAAGTGATTAAGTTTGGGGAACTATGAAACCATTTGAAAATGAGAAGCTTGAGTAATTGAAACTAGGCAAACTGGAACTTAGGAAAAGAATGTTGTTACTTGGTTTTGAAAAGGAAGGTGGGTTGGTCATTCTAATACTACGGGTATCGGGTGACTTTTATAAAAGAAATGGATCTCTTTTAAAAGAACTTACGTATGTAGTACTTTGGGGTTAAAAACCCGGACTTTGGTATAAAATGAAAGTACTTTGTGTTGTTGTGAAACTTGCCTATGCTTGTTGTTGTGAAGCTTGGCTATGCTTATTGTGATAACCTTTGTTGTGCAAAGCGTTGTATTTACGTGTTCTGGCGTCTCGATGGAGGTCGGTTGACTTGTTGAGAACTTACTTGGGCGTCGGCGGTGGCGGAGAAATTCCGCAGATGCGTTCGCTGATAGTAGTATTGTTGTTAATCTCTTTGGACATTCTGAAACGATGCGTAGCGGACGGGTATGGCTCAATTTTGGTTAAGGTCTTGTGGTGAATCGCTTTGGATATACTGACACGATGCGTAGCGCACGGGTATGTTTCCATTTTGATTATCGCCTTGTGATTTCCTTTTGGACATCCGACACGATCGTAGCGCTGCGGGTATCGTCCATTTGGAATGTTGTCTTATTGTTTCCCTTTGGACATACCGACACGATCGTAGCGCGCGGGTATCGTCCATTTGGAATGTTGTCTTATTGTTTCCGCTTTGGACATACCGACACGATCGTAGCGCGGGTATGCTTCCATTTGGATTCTTTGTCTTGTTGTTGAGTCACGTGGACATGCCTACACCGATGCACTCGGGGCATGTGGCCATGGGACATTGGTATTATTGTTGCATCATGGACATGTCTACCGTCGCGGTATTCGGGCATGCGACCATAATCACGAACTCGATTGATGTTGTGGGCGTGAGACCCATAGTTATATTGGAGTGATGGTATTTTATGTTGTGAGCGTAGTTTGGTTATCATACATGTCTCTGCTTTATATAGACTAGTATGATTTCATTCTGATATTATGCGATTTCACATACTTGGTACTGTTATCTTGACCTCGCCCGGGTTTGCGTTCATCTGCGGTAGTAAGGTCGATCGTGGATCCTCGCTCATAGGAGCACAGTTCATCGCATTTGAAGCTCCGTTTCACCGGAGTCTTATCTTTTGGTAGCTGTTCCATGAGTTGTAGGATATTGTACATTCGGGGTATGGCGAGCCACTGTCGTCATAGTCATTATATATCTTAAGTGCAGTAATCTTGTTGTGGCGGGGTTGTAAAAGGATTAAACATTCGAGTTTTATGTATATCTTGAAAGGCATTGTTTTTGGTTGGCTTTGTTTATTTATTATATCTCTTGTTAAATGACTCATGTTTTATGTTCCGCTGATTTTCTCGATGTATGTATCACTAGGGTGCGGGGTAAGGCACGATGCGGGCCGGGCAGTCGTTACAAAAGTGGTATCGAGCGAGTTAATCCTCGGAAAGTGTCTGAGCCGTGTCTAGTAAGTCTTGATTATCGATGTGTTGTGCACCACATCTATAATCGAGAGGCTGCAGACATTTAGGATTGGTTTCATTCTTCTCATCACGAGATCGTGCCTTAGCCGTGTTGTAAGTTGGACCCTCGGCGTATCTCGTTTTTACGATTATGCCTCGCGCAGGCAGCGAGCCCGAAGGGCAAGCGGCGAGTGCTGCTAGTGAGATCTGAGGAAGAAATGCAGCGCGAGCGAGCAGTACGAGTTGTGCTTGACGGCGGGTTTTGTAGCGCCGCCGGCCAGCGAGAGGTTAGAGCGCGGCAATGGCTGCTGAGACCGCGATACACGAGCCTCGGTCCAGCGATGCAGGCGGAGAGATGGGTTACAAGAGATGGCGATTCTTTGGCGGTCGTGGCGAATATGAGATAAGTGGATCTGGCGATTCGATTCGATGCGCGATGGTTCACCCCGAGCGAGATAGTTTGAGGCTACGGGACTTTACGAGTTGTAGCGCTTGAGTTTTATGGGTCGAGGCACGAGGATGATCCGAGGAGTTCATCCGGCGATTCTGGATCATCACGGGTGATCAAGGCTTGAAACCAGTCTGTGACCTTTGGTTCGCATCGGTGCGTGATACCGATCGATTGGTTTGATTCATGGGAGCTTTCGGGGTGAGCATGCACTCCAGCAGTATGGGATGAGTTTTGGGGCTTTCTCACGCACTTCTTGCCTCGCGGATGAGGCACGCGGTAAACGATTTTTGTTGCGAGGCGAGAGGCGCGCCGTCGGGAGTACAATGTCGAGTTCGATTCTTTGGCTCGATATGTCCTGCGCTAGTTGCGAGATATGGAGGATAGGGTGCATCGCTACGTCACGGGCTTGATGATTATATGGCGAATCTTGTGCGGGTGTTTCTCTTGGCGGGCATGGACATTGCCCGCATGCGAGCTCATGCGCTTGGATGTGAGGCACGGAGGGTCGGCGGAATGACTGGATCGCGAGAAGAGGCGGGGCGGCGGTCCTTTGGTGGCTTTCGAGGCGGACGCCTCGGCAGCGAGCTAGTTATATACCCCACCGATGCAGTGGTCCTCCACGTCCTCGGGAGCGGTCGGGCTCGAGGTTGATTTTCGGCGAGCGGGGTGTTAACGGTGAAGCCACCCTACCTCGTTGTGACCATTGTGGTAGACTCCATTTTGGAGAGTGTCGTGCTAGATTGGGAGTTTGTTTTGCATGCGGCCAGCGGGGCCATTTTGCGAGGAATCGACCAAGGAAGCGCGGATGTTACGACTCGACGCCAGGATCGTGGTGGTTCATCACCGCCTTTATGCGCCTGCAGTGTGCCTATGATTAGAGTGAAGCGGTAGCCGGTATATCCTTAACCTCTAGAGTTTTGGTATGCTTGTTATGATGATCTCATTATTGTGTGCTATGTACGGATAACATTGTGATATTGTGAGTTTGAAAACATGTTTAGTTGGGAGGTTACGTGTGGGGGCATGGTAAGTATGAACCTTAGACTATGTCACGGCGAGACCTTAGGGGTAAGGTCGTCTTGAGATTAAAGATTCGTTTATGTTTGACTTTTATCGAGTAGTAGTATACGTGGGATTTATTTGTGTGATAAGTCCGTGGGTAGTGTGAGATGGAAGTGGTAGCTTTGATGTGAATTAGTAAGATTGTTCGGATCGGAGACAAGAGTTTGGCGCGGTTGGGGTCGGGTTGAGGACCATTTGCGGGTCAACCGTAACCGGTTTGGGGTGGGGTCAGTTAGGTGGTCCCGCGGTGGTAGGTCACGAGGATGCTAGGCCCAAGTTTGTATGATCATCGTATGAGTTCGTGGACGCGTTCGACGAGCGGTTCGTAAAGGCGGGAATGGCCTTAAGGAAGTTTGAGGTTAGTAAGATGACCAAGTTTGGAGGTAGTGACTCGAGAGATTTTCGGAGCGAGTAATGACTGAAGTATGGTGCGTCTTGGGAGAGTTCAAGTGTTCGAGAAGGCACGACGAGTAAGGAAGGAAGATAACGTGTGTTATTTCGTGGCGGTGTGGCGTTGACAACTTGTTAGAGGAACTTCATCGATATCCGTCTTGAGAAGGAACATTCGGGACGAATGTTTCTAAGGAAGAGGAGAATGTTATACCCGTAGTTGCGGGGTATGTATGTGAGGACGTGCGTGCGAGTACGCAGAAATTTTGAAAAGAAAGAAAGATGTGAGTTTTCGACGGAAAAGTTTCGGTTATTTGTGAAGAAAAGGTTAGTTAATGGGATGGATTCCCAGTTTGGTATTTGGACTTCATAGATTATATTAGAATTTTGAGATTTTATTTTGGAAATGGTCACGTGGGGCCCACGGGAGAAATTCTACGTTTTGTGGGGCCGCTTTGTTTTTGAGATTTCGGTATTGTGGATATTTTTGAAAGGCGTTTTATGAGGGCGATAGGAGGTGACACGTGTCACCCCGCCTTGTGGCTTGGCGAAGTTACATTTGGGCACAGTCCACTAGAGTCGTTTTCCGACGAAAGCGTTTCCACGACTTTCGTAGGAAAATTCGGCTATGACCTTTTTAATTTTTGCGGATTTTTCCGAGAGACGAAACATTTTGGACCAACGGGAGGTGACATGTCACCTCGCATCGAAAGCTTAATGGCGTCTAGTGGACGATTAGTTCACGTATTGGATTGTTTGTGGCTCACGTTTTTGGCCCTATTGGTTCCTTGTTTTGTGCCTTGTTTTGGCCTTGTTTTGTGGCTTGTCTTGTGCCATGTTTTGTGGAGTAGGGGTTAGGGTGCACTTGGCTTGATCAAGGCCTTACACTTGCCTTAGCGTGGCTTGATCTTGGCCGTTGGTTGGCATTTGGGTTTCTTATAAATACCCCCTTTGTGAAGACTTCATTCATCCACAAATGTTTCCTAGTCTTAAATCCTCCACTCCTCTTGTTGACTCTCGTCAAGAGCTCTCTCCCCTTGGAAAGTGGCCTTTGGGTGAGGTCTCCCTCACTTGTGAGGTCTAGCCAGTAGGGTACCACTGCCTAGTTGTTTTAGTATAATACCCCTTGTTGTGGTATAGAAATACTCCTAGTATTGTTATAATGCCCAAAATACCTTAGCCTTGTACCTTGTAGTATTCCAAAGATACTCTTTACGTAGAGTCAGGAAATACTACCTTTCGTCCTTTTAGTCTCAAACCGAAACCACAGGAAATCTTCATAGTTGGTTGAAGTATTTGAGTAGAAGTTAGTTAGAACTTCTAAGGGTTGTTTGGAGTGGTTTGGAGCGCGCGGTGGAGCTAAACCTTGCTCAGGATCGACATTATAACTTGGATAATTTTGGGCTTATCGAGGTAATTATCTTGTCCCTCTATTGTAATTGGAAATTACATGTTTGTTAGAATATATAGTTGAAGTATACTATATATAGAACTACTTAGTATTCGGCAATGTCTTTTGACTTAAGCCTGAAGAATAAAGAACTGAACTGAACTGTATTTACATAGGACTGTATTGCAGTAGACTTGTGTAGAATTGTACACGTCCGGTTAGACGTGTAAACCCACAGTTGGCTTGGTAGCGGCCTCGATAGAGAGGAGAGATTTACTGTTTGTTGCGGGAGAGTCTTGCCGAATTTTCTATAGAATGATAGAAACTTGTGTTTTGGGGTTAATAGACGTTTTGACCTTTTTAGGTGAAAGTACTAAGAGTAGCGTATTCTACTCGAGGAGTGGAAAGGGCTAGCAAGGTTGTAGTACTTGGAGCATTTTGCTTATTGTCGATAAATCGTCGCGAGGTATGTGAACCTCTTCCTATCTTTTCTAGCATGATTGTTGTGAACTATGTAGTGCGGTGAGCGTACATGTGCTAAGTGATTTGGTTGGTTTAAAACATAGGGTGTTATAATAGCTTTATGGGAAGTTAGTTATAACGACCTTATGTAAGTGAAAATGGTTTACTGATGTTAGAAGTTAAGAGACTTGATCTTATAAGATAAGAGACTTAACTTATTTGTTTTAATGTGGATGTTTGTGTGAAACCTCATTCATGAGTAATGAGTACTTGGTTTTAAAGGGATAATGTTTTACTGATTTCGGGAATCAGAATGTGTATCGACAGACCACTGCAGCGTTAATAAAGGAAATGTATTGAATAATGATGTGTTGTATTAAAACCGGTAGAAACCTCCAATGCATAGAAGCTAAGATGAGACAAAATGATATTACATTTTCTAGATCATGGTCTTTGTAATAAGATCGTTATAAACAAGAATAAACTACTCGTATATGACATATGTTACTCAATTGTTCTAAAAAGGAATCAGTGATTAAGTTTGGGAACTATGAAACCATTTGAAAATGAGAAGCTTGAGTAATTGAAACTAGGCAACCGGAACTTAGGAAAAGAATGTTGTTACTTGGTTTTGAAAAGGAAGGTGGGTTGGTCATTCTAATACTACGTATCGGGTGACTTTTATAAAAGAAATGGATCTCTTTTAAAAGAACTTACGATGTAGTACTTTGGGGTTAAAACCGGACTTTGGTATAAAATGAAAGTACTTTGTGTTGTTGTGAAACTTGCCTATGCTTGTTGTTGTGAAGCTTGGCTATGCTTATTGTGATAACCTTTGTTGTGCAAAGCGTTGTATTTCGTGTTCTGGCGTCTCGATGGAGGTCGGTTGACTTGTTGAGAACTTACTTGGGCGTCTGGCGGTGGCGGAGAAATTCCGCAGTGCGTTCTGTTGATAGTATTATTGTTGTTAATCACTTTGGACATCTCGACACGATCGTGGCGCGCGGGTATGCCTCCATTTGGTTAAGGTCTTGTGGTGAATCGCTTTGGATATCTCGACACGATGCGTAGCGCGCGGGTATGTTTCCATTTGATTATCGCCTTGTGATTTCCTTTTGGACATCGACCACGATCGTAGCGCTGCGGGTATCGTCCATTTGGAATGTTGTCTTATTGTTTCCCTTTGGACATCGACACGATCGTGGCGCTGCGGGTATCGTCCATTTGGAATGTTGTCTTATTGTTTCCCTTTGGACATACCGACACGATCGTAGCGCTGCGGGTATCTTCCATTTGGATTCTTTGTCTTGTTGTTGAGTCACATGGACATGCCTACACGATGCAGAATTCCGGGGCATGTGGCCATGGGACATTGGTATTATTGTTGCATCATGGACATGTCTACCGTCACGATTAGAGGCATGCGGCCATGTCACGAACTCGATTGATGTTGTGGGCGTGAGACCCATAGTTATATTGGAGTGATGATCGTTTTATGTTGTGAGCGTAGTTTGGTTATCATACATGTCTCTGCTTTATATAGACTAGTATGATTTCATTCTGATATTATGCAGTTTCACATACTTGGTACTGTTATCGACCTCGCCCGGGCTGCGTTCATCCGCGAGTAAGTACATCGATCGTGGATCCTCGCCATAGGATCACGATTCAGCATTTGAAGCTCCGTTTCTCGGAGGCTTATCTTTTGGTAGGTGTTCCACGAGTTGTAGGTTCTTGTACATTCGAGGGTATGGCGGGCCCTGTCCGTCATAGTCATGTATATCTTAAGTGCATGTAATCTTGTTGTGGGCGGGGTTGTAAAAGGATTAAACTGTTGAGTTTATGTATATCTTGAAAAAGCTTTTTTGGTTGCTTTGTTTATTTATTATATCTCTTGTTAAATGACTCATGTTTTATGTTAGCTGATTTTCTCGATGTATGTATCACTAGGGTGCCGGTAAGGCACGATGTGAACCGGGCAGTCGTTACATTCAAGATCAAGTCTCTTAACTTTTACAATCAATAAACCATTCTTACTACATGAGTCGTTATAACAAACATCCCATAAAGCTGTTATAACACCCTATGTTTTAAACCAACCAACTCATTTAGCACATGTACGTCTACCGTACTACATAGTTTACAAAACATCATGCTCGAAGGATAGGAAGAGGTTCACATACCTCGCGACGATTATCGACAATAAGCAAAACGCTCCACAGTACTGTAACCCGGCTAGCCGTTTCCACTCTTCAAGTAGAATACGCTACTCGTAGTACTTCCACCTATAAGGCCACAAACGTCTATTAACTTCTAACCGCACGGTTCTATGTTCTACAGAAAATTCGGCAGCACCTCCCCCCCCGCAACAGCGTAAATCTCCTCCTCTATCGAGGCCGGCTACCAAGCCAACCAGGGGGGGGTTTACACGTCTAACCGGACGTGTACCATTCTACTACACAACAATGCTACACAAGTCTCATGTCTGATCCTATGTAATTACTGATTCGATTCTCTTCTTTAAATTGGGCTTAAGTCAAAAGACATTGCCGCACAATAATGTTGATTCTATATATAGTATACCTCAACTATATATTCCTACAACATGTAATCTCGATTACAATAAGGGGACAAGAATATTTACCTCGACAAGCCCAAAATTATCCAAGTTATAATGTCGATCTGAGCAAGGTTTAGCTCTACTCGTGCACTCCAATCCGCTCAAACAACCCTTAAGTTCTAACCAACTTACTTAAATACTTCAACCAACTATGAAGATTTCCTTAGGGTTTCGGTTTGAGACTAAAAGGACAAAAGGTAGTATTTCCTGCTCTACGTATAGAGGTAATTTTTGGAATACAACAAGGTAAAGGCTAAGGTATTTTGGGCATTATAACAATACTTGAGAGTATTTCTACCAAGAAGGGGGTGTATTATACGAAACAACTAGGCTGGGGTACCTGGCTAGACACTACAAAGGGAAGCTCTCGGCCACAAGGCCACTCAAAGGGGAGGAAGGGAAGGCTTAGGGCGAGAACAACTAGAAGAGGGAGGGATATTTCAAGACTTAGAATGAAATGAGGATGAAGAAAACCTTCAAGCGAGGGGTATTTATAGGGACACCAACTGACAAGATCAAGCCATGTGGGGGCAAGTGGAGGGCCAAGATGTGCCCAGTGCCCCTAGTCCCTACTCCACAAAACAAGCCACAAAACATTGCACAAAACATTGCACAAAACAAGGCCAAACAAGGCGTGAATTCGTCCCGGCAGGCCTCACTTTACAGTCGGCAGGGTGACAAGTGTCACCTCGTTGGTCCAAAATGTTTCGTCGCTCGGAAAAATCCGCAAAAATAAGAAAAGACATAGCGGAATTTTCCTCGCAGTTACGAAAGCGTTTCGTCGAAAACGACTCTGCAGGGTGTTGTGCACAAAGATGATTCGGCGAAGCCACGCAGGGGTGACACGTGTCGCCTCCTACTAGTCCAAAATAATTCATCTTATGAAAATATCCAAAATGGCCAAAATCTCAAAATCAAAGCGGGCCCAAAGCAGTAAATTTCTCCGTGGGCCCCACGTGACCATTTCAGAAAATAAAATCTCAAAATTCTAATATAATCTAAAGCCCATATTCCAAATCAGGAACCCAATTCCCATCAACGAACATTTTCTTTACAAAAGCGGAAACTTTTAGTGGAAAAATCACCTCTTTCTTCCTTTCCAATTTTTACGCCGTGCTCGTGCGTCGTCCTCGCATACATACCACGAGAATACGGGGTATAACGACCGCTTCAGCGCGCGTACTGAAACCAGCGACCCGCCGGATCTTCCGTGGCCGGCCATGCTTCGGCCGCGGCCACTCTGTGGCCGCGTGCTGATGCCGATCGCGGTCGGACCGAACCACGGGGTATAACAATGACACACATAGTGAGGAACTGCTGGATGGGTGAACCCTGGCGGCTGATGCATGTAGACTGTCTCTCTCAGATCCCCATGTAAGAATGCGTTCTTCACATCAAGTTGATGGATCAGCCAGTGTTTTCTCATGGCAATGCTCAAAACTGTGCGAATGATAGCCGATTTGACAATCGGGTTGAAGGTCTCACCACAATCAATGCCCTCCTGCTGATTTGTGTCATTAGCCTTAAGTCGTGCCTTATACCTCTCAAGATCTCCATTGTCTGAATTTGTGACGAAATGGCCACAGACAACGAATCATATTCACCCTCTCAGGTCTAGGTACTAGATCTCATGTGCTGTTTAGTTAAAGCATTGAATTCTTCAGACATAGCCACATTCCAATTAGGGTCTTGTTTAGCCAAAATAGGATTCTTTGGAATTAGAAAAATGGTTTGGCTAGACAAGTTAAATTGTACGTTGGGTTTGAAGATTCCATGTTTGGCACGAGTTTTCATTTGGTGAGTGGGGACAGTGAGAGGTGGTGCTGGTTGAGTAGGGAGGGCAGAGACTGATGGTAGGATTGGATAAGGAGAAGGTAGGGCCGAAGCCGCCACAGCGCCTAGATCGAGCGTCGCGATGCTGTCGACGGGTTGGGAGAACAGACCTCTATGGAAATATGGTGCCGCGGCGCCTCAACACTGGGCCGCGGCGCTGTCGATGAGTCAGAAGAGAGAAGTTGATCAAGGATGATGGGAGAGATAGCAGGATCGTCAAGGAATGAGTAATCCAGTTTTTGGAATTTTTGAAGATTCGGAAACGGGAATGTGGTCTCGTCGAATGTGACGTGACGAGAGATGTGGATTTGACGAGTGGACATGTCGTAGCATAGATAGCCCCTATGGTTCGGTGGGAAGCCTAGGAAGACACATGGAGTGGACCTAGGAGCAAGCTTGTGAGGGGCGATAGAGCTAAGGTTATGATAGCATAGACAACCGAAAATCCGTAGATGATCATAGGAGGGGACTCTATTGTAGAGGATTTTGGTAGGGGTCATGTTGTGAAGTTTGCTAGTAGGGAGAATATTGAGAATGTATTCTGAAATTTTAGCAGCATATACCCAGAAGGATGGAGGGAGGGAGGCATGAATCAATAGGGTGCGAATCATATTGTTAATAGTGCGGATGATTCTTTCAGCTTTACCGTTTTATGGTGAGGTGTGAGGGCAGGAGAAGCGAAAAACCATGCCATTATTGGTACAAAAATGGTGAAACATAGAGTTATTGAATTTACGACAATTATCGCACTGAAAAGTTTTTCTTACCTTTTTCAAATTGTGTTTGGATGAATGTTCGAAACTCAAGAAATTTGGCAAACACTTTCGATTTAAATTTGAGAGGATACAACCAAACAAAGTGAGAAAAATCATCTAGTAGGATAAGATAATATTTATGACCGAGAGAACTAGCAACAGGTGATGTCCATAAATCGGCATGTATAATATCAAAGGGTGCAAAAGTAACACTAGTGGATGATTTAAACGAAAGACGAGTATGTTTGCCTAAAGAAAAAGAAACACAGTTTTGGGCAAGCTTTCCATTACAAGTAATGAAATTATTGCCTCTAAGAAAGTTAAAAACTGGGCTCCTGGATGACCAAGCCTATTATGCCATATGGAAGAAGAAATAACCGCTAGAGAGACGGGAGAGCTAGATCTGGCAGCGGAGGTGGGAGTGAATGGATAGAGATCCCCCGTGCTATTGCATCTCGTAAGAGGTGTCTCCGTATGAATATCCTTCACAGTGAAACCAAAAGGGTCAAAATCAACAGAGACAGAGTTATTACGAGTGAATTTGTGGATAGAGATTAGATTCTTAATCATATGTGGGGAAAATAGGGTATTTTAAAGGGGAAATGAATGAGCAAGTGGTGTGTAGGATGTACCATAACCCTTTACTGGAATGCGGTGACCACTACCAACTGTCACAAATTGAGGATGCTTTAAACCAAATAGTTTGGGAATATTACCTGCAGACCAGGTGAGGTGAGAAGTGGCTCCGGAGTCTATGTACCAGTTGTTGTCAGGCTGTTGCATGTTGAGACAGCTGAAGGCATGACTTCGATGGGTGTCATCTTTGGACGAGGTCTGGTACTAGAAGCTGCGTGGCGCCGCGACGAAGCGGTCTGCGGGCCTGTTATTCTTCTTTGTTGGTTCTGCTGACCGCGACCATTGCCACGACCACGACCTCCTCTTCCGCCGCAGCGGCCCTGCCGCAGTTGGGAGTTGTCTGGTGGCGTCTGGTATTGGGGTTGCGTGGTGACAGCTAATGCATGTTGACTGTGCGCATCTTGCTTAGCACGACAGGTTTCTTCGAGCAGCAACTGCGAGCGAGCTTTGTTAAAGCTGGGTAACGGATTCTCCTGTTTAATCATGGTGGCCAATGTATCATATTCGCCTTTAGGGAGGCCAGTTATCAACTGTACCACCAATTTGGTGTCGATGAATGAGTCGGCGATAAGTTGATCGTCGTGAGCTTTAGCGTTGCGATATTGATCCACATTGGAAAAGTTTTCAAGACGTGTATTGTTAAATTGCTCCTCTAAATACACAGCACGGGTGTGCTTGTTATCCTGAAAAATTTCCTCCAAATGATTCCACAAGTCACGGGCTGTGGAGTCAGATTTCATGATAGTAAGAAGTAGATCCTGAGAAATACTACCATATATCCATTGTTTGATGCCGGCGTCTAGAAGATGCCAAGTAGAATCATCAACCTCCGAAGGGTGCGGAATGGTGTCATCAATATGATCAAGTACGTTATAGAGACATGCATGATTGCGAAACAGTTCTAACCCAAGGAGAATACTGACTGCTTTCTTGATCAAGAAGGATGGAGATATGATTCTTGATATTGAAAACAGTTAGGGCGGGATGAAAAGAGGGTGATGACTTGGTGGTGGGATTTGTGGAGGTAGAAGTGTCAACAACAGTGGGATAATCCTGAGTATCCATTTAGAGAAGAGAGAAAGGAAGGAGAAAACCAAGAAATTTACTTTCGGTGCGGTGGCGAAACAGGAGTAGGGCCGGCGACTGTGGGAGGTGGGAGGAAGAAAATTTCTAGGGTTTTGTGTGTTTGGCTCTTGATATCATGTAGAATGATATTAATCTCCCTTGGGGAGTCTTCTCATTAATATCAAAGTATATATAGAGTACAATATGCATCCCTTATACAATAGGAATTCTAAGTCTATACAAAAGAGGAATCCTAGTCTTACCATAATTATATTTACACAATGTATGAAAATATTCTAATTATGGGGAGGAAATATTGTTACTACTATGTTGCACACGTTTACATAACTCTTCATAAAGAGGTAGATATTCTTGTTTGAACAAGTTAGACCTTGTACGGGTTTATTCGCAAACTTAATTCGTAGAGAAAATTTCAACTTGACTTGTATTCTCGGATCCCCTAACATGTTAGTTTGCTTCTAATACACCCCTACACTTTAAACCTTGACCTTAAACCTTGGCACAACCAAATTATCTGGGTTAGAGTCTAAATACATAAGTCGAACGATTCAAATCTTAGCCCGAAAGTATAGGGAGTTACCATAAATACCATTCATGACTTGGAAAAACAAAATTTGGTCAGGTTTTGTGCAAAAATAATTGAGGATGTCTATTATCCACTTCGACTTTTAAATAGAAGGTTTGAAAATATAGTTGTTTCAATTTAATTTAGACGGAGAAATGCACTTGAGTACTGATGTCTATCATGCATCCAAATTTACATACAACAATGTTTATCTTTTACCAAAAAGAAATCATTTATGAATATTATTATGAGGGTCGTGCAGGTCCAGTCTAGTCACCTTTCAATCCACACGGATTATGATAAAATGAAGGTGCATTCTCTTTGTACCAAGAGAAGATATACTTCTAACCTCTCAGTAATGATCAGGCTAGGCAACAATTATTTAGTTCAGATTTTTGGGTAAAAAAGGTGATAGGATTCCTGATTATTCAGATCTTAATCGAATCACTATGCCTTCTCCTAACATGTCGGAGAAAGCATTGTTGCCCATATAGAGCTTCTTGTCGGCAACTGCAGTGTAGGTGGAGAAAGAATTTCTATCGGAGCATATATGACGAGTGGCACCCGTATCTAACCACCATTGCTTGAGGTTCCACCAAATTTGCTTCCAGCACCACGGCTGAGAAGCTATCAACCATATCATTGAGATCTTTGTCTTCAACGACGTTGGCCTTGGCTTTCCTCTTGCTTTTTTCCTTGGCCTTCTCTTGCTGCTCGCACTTAAGCCGCGCGACATTCTTTGACCATGTGGCCAGCCTTGCCACAGTGATGACAGTTGCCTTTGAACTTTTCGCCTGCCTGACTCTTACCATCTTTTAGAAACTTTCGTTTCTTACTCAGATTGACTTTGAGTGCAACAAAATTTGCCTTGACCTCGGCGGGTTGTTTGTCTTTGGATAAGGTCTTCTTGTTATCCTCATGAATGTAGAGCTTGATAACAAGTTGCTCAAAAGTCATCTCTTTAGATTTGAGCTTGAGATAGCTCATGAACTCGCTCCATGAGGGGGGAAGTTTTTCAATTAGAGAAGCAACCAAGAATGCTTCGTTAGGATTCATGCCTTCCTATTCCAGATCATAAATGATCAATTGAAACTCTTGGACTTGTGACATGACAGACTTGTCATTCACCATCTGAAATTTCAAAAATTTCCCGATAATAAACTTCTTAGTACCGACATCATGGGAACTATACTTCTTATACAATTAATCCCACAACTCCTTAGCGATATTTGTTGCGCAGTATACCATATACAGCGGATCACATAGGCAATTCAGGATATAATTCCTACACATGAAGTCATTTTAACTTCAGTTGTCGAATTTCATCATCAGGCCATTGACAGCCTGGGTATCTTGGCCCACCTCAACCGTGTTACTGATTTGAGTGTCCATCTCATCTCTATTAGCAGGAGGATATTTAGTTAAGTATCTAGACATACCTAACATAGTGAGGTAGAACAACATTTTCTGATGCCACCTTTTGAAGTTTCCACCAGAAAACTTTTCGGGACGTTCAGCTTGAAAGTTGGGAGGAACAGTGGTTGTTCCAATGGTTCCAAAAGTGAAACCAGCGACCGGAGCAGTAGCAGTGCCAGAGGAAGTGGCATGAGTAGAAGCAGAAACTGGATCTTTTCCATTCACCATCTTTTAGTTCTTCACGGTATAATTTTCTTAAACTATTAGGATTTTGTGTGTGAACAAGATTGGAAGAACTGAAAGGATAGACAGGAAAATAATGGTAGCAATGTTTGCCGAGTCGAGTGATGACACTCTCTCTTTAAGGTAAAATTACCCCCGTATATATTGGCTTACAGATAGCGGGTAGTAGCCTCCCAAGATAAAACAACAATAGCTTTCACAAGTACAAGCCAATACTTGTGAATCCTTAGAAGAAGTAAGAACTCAAATTTGCTAGAAGAAGAAGAAGAAGAGGCTCTCAAATAATATTCAGAATTTGGATCTGTTTTTGGATGATTTCAAATGTCATTTGAGGCCTCTATTTATAGGTGCAAAGTGGTCATTCACATGCCATGTAAATGCATTAATTGGGTCACATAGAACTCATCAAAGCTTGTCTTGATCATGCCAATAATTGACTGATTTATGTCTTTGAAATGAGTTCACATTTCAGAAGAATTCTTTGATTTTCGGGTTCACTATACGTATAGCGCCGCGGCCCTGGTCAGGTGGCGCCGCGGTGCTGATCCGTTGTGGCTCGGTGCCGCGGCCCTGTTACGGCGCCGCAACTCTTCCCCAAATTTCGTATTTTGCACATTTCTTCTTTTCTCATACCGTCGTGGGAGACTCGTCAATTTTGTCAATTAATCGTCCATCCTTACATGTCTTAGGAACACTGAACATATGTACCAACATCTCTTTCACTACTTAAAATTTAACGAGAATAAACTCAATCCCACTCGGTAAATTTCTAACAAAATCTTCAATCTCTTGATTTATTTACTGTTTAATCTAGTTAGAAGGTTAAAACTAAATCCTCATTTGGAATAATACTCTACTCATCATTATATTACTTGTCGACCACGTGCATTTACGTGTCTATCGGTATTTATCGTGTTTTTGGTACCATTTCCAGGGACTTAGAGATTAACTTTATTATTAGATTAGATAATTTTATTTTATTTTTATTCTTTGTTTTTTAATTTTACTATTTGTTTGTTTGGTGTCTTATCTCAGGACTTTCCAAAAATGGCAGGAAGGCAAACATGATGGTGATAGAGGTGGTTAGGCCCATTGTGGAGAACGTGAGCCAAGCCATTGCTAAGCCTACTGTCACAGAACACTTTGGGCTGAAACAAAATATGGTGAACTTGGTCCAAATCTCAGGGCCAATTTCTGGGTAACCCACATGAAAATCAACTGTAGCACATAATGAACTTTCTGGAGATCACTAATACTTACAACTTCACATGAGCGACTCTAGATTATATCATGCTGTCTTATTCCCATTCCATCCACACATGGGATGATCTTGCTAATTTTTTTAATAAAGTTCTTTCCGTTTTGGAATATTAAGTATCTCAAGAGTAAGATTTTGGGGTTCGAGGAAGATCCGGGGGACACATTGTATGAATCTTGGGAGTGATTCAAGCAATTGTTCAAAGGTTACCCATATCATGGGCAATCTAACTAGATCTTCGGCCACACTTTTGTGGAGGGATTAAATTATGACACGAAAATGCTTCTCGACCTCTCTTGTATGTAGAAAAAAATTGATGACTTAAGGCATTGCTCACCACTATCACATCAAACAATCAGAACTGTAGGGCGATGTAAGCAAATATGCTGATACTAAGAAAACAGGTTTCATCGAGGTGGTATCTATGACTTTATTGTTAGCCAAGATGTCATAACCAATTCAGTAGGATGCTCGCGATAAAAGTATATGTATGTCCTACAGACAAGTTGTATTAAGACAAAATGTACTTTATACACATTCATATTTATATATTAATGATGACTAATATTATGGCATTTGCATTTGTTGAATTATTAGTTGATTGATTATAATATTCTGTAAATACATCTCTAGAGTTTACGTGTTTGTTAATGATGTGAGAATTAATATTATAACGTAACTCTTAAATCATCTCGACTAATGATCATCGAGATTGAGATATTGATGATATGTGATATGTCGACATGTGGTCTGCATCATATCCTTAGGGGATGTAGTATGTCTAACTTGCTACGAGTTATGACAACTCGTGATGGACACATAGATACTTATTGAAGTATTGGTATACCCTACTGATGCACTATTGTTTTATGTCTAAAGTGTCATCGGTGTGTGGGAGATAGAGGTCCTTAGACTTGAGGTTGATACTCACCTTATTCACGGAGTGATGTACTTTGATCCTGTCCTAAGCTCAAATGTCTTATAGGTTGAGACGCGGCTTGTTTTGGGTACGTTACCAAGTGGATTAAAGGTGGTAATCGAACCAAGATTAGAATTCATTCATTGAATATATATTCGAGAGAACAATCAGATACACATAAGATATTAGGTTGATTAAGTCGTTGGCCAACGCAATGGACATATCTTTGATATGGTCCTGTTGTCGACTAATATAGATGATATATAATAATCAAGCCATTTGGATAGACACTTGACAAATCCTAAGTTTGATTGAGTGTGTCGTGAATGAAATGATTTTATCTTCCCACATAGAGGTTCAGTTCACATGCTTTGTGTAGCTAAACTTTACATATTGGGTTCGTCTTCCGACGCAGTCTAGGAGTTCCGTGAAGATCCTAATGTAATTAGTGACAATATGTAAAGGCCTGAAGGGTAACACTAAGTCAAATGTTCCGTCGATTGAAGGATGTAATTAGAAGGAGATTATATATATGTTCGGTTGATAACCGGGACATTAGAAATGGAAAAGGGGCAGAAAATGGGACAGGACCGCGGTGCCAAAATTATGTACCAGCACCGCGGTGCCACTTATGCTGGGCCGCGGTGCCGAGACGTGTTATGGTAGTCTGATTTAGGCCCAGTCCGTTTTCTGCTGGGCCTGGCCCATGGGGAACCCTAGAACTTTTATTCTCAACTATAAATATAGGGCTTCTCCCTCCCATTTCACTACACCAATTGCAAGATACAAATATCTTCTAAAGCTTTGTCGGAATCCCTAGCATTCTAGACTTAGCAATTACATCAAAGTTTTCCAGAACTTGCAAATCGAGGGACGTTTGCGTGTGCACCCTCGAACTACACAAAGCTTAAAGATTTACGGATTGATATCTACAAAATGTAAGTCTTCTGTCGAAGTATTACATTATGCTTTGTGTTTATTTTACATAATATATTCACACTACAGTTTGACCGAAAGTAGGGTTTGAAACATAAATTTTCAAATTCCGCTGCGTGTACGAACCCGACTAAAACGCCTACAGTGGTATCAAAATTTGGGCTATTTTGTGTGTTTATATGATGAATATTAATGATAATATGAGTTAGGATTTGTTTAGATCTATATTTTATGTTGTTAAAACTTTAAAATCCTAAATCTTTAGAACACATGTTCCTTGTGCCCAGATCTGTTAAAAACAATTATGTATTCGAGAAAGTCAATCCAATAAATAACTCTTCTAAGTTGATATGCGTTATCCGGTTCAAAGCATGGTGCATTGAAACGAAGAACGAGAAGAAAATTAGATTTGATGGTCGATGAACATATTATTTTAATGGTGATGGAGATACAAGTGATACATCTGAAAAACTGACTTTAAACCAGTTTTAGAAGTTTGGATTTTCGGGATTTGTGTTTTTGGAATTAAGGCATCGCGGTTCCACGATGGAGCACCGCGGTGCTGATAGGGTTTTTGAGGCAGCGTCGGGGTTCCACGATGGAACACTGTGCTGCTGCCCAGATGAAGCCAGAGGCACCGCGGTTCTGTTCAAGAGAGTCGCGGTTCTGTTCATCCTGAAAGCTTAAAATTAATTTTTCGGACTTACTGCCTTCGAGGCACCGCGGTGTCACCTGTTAGGACCGCGGTGCCGACGACGGTAATTTACGGATCTGCTTACAGGCACGCGGTACCATTAGGGCAGCGGTGCTAATTAGTTTTGCGAGATCCGGTGACTCATCGCCTACGAGGCACGCGGTCTGACGATATTTAAAAAAAATCAAAAATCAGAAACAGAACTTTAAAAGTTTCAGATTCTGAATCTGAAGTTTTAAAAGGTTTCATTTTCTGAAAATAAGTTTTTAAATTGAACAGATTTGGTCCTTTCGGGCAAATCTGTAATTAAAGAAAGTTTCTGAAAATTGGTTTTAAGTTTTGGAAATTGCAAACAGGTCTCAGAAACTTGAAAATATTTTTTGAGTTTTGAAATTGTATTTTCTGAATTTATAGGGGTTCAGAATTGAACTTTTAAATTTTTAAGGGACTAAACTGTAAATATTGAAAGTTTACAGAATTCTAGAAAATCAGAATTTTAAAATCAGAAAATGTTTAGGGACTGTTTGACATTGACATAGATTATAGAGTTTAGACAAATAGACGCATGATTATCATTAATGGTATATTATTGTATAATGTGTTAAATATTTTAAATGTGATGTATTTAAATTATTAGCATAGCGTCCGCAATTTGGCTTGTCTTTAAGTAGTTGGCTTCAACGTAGCTACAGCTGCTGGATAGGCGGCGCCCAGTAATTGTTTAATTTTAAATGACCGTTATAACTGTCTGGGTAGGCGGCGCTCAGTATGTGATTAAAATCATTTTATATCATGTCTGTTGGGTTTGATGGTTTCCTATCTAATTGTGTTTAGAAATTGCATGATAGGATGTCATATGATTTATGACTTGATTGTTAATCTTGAATAAATCCCCGGAAACTAAAATGTTCCCCAAACATTAAATACAAGTCTAATTATAACGCGTCGTCCATTATAATTGTTAGGGTGATAAATCCTCTTCGGCGATACGAGTATTTATGCCAAAGCATTTGCTCTAAGTCTACGAGGACTAAGGCCCTTTCATAGATGTGTTAAAATGAAAGTAGATAATAAACTTTTGTAGGTATTTACACCAAAGTGTTTGCTTGCAAAAGCTAAATTTACTTAGGCATTTAAACGCAGTCGTGTAATGGGGTTGTCTTGTTTAGATGAATCTTGGCGCCAAAGTTTCGGACTAGTCTAAAGACGCAAGATTAAAATGAAAGATATTTAATCAAACCAAGAGTTGTAGAGTTGTTTTACAATTGGTTGAGGACATACCAAATTGTGCTATTGAAGTTATCAGCCAAAGCAAATGCGGGTATAACATATGTTTGGATCTTGGCACATTATGACCTTAAATTGATTTAGGTCCGTATTCTACCTTGGGGTCGTAGAAGTATGCAAAATAGTGAGAGCTAATTAAAACAAAATGCCATGTTAAATTAGCAAATAATGAATGTGTATAAATTAGGAGAATGAATGTTGATTGCATTTTTCTGCTCTATCTGTTATCTTCAGATCTTCAGAATGTCGAGTTTTTCGTTGAAATGCTTATGGAGTCCAACAGACTCACTGGACCCAATTTCATATACTGGCTCAGGAATGTAAGAATTGTCGTGAGACAAGAAAAGATTGAATATACATTGGACAAGATATTCCCCACAGCTCCTGTGGAGGACTCTGCTGAGTATGCCACCTTCGATAAGGTTGCTTACCAGAAACATTTTCAGGATGCCACTTCAGCTCAATGTTTGATGTTGTCTTCTATGTCTCCACCATTGCAAAGACAACATGAGCACATGGGGCCCAACGAAATGTTAGTACACTTGAAGAGTCTTTATGACTCGCAGTCTCAGACAATGGAGTATGACCTGCTCATAGAACTTTTCAAGTGTAAGCTAAATGAAGGGGGCCAAGTGTCTCCTCATGTGTTGAGAATGATTGAATTGATAGAGAGGTTGACATCCATTTACATAAAGTTTCATGACAGAGTCTCCACCACCCTCATCCTGCATTCACTTCCTAAGTCGTTTGAGAGTTTCATTGTTAATTATATTATGAATGGAACTAAAGCGACTTTGTCGGAGTTGCATAATATGCTGAAACCTTTGAATCTTCGACCTCCCGAAGCAAACCAGTACTTTTGGTTGGCTCTTCTACTCATCCCAAATCGAAAGGTAAGGGACCACATCAAAAGAAAAATGGCATAGTTGTGGTTGCGACCCCAACAATGAAGCCCAAGGGAGGGGCGATGAAGAAGAAAAAGAAACTGCCGGCATTGGATGTTTGCATGAATTGCAACAGGAATGGGCATTGGAGAAAAGATTGTACTGCTCCAGGCGGAGGAATGGCACCAGGTGCCTCAGCCTCTACTGGGCAAGGTATGTTTGTAATTGAAATTAATCTGTCTATAAATGACTCTCATTCCTGGGTACTAGATACCGCTTGTGGCTCACACATTTGTACAAATGTGCAGGGGTTAACTGATGTCGGGCCTCGAGAGGTGGACCTGCGCGTCGGAAACGGAGCATGAGTTGGTGCTGAGCGTGTGGGAACCTATAGACTAGATTTACCTTCCGGCAAAATTTTAATGTTGAACAATTATTATTATGTTTCTTCTTTGACAAGGAATATTATTTCTATTCCTGTACTTGACACTGAGGGATTTTCCTCAAGCATTAATAATGACAATATAATTTTGGCTTTTGATAATGTTGTGTATGGAATTGCGCCTCTTGTGAATGGATTGTATACATTAAACTGCCGCAAGGAAATTTTCAATGTACAAAATAAAAGAGATAAGTTAAATGAAAGAAATTTTACCTACTTGTGACATTGCAGACTTGGTCATATCAATCAAATAAGGATTGAACGGTTGAGGAAATTAAATTACCTCGAACTATTTGACTTACAATCTTATGTAACTGTGAATCCTGTTTGAAAGGTAATATGACCATTAAACTTTTTTCTGAAAAGGGGATCTGTGCCAAAGAGGTGCTTGAGTTGGTACATACGGACGTATGTGGACCATTTTCGACTCAAGCTAGAGAAGGTTTCTCTTACTTCATTACTTTCACAGACGACTTATCAAGGTATGTATATGTGTATCTTATGAGACACAAATCCGAGGCCTTCGAGAAGTTTAAAGAGTTTAAGTGTGAAGCTGAGAAACAACTCTCAAAGAGTATCAAGACTCTCCGATCTGATCGTGGGGGTGAATACTTAAGTAAAAAATTCTTGACTACTTAAAGCTTCATGGAGTTCATTCTGAATGGACACCTCCTGGAACACCACAGATGAATAATGTTGCCGAGAGGAGAAATCGAACCTTACTTGACATGGTTCGTTCCATGATGAGCTTTTCAGCTCTTCCAACATACCTTTGGGGATATGTTATCTTAACTTCGATATATGTTCTGAATAGAGTTCCTTCTAAATCAGTTGAAAAGACGTCATATGAAGTATGGTGTGGCAAGAAGTCATCACTTAGACACATGAGGCCTTGGGGATGTCCTGCATATGTCAAGAAGTTGATCACTGATAAGTTGGAGTCTAAAAGTGAGAAATGTTACTTTGTTGGGTATCCAAAAGAAACTAAGGGATACTATTTCTATCTTTCTGGAGAACATAAGGTTTTTGTATCCAGGAACGCAACTTTTCTTGAAGATGAATATGTCTACAAGGAAGAGAGTTGCACAGAGATAGAACTTGAAGAAATTCAAGAATAAGGTAACAAAGGGGTTGAATCCTTGCCGGATGATGAAGACAAAAATTTAGTGGGAGCTTTTGGCGAAGATTAGGTACTCAGTGTACGCCCTTCGGCCAGTCGAAGTGCTGCGAGGAATAATGCAGAAATGCAAGATCCTCCGGCACAGACCTTGGGAGCTAGTGCACCAGTTTCACCTCCTCTCATTCAGAAAAGACATGAAAATGATATTCCTGAAAGCTCTAATGTTGGTGGATCGACCAGCGCACAAGAACCTACTCACAATCAGAACATACCTATAACTGAACTACAAGACAATCAACTCCGTAGGTCTACTAGAACTTATCGTCCTCCGAAAAGACTAAATCTACTTGTGAAAATACAAAATGAGCTAGATATTCCAGATGATGACGAGCCTAGAACCTACAGGGAAGCAATGCTAGACATTGATTCGAAGAGATGACAAAAAGCCATGAAATCCGAATCTATGTATATCAATCAAGTGTGGAACTTGGTTGATTTGCCAAATGGGGTTACACCCATAAGATGCAAATGAGTCTTCAAGAAGAATATTGATGCATCTGGCAAGATTCAGACTTATAAAGCTAGACTAGTGGCTAAAGGTTTTACTCAGCGTCCTGGTGTGGATTATGATGAAACTTTTTCATCGGTGGCTAAGATAAAGTCTATTCGAATTTTGCTTGCGATAGCTGCACATTATGATTATGATATTTGGCAGATGGACGTCAAAACTGCTTTCCTCAATGGTAATCTAATTGAGGAAGTATATATGAAACAACTCGAGGGTTTTTCATGTGAGTCCAAATGTTGTGTGCAGGCTACAGAAGTCCATTTATGGGCTTAAGCAAGCCTCTAGGAGTTGGAACATTTGCTTTGACAATGCTATCAAATCTTTTGATTTCGTCAGAAGCAAAGAAGATCCTTGTGTTTATTTCAAATGCAATGATGAGGGTATTGTCTTCATTATTATATATGTTGATGACATTTTGATAATGAGAGATAATAAGACTCTCATGCAGTCAGTTAAGGATTGGTTGTCCAAGACCTTCTTGATGAAGAATTTAGGTGAAGCCTGCTACATTCTGAGAATTAGAATCTATAGAGACATACCTAATAGATTGTTGGGGCTGTCACAATCAATCTACATAGACAAAGTTCTTAGACGCTTTTCAATGGAGAATTCCAAGAAAGGCGGTCTTCCAATGGGTCAAGGTATCAAATTATCTAAGAAGGGTTACCCTTCTAGTGTTGTAGAACTTGAGCGCATGAAGAGGATCCCGTATGCTTCGGATATAGCATCGATTATGTATGTCATGATCTGTATTAGGCCAGATATGGCCTTTGCACTTAGTATGACTTGCAAGTTCCAACAGAATCCTGGTGAGGAACACTGGAAAGCAGTCAAGAGTATTCTCAAGTACCTCAAACGTACTAAAGATTACTTTCTAGTCTATGGTGGAGGAAATGAGATGGTTGCCACTGGGTATACTGATGATAGTTTCCAGAAAGATGTTGATGATTTCAAATCTCAGTCTGGTTACACTTTTGTTTTCAACGGAGGAGCAGTGAGCTAGAAGAGTTCCAAACAGGCTACTACTGCAGACTCGACTACTGAAGCAGAGTACATTGCTGGACCGGTAGCTGTCGCGATTTCTGAGTTCTTGGAGGAACTAGGGGTTGTTCCGAGTGCTAGATGCCCAATAACCATTTATTGTGACAACACTGGTGCAATTGCACAGGAAAAGGAACCAAGATCAACTAACAGAAATAAACATGTACCGAGGAAGTACCACATTCTCCGAGAGATGGTTGAAGCTGAAGATATCAAGAAAGATTATATTCCCACAGACAATAATCTATCAGACCCGTTTACTAAACCATTAAGCTTGGTAAAGCATAATGATCATTTTGAGAACATGGGTATTAGATATGTTGGTGATTGACTCTAGGCCAAGTGGGAGATAGAAAATATATGTATGTCCTAGAGACAATCTGTATTAGGACAAAATGTACTTTATATACATTCATATTTATATATTAATGATGATTAATATTATGACATTTGCATTTGTTGAATTATTAGTTGATTGTTTATAATATTCTGTAAATGCATCTCTAGAGTTTACGTGTTTGTTAATGATATGAGAATTAATATTATAACGTAACTCTTAAATCACCTCGACTAATGATCATCGAGATTGGAATATCGATGATATGCGATATGTCGACATGTGGTCTACATCATATCCTTAGGGGGTGTAGTATGTCTCACTTGCTACGAGTTATGACAACTCGTGATGGACGCATGGATACTTGTTGACGTATTGGTATACCCTACTGATGCACTGTTGTTTTATGTCTGAAGTGTCATCGGTGTGTGGGAGATAGAGGTCCTTAGACTTGAGGTTGATACTCACCTTATTCACAGTGTGATGTACTTTGATTCTGTCCTAAGCTCAAATGCCTTATAGGTTGAGACGCGACTTGTTTTGGGTACGTTACCAAGTGGATTAAAGGTGGTAGTCGAATCAAGATTAGAATTCATTCCTTGAATGTATAATCGAGAGAACACTCAGATACTCATAAGATATTAGGTTGACTAAGTCGTTGGCCAACGCAATGGACATATCTTTGATATGGTCCTGTTGTCGACTAATATAGATGAGATATAATAATCAAGTCATTTGGATAGACACTTGACAAATTCTAAGCTTGATTGAGTGTGTCGTGAATGAAATGATTTTATCTTCCCACATAGAGGTTCAGTGCACATATTTTGTGTAGCTAAACTTTACATATTGGGTTCGTCTTCCGGCGCAGTCTAGGAGTTCCGTGAAGATACTAATGTAATTAGTAACGATATGTAAAGGCCTGAAGGGTAAAACTAAGTCAAATGTTCCGTCGATTGAAGGATGTAATTAGAAGGAGATTATATATATGTTCGGTTGATGACCGGACATTAGAAATGGAAAGGGGGCAGAAAATGGGACAGGACCGCGGTGCCAAAATTACGTGCCAACACCGCGGTGCCACTTATGTTGGGTCGCGGTTTCGAGGCGTGTTCTGGTAGTCCACTTTATACCCAGTCCGTTTTCTGTTTGGCCTGACCCATGGGAACCCTAGAGCTTCTATTCTCAACTATAAATAGAGGGCTTCCCTGTTACACCCCGTAATTGCAGGACATGTTTTAAGAACGTACGTAAGAACTCGCAAGTGTTAAATTTGAGACTTGTAAAAAATTTAACGGAATTATGGAATTGTCGGAAAACGTATTATTTTGACGAATGGGAGGGCGACACGTGTCACCCCCCTTAAGTGAGCTTGGACGAATTGATCTTGGACATAAGGGTCATTTGACCCTTGTTAGGAATACAAGTCTTGCACTTGAAGAGCTTGACCAATGGACCCACTTAGCCTTGATATTTAATAAGAGATCATCCAAACCACCCAATTGTTTGCATCTTGACCCTCATGTCCCTTTATAATACTAGTAGTAGCATGAGAGAGCACAACACTTAGAAAAATTTGCAAGAATTTCAAGAACCCCTCTAGGTTGCTCTCGGGTTCCATGCCTTTCAAAAGGAAAAAAAATTGTTTCTTGTCCATTAAACTCCACACTTTAAACCAAGGTTCTTGAGGGTAGTGTAAGCTTATCTCAATAGAAAAATCTCGGAAAAAGTTAGTTTTCGGGTTAGTCGCAAAGTGAAAACCTAGTGGCTTTCTAGGTTTTGGATTGGAGGTTTGAAGGAAAGTTGTTGGTGTGGTTCTAAGGGTCTCAAGGAGCGGATTGAGGTGTCTTGATGAGGCTCTAGGTTGCTAAGGAGCAACTTCGGTTTTGAAGATTGGATTACAATTCGTTGAGGTATAATCTTGTTCTTTGAAAGTGTTACAAGATTATTTATATTGTTGTTAGCTTTACATGTTGCTAGCATAAAGTTTGTAAGTATTATGGATTACTTGTAGCTTAAGTTCGAAATGAAAAGTAAGTCATGTTAAGTTGGAATACAATTTGATCGTTATTAGAATCGTCGCATGTAATTGACTAGAAGATTATAGTAGTTATAATTGGTTGCGACTAGATATTATGTTATGCTACCAAGTTGGATTGAAATGGAAATTGGATAAGAATTAGTATTGTTGAACTCAAGGTGGCCGAATTTGGACTTGTAGTTTGTATTAGTTTGTTATTCAATTGTACTAGACTACCTTCATATTGTTGTGAGCCATTGGGGCTGTTTGGTTATTGTATTCGGCCTTGAAAAGGTGGCAAAGTGAGTAGAAACAAAGGAGGTGCTGTCCGATTTTCCGTAGAATTTAGCGACTTAGCACTTAGAATATTCTACGTTTGAATTAAGAGGTTAATGGACGTATTGTGACCATTATAGGTTGAAATACTTTGGAGCCTTTTTGCAACTTGTCGCTAGTCGTCGCGAGGTATGTGAACCTCTTCTTTCTTTGGCATGATCCTACGTGAAATCTCCATGTGATAGTATTTCAAGATTCCTTCTACTCTTAGAAGTTAAGAAGTATTTACGTTGTTGAATCTAAGTTAAGAGTATGTTTAAATTGTCCTAAGTCCTTACTAGGTCTTATGGGAGGCGTTAGTAGAACGGTTAGGAAGTTATGAGATTTGATTTAAAGGCTATATGTCTTGATTTGTTTAAAGTAAGTAAGTGGATTTTATGTTCGAAAATGACTTGAATTTATATGTGAAAAGGGATTGATTTTAAAAGTGGAAGTTATATGATTTTAAGGGAATGAATTACTTGGTTTTGGGAAGGTATGGAACTTTATATGTTTTTGTATAAGTAATTGGGCTTTAAAGGAAGTATGTTATGAAGTATGAAGACTAAGAACTTTGATTGTCTTTTAAGGATTATGAAGTTTTAAGCGTCGATTCTTTTTAAGTATGTATGTACGTAGTATCTTTGGATCCCGTTTTCCTAAATGTTGTAAGAATAAAGCGACATAAGTTCTCTAAAATGAATGGTTGTTATAATAGCTTTATGGGAAGTTGTTATGACGACTTAAGAAGAAGTGAAAAGATGGTTTAAAAATGTTATGTAAGGAAAATCACACCGAGCCTACGAATAGGCCGGATTACGTTATGAAATACACCGAGCCTACGAATAGGCGGATTACGTTATGAAATACACCGAGCCTACGAATAGGCCGGATTACGTTATGAAATACACCGAGCCTACACATAGGCGGATTACGCCATATTACCGAGCCTTCACATAGGCGGGTTACGTCATCTTACACCGAGCCCCACGGCGGGCGGATTATGCTACATGATTCCACAAGATGCAGGCCCACAGCGGGCGGATTATGCTACATGATTCCACAATGCAAGAGCCCCGGGAGGGCCGGATTATGCCACATGATTTATGAGTACACCGTGTCCCGCAAATGGGCCGGATTACGTTATCACGTATGGATAATCAAAGTAAGCTCCCAAATAAGAAGTCCCTCCATAATGGGTCGGATTATGTTATGTAAGATATGTAAGTTATGTGAAAAAGACTGAATTAAACTCTTAAGTATGTATGTATGAATATGTTGTTAATTTTATTGAAAGAAGGAAAGGAACGGTTAATATATGATTGATTTCAGGAGTTAAAAAGGACATTCTTTTATACAGATACGATTTGGTTATTGCATTTTATTTCTGTTCCATACTCGGTACCTGTTGTACTGACCCCCTTCGGGGGGCTGCGTTCATGCCCGCAGGTTATAGGTACCCAGGTTGGTGATCCTTGCTCTTAGGATCTCTGTTCAGTTTTTGGAAAGAAGCTCCTTTCACTCCGGAGGCTTATCTTTTGGTACGGTTTCCCTGATATGGTAGACTTATGTACATTCAGGGGTATGGCGGGGCCCTGTCCCGCCGCAGTTGTAATTCTTAAGTGCGTAGTCACATTTTGTGGGTCGATTTGTAAGGAAAGGCAAGCGCCGTTTATGTATGTACGTTCAGGAAGGTAGCCCTATCGGCTAACCTGTTGTTTTATTACTGTTGTTTTATTTTATAAGTTTCATGTATGTTCCGCTGATTTTCTCTGATGTATACCTGTAAGGGTGCCCAGGTAGGGCACCAGTCGCGGGCCCGGGGTCGGTTCGTGACATTCCCCCTCCCATTTCACTACACCAATTGCTAGAGACAAATCTCTTCTAAAGCTCTGTCGGAATCCCTAGCATTCTAGACTTAACAATTACATCAAAGTTTTCCAGAACTTGCAAATCGAGGGATGAATGCGTGTGCACCCTCGGACTACACAAAGCTTGAAGATTCGCGGATTGCTATCTACAAAATGTAAGTCTTCTGTCGAAGTATTATATTATGCTTTGTGTTTATTTCAAATTCCGCTGCGTGTACGAACCCGACTAAAACGCCTACACGCGACTATATTAGCACTAAAAGAACCGTCTATCCAACAGGTACATCAAGTGATACGCATAAAACAAGATTATGTATGTTCTATAAGGCACTATGAGCAGAATCCGCAAAATTACTCCAACTCACACTTGGGAGGTACATAGAGAATTGTCAGAGCACCAAATTTTATGCACAATGAGCT
Organism: Przewalskia tangutica; assembly: GCA_029844215.1. NCBI lineage: Eukaryota > Viridiplantae > Streptophyta > Magnoliopsida > Solanales > Solanaceae > Przewalskia > Przewalskia tangutica. Next base: position 115,867,627 of record CM056727.1, read on the forward strand.
TTTCAGAAGCTCATTGAAAATATGATCGCCATATTCAAAAGTTTTCATCCACAAATAGTTCGACTAGATAAGAACCTAAATGATGTATATGTAGAGCCTAATCCTAAAGGTGTTGTGACTGCTATCACTTTGAGAAATGGTACAAAGATCAAGGGATCCACATAATAAGCAACACACAATCTAGAGTTACCACCACCATGAGTGGTGATTGATGTTGAGAAGCCACAGTTTGAAACTCACGCAGAACTGCCAGAATTTACACCATGAACGGATTGTGTGGTGAAAACGTTAGATGATACACTGACATCGCCTCCACTATTGCCGCAAAGGTTATTCCAAAGTATGAGAAATTCATTGAAGATGTAGTAACCAACAAGAGAAGTGGGCTGATTTTGAGACAACTTTGTTTACCAATGATTGCCATCTAGGGTCCAAAATAAGCTTCTCCAAATGCTTAAGGACCCCAGAAGCTTCAAGATCCCAATCTAAACTGGGAACTTTGCTGTTGGTCATGCTCTTTTTCATCTAGAGGTGCTCCAAAGCCAACTATGATCATGTTGCAACTTGCAGATAAATTGATGGTGTATCCCAAGGGTGTCGTAGAGAATGCTTTGGTGCAGATAGAGAAGTTTATATTCCCGACAGACTTCATTGTGCTCAATTTTATAGCAGACGAGCCCTTAATATTGGAACGTCCATTCTTAGCTACTAGAGTAGTTGTGATAGATGTGCGGAGAAGGGAAGCTGAAGATGAAGGTTGAAGGTGAAGAAGTTACCTTCAACGTCTACAAAGCTCTCAAACTTTTGACTCCTATTGAGAGCTTATACAAGGTTACAGTAGTCGAGAGACCTGAGCACGAAGGTGGTAAGAAAGAGACGAGGGAAAGATATTGTAAGGATGAGGAAATACTGAGAGTGAAAATATGCCATGTCACACCCCAAAACCTTGATGGAGCGAACCGGCACTCGGTGCCTTAACTTGACAGAGCGGACATATAATATTCATGAAAAAAAATTGATAATAAACTGCGGAATCTTTTGTATTTCAAAAATATAATTATTGGCAAAAGCTGAATAAAGTTGCCCAAAACATAAGTGTACATCTAACATGAGTGATTCTGATCTATGAAGAATCTAAGATTTATCTACAACTATATACGTGGAGGAACAATACCCCGACCTACCCAAACATATGTACAACAAAAAGGAATTAGACTGGGCCTAAGATAGAAGTGAGGCTCACCATGTAAAGACTTTGAACAACAATTTGAGTATATATAGAAGTGAGGCTCACCATTATTATATTTACGTATGCTAATAAGAAAATTAGTATACAAGGAATACGATTCCGAAATAATTTTGAATGTAATCAGTGTGACGATGTGGATTAATAATAATAACTGTATATCCTCAAAAGAGGTGATGGACTAATGTTATATTACAAATTATGACATCGAATATACGAAGGTTTATAAATTTTTAGAATTTAACTAAATTGGGATCGAAAATTATTTATATGTATGATTGATAAATTATACGAAGGCAGTTCACTTAATAACAAGATAGGTGGCAAGTAATAGCCTTCCACCGCCAAATTGGCCAGTGCAAGGCCATATATTCGATGAGAACATTTGGCTGAAAGCCAAGTAATCTATCTATTCCTTTTTCCATTTTAAACAGCAAAACATTTTACTTTTATTATTAAGAAGCAGAGAACTTACAAAGTAGTAGTAGTAAGCAAAAGACGAGAATGAATTATGAAGCACTTCATTTCTAATTTGAGGGAACTGTGTTAGAAAACAATATGGCAACTCGAGATTTGGGAAAAGGAATGGTACGAAGTAGTGGTGGTATAAGGATTGTAGAAGCAACAATATTTCGATTCATAGGCAGTAGCAAACGTTCTTCTTCTTTATTTGAAATCGAGGCATGTGAAGGTAAATTATTTCTTTCTTTTGACATGTTTTACGTATGAAATATAACCGTAATATTATTCTATAATTTACTCTACTCCTAGAAATTAAAAATAATCATGTTATTGATTCCTATACTGAAATCATGTCTAAATTGTTTCTAAGTCCTTAAAAGAGGTATATGAAAAAGATGATAATGAAATTCACAGTCATCAAAGGTAATATGTCACCCGTTGAAATTGGAACATGATATTACCATTCATGCATTTCATTTGCATTGTATTCATATGTTACCCTGGACCACTTGTGCTATGCACACTACTGTATATTATATATATGTAAGGGATATGGAAAAAGAGGGAAATACGTTATATACGTACACCACCTGCAGCTGGTACATATTATCACAAAAGAGCCCTAAGAGACCACATATCAAGCATGTGTGGTCAAAATGGATGTGTGTGTGGCCAAGACGATATGATAATGTTAAAGCCTGTGTGGCTTATATGATATAACCGAATGCATGTGTGGCGGTTATGGGTAGAATTTCTGTGTGGACATTAGTATACCGCATGTGCATCATGCATGACAATTATGTATATTATGCCCACATAGGCTGTTATGAAAAGAAAGACGCATGTGTGACCATCAGTATATTGTATTTGCATTGCGTACCATTTAGACATATGTATTGAAGTCTCAGAGGTAAGTATTGTTGGTTAGTTGTTTCTGTTTCAGTTGTTGCTATACTCCTATTATGATATTATTTCTTATGCCTGATATACTCAGTACATCAATCGTACTGACGTTCCTTTTGTTGGGGACGTTGCGTTTCATGTCCGCATGTTCGCACAGACAGGACGACGGTCCACGTGAGTAAGTTACAGGTTTCAGCGGACTTGTGGAAGCACTCCTCTCTTTTCGGAGTGTCAGTCTGATTTTGGTATGATACATTTTTGCGTGTCTATATGGGTATGGTGGGGCCCTGTCCCGACCCGTTGTCGTTACACACTCTGTACAGGCTTGTAGACATGTGTCCTTTGTATAGTGATTTGGTATGGCCCTGTCGACCATGGTGTGAGTATATATATGTATGTATAAGTTTAGTTTCTGGTTAAAAACTTTCAGAAAAAAATTCGGCTTTGTCCGTGCTTATTATGATTACAAGGTGATTGTGTGATTTGGGATATCCGGCGAATGGGATCCGGATGTCTGTCGCGGCCCTCCGATTTGGATCGTGACACACCAACTGCAACTGAATATATGAATTGATGCCTAGCTAGAAGGTTTGTTGCTCCAATCGTCTGTACTTGCATCTTAAAATATAGTTCCCGCAAAAAACTATAACGATTCGTAAGAAGAAAAAAGATCCGAGTGTTGGGAAAATTTTATTATATTTATGCTAATAAGAAAATTAGTATATAAAGAATGCGGTCCCGAAATAATTTTGGATGCAACAAGTGTTACGATTAGGATTAATAATAATAATTGTATATCCAAAAAGAGGTGATGGACTAATATCATATTGCAAATTATGACATCGAGTATACGAAGATTTTATGAATTTAAAAAAATAAAATAAAGTGAGATCTAGAATTAAATATGTGTATAATTAATAAATTATACAAAGGCAGGTCACTTAATTAAATTAAGTGATCGTGCATATATTATGTTGTGGCGTGAGATGGGACTCCACCGCCCAAGAGCAATTTTAGGGGGACACAATCATATAGATTTTTTTGGGACCTTGTCATTTCCCCCCTGGACAAAGATCAATTGTGAGAATAACTGAATAAGGGCAACATTGTACGTATTCACGTTCCTGCCAAAGATAGGAAAGGCAATTCATATCCTCTGTACATCCACTATTTCTTTCTCCTTTCAATAAAAAAAAAGAAGAACCAAAGGCCTTTGAGAAGTAAACAAAAAAAGAGGGACTGTGTATGTGCGTTTGGACTTTGGACCATAGAGAATCCAAATATTTTTCAACTTCTTCTACTGCTATACCCGATTTGTTTGGCAAATATCCACTTTTAAGAGTTTGGAATCTTAAAGTGGAAGCGAAGGTATGTGAAGACAAATTATTTCTTTCTTTTGGCATGTTTCATGAAATGAAATATTATCGTGATATTGCTCCATAATTTATTCTACTCCTAGAAGCTAAGAATAATCATTTATTGATTCCTATGCTGAAAGCATGTCTAAATTGTTTGTAAGTTCTTAAAGAGGCATATGAAAAAGATGATAATGAGATTCACAGTGTCGTCAAATGTAATATGTCACCCGTTGAAATTGAAACATGATATTACCATTCATGCATTTCAATTGCATTATATTCATATGTTACCTTGGACCACTTGTGTTATGTACACTACTGTATATTATATATATGTAAGGGATATGAAAAAAGATGGAAAGACATACGCACACCATCTGCAGCTGGTACATACTATCATAAAAGAGCCCTAAGAGGCCACATATCGTGCATGTGTGGCCTAAATGGATGTCTGTGTGGCCAAGACGATATGATATGAATTTAATGTGTGGCCAATATAACCAAATGCCCACAGAGGCGGTTATGAGTAAGATGTCTGTGTGGCCGTAGTATACCGCATGTGCATCATGCATGACATTTATGTATATTATGCTCACAGAGGCTGTTGTGAAAAGAGAGACGCATGTGTGGCCATCAGTATATTGCATTGGTACTGCATAACATTTAGACATATGTACTAGGGCCCTCAGAGGTATGTACTGTTGGTCAGTGTTTCTGTTTCAGATTATGATATATCTTGACTATGTTATTTCTTATGCATGACATACTCAGTTCATCAGTCGTACTGACGTTCCTTTTGTTGGGGACGATGCGTTTCATGCCCGCAGGTTCACACAGGCAGGACGACGGTCCACGAGATTAGGTTGCAGATTTCAACAGATTTTTGGAAGCACTCATCTCTTTTCGGAGTGTCGGTGTAACTTTGGTAGGTTACATTTTTGCGTGTCTATATGGGTATGGCGGGGCCTTGTCCCGACCTGTTTTTGTTGTACATTCTTTAGAGGCTTGTAGACATGTGTCCTGTGTATAGTAGTTTTGTATAGCCCTATCGGCCATGGCATGTGTATGTATATATGTTTAAGTTCAGTGTCGGGTTAAAAACTTTCATAACCTTTTCGGCTTAGTCTGTACCTATTTGTGGTTAGATGTTGACTACGTGATTAACGGTACCAAGTGGTTGGGATCCGGGTGCCCGTCGCGGCCCTTCGGTTTGGGTCGTGACAAATTTGGTATCAGAGCATGTCTTTCTTAAGGAGTCTACAAATCGCGTCTAGTAGAGTCTTGTGTATGAATATGTTGTGCATCATGCTTATACGCAGGAGATTGCCTGACATTTAGGGATGATTTCCATTCTTTCCTTTCATAAATCGTGCAGTAGAACTGAGTTATAAGTATTTTACCTCTAATTTATTTCGCATTTATATTCCAGCGATGCTTATAACAAAGAAGAAATTCAAGAGTATGAGAACATTGGATACGGCTGCGGGTGAAGGTACCAGCCCACTGCCACTTGCTAGCGAGGGACAGAGTGAGACCTTCAGTGCGACTCCTTCGTACGATGCTCCTTGTTTGCCGCCATCAGAAGAGGGTAGTGGAGCTACAGTACCTCAACTTGATACTCCAGTTGTAGATCTTGAGATGGGGAGTGTAGTGCAGTTATTGACACGATTGGTAGCCGCTCATGCCCAAAGACAGGTTCCCGATCCTTCAGACAGAGCCTCTAGTGCGAGAGCTCGGGATTTTATTAATTTAGACCTCCAGTATTTACGGGGTCATATTTGCACGCAGACCCGCAAAATTTTCTAGATCAGGCACAGCGTACTCTGTGGGTGATGGATGCTACCGATGTTGAGTCGGTAAAGTTTGCTTCTTACAGACTGCGGGATGTCACAGTAACCTGGTATCATACCATGGGAGCAGTCCAGGGGACCTTGTGCTACCCCAGCGGGATGGAGAGAGTTTTCGGAGGCCTTCTTACGATATTTTCTGCCTGTCGAGCTTCGACGGGCCAAGCAAGATAGGTTTCTACGTGTGGAGCAGGGCAGTATGAGCTTCCGAGAGTATAGCTTGCAGTTTAACTCATTATCCCGATACGCTTCCACAATTGTAGCAGAAATGAGTGACCGGGTACACAGGTTCATTACTGGCTTGGGGCCACACTTGATCAATGAGTGTATTACAACCTCTTTGAGTCTGGATATGGATATTGCTCGCATCCAAGCTTATGCACATAACATGGAGGATCGAAAAAGGCAACAGCGAGTTGATCGGGAATGTGACAGGAGCCAACATAAGAGAGCTCAATCCGTCGGTAATGGGAGAGATTTCGGAGGTGAGCCCAGGCCACATTTGTATGGGCGACCGACTAACCCAGCAGCCAGCGCATCATTGCCATTTTCAGAATCGAGGGCTAATCGATACGTTCAGTCGGGCCCAGGTCAGGGTTCACCAGTGACAGGATCTTATTATAGAGGGAATTATACGTAGATGAGACTGTCGTTGGCTCGATGCAGACGATGTGGTAAGACCCACATAGGACCATGCCAACAAGGATCAAATGTATGTTATTCTTGTGGAGAACCTGATCATTTTGCGCGAGACTGTCCTACAGGGGCGATGGTGTTAGAGCTCAGCCAGTCGGATCTGTGACATCTTCATCGCGATCAGTACGCCCGTCAGGGCAAGGTCAGCAGACATTAAACCCCAAAACTCATACACGAGGAACTAAGCCACACACGACAACCAAATCAATTCTACAACCTCAATCATTTATCCAAGTGTTCATAGAGACCAACATAATTATTACTTCCAAGTGTTCCAGAGATAAGCTCAATCATAGTGATCATTTTAGTCTAATACAATCAATTCAATCCAAGTAAATCAGGGTTTCACTCAAGTTCCAATAACCAACTATATCACATTACCAAACCACAATTAAGAAATGTATAAATGTATGTATAATATCAATGCAATGCATATGCAAGTTACCTTTCTCAACCTAGTATATAGTACATCAAGGTTTAGTTATGATACATACCCCCATGGGGGACCCGTAAAGTCCATATCGCTCCTAGCTAGCCGGAATTCCACACACGAATCTGGCTAGAGCATAGACTTATTTGTCTGAATAATATAATGTTGCATGCGTGCAACTCCATTCCCCACATATCAATATCTGTTGTGGCGTGCAACCCGAGTTATTCATATTATCATCATCTCAATATTGTCATAATCTCATAAGTGTTCTTACCTTTATGGTCTTTTAGGCCCACAACATATTCATATCACTCTCATATCAATATCACAGAACTATGAATATATGAATGCAAATGACAATATAAGACAAGATATCATAATATAATGAGACGCAACCAAGTAAGAAGATGAAAAATTACATACTTTCAAGAGTTCAATAACACACATAATCTAATACATAAGATTTCATATCAAAGTAGTTCATCAACCATAATCCTCATAAAATTAGGATATCATATAAATACATGTGTGATGAATAAACACAACAATATTAAATATGGCGACGAGCTCTAGCAATAATCCCAAATTATAGCAGTTGGAATCAGCATAAGGTTGATACCCCAAATCACCGATCATGACGGTGCAACACCGGTACCCACTCAAACATTCATCACAACTGTTTGAGTGGACCCCCAAACACGTCCAATACCTCTCAACATTTATAACTATTATGTACTTCTATCACTCTCAAAAAGCTAAAATGTAGCCTACCTCAAAGCCGAGTAGGTATGCCCAAAATCAATCCTCGGTGATAGCCTTACCCTTTCTTTGTGCCTCGTGATAATCAAAGTCTATTCACGTATATTATATCATTAATATAAAGCTAACACAATAAAAATAAGACTTTAAATACTCATCCCTGGCCCACGCTACCAATACCCGAACATTATTACACAAAAACCATTACTACATACTAAGTATTCATATCCTAGAGTTAATTGAAAATCTATTCACATTTGATACCTCAATTGAACAATAATAAAAAAGCCTCAATTGAAACCCCAGAAATTTCTCCCAATTGAAAACATGCTTCTACAATCAAATTAAGACTTATAACATGATAATATATCATAATACATTCCAAATTTATGATATTAACACCATTTGCTCTATAAAAAATCACCCATAAAGCTCTCTTATTATCACAACATGCATAACGCATCTTCCCCAACTCAACTTATATGCTAAACCACTATTACTAAGCTTAGAATCATAAACTTAAACCATATAATGAAGGAAACTCTTACCCAGGGTGGAAATTACTCTCAAGGCTCTAGTTATACTCTCAAACGACACTGGTATTGAGATGGACTAATTTGGGAAATAAAATTTTGACCTAAAAATATTTATAGGACACCTGAACAGTATTCCGCCCCAGCAGAATCTACTCAGCTGGAGTGGACCCTCTACATTAGAAAAGACTTCGCTGGAGCGGAGGTCACCTGAGTCGATTCTGGTATTGAGATGGACTAACTCAGTGTTTGAAATCAGTCAATATTTTGTCTTCTCTATATCGACATGAAATAACTTTCAGTCTTCAGTTATGTAATAGTAAGGATTAATTTCTTTGAGCAGTTTCCTTGTTGATATGGCTACTTCACTGAATCCTTTGGAGATCTGCTTGGATTTCTAGTTCATCAAATGTCTTCCTTATATCTCCTTTAATTGTCATTGCTTACATTGTTTATTAAATCATCAAAACCGTAATGCAACCTTATAATATATCATTGAGGCAACAAATACTCAATAATTTCTCCCTTTTTGATGATGACAAACACCAGCTTTATATGTCTTCATGTGACCTTTGATCAGCTTTCTTCAATCTTCTTCAGCTCTCGATCAAATCTTCCCCTTTGTGTTTGTGCTTCTATATTGACAATCTTTTCTCTTAGAACCAGCTCCATGTTGTTCTAACAGTACATGTTCGTGTTGATACTCACTACATGAGGTTTGTAAGCTCATACTAGTTTACGCTAAAGTTTGTAAGCTCACTGAGTAGGATTCTAGGTTGCATGACTAAACAATTATGATGTCCTGCTTAATCTTCTAGGGATTAACCTCTACTATTTGCAACCCTATAGGTGGCTAGGTTGTATGAAACCTGTAAATGATATGTCCTAATGATGTGTAAGGACCAGGTTCTTGCTCTGGGCATTATTTTTTTCTCGTCCAGTTCCTTCTAATAGGAATGGGTTATTTTATAAATAAGAACCAGTTCACAATGCATCCTAAGTGGCTAATTGGATTCATCAATGTATGTTTCTTCTCTTTCTTCCCCCTGCAAGTGTTTCTAAATAGGACTGAAATCTTTGATAAATGAGATTCATGTCCTTTACAATGTATCCTATCAACTGGATGTACATGTGCTCTATATTGAAAACTAGGCCTTTAAAAGTGAGTATGTTTTTTGTTTCTTGTTCCTTTGACTTTACACATGGAGACTTTGATGTTGTTTATTTGGGGGACTAGTTTCTTTTGGATCATCTGTTGTAAACTAATATATTAGTTATAAGCTGCTATCAATATTTTTCCCCTTTTGTTATTATCAAAACAATATGAGTGGGTATACCTAACTTGGCCTAGAGTCATTAGTGTAGTCCAGTTCAGTATCATCAAGCACATTATCACAGATGCAATATCAGAATCAAAGACATATTCATCAAAATAATTTTCATCAATGCAATAGTAGAGTTGCACAAACTCTGTCTAAACTGTCATAACCCTTTTTAGGAGTCGTGGTGGTGTTACGGTTCACTTTTACGCCAAGGCATAAAAGCTACTATGAGGTTGTTGATGCTCTAAGTTGGATAATTATTTTTAGAATCGTCACCTAATTTATAGGTAAATTAGGAAAACCAAGTTGGTAGGGTTTATTCGAGTTCATGAAAAATCATGTCTAAACCAAAATCAATGTAGAGGTTCTGGTAATCCTTCGAAAAACGTGTTAGACACCCCAATATTAAGAATCCGTAGAATATGATTAACCTTCGGATTCTATAGCATGTTTAAATAATTTGAACTGCTTAAAAGTATTTTAAAATTCGCAAAATCCTTATCATTCGTTTATTTCAAAACTCTCAAGATTTTATTGAAATCAAAAGAGTTAACTTCCACCAAAATGATTTGCACGGGGTAATTTAGTCAACTTATTTTCATACCAAGAGCACCCAAGGATTATCTTGAGTAGGACTCTACTATTTAGTCCAATAAGTTGTCCAATACCACCTGCATATTTTTTTTAGAATCTTTTATAAAAATGAGTACAACTCACTTGAAATGACAAGTTTTGGATTTTTTGAAAGAATAGAAAGAAAACAATTTTTTTTTTCATGCCACATCCCAAAGGTATTTTAATATTTTTCAAAATCATTTTGAGTTGGAGCCTAAAACCCATTCCAATTTGGGCTTCTCTTAGCCCAGAATAGTCAAAATTAGTTTTGTTTTCTGTAACAAGTCCATTTCTCGAAATCAGATTTATCAAAGGAAAGCCCGGTTTATTTGGAGCACTTTTTCAGTCCATAAAGCCCAAAAATAGTTCCAGTTCTTCGTTTATGTTAAAACAGCCCAATTGACCTCTAAATAATCCAATTCAAATTCAAATTCAAAGTCTTTTTTTGTTCCAAACTTCCAACTTTCGTTTCAAGTACAAAAATAGTCTATTTTTCTCCTAAATTCTAAAGTTAACATATCGTTTGCCTATCCTAAGTTCTTAACCATAATAAGGGTTCCAATATTATACACTATTTTTTTTATTACAAATATATATACATAACACAAAAAATAGAAAGAGGGCGTTTGGGCTAAGCCAACCAGTTGACTATTTTCACCCATAGCAGGGCCTTATGCGCGACTACAAGCAATTCAGATTCGATCAAATATTAGTTTGGTTGGACCTTAGCCCAACCGGCTGAAGAAGAGCAGAGAGGCCCAAAGGGCCCAAGTTGTCGTGATTGATGAAAAAAGAGAGGAGAAAACAGAGGTACCAGTTAGAGAGTGCCCAAGAACTTGTCTAAATAGAATGCAAATAATTTGAAATTACACACATTTATGACACATTAATTTACATATGAATTATGCAAGACAAATAGGCAACATGTATGCATGATATTAATGGTTCAGGATAGAGTACAAGGGTACAACCCAATTTCAAACAAAGTAGTGTATGGTATATGCTAAGCCCAACTAACAGTAGCAGTTAACGAAGACATCATGAAAGGAGGCAAAAATGGGTTAAGCCCAGAACATGTATTATTAGGTTGAACAAAAATGACCTTAAAAGGCAAAGGATATGGGCTAGGCCTAAAGACATACAAATAGAGACATTCAAATGACACACTTGAGAGGTATACTAGACATGTATACCTTGTATACATTCTGTGTATCCCATGTATATCTCATAAATACTATCAGCCCCAGACTTGTAGACAATGTATGAAGGTAGGCAGAGTGGGTATGCACACATACAATCACAACGAATCCTCAATTATCTTATATACCTCATGATTTCAGGCGTAGGACAAAACATTCATGCACTTTAACATCAGGATAGAAAGCAATACAACTAGCAAACGATCAGACCAACTTTAACAATTTCGTATCTCCTATTAGGCTTAGAACATTACATGGGCAGATTACTTAGCAACTTTAAGTTAACATGACTAGAGACATGACATAATTGTAAGCTATTGGCACCTAAACATATGACTCGAGACATACAACATGATTCATATAGGAAAAGTAGATTTTAACAGATATGCAGGGATGCTTAGTTTAGATTTATCAACAAAGAGTCCTCAGAGGCAATCATGGACTTATGAAAGATATGGGTAGGCTTCATATTACATTAACTAGGCCAAGATACTAGTAGATAATTATCATAACTCAAGTGTTCAGGGATGAAGGTAAAGCACATTTCTATACAGACAGCCATCATATAGGTAGGAGCAATTCATGATGGGCATCCACATACTATTGGGATCATGATATGGGCAGGGGTGACAAACTAGAGTACCTAACAGTTTATATAATAGTTCAGGATTCTTTCTACTTACCTAGATATGCATTTAGACTAGATGATTAGACTCACAAAACATGTAGTGGTAATATGTCAGGATTTTTTGTACTTACCTAATTTCTATTCAAGGCTAAGCTAGATGTGCATTGGCTCACATGTGCACAACATACATGACTCAAAACTATACTTATAAACAGGCATGTGAAGGGCTATTTTATCTCATGATGTGAGCAAGGTTCTACAACAGTCACACAAGGTCATGCACTCAATCAAACATGTTGTCACTTTCAATGATTCTGATTGGCAAATACTCAATTAGGCCTAAGAAGATTCACCAATGGGAACTAGGGATCCCTAAGATCATCCACTCTTGGAATGAACTAAAAGATAAGGCAAACAAATGATCAAAGCTAGCATATGATAAATACAGTCAAACATTTGACAACATGATGTCATATACCAATCCCCAGAACCCCTACTATACCTATGAATCAGCAAACACAAACTCAAAATGGTTTAAGGGAAGCGTTCAAAGACATCCTGACATCTCATTTTTGCACACATTGCATGTTTTGACTAAAAACAAACAGAACTACCATATCTTTGGACAAATGAAACTGAACTCAGACCTATATGGAATGATTTGTTGGCTCAAACAAACTCATATCTACCATCCATGTCTAGACCTACATTTTAACCATGCTAAGACTTAAGCTTAACCTAAACAGTCCCCAAAATGATCTTTCGGTGTAGCAACATTTCAGTACCTAGGTTAAGCAACTCATTCAGCTACCTTAGAGCCTATGTCTATTTCCTAAACCTATATTGAGGTCATTTCCTTATCATTTTAATCCTAGACATTCATTCAACTACAGCTAATAGGCAGACCAGCACTCATATTCATTTTAAGTCTATCAAACACACAGACTATTAGGTCTAGGGCATTTTGTATTACTTTTACATACTGAATGCTTCTAATATATGCTACAACAGTACTTTAAAACTAAGTAATGGTCCTATTCTTAGCAAAACGTACTTATTAGACCCAATACTAACATATTTTAGTTTACTTTCAACCTAAACTGGTATTAGATAAAGTATCGAGCATAATACAACACTAAACTAGCTAAACATGATCCTTAAGATAATACACATTCTTAAACAGATATCATAGCTTGAACAGTCAAGCGAACAGTCATAACACTTCAAATAACATAAAATGCACTATAATACACCACAATAAACTGAACTAGACAAGAATTTAAAGCCGAATTGAGGTTGGAGATTGAATCTTCCACTCTCCTCCTGATTACACCTACACATACGAAAAAAGAAAGTTTTTAGACTAATAGGACTCAAATCGGTACTTAGGGTTCCACCAAAGATCTTGGAACCTCAGATCAATCGAACTAAATCCCAAATTTAGAAGATTAGGTTAAGCTTATGAGTAATCAAAGCTCAATGCTCAAATTACTGATCGAAAATCCTGTTGAAACAATGTGGGGAGGGGTTCAATTTATAGAATCTCTCAAACCCTAGAAAAAGGGATTGCACCGATGTGGGAGAACCAGTTACCTTTTTTTGGCAAGTTGAAGAAGACGAAGCAAGTGGCTAGGGTTTTCCCAGACCCCAAATCGTAACAAAATGAAATGACTAAGGGTCTGGGCATTTTAATGTCTTTACGCCTAAAGAGGAGCTGATTTGGGCCGGTCTTGGGACTTTTGGTCTGGGCTCAGTCATTAAAACAATACAAGAAGAAGCCCAAGTCGTTTTAAATAGAAAAAATAGGAAGTTTCCACATTTTGCAAATGTGGTCCCTTTTTAAATTAACAAGTGACCAAAATAATTTCGATTATAACTAAATTGGGTCAAAAGCTTTAATTTAAGATGAAATTTGCCACTAATTAGATTTTTTAAAATCACATAATATGCTTTAAAATGGAGATGTAATTGCGTTATCTTTTTCAATTAAACAATTTCCTGATTTTGACGGAGTAAAAAATTAATTTTTAAAAATTAATTTCACAATCATCCACTAAGACTATAAAATCATAATTATTATGGAAAATTAGGACATGATATACAGTAAATTACTGAATGATATTTTGTCACCTAAAATGATGAAATATTTCTGAAATAATTTTATAAAATCATATTCGTCTTGAAAAGAGTATATTTTACTTCATCTGTGACTCGGAAACTTTGAATAATTGACTAAGACTATTGAAGGGTAAAAATTAAGTGTCAAAAACTGCCCCTTCATTGATCGGGGATGGCAAGACCATTCCTAAACATCGAAATTTGACAGACCTAGTTTTTAGCTGACCAATTAAAAAGTACTTCTCATTTTTATGCAATTTTTGAAAATTATAGTCGGACTCCGGTCTCTGGGATTCCTAAATAACTCAGTATATAGGAATTCATGCCAATTATAGTTCAACTCTAGTTAAACTTATAGAGATCAATAAAACAAAGTGAATTCTAAGACGTAAACAGGTCTAGGAACTATTTTGTTGGAATATGACCGATCCTCAGATGTTGAGTTGCCTATATATCCCTGGATTTAATGCCTTTGACAGTTTTGAAAAACCTTTCCGGCGCATGCCTGACCGATTATAGGGCTTTGAAAACTAAAACTTTTTTTACTGTTTGTGATCGAGTGTGAAGTGTAGTGATATTTCAAGCCTAATTCCAGAGATCTTGAATCTCATTAGTACACTATTTCGATTGGTTGCCCAAGACAAGGTCCCACGTTTTCTCTGTATGTGTCTAGATTTGGTCTACTTGCTTCTCTCATTCAGTAGCTTCCAACATGTTTCTATTTGTCGGGACTTGACATGTTCGGTTATTCTTTTCTCCATACCTATATGGCTATGTTTGTCGTGCTCTCTTTGGTGATTGTTCTGAGCGGGTGACGCCTCCGCCACAGTCTGGTTTGTATGACCTCTTTGGTTGAAATTTGTTTGAGTCGATGCCTCTTCTGACATCATATGGCTTGTATGACTCTGTTGACTTGAGCGGATGTCACCTTCGACACTGTTTGGCTCATATGACCCCTTTGGTTGAATATTGTTTGAGTGGATGCCTCTTCCGACACCATCTGGCTCATGCATATTTTTGTTGAGCAGATACCACTTGCGACATCGTTTGGCGGATGCCACTTTCGACACCATTTGTCTTATGTGTGAATGGACTTCTTGGAATATTTGTATGAATGGACCTCTCGATAGTGTTTGTATGATGGCCCTCTCGACATATTTGTATGAATGACCCTTTCAGCAGTGTTTGTATGAATGACCCTCTCGGAATGTAGTTTGTATGAATGGCCCTCTCGACATGTTTTATGAATGGCCCTCTCGACATGTAGTTTGTAAGAATGGCCCTCTCAGAAATGTTTATATGAATGGCTCTTTCGGTATGTAGTTTGTATAAATGACCCTCTCGGCAATGTTTGTATGAATGACCCTCTCGACATGCACTTTGTATGAATGACCCTCTTGATAGTGTTTGTATGAATGTCCCTCTCGACAGTATTTGTATAAATGGTCCTCCCGACAATATTTATATAAATAATCCTCTCGACATGCAAATGAATGGCCTTTTAGCATGCAAATAACCAATATGGCTCTCTCTGTTGGGACCCTCTTAGTTGGATTGCCATTTTTTCCATTTGTTGGTTGTGATCCTCTTGGTCAAATTTTCATTTTGTCCTGTATATGGCTCTCAAGGCCGAATTGTCTTTTCTTCATTCTTTGTCGATTGTGATCTTTTTTAGTCAAATAGCCATTTAGTCCTTTATATGGCTCTTATAAATGGATTATACTTCTTCATCTTTTTGTCGGTTATGACCCTCTCAATCATATGGTCTTTTCATTCTTTATATGGCTCTCATGGCCAAATATTGACGCTTCTATGGCGCTTGACTTTTTTCATGGTTGGATTATACCGCCCTTGTGGCGCTCGGTCCCTTTTATAGCTCTCATGGTCGGATTATTCTTATTCATCCTTTTGTCGGTTGTGATACCCTCAGCCTCTCGATCAAATGGTTGTTTTGTCCTTTATCTGGATCTCATGGCCGGATTATGCCGCCCATATGGTGCTTCACTCTTTTTGTCACGACTCGAACCCCCGGGCCCGCGATTTGTGCCCTACCTGGGCACCCTTATACCCTCCCAACATATATACTAATAGCGGAAGCATTTAATAACACAAAATACCTCATGATAAAACCGACAAGCCGACAAGGCCGCCATTTTACATATATTAACCCATAACTTATTACAACTACCTGAGTTCAGCCCATATATGAATACAGACCTCTAAGAGTTTGGACCCTATCTATGACGGGACAGGGCCCCGCCATACCCCTGAATGTACAAAAACTTACAATACAAGGGGTCCATACCAAAAGATAAGCCTCCAGAGTAATGGAGCTCTTCCCAAAAACTTAACAGAGATCCTAAGAGCGAGGATCACCAACATGTGTATCTATACATGCGGCATGAAACGCAGCCCCCCCGAGGAAAGGGGGTCAGTACGAAAGATGTACCAAGTATGTAAAACTGTAAGTACTGTAACGGAGATCATGCAGTCCAAATATAAAGCAGGAGACAGGCATGATAATTAAAATAACAGTACAACTGTGCCCTTTTAAAATATGCCTTTTTAAAAGTGAGACCAACCGTGTCATTTCAAATGATGAAATCAATCGTACGTTAATTTTCTTCTTTCAATAAAAGTTATATCAATATCATGAAAGCATGCTCAAAGAATCATCAAGTTCATATACACATATATAACGTATCTCATATAACAAAACCCGACCCTTTATTGAGGGACTCGATGAAATCAACAATATAACGTAATCCGGTCCATTCTGGGGCTCGATGTAATTGCCAATATGTGTGACGTAACCCGGCCCATTTGCGGGACTCGGTGTAATGATGCAATATGTTACATAACCCGGCCCATCTGTGGGACGCGGTGTGAAGATGCAATATGACGTAACCCGGCCCATCTGTGGGACGCGGTGTGATGAGGCAATATGACGTAACCCGACCCATCTGTGGGACGCGGTGTGATGATGCAATATGACGTAACCCGGCCCATTCTGTGGGACGCGGTTTGATGATGCAATATGACGTAACCCGATCCATCTGTGAGACGCGGTGTGATCTTTTGTATAACGTAACCCGGCCCATCTGTTGGACGCGGTGTATGCATGTTTATATTGTAACCCGGCCCATTTGCGGGACTCGGTGTATTGCATCTATAACATAACCCGGTCCGTTGTGGGACTCGGTGTATCAATGCAACCATATAATATTTTTAAACCATCTTTTGACTTCCCATTAAGCTGTTATAACAACTTCCCATAAAACTATTATAACAACCTTTCATTTTTAGAAAACTAAGACACTATCACATCTTTCCTTTTTAATAAAACCAAGGCATTATCATGTCATGTAACTTTAGGGAAATGAACCCAAAGTACTACGTACATCTATTCTTTAAAGGATCTTTTCATGCAAGATAAGGGAGTTGAACCCAAAAGTACTTTCACTATTAAAACCAAGTTACTTACACTTTTTAAACTCAAGTAACTTATACCTTTAAAGTCAAGTAACTTGTTATTTTTAAATCAAGTCACTTATTCTCATTAAATCATAAAACTTCCACTTATAAAATCAAGTCCCTTTCACATATAAATTCAAGTCACTTTCACATATAAAATCAAGTAACTTCTACTTCTCAACTCAAGTAAGTTTGTACTTTTCAAATCAAGTAAATCATACCACAATGAATCTGATTTCATTTAAAACATGTACGTCCACTGTACTATACATTTTATAAGGTTCATGCTCAAAGGAAGATAGGGAAAGTTCCACATACCTCTTAAGCTATTCCACACGCCAAGTAGAATATGCCGCACGTAGAATGTCAACCTATAATGACCATAATACATCTATCAACTTCTAGCTTCATAAGGTAGAATAATATCAAGTAAAGGGTCCCTTATTCTACGGAAAATTGCAAAGACTTCCCTGCTTTCTACGTACTTTTCCACCTTTTCCAAGGCCCGATTTCAACAACCAACAAGCCACACTTAAGGGCACAACAGTTAACCAAAGGGGATTACACGCCTAACTTAACGTGTAAAATTCTTCCCCACGTCATATTAAAACAGTCCTTTAATTACGTAATTTAGTCCGCTAATATCCGTCCATAGTCCAAAAGTAAAGACAGCCCTTTAGTCCAAAGTAAAAACAATTCATAGTCCAAAGTAAAAATAGTCCTTTATTTAGTTGGTGTCCTTGGCCAACTACTACAATCAATACTGTCCAGTTTTCGGCTAGCATGTCAAAACTGTTTCCATAACTTCTTATAATCCAACTTATATTCCAACACTTTTCTATAAGTTATATTAACTTGTTAACAACAAGATTCTGCCATGTCAACATGTAAAAGGTGATGTTTTAACAACAACAATAACCAACGAATCCGTTAATACCAAAACTGTCCACAATCGACTAACATGCCAAAAATTGTGACATGTACCTCTTATTCTTCATTCTTTTTATCACAAGTTCATCCATTAATTACTACAACATGTAATATCCAATTATATTAAGAAGACAATGATCCTTACCTCAATATGCCCAAAATAATCCAAGTTAAAAGTCGTTCCTTAGCATACCTTAGCTCATTTTCTTCAAGTTCCAATCCACAATATGTACTTCTTAGAAGCTTATAACCAACTTCTCTTCAAGTTTCATCACCAAAAGTTGACGAACACCTTAGGATTTCAAGGTCCTATGTTTCGGCCAAGAGAGTGTTTAGGGGTTAGGGGTGTTTAATCTTGCTAATAACTTGGTTACAGACCTTAATCATATACTTAATGAACTAAGCTTGGAAGATTACAAACTTTTGGTCTTCAAAAAGGCCTATGGCCGAGAGCACCTAAAGGGAGAAGAGAGATGGGTTCTTGAAATAATTCTAAGTGTTGGCTAAGTGTAGAATGAAGTTTTGCACCTTCTATGTGTATATATAATGTATCTCAAGGCATGGAATCATGACAAGTGTAGGGACAAGATAGTGGACAAGTTTATGTGGGACCCATGTCCACTTGTCCATAAAATATCTCAAAGTCCAAGTCTTCAAGACCAAGACAAGTGGTGGGGGGGGTGCCACGTGTCACCCTACAATTTGTCAAAATTATTTCATCTCCAAAAATATCCATTTTTGGTCAAAATATCTCAAAATATTGTGGCCCCACAAAACCGTAAAATTTTCCCGTGGGCCCCACATGACCAAATCTGAAACTTAAAATCCAAAATTCCAATATATTCTATAAGTCCCAAATACCAAATTTGAGAACCAAATTCCACTTAATAAACCTTCTTCCTTCACGAGGTTCCAAAATATTTCTTTAGGAAAAAGTGATATTTCTTTCATTCCAAAATTCAAATCTTATTTTCTCACGTACGTTCTCATCTCACTCTCTATGAAATACGGGGTGTAACATCCTGCCCTTCTTAGAAACATTCGTCCCGAATGTTCACTCTAGGTTCAAACTAAACAGATATCGATATAGTCCCGCTTAACTATACCCCCACACAATCAAATATGCCACACATGGCCACAATATACCACTCATGCATATACATCAATCCAAATAGGCAAGTAGGGAATCGAATTACCTGTAATCATATCTGATGACGACTCCTGGTTATGTCTACCGGACAAAGCATGTAGACGGTTCGAAAAGACCGCTAAAACAGGGAATTTCCACCACGACCTCTACCACGGCCTGCTGGCGCATGAATATCCTGCCATGCGGGGCGCATAGCTATAGAAGGTGAAGAACCAGCAACTGATTCAGTAGGCTGAGCCATACCACCTGTACCCCCTCTGGAAGGACAATCTCTCATCATATGGCCCCGACGGCCACAAGCAAAACATGCACCCGTACCAGAACGGCATTCCCCGAGATGGTGTCTGCCACACTGTGAACACTGAGGGTAGAGTGGCCCCGACTGCCTAGAGCCCATGTGTACCTGTGAACCTGAAGCTCTAACCAGCCCATGAATACCCGGGACGGTCAAACCTCCCGCCTGAAGATTGTGGAGAAGTACTATGTGCTGGCTGTAACGTATACCTAGCCTGTTGTCGAAGTTGTTCGCCTCGAAAGTCACCTGAAAACCCTGTCGTCTTAGCCCTCTTGGGTTGATCTCCATCACGATCTCTATGTCGCTCCTCGACTCCCTGTGCATATGCCTGAATACGGGCAATGTCCATGCCCGGCTGAAGAGCTACGACCATGCACTCATCAGTGAGATAGTGGTCTAGCCCAACCATGTAGCGGTGCACTCTATTTGCCATGTCCGCTACTATAGTGGGCGCATACCGAGCCAATGAGTCGAACTCTAGGCTATACTCCTCCCACTCTGCCTCAACGTCAGGAACATGTCATCCCGGGCTCTCCTTATCTCATGAGGCAAGAAGTGATCAAGAAAGGCCCCTGTGAACTCGTCCCACATAGCTGGAGGAGCACCCTCGCCCCTGGACAACTCCCATGACTCAAACTAGTTAACTGCTACATCGCGCAACCGGTAAGAAGCCAATATAACCGACTCGGCCTCCGAGGCCTTAATCACCCTCATCGTCCGCTGAATCTGGCGGATGAACTCCTGAGGATCATCCTCAGGTCTCGATCCATAAAACTCGTGATCGCAACTCGTGAAGTCCCAACCTCAAATGCGCTCGCAGGTTAGCTACCACTCATCGTTTCGTCTCGCTACTATCCTAGCTAGCAACCGGACTGTATATCTGTAGTCCATATCTTCTGCCCCTGGCTGAGGAACTGGAGGCTCAGGTGTCGGAGTCTCTGGAGCTGCTGCTGCTCTAAGCTCCTCTAATGTCGGTGGCGTAACAGAACTAGTCGACTGACGCACACCCTCAGGCAAGGACTGGGCCTGTGCCCTCGTAACTCTCTGCGTCTGACTAGCAGCTCCTGCTGCTGCTTTGCCCTTCTGGGCCAATGTTGCCTTCCGTGGAGGCATAACTGTTACACAAGAATACGTCAGAGAGGGATCAACCTAATAACACATCTCTACTGCACGATCTCAGAGTGAGAAGAATGGAAACCAATCCTAAATATCCTGTAGCCTCCTCGGTATAAGTATGGTGCACACATACCCATACCCAAGACTCTACTAGACACGATGTAGACATTCCGAGGACTAACTGCTCTGATATCACTCTGTCATGACCCGAACCCCCGGGCCCGCGAATGATGCCCTACCTGGGCACCCTTATACCCTCCCAACACATATACTAATAGCAGAAGCATTTAATAACACAAAATACCTCATGATAAAACCGGCAAGCCGATAAGGCCGCCATTTTACATATATTAACCCATAACTTATTACAACTACCTGAGTTCAGCCCACATATGAATACAGACCTCTAAGAGCTTGGACCCTATCTATGACGGGACAGGGCCCCGCCATACTCTTGAATGTACAAAAACTTACAATACAAGGGATCCATACCAAAAGATAAGCATCCAGGGTAATGGAGCTCTTTCCAAAAACTGAACAGAGATCCTAAGAGCGAGGATCACCAACTGTGTATCTATACATGTGGCATAAAACGCAGCCCCCCCGAGGAAAGGGGGTCAGTACGAAAAATGTACCAAGTATGTGAAACTGTAAGTACTGTAACGGAGATCATGCGGTCCAAATATAAAGCAAGAGACAGGCATGATAATTAAAATAATAGTACAATTATGCCATTTTAAAATATGCCTTTTTAAAAGTGAGACCAACCGTGTCATTTCAAAATATGAAATCAATCGTGCATTACTTTTCTTCTTTCAATAAAAGTTATATCAATATAATGAAAGCATGCTCAGAGAATCATCAAGTTCATATACACATAGATAACGTATCTCATATAACAAAACCCGGCCCTTTATTGAGGGACTCGATGAAATCAACAATATAACGTAACCCGGCCCTTTATTGAGGGACTCGATGAAATTAACAATATAACGTAACCCGGCCCATTCTGGGGCTCGATGTAATTGCCAATATGTGTGACGTAACCCGGCCCATTTGCGGGACTCGGTGTAATGATGCAATATGTGACATAACCCAGCCCATCTGTGGGACGCGGTGTGATGATGCAATATGATGTAACCCGACCCATTTTTGGGACGCGGTGTGATGATGCAATATGACGTAACCCGGCCCATTCTGTGGGACGTGGTGTGAAAATGCAATATGACGTAACCCGACCCATCTGTGGGACGCGGTGTGATCTTTTGTATAACGTAACTCGACCCATCTGTGGGACGCGGTGTATGCTAGTCTATATCGTAATCCGACTCATTTGCGTGACTCGGTGTATTGCATCTATAACATAACCCAGCCCATTGTGGGACTCGGTATATCAATGCAACCATATCACATTTTTAAACCATCTTTTGACTTCCCATTAAGCCGTTATAACAACTTCCCATAAAGTTATTATAACAACCTTTCATTTTTAGAAAACTAAGGCACTATTACATCTTTTCTTTTTTAATAAAACCAAGGCATTATCATGTCATGTAACTTTAGGGAAATGAGCCTAAAGTACTACGTACATCTATTCTTTAAAGGATCTTTTCATGCAAGATAAGGGAGTTGAACCCAAACGTACTTTCACTATTAAAACCAAGTTACTTACACTTTTTAAACTCAAGTAACTTATACCTTTAAAGTCAAGTAACTTATTCTTTTTAAATCAAGTCATTTATTCTCATTAAATCATAAAGCTTCCACTTATAAAATCAAGTCCCTTTCACATATAAATTCAAGTCACTTTCACATATAAAATCAAGTAACTTCTACTTCTCAACTCAAGTAAGTTTGTACTTTTCAAATCAAGTAAATCATACCACAATGAATCCGATTTCATTTAAAACATGTACGTCCACCGTACTATACATTTTATAAGGTTCATGCTCAAAGGAAGATAGGGAAAGTTCCACATACCTCTTAAGCTATTCCACACGCCAAGTAGAATACGCCGCACGTAGAATGTCAACCTATAATGACCATAATACGTCTATCAACTTCTAGATTCATAAGGTAGAATAATATCAAGTAAAGGGTCCCTTATTCTACGGAAAATTGGGCAACACTTCCCCTGTTTCTACGTACTTTTCCACCTTTTCCAAGACCCGATTTCAACAACCAACAAGCCACACTTAAGGGCACAACCAACAGTTAATCAAAGGGGATTACACGCCTAACTTAACGTGTAAAATTCTTCCCCACGTCATATTAAAACAGTCCTTTAATTACGTAATTTAGTCCGCTAATATCCGTCCATAGTCCAAAAGTAAAGACAGTCCTTTAGTCCAAAGTAAAAACAATCCATTGTCCAAAGTAAAAACAGTCCTTTATTTAGTTGGTGTCCTTGGCCAACTACTACAATCAATACTGTCCAGTCTTCGGCTAGCATGCCAAAACTGTTTCCATAACTTCTTATAATCCAACTTATATTCCAACACTTTTCTATAAGTTATATTAACTTGTTAACAACAAGATTCTGCCATGTCAACATGTAATCGATAATGTTTTAACAACAACAATAATCAATGAATCCGTTAATACCAAAACTGTCCACAATCGGCTAACATGCCAAGATTGTGACAGGTACCTCTTATTCTTCATTCTTTTTATCACAAGTTCGTCCATTAATTACTACAACATATAATATCCAATTATATTAAGAAGACAATGATCCTTACCTCAATATGCCCAAAATAATTCAAGTTTAAAGTCGATCCTTAGCATACCAAATTTGAGAACCAAATTCTACTTAATAAACTTTCTTCCTTCACGAGGTTCCAAAATATTTCTTTAGAAAAAAGTGATATTTCTTTCATTCCAAAATTCAAATCTTATTTTCTCACGTACGTTCTCGTCTCACTCTCTTGGAAATATGGGGTGTAACACTTTTCATGGCTCTCATAGCTTGATTATGTTCCTGATGGCATTTTTCTTGTATATTGCTATCCTAGCCCGGTTGTCATCTTCCGGTGTTGGAGTTTCTTCTTTGTTGTACCTGTTTCATTCATGAACAAACAAGTTAGTAGAAAAACATATCCTCCTCTTGATGATGTTTTAGGGACCTGCAAACACATAAAATCGTTAGTGCTTATGGGGTTGATCCGTGTCACCGACTCCCGCTGCATCATTTCTCAGCTTTTTCATTATCGACCCCCTTTTCGGGCTCGGTATTAGAGATGAAAATTCTATATTAAATCTGAAAATATTTAGGAAAATAATTTTTTGACTAAAACATTTTATCATATTTAAAAATGATTAACTCAATGTCTTGACATATACACTCTGAGCAAGGTTTTTCGACTGTCCTTGGCGTTCTGGGTGTGCTCCTTGTCGCGCCTGTTTTCGACCGGAGCCTCGACGTTGCTTGCGGTGATTCAATGAATAAAAACCATTGTTTTAAGGAGTCACCACCTAATTATTATAGTGAATTAAGACACTTTTAAATAGCATAAAATGCTATAAATGATCTTCATTTAATGGTCTGTGAAACTTTATGAGATTCCCGGTAAGGGTTCTTTATTATCCTAAAGGAAAGGGGTTAGACATAATTTAAGATCCGCTAACATGCGGTTATCCGATCAAACTTAGGTCTATTCAATTGTATGTAAATGCATGTTTTGAAAACATAAAGTGAAGAAAAGATATTGCAAATAACTTGAAGTATATATTTTCATAAAATTTACATGAGGTTTGTTTACAAAAATGTATAGAAAATAGTTTATTGAAAGAGTACATATTTATATGTAAAGTGGAGTTTTTATGGAGTTTGACAAAATTGAACCTTATTAATTTTTGTAATACGGATGATGCATAAAAATGACTAAATTGTTTTGAAAGCTTTAGACATAACGGGCCTAAAATAAGCTAGAGTTGGGTTTCCGATTTTAGAACTACCCTTTCTAATTTATTAATCTTAAGCCCTGAGACATAATTAGATTACAACAAAAGTAAAGTGGCGAAATTAAGAAATAATAATGAAGTATGACTGGGGCGGATGACGTTGTCATCCCACCCGTTTTGTTTAGAAAATCCGAAGCTGGAGAATTTAAGGAAAATGAAGGCGAGTCTTTGCTTGATAATGACGTGATGGGTCTCACAACGAGACTCTTCCCCGGGCAGCGAACCGAGGTGTCGTCTCGACTCATCGAACTCGCTCGGAGATATTGCGTGTCTAAGCGACTAAAGGGGAATATAACTTAGATTTATATGGCTTTTGGACCATTACTAAGAGTAAGAAAAGTGGTTCCGAGATTGATTTCAAATGGATGTTTATTTTTTTCTGAATTTAAACTAGGTGATAACATTAATGATATAAGTTTTCATTCCTAAGCTTCAATGAGGTCCAGAAAATTGATGTTTTAACACAAGAACTTTCTTTGGTGAAAGATAAAGGGGAGATCTTTTAAATGCTTCAAAAATCCGACCCCCCTCAATGAAGAATGAAGGGAGTTTTTATAGGCAAAAAATTGGGTTTCGAAATTTGAATAAAATCTGTAAAAATGGGTCTGATTTTGGATGATTTATTGGTTCAAATCGCTGGATTTTGGGGGATAAGGGTATGGGTTGTGTTAGGGAAGTATGGGTGAAGTGAAAGGGGTTGTTTGGACAGAGGTATGGGCGTCAGCGACTGATGGGAGTGCAATGATTTGCGGGAGGTGATGGGTTCTGATTTTTTGTCCAAGTGGGTAAGGGGTTTAGGGTAGTTTTTGTATTGTATTTAGGGGTTTTGGATAGCAAGTGATATGGGCTGTTGTTTTGGAGAAATGAAAAGCTAAGGAGATGGGGTTGTGGGCAGCGGGCTGATGTAAATGGGAATTGGGCTGGGAGTTAAAAATTTGGGATGCGGCTTGGGCATTGATTTATGGGGGTTTGGGTAGTAATTTAGGTGTATTATTTTAGTAATGGGAGAAAATGGGTTGTAGTATAAGAGGATTAAAAATATAAATTGTGTGATAAAAATACTAATGTGATATAATATAATATTTAAGAAATGTTTGATGCTTAATATAAAATGCGATGTCATTTTGTAAATAACATAGAATATTAGGAAAAAGCAATCACGATAATCATATTAAAGACAGAAAGAAAGTAAGAAAAAATACGAATATAAGTGCATCTTAAAAAATTGTTTTTGGGGTTTTGAAATATTAAAA
The DNA here is from genome assembly GCA_029844215.1 of Przewalskia tangutica. NCBI lineage: Eukaryota > Viridiplantae > Streptophyta > Magnoliopsida > Solanales > Solanaceae > Przewalskia > Przewalskia tangutica. The sequence goes on from CM056727.1 coordinate 115,893,927, forward strand.
TTGTAACTAGATAATTGAAAATGAGGGACAAAATTGGGTGTCAACAGCTTGTCCCTCTTTGACTTATGACGATGAAAGAGTTTTTGGACAAAGACGTTGACTCGTAGCCAATTTTGTCTTGATTATCCGAATTAGAACGAAGCTTAAAAAATGTATGGTAACAGAGTTTTTTAAGAGGAAAAGGGGATTTCAGATGCTAGGAATTTTGAGCGCAGAGCTGATGCAGATTCAAAACTTGTCCCAGTGGTGAATTATGATGACACTGGGTTCCTGTGGTGCTAGAAAAATTAAAGGCGGACTGACGCCGATTCAAAATTTGTCCCAATGTCGAATTATGATGACACTGGGTTGTTGTGATGCTAAAATTAAAGACGGGCTGACGCCGATTCAAAATTTGGTCCAGTGTCGAATTATGATGATACTGGGTTGCTATGATGTTAGAAAATTATGGACAGGGCGGACACTTATTCAAAGTTTTGTCCCAGTGCCAAATTATGATGACACTGGATTGTTGTGATGCTAGACAATTAAAGCGGGGCGGATGCAGATTCAAATTTTTTGTCCCAGTATCGAATTATGATGACACTGGGGCCATTGGTGTTGCGGGATGCTGGAGGAGAGCGGATCGACGTTCGAGGTACAAATTGCCTCGGTTCACCGTAAGAGATAGTTCCAAGTTGTGCTCCTGTAAATTAAGGTTCCTGCAGGTTAAGCTTAAGAAAAATTAGTGCATAACTGTTGAATAATATATATATATATATATATATATATATATATATATATATATATATATATATATATATATATATATATATATATATATATGAGAATACGATCCTGTGAATTGAAATGACAAACGTCGTTTCCGGATGTAAGGCATATGACGTCGTTTTCGGACGTAACGCAAACATTCGTCGTTTTCAGACGTAATGCAAATATTCATCGTTCCAGACGTAGTGCAGACATTCGTCGTTTCCAGACGTGCTGTAAATATTCGTCGTTTCCAAACGTAATGCAAATATTCGTCATTTCCGGACGTAATGTGGATATTCGTCGTTTTCGAACGTAATGCAGGTACTCGTCCTTTCCAGACGTAATGCAAATATTCGTCGTTTCCAGATGTAATGCAAATATTCCTCGTTTCCGACGTGATGCAAATATTCATCGTTTTCAGACGTAATGTGGATATTCGTCGTTTCCGGACGTAATGTGGATATTCGTCATTTCCGGACGTAATGCAAATATTCTTCGTTTCCAGATGTAATGCAAATATTCGTCATTTCCGAACGTGATGCAAATATTCATCATTTCTGGACGTAATGTAAATATTCATCGTTTCCGAACGTAATGCAAATATTTATCATTTCAGGACGTAATGCAGATACTCGTTGTTTCTGGATGTAATACAAATATTCGTCATTTCCAGACGTAATGTAAATATTCATCATTTCCGGACGTGATGCAAATATTCATCATTTTCGGACATAATGTGGATATTCGTCGTTTCCGGACGTAATGCAGATACTCGTCCTTTCCAGACATAATGCAAATATTCATCGTTTCTAGACGTAATACAAATATTCATCATTTTCGGACGTGATGCAAATATTCGTCGTTTCCAGACATAATGTGGATATTCGTCATTTTCAGACGTAATGTGGATATTCGTCGTTTCTAGACGTAATACAGATGCTCGTCATTTCCGGACGTAATGCAAATATTCGTCATTTCCGGTCGTAATGTAAATATTTGTCATTTCCGGACGTAGTGCAGATATTCGTCATTTTCGGACGTGATGCAATTATTCGTCGTTTCCAAACGTAATGCAAATATTCGTCGTTTCCGGACGTGATGCAAATATTCGTCGTTTCCGAACGTAATGTGGATATTCGTCATTTTCGAACGTAATGCAGATACTCATCCTTTCCAGACGTAATGCTAATATTCGTCGTTTCCAGACGTAATGCAAATATTCATCATTTCTGGACGTGATGTAAATATTCGTCGTTTCCAGATGTAATGCAAATATTCGTTGTTTTTGGACGTGATGCAAATATTCATCGTTTCCAGACGTAGTGCATATATTCGTCGTTTCAAGAAGTAATGCAAATATTCGTCGTTTCAGGATGTAATGCAGATATTCGTCATTTTCATACGTAGTGCAGATATTCGTCATTTTCGGACGTAGTGCAGATATTCGTCATTTTCGGACGTAATGCAGATACTCGTCGTTTCCGGATGTAGTGCAGATATTCGTCGTTTCCGGGCCTAGTGCGGTAGCGACATTGAGGCCGCAATACCACGTTGAAATTTTACAAACGTCAATCTGGACGAAAAGTAAAATATGTTAACATACACAATATAAAAATGAATGGATGAGAAAGAGAATGTGACCCTGTGAGTCCAAATAACATCTTTGAGTAAACATAATGCCGTTGGGGCCATGTAGGTCAATTTTGCATAGCCGCCTAATAGGAGCGTGATCCATTGTGATGTAGAAGTTCTTTCTGGAATTAAACATCAGTGTTGCGGTTTCTGTGCCTCTGTTAATATGAAAACCTCCATTCAAAGAAACTTGTGAGTTTGGGGGAGGATCGGTTGATTCACGTTGACTTTGTAGCCCCGGATCTTGACGCTTGTATGTTCAGACCGGTTAGGACATATGACCCTTGTCTGTCTCCCAAATCTTGACTAGTTGTTAGTGCAAAATATTTGTTGAAAATAATATGGTCGTCTTCCTGCGATGAACTCTTAGGATTGCCCAAGTTTATGGTGTGTGAGTGCGCTGAATTTTCAATCGAGTCTTGCGTGGATCGCTTGCTGACCTTATTATGTAATCAGATGAGCGTATTTCGTCATACGCAGGATAAAAGAGAATTTTCTATGGAGGTACCGAAGCCGATTTAGGCCGCCTACGTATCCCCATGAGGAAATCAGGTCATGACGTGATTCATTACAAGTGAAGGGGGATGTAATATTTCTAAGATGGGACCGAAGCCGATGTATGCTGCCTACGTATCCCACCGAGGGAATCAGGTCATAACGTAGTTCAGATTACAAAAGGGGAATGGTAGAGTTTTTTTAAAGTGGGATCGAGGCCCGTGTGGACCGCCTACGTATCCCACCGAGGGAATCAGGTCATAGCGTAGTTCCAATTACAAAAGGGAATTGTGATATTTTCTAAAAATAGGACCGAAGCCGAAGTGGCCGCCTACATATCCCGTCGAGAGAATCCGGTCATAACGTAGTTCCAATTACAAAAGAGAATTGAAAAACACATTACAACGTGAGTGCAAGTCAGGCCTCTACTGAGCCTAATACCATTTTATCAAGATTTTAGGAGGACAAAAATAGGAGTACAAGTCCAATTTTCAAACATTTCCTTGCTCTGCAGCCAGATGGCTGGGTTTTTAGCGGGATCATCCAGGATCACGTTGCATGCTTTGATTGATTCAGAGGCTGAACACTCTTCGACAAGGGGTACTTTTTTTTCTTTGCAGATTGTTCGATAATTGCACCCCTTTTTCTCTCTGGGCTGGCATAATAGTCCAATTCAGACCATTTTCTTCATCTTCAGTGATCATGTTCACATGGGCATTCACATTGGTGGGAGCTTCTTTCAGTTGGATGACCCCTTCTTTGATCAACTCCTCAATTTTATCTTTGAGGTCATAGCAACTTCCCATGTCGTGTCCAACGACCCCAGAGTGGTTCGCACAATGTTTAGTCTCGTCGTGTGCTCTGAAAGTAGGATTGGGGATATTTCTTGGGATTGGCTGGAGTATTCCTGCTGCCTTCAATCTCTCATATAATTGGGGTAAAGGTTCAGCTAAAGGTGTATAGGTTTTGGTTGGCTCTCTTTCGGGATTTATGCGGGGTTTGGGTACGTTTGGTGTACGGGCTCGTGACTGCGGTGAGTATGAAGGGTTTGGATATACTCGGGGTGGGCTAAATATTTGTTGAGCATGGTAAACAGGGTATGAGGTAGTTGAATGCTGATAATATGGTCGCGGGCTTTGGATATATTGGTTATAGTTTTGGATGTGTTGGTTATAGTAGGAAGGCTGAGGTGGTGGACTTTGATATACTGGAAACTGGTTCGGCCTATGCCCCTGAATGACCATGACAGGTGATGTTGTATCCCTCTTTCTTTGGGAGGTGCCTCCGATTGAATTCGACTGAATTGTTTTGCTTGTTGTTTGCAGTGCGGCCAAGTTAGTGATTCTGCCTGTTTTTATCCCCTCTTCCACAAAGTCGCCCATTCTGACGACTTCCGAAAAATTTCGCCCGATCATACTGATCATTCTTTTATTATATGTCGCGTCTTTTAAGGACTGCACGAATAGGGTAGTCATCTCGCACTCCACCATCGGAGGTTGGACCTTTGCCGCTTCCGACCGCCATCTCATAGCGTACTCCCTAAAAGTTTCTGTTGACTTCTTCTCCAACTTCATCAGATAAAATCTATCTGGGACAGTGTCAGTATTGAACTTGAACCTGTCCACGAAATCTTACGCCATTGCGATCCAACTGTACCATTTTCGTGGGTCTTTGCGTGTATACCAATCCAACGCTTCACCGGTTAGACTCCTGATGAACAATTTCGTGATGATTGCTTGGTCTTTTCCAACTCCAATCAATTTATCACAATATGACCTTAGATAGGCGCAGGATTCTATTTCCCTTTCCGTCAATAAGTCAAACTTCGGTACCTTATAACCGATTGGCAATTCTACATCCGGGTGCATGCGAAGGTCTTCATACTCTAACCCCTCATACCCTTTACTTGTCTGCATGTTCTTGAATGCCTCTTTCAGACTACAGATTTCCTTCGCCATACTTTCATCAGCTCTAGATCGAGTCTGCCTCTCTATTTCCTCGTATTGGTCAACCTCTTGAGAAATCACAGGAACAATAAATGGTTGGGTTTCGGTCGTATATGTCAATGGCATATGCTGCTTGCTAGGGATGGCGATGTGTATCGTCTGCTTGTGTTGGGTGGTTTGGTAATTTGGAATGAGCGGGGTATTTTGGGTAGGTGGAGGTTCAGGAAGTTGAAGGGCTTGTGGTACAGTTGCATTTGTCTTTTGTTCTGGGAGTGGCACATTTAAGATAATAGATAGGTTCGTGAGGTTTCAGAGCCTCTCCATTTCGGCATGCATGGTTTCCATTTGATGCAATATTTGGGCGAGGTATTGGTCTTGATCAGTAGTGTTTCTTCTTTCCGAGACCTCTGCTTCGTCTATAGGAACAGGGATGAGTCCCAAGCCGATTTGTTCTGATGCCCCTGAATTAGCCATTTTATTGGATGATTGTGCTTTTGCTTCGGTGAAGTAGAGATATTCTACCAGTCAACGTGAATCAACCTTTGGAGGAATAAGCTAGACAAAAATAATCCTTCTAAAAATGAAGCAAACCAAGTTAGTATAACATGGGTAAAATAAAATGTATAGAATTGCAAACAACAAATAATAAAAAAATTCATGCAAGTCAAGCGCACGCTCTAATATGCTTGGGACCTCTTTTATGCCAGAGATGGGCCTAAACGCCAAATATGCGAGATTATGATAAATAGGTCCCAGCCGTTAAACTGCAATGTTTTGTTGGAAATGGCGACCAAATGACAGTGCATTTTTCCAATTTCGGCATGTCCAGATTTGGCTTGAATCCGTCTATCATCACGCTACACATAGTATGCTGATTTGATCGTTGGGTTGTGATACCCGTCGACATTTGATGGAATTCTTAACTGTGGAGACGATACTAAGGATCGACCCACCTAAGGTAAATGCATTCATGACTTAGTGTAAATGGTGGTATAGCTCTATCTTAAGATTCTACGATTTGGCTTACTAGACGCAAGGTTTCCGAGCGGACTGCTCGAGTGAGAAGGCTACGCGGCCACCGGTTGGACCGGGCACTCCACGTATATGCCAACTCTCTTAATTTTGGGTTTTATGAAAGAAATTTATTGATGCACAAAGCGCACCTTATGTGTATTGTGTGATAGTGTCAATTTTTCAGAATGGAAGAAGTATGAGCGGAATGTCAGTTTAGGAAAGCATTAAAATAAAGTAGCAATTAAAGCAGTCAAACATACAAAATTGAAAGCAAACAGTTTAAAGCATTTAAAACAAATAAAAGCAAATAAAGCCCAAAAACATAAACCTAAGTTTGTTATGGTTAAGAACTTGATTGTCCCCAGTGGAGTCGCCATGATGTCGCTCCTGTTTTCGACCGGAGCCTCGACGTTGCTTGCGGTGATTCAATGAATAAAAACCACCATTTTAAGGAGTCGCCACCTAATTATTATAGTGAACTAGGACACTTTTAAATAGCATAAAATGCTATAAATGATCTCCATTTAATAGTCTGCGAAACTTTATGAGATTCCAGATAAGGGTTCTTTATTATCATAAAGGGAAGGGGTTAGACATCCTTTAAGATTCGCTAACATGCGGTTATCCGATCAAACTTAGGTCTATTCAATTGTATGTAAATGCATGTTTTGAAAACATAAAGTTAAGAAAAGATGTTTCAAATAACTTGAAGTATATATTTTCATAAAATTTGCATGAGGTTTGTTTACAAAAATGTATAGAAAATAGTTTATTGGAAGAGTACGTATTTATATTAAAAGTGGAGTTTGACAAAATTGAAATCTTATTAATTTTTGTAATACGGATGATGCATAAAAATGACTAAATTATTTTGAAAGCTTTAGACATGCATAACGGGCCTAAAATAAGCTAGCGTTGGGTTTCCGATTTTAGAACTACCCTTTAAAATTTATTAATCCAAAGCCTACCTATTCTAGACACTTCAATAATTATACAATGATACATAATTAGATTACAACAAAATTAAAGCGGCGAAATTAAGAAATAATAATGAAGTATGACTGGGGCGAATGACGTTGTCATCCAACCTGTTTTGTTTAGGAAATCCGAAGCTGGAGAATGCAAGGAAAATGGAGGCGCGTCTTTGCTTGATAATGTCGTGATGAGTCTCACAACGAGACTCTTCCCCGGGCAGCGAACCGAGGCGTCGTCTCGACTCGTCAAACTCGCTCGAAGATATTGCGTGTCTAAGCGACTAAAAGGAAATAGAACTTAGATTTTTATGGCTTTTGGACCAATACTAAGAGTAAGAAAAGGGTTCCGAGATTGATTTCAAATGGATGTTTATTTTGTTTCTGAATTTAAACTAGGTGGTAACAGTAATGATACAAGTTTTCATTCCTAAGCTTCAATGAGGTCCAGAAAATTGATGTTTTAACCCAAGAACTTTCTTTGGTGAAAGATAAAGGGGAGATCTTTTAAATGCTTCAAAAATCTGACCCCCTTCAATAAAAAATGAAGGGAGTTTTATAGGCAAAAAACTGGGTTTCGAAATTTGAATAAAAGCTGTAAAAATGGGTCTGATTTTGGATGATTTCTTGGTTCAAATCGCTGGATTTTGGGGGATAAGGGTATGGGTTGTGTCAGGGAAGTGTGGGTGAAGTGAAATGGATTGTTTGGGCAGAGGTATGAGCGTCGACGACTGATGGGAGTGCAGCTATTTGGGGAAGGTGATGAGTTCTGATTTTTTGTCCAAGTGGGTAAGGGGTTTAGGGTAGTTTTTGTATTGTATTTAGGGGTTTTGGATAGAAAGTGACATGGGTTGATGTTTTGGAGAAATGAAAAGCTAAGGAGATGGGGTTGTGGGCCGCGGGCTGATGTAAATGGGAATTGGGCTGGGAGTTAAAAAATTGGGTTGTGGTTTGGGCATTGATTTACGGGGGTTTGGGTAGTAATTTAGGTGTAGTATTTTAGTAATGGGAGAAAATGGGTTGTAGTATAAGAGGATTAAAAATATAAATTGTGTGATAAAAATGCTAATGTGATATAATATAATATTTAAGAAATATTTGATGCTTAATATAAAATGCGATGCCATTTTGTAAATAACATAGAATATTAGGAAAAAGCAATCACGATAATCATATTAAAGACATAAAGAAAGTAAGAAAAAATATGAATATAAATGCATCTTAAAAAATTGTTTTTGGGATTTTGAAATATTAAAATTGTAACTAGATAATTGAAAAGAAGGGACAAAATTGGGTGTCAACACTCCTCATTTTACCCTGATAAAATTTTCAAGACCCCCTCAAAAAATTTACTCAGTTCAAGTTTAAGACTGGTTAACTCTCATGGCGATTCGTGCTGAAGGAATTTTTGAGTTCCTCTAAAAAACTCTACCCCAATTAAATGTTTGAGACCGACTGACTCATGTACTGGTGTCGTCAGTGGGATTTTTTAGATCTACTAAAAAATTCTACCCTAGTTTGCAAATTTGGGCCAGCTGATCCTTTGTGCCGAGTTTGTTGAAGAATTTTGAGATCCCTCAAAAATTCTGCCTTAGTTGTATGTTGGGATCTATGTAATTTGTGAGGAAATCCTTCGAATCCATATGTCTTAGAGGCTTCTTAGGGGTTTCTTTGGTTATTTTCTTGGTGCGATCGAGCTCGAAGAGCGCCTACGTATCCCATCTCAGGAATAAGGTCAAACGTAGTTCAGAATAAAGATGGTTGATTTTCATAATAATGCGACCAAGTCCTGGATGGACGCCTACGTATCCCTCTTTGAGAAATCAGGTCCTCGTGTAGTTCATATTCCAAGGATTGTTGGTTTTTTATAATAATGTGATTGAGTCCTGAATGGACGCTAGAAGAAGACAATACTAGAATTTGGATATCACACCCCCTTTTATGAATCGTGGTGACACATACACTTTTTCCACTAGTAGGCAAACCACTCCCCTATTAAACAATACGAATATAAATAATAATGCGAAAAATAACCAAATACTTAAATAAACTATCTAATCATAATATAAAATACGAAAAGATAAGCCTGAGAATCATAAGTACAACCCCCAAAGATCTGGTCAATAATACAAGAGCATATAATTGTCGAATACATAAGCCAGAGGAAAGAACATAGTCTAATAATCTAAACATGTCTCTCTAAACCAAATAAAATACAAGGAAAGATAAGAGCCTCAAGGGTATGCTGGAAGGAAGCATCCTCACCCTGAAGTCTCGAAATCCCCTGGCTCAGACTCACACCCGAGGTCTCAAACTGGAGGAATGTACTGCATCTGTATCCAAAAAGAATGCAGCAAGTGTAGCATGAGTACACAACATACCCCATGGGCATCATAGACTGACAACGAAAGAAGATACACAAATAGTGATAAATATCAAGTTGACACTAAATAATCCTATACTAGACAGTTCAATACCCCAAATAAGTCACATTGCTACATAATAGCTCACTGAATCAACAAATCACTTTGTTCATATAAGGTTTCAAAGTCATGTATGTTACTCCAATTTTAGAAGAGTTCAGTGACAATATCTCAAGTATCAAATGATCACTTAAGAACCCTTCTTTATCCAAGAATTTAACCAAGTCATCAATAAATCCAACACTTAATCCATCAACAGATAATCATTGAAATGATGTATGTATGATATGAATGTAATGCATATGTCAAGTACATTTCATCTCTAGTATACATGCGTTCAAATTTTATGAACTGCACACCCATGGGGGACCCGTGAAGTCCATATACTCCTCCAGAATTTCTCAACAGAGCCCAGCTCTTGGATGAATAATAAATGTTGCAAGCGTGCAACCCGTTCCCCCACGTATTATCATCATCTCAATGTTTCCAATAATCTCAGAAGTATTCTTACATTTTCGGTCTCTTAGACCCACAACTTTTCCATACAACTCTCATATTAATATCATCAGAACCATGAGTGTATGAATGCAAATGACAATACAAGACAAGAAATTAGGATGTAAAGAGATGCAACCAAGAATAAGAGATGAATATCACATGCTTACATAGTTCAATAAAACGTAATCCAAGTACAATTAGTATATCATATCGAAAGCATGTGTGATGAATAAATACAACAATAGCAATATGGAGACGAGCCAACACAATGGCGAAAAGCCAAATCAATAGCAGTTGGAATGAGCCAAATAGCTCATTATCATAGTTCAACACTGATACCCACCAAAACATTCATCACAACCGCTTGGGTGCGACCCCCAAACACACTCAATACCCCTCAATATTTATAATTCATTATGTACTTTTATCGAAGTCTAATAAGAAAAAAATGTAGCCTAACTCAGAGCTGAGCAGGTGCCACGTACAATCAACCCTCAGCGCTAGCCTTACCCTTTCGGAGTGCCTCGTAATAATCATAGTCTAACACGCATAGACTATACGTTAATATTAAGCTAATACCAATACAAAGACTTAGTCCTTAAATATACCAAAGACATCCAAAACCAACTCTAGACCCACTTTGCTAAAATTCGAACTTTATTACTCAGAAAGCATAATAATATACTAAATAGTCATATTCTTAAGTTAATTAAACTCAATTGCATGATTTAAGAAAAGCTCCAATTTACAAACCCTGAATTTCCCCCCAATTTGAAAAGGGTTTCTATACACAAATTAAACTCTACAAGATGGTCAACTACCATTAGATAACACTTATTTACAATATCAAGATCGTCTAAGCAATATTACACCCTCATATCAAAGTCTTGTCTCTCTTAGTCTACCATGAAACTTAAGAGCTTCCCCCCTAATAAAATCTAGATTAGGATTTAAAAGACAACAATAATCAAGAGGGGATGAAATTATACCTTAGATGATGAATCAAATAGAACTTCTCAAGAAATCTTTCCCAAGTAGGCTCTAAAATTGAGATAAGATATTTCGGGAAAGTCAATTGCTTTAGGTCATTTAAGAATCTGCCTGATACAACGATCCCACAGGGGCGGCCTCGTCACAGTGGAATAATTTCGCTGAGGTGGAACCATTGAAATCCTGCATAGTTGTTGGTATGAGACAATTGCCGCATAGGTGGCACACAATTCGCTGGTACGGACACCAGACACCAGCAGTGGAAAACTAAGGAAATCATCCTCCAACCACTAGAAACACTCTCGAGACCCTTTCAGACACAAATCAGACATGCTACCCCAAGGTAAATGGTGCTAAAAGCTCACTCGAGCCCTCAAATTTCTCATTTAACTAAGCTAAGACATAATTTTTTAAAGAATTGCCCAAATAACCAAATATCACAAATTCACAAATAAGACCCCAAAGTACATCTAATTGCTTCGGGAAGCAAATCAATGACTCGACTAAGTCATAAATGACCCCCAAAACTACCGGAAGCTACGGAACTTGGAAATGAATCCATATACTCCAAATTCAAACTTGAGTCAAACTAATACACTCTAAGATTCGTATTTTGGGTTTTTCTTCCGAAACTCACATTATTGAACCTTAGGATCCATGCCACCCATCCATGTGCATCACAAATACCACACAGAGTCTATAGGAAGGGTAATATAGTCAAATAAGGGACTTTAAATAAAAATGGCCAAAAGGATTGTTACATCAGATACCAATTAAATAAATGTTCATCCTCGAACGGATAGAAATGAAAATGAGAAATGTATCGAAAGTAGTAAAAAGGTTAGGGTATTTGCTTTGCATGTCAGAATTTGTCTCCCAAGTCACCTCATCAATAGGACGATGATTCCATGGCACCTTCACATAAGTTATCTCCTTAGACCTCAACTTCATCACATGTCTCTCCAAAACAGCTACAGACTCCTTATGGAACTCCAAATTCTGATCAAGAAATACGGAGTCCCACTAGATAATATAAGAACCACCAACATGATACTTCTTCAGCATAGATACGTGGAAAACCATATGGACACCTGAAAGACCTGGTGGCAGAGCCAACTCATATGCCACCTCTCCAACCCTCTGAAGAATTTCAAAAGGTTTGATATACCTCATACTCAATTTCCCTCTCTTGTTGAATCTCATCACACCCTTCATGGGTGAGACCTTCAATAGAACCATATCACCCACCATAAATTCCATGTCCCAAACCTTTTGCTCTGCATAATCCTTCTGCATGTTCTAAGATGCTAGGAGCTTATCCTGAATTGCCTTCACCTTCTCTAAGGAGTCTCTCAACAAATTTGTACCCCAAGGCCAAACCTAGAATGCATCAAACCACCCAATAGGAGAACGACATCTCCTACCATACAAGGCCTCAAATGGTGGCATATCAATACAAGAGCGATAATTGTTGTTGTACGCAAACTCTACCAAAAGTAAGAACAGGTCCCAATGACTACCAAAATCAATTGCGCAGGCTCACAACATATCCTCCAAGACCTGAATGGTTCTCTCTGATTGATCGCCCGCCTGAGAGTAAAAAGTCATACTGAGATCCAGGCGAGTACCCAATTTCTTTTGCAAAGTTCTCTAGAAATGTGAAGTAAATTGAGTACCCAGTCTAAGATGATAGAAATAGGACACAATGAAGGCGAACCATATCCTGAATGTAAATATTAGCCAACTTCTCTGAATTGTACGTCATCTAGACCGGAAAGAAATGCGCATAGTTTGTCAACCTATCCATAATGACCCAAATAACATCAAACTTGCCCAAGTCTTGGGCAATCCAACAACAAAATCTATGACAATCCTCTCCCACTTCCACTCAGGAATGGTCATCTTCTAAGACAACTTCTCCGAATTGTACGTCGTCTAGACCATAATGAAATGCGTGGAGTTGGTCAACCTATCAACAATGATCCAAATAGCATCAAACTTGTCCAAAATCTTGGGCAACCCAATAACAAAATCTATGGAAATCATCTCCCACTTCCACTCAGGAATGTGCATCTTCTGAGACACACCACCAGGTCGCTAGTGCTCATACTTGACCTGCTGACAATTCTGACATCGAGATACAAACTCAACAATGTCAGCTTTCATCCTGCCTCACCAATAGTGTTGATTCAAGTCTCAGTACTTCTTAGTAGGACCTAGATAAATTGAATATCTAAAGCTATGGAGCTCCTCCATAATTAATCTCGTCTAATCACCAACTCTCAGAACACACACGCTACCCTTAATCCTCAAAACCCATTCACCATCAATCATAACATTCTTAGCTTCACCACTCATCACTTTATCTCTAATTTTTCACAACTTATCATCATCAAACTGGTGGGTCCTAATCTGCTCCAAAAGAGAAGACCCCACCTTCACACAAACTAGAATGATATACTGATTCAAAATATCAAGCCTAAAAATGATTGGCTAAGGACTAGACCTCCAATGCCAAAGGACGTTCAGAAATAATCAAATAAGCTAAACTTCCCAATCTGACTGCCTTTTGGCTCAAGGTATCCGCCACCACAATGGTCTTGCCTGAATGGTACAAGATAGTCATGACATAGTCCTTAAGCAACTCCATAAGTCGACGCTGACTGGAGTTCAAATCTCTCTGGTTGAGCACGTTCTGAATGCGGCGGTGATCGATATAAACCTCACAATAGAATGCATAAAGGTAATGCCTCCAAATCTTCAAAGCAAATACAATAGCCACCAACTCCAAGTAATGAATAAGGTAATTCTTCTCTTGAACCTTCAACTACCTCGATGCATAAACTATGACCTTACCCTTATGCATCAACACACAACCTAACCCAATCCTAAAAGCATCACAATATATGGTAAAGTCCTTCCCCTCTACCGGAAGGGATAAAATCGGGGTTGTGGTCAAAAGAGACTTGAGTTTTTGAAAGATCTCATTACACTCATCAGACCACTAGAAATGAACCTCTTTCTGAGTCAAATGCGTCAAATGAGAAGAAATAGAAGAAAATCCTGTGACGAACCAGTGATAGTAGCTAGTAAGACCCACAAAACTCTGAATTTTTGTCACTAAAGTATATCTAGGCTAGTCCTTGACTGCTTCTATCTTCTTTGGATCAACCATAATACCCTCATTGGACACCAAGTATCCCAGGAATGCTACAGTACTGACCCAGAAATCACACTTTGAGAATTTAGCATATAACTTCTTCTCTTTCAATATCCTAAGAACTACTCTCAAGTGCCTCTCGTGGTCATCCTGACTCTTTGAATAGATCAAGATGTCATCAATGAATACAATCACAAAAGAATTCAAATACAGATTGAATATCCCATTTATCAAGTCCATGATTGCTTCGGGGGCATTGGTAAGCCCAAAGAACATCACCAAGAACTCATAATGACCATAACGAGTCCGGAAATCCCACTTGGGAACATCCTCGGCTCGAATCTTCAACTGATTATACCCGGACCTCAAATAAATCTTTAAAAATACAGAAGCACCCTGAAGCTGGTTGAATAAATCATCAATACAAGGAATCATATACTTATTTCTAGTGGTAACATTGTGCAACTTCCTGTAATCAATGAATATATGCATGGTTCCATCCTTCTTCTTCATGAACAACACATGAGCACTCTATGGAGACATACTTGGTCGAATGAAACCCTTACTCAACAAATCCTGAAGTTGCTTCTTCAACTCTCTCAGCTTTGTCGGAGACATACAGTACAGAGGAATAGAAATAGGTCGAGTACCTGGCTCTATACTGATGTAGAAGTCAATATCTCTGTCTGACGGCATACCTGACAAATCTAACAGAAAGACTTTGGAAAACTCACTAACTATCAAAACTGACTCAATGGAAGGAGTTTCCCTACTGGTATCCTGAATATGAGCTAGATACGCCAGACAACCCTTGTCCACCAATTTCTTAGCCTCAATAAAGGAAATGATTTTCTTAGGATAAGGGCTAGAAGAGCCCCTCCACTCTAACCTCAAAAGACCAGGCATAACTAGAGTGATTGTCTTGGCATGACAGTCTAGAATCGTGTGGTACAGTGATATCCAATACATCCCTAGAATAATATCAAAATCAACCATGTCTAATATGACCAAGTCTACCAATGTATCGTACTCCATAAAGGTAACCACATAAAGCCGATATACTCTATCTACAATCACAAAATCACCAACTGGTGTAGACACACGAATAGAGACCTCTAACATATCACACCACATATCCAATTTAACACAAAAGCAGACAAACATGTATGAGAACATAGACCTCCAATCAAATAGCACTGAAGCGGACCAATGACAGATTGAGATGATACCTGTGATAATCGCATTTGATGCCTCAACCATTGGCCTAACAGGAAAAACATAGCAATGAGTGCATCATCTATCAGGCTTAGTACCCTGATGGCCGCCTCGACCTAAATGATCCCCATCTCTCCCTGTCTGAGATCCACCGTGACTAGTCTGATGGCCACCACAACCTAACTAAGAACCTCCTCTGCTAACCTGACTACCACTCCTGGATGGTAATTCTAGGGTCCTGGGTGCACAAGATGTACTCGATATAAATTTGGGGCACTCTCTTTTGAAATGCCCAATCTCACCGCAATTGTAATAAGTCCTGGCCGCTGAGGGCTGATGAATAGAGATAGAAGAACCCGAATGACTCCCATGGTTAGAATATCGAGACTAAGAACCTCTAAAAGACTGGCCTCCACTATAACAGCTCTGCCCCGCAGAGACCATTTGCAATCTGAAGGACTACTTGAACGGGTCAACTAGGCTTCGACCGCTGAAATCTACCTTGTTGTCCATACCCATAAAAAGTAGACCCACTGAACTACCCATATCGCGTTGCCCTTTTATTGGGCTCATGTCTAGGAAGCATGCTCCTAACAGGCTCTACCATTCTCGTATGCTCTACTACTAACTTAAAAGAAACCCTAGAGGCCACCAATTGCAATGTAGCCAACCGAAGAGGAATACTCAAACCTCTCACAAAATATCTAACCCGCTCAGCATCTATAGGTAGCAACGACACTGCATAGCGTGATAAGGCGTGAAAACGAGTCTCCTAATCTACAACTATCGAACCTCGCTGCTCCAACCTCTGAAACTTATCACGGTTGCTCAAATTCAAGCTAAGAGGCACATACTTCTCTAAAAATCCGATAAAATCTGACCCAAGACAGTGGAGGCGACCCCGCTGGTCAACAATCAACATAAGCTCTCCAATATTATTTTGCATCTCCCATAAGCTGAACAACCACAAAGTAGACTCTGTGAGACTCGATGATATACAAGGTATGTAGCCTCTCATGGCTACTCAAAATAAACTCATATGCATCCTCCTCGGGATGACCATAGAATATATGAGTCTTTATATGGGGTACTGATATGACAACTGGCTGAACCCGGGAGTATGAAACTCAGAATTCTATCTCTCTCCCACTCGAGTGTGTGACCCACCCGGAGTAGTCGAATGGATGCCCGCTTGGGCAAAACTGTCAAGAACACCTAACAACCTGACCAAAGTATCCTGAAGAACCAGAGTAGCTATAAATCTGGGTTGATCCTGGGATAGCCCCATCTCATCATCCAACTGCTCATCTTGAGCCTTAATATACGACTTAGTGGAAATTAATCTAGAATAAGCCTGATCGTCTCTCTGTGCTCTGCTCCAAGCCAGCACATCTCCTCGGGCTCTACCTTGGCCCCGAACACGTCCTCTACCTCTACCGTGCACTGCATATGCAGGTGTTGGTTCCTCATCTCTCGTTGCATAGGCACGAGTCCTCACCATCTGTGAGAGAATAGAAAACAAAGGTCAGATACCAATTTGATTAATCTTAACAGGAAAGGAATTAAGAAATTTGAAGTTTTCTAAATGTCCCATAGCCTCTCGAAGATAAGTACGGATGTCTCCACACGGATTCGCAAGATTCTACTAGACATTGCTCTTGTATTTAAGATCGTTTAACCTAAAGCTCTTATACCAACTTTGTCACGACCCCTTTTAGAAATCGCGGCAGCACCTACACTTTTCTCACCGGTAGGCGAACCAGTTCCCAATTAAACAATACGAATATAAATAAGAAATGCGGAATTAACAAAATACTGGAATAAACTGTCTAATCATAATTTAAAATGCGGAAAAATAAGTCTGAGAGTCATAAGTACAACCCCCATAGATCTAGTCAATAATACAAGAGCATCTAACTATCAAATGCATAAGCCAAAGGAAGGGAACATAGTCTAATAATCTGAATATGTCTCTCAAAACCAAATAAAAGGCAAGGAAAGATAAGAACCTCTAAGGGTATGCTGGAAGGAAGCATCCTCAACCTGAAGTTTCGAAATCCCCCGGCCCAGACTCACACCCGAGGTCTCGAACTAGAGGAAGGTACTGCATCTGCATCCAAAAAGAATGCAGCAAGTATAGCATGAGTACACAACGTACCCCCGTAGGCATCATAGGTCGACAACTACGAAAGATATGCAAATAGAGATAAATATAAGTTGACACCAAATAATCCTATACTAGATAGTTCAATACCCCAAATAAGTCATATTGTCACATAATAGCTCACTGAATCAACAAATCACTTTGGTCATATAAGGTTTCATAGTATTGTAAGTTACCCCAATTTTAGAAGAGTTCAATGACAACATCTAAAGTATCAAATAATCAATTAACAGCCCTTCTTTATCCAAGAATTTAACCAAGTCAGTAATAACTAGTCCAACACTTAATCCATACAAATAATCAATGAAATGATGTATGTATGATATGAATGTAATGCATATGTCAGGTACCTTTCATCTCCAGTATACATTCTATGAACTGCACACCCATGGGAGACCCGTGAAGTCCATATACTCCTCCAGAATTTCTCAACGGAGATTAGCTCTTAGATGAATAATAATTGGTGTAGGCGTGCAACTCATTCCCCCACATATTATCATCATCTCAATGTTGCCAATAATCTAAGAAGTGTTCTTACTTTCTGTCACGTCCCGACCCGACGGGCCGTGACCCGATGCCCTAATTGGACACCCTTATACTAACCTGTCACATATAATCAGACTCATACTGAGGGAAATATGAATTTCGGCAGCATAACACCGCAATCATAACACATGTCCGAATAGGCAAGCCGGCAAGACTGCCTTTACACACAAATAACCCCGTCTCCTGAGGAGTCACATCTAAGAAAATATAACAAATGACGTAAGCCGACAAGGCTGCCACTATATACGAAAACATCCCAAAACGAAATACAAAAGTACAGATGAGCAAAACATATCTACAATCTTCATATAACCAGCTCTTACATATACAACCCACAACTGTCTACATACCTCTATGAGAAGGATAATGACATATGACGGGGCAGTGCCCCGTCGTGCCCCTAAATATACATAAGTCAAAGAAAAATAGGGTTCTGTACCAAAATGACCAAGCTCCGAATCAAAGGAGCTCTCCAAACAGCTGAACAGAAATCCTAGACCGGAGGATCGCCGAACTGAATATCTGTACCTGCGGGCATGAACGCAACCCCCCGAGGAAAGGGGTTAGTACGAAATAATGTACTGAGTATATAAAATATGAAGTACTGTAAGAAGATCATAACTGGCCAAAAGACATCAGGAGACAAGTATAATAATCAAAATACCAATACAATTGTGTCATATGAAAATGAGAGTCAACTGTACTTTATAAAAATGAGAGTCATATCAAAATCATAGATGTCTGTCCATATAACGTATCCCGGCCCATTCTGGAACTCGGTCCATATCATCATCATATCTATATACATATAATGTGTCCCGCCCCTCTAATGAGGGACTCGGTGGAATCATCATATACTATCATGGGTATCTGTACCCGCATCATGGATACATGTTCATGGAATCATCATATATATATAAACATTGTCGACCCTCTAGTGAAGAACTATGTGAACAATGCAAGGTAGTGCACGAACATAAGCCGGCCCGGGACTCGGTGGGGTAAAGTAATAACACTTAACACTAGTAGATATCATGAGCAACCATATGCAATTTAAACCATCATTTGACTCTCGATGAAATCATTTAGAATAACTTTTTACTGTAAAAATCAAAGGCACATCTCATAACAAATATCATTAGGAATTAAACTGTGTAGAAATCATGTACGTCCGTCGTACGTTCATTTCCCATAAATCATGTCAAAAGAAAGAAGGAAGAGTTTCACATACCTTTTAGTCGAACTAGCCAACTCAATATTATAACACGTCTCGTCTAATACTTCAACCTATAATAAAGGGGGTAATACATGCGTCAATTCTATGATTTCTAACGTAAGTTATATTGAATGACGACTTCCTATTCTATAAAAATTCGGGCAGCGCTTCCCCTTTTTATATGCAAATCCACAACTTCCAAACAAAGCCAACAATACCAATAAGAAGATACAACTTCAAGATATAACCAATATAATCCAAAACATTCTATTTATGCCATTATAACACATTCCTCCTCTTTTACATTTATGTAAAACAACAACTACATCAGCCAAGGTGATTTATACACCTATTTCTCATGTTATTCCAGCCCCTTAATCGTATTAAAACGTCCCTTAAAAACAGTCAATACTTCTAGCAAAAATCGAGAGTTCAAGAATGCAAAATAGCTCTTTTCTACACCTTAATTCTTTGAGACATTTATTAGTAATTACCTCAATGTATATACAAATTTATAATCAAATTTCCAACATTTTAACTCCACAAAATCCTCCCTTAATACCTCACCACTATGTCCAATATTTCCATGTAAGTTTCGGCTAACAACAACATGATTCCATATTCTTTTCTTAACTTCTTAAAATCCAATTCATGTTCCAATAATTTCTTATGAACAACTATAACTTAAATATCAAGATTTCCTTCAATTCCAACGTGTGATTAGTAACGACAATAACAATAACATAATCGAATTCAATGTATACCAAAAACAGTCCCTAATTCGGTATCAATATCCAAAATATTCACATGCAAATGCCTTAACTCCAAATTTTTCTTAACACAAATTCCTTCCTTAATCTACAACAACATACACTTCAATTATATCATAAAAATAAGAATTTTCTTACCTTGAATTTGTCCAAAATAGTCCCAGCAGAATCGGTCCACTGTTTCATCGATTTTGCCCCATTTTCTCACTTCTTCAACTCCAAATTGATATGCATGTATTCCACAATTTTAACCCACCATTCTTATATGTTTTTCTTCCAAAAATTCATCTCCAAAACCTTGTATTTTTAGGACTGAAATCGGCCCAGCAGTGGCACGATTTACCCACTGTTTTGATGCAATATATTGGCTTCTAATTTTGATGAATCATGTAATCTAAGAAGAGGAGATAAAACTACAATTTTTTGTAGGGAAGGGGGTGTGTATCGGCTGGGGGAAAGGAAGAGAGGAGGGGAGATGAAGTTTAAAATGAAATAAGGAAAATGAGGAGTTGAAGAGTTTTTCTTAAGGTTAAAGACTAAAATCTGAAAATTGATATTTGCAATAAGGTCTTATTTCTCCTACTAGTCTACTTAAATTAATCCCTCTTCTAAAATAAATCCAACATAACTCCTTTTCTATAAAATCTGAAAATTATAAGTTCAATTTGGTCCAATTCCTACAATTTATTAACCTTAGGTCCCACTTCCTCTAATTCCCAAAAATTTCATAAGGTTTCGTATTCTCAATGTCGTAATTTTTATAATACGACACTAGTCCATAACGGGAATATACACTATCAATATAAGTTTCCAACGTCACACCCGTTGTAACCAACATTTTCCGGGAATCACATCCTCTTGTATACAAATTTCTGTATTAACATATGTAAGTATACTTTATATCCAATATTCGAATCTTACTTCCTTAATGACGTTTTTAATTATTGCCTTAAACTTACGGGGTGTAACATCCCCCCCCCCCCCTTAGAAACATTCGTCTTCGAATGTTCATCATAGGTCACATGCTAAAATTTCGGCAGAGTCTCCTTTATAATTATGCCTATCCACCTATATTCAGTAAACCAACAGATGTCATACAGGGCCACCATATATCACACATACAATTCATCAATTACTATAATAAAATAAGAAGTTTAATTGAATTACCTGTAGGCCTAGGGAACAATTGAGGATACTTCTTCCGCGTACGAGCTAAACTTGTAATGAGGTCCATATTAATCACTTCCTATTTAACTATCTAACTAACTAGTCTTAGCCTGTAACCTTCAAACATTTGCATTATCTGAGGAAGGTACTTTAAAATATTTTGTTGCCATGAAAATATGAGTCTGCACATCTTATAGATAGTCATATTAATCTCCTATATCACCTTCTGGATAGTCATCTGCCTTCATGCAATATAATATTTCCCCATTCCCATATCTACCGCACAGTGATAAGTGGTACATCTCTAAATACTACTTTGAACTTGAAGGGGGCAATAGCCATTCACCACTCTTGTAATACTTGTGTCACCTAGAAACTGAGTTGTAATACTGTCACGACCCGACCTCGGGCCCGCGACTGGTGCCTTACCCCGGGCACCCTAGTGATACAACATCAGAGAAAATCAGCGAAAATAAAAACTTAAACATGAAACAAGATAAAATAAGAAACAGGCTAACCAAAACGGTTACCTTTCTGCATATATATATATACCTGAACAGTTATATCCTTTACAAACCCTGCCCACAATAGTACTACAGACCTCTAAGAATGTAACCACAACTACGACGGGACAGGGCCCCGCCATACCCCTGAATGTAAGTACCTACAACGACAGGGGACTATACCAAAGATATGCCTCCGGAGAAACGGAGCTTCCCAAACGCTGAACTGTGATCCTATGAGCGAGGATCAACAACTGGTGTACCTCTACCTGCGGCATGAACGCGGCCCGGAGTCGAGGTCAGCATAACAGTATGGCATGAAATCAAAATCGTAAATGAAATCATAATAGTCTATATAAAGCAGGAGACATGTATGATAACCAAACTACAGTACACAACATATAAGCAGTCATGTCAAGTCAGGGACTCACGCCCTCAAGGTCATCACTCAAATATAACTATGGGTCTCAAGCCCACAACATCAATAATGCCCGTGGAATACCTTCCTCACTGCCGGTAGTCTATGATATAACAACACCAAGGAGTATACATGAACACCAGGCCCCACCTGTGTCATAAAACCGTACGGGGCAAGTACGAAGGCATAGCTACGGATCCAACTGCATCATCAATCGATCGGGGAAAGTACGAAAGCCAGCTACCAGAACCTACCGTACCAACAATACTAAATAACTATATCACGAAGCTGACACGTGGCAAATGCGATAGCCTCTACCAGATCCTCCCTGCGCCACGTAGGCGGCGGGGCAAGTAACGGGCTAACCACCGGATCACAACCGTAAGTCACGAAACTTCATCCAAACATCGACTCGCGAAGGCGACCGTGGAAAGTGCGATAGCCTCTACGAGATCCTCACGCGCCACGTAGGCGACGGGGCAAGTAACGAGCTAACCACCAGATCACAACCGTAAGTCACGAAACCGCGCGACACGTGGCAAGTGCGATAGCCTCTACCAGATCCACTGCGTCCACGTAGGCGACGGGGCAAGTAACCGAGCTAACCACGGATCACAACCGTAAGTCACGAGACTTCGCCACAAAACTGAGCGGGCAAGTAAGGCTAACTACGAACCAAAGCCGAATCGGCCACGGCCGGGCAAGACGAGCCAACTACCAGATACCAAGGCCGAATCAGTAAAACCTCATCGAGAGCTAGTCCATGGAATAACAATAATGGTCACATGCCCCCGGAATCCCTTATCGGTGTAGACATGCCCATATGACAATAATAATGGAACCATACCCGTGGAATCTTCCGTCACTGCCGGTACGTCCAAGTAAGTTCACAACAAGTCAGCCGACCCTCCATCGAGAGACACGGTGGTATAGATATACAATACATGCACAACAAAAGCTATCACAACTAGCATAGGCAAGTTCAACATACTTTTAGACTTTCATTAACATGTAAATTGATTCACCATTTATATAAACTCAAGTACTCCCATTTTGTGCCAACAATCCGGGTTTTAACCCTAAAGTACTACGTACTTAAATTCTTTCAAAAGATCCATTTCTTTTACAAAAGTCATACGATACCCATAGAATCAAAAATAGAGTAATTATCATTTCAAGTAAACCAAAACCATTTCCACACCTTCTTTTGAAATAAACCAAGACAACACCATGTTTTCTTTTTAAACCAATTTAAGACAAAACCATGCCTTTTTTTTAAACCATTTTAAGACAAAACCATGCCTTCTTTTTAAACCAAAAACTCTTCAATTCCTCAAGTCCCTTTTCTTTTAGAAATCAAGTTCCTTACTTTGGAATTTAAGAAAATTAATTCTTGTATGTAATGATTCTTATTAAAGTAGCCATGATCTAAAAAAAATGTAATAATTTTGTCTTATCTTAGCTTCTATGCAGATGGAGGTTTCTACTTGTTTTAATATAATTAATTGTCATTACATTTTCCTTTATTAACGCTGCAATGGCTTGTTCGATACTCATTCCCATTTCCGAAATCAATATAACATTATTCTTTTAAAACCCAAGTACTCATTACTCACGAATGAGGTTTCACAACTTTTTAACACAATTCAAGTCCTTAACAAATCATATCAAGTCAAATATAAGTCAAGTCTCTTATATTTTAAAAACAATCAACCATTCTTTTACCTACATAAAGTCGTTATAATTAACTTCCCATAAAGCCATTATAACACTTTATGTTCTAAACCAACCAATTTCATTTAGCACACGTACGTCTACCGTACTACATAGTTTACAACAATCATGCTAGAAAAGATAGGAAGAGGTTCACATACCTCGCGACGATTATCGACAATTAGCAAAAAGCTCCAAAGTACTATAACCTTGTTAGCCTTTTCCACCCTTCAAGTAGAATACGCTACTCGTAGTACTTCAACCTATAATGGTCATAAAATGTCTATTAACCTCTAGCTCTCTCTTCGTAGAATATTCTAAGTACAAGGTCACTAAATTCTACGGAAAATCGGGCAGCACTTCCTTTGTTTCTACATACTTTGCCACCTTTTTCAAGGCCGAATTCAATAACCAAACGCCACATTTAAGGCTCAAATCAATTCAGCAAATACAAAGGGGATTACACGCCCTACAATACGTGTAAAATTCCGCCCCACAATTACTACCAACTAGTCCACAATACAATGAAATTCTCGCCTACAACACACTACTTCTCTTTCAATTCCTTTTTCAATACAAGTTGTTATTCCAACATGCTACATAGTCATAAACAACTTCAACAACTATAATTCCTTCTTTATATAACATGTGACAACTTAACTAGTAACCAACTTGAATTACAATCTTAAGGGCTAACATACTAGTTTTCGGATTAGGGTTCCAATAGTCAAAACACTTATCAAACTTCATAATATATACCTCATGCTTGCTAATATCCAAAGCTACAACAATAAGTAATCTTAATTACTAAAACGACAAGAATTATACCTTTACAAGCCCTTAATCTTTCCAAGATTCAAAGTCGCTCCTTAGCAATTCTTAGCTCTTTTCCTTATGTTCCAATCCTCTCCAAGCACTCCTTAGAAGCCTATGAAGAACTCATCTTCAAGTTCCAACTTCAAAGTTGAAGAACTCCTTAAGTTTCCGCCTTGCGACTAATACGAAAACGCCATTTTTCCGAAATCTTTCTATTGAGATATCCTTGCAATACCCTTAGGGACCTTGGGTTTAAGTCTTGTGAACAATGGATCAAAACTACAAATTTTTCTTGTGGGAAAATGGCCAACCCGTGAGCTTTAAGAAGAACAAGAATGTTGTGATAAATTTTCTAAGTGTTGAAGAGCAAGTATTGCACTAGTTGGGTATATATAACACAATGGAGGGTCAAGATCTCAACAAATGTGTGGCTTGGATGAAGAACACATGGATAATAGCCAAGTGGACAAGTTGACTTGGTCAATAATATCAAGCTTGAAGACTTTCATCCACAATGGTCAAATGACCATCCTATCTTTGCAATTTTCGTCCAACACCAAGTGGGGGGAGGTGCCACGTGTCGCCCTCTCATTCGTCCATAAAATTCCGTAACCCTCGTGGGTCCCACAAAACGTAAAATTCCTCGGGTGGGCCCCACATGACCAAATCCGTAAAATATAAATTCCATAATTCTTATAAGTTCTTAAAGTCTTAAATACCAAAGTTGAGAATCCAATTCTCAATAATAAACCTCTTTCCTTCACGAAGTTCGGAAACTTTTCTGTCGAAAAATCACATATTTCTTCCTTTCCAATTTTAATGTCGTATTCTCGTACGTACGTCCTCACATACATACCCTGTAACTACGGGGTGTAACATTCTTCCCCCCTTAGAAACATTCGTCCCGAATGTTCTTTCTAAGTCTCAAAAATATACATGCGCCGGTATAGTCTTCACTACTATACTTATAAACCCAATTATGCCACACCTGGCCATAATATAACACATGCGCAAAACTCTAATCCAAGCCAACGAGGAATCACCTCTAACGTCATAAAAGCTTCCACCCATGGTCTAAAGGATACTTTCTTCACCTCGTTACTTCACAAAATGATCACTTCCCTTTTCTTAACACATGTTCACTCCTTCCCTTACTCGTCGTACCTTTCTCGAACACCCGAACTCTTTCTAGTACACGTACCGTACTTCCGTCATTGCTTCAGTTTCCAACACCTTGGAGTTACTACCTCCAACCTTGGTCATCTTACTAGCCTCACATTCCTTTAAGGCCAATCCCGGCCTTCATGATCCGATTATGGTCGAACGCGTCTACGAACTCGTACGATGGTTACCTGAACTTGGGCCTTGCACCCTCGTGACCCTACCACCTAGCGGGACCACCTCAAACTGACCCCACCTCATTCCGGGCTGCGGGTTGACCCGCGACCTGGCCTCAACCCGACCCATTATCGCGCCAAACTCTCTCGTTCCCCGATCCGGAACAATCTTACTAATTCACGTCATGAAAGCTACCACGTCTATCCCATACTACCCATGGAATTATCACACAAATACTCCACGTATACTATGCACTCCGACAAAGATTAACCGTAAAGTCTTTTACTCAAGACGGCCTTACATCTAAGGTCTCAAAATTTTCTCATCCCCAGACTTACCCTTTTCACTAACCAGGCTTCTAAATCATATTTTAACACAATGCCATCCGGACATAACACTAAACATAACATCATAACATCAATACATACTAGTCTCTAGAGGGTTAAGGATGTACCTGTAACTACTGCTTCACTTTCCCCTTGCCGCGCTACCTCTGGTCGGACACTCCTTCGCAAAATGGCCCTGCCGGCCGCAAGTATAGCAATCTCCCAAACTAGTACGACACTCCCCCCTATGGGTTTTACCACAACGGCCACACTGAGATACGGGTGGCCTCATCCGGCGAGTACTCCTACTCCCCAGAAAATCTGAAACCTGGGAGCTCTGACCCGCTCCTGAATACCCTGGATGCCCTGAAGACTGTGGAGTACCACTGCATCGGGCGGAGGTGTATAACTAGCTTCTTCTTTGGTGGTGTCTCTCTGCGTTACTGAAGGACCCTACTATTCTGGCCCTCTTATGTTGATCCTGGTCTCTACGTCGGTCTCTACGTTCCTCCATCCCCTGTGCATACTGTATACGGGCAATGTCCATGCCCGGCTGAAGAGCTACACCCGTGCAACCCTCTGCTAAGTAATCGTCAAGTCCTGTGACATAGCGGTGCACTCTATCCTCCATATCTGCCACTAAAGCGGGGACATACCGAGCCAACGAGTCAAACTCTATGTTGTACTCCCGAACCGTACGCCCGTTCTGTCTCAACATCATAAATCTATCTGCCCGAGCTCTCCTCATGCGAGGGCAAGAAGTGTAAGAAATGCCTCGGAGAACTTGTCCATACGGTGGAAGTGCATGCTCTCCCGACGGCTCGCGAATCAAACCCGATCGCAGTTATCACGCGGCCGATGTGAACCTAGTACCACCGACTGTCTGCGAGGCCTTGATCACTTTCATGATCCGCTGCGGTGTCGAATAAACTCGAGGATCTTCCGGTTCAATTCATAGAACTCGTGGTGAAACTCGAAGTCGAAGTCTCCAACTATCGGATCTAGGGTGGACCGCCGTACTACGGAATCCGCCTCACGTCTGTCCTCATTCCTCGCCACAAGCCTAGCTAGTAACTGGGCCATCTCCTTGTAACTCATATCCTCGGCTACTGGTCGTGGAACCGAAGACTCAAGTATCGTGGCCTCAGTAGCTAATGCTGCTGCCCTAAACTCTGCTGGGGCTAAAGGCGTCGCAGAACTCCCCATCTGAAGTACCACCCTCGGTAAAGACTGGGCCTCTGCCCAGTAACCTACGTGCTCTACTCGCAGCTCCCTCTGCTACCTTGCCCTTCTGGGCTCTGGTTTCCTTGCGTAGAGGCATAACTGGTACAAAAGAATACGTCAGAGAGAGTCCAACTTATAACACAGCTCTAAGGCACGATCTCAGAGTGAGAAGAATGGAAACCAATCCTAAATATCCTGTAGCCTCCTGATTATAGATGTGGTGCACAATACACCGATAATCAAGACTCTACTAGACACGGTTGTAGACACTTTCCGAGGATTAGCGCTCGATACCACTTTTGTCACGACCCGAGCCTCGGGCATCAGTGTCTTACCCCGGGCACCCTAGTGATACAACATTAGAGAAAATCAGCGGAAATAAAAACTTAAACATGAAACAAGATAAAATAAGAAACAGGCTAATCAAAACGGTTACCTTTCTGCATATATATATATACCTGAACAGTTATATCCTTTACAAACCCTGCCCACAATAGTACTACAAACCTCTAAGAATGTAACCACAACTACGACGGGACAGGGCCCCGCCATACCCCTGAATGTAAGTACCTACAACGACAGGGGACTATACCAAAGATAAGCCTCCGGAGAAACGGAGCTTCCCAAACGCTGAACTGTGATCCCATGGCGAGGATCAACAATGGTGTACTCTACCTGCGGCATGAGCGCGGCCAAGGAGGTCGATACGGTACCAAGTATGTGGCCGAAAATCGTAAATGAAATCATAATAGTCTATATAAAGCGGGAGACATGTATGATAGCAAACTACGATTACATGACATATAGCGATCATGTCAAGTCGGGGACTCACGCCACCGAGTCATCACTCAAATATAACTATGGGTCTCACGCCCACAACATCAATCATGCGTGGAATACCTTCCTCACCGCTGTAGTCTATGATATAACAACACGAGAGTACACATGAACACGAGGTCCCACTGTGTCATAAAACCGCACGGGCAAGTGCGAAGGCATAGCTACGAGATCCAACTGCATCATCAATCGGCCGGGCAAGTACGAAAGCCGGCTACGAACCTACCGTACCAACAATACTAAATAACTATATCACGAAGGCGACACGTGGCAAATCGATAGCCTCTACCGATCCTCCTGCGCCACGTAGGCGGCGGGGCAAGTAACGAGCTAACCACGGATCACAACCGTAAGTCACGAAACCGTCCAAACACCGACTCGCTGGTCGACACGTGGAAAGTGCGATAGCCTCTGCGGATCCTCACTGCGCCACGTAGGCGGCGGGCAAGTAACGAGCTAACCACGGATCACAACCGTAAGTCACGAAACCGCCGAAGGCGACACGCGTGGCAAGCGATAGCCTCTACCAGATCCACTGCGTCACGTGGCGGCGGGCAAGTAACGAGCTAACCACGGATCACAATCGTAAGTCACGAGACTTCGCCACAAAAGCAACGGCAAGTACGAAGGCTAACTACCAGAACCAAAGCCGAATCAGCCACGACCGGGGCAAGTACGAGAGCCAACTATCAGATACCAAGGCCGAATCAGTAAAACCTCATCGAGAGCTAGTCCATGGAATAACAATAATGGTCACATGCCCCCGGAATCCCTCATCGGTGTAGACATGCCCATGTGACAATAATAATGGAACCATACCCGTGGAATCTTCCGTCACTGCCGGTACGTCTAAGTAAGTTCACAACAAGTCAGCCGGCCCTCCATCGAGAGACACGGTGGTATAGAAATACAATACGTGCACAACAAAAGCTATCACAACTAGCATAGGCAAGTTCAACATACTTTTAGACTTTCATTAACATGTAAATTGATTCACCATTTATATAAACTCAAGTACTCCCATTTTGTGCCAACAATCTGGGTTTTAACCCTAAAGTACTACGTACTTAAATTCTTTCAAAAGATCCCTTTCTTTTACAAAAGTCATACGATACCCATAGTATCAAAAATAGAGTAATTATCATTTCAAGTAAACCAAAACCATTTTCACACCTTCTTTTGAAATAAACCAAGACAACACCATGTTTTCTTTTTAAACCAATTTAAGACAAAACCATGCCTTTTTTTTAAACCATTTTAAGACAAAACCATGCCTTCTTTTTAAACCAAAAACTCTTCAATTCCTCAAGTCCCTTTTCTTTTAGAAATCAAGTTCCTTACTTTGGAATTTAAGAAAATTAATTCTTGTATGTAATGATTCTTATTAAAGTAGCCATGATCTAAAAAAAATGTAATAATTTTATCTTATCTTAGCTTCTATGCAGATGGAGGTTTCTACTTGTTTTAATATAATTAATTTTCATTACATTTTCCTTTATTAACGCTGCAATGGCTTGTTCGATACTCATTCCCATTTCCGAAATCAATATAACATTATTCTTTTAAAACCCAAGTACTCATTACTCACGAATGAGGTTTCACAACTTTTTAACACAATTCAAGTCCTTAACAAATCATATCAAGTCAAATATAAGTCAAGTCTCTTATATTTTAAAAACAATCAACCATTCTTTTACCTACATAAAGTCGTTATAATTAACTTCCCATAAAGCCATTATAACACTTTATGTTCTAAACCAACCAATTTCATTTAGCACACGTACGTCTACCGTACTACATAGTTTACAACAATCATGCTAGAAAAGATAGGAAGAGGTTCACATACCTCGCGACGATTATCGACAATTAGCAAAAAGCTCCAAAGTACTATAACCTTGCTAGCCTTTTCCACCCTTCAAGTAGAATACGCTACTCGTAGTACTTCAACCTATAATGGTCATAAAATGTCTATTAACCTCTAGCTCTCTCTTCGTAGAATATTCTAAGTACAAGGTCACTAAATTCTACGGAAAATCGGGCAGCACTTCCTTTGTTTCTACATACTTTGCCACCTTTTTCAAGGCCGAATTCAATAACCAAATGCCACATTTAAGGCTCAAATCAATTCAGCAAATACAAAGGGGATTACACGCCCTACAATACGTGTAAAATTCCGCCCCACAATTACTACCAACTAGTCCACAATACAATGAAATTCTCGCCTACAACACACTACTTCTCTTTCAATTCCTTTTTCAATACAAGTTGTTATTCCAACATGCTACATAGTCATAAACAACTTCAACAACTATAATTCCTTCTTTATATAACATGTGACAACTTAACTAGTAACCAACTTGAATTACAATCTTAAGGGCTAACATACTAGTTTTCGGATTAGGGTTCCAATAGTCAAAACACTTATCAAACTTCATAATATATACCTCATGCTTGCTAATATCCAAAGCTACAACAATAAGTAATCTTAATTACTAAAACGACAAGAATTATACCTTTACAAGCCCTTAATCTTTCCAAGATTCAAAGTCGCTCCTTAGCAATTCTTAGCTCTTTTCCTTATGTTCCAATCCTCTCCAAGCACTCCTAGTTCTATGAAGAACTCATCTTCAAGTTCCAACTTCAAAGTTGAAGAACTCCTTAAGTTTCCGCCTTGCGACTAATACGAAAACGCCACTTTTCTGAAATCTTTCTATTGAGATATCCTTGCAATACCCTTAGGGACCTTGGGTTTAAGTCTTGTGAACAATGGATCAAAACTACAAATTTTTCTTGTGGGAAAATGGCCAACCCGTGAGCTTTAAGAAGAACAAGAATGTTGTGATAAATTTTCTAAGTGTTGAAGAGCAAGTCTTGCACTAGTTGGGTATATATAACACAATGGAGGGTCAAGATCTCAACAAATGTGTGGCTTGGATGAAGAACACATGGATAATAGCCAAGTGGACAAGTTGACTTGGTCAATAATATCAAGCTTGAAGACTTTCATCCACAATGGTCAAATGACCATCCTATCTTTGCAATTTTCGTCCAACACCAAGTGGGGGGAGGTGCCATGTGTCGCCCTCTCATTCGTCCATAAAATTCCGTAACCCTCGTGGGTCCCACAAAACGTAAAATTCCTCGGGTGGGCCCCACATGACCAAATCCGTAAAATATAAATTCCATAATTCTTATAAGTTCTTAAAGTCTTAAATACCAAAGTTGAGAATCCAATTCTCAATAATAAACCTCTTTCCTTCACGAAGTTCGGAAACTTTTCTGTCGAAAAATCACATATTTCTTCCTTTCCAATTTTAATGTCGTATTCTCGTACGTACGCCCTCACATACATACCCTGGAACTACGGGGTGTAACAAATACCTACATCAACGTTACCGTATCTCCAAAAACAAACAAATAATCCACGGTCTCATATTGTCTATTATCACAACAATAGCATCTAGCCTCAGTCTCTTTTCCAACTCTTCTTAGGACATCCCCACTTGTATCTTAAACTCCCATAATCTCTAGAAGAAGAATAAAATCCTAAAAGGTAATCCTGAATACTCTCATCCACCGTGTAGGAACAATATACTACAATACTCCTAGTTTTCACTTGTCAACCCAGAAATTAGCAGTTCCACTCCTTGGATCCTACCATATTTCATGCTATATGCCATCTCTAGCTTCCAACATCATTTTCCTTACACGAGAGCACCATTTCTATTGGGCATTTAGAGGATAATGTCTTTTGCAATACATAAAATCATCTCACAATCTGTTAGATGTTCGGAATTTCACTTAAAGTTTAGCACATAAGGCTCTAGACACATCAAACAATGATCTAAGTAATATGCTTCCTTTATCTCTAGGCAAGCACATATCCAACCATGAGGACCAATGCCTAATTCTGCCTTCATCTCTAATTCCAATAAAATCTTGCAAAGACTTTATGTAACTCATTTATGAAATATTTCAGAGACTTTATAGTTAACAATAGATGGATTAGCATACTTAAAAGAACATTGGTTATCAAAGTAGATTTTTCTTCAAATAATAGTAATCTTCATTTCCAGACTTGTAATTTATTCTTCACATTCTTTATCAGATTATTGTATCATCTTTCCTCTTCCTTACATAAGGTATGAAATAAACTTACCTCTCGGCGCTGCTGTATTCCCCTTCCACTCTATAATTGGCTCGCCTAGAACTGAAATCGAACTAACTTCTCTCTACAATCGACGTTAGCAAAACTAGAAGCCAACCAATCCATACCCATAATAATCAACTCTTATCAAATCTGCTATAGTATGACGACTATGTATAGTCACTGAGCAATTTCGATATACTCACTTAGCTATGACAGAATCTCCTACCGGTGTAGTTACCTCTTTGAGCTTGTTCATATATCTTGTACCTCTCTTATCTGCTTTCCACCCTTCTATTATTGCCTATAGAAATTCAGGATCCAATCTTCACATATTAAAGTATCTGAATCTGTACTGATTTTCTATGCCTCCTTCCCACATAATTATTCCAGGAGAATGACCATATTGGTATGGTTTCATGAAATGCACTTTAGAAACATGTAGATTATCAACCCCTCCTTGGTTAGTAAGTACTGCTATAAACCCTTTTTAGCACACTACCATGTAGTATGCCCCTGATAATCTTAGTTCTGTCTGATCACCTTCTACTATATACTGCTTAAAACTCCTTATCTCAGTCATAGTAACATGACATATCACTCTTTTATTTCTTTTCCATACACAGTTGAAATCACTCATTATTGCCTATGGTCCTTGTACCTGGTCATGTAACCTTTCAATATCTATCCACAGTTCCCTTTTCAGAGCCACGTCATTGAATGCACACACCAAAGTTATATGAGAACTTTTCTTTATACCCCTATGTGTCACCCCGCAGTGTATCAATTTCTCCGTACAGTTTTTAATATTCACCTCATAGGGATGAGGCTTCCACAATAGTCATATTCCTCCATTTGGATGCTCGGTAAGATTAGTACTAAAAGATCACCCATTACACAAGTTAATAGAGACATTATGAGCTTCTTCAATTTTAACCTTTGGTTCCAAGAGACCAAATAACCTCATCTTAGCATTCTGCGTGAACCAATGCATTGAAACTGTGCACGAATGCATACCTCGGGTACCAATCCTTCCAATAATTTCTTAACTGAAAATATGAACTCCAGAGGTTCGCTGCACGTCCTTGCTTTGCTTTTTCAATTTTTTTTGCGCTGAACACTACTCTTTACGATATTTTATATGCTTGACACAACTATACACAAATAGGATGCTCATCATTCTCAAGTTCTAAGTCATCTGCGAAAGAACTCCAATAATCCCTATGTTACACCCCGAAAGTCCAGGACATGTATAAGAGAATGTACGTAAGGAATCAAGACTTAGAAATTAGTACGAAAGGAAGAATTGTTTTTCCGACAGAAAAATCTTCCGAACGTCGGAAAGGAAAAATGTTCGTTGTTGAGAATTGGATTCTCAAAATGCATTATTTGAAGAGTATGGAACTTATTAACATTATGGAAATTTATTTTTACGGATTTGGTCATGTGGGGCCCACCCGAGGAATTTTACGTTTTGTGGGGCCCACGAGGGTTACAGAATTTTATGGACGAATGAGAGGGCGACACGTGGCACCCCCACATGTGGTTTTGGATGAAATTTAGTGAGGGTAAAATGGTCATTGACCACCTTGGAAGATTAGTCTTGCTAGCATGACATTGTTGACTTGTCAACTTGTCCACATGGGATTGATCCTAGTGAAACTCATCCAAGCCTCACATTTGTTGTAATCTAAGCCCTCCAATGTGTTTTAAATACTACACTAGTAGCAAGACTTGGCATTTCTACACTTAGAATTATTTCACTCACCCTTGTTCTTCAAGCATGCTCTCGGGTTCAAGGTCTTGTCCACACAAAAATTTTGTAGTTTTGATCCATTAGCCACAAGACTTAAACCCAAGGTTCCTAAGAGTGTTGTAAGGATATCTCAATAGAAAGATTTCGGAAAAGTGGCGTTTTCGTATTAGTCGCAAGGCGGAAACTTGAGGAGTTCTTCAACTTTGAAGTTGGAACTTGAAGATGGGTTCTTCATAGGCCTCTAAGGAGTTCTTGGAGCGGATTTGAACCTAAGGAAAGGAGCTAAGAATTGCTAAGGCGCGACTTTGAATCTTGGAAATTTTAAGGGCTTGGAAAGGTATAATTTTGTCGTTTTAGCAATTAAGGTTACTTATTGATTGTAGCTATGGATATTAGCAAGCATGAGTTATATAGTATGAAGTTTGATAAGTATTTTGGCTATTGGAACCCTAATCCGAAAACTAGCATGTTAGCCTTAATATTACAATTCAAGTCGATTATTAGTTTAAGTCGTCGCATGTTGTTTAAAGAAGGAAATTGTAGTTGTTGAAGTTGTTTATGACTATATAACATGTTGTACCTTAGAACTTGGATTGAAAAAGGATTGGAAAAGACTTAGTGTTGTTGGTTGTAAAGTTAGCCGAGAATTGACTTTGGTTATTAAACTACTTGGTATGAATTGTGGGGCGGAATTTTACACGTATTGTAAGGCGTGTAATCCCCTTGGTTTGGTTGTTGTTTGGAGCCTTAAATGTGGCGTGTTGGTTATTGTATTCGACCTTGAAAAAGGTGGCAAAGTGAGTAGAAACAAAGGAAGTGTTGCCCGATGTTTCATAGAATTAGAGACCGTATACTTAGTATTATTCTACGTTGAGACTAGAAGTTGATAGTCTTGTTGTGACCATTATAGGTTGAAACTTCTACGTACGGCGTATTCGGCTTAGCTTGTGGATTTAGCCGAAAAGGTATGTGAACTATCTCCTCTTCTAGCATGATTCCTTAAGATAAAGAAAGTAAGTTCTACTCCTTAAATGATCCATTCCTTGGTTGTACTTGGATTGCCTAGAATAGAATTTGTTCTATGTACTTCCTTGATTGTACTTTGATGTTTAGATTGTAAGTTGTAAAATCCATTTTCTTAGTGGAGTTTGGATTCTTAAAAGTGAAAGTATTTTACTTAAAGTACATGGAGTCTTGAAAAGGAAGTGGTTTCCAAACCTTTTGGCTAGTGCCTTAGTTCCAAAACCTAATGGTCATTATAATGACTTTAGGGGAGTCAAAGGAGTGATTTACTTAATTGTTTTAAAAGAGGAGAAATGACATGATTTAAGAGAAGTAACTTGTTTTAAAGGTGTGAGTTACTTGAGGTTTAAAAGTAGAAGAAACTTGTTTTCTAAATATTAAGAGGCTTGAAGTATTTTGAAAGTTTGTGATACTTGGTTTTAAGTATAAGTCTCCTGGTTATAAAAAGAATGAAATTGTCTAAAAACCATAAAGGGTTATAACGGCTTTATGGGAAGTTGGTTATAACGGCTTTATGGAAGGTTTAGAAAGTTGTCTATTTTTTATTAATGGGCATAAGTTGCCTAGATTGTGAAAATTTGAAGTTACTTGATTTCAAGCTTTGAAATGAGTTTTTTAAAAGTGTAGTAACTTACTTTGAAAAATAGACACACCTCGATACTACGGGTGTTAGTATCTTGGGGTTTTACATAAAAATGAGTCTTTTGAAAAGAATGTACGTACGTAGTACTTTGGCTTGTTTAATTTAGGATTTTTCTATGTGTGCCTTGATAAGTACTTTGGCTTGTTTAATTGAGAATTATTCTATGTGTGCCTTGATAAGTACTTTGGCTTGGTTAATTGAGAATTAGCATATGTGTGCTGGTGATAGCCTTTGAGTGCAAGTATTATGTTTTATTACGTTGCCGCGACTCTCGGTTGGAGGGCCGGCTGTCTTGTTATAAGTTTACTTGGATGTACCGACAGTAATGTGGGATTCCGGGGCATGTGACCAGGAGGCGGGTAGAATCCCCGGATTTTATAGGACATTATCGTCCCAGAAATGGGCCGGGCAGTATACCTTTACGGGCAGACTATATGACATTATCGTCCCAGAGATGGCGGCAAGATACCTTTACGCGCAGACTATATGACATTATCGCCCCAGATGGGCCGGGCGGTATACCTTCTGGCGACTATATGACATTATCGCCCCGAGATGGGCGGCAAGATACCTTTACGGGCAGACTATATGACATTATCGTCCCAGAGATGGGCCGGGCAGTATACCTTTACGGGCAGACTATATGACATTATCGTCCCAGAAATGGGCCGGGCAGTATACCTTTACGGGCAGACTATATGACATTATCGTCCCAGAAATGGGCCGGGCAGTATACCTTTATGGGCAGACTATATGACATTAGGCTTATTGGTGTTATATTATATCATGGACTGCCGGCAGTGAGGAAGGATTCCACGGGCATGATTGATATTGTGGGCGTGAGACCCATAGTTATATTTGAGTAGTGACTTGAGGGCCTGCGTCCCTGACTTGATATGACTGCTTATGTGTTGTGTACTGTAGGTTGGCTATCATACATGTCTCCTGTTTTGTTTAGACTGTTATGATTTCATTACAGTACTTACTGTTCACATACTTGGTACATTCTTCGTACTGACCTCCTTCGGGCTGCGTTAAATCTGCGAGTTTAGGTACGTGGTTTGGTGATCGGCAGTGTAGGACCACCTTTCGAGTTTTGGATAGCTCCTACATTGGAGTTTATCTTTTGGTATAAGTTCTTTCGATCTGAGCTTTTGTACGATTATGGTGCGGCGGGGCCTTGTCCGTCATAGTTGATTTAACTCTTAAGTGCGTATTCATATGTGGGATTGGACTCATGTACGGTATAGTGTCTTTTGTTATGTATATTATATGGCAGCCTTGTCGGCTTTGCCCTTGCACGTACGAATGGTTTAAAAAAAAAGAGGTGTTATTTAATTTCCGCAGTTTACTTAGTTGTTAAGGTAGAAGGGTGCCCAGGTAGGGCACGATCCACTTGGGGTTGGGCGTGACAGTGGTATCGAAGCGATCGGTTCTCGGAATGTCTGAGGCCGTGTCTAGTAGAGTCTTGATTATCGGTGTGTTGCGCGCCACACCCATAAACAGGAGGCTACAGGACATTTAGGAGTTAGTTTCTATTCTTCTCACTCTAGATCGTGCCATAGAAATTTGTGTTAGTAAGATAATTCCTCCAGCGTATTTTTGTGTTACTGATTATGCCTCGAGAGACATGATGCCCGAGAAGGGCAAAGGAGTAACAGGAGCTACTAGTCAGACTCAGAGAATTGATAGGGCTTATGCCCAGGGTATACCGGATGTTGTTCCGCAGTCGGCGAGTTCTTCTGCGCCAAGTTTTGAGGCCCCAGCACCAGAGCCTCCAGTTTCTCAGTTAGGAAAAGTCTATAGTTGTGTAGAGTTCACAAGTTGTAATTACCCCGTAACAGTGTAAGACCGATAGGGATGAATGTGCAGTAGAAATACTTTGGCTTATGTGACGAACCTCTAGTGAATGGGAGGATAGGGTGAGAAGTACCTTGAGATAAGAGAGAGATTTATTTCAGACTAAGAACGAGAAAGTATGACAAGGAAAGAAAGGAACCTCTAAGGATCCCGTGTTTTAGAAGACAGTAACCTTCGAGTATTGAGAAAAGGGACCACGGACGGAAGGTCCATTGTTATGTTTACGTATGTTGTGGTGGCCATGTGTGGCATCGTTGGTCTTGTGCAGTGTTGATTGATAGGCATAGTATAGAGATTGTGCCGGAGTGGGTATAGCTTGAAAACCGACTAAGAACATTCGGGGACGAATGTTTCTAAGGGGGGAAGAATGTTACACCCCGAAAGTCCAGGACATGTATAAGAGAATGTACGTAAGGAATCAAGACTTAGAAATTAGTACGAAAGGAAGAATTGTTTTTCCGACAGAAAATCTTCCGAACGTCGGAAAGGAAAAATGTTCGTTGTTGAGAATTGGATTCTCAAAATGCATTATTTGAAGAGTATGGAACTTATTAACATTATGGAAATTTATTTTTACGGATTTGGTCATGTGGGGCCCACCCGAGGAATTTTACGTTTTGTGGGGCCCACGAGGGTTACAGAATTTCATGGACGAATGAGAGGGAGACACGTGGCACCCCCACATGTGGTCTTGGACGAAATTTAGTGAGGGTAAAATGGTCATTGACCACCTTGGAAGATTAGTCTTGCTAGCATGACATTGTTGACTTGTCAACTTGTCCACATGGGCTTGATCCTAGTGAAACCCATCCAAGCCTCACATTTGTTGTAATCTAAGCCCTCCAATGTGTTTTAAATACTACACTAGTAGCAAGACTTGGCATTTCTACACTTAAAATTATTTCACTCACTCTTGTTCTTGGCGTACTCTCGGGTTCAAGGTCTCATGTCCACACAAAAATTTGTAGTTTTGATCCATTAGCCATAAGACTTAAACCCAAGGTTCTAAGAGTGTTGTAAGGATATCTCAATAGAAAGATTTGGAAAAGTGGCGTTTTCGTATTAGTCATGGCGAAACTTGAGGAGTTCTTCACTTTGAAGTTGGAACTTGAAGATGGGTTCTTAGGCCTCTAAGGAGTGCTTGGAGCGGATTGGAACCTAAGGAAAGGAGCTAAGAATTTCTAAGGCGCGACTTTGAATCTTGGAAATTTTAAGGGCTTGGAAAGGTATAAATTTTGTCGTTTTAGCAATTAAGGTTACTTATTGATTGTAGCTATGGATATTAGCAAGCATGAGTTATATAGTATGAAGTTTGATAAGTATTTTGGCTATTGGAACCCTAATCCGAAAACTAGCATGTTAGCCTTAATATTACAATTCAAGTCGATTATTAGTTTAAGTCGTCGCATGTTGTTTAAAGAAGGAAATTGTAGTTGTTGAAGTTGTTTATGACTATATAACATGTTGGACCTTAGAACTTGGATTGAAAAAGGATTGGAAAAGACTTAGTGTTGTTGGTTGTAAAGTTAGCCGAGAATTGACTTTGGTTATTAAACTACTTGGTATGAATTGTGGGGCGGAATTTTACACGTATTGTAAGGCGTGTAATCCCCTTGGTTTTAGTGTTGTTTGTAGCCTTAAATGTGGCGTGTTGGTTATTGTATTCGGCCTTGAAAAAGGTGGCAAAGTGAGTAGAAACAAAGGAAGTGCTGCCCGATTTTCCGTAGAATTAGAGACCGTATACTTAGTATTATTCTACGTTGAGACTAGAAGTTGATGGTCTTGTTGTGACCATTATAGGTTGACACTTCTACGTACGGCGTATTCGGCTTAGCTTGTGGATTTAGCGAAAGGTATGTGAACTATCTCTCTTCTAGCATGATTCCTTAAGATAAAGAAAGTAAGTTCTACTCCTTAAATGATCCATTCCTTGGTTGTACTTGAATTGCCTAGAATAGAATTTGTTCTATGTACTTCCTTGATTGTACTTTGATGTTTAGATTGTAAGTTGTAAAATCCATTTTCTTAGTGAAGTTTGGATTCTTAAAAGTGAAAGTATTTTACTTAAAGTACATGGAGTCTTGAAAAGGAAGTGGTTTCCAAACCTTTTGGCTAGTGCCTTAGTTCCAAAACCTAATGGTCATTATAATGACTTTAGAAGTCAAAGGAGTGATTTACTTAATTGTTTTAAAAGAGGAGAAATGACATGATTTAAGAGAAGTAACTTGTTTTAAAGGTGTGAGTTACTTGAGGTTTAAAAGTAGAAGAAACTTGTTTTCTAAATATTAAGAGGCTTGAAGTATTTTGAAAGTTTGTGATACTTGGTTTTAAGTATAAGTCTCACAGTTATAAAAGAATGAAATTGTCTAAAAACCATAAAGGGTTATAACGGCTTTATGGGAAGTTGGTTATAACGGCTTTATGGAAGGTTTAGAAAGTTGTCTATTTTTTATTAATGGGCATAAGTTGCCTAGATTGTGAAAATTTGAAGTTACTTGATTTCAAGCTTTGAAATGAGTTTTTTAAAAGTAGTAACTTACTTTGAAAAATAGACACACCTCGATACTACGGTGTTAGTATCTTGGGGTTTTACATAAAAAGAGTCTTTTGAAAAGAATGTACGTACGTAGTACTTTGGCTTGTTTAATTTAGGATTTTTCTATGTGTGCCTTGATAAGTACTTTGGCTTGTTTAATTGAGAATTATTCTATGTGTGCCTTGATAAGTACTTTGGCTTGGTTAATTGAGAATTAGCCTATGTGTGCTGGTGATAGCCTTTGAGTGCAAGTATTATGTTTTATTACGTTGCCGCGACTCTCGGTTGGAGGGCATTGTCTTATTGTAAGTTTACTTGGGCGTCAAGCGATAATGTGGGATTAGGGCATGTGACCAGGCGTCGGGTAGAATCCCCGGATTTTATAGGACATTATCGTCCCAGAGATGGGCCGGGCAGTATACCTTTACGGGCAGACTATATGACATTATCATCCCAGAGATGGGCGAGCAATATACCTTACAGGCGCACTATATGACATTATCGCCCGAGAGATGGGCGGGCGATACCTTCTGGAAGACTATATGACATTATCGTCCCGAGAGATGGGCAGGCAAGATACCTTCACGCGCACTATATGACATTATCGTCGAGAGACGGGCAGGCGGTATACCTTGCAGGCGAACTATATGACATTATCATCGAGAGATGGCGCAATATACCTTTACAGGCGAACTATATGACATTATCGCCGAGAGACGGGCCGGCGGTATACCTTCACGCGCACTATATGACATTATCGTCGAGAGATGGGCAGGCAATATACGCTGCAGGCGACTATATGACATTATCGTCCCGAAATGGGCGGCAAGATACCTTGCAGGCGGACTATATGACATTATTGTCCCAGAAATGGGCCGGGCAGTATACCTTTATGGGCAGACTATATGACATTAGGCTTATTGGTGTTATATTATATCATGGACTGCCGGCAGTGAGGAAGGATTTCACGGGCATGATTGATATTGTGGGCGTGAGACCCATAATTATATTTGAGTAGTGACTTGAGGGTCTGCGTCCCTGACTTGATATGACTGCTTATGTGTTGTGTATTGTAGGTTGGCTATCATACATGTCTCCTGTTTTGTTTAGACTGTTATGATTTCATTACAGTACTTACTGTTCACATACTTGGTACATTCTTCGTACTGACCTCCTTCGGGGGGCTGCGTTCATGCCGCAGGTTTAGGTACGCGGTTTGGTGATCGGCAGGTGTAGGACCCTGCTCAGAGTTTTTGGATAGCTCCTACATTGGAGTTTATCTTTTGGTATAAGTTCTTCGATCTGAGCTTTTGTACGATTATGGGTATGGCGGGGCCTTGTCCGTCATAGTTGATTTAACTCTTAGATATGCGTATTCATATGTAGGATTGGACTCGTATGCGGTGTAGTGTCTTTTGTTATGTATATTATATGGCGACGCCTTGCGGCTTTGCACGTACGAATGGTTTAAAAAAAAAAAGAGGTGTTATTTAATTTCCGCAGTTTACTTAGTTGTTAAGGTAGAAGGGTGCCCAGGTAGGGCACCAGTCACGGGCCCGGGGTTCGGGGTGTGACACCCTATGTCCAATACTTCCCAGTACTCGGTCCAAAGTAAGAAAAGCGCTTTCATTCTTTTATCTCAACCTTATCATTCAAGAAGTAATAACCCATTCTTATTCACAGGGGAACAATATTCTCTTGCAGTTTCCTACTTTCACATAGTCCAGCAATATGGTATACCATAAAACGGTCATAGATTCTAACAATTAGAGCTCAAAATTTAATTAGAGGTATGGAGGAGAAAATAGTAGATAAGCTTCATTTTCTACCTTTGGAAGGAAAAGTTCAATCTATGTGACTATAGAGCAGATAACGTAGCATAATGGAGTACCAATTTGTAAGATAGAGAATGCCGCAATACATTCACAAGTTGACACCTCATTCATGGTCTGAGAGGGATCTCTCTTCATTTTTTTTCCTTCTCACTATTCGTAATTATAAACAACTTCATTTCATTTAACACTTGTTTACTCATTTCTTACTTAACGTACTTTCCAACATATTCTAGTATACATACGTAATCTCGGACATTGCTCCTGGTTCCAATCCCTGACGATACCATCTCTTAAGTGATGAATTGTTAGCTTATTCTTTTATTCGGTACGTAGAAGGTTGTGAAGAGTTGCATTACCTAATGTTGACCTAGTATCTCCAAACCTGGTCATCATACATCTATTCAAATTCTTCCACTTCCCTTATAGCTTGTCGCACTAAGTCAAGTCTGAATAACTCTATTTTCCCTTTCGGGCCACTGTCTCTTTCTTTTGAGACGTGTTGCAACCACGATAACTCGTTAGGGAGGGATTATCCTAATAACATAGCTCTATCTCATGATCTACGAGATGAGAGAATAGAAACCAATCATAAATGTCCGACAACCTCCTACGTATAAGTATGGTGCACAACATACCCATACACAAGACTCTACTAGACACGGTCTGTAGACATTCTGAGGACTAACTGCTCTGATACCACTTTTGTCACGTCCCGATGGGCTACGACCCGGTGCCCTAATTGGACACCCTTATACTAACCTGTCACATATAATCAGACTCGTACTGAGGGGAATATGAATTTTGGCAGCATAACGCCGAAATCATAACACATGTCTGAATAGGCAAGCCGACAAGGCTGCCTTTACACACAAATAACCCTGTCTCCTGAGGAGTCACATCTAAGCAAATATAACAAAGGACACAAGCCAACAAGGCTGCCACTATATATGGGAACATCCCAAAATGAAATACAAAAGTACAACTGAGCAAAACATATCTACAATCCTCATATAACCAATCCATACATATACAACCACAACTGTCTACAGACCTCTATGAGAAGGATAACGACATATGACGGGATAGGGCCCCGTCGTGCCCCTAAATATACATAAGTCAAAGAAAAATATGGTTCTGTACTAAAATGACCAAGCTCTGAATCAAAGGAGCTCTCCAAATAGCTGAACAAGAATCCTACAAAGGAGGATCGCCGAACTGAATATATGTACCTGCGGGCATGAACGCATTCCCCCGAGGAAGGGGGGTCAGTACGAAATAATGTACTGAGTATATAAAACATGAAGTACTGTAAGAAGATCATAACTGGCCAAAAGACGTCAGGAGACAAGTATAATAATCAAAATACCAATACAACTGTGCCATATGAAAATGAGAGTCAACTGTACCTTATAAAAATGAGAGTCATATCAAAATCATAGATGTCTGTCCATATAACGTATCCCGGCCCATTCTGGGACTCGGTCCATATCATCATCATCTCTATATACATATAACGTGTCCCGACCCTCTAGTGAGGGACTCGGTGGAATCATCATATACTATCATGGGTATCTGTACCCGCATCATGGATACATGTCCATGGAATCATCATATATATATAAACATTGTCAGCCCTCTAGTGAGGAACTCGATGAACAATGCAAGGTTGTGCACGAACATAAGTCGGCCCGGGACTCGGTAGGGTAAAGTAATA
This sequence comes from Przewalskia tangutica, assembly GCA_029844215.1. NCBI lineage: Eukaryota > Viridiplantae > Streptophyta > Magnoliopsida > Solanales > Solanaceae > Przewalskia > Przewalskia tangutica. The sequence goes on from CM056727.1 coordinate 115,937,576, forward strand.
ACACTTTAACACGAGTAGATATCATGAGCAACCATATGCAATTTAAACCATCATTTGACTCTCGATGAAATCATTTAGAATAACTTTTTACTGTAAAAATCAAAGACACATCTCATAACAAATATCATTAGGAATTAAACTGTGTAGAAATCATGTACGTCCGTCGTACGTTCATTTCCCATAAATCATGCCAAAAGAAAGAAGAAAGAGTTTCACATACCTTTTAGTCGAACTAGCCAACTCATTATTAGAACACGTCTCGTCTAATACTTCAACCTATAATAAAGGGTAATACGTCCGTCAATTCTATGATTTCTAACGTAAGTTATATTGAATGACGACTTCCTACTCAATAAAAATTCGGGCAGAACTTCCCCTATTTATATGCAAATCCACAACTTTCAAACAAAGCCAACAATACCAATAAAAAGATACAACTTCAAGATATAACCAATATAATCTCAAACATTCCATTTATGCCATCATAACACATTCCTTCTCTTTTACATTTATGTAAAACAACAACTACATCAGCCAAGATGATTTATACACCTATTTCTCATGTTATTCCAGCCCCTTAATCGTATTAAAACGTCCCTTAAAAACAGTCCCTACTTCTAGCAAAAATCGAGAGTTCAAGAATGCAAAATAGCTCTTTTCTACATCTTAATTCTTTGAGACATGTATTAGTAATTACCTCAATGTATACACATGTTTATAATCAAATTTCCAATATTTTAACTCCATAAAATCCGCCCTTAATACCTCACCTCAATGTCCAATATTTCCATATAAGTTTCGGCCAACAACAACATGATTCCATATTCTTTTCTTAACTTCTTAAAATCCAATTCATGTTCCAATAATTCCTTATGAACAACTATAACTTAAATATCATATTTCCTTCAATTCCAACGCGCGATTAGTAACGACAACAACAATAACATAATCGAATTCAATGTATACCAAAAACAGTCCTTAATTCGGTATCAATATCCAAAATATTCACATGCAAATGCCTTAACTCCAAATTTTTCTTAACACAAATTCCTTCCTTAATCTACAACAACATACACTTCAATTATATCATAAAAAGAAGAATTTTCTTACCTTGAATTTGTCCGAAACAGTCCCAGCAGAATCGGTCCACTGTTTCATCGGTTTTGCCCCATTTTTCTCACTTCTTCAACTCCAAATTGACATGCATGTATTCCACAATTTTAACCCATCATTCTTATATGTTTTTCTTCCAAAAATTCATCTCCAAAACCTTGTATTTTCTGGACTGAAATCGGCCCAGCAGTGGCACGATTTACCCACTGTTTTGATGCAATATCTTGGCTTCTAATTTTGATGAATCATGTAATCTAAGAAGAGGAGATAAAACTACAATTTTTTGTAGGGAAGGGGGTGTGTATCGGCTGGGGGAAAGGAAGAGATGAGGGGAGATGAAGTTTAAAATGAAATAAGGAAAATGAGGAGTTGAAGAGTTTTTCTTAAGGTTAAAGACTACAATCTGAAAATTGATATTTGCAATAAGGCCTTATTTCTCCTACTAGTCTACTTAAATTAATCCCTCTTCTAAAATAAATCCCACATAACTCCTCTTCTATAAAATCTGAAAATTATAAGTTCAATTTGGTCCAATTCCTACAATTTATTAACCTTAGGTCCCACTTCCTCTAATTCCCGAAAATTTCATAAGGTTTCGTATTCTCAATGTCGTAATTTTTATAATACGACATTAGTCCATAACGGGAATATACACTATCAATATAAGTTTCCAACGTCACACCCGTTGTAACCAACATTTTCCGGGAATCACATCCTCTTGTATACAAATTTCCGTATTAACATATGTAAGTATACTTTATATCCAATATTCGAATCTTACTTCCTTAATAACGTTCTTAATTATCGCCTTAAACTTACTGTAACACTTTCCATGTCTCTTGGACCCACAACATTTCCATACTACTATTATATTAATATTATCATAATCATGAGTATATGAATGCAAATGACAATATAAGGCAAGAAATCAGGATGTAATGAGATGCAACCAAGTATAAGAGATGAATATCACATGCTTTTAGAGTTCAATAACACATAAGCCAAGTACAATTAGGATATCATATCGAAAGCATGTGTGATGAATAAACACAACAATAGGAAATATGGCGACGAGCCAACATAATGGCGACAAGCCCAATCAACATCAGTTGGAATCAGCTATGGGTTGATTCCTCAAACCACTCATCAGCATAATTCAACACTTGTATCCACCTAAACATTCATCACAACCGCTTGGGTGAGACCCCCAAACACACCCAATACTCATTAGTTTTCATAACTAACTATGTACTTCTATCGAAGTCTAATAAGAAGAAATCGTAGCCTACCTCAGAGCTAAGCAGGAGACACATACAATCAACCCTCCGTGTTGGCCTTGCCCTTTTAGAGCTCCTCATAATAATCACAGTCTAACACGCATAGACTATACATTAATATTAAGCTAATACACAATACAAGGATTTAGTCCGTAAACATACCAAAGACATCCAAAACCAACCCTGGGCCCACAGTGCCAAAATCAGAACTTATTACTCAAAAAACATAATAATATACTCAATAGTCATATTCTTAAGTTGATTAAAAAAACTAATCCCAAATGGATCCTCAATTGCATAATTAAAAAAAAGCTCTAATTTACAAATTCTAGGTTTTTCCTCAATTTGAAAAGGGTTTTCATACACAAATTAAACTCTACAACATGATCAACTACCATTAGACAACACTTATTTACAATATTAAGACCATCTAAGCAATAATTCACCCTCAAATCAATGTATTATCTCTCTAATTCTACCATGAAACTTAAGAGCTTATTTCCCCCCAAATAAAGTCTAGATTGGGATTTAAAAGATAACAATAATCAAGAGGGGATGAAATTATACCTTAGATGATGAATCAAATGGAACTCCTTAAGAAATCTCCCCCAAGTAGGCTCTAAAATCAAGATAAGATATTTTGGGAAAGTGAATTGATTTACTTCATTTAAGAATCTGCCTGATACAATAATCCTGCACCGGCGGAAACGATCTCATAGGGGCCACCTCGCCACAACAGAATAAGTCCGTTGAGGCGTTATCATGAAAATCCCACATAGCCGCTGGTGCGAGAGAATCATCGCAGAGGCGCTATCGCCTCTATGAGGAAATATCTACAAGCACAGAAACTCTCAATATCACAGGGCCCGTATCTGCGAGCCAACCTCCACAGATATGGGTCCGCAAAATCGGACACCAGACATCAGCAGTGAAAAACTAAGGAAATCCTCCTCCAACCACCTAAAACACTCCCGAGACCTCCCATGACACAATCTAGACATGCTACCCCAAGGTAAACAGTGCTACAAACTCGTTCGTGCCCTCTAATTTCTCATTTAACCGAGCTAAGATATATTTTTCTAAATAATTATAAAAATAACTAAATATTACAATTTTACAAATAAGTCCACAAAGTACATTTTATTACCTCGGGAAGTAAACCAATGACTCGACTATGTCATAAATAACCCTTTGGAACTATCAAAAGTGACGGAACCAGAAAACAAACTTATATACTCAAAAGTAAACCTTGAGTCAAACTAACCTACTCTAAAATTCCTATTTTGAGTTTTTCTTCTGAAACTCACATGATTAAACCTTGGGCTTCATGCCACCCATCCCCGCATATTACAAACTCTACACATAGTCTACGGGAAGGGTAATATTGTCAAATAAGGATCTTTAGCTAAAAATAATCGGACGGGGCGTTATATTGGAGGTGATGGAGTTCTTAGATATCGAGGTCACTTATGTGTACCCGATGTTGTGGGACTCAGAGAGCGTATTATGGCAAGGATGCATCAGTCATAATATTCTATCCATCTAGGGTTGATGAAGATGTATCACAAACTTAAAACACTATATTGGTGGAATGAGCTAAAGAAGAATGTTGCAGAGTATGTGGATTAATGTCTGAATTGTCAGCAAATTAAAATCGAGCACTAGAAGCCTCCGGGACTTATTCAGAATATAGAACTTCCAAAATAGAAATGGAAAATGATTAACATGGATTTCATCACATGGTTTCCTCGTTTGTAGTGAAAGTATGACTCTATATGGGTGATTGTGGACAGGTTGATGAAGTCGGCCCATTTCCTTCCGGTTAAGACCACTTATACCGCCGAAGATTATGCCCAATTATATATAAAGGAGATAGTTTGTCTTCATGGGATTCCAGTGTCTATTATCTCTGATATAGGTGCCCAAGTTACGGCGAACTTCTGGAAGTTATTTCAAAGAGGTTTGGGTACCCATGTGAATCTTAGTACGACATTTCCTCCACAAATCTATGGTCAGCTTACTATTCAGACTCTAGGCAGATCTTTTCATCATCTAATAACCCTAAAGAGGGAAGGATATAGATGGTAAAGTTAGTATTTTTTCTTATCAATTTTATCAGATAGCATATAAGTAATACGGAAGCGATTATTATAAGATCAAAAATCATTTTTTAATTAAAAGTCTACAACCTTTTACCAATATTTAACATCATAATTGCAGAGACTATACTTATCAATATTATAATTAGAACATATAGTCTGAAAACATACCTCTTAGCAGAGTTTTATGATCACCGGAGATACTCTACCCACCCTGGCTCTGCCTCCCTTTTCTTCACTCTGAATTCACGGGATTAATTGGCCAAGGTGTTGGGAGTTACCCAACAGATTCTTTCTTAAATCCTTTTAAGAGATGTTGTTTACTGACTAGTATGGTTCTAAGTATAAACTTTCAAAGTAGTTTTTCTCTGGTATATTGATTTGGGTTATAAACTGAAAAGGGTTTAGCTAAGCATATTTAGAGAGAGAAGATATATGTAAAAACTTGACTTCAGATTTCGAATGGTTGTAAACGTTACAATGAGACGCTTTATATAGATAACCTTGAGATGCTACAGTGATATGACCTTTACTGTTTCTACAGTGATATGGCCTTTACTGTTTCTACAGTGAGGCGACTTTACTGTTTCTACAGTACAGCGGCTTTACTGTTTACAATAGTGCATTGGCTTTTCGATATTGCTACAGTAATAGTACTATTTGCTACAGTAAAAGCTGAAATTATTACATTTTTAACAAATTTTCTACAGTCTTCATGTCTGCTGGAATCTTCTTATTTTTTTTCCTTCCTGGATTGTGGTAGTATGAAGTAATATATGACTTGCTGTCATTGTCTTCCCATTTTTATCTTCCTTGATTGTAATAATATGAAGTAATATGTGGCTTGTTGTAATGAATTGCATTGGGCCGTAATATGTTATGCTTCACGTAGTTGGACTACATGATCCTAGAATATGGTAGTATGTTTAGGCTTTATGTAGTGGAACTACATAATCCTAAATAATAGTATAATGGGCTTTAATGCAGTTTAAACTACATTAATCCCTACCAGAGTATTATGATATTTAGGAAAATGGATCAGAAAATCCTTCTTCTTTTATAGTATCAAGAGTAGTATTTTTAATATGTACTACTGGCCTCTTTCTTTGTTCTGCCAGTAAGTTGTATTGTTCTATAGTATCCTTGGCATGTTTATGACTCAGGTGTGTTATTCTGTCTAACAAATTGGTAAGATCCGGGGTATCATGGGTTAATATATCATTATTGTAATATAAAGTAATAAGTTCTTCCACTTCACCTCCTTTGGTGGTTCCAATAACACATGCCTTTCTGGATTTTATCATATCTTCAATCCTTGATGATAAGGTTAATAGTCCAACATCACGTTTAGTGTTAATCCATCCTTGAAATTGGTTAATAGTACAGAGAATTTTCTTTTTTAACTCTGCGTTTTCTCCACTGATATTACTATTTTTTCATGCTTTAAAAAGTTGGCATATAATAATAGGTTTTCCTGTTAAATCCACTGAGGCATCAAAAAATTGTATTCCATATATACCCAGGCCAAATGACTCCATCATGGCTTTGACGGACTCAACAATGACACTTGGTGATTTAGAAATGCTATAAAAGGTATCATCTACTATAATTTTATCAAGAAATCTATATTTAAATAGTTTTAAAATAACATCGGGATTAGCTTTTTCAAGACATAAAAATCTTGGGTATTTGCTAACCTTAGAGCTTCGTAAATTATGAGAGTTGGATTATAGTTATAAAATTTATTTATGGTTTCAAATGCAGTAATATGGGATTCTCTAAGTTGGATTAGAAGTTGCGTGGCTTCTTGTAGTTTAGTGGTAACAAGTCGAATGGTTTGAATATTATCTTCCATGGCATTGGTGATATACTCTTTAAAGTTGTCACTGTTTATTGACATAGTGATACCTGCTTAAGAAATTAGCTAAAAAAAATTTAGTTCCATATATATTTTTAACAATAAAGTCGTAATAACAAAAGAATGATTGTCATTTTCTTCTTTTATTTAACTTTGATAAAGGGTCTATTTTATTTGTAATAAAGGCTCTTACCTGGGTATTATCAGTTTGACAATAAATTTTGTTGGCAATAAATGTAATGAATTTTTTTTATTCCAAATTTTACGGCTAATAATTCTTTTTCATTGATATGATAATTCTTTTCATTTGGTTTCCAGGTTCCACCTCCATATCCATATATTAAGGGTTTTTCTTTATCTATATCGTTTTTATCATAAGTTATGAGGACTGTCCCCATCCTATATCACTAGCATCAGTAAAAAGTTCTAATTGGTCTTTTTATGTTGGTATTCGATGTTTTGGTAGATTTTCTACTCTTTTTTTTAATATTTTTAATTGCTTTATCATGTTCTTCTTTCCACTCAAATATTTTTTTTCCCTTTAATCGAGTCTTGCATTGGTTTTCTTAAGGCTGGTAAATTCTTTATGTGATCAGAAGCATAGTTTATTATTCCTAAAAATTGTTGTACTTCTTTTTTACTTTCTAGTTTATATTTGATTTTTTTTTACCTTTGTTACAATATATTTTTGTAATTGTAATCCATATTTGTCTATGACATATCCTAAATATTCTACATTATTTTTAAAGATTTCATACTTCTTTTCAGATAATAAGATTTCATGTTGTTTTACGGTTCTTATAAATTCTTCTAGATGTTTTATATGGTCTCCTAGATTATTATTGTATATTAATATGTCATCAACATATACTATACACTATTCTGTTTATTTTCTAAATACTTGGTCCATTCATCTTTGAAATATTTGTGGTGCGTTTTTTAATCCAAATGGTAGTACATTCTATTCATAGTGTCCTTGAGGGGCATTGAAGGTTATTAAGGTTTTGATTCATTAGTTAGTTTTATTTGCCAAAATCCACTTTTACAATCAAACTTGCTAAACCATTTTTTGTTTCCTAATCTATTAATGAGGTTTCTTTTATATAGCAAAAAGTATCCATCGTCATTTTGTTTAATTCTCTATAATCTATTACCATTCTAGCTTTTCCTCATTTCTGTTCACTATGTTTTCTTACTAGGAAGGCTGAGCTGCTATGTGTGCTTTTACTTTCTTGTATTATCTTTAAATCTAATAGTTCTTTTAATTGGGTTTCAAATTCCTTTTGATCTGTTGGACTATATCTAATAGGTTTACATCTAACGGTGTCATTGGGATTTATTAAATTTATCTCAGCATATATTCTTTCTTTTTCCCATAATTGTATTAGTTTAGATATTTTTCTTTTAAGAGTTGTAGGTTATTATCTCTATCTATCCTATTACATAATCTTAATGTTTGTACTAGCAATACTCTTTTTAATATAATCCATTTATCACAAGGTTTTTGTAAACTTAAAGTGTTGTTATTTATAACTTGTGTTTTAAAATAATCTAGGAAATTATTTCCTAACAATACGTGTTGTTTCATGTTATCATCTTGGTATATTATTGGTAGTCTGAATATTGTTTTATCCAACATTATTCTCATATTTTCTGCGATTGTATCTAGTTCTTTAGTATGTTCATTAAATCTTGTTACTCTTATTCTATGTGTTTTAGATTTTTTCCATTTGTGTAAGTCTAGTACTTATTTTCTTGCTAGACACATGTCTGCTCCACTATCTATAAAGATTTTTTATTTTATCATTTTATTAGGCTTATATTCTATATGAGCTTCTATATGTTGGATATTACAGTGGATGTATGGGAATAGTACACAACTATCGCTAGTGCTTAGAATGGATAATCATTTACAATATAATAGGCTTGAAGCCTAACATCAGTTGTCACAACATCAATAAGTGTTGATGATCTTGATTTCGGTCTTTGATCCTTCCTTGAAGTTTTGGGATGTTGGTTTAAACTGCAGCAAGCCCCTTGAGAACAACAACAACAATATGTTTAGAATCTGAAAATATAACAAGATAATTGGCTTGCTGAGTCGACCAAATTCTTGATCTATCCTTAAGATAATATTGCTCCGTATATCCTTTCAACGGTGTAATGGAAACGTATCTCCCAAGATAAAATAGCAATCAAACAAATAAGCAAAGAGAACTCAAGTGTTCGCTTGAATAGAAGGATCTTTGAGTATGTAAGATTGCAAGAAAGGAAGAGATTTCATCAAATCTGAAATCATCCAAGTGTAAAGAGTATTTCTCTTGTGTTTGTTCTTGTGTATAATATGTCTCATATTGTGCTCCTCAAAACTGAAAGTAATGTTTGATTATATAGTGTAAGGAAGAGAGGGGGTGTTAATGGGTGTTAATGACTATTAAGAGGGTTGTTAAGAGGCTCAATGAAGAGTAAAAACGTTAAGGAGTAATAGCCCAACGTTCCACCACTTAATGTGACATTAAACCTCTGAAACGCCCTTGGAGCCGCAGCCCTGCAGTCTGGCGCCACGGCGCCAAAACTCCTGAGAGTTGGCGTCGTGGCCCTGCAGCCTGGTGACGCGGCGCCCGGTGCTTTCCAGAAACTTCAGGGACCAAACTGTAATTATAATAAAGTCTGGGGTCCAAAAAGATAATGTCAGAACATCCCAAAGCACACGACCCTACCCGGATCGGGCGGGTGGTGGCGCGCGTGTGGGCCTAGTCTTGAACTCAAACACACCTAGGTCCTCCCTCCTTCAAACACATGGGTTACCCCTTAGGGTCCCAATCTCTTATTCAGTTTAGAGACTTATAACATGAACAATTCTTCCCTTTCCTACCGATGTGGTAGATTTGTCACACACCACTCTTTCATGTCTCAAACACATTACTTCGTGGACCAATAGCTCTTCCATTTCTCAACGAAATTTGATGATTATTGGCCCTACAGTCATCTACTTACTTAGTAGATTAAGCACGTGTAAAGAATCAGGTTCTCCAACATGTAGAACCATGATGTTTAAGTCATTGAAGATGGGCGGACCCAACCTCCATCAAAGGAAAATTTCCAACACTATATAGATTGCTACCATCAAGCTGTATGTTTCCAATTCCTTGTCCTATTATTTCCAATTGTCTTACTCTTATTCTACATCTATCATGGTAATATTTGTATTTTGTGTCATGAGTACTTGTGTGAAATCTTTGAGCATAATCCCTTTCACATTTTTTCCAATAGGCCTTTTCTTTTTTTAATCTGTTTATTTCTTCTTGTAAATCCATTTATTCTGAGCTGTCTTCACTGTATATTTATAAAGTTAATATTTTCTGATTCTGTGTCACTTTCTTCTTCTCTTTGGCTGACATAAAACTCTTCATCGCTATACCATTTATCATCTCTTTCTTTTATTTGTTCTAAGTTCATAATAAATTGTGTCGTGTTTATATATTTTACTCCTTTTTTCTTTAATTTTAGCCATTTATTTGCATAATGTCTTTTTTCATTGCAGTTCCAGCATTTACATTCTTTGGGTTGCTCTTTTCCTTCTAATGGTTTTACATATTTCCTTTTCCTAAATTTTGTCTTATGTTTGAATCTTCTTCTGGTTTATGGTTTCAAGTGTATTTATGTATCTTCTAAATCTTTTTCTCCTATAGGGTTTGTAGAATGGTTTATTATATGTTTTAAAAGGTTTCCTATAGTGTTTTTTATATTTATTCTTATGTCTTTTATGCTTTCTTTTTTTTCTTTTATCATCACATCCAAATACTAGTTATCTTTCTCTGAATTCACATATCTCTTTTAATCCTAGTTTCTTATCTTTTTTAATCTTTTGTTGTATCCTATTTTCTTCGCATTTTCTCAATAAGTAGGCTCTTAATACTCGTATTCTTTCACCTAATGTATTTTCTCTTGGTTCTAATTGGTTATATTTTTTAGATACTTCAGTGTTATATGGTGTTGGTAAATGATCATAGTAAAGTTGTTGGTATATTAGTCCTTTTTGTGGTAATAATCTAGCTTCATAAAAGAATTTGCTAAAGCTTATTGTATATTTTGGTAATTTATTAATCTTACAACATTTCATGTTATTTAGATTCATTATAATTTCAGTTTTTCTTTCAGCAAATACATTTTCACTGGCTACTAGTCATTTTTCTCCTAAAAATTCTTTTTTTAATACCATATCAAATATCATTAGTATAGATTTCCAATCTTTTGCATGATGAAATATTTCTCCTTTCAATTGATATGATATGGATTCCATCCAAAATGCTACTTTTCCAATTAATGTTTTAGATATTAAATCATAAATAAATCTAAATCATCAGTATGTGTAGAGCTAATTAGTGTTATGTAGATTCCTAGGTTCCAATCATTTATTCTTCTACTAATTTCTTGTTCATCATAAACATTATCTAAATCTATAAAATATCTATTCATATTTATTCCTTGTGACATTGATCCTATGAATTTTTTAAATTCTGCTTGTTGTCCTATGAGTATATGTTTTGGTAATTTAGTATGTTTTCTTGTTATTACTTCTAAAGTAGGGTCTTTCTTTTCTTCTTCAGGGTAGTCATTATCGTCTTGATTTACTATATCGTCTGATTCTATTTCTATTTCTAAAGGTTCATTAAATTCAACTTCAATATCAATTTCGGGTTCTTCTTCTATGATTGCATTTACTCTTTTTATTTTTTGTAGGACTTCTATTATTTTATTTTATTTTACTGTTTTTGTACCCTTTTCTTCATCTATTTTTTCTACGAGTTTTGCTACTTGTGCTTCTTGGTTTGTTGCATCTTCTTTATTAGTGTTACTACTATTTGTGTTGCTATTAGCAGTGGCGGAGAGTAAGAGGGGATGGGGGAGGCCACGGCCCCCTCATTTTTTTTTTTTATATATATAACTTAAAATATATTTTTTTATATAACTTAATTGTTTTTTTCCTCAATCACAAATCCTAACCTTAACCTTCCTCTTCCCTCTCTCTAGTTCAACTTCTATCATTAGATAATTAGCTTCCATAAAACAGTGGCTTGGCTATCAATTCAGCAACTTCTCATGAACTGTTAAAGAAAAACACAATTACTCATTTCATGTGCTGGGCAAAGTATCACTGATTCAACAACTTCTTTCTTTTGCTTACTTTCCTTTTCTTTTTTCATTCGAATTGGATTTCAGCCTCCGTGATTCAATTATTAATGATTTCAAGTCTTTAAAAGAACGAATGACAACACTTTAATTCTAGGTACGTCTTTCCTATTATATATTATATTTTTGTTGTATTGATGTTATTTTGAATCTTTGATAAATTAATTTTGTTCTTATAAATTCAATTATAATATTTTTGTTAGTAGTACCGCCCAATGGCGGAGGTACATACAAGCATGGTGGTGCAGTTGCACCACCAAAAATTTTAATTTTTTTTTATACAAAATGACGTTGTTTTATACTAAAGACTATTAGCGATGATGTTATTATGAAACATTTTCAACAATGGACTCTAGACGACTTTCTTTGTAAATGTAAGAATATTTATTATTTGCATGACTTTCCTTATATATTATTTTAATACAATTAGTCTGCTTGTTTGCTACATTGGTCTCTTGATAACATTTGTAATTTCATTTTTTTTTGCTTTGTACATTGCCTCGCAATTTTTTTTATTGCTATGCAAAAAAATTATTACTTCGTATGTTTGCAACACCAGATTTTGTTGTCTGGATCCCACCTGCATCGCCCCTTTAAAATTTTGGGTAAAATCCGCCACTGGCTATTAGTGTTTTCATTACTAGTGGAATATTCATCGCTTGTGTGACACGTTTTTCTTACTTTCTTCTTTCCTTTTAATCGTTTTTTTTTTCTTCATAATATGTAATTCTTCTTTCTGTCACCTCTTGTTTGACTTGTTTCATTTCTCTTTTTGTTTCTTTTGCTTCTACTTTAGTTTCTTTTAGTCTTTTCTTCGTTTCTTTGTACTTATTTTTTGTATTTTTTCAGTCATTCTATAATTTTAATTTTGTATTCTCTTTTTCTAATTCTAATAATCGTTGGTCCTGATTTTATTTTTCTAATTTTAGGTGTAAGTATTCGATTTTTTCTATGTCATTTAAATAGATATTTCCGTCTTTTGAATTGTCCTTATTATTAATTGGTGTATCTTTAGAGTCTTTCTTCCTCATAGGTTCATATTTATATATTTTTTTCTATTATATTCTTTCCATGATTTCTAACAAATGTTATTGCGCTATGTTCTTGATTTTCCATTAAAATTGTCCTTTTTTGTGTAATATGGTTAGGTTGTCTAAAGTGTTTCCTATTGGTTCTGGTAATTTTGGTTTTATTTGACTAATATCTATCATTATGGGGTCTTTACTTCTTCTCCATGCGTCTATTGGTATTAATTTGGGTTGTTTAATAGTGGTATTGACTATTCTTTCAATTATCTGTTCTTTGTTGGTACTAGGTTTTCCTTCTTCTACTTATTTTTCTTTATCTTTTTCTTTACTTATATGTGCTACTAGTATATTAAGGTATTCTAATATTATTTTAAATGTAGGTACTTCAGATACATTCCATAATTTTATTAGTTCTTCTCTTATTAATTGTTGCACGTGTGTTTGATTTTCTTTTATTTCATCATTATTATTAAAGAATTTTTTAATTGTTCTTTGACTACTACTTTGTTCCATATCTCCTCAATTTTCTCCAAACCTGTCAACCGGTCCGGGTTGACCCGGAATCGGACCGGTTGACCCGGTAGTTTAACCGGACCGGCCCGGACCGGTAAGGGCATACCGGGTTGGGGGTTGGGTTGGCCCCCAACCCCAACCCGCACGGGTTATAAAAACCTAAGGCGCCCGGAGTTAGGCCCAGAACGGAAAACCGGTTCCATTACTGTTAACCGACGTAACAAAAAATTAAAAATTTTGCCCAAACGGTATTGTTACCGCTTGGGAGTGGGCCGTGGGGCGGGCTTGCTGGCCATTTCGACGGTTTGCCCTATTTTTTTTTTTTTTTTTTTTATTTTAATTCCATTTTTACCCTTTAAAAAATCTATAAATTCTCTACATTTTCTTCATTTTTATCACACAACATTTCTCTCAATTCTCTTATTCTCATACTCTCTTAATCATCTTTTCAAATTCAAAGTAGCAAGACCTTGAGACTTGAGCTTGAGTTTCTATTGGTCGAATCCAAGTTTGGTACACTCGTTTCATTCTCTAATTATTTTATTAAATTGTCATATTTATTTGTTGATTATTTAAATATTTTATAATGTCTTTACTAAGGGGAATTGCGTCGGGACTGCGCCGTAAATCTAGTTCAAGGGGTAAAAAATTTGTAGGTTCTTCATCATCTAATCAAAATATAGATTATGATCAAATGCAAGAAGATTTTGGAATAGAAGATAATGAATGTGATAACGTTCAATTAGATAATATTGTTGAACTTGAAGAACAAGAACCTCCTACACCTACTAGTGTTCCTTCTGTCAATGTTGGTACTGCTAGTGGTAGTCGTAGTCGTAAACCTCCTGCAGAACGATGTGAAGAAAAAGGAGTAAAGTGTGGCTCTTTTATGATAAATTTGTGTGTACTGATAGAGTTAAATGTAATATTTGTGGGAGAACTTATAAACATAAGACAGGGGGTGGTGACGGGGGGACGGGCACTATAGCTAGACATATAAAATTCGATCATACGACACAATGGAATGTTGTCGCTGATTTAGAACCCGGTCAACAACAACTTAATCCATTAACTGGGGGGTTGGCTAAGTACGATCCAAAAAAAGATCGCATTGAATTAGCAAAAATGATTGTCGGAGGTTGTTTGCCTTTTTCTTTTGCTTCTTCTTCATATTTAATTACATATATTCAAAGAGTATATAATCCTTTTTTTAAAGGTGTTCCTCGTAGTACTACTAGAGCCGATATTTTTAGACTTCATAATGATTATGTTATTTTCTTGCAATATTTGTTTGCTAACCTTCCATGCCATGTTAGTTTTACTTCAGACATTGGACATGCATTGAACGGTTATGATTATTTAACAATTACTTGTCATTGGATTGATGAAAATTTTAGAATGGAAAAACGTATTATTGTTTTTGCGTATGACGAGGATCAAAGTCATACTGGAAAATATATAAGCGAAACTATTTGTTTTTATGCCCAAAAATATAATCTTTATAATAAAATACTTTGTGTATCATTCGATAATGCATCTAATAATACTGCTGCTGTAGATCTTTTAAAAGCGGAAGTACAACCACCACTTCCTGATATATTTCATGTTCGTTGTGCTTGTCATATTTATAATTTAATTGTTAAAAGTGGTCTTGATTTATTTTCACCTGAAATAAAACTTGTCAAAAGAGCTGTTGGAGTTATTCAGGGTAATAATAGGAAAAATAGAATTATAGAATTTAAAGAAAAATGTAAACAATTTAATTTGAGACCTAAATTCATGCAGAAGAGATTATTACACGGTGGAATTATACTTATTTATTTTTAAAAGAATGTTATAAGTATAAAGACCCCATAACACATGTTGCAAATGCGCATTGTAAAAACGTGATGTATATGTTAACCGACGAACATTGGAAATCAATTGGTGAACTTTTAAAAATTTTACGTAAATTTTACACTGCAACTGTTGAATTTTCAGGATCTTATTACCCAACAGTTTGTAATGCTTTAGCTCATATAGCTGAAATTTCATATTTACTTTATGGTTTAAAATCAATTGTGAAATATAAAGATGCAGTTACAGTTATGTTTGAAAAGTTTAAAAAATATTTTTTTCCTATTCCTGATGTTTATTGTATTGGTGCAGTCTTAAATCCTTCTATTAAAAAAGTAGATTGTCATAATTTAATATTTAGTTTATATACTTATATGGAAATAGGTCAAACAGAAACTCCATCTTCATTTGATTGCATAAGTAAACTTGATACTAATTTAACTACATTATATGAATATTATGCTACATTACATGATAACACCAACTCTGCTACTAATATTCCTTCTAGTTCTGGTTCTGTGTCTACACCTGCAGCTGCAGGATTCAATGATGATGACGATGAAGAAGAATCTTTAGACATATGAAGCACTTTTACAACACAACCAACCACAAGCCGATCTTGCGATGAGATGCAATTTTATTTGCAAAAGCCAGCGGAGTCGAAGAAAAATTTTGACCCTTTACAATGGTGGCAGGATAACAAAAGGCAATTCCCGGTACTTGCAGCGATGGCCCGGGATGTTCTTAATGTGTCGATCTCAACAGTGGCTTCTGAAAGTGCATTTAGCCAAGCACGAGATCAAATAGGAGACACACGTCACTCATTGGGTGGAAGCACATTAGAAGTGTTAGTCTGCTTAAGGGATTGGATCAGATCAGAGAGAAGAAATCAAGGATGTGGAGACGTTAATTCTCCGGAAGATGAAGAAATAGGCAATATTTTGGAAGGCGGGAGCGGAGGCGGGACTGGAATTAATACTCCAGATTTAGAGGCTATGGAGCATAACCAATTCAATCAACCTATAGATTACGAAGAACTTGCAAAAAGGATGCATAATATGTAAATAAAATTATTATTACTTCATTATGTACTCTTATTAACGTTATGAAAGTTCAAAAGTTTACATCTTATCATTAATTTTAATTTTACTATCTATTTAGTTGTTAATCTGTTATTACTTATTTGTTAACTTATATCTACTAATCTAATAAATTAATAAAAGTATAATTACAAATTTACAATATAAAGTTATAAACTATAAACTGTATAAAGTATAAAGTTATAAACTATAAAATAAAAAGTTAACTTTAAAGTTTCAATTTTAATATATACAACTAAATTATATATTATATTACATATTTAAATTGAATTTAGTTTATATTATAGAAAATAAATACTAGAAATTAAAAAAATAGAAACGGACGGTAGGACCGGTTCGACCGGAACATCGCGGGCGACACGGAATCCGTGCGACGGTAGTCGGTGAACCGGACCGTAACGATCGGAAGGTTAAACCGATGAGGGCTCTGCGATGCGGATCGGATCAGCCTGTTAGACACCTTTAATTTTCTCGTTAGAATTAGTCTGTTTTGTATATTCTCTTTTTCCATCCATTTCCTATGTCTATCCACTCTTTATTAAGTTTATTACTTTGTTGCTTTTCTAAATGTTCTATATCATTTTCTAATTGCTCTTGTTTAGCACTGTATTTCAAATATTTAAGTTGTGATATTATTACTTCTTTAATTTGTTTTTATTTTTTTTATTTTTGTTTCTTCTTGTTTATCTTTTCCTGAATATTCATATTTTATTTATAAATCTTATTTTTCCTTGATCAGTTATGTCTATTTCGTCGTTAGTAATCCTATAATTTATCATGGTAAAAAGTCACTTTCTAGTAGTAGTTCATTAAAACTATCATATTCTACTACTCCTATGTTTAATTTATATTCCAAATCTTTAATTCTAAATTTTAGATTAATAATTTGTAGTTTTATTTCTGTTTGTAAATTTACTAGATCTGTATAGATTCTTGATATTTCTTCTGCATCTTTGTCTCTTTTTTCTTCAAGTCTTTTATCTAGATTTTCTAGTTGTAATATTTTAATTTTATATTTTACTAGTAATTTAGTCTGTCGTCTTCTTTCTATTAATAAGTATCTCAAATGTTTACATAACCATTTTGTTTTATTTAACTTACTAATTTGTTCAAATGACGGATGTGTCTTCATTTTATATTTAAATTATCAATAATGTTTTGTCTTCATTCATAGATCTGCTTCTAAGTCTCTTATTACAATATCTTGTACATTTATTTCTGTATTTATTTCTACTATAATGTTTACCGAAGAAAAATGTTAACTACTTGAATAAGAAGACCGCTTAATTATATGTTGCCATAGTACTTTCCATAAGTTCTCTTATTTAAATTATCAATAATGTTGTTTCATTAATATTTCATTTTTGTTTCTCCATGTTATTAGAAGGTGTTTCATGTTTTTGCATTTCCATATTATTTTATTAAGTGTATTAATCCTAGAAAAAGAAGGTTGTGTTTTCATTTTATATTTATCCTAATTATTTTGTATACTCTTCTAAATCAAAATCTAATTCTATTATAAATCCTATTTGTATGTGTATTCATATCTAATTCACATAAAGTTTGTATATGTTATGTCATGTCAATTTAATTGTGTCCAGTCTTCTTCTTGTGTTAATTCATAACATTTGTCTATTAATTTTCTTATCTTATCTCTTTTTTTCACTAATTGATTTTTTAACTCTATGCTTTGTCCTTTTAATTTATTTAGTCTTCTAATTATTTCAAACGAATGTTGTAATCTCATTCTGTATCAAATTGTTCCAAGTTGTTATCAAAATTATAGTCCTCTATGCCCACTGTCTTTATGTTCACTATCTTTTGTTATGAATCTATATTGCAAAACCAATATAAAAGGGAAAGACATAAATTGGAATTAAAATCGAGCCCACTGAATGCACAATGTGTGCTTAAAGAAATTATTCCCCTCAAGTATCCGAGGTTAATGGAATATATCCTCCCAGGATAGAACGATCTTACTCACCGGTGTATCGGTACCTAATACAACGGTGTCAGCGAACCATTCAACAACAGCAAACTATACTGGAATTTATTTGTGCAGAAGAAGAAGAAGTTTTGAAGTTCAGAAAATTAGTAAGTTAAATTCTGAGGAATCAAACGAATTTATAGCCATGGAAGTATTGTTTCTGAAGGTTTGCAACCCTTCTTGAACAATCACTTTAAACGGTGGGAAATAAAATATGAGAAAGAGCTGGGTCGCGGGTCAGACACGCAGATCCGGGTCACTAACTGGTAGGATTGGATAAGTTTATTAATTAATTAATTAATAATTAAATAATTAAAATTAAAGAAAATTTGGTCCAGAAAGATTATCAATCAATCAGGTCATTTGACCAAATCCAAATCCAAATATAAATCCGAAGCCGAGTCGAGCGACGACGACAGCGCGAGGGGAGACCCTCTTCTTAACCATTTAGCAACAAGAAGGAGTACTTCTACTTTTAAGTAGAAGAACTTTTCTTTCCACTATCAATGAGGGACAAAATGCTCATTTTATAAAGTAAGAGGAACAACTCATTTTCCCTCACTCCATTTCCCATTAAATCTACCATTTAAATCCAACAATCCCCCACATGAATGGGGAATGGCTATAAGATAAAGGAATGCATGGACAAGTGTGTAATTTACAAGCAAGGATTAATTGCATCTGGATAAGTAGGTTTTCCTTTGAAATTTCTGTAGTGAATATATGTCGGATATACTCAATCAATCGGTAGATTTGATATCTTTGAACCGTTGAGCTTTGGTGTATACCTAGACAACCACATGTCACACAATCAATCATTTACCGTCTATGGTAACTTACAAATGTGTTCGTTTCAGCCATGAACACCTCCTGGTTTCATGAGTGTATAGAGAATGAGCTTCTTACTATCATTCTCTTTGAAGCGGCTTACACTTCACACTCACATAGGTGATTCCTAAACGTGTTATCACGTAGATACACTATTTGGTCAAACCTGCCAAACTTAGAAACCATTAAAAAACTTAAGCTTTATTAACTCGTTAAAAAAAATCTTAACGTTTTATCCTTATTCCTAAACATTGTCTTCATCATGAGAATGGAGTTAGTTATTTGAAAATGCCGAACCGTCAGTCATAACTTTGTTTGATCTCCTTGAACCTAGCTCTTGGGATCTCCAGTCTGCTAGGTAGAGTTACCGTCATGATGACTTGTCCTTAGCCTTAAACCCATTCCCTTAGATAATCTTCAATCGCCTATCTAGATAGGCCTTTGTTAGCGGATGTGATACGTTATCTCTTGACTTTACGTAGTCAATCGTGATAACACCACTAGAGACTAGTTGTCTAATGGTATTGTGTCATCGTCGAATATGACACGATTTTCTGTTATACATGACGCTTCCTGCCCTACTTATTGTCGCTTGACTATCACAATGTATACATATATGTGCCAAAGGTTTGGGCCAAAATGAAATATCTTCCAAGAAATTTCGGAGTCATTCAACTTCTTCACCGGCCTTGTCTAAAACTATAAACTCAGATTCCATCGTAGAATGAGCGATGCATGTCTGTTTGGATGATTTCCAAGACACTGATTCACCCCCAATTGTGAGAACATATTCACTCGTGGATTTAACTTCAGATGATCCGGTGATCCAATTTGCATCACTATATCCTTCGATCACGGCGAGATATTTGTTATAATGCAAAGCATAGTCTTGGGTATGTTTCAAATACCCCAAAACTCGTTTCATTGCCATCCTGTGAGTTTGCTTGGGATTACTTGTAAACCGACTCAATTTACTAATAGCACATGCTATATTTGGTCATGTACAATTCATGATATACATCAAACTTCCCAACACTCTTGCATAATCCAATTGTGAGTCACTTTCACCTTTATTCTTCTGAAATGTATAGCTTACGTCAATTGGAGTCTTAGCAACATTGAAATTTAAATACTTAAGCTTGTCAAGTACTCTTTCAATATAATGAGACTGCGATAATGCTAGACCTTGTGGAGTTTTATGAATTCTGATGCTAAAATCAAATCAGCAACTCCTAAGTCTTTCATATCAAATTTGCTAGCCAGCATGCGCTTAGTAGCATTTATATCGGCAATATCTTTACTCATTATCAACATGTCATCAACATATAAACAAACAATAACTTCATGATTTGTAGTATTTTTAATATAAACACATTTGTCACACTCGTTGCTCTTAAATCCATTTGCCAACATTGTTTGGTCAAATTTAGCATGTCATTGTTTGGGTGCTTGTTTTAGTCCATAAAACGACTTAACAAGTTTGCACACTTTCCCTTCTTTACCAGGAACCACAAATTCCTCAGGTTGTTCCATGTAAATTTCTTCCTCCAACTCTCCATTTAAGAAAGTTGTCTTAACATCCATTTGATGGATTTCAAGACCATGTACGACCGTCAGTGCCACTAACAACCGAATAGATGTTATTCTTGTTACCGGCGAGTATGTGTCAAAGTAATCAAGGCCTTCTGTTTGTCTATAACCTTCGACCACAAGTCTTGCCTTATATTTGTCAATAGTGCCATCAGCTTTCATTTTCCTTTTGAAAATCCATTTTGATCCTAAAGGTTTATTCCCAGGAGGAAGATCAGCCAATTCTCATGTATGATTGTTCAAAATTGATTCAATCTCACTATTGATTGTCTCTTTCCAAAATGCTGAATCAGAAGAAGACATCGCTGCTTTAAATGTTTGAGGCTCATTTTCAAACAAGAATGTCACAAAATCTGATCCAACATGAAGTAGATGTCATTTGACGTTTGCTACGCCTTGGATCCACTTCACTTGGTGTACTTTCCTGTAGTTCTTCCCGCGGTCTTTTAGATCTTTCACTTGAAGACTCACATTCAATTTTATACGGATAAATATTTTCAAAGAATTCAGCATTATCTGATTCAATTACCATATTAACATGAATTTCGGGATTGTCGGATTTGTGAACCAAAAACCGACAAACTTTGTTGTTCGTAGTATATCCAATAAAAACACAATCCACGGTTTTTAGTCCAATTTTTACCCTTTTGGGTAAAGGAACTTGTACCTTTGCTAAACACCCCCACACTTTAAAATATTTCAAGTTTAGTTTTCTTCCTTTTCATAGTTCATATGGAATAGATTGTGTTTTGCTGTGGGGCACCCTGTTGAGTATTCGGTTAGCTGTAAGGATAGCTTTCCCCCACAAGCTCTGCGATAAATCGGAACTTATTAGTAAATCATTCATCATTTCCTTTAATGTTCTGTTTTTTCTTTTCGCAATTCCATTTGATTGTGGTGTGTAAAGGGCAGTAGTTTGATGAATAATTTCATATTCTAAGCATATGTCTGCAAAAGGAGATTTGTATTCTCCACCCCTATCACTTCTAATCATTTTTATCTTTTTATTCAATTGATTTTCCACTTCGTTCTTGTATTGCTTAAATGCATCAATTACTTCATCCGTACTATTAAGCAAATACACATAACAATATCGAGTGCAATAGTCAATAAAGGTTATAAAATACTTTTTCCCACCGAGAGATGGTATTGACTTCATATCACGTATATCTGTGTGGATTAAGTCTAAAGGATTTGAACTCCTATTAATAGACTTATATGGATGTTTAACAAACTTAGATTCAACAGAGATTTCACATTTTGATTTAATACTCGAATCTAGGCAATACTTCTAAATTAATCAATTTCCGCAAGGTTTTGTAATTGACATGTCCTAAACGAACATGCCATAAATTATTTGACTCAAATAAGTAAGACGAAGCTGAATTCTTATTAGTACTGTCAACAACCATTACATTGAGTTTGAAAAGGCCCTCGTTGAGGTAGTCCTTTCCTATGAACATATCATTCTTACTTATTACAATTTTCTCACTAACCAACACACACTTAAACCCGTTTTTGATGAGTAGTCCGGCTGAAACTAAATTCTTTCTAATTGTTGGAACGTGCAGAACATTGTTGAGAGTCAGCACCTTGCCGGAAGTCATCTTCAGAAGTATCTTCATATATCCTTCAACCTTGGTTGTTGCAGTATTTTCCATAAACAGTACCTCTTCGGGTCCAGCGGGAGCGTAGGTTGCAAATGCTTCTTTTACAGCGCAAACATGTCGAGTGACACCAGAATCAATCCACTACTCCTTTGGATTTCCAACCAAATTGCACTCTGATAGCATTGGACACAGATCATCCATATCGTCATTCTTTTCCACCATATTGGCTTGTCCTTTTCCCTTGTCCTTTTTCGGGAGACGACAATCTGGGACTTTGTGGCCAACTTTCCCACAATTATAGCAGTTGCCCTTGAACTTTTTCTTGGCTTGCTCTTTCTTTTGTCCAGAGAACTTCTTTCTTTTATTACTTTTTGGGGCAGCCTCTTCAACAATATTTGCTCCCATAACCATTGAGTTCCCACACGACTTTTTCTCGGCTGTTTTGTTATCTTCCTCAATCTTGAGACGAATCACAAGATCTTCCAACTTCATTTCCTTGCGCTTGTGCTTTAGATAACTTTTGAAATCTCTCCACGAATGAGGCAACTTTTCAATCATTGAAGCCACTTGAAATGCGTCGTTAACTACCATGCCTTTAGCAATAAGGTCATGAAAAATAAGTTGAAGCTCTTGAACTTGGGTTCCAACGGTTTTGCTGTTTATCATTTTATAGTCTAGAAACTTGGCAACCACAATTTTTTTCAAGCATGCGTCTTCAGTCTTATACTTCTTCTCAAGTGCATCCCACAATTGTTTAGAAGTTTCCATAGCACTGTAGACATTGTATAAATCATCCTCCAAAGCACTTAGATGTTGCCCTTGCATAGAAAATCCGCATGTTTCCACGCCTCAGCAATCATAAATTTTTCATTGGCCGACATATTAGCATCAGGCACAGGAGAGTCTTCGTTGGTGAACTTCTGCATACCAAGAGTGGTAAGACAAAAGAACACCATTTGCTTCCATCCTTTGAGGTTGGCTCCAGAAAATTTCCCCGATTTTTTCGCCGGTGGCACAGCAGTTCGACTTGTTGCCGCAACAGTCGTAGAAGTAGTAGCGCTTTCAATTGCCATTTATTTTCACTGTCAAGATAGACAAATTGTCTTAATACTCAGAATAGCAAACTTTTTACAACAACAACGATGAAGTTTTTATGTTCTTCAAATCGTTGTACAAGTATGAACTTTATTATTCCAACGAAGTTTTTATATCTTCAAGTCAGAATACTTTTACAACAGCAACGATGAAGTTTTTATGTTCTTCAAATCGTTGTACAAGTATGAACTTTAATATTTCAACGAAGTTTTTATGTCTTCAAGTCATAATACAAAATTTCATACGGAGTAAAAAACCACACATGTTTTAGTCTCCAAAAGAAAATACATATTAATAAAAAAAATTAATTTCCTTAAGATTGTTATGAATTTGTATTGCAAAATCAATATAAAAGGGAAAAACAGAAACTGAAATTAAAATCGAGCCCACTGAATGCACAGTGTGTCCTTAAGGAAATTATTCCCCTCAAGTACCCGATGTTAATGGAATATATCCTCCCAGGATAGAACGATCTTACTCACCGGTGTATCGGTACCTAAAATAACGGTGTCAGCGAACCACTCAACGACAACAAACTACACTGGAATTTATTTATGCAGAAGAAGAAGAAGTTTTGAAGTTCAGAAAATTAATAAGTTAAATTCTGAGGAATCAAACGAATTTATAGCCATGGAAGTATTGTTTCTGAAGGTTTGCAACCCTTCTTGAACAGTCACTTTAAACGGTGGGAAATAAATATGGGAAAGAGCCGGGTCGCGGGTCAGACACGCGGATCCGGATCACTAACATGTAGGATTGCATAAGTTAATTAATTAATTAATTAAATAATTAAAATTAAAGAAAATTTGGTCCAAAAGGATTATCAATCAATCAGATCATTTGACCAAATCCAATCCAATTCAAATCCGAAGCCGAGCCGAGCGACGACGACAGTGCGAGGGGAGACCCTCTTCTTAACCCTTTAGCAACAAGGAGTACATCTACTTTTAAGTAGAAAAACTTTTCTTTCCACTACCAATGAGGGACAAATGCTCATTTTATAAAGCAAGATGAACAACTCATTTTCCCTCCCTCCATTTCCCATTCAATCTATCATTTAAACCCAACATCTTTATCCTATTAATAGCTTTGATACCAATTTCTGGGCGGATCTTTTCATCACCTAATAACCCTAAAGAGGGCAGGCCGAGCTTATTATTCAGACGCTCAAGGACATGCTACGGGTCTGTGTATTGGACTTCAAACGTAGTTGGGATGATCACTTGTCGCTGATTTAGTTCACTTATAATAATAACTATCATTCCAGTATTAAGATGGCTCTGTATGAAGCCTTGTATGGGCGAAAGTGTAGATCTCCGATTGACAAGTTCGAAGTGGGTGACGCTGATTTGTTGGTCTCGATGTGGTTCAGCAAGCGGTAGATAAAGTCAAACTGATATCGCTTATTGACTGCCCAAGTATGCAGAAGTCCTATTCTGATGTTTGGCATCAAGACTTGGAGTTTATCGTTGGTGATTGGGTATTCCTGAAGGTATCACCTATGAAGGGTGTAATGAGATTCATCAAGAAATGCAATCTTAGCCCTACATATGTCGGACCTTACAAGATTATTCGGGAAATTGGCCAGGTAGCGTATGCGGATTTCGTAGAGGACCGAGTAGTATTTTTTTTAAGGAATGATCCAATCTTATGTGACACCCTTGTTAGTATATGATATATACCATGTGGGTAGCATACTATATTGGAACAATATACTTCAACTGCTACTGACTTGGTATACTATATGCTAGGATACGTATAGAAAATAGAAAATAGGGGAACACAAATAAATATTTTGGGTGAGATCAAAGTAAAGGGGTATGAATGTATAAATAATTTATCTTCATGGATCGATGTACTTATGCATATTCTCTTCTTTTTGAATTTGGTGAGAAAAAGGTCATTCCCACAAATGCCTCTATTTGGGGTCGTCTTAAATTGTTGTCTTTTAATTTTTATTCTTCGTCTAAAAATAATGGACGAAGATATTTCTAAAGTTCTGGGTTCGAACCACACCAAAGTAAAAAAAATATGAAAAAAAATCGCAAGACAAAATTTCAAAGCAAACTATGTCTATTCAGGCAAGTTATTGCGAAATTGTATATTTGTTTTACTGAGCTGTTGTTCGAACCTGAATCTCTAGTGTTGTAGACGTGCGAATAAGGATATTTTGACCCACAAATTTTTATTAAATGAAAAATAGAGGGAAAAATTAAAGACCACCGATTTGAGAGGCAAAAAATTAAAAACCAGTCCATACGAAGGGAATCCGCGCAAAAAAAATGATGAGAAAATAGTGAACCCAAGTCTCTGTGTAATGTTTCCTCCATGGGCTTCCACATTTAGGGGAGCCTCATTTTAGGTACTAGATATGGCAGCCCAAGCACCTTAATAATTAATCTCTTAGGACATGTTTGGTATGGTGATAAGAGAAATAATCATAGTATAAAAAGTGTGGTGTATAAGAGAAATAATCATTGAGTTATATAGTGTTTGGTTGTACTTTCCAATTCATCATAGCTAATCCATGTATTGTTTTATACACCAATTTCAGTATGGAATAACAATACCATGATTAGCAATATAAGGATAAAGATTCAATATTAATTGCAGTTCACAACACCCTTCACCTGTTTGCGCAACCTCAATCCATCTCTGTTCAGATAAACGTAAGCATAGCCTCAAATATGAAGCTAAATCACTCACCATACCAAAGAAATCACATTGTCAAGTTTCTCTCCTTTAAAAAAAAAAGGCTCAAATATGTCATCGAACTATCGGAAATTGCTCATTTATGTTACTCGTCAATAGTTTGACTCATTTACACCATTACCATTACCAAAATGGCTCATCCATGCCATTTTTCATTAACACTCGTTTTACAATACCAGATATGACATGTGACCTCCAATTACAGGTCCATGTCGTTTAATTAGACAGACACAATTTTAAATCTCAAATTAATAAAAAATTCAACCCATACACCCGACCTATCCATAACCATAATCTAGTTGGAGGTCATGTGTCATATCTGGTATTGTAAAATGGACATTAATGAAAAATGACATGTTTTGGTAACGGTAATGACATAAATGAGCCAAACTATTGATGAATGACATAAATGAGTCATTTCCGATAGTTCGATGACATATTTGAGCCTTTTTCCGAAAGTAAATTGATAAATTAAATCATCATAGCAGAACAACTCAAATTTGGCAAAGAATGATGTTAAACAAATAGGCCAAGGACCCAACTTTACAAGTACCAAAGCAATGTTGAAATTGTAATTACCATAACAACATACCCGGTGAAATCCCACACCGTGGGGAATTTTTCCATATCAGGGAATTTTCAGCAAGTTGTCATCGTAACTTTTAAAAAAAAGATAACCGGTGTCCTAAAAACTAATCCACCATGTACTTGCTAACTCCCGTTGTACCGTTTAATTCTATCCAGTCAGACCAACACAATTGGGATGAAATCCCCTAGTGTTTCTTGCATCAACTGGAATTTGAACCCTTGTCGTCAATGATCTGTTTAACTACTAGCTGCTTCCAGGGGAAAAACAGTGGTTCTTCACCAACGGCATTCAGAAAAAGAGAGCATTTTTTCATGTCACTGACCACTATTTCAAGTTAGTCCCCTTAGTAAAGAGCAAATTTTATCTAGCTAGCATCACCTTCATGACAGTTCCCTTAACTTCATCTTGCTCAGTTCATCATGTGAAGATTGAGCTAATGATTGGCCTCTAAATCAATGCACTTAAAACAACTTCATGCTTAGTCCATGACAATGTAAAAGATCTTGGCTCTGCTGTCTCATGGTGATATATCTGGTCCATGGAAACTGGAATAAGAAAATGTAGTAGGAAATTTGTAGTTACGTTGATGGTCACAATTTTGTAGAAGCAAAGATCCACCATTTTCGGTGATACTTGGTATTCCTCCAGCTCTCCACTGTGAAGCAGTAATGAGATCCTGAAAAAATAATGGGTGCGCTGGTTAATCACTTCAAGCCCATACAATATGTAGAGTTCATAAAGTTGAAAAGCCAATTGAAAAATTAAAAGCAAAATAATATTCTGGTCTTAGCTGGTCAATTCAGTTGGGGCCTAATTAACAGATTACAATGCTAGTTCTTAGAGGAATAATTTTATTGCTAGTTATAGAAAGAGTTGTGATGAGGTAAGATAACACATCCCCAGGTAACCATATAAGAGGATCCAGAAAAAAAAAACGTAGACGAATCTGCAGAGTATTTCCATAGAAGTTATGTTAAAGCTAACATAAGAAAAGCCGAAGCAAATTTTCTTCTTTTTTTAATTGGTAAACATAATCTCAAGAATATTCTATCCTTTTCCGATCGTTAAAGACGCCAAATGTCCTCTACCCACACAAAACCCAAAGGCACTTCCACAAGAAGCAGCCTTTCTTTTTGGTCAGTACCACAAACATACCTGTGATACTGCTTATAATTGGTAAACTATTTTGAATCTTCAACAGGAAGACAATGTCACATTCAATTCAACAAACTATTAACTCTTAGCTCACCGTGGAAAGCATTTTTTTAAGATGTATAAGCCAAATACTTTTTTTTTATCAAGAAAATAGAGAAACCGAATATAAATTTAGCCGAGGGTTCAAGAAGAACCAAAATGGAGCAATTTGAAGCTTCCTACAATTCGGCGAATGTTTCATCTACGAAGATATTGTTTATAAGCCAAATACTTCAAAAATACCACTACATATGCAGAAAACAGATCCATACATTTAACCAATTGAAAGATAAATTGGAGCTTGCAGGCACCGTGACGACATGCCAACATGGATAACAATAGGACCTCTACAAAGTTAACATCGCTAGAGTCTCACTATCAAAGCCCCATAAGGTCAGTCCACCAAGAAAGAAATTCACCAAGTGCGAAACAGTCACCCTTTTAGCAGATTTTTTGACATGTTATGAACACACTAACCTTTATTACCGGTTTGAATTATATAATCACTTGAGCAGTATTGGACTTACCTTGGCCAGGAATGCAGGCTACCTGGTAGACTAAACTAGATATGATTTTGCAAGGTCAATTGCTCATTCATATGTATATTATGTATATGTACATATCCATGCGTATCTTGTGTATATACATTAAATTTTATGACGATGGTATCCGGGCCAGCTTGCGCACACCTCGACTATTTTACCAGATATGTGCTACCTCCAACCAGCATCGGTATCGGGTAACTCTATCACAAAGGCTTGAGCAAACAGAAAGAAATCACCTAGTGTTTTCTACCTCAAGATTTGAACCTGAGACCTCATGGTTCTCCACACACTTCTTTGACCACTACACCATAGCATCAAGAAGATGTGGCAAGTACAATAAAAGTTTGAATACATAAATAAAAGGAAAAACAGAAAACAAAGGGGGGTACGCTCTTTTTTTATTTTTGAAACAGGTAATGTTGGGGGGGGGGGGGGGATGCTCTTAGGAGGGGCCTTCAAATACTCTCATCAATTGCCCTAGTCAAATAGACTTTAACCTTACTAGATGACATGATAGAACGACATGCAAAGACTGTTGGTCATTCCAGGAGAAGTGATGTCCACCCAACAAAGTATGGTGGTCTTGAATGTAAAGTGTAATATGAGAAAGGGGGTGATTCACAAGCAACCAAGAATTCGATGGTAGTCATTAAAGAGAAACATTATGAGTGGATGGAGCAAGGGATTTAGAGTGAAGCAGATATCCTATGGAGGGAAATGCCAGGTTGCTTAAAAAAAGCAGCATACTTAGCATGTATCTCCCCCGGTCATACTTTAGTATCACATCGTAGACCCCCACCCCAACGCTATCTTTCTTATCAGTGAACCGGAACATAGTGCATAGGTACTCTTCGATGCAGCGGGGATGAGACGACGTGACATACTACGATCATAGTGTTGTCCAAGTGTTAGATGTGTCTAAAGGTTTAGGAAGTGTAAAAGCTATTAGATCTAAAAGAGTACTACAGGAAGTTACCAAAGGCAGAAGACGAATATATCCTTTGAAGATTACAAGATAGTTAAGGGGGAATGTAAGAAGGCGATTAGTAAAGCTTGAGGTAAAGCCCTAGATGACTTGTACCAAAAGCTAAAGACATGAGAGGAAAAAAATGCTTAAACTAGCACAACATGAGTAAGGACTTAAAACAGGTGGTGTATTAAAGACCATCCTCAACAAGTGTTGACAAGAGATAATGAGATAAATGAGAGATGGAGTCTCTATTT
Organism: Przewalskia tangutica; assembly: GCA_029844215.1. NCBI lineage: Eukaryota > Viridiplantae > Streptophyta > Magnoliopsida > Solanales > Solanaceae > Przewalskia > Przewalskia tangutica. The sequence goes on from CM056727.1 coordinate 115,966,967, forward strand.
TGATCAATCTTTCAACTCGAACCATGAGAATAGCAACTTTGGATATATATACATCAGTGACAATAGAAACTTTAGCTATATTCGTCGAATAAGGCCGAAAGAGGTAAAGGATGCCATGAAAATTATGAAGATTAGGAAAGTATGTGGTTCAGATAGAGTATCCTCATGGAGGTTTGGAAGTGTCTTGAAGAATATCTGACGAACAGCGGAGTACGTTGATTCAAATTTATAAGAACAAAGGAGATTCAAAATTGTGAATTATCATCGCATTAAATTTACGAGTTATATGATGAAACTCTGGAAAGAGAGATAAAGCATAGACTTAGGGAAAGTGCAAGAGTGACAAAGAATCAGTTTGATTTACGTCTGTTAGATTTACGGAGTTGTTTAATGTCATTTACTGCGAGAATGCCCGGAGAATGGAGGTGGGGTACAATGATTTCTTTGTATAAGAACAAATGTGATATCTAGAGTTGCAACAACTATAGTGGTATCAAGTTGCTAAGTCACACTATGAAAGTTTGGGAAAAAGTCGTGGAGATGAGGGTGAGAAGAGGCGTGTCTATTTTCAGAACCAGTTTGGATTCATGCCGAGGCGTTCGACTACAGAAGTCATCTATGAGGTTGGTGGAGCAGTATAGACAGAGGAAGAGAGACTTACATATGGTTTTCATCGATCTCGAAAAGGCATACGACAAAGTCCCTAGGGAGGTTCTATGGAGATGTTTGGAAGTAAGAGGTGTACATGTGACGTACACTAGGGCGATCAAGGATATGTATGATGGAGCCAAGACCAGGGTACGGACAGTGGGAGGAGACTCGGAGCACTTTCCAGTGATGAAGTTGCACCATGGATCAGCTCTTAGAACATTCTTATTTTCCTTGGTGATGGATGGACTGACGCGACAAATTCAAGGGGAGGTGTCATGGTGTATGTTATTCGCAGACGACATAGTTCTGATTGATGACCTTGAATTCTTGGTTTCTTTGAAACACGAAGCAACAAAAATGAGACAAAAATACTATAATATTGAAGATATGTCATTTCCCTTATCTTAAATTCGTTTTATCTTTAATTTTGAGAAATCAAATCTCAATTTCCCCCCTAAATTTTCGATGTACTCCGGTCAAAGTATCTGAAATTGGTTGACCGTATCCGGGACGTATCCCGCACCCGTATCCCCGTATCCGGGACGGCAAAACGGAGAGTCCGCGCAACTTAGCTACTCTATGACTTGATAAGTTCATAAAACTTCAAGGAAGTACATGCATTTAATCACTTCTTGAGAAGAGATAAATTCAGTGTTAGACATGATTAGCCAACAAGGGGATAACTCGCATGGTTTCTGAAACCAAGAATAGTTGATTAGCCCATTCCATTGCCACACAGAGGAAGTCCACAAATTACAAAAACCACATTCATCAATTTACTCTTTTTCTTTTAATATATTTAGAATTACCTGTAGCCCTTTTCTTTCCAACAACAAAAGAAGACAATCAAACCATAATGCAACATTTCCAACCCAATATTAAGCACCAATTATGAACTTACCACCTTTCTTCTGTTTCCGGGCAGGATCGGACCTAGGAGACAACCCAATAATTCTCTCTGCAAGAAAGATCACAGCACAAATAAGCGCAGTATCACCTAAGAAAGACAAAAGAACTAGTTGGGTCGTTCCATATCTCGACTGGTATCATGCTTACAATACTTTTTTGTTCTTGGAAGGTATCTAGATTACAATAGTTTTTTTTTTTATCAATTACAATAGTTTTATTAATATGAAACAATTACTATAGATGCTTCGTTTTGATGTGGAACCAAGCACAAAGAAACATAATTAAAGGATGATATTGAAAAATTAGTAGACAATGGACACGCTATACAGAGAATAGAGTCTACTTTAGGAACCTCCAGGAACAAATATGAAAAAGAAGAGAAGAAAAACAAAAGGCTCACACTTCAATCTCAGGCAACTTATTGAATCACCACTAATTTGACTTCCCCAATTATAAGACCCCTGACAAACTAAACTTCATTGATAATTAAACTTATAACTGGTATGCGTAGAAACACATACTTTCACTAGAGTGGATAACCCCCATTTTCAGCAATAAATCTGACACATCATAAAAGGGCAGTCGGTGCACTAAGCTCCCGCTATGTGCGGGGTCTGGGGAAGGTCCGGACCACAAGGGTCTATTGTACGCTGTCTTACCTCACATTTTTGCAACAGTTTCCACGACTTGAACCCATGACCTCCTGGTGCAACAACTTTACCAGTTACTCCAAGGCTCCCCTTCTAATCTAACACATCATATTTTTGGTAAATATTTAAATCTTTATTGTGCACATATTAATGAAGAATGCTGGTGGGGAGAGTTTATAAAACAATAGCCAAAGGACCTAAATTGAAGGTTGAAACTGGTGACTGATAAGCTCATCTCCACATCCCAGAATGCTTTTTGATGTTTTTTTTTTATGACTCCACATCCCAGAATGCTTTTATTGGAAGACATTCTAGATGCATTCCTTATAGCAAATGAGATGGTCGACTCAAGATTCACGAAAGGAGAACAGCACGAGTTGTGTGAATTGGACATCAAGAAGGTCTTTGGTCATGTTAATCAAAATTATATCAATTCTGTTTGGAAGAATGCGTTTTGGCTACAAATGGAAAACATGGATAAGGCATTGTGTATGAACGGTTAAATTTTCCATTCACTTATTTTTTTCTTTTTGATAACCGTGGTGTCCGGGCCAGCTTGACGCACCTTGACTAATTCCACTGAATCATGTCACCACCCACCAGCAACAGGTACGAGGTACTCTGTCCACCAAGGCTAGAACAGATGGGAAGAAATAACCTAGTGTTTTGTCGGGAATTGAACCTAAGATCTCATGATGCTCAACCCACTTCATTGACCACTAGGACATGCCCTTGGATGCTCTTCCATTCACTTGTAGACCATCATCCTTTTTTGCAGTTTAAAGGAAACTAGACAAGGGAATCCTTTACCACCATTTATTTAAAAGGCATTTTGCTGATGTATCGGGACTAAGCTGGTGCTGTGAACTGTATTCAAAAGGTTCCCGGAGGTACAAAACAAGTTCCTACTAATTCTGCAAGTAGGAATGAAATCTAACAGGGTTCAGCATCATTTCAAGTTCAAGTTTACAACAAAACATAATCTGTACAAAACAGTGAGCTTTTTATCTTAGTTTTTCTATTTATAACACTTAATCGACATGACAACTGTTAGGATATTTCCAAGTGTTTACGCAAGTGTACGTATCGCTCCAAGTAATATAGTCTGTAAGACCGAATATCGTTCATAGAGACTGGTTATCAAGTACCGATTATCTATTCTATGGTATCTATTTGGTTAACGTTATTTTGTTTGACAATTACAACTGCGAATTAAAATGAAGTGCAGAAATTAAACTAATGTTGAAAATACTTTGGGATTTAAAACAGTTATGATGGAGATAGGGCTTCCAATCTCCTCAACTATCCACTCTTTCACGCGTTAATGCAATGCTAATGATTCTTCTTCGTATTAAGATAACATGTTAATTAATCAATCATTATATTCCGGTTATGACATACAAGAGCTCAATCATGTGCAGAAACCTTCTATATGTCTATGATAGATTTTACCACACATGAGGATTAAGAACAATAACCCTAAACACAACACAAGTATCGGGGTACTTTCGTCCACGATTTTAACATATGTCTATTCAACTACAGCATATTCAAATCTCACCTTACAGAATTTTGATTCGAAATCATATATGTGATGACAATTAGTGATCAGTTAATTATCAAGCAATCAAAACAATTATTGAATAGATCTTAATATGCCTGAAGAAGAAATCACCAATAATGCATTAACTATATGAAAGAGTTTCAAGTGATTCGACGGAAAACCCTAATAAAGTAATTAGCTCCTAAACATTGTCATGCTAAGAACTAAATTACAATCCAACATAAACTGAATTAAAGTAAAGAAAAGAGAAAGAACTTGAACAAAAGTCTCCAATTGTGTAGCTTATAGCCGCCGTTCTCCTCTCCAAAGTATGATGTAAAGTATGACAGGGTTTAGGATATTTATATCTGAGAAAAACCTTGCTCCAGACCCTTTTACCCTTGGCCAAAGACTCAAATATGGAAATTATGCGCGTCGAACGCGGCCATGTCGGCAAAAATCACCACCGAGCATTCTCGGTGAGCCGTGACCGCCGTCCGGTAGCGCGGCTGCGCCTGATGAATATTTTTCTTGCTCTCTGGATTTTTCACGCCGCGGCCCTAATTCCTTCAACCGCGGCTCATCAGCGTCGCGGCCCTCGACCTGTTTTCGTCCGGATTTCACCTGATTTCTTCTATTCTTCTTGGGACATTTTAGGCTTCATTCCTTGGGTTGTGCTTGTGCAAATTTCATCTTCATTGAGCTCATTTCATCCTCAATTCTGTATTTCCTCCTTTGGAACCGCTGTGACTCAAAAAAAAAACCTAATATTATACTAAACACAAACGAAAAGAGTAAAATACTAACTAAAAATGACTCAAAAGAGTACCAAAATACACTCAACAACAACACAAATGAATACAGGAATGAACTGAAACTTACCTCAGAGATGGAATTGAATCGGAATGGGAGAGCACATTGTGTATAGTCGCGACCTCTTCTGTCAATGATCGAACCAGACAAGCAAAATACAATTTCTCAGGTTTGCATATTATGAACTGCATTGTCACTTGTAATGGCCGTAAGACCTCTTTTCATCATTTCATTTTGCAATGCAAGAACTTCTTCTAGATTACCAATCTCTTGATAGTTTCTTATAAGACATGCAAATACAACCTCATCAGGTTTAACACCCTTCTCAATCATCTCATCAAAAAACATTCTCGCCTGAGGCATCTGGCCATTTTTTGAGAGCCCACAAATCAAAGCAGTGTAGGCGTGAAGGTCAAGCTCCAAACCACTTTTGATCATTCTCCTTCGTAAATCTAAAGCAACTTGAATATTTCCCTGCTTTAGATTTCCATCTATCAAGGATGTATAAACTATTTTATCTGGAGGTATACCTTTGCCAAGCATTTCATCAAATATCTTTTCCGCGGCCCCTAGACATTTATTTTTACAGAGGCCATGAATTAGAGCTGTATAAGCCACGACATTAGGCTGCAAACCCATTTTTGGCATAGAATGGAAATGGTCCATTGCTTCCTGGACAAATCCCAGCCGACACAAGCCATCAATTAATGCAGAATACGTCACAACAGTAGGGGAAATACCTCTTTCCCGCATTTCATTTAGCAGATTCTGTGCTTCTATGGATTTTCCAGCCTTGAAGTAAGCGTCAGCGAGTATTGTATATATGACATAGTTTCCCTCTATCCCAAGTCCCTTCATTTTATCAAATAAAACTTTGGCTTCTTCAAACTTCTCGTCAGAGCAAAAACTCCATAAAACTATTCCGTAGAGTAATGTGTCTGGTCTGATATTATTTTCTTTCATTTGTTCCAAAATATTAAAAGCATCCTCTAGCCTTTTTGATTTGATATATCCATGGATAAGAGCAGTATAGACTTCTAAATTTGGGACAATCCCATCCTTCGACATGACCCTAAAAACTTCTTCAGCTTCCTTGATATTCCCCTCATTACAAAGTCCATCAATCAATGTCGCATAGGTCACGACATTTAACTTAACTCCTACCTCTAGCATCTCTTTAACAAGCTTCAAAGCTTCATCAACTTTACCAGCTTTAAAATGAGCATCAATCAACGAAGTATAAGTAAATTCATTAGGAGCAAGACCAACCCGCCTCATGTCTACAAAGAACTTGATAGCTCCTTGTAACATTCCTTCTTTAGCAAAAACATCAATAAATATGCTATAGGTAACCACATTGGGCTTCAAGTCACTTTTCTTCATCTCATGCAGATACTCAAATGCAAATACCATCCTTCTAGATCGACATAAACAATTGATCAATGTATTGTATGTTACTACATCAGGAAGACATTTCATTTCTTTGTAGAGAGAAACCATATCCTCAAGCTCCCCATACTTACCAATCCCATCAATGAGAGAATTGTATGTAACTATATCCGGATCAATGCCTATATCCTTCATCTGAGCAAATAACCTTTTCGCTGCATTCAAATCCCTGTCCTTGCATAAATAACCAATCATTATATTATATGTATACACTGTTGGAACAATTCCAGACTTAATCATATCATCAAAGAACTTCAACGATGAGTTCTTATCGCCTAACTTTGATAGTTTATGCAAAAGATAATTACAAGATCGTGCTTTGGGAAGAACTCTAAAACTTCTCATCCTTAAAAAGCACTCACTAGCTTCCTTAAGCAACCCTAACTCAATTAGTACACTAAATAATGCATCAAACACCCCATACCCCGGGTGACAAGTGTTCCTCGTTGACCAAAGAACATCAAGTACATGAGAAGCATTAGTGAGAGTAACCAATTCTTTTAAAACATGATATGTATCAGTGTACATTCTAGAATAGAACAAAATGTGAGCTACAATACAATAACCCTCTGCAGTAGTGTGTGTTTTGGCCCACTTGAAAAACTTCAACACTAACCTTGGTTCTTTTTTCAATGTCAATAGGATTTTGGAGACCCAAATTGGAGAATTAAACCGTCTAAAATCTTCCCATTTCTCTTCCCGTATGATTTTCTTAATGGAATCAGCATCATCATTAAAATTATTAGTGGAAAAAGGGTATCTGAATAAGCAAATGAAGGTGTTAACAAAGAAGAACAAGTTTTGGGGGAATGGAGTTGGAGCTGACAAATGGCGAGATTTTCTGAATGTGAAGCCCCGTGCAAAAATTAACATGGCTTCTTCAACATACAAAATAGATTCACTAATTGACTCCATTCATTGGTATGTTGGTGTTCGTGGGGAGTTTTAGGGTTTAAGCAGCGGAGATGCCAAATACACTCTCTTGTTAATCTAAATACACATGTTACAACATTAGTACTAATGTTTAAACATTCTATATCTAGCATTTTGATTTGGTTCACATACAAGTTATGTTAAGGTTATAAGTACATACAAATTATGTATTTTTAAAATTTATATGGTAGGAATTAATAATGAAAAGATTATTATAAAATAATTTATAATAAAAAATAAGTTTACATGAATTAATTACTAGCTTAAAAGACATTACCACATGTTTACCCGTAAAACGGTACAGTTGAATTTGTATACGTGGTCAAGAACACGTAGATCTCAAGTTACACGTTTAATAACAATTCTAGGTAAAATACATTGTAATTACACAATTATTATATAACAGAAAGAAATGATTAGTCTGAGTCTTGTGATGACTTCTAGACAAAATTTGTATGTAAGCACAAAGATCGAGAGAAAATGAATAAGTGTATTGAATTCGCTAGAATCTGATGGCTTACAATAGAATAACATATCATATTTATACATGAGCTACACGGGTATACAACTCTCGGAATATGCTATCATTAATACAGGAGAATGAATGTTGTAATAATTGGTCAATTAGTGTCCCAATAAATGCCCTCAATGCTCTGTTGGAGGTCGCACGACCAGTTTAGTAACGGTCGTCCGTTATGAATTAAACGATTACTTCCGCCCTTCCGAGACACTAATATTTCATAGTAGCCTCATTAGACCGTACATCTTTCTTGGTATATCCAGATAATAGGTAGGAGCATAAACTGAAACATTCTGGGGCTACAAAGATAGTTATTAAATCGTTAGCACACTGATGCCAACCATGCACGTGATACTCCCGGTACCGCTCAAATGATACATGTAATGTCTCAGGCTGACCTGGACTTGACTCATCATCAATTGCCACGTGTCGTACTATAATTCGTATATTTGCCTTATACGAATTTTGCCCTATACAGGCAGCCCCGCACTTTTCGGGCGTAACTCTTGTGCACCCGGGAAGTGGATTAAAAACTCGGTATCTAAGTACTTCACACTTTGGCGGGAGATTTGAAAAGCAATAACTGCAAGTCATCTCAAGCATCACTCACATTCAATGCTTCTGAAACGGCGACACTGTCCAATCGCCTAAACGTCGTGAACTATGACAATGATGATGCATATTTTTCATTTCCAAACGTTATATTATTTTACCATTAATAGGAGGTCAACTCTCCACACAAAAGGAAACTACAATCTTTCACAACATAAGCTCCCGTTCTTTCTTGAAATATTCTTCCACGATGTCTTATTCCAAATCTTCTTCTTCGCACTCTTCTGATAACAACAATGACCTCCCAAGCCATCGTCATTGAAAATAACTTGTTTTCCCAACGACCCAAAAAATTGACTTGCATTCTACCGCTGTAAAAATCCTCTCTCATGATTTGATTTCTCAGGAGACCTTCCAGTCCAAAACAACTTCGAACATGTCGATAAATCTGAGTCTAAGATTACTGCTAAAATTCTTCCCGATTTTATAGAAGAGTGGCTTTAACTCTGACACAATCGTCAAAACGGTTAACCCTATTGACATAGTGCATCACCATGTTGAAGGGTTTTCTATAACGTACACATACCCTTTCACCATTGGTTGTAAACTTCCTATCCCCCAGATTATCGAAGACAATTGTCGTTGATATAGAGTATGTTTAGGACAAGTTGCTCCGCAAATATGGAGGTTGGTTTACTGTATACAAATACTAGTAGACAATGCCAACGCTCCATTAATCATTGATCACCTTTTCCTTCTCTACTGATATTGTGTTTACCGGGGGAGTATTATTCACTTATACCCTCGTGGAATCTGAAGCCTCGTGAATGCAAATGATCATTTGACCGAGGTTAGCTATTTCGGTTTATATTGATCAAGACTGACCAACTCCGCCGTCGTTCTGCAGACCCCTTCTCGAAGGAATTGAATCCTACCTATGAGTACTCACAATCGCAAACTCGTTTTATCTTTGCTTTTGTTTTTTAGGAGAACTTATTTTCCTTACGTAACTGAGTACTGGAAAGAGTTACAAGCAGAGGCTAAATAGGATGTCATTCAAATTGATGATGATGAAGGAGTGAATGATGAAGAAGCCTTCCCCGGGAGTCCTCTGAACGATAAAGATATCTGCCCCGAGAGTCCTCTGAATGATAAAGATGCATGCCCCAGGAGTCCTCCTCGAGATGCTCCAGAAATGGAGACGACCGATCCTACCGTTGATCCTTCTAAACACAGCTTAATTCCTACTTCCGGTACTGAGGTCGGGACATCCGCTTCTTCTCCCCAGAAATCCCCCAGTGCCACTGTTAAGGCTTCTATTGCGCACCTTGCAGACTTGTTTTTGCAGGTAACACATTTCTTCCTTTTAATCGCCCTCCATATGTTCAATACTTCTGACATAATTCCTTCATCGCCCCATTTCTTCCACTACGAATTTGGCGAAAGAAATGGGCCCTTATTGTGAGGAGAAGAAGTTGAAGGAAGAAATCCAACATCTCAGATGAGAAGTCGAAGTCCTACGAGACGATCTTAGGGATTTGGCTCTCTTCAAGCCTCTCTCTGATTGTGCTTGCAGGATGCAATTGACTCTCTGAAGAACCGAGAGAATTCTCTTCAAGTCCTGACCACTTCTTACGTGACATTTCAAAGATGAACGACCCAACTTACTGTGGCCCAAGGACAACTCCATGCTTCCGAGCACACCATTACTGAACTTCAAGACAAATGTCAAAGATGGAAACTCCGAAGGGACTTGGCCATTTTGAAGAGTCGAGTGAATGTTCTTGGGGAAGTAAGCAAGTCAGGTTTCGAAATTGCTTAAGAGATTCTGGATGCAGAGATCGACCTTACTGATGCCAAATTGTCCTTGGAAGTTCTTCGTGGAGACAAAGAGGATTCAGATGTGGAAGCAACTGATGAGCCCCCCCTCCCCGATCTTTTGATATTATGATTTTGTCAATACTATTCGAATCACCCCCGACGGACCATGGAGTGCACATGCCGTAACCTTTCGCGTGGGTTTTTATTTTAGTTTTTTAGTTTTATTATCGGGTCACTTTTGGTCCCAGTTAGTATCTTTTGTATCCGAGCTATTTTCAGTCCGAAAAAATATATGAATGAATGAACTTTGCCTTTTCTTTGCAATTATGCGTAAGGTTTTCACTCTTTATTTATTTCCACAAGCAAGCATCATTTACGATCTTTATTACTTTGCTTTTATGAACTAGAACCTAACTTTGAGGTTCACTTTATCGGAACAGGCTAAGATTTAGAAGTTTAAAAACTTTCTGATAACCTTAATTTAGTTCCAAATATGAATTTTCCTTTCCATCTTAAATCGAGGCTTTTCATGGCCTTCAAAGTTGGTTCAGAAAAACTTAAGAATAAGTATTTCTTGTACCCGGAGTCTTAACTTTTTTGCTAAACATATATATAAACAACTCAATAATTGAATAAAATAGTTTAACAAAAACATCATAAGACTGTTTTTGTGTCTCTTAAATTATTTAATAGATTTTTTTTTATAATACAATTTCAAAATTGCAACTTTGTGGTGTTGAAAGTTGCAAATAACATAGTAAAATTGCAATTAAAAATATTACCATTTTAAAAATACTTATTCTAGTTTATTCACAATGTCTTGTGGTTCTTCGGTTGGAATTGAAATTTGTTGGTCAAATTGGTCGACGTCGCTTGCACCTCCGTTAGATAAGATTTCGTTGTAGTTGTAGTCTTCTTCTTCGTTGATCTCCGGTAGACCGCACCTTCTCCGCTCCTCTCGTATCCAATCTCTGAATAATACTGCAATCTCCAAGTTGTCTCCCATTAATGAGTGTATGTGCTCTCCTATTTGAAATCTGCCTATCGAAAAAGCGCTTTCAGACGCTGTTGATGAAGCTTGAATGTTCATCTACATTAGTCGGTGTGTCATCTAGATTAGTGGGTGTGTCATCTATATTATCTTCTAAATTAAAGTCTTGTTGAGTTCCAGAAAATATCTCCTCACCTAAATCTGATGGTACTTCAGGAAAAAATCTAGTATCAACGAAATCGTCCTGTCTAGGAGGAATAGGATAACTAGAAGTACCACTGCCCTTGTTACCCCTACTAGAAGAACACCCTTACCCTTACCCAACATACCTCTTAATCCTTTCATTTTAATTATGCTAATAAATAGTTAAAGATAATGAAATTAAGTGCGCTAATTAAAATAAAGAAACAATAAGAATTTAATGAAGGAACAAATGTACCAAACGCCGACGTGTAATTGAGAGGGTGAAAATTAAAACTTTGCTCGATGGATGATCCTCAAGCTAGTTGTCAATTTCACTCCCAAATGAATAAATAAAATTGCATATTTAGTAGACAATGTAGACTTGTAGAGAGATAGATTGAGAGATTGTAGGAAAATTTGTAAGAAAGATGAAGAGAAAATGGGGTATTTATAGTTGAAAAAATTGGGTCAAAGTGTAAATATAATAACTTAAGGATTAAAAATATATATTACGGGGTAGGGGGAGACCAAAAATGGCCGTTGCACAATGGCCAAAATATAAAATGGTCGTTGTGCAACGGTTATTTTGTGCAAAGGGGAGGGGTCGGGCGGGACTACCCTAGTTCCCGTCGTGATTCGAATACTGTTACCGGTATTTGAATCCCGTTACTGATAATGCGGGACTAGTACGACCCGCCCTGTTGGACAGCCCTACAATAATGTAATGAATCTAGCAGAATGCACTAAAAGGGACAAAATAAAGAGATCACATAATCTAAGACATGTTCTCTATCAAGAAGGAACTCCATGTATTAAATGGAACCACCCTCTGCCAAAAGGGATATAAGGTCTTGTCATTTAAAAAATCTACAAATAATAAAACCAGGACATGTAAAATGATTTTTATGAACAACAACGCCACAAAAGCCTCAATTGTGCAAGCTGGAGAACCCAAAACATTTTGTAGAACAACCATTATAATGAAACCCCAAAAAGTGAAAACAACAGCCACAATAGTGTAACCTCAAAGAGTCAAAACAACCCAATCCAGGCAAGAAAAATCAAACCCAATTCAGTAGAACAATCACTCAACTACAATTCCAAATTTCCATTGCACAATTTAACTGCATAAAGAACTGTCAACTACCCATAAACTCTTGATGCCCCAGTAACTACAACACCAAAAAGACTCCAACGTTAGCACAAATTACAACTTCAGAAAAAGAACTACTATCAAATACCAAATATCAAGAATCCAATCTCTATAAAAAATTCTTCATACTGTAACCACAACACCAAAAGACTCCCAATTACTTTTTGCACAAACTGCAATACTTTTTCTTGATGCAGAAAGTAAAGAACCAAAAAGATGCCACCTTTATACACAATTCAATTAATAAACCCTCGAATATCAACACAATTCAATTATGACAAATCAAGATTCCACAATTCCTTGTTCCACCAACTAGGTCCTAAAAATAAATCCAAACTCATAAAAAACAGGTTAGCATTCTCAAAGCTGCAATCATAATAAAATGCATATTTCTACCGGGCATATTATTATACAGTTCGTAGGCCACATTGAAAAATCCGATTGTGACATGAACACATAACAAGTCAACAACTTATTGTCAAGAAAATAGAAGGAGAAGATGAAAAGAAGATAGAGAGGAAGAAGAATAATCAAGAAGGGGGGACGAACAATTGTAAAATAAACTACAAAAACAATAGGAGTACCTGAAAGAAAGTAGCAATGGAAATGTTGGAGTAAATTACTGATTCTATTTATCAAGAGGATGTATCACTATCATCTCCATCGTTATCATCAAGTAACTCTTCTTCGCCGTCTTCACCCTTTGATGCTTCTATATGTTTGTCATTAATGAAGTCATCATCTTCATGATGTGCACTTGTTTGAGCTTGCGTACTTGTGTGATTGTAGTTAATACTTTGTGGTTCAACATCATTCCTATGTAGAGACACCAGAAAATCATTTTCTTGGTCATCGATACATAAAATATTAAATTCAGATTCCTATTGTTGATAAACTTCATCCAATAATGCTTCATCTTCAACTTCAACTTCTACCGAATGATCATTATTATCAGACATTTTGAAAAGGTCGCGAGGATTTGTCTTAACAACGATAAGCCATTCTTTATCGACCATGTCGTTCAAGTAGAAGACTTGTTCAGCTTGAGATGCCAACACAAATGGCTCATTCGTATTCAAGGCACAACGAGTGTTCACACTTGTGAAGCCATATTTGTCAATCTTATATCCTCTTCCTAAGCGAGCCACATCCCACCAATGACATTTGAATAGATAAACTTTCCTGCCCCCTACGTAAGACTCCACAATTTTAAAGAACATACATATATGCTTGTTTGAACTCATCATGAGGTAGCGGCTTGCCATCTGAAGCACCTTTTGTCTGCCGGTAACAAAACATTATCCCCATCCTCAATTGGTTGCAACGTTTTCCTGATTCCAAGGTCTACCAAATCATATCTACTTTTTGTGAGTTACATAATGAATGTACGGGAATAGTATACACCTACTACTACTAGTGTTTTGAAGAATAAACAATTACAATACCACAGGCTTGAAGCCTAACATGAGTTGTGACAACAACAATGAATTTTGTGGTCTTGATCATCTGTTTTGAATCCGTATTGGATCTTCTGTCTTTGGATCTTCGTTTCAATTGCAACAAACTCCTTGATCTTGATAACCTGAAACCAAGAGACACTAAATCTCTACTTGTTACAACTGTGCTGAGTCGAATGTTAACACTCTGTTCTTAGGACATTATTGCCCCGTATATATCCTTTTACGTTGATAGACAACTGTCTCCCAAGGACTCACTACATAGGTTTAAGGAATGCAGGATAATATGGTTCCTCATCCCTCGATATAAAGAAGTTTAGAAAGCAAGAATGATAAGTATTCAGGCCTCTAAAGCAAGATTAAAGTGTCCCCTTGGATAAGAAGACCTAAAACACCAGTCAAGGGAAGAAGGTCGGTAACAAAAGGGAATCTTTCTTTTTCAGTGTTGTCTGCGCATGAATGATCCACTTGTCGTCGCTGACGTGACCATCTCCAAAAGATATGCCTCAATTTGTGGCACATCATCAAACAAATGAGCAAAGAAAACTCAAGTGTTTCTCAAGAAGAATGTCACGACCCAAACCGGAGGGCTGCGACGGGTGCCCGGATCTTACCCGCCGTGTAACGTTTCATAATTTTGAGCATGTAAACGAAGGAAATAGACCCGAGTGTTGGGAAAATTTTGTTAAATTTACATATGCTAATAAGAAAATTAGTACATAAAAGGATGTGATCTCGAAATAATTTTTGGACACAACAAGTGTGACGTCGGGGATCGAGAATAAATTTAGAATGTGCATAAAGAAGTTATGAACTAGTGTCATATTACAAAAATTATGACATCGAGTATACAAAAGTCATTTAAATGAAGTGAGATCTACAATTAATTATGTGTATAATTGATAAATTATACGGAGGCCGGTCACTTAATTAAATTAAGTGACCGTGCATGTTATAACGTAGTGGCATGAGCTTGGAGCTCTCACCGCCCAAGAACAATTAAAGGGAGGGGGGGACACAATCATGACCATTAATGATAAGTCATGATTGAAGTACAAAATATCTATTTGTACCATATCACTTTCACTGGACAAAAAAATGATATATGAAACAATTGTGAATAGAGCAAAGCCTTACCAGAGCACTGTGTGCTACTGTTACACCCAATTTTCCGCAAACATCCATTTCTAAGAGTTTGGAACGTTAATAGTAAATTGAGGTATGTTAAGTCACATTATTTCTTTCTTTTGACATGTTCCATGTAATGAAATGTAACTGTGATATTGTTTCATAATTTATTCTACTCGTAGAAGTTAAGAATAATCATGTTATTGATTTCTATGCTGAAAGCATGTCTAAATATATTTCTAAGTTCTTATAGAGGCATACATGAAAGATGTTGACCTTCACGGTGTTAGCTGAAGGTAAAAGGATATTGTGTCACTGAGGGTATTTTATTGTTATTCATGCATTTTCATTTGCATCATACTCATATATTACCCTGGACCACTTGTGCTATGCACCCTACTATATGATAAATATTATATATATATGTAGGGGAAAGGAAAAGAGGGAAAAGAGTGTTATATACGCACACCACATGCAATTGGTACAGACTATCACAAAAGAGCCTTAAGAGGCCAATATGATGTGATGATGTGATGTGATACTCTTATGTGACTAATATGATGTGATGCCCACATAGGCGATTATGGGAAGAAAGATGTCCTTGTGAAGATATGAGAAGATTTAATAAATATAAATGGCAAAGTATAGAGATAAAAAATCAACTAATAGAAAAAAGAAACAAGTTAAATGGACTAATAGATAAATATTACGAATTAACACCAAATATGAACATAACAAAGCATATACAAAATTTATGTGAACTAGATAAGGATATATACGATCAAATAACATTTATAACAGAACTAATACTAGATTTAGCATTCATTTACAAAACAATTAGGATAAGTATAATGTTAAACATATTGGATATTGGGCCCAGCTCAATTCGGTAAAGCCCAGGAGTGGGGCACGTCCATTGTCCAACAGTGGGTCCCAAATTTTCCTTGTATATTTGGTAAATATTAGACTTAGTATTGTACCATAATTAATAGTGTAATATTACCTTAATTGTAAAGTTAGTCTCCAAATAGAATATGGATTTAGATGTAGAATAGAAAAATGATTTTCCTATGTAAATTGTATATATATGTCATTCTTCAATAAGAATAATCAAGAGATTAATTCTTTCATGGTATCAATAGTCTAGGTTCTCTTTACCCTGCTTCCGCTCCTCAAATTTCTCCTTCTTTTATCGATTTTCTAGCCCTAGCGCCGCAACCCTCTTCTCGATTTCTTCCAAAGCCGCGACTCTTCTCTCCAGAAAATCCTATCTCCCAAATTCCCTTCTCCGAATCTTATTGTTTTATTCCCTATGGCTGATAAGAACATTGGATATTGGGCCCAGCCCAATTCGGTAAAGCCCAGCAGTGGGGCACGTCCAGTGTCCAGCAGTGGGTCCCAGATTTTCCTTATATATTTGGTAAATATTAGACTTAGTATTGTATCATAATTAGTAGTGTAATATTACATTAATTGTAAAGTTAGTCTCCAAATAGAATAGGAATTTAGATGTAGAATAGGAAAAATATTTTCCTATGTAACTTGTATATATATGTCATTCTTCAATAAAAATAATCAAGGGATTAATTCTTTCATGGTATCACCTAGGTTCTCTTTACCCTGCTTCCGCTCCTCAAATTTCTCCTTCTTTTATCGATTTTCTAGCCCTAGCGCTGCAGCCCTCTTCTCGGTTTCTTCCAAAGTCGCGACTCTTCTCTCCAGAAAATCCTATCTCCCAAATTCCCTTATCCGAATCTTATTGTTCTATTCCCTATGGCTGATAAGAATAATTTTCATCATGCACAGTTTCTAACATCAAGAGAGTCATCCCTATCGTTTTTGACCTAGAAAACATTCAATATAAGACGTGGGCAAATTATTTAAGATTCATGCTTTGGAACATAAAATCTTTCACCACATCATTCCTCCAACTCCTCCAAAGGAGGGTGATAGGGCGTCTACTTCTACGACCGTTGTGCCCACTAAAGAAGTATATCCAGAATTATGGGTCATGCTTGATGCCAAAGTTCTTCAGTAGATTTATGCCATTATCTCCTTGGATCTTTTACAGACGATTATGAAACCCAACTCCACAGCTATGGCGGCGTGAGATCGATTGCGAGACATATTTCAAGATAATAGTCATTCTCGAATTGTTATCCTTGAGCAGGAATTCTCACAGGTGGCTATGACGAATTTTCAAAACGTTTCTTCTTATTGCAAACGCCTCAAGGACTTGGCAGACCAACTCAGCAATGTGGGTTCTCCTGTTTCTAATAGTCGTCTACTTCTTGGATGGTTGCGATCTGTCGAGAGGCCTATGGCGGTGTTGCTTGTTATTAAATCGAGTAACCCGCTGCGTAATTTTATCAAGCCCGTTTTATGCTTACTTTGGAAGAAGCCGGATTGGCTAAGAAAGTAGCAATTGGGACTAGTCATGTTGTCACGATGACTGCTTCCTATTTTTCTCCTTCCAATCCAGCCAATGTGACCCAAAATCACAACAACGGGGTGGTAGAAGAGCCAAAATCGGAAGAATAATGGCAAGAATCGTGGCGGCAACAACGGGGGCAACCGTCAGCAGCAGCAGTAGTTCTGGAGCCCACAGGGGGCCCCTGGACAGTGGCAGTGGGTCCCAGCGCCTCACAGCGCCGCGGCTCCGCATTACAACATCGCGGCTCAGCCTTACAGCGCCGCGACTCGGCTATAAGCGCGCGCGGCCGGCCGTCTGGGTCGGACTCGAAGTCGGACGGCGTATGGCAACAACGATCCGATATACTGGTCGCGCCCCGTGAGCCCACACGCAGTGGGCCCCACTCAAACCGATATTGAAACAACAATGCACACGCTTGGCTTGACTCAACCATACCCTAATTGGTATATGAACACCGGCGCCACTACCCACATGGCATCCGACCAAAGTACTCTCTCGTCTTATTCCAATTTGAGCACTAATCATGGTATAATTGTTGGTAATGACAATTCTATTCCAATTAAGGGTTATGGTCATAAAACTTTGTCCCCTCCTCATCCACCACTTGTCTTGAAACATATCCTTCATGCCCCAAAATTGATTAAAAATTTGGTGTCTGTCTGTAAATTAACCATTGATAATTGAGTTTCTATTAATTTTGATCCATTTGAGTTTTCTGTGAAGGATTTCAAGACGGGGAGTCATCTCATGAGGTGTGACAGTAGGGTGGATCTTTATCCAATCACACTGAGTCTCAGCATCTCGCGTCAAGCTATGCCATCCACTTTTGCAGCTCTTGCTCCTTCCTTGTGGCATGCTCGTTTAGATCATCCGGGGTCGTCTATTTTATCTTCTTTAGATATACATAAGTTTATTTCTTGTAAGGGTACGCGTAGTACTCCACTTTGTCAATCATGTGCTTTATGAAAAATTATTAAGTTACCATTTGTAGCTTCGAATTCTAATACTTCAATGCCATTTGATATTATTCATAGTGATTTATGGACATCTCCGGTTCTCAGTTCTATGGGTCATCATTATTATGTTTTTTCTTAGATGACTATTCTAAATATTTATGGACGTTTTCAATTGCGAAAAATCTCAAGTTTTTTTCATTTTCATAAAATTAGAGCTTTCATAAGAACGCAATTCGAACGGGAAATAAAAAACATTCAATGTGATAATGAAAAAGGTTTGACAATGGGGAATTTAGGGAGTTTTGTGCTCAAAATGGAATAAATTTTCATTTTTCGTGTCCTCATACATCTTCACAAAATGGGAAAGCTGAGCGAAAAATTCGTACCATTAATAATATTGTCTGCACTTTATTGGTTCATTCTACCGTTCCTCCATTATTTTGGCATCGTGCGCTACAAATGACTATCGATGTACTAAATATTCTTCCCTCTAAAGGTTTGACATATTCATCCATTCTCAAAGTGTTATACAATAAGACTTCGTCATATTCTCATCTTAGGGTCTTCGAATGCTTATGTTATCCACTGTTTCCATCCACTACGATCAACAAACTTCAGACACGTTCTACTCCTTGTGTGTTTTTGGGTTTTCAGTCAAATCACCGTAGTTATAAATGCTTTGATATGTCCTCTAAACGAATCATCTTAGTCGTCATGTTCTCTTTGATGAATCCCAATTTCCCTTTTCTAAAGTAGAAAAACTCGCGCCTAGTTCTTATGATTTTTGGATGATGATGATGTCTCCCCCCTATGTTCTCCGTTATTTTTCAGATTCCTTAGAAAAACGACGTCAGCACAGCGGAGCCAGCCAACCAGTGACCAAACAATTCCAATCCCGTCATTAGCGCCACGACGTCAAAACTTCAGAGAGCTCTGCAGCTCATCTGGCGCCGCGACCCTTGATCCTTGCGCCGCGGCGCCTTTGACGGTAATTCCCAAAATTTCCCAAAATTCCCCCAATCCAGCCCAGAGTCATGGTCCAGTCACTCACAGTCAACGGGGTATTTTTAAACCAAAAAGATATTTTAATTTGAATTATAATGTTCTTAAATCCCCCTTACCCCGTAATCCTGTGTCTGTCTTAAATGACCCTAACTGAAAAATTGTCATGACCGAGGAATATAATGCTCTTATTGATAATAAGACATGAGAGTTGGTACCCCGTCCATCTGGTGTTAATATTATTCGGTCTAATTCTTTCATATAAAATGAAAAACACATCCGTCGTTTAAAGAAATTGGCAGATTAAATAAAGCTTTATGGTTAGCCAAAAATATTAAAAATCTCTTAATAAAAAATAGAAAATCAAACACATTAATAAGAAAATATCATGATATATTATTAATAGAAGAAAAAGAAAAAATATCCATGGAAGAATTAAATACCTTAGTAGAAGATAACTAACATCTTATAGAGAATGATTACATTTAAATCACGAAATAATGATATATGCTCATAGAATAGCATATTTAAATACAGAATTATGGATGTTTACAGAACAATATGGATAGATTAATGGAACAACAAAATAAATTAAACCAACTTAGAATAATAGCAGAAACCCCCCCTCACATATAATAGAGATATAAATCAACATATAATGAGTGTAGATCTTATAGAATAAAAAGTCCAATGTTTGCAAGAAAATTCTAAAAAATTATATGAACAAGAAAATATTATTATTAAATTAAAAAATATAATAGCATTAAGAAATGAAAAGCCGAGACAAAAAGAAGAAGAAATTATGAGATTAAGAGAAGTAAAACTAGGAGAAGTAACCAGAATTAAGAGGCTTGAGAAAATTTATAGAAGAACAATATAAGTATATCAATCTATTAAAATATGGACAAAGATAAAGAAATAGTAGAAGAGTCTAGAGAAACATATTACCAAATGAATACATACGAAGGATGAATAACACAAACATTAAGCTTTAAACGAGAAACATATCAGAAAATACAAGATGAAAAAGAGGAACTATCTATTAGGAAAATATTTAAGACTAAATGGTTTGACAGAAATAAAGAAATAAGGTATATAGCACAATAACATGAAAATATAATAGACACAACCAGTGTAAATGGAAGAAAAAGAAAAACCTAATAATAGATGAAGTAATAAAAAGAAAATTTGCAAAACTACCTACTAGAGAAAATAAAAGATATAGAAACATATACTTTGGAAGAGTAGAATTTACTATAAAAGCATATTTTCAGAAAAATATAGATATACCCATACAAATATCCTTACTAGATGATAGAATACTAGGATATTTGCAAGATGCTTTAATATCAGTAGTAAAAGGAAATTTAATATATCAAAAATTAAAATTTATGGTACAACCAGATTTTAGTATATCATTAAAAGATGAACATAAAAACTTAGCCTTAACACCAACTATAACAATGAGCGACAAGCTGAAATACCCAGCAGAATACATCAATGTTTTTGAAAAGATTAATGAATTTTATGATTACAAAACTAACCCTTATATTTTACGCAGTGCAAAGCTAAGAAAGTATCCCAGATTTTTGTGCAGCAAGCAGGCCAACCCGGACATTGTATTAAAGTTATTCACTTATGGTTTTATTGATAAACTAATAGTGGATGAGACTATGTACAACATTGCCAAGCTACCAAAGATTATAGTAGAATCTACAACAGCCATGATGAACTCATTCGGCAAAGGAATATATGGAATACAGATGTTTGATGCATCAACGAATTTAACAGAAAAACCCATAGTGATATGTCAAATATTCAAAATTGGAAAAAACAGTAATATTAGCGGAGACGATGGTCCTCTGAAAAAGACTATTGGTTGTACACTGGAACAGTTTCAAGGATACTGTTAATGTTGGGTTTTGTGTTGAGACATTTTCCCCAACATATCATTTTCAGCTCTAAGTTAAAATAAGAAATGTTGGAACAAATGTCACGACATTCGGACAAACATTCTGTGAAACAGTTTTGCCTTACTTCACGGAACTGAAGATCTCGTGGGATTTTTACCACAATGGTGAAGTGACTTGGCAATTTGATTAGGAGCTGATTAAAAATGTGGGAAGACCAAGTCTAAGTAGTTGCTAAACTTGGGGAACAAGTCCAAGAAGTTAGAAGATCTTACTCCACATTCTTCTCCAACAAATCCTATCAAGCTGTCCACCTTTATCTCAACTTCTACAATGATTAATTGAGCATTTCAAGAAAGACTCTCTACTATAAATAGAGAGGCTACATCAAGGAATCAATATCCATAATCAAAATGTAAAAATACCAAGAGATCTCTCGGGATTTCATCTCAGAAATCTGGATCAACTGTGTTGCCTGAGCTTTTCGACAACATTCTATCCAACATTATAGTTGCTGCCTAGATTCTAGATTAGTTCTTTATTAAAGCAATTATAATGAGATGTTGTATATATCTACTTAGTTAGATTTTTCAGGCATGAAGTCATCTGCGACTTCACCACTTTTAATTCCTTTTGTAATATTGTAAGAGAAGAAATTTATTCAATTGCATATTTATATATATATATATATATATATATATATATATATATATATATATAATACTTTTGGTCATTGATCATCATAGGTTATATCATTATATATCTTATGTAAATATAAACTTTTGTGTTCTTTATTATTTCCGCTGCATTTACTCTTCAAATATTTTTCCTGTTTTTACTGAAGTGTTGTCACTTGTCACTGGTGTCAGACGAAATTATTACCGACATTCGGTAACCTAATTGACATTCGAGTTTGTTTATTTTCAGTTTGTTTTTTATTGTTCCATAGCATAACCCCCGGGACCCATCAAGTGGTATCAAAGCCAACACTTGATATAATAAGTGGTTGGTCCTATTATTCAAAGCTATGGATCCGGCTAATCCAAATATTGGTAGACTTTCCATTTTAGATGGAACAAACTATACCTATTAAGGATTCACCTACGTTCTCACATCAAATCAATTGATGTTAGGGCATGAACATCTATAATCAATGAGTTTGTTGTTCAAATGTTGCCGCCGGATGATGAAGGTGACATTCTAAACCTAAATCCAAATGGACGGCGGAAGAAACCAATAATGCTAGCTTAACGAAAAGGCATTAGATGCAAATTTTGGATGGGTTGATCTTTACATGTTCAAACTCATTCAAAACTGCCCAACGGCTAAAAAATGCATGGTATACTTTACAAATTCATTGTGAATGTAGCTCAAGTGTTCGTCGAACAAAGCTACACATGCTCATAAGCGAATATGAACATTTAAGGATGAAAGAAGCGGATGATATTAAATCTTATTTTGAAAGGCTCTACGTTATCTTTCTGAAAAGTTCAACTTAAAGATTTGTGTCATTGAAGAAGCTCACAATTTTGCTACTATGGATCTTCATACCTTGATGAACATTCTCAAAATCTATGAGATGAACATTGAGAGTCAAAGGAAACTATACAAGAGCAAGAATGTGACACTTCAAGTTCAATCATCGGAGAATCGAATCAATGAAGAAGATGAAAATCTTGAAGAACTTGGTGAATGTGCTAATGTTGTCTTACTCACTCGAAAATTTTGAAGGTGAGGAAGTTCAACAATGAGAGATATCAATCTAAATCTAAAAAGCATCAAAACCAAGACTTCAATCAAAAGCCCACCAAATTCCTTCCAAGTACTCGAAAAGAAAAGACAAAAAGAAGGAGAAGATGAAGGAGATCAAGAAGTCGAATCACAAGAAATGTTGTCCACTGTTTACGAACAATCCCTGTCTGATAATATCGTCAGTAATGTTGCTTCAGATGTCACGACATTTCGGGCAACATCTGCATCTCCAGCAACATCCGAAAGGTACATATTCTTTATCTATCCTGATGTAAATTGCTTTAGTAATTTTATTTCTAATGGTGAGGCTGTGAGTATGTATCAAGTTTAATGCAAATATGACATGATTAATGAATTACAAAACATTTGTAAAACCTAAATCATAGAATCCAAGCAACTTGAGACAAAGGTAAAATCTTTAACTTGTGAGAATGTAGATCTAAAAGGCACAATAACCCAACTAGAGACTGTACTTACCAAATAGGTTACTGCATTTGGTAAGATTCGTGCAAAATTGGATTTAGCCGAAACAACCTTCCGTAAGCTCTACTCAGGGACTTCTAAATTGAATGAGATACTCAGTATTTAGTAATCCTTCACATACATGTATTGGGTATGAAAACTCTCTTAAAACTATATACTCTAGTTTGTTTGACAAAAATGAGAAAATATGCTTTGTAAAAGATGAATAAATAATTGGTTCTCATATATGTCAAAGAATATCAAGTTTGTGTCTGTAACTCCCCTAGAGACTTAAAATCATACTATTTCAAACTTCAAGTTTCTGTGAGCGAAATGTTGCCTAAAAGGCTGTCCAACATCTCAGACAACATTTGAAACAACATTTCTGAGCTGAAAGGTAAAAAATGTTTAAAAAGAGTTTGGATTTCCAAAATGGATGTAACTTGTAATATTGCGATAACTGCTTTAAAGACTAACATTGCAGGTTCTTGGTACTTTGATAGTGGATGTTCTCACCACATGACCGGTACAAAAGAGTTTCTAAAGAACTGTGAGTCATTCAATGGAGGTAACGTAACTTACATAGGTAGGAGTAAAAGCAAAATAATTGGAAAAGGAATCTTGGATATTCCTGGATTTCCAATTTTAAGAAATGTCTTACACGTTGAAGGGTTAATGGCTAATTTGATGAGTATTAGTCAATTGTGTAATGACAATCTTGAGGTAAAACTGAATAAGAATGCATGTAAAGTTACTAATGAAGCTAATGAATGTGTCACATCAAGTACTAGAACAGGTGATAATTGCTATCTTGTTGCAAGACAAGAAACATGCAATTATGTCAAGATAGACGACACAACACTATGACATCAAAAGTTGGGGCATGTCAACTACCGCAATCTGGAAAAATTGGTCTCATATGAAGCGGTTAGAGACTTACCCAACCTTAGTCATAAAGGTAAAACAGTCTGTGCAGATTGTCTTCAAGGTAAGAAAACCCGTGTTTCCTATAATGTTGTCCAGAATGACGGACAAAATTCAAGTATGTCTCACTATTTTCAATTATTACACATGGATCTTATGGGTCCAATTGAGGTAGACAGCTTATGAGGCATGAGGTATTCCTATGTGATTGTAGATGATTTTTCTAGGTACTCATGGATATATTTTTTGAAAGAAAAATCTCAAACTTTTGACATGTTTTAAAATTTTGCACTCTAGAATTAGGAACTTGTTCTATTCTCCTATATTTTCGGATTAATTCCGACCATGGAAAAGAATTTGAAAACATTTCCTTCACAAAATTTTGTGAGAAAAGAGGAATTTTCCATGAGTTTTTCTGCTCCCAAAAAACTCGTTGGTAGAGAGGGGCGCTTTGTTTCCTTAGCTCCTTATCCACGTTTTTTCCAGTTACACTAAAAAAATCACGACTTCCTGAAGAATGTGAACTTATATACATATAATATAGAATAGAACAATATATTTGGTGAAACAAAGAGCGATTCAGTCGAATATGCTGTTCTAGCTCAGACCAGGCTATCTCCGAGCGACTCAGTCTATTAGTGAGCGGTAGTGAAAGTGGAGTGCAACGGATGAGCGCACTAGCGCGAAAGCCGTTGCGCAACAAGCAGGGGATGAGCGCACTAACGCGAAAGCCGTTGCACGTTAGTGTTAGTAACGCGCATCCGTCCTCCCATCCTTGTGTTGGCTTCGATTCCAGTGATCAAGCGAGCAAGCAAGTCAGAAATTCTTTTCGTTGAGATAGGAATAAAACAGATTTGGTTCAAAGAATTTCAACGCAACGCCAAGGTTCATTTTTTAATGGGCCCTAAGTTTCGCATCCATTTTCCTGGCGAGACAGATAAGATATCCAGACATACCGGTGTTTTGATACCACCAGGAATAGGAAAGCGAGCAAAAAGTTATGCTTTTATTTCTTTTCTTATAGTATAGTTGCTACGTTATTCTAAGGAGAGTTGCATAGCTGTTCTTCTATAATAGTTTATATAAGAGTGAAAACTGGAATTTGACTTGATAGTTGAGTTGCTACGTTGTTCGAATTGAAGAGTAGCAGTTCGAATTGAACTATTCAATTATTCTAATTGGCAAGATGCTGCGCGTTAAGATGCACACACTTTAAACGCAAGTGCACATTATCGTGACAAGTAGTATAGTCTTTGATAAGACCGAATATCGTCCACAAGGATTAGGGTCCAATTACCAACTATCTATTTTCTAGTATCTATTTGGTAAATTTATGATTGATTGGTTGTTTATAACTACGAATTATAAAAGCTATTTAACTATCAAGGTTTTACTTCAGTTGTGATGAGAATAGGGCTTCCATGTATCCTTACTATCCGCTTATGCTACTTACTAATGCATTAACTCATGGTATTCTTCTTTAGGAGAAAAGCAGGTTTCTGAAATCGTTTTATACTCCGTTAGGGTTATATAAACACTCAACCCGATGTCGCACCTTACCTAACTTTGGTGATAAGGATAACTTTATAGGAGGATTAAGAACAAAAACCTAGTTGACCGTCACGCACAATGCGCAAAATTAGGGTTGTTAAGCCTCTCATCAACGCTACATAAATAATTGAGGTATTTTCATCCCCAATCCAAGAATGTCTACCCAACTTACAGCATATTCACAATCCCCCCTTTTCAGAATCTGATTAGAAATCATATAGTGATAATTAGTTGTCAATTAATTACCAAGAATTCAACTCAATTATTGGATAGATCTCTCAATAAGAAAAATAACCATAAGCATTCATTAATTTATAACATAAGTTTCTAGTAATTCAACATGGAAAACCCTATAAGAGAATTAGTTCCTAGCCATAAAGATGACAAGAACTAATTCAAAGTTCATCATGCAAAAACTGAAATAAAGTAAAGAAAAGGAAAAGAAAGTACTAAATTAATGGTATCCAATCTCCAAGCCAAAAGTCTTGTGTTGTGCAAGAAGGGGAACCCTTAAAAACTGCCTAGGGTTCTCCTTTTATAGGCTGAAAACCGCCTCAACTTTTCCCTGCAGGCCTGGCCCAAAATCCGTCTGAAAACCTATTTTTTTCGCGTCGGCGCCGGAAGTTCTGCAATCCGTCAGTTGTTTCGGCGCCGCGGCCCTGATATCTGCTGTCTGAGGGCGCCGCGGCGCTGCATCTCCTGTGGCTTCTCGGATGTGTAGGCGCCGCGGCCCTGCTTTGGCTGTCTGAGGGCGCCGCGACGCTATATCTTCTGTCCTCTCTGGATAGTGGGCGTCGCGGCCCTGCTTTTGGCGCCGCGGCGCTGGATCTTCTGCACCTTCTCTGAATGATGGGCGCCGCGGCCCTGCTGATCTGCAGGAGCGCGCGGCCGGTCTTGATTTTTCCCTCGTTCGCCACTTTCTCTGCTTTCCACCGCGTCTCTCTTTTGCCCTCTTTTTGCTCTTTTTCCGCCATTTGGCCATTTTAACCACTTTGACTCAAAAGAAAGAAAAACTATCCTAATACGACACTTATATGTGCAAAATGGGACAAAAGACTAACTAAAACTGACTCAAAAGGTGTATATAAAATACACCGATCAAATACCCCCAAACTTAACCTTTGCTCGCCCTCAAGCAAAGATCAAAAGAAAGAAATACAGACTCAAGGAAAACGAAAAAAAAAAACTCAATGACATTGATCACTTTTGCTGCATTAGTGTTAGCTAGAAAAACATGAAGGTTAGCATAATAATATGCAGGAACATATAGCATGAAATTTTCAGCACACTAAACACATGAAGCTAAATATTTCGCAAACTCATATTCATCATGCTTAATGGAAGTCAATATACTAAATCATGCATATAAATTCAAGAATTCCTATGGCATGCTTACTTGTTATTCTCCACTAATTCTGGATATGCATAAAAGAGATCTTCAGGGCTTTAAGGGTTGTAATGTAGGCTTAGGTAGGGGTTGGTAAAAATAGGCATTTAGGCTCATTTTTGTGTACCATAAGCTCTTCAGCTTTTCAGTATTTCCCTTTTTTTTGTTCTTTTTGTTCTTTTCTTCATTTCGATTCTATCTTTCCCCTCTTTTGTTTTGGGAGAGTGAAGTATATAATAATGTCAAGCACCCCAAACTTAGGCTTTTGCCTATTTCTTATTACTTTTGTATTGGGGTGCACAGACTTATTCACTCTTTTTGTCTCTTTTTTAACACAATGTATTCCACTATTTCATATTTTCACTTATGGTACAATTTGTGGGAATATAGGGTGTCAAAGAAGAAGTTTCAATTTTTAGGCTCAATGGGGCTGACTAGGGATATTTTTAAAGTACGGGATAGAAAAGAATGGTAAGAATTGGCTATCAAAGAAATGCCTGAGTCATCTCCCTAACATGCATATCCTAACTATTTCGCCTCAAATAGCAAGCAATCATAACACATAAGCATTTATCATTTAGTATGCGTAATTCAAGCAAGAACTCCAAATAGACAGATTCTATGAGTTTTTGGCATATCTAACCTAAGTGTTTAGATAGTTGCTTCAATTCCGTTACATTATTTCACCTTACTTCACTAGGTGTTTCTAGCAACTACATCAATTATGATCTTTGTGACAATTATGACTAAAAAGAAAAATTTTGGTGACTCAAAATAAACATAAAAACAATCAAAAGACTTAAGTAAAACATAACATGACACATAAAGAAAACAAACCCAAATAAACACCCCAACTTAAAACACACATTGTCCCCAATGTGTAGACTCAAAGACAGTAAAAGACATAGACACGTACAAACTTTGGCTAAAATGGTGGTGGTGGCGGTGGATAATGCATCGACCATTGGTTGAACAAGGAACTCAGCTCTTTTGGCGCCGCTCACCGCTCTGGGCGCGCTTAAACTGCGCTGTTCGATTCTTTTGCGCGCGCCGCTTCCCTCAGCCGGCGCTACCCGCTTTACGAAAATCGACTTTTCTTGATTTTCGCTTCATTTTATTTCCAGACTCAATCACAAAGACAAACACAAGAACCCAAGACCGTGAGATTGTTCTAGACAAAATAAAATAAACTAAAGACAGAAATTAAAATAACATAATTGAAAACATTGGGTTGCCTCCCAACAAGCGCTGTCTTTAACGTCTTTTAGCCGGACGCAATTAACCTTTTTGAGTGCCCATTGGACCCTTCTGCGAACTACTTGCAATTCGCAGATTTATTGCTATAGGTCTCAATTTCCCTATAACTATTTGCTCAGCTAAGAACCTTAAACATACAATTATCCCCCAAGTACACAAGACAGACTTGTCTTTTATGCTTTTTATAACGTAGGAATTCGTGAAATTCTCTACATCTCTCAACTCTAGGGGGTACCCTTGCTGTTATAGGCTTCCTAATTGGGGATCAGCCGTGATAGCTAGTGGTGGTTCTTCTGTAGTAGGTGCAAGAAAAAGGATTTCTACAGAGTTCAAGAAGGTAAATAATTGGATCTCTGCAATCTTTTCCTTTTCTACACCAACTATCTCACCAGATTCCTCAATAGTTGGGTTTGGTTCAGGCTCCTCACATTGTTGTTCGCTGTTAAAAATGACTGCGAGTTCTCCTATTTGCAGTTCCAGCTTCTTTATGGCTAATCTCATTTCGTCCATGAACTGCGCTTGATTCTTAGTGAGATTGAGTATGACTTCTCGCAATTCCTCTCTCTCTTCCTCTATGGTTGGAGCTCGATCATATTGACAGTAGAAATCCATGTCTTGAGGATCCCTGAGATGCATCAAAACCAACAACGGATCACGGCACCCTTGTTTTCACACAATAATTACATAAAACGAAAAAGAATAAAATAAAAATAAAAACATATAAAAATTAACAAAGAGTAAAAACCAAATTAGAAATTAAAAATAGATAAATTTGATATTGAACTATGCCTAATCCCCGGCAACGGCGCCAAATACTTGCTGCGCGTTAAGATGCACACACTTTAAACACAAGTGCACGTTATCGTGACAAGTAGTATAGTCTTTGATAAGACCGAATATCGTCCACAAGGATTAGGGTCCAATTACCAACTATCTATTTTCTAGTATCTATTTGGTAAATTTATGATTGATTGGTTGTTTATAACTACGAATTATAAAAGCTATTTAACTATCAAGGTTTTACTTCAGTTGTGATGAGAATATGGCTTCCATGTATCCTTACTATCCGCTTATGCTACTTACTAATGCATTAACTCATGGTATTCTTCTTTAGGAGAAAGCGGTTTATTTAAATCGTTTTATACTCCCGTTAGGGTTATATAAACACTCAACCCCAGTATCGCACCTTACCTAACTTTCGGTGATAAAGATAACTTTATAGGAGGATTAAGAACAAAAACCTAGTTGACCGTCACGCACAATGCGCAAAATTAGGGTTGTTAAGCCTCTCATCAACGCTACATAAATAATTGAGGTATTTTCATCCCCAATCCAAGAATGTCTACCCAACTTACAAAGATATTCACAATCCCCTTTTCGTAACTGATTAGAAATCATAAGTGATAATTAGTTGTCAATTAATTACCAAGAATTCAACTCAATTATTGGATAGATCTCTCAATAAGAAAAATAACCATAAGCATACATTAATTTATAACATAAGTTTCTAGTAATTCAACATGGAAAGCCCTATAAGAGAATTAGTTCCTAGCCATAAAGATGACAAGAACTAATTCAAAGTTCATCATGCAAAAACTGAAATAAAGTAAAGAAAAGGAAAAGAAAGTACTAAATTAATGGTATCCAATCTCCAAGCCAAAAGTCTCGTGTTGTGCAAGAAGGGGAACCCTTAAAAACTGCCTAGGGTTCTCCTTTTATAGGCTGAAAACCGCCTCAACTTTTCCCTCGCAGTTCGCCCAAAATCCGTCAAAACCTATTTTTTTCGGCGTACGGAAGTCGCAATCCGTCGGTTGTTTCGCGCGCCCCGATATCTGGCGTTCGGTAGCCGCGCTATATCTTCTGTCCTCTCGATAGTGGCGCCGCCTCGCTTAGCCGCGTACTGGATCTTGCACCTTCTTCGAATGATGGCGCGCGCCTCGCTGATCGCAGGAGCCGCGCGGCCTTGATTTTTCCCTCGTTCGCCACTTTCTCTGTTTCCAGCTCTGGCGTCTCCTCTTTTGCCCTCTTTTTGCTCTTTTTCCGCCATTTGGCCATTTTAACCACCTTGACTCAAAAGAAAGAAAAACTATCCTAATACGACACTTATATGTGCAAAATGGGACAAAAGACTAACTAAAACTGACTCAAAAGGTATATATAAAATACACCGATCATAAGACCCTCGTGAAGAGGTGCACTCTGATACCATTGATGTCCAATAACTTTTATAGTAATGGCTGGATCTACTACTACATCGTTCATTGAGTATAACAGAGCAAATGATGGTATAGCAATGAACATAGGGATGATACTAGGAAATATGGTCCGAGCGTAGAAGTCACTTGACTTTATGTAGCAGGGAAATGAGTTCCAGAAGAACAACGTTGAAGAGCAGCCTAGCAACTATACTTATAGGAGATGAGTGAAGGGGTTTAGCTTGAAGCTTCTTTCATAGATCCCTCACCGACGAATAGCCTACTTTTCTCTTAGAATATCCCTTGAATAAGGGGATGAACCACTTGAGCCTCATATTTCACTGAATCCGCTCCCATCTCTACAGAGCCCCGAAAGCTTATAGGATCTCATATTGAGTTGAAAGCATACCAACGCATAAAGGTTCCGATTCGAGCGAGTGCCAAAATGGGTGAGGCGAGAAGATCTTGATCGAAAGCTCCACTGTTCTGAATAGTGAGAAAGAATGAAATTCGATCAAATCGATCGAGAATCTCATCATCTGTTAGGTGGGGACCTCCATTTGATGCATGACAATGGAGAAAAGTACTATATGCTTTATGTTTCCTATGCAGCTACTACAACTAATAAGCTATGCATGATGATATGTGATGCATGCTTTGACTTCTAAGGCTTGACATGTCCTTTTGGTCGATTTCCAGTTGACGGCTTGTTCAAATCGATTATTCTTTATGTAGCGAAATGGTCGATTCCATCGATTATAATTGAAAAGAAGACTCACAAGAGGTTTTTGAAACCAGAAGAGGTCTTTATTTTCAATTTTTTATCAAGCAGTTGCAATTTAAAATTTTGGAACTCCTCTCGCATTCGCTCGAGTTTCTTTCCACTCCTTACAGTCTCGTTGCTTTCCACTCCTTACAGAGGCAAGTTCTTTATAATATGATAAAGAAAGAGTAGGAGAAAGAAAGAAAGAACTATCTGACTTCGCGGATAAGAAATCAAGGACAGATGAACTGATATACTGACATTCTCTTCCAACTCAGTAAGAAGTGTAGAACAATTAGTTCATAAGGACCGCAATTGTATAACCATTCATCAACGGATGCCGCTTTCCAGATTGGGTAAAAATATAAACCTATAGCTGCAGAAGTAGGAATAATGGCACCGGAAATAATATTATTTCCGTAAAGTAGAGACCTTGAAACAGGTTACTCGTTCTATTCAATATCTATATGGGGGAAAAAAGATCGAAAGCCATTGAGTAGTGAGACTTTCTTTTCCGAAAATCAACCGAATCAATAAATGATAGACAAATTGGAGGACAATTTAGCTCATGCGGGAAAAAGCTCGCCTAAGACTGATAAATGTGAGGTCAGATCTAAGGCTTTGCCTAATTCCCGTAGTAGCCTTTTTGACTCACTGTATCTTTACCCCCATGTACGATTTTTGAAATCGAGAATGTTCGATCGATTCCTTGACCTAAAAATCTCTCTATTCTCTGCGAATCATTTTTTGAACCTTGCTTGTTCCGATCTTTCTAGTGAGATCTTGTGACCATCGCAGTGACCGCTTTCTTCCATGATGAACTGTTGGCACCAGTCCTACATTTTATCTCTGTGAACCGAGGAGAAAAGGGGCTCGGCGGGAAGAGGAGTGTACCATGAGATAAGCAAGGAGGTCAATCTCTTTCAAATATACAGGGAAAGGATCTAAAAGCAAAAAGACTGTAAGTCGAGTTGCTGAAGCGACATCATCTCATTGAACGTAGCGTTTGGGCCATGCCGACCAGTGCTCCTAAGATCATAGAAGCAATGCTGCAGAAAAAGAAGATTTGTTGCAATGTAGCTCCATAAGAACCATAAATAGAAACACGTGAAATATTAGCAGAAATAGAGATTTTAGGCGCAATAGAAAGGAATGATGTAACCGGGGTGGGTGAATTATATTCTATTCGAATTCTTTATTCTTAAGAGAATCCCCCACCTGAACCATTCTTAAGACCACCAAGCTCTCTCGAATGAATTCGACTCTTTCTGCTTTCGAGTTACACCGGGGGTAAAATCTTTTCCCCACTAAGACGAGTTTCTCGTTAACTGCCTTTCGCTTCGGAGGTTAGGAGGTTTACACACACCGATATTGAAAGAGATGCCCACCCCTGTAATCAACTTCGGATCTCATCTTCCAATGCTCACATGGGAAGTAGGAACTATCTCTTACTTCTTCATCATTGATAGATCTTTCCACGTCGCGATCTGGCCTTCCTGCCCCAATACACATATCTCCAACTCGGCAAGCTCATCTTCCTGAGGTAGAGTGGAATACACGAGCACTTCAACAAATGAAGATGGAACAGGCTTCCCACATCAAAAACATCATCTAATGATTCTAACAAAAATACATTTTTGGGGTGCAACAAGAGTTTGTATTCTCAAATGATATCAGAAGGATTTGCATTTATTGTGGAGATTTCATTTTCTCTACGATTAATATCTTTTTTATCTTCTTTCGAAGGTAGCGAGATCTTCAAGAAGAGTTCAAGGGAGGTCGAAACAAGAAAACAAGGATTAGGATTTCTTTGACTTTTAGGAAAATTTAGGAAAACAGAACTCAAAGTGCAAGTACAATAAAAAAGCAGTTCAGTAATCCGGGAAAGTTTTCATCTATTTTGTATTTGTAGCATTTTGGCGACATGGCCGAGTGGTAAGGCAGAGGACTGTAAATCCTTTTTTCCCCAGTATGGAAAGAGAAAATGTGGAACCTAATAGAAATTACTACTAGTTGTGTTCAATCCATAAACACGTTATGGTGAAAGCTTACCCTGAACTCAAGAAAGCCACGAGAGTCCGGCTGTAGGCTTTCTAGAGACTGTTTTTTCCGCTGCTGTAATCGATTTACTGGTTTTGCGAGGAATGTTTTCAGTCGATGCTCTTTTAAACAAGCTCGACACCCTTAATGGTAGATTAAAAGATGCATTCATCAGTTGGATGAGAGTGAGAATAGAAAGGAAGCCGGGAGGAAGAATGGAGTATAGCATTACCTCTAGAGTACAACCCTACTCCTGCGCCCCTCAATCCCATATCTACTACTTAGTCAAGCCCTTAACTACTTCTATATCTTAGAAGCACATTGAACTATCCATGTGGCTGAGAGCCCAATTGAATGAATGCCACCTTGGTAGTATTCAAACAAATCCAATGTTGGGCCAAATGAGCGGGGAAACTCGAGTTAGACGAGAGGCAGGGATGTAATTTCAAAGAGGCTCGACCGGACCCAAGAACCGGACAGAAGACAGTCCCCACTGTGATACCTCGTGCAAGTTCTGGCGAACAGTGATTCGATTGCTGATGAAGAAAGAGAATTCTTGGTTCAGTTCTCCACCGTTGACCTTTTCGAACTCTGTCTGTAACTCACTAGAGGCCTTGGAAACAAAGAGAAGATGTGTACAGAAATGTCCGCTTCAACCGCTTTTTCACCTCCCAAAGAGCAAAATTGGCTTGATGAGCGCAGATGAGGATCAAGAAAATGGCTGTGCGGTACAACAAGAAAACGGATGCAGCAAGCGGATTCCGAGGATGATCCGGCCAATCCTAACATCATTTATGAGGAGCCGGATGACGAAGCCTCTTCCTCAGATAAAGATGTCTCCGACGCTACTCTCCCGGCAAGAATCACTTTTTCTATTGTGATCCATAACATCAGGTGACCAAGTATGCGATCCTATCTGTGCAGATTTCCCAACAACACCAATAAAAAGTAAATTACAAATAAGAGTTATGGCATTCAATCTCATATTGCAAGAAATCCAAGAATTTCTGGGGGCACTAGCATGAGAAAACCAATTCACTTGAGTGAGACAGAGGAGAGTGGAATTTCGTGTGTAGGGGTGAAATTCGGAGATCTACTCAGAGCCGACGCCTCATTTTCTGCCTTTCTATCTATACTTCCCATCCCAGCAAATGAATTGAACACAAGACTGACTTCGACCAGGTTCTTTTATCAATCTCCTGGCCCTTGCTTAACTCCTTGTTCCGTAAACCGATCGATGGTAGATCTGATCTGATCCTGGACACGCGAGAGCCCAGCTCGGGAGGTGGAGGAGCTGAAAGCTGCTCGACTGTAAGGAGAAAATCAGCCTTCTAAAGGCTTCTCTCATTACTTGAAAGCTTTCAACGGCTCTCCGCCATGTCATATCGGCTTATTTTTTTTTCGTTTTCATATTGAAAAAGTAATAAGAATGAGAGGTGTTAAGCTTTTTATCATCCTGACACAAAAAAAAAGAGACCAGAGATGACAGAGGAGGTGCGGAAAACAAGAAAACGGATTGCGCTAAGAAAGAAAATGGATGCAGCAAGCACATACACAAAAGGAATTCCTTTCTTGTATGATACAAAATGAATTCATCGTTGAATCTTTTTTTATTCTATGTATTATTCTCATTATGCATAGAAAAAATCCCAACTCTCCTTTTGGGGCTTCAACTCTCACATAAAGTTCTTGTTTCGACAATTCAAAAATTGGGCAGGGAAGATTGCATAAATTAAATTCCCGAAAGCATATCGGCCACTTCCTATCGGCTTCGGACCGAAAGAGTGTGAGATGGTAGGTCATAATAGAGTCTAGTATGACATCGATAGGAAGATAATGCAGCTAAGCCAAGACTTGCTTCTGAGGCATTTCACACTTTACTGCGCGTTAGTGTTAGTAACGCGCATCCATTTTCTTGCTGCATCCGTTTCGAATCAGGTATGAAGAGGGAAATGAGCTAAAAGCATCTCGAGTGAATACGAGAGGAACGGTAGCCACTCGACTTTACTATAAAAAGAGAAGAGCGTTGGTGTGCGATTTATACACACGCTAAACGCAAGTGCACGTATCGTTACAAGTAATATTGTCTAGGTAAGACCGAATATCGTCCTCAGGGACTGGTTTTCAAGTACCGATTATCTATGCTTTAGTTTCTATTTGGTTAACGTTAATTGAGTTGGAATTCTAAACTAATAATGCAGGAAATAAACT
The DNA here is from genome assembly GCA_029844215.1 of Przewalskia tangutica. Classification (NCBI taxonomy): domain Eukaryota; kingdom Viridiplantae; phylum Streptophyta; class Magnoliopsida; order Solanales; family Solanaceae; genus Przewalskia; species Przewalskia tangutica. Next base: position 116,002,564 of record CM056727.1, read on the forward strand.
AATTATGAAAATACTTTGATTTAAATCAGTTATGATGGCGAATTAGGGCTTCCAAGATCATCAACTATCCACTTTATTCAATCCTTAATACAATTAGACTAACTTCTTCTTCTACGTTAAGATAGCAGGTTAACTAGACCGTTTTATACTCCTGTTAAGGTAATATAAACACTCAACCCCAATGGAGAACCCTTATACCTTTCGGTGACAAGATTGACTACAAAGGAGGATTAAGAACAATAACCTATTAAGCTACACAAGTATCGGGGTACTTTCCTCCATGATTTAAACCTATGTTTATTCAACTATAGAATATTCACAATCTCACATTTCGGATTTTGATTAGAACTCATATAAGTGATCATAACTAGTGATCAATTAATTATCAAGCAATCAAAGCAACTATTGAATAAATCTTAAATAAGTGAAGAAGAAACCAAACTAATATATTAATTCATGAATAAGAGTTTCAAGAGAATCACAAGGAATCCCTAACAAAGTAATTAGCTCCTTGCCATAGTCACGCTAAGAACTAATACAATCTCCATACATGAACTGAAATAAACAAAGCAAAAAGAAAGAAGAAAAATACTCAAGAACAAGTATCCAAGCCTTCTCGCATCTAAAGATTGTGTTGTGGAATATTTACAAGATGGAATGTGGTAGAATGATGGATGGAGAATGGAATTTGTCAAGTGTGGGATGGAATGTGGTATGAATTCTTCTAATGATGTAGAGACTATTTATAGCCCAAGAATCCTTTAGGTAATGGGTTAGGGATTATGTAGGTAGGAAAAGTTATAGAACCCTTTAGGTAAAAGGTTAAGGATTATGCAGGTAGGAAAAGTTATCCCTTTTGGACCCTGAAAACGTGTCAAATTCAGCCCAAAACTCAGAAATCCTGCGTCGGCGCCATGGCCCTGCAGACTGGCGCCACGGCGCCGAAAAACCTGCAGCGAAATCAACTTTCGAAACATTCAGCGCCGCGGCGCCTGAGGCATTTTTCTGGCGGATTTTCGTTTCGTCATCCTTTTTTCGTCCGGACTTCGTCTGATATCCTCTATATTTCCCGAAACTTCTTAGACTTCATTTCTTGGCCCTTTTGTGTGCAATTTCATCTCATTTAAGCTCATTTCCTCTTCTTTTCGCCATTTCTCCATTTCTGACCGCTGTGACACAAAAGAAAGAAAAACGACCCTAATACTATACTAAACATCAACAAAATGAGTAAAATACTAACTAAAAATGACTCAAAAGGTGTATATAAAATACACCGATCAAGCGTCAAGCAAAAACACTTACAGGAGAGAGAGGCGCGGAAAGAAGAACAAGGGTTTCCGCTATCGACGCCAGTAGTCTCACTTCCGAAATGGGATTTCGTCTGACTCGTAGGATCATCTGGATGAAATGAAAGGGGGTTCCCGCTTGTGTATTGAAAGTAACTCCAGGTTGAGGAGTTACTCGGAATGTTGCCAATATATCAGTATCCTTGGTTTGTTAGACCAATCTCAGGGCTGACACAACCGAATTGGTTGAGGAAAAGGAACCCCCAGCGACCAAGCACTCCCGCCTCCAAAAGCGGAGACCGAAGAATCTAAGGTTGTCGAGGACACGTCTGAAGAGTAGGCTTAGCCCTCTAAGTTGACCACCCTAATTAGCCCCAGTAAATACATGCACTTGAGCCTATTGTAATGTAAAGGCGCGTTAGCCCAGTCCCAATGGATCTTAAAAAGTCTTTATGGTCTGAAGCAGTGTTAACCTAGGTTTACCTGATTAATAGGGATGCTTTCCGTGGTATTGAAAGGGACATGTACAAGTGTGAAATCCTAATGCTAAAAACTTCTTTCTTTCCTTATAGTCAAGCAAGCGGCTTTTCAGCTCCTTCATTTGAGAAAGTGCCACAGCTCCTGATTCATGTGCATAGGCTTCCATGTCACCGGTCTGCCTGCCCCGGGTTCTCTCTGCTCGGTTCCACAATCAATCCCAGATCCATCCATTTGAGGGAGGTCAAATTCCGATTGTTGTGAAAGTTACTGAATGAATCTATTTCATTCTAATTCGATCTAAGAAGAAAAAAATCACGCTCTGTAGGATTTGAACCTACGACATCGAGTTTTGGAGACCTTCTACCGAACTGAACTAAGAGCGCTTTCTTTGCTTCTTCCTTTCCTTCCAACAAGTATAGTTGTGTAGCTGTTCTAAGGAACAAGTGGCTTTCACACCTCTCCTTAACAGGAGAGTGGCTTTCAGCTCCTTTCCCTGATACATAAAGAAAAGTGGCTCCGCGCCTCTCACATTCATTCGAGTTGCTTTCAGCTCCTTTCCCTGCGGTCAAGTGGCTTCGCTCCTCTCTTTCCTCATGGCCCGTTCCTGACATCATCGCACCGGTGCTTTCAAAAACAAAAAAGAACGGAGAATGATGGCTCCTTTTGCCCAGGGGACATCGTCGGAGAACAATGTCGGGTCCTTAACAGAATGATATAGCAGGGAGGAAGAATAGAACATGACAAGAAATGACTAGAGTTATGCTTAGTTCTAAAAATTGTAAAAATGTTTTTTACTTCTTGTCACATCACTAATCGAGTCTATTTATGGCATGCAACAAAGATGACATCCTATGCAATTATAAATGGAAAGAAACCTAGTTTGTGTTACTTTCATATTTTTTTGGGGGTGTATTTGTTACATTTTAAATGATAGAGATCAATTGGCAAAGTTGACTGACTATTTCCAAAATAGTCATGCTTACCGAGTGTACAATCTAAGGACAAAAACTTTACAAGAGTCTGTAAATGTTATTTTTAATGATTTTTCTACTTCTATAGGAAATACAACTGAAAATAACACTATAATTTCAGTGGAAAATATACAGACTGCTGAAGAACCAGATGTTGCCCCAAATGTTACCATATTCGAAGCAACATCTGAAGATTCATTTGTTTTTGTACTATAATATTGATATTAGACATCATATTTTTAAGAGATTTGGTTGAAAAACAGCTAGTTTAAATTGAACATGTTGACACTCTTCATCAACTAGCTGATATTGTTACAAAAGTTTTGGACCATGATAGATTTTCTAGTTTGAAGAAATCTCTTGGTCTTTATAATCTCTAAAAAGGCAATTTTGGTGAATGTCGGCTGGAATGTTTCTAACATTTCGGGTGACATTTACCTATGTAATATCATAATATGATTATTGTTGATGTATGGTGCATTACTTTTGGTCACACAAGCATGATCCTTCAATAAGAACATGATTCCAATGTGATACCGTTCTCTGCGATGATATTAGATATCATAAAAAGGGAGTATCAAAATGAGGCAAAGCCTTTACTTATCTTTGGCAACTGTTCAAAATAGGCAAAGCCCTTAAAATGACACCGTTCCTATTCTATAGGAGTATCAAGTGCCCGTGAAAATATATCGTTCCTATTCTATAGCAGTATCGAGTGATATAAAAGAATTGTGAGAATGCTAAATAAGTATTCTTATTTTTGACACAAAAAATAATTTTATATGTGTTTTATGATTAAATCAAAGACACAATTTGAAAATGTTACATTGGTCTAGCGGTTAAACTCATAAAAATACATATAAAATGTGTCTTGATTTGTTGTCAAAATGAAAAGTTCTTGCGGAATCATAATACTTGTGTCGTCCAAAATGTTGCCAACATTGCTATTGATATTTTCAAATAATGATATTTGTTGGGATGTTGATCTTAACTGATTTCAGAAAAATCAGATTTTCTCCCTATTTTTATGTCTTGTTTTAATAGGAATTTCAAACTTTAAAATGATAAGATTAAATTGAATTCCTACCGTGATTTCTATCTTTTTATCCCAATATTTTAGGTGTAAGTTATTGTGTAAAATTAAAACACCTAAAACTAAGAGATTCTTGTTGCTTAGAAAGATTTACCATGTATATAAATATTCCTATCATTTGTTATTTTTTTATCACCTCTGATTTTCCCTATATATATATATATATATATATATTATTTTTAAAAAAAGGGAAATCGCATCACACCTCAGGTATAATCTTACCTATATGATAGAATCATCACCATTCCAAACTCCATTCTCAATTTCTTCAAAACCCTCTCCACTATATTCACCTATGAAAACCTCTCCAATGTCAACACCAATATCAACCAACACACCGAAACAATTTCCTATGAGTACTAATGTAACGACCCGTTTGGTCGTTTAACGCTTTAAAAATACGAAAATGGTATGAGACTACGTGGTAATTAATTATATGATTTTTAATATACGATATGGGGCATGAAATTAATAAATGGGTTGGTGGGCCAAGCCCACTACCATTGTGATAGGGCAAGACTGAAATAGCAAAAGAAAAGAGAGAAGGGCGTAGGATGCAGTTGGGGAAAAGGCAGCATGCAATTGAAAAACAAAGAAAAGAAAAGAAAGGGGAAAAGAAAAACGTATACAAGCAGCCAAGGAAAAGAAGAAGAAAAAAAACCTAGCAACTAGGTTAAAGGAGAAAACGCGGCAGTAACCAGGGAGGGGGACGCAACCCTGCAGCAACGAGAAAGAAAGGAAGAGAAGAAATAAAAGAAAAAAAAACCCTGGTAGCTAGACGAGGAGAAAACGCTCAATTAAATTCAGGTTAGATTCAATATTCTATGGTTGAGTTAATCTATTCATGATCTTTATAATGATGTGTTGTAGAATGAAATAAAATTTCTAAAGAAGTCATTACATGGAAATTCCACAATCCGTTGGAACAAGAGAAACTTGAGGGATAATCATGGAATAGTAATTGCAGCAGCGTATAAAACGTAAAAAATTATACAAATACGTAAGGAATATAAAAGTATGTGCTGAATAAAAGTTGTATATCCCTCTGTTCCCGTCTTACGGGGGGAAATCCGACGTATGGTTTGAAAGTTATGATTGTTTAAAGTTTCTGTCTTGAACAACCCGAAATTCAGACGAGCAGCAGGAAAAACGTAAAAACTGTACAAATCTGTAAGTAATATAAAAGTATGTCCTGAATAAAAGGTATATATCTCTATGTTCCCGTCAGTTTGATATCTCACGGGGATAAATCCGACTTATGGTTTGAAAGTTATGACTGTTTAAATTTTCTGCTGTATTTTACAAAAATTCTGACGACACAAAATTGAAATAGGGTTGTTTCTTTCGTAAATTTTCACCAACTACACTAAGTATTATCATATGGGATTAGGCATAATAATAGATCCTAGTGTTGCCTTCGATGTGGTACAATAAACACCTGATGTGGAGTTACAAATTTAATGTTATATCCTTTATAAGCGAGAGATACGAAAAAGTTGAAAGAAAGGAATGTTATTTAAAATTCCTGAAGATATGTTAATATTTTTTTATATGTATAGGGGTGTAGCCATACAATTGAAATGGTAAAATATGGTTAATATAAATATAGCAATATGGGTGTCCTTAGATTCATATTATAACATAGTTCGCATATTTTCTAGATTTTAAGCGTTCAGAGGCTCTACGCAAGGGAAATGCATTGGCTTGATTGTTCGTGGCACCCGCTCGGCATTGAGGTAGGTTACAGTTTACTTGAGTTAGTGTTGACACCCAATTTTGACCCTCTCGTCCAACCAATAACTATAAAATTACATTAATGTTCAAGAATAATTTTTATAATTTCATAATAATAAAATGCAACAATAAAAATATTAATACATGCATAAATAAGCGACTTAATAATGACATCGCATTTTACGTAGAGTATCAAGCACACCCTGAGTCTCACGTCCACATTCGTCATTTTAATAACAAGCAATTTCACGAATATTATTCACAATTTAAGCTCTATTCTATTTCCATCAATTCTTAATAATTTTAATAATGATAAATACTTAAATAAATAAATAATTTAACAATGGTGTCGCCTCAAGCATTCCTTAAAATTATATCCACATTTATTAATACTCAAAGCAATTTCCTAATTATTATTTGCAATTTAAACCCCCCATCAATTCATTTTTTTTAACATTGCAAAGCGTACATAATAAATAAGATTTTTATAACAGCGTCACATTATGAAATATTAAGCACTAATTAAATAGCACACCCGCATTTATTATTGTAATAATTTAAACACAAGCTAAAAGTAATGAAGCACCTAAGATAATTTAATTTTTAACTTAAATAATGATAAGTAATGCACAATAAATAAGATTTTAAATAATAGCGTCACATTTATAAAAGCATTAAGCAATCCTTAAATATCATATTTGCATTTAGCATTTAAATAATTTTTAATAATAATTTAAACCCCCATTTATTTATCACTAATTAAATAATACACCTAAAACTAATAATACACTACCTAAAATAAATACTTAATACTCAGCCCAATTTCCGCAGCTCAACTACCCAAACCCGTGGCCCATACCCCAGATCTTTATACTACCCGCAACCCATTCTCCTTATTCCCCTTCCCCCTCGTCCAACCCATCTTCTCCATTTTCCTTAAAACCTAGACTTCATCCTCCTCAATAGGCAAAAACCTAAACTCAAGCAACCGCCGCACCTACGCTCCATGCACCCACGATTCGCGCCGGATAATCCGGCGTACACCCTCATACTCACATCCGCAGCCTCCCCACAAACTTACCTAAAATCTCATCCCAAAATCGAACCAAATCAGCACCTATTTTGGTAAACAATCACTCGAAAATCAGTATAAAATCATACCATAAGTACTACACGCAAATCCGCCATAAAGGGTTAAACTTTGCCTAATTTAGAGCCTCAATGGGAGGCTATATAAACCAAGCAATAGTTACATGTAAAGGCATCGAAAATTAGGGGAAAAGCATCGAATTCAGGGGAAAATCAGTCCAAAAGGCAAGAACCATCGAAAACCATTAAGAACTATCAACTTCTCTTAAAGCCAAGACTTCACATTTTCATTCGCATAGCCATTCCCGAGTGAATCGACGACTTGGTACGCTGTCTCGGTTCGCTGTCCGGAGAAGGTAAAACTATGATTTCTCTCAGTCCCTTCTAATTATTGTGTTTTGTTTACTGTAAATCAAGTACTTTTATGGTCAAGTGTTTGGTTGCATTGATTGATTGTTAATTAAAATCAGATTAACGAATATGGGTTCCCAATTAGTATGATTAGATATGCAGTAAGGTTTGGGCATGTATTTTCGGCATCATTGTGATCTGTTTAGTGATTCACATATGATCAATGTGTTATTGTCGAGAGTCAGATTCCTTCTTATATGATGTGTGTGTTTGTTTAAGTATAAATAACATAGATATAGCAGGCTAAATTGCTTATAAGATCATGTCGCACTCAACTTAAGCCCTCACATGTCTTACCTAGTGTGAACTGTCTGAAAAGCTTCTCCAGTATCTTATTAAGGTATTAAGTTTTGTTATGGATTACTTCTTCATCATGCTCATATAAATAAAAAATGGGTTCTGTTGAGTTAACACATCTGTGATGTGTAAATTGCTGCATGAATTGGTTTCTTGCATAAGTACAAGGTTGCCTACTATTTATAACCACAATGAGGTGTATAGGTACATGTCTTCATTTGTGTTCAGATCATTCATGGCTTAATTATGCTTGTCTGTTAGGATCTTATTTGGTAATTTGATGTTTAATGGCCATTGACACACCCCTGTTGTGATTCTGTCTTATATGTTCATACCATCTCTCAAATCAAAATTCAAAAGCCCCTGGAACTGTTAGTATAAGCCTTTTATTAATTGCTGTGCATACACACATCCCTCCCCATGTATTGGTGATAAAATGGCTCTTATTTGATCCTTCATTTCTAACAGAATTGCCTGATGTAAGTGGTTTTATAAAACTGTTTAATCTCAGTCTAACTATGCAGCCTGTAATTTGGATACTAATGATCCTCCATTGTGTTTTAAAATCTTCTATATTCTTACTTGAATGACTTATTGTTTCACCTTTAGCCTAGATGACACATAATTCTCTAAGTGTCATCTTTAATGATTGTTGGCTCCCTCACTGGAATCTGTTATTTCTTAAGTTCTCTGTCCAAATATTGCATTACACCCACAACAGTAGGTAAGACCTTCAATGCTGACCAGTGCCACATTTTATCTATAAAAAAAAAAATTAGAACAAGTCTGCATATAGCATTTTGCATCTGAAGGTTAATCTGAATTACATCAGGCTATAGTTACTGTCTCATTTGGTGTGTGGTTGTGTTATAGCATGTGTAAAATGCTGAGCATGTAATTATCCAAAGGCATGGTTTCTAATTAATACTGCTGCTTGCTGATTTGAACTTGTTTTCTTGCTTCCCTTCTTTAGGGACAAATCTGAAACTTGCACGATGGGGCCAAGCCCTCATATTTAATTTTACTGTTTGGGGCCCTATTCTTTCCTTTTAAAACTGAAATGAGTTAAAATATGCCAAGTTTTATATCAATGTTTATTTATTTGTTTGGTAAAACCTAAGACATACACTAATCTTTATCTTTTCTTATTCTTACATGAACTACAATGCCTTGGAGCAAAAGGAAGAGTCTCAATACGAGACTCGTCGCAACTCATGAAGACCCGCATTTATGTGCTTCATCCCCTCCGCATCAGAAATTCCAAAGCCATAGGCGAAATGACTTCGCCATTCCTTCGAGTCTTTATTATTGACTCCCCTTTCCCCATTTATTTATTGTAACTATTTGTCTAACATTACGCTACTAGTAGAATATAACAGTTAAACATTGAAGCAATAAATTAGAAGATAACTTCCCCCTCTTAATTTATAGGAAACCATTTAATAATTTTCACTTGCATAATTATTTAGATAGTTAATATATTAGTTCAACATGAAACCCGTTTTTTTTTATAAATCCTTATTAGCCTTCACGTAAGAAAATTATTTAAATCATTGATAGCCATTTTACATCCTATCTCATAAGCAAATACTTTGTCATAATAAATTTTGCATTATTACTCCTATTATACATAACATGTATCTAATATGGTATTTAGGTACCCTAATGACATATTTTCCAAAACTAACTTTGACTTTTCTACACAAATCTCGCCATTTGTAAGATAAAATATATCTTATACCTTCAAATTTCTTTTACTCAAATGCCTTTAAACATGTATTTTCTTAGCATAATGATTAATCTAGGTTTGAACGGACAACCGCAAGTTAGCGGATCTTAGAGGGTGCTTAACCCCTTCCCTCTAGATTAATAAAGAACCCTTGCCCAGAATCTTACATAAGTTTTGCAGACCATAAAAAATGGAGTTAATGTAAACTTTAACCTAGTTGACATTTAGGTGTCCTAATTCACCCATAATAATTAGATGGCGACTCCGCGAACCCTTTAGCACTTAGCAACTTTTATTTCTGGCCCACTTTAGCACCCTTCTACTTTTAGCACCTTTTAGCACATTTAGCTGTTTATTATTTTCTAACATTTTATTAAGCATGAGTTTTATAATGTCGCGGTCGAAAAAGGGTGTGACAGTTAGACTTTGATTAGAGGATCGTATGTAGTTGTAGGAAGTGACAGTGATAGCATGATAAGCCTTCAGGCATGAAGTGGAGTTGAATTACAATTACGTTGGTTCCGTCAGCTGTTATGTGGGCTTGTCCCCATATGTGTTATTTTATGTGATTATCATTTGATTGTGTACTAGTGATTTGTGTTGAGACTTGATATCTTGCCTGACATACTTTACATATTATTTTGTGATGACTCCGAGGTTTCTGCCGGAGATTGAGAGTGATTGAGTGACTCCGAGGTTTCTGCCGGAGGGCACGGGTGACTCTGAGGTTTTTGCCGGAGATTGAGAGTGATTGAGTGACTCCAAGGTTTCTGCCGGAGGGCATGAGTGACTCCGAGGTTTCTGCCGGAGTTTGAGAGTGATTAATAGCCTCCGAGGTTTATGCCGGAGAGCACGAGTGACTCCGAGGTTTATGCCGGAGGGCACGATTAGTACATGGACTTCGCGGGTCCCCCATGAGTCATGACTTGAAGGCACTGCCTTAACATGTGTGTACATGAGCGGGAGTGAGAGAGGTGACATTGCATTGCATTGCATTCATCCACTCATATTTTGACTGATCATGTGGTGAATTATATCTGTCTTAGTTGATTTCATAATTTCTTTACACTTTACTTGTATATGATACGTGACCATGCATGATTGCTCTATGTGATACTTGTTGGTTTCAACTTCTTCATGCGTTATCTAATCATTGTCGGCCTATGATGCTTAGCGGTACTAGTGTTGTACTGATACTACTGTTGTTGCACTTTTGTTGAGTGCAGAGTACGATCCAGGTTCTAATTCTACGCCCCATGGCTGATTCACGAGGTGGACATATTCTAGTCATTCAGGGTGAGCTACTTGGTCGTCCGTGACCCCTGAAGGGCTTCTTAGTTATTTCCATTCTTTCGTTGATTATTGATAGACTATGTGTAGACTTCGGGTATTTTTAGATTTCTATTTTCAGACTTGTTAGTGCTCTTGTACCCGTTTGACCAGATTTTGGGGAATTAAGTATTTAAGATTTTATAACTTATTTTCTTTATTTTATTTCCGCTGATTTAACTTGTTATTGAGAATATGGTTCGCCTACTCGGGGGAATAGGGTAGGTGCCATCACGACTTGTGAATTGGGTCGTGACAAAGTTGGTATCAGAGCTTCTAGGTTAATCGGTCTAATGAGTACAAAAACAATGTCTGATAGTCTTGCGGATTGGTACGTAGACGTCTGTACCCATCCTCGAGAGGCTATAGGACATTTAGAAAACATTCCACTTCTTTTCTCCTTTCGTGCTAGTTCAGTCCGATTGGTATCTGGTTCATTCTTTTCGTGCGAGTTTAATCAGATTGGTATCTTATCCTCATTCTTCTGTTTTCTGACTGATGGTGGGGACATGTTTTTGGGTTTAGACATGAGGAGTCAATTGTGACTTTGCTTGATTTGGAAAGTGTGCTTCAGTGTTGATGACACTTGATTAGATCCAAACTAGTGGAGTGGATTTATGGTTCTGACTCTTTGGTTTAGTAATATTATTGAGAATGGTAGTGGCAGTGCAAAATATCGCATTAATCGACATACCCTCCACATCTAGTTACTTGGGCGTTGGAGGAGTGTTTCTATGGCTTAAGGGTTATTGCGGAGTGAGTTGACAATTTTAAAGGACACAGTCAGCGGGATAACAATGTTATGAGTATTGTGTATGTTGATTAGGCTCGACAAGCTTCTATAAGTGATAGTACATGATAACATATTTTAGTTACAAGTTAAAATTAAAGCGACGAATTAATGGTTATGTTATACCCCGTAGTTCTGGCCACACGTGTGAGAGCGTGCGAAAGGGAGTAAGACTTAAAATTTTCGAAAGAGAAGTTGACGGATTGTTTCGGACGGGTTTTAGTCAACTTTGAGGCGGGTTATGACCCGGTACATTGAGAGTTTCTAAGTATTTCAAAGGCCTAGGGCGTAGTTCGTTGAGTCTAGTTTCCAACGCAGCCAACCGTTCGTCGATAGGGCGTCGGAGTAGAAAGTTATGGCAGTTACAAGTTCAGTGCGCAGACGGACAGAAATGCGTTTCAGGCAAAGGCGACAGGGCCGCGACGCCGGATGTAGGGCCGCGGCTCCAGATATACTGAGGGGTCGCTGAAGTTGCAGAGCTGCGGCGCCAGGACAGCAGGGCCGCGGCGCCGGAAGTTCCGTAAGTCCGCAGAAGTTTCAGCGCCGCGGCGCCGGCTGCAGGGACGCGACGCCAAGGCGGGATTCCTGGCGGAAAAACTTAGGAAAAATCAGATTTTTCTTTTAAAAGACATTGGGAGGGTGACAAGTGTCCCCCCCATCTGATTTCTTGCATGCCTTATATTGACCAAGTCTTGAAGACTTGGTCATCTTTCAAATCCCTCTCTCTCTCTAAGCTTAAGCTCCCACTTCTCTCTAAAAATTCCAAGAGGAATTCAAGCCTAAGAAAAATCTGAAAAGTTAAGAACAAGAAGGAAACTTGTGGCTAGCTTGTTGGTGTTATTGTGGTGGTGTTTTTGGAAAGGAGGCTATCAAAGTTGTTGGAATAAGTTTGGCTAAAGTTTTAAGGTAACATTTCTTCTCTTGTGGTTAGTTATTAATGTTGCATGGGAAGAAGAAGGGATGTGTAGTAGTAAATAATGCACTTAGAGTCCTTGCATGTAAGAAATGTGGTTTGGATATGAAGGAATTGGTTAAGAAGATATTATGAGCATGTTGTAGCCTAAAAACTACCTTAGAATTGTTAGGTGAATTATTGTACCTTGTGGGGCAGAATTGTACACACCCAAGTTTAGGTGTGTAATCCCCTTTGAAATGTTTGAATTGTTGAGCCTTAAAAGTGGCGTTTGGATGTTAAATTCGGCCTTGAGAAAGGTGGCAAAGTATGTAGAAACAAAGGAAATGCTGCTCAATTTTCCATAGAATTTAGTGACTTTGAACTTGGATTATTCTACATTGAAATTAGAGGTTAATAAACGTATCATGGTTATTTTAGGTTGACATATTACTTGCGGTAGTTGGACTTAGCAAGTGGATTGACCGAAGAGGTATGTGGAGCTTTCCTATCTCTTGAGCATGAATAGATGTAACTATGTAGTACGGTAGACGTACAAGATTTGGTATTCTTACTTGTTTTAAGTATATAAAGACTTGTTTCGTTTTAAGAATGTATAAGTCCCTTGGTTAGGGGAAAAGTGTAATTTTACTAAAGTGTAGGGTTAATATAACAACTTTATGGAAAGTTGGTTTATTAGCTTTATAAAAGGTTAATGAGAAGAGGTTTACTCTAAGTAAGACAAGTAAGGACAAATGATTTGATTTATGAAAGGCAAATTGATTTTAAGGCATCAATTGCCCAAAGATTTTATGTATGAAAAAGAGTCACTTTTAAAAGAGTTGAAGTATGTAGTACTTGGGTTAAATTCCCGGTTTTCTTTTATTAAAGATATGATTTAGTGCCTTAAGTAAACTAAAATGAGAGGGTATATGAACAAGACTAATAAGAAGTTATAAGTTTTCTTAACTTATTTATGATTATGAGATGATGACAGTTTGAGCTAGGGTAAGCGTATATATGAGGGGCAAGCCCCAAGATCGTTATACCACCTTCTCCAGGGTAAGAGTATGTGTCACGACCCGAATCCCGGGCCCGTGACTGGTGCCTTACCCCGGGCACCCTAGTGATACAACATCAGAGAAAACCAGCGGAAAATAAAACACGAGTCATGAAACAAGAGATATAATAAGTAAACAGGCCAACAAAAAACAGTTGCCTTCAGTATATACATAAAAACCCGAACAATTAACCTTTTTACAAACCCCGCCACAACAAAGGCCTGCACTTAAGATTTACAACAACTATGACGGACAGGCCCGCCATACCTCGAATGTATAAGATCTACTGCACTGTGGTAACATACCAAAGATAAGCCTCCAAGGAACGAGCTTTCCAATACGCCAAGGTGATCCTAAAAGCGGATCGATACCGATGTACCTTTTACTCGCAGATGAACGCACCCAAGGAGGTCGATAACAGTACCAAGTATGTGAAATCAGAAATATCAGAAATGAAATCATAATAGTCTATATAAAGCAGAGACATGTATGATAACCAAACTACGATTCACAACATAGAAGCGATCATGTCAAGTCGTGACTCACGCCTAAAAGTCATCCTCATGCCCGTGGAACTCCTTCCTCACCGCCAGCCTAGGTACAAATCATGTGATACGTATAACAGTCTCGCCCGTCTTATGGACCCAATATAGAAAATGGTGGAATACATTCCTGCTCATCCTATGAACCAGAGTCGAGTGGAATACATTCGGATGAACCGTAGTCAAGTGAAATACATTCGGATGAACCTGGTCCTCAAGTGAAATACATTCGGATGAACCTAATCAAGTGAAACACATTCCGGATGAACCCAGAGTCGAGTGAAATACATTCCGGATGAACCTAATCAAGTGATATACATTCGGATGACCCAGAGTCAAGTGATATACATTCGGATGAACTAGTCGAGTAGAACACAAGATTACACAACAAGGCTATCACACGTAACATGGTCAAGTTTCATAACAACAAGTATAAGCAAGTTACACGACTCAAGGTACTTTCATTTTATATCAAAGTCCTGATTTTAACCTTAAAGTACTACGTCCGTTAAATTCCTTTTAACATCCATTCCTTTTACAAAGGTCACCCGATGCCCGTAGTATAAGATTTGAGTGACTAACATTGTTAAGTAAACCAAAATGCTTTCCTTTGTAAAATCAAGTGACAACCTTATTTTCCAAACGCTCAAGTTGCCTAATTTCAATGCTCAAGTTTCTCATTTTAGAAAAAGGTTTCGTAGTTCATAGTTTTAAATCCTTTAAAACATAATTCTCCTTTAAACGCTTTGAGAAACCTATGTCTTATAAGTGAGTAGGTATTCTTGTTTATAATCAATCTTATTAAGCACCATGATCTAGAAATGTAATATCATTTTGTCTCATCTTAGCTTCATGCAGATGGAGGTTTCTACTGTTTTAATAATACTTCTTTAGTCAATACATTTTCCTTTATTAACGCCGCAGTTGGTTTGTCGATACACATTACGATTCAAATCAAGAAAACATTCTTAAGCCGTTATACCTAACTTCCCATAAAGCTAGTATAACTCTTAAGCTTTCAAAACCCAAGTAATACTCATTCTTTCAAAACGATTCATAGATCTTTTGAAATGCTTCAAGTTCTTTATTAACACATATCAAGCCAGTTATTATTCAAATCAGTTACCTTTTTTAAAACCCACAAAGTATGTGCTTATCCACATAAAGCTATTATAACCAACTTCCCATAAAGCCGTTATAACACTTTATGTTTTAAATCAATCAAATACATTTAGCACATGTACATCTACCGTACTACATAGTTCACACATATCATGCTAGAAGAGATAGGAAGAGGTCCACATACCTCGCGACGATTGTCGACTAATAGCAAAACGCCCAAGTACCTCAAACAGCGGTCTACTCATTAAGACAAGTGGATCACTCCACACGTAGTACTACAACCTATAGAGGCCAGACAGAGCCAATTAATAGCATTAGATCCCGACGTAGAAAAATCTACAGAAAATTCGGCAAAGACCTCCCGCAACAACAGAAATCTCCTCCTCTATCGAGGCCGGCGACCACGCAAACCAGGGGTGGGTTAACACGTCTGACCGGACGTGTACAATTCTACTACACAAAGAATGCTACACAAGTCTCATCAGAATACAGTCCTATGTAATTACAGTTCAGCTCTCTTATTTAAATTCATTCTTAAGTCTCAAGACATTGGCGTAAGTATTATTCAGGATTAAGTCAAAAGACATTGCCGCACTATTATAATGTTCAGTTCTATATATAGTATACTTCAACTATATATTCCTACAACATGTAATTTCCAATTACAAATGTAAGGTCAAGAATGTTTACCTCGATAAACCCAAAATTATCCGAGTTTATATGTCGTTCTCGAACAAGGTTTAGCTCCTACTCTGCTCCAAAACGCTCCAAGAAACCCTTAGAAGTGTCTACACAACTTCTACTTAATACTTCAACTACGGTGAAGATTTTTCCTTAGGGTTTCGTTTAGCGGCTAAAGGAAAGTATAATAGTATTTTCCAAGCCAGATAAGTATAACCTTGGAAAGTACAACAAGGTATTTGGGCTAAAGTATTTTGACAAGATAACAATACTAGAGAGTATTTCTATACCACAAAGGGGGTATTATACGAAAACAACTAGGCTAGGGGTACCCCACGCTAGCACCACTAGAGTGGGGGATACTTTCGCCAAGGGCCTTCTCAAAGGGGGAGGTGTGTGACGACTACTACAAGGAGAGGAGGAGATTTCAAGACTTAGGCACATTTTTGGATGAAGAACTCTTCAAGCTTAGGGGTATTTATAGGTCAAGCCATGGCCAACCAATGGCCAAGATGAAGACAAGTGTGGTGCAAGTGTAGGTTAGATTTCCACCATGTACCTTATCCATCTACCACACAACTTGCACAAAAATATCCTACCAACTAAAGCCCTCTTTTCGTCCACCATTGCCGCCCCATTTGTTCCAATGTGAGGGTGACACATGTCACCCTCCCGCTGGTCCACAATGTTTCGCCTCTCTAAAAATCCGCAAAAATTATAAATGACATAGCCGGAATTTTCCCAACAAAAGTCGTGGAAACGCTTCATTTAAAAAACGACTCTAATCGGGTGTTGTGTACAAATTTCAAACTTGCCTAACTTAAGGCTCAAATTTTCTACGCACGCCCTCACGCATACTCAAAATACGGGTATAACATTCTTCCTTAGAAACATTCGTCCCGAATGTTCCTTCACAAGTCTCAACACAACACGCGCCAAAGATAGTCTTCACCGCTATACGCATTTAAAACAATCATGCCACACCGCCATGAAATAACAAATGCACAAAATACGAAATCCCAAGTCCACGAGGAATCACCGTATCACAAAAGAAACGATCACACTCGCTCACTTCTCCCCACTCGCCGCACTGCTCAACACTCGAACTCTTCCCAAGACACGCACCACACTTCCCAACGCCGCTTTCCAACCTCGAGTCACTACCTCCAAACTTGGTCATCTTACTAACCTCGATTTCTAAGGCCACTCTCGCCTTCACGAACTGATTCTGGTCGAACGTATCCACGAACTCATAAGATGGTCATCTAAACTTGGGCCTAGCACCCTTGTGACCGCCACCGGCGACCACCCGAGCTGACCTTTCCTCGAACGGACGCGGTTGGCCCGCAACACGGCCCCAACCCGACCCACTTATCGCGCCAACTCTTGCTCCTCCGACACGAACAATCTTGCTAAAACACATCATGAAAGCTACCACTTTCATTTACCCAACCTGTGACTTATCACACAATACATTCTAGGCATAAAATGCACTCGACAAGGATCACTCGCAAAATCTTGTACTCAAGACGGCCTTACATCTAAGGTCTCAACTGTAATATTCTAAGGTTCATCATTTTCTCACCCTGTGCTTACCCTTTCACTAAGCATGTTTCTAAATCACATTTTAGCACCAAGCTATCCGAACATAACACTTAACACATTATCATAACAAACAAAACTCTAGATGGTTATGATATACCAAGCTACCGCTCCACTCTAATCATAAGTCCGCCGCAGGCGCATAATCAGAAGGCGATGAACTCGCCATCGATCCTAGGTCGCGCTGCCGCCGGCATTCTCTCCTATAAGCACGCCTTCGTCACATGGCCGACGGCCGCAGTGAAACAAGCACCGCAAAAGACGACATTCCCGGGATGATGTTTGCCACATCGCGCACACCGAGGGGACATGAATCCGCCGCTAGCACTCACGTATACCGTGAACTAAGCCCAGAGCTCGACCAGCCCCGAATACCCGAACGCCCCAAGATCGGCGGGACCACTGCATCGCGGAGGTACATAACTAGATCACCGAGGCGGTCCGCCTCGAAAGTTACCAAAGGACCTCGCTGCTCGCCCTCTTCGCTGATCTCGGCCATTCCGCCGACCTCCGCGTGCCTCACATCCTAGTGCATGAAGCCAGACGCGGCAATGTCCATGCCGGTGAAGAGCTACACCCGCACAAGCCTCGCCAAGTAATCGCCCAGCCCGTGACGTAGCGGTGTACTGCCCTCCATATCCGCTATTACGGGAACATACCGAGCTAATGAGTCGAACTCCACATTGTACTCTCTAACCGTCCGCCCGCCCCGCCTCAACGTCAAAAATCTTTACCGAGCCCTCTCATCTCGCGAGGCAAGAAATGTGCAAGAAATGCCTCGAGAACTCGCCCCAAACTGGAAGTGCATGCTCTTCCCGACAGCCCCACGAATCAAAACTACCAATCGCAGATCACGCACTGATGCGAACCCAATACCACCGACTCGCCTCGAGGCTCGATCACTTACGATCCGTCAGAGTCGCTTGATAAACTCCCGAGGTCGCCTCGGCTCGATCCATAGAACACCGGAGGGCAACTCGAAGTCACGTAGCCTCAAACCGTCGCCGAGGTGTACTACGGTGCTACGGGCCGGAATCGCGATCCAAATTTATCCTCATATCTCGCCACGACCGCCAAGAATCGCCATCTCCTTGTACTTATCTCATCGGCTCCAGTGTGGGACCGAGGCTCGTGTATCAGAGTCTCGCAGCCACCGCCGCGCTCTAAACTCGCTGGCCGGGCGGCGCGAAACCCGCCGGCCGGCATCTTGCTCAGTATCGACGCTCGCGCCTGCATTCTCTCAGATCTCACTAACTCCTCGACCGCCTTGCCCACTGGGCTCAGGTTTTACGCGGAGGCATAATCGTAAAGGAAAGGAATACGCCGGAGGGTCCAATTTATCACATGACTCTAAGGCACGATCTCGAATGAGAAGGATGAAAACTAATCCTAAATGTCTCGCAGCCTCCCGATTATAGATGTGGTGCACAACACACCGATAATCAAGACTCTACTAGACACGGTCAGACACTTTCCGAGGACTAATCGCGCTCGATACCACTTTTGTCACGACCAATCCGGCCCGTGATCGTGCCTTACCCGCACCCTAGTGATACAACATCGAGAGAAAACCAGGAAAATAAAACACGAGTCATGAAACAAGAGATATAATAAGTAAACAGCCAACAAAAACAATTGCCTTTCAAGATATACATAAAAACCCGAACAGCTTAACCTTTTACAAACCCCGCCACAACAAAGGCTGCACTTAAGATTTACAACAACTATGACGACAGGCCCCGCCATACCACGAATGTATAAGCATCTACTGCACTGTGGTAACATACCAAAAGATAAGCCTCCAAGGAACGGAGCTTTCAATACGTCAAAGGTGATCCTAAAAGTGGATCGACAAATGACGATACCTTTACTGCAGATGAACGCACTTCGGCGAGGTCAAGATAACAGTACCAAGTATGTGAAATCAGAAAATATCAGAAATGAAATCATAATAGTCTATATAAAGCAGAGACATGTATGATAACCAAACTACGCTCACAACATAGAAGCCATATGTCAAGTCGTGACTCACGCCTAAAAGTCATCCTCATGCCGTGGAACTCCTTCCTCACCGCCAGATCTAGGTACAAATCATGTGATACGTATAATGTGTCTCGCCCGTCTTATGGACCCAATATAGAAAATGGTGGAATACATTCCGGTTCATCCTATGAACGGTAGTCGTGGAATACATTCGGATGAACCGTAGTCAAGTGAAATACATTCCGGATGAACCGGTCCTCAAGTGAAATACATTCTGGATGAACCTGGTAATCAGTGAAACACATTCCGGATGAACCGTAGTCGAGTGAAATACATTCGGATGAACCGTAATCAAGTGATATACATTCGGATGACCGTAGTCAAGTGATATACATTCGGATGAACGGTAGTCGAGTAGAACACGGTACTTACAACAAGGCTATCACACGTAACATGGTCAAGTTTCATAACAACAAGTATAAGCAAGTTACACGACTCAAGGTACTTTCATTTTATATCAAAGTCGGATTTTAACCTTAAAGTACTACGTCCGTTAAATTCCTTTTAAGATCCATTCCTTTTACAAAGGTCACCCGATACCGTAGTATAAGATTTGAGTGACTAACATTGTTAAGTAAACCAAAATGCTTTCCTTTGTAAAATCAAGTGACAACCTTATTTTCCAAACGTTCAAGTTGCCTAATTTGAATGCTCAAGTTTCTCATTTTAGAAAAAGGTTTAGTAGTTCATAGTTTTAAATCCTTTAAAACATAATTCTCCTTTAAACGTTTTGAGAAACCTATGTCTTATAAGTGAGTAGGTATTCTTGTTTATAATCAATCTTATTAAGCGACCATGATCTAGGAAATGTAATATCATTTTGTCTCATCTTAGCTTATGCAGATGGAGGTTTCTCTTGGTTTTAATAATACTTCTTTAGTCAATACATTTTCCTTTTATTAACGCTGCAGTGGTTTGTCGATACACATTCGATTTCAAATCGAGAAAACATTCTTAAGCCGTTATACCTAACTTCCCATAAAGCTAGTATAACTCTTAAGCTTTCAAAACCAAGTAATACTCATTCTTTCAAAACGATTCATAGATCTTTTGAAATGCTTCAAGTTCTTTATTAACACATATCAAGCCGCTTATTATTCAAATCGCTTTACCTTTTTAAAACCCACAAAGTATGTGCTTATCCACATAAAGCTATTATAACCAACTTCCCATAAAGCCGTTATAACACTTTATGTTTTAAATCAATCAAATACATTTAGCATGTACGTACCGTACTACATAGTTCACACATATCATGCTAGAAGAGATAGGAAGAGGTCCACATACCTCGCGACGATTGTCGACTAATAGCAAAACGCTCCAAGTACCTCAAACCACCGGCTACTCCTTAAGCCAAGTGGATCACTCCACACGTAGTACTACAACCTATAGAGGCCACTGGCGCCTATTAATACCTTTAGATCCCGACGTAGAATATTACGAGAAAATTCGGACACCTCCCCATGACAGCGTAAATCTCCTCTCTATCGGTGGCTACCAAGCCAACCGAGGGGTGCACGTCTGACCGGGCGTGTACAATTCTACTACACAAAGAATGCTACACAAGTCTCATGTCAGAATACCCCCATGTAATTCTGATTCACTCTCTTATTTAAATTCGAGCTTAAGTCGCAAGACATTCTGTAAGTATTATTCGAGCTTAAGTCAAAAGACATTGCGCACAATTATAATGTTCAGTTCTATATATAGTATACTTCAACTATATATTCCTACAACATGTAATTTCCAATTACAACGAAGGTCAAGAATGTTTACCTCGATAAGCCCAAAATTATCCGAGTTTATATGTCGTTCTGAACAAGGTTTAGCTCCTACTCAGTGCGCTCCAAAACGCTCCAAGAAACCCTTGAAGTGTCTACACAACTTCTACTTAATACTTCAACTACGGTGAAGATTTTTCCTTAGGGTTTCGTTTAGCGGCTAAAGGAAAGTATAATAGTATTTTCCCAAGCCAGTATAAGTATAACCTTGGAAAGTACAACAAGGTATTTGGGCTAAAGTATTTTGGACAAGATAACAATACTAGGAGAGTATTTCTATACCACAAAGGGGGTATTATACGAAAACAACTAGGCTAGTGGGGTACCCGGCTAGCACCACTAGGAGGGGATACTTTCGGCCAAGGGCCTTCTCAGGGGAGGGTGTGGCGACTACTACAAGGAGAGGAGGAGATTTCAAGACTTAGGCACATTTTTGGATGAAGAACTCTTCAAGCTTAGGGGGTATTTATAGGTCAAGCCATGGCCAACCAATGGCCAAGATGAAGACAAGTGTGGTGCAAGTGTAGGGTTAGATTTCCACCATGTGTACCTTATCCATCTACCACACAACTTGCACAAAAATATCCTACCAACTAAAGCCCTCTTTTTCGTCCACCATTGCCGCCCCATTTGTTCCAATGTGAGGGTGACACATGTCACCCTCCCGTTGGTCCACAATGTTCGTCTCTAAAAATCCGCAAAAATTATAAATGACATAGCGAATTTTCCCAACAAAAGCGTGGAAACGTTTAGTCAAAAACGACTCTAATCGGGTGTTGTGTACAAATTTCGAAACTTGCCTAACTTAAGGCTCAAATTTTCTACGTACGTCCTCACGTACATACTCTGAAAATACGGGGTATAACAG
Source organism: Przewalskia tangutica (assembly GCA_029844215.1). Lineage (NCBI taxonomy): Eukaryota > Viridiplantae > Streptophyta > Magnoliopsida > Solanales > Solanaceae > Przewalskia > Przewalskia tangutica. The sequence goes on from CM056727.1 coordinate 116,024,365, forward strand.
TATGTCTGAGGGGCAAGCCCCAAGATCGTCATACCACCTTCTTCAGTGTAAGAGTATATCTGTGGGGTAAGTCCCCAAGATCGTTATACCATCTGCTTCAGTGTAAGAGTATATCTGAGGGGTAAGTCCCCAAGATCGTTATACCACTGCTACGTGGATTTGCTACCCACGACGCGAGGAATACCTCACGCGAGTCCTTATGGGCTTACGCGGGTGAAATAGTCTCAATGCGGTAGTCTGACTATGCGAGGAATACCTCATGCGGGTCCACAGGACCTATGCGGGTGAAATAGTCTCAAGAGTAGGGGTGCTTATTGATACTACGGGCGAGGTACCCTGTTTTGATCATGAGGCCCCTATTTTATGCAGTATTATATATATATACTTGTCACTCTTATTGTTAGTAAGGCACAGTAAAAGGTATTTTGATTGTCTTCCATGACTCCAGCTTACTTTTAGACTTATGATATCATTATTACAGTATTTTTCCAGCTTTACATACTTGGTACATATTGTAATCGACCCCTTCCGCGGGGGCTGCGTTCATGCCTCAGGTAAAGGTAAGCAGATAGTGGATCCTCATTCTTAGGATCACTGATCCGGTGTCAGAAGCTCCATTCCTCCGGACGCTTGTTTGTTAGTGCGGATATTCCCGACGCTATAGGTATTTTGTACATTCGTGGTATGGCGGGGCCCGTCCCGCCACGATTGTTATCCTTAAGTGCGTGGTCACATATGTGTTTTGGGCTATAAGAACAAGTTGTACTTCTATACTTTTGATTAAGTATGTTTTGTGGAAGGCAGCCTTATCGGCTGACCAGTGATGTTTACCTTTTTATAAGTTATGTGTTATGTATGTTCATTGCTATTCTCACGATGTATACTGACGGTACCCGGTAGGTACGATGCGGCCGAGGTGGTCGTGACAAAAGTGGTATCAGAGCAGTTAGTCCTCGGAGAGTGTCCACAAACCGTGTCTAGTAGAGTCTTGATTATCGGTGTGTCGTGCACCACATCTATAATCAGGAGGCTGCAGGATATTTAGGATTGGTTTCCATTCTTTCACTCTAAGATCGTGCAATAGAGCTGAGTTATAGGTTGAACCTCCTCTGATGTTTTCCTTTATGTATCAGTTATGCCTCGCGCAAGGCAACGCGGCGAAGAAGGGCAAGGCGGTGAGAGTCTTTGCTAGTGGGACGCGGAGAGTCACGAGGGCACATGCCCAGTCCTTACCAGAGATGATGTTTAGGCGGCGAGTTCCACGTCGTCGCCAGCCTCAGCAGATTCAGGCGTGAGCGGCTCATCGAGACCGCGATGCGAGCCTCCAGTCCCACAGTCGGGGTCTGAGTATAGAGATTACGGGGAACATATTCGGTTACTGACCAACATAGTGGCAGGGCAGCGCCGACAGGAGCAGACGGCCAACCCTAGAGCCGACAGTTTACGGATTTGGGATTTCATGGGTTGTCACCCACCCGAGTTCTATGGTTCGAGATTTGAGGAGGATCCGCAGGAATTTGTCCGGCAGTTACAGCGGACCATGCAGGTGCTTAGGGCATCAGAGACTGAGTCTATTATACTAGCTTCTTACCGGTTACGCGATATTGTGTTGAACTGGTTTGAGTCATGGGTATTGTCGAGAGGTGAGGATGCTCTTCCAGCTGTTTGGGAGGAGTTCACAGAGGCTTTCCCGGATCACTTCTTGCCTCCTGAGATGAGGAGAGCCCGCGTAGATAGGTTCTTGACCTTGAGGCAGGACGAGAGTACTATCAGAGAGTACAGCCTGGAGTTTGACTCCTTGGCCAGGTATGCGCACACCATTGTAGCGGACATGGCAGACAGGGTTCATCGATATGTGATGGGGTTAGACCGTCATATGATTACTGCATGCTTGGGGGTGGCTCTTCAGCCAGGGATGGATAATGCCGGAGATGCAGCGTCTGCGCAGAGATTGAGGCGAGAGAGCGGGATCGGCTAGATTTAGGCGGCCAAGAGGCGGGGCGAGTCTCGTGGCGATTTGGCGGCGGCCTCGTGGCGAACTAGGTCCACATTCCAGCCAGCACAGAGTGCTCCTTCTCAGTTTTCCGGCAGGAGGTCTGATCAGCCGGGTTATTGAGCGGTCGGGCTCCGGGACTTGAGTTTCGGAGGCGGCCGTCACAATCGAGACCACCTACCTCCCGGTGCGTTCGACGCGGTAGGTCTCATCCGGCGAGTGCCGTATGGGTTCGGAGCATGTTATTCTTGTGGCGGCGCTGACCATCCGAAGAAGGATTGTCGTCGCTTGGCGGCGGAGGTGTTATGGTTCAGCCAACAGGGTCGATTCTTTGGATCTTCGTCTTGATGGTCGAGATGCCCCGGCGGCGTGGTACGGGCGCCAGCCGTGGCGCAGGTCGTGGTAGAGTCCCGATTCTAGCGGTCCTCGTAACCGCATCTATGCTATGTCGGCCGTCGAGATCGTGAGGCGTCACGGATGTCGCCACAGTACATTATTGGTTTCTTCTTTGTGATGTATATGCTTTGATAGATCCGAGTTCTACCTTGTCCTATATATCTCCATATTGCGGTAGAATAGGGATAGAGCGAGTCCATAAGACCTTTTGAGGTGGCTACGCGATGAGGTGATTGATGGTAGTGGCGGGTATATAAGGCTTGCCCAGTGACTATAGACAGTCGTCAGACTCTAGCCGACTTGATAGAGTTGGATATGACAGACTTTGATGTGATTATGAGTATGGATTGGCTAGCGTTTTGCTATGCCCATGTAGACTGTAGAGAGAGATTAGTTCGGTTCGGTTTCGTGGCCGTTATCGAGTGGAAGAATCTGCATCGCCGGCGGTAAGTTTATTTCTTACCTCAAGGCTAGGAAGATGGTACGGAAAGGGTATATCTACCATATGGTTTGGGTATTCGACATCGAGGTCGAGGTACGGACCTTGATCGATTCGGTCGTTAGAGAGTTTCCAGACGTATTCCCAGACGAGCTTCCGGGTATCCCTCCTGAGAGGGAGATTGAGTTTTGCATTGATTTTTGCATTGATTTGGCGCCAGACACTCGACCGATATCTATTCCGCTATACAGGATGGCACCTGCCGAGTTGAAGGAATTGAAGGACCAGCTGAAAGATTTGCTGGAGAAAGGCTTTATTAGGCCAAGTGTTTCTCCCCAGGAGCACGGTGTTATTTGTAAAGAAGAAGGATGGGGCCGCTGCGTATGTGTATTGATTACTGAGCGGTGAACAAGGTAACTATCAAACAGATATCCCTCCCGGGATTGATGATTTGTTTGACGATTCTGCGAGTGCGAGGTGTTTTTCCAAAATAGACCTGCGGTCTGGTTATCATCAGGTGCGAGTTAGAGAGATAGATATCCCAAAGACTGCATTCAGGACCCGGTATGGGCACTATGAGTTCAGGGTGATGTCTTTCGGGTTGACCAACGCCCCAGCAGTATTTATGGATTTGATGAATAGGGTGTTCAGGCCATTCTTGGATATGTTCGTTATAGTTTTCATTGATGATATCTTGGTTTTATTCGCGCCTGAGCGAGCATCTGAGCATTTGAGGCGGTATCGGGAGTCCTCCGAGACCGCGATTGTATGCCAAGTTCTCGAAGTCACGAGTTAGTTGGCGTCGGTGGCTTTCTTAGGACATGTTATCGGGGCGATGGTATTCGGGTTGATACTGGCAAGATTGAGGCAGTCAAGACTTGGCCCAGACCCACTACACCGACGGAGGTGCGCAACTTTTTGGGCCTTGCAGGTTATTATCGGAGGTTTGTGGAGAAGTTTGCTTCTATTTCAGCACCATTGCCTAAGCTGACTCAGAAGGCAGCTATGTTCCGGTGGACGGATACTTGTGAGGAAAGTTTCCAGTTGCTAAAGGAGAGATTGACGCCCGATTCTTACTCTTCCCGAGGTTTAGATGGATATGTGGTTTATTGTGGCCAGCGTCAGTGTCGGGCTTGGAGTGCGTCTTGATGCGGACGCGGTAAAGTTATAGCTTATGCGTCTCGGCGACTTAGGAAGCATGAGAAGAACTATCCCACACATGACTTGGAATTGGCGTGATGATTCATGCCTTGAAGATCTGGAGACATTATTTATATGGAGTTCATGTGGACATTTACACAGACCACAAGAGCCTCCAGTATATCTTCAGCCAGAGGGAGCTGAACTTGCGACAGAGACGGTGGTTGGAGCTACTTAAGGATTACGATGTTGATATTCTATACCATCTAAGGAAGGCCAATGTAGTTGCAGATGCCCTTAGTCGCAGATCGATGGGTAGTCCGTGCGATGTTCACGAAGAAAGAGATATGGTCCGAGAGTTACATCAGCTAGCGAGCCTTGGGGTTCGTTTGGTTGATTCTAATAGTGATGGAATTCGGGTTCGAGAGGTTGCCGAGTCTTCCTTCGTCGAAGAGGTGAAGAGGCGACAGTATGAGGATCCGATTTTGGTACGGTACCGAGATGCAGCTCTCCAGAAGGAGAAGAGTCTATTTGTGGTAGCGCCGGATTGGGTGCTAAGATTCGAGGGCCGATTGTGTGTTCCCGATGTGACAGGACTTCGTCAGCAGATTCTGGGGGAGGCACACAGTGCTCGTTATTCTATTCATCCGGGGTCGACTAAGATGTATCATGACCTCGGTCGTGTATTGGTGGGATGGCACAGGCGGGGCGTTGCAGAGTTCGTAACCTGATGCGAATGTCGGCGAGTTAAGGTTGAGCACGAAGCCGGTGGGTCATTGCAGGCTATTGATATTCCGACCTGGAAGTGAGAGGTGGTAAATATGGATTTTATTACAGGGTTACCTTCCACTCAGAGGAAGTATGATTCCATTTGGGTTATCGTCGACAGGCTGACGAAATCAACCCATTTTCTTCCATCGGGGCGACTTTTTCTACGAGGATTATGCTAGATCGTATATCGTGGAGATTGTGAGGCGCGGAGTTCCTATATCGATTATCTCGCAGAGAGGAGCACGATTCACGGCTAACCGGAGGTCTTTCCGAAGGATTAGGGACACAAGTGAGTCTCAGTACGGCGTTTCATCCTCGGGCCAAGCCAGGCGGGCGAGCGCACTATCCAGACACTTGAGGATATGCTGCGGGCTCGTGTTATTGATTTCAGAGGTAGCTGGGAGGATCATTTACCTCTTGTGGAGTTTGCTTACAACAACAACTACCATTCCAGTATTCAGATGGCGCCTTATGAGGCCTTATACGGGAGGAAGTGCAGGTCACCGATAGGCTGGTTCGAAGTGGGAGAAGTTCAGTTAGTCGGGCCAGACTTGGTTCAGCAGGCAGTGGATAAGGTGAAGCTTATCCAGGAGCGGTTGTTGGCAGCTCAGAGTCGGCAGAAGTCGTATGCAGATCATCGGCGCCGACACTTGGAATTTGAGATAGATGATTGGGTTTTCCTAAAGGTATCGCCCATGAAGGGCGTGATGAGGTTTGGAAAGAAAGGGAAACTTAGCCCAAGGTACATTGGGCCGTATCAGATTATCCGTAGGGTAGGCAAGACTGCCTATGAGTTAGATCTGCCGTCCGATTTGGAGGCGGTACATCCAGTTTTCCATGTGTCTATGTTGCGGAAATGTATTGGAGACCCATCTAGAGTGCACCCGATTCATGATGTCCAGGTGACAGAGAAGTTATCGTATGAGGAGAGTCCCATAGCGATACTCGATCGTCAGGTTAGACGACTTCGGACGAAGGATGTGGCTTCCGTCAAAGTCTTGTGGCGGAACGAGAATAGGGAAGAGATGACGTGGGAAGCAGAGGATGACATGATGAAGAAGTATCCTCGCTTATTCCCTACACCTCCAGGTAACCTACTTCCTTGCTTATTAGTTTGATTTAGCAATTATGCTTGAGTAATGTTGTGGCTATGAGGAGCGTTTTATTTGCAAAAAAATAGCTAAGAGGGTCTATGTCGATAGTGTGATTTGAGTAAGCCTAGAAGGAACATTCGGGACGAATGTTTCTAAGGGGGGAGAATGTTATACCCCGTAGTTCTGGCCACACGTGTGAGAGCGTGCGAAAGGGAGTAAGACTTAAAATTTTCGAAAGAGAAGTTGACAGATTATTTCGGACGAGTTTTAGTCAACTTTGAGGTGGGTTATGACCCGGTACATTGAGAGTTTCTAAGTTTTTCAAAGGCCTAGGGTGTAGTTCGTTGAGTCTAGTTTCGAACGCAGCCAACCGTTCGTCGATAGGGCATCAGAGTAGAAAGTTATGGGAGTTACAAGTTCAGTGCGCAGACGGACAGAAATGCGTTTCAGCAAAGCGGCGAGCGCGGCACGGATGCGGGCAGCGGCTCGGATATCGAGGGTCGTTGAAGTTGCAGCGCTTGGCTGGAGCCAGCGGCGCCGGAAGTTCCGTAAGTCCGCAGAAGTTTCAGCGCCGCGGCGCCGGCTGCAGGGCCGCAACGCCAAGGCGGGATTCCTGGCGGAAAAACTTAGGAAAAATCAGATTTTTCTTTTAAAAGACCTTGGGAGGGTGACAAGTGTCCCCCCCATCTGATTTCTTGCATGCCTTATATTGACCAAGTCTTCAAGACTTGGTCATCTTTCAAATCCCTCTCTCTCTCTAAGCTTAAGCTCCCACTTCTCTCTAAAAATTCCAAGAGGAATTCAAGCCTAAGAAAAATCTGAAAAGTTAAGAACAAGAAGGAAACTTGTGGCTAGCTTGTTGGTGTTATTGTGGTGGTGTTTTTGGAAAGGAGGCTATCAAAGTTGTTGGAATAAGTTTGGCTAAAGTTTTAAGGTAACATTTCTTCTCTTGTGGTTAGTTATTAATGTTGCATGGGAAGAAGAAGGGATGTGTAGTAGTAAATAATGCACTTAGAGTCCTTGCATGTAAGAAATGTGGTTTGGATATGAAGGAATTGGTTAAGAAGATATTATGAGCATGTTGTAGCCTAAAAACTACCTTAGAATTGTTAGGTGAATTGTTGTACCTTGTGGGGCAGAATTTTACACACCCAAGTTTAGGTGTGTAATCCCCTTTGAAATGTTTGGATTGTTGAGCCTTAAAAGTGGCGTTTGGATGTTAAATTCGGCCTTGAGAAAGGTGGCAAAGTATGTAGAAACAAAGGAAATGCTGCCCAATTTTCCATAGAATTTAGTGACTTTGAACTTGGATTATTCTACATTGAAATTAGAGGTTAATAAACGTATCATGGTTATTTTAGGTTGACATATTACTTGCGGTAGTTGGACTTAGCAAGTGGATTGACCGAAGAGGTATGTGGAGCTTTCCTATCTCTTGAGCATGAATAGATGTAACTATGTAGTACGGTGAGCGACAAGATTTGGTATTCTTACTTGTTTTAAGTATATAAAGACTTGTTTCGTTTTAAGAATGTATAAGTCCCTTGGTTAGGGGAAAAGTGTAATTTTACTAAAGTGTAGGGTTAATATAACAACTTTATGGGAAGTTGGTTTATTAGCTTTATAAAAGGTTAATGAGAAGAGGTTTACTCTAAGTAAGACAAGTAAGGACATATGATTTGATTTATGAAAGGCAAATTGATTTTAAGACATCAATTGCCCAAAGATTTTATGTATGAAAAAGAGTCACTTTTAAAAGAGTTGAAGTATGTAGTACTTGAGTTAAATTCCCGGTTTTCTTTTATTAAAGATATGATTTAATGCCTTAAGTAAACTAAAATGAGAGGGTATATGAACAAGACTAATAAGAAGTTATAAGTTTTCTTAACTTATTTATGATTATGAGATGATGACAGTTTGAGCTAGGGTAAGAGTATATCTGAGGGGCAAGCCCCAAGATCGTTATACCACCTTCTCCAGGGTAAGAGTATGTCTGAGGGGCAAGCCCCAAGATCGTCATACCACCTTCTTCAGTGTAAGAGTATATCTGAGGGGTAAGTCCCCAAGATCGTTATACCATCTGCTTCAGTGTAAGAGTATATCTGAGGGGTAAGTCCCCAAGATCGTTATACCATCTGCTTCAGGGTAAGAGTATATCGAGGTAAGTCCCAATATCGTTATACCAATTGCTCGTGGATTTGCTACCCACGATCACGAGGAATACCTCATGCGAGTCCTTATGGGCTTATGCGGGTGAAATAGTCCCATGCGGGCGGGTACAGCCTATGCGAGGAATACCTCATGCGGGTCCACAGGACCTATGCGGGTGAAATAGTCCCAGGAGTAGGGGTGCTTATTGATACTACTGGCGAGGTACCCTGTTTTGATCATGAGGCCCCTATTTTATGCAGTATTATATATATATACTTGTCACTCTCATTGTTAGTAAGGCACAGTAAAAGGTATTTTGATTGTCTTCCATGACTCCAGCTTACTTTTAGACTTATGATATCATTATTACGATTTTTCTAGCTTTACATACTTGGTACATATTGTGTCTTGACCCGCTAACCGGGGCTGCGTTAAATACCACGGTAAGTAAGCGGTGTGGATCCTCGTTCTTAGGATCACTGTTCCGGTGTCAGAAGCTCCATTCTTCCGGAAGCTTGTTTGTTGGTACAGATATTCCCTGATGCTATAGGTATTTTGTACATTCAGGGGTATGGTGGGGCCCTGTTCATACGCTTGTTATCCTTAAGTGCGTGGTCACATATGTGTTTTGGGCTATAAGAACAAGTTGTACTTCTATACTTTTGATTAAGTATGTTTTATGGAAGGCAGCCTTATCGGCTGGCCAGTGATGTTTACATTTTTATAAGTTATGTGTTATGTATGTTCCGCTGCTATTCTCTGATGTATACGGCGAGGTACCGGTAAGTACGATCGCGGCCCCGGGGTCGGGTCGTGACAGGTTAGTTCTGATAAAGGGCAGTGGATTCACCAAGGGACCCTCAGCTATTTATATTCAGTTGGTAAACTTATGAATCATATGGAAGGGCAATTCATCTGCTAAGGAACGTATAAGGAAACTGTTATGATCTATATGGGGACATCGATATTTTAGGCGCACGAGTCAGAGATCACCCTATATTTTATGGACTAAGTCGACGGTGGTTTGAAGTAGTATAAAAACGAGAATTAACTGTGTACTTGCAGCATGCACGAGTCATTGGTGACATTGTACTACATCTTGCAGTTAGAGTGAAATAGTGATAAAAGTGATTGAGGAAGAATCTCTATAATTGGAACTGAAGGCATAATTTCGAGGTAAGACCTATGTCGGTGGTAATGGACGGTGTCGAAGAATCGATGGTTGGATAGTGCAGTTGAGTATTTCAGATATGAATGACTTAGAGTAATTATGCGAGGTAAGAAAGATGTAGGTGTAAGATGTGATAGTTTAGATTGTTGAAGGCGTAATAGGGTATTACACTCAGAGATCTTAAAATTGTTAATGGTAGAAGTGATTGAGAATGAAATATGAAAAATTGAAGAATTAAGATGAGGGCATGTTTGGATTCGAATTGGAAGTATTAAGGTACATCTTCAGAAAGAAAAAAAAAAGATTTAAAATTGAAGAAACGAGATTTCTTGAGTTAGGTATGGATTAGGGCGGCGTTGTCATGCTTCAATGGTTAGAGTGTAATTGATAAATATGACTGAAGAAGAAAGTCTATGGAACTTGACCAAGTGTTATGACGATGTGTCATGGGGTTTTGCGATTGGTGACTGGTAAGGTGTAATATTCAGATGACTAACATGACAAGATTGATGGAAAGGCGATGTGTTGTACCAAGATAGGTAATTTCCTAGTATTATTTAATTGATGGGCTAGAGTTGATAAGTAAGAGAAAATCTTGGAATCTCTGCAACTTGTAGTGACGTATATTTTGAGGTGAAATTGTGTCATGATAGTAGACTATGTCGAAACGTTTCTAGCTTGATAGTGTGATTGAACATTTCAAGTATGAATAACATAGGGATATTGAAGTGAGACATGTAAAATTTTATGATTGGGTACTTTTGGATTTTGTAAGGGTGTAATGAGACATCACACTCAGAGTTGTTATGATGGTGAAGGGTAGGAGGCCAAAAGCCATATATCAAGGTATTAGGAGTGGTGAATGAGATAAGTGAAAGAACAAAAAGGAGGACTTGAAGTATTTTGATTTTATAAGGATTTATCAAATTTGTGTGACTAGCTAGGGTTAAGTGAGAAATATGAAGATTCAAGTCGAATGGTATAGTTGTACCAAGTTAATGAGTTGGGTGAGATTCTAGTTAGGTTAGAGTGACGACACAAGATTGATTATTCAAGAGAAAATGGATGAGATGGATCAAGACGGACTTATGGAAGGCTTACTACTTATTTTATAAAGATATGGAATTAGCTGGGGTGACTATTAGTGATATTTGGAGAATTGTACATTTTGCATCGGAGTAGATATCCTCAGTTGTTCGACAGTTCAGGTACATCCTTTCCTCCACCCCTACTCTTGTCGCTCGAGGACGAGCGATTGTTTGATTGGTATCTAATGTAACGACCCGTTTGGTCGTTTAACACTTTAAAACTACGAAAAGGGTATGTGACTACGTGGTAATTATTTATATGATTTTTAATATACGATATGGGGCATGAAATTAATAAGTGGGTTGGTGGGCCAAGCCCACTACCATTGTGATAGGGCATGACTGAAATAGCAAAAGAAAAGAGAGAAGGGCGTATGATGCAGTTGGGGAAAAGGCAGCATGCAATTGAAAAACAAAGAAAAGAAAAGAAAGGGGAAAAGAAAAGCGTATACAAGCAGCCAAGGAAAAGAAGAAAAAAAAACTTAGCAACTAGGTTAAAGGAGAAAACGCAGCAGCAACCAGGGAGGGGGACGCAACGCTGCAGCAGCGAGAAAGAAAGGAGGAGAAGAAAGAAAAGAAAAAGAAAATCCTAGTAGCCAGACGAGGAGGAAACGCTCAATTAAATTCAGGTTAGATTCTATGTTCTATGGTTGAGTTAATATATTTATGATATTTATAATGATGTGTTGTAGAATGAAATAAAATTTCTAAAGAAGTCATTACATGAAAATTCCACAATCCGTTGGAACAAGAGAAACTTGAGAGATTATCATGGAATAGTAATTGCAGCAGCGTATAAAACGTACAAAACTGTACAAATCCTTAAGGAATATAAAAGTATGTGCTGAATGAAAGTTGTATATCCCTCTGTTACCGTCAGTTTGACATCTTACGGGGGGGGAATCCGACGTATGGTTTGAAAGTTATGACTATTTAAAGTTTCTGCCTTAAATCACCCGAAATTCAGACGAGCAGCAGGAAAAACGTAAAAACTGTACAAATATGTAAGCAATATAAAAGTATTCCCTGAATAAAAGTTATAGATCTCTATGTTCCCGTCAGTTTGATATCTCTCGGGGATAAATCCGACTTATGGTTTGAAGTTATGACTGTTTAAAGTTTCTGCTGTATTTTACAAAAATTCTGGCGACATAGATTTCATAGGGTTGTTTCTTTCGTAAATATTCACCAACTACACTAAGTATTATCATATGGGATTCGGCATAATAAGAGATCCTAGTGTTGCCTTCGATGTGGTACAATAAATACATGATTTGGAGTTACGAATTTAATGTTATATCCTTTATAAGCGGGAGATACGAGAAAGTTGAAAGAAAGGAATGTTATTTGAAATTCTTGAAGATATGCTAATATTTTTTATATGTATAGGGGTGTAGCCATACAATTGAAATGGTAAAAATATGGTTAATATAAATATAACAATATGAGTGTCCTTAGATTCGTATTATAACATAGTTCACATATTTTCTAGATTATAAGCGTTCAGAGGCTCTACGCAAGGGAAATGCATTGGCTTGATTGTTCGTTTCACCCGCTCGGCATTGAGGTAGGTTACAGTTTACTTGAGTTAGACTTTGATTAGAGAATCGTATGTAGTTGTAGGAAGTGACAGAGATAGCATGATAAGCCTTCGGGCATGAACTTGAGTTGAATTACAATTACGTTGGTTCCGTCAGCTGTTATGTGGGATTGTCCCCATATGTGTTATTTTCTGTGATTATCATCTGATTGTGTACTAGTGATTTGTGTTGAGACTTGATATCTTGCCTGACATACTTTACATATTATTTTGTGATGACTCCGAGGTTTCTGCCAGAGATTGAGAGTGATTGAGTGACTCCGAGGTTTTTGCCGGAGGGCACGAGTGACTCCGAAGTTTTTGCTGGAGATTGAGAGTGATTGAGTGACTTCGAGGTTTCTGCCGAAGGGCACGAGTGACTTCGAGGTTTCTGCCGGAGATTGAGAGTGATTAACCGCTCTCTCTCTAACTATAAATTTGATAAGAGAAATGCGAAAGGATTGCATGCTAGATTCAAGGTATGCCAGTTGTCCACTCCACTTTCAAGATTGGTTGAGTCTTAAGTGTACTTTAGTAAGAGTATGAAGGATCTAATGGCCGTATTTATCTGTCCACTCAAGGCGTTGCAAGCAAATGGTTTTTGAAAAGACCCATAAATCATCAATGATTGCTTCAGTTTTATGTGCAATGTCCTTCACTCTACATCTCCTTATTATTCTGCAAATGAAAAATAAGTAATTGCAACGTACCGAACTCGAACCATATACGTCGATCAGCTCAATTGAAAGAGAGGGCGCGGTGGGCATACAATTCTTCTATTTCATTTCTTGCATGTTGCACTGCGTGATAACAAATGCATTTATTGATTGGATTCGGGCCTAACTCGCACTGCTCTTGAGATTGTTAAGAGTTTCGCCGGCAAAGGGCCCTATTCTCGCAGGTTTGAGGGCCCGTTGGTCAAAGGAAATGGAAGGGAACCCTTCCTTGCATTCTTTTATTGTATTCGCTTCAATCGCTCCTGAATCGGGAGATCAAAGATCGGAAGACTTTCCTTTGCCCTTACTCTATGTTGAAGGAAATTTTCAGGTCTTCACTCTTCGCTCCTAACTCATTTACGCTTTTGGTATTGACTAAAAATGTCGTCCGACTCCTCATCTATTGAACTCTCGGCTTACGCAATGATCGGATCGGAAGAACTCTTTTCAATCGCCCATGATTGAGACAATCGTAACTCCGAGGTTTCTGCCGGAGGGCACGAGTGACTCCGAGGTTTCTGTCGGAGATTGAGAGTGATTGATAGCCTTCGAGGTTTATGCCGGAGAGCACAAGTGACTCCGAGGTTTATGTCGGAGGGCACGATTGGTACATGGACTTCGCGGGTCCCCCATGGGTCATGGCTTGAAGGCACTGCCTTAGCATGTGTGTACATGAGAGGGAGTGAGAGAGGTGACATTGCATTACATTGCATTCATTCACTCATATTTTGACTGATCATGTGGTGAATTATATCTGTCTTAGTTGATTTCATGATTTCTTTACGCTTTACTTGTATATGATACGTGACCATGCCTGATTACTCTATGTGCTACTTGTTGGTTTTAACTTCGTCATGCGTTATCTAATCGCTGTCGTCCTATGATGCTTAGCGGTACTAGTGTTGTACTGATACTACTCTTGCTGCACTTTTGTTGAGTGTAGAGTACGATCCAGGTTCTAGTTCTACGCCCCATGGATGATTCGCGGTGTACATCTTCTAGTCATTCAGGGTGAGCTACTTGGTCGTCCGTGGCCCCTGAAGGGCTTCTTAGTTATTTCCATTCTTTCGTTGGTTATTGATAGACTATGTGTAGCCTTCAGATATTTTTAGACTTCTATTTTCAGACTTGTTAGTGCTCTTGTACCCGTTTGACCAGATTTTGAGGAATTAAGTATTTAAGATTTTATAACTTCTTTTCTTTATTTTATTTCCGCTGATTTAACTTGTTATTGAGAATATGGTTCGCCTACTCGGGGGAATAGGGTAGGTGCCATCACGACTTTTGAATTGGGTCATGACAACTAGCCATCCTATGAACACTGTTTTATCTGAGCAAAATGACATGCATCAAACCTTATTCCTTCTTCACCATCCACAGAGGACTTGTCTAAAGCTATAGTATTCAAAGGTTTAGATAAACCTTTAGACATCAGCTACTCAGGTGATGACAATAATCCAATAGATGTTGATGAAACATCTGATATTTCAGCATTGGGTAAGAGACCAAGATCCTCCACCTTCCCTACTTGTCAATCGAGTAGAATGTTTGAGAGAACAGTTCGTGAAGAGCCAAGCAACAAAAGGTTCAGATATGATACTTCTATACCTGCTTGCTTGAGTAGTGACAGTGACGACACGAACTTGGTGTTCTCAACTGAAGAGAGTGAAGAAGAACCAAATACTTATGTACTGCAAAATGTGTCTCAAGAAAATGAGGAAGTCCAGTGAAGCAATTCTTCCCAAAGGGAATTTCCAGATATGCTTAATTGAGTGTTGCTCCGAATGTTGCCACTGATGCCACAACATCTCAGGCAACATTTCAGCCAACATCAGAAGAGACGCAAACTCTAACATCCTCCAGCAAAGCTGAATCTGATTCAGACTTTCATGTATGTATCTACTCTAACAAAATCTATTCTAAAACTAATTCTCATAATTAGGACTGGTACAAGAATAAAGTTGTTAGGTCTGAAAAAAAGTAATAGATATTGCCTCCTGTTCAGAATATGATTTGGTAGAGTTCTTAAAAGAAAGACACCTCCTAGGATCTGTTATTGATAAAATAGTCAGGTTGTTGTGTGCTAATTTGAGTTTTGCTATAGAGGATATCAGCTCAAAGAAATTTGAGAAGGTATGTCTCTTTAACAGAGTATATGTTTTCACACCTGCTGTTATAAACCAATGTATGAGATTAAATGCCGAGGAGAATGTTAGAGAAGTAGACCCTACAGTAGATAATAGAGATGAAGTAATTGTGCACCTCACATGAGGTATAATGCATAAGTGGATCTCTAGGTGTCCAGTCTCTGAATTAACAACCTTGTTTGCCACCCTTCATAAATTGCTATACACAATTGACTTCCTTCAATGAATGAGTCAATTGTAACTACAGAATAAGCCAACCTTCTGTATAAAATTGGGAAAGGTTTGAGAGTTGATCTGGGCAAAATGATCTTCCATCAAGTTGCCATTTTGGCACAGAAAGAATCAACCTCAATCCTCTCTTATCCCTATCTGATATACAAAGTTTTAACTACCCAAGATCTTAAGCCTAAGAGAGAGGACACACTAGGGAAGACTCCTGAACTGTACACAGTAAACAAAGCAGTTTTTGAAGAGTAGAGACAGAGTCATTGATCTGGAAGGAAATAGTGCAGATATTGACAGGAATGTCACCAACATTCTTGACAACACTGGTCCAAGACAGTCTCCACTATCTACTGAATGACTTGTGAATCAAATTGCAAAGATCAACTAATAAATCTCTGAGGTTGATACTGTGAGGAATACTTTGATTCAATCAAGAGACTAGTTCATGCTGCTGCTTTCTTCACAAAAAAAGGGAGAAAATGATGATGCTGCTAAATTCGATGAAGCAGAAAATAAGTGATGATGCTGCTTCGATGAAGCAGAGGGAAGTGCTAAAATGATGTTGCTGTTGAAGTCGAGGAAGCAGAGGAAGTGCTAATGTAGGGGGAACAGAGGAAGAAGGCTAGATGCTGCTGTTATGTGCAGAGAAGTAGTTATGCAGGAGTAGACATCTGTTGAAAGCTACTGGTGTTGTATGATGAGTTATGAGGAGCTGATGCTACTAGTTGGTGCTGCTGTATGTTGAGTTGTGAAAAACTGATGCTACTGGTTGGTACTGTATGAAGCTGATGCTACTGGCTGGAGTTGAGAATATGGTTTGAATATTTTGGATGTTGTGTTAATATGCTAATTTATTTCTTCTAATACTTTATGATGTGTATATCTATATTCTGCTAACATTGTGTGTAATCCTATATAGTAGTATTGTTACACCCCGTAAGTCCAGGACATGTATAAGAGAATGCGCGTAAGGAATCAAGACTTGGAAATTGGTACGAAAGGAAGAATTGTTTTTCCGACGGAAAATCTTCCGAACGTCGGAAAGGAAAAATGTTCGTTGTTGAGAATTGGATTCTCAAAATGCATTATTTGAAGAGTATGGAACTCTTAACCTTATGGAAAATTATTTTTACAGATTTGGTCATGTGGGGCCCACCCGAGGAATTTTACATTTTTGTGGGGCCCACGAGGGTTACGGAATTTTATGGACGAATGAGAGGGCGACATGTGGCACCCCCACATGTGGTCTTGGTCGAATTAGTAAGGGGTAAAATGGTCATTGACCATCTTGGAAGATAAGTCTTCAAAGCTTGATATATTTGACCAAAGTCAACTTGTCCACATGGGCTTGGTCCTAGTGAAACTCATCTTAGCCACCCATTTGTTTAAGTCTAGACCCTCCAATGTGTTATAAATACATACTAGTAGCAAGACAAGGTCTTGAAAACTTAGAAAAATTTCACAAACACTTTGTGCTAGCATATGTGCTCTCGGGTTTGGGCTATTTCCAACAAGAAAATTTTGTAGTTTTGATCCATTAGCCACAAGACTTAAACCCAAGGTTCCTAAGAGTGTTGTAAGGTTATCTCAATAGAAAGATTTCGGAAAAACGGCGTTGTATTAGTCATGGCGGAAACTTAGGAGTTCTTCAACTTTGAAGTTGGAACTTGAAGATGGGTTCTTCATAGGCCTCTAGGAGTGCTTGAGCGGATTGGAACTTAAGGAAAGGAGCTAAGAATTGCTAAGCGACTTTGAATCTTGGAATTTTTAAGGGCTTATAAAGGTATAAATTTTGTCGTTTTAGTGGTTAAGACTTACTTATTGTTGTAGCTCTGGATTTTAGCAAGCATGAGTTATATAGTATGAAGTTTGATAAGTATATTGACTATTGGAACCTAATCCAAAACTAGCATGTTTAGCTTTAAGATTACAATTCAAGTCGATTATTAGTTTAAGTTGTCGCATGTTGTTTAAAGAAGGAAATTGTAGTTGTTGAAGTTGTTCATGACTATATAACATGTTAGACCTTAGAACTTGGAATTGGAAAAGGATTGGAAAAGACTTTGAATTGTGGTTATGTAAGTTGGCCTAGAATGGCTAGTGAGCATTAAACTACTTCGTATGAATTGTGGGGCGGAATTTTACACGTATAGTAAGGCGTGTAATCCCCTTTGTTTGGTTGTTGTTTTGAGCCTTAAATTTGGCGTGTTGGTTATTGTATTCGGCCTTGAAAAAGGTGGAAAAGTGAGTAGAAACAAAGGAAGTGCTGCCCGATTTTCTGTAGAATTAGAGACCGTATACTTAGTATTATTCTACGTTAGAGACTAGAAGTTGATAGTCTTGTTGTGGCCATTATAGGTTGACACTTCTACGTACGGCGTATTCGGCTTAGCTTGTGGATTTAGCCGAAAAGGTATGTGAACTATCTCCTCTTCTAGCATGCTTCCTTAAGATAAAGAAAGTACGTCCTACTCCTTAAATGATCCATTCCTTGGTTGTACTTGGATTGCCTAAAAGTAGAATTTGTTCTATGTACTTCCATTGATTGTACTTTGATGTTTAAATTGTAAGTTGTATAATCCATTGCCTTAGTGAAGTTGGATTCTTAAAAGTGAAAGTATTCTACTTAAAGTACATAGAGTCTTGAAAAGGAAGTGGTTTCCAAATCTTTTGGCTAGTGCCTTAGTTCCAAAACCTAAGGGTCGTTTAATGACTTTAGGGGAGTCAAAGGAGTGATTTACTTAATTGTTTTAAGAGAGGAGAAATGACATGATTTAAGAAGAAACTTGTTTTCTAAATATTAAGAGACTTGAAGTATTTTGGAAAGTTAAGAACTTGATTTGTAAGTATGTGATACTTAGTTTTAAGTATAAGTTTCTTGGTTATAAAAAGGAATGAATATGTCTAAAACCATAAAGGGTTATAACGGCTTTATGGGAAGTTGGTTATAACGGCTTTATGGAAGGTTAAGAAAGTTGTCTATTTTGATTATTAGGCATAAGTTGCCTTGATTGTGAAAATTTGAAGTTACTTGATTCCAAGCTTTGAAATGAGTTTTCTAAAGGTGTAGTAACTTACTTTGAAAAATAGACACACCTTGATACTACGGGTGTTAGTATCTTGGGGTTTTACATAAAAATGAGTCTTTTGAAAAGAATGCACGTACGAAGTACTTTGACCTGTTTAATTGAGAATTATTCTATGTGTGACTTGATAAGTACTTTGGCCTGTTTCATTGAGAATTATTCTATGTGTGCCTTGATAAGTACTTTGGCCTGTTTAATTGAGAATTATTCTATGTGTGCCTTGATAAGTACTTTGGCCTGTTTAATTGAGAATTATTCTATGTGTGCCTTGATAAGTACTTTGGCCTGTTTAATTGAGAATTATTCTATGTGTGCCTTGATAAGTACTTTGACATGTTTAATTGAGAATTATTCTATGTGTGCCTTGATAAGTACTTTGGCCTGTTTAATTGAGAATTATTCTATGTGTGCCTTGATAAGTACTTTGACTTGATTAATTGAGAATTATTCTATGTGTGCCTTGATAAGTACTTTGGCTTGATTAATTGAGAATTGCCTATATGTGCTGGTGATAGCCTTTGAGTGCAAGTATTATGTTTTATTACGTTGCCGCGACTCTCGGTTGGAGGGTGTTTGCCTTGTCAGAAGTTTACTTGGGCGTCAAGCGGTGAGGTGGGATCCCACGGGTATGCTTCCATTATTTGTGTTACCCTACGGTCATGCTTATACGATGTGGGATGCCGGGGCATGCGACCACGTGGGATATTGTTACTCCTTGGACATGCTTATACGATGTGGGATTCCGGGGCATGTGACCAGGAGGCGGGTTAGAATCCGGTTGTGTGTATTACCCTACGGTCATGCTTATACGATGTGGAATTAGGCATGCGACCACGTGGGATATTGTTACTCCTTGGACATGCTTATACGATGTGGGATTCCGGGGCATGTGACCAGGAGGCGGGTTAGAATCCCGGATTTGTGTGTATTACCCTATGGTCATGCTTATACGATGTGGGATTCCGGGGCATGCGACCACGTGGGATATTGTTACTCCTTGGACATGCTTATACGATGTGGGATTCCGGGCACGTGACCGAGGCGGGTTAGACTCGGTTGTTTGTATTACCCGTGGTCACGCTTTATACGATGTGGGATTCCGGGGCATGCGACCACGAGGGATACTGTTATTATGACTTGGTGTTATATTATATCATGGACTGCCGGCAGTGAGAAAGGATTCCACGGGCATGATTGATATTATGGGCGTGAGACCCATGGTTATATTTGAGTAGTGACTTTGAGGGCATGCGTCCCTGACTTGATATAACTGCTTATGTATTGTGTACTGTAGGTTGGCTATCATACATGTCTCTGTTTGTTTAGATGTTATGATTTTATTACGCATTTCATCGCTCACATACTTGGTACATTCTTCAGACCTCGCCGGGGCCGCGTTCATGCCGCAGTTTAGGTACGCAGATTTGGTGATCTGCAGTGTAGGACCTTTCGAGTTTTGGATAGCTCCTACATTCGTGAGTTTATCTTTTGGTATAGTTCCTTCAAGATCTGAGCTTTATGCGGTTATGGGTACTGGCGGGGCCTTGTCCGCCATGTTTCGTAAACTCTTAGAGTCCGTATTCATATGTGGGATTGGACTCATGCGGTGTAGTGTCTTTTGTTTATGTATATTATATGGCAGCCTTGTCGGCTTTGCCGCACGACGTTGGTTTTAAAAAAATGAGGCGTTATTTAATTTCGCGATTTACTTAGTTGTTAAGGTAGAAGGTGCCTGGTAGGCACGACCACGCCCGGTTCGGTCGTGTGAGTGGTATCGAGCGATCGGTCCTCGGAATGTCTGAGGCCGTGTCTAGTAGAGTCTTGATTATCGGTGTGTTGCGCGCCACACCCATAAACAGGAGGCTACAGGACATTTAGAAGTTGGTTTCTATTCTTCTCACTCTAAGATCGTGCCATAGAGCTGTGTTAGTATGATAATTCCTCTCTGACATAATTTTGTGTTACAGTTATGCCTCCAAGGAGGGAAACAGTCGCCCAGAAGGGCAAATGAGTAGCAGGAGCTACTAGTCAGACTCAGAGAGTTGATAGGGCTTATGCCTGTGGTATACTGTGATGTTGTTCATGCAATGAAGTTCTTCTCGCTGTTTTGAGGCCCCAAAGACAGAGCCTCCGCTTTCGCTAGAGAAGACTATAGGGTCATAAGGGAAACAGTTATGTTATTGACCAAGATAGCGATGCTACAGTTTCTTCAGTGGGAGGTTATTCGGCCAGTACAAATAGGTGTACAGAGGGTAGAGGGCCAACGCGGAGATCAACGTAAGAGGGCTAGACCGGTTGGTTATCCCGGTGAGTTTTTGGACGAGCTACCTCAGCAGCGAGTGAGATATTCGTCCCAGCCTACCCAAAGACGCACTCGCAGCTCACAGGTGGGAGATTTGACCCCACGAGGTATTTAGGAGCCGGTCCAAGCTCCAGGGGTCGAAGTTCTCAGAGGAGCAGAGGATTTTCTCAGTCGAGGCCACATATTCCTCAGTGTTTCCATTGTAGTAAGCGTCATTTGGGAAAATGCCGTCATGGCACAAGTGTTTGTTATTATTGTGACCGTCCGGGCCACAAGAAGTAGGAATGTCTTGTTAGAAAGAGCACCGGTAAGGTGGCTCAGCCTATCAGGCTGATGGTTGATTCTCTTTCCTCCGCACCGCAAGGCCCCTGCAGGCGGTGTTCGATGTCACCATCGTGGTAGGGTCGTGGAGTTTATGGTTCTGGCGGTCCTTCGAACCGCGTAGATGACGTGACTACGGGACAGGATCAGGAGGTGACATCGCATGGGGTTACAGGTATATGTCGATTCTTTGAATCATACGAGCATTGTTAGATTCAGATTTCGTCCTAGCGTATATGTTTTCCCTTTGTTGCTAGCAGTTGTAAGTGATAGTACCCCAGAGGTAGGAATACTTTGATTAGTAAAGTGAAAAGTTAAGGATGTTGACAAGAATGGTAAGTGAACTGAGACTATAGTTGTGTAGAGTTCACAAGTTGTAATTGCCCCATAACAGTGTAAGACCAATAGGGGAGAATGTACGGTAGAAATACTTTGGCCTATGTGACGAACCTCTAGTGAATAGGGGGATAGGGTGAGAAGTACCTTGAGATAAGAGAGAGATTTACTTCAGATTAAGAATGAGAAGTTAAGTGTGACGATGGGTCGGGTTATAGACTCATTTCGGGTCAACTGATAGTATGGAATGGGGTGATGTTAATTGGTAATAGTCCCGCTATGTGATAGGGTCCCGGGGATGCAAGGCCCAAGTCTAGTTGATCGTTGTACGAGTTCGTGGATGCGTTCCACCGGAACTAGGTCGTAAGGACCGAGAAGAGCCTTAGCGGAAATTCAAGTGACATAATGGCCAAGTTTGGATAGTAATTCCAAGGATTGGGGAACAAGAAACAATATTGAGATTTTGTACGTATGTTATGTGGTGGCCATGTGTGGCATCGTTGGTCTTGTGCAGTTTTGATTGATAGGCATAATATAGAGTTTATGCCGGAGTTTGTATAGATTGAAAACCGACTAAGAACATTCGAGGACGAATGTTTCTAAGGGGGGAAGAATGTTACACCCCGTAAGTCCAGGACATGTATAAGAGAATGTGCGTAAGGAATCAAGACTTGGAAATTGGTACGAAAGGAAGAATTGTTTTTCCGACGGAAAATTTTCCGAACATCGGAAAGGAAAAATGTTCGTTGTTGAGAATTGGATTCTCAAAATGCATTATTTGAAGAGTATGGAACTCTTAACCTTATGGAAAATTATTTTTACGGATTTGGTCATGTGGGGCCCACCCGAGGAATTTTACATTTTTGTGGGGCCCACGAGGGTTACGGAATTTTATGGACGAATGAGAGGGCGACACATGGCACCCCCACATGTGGTCTTGGTCGAATTAGTAAGGGGTAAAATGGTCATTGACCATCTTGGAAGATAAGTCTTCAAAGCTTGATATATTTGACCAAAGTCAACTTGTCCACATGGACTTGATCCTAGTGAAACTCATCTTAGCCACCCATTTGTTTAAGTCTAGACCCTCCAATGTGTTATAAATACATACTAGTAGCAAGACAAGGTCTTGAAGACTTAGAAAAATTTCACAAACACTTTGTGCTAGCATATGTGCTCTCGGGTTTGGGCTATTTCCAACAAGAAAATTTTGTAGTTTTGATCCATTAGCCACAAGACTTAAACCCAAGGTTCCTAAGAGTGTTGTAAGGTTATCTCAATAGAAAGATTTTGGAAAAACGACATTTTCGTATTAGTCGCAAGGCGGAAACTTAAGGAGTTCTTCAACTTTGAAGTTGGAACTTGAAGATGGGTTCTTCATAGGCCTCTAAGGAGTGCTTGGAGTGGATTGGAACTTAAGGAAAGGAGCTAAGAATTGCTAAGGCGCGACTTTGAATCTTGGAATTTTTAAGGGCTTATAAAGGTATAAATTTTGTCGTTTTAGTGGTTAAGACTTACTTATTGTTGTAGCTATGGATTTTAGCAAGCATGAGTTATATAGTATGAAGTTTGATAAGTATATTGACTATTGGAACCCTAATCCGAAAACTAGCATGTTTAGCTTTAAGATTACAATTCAAGTCGATTATTAGTTTAAGTTGTCACATGTTGTTTAAAGAAGGAAATTGTAGTTGTTGAAGTTGTTCATGACTATATAACATGTTAGACCTTAGAACTTGGAATTGGAAAATGATTGGAAAAGACTTTGAATTGTGGTTATGTAAGTTGGCCGAGAATGGCTAGTGAGCATTAAACTACTTCGTATGAATTGTGGGGCGGAATTTTACACGTATAGTAAGGCGTGTAATCCCCTTTGTTTGGTTGTTGTTTTGAGCCTTAAATGTGGCGTGTTGGTTATTGTATTCGGCCTTGAAAAAGGTGGCAAAGTGAGTAGAAACAAATGAAGTGCTGCCCGATTTTCCGTAGAATTAGAGACCGTATACTTAGTATTATTCTACGTTAGAGACTAGAAGTTGATAGTCTTGTTGTGGCCATTATAGGTTGACACTTCTACGTACGGCGTATTCGGCTTAGCTTGTGGATTTAGCCGAAAAGGTATGTGAACTATCTCCTCTTCTGTTCGGGAGTTTATCTTTTGGTATAGTTCCTTCAGTACAGGCTTTTGTACGGTTATGGGTATGGCGGGGCCTTGTTCCGTCATGTTTCTGTAAACTCTTAGAGGTCTGTATTCATATGTGGGATTGGACTCATGTACGGTGTAGTGTCTTTTGTTTATGTATATTATATGACAGCCTTGTCGGCTTTGCCCTTGCACGTATGTTGGTTTTAAAAAAAAAATGAGGCGTTATTTAATTTCCGCAGTTTACTTAGTTGTTAAGGTAGAAGGGTGCCCAGATAGGGCACCAGTCACGGGCCCGGGGTTCGGGTCGTGACAAGTATACACTGGTGTACATATGTTTTTGTATGCCTTCACAGGTTAGGGGAGCATTATTGAAATCATAGATGTTGGGACAACACCTATGACATTAACGTAAGAAACTTGCACATAATAAAATAGGTTTTGTGAAGAAAGGAAAAAAAGGGAGAATGTTAATGTTGGGTTTTGTGTTGTGATATTTTGCCAAACATATCATTTTCAGCTCTAAGTTAAAATAAAAAATGTTAAAACAAATGTCACGACATTCGGACCAACATTCTGGGAAACATTTTGCCTTACTTCACAGAAATGAAGATCTCGTGGGATTTTTACAACAATGGTGAAATGACTTGGCAATGTGATTAGGAGCTGATTAAAAACGTGGGAAGTGTTAGGCGATTTCCACGTGCTCAACGCAAGTGTACGTATCGTTCACAAGTAATATAGTCTGGTAAGACCGAATATCGTCCTCAGAGACTGGTTATCAAGTACCGATTATCTGAGCTTTAGTTTCTATTTGGTGAACGTTAATTTGTTTGTATTTTTATCTAATAACTAAAACTAAGTAATTGCAGAAAATAAACTAATTATGATAATACTTTGGTTTAAATCAGTTATGAAGGAATTAGGACTTCCAATATCCTCAACTATCCACTATTTTCAATCCTTAATGCAACTAGAATGACTTCTTCTTTTACGTTAAGATAGCGGTTAACTAGACTGTCTTATATTTCGGTTAGGATATATAATCACTCAACCTCAGTGCAGAACCCTCCTATATTTCTATGATAGAATTTACCACATAGGAGGATTAAGAACAAAAACCTATAATGCTACACAAGTATCGGGGTACTTTCGTCCGCGATTTTAACCTATGTCTATTCAATTACAACATATCCAAATCTCTCATCTCGTTTGTTGATTCGAAATCATATAGATTATGATAATTAATGGCCAGTTAACTATCAAACATTCATACCAAATAATAAATCTTAATCAAGCGAAGAAGAAATCAAACTAATGCATTAATTCATGAAATATAGTTTCAAGCGATTCAATAGGAAAGTCCTAATTAAGTAATTAGCTCATAACATTGTCATGTCAAGAACTAATACAAACCAACATAAACTGAAATGAAAACAAAGAAAAGAAAAAGAACTTGAACCAAAGTTATCTCCAATCTTGTGTTGTAGCCTCATTTCTTCTCCCCAAAGTAGAATATGGAATATGTACAAGATCCTTCTTTAGGTCAGGTTTTAGGGATTATATAGTTGGGAAAAATTGCATTATGGACCCTAAAAATCGTGTCAAAGTCGGCCCAGAATCATAAGTTTTCCGCCTCGGCACCTAGGTGCCGAAAATCCTATAGCTTCCCAGTATTTTTGGCACCTCGGTGCTGCAGAATGGCCCCGCGGTGCTGAAAATCCCGCGGCTTCCCTCTGCCCGATTTTCTGATTTTGTGTCATTTTCTCTTCCGGACTTCGTCTGATTTCTTCTATACTTCCCAGGACTTCTTAGGCTTCATTTCTTGGCCCTTTAAGTGTGTAATTCCATCTCAAATAAGCTTATTTCATCTTCTTTTTTACATTTCTCCATTTATGACCGTTGTGACTCAAAAGAAAGAAAAACGATCATAATACTATACTAAACACAAACAAAATGAGTAAAATACTAACTAAAAATGACTCAAAAAATGTATATAAAATATGCCTAACAAACCCCCAAACTTAAACTTTACTCGCCCTCGAGTAAAACACTAAACAAAAAAATAAAAACAAAAACAAAATCAAATAAAAGACTCAATAAAATTGATCAAATAGTTATAGCAATGCTCTTTCAAAATCATGGATGGAAGATGGGATAATATGTTAGAACATATATAGCATGAATAATTAGCAATCTAGAATTTCAGGCTAGATAATTCACAAATTCACTTGGATCATAATCACTGGAAATACAAACACCTAACCTATGCATGTCAATTTCATTTCATCTTTCCCAAAATGTTATAGACCTGTTTACTTGCTATTCTCCACTAATCATAGACTTACACATTAAATATCATCAGGACTTTCTAGGGTTGTAATGTAGGCTTAGGCAGGGGTAGGTAAAGAAATGCATTTAGGCTTAATTACGTACCATAGACATTTTTCATTCAACTCCTTTTCCTTCATTTTGATTTCTTTTTTAATCTCATACCTATTTTTCCCTTATTTTATTTTGAGAGAATGAAATACATTATAAATAACAGGCACCCCCAAACATATGCTTTTGCATATTCTTCATTGGGGTGCATCAAATTTTTTTCAATTCTTTTTTTTCTTTTTCAACACTTCATCCCACTAACTTTCAATTATCACTTATGACACAAATAGAGAATCTTAGGGTGTCAAACAAAGGTCTTATTTTAGTATCAAAGGGGCTGACTAGTGATACAATTTATATCAGGGTAATGAATGGTCAGAAGGGCAATCAAAGAAATGTCTGAATCATCTCCCTAAACATGTACTTTTTAACTATTTCGCCTCAAATAACAAGCAAACATATTTTCTAGACATTTTTCATCTTTTCTTTCCATAACTGACACACATAAGCTAAGCACAAACATCCCAAAGAATTAGATGTCATGAATTTTTGGCATATCTAACTTAAGCACACAGAATGTTGCTTTCAATTCCATTACATTGTCCTACTTTATCCATTTAATGTCTTTAGCAATTACAACATGCTTGATCCATAAAAAATTTATTGACTCACAAAACACATATAACAAACAAAAAGACAATAAAAAAGACTCAAAAATACACACAAAACAAACTAAGACCCCCCAAACTTAAATGACACATTGTCCCTCATGTATGAAGACTAAAAATAAGGGCAACTTACTGACACAACACAACGATCATAACAGAGGTCTGGGATGAGATTCTGGAAATTGCACATCTTTTGGGCTCTCTGAAGTTTCAGCGCTTTTGATTCTTTCCCCCTTAAGGTCAGTCCCTAGTCCACCTGCCATCAAAATATAAGACAAAACCCAAGACCGTGAGACTGTTCAAGATAAAATAAAACAAACTAAAACAAAAATTAAACTAACATAATTAAAAATATTGGGTTGCCTTCCAACAAGCGCTGTCTTTAACGTTTTTTAGCCGGACGCAGTTAACCTTTACTAGTGCCCATTGGATCCTTCTGCGAACTGCTTGCAGTCCGCACAATCATTGTTGCAGGTTTCACTTTTCCTACAACACTTTTTTCAAACAAGAGCCTCATATCTAAGATTATCCCCTAATTACACAAGGCAGACTTGTCTTCTAGGCTCTCTATAATGTAGGGATCAGTGAAACTCCCTACATCACTCAACTTTTGGTGGTGCCCTTGAGGGTATGGACTTTCTGGTTGGGGCTCAGCAATGGTAGTTAGTGGTGTCTCTTCTGCAACGGGTATAGGAAAAAGAAATTCTAAGGAATTCAAAAAGGTGAAAAGTTGAATCTTAGTAACCTCTTCTTTCTCTACACCAACTATCTCTCTCAATTCATTATCATTCTCAACAGCTTGTTGTGGTTCAGCTTCCTCACTCTGCTTATCACTCCCCACAATTATGTCGCTAGGCAGATTTACTGCGGTACGTTGCTCACCATATCCATCAGCTGCCCTATTTGTGTCTCCAAATTTTTGACGGACACATTCCGTCTCAGCCATAAACTGAGTCTGGCACTTGGTGAGCCTGAGTATGGCTGCCTGCAACTCATTTTGATCCTCCTATGGAACATGTGGGTTAGGCTGTTGTTGATGATTCTACTGCCCCTGATAGTAGTAGTAGTCCATTGTTTTTTCAACTTTACCTACAAAATAAGAAAAACAACAAAAAGTGATAAAAAGATGCTCGCAGAACAAGTTAGAAACTTGTTCCTGGAGCAACCAAATTAGAAATAAAATAACATAACCGAATATATACAAACCAAATTAGAATTAAGATTAGATAATTCGATATTGAAAGTACGCCAGTCCCCGGCAACGGCGCCAAAAACTTGTTAAGCAATTTCCACGTGCTCAACGCAAGTGTACGTATCGTTCACAAGTAATATAGTCTGGTAAGACCGAATATCGTCCTCAGAGTCTGGTTATCAAGTACCGATTATCTAAGCTTTAGTTTCTATTTGGTGAACGTTAATTTGTTTATATTTTTATCTAATAACTAAAACTAAGTAATTGCAGAAAATAAACTAATTATGATAATACTTTGGTTTAAATCAGTTATGAAGGAATTAGAGCTTCCAAATATCCTCAATTATCCACTCTTTTCAATCTTAATGCAACTAGAATGAATTCTTCTTCTACGTTAAGATAGCGGTTAACTAGACTGTCTTATATTCCGGTTAGGATATATAATCACTCAACCCCAGTGCAAAACTCTTCTATATTTTTATGATAGGATTTACCAAATAAGATGATTAAGAACAATAAGCTATAATGCTACACAAGTATTGGGGTACTTTTGTCCGCGATTTAACCTATGTCTATTCAATTACATCATATCCAAATCTCTTCTCTCAATTCTTGATTCAAAATGATATAGATTATGATAATTAATGGTCAGTTAACTATCAAACATTCATACCAAATATTGAATAAATCTTAATCAAGTGAAGAAGAAATCAAACTAATGCATTAATTTATGAAATAGAGTTTCAAGCGATTTAATAGGAAAGCCCTAATTAAGTAATTAGCTCCTAAACATTGTCATGTCAAGAACTAATACAAACCAACATAAACTGAAATAAAAACAAAGAAAAGAAAAAGAACTTGAACCAAAGTTGTCTCCAATCTTGTGTTGTAGCCTCCTTTCTTCTCCCCTAAGTAGAATATGGTATATGTACAAGATCCCTCTTAAGGTCAGGGTTTTAGGGATTATATAGTTGGAAAACATTGCATTATGGACCTCTGAAAATCCTGCAGCTTCCCTCTGCCCGGTTTTATGATTTTGTGTCATTTTCTCGTCCGGACTTCGTCTGATTTTTTCTATACTTCCTGGGACTTTTTAGGCTTCATTTCTTGGCCCTTTAAGTGTGCAATTCCATCTCAAATAAGCTCATTTCATTTTTTTTTGACATTTCTCCATTTATGACCGCTGTGACTCAAAAGAAAGAAAAACAACCATAATACTATTCTAAACACAAACAAAATACTAACTGAAATGACTCAAAAAAGTGTATATAAAATATGCCTAACAGGAAGACCAAGTCCAAGTAGTTGCTAAACTTGGGGAACAAGTCCAAGAAGTTAGAAGATCTTGCTCCACATTCTTCTCCAACAAATCCTATCAAGCTGCCCACATTTATCTCAACTTCTACAACGATTCATTGAACATTTCAAGGAAAACTCTCTACTATAAATAGAGAGACTACATCAAGGAATCAATATCAAAATCAAAATGTAAAAATACCAAGAGAGCTCTCGGGATTTCATCTCAGAAATCTGGATCAACTGTGTTGCCTGAGCTTTTCGACGACATTCTGTCCAACATTATAGTTGCTGCCTAGATTCTAGATTAGTTCTTTATTGAAGCAATTATAAATGAGATGTTGTCTATACCTACTTAGTTAGATTTTTCAGGCATGAAGTCATCTGTGTCTACACCATTTTTAATTCCTTTTGTATTATTTTGTAATATTGTAAGAGAAGAATTTTTTTCAATTATATATATATATATATACAATACTTTTTGTCATTGACCAACATAGGTTATATCAATATATAACCAATGTAAATATAAACCTTTATGTTCCTTATTATTTCCGTTGCATTTTACTCTTCAAAGGTTTTTTCTGTTTTTACTGAAGTGTTGTCACTGGTGTCGGACGAAATTATTACCGACATTCGGTAACTGAATTGACATTTGAGTTTGTTTATTTCCAGTTTGTTTTTTATTGTTTCATAGCATAACCCCCGGGACCATCAGATACCTTAGTACAAAAAGAGTATTTGGAATAATGAGGACATGTTACGAGCCAAAAAGGCAACTATTATTGGAAGATCTAAAGGATGAGAAGTGGAGGAAATTATTATCCTTTACTATGACAATGACATTCAGTCACAGGATAACACGGAATTAGAATTACTACATGATAGATTAATAAATTTAAAACATAAACATGCAAAGGAAACGATTGACCATTACCATACGGTAGCTGGACAAAAGAGAAAACCTACAATAAATACCAATTTTACCACCAGTACTAGTAGGACTATAAAAAAGGAAGAAAGTTCTGATCCTTTTGCATAAAAATGTAAGATTATTGTGGTAGGGAACATGTAGTTTTACTACTTGCAGCCCAATTGATTACTATGGCAGGGAGCATACGTGTAACCCTATTTACTACTATGGCAGAGAGCATGTCTTGCAGCCCCAAAAAGATTATTATGGCAGGGAGCATTCGTGTAACCCTATTTACTATTATGGCAGGGAGCATGTAATTTTATTACTTGTAACCCTTTTACTACTCTGGCAGGGACCATGTAATCTTATTACTTGGAGCCCAATATATTATTATGTACTACCAATTATCATGTACTACAAAAATTATTCAAAGGAAAAAGCAAGAAGAAACATTATCTCTGAAGAAGAAAGTAAAAGAGAAAAGTTTGAGATAGGAAAAACATGAAAGAAATGAAAAGAAAAAGCAAAATGACAAAAAGTATTTGTCACAACCCGACTCCAGGCCCGCGACTGGTTCCCTACCTGGGCACCCTTACAGGTATACATCAGAGATAATCATCGAAACATACATAAACTTAATAGGAAATAAATAACATGCTAGCCGATAAGGCCACCTCCCAAAAATATACACGTAACCCAAAAAGCATATACTTTTTTTTTCTTTACACAACCC
Organism: Przewalskia tangutica; assembly: GCA_029844215.1. NCBI lineage: Eukaryota > Viridiplantae > Streptophyta > Magnoliopsida > Solanales > Solanaceae > Przewalskia > Przewalskia tangutica. The sequence continues at coordinate 116,054,647 of CM056727.1, forward strand.
AATCCACAAGATATGACTACAGACCTCTAAGAATTTGTGACATAACAACTGTGACGGGACAGGGCCCCGTCATACCCCTGAATGTACATAAATCTACAACCTCAGGGAACTGTACCAAAATACAAAGCCTCCGAAATAATGGAGCTTTCCAACCACCAATGAAAGGATCCTAAGAATGAGGATCAGCAAGCTATGTACCTCAACCTGCGGCATGAACACAGCCCCCCGAAGGAGGTCAGTACGAAATATGTACCAAGTATGTAAAATCAGTATCAGAATGAAATCATAATAGTCTAAAATAAAGCTGGAGACATGTATGATAACCAAAATAACAGTACACTGTGCCTTGCCGAAGTGAAAGTAATGAAAGTCATTTTTACCTTTTAAAGACTATTTCAACACATGAACAATAGTCACACCAAGGCTACGGACACAAGCCCTCAAATATCATCACATAGTCCAGAAAGGGTCTCAAGCCCACAAATATCAAAGCGTGCCCATGGAATCCTCCATCACTGCCGACGGCTGTAAGTGTAAAATATAACCATGTGACGCGCCCGTGGCATCCTACCTCACTGTCGGCGTACACACATACAATACATATATATATATCTCCTGCCCGTGGAACCCCCCACTGCCGACAGCCGTAAGTGTAAAATATAACCATGTGACGCGCCCGTGGCATCCTACCTACTGTCGGCGTACACACATATGCAATATATATATCTCATGCCCGTGGAATCTCTCATCTCGGGTACATGACTTCATGGAGAGCTAATCCATGGGGTAATAATCGTATATAACATGCCCGTGGAATCCATCATCTCGGGTACATGTCTTAATGGGAAGCTAGTCCATGGAGTAATAATCGTATATAACATGCCCGTGGAATCCCTCATCTCGGGTACATGTCTTCATGGAGAGCTAGTCCATGGAGTAATAATTGTATATAACATGGTCGCATGCCCCGGAATCCCTCATCGTATAAGCATGACCATGGGGTAATAATAGCATCCGGGAATTTAACCCACATCCTGGTTGCATGCCCCGGAATCCCTCATCGTATAAGCATGTCCAAGGATCAATCACAATGGAAGCATACCCATGGAATCCTCCGTCACTTCCGGTACGTCCAAGTAAATTTACAACAAGACGACCGACCCTCCAACTGAGAGTCACGACAGCGTAAAAATATAATACTTGCACTCAAGGGCTATCACAAGCAAGCATAGGAAAGTTCACAAAATCTTTAGACTTTCATTTTATCAACTCAAGGCACTTCCACATCACATAAAAATCCGGGAGTTTAACCCAAAGTAGTACGTACTTCCATTCTTTTCAAAAGACTTTTTTTCATATAAAACTCCAAGATACTAACACCCGTAGTATAAAGGCATGTCTACATTTCAAACTAGTCACTACATTTTTAGAAATACATTTCTAGGCTTCTAAATCAAGTGACCCTTACTTTAGAACTTTAAGCAATTGATACCGTTAAATCAAATTGCCCTTCTTTATTTCAAGTCATTTCTTTGTTTACATTACTAGAGAGAACCATTCCTTTAACCTTCCATAAAGTTGTTATAACCAACTTTCCATAAAGCCGTTATACTAACTTTATGCTTTAGAAACTAGGACATCTTTAACCTTTCATAAAGCCGTTATACTAACTTTATGCCTTAGACTAATTCATTCTTTTTATAACCAAGAGACTTATACTTTCAAATCAAGTTACATAACTTTCAAAATACTTCAAGTCTCTTAACTTTAGAAATCTAGTTTCTTAACTTAGAAATCTAGTTTCTTAACTTAGAATATCAAGTCTCTTAACTTAGAATAATAAAGTCTCTTAACCTTTTAAGAATTCAAGGTTCATAGTCTTAAAACTTCATAACGTAAACTCTTTAAATTAAGCAACATATACTTTTATGCGTTGTGAATAGGTTATACTCGTTTATAACGATCTTATTAAAGCAGCCATGATCTAGAAAATGTAATACAATTTAGTCTTATCTTAGTTTCTATGCAGATGGAGAATTCTACTCATTTTAATATAATTGATTGTCCATACATTTTCTTTTATTAACGCTGCAATGGCTTGTTCGATACTTATTCTCATTCGTGCAGTAAATTAGCAAAGTCCACTCGACTCCAAATACTTCCTAACGACTCTTATCAACATCCCCCATAAGACTTGGTAAGAACTTAGGATAACTTAGACATAACTTTTACATAGAGTAAATCAACATACATACCTCTTAATTTCTAAGAGTAGAAGGAATCATGAAATAACACCACATGTATATTTCATACATAGAATCATGCCAAAAGGAGGAAGAGGTTCACATACCTCGCGACAATTATTGACAAGTAGCAAAATGCTCCGAAGTACTTCAACCTGGATAGTTATTCCATCCTTTAAGTAGAATACGCTACTCGTAGTACTTCAACCTATATTAATCATAACATGTCTATCAACTCCTCACTTTTTAACGTAGAATCACACTAAGTGTAAAGTCTCTTATTCTACGGAAAATCGGACAACACTTCCTTTGTTTCTACGTACTTTTCCACCTTTTTCAAGGCCCAAAAATCAATAACCAAACGCTACATTTAAGGCCCAACAATTCAGCATTACAAAGGGGATTACACGCCTAATAGGACGTGTAAAATTCTGCCCCACAATCAATATAAAATTGTTCAATATTTCCAAGCCATAATCGGCTACCATTGTCACAACAAATTATCAATTTCCTTTCAATTCTTTTTCAATCCAAGTTGTTATTCCAATATGTCATATACATAATAACAATTACAACAATTATAAATCCTTTCTTCCTTAACATGCGACGATTGTAACTATCGACCAAATTGATTACAACATTAATGACTAACTTGTCCATTTTCGGTTTTAACATGTCGACATGATCCAAATCTTTTCAAACTTCATTCTATATACCACATGCCCATTTCTTAACTACTATAACATGTAATCTTCAATTACATAAAGAAGATGAAGATTCTTCCTCAATAAGCCCTAATAATGTCCAAGCCTAAAAGTCGATCCTTAGCAACTTTTAACTCCTCTTCTTATGTTAAAATCTACTCCAAGCACTCCTTAGAAGCTCATGAAGAACTCCTCTTCAAGTTCCATCATCAAATTTGAAGAACACCTTAGGTTTTCGCCTTGCGACTAACGTGAAAACGTCGTTTTTCCGGGATCTTTCTATTGAGATATCCTTACAATACCCATAGGAACCTTGGGTTAAAGTCTTGTGAATTATGATCCACATTTGCAAAATTTTTGTGTGGGAAAATAGGCTAACCCGAGAGCACCCTTATGTGCACAAAGTTTTCTCAATTTTTTTCTAAGTGTTGAAGACTTGTCTTGCACTAGTGTAGTATATATAAAACAATGGAGGGTCAAGATTATAACACTTGTGTGGTCTTAGATGAAGGGATTTAAATATCAATCCAAGTGGGCTCTTGACTTAGTCAACAATCTCAAGCTTGAGCTTGCAAGACTTGTTCATCCAACTCTTGGTCAAATGACCTCTTTGCCCTTGGTCCACTTCGAACAAGCCCATGTGGGGGGGGGGGGGGTGACATCTGTCGTCCTCCCATTCGTCCATAAAATTTCGTAACCCTCGTGGCCCCCACAAAATGTAAAATTTCTCGGGTGGGCCCTACGTGACCAAATCCGTAAAATACATTTCCACAATGATAATAAATTCTATACTCCTCAAATAATGCATTTTGAGAATCTAATTCTCATGAACGAACATTTTTCCTTTCCGACGTTCGGAAGATTTTCCTTCGGAAAAACAATTCTTTCTTTCGTACCAATTTTCAAGTCTTGTGTTCTCGCGTCTATTCTGTTATTCATGTCCTGGAATTACGTAATATTCTTCCCCCTTTAGAAACATTCATCCCCGAATGTTCTTACGGAGTCCAATCTAATTAGATAGCGACATAGTCTCCTTTTACTACACCCTTCATACAAAATATGCCACCCACGACCACATAACAATACTTATACTAAAACGTCAACCTGAACTCCAAGTGTCGACGTCGTTCATCTGCATAAAGTTTCTGCTGACTCTGAGCTTACTAATAATCTTCCCTGGATAAACTTCGCCTTATCCACAGCCCGCTGAATCAAGTCTGGGCCAATTATCTGAACCTCGCCTACGTGGAACCAACCAATCGGCGATTCTACATTTTCTTACTGGTTGTATTCTTTCTGTACCTCCAACTTATACTAGCATACTTACATAACCTCCATACCGATTCTGGCCTCCAATCTTTGGAGTCACTCTATTAAACAATATAAAGCCATTTCCGGCTCTCACGACCTGGTTCCGGTGGAACGCGTAAAACAATTAACTATACTTGGGCCTTGCACCCTCGTGACCTTTTCACGTAGCGGAACTACTACCAACTGATCCCACTCTATTTCAAGCTATGGGGCGACCCGTAATAGGTCCCCAACCCGACCCACCGTCGCACTTAACTCTTACCCTTAGTCTGAATAAAATCCTATTGCCCGAGAAGACCTTATATACCTAATGTCTCGGCGGTTATCAATATTCTTAGGCTCGCAATTTCCATGCACCAAGCCTACCTTATCAGTCCCCCCGAAAACGGGTACAATAACTTCTCATAATACCATAACCATGTTGTCTCGATCACAACAACCATTACTCACTCCATATGGATCTCATCCGTACAATTCTCTTAAGCCTATCATACAGCTTAATCTATTAACATGACATTCCGTTAAGTTCCTTAACATGACTTCTCAAGGGTTCAATACCTTCTCAAGCAGCTCATCATTTCCCAATTATCTCAAAATAATACGTAAAACCTCGATGAGAATTCATTAACTGTTTCATACCTTCCCGGTATCTAGTTAATCCTTACCAACTCTTGGTAATCTAAAATCATTCTAGGCAACCCATAAATGACCCTCATACATAAATCTGTATAGTTGTACGTCATTATACCAACTATACAACAATTACCACCAACCTGGATACGCAATCCACATAGTCCTTCCTGGGTCACTGCTGCCTTTCTCGTAGCTGCAATCAACATAACTCGTTAGGGAGAGACGACCCTAACAACACAGCTCTATCGCACGATCTCAGAGTGAGAAGAATGGAAACCAATCCTAAATGTCCTGCGACCTCCGATTATAGATGTGGTGCACACACACCGATAATCAAGACTATACTGAACGCGATGTAGACACTTTCCGAGGACTAATCGCTCTGATACCACTTTTGTCACGACCAGGCCGAGCGGCCCGGTGCGTGCACACGGGCACCCTTACAAGTATACATCAGAGATAATCAGCGAAACATACATAAACTTAACAGGAAATAAATAACAGACTAGCCGATAAGGCCACCTTCCAAAAATATACACGTAACCCAAAAAGCAGTTACCTTTTTTTCTTTTTTCTTTACACAACCCAATCCACAAGATATGACTACAGACCTCTAAGAATTTTTGACATAACAACTATGACGGGACAGGGCCCCGCCATACCCCTGAATGCACATAAATCTACAACCTCAGAGAACTGTACCAAAATACAAAGCCTTCGAAATAATAGAGCTTTCCAACCAGCTGAACAGTGATCCTAAGAATGAGGATCAGCAAGCTATGTACCTCAACCTGCGGCATGAACGCAGCCCCCCGAATGAGGTCAGTACGAAATATGTACCAAGTATGTAAAACTGAAAGTATTGTAATGAAATCATAATAGTCTAAAATAAAGCTGGAGACATGTATGATAACCAAAATAACAGTTCCATGTGCCTTGCCGAAGTGAAAGTAATGAAAGTCAGTTTTACTTTTTAAATAATATTTCAACACATGAACAATAGTCACACCAGGGCTACGGACACAAGCCCTCAAATATCATCACATAGTCCAGTAAGGGTCTCAAGCCCACAAATATCAAAGCGTGCCCGTGGAATCCCCATCATCTGAACCGGTGTAAGTGTAAAATATAACCATGTGACGCGCCCGTGGCATCCTACCTCACTGTCGGCGTACACACATACAATACATATATATATATATCTCCTGCCCGTGGAATTCCCCATCACTGCCGACAACCGTAAGTGTAAAATATAACCATGTGACGCGCCCGTGGCATCCTACTCACCGTTTATGTGCACACATACGCAATATATATATATATATATATATCTCATGCCCGTGGAATCCCTCATCTCGGGTACATGACTTTATGGAGAGCTAATCCATGAGGTAATAATCGTATATAACATGCCCGTGGAATCCCTCATCTCGGGTACATGTCTTCATAGAGAGCTAGTACATGGAGTAATAATCGTATATAACATGCCCGTGAAATCCCTCATCTCGGGTACATGTATTCATGGGGAGCTAGTCCATGGAGTAATAATCGTATATAACATGGTCGCATGCCCCGGAATCCCTCATCGTATAAGCATGGCCATGGGGTAATAATAGCATCCGGGAATGTAACCTACATCCTGGTTGCATGCCCCGGAATCCCTCATCGTATAAGCATGTTCAATGATCAATCACAATGGAAGCATACCCGTGGAATCCTCCGTCACTTCCGGTACGTCCAAGTAAATTTACAACAAGACGACCGACCCTCCAACTGAGAGTCACGACAGCGTAAAAATATAATACTTGCACTAAAGGGCTATCACAAGCAAGCATAGGCAAGTTCATAAAATCTTTAGACTTTCATTTTATCAACTCAAGACACTTCCACATCACATACAAATCCGGGAGTTTAACCCAAAGTACTACGTACTTCCATTATTTTCAAAAGACTCATTTTCATATAAAACTCCAAGATACTAACACCCGTAGTATCAAGCATGTCTACATTTCAAACAAGTCACTACATTTTTAGAATTACATTTCTAGGCTTCTAAATCAAGTGACCCTTACTTTAGAACTTTAAGCAATTGATACCGTTAAATCAAATTGCCCTTCTTTATTTCAAGTCATTTCTTTGTTTACATTACTAGAGAGAACCATTCCTTTAACCTTCCATAAAGTTGTTATAACCAACTTCCCATAAAGCCGTTATACTAACTTTATGCTTTAGAAACTAGGACATCTTTAACCTTTCATAAAGTCGTTATACTAACTTTACGCCTTAGACTAATTCATTCTTTTTATAACCAAGAGACTTATACTTTCAAATCAAGTTACATAACTTTCAAAATACTTCAAGTCTCTTAACTTTAAAAATCTAGTTTCTTAACTTAGAATATCAAGTCTCTTAACTTAGAATAATAAAGTCTCTTAACCTTTTAAGAATTCAAGGTTCATAGTCTTAAAACTTCATAACGTAAACTCTTTAAATTAAGTAACATATACTTTTATGCGTTGTGAATAGGTTATACTCGTTTATAACGATCTTATTAAAGCAACCATGATCTAGAAAATATAATACAACTTTGTCTTATCTTAGTTTCTATGCAGATGGAGAATTCTACTCATTTTAATATAATTGATTGTCGATACATTTTTTTTATTAACGCTGCAATGGCTTGTTCGATACTTATTCTCATTCGTGCAGTAAATTAGCAAAGTCCACTCGACTCCAAATACTTCCTAACGACTCTTACCAACATCCCCCATAAGACTTGGTAAGAACTTAGGATAACTTAGACATAACTTTTACATAGAGTAAATCAACATACATACCTCTTAACTTCTAAGAGTAGAAGGAATCATGAAATAACACCACATGTATATTTCATACATAGAATCATGTCAAAAGGAGGAAGAGGTTCACATACCTCGCGACGATTATCGACAAGTAGCAAAATGCTCCGAAGTACTTCAACCTTGATAGCTATTCCATCCTTTAAGTAGAATACGCTACTCGTAGTACTTCAACCTATATTAATCATAACATGTCTATCAACTCCTCACTTTTTAACGTAGAATCATACTAAGTGTAAGGTCTCTTATTCTACGGAAAATCGGGCAGCACTTCCTTTGTTTCTACGTGCTTTTCCACCTTTTTCAAGGCCCGAAAATCAATAACCAAATGCCACATTTAAGGCCCAACAATTCAGAAATACAAAGGGGATTACACGCCTAATAGGATATGTAAAATTCTGTCCCACAATCAATATAAAACTGTCAAATATTTCCAAGCCATAATCGGCTACCATTGTCACAACAAATTATCAATTTCCTTTCAATTTCTTTTTCAATCCAAGTTGTTATTCCAATATGTCATATACATAATAACAATTACAACAACTATAAATCCTTTCTTCCTTAACATGCGACGATTGTAACTATCGACCAAATTGATTACAACATTAATGACTAACTTGTCCATTTTCGGTTTTAACATGTTGACATGATCCAAATCTTTTCAAACTTCATTCTATATACCACATGCTCATTTCTTAACTACTATAACATGTAATCTTCAATTACATTAAGAAGATGAAGATTTTACCTCAATAAGCCCTAATAATGTCCAAGCCTAAAAGTCGATCCTTAGCAACTTTTAGCTCATATTCTTATGTTCCAATCCGCTCCAAGTACTCCTTAGAAGCTCATGAAGAACTCCTCTTCAAGTTCCATCTTCAAAGTTGAAGAACACCTTAGGTTTTCGCCTTGCGACTAACGTGAAAACGTCGTTTTTTCCGGGATCTTTCAATTGAGATATCCTTACAATACCCCTAGGAACCTTGTGTTAAAGTCTTGTGAATTATGATCCACATTTCCAAAAAAATTGTGTGGGAAAATAGGCTAACCCGAGAGCACCCTTATGTGCACAAAGTTTTCTCAATTTTTTTCTAAGTGTTGAAGACTTGTCTTGCACTAGTGTAGTATATATAAAACAATGGAGAGTCAAGATTATAACACTTGTGTGGTCTTAGATGAAGGGATTTAAATATCAAGCCAAGTGGGCTCTTGACTTAGTCAACAATCTCAAGCTTGAGCTTGCAAGACTTGTTCATCCAACTCTTGGTCAAATGACCTCTTTGCCCTTGGTCCACTTCGAACAAGCCCATGTGGGTGGGGGGGGGGGGGGGGTGACACGTGTCGCCCTCTCATTCGTCCATAAAATTTCGTAACCCTCGTGGCCTCCACAAAACGTAAAATTTCTCGGGTGGGCCCTACGTGACTAAATTCGTAAAATACATTTCCACAATGATAATAAATTCTATACTTCTCAAATAATGTATTTTGAGAATCTAATTCTCATCAACGAACATTTTTCCTTTCCGACGTTCGGAAATTTTCCTTCGGAAAAACAATTCTTTCTTTCGTACCAATTTTCAAGTTTTGTGTTCTCGTGTCTATTCTCTTATTCATGTTCTGGAATTACGGGGTGCAACAATATTAATTGAAGAAACATTGAAGGCCATCTCTGGAGAAAAAATCACAAAGAAGACAAAAAGGGAAAAGACAAAAATAGAAAAAGAATCTCTGGAAAGATTAGAGAAAGAAGAGATATTGAAAAGAAAGGAAAAGAAGGAAAGAAGACAAAAAGAAAAGGAGACAAGATTGAAAAAATATAGCTTTTTGAAAAAAAAGCAACGGAAAGAAAAAAAGACAGATTTAAAAAAAGAGGACAAAGAGACAAACAAAACATTGTATATTTTACGACTTTTGAAAAAGTTATATTGTTTACTACTGTGTACTTTACGACTTTTTCATTATCAGTTTGAAAAAGAATAGCCGAGGTTATCTATATAAGGAGCCTCTTGTAAACGATTACTTAGTCGAAAATTTCTAAATATAAAACTTTGTTTAAAAAACTCTCTATGTCTAGCTAAAATTTCTCCTTAGTTTATAATCCAGATAAATTATAATATCATAATCCCAGAGAAAAATCACTTTGAAAGATTATAATTAGAACCATATTAGTCTTTATACCTACACTTTAGTAAGAATTTTAGAGGATAGTCTGTTGAGAACTCCCAGGCATCTAGGACATTTATCTCGTGAATTCAGTGAAGAAAAAGGGAGCTGAGAGCCATGGTGAGGTCGAGATCTTCGGTGATCTGAAGTTCTACTAAGAGGTACAGTTTCTAGACTATATGTTTTTAATTATGATTTTGATAAGTGTTGAACTCTGCAATTATGATGTTTATATTGATTAAAGATTGTAGACTTATTTTAAAAAAATGAAATTTCAGTTGACACTACCTGCTTCCGTACTACATGATTATTTGATAAACTTAGATAATTATTATTTGATTAACTAGATAAGAACTTATTAAAGTACCATCTATATTCTTACATTCTTTAAGGTTATTAGACGATGAAAATATCTGCACATAAATTGATAAAAAATCAATAATAGAAAAAAAAACAAGTTAAATGAACTAATAGATAAATTTTACGTATTAACACCAAATATGACCATGACAGAGCATATACAAAGTTTATGTGAACTAGATAGAGATATATACGATCAAATAACATTTATAACAGAATTAAAACTAGATTTAGCAGAGTTTACATAACAATTAGAATAAGTATAAAATGAAAACACATCCATCATTTCAAGAAATTGCCACATTAAATAAAGCTTTATAGTTAGCTAAAAATATAAAAAATCTCTTAATAAAAAATAGAAAATCAAACGCATTAATAAGAAAATATCAGGATATATTATTAATAGAAAATTATCCATGGAGGAATTAAATACCTTAGTAGAAGATAACTAACAGCTTATAGAGAATGATTACATTTAAATCAAGAAATAATGATATATACTCATATAATAGCAGATTTAAACACAGAATTATGGATGTTTACAGAACAATATGGATAGATTAATGGAACAACAAAATAAATTAAACCAACTTAGAACGCAGAAAACCCCCTCACATATAATAGAGATATAAATCAACATATAATGAGTTGTAGAATGAGTGTAGATCTTATAGAATAAAAAGACCAATGTTTGTGTAACGACCCGTTACTCGTTTAACACTTTAAAACTACGAAAAAAGTATGGGACGATAGGTGATGCGCGAAAAGATGCACATACTTTAACGCAAGTGCACGTTATCGTGACAAGTAATATAGTCTTGATAAGACCGAATATCGTCCACAAGGATTAGGGTTCAAGTACCAACTATCTATCTTTTGGTATCTATTTGGCAATTGATTTTTGATTTTGTGGTTTATAACTAATAATTATAAAAGCTAATTAACTATAAGTTTACTTTAGTTGTGATGGGAATAGGGCTTCAATGTCTCCTCAACTATCCGCTTATGTTATTTATTAATGCAATGAATTATGATCTTCTTCTCTCGGAGCTAGCAGGTTTACGAAATCGTTTTACATTCCCGTTAAGGATATATAAACACTCAACCCCAGTATTGCACCTTATCTACCTTTCGGTGATAAGGATAATTCTATAGGAGGATTAAGAACAAAAACCTAGTTAACCGTCACGCACCATGCGCAAAATTAGGGTTGTTAAGCCTCTCATTAACGCTACATAAATAATTGAGGTATTTTCATCCCCAATCCAAGAATGTCTACCCAACTTACAGCATATTCACAACCTCCTCCTTTCGAAGTTTGATTAGAAATCATATAAGGATAATTAGTTGTCAATTAATTACCAAGCATTCAAAGCAATTATTGGATAAATCTCTCAAAGAAGAATAATAACCATAAACATGCATTAATTCATAACATAAGTTTCTAGTGAATCAACATGGAAAGCCCTATAAGAGAATTAGTTCCTAGCCATAGACATGACAAGAACTAATTCAAAGTTCATCATACAAAAACTGAAATAAAGAAAAGAAAAGGAAAAGAAAATACTAAATTATGGTCTCCAATCTCCAAGCAAGAATCCTTGAGTTGTGCAAGAAGGGGAACCCTTAAAATCTGCCTAGGGTTCTCCTTTTATAGGCTGAAAATCGCCTCTCTTTTTTCCTTCAGGCCTGGCCCAGAATTTCGTCCAAAACCTGATTTTTCCCGTGTCGGCGCCGCGACCCTGCTTTTGGCGCCGCGGCGCCGGAACTTCTGAAGCACTTCGGGTGATTTGGCGTCGCGGCCCTGATTTCTGCTGTCTGTGGGCGCCGCGGCGCTGGATCCTCTGCAGCCTCTCTGATGATTAGGCGTCGCCTCGCTTCGATCTGCGGAGGAGGCTGGCGCTGATGCGGTTTTTGCCTCGTTCGCCACTTTCTTTGTTTTTAGCTCTGGAACCTCCACTTTTGCCCTCTTTTAGCTCCTTTTCCGTCATTTGGCCATTTTAACCACTTTAACTCAAAAGAAAGGAAAACTATCCTAATACGACACTTATTTGTACAAAAAGGGACAAAAGACTAACTGAAACTGACTCAAAAAGTGTATATAAAATACACCGATCAAATACCCCCAAACTTAACCTTTGCTCGCCCTCGAGCAAAGATAGAAAGAAAGAAATAAGGACTCAAGAAACGAAAAATAAAAGACTCACTGACATTGATCACTTTTGCTGCATTGGTGTTATCTAGAAAAACACGAAGGTTAGCAGAATAATATGCTGGAACATATAGCATGAAAATTCAGCACACTAAACACATTAAGCTAGATATTTCGCAAACTTATATTTATCATGCTTAATGAAAGTCAACTTACTGAATCATGCATATAAATTCAAAAATCATATGGCATGCTTACTTGCTATTCTCCACTAATCCTGGATATGCATAAAAGAGATCTTCAGGACTTTAAGGGTTGTAATGTAGGCTTAGGTATAGGTAGGTAAAAATAGGCATTTTAGGCTCATTCTGTGTACCATAAGCTCTTTAGCTTTTCCATTTTTCCCTTTTCTTTTGGTTCTTTTCGTCACTTCAATTCTATCTTTTCCCTCTTTTGTTTTGGGAGAGTGAAGAGTATAATAAAAACAAGCACCCCCAAACTTAGGCTTTTGCCTCTTTCTTATTACTTTTTTTTTTCGGGGTGCAACAAGCTTGTTCACTCTTTTTGTCTCTTTTTTAACACAATTTATTCCACTATTTCACATTTTTACTTATGGCACAATTTGTGGGAATATAGGGTGTCAAAGAAGAAGTTTCAATTTTTAGGCTCAATGGGGCTGACTAGGGATATATTTAAAGTCCGGGATAGAAAAGAGTGGTAAGAATTGGCTATCAAAGAAATTCCTGAGTCATCTCCCTAACATGCATATCCTAACTATTTCGCCTCAAATAGCAAGCAATCATAACACATAAGTATTCATCATTTAGCATGCATAATTTAAGCAAGAAACTCTAAATAGACAGATTTTGTGAGTTTTTGGCATATCTAACCTAGGTGTTTAGATAGTTGCTTCAATTCCATTACATTATTCCACCTTACTTCACTAGGTGTTTCTAGCAACTACATCATACATGATCTTTGACAGGCAATTATGGCTCAAAAAAAAAACTGTGACTCAAAAATACATAAAAACAATAAAAAGACTTAAATAAAACATAACAAGACACAAATAAAACACCCCCAAACTTAAACCACACATTGTCCCCAATGTGTGTAGACTCAAAGACAATAAAAGAAAATAAGACACTTACAGACTTTGGCTAAAATGGTGGTGGTGGCGGTGGATAATGCATCGACCATTGATTGAACAGGGAACTCATCTCGTCAAACTGCTGGTGCAATTGTTGCTGTTCCTGCCTCAATTCTTGTTGCTCCTGTCTCAATTCTTGTTGCCCTTATCACAACTCATGTTGTCCTTGTATTACTGTGTCGAAATGTTGCATCATCATTCTCTGGTTTTGGAGCAACTGCTCCATCATAGGCACTGGAGGTTACGATTACGTGGTTGGGTGGTGGCTGAGCCTGCTGCATATTGAGCCTATTTCGTGCTCATCTTCGCTCATCGCGGCCTTTCTGCTGGCGATCTTCTGGTTGTGCTCTTCCGGCTGTTGGGGGCTTGGGTGCAGGAAGAGTGCACTATCCCATATGTCACAGGCAGTTGGTTTCTCTCGTGAGTGTCAGTGGGTAGGGTTGGGACCCCATTCATGTGGCACAAATTCGTGATAAGTGAGCCATGTCCCAATCCACCTGTTGTCACCAACCTGCTGATCTCTTCAATGCTCTGCACTATCTCTTTCCCCACATCAATCGTCATCCCCCTCATAATTCCATATATCAGCTTAATCCTATCTTCTGGCACTCTGGTGAAGTGCGTGGATGGAATCATGTCGGCACTGACGAAATATAGCCAACCCTTGGCTGCTTTGTTGAATTGGCACCTGCTTAGTGCTCTTGACCCATTTCTTGCAATATCAAAAGCAGCCCCAGGGTAGCTCACTGTGTCTGCGACGGCATTCCAGTCGATGTTGGAGGTGCTTCTAGACCATGTTCTAAAGTGGTTCCAATCATCACTTTCTTCAACATCAACCGTCTTTAGAGCCATATTTATCGCGTCTGCCGTCACAGGCATATATCTTCCCCTCACAAAGCATCCCCTTTCCACCCTCTCCGGAAAGTTAGCATAGAATTCACGCACCATTGTTGTGTTCACTGGTGCTATCTTCTCCGGATTTACAAACCTCATCCACCCCCTCAACTCAATCATTGCCCGAATGGGCTCATAAACATCCTCTTCCCCAAACGACTCCCTCTGATAGTCCATTCCCCTTTCAGGGATTAAGGGTCTGGTATCAAGCTTTTTGTATCTTTGGAAGGCTTGGTAACTCACAAACCTAGTATCATCGTATTGTGGGGCTGGGGTGGATGTGGAGGCTCTTCTCTTTCTGGTGGACATGGTTAAAATAGTTTCTGCAGCTTACACTTTATTAGCACAAGTGTTCCCCAACACAATCAACAATCTAGCAACTAAAACACAAACACCCCCAAACTTCAACTCTACTACCCAATATCCACACTCTCCTTGTTTACTCCTTCTCCAAACTTCACAATCAATTTTTCAGCACCCAAACTACTTCACAATGCAACACTTCTCCAACTACTACCTCCTTTGACTACTAACAACTTTCAAGAAATAGTGAAGATTACCTTTTTGATGGTGTTCTCCACGATGTTCTTGCTTCTAATGTTGATTTGAGGCTATGGAATGGAGCTTTGTTGTTTGAGATAGCTAAGGGTTTTAGGAATTTAAGAATTTTGGTTGTGGTTAGGTTTGATTTGTGGAGGATTTGTGGGTAATTTGTGGATTTTTCGTGAGTTTTTGGAGAAGGGGGTTAGGTTTTGGTTTTGAAATTGGGGAAACTGATTTGGGCGTTTTAAGTTTGGATTTCCGCTTGCGCTGCTCGCTTTGCATCGCGCGCCAATGTTCCGCACTCGCCCGGGATTTTCGCGTGCGGCCATTCTGGTAGCCAGCTTGGCTTTTTCTGGATTTTTGGCGCCGCCCTCTCTGGCGCCGCGGCGTTTAAACTTCAGCGCCTCTTCTGTTCTTTTGGCGCCGCGGCCCTGCTCCTGGGCACCGCGGCGCTTACCCGTTTTTCTGGAAATCCTGGCTTTTCTTCAGTTTTTTTTTTCGCCCTTCAGTTTATTTGCCTGCACCTGTCAATCACAACACAAACACTACCTCCGCGAGACCGTTCTTAATAAAAAATCACTAAAGTAAAATAAATTAAAAATAATTTGGGTTGCCTCCCAAGTAGCGCTGTCTTTAACGTCTTTTAGCCGGACGCAAGTTCCTTAGTTTAATAACCGTGAGGTGGATCAACCCCCCAACTAATCCATTTCCTCCACATTTTGCGTTTTCTTTTTCTTCTTTTCCTCTTAGCATTATCAGTAAGGGGGAGTTCAGGAACACATACCTGCGTCAGTGGGGGTTTGGCAAACCATGCCTGCTTTCGTGGGCTCATCTCCCTTTGGTTGACTTGTAATGGCTCACAGGGGGGCTTGATGGTGCTGATTGCAAAGCACCTGCTCATGGTTGGTGGCTCGATGACATGTTTAAAAACTTTAAATACCATTTCTTCCTTCTCTACCCTTAATGTTAGCTCTCCCCTTTTTACATCAATCAAAGCTCTCCCTGTTGCTAGGAATGGTCTCCCCAATATGATAGGGATTTCCGCATCTTCTTCCATGTCAAGAATGTGGAAGTCTGCAGGAAAGAAGAATTTTCCTACTTTAACAATCACATCCTCAATCTTCTCTCTTGGATGAACCACTGTCCTATCGGCCAGCTGCAGGCTCACTGTGGTCGGTTTGGCCTCACCCAACTCCAATCGTTTAAATACTGATAAGGGCATCAGATTTATACTTGCCCCTAAATCACACAGAGCTCTGTTGCAAGTCACCCTGCCCACTGTGCAAGGTAGTGTAAAGCTTCCTGGATCCTTTAGTTTTGGCGGCAACTTCTTCTGCAAGATAGCACTACACTCTTCTGTTAGTGCTACTATCTCATATTCCGCCAGCTTCTTCTTCTTCCCCAATATTTCCTTCATGAACTTGAAATAGGAGGGCATCTGCTCTAATGCTTCTATAAAGGGGATGTTGATATGTATCTTCCTGAATACCTCCAAGAATTTGGAGAATTGTTTATCAACCGCCTTCCGCTGTAATCTCTGGGGGAAAGAGATTTTTTCTGTATACTCCTTCTCTGGAGTTCTCTCTATCACTGGGCTAGGTTCAACCACCTTCTCTTTTTCTATCTCTGTCCTTTTCTCAATTCTTGGTCAAGAGATCGCTGCTTATCGCTTGCCACTTCTCAATGTCTTGCTGACATCGCTCCTCGGATTTACCTCTGTGTTGCTTGGCGATGTACCACGTCTTTCTTGTTTGCTGCTTTGCTAGCTGACCCACTTGTGTTTCCAGATTCCTGAACGAGGATCTAGCTTCATGAATCGAGTGCAGGCATTGGCAAGTCTTTATCCACGCTTTCGCTCGTCGGCTTTTTGCTGAACCGGTGCGTTGAACTGTTGAGGATGCTGGGCCTGAGTAAAGGGCTGCTGATTTTGGTTCTGTTGGGTTTGATACTGGCCTCTGTATTGATTCTGCTGCCCCTGGTCTCCTCTCTATGAGAAATTTGGGTGATTTCTCCACCCTGGATTATAAGTGTTGGAGTATGGATTGTTTTGTGGCCTTTGATAATTACCCACGGCCTGGCACTCTGCCTGCTCCATTGGTATATTATTGGGATCAGCTGAAGGACACCTATCGAATGTATGTGGGCCACCACATATTTCACAGCTTTTAGGCATCTGGACCGCATTCATCGACCTTTGTATGTTGCTACAACTGTTTTGCCAAAAGGGCCACTTGGGCATTCAAGGCAGCAATGGCATCTATTTCGTGGACTCCCACTGTTCTCCTCCCACTTGTCGACCTCTCTTCTGTGACATGGTTGTTGGTGGCCATATCTTCTAATAACTCGTGAGCGTCGTGGGCTGTTTTCCTCATGAATGCCCCACCTGCTGCTGCATCTATAATGGTTCTGGTTGTACTGCTCAGCCCGTTATAGAAGATGTGGACCAAGCTCCACAACTCAATGCAATGGTGTGGACATTTTCTCTGCAAGTCTTTGAACCTTTCACAAGCTTCATATAAGGACTCTCCATCTGCTTGGTAGAAGTTGTTCAACTCCCCTCTCAATTTTGCTGCTTTGCATGGGGGAAAGAACTTGGCTAGGAATTTCTGTGCCAGCTCATGCCATGTAAAAATTGAATCGTGGCAGGAATTCAACCATACTTTTGCTCTATCCCGAGTGACAAGGGAAAGAGCCTCAACTGACGCATCATCGAACGCCGTTATATCGAAAGTTGCACATAGCTCCAAGAAATTAGCTATGTGCATATGTGGATCCTCCGATGGCGACCCTCCAAATTGCACCGTGTACTCATGCCGTAATCGCGGTTTATCTCGAAGTTGTTTGCTCCCATGGCGGGAGCCTAATACATGTCTGTGCTCCATTCACTCTAGGCAGCACATAGTCTCTCAAGCTTCTTTCTGCCTGGACTTGAACTCTTTCCTCGACATCCATAGGTACTTGTCGAGGTATTCCTGGATTGGGCTGATTTTCACCTAACCCTTCTCTCATCATGTTGTTGTTTTGAACACCGTCCATCTCTATCGGTGTGAATCCGTGATTCTTTACATTACATTTACAGGTTTTCTCAATCTCTGGATTGAAGGGAACAAGAGTGTCTGCCCCTCTTCTCCTTCGCATAAACTGATTTCCTGAAATAGAGCAAAAACAGACAAAAAATCACGGCACCCTGATTTTTACCAAAAATAAAAGAAAAAAACGTAAAAATTTAAAATAAAAATTAAAAACCAAATTAGAAATTAAAAATAGATAAATTTGATATTGAACTATGCCTAATCCCCGGCAACGGCGCCAAAAACTTGATGCGCGAAAAGATGCACACACTTTAACGCAAGTGCACGTTATCGTGACAAGTAATATAGTCTTGATAAGACCGAATATCGTCCACAAGGATTAGGGTTCAAGTACCAACTATCTATCTTTTGGTATCTATTTGGCAATTGATTTTTGATTTTGTGGTTTATAACTAATAATTATAAAAGCTAATTAACTATAAGTTTACTTCAGTTGTGATGGGAATAAGGCTTCCATGTCTCCTCAACTATCCGCTTATGTTATTTATTAATGCAATGAATTATGGTCTTCTTCTCTCGGAGCTAGCAGGTTTACGAAATCGTTTTACATTCCCGTTAAGGATATATAAACACTCAACCCCAGTATTGCACCTTACCTACCTTTCGGTGATAAGGATAATTCTATAGGAGGATTAAGAACAAAAACCTAGTTAACCGTCACGCACCATGCGCAAAATTAGGGTTGTTAAGCCTCTCATTTACGCTACATAAATAATTGAGGTATTTTCATCCCCAATCTAAGAATGTCTACCCAACTTACAACATATTCACAACCTCCTCCTTTCGAAGTTTGATTAGAAATCATATAAGGATAATTAGTTGTCAATTAATTATCAAGCATTCAAAGCAATTATTGGATAAATCTCTCAAAGAAGAATAATAACCATAAACATGCATTAATTCATAACATAAGTTTCTAGTGAATCAACATGGAAAGCCCTATAAGAGAATTAGTTCCTAGCCATAGACATGACAAGAACTAATTCAAAGTTCATCATACAAAAACTGAAATAAAGAAAAGAAAAGGAAAAGAAAGTACTAAATTATGGTCTCCAATCTCCAAGCAAGAATCCTTGAGTTGTGCAAGAAGGGGAACCCTTAAAATCTGCCTAGGGTTCTCCTTTTATAGGCTGAAAACCGCCTCTCTCTTTTCCTTCAGGCCTGGCCCAGAATTTCGTCCAAAACCTGATTTTTCAGCGTCGTGCCGCGCCACGCTTTGGCGCGCGGCCGGAACTCAAGCACCGGGTGATTTGGCGTCGCGGGCACGATTTCTGGCATGCGTGGCGCGTGGCGCTGGATCCTTTGCAGCCTCTCTGATGATTAGATGTTGCGCCCGCTTACATTGCAGAGGCGCGCGGCTGGTGCGGGTTTTGCCTCGTTCGTCACTTTCTCTGTTTTTAGCTCTGGAACCTCCACTTTTGCCCTCTTTTAGCTCATTTTCCGCCATTTGACCATTTTAACCACTTTGACTCAAAAGAAAGGAAAATTATCCTAATACGACATTTATTTGTACAAAAAGGGACAAAAGACTAACTGAAACTGACTCAAAAAGTGTATATAAAATACACCGATCAATAGGGTATTTAATTACATGTTTTTAGTATATGAAATGTGCAGGAAAATATTAATTTAGTGAGTTGGTGGGCCAAGCCCACTACCCTAATAGGGCACAACCTTAATAAAAGAAAGGGGGGGGAACGTATTGAGCAGCCAAAGGAAAACAAAGAAAAGAAGAAAACCCTATAAGCTAAAAGAAAGAAAAGAGCTAGAAGAAAAAAAGAAAAGAAAAAACGCAGCAAAAGGAAGAAAAAGAAAAGAAAGAGAGGAGAAGGAAAACAAAGGAAAAAGAAAGAAAAATCCTAGTAACAAGAAGACAAGTAGGAAGCACTCAATTAAATTCAGGTTAGATTCTATGTTTTATGGTTGAGTTAATTTATTCGTGATCCTTATAATAACGTGTTATAGAATAAAATCAGATTTCAAAGAGATCATTACATGAAAATTCCACAATCCACTTGAATAGAGAAACTTGAGGGATGTAATATGACATAATGATTACTGCATCACATTAAACGTGAAAATTGTATAAATTTGTAAAGAATATAAAAGTATGTGATGAATAAAAGTTGTATATTACTCTGTTCCCGTCAGTTTGATATCTTACGGAGATAAATCTGACATATGGTTTGAAAGTTATGACTGTTTAAAGTTTCTGCCTCGTTTTACCGAAACTCATGCGACACAGCATATAAAACATGACAACTGTATAATCCGTAAGGAATATGAAAATATGGGCTGAATAAAAGTTGTATGTTACTATGTTCCCGTCAGTTTGATATCATACGAAGATAAATACGACTTATGGTTTGAAAGTTATGACTGTTTGAAGTTTTTGCCTTGTTTTACAAAAGAATTGGCGACACAGATTTCATAGGGTTGTTTCCTTCGTAAATTTTCACCATCTACACTAAGTATTGTCAGGTGGGATTTGGCATAAGAAGAGATCCTAGTGTTGCCTTCGATGTGGGACAATAAACACCTGATTTGGAGTTACGAATTAAATGTTATATTCCTTACAAGCGGGAGATACGAGAAAGTTGAAAGAAATGAATGTTAGTTGAATTTCCTGAAGTTATGTTAATATTTTTATATGTGTAGGGGTTTAGTCATACAATTGAAATGGTAAATAAATATTGTTGATATAAATATAGCAATATGGGTGTCCTTAGATTCGTATTATAACGTAGTTCACATATTTTCTAGATTTTAAGCGTTCAACGACTCTAAGCAAGAGGAATAAATTGGTTTGATTGTTCGTGGCACCCGCTCGGCATTGAGGCAGGTTATGGTTTACTTTAGTTAGACTCTGATTAGAGAATCATATGTAGTTGTAGGAAGTGACGGGGATAGCATGATAGGCCTTCGGGCATGAAGTAGAGATAAGTTACAATTACGTTGGTTTCGTTAGCTGTTATGTGGGCTTGTCACCATATGTGTTATTTTCTGTGATTATCACCTGATTGTATTTCCGTTGCAAATTGGCTCACTTGTCTTGTGAAACAAAAGAATTGTGATGTTGATAATTTAACATAGGACATTGATATGACTTGTACTGGTCGATTATATATTTGTGATATGTGTTGAGACTGATATCATGTCTGTCATACTTTTTTTTATATTATTGTTTGATGATATTGATACACTCCGAGGTTTCTGTCGGAGATTGAGAGTGATTGATAAACTCTGAGGTTTCTGCCCGAGATTGAGAGTGATTGAGCAACTCTGAAGTCTTTGCCGGAGATTGAGAGTGATTGAGCAACTCCGAGGTCTTTGCCGGAGATTGTGAGTGATTGATAGCCTCCGAGGTTCTAGCCGGAGAGAACGAGTGATTGATAGCCTCTGAGGTTCTAGCCGGAGAGCACGAGTGGTACATGGACTTCGCGGGTCCCCCATGGATCATGGATTGAAGGCACTGCCTTAGCATGTGTGTACGAGAGTGGAGTGAGGGAGAAGTGACTATTATATTGCATTGCTTCCATCTACTCTTAGTTTTAACTGCTCATTTGGTGAAATTATATATGTCTTGGTTGATTTCTTAATTTCTTATATTTTGACTTATATAGGATACGTAATCATACCTGTTTGTTCTATGTGCTATTTGTTAGTTTCCACTCTCCATGCGTTATCTAATCACTGTCGGACTATGATGCTTACCGGTACTAGTGTTGTACTGATACTACTCTTGCTGCACTTTTGTTGAGTGCAGAGTACGATCCAGGTTCCAGCTCTACGCCCCGTAGCTGATTCGCGAGGGTGATATCTTTCAGTCATTTAGGGTGAACTACTTAATCATCTGTGGCCCCTGAAGGGCTTCCTAGTTAATTACATTTACTTTCGTTAGTTGATAGACAGTATGTAGCCTTTGGGCATTTTTCAGACTTCTATTCCAGACTATGTTTAGTGCTCTTGTACCCTTTTGACCAGATTTTGGGGAATGTCGTGACAATTTTAGTGATGATCAGTATTAAGACTTTATAACTTCCTTTTCTTTATTTATTTTCCGCTGATTTAGCTTGGTAATAAGAATGTGGTTCGCCTACTCGCGGGAATAGGATAGGTGACATCACTACTTGTGATTTGGATCGTGACAAAGTTGGTATCAGAGCTTCTAGGTTAATCGGTCTAATGAGTGCAAGAGCAATGTCTAGTAGAGTCTTGTCGATTGGTACGTAGACGTCCATACCCATCATCGAGAGGCTACAGGACCTTTAGGAAACACTTCACTTCTTTACTCTTTTCGAGGTAGTTCAATCCGATTGGTATCTAGTTCATTCTTTTCGTGCGACATTGTTCAGATTGGTATCTTACACTCATTTCTATGTTCTCTCACAGATGGTGAGGACGCGGTCGACTGCTACTGGAGGCCAGGAGGCTGCACCTGCACCCGCATCCATACCCGTTGCCAGAACAGTTGTTCATGGGCGAGACAGGGGACGTGGCAGGGGACGTGGCAGGGGCAGAGGCCGTGCAGCTATTCCGGGTAGGAACCCAGCACCAGCACCTGCTCAGGACCCGGACAGGGAGTTGACTCCGGAGCTTGACGACATTCCGGAGGAGGAGATTAGAGATGCTGAGGCACAGCCTGGGGTCGCTGCTACTCCTGACTTTTAGGAGGCTGTGTTTCGGATGTTGGGGTACTTTGACAGTTTGGCTCAGGCGGGCATGCTTCCAATTGCTCCGGATGGCTCGCAGACTAGAGTGGGAGGTCAGACTCTCGATGTTGCGGTTGCTCCTGGATTTCAGATACCGAGGGTATTGCCGGCGACAGCAGTGGCTCCCCGTATTGATGATACTCCAGCGCCAGGTTTTGTTCTAAGGCCTATGGATGGGCCAATGTTGACCACTGAGAAGCCGAAATTGTTTGAGGGGTTTACCAAAATGACTCCTCCTTGGTTCTATGGTACTCCCGGGGAGGATGCGTATGAGTTTATTGTTAGCTGCCATGAGATGCTTCATAAGTTGGGTATAATGGAGTCTCACGGGGTCGATTATGTTTCTTTTCAGTTAGTTGGAGATGCCAAGCAGTGGTGGTAATCGTACATAGAGTGTCTACCAGTCGGATCGCCACCTTTGACCTGGGCTCAGTTCTACCAGATGTTCATGGAGAAGTATGTCCCTCGTACTCTGACAAACAACAGGAAGGATGCATTTTCGACATTGGAGCAGCGAGGTAGGTCGGTTGCAGAGTATGAGACCAGATTTCTCGCATTGTCCCGTTATGCGTTAGCATTACTTCCCACAGAGGCTGAGAGAGTGAGGAGATTTGTGAAGGGTTTGGACCTTCCGCTTCAATTGGCGACCTTGTAGTTGGAGGCTTCTGGGACCTCATTCCAGTCAGTAGTAGAGCATGCCAGGAAGGTTGAGTCAGATATGGGTCGGGCACGTAGGGGGATGGCGACAAGACAACTCGTGGATTTGACAGTTTCAGAGGTCCTATTAAAGGTGGGGGATACCAGGACAGGGTTCGTCATTATCCTTACAACCGCCCATCCAATCATCACTATAGGTTTCAGGCTTTCAACAGGTGATTCTTTAGGTTATAGCGGGCCCAGTTCTGAGCAGACTTTCCGAGGGACTTACTCTCGACCTTCAGACCGTGGAGGGTATTCTGGTTCTTCTATAATAGTTCAGCAGCCTATGGCTAAGAGGGCATGTTTTGAGTGTGGCGAGATAGGGCATTTCGCGAGGGAGTGTCCTAGATCCAGGAAGGGTTCCAGAGTTCAGACATCTAGGCCTCCAGCACTGCCAGCTAGAGGAGGAGGACATTCTAGTAGAGAGGGTTCACAGACAGGCAGGGGTGGCCATCAACCTAGCATAAGTGGTCATCAGTCAGGTAGGGGAAACACTCAGTCAGTGAGAGAAGGATTTCAGGCAATCTGTGGTGGTCGTGGAGGCACACAGTCTGAGGGTGGACGGGCCCATTTTTATGCTTTTCCGGGTAGACTAGAAGCCGAGGCATCTGATGCGGTTATCACATGTATTATTTCAGTTTGTCACCGATCGACTTCTGTCTTATTTGACCCAAGTTCTACTTTCTCTTACGTGTCCACCTATTTCTCTACGAGTTTAGATATGCTTTGTTATATGCTTGATGTACCTATTCGTGTCTCTACTCATATTGGGGATTCTGTGATTGTGGATCGGGTCTATAGGTCTTGTGTGGTCACATTTATGGGGTATGATACTTGGGTAGACTTGGTTATTTTGAATATGGTGGACTTTGACATTATTTTGGGCATGGACTGGCTATCTCCTTATCATGCTATTTTAGACTGTCATGCCAAGACAGTCACGTTGGCCATGTCAGGGATTCCACGGCTAAAGTGGAAGGGTACTCCTAGTCCAACACCTAAGAGGATCATATCAGTTCTTCGAGCAAGAAAGTTAATGGATAAGGGGTGTTTAGCATTTTTTGCTCATATTCGGGATACTAGTGTGGATACTCCTTCCATAGAGTCAGTTCCAGTTGTTTGTGAGTTTTTAGAGGTTTTCCCTACAGATTTTCCTAGCATGCCGCCTGATCGAGATATTGACTTTTGCATTGACTTGGAGCCAGGCACCAGACCTATTTCTATTCCACCCTATCAGATGGCTCCGGCAGAGCTGAGAGAGTTGAAGGAGCAGTTGCAAGACTTGTTGAGCAAAGGATTTATTAGACCCAGTATTTCTCCTTGGGGTGCTCCCGTTCTATTTGTGAAGAAGAAAGATGGCACCATGAGAATGTGTATCGATTATCAGAAGTTAACAAGGTTACAATCAGAAATAAGTATCCAATACCCCACATTGATGACTTATTTGATCAGCTTCAGGGTGCGTCGATATTTTCTAAGATTGATTTAAGATCAGGCTACCATCAGTTGAAGATACGAGCGGAGGATGTTTCGAAGACCGCTTTCAGGACCCGATATGGTCATTATGAGTTCTTGGTGATGTCCTTCGGGCTTACTAATGCCCCTGTAACCTTCATGGATTTGATGAATGGAATCTTCAAGCCTTACTTGGATTCATTTGTGATAGTGTTTATTGATGACATACTGGTGTACTCTTAGAGTAAGGAAGATCATGAGAGGCATCTGAGGATCGTGCTTGGCCTGTTGAAGGAGAAGAAACTGTATGCCAAGTTTTCCAAGTGTGAGTTCTGGCTCAGTTCCGTAGCATTTTTGGGACATGTGGTGTCCAAGGATGGGATTATGGTTGATCCAAAAAAGATCGAGGCGGTTAGAGATTGGGCCAGGCCTACTTCGGTGACTAAAATTCGGAGCTTCGTAGGCCTTGCGAGTTATTATCGCCGATTTGTGAAGGGATTCTCGTCTATTGCTTCCCATTTGACTAGGTTGACTCAAAAGGGTGTGCCTTTCCAGTGGTCCGATGAGTGTGAGGAGAGCTTCCAGAAGCTTAAGGCTTTATTGACTTCAGCCCCGATTTTGACCCTACCAGTGGAGGGAAAGGACTTTACTGTTTACTGTGATGCTTCACGCATTGTCTTGGGATGTGTGTTGATGCAAGAGGGTAAGGTGATCGTGTATGCTTCGAGACAGTTGAAGGTTCACGAGAAGAACTACTCCACCCATGACTTGGAGTTGGCTGCAGTAGTCTTCCGCTTTGAAAATTTGGAGGCATTACTTGTATGGAGTTCATTGTGAGGTCTTCACGGACCATCGTAGCCTTCAACATGTGTTTAGTCAGAGAGATTTGAACTCGAGGCAGCGTAGATGGATGGAGTTGCTCAAGGATTATGATATTACTATCCTTTATCATCCGGGAAAGGCTAATGTGGTAGCCGATGCGTTCAGCCGAAAGGCAGTGAGTATGGGCAGTTTGGCGCGTTTGACTGTGGGAGAGCGTTCTTTAGCTATGGAGGTTCAGTGTTTGGCTAATAGTATGGTGAGGCTCGATATTTCAGAACCTAGTAAGGTGTTAACTTATGTGGAGGTGCGGTCGTCTCTTTTAGATCGGATTCGGGCCCAGCAGTTTGAGGAAGTGAAATTGTGCAAAATTTGGGATAAGGTGTAAGTGGAGAAGCCAGAGAGGCTATTCTTGATGACGAGGGTGTTTTGAGGATTAAGGGGCGCATTTGCGTTCCTAGAGTTGGTAATTTGATTCCGTTGATCTTGAGAGAGGCTCATAGTTCCAGATACTCCATTCATCCAGGAGAAACGAAGATGTATCGCGACTTGAGGTAACACTATTGGTGGGGTAGAATGAAGAGGGATATTGTGGAGTTTGTTGCTCAGTGTTCGAATTGCCAGCAGGTTAAGTATGAGCACCAAAGACCAGGTGGTGTGCTTCAGAGGATGCCCATTCCCGAATGAAAATGGGAAATGATCGCTATGAATTTTGTGGTTGGTATTCCGAAGACTTTGGGAAAGTTTGATTCGATTTGGGTTATCGTGGATAGGTTGACTAAGTCTGCGCACTTCATTCCGGTTCAGACTACTTATAACGCGGAGAAGTTGGCCAGGATCTACATCCGAGAGATAGTGCGATTGCACGGGGTTCCTATTTCCATCATTTCCGACAGAGGCACTCAGTACTTCCCATTTCTGGAGGACTTTGCAGAAGGAATTGGGAACTCAGTTGGATCTTAGCACCGCGTTCCACCCGCTGACAGATGGTCAGTCCGAGAGGATTATTCATGTACTTGAGGATATATTGAGGGCTTGCGTTATTGATTTTGGTGGTCATTGGGACAATTTCTTACCCTTGGCAGAGTTCGCGTATAACAACAGCTACCATTCCAGCATTGACATGGCGTCGTTCGAGGCTTTATATGGTAGGAGGTGTCGTTATCCTATTGGGTGGTTTGATGCTTTCGAGGTTTGACCCTGGGGTACGGATCTACTGAGGGAGTCTTTGAACAAGGTGAAGCTTATCCAGGAAAAGCTTCTGGCAGCTCAGAGTAGGAAAAAAGAGTATGCAGACAGGAAGGTTCGCGACACAGAGTTCATGGTTGATGAGCAGGTCCTATTGAAGGTTTCACCCATGAAGAGGGTAATGCGGTTCGGGAAGAAGGGAAAGTTGAGCCCTAGGTTTATTGGCCCTTTTGAGATTCTTCGTCATGTTGGCGAGGTGGCGTACGAGTTAGCTTTGCCACCAGGTTTGGTAGGTGTTCACCCGGTATTCCATGTTTCCATGCTGAAGAAGTACCATTCAGATGGGTCTTATATCATTCAGTGGGATTCAGTATTATTTGATCAGAATATGTCCTTCGAGGAAGAGCCGGTAGCAATCTTGGATAGACAGGTGAGGAAGTTGAGGTCCAAGGAGATTGCTTCAGTCAAGGTGCAGTGGAAGCATCATCCGATTGAGGAGGCCACTTGGAATACCGAGGCGGATATGCGGAGTAGATATCTGTCACGACCCGACCCCGGGACCGCGACTGGTGCCCTACCTGGGCACCCTTACCGGTAAACATCAGAGAAAATCAGCGGAACATACATGAAACTTATTAATAAAACATTGGAAGTAAAACAACAGGTTAGCCGATAGGGCTACCTTCCTGAACATATATAAATACAACCGAAGCAGTTACCTCATTTCTTTTACAAACTGACCCACAAAATGTGAATACGCACTTAGGAATAACAATCGAACAATCGTGGACAAGGCCCCGCTGCACTTCAATATACATAGCCACGACAACTCCGAACATTGAGCCATCTCAAAATCTTGAACCAGATCCTAAGCTCGCGGATCCATAATCGTACCTAAACTCGGACATGAACGCACTTCCGGCGGGTCGAGACAAAAATGCAGAATATGGAACAGAAATAACGACAAGAAATGATCATAATCGTACAAAAGAATGACAAGGACAAGTATAAAAATACATACGGATCTCGCCGTGTCATTACCACTTATGAACTTAATCGTACATTAATCATTCTTTTCCTTCTTTCAATAGGAATTAACATCATATTCTTACATACATACTTAAGAATTCAATCAAGTTTTTCAACATAACTTACATCAATATCTTTTACCATTCCATTAAGAGTTATAGTCATATCTTATGTAATTACATAGGAGAAGTCATTAAGTTCATTTCTATCTAACTTACTTATCTTTCATAACATAGTCCGCCCACTACGGAGGGACACATATACTACCCGCCCAAACCGACGCGATCAAATCACACCAATATCAAAGCATGCCGTGGAATCCCCATCACCGCCGATACTAAAAGTGTAAAACATAACAATGGGTCTCACGCCATAATATCAATCAAAACAGTGGTATAACGTGCGGGGCTTGCCTCATTTATACTCTTACCCTGGAGAAGGTGGTAAAGCAGGGGGTATAACGTCTTGGGGCTTGCCCCTCATTTATACTCTTACCCTGTAGAAGGTGGTATAACGTCTTGGGGCTTGACACACCTTTATACTATTACCCTATCTCGACCGGCCACAAATAACACATAAAGCAGTGGTACATGGCCTCGGGATTTACCTCACTTATACTCTTACCCTGGAGAAGGTGGTATAACGTCTTGGGGCTTGCCCCTCATTTATACTCTTACCCTAACTCAACCGGCCATCATACATAACATAAGCCCTACCGGCTTATCATACATAACATAAGTACTACCGACTTATCATACATAACATAAGCAAGTTAAGAAATTCCCTAACTTCTATTAGCTTGTTCATACACACTCTCATTTTTGTTTACTTAAGGCACTAACATGTCATTATAAAATCCGGGAATTTAACCCAACGTACTACGTGCCTCTACTCCTTTAAAATGATTCTCTTTCAAATAAAACTTCCAAGATACTAATAACCGTAGTATCAAGTCATATCTACTTTTCACGACAAGTCACAATACTTTTTAGAAATACAATTATAGGCTTCTAAATCTAGTGACTTCTTTCTTTGAAACCTAAAGCAATTGGTACCTTTAAAACAATTTGCCCTTCTTTATTTCGAATCATTTCTTTGCTTACATTACTGAAGAAAACCATTCTTTTAAATCTTCCATAAAGTTGTTATAACCAACTTCCCATAAAGCCGTTATAACTCTTTATTTCTTAGACAAATACATTCATTTGATAACCAAGAAACTTATACTTTCAATTCAAATCGCATAGCTTTCAAAATACTTCAAGTCTCTTAACTTTTAGAACACAAGTTTCTTAACCTTTTAACACTTTGAGGTCCATAGTCTTAAAACTTCATACGTAAATCCTTATAAATTAAGTAACATATACTTGGTGCGGTGTGAATAAGTTATACTTATTTATAACTATCTTACTCAAGTAGCCATGATCTAGAAAATGTAATACAATTTTGTCTTATCTTAGCTTCTATGCAGATGGAGAATTCTACTTGTTTTAACATAATTAATGTCATTACATTTTCCTTTATTAACGCTGCAATGGCTTGTTCGATACTTATTCTCATTTGTGCCGTAAATTAGCCAAGTCAACTTGGCTCCAAATACTTCTAACGACTCTTACCAACATCCCCCATAAGACTTGGTAAGAACTTAGGATAACTTAGACATAACCTTTACGTAGAGTAAATCAACATACATACCTCTTAACTTCTAAGAGTAGAAGGAATCATGAAATAGTACTACACGTATATTCCATACATAAAATCATGTCAAAGGAAGGAAGAGGTTCACATACCTCGCGACGATTGTCGACAAGTAGCAAGATGCTCCAAAGTACTTCAACCTTGAGCTATCACAATCTTCCAGTAGGATACGCTATACTTAGTTCTTCAACCTATCATGGCCACAATACGTCCATTAACCTCTTACTTCAAACGTAGAATATTCTAAGTGCTAAGTCGCCAAATTCTATGGAAAATCGGACAGCACCTCCTTTGTTTCTACTCACTTTGCCACCTTTTTCAAGGTCGATTACAATAACCAAACAGCCCCAATTGGCTCACAATTAAGTAGAAGATAGTCCAATACAAATGACTAACTAAACAGCCCAATTGGCTCACAATTAAATAGAAGATAGTCCAATACAAATGACTAACCAACTACTACAAACTACAAGTCCAAAATCGGCCACCTTGAGTTCAACCAAACTAATTCTTATCCAATTTCCATTTCAATCCAAATTGGTAGCATAATAAGATATCAAGTCGCATTTGGTTAGTACTACCATAAGCTTCAAGTCAATAACATGCGACGATTCTAACAACGATCAAATTGTAATCCAACTTAACATGGCCTACATTTCATTTCGAATTTCAAAGACTACAATCGATCTATAATCCTTATAAACTTCAACATATACTTCATGCTAGCAACAAGTAAAGCTAACAACAAAATAAATAATTTTGTAATACTTTCAAAGAACAAGATTATACCTCAACGCTTTTAATCCAATCTTCAAAACCGGTTGCTCTTTAGCAACCTAGAGCCTCTTTAAGACACCTCAATCCGCTTGTGGGACCCTTAGAACAATACCAACAATTATCCTTCAAACTCCAAGTAAAACCTAGAAAGACCCTTTAGGTTTTTGTTTGCGACTAACATGCAAAACAATCTTTTCCAAGATTTTTCTATTGAGAAATGCTTACACTACCCTCAAGAACCTAGGTTTAAAGTGTGGAATCAAATGGACAAGAAACGAATTTTTTTCTTCTTTGCTAAAGCCGAGAGCACCTATGGGATGTTCTTCCAATTTTTGTAATTTGGCTAAGTATGGAACTTGTCATACTACTACTAGTATTAAATAGGGACATGGAAGGTCAAGATACAAACAAATGGGTGGTGTGGATGAAGTCTTAATAAAACCAAGACTAATGGACCCTTGACTTAGTCAAAATTCTCATGCTAACTAGTTGCAAGACTTTGTCATCCCACCAAAGGTCAAATGACCCTTTAGTCCATGGCATTTCGTCCAAGCTCACTATAAGGGGGGGTGACACGTGTCGCCCTCCCATTCGTCACAATAATACATTTTTCCGACAATTTCATAATTCCGCTAAATTTTATAAGTCTCAAATCTTGACACTTTAGAGTTCTTACGTATGTTCTTAAAACATGTCCTGTAAATACGGGGTGTAACATTCTTCCCCCCTTAGAAACATTCGTCCCGAATGTTCTTTCGAGTCAATCTTTAAAATTTGCGACATAGTTTCCTTTCACAACCTCACATACCAACAATGCCACACATGGCCCTAATACCTTGTACACGCATACTCGTCCATCTTAAGCCCAAAAGAGATTATCTTTTCATACTTCCAACTCATACTAGCATACATACATAACTTCCATACCGATTCTGGCCTCAAATCTTTGGAGTAACTCTATAAAACAATATAAGGCCATTTCCGGCTTTCATGACCTGGTTCCGGTGGAACGCGTCCACGAACCGTAAAATAATTAACTAGACTTGGGCCTAGCGCCTCGTGACCCGCCACGTGCGAACTACTACCAACCGATCCCACTCCAGGATATGGGAGACGTGAATGAGTCCTCGACCCTACCATTGTCGCACTTAACTCTTATCCTCGGTCCGACTTAAAATCTTATTGCAGAGAAAGCCTTATACATCTAAGGTCTCGGCGATTATCAATATTCTTAGGCTCGCAATTTCCATGCTCCAAGCCTACCTTACCAATCCCCAATAACGGTATAAAAACTTCTCATAAAATCATAACCATGTTGTCTCGATCACAACAACCATTACTTACTCTATACAGCCTCATCCGTATAATTCTCTTAAGCATACTACGCAACTTAATCTATTAACATGACATTCAGTTAGGTTCCTTAATATGGCTTCTGGGTTCACTACCCTATCGAAGACCTCATCCTTTCCCAATAATCTCAAAATAAACCACAAGACCTTGGCGAAATTTCATTAACTATTCCATACCTTCCCTGATCTAGTTAGTCTTTACCGATCCTCGGTAATCTAAAATCATTCTAGGCAACACGCGTCGACTTCATACATAACTCGTATAGATGTATGTCACAATACCAACTATACTATAATCAATACCAACTGGATACGCAATCCACATAGTCATTCCCGGTCATCACGCTTTCTCGTAGCTGCAATCAACATAACTCGTTAGGGAGAGCGACCCTAACAACACAAATTTCTATGGCACGATCTCGAGAGTGAGAAGAATGGAAACCAATCCTAAATGTCCTGCAGCCTCACGATTATAGATGTGGTATAAAACACACCGATAATCAAGACTTACTAGACATCGTCAGACACTTTCCGAGGACTAATCGCTCACGATACCACTTTTGTCACGACTGGCCGATCGCATCGGTGCCCTACACAGGCACCTTACCGTAAACATCGAGAAAATCAGCGGAACATACATGAAACTTATTAATAAAACATCGGAGTAAAGCAACAAAGTTAGCCGATGGGCTACCTTCCCGAACATATATAAATACAATCAAGCAGCTTGCCTCATTTCTTTACAACCGACCCACAAAATGTGAATACGGACTTAGGAATAACAATCGAACAATCAGCGTGGACAAGGCCCCGCCGTATTCTGAATATACATAGCCACGACAACTCGGAACATTGAGCCATCTCAAAATCTGAACCAGGATCCTAAGCTCGCGGATCCATAATCGTGTACCTAAACTGCGGACATGAACGCAGCTTCGGGAAGTCGATAACAAAAATTTAATATGGAATGAAATAACGTCAAGAAATGTGATCATAATCAGATAAAAGAATGACAATGACAAGTATAAAAATACATACCGATCCTCGCCGTGTCATTACCACTTATGAACTTAATCGTACATTAATCATTCTTTTCCTTATTTCAATAGAATTAACATCATATTCTTACATACATACTTAAGAATTCAATCAAGTTTTTCCACATAACTTACATCAATATCTTTTCCATTCCATTAAGAGTTATAGTCATATCTTACGTACTTACTTAGGAGAAGTCATTAAGTTCATTTCTATCTAACTTACTTATCTTTCATAACATAGTCAGGCCCACTACGAGGGACACATATACTACCCTACCAAACCGACGCGATCAAGTCACACCAATATCAAAGCATGCCCGTGGAATCCCCATCACCGCCGACTAAAAGTGTAAAATATAACCATGGGTCTCACGCCCATAATATCAATCAAAACAGGTGGTATAACGTCCGGGGCTTGCCTCATTTATACTCTTACCACGGAGAAGGTGGTAAGCGGGTATAACGTCTTGGGCTTGCCCTCATTTATACTCTACCACGGAGAAGGTGGTATAACGTCTGGGGCTTGCCTCATTTATACTCTTACCCTATCTCGACTTGGTCACAATAACACATAAAGCAGTGGTACAGTCTTGGGGATTTACCCTCACTTATACTCTTACCTGGAGAAGGTGGTATAACGTCTTGGGGCTTGCCTCATTTATACTCTTACCCTAACTCAACTGCCATCATACATAACATAAGCCCTACGGCTTATCATACATAACATAAGTACTACTGACTTATCATACATAACATAAGCAAGTTAAGAAATCCCTAACTTCTTATTAGCTTGTTCATACACACTCTCATTTTTGTTTACTTAAGGCACTAACATGTCATTATAAAATCCGAATTTAACCCAACGTACTACGTGCCTCTACTCCTTTAAAATGATTCTCTTTCAAATAAAACTTCCAAGATACTAATAACCGTAGTATCAAGTCATATCTACTTTTCACGACAAGTCACAATACTTTTTAGAAATACAATTATAGGCTTCTAAATCTAGTGACTTCTTTCTTTGAAACCTAAAGCAATTGGTACCTTTAAAACAATTTGCCCTTCTTTATTTGAATCATTTCTTTGCTTACATTCTCAAGAAAACCATTCTTTTAAATCTTCCATAAAGTTGTTATAACCAACTTCCCATAAAGCCGTTATAACTCTTTATTTCTTAGACAAATACATTCATTTGATAACCAAAAACTTATACTTTCAATTCAAATCGCATAGCTTTCAAAATACTTCAAGTCTCTTAACTTTTAGGAACACAAGTTTCTTAACCTTTTAACACTTTGAGGTCCATAGTCTTAAAACTTCATACGTAAATCCTTATAAATTAAGTAACATATACTTGGTGCGGTGTGAATAAGTTATACTTATTTATAACTATCTTACTCAGTAGCCATGATCTAGAAAATGTAATACAATTTTGTCTTATCTTAGCTTCTATGCGGATGGAGAATTCTACTTGTTTTAACATAATTAATGTCATTACATTTTCCTTTATTAACGCCGCAATGGCTTGCGATACTTATTCTCATTTGTGCAGAAATTAGCCAAGTCAACTTGGCTCCAAATACCCTAACGACTCTTACCAACATCCCCATAAGACTTGGTAAGAACTTAGGATAACTTAGACATAACCTTACGTAGAGTAAATCAACATACATACCTCTTAACTTCTAAGAGTAGAAGGAATCATGAAATAGTACTACACGTATATTCCATACATAGAATCATGTCAAAAGAAGGAAGAGGTTCACATACCTCGCGACGATTGTCGACAAGTAGCAAGATGCTCCAAAGTACTTCAACCTTGAGCTATCACAATCTTCCAAAGAGGATACGCTATACTTAGTTCTTCAACCTATCATGGCCACAATCGTCCATTAACCTCTTACTTCAAACGTAGAATATTCTAAGTGCTAAGTCGCCAAATTCTATGGAAAATCGGACAAAGACCTCCTTTGTTTCTACTCACTTTGCCACCTTTTTCAAGGTCGATTACAATAACCAAACAGCCCCAATTGGCTCACAATTAAGTAGAAGATAGTCCAATACAAATGACTAACTAAACAGCCCCAATTGGCTCACAATTAAATAGAAGATAGTCCAATACAAATGACTAACCAACTACTACAAACTACAAGTCCAAAATCGGCCACCTTGAGTTCAACCAAACTAATTCTTATCCAATTTCCATTTCAATCCAAATTGGTA
This sequence comes from Przewalskia tangutica, assembly GCA_029844215.1. Lineage (NCBI taxonomy): Eukaryota > Viridiplantae > Streptophyta > Magnoliopsida > Solanales > Solanaceae > Przewalskia > Przewalskia tangutica. Next base: position 116,089,745 of record CM056727.1, read on the forward strand.
GCATAATAAGATATCAAGTCGCATTTGGTTAGTACTACCATAAGCTTCAAGTCAATAACATGCGACGATTCTAACAACGATCAAATTGTAATCCAACTTAACATGGCCTACATTTCATTTCGAATTTCAAAGACTACAATCGATCTATAATCCTTATAAACTTCAACATATACTTCATGCTAGCAACAAGTAAAGCTAACAACAAAATAAATAATTTTGTAATACTTTCAAAGAACAAGATTATACCTCAACGCTTTTTAATCCAATCTTCAAAACCGAAGTTGCTCTTTAGCAACCTAGAGCCTCTTTAAGACACCTCAATCCGCTTGTTGGGACCCTTAGAACAATACCAACAATTATCCTTCAAACTCCAAGTAAAACCTAGAAAGACCCTTTAGGTTTTTGTTTGCGACTAACATGAAACAATCTTTTTCCAAGATTTTTCTATTGAGAAATGCTTACACTACCCTCAAGAACCTAGGTTTAAAGTGTGGAATCAAATGGACAAGAAACGATTTTTTTTCTTCTTGTTGCTAAAGCCGAGAGCACCTATGGGATGTTCTTCCAATTTTTGTAATTTGGCTAAGTATGGAACTTGTCATACTACTACTAGTATTAAATAGGGACATGGAAGGTCAAGATACAAACAAATGGGTGGTGTGGATGAAGTCTTAATAAAAACCAAGACTAATGGACCCTTGACTTAGTCAAAATTCTCATGCTAACTAGTTGCAAGACTTTGTCATCCCACCAAAGGTCAAATGACCCTTTAGTCCATGGCATTTCGTCCAAGCTCACTATAAGGGGGGGTGACACGTGTCGCCCTCCCATTCGTCACAATAATACATTTTTCCGACAATTTCATAATTCCGCTAAATTTTACAAGTCTCAAATCTTGACACTTTAGAGTTCTTACGTATGTTCTTAAAACATGTCCTGTAAATACGGGGTGTAACAATATCCTCAGTAGTTCGACAGTTCAGGTACCTCCTTTCCTCCACCCATACCCTTGTCGCTCGAGGACGAGCGACTGTTTGATTGGTATCTAATGTAACGACCCGTTAGTCGTTTAGCACTTTAAAACTACGAAAATAGTATGAGACGATAGGGTATTTAATTACATGTTTTTAGTATATGAAATGTGCAGGAAAATATTAATTAAGTGAGTTGGTGGACCAAGCCCACTACCCTAATAGGGCACGACTTTAATAAAAGAAAGAGGGGGGGGGGGGAACGTATTGAGCAGCCAAAGGAAAACAAAGAAAAGAAGAAAACCCTATAAGCTAAAAGAAAGAAAACGGCTAGAAGAAAAAAAGAAAAAAAAATAACGCAGCAAAAGGAAGAAAAAGAAAAGAAAGAGAGGAGAAGGAAAACAAAGGAAAAAGAAAGAAAAATTCTAGTAACAAGAAGACAAGGAAGAAGCGCTCAATTAAGTTCAGGTTAGATTCTATGTTTTATGGTTGAGTTAATTTATTCGTGATCCTTATAATAACGTGTTATAGAATAAAATCAGATTTCAAAGAGGTCATTACACGGAAATTCCACAATCCACTTGAATAGAGAAACTTGAGGGATGTAATATGACATAATGATTACTGCATCACATTAAACGTGAAAATTGTATAAATTTGTAAAGAATATAAAAGTATGAGATGAATAAAAGTTGTATATTACTCTGTTCCCGTCAGTTTGATATCTTACGGAGATAAATCTGACATATGGTTTGAAAGTTATGACTATTTAAAGTTTCTGCCTCGTTTTACCGAAACCCAGGCGACACAACATATAAAACGTGAAAACTGTACAAATACGTAAGGCATATGAAAATATGGGCTGAATGAAAGTTGTATATTACTCTGTTCCCGTCCGTTTGATATCTTACGAAGATAAATCCGACTTAAGGTTTGAAAGTTATGACTGTTTGATGTTTCTGTCTTATTTTACGAAAATTCTGGCTACACAGATTTCATAGGGTTGTTTCCTTCGTAAATTTTCACCATCTGCACTAAGTATTGACAAGTGGGATTCGGCATAATAGGATATCCTAGTGTTGCCTTCTATGTGGTATAATAAACACCTGATTTGGAGTTACAAATTAAATGTTATATTTCTTACAAGCGGGAGATACGAGAAAGTTGAAAGAAAGGAATGTTGGTTGAATTTCCTGAAGTTATGCTAATATTTTTATATGTGTAGGGGTTTAGTCATACGATTGAAATGGTAAATAAATAATGTTGATATAAATATAGTAATATGTGTGTCCTTAGATTCGTATTATAACGTAGTTCGCATATTTTCTAGATTTTAAGCGTTCAACGACTCTAAGCAAGGGGAATAAATTGGTTTGATTGTTCGTGGCACCCTCTCGGCATTGAGGTAAGTTATGGTTTACTTTAGTTAGACTATGATTAGAGAATCATATGTAGTTGTAGGAAGTGACGGGGATAGCATGATAGTCCTTCAGGCATGAAGTAGAGATAAGTTACAATTACGTTGGTTTCGTCATCTGTTATGTGGGCTTGTCGCCATATGTGTTATTTTATGTGATTATCACCTAATTGTATCTCCGTTGCAAATTGGCTCACTTGTCTTGTGAAACAAAAAAATTGTGATGTTGATAATTTAACATAGGACATTGATATGACTTGTACTGATCGATTATATATTTGTGATATGTGTTGAGATTGATATCATGCTTGTCATACTTTTTTTATATTATTGTTTGATGATATTGATAAACTCCGAGGTTTCTGTCGGAGATTGAGAGTGATTGATAAACTCTGAGGTTTCTGCCCGAGATTTAGAGTGATTGAGCAACTCCGAAGTCTTTGCCGGAGATTGAGAGTGATTGAGTAACTCCGAGGTCTTTGCCAGAGATTGTGAGTGATTGATAGCCTCCGAAGTTCTAGCCGGAGAGCACGAGTGGTACATGGACTTCGCGGGTCCCCCATGGTCATGGCTTGAAGGCACTGCCTTAGCATGTGTGTACGAGAGTGGAGTGAGGGAGAGGTGACTATTGTATTGCATTGCTTCCATCTACTCTTAGTTTTAACTGCTCATTTGGTGAAATTATATCTGTCTTGATTGATTTCATAGTTTCTTATATTTTGACTTGTATAAGATACGTAACCATACCTGTTTGTTCTATGTGCTACTTGTTAGTTTCCACTCTCCATGTGTTATCTAATCACTGTCGGCGTATGATGCTTACCGGTACTAGTGTTGTACTGATACTACTCTTGTTGCACTTTTGTTGAGTGCAGAGTACGATCCAGGTTCCAGCTCTACGCCCCGTGGTTGATTCGCGAGAGTGATATCTTTCAGTCATTCAGGGTGAGCTACTTGATCATCCTTGGCCCCTGAAGGGCTTCCTAGTTAATTCCATTTACTTTCGTTAGTTGATAGACAATATGTAGCCTTTGGGCATTTTTCAGACTTCTATTCCAGACAATGTTTAGTGCTCTTGTACCCTTTTGACCAGATTTTGGGGAATGTCGTGACAATTTTAGTGATGATCAGTATTAAGACTTGATAACTTTCTTTTCTTTATTTATTTTCCGCTGATTTAACTTGGTAATGAGAACGTGGTTCGCCTACTCGGGGAAATATGGTAGGTGCCATCACGACTTGTGATTTGGATCGTGACAGTTTGCAAGAAAATTCTAAAAAATTATATGAACAAGAAATATTATTATTAAATTAAAAAATATAATAGCATTAATAAATGAAAAGTTGAGACAAAAAGAAGAAGACATTATGAGATTAAGAGAAGTAAAACTATGAGAAGTAACCAGAAAAGATAATGAATTAAGAGACTTGAGAAAAGTTATAGAAAGAACAATATAAGTATATCAATCTATTAAAATATGGACAAAGGTGTTATACCCCGTATTTCCAGAGTATGTACGTGTGGGCGTACGTAGAAAAGTTTGAGCCTTAAAGTTAGGCAAGATTCAAAATTTGTACACAACCCCCGAAAAGAGTCGTTTCGGCGAAGCGTTTTCGAACTTTGCGTAGGGAAAATTCCGGCTATGTCATTTATAATTTTTGCGGATTTTTCCGAGAGACGGAATATTTTGGACCAACGAGAGGGCGACACTTGTCACCCTCAAGTTGGCGGAAATCCTTGGCCGAAAGTGGGCGTTTCTTGGCTTGTTTTGTGCCTTATTTTGTGCCTTGTTTTGTGCCTTGTTTGGTGCCTTGTTTTGTGCCTTGTGTTGTGGAGTAGGGTTAGGGTGCACTTGGCTTGATCTTGGCCTTACACTTTCCGTGCACTTGGCTTCATCTTAGCCATTGGTTTCCCTATAAATACCCCTCCCGTGTTGAAGACTTCTTCATCCTAAAATTGGTTCTAAGTCTTGAAAGCCTTCTCCCCCTCTTAAGTGTAGTGTTCTCATCCAAGAACACCCCCCTCCCCCTTTCGTGAGGCCCAGCGGCGAGAGTTATCCCCTCCTAGTGGTGTTGGTGAGGGTATACCACCCTTGCCTTGATTGTTCTCGTATAATACCCCCTTTTTGGTAGAGAAATACTCTCCAAGTATTGTTACTATACCAAAATACCTTAGCCTTATACCTTGTCGTATTCCAAAGTTACCTCTATACGTAGAGCCCGGAAATACTACCTTTTGTCCTTTTAGTCTCAAACCAAAACCCTAAGGAAAATCTTCATAGCGAGTTGAAGTATTAAGTAGAAGTTGCGTAGAACTTCTAAGGGTTGTTTGGAGCGGGTTGGGCGCTTGAGTTGGAGCTAAACGTTGCTCAGGATCGACATTTAAACTTGGATAATTTTGGGCTTATCGAGGTAAATACGCTTGACCTTCTTTTGTAATTAGAGTACATACTGTTGAAGTATAAGAATTAAGTATAAGTTATATACCAGGAAGGTATATAAGAAGGGGACTGAACTGTACTTACATAGGACTGTATTTACAGTAGACTTGTGTAGTTTGGCGGGTAGGGAAGTGCTGCCCAATTTTCCATAGAATTATTTTACAGATAGTCTAGTCGTTGATAGACTTGTATAACCATTATAGGTTGAAGTACTGCGAGTAGCGTATTCTACTCGAAGAAGTGAAAAAGGCTAGCAGGATTACAGTACTTTGGAGCTATTTGCTAATAGTCGATAATCGTCGCGAGGTATGTGATTCTTCCTATACTCTTGAGCATGATATTTTAAAGGAGTATATATAGTACGGTAGACGTACGTGTGTTAACTGAATGTAGTGTTACGGCAATGTCTTTTGACTTAAGCCTGAATAATAAGAATCTGGAAGTATTTTACAAGAATATATATATAGTACGGTAGACGTACGTGTGTTAACTGAATGTAGTGTTACGGCAATGTCTTTTGACTTAAGCCTGAATAATAAGAATCTTGAGGTATTTCAAAAGAATTAAGAATCCTTTTTGAAAGAAGAATAATACTTGGTTTGAAAGCTTAAGAGTTATACTAGCTTTATGGGAAGTTAGGTATAACGACTTAAGAGAGATAAAACGAATGGTTTATTGCTGTTAAAAAGTTAAGAGACTTGATCTTAAAAGATAAGAGACTTGACTTAATTGAATTGATGTGAAAGTTGTTAAGAAGTGTGAAACCTCATTCGTGAGTAATGAGTACTTGGTTTTTAAAGAATAATGTTTTACTGATTTCGGAAATGAGAATAAGTAAGGAACTTGATTTCAAAAAAGAGACTTGAGGAAATTAAAGAGTCTTTGGTTTAAAAGAAAAGCATTGTTTTGTCTTAAAATTGGTTTAAAACATAAAGTGTTATAACAGCTTTATGGGAAGTTAGTTATAACGACTTTATGAAAACAAAAGAATGGTTTTATCATTGGTTTTAAAGTGGTAACTTGACTTTAAAAGGAGAAGTGTTTTGGTCTAAAAAGAAGGCATGGTATTGCCTTAATTTGGTTTTAAAAGGAAAGTATGGAAATTGTTTTGGTTTACTTAAAAGATGTTAGTCACTCTATCTTTGGTATCGGGTGACCTTTGTAAAGAAATGGATCCTTTAAAAAGAGTTTAACATACGTAGTGCTTTGGGGTTAAAACCTGGACTGTGGCATAAAATAAAAGTACCTTGAGTTGTGTGTAACTTTCCTATGTTTGTGTATGATAGCCTTGTTGTGCAAAGTGTTGTATTCTTATGTTACCGCGTCTCGAATGGAGGGCGGTCGTGTTATTCTTGATCATTTTGGACATCGACACGATGGGTGGCCGGGTATGCTTCCACTATGATAGTCAATGGGCATCTTGACTCGATGGATGGTCCACGGGTAAGCGGCCATGATGAGGTCCGTTTCCACGTTGATAGTGTTATTCCATGGACTAGCTCTCCGGCGAGGTTTCTTGATCGACCTTGGTATCTGGTGGTTGGCTTTCGTACTTGCCCCGTCTCGTGGCTGATTCGGCCTTGGTACCTGGTAGTTAGCCCTCGCACTTGCCCCGTTCAGTGTAGTGACGAAGTCTCGTGACACGGCCTTGGTACCTGGTAGTTAGCCCTCGTACTTGCCGATCGACTCGTGACACGGCCTTGGTATCTGGTAGTCGGCTTTCGTACTTGCCCCGTGTCAGCTTCGTGGTTTGGTTGTATAACATTGTTAGTTCATACTTGGTGTTCATGTGTACTCTGTGGTGTTATTATATCATAGACTGCCGGCAGTGAGGAAGGTATTCCACGGGCATGATTGATGTTGCGGGCGTGAGACCCATAGTTATATTTGAGTGATGACTCTGAGGGCGTGAGTCACGACTTACATATGCTTATTTATTGTGAGCGTAGTTTGGTTATTATATATGTCTCTGCTTTATATATCGCTATGATTTCATTCTGATATTTTCGATTTCATATACTTGGTACTGTTGTCTTGACCTCCTTCGGGGCTGCGTTAAATCTGCAGTAGAGGTACATCGATTGCGATCCTCGCTCTTAGGATCACGATTCGGCGTTAGGAAGCTCCGTTTCTCGGAGGCTTATCTTTGGTATGTTACCACGAGTTGTAGGTTCTTGTACATTCGGGGTATGGCGGGCCACGTCCGTCATGTTGTATAAAAACTCTTAAGTGCAGAATGCTTGTGGGCGTGGTTTGTAAAAAGTATTAAAGCTGTTCGGTTTGAAAGTTTTGTATACATATATTTATTGGAAGGTAACCGTTTGGTTGGCTTTGTTTATGATCTTATCTCTTGTTTCATGTTTAAAGTTTTATTTCTGATTTTCTCTCGATGTTGTATCACTAGGGTGCGGGGTAAGGCACGATCACGGCCCGGATCGGTCGTGACAAAAGTGGTATCGAGCGATTAATCCTCGGAAAGTGTCTGAACCGTGTCTAGTAGAGTCTTGATTATCGGTGTGTTGTGCACCACATCTATAATCGAGAGGTGCAGGACATTTAGGATTGGTTTCTCTTCTCATTCGATATCGTGCCTTAGAGCGTGTTGTAAGTTGGACCCCTCGGCGTATCTCGTTTTTACGATTATGCCTCGCGCAAGGCAACCGGGCCCAGATGGGCAAGCGGCCGAGGAGGCGCTAGTGAGATCTGAGAGAATGCGAGCGCGAGCGGTCGATACTGAGTTAGTGCTTGACGGCGAGTTTTGCGACGCCGCCAGCGAGTTTAGAAACCCGCAGCGATGGTGATGAGACAACGATACACGAGCCTCGGTTCCACGGCTGGAGCAGAGAGATGGGTTACAAAGAGATGGCGATTCGGCGGGATCGTGGCGAACATGAGGATAGGTGGGCCGCAGCCGATTCGATGCACCCGTGGTTCACCCGAGATCAGATAGTTTGAGGCTACGGGACTTTATGAGTTGTTGCCCGCCAGAGTTCTACGGGTCGAGGCCTGAGGATGATCCGCAGGAGTTCATCAAGCGATTCTGGTAGTCGTGAGTGATCGAGGCTTGGAGACCGTCGGTGGTCTTGGGTTCGCATCGGTGCGTGATCTGCGATCGGCCGGTTTGATCGTGGGAGCTGTCGGGAGAGTATGCACTTCCACCGTATGGGACGAGTTCTCGAGGCATTTCTTGCACATTTCTTACCTCGCGGCGAGAGGCTCGGTACAGATTTTTGGTGTTGAGCGAGCGGGCGTGCGGTTGGGAGTACAATGTGAGTTCGACTCATTGGCTCGGTATGTCCCCGCGTTAGTAGCCATTATGGAGGACAGAGTGCACCGCTACGTCACCGGGCTCGATGACTACTTGGCAGAGGCTTGTTCGGGTGTAGCTCTTGGTAGGGCATGGACATTGCCGCGTGCGCAGCTTATGCACTTGGATGTGAGGCGTGAGTCGGCGGAATGACGAATCAGCGAAGAGGGCGAGCAGCAGGTCCTTTGATAACTTTCGAGGCGGACCGCCTCGGCCGAACTAGTTATGTACCTCGCCCGATGCAGTGGTCCTCCACGGCGCCGGGACGCCGGGATATTCGGGAAGCGGTCGGGGCTCCTGTGTTTGATTTTCGGGGAGTAGGAGTGCTCGCGGATGAGGTCGCCACTTGTCTCGGTGTGGCGTTGTGGAAAACTTCATAAAGGAGAGTGTCGTACTAACTTGGGAGATTGTTATTCTTGCGCCAGCAGGGCCATCTAGCGAGTATCAACCAGTGGGTAGCTTGGTAGGATAGCGAACTACGAGATCGATTGCGGGTTATTCACCTTCCATAGCTAGGCGGGATGTTCATACACCGCGAGCCACGGCAGGTCGCGGTGGAAGTTCCCAGATTTAGCGGTCCTTTGAACCGCCTATCTTTTCAGGTATATCCTTAACCCTCGAGAGTTTTGCATGTGTGATACGATGATTGTATGTTGAGTACTATGTACAGATAGCATTGTGTATATTGTGGTTTAGAGACTTGGTTAGTTGATAGAATAAGTTTGGGGACAGGGAAGGTATGAACCTTAGAATATTACATGTTGAGACCTTAGACGTAAGGCCGGCTTGAATAAAAGATTTTACGGTTAGTCTTTGTCGAAATACTTGGTTTGCGTATAATGTATTGTGGGATAATTCCGTGAGTTGTGTAAAATGAAAGTGGTAGCTTTCCTGATGTGAATTAGTAAGATTGTTCCGTATCGAGGAGCAAGAGTTGGCGCGACGGAGGGTCGGGTTGAGGCGTATGCGGGTCAACCGTGCCGGATGTAGGTGGGGTCGATTCAGGTGGTCCGCCAGATGGTAGGTCACGAGGGTGCTAGGCCCAGTTTAGATGACCATCGTATGAGTTCGTGGATATGTTGAGCGAGCGGATCGTGAAGGCCGGGAATGGCCTTAAAGAAGATCGAGGCTAGTAAGATGACCAAGTTTGGAGGTAGTGGCTCCAGAAATTTTGGGAACTGAAGTAATGACTGAAGTATGGTACGTATACTGGGAGAGTTCAAGTGATTACGACGAGTAAGAAAAGAGGTCATTTTGTTGTGAAGTGAAGATGCGAAGGGAGTATCCTTTAGGCCAGGGTGGAAGCTTTTGTGATGTAGGAGTGATTCCTCGTTGACTTGGGTTAAGCATTTGCGCGGGTGTTATTTTTGTGGCATTGGCAACTTGTTTAAGTTATGAAGAACTTTGTCGTTATCTGTTTCGAGAAGGAACATTCGGGACGAATGTTTCTAAGGAGGGGAGAATGTTATACTCCGTATTTCCAGAGTATGTACGTGTGGGCGTACGTAGAAAAGTTTGAGCCTTAAAGTTAGGCAAGATTCGAAATTTGTACACAACCCCCGAAAAGAGTCGTTTTCCGACGAAACGTTTTCCGAACTTTGCGTAGGGAAAATTCCGGCTATGTCATTTATAATTTTTGCGGATTTTTCCGAGAGACAGAATATTTTGGACCAACGAGAGGGCGACACTTGTCACCCTCAAGTTGGTGGAAATCCTTGGCCGAAAGTGGGCGTTTCTTGGCTTGTTTTGTGCCTTATTTTGTGCCTTGTTTTGTGCCTTGTTTTGTGCCTTGTTTGGTGCCTTGTTTTGTGCCTTGTTTTGTGGAGTAGGGTTAGGGTGCACTTGGCTTGATCTTGGCCTTACACTTGCCTTGCACTTGGCTTCATCTTAGCCATTGGTTTCCCTATAAATACCCCTCCCTTGTTGAAGACTTATTTATCCTAAAATTGGTTCTAAGTCTTGAAAGCCTTCTCCCCCTCTTAAGTGTAGTGTTCTCGTCCAAGAACACCCCCCTCCCCCTTTCGTGAGGCCCCCTTGGCCGAGAGTTATCCCCCCCTCCTAGTGGTGTTGGTAGAGGGTATACCACTCCCCTTGCCTTGATTGTTCTCGTATAATACCCCTTTTGGTAGAAATACTCTCCAAGTATTGTTACTATACCAAAATACCTTAGCCTTATACCTTGTCGTATTCCAAAGTTACCTCTATACGTAGAGCCCGGAAATACTACCTTTTGTCCTTTTAGTCTCAAACCAAAACCCTAAGGAAAATCTTCATAGCGAGTTGAAGTATTAAGTAGAAGTTGCGTAGAACTTCTAAGGGTTGTTTGGAGCGGGTTGGAGCGCCCAGAGTTGGAGCTAAACGTTGCTCAGGATAGACATTTAAACTTGGATAATTTTGGGCTTATCGAGGTAAATACGCTTGACCTTCTTTTGTAATTAGAGTACATACTGTTGAAGTATAAGAATTAAGTATAAGTTATATACGGGAAGGTATATAAGAAGGGACTGACTGTACTTACATAGAATTTGTATTCTGATGAACTTGTGTAGTTTAGCGGGTAGGGAAGTGCTGCCCAATTTTCCGTAGAATTATTTTACAGATAGTCTAGTCGTTGATAGACTTGTATAACCATTATAGGTTGAAGTACTGCGAGTAGCGTATTTTACTCGAAGAAGTGAAAAAGGCTAGCAGGATTACAGTACTTTGGAGCTATTTGCTAATAGTCGATAATCGTCGCGAGGTATGTGATTCTTCCTATGCTCTTGAGCATGATATTTTAAAGGAGTATATATAGTACGGTAGACGTACGTGTGTTAACTGAATGTAGTGTTACGGCAATGTCTTTTGACTTAAGCCTGAATAATAAGAATCTGGAAGTATTTTACAAGAATATATATATAGTACGGTGAGCGTCGTGTGTTAATCGAATGTAGTGTTACGGCAATGTCTTTTGACTTAAGCCTGGATAATAAGAATCTTGAGGTATTTCAAAAGAATTAAGAATCCTTTTTGAAAGAAGAATAATACTTGGTTTGAAAGCTTAAGAGTTATACTAGCTTTATGGGAAGTTAGGTATAACGACTTAAGAGAGATAAAAAGAATGGTTTATTGTTGTTAAAAAGTTAAGAGACTTGATCTTAAAAGATAAGAGACTTGACTTAATTGAATTGATGTGAAAGTTGTTAAGAAGTGTGAAACCTCATTCGTGAGTAATGAGTACTTGGTTTTTAAAGAATAATGTTTTACTGATTTCGGAAATGAGAATAAGTAAGGAACTTGATTTCAAAAAAGAGACTTGAGGAAATTAAAGAGTCTTTGGTTTAAAAGAAAAGCATTGTTTTGTCTTAAAATTGGTTTAAAACATAAAGTGTTATAACAGCTTTATGGGAAGTTAGTTATAACGACTTTATGAAAACAAAAGAATGGTTTTATCATTGGTTTTAAAGTGGTAACTTGACTTTAAAAGGAGAAGTGTTTTGGTCTAAAAAGAAGGCATGGTATTGCCTTAATTTGGTTTTAAAAGGAAAGTATGGAAATTGTTTTGGTTTACTTAAAAGATGTTAGTCACTCTATACTGCGGGTATCGGGTGACCTTTGTAAAAGAAATGGATCCTTTAAAAAGAGTTTAACATACGTAGTGCTTTGGGGTTAAAACCTGGACTGTGGCATAAAATAAAAGTACCTTGAGTTGTGTGTAACTTTCCTATGTTTGTGTATGATAGCCTTGTTGTGCAAAGTGTTGTATTCTTATGTTACCGCGTCTCTCGAATGGAGGGCCGGTCGTGTTATTCTTGATCATTTTGGACATACTGACACGATGGGTGGCCCACGGGTATGCTTCCACTATGATAGTCCATGGGCATACTGACTCGATGGATGGTCCACGGGTATGCGGCCATGATGAGGGTTCGTTTCCCTGTTGATAGTGTTATTCCATGGACTAGCTCTCCATGAGGTTTTACTGATCGGCCTTGGTATCTGGTGGTCGGCTTTCGTACTTGCCCCGTCTCGTGACTGATTCGGCCTTGGTACCTGGTAGTTAGCCCTCGCACTTGCCCCGTTCAGTGTAGTGACGAAGTCTCGTGACACGGCCTTGGTACCTGGTAGTTAGCCCTCGTACTTGCCCCGGTCAGCTACGTGACACGGCCTTGGTATCTGGTAGTCGGCTTTCGTACTTGCCCCGTGTCAGCTTCGTGGTTTGGTTGTATAGCATTGTTAGTTCATACTTGGTGTTCATGTGTACTCTGTGGTGTTATTATATCATAGACTGCCGGCAGTGAGGAAGGTATTCCACGGGCATGATTGATGTTGCGGGCGTGAGACCCATAGTTATATTTGAGTGATGACTCTGAGGGCGTGAGTCACGACTTACATATTCGCTATTTATTGTGAATCGTAGTTTGGTTATCATACATGTCTCTGCTTTATATAGCGCTATGATTTCATTCTGATATTTTCGATTTCATATACTTGGTACTGTTATCGACCTCGGCCGAGGCTGCGTTCATGCCGCAGGTAGAGGTACATCGATTGCTGATCCTCGCTCTTAGGATCACAGTTCAGCGTTGGGAAGCTCCGTTTCTCCGGAGGCTTATCTTTGGTATGTTACCCTGAGTTGTAGGTTCTTGTACATTCAGGGGTATGGCGGGGCCCTGTCCCGTCATGTTGTATAAAAACTCTTAGAAGTGCAGTAATCTTGTTGTGGGCAGGGTTTGTAAAAAGGATTAAACTGTTCGGTTTGAAAGTTTTGTATACATATATTTATTGGAAGGTAACCGTTTGGTTGCTTTGTTTATGATCTTATCTCTTGTTTCATGTTTAAAGTTTTATTTCCGCTGATTTTCTCTGATGTTGTATCACTAGGGTGCCCGGGGTAAGGCACCAGTCACGGGCCCAGGATCGGGTCGTGACAAAGGTAAAGAAATAGTATAAGACTCTAGTGAAACATATTTTACCAAATGAATACATACGAAGGAGGAATAACACAAACATTAAGCTTTAAACCAGAAACATATAAGAAAATACAAGATGAAAAAGAGGAACTATCTATTAAGAAAATATTTAAGACTAAATGGTTTGACAGAAATAAAGAAATAAGGTATATAGCACAAAAACATGAAAATATAATAGACACAATCATTGTAAATGGAAGAACGAAAGATAAGCCTAATAAAAGATGAAGTAATAAAAAGAGAATTAGCAAAACTACCTACTAGAGAAAATAAAAGATATAGAAACATATACTTTGGAGGAGTAGAATTTACTATAAAAGCATATTTTCAGAATAAACATGGATACACCCATACAAATATACATACTAGTTGATAGAATACTAGGAAATTTGCAAGATGCTTTAATATCAGTAGTAAAAGGAAATTTAATATATCAAAAATTAAAATTTACGGTATAACCAGATTTTAGTATATCATTAAAAGATGAACATAAAGACTTAGCCTTAACACTATACTATAAACTAGATTGAATAACAATGCCACCAGAAAGTAAAATTATAAGTATTGAAACAAAAATGATATATGCACTAACCGGAAATCATCATGTAAAGAAACAACACGAAATGAATATTTTAGTACAAAAAATGTACCAAGAAATACTAGAACAAATAGAACACAAAGAAAATTCAAAAATAACTATACCAGAAGAAATATATATAGATTTTAATACTAGAACATTGACACCGTCAAAAAGATTAATACCAAAAATAGAAGGATCTAGACTAAGTATTATAAGAGAACAAACGATATCTAGACAAAATAATTTACAACTCAGAGTATTAGATTTAATAAATATAAACAGTAATAAATTAAAAATCAATGTAATAATTTTAAGGGTATGATAACAACAGATTGTATAGCTGAAATAAATACTGGAGCTACATGTGAGTAAAATTAATGAACATGAATGTAATCTAATAGACCCGCAAACTTATAATTATCCTGAAAATGAAAAAGAAATAATAATAACTAAAAGTATTAATTTAAGATTCAAAATCCAAGACTTAGAATATAAGATAAACATATGAGTAATATAATATGACAATTTTAGTGAACTATTATTAGGAAGTGACTTTTTAACCATGATAAAGTATAAAATAAATAATAATGGAATTGAAATAAATGACCAAGAAAAAACAAGATTTATAAATAAAATATGAATGTACAAGAAAAAATAATAAAAAGAAACAAAAATTAAGAATAATAAAGGCAGTCTATAGAAGGAATGTTTTCTCAACTTAAATACCTAAAATACAGTGCAAAGAGTATAAAATTAGAAAATGAAATAAAATAGTTAGAAAAACAATGTGATAAAATATGGATAGATATGGAAAACGGATGGAAAAACAAATTAATAATCCTGACTAACCCTAACGAGAAAATAAACGCGCTTTGGGAAGAAATAATAGTAAGAGAAAAAATAAAGAATACTTTGATAATAATGGATGAAATAAAATAAAATCAAACTAAAATGCAACAAATGATAAGAGAAGAATTAACTAACTTATGGAATGGATCTGAGATACCAACATTTAAAATAATATTAGAAAAACTTAATATATTATTAGAAGAGAAAGACAAAGAATAGAAGAAAGTGAACCAAGTACAAGTAAAGAAAATACTATAATTAGTACTAATGGTAGATATTAGTAAAATAAAACCAAAATTGACAAAAGAAGTAGATTTTTTTTGGACAACCTAGCAATATTAAATAAAAAAGGACAATTTTAATGGAAAAACAAGAACCTAGCGTACTTATCTTTTTAAGAAATAATGCAAAAGATATAATAGAAAAAGAAAGATACAAATATGAGCCTATAAAAATAAAAACACAAAAAAACACCAAGGAAGATAATAATTTAAAAGATGTAAACAAAGATTTAAAAGACACAGAAAAAGTGACATATGAATATTTAAATTTAAAACTAGATAACAAGAACAACAAATATATATAGGTAAAGACAGAAAATACAAAATTGAAATCACATGGTAATGAAGAATGATATAATAAATATCAAAAATATAAACATAAATTTAAAGAAATAAAGAAACTATTAAAAGAAACCAAGGTAAAACTAAAGCAAACAAAAGAAGAACTAACAGAAGTAAAACAAGATGTAGATGAATTAAAAGAAGAATTATATATCATTAGAGAACAACTAGAAAGGTTAAAAGGAACAAAGAAAATAAGAAAAACCAGGACAACCGATGAAAGCACTACTAGTAATAAATAAATAGAAAGTGATACAGACAAAAATAGTATTATTAACTAACAAATACGAGGAGTAGAATTTATAGAAGAAGAACAAGAAGACTCAGAAATGGTAAAAGAAAACAACCAAATAATAGAAGCTTTACAAAAAATGAAAAGAGTAAATGCAATTATAGAAGAAGAACCTGAAAGCGATATAGAAGATGAAGATGAATTTAACAGACCTATACCTATAGAAACAAAAATGGAAACAGACGATATAATAAATGAAGACGCTGATGATTACCCCGAGGAAGAATTAGTAGACCCTAATTTAGAAATAATAACAAGAAGACGCGCCAGATTACCAAATCACATACCAGTAGGACAACAAACCGAATTTAAAGAATTTGTAGGATCAATGACACAATGAGTAAATTACAATGGATATTTTCTAGACCTAGTTAATGTTTACGATGAACAAGAAATAGGAAGAAGGATTAACGATTGGAATCTTGGAATGTATATAACATTAATGAATTCTACACAAACAGAAAACCTAGATTACATGTATGATTTAATATCTAAACATTAATTGAAAAAGTAGCATATTGGATAGAATATATAGCTTATCAATTAAGAGGAGAAGTATTTAGCCATGCAAGAGATTGAAAATCTATGATAATAATATTTGATATTATATTAAAAAGAGAATTTTTAGGAGAAAAATGGTTAGTAGCACGAGAAAATGTAATTGCGAAAAGAAAACTGAGATAATAATAAATCTAAATAACATGAATGTTGTAAAATTAATAAATTACCAGATTATACAATTAGTTTTAGTAAGTTCTTTTATGAAGCAAGATTCTTACCACAAGAAGGTTTAATATATCAACAACTTTATTATGACCACCTACCAACACCTTATCATACCGAAACATCAAAAGAATATACTCAATTAGAACCTAGAGAAAATACATTAGGAGAAAGGACTAGAGTACTAAGAGCATACCTAATGAGAAAATGTGAAGAATATAGAATGCAACAAAAGATTAAAAAATAAAAAATTAGGATTAAGAGAAATATGTGGATTCACAGAAAAAAGATTAGTATTTAGACGTGATGATAAAAGAAGAGAAAGAAAATACAAGAAAGGAAATAAGAAATATAAAAAGTATAAACATAGAAAAAACAGAAATTATAAAAATTATAATCAAAAACCATATTACCAACCTTATAGAAAAAGAAGATTTAGAAGATATAAAAATACCCCTGAAACCAGGGAAAAATTTAGATACAAAAGAAAATTTAGAAAAGCAAAATATGTAGAACCAGCAGAAGCAGAAAAAGCTAAAGAATGTAAATGCTGAAATTGTAATGAAAAAGGACATTATGCTAACAAATGCCCAAAGTTAAAGAAAAAAGGAGTAAAATATATGAATACTACACAATTTATAATGAGTTTGTAACAAATAAAAGAAGATAGTAATAAATGGTATGGATACGAAGATTTTTATATAAGTGAAACCGATGAAGAAAGTGAATCAGAATTAAAGAATATTAACTTTATTAATCAACACTCGGATAGCGAAGATAGTTCAGAATAAATGAATTTACAAGAAGAAAAAAGAAAATTAATAGAGAAAAGAAATTACTGGATACAATATGAAGAATATACTCGTCATAAGATTATTACAATTACTAATGAAACAGGAAGAAAATACTATCATGATAGGTACAAAAAGTTTGCTAAAATCCTTAATAAGATAAGACAAAGATTAGCAGAAATAAATAGGCAAGAATTACTAAATGAAATAAAATAATTAGGACTAGAAGAAGAAGTAAGAGAATATGAACAAGATGTAAAACTTGTGAGTGGTAATGTGTAAAACGGAAAAATAACAACAACAAATTGTAATGAAATTTGGAAATGATCAAATAGAAGGGCTTGCTGAGTCGACCAAATTCTTGATCTATCCTTAAGATAATATTACCCCGTATATCCTTTCAACGGTTGTAATGACAACTTATCTCCCAAGATAAAACAGCAATCAAATAAATGAGCAAAGCGAACTCAAGTGTTTGTTTTGGAAGAAAGATCTTTGAGTGTTTTGTGATTGCAAGAGAAGAAAAAGTATTTCAGATTTCAAGTGTTTTGCAAATGAGCCTAAGACCTCATTTTATAGTGTTGTGAAGATGACTCTCCAATTGCCCATGTAATGGCCTTGATTATGGAGTGTTAATTCAGTCAAATAATGGCTGAATTCATTTGGGATGTAATAGAGGTTTAATGCCTCAAAAACCAGCCTAAGAGTCATGTCTTTTCGTCTCCCGTCGCAGCCTCTGGACTACCGGCGCCACGGCCCCTGCAGGGAGGCACCGCGGCGCCACAACTTCAGAGAGTTGGCTCCGTGGCCCTACAATTGGGAAACCTACGTCATTTGGCCAATAACCGTCTATTACCTTACGTCTCAAACAATTCGTATACGTACCAATATCTCTTCCATTTAAGGAAATTATGATCATTGGCATTGTATGTACACGTGTGTGGAAACAACGTTTCCGACGTGTGGGGCCCCTAATGTTCGGTTCGTAATTAAATAAAATTAACTTTATTTTACGTTTAATAAATATTTCCAACAAAACTCAACCGAAGGTTAAATGAAGATAGAAATTCCAACAAAGATTAAATTGAAGAATAAAAAGATAAATTAAAATGGTAGCAATTTATATAGAAGCTCATATAGAATATAAACCCAATAAAATGATAAAACAAAAAAATATTTATTGATAGTGGAACAGATTTATGCTTAGCTAGAAAAGATGTATTAGAACACACAAATGAAAAAGATCTAGATCACATAGAGCAAGAGTATCAGGATTTAATGAACAATCAAAAGAATTAGACATAGTAGCATAAAATATGAGAATCTTATTAGAAAAAACGATTTTTAGATTACCAATAATATATCAATTAGATAATATGAAACAACAAGTATTATTAGGAAATAACTTTTTAGATTACTTTAAGACACAAGTTATAGATAGCAACACATTTAGCCTATAAACACATTGTAATAAATGAATAACGCTAAAAAGAGTACTACCAATACAAATGCTAAGACTACTATGTACCATAAAAACAGATAGAAATAATAATCTAAAATTATTAAAAGAAAAATATTTTAATATATTAAAGATGAATTTTGGAGAAAATCCAATACAACTATGGGAAAAAGAAAAGATATATGTTGAAATAAAATTAATAAACCCTAATGATATAGTTAGGTCAAAACCTATTAGATATAGTCCAACAGATCAAAAACAATTGGAAACTCAGATAAAAGAATTACTAGAATTAAAAATGATACAAAAAAAGTAAAAGTCCACATAGTAGCCCAACCTTTTTAGTAAGGAAACACAGTGAACAAAAAGAGGAAAAATCAGAATGGTAATTGATTACCGAGAATTAAATAAAAAGAAAAAAGGACATGTTTGAAAAAAGAGGACAAAGAGACAAACAAAACACTGTGTATTTTACGACTTTTGAAAAAGTTACAATGTTTACTACTATGTACTTTACGACTTTTTCATTATCAGTTTGAAAAAGAATAGCCGAGGTTATCTATATAAGGAGCCTCTTGTAAACGATTACTTAGTCGGAAATTTCTGAATACAAAACTTTGTTTAAAAAAACTCTCTATGTCTAGCTAAACTTTCTCCTTAGTTTATAATTCAGATCAATTATAATATCATAATCCTATAGAAAAATCACTTTGAAAGATTATAATTAGAACCATATTAGTCTTTATACCTACACTTTAGTAACAATTTTAGAGGATAGTCTGTTGAAAACTCCCAGACAACTAGGTCATTTATCCCGTGAATTCAGTGAAGAAAAAGGGAGTTGAGAGACAGGGTGAGGTTGAGATCTCCGGTGATCTGAAGTTCTACTAAGAGGTACGATTTCTAGACTATATGTTTTTAATTATGATTTTGATAAGTATTGAACTCTGCAATTATGATGTTTATATTGATTAAAGATTGTAGACTTATATTTAAAAAATGAAATTTCGGTTGACACTACCTACTTTCGTACTACATGATTATTTGATAAACTTAGATAATTATTATTTGATTAACTTAGATAAAAATTTATTAAATTACCATCTATATTGGTAGTACTCTTTTTAGCGTTATCCATTTATTACAGTGTGTTTGTAGGCTAAAGGTGTTGCTATCTATAACTTGTGTCTTAAAGTAATCTAAAAAGTTATTTCCTAATAATACTTGTTGTTTCATATTATCTAATTGATATATTATTGGTAATCTAAATATCGTTTTTTCTAATACGATTCTCATATTTTCTGCTACTATGTCTAATTCTTTTGATTGTTCATTAAATCCTGATACTCTTGCTCTATGTGATCTAGATCTTTTTCTATCTGTGTGATTCTAATATATCTTTTCTAGCTAAGACTGCTCCACTATCAATAAATATTTTTTGTTTTATCATTTTATTGGGTTTATATTCTATATGGGCTTCTATATAAATTGCTACCATTTTAATTTATCTTTTTATTCTTCAATTTATTCTTTGTTGGAATTTCTATCTTCATTTAACCTTCGGTTGAGTTTTACATCTTGTTTATATTCTCTTACTTCTTCTTCTAGTCCTAATTCTTTTATTTCATTTAGTAATTCTTGCCTATTTATTTCTGCTAATTTTTGTCTTATCTTATTAAGGTTTTTAGCAAGCTTTTTGTACCTATCATGATAGTATTTTCTTCCTGTTTCATTAGTAATTGTAATAATCTTATGACGAGTATATTCTTATCCAGTAATTTATTTCCTCTATTAATTTTCTTTTTTCTTCTTGTAAATTAATTTATTCTGAACTATCTTCGCTATCTGAGTGTTGATTAATAAAGTTAATATTTTCTAATTCTGATTCACTTTCTTCATCGGTTTCACTTATATAAAAATCTTCGTATTCATACCATTTATTATTATCTTCTTTTATTTCTTGCAAACTCATTATAAATTGTGGGTGATTATGGGAAGAAAGACGCCATTGTGTGACCAGTATTTATATGTATACCACATTTGCATTGGCATAACATTTAGGCATACGTACTAGGACCCCAGAGGTATTTACTGTTTCTGTTCCAGTTATTGTTATATCCCTGTATGTTTTTATTTATGCCTGACATAGTCAGTACATCAGTCGTACTGACGTTCCTTTTGCTGGAGGACGATGTGTTTCATGCCCGCAGGTTTGCACAGGCAGGACGACGATCCACGTGAATAGGTTGCAGATTTCAGCGGACTTTTGGGAGCACTCCTCTCTTTCCGGAGTGTCGGTGTAACATTGATATGTTATATTTTTGCGTGTCTAAAAGGGTATGGCGGGGCCTTGTCCCGACCTGTTGATGTTGTACACTCTTTAGAGGTTTGTAGACAGGTGTCCTGTGTATAGTAGTCTTGTATGGCCTCGCCGGCCTTGACATGGGTATGTATGTATAAGGCAATTTTTTGGTTAAAAGCTTTCATAACCTTTTCGTCTTAGTGCGTGCTTATTTATGGTTAGGTGTTGGATGCGTGATTAGTGATACCGGACAGGTGAGATCCGGGTGCCCGTCGTGACCCTCCGATTTATGTCGTGACACGCCGGGTACCTCAAATTACACCATCACTGTATAATCACAATAAGCACGGACTAAGTCGAAAAAGATTATGAAAGCTCTTGACCAGAAAACCAACTTATACATATATACATGCCCATGTCAAGGCCGATAAGGCCCTACAAAATCACTATCCACAGGACACCTGTCTACAAACCTATAAAGAGTATACAACATCAAAATATCATACAACATCAAAATATCATACCAAGACTAGACTGCAACACTGGAACAGATAGAGTGCTACAACATCGAACCAACAACCTACCAGTGTGAATCATCACTTTCTTTAACTGAACCTGCGGGCATGAAATGCAGCGTCCCCCGACAAAAGAGACGTCAGTACGACTGATGTATTGAGTATGTCAGGTATAAGAAATAACATAGCCAAGATATATCATAGTATGAAACAGAAACACTGATCAACAATACATGTCTCTGAGGGCCCTAGTACATATGTTTAAATGTTATGCAATACCAAGTAGTGTACTGATGGCCACATATGCATCTTTCTTTTCATAACAGCCTTTGTGGGCACAATATACATAAATGTCATGCATAATGCACATATGGTATACTACCGTCACACAGGCATTCATATCATATCTTTTTGGCCACACAGGCATCCATTTAGGCCATATAGGCACAATATGTGGCCTCTTAGGGCTCTTTTGTGATAATCTGTACCAGCTGCAGGTGGTGTGCGTATATAACGTCTTTCCCTCTTCTTCCTATATCCCTACATATTTATAATATACAATAGTGTGCGTAGCACCAGTGGTCCAAGGTAATATAGGAGTGCAATGCAAATGAAAATGCATGAATGGTAACACTATATTCCAATCTCAATAGGTGACATATTACCTTTGACGACACTGTGAATCTCATTATCATCTTTTTCATATGCTTCTTTAAGGACTTAGAAACAATTTACATGCTTTCAGCATAGGAATCAATAACATGCTTATTCTTAACTTTTAGGAGTAGAATAAATTACGGAATAATACCACGATTATATTTCATAACATGAAACATGTCAAAAGGAAGAATTGTCTTAACATACCTTCATTTCGCTAAATCGGAAGTAAAATATTGTTGTTGTATTTCGTACGATTTTCTTACTCCACTTTACAACTGTACTTCATACGTTCTCTTCTTCTTTCCGTGTAATTAAGGTTCAGAAGTCAACAAAAAAAAAAACAGAAACCAAAATCGTTATCTTAACTTGTTTTTTTTTAAAGACAAAGGTGACTATTTGCCAAGAATAAGTGACGTTGGAAAGATAGAGAATAAGAGGATATATGTACATATAAATTAAGGGATTAAAAGCTTGCCACCTGAATGACTTAAGGCACTTAGTCATTTTGTGTCTATCCCTCTTCTTACACGTAGTATTCCCTCCACCCCAATTAATCAATTACACACATAATTAATTTTCGATCCCAATTTACTTAAATTTTAATAACTTATAAAATTTATATATACTCAATGTCATAATTTGTAATATGACATTAGTCTATCACCTCTTTTGGGGATATACGACTATTATTATTAATCCCCATCGTCACACTTATTGCATCCAAAATTATTTCGGGATCACATCCATTTGTATACTAATTTTCTTATTAACATATGTAAATATAACAAAAATTTCCCAACACTCGAGTCTATTTCCTTCTCCCATTAGAAACATTCTTTTTCGAATGTTGGGGTGATATATAACATATATCACTACATCAGACATCTCATGGTCTTCAAGCATTAATTACAATCTTAGGAATCAGAATTTGCCTTGTGCTTCTTTTAAAACTTCGGTGTTGGCCTGAACTAGTGTGAATATTTGCCCATTATTTCCTCTTCCGCTTTCCATGTCATCTCTTTCACGTTCCTATTTCGCCACGAAACTTTCACAGAAGCTACTTCCTTAGTCCTCAGCTTGCGGACTTGTCGATCTAGGATAGAAACATAAATCTATTCATATGAAAGATTCTCTGTAACCTGCACATCCTCAATCGGTATAATCCGAGAAGGATCTCCAACACATGCTCTCAACATGGAAAACCGGATGAACAAACTCCAACTCTGAAGGTAAGTCCAATTCGTCGAATTATGCGATATGACCCAATATACCTTGGACTAAGCTTTCCTTTATTTTCAAATCTCATTACTCCCTTCATAGGAGAAATCTTCAAGAATACCCAATCATCTACCTAGAATTCTATGTCTCGCCGTCGTACATACGAATATAACTTCTGACGACTCTGAGTCGTTAACAATCGTTCCTGGATAAGCTTTACCTTCTCTATGGCCTGGTGTACTAGGTCAAGCCCAAATAACTCTAATTTGCCTACCTCGAACCATCCAATAGGAGATCTATATCTTCATCCGTACAAAGACTCATATAGAGCCATTTTAATACTGGCGTGATAGTTGTTATTATACGCGAACTCAATAAGGGGTAAGTGATCATCCAAACTCCCTTAAAGTCCAACACACAAGCTCGTAACATGTCCTCGAGCGACTGAATCGTTCGCTCGGTCTGACCGTCTGTCTGAGGATGGAAAGTCGTACTTAAATTAACCCGGGTGCCTAACCCTTTCTGAAATGACTTTCAGAAGTTAGTTGTAAACTGAGCACATTAGTCAGATATAATAGAATTAGGCACACCATGAAGTCGAACAATCTCCTTAATATATAACTTCGCGTAGTCCTCAGCTGTGTAGGTAATTTTTTTACCGACAAGAAATGAGCTGATTTGGTCAGTCTGTCAATGATTACCCAAATAGAATCAAACTTACGAAAAGAATGAGGTAATCCCGTAATGAAGTCCATATTAATCATTTTCCATTTTCACATCGGGATCTCAATGTTCTGAGTCAAGCTGCCAGACTTTTGGTGCCCTATTTTTTACCTGCTGACAATTAAGATACTGAACTATCAACTCCGCAATGTTCATCTTAATGTCGTTCCACCAATACATACCTTTTAAGATCATGATACATCTTAGTAGATCCATGGTGAATGGAATATTATGAACAATGAACCTCCGTTGTAATCTTGTCTCGTAATCCTGCTATAATTAGAATACACAAATGGACCTTCCATCTGAGGGTATCTCTCTCATTATACTCAAAGGTTGCAGTTTTTTTTAAATTTTTCCTAATATTCTCTAAAATTGGGATTTTCATCATGACGTTCCTTTTCTTCCCGTATGAGGGACGACCCTACCGTATTCTGAGTCATAGGTCTATCACTATCTGAATCCTTTAATCGGACTCTCACTTAACTAAATCATGTGTCCCCTCATGTCAAATTCTCTTCTTAGTCCTCACATCAGTCAAGTTGCTTGTGGGTGAATGATCCTATTGTCAACTTAGTTTTGTTTACTAACTGGTATGCTGGAAACTCTTATATTTGTAGTATCTTAATCGTGAACACTTTGTCACGACCCGACATCGGGCCCGTGACTAGTGCCTTACCCGGGAACCCTAGTGATACAACATCAGAGAAAAACCAGCGGAATAACTCATAAACATGAAACAATATAAATAAGAAACAGGCTAACCAAGATGGTTACCTTTCTGTACATATAAATATAACAAAAACTGAACATTTACATCCTTTACAAAAACCCAATTTACAACAGGACTACAGGCCTCTAAGAGTTTGTAACAACTATGACGGGACAGGGCCCCATCATACCCCTGAATGTACATGAATCTACAATGACAGGGAATCATACCAAAAGATAAGCCTCCGGAGAAACGGGGTTTCCCAAAAGCAGAACGGTGATCCTAGGAGCGAGGATCAACAACCGATGTACCTCGACCTGCGGCATGAACGCAGCCCCCCGAAAGAGGTCAGTACAACAGGTACCAAGTATGTGAAACTGAAAATACTGTAATGAAATCATAACATTCCCAAACCAAATCCACAGATATGTATGAAAAACCAATTAATCGCACACGGTGCCACAACATAAATAAGAGCAAACAGGTGTAACGCAACCGGTCTCTTCTAGGCTGCTAATGATCAAAGCAGGGCCATTCACCCATAGTATCATTATACGAGCCTAATCCTGGACTTCCGTAGTCCGCATAGGTCCCGTGGACCCGCATGAGGTACTCCTCGCATCGGGGGTAGCTAACCCGCGGCATTTCCTGGACTACCGTAGTCCGCATGGCCACTAGGACCGCATGAGGTATTCCTCGCATCGGCGTAACACACCCGGAGTGATTCCTGGACTACCGTAGTCCGCATAGGTCATGTGGACCCGCATGAGGTACTCCTCGCATCGGGGGTAGCTAACCCGCGACATCATAAAAAGTCAGGGGGGTAGGTGATATACACAAGCACAACCGGCTTATCGTAAATGACATAAGCACAACGAGAGAACCCCCTTACCACAACAAAACTCAAGGCGCTAACACCCATAGTAACATAACATGTTTACTTCTCAAACCAACTTACCACACATCCAGACATCATTACAAGGCTTCTACAAACAAGTAAGTAAATCATTCTTTTTATCTTCCTTAAGTCACTATAACTAACTTTCCATAAAGTTAGTATAACACTTAAACTTTGTAATAAATCAAAACATTCACATTTGTTTGGAAAACCAAAAGAACTTGTTCTTTTAAAACCAAGTATTAATTTCCTTCTGAATAATGATTCATAACTCTTTTTGAAATATTTCAAGATTCTTAACATTTAGAACTCAAGTCAAAAGACATCAAAGTGAAACCAAATTCAGTTAATACACGTACATCTACCGTACTATATATTTACAAATATCATGCTCAAGAGGATAGGAAGAATCACATACCTCCTCGGCTAAATCCACTTGCCAAGTCGAATATGCCGCGCGTAGTGTATCAACCTATAATAATCAAATACGTCTATTAACATCTAGACTTCTTCGTCGAATATTCTAAATATAAAGTTCCTTATTCTACGAAAATTGGACAGCACTTCCTTTGTTTCTACATACCTTTCCACCTTTTTAAGGCTCGAATTCAACTACTAAACGCCACATTTAAGGCCCAACAATTCAGCAATACAAGGGGATTACACGCCTAACTTGGACGTGTAAAATTCTGCCCCACAATATAATTAAATAGTCCAATAAGTTTAAGGTAGTATCTTGGCTATAACATGCTCACATATCATTCTTATCCAATCCTTTCAAATCCAAATCGTTATTCCTACATGCAATATACCTAAAAGAAATATTGACAACTACAAGTCCTTTCTTCCTCACATGCAACACAATTTACTTAAAAACGGAGAATTGATGGTTACCTTAGATTTTACCCAAATCAGTCCAACAAATATCACTTGCCCTCTTTCCACAATCACCTCCACGAACCTCCTACAAGCTTGTCAACATATTTCCTTCTTGCCACCTTTCCGAAATTTCTCTAGGCCTTGGTTTTTCCTTGAATTTTTAGAGAGAAGGGAGAGGAATTTTTTTGAGAGAAGGGGTTTTTGTGAAGAATGACCAAGTCTTCAAGACTTGGTCAATAAATAGAACTTCCACAAAATCAGATGGGAGGGACACTTGTCACCCTCCCATGGCCTTAAAAAAAATATCTTCTGATTTTCCCCCCAGATTTTGCAAAAACCCGCCTCGGCGCCGTGGCCCTGCAGTCGGCGCCGCGACGCTGAAACCTCTGAGAAATTCAATACTTCCGGCGCCGCGGACCTGCATTCCGGCGCCACGGCGCTGCAACTTCAGAGAACCTTCAGTATCTTCGCACCTGCCTGCATCCGGCGCCATGCGCGGCGCACTGCACCGACCGAAAATACTTTTACGCTCATCGCCACCGAACTTGTAACTTCCATAACTTTCTACTCTGATGTCCTATCGACGAACGGTTTGTTGCGTTGGGAACTAGACTCAACGAACTACATACTAGGCCTTTGAAACACCTAGGAACTCCTAATGCAACTGGACATAAACCGCCTCAAATTTGACTAAAACCCGTCTGAAACATTCCGTCAACCTATCTTTCTAAAATTTAAATCTTAATTCCTTTAAATGCGTTCTCATAAGCATGACCTGAATTACGGGGTGTAACATTCCCCCCCCCCCCCCCCCCCCCTTATAAACATTCGTCCCGAATGTTCCTTCTATGCTTACTCAAATCTCAATATCGACATAGGCCCTCTTAACTATTCCTCTTGCAAATAAGGACGCTCTACATGACCACAACAATACTTAAGCATATATGCCAAATTAAAACTAACAAGCAGGAAAGTGGGTTACCTGGAGGTGTAGGGAACAAGTGAGGATACTTCTTCATCATGTCCTCCTCTGCTTCCCATGTCATTTCTTCCCTGTTCTCGTTCCGCTATAAGACCTTGACGGAAGCCACATCCTTTGTCCGTAGTCGCCTAACCTGACGATCGAGTATCGCTATGGGACTCTCCTCATATGATAACCCCTCTGTCACCTGGACATCACAAATCGGGTGCACTCTAGATGGATCTCCAATACACTTTCGCAACATAGACACATGAAAAACTGGATGTACTGCCTCCAGATCGGACGGCAGATCCAACTCATAGGCAACCTTGCCTACCCTACGGACAATCTGATAAGGCCCAATGTACCTTGGGCTAAGTTTCCCCTTCTTCCCAAATCTCATCACGCCCTTCATGGGTGATACCTTCAGGAAGACCCAATCATCCACCTCAAACTCCAAGTGTCGACGCCGATAATATGCATACGACTTCTGTCGACTCTGAGCTGACAATAACCGCCCCTGGATAAGCTTCACCTTATCCACCGCCTGCTGAATCAAGTCTGGCCCGACTAACTGAACTTCGTCCACATCAAACCAGCCTATTGGTGACTTGCACTTCCTCCCGTATAAGGCCTCATAAGGCGTCATCTGGATACTAGAATGGTAGCTGTCGTTATATGCAAACTCCACAAGAGGTAAATGATCCTCCCAGCTACCCCTGAAATCAATAACACAGGCCCGCAAAGATATCCTCAAGTGTTGCGGATAGTACGCTCGGCTTTGTCGGTCCGAGGATGAAACGCGATCGAGACTCACTTGTGTCCCTAATCCTTCGGAAATACTTCCGAAGTTAGCCGTGAACCGGGCCCTGCATGCGAAATAATCGATATAGGAACTCCGTGCAGTCTCACAATCTCTCTGATATACAATCTAGCATAATCCTCGGCTGAAAAAGTCGTCCTGACTGGAAGAAAGTGGGTTGATTTCGTCAGTCTGTCGACAATAACCCAGATGGAATCATGCTTCCTCTGAGTGTGAGGTAACCCTGTAATAAAGTCCATATTGATCACCTCCCACTTCCATGTCGGAATCTCTATCATCTGCAACAACCCACTGTGCTTCGGTGCTCCATGACTGCGACAATTCGGACACTGCGCAACAAACTCTGCAACGTCCCTCTTCAGGCCATCCCACCAATATATACACCTGAGGTCATGGTACATCTTAGTCGACCCCGGATGAATAGAGTAACGAGCACTATGTGCCTCCCCCAGAATCTGCTGACGAAGTCCTGCTATATCGGGAACACATAACCTGCCCTCAAATCTTAGCACCCCATCAGGTGCTACCTCAAATAGACTCTTCTCCTCTTGAAGAGTCGTATCTCGATACCGTACCACAATCGGATCCTCATACTGTCGCCTCTTCACCTCCTCGACGATGGACGACTCGGCAACCTCTCGAACCCGAACCCCACTACTATCAGAACCAACCAAACGAACCCCAGGGCTCGCTAGCTAATGTAACTCGCGGACCATGTCCCTTTTTTTCTGGCTGCACATCTGACAGACTACCCATCGATCTACGACTAAGGGCATCTGCCACTACATTGACCTTCCCTGGGTGGTATAGGATATCGACATCATAATCCTTAAGTAGCTCTAACCACCGTCTCTGCCGCAAGTTCAGCTCCCTCTGGCTGAAGATATACTGGAGGCTCTTGTGGTCTGTGTAAATATCCACATGAACTCCATATAAATAATGTCTCTAGATCTTCAAGGCATGAATCACTACTGCCAACTCTAAGTCTTGTGTGGGGTAGTTCTTCTCATGCTTCCTGAGCTGTCGAGATGCGTAAGCTATAACTTTACCGTGCTGCATCAGTACGCACCCAAGCCCGACGCCCAACGCATCACAATAAACCACATATCCGTCTAAACCCTCTGGAAGAGTAAGAATCAAGGCGATCGCCAATTTCTCCTTGATGGCGAAGCTCTCCTCACAAGCATCCGTCCACGGAACATAGCGCTACGGGTCACTAGTCAAAGGTGCTGAAATGGAAGCAAACTTCTCCACAAATCTCCGATAATAACCCGCAAGGCCCAAAAAGCTGCGCACCTCTGTCGGTGTAGTGGGTCTAGGCCAAGTCTTGACCGCCTCAATCTTTGTTGTATCAACTCGAATACCATCGGCCTCGATAACGTGCCCTAAGAAAGTCACTGAAGCCAACCAAACTCGCATTTTGAGAACTTGGCATACAACTGCCGGTCCCGGAGGACTTCCAATACCGTCCTCAAATGATCTGCGCTCCTGTTCTGTGCGCGAATAAACCAGGATATCATAAATGAATACTATAACGAACATATCCAAGAATGGCTTGAACACCCGGTTTATCAAATCCATGAATACTGCTGGGGCGTTGGTCAACCCGAAAGACATCACCTTGAACGCATAGTGCCCATACGGGTCCGGAATGCAGTCTTTGAGATATCTGCCTCTCTAACTCGCACCTGATGATAACCAGACCGCAGGTCTATCTTGGAGAAACACCTCGCACCCTGCAACTGGTCAAACAAATCATCAATCCTGGGGAAGGGGTATCTGTTCTTGATAGTTACCTTATTCAGCTGCCTGTAATCAACACACATACGCAGCGTCCCATCATTCTTCTTTACAAATAAGACCGACGCTCCCCAGGGAGAAACACTAGGTCTGATAAAGCCTTTTTCCATCAAATCTTTCAGCTGGTCCTTCAACTCCCTCAACTCAGCAGGTGCCATCCTGTATGGTGGAATGAATATCGGCCGAGTGTCTGGCGACATATAAATGCAAAACTCAATCTCCCTCTCAGGAGGGATACCCGGGAGATCGTCTGGGAATACGTCTGGAAACTCTCTGACAACCGGAACTGACTGAAAGTCTGGTATCTTGGCCTCAGTATCGAATACCCGAACAATATGGTAGATATACCCCTTCTGCACCATCTTCCTAGCCTTGAGGTAAGAAATAAACCTACCCCTCGGCGACGCAGTATTCCCCTTCCACTCGATAACCGGCTCCCCAGGAAACTGGAACCGTACCAATCTCTCTCTACAATCCACATTGGCATAGCAGGACGCTAGCCAATCCATACCCATAATCACATCAAAGTCCGTCATATCCAACTCTATCAAGTCGGCTAGGGTCTGACGACTGTATATAGTCACTGGGCAAGCCTTATATACCCGCTCAGCTACCACCGAATCACCTACTGGCGTAGCCACCTCAAAAGGTTTTATGGACTCAGGCTCTATCCCTATTCTACCAGCAATATGAGGAGATATATAGGACAAGGTAGAACCTGGATCTATCAAAACATATACATCACAACATGAAACCAATAATGTACCTGTGACGACATCTGGTGACGCCTCCTGGTCCTGACGGCTGGACATAGCATAAATACGGTTCTGAGGACCGCTGGAACTAGGACCCTTGCCACGACCTCTATCGTGACCTGCTGGCCCATGAGTACCCTGACCTCTGAGGCGAGTAACCGTAGGAGATGAAGACCCGGCGAATGACCCTGTAGGCTGAACCCTACCATCTGCGCTGCCTCTGGTCGGACAGTCCCTCGAAATATGACCCTGCTGGCCACAAGTGTAACAAGGCCCCACAGTATTACCACAACTCCCGAAATGGGATCTACCACATCGGCCACACCGAGAGGGGGGTGGTCTCGATCGGGTAGCATCCCTGCTTCCCTGGAAGCCCGAAGCCACACTCGACGCTCCCGAATACCCTGGACGTCTGGAAGACGGTGAAGGAGCGCTCTGAACCGGCTGAGGTGCAAATTCAGTCTGCTGCTGAGGTCATCCGCCTCGAAAACTACCAGAGGACCCTGCTGTCCTGGCCTTCTTCTGCTGGTGTCTATCAATCCGTCGGCCCCTACGTTCCTTACACCCAAGTGCATAAGCCTGCATGCGGGTAATGTCCATGCCCGACTGAAGAGCTACTCCCGAGCAACCCTCTGCTAAGTAATCATCGAGCCCTGTGACATAGCGGTGCACTCTGTCCTCCATGTCGGCCACTAAAGCGGGGACGTACCGAGCCAACGAGTCAAACTCTACGTTGTACTCCCGGACCGTCCGCCCGCTCTGTCTCAACATCAGAAATCTATCGGCCCGAGCTCTCATCATCTGTGGAGGCAAGAAATGGCTAAGAAACGCCTCTGAGAACTCGTTCCAAACAGCTGGAAGCGCATGCTCCCCCCGGGACAGTTCCCACGAATCAAACCAGTCAATTGCAGTATCACGCAACCGATGTGAACCCAATACTACCGACTCTGTCTCCGAGGCCTTGATCACTCTCATGATCCGCTGCAACTGTCGAATAAACTCCTGAGGATCATCCTCAGTCCTCGACCCATAGAACTCTGGTGGGCTGCAACTCAAAAAGTCCCGAAGTCTCAAGCTATCAGATCTGGGGTGAACTACGGCCTGGCCGGAACCGTCTCCGTCTGTCCTCCCGCCTCGCCACGATCTGGCTAATCGGGCCATCTCGCGTAGCCCATATCCTCTTCTCCGGCCGTAATGGCGGAGGCTCGGTCTGCGCGGTCTCGATGGCCGCTTCTTCTGCTCGAACTCGCTTTGGGCGGCGTCGTGGAACTCGCCGTCCGAAACATCACCTCAGGTAAAGACTGGGCATGTGCCCTCGTAACCCTCTGCGTCCTACTAGCAGCTCCCTCAGCTGCCTTGCCCTTCTGGGCCACGGTTGCCTTGCGTGGGGGCATAACTGATACATAAAAATATATCAGAGGGAGTTCAACCTATAACACAGCTCTATTGCACGATCTTAGAGTGAAAGAATGGAAACCATTCCTAAATATCTTGTAGCCTCCTGATTATAGGTGTAGTGCACAACACACCGATAATCAAGACTCTACTAGATACAGCCTGTAGAAACTTTCCAAGGATTAACTGCTCTGATACCACTTTTGTCACGACCCGACCTCGGGCCCGTGACTGGTGCCTTACCCCAGGAACCATAGTGATACAACATCAGAGAAAAATTAGCGGAAGTAACTCATAAACATGAAACAATATAAATAAGAAACAGGCTAACCTAGATGGTTACCTTTCTGTACATATAAATATAACAAAAACTGAACAGTTACATCCTTTACAAAAACCCAATTTACAACAGGACTACAGGCCTCTAAGAGTTTGTAACAACTATGATGGGACAGGGCCCCGTCATACCCCTGAATGTACATGAATCTACAATGACAGGGAATCATACCAAAAGATAAGCCTCCGGAGAAACGGGGCTTCCCAAAAACAGAACGGTGATCCTAGGAGCGAGGATCAACAACCGATGTACCTCGACCTGCGGCATGAACGCAGCCCGGAAGAGGTCGAGACAACAGGTACCAAGTATGTGAAACTGAAAATACTGTAATGAAATCATAACATTCCCAAACCAAATCCACAAATATGTATGAAAAACCAATTAATCACACACGGTGCCACAACATAAATAAGAACAAACAGGTGTAACGCAACCGGTCTCTTCTAGGCTGCTAATGATCGAAGCAGGGCCATTCGCCCATAGTATCATTATACGAGCCTAATCCTGGACTTTCGTAGTCCGCATAGGTCCTGTGGACCCGCATGAGGTACTCCTCGCATCGGGGGTAGCTAACCCGCGGCATTTCCTGGACTACCGTAGTCCGCATGGCCACTAGGACCGCATGAGGTATTCCTCGCATCGGCGTAACACACCCGGAGTGATTCCTGGACTACCGTAGTCCGCATAGGTCATGTGGACCCGCATGAGGTACTCCTCGCATCGGGGGTAGCTAACCCGCGGCATCATAACAAGTCAGGGGGGTAGGTGATATACACAAGCACAACCGGCTTATCGTAAACGACATAAGCACAACGAGAGAACCCCCTTACCACAACAAAACTCAAGGCGCTAACACCCATAGTAACATAACATGTTTACTTCTCAAACCAACTTACCACACATTCAGACATCATTACAAGGCTTCTACAAACAAGTAAGTAAACCATTCTTTTTATTTTCCTTAAGTCACTATAACTAACTTCCCATAAAGTTAGTATAACACTTAAACTTTGTAATAAATCAAAACATTCACATTTGTTTGGAAACCAAAAGAACTTGTTCTTTTAAAACCAAGTATTAATTTCCTTCCGAATAATGATTCATAACTCTTTTTGAAATATTTCAAGATTCTTAACATTTAGAACTCAAGTCAAAATACATCAAAGTGAAACCAAACTCAGTTAATACACGTACATCTACCGTACTATATATTTACAAATATCATGCTCAAGAGCATAGGAAGAATCACATACCTCCTCGGCTAAATCCACTTGCCAAGTCGAATATGCCGCGCGTAGAGTATCAACCTATAGTAATCAAATACGTCTATTAACGTCTAGACTTCTTCGTCGAATATTCTAAGTATAAAGTTCCTTATTCTACGGAAAATTGGACAGCACTTCCTTTGTTTCTACATACTTTTCCACCTTTTCAAGGCTCGAATTCAACTACTAAACGCCACATTTAAGGCCCAACAATTCAGCAATACAAGGGGATTACACGCCTAACTTGGACGTGTAAAATTCTGCCCCACAATACAAATTAAATAGTTCAATAAGTTTAAGGTAGTATCTTGGCTATAACATGCTCACATATCATTCTTATCCAATCCTTTCAAATCCAAATCGTTATTCCTACATGCAATATACCTAAAAGCAATATTGACAACTACAAGTCCTTTCTTCCTCACATGCAACACAATTTACTTAAAAACGGAGAATGAATTGTTACCTTAGAGTTTACCCAAATCAGTCCAATAAATCTCACTTGCCCTCTTTCCACAATCACCTCCACGAACCTCCTACAAGCTTGTCAATATATTTCCTTCTTGACACCTTTCCGAAATTTCTCTAGGCCTTGGTTTTTCCTTGAATTTTTAGAGAGAAGGGAGAGAAATTTTTTAGAGAGAAGGGGGTTTTGTGAAGAATGACCAAGTCTTCAAGACTTGGTCAATAAATAACACTTCCACAAAATTAGATGGGAGGGACACTTGTCACCCTCCCATGGCCTTTTAAAAAAATATCTTCTGATTTTCCCCCCAGATTTTGCAAAAACCCGCCTCGGCGCCGCGGCCCTTTAGTCGTGCGCGTACTGAAACCTCCGAACTTCAAGATTTCGGCGCGGCCCTGCATTCCGGCGCCGCGGCGCTGCAACTTCAGAGAACCTTCAGTATCTCCGGCGCCGCGGCCCTGCATCCGGCGCCGCGGCGCTGTGGCACCTGACCGAAAATACTTTTCTGCTCGACTGCGCACCGAACTTGTAACTTCCATAACTTTCTACTCCGATATCCTATCGACGAACAGTTTGTTGCGTTGGGAACTAGACTCAACGAACTACATACTAGGCCTTTGAAACACCTAGGAAATCCTAATGCAGCTGGACATAAACCGCCTCAAAGTTGACTAAAACCCGTCCAAAACACTCCGTCAACCTATCTTTCTAAAATTTAAATCTTAATTCCTTTCGTACGTTCTCATAAGCATGACCTGAATTATGGGGTGTAACGCACTTTATGGAAAATGTCATCAAATCTAAAGTGAGTGTATCATCGCAGTTATCTCTCATTCATGATCTGAAATAAAAAAAATTCCCCATATCTTCTCACTACTCGTAATTATAAACAACTTCATTTCTTTTGACACTTGTTCACTCATTTTCTTACTTGTCGTACTCTTCACAATTCTAAAATATTCTGGTATACATACGTAATCTCAAATATTTCTCCTGTTTCCAACCCTTGTCGTTACTACCCCTTAATGGATGAACTGTTAACTTATCCCTTTATTCAATACATATAAGACTATGAAGAATTGCATTACATGACGTTGACCTACTATCTCCAATTCTGGTCATTATACATAGATTCAAATTCTTTCACTTGCCTTATGGATGACTCTTTCTGTCAATGATGTTTTAGGAAAAGATTTCATTGATCTCGTTAAGCTGTAACCCCATTACATTACCTATCTCGTAGAACTTTTGGTCAGTTCAAAATACTCATAGACATCTGCATTTGCGTGACATTTTATCAGTATTATAATGTTATTATCTCTTGACATATATCTTTAATTTCTACCTTGTATCCATAGACGTAATTGGCCCAC
Source organism: Przewalskia tangutica (assembly GCA_029844215.1). Classification (NCBI taxonomy): domain Eukaryota; kingdom Viridiplantae; phylum Streptophyta; class Magnoliopsida; order Solanales; family Solanaceae; genus Przewalskia; species Przewalskia tangutica. The sequence goes on from CM056727.1 coordinate 116,125,232, forward strand.
TTTCACATGTTTAGGTGCTAATCTTGATCTTTACTCACTGTTACTTCCGTTTAGATACTTTCTGAAAGGTTTGACTGCATATGTCATGAAACCGATGCTTCATATGTTTAGATCCAATTCACGGTGTTACATGATCCAATGACTTATCAAGCTTTCTTGTCTTATCATTATTAGGTCTTTCATCGATCGAGTGCCCATTCGTCTTATATTTACATTTCCATTTCAAGTTGCCTTGGGGTGTCTCTTATCTCGAAGTATTTCTTATACTATTTTCTTGAACATCAGAGGTTCATCACCTTTGGCGGAAGAGTTCGTACTTTCCCTCCTCTATCATTGGTCCTTACACTGTTCTGGGGTAATCATACATTTGTGAAACCTGCATTACTCATAATTTCATTCACCTTTATCATTCTTGTCGTAATCCATCCCTCTACTCGTCATTAAACGAAAAAATAAATTCAATCTTGATACTTGATCATACCATTCCATTCCTACTTATTCATTATTTCCATACTTCTTACAATCATTCTTCAATTGTTCCATAGTTCTCGTCCTCAATTACCCCCAACAAATTATTGTTATCTAGAGGTATGTAGAATTGTAACATGGTACACAATGAAGCCGAAGACCTTACTATTCCAATACCTATAGCATACCTTAGCTTACTAACATTAATATATGTAATTCTTAATAATACGCAGTATCTCCCTTTACGCAAGGATGGTGGCTTATCTCCCCTTCATAATCTTCCCTTCTAGCATTGTTCTTTGTTCCTTATGGACCACTGCTCCTTGTCTCACTATATTACTGCTTGCATGATTCCTTTCGAAGCTCTTTGTTCCCAACAAGTTAACGTAGAATTCCATAAAATCTTGTGTAATCCCTGACATATCATTTAGAGTATCACCCTTTTAGTCATTTATATTGGATATCCTATTCGCACTTCTCCTTGCTTTTATCAAGATGTGGAATACTTTTGTATTCATATCTCTACATATTAGCCATTGAATTTTTGCACTTCTGTTGATTTTTTTTTGTCATTGCCTTATTCCAACTCTGATAGTCCTTAGCACATTGTACTTCATTTGTAATCAAACCCACATTCATAGGGTCCTGTTGCAGTTCCCTCTAGAATTCTAATCAACAAGAGTCACCGTAAAACGTGTAGATTTTCATAACCTACTAAATCATCGAATAATGTCTTTTGTGTTTTTTTCATATGTGCCCCTTATACTCATCTTATCCTTACCTTTGCGCATCCACTTGGGACACTTCAGAATGTTGTGGCCATGGATGCCACACTAAACCAACCCACTATACCTTTGTGTCATACTACAGCATGCGCTCGACCATACAAACTACAAGATGGTCAGGGTAGTCTCACCTGACCTTTACAACTTTGATCCTGAGACGTTGGCATCTTCAAATCCTTTAAAAACTGGCGATCCTTGGCTAATAAAATCCTTGACCCCTCAAGGGCCTATCTCTATCCGACGCTTTAGGCTGAAGTTGTTCTTGAGAGGCAACCAATTGATTCAATACCTGCACCGGTCTCCTTACATCCTATTCAGATGGAGCCGGTGGTAGGACTGGTGGTATATGATATTCTCTTAACTCCTTTGGTGCTACTGTATTCATCGATACTTGGAAGAACAACTTACTCATCTCCTCTGACTGATTTGTCCCAATAGAAAGCATACCACTCGTAATTACACTTGATCAAACTTCAATCTCACTGCTAATCATAATCCTACTGGAAGGAAGCATTTCTATAACTACAAACACAATAAGGTCAACAAGGCAAATCCTTACAAACTCTTGTGTTCCGGTGTAGTACCTCCTTTATTTTACTACTTCCCAAAACAAATGTTTCGCTTCCCAGGCTTGCATTATCTCTTTCGTATATGCGTGAGACAACTTCTCATAATTTCGATTTTTTTTAACATACTACTGCCCTTTGTTAGCGATATTTCGACTGCTCACGCAAGCGTACACATCGTTCACAAGTAATATAGTCTGTAAACCCGAATATCGTCCACAGAGACTGGTTTATAAGTACCGTTCATCTATTTTATGTTATCTATTTGGCAATCAATATTTGAGTTGGGTTTTTGTTTAACTACTGAAATAATTGTAAGAATTAATTAAACTATTTATGTTGTGATCATTTATGAAGGAATTAGAGCTTCCAAAATCCTCTACTATCCACTTTATTCAATCCTTAATGCAACTAGAATGATTCTTCTTCTTCGTTAAGATAGCGGTTAACTAGACTGTCTTATATTCCGGTTAGGGCAATATAATCACTCAACCCCAGTGCAAAATCCTTCTATATTTCTATGATAGGATTTACCACATATGAGGATTAAGAACAATAACCTATAATGCTACACAAGTATCGGGGTATTTTCGTCCGCGATTTTAACCTATGTCTATTCAATTACATCATATTCAAATCTCTCATCTCGATTTTTGATTCGAAATCATATAGATTATGATTATTAATGACCAGTTAACTATCAAATATTCATACCAAATATTGAATAAATCTTAATCAAGCGAAGAAGAAATTAAACTACTGCATTAATTCATGAATAAAAACTTCAAGCGATTCATAAGAAAAGCCCTAATAGAGTGTTTAGCTCCTAGCCATAGTCACGCTAAGAACTAACACAATATCCATACATAAACTGAATTAAAGACGAAAGAAAAAAAATTACGTAGAACAAAATCTCCAATTTTCTCTCCCAATCTGCCTTGTGTTCTGTTCTGTTGTAGAATGACCAACTCCCTTCATTAAACTAATCTCTAGGGCTTAAATATGTTGCAAATTCATGCTCTATGGACCCTTCTGCCCTTGGACAATTCTAACTCGGATCTGACAATTCGCGTCTCGGCACCGCGGTCCTGCAGATCGGCACCGCGGTGCTGAAAGTCCTGCAGCTCTCAGTACAAATGGCACCGCGGTTCTGTCTGAATGGCACCCCGGTGCCGAAAGTCCTGCGGGTCTCTGATCTTTTAGCACCCCGGTTCTTCTTCTGGGCACCGCGGTGCTGCTTTGCCTTTTTTTGAGTCATCAATTTTCAATATTTTTCTGCATTGGGACCTCCTTTTATGCCCACTTTACGCTCCTTTTTGCCATTTTGCCATTTTGCTTTTTTGAACCGCTGTGACTTAATAGAAAGAAAAACAAATCTACTACTATACTAAACACAATAAAAACGAGTAAAATACCAACTAAAAATGACTCAAAAGGCGTATACACAATACGCCTAACACCTCCAAACTTAACCTTTGCTCGCCCTCGAGCAAAGATCAAAACAAGGACAAAGACACAAACATAAATGAGCTTGATTATGTCTGAGGGCACATTTGTAAAATAAGTTGACAGAATCAAGCGTGCACTTATGAAATATAGCCATCCTCTGGCTGTTTTGTAAAACTGGCACCGGGCAAGTCTCATGGATCCGTTGCGGGCAAAATTAAACTCAGCGCCTGGGTAGCACAATGTCTGCGCCACTACATCCCACATGATGTGGTTGATGTTTCTTGACCAACTTCTGAAGTGGTTTGGATTATAGCCTTGGTCCTCCACGTCATAGGTTCTCAGTAGTGCATTCACAACTTCAGAACTCACAGACACATATTTCCCTCTAACAAAGCACCGCTCATCCTCTTGCTCGGGGTAATTCGCATAGAACTCCCTCACAAGGCTAGAATTTTGAAGTGGGATCCGTTCTGGATTGGTGAACCTTCTCCACCCATTTGCCTCAATCATAGCCCTAATAGGCATGTAGTCATCATTATCATCAAATGGCATGGCCTGGTAGTCCATGCCTCTTTCTGGTATCAATGCCCTAGTACTAATCTTATTGTATCGATCCTCCGCCTGTTTGTTGGTGAATCGAGTCACATCATACTCTAGGGCTGATGAAGATGAAGAAGCTCTTGAAGTTCGTTTCTTAGAGGCCATAGTGAAGGTTGTTGGAAAAATTTCAGTAGTGTTTCCTTTGTTTCCTCGAGGTTTCCCAACAACTAACACTTCACCCAATCAACAATAATCAACCAAAATTTGGTTCACAGCAGTAATACACAACAACTACACTACAATAAGCCTCAATCCACACCACTACATAGCACAACTACACAGAACAACCCACAATCACCCAACACCCTACCAACAAAGCCCGTACGCCCCCAAACTTACAAGTTACTTTCCCTACTTGCTTTGAAATTGCGAGAACAATGATGAAGATTACCTTTTTGAAGAGTTGTTCTTCACAAATTTCTCAACCCAATTGGAAGGAATGATGGTGGTGCAAGATGTGAGGGTTTGTGTGGGGATTTTTGGAAGATTTTGGGGAAGTTTGTTGGAGATTTTTATGGGTAGAGAAAGGGATTTTCAGATATTTTTAGAGAGGAAGGATTTGTGTGGGAAAGGATTTGGGGGATTAGGGCTTTTAATTTGTAAATCCCATTCTGGAACCGCGGTACTACCTGACGGCACCACGGTGCCAAAAGTACTGTGGCCCCTCTGCTTCTCCGGCACCGCGGTCCTGCACAATGGCACCGCAATGCATAAACTCCGGCGACCTCTCTGAACATTAGGCACCGCGGTACTGCACAATGGAACCGCGGTGCTCCCCCGGTTCTGTATTTTCCATCCTATTCTTCGTGCTTAATCTCTGCTTCCTCCACCTGTCGTCACAACACCACAAAAATACAAAAAGTGAGACTGTTCTAATTAAAACTAAATTGCGTAATTTAAAAAAAATTGGGTTGCCTCCCAAGTAGCGCTGTCTTTAACGTCTTGTAGCCGAACACAGATTACTCATTAAATCATTGGGGTATTTTAACCTTACAACCTATCCACTTCATAATCATCCTCCTCTTTCTCGTTATATTTTTCTTTTTTCACAAGAGGGGTTCAGTAAGACTTACCTGCTCGACGACTTTCATCTCATCAATTTTCGTTTTAGCTTTTAAACTAGCATGTGGTTTCATAGATGTCGAAATGATCTCGCTAGCTTTGGCATGTGCTGGCTGAATTTCTGTGTCAGCCGTGCTTACTGTGAAACACTTGTTGCTGGCCTGAGATTCGATGATGGATTTAAACACCTTGAAGACCATCTCTTCCTCCTGGACCCTCAATCTCAGTTCTCCCTTCTCTACATCAATTAAAGCTCTCCCCGTTGCAAGGAAGGGTCTCCCCAAAATGATGGGTATCTCATCATCTTCCTCCATGTCCAGAATGAGGAAGTCTGCTGGGAGGAAGAACTTCCCCACCTTGACAAGCACATCTTCTATTATGCCTTTAGGGTGCACTATGGTTCGGTCAGCCAACTGCAAATTGACTGTGGTTGACTTGCATTCTCCCACACCCAACCTCTTGAATATAGACAGAGGCATGAGATTGATACTAGCCCCTAAGTCACACAGGGCCCTGATGCGCGATTTAATGCACACACTTTAACGCAAGTGCACGTTATCGTGACAAGTAATATAGTCTAGGTAAGACCGAATATCGTCCTCAAGGATTAGTGTTCAAGTACCAATTATCTATCTTTTGTTATCTATTTGGTAACCGATATTTGATTTTGTTGATTATAACTAACAATTATAAATACTAATTAACTATGTGTTTACTTCAGTAGTGATGGAAATAGGGCTTCCAAGTCGCTTCAACTATCCGCTTATATTACTTATTAATGCAATAAATTATGGTTCTTCTTCTTTTGGAGCTAGCAGGTTTACTAATTCGTTTTATACTCCCGTTAAGGCTATATAAACACTCAACCCCAGTAGCGCTCCTTTCTACCTTTCGGTGATAAGGATGACTCTATAGGAGGATTAAGACCAAAAACCTTGTTAATCGTCACGCTCCATGCGTGATATTAGGTGTTTAAACCTCTATTAACGCTACACAAGTAATTGAGGTATTTTCATCCCCAATCCGACCTATGTCTACCCAACTTACAGCATAGTCACAACCTTCTCCTTTCGAAGTTTGATTAGAAATCATATAAATAATGATAGTTAGTGATCAATTAATTATCAAGCATTCAAAGTAATTATTGGGTAAATCTCAACAATAAGAAGAACAACCATAAACATGCATCAATTCATAACATAAGGTTCAAGTGATTTGACATGGAAAGCCCTATAATGGAATTAGTTCCTAGTCATTGACATGACAAGAACTAATTCAATATCCAACATAAAAACTGAAAGTAAAGTAAAGAAAAGAAAATTACTAAGTAAAGGTCTCCAATCTTCAACTCCAAGAAGTCTTGTGTTTGTGCAAGAAAGGGAACCCTTGAAAACTGTCTAGGGTTCTCTTTTTATAGCCTCCAAACCGCCCTTAAGGTTTTCCCTTCAGGCCTGGCCCATAATTCGTCAAAAACCTGATTTTTCCCTCGTCGGCGCGCGGCCAAACTCTGTATTGCAGTAATTAGGCGTCGCGGCCCTGCACTCTGCTGTCTAGAGCGCGCGCTGCAACTCTGCAGTCTCACGATCATTGGCGCCGGCTGACCCTGAGGCTGGGCGCTTGTGCTGGCGTGTCCGTGCCTGGTTCGCCACTTTCTCGTCTTTTAAGTTCTGGAACCTCCACTTTTGCCCTCTTTTAGCTCATTTTCCGCCAAATAACCATTTTAACCAATTTGACTCAAAAGAAAGAAAATCTATCCTAAGACGACACGTATTTGTACAAAAAGGGATAAAAGACTAACTAAAAATGACTCAAAAAATGTATATAAAATACACCGATCAAATACCCCCAAACTTAACTTTTGCTCGCCCTCGAGCAAAGATAAAAAGAAAGAAATAAAGACTCAAGAAAAAGGAAAATAAAGGACTCAATGACATTGATCATTTTGCTGCATTGGTGTTACTTTAGAAAAACATGAAGTTTAGCAGAATAATATGCAGGAACATATATCATGAAATTTTAGCACACTAAACACATTAAGCTAGATATTTCGCAAACTCATTTTTATCATGCTTAATGGAAGTCACAATACTGAATCATGCATGTTAATTTCAAAAATTCTATGACATTTTTACTTGCTATTCTCCACTAATCATGGATATGCATCTAAGAGATCTTCAGGACTTTTAAGGGTTGTAATGTAGGCTTAGGCACGGGTAGGTAAAAATAGGCATTTAGGCTCATTTTTGTGTACCATAAGCTCTTTAGCTTTTCAGTGTTTCCCTTTTCTTTTGATTTCTTTTCTTCACTTCAAATCTATCTTTCCCCTCTTTTGTTTTGAGAGCGTGAAGTGTATCATAATAGCAAGCACCCCCAAACTTAGGCTTTTGCCTATTTCGTATTACTTTTTAATTGGGGTGCATCAATCTTGTTTGCTCTTTTTGTCTCTTTTTACACACTCTATTCCAATTATTTCACATGTTTACTTATGGCACAAGTATGAAAATATAGGGTGTCAAAGAAAAAGTTCAATTTTTAGGCTCAATGGGGCTGACTAGGGATATTTTAAATGTCAGGGATAGAAAAGAGTGGTAAGAATTGACTAACAAAGAAACGCCTGAGTCATCTCCCTAACATGCATATCCTAACTATTTTGCCTCAAATAGCAAGCAATCATAACACATAGGTTTTAATCATTTATCATGCACAATTCAAGCAAGAAACTCCAAATAGACAGATTTTGTGAGTTTTTGACATATCTAACCTAAGTGTTTAGATATGTTACACCCCGTAACTCCAGGATATGTTTTAAGAGAATGTACGTAAGGATCACAAGACTTGAAATTGGTACGAAAGGAAGAATTATTCTTCCGACGGAAAATCTTCCGAACGTCGGAAAGGAAAAATGTTCGTTGAAGAGAATTGGATTCTCAAAATGCATTATTTGTAGAATATGGAACTTATTATCCTTATGGAATTTATTTTAATGGATTTGGTCACGTGGGGCCCACCCGAGGAATTTTACGTTTTGTGGGGCCACGAGGTTCTGAATTTTATGGACGAATGAGAAGGCGACACGTGGAACCTCCCCCACATAGCCTTGGACGAAATTGTACAAGGGTAGAATGGTCATTTGACCAATGTATAGATGACAAAGTCTTGCTAATTAAGAGCTTGATATTGTTGACTAAGTCGAGGCCACGGCTTGATCTCTTCCCTCCAAACTTTACAAGTGTTATAATCTAGACCCTCCAATGTATTATTTAAGCACACTAGTAGCAAGACTTGTCTTCCAACACTTAGAAAAAATTAGAGAAACTTGTGTGCACTCATGAGAGCTCTCGGCCAAGCTCTAGAGGAAGAAGAAAATATTTTCGTTTATGGTTCATTAGTCACAATACTTTAACCCAAGGTTCTAAAGGGTATTGTAAGGATATCTCAATAGAAAGATCCGGAAAACCCGCATTTTTACGTTAGTCGCAAGGCGAAGCCCTAAGGTGTTCTTCAACTTTGAAGTTGGAAATAGAAGGGGAGTTTGTCACAAGCTTCTAAGGGTTGCAAATAGCGGATTGGAACGTCAAGAAAAGGAGTTGGAGTTGCTAAGGACCGACTTAGGGTTTTGGATCTTTTTTTTTTGAGCTTTAGGAGGTAATAATCTTCGTCTTGCTATTATAGTTCAAGATTTCATGTTGTAGTGGTTAGAAATGATCATGTGGATTATATTATGAAGAATGATATGTGTTATGGAATATTTGGATGGAATCCGAAAGTTGCATGATTTAGCCTTTAAGTTTGTAATTCAATTTAGTTACTAGTTTAGTCGTCGCATGTTATCTAAAGAGTTGATTAAGGTGGTTATAATTGTTAAGTTGTTTATTACTATATAACATGCTTGACCTAAGAATTTGGATTTGAAATGGAAATTGGATAAGAATTAGTATTGTTGAACTATGTGGCCGAATTTGGACTAGTAAGCTGTATTAGTTTGTTATCGTTTGTGGTGAGCCAATTGGGGCTGTTTGGTTATTCATTTGTATTTGACTACCTTATAAATTGTGGTGAGCCAATTGGGGCTGTTTGGTTATTGTATTCGGCCTTGAAAAGGTGGCAAAGTAAGTAAAAACAAAGGAGGTCTTTGTCCGATTTTCCGTAGAATTTAGCGACAAGGCACTTATAATATTCTACGTTTGAAGTAAGAGATTAATGGTCGTATTGTGACCTTTATAGGTTGAAGTACTAAGTATAGCGTATCCTACTTGAAGAATGGAGTAGCTTAAGGTTGAAGTACTTTGGAGCATTTTGCTACTTGTCGATAAGCGTCGCGAGGTATGTGAACCTCTTCCTTCCTTTGGCATGATTCTATGTATGGAATATACTTGTGGTATCATTTCACGATTCCTTCTACTCTTAGAAGTTAAGAAATATGTATGTTGATTTACTCTACGTAAGGGTTATGTCTAAGTTATTCTAAGTTAAGAGTGCGTTTAAATTGTCCTAAGTCCTTACTATGTCTTATGGGAGACGTTGGTAAGAATGGTTAGGAAATTATGAGATTTGATTTAAAGGCTATGTATCTTGATTTATGTAAAGTAAGTAAGTGGATTTTATATTCGAAAATGACTAAGAATTTATATGTGAAAAGGGGTTTATTTTAAAAGTTATATGGTTTTAAGAGAATAAGTTACTTGGTTTGGAAGTGTATGGGACTTTATATTTTTTTGTTTAAGTATAAGTGAGTGGACTTTAAAGAATGTATGATATAAGGTTTTAAGACTAGGAGCTTTGGTTGTCTTCTAAGGATTATGAAACTTTATTTTTCAAGTTGTGGACTTGATTTCTACAAGTATTGATGACATGATTTTAAAGAATATGTGACTTGAGTTTTAAAAGAAAGATGTTTATGATTCTTTTAAAAATGCGTATGCGTAGTATTTTTGGGTTTAGTTTCCTAATGTTGCAAGAATAAAGTGCCTTAATTTCTCTAAAATGAAAGATTGTTATAATAGCTTTATGGGAAGTTGTTATGACGACTTGAGAAGAAGAAGAATTACGATTTAAAAGGTTATGTAAGGAAAATACACCGAGCCTACAAATAGGCGGATTACGTTATGAAATACACCGAGCCTACAAATAGGCGGATTACGTTATGAAATACCGAGCCTACAAATAGGCGGATTACGTTATGAAATACAGGAGCCTACAAATAGGCGGATTACGTTATGAGATACACCGCCCACATAGGACACGCCATATTACCGAGCCTACACATAGGCGGGTTACGTCATCTTACACCGAGCTCACAGCGGCGGATTATGCTACATGATTCCACAAGATGCGAGCTCCACAGGCGGGCGGATTATGCTACATGATTCCACAAGACACCGAGCTCCACAGCGGGCGGATTATGCTACATGATTCCACAAGATGCATCGAGCCCCTGGCGGGCGGATTATGTCACATGATTCATCAAGATGCCGTGTCCCGCAAATGGGCGGATTATGTTATGTAAGGTATGTAAGATATGTAAGTTATGTGGAAAAACTTGATTAAACTCTTAAGTAAGTACGAAAGAATAGGATGTTAAGTCTTATTGAAAGAAGGAAAAGATCGGTTATTATACGATTGGTTTCTGGAGTTAAAATGGCATTCTTTTATACTGATTATGATTTGATTGTTGCACTTTATTTACATTTCCATATTAAATTTTTGTTATGCGACCCCTTCGAAGCTGCGTTCATGTCCGCGAGTTTAGGTACAGTGTGGATCCGCGAGCTTAGGATCTGGTTGGCATTTTTAGATGGCTCGAAGTTCGGAATTGTCATGGTGTGTATATTCGAGGGTATGGCGGGGCCTGTCCACGATTGAAATTCTTAAGTGCGTAGTCACATGTTGTGGGTCGGTTTGTAAAAGAAAAAGGATATAATCGCCGTTGTTTATGTATATGTGTCGGGGAGGTAGCCTTATCGGCTAACTTTGTTGTTTTACTTCCATTGTTTTATTTATAAGTTTCATGTATGTTCGTGATTATCTCGATGTTTACTGTAAGGGTGCCTGGGTAGGGCACGATCGCGATCGAGGGTGGTCGTGACAAAAGTGGTATCGAGCGATTAGTCCTCGGAAAGTGTCTGAGGCCAGTGTCTAAGTAGAGTCTTGATTATCGGTGTGTTGTGCACCACATCTATAATCGGGAGGTGCAGGACATTTAGGATTGGTTTCCATTCTTCTCACTCGAGATCGTGCGATAGATTTGTCTTTGTTAGGGTCGTCTCTCCCTAACGAGTTATGTTGAATGCACTCACGAGAAAGCGTGATGACCCGAAGGGCTATGTAGAATGCGTATCGGGTTGGTAATGATTATAGTATAGTTGGTATTGTGACATACATCTATACGGAGTTATGTCACAGTCGACGCGCGTGTTGCCTAGAATGATTTTAGATTACCAGGAATTGGTAAAGACTAACTAGATACCGGGAAGGTATGGAACATTTAATGAATTCTCGTCAAGGTCTTCTCGGGTAGAAAGATTTATTATAAACCAAGAATAAGAGTTAAGTGCGGCGGTGGGACGGGGTGAGGACTGTGCGGGTCGCCCCATAGCTTTGAAATGGAGTGGGATCAGTTGGTAGTAGTTCCGCCACGTGACGAGTCACGCAGTGCAAGGCCAAGTCTAGTTAATTGTTTCTGGGTTCGTGGACGCGTTCCATCGGAACAGTCGTGAGCGAAAATGGCCTTATATTGTTTTATAGAGTGACTCAAAGATTAGAGGCCGAATCGGTATGGAAGTTATGTATGTATGCTAGTATGAGTTGGAGGTGCGGAGAGAAATGCGACCCGAGAAGAAAGATAGAAACCAAGTGTAAAGGAGTAGAGCCTGAATCCATAAGAACCTTTCGAGGTAACTACACCCGTGAGTGTTTGGGGTGGTAGCTGAACGGATATATGAGAATTTCCCGGTGATTATACAGTCGTCAGACCCTAGTAAACCTAGTAGAGATGATTACGACAGACTTTGAGGTCATTATGAGTATGGACTAGTGGGCTTCGTGAGTGCCAAGGTTGACATCTTAGTATAAGTATTGTTATGTGGCCATGGGTAGCATATGTAGTATGAAGGGTGCAGCAAAAGGAGACTATGTCGCTATCTAATTAGTTTGGACTCCGAAAGAACATTCGAGGACGAATGTTTCTAAGGGGGGAAGAATGTTACACCCCGTAACTCCAGGATATGTTTTAAGAGAATGTACGTAAGGATCACAAGACTTGAAATTGGTACGAAAGGAAGAATTATTCTTCCGACGGAAAATCTTCCGAACGTCGGAAAGGAAAAATGTTCGTTGAAGAGAATTGGATTCTCAAAATGCATTATTTGTAGAATATGGAACTTATTATCCTTATGGAATTTATTTTAATGGATTTGGTCACGTGGGTCCACCCGAGGAATTTTACGTTTTGTGGGGCCCACGAGGTTCTGAATTTTATGGACGAATGAGAAGGCGACACGTGGAACCTCCCACATAGCCTTGGACGAAATTGTACAAGGGTAGAATGGTCATTTGACCAATGTATAGATGACAAAGTCTTGCTAATTAAGAGCTTGATATTGTTGACTAAGTCGAGGCCACTGGCTTGATCTCTTCCCTCCAAACTTTACAAGTGTTATAATCTAGACCCTCCAATGTATTATTTAAGCACACTAGTAGCAAGACTTGTCTTCCAACACTTAGAAAAAAATTAGAGAAACTTGTGTGCACTCATGAGAGCTCTCGGCCAAGCTCTAGAGGAAGAAGAAAATATTTTCGTTTATGGTTCATTAGTCACAATACTTTAACCCAAGGTTCCTAAGGGTATTGTAAGGATATCTCAATAGAAAGATCCCGGAAAAACCGCATTTTTACGTTAGTCGCAAGGCGAAGCCCTAAGGTGTTCTTCAACTTTGAAGTTGGAAATAGAAGGGGAGTTTGTCACAAGCTTCTAAGGGTTGCAAATAGCGGATTGGAACGTCAAGAAAAGGAGTTGGAGTTGCTAAGGACCGACTTAGGGTTTTGGATCTTTTTTTTGAGCTTTAGGAGGTAATAATCTTCGTCTTGCTATTATAGTTCAAGATTTCATGTTGTAGTGGTTAGAAATGATCATGTGGATTATATTATGAAGAATGATATGTGTTATGGAATATTTGGATGGAATCCGAAAGTTGCATGATTTAGCCTTTAAGTTTGTAATTCAATTTAGTTACTAGTTTAGTCGTCATGTTATCTAAAGAGTTGATTAAGGTGGTTATAATTGTTAAGTTGTTTATTACTATATAACATGCTTGACCTAAGAATTTGGATTTGAAATGGAAATTGGATAAGAATTAGTATTGTTGAACTATGTGGCCGAATTTGGACTAGTAAGCTGTATTAGTTTGTTATCGTTTGTGGTGAGCCAATTGGGGCTGTTTGGTTATTCATTTGTATTTGACTACCTTATAAATTGTGGTGAGCCAATTGGGGCTGTTTGGTTATTGTATTCGGCCTTGAAAAAGGTGGCAAAGTAAGTAAAAACAAAGGAGGTGCTGTCCGATTTTCCGTAGAATTTAGCGACAAGGCACTTATAATATTCTACGTTTGAAGTAAGAGATTAATGGACGTATTGTGACCTTTATAGGTTGAAGTACTAAGTATAGCGTATCCTACTTGAAGAATGGAGTAGCTTAAGGTTGAAGTACTTTGGAGCATTTTGCTACTTGTCGATAAGCGTCGCGAGGTATGTGAACCTCTTCCTTCCTTTGGCATGATTCTATGTATGGAATATACTTGTGGTATCATTTCACGATTCCTTCTACTCTTAGAAGTTAAGAAATATGTATGTTGATTTACTCTACGTAAGGGTTATGTCTAAGTTATTCTAAGTTAAGAGTGCGTTTAAATTGTCCTAAGTCCTTACTATGTCTTATGGGAGACGTTGGTAAGAATGGTTAGGAAATTATGAGATTTGATTTAAAGGCTATGTATCTTGATTTATGTAAAGTAAGTAAGTGGATTTTATATTCGAAAATGACTAAGAATTTATATGTGAAAAGGGGTTTATTTTAAAAGTTATATGGTTTTAAGAGAATAAGTTACTTGGTTTCGGAAGTGTATGGGACTTTATATTTTTTTTTGTATAAGTATAAGTGAGTGGACTTTAAAGAATGTATGATATAAGGTTTTAAGACTAGGAGCTTTGGTTGTCTTCTAAGGATTATGAAACTTTATTTTTCAAGTTGTGGACTTGATTTCTACAAGTATTGATGACATGATTTTAAAGAATATGTGACTTGAGTTTTAAAAGAAAGATGTTTATGATTCTTTTAAATGCATTATGTCGTAGTATTTTGGGTTTAGTTTCCTAATGTTGCAAGAATAAAGTGCCTTAATTTCTCTAAAATGAAAGATTGTTATAATAGCTTTATGGGAAGTTGTTATGACGACTTGAGAAGAAGAATTAATACGATTTAAAAGGTTATGTAAGGAAAATACACCGAGCCTACAAATAGAATTTGGATTACGTTATGAAATACAGAAGCATACAAATAGGCGGATTACGTTATGAAATACAGGAGCCTACAAATAGGCGGACACGTTATGAAATACACCGAGCCTACAAATAGGCGGACACGTTATGAGATACAGAGCCTACACATGGCGGATTACGCCATATTACCCAGAGCCTACACATAGGCGGGTTACGTCATCTTACACCGAGCTCCAGCGGGCGGATTATGCTACATGATTCCACAAGACACCGAGCTCCACGGGCGGGCGGATTATGCTACATGATTCCACAAGACACCGAGCTCACAGCGGGCGGATTATGCTACATGATTCCACGATGCACCGAGCCCCACGGCGGGCGGATTATGTCACATGATTCATCAAGACACGTGTCCATAAATGGGCGGATTATGTTATGTAAGGTATGTAAGATATGTAAGTTATGTGGAAAAACTTGATTAAACTCTTAAGTAAGTGCGAAAGAATAGGATGTTAAGTCTTATTGAAAGAAGAAAAAGAGCGGTTAATATCGATTGGTTTGGGAGTTAAAATGGCATTCTTTTATACGATTATGATTTGATTGTTGCACTTTATTTCATTTCCATATTAAATTTTTGTTATGCTGACCCCCGCTGCGTTCAATGTCCGCAGTTTAGGTACACAGTGTGGATCCGCGAGCTTAGGATCTGGTTGGCATTTTAGATGGCTCGAAGTTAGGAGTTGTCATGGTGTGTATATTCGGGGTATGGCGGGGCCTGTCCGCCACGATTGAAATTCTTAGAGTGCTGTAGTCACGTATTTGTGGGTCGGTTTGTAAAAGAAAAAGGATATAAGCTCATTGTTTATGTATATGTGTCCAGGGAGGTAGCCTTATCGGCTAACCTGTTGTTTTACTTCCGCTGTTTTATTTATAAGTTTCATGTATGTTCCGCTGATTATCTCTGATGTTTACCTGCAAGGGTACCCAGGTAGGGCACCAGTCGCGGTCCCGGGGTCGGGTCGTGACAAGATAGTTGCTTCTAATTCCATTACATTATTCCACCTTACTTCACTAGGTGTTTCTAGTAACTACAGCATGCATGATCTTTGACAGACAATTATGACTCAAAAGAAAAAAATTTGATGACTAAAAAATACACAAAGACAATCAAAAAGACTCAAACATACTATAATAATAAGACACAAATAAGACACCCCCCCAAACTTAAATCACACATTGTCCCCAATGTGTGCAAGACCCAAAGACAATAAAAGAAACAAGACACTTACAGACTTGGTTTAAAATGGTGGCGGCGGCGGTGGATAATGCATCGACCATTGGTTGAACAGGGAACTCATCTCATCAAATTGCTGGTGCAACTGTTGTTGCCCCTGCCTCAAATCTTGTTGTCCTTGTCTCAACTCTTGTTGTCCTTGTATCACTATGTCGAAATGTTGCATCATCCTTCTCTGGTTCTGGAGCAACTGCTCCATCATAGGCACTGGAGGTTCTGATTCTGTGGTTGGTTGGTGGCTGCTCCCTGCCGCATATTGAGCCTCTATTTCAGGCTCATCTTCGTTCATGGAGGCCTCTGCGATCTTTGGTCTGGTGCTCTTTCTTCTTGCTGGGGCTTGGAGTGCAGGAAGGAGTGCACTATCCCATATGACACAGGCAGTTGGTTTCTCTCATGAGTATCAGTGGGTAGGATTGGGACTTCATTCATGTGGCATAAACTAGTGATAAGTGAGTCATGTCCCAACCCACCTGTTGTTACCAACCTGCTGGTTTCTTCAATACTTTGCACTATCTCCTTCCCCACATCAATAGTCTTCCCCGTCATTATTCCATATATTAATTTGATCCTATCTTCTGGCACTCTGGTAAAGTGCGTTGATGGAATCAGACGGGCACTGACGAAATACAACCAACCCTTGGCTGCTTTGTTGAACTGACACCTGCTCAGTCCTCTTGACCCATTTCTGGCAATATCAAATGCAGCCCCAGGGTAGCTCACTGTGCCTGCGACGGTATTCCAGTCGATGCGGTTGGTGCTTCTAGACCATGATCTGAAGTAGCTTCGGTCATCACCTCTTTCCTCAACATCAACTGTTTTTAGTGACAAATTTATCGCTTCTGCCATCACAGGCATATATCTTCCCCTCACAAAACATTTATTGTCCACCTTCTCTGGAAAGTTAGCATAGAATTCACGCACCATTGCTGTATTCATTGGTGCTATCTTTTCCGGGTTTACAAATCTCTTCCACCCCATCATCTCAATCATTGCCCGAATGGGCTCATAGACATCCTCCTCCCCAAGCGAATCCCTTTGATAGTCCATTCCCCTTTCAGGGATTAAGGGCCTAGTACTAAGCTTTTTGTATCTTTCATAAGCTTGTTGGCTAATGAACCTAGTATCATCGTATTGAGGGGCTGAGGTGGATGTGGAGGCTCTTCTCTTTCTGGCAGACATGGTTAATTCACTTTTTTGCAGCGTTTAGTATCACCAATGTTCCCCAACACTATCACACAACAACTAGCAGCTACAACACTATCACCCCCAAACTCCAACTCCTGCACTACACAATACCCACACCCTCTTTTGTATACTCCTCCTCTAAATTTCACAACCAATTTTTCAACACCCCAACGACTTTAACAATGCAACACTCCTCCAAACTACTACCTCATTTGACTACTGTAAAGCTTTCAAGAAAAGATGAAGATTACCTTTTTGACGGTGTTCTTCAAGGTTTTTTTGCTTCTAATGGTGATTTGAGGCACTGGGATGAAGTTTTGTTGGTTGAAATGGTTAAGGGTTTAGGGACTTTAAGAGTTTTTGGTTGTGTTTGGGTTTGATTTCTGGAAGATTTGTGGGTGAGGTTTGAATTTTCGTGGGTTTTGTGGAGAAGAAAGGTTAGGTTTTGGTTTGAAATTGGGGAAAATCAGATTTCTGGGCGTCTTTTAATTTCTGGATTTCCGCTTCGGCGCCGCGACTTACATTGCGGCGCGCGGCCAACTTATCGCACTTCTTCGGGAATTTCGCGCCGCGCCGCTTCCCTGGCACCGCGCGCTTAGACTGGCAATTTTTCTCGATTTTTGCGCCGCGCCTCGCTCTGAGCCGCGCGCTTAATCTTCAGCGTTTTCGCTCTTTTGGCGCCGCTTCGCTCCTGGCTCGCGGCGCCACCCATTTTTCGAAATCCTAGCTATTCTTCGCTTCGCCTCCAATTTTATTGTTGCCTGCACTGCTAACACAACACAAACACTACCTCCGTGAGATCGTTTCTTAGTAAAACTAACTACATTAAAATAAATAATTTAAAATACTTTGGGTTGCCTCCCAAGTAGCGCTGTCTTTAACGTCTTTTAGCCGGACGCAAGTTCCTTAACTCAAGAAGTGTGGGGTAGATTAACCCCACAACCAATCCATTTTCTCCATGTTTTTCGTTTTCTTCTTCTTCTTCTCTTCTTAAAATTATCTTCAAGGGAAGGTTCAGGAACACATACCTGCTTTTGCGGAGGTTCGGCATCACATACCTGCTTTTGTGGGCTCATCTCCCTTGGTTTGGCTTGTACTGGCTCACAGAGGGTTTTGATGGTGCTGATTGCAAAGCATATGCTCATGATTGGTGGCTCAATAATGTGTTTAAATACTTTAAACACCATTTCTTCCTTCTCCACCCTCAACGTCAGCTCTTCTTTTTCTACATCGATCAGGGCTCTCCCTGTCGCCAGGAATGGTCTCCCCAATATGATGGGGATCTCTGCATCTTCTTCCATGTCGAGAATGAGGAAGTCCGCAGGAAAAAAGAATTTTCCTACTTTAACCAAAGACGCCCTCAATCTTCCTCGGGTGCACCACTGTTCTATCTGCTAGTTGTATGCTCACCGTGGTTGGTTTGGCTTCACCTAATTCCAACCGTTTAAACACTGATAAAGGCATCAAATTTATACTTGCCCCTAAATCGCAAAGAGCCCTGTTGCATGTCACATTGCCAACTGTGCAAGGTAATGTAAAGCTCCCTGGGTCTTTTAGTTTAGGGGGCAACTTCTTCTGCAGGATGGCACTGCACTCCTCCGTTAGTGCTACCATTTCATACTCTGTCAGTTTCTTCTTCCCCAAAATCTCCTTCATGAATTTGAAATAAGAGGGCATCTGCTCCAACGCCTCTATAAAGGGTATGTTGATATGCAGCTTTCTGAACGTCTCCGAAAATTTGGAGAATTGTTTATCAACTGCCTTCTGCTGCAATCTCTGTGGGAACGGGATCTTCTCATTATACTCCTTCTCTGGAGTTTTCTACTATCGGGCGAAGCCAACCACCTTCTCTTTCTATTTCGCCTTTGTTCAACTACCGGTGAGGTGAACGCCGCCCAACCGCTTACCACTTCTCAACCGCATCGCCCGCATTGTTCTCTTGGATTCATCTTCGTGTTGCTTGCGGTGTACCGTGGCTCTTTGCTCGATTGCTTTGCTAGTTGACCCACTTGTGTTTCCAAGTTCTGAACGAGGATCTAGTTTCGCTACGAATCGGAGTCAGGCGTTGGTGAGTGCAACAAAGCCGCTCTCGGCTCGTCTGGCTTTTCGTGAACAGTGCATTGAATCGCTGGTGGGGCCCGAGTAAAGCGGTCGCTGATTCTCGTGTCTGGTTTTGCATCGACTTATATTGATTCTCGCCGCTCGGTCTCTTCTCCATGAAAAGTTTGGGTGATTCCTCCACCCTGGATTGTATGTGTTGGAGTATAGGTTGTTTTGGGGCCTCTGATAGTTACCCACAGCTTGGCACTCTGCCTGCTCGATTGGCATATTATTAGGATCAGCTGAAGGACATCTATCGAATGTATGTGGACCTCCACATATTTCACAGCTCTTTGGCATCTGTACTGCATTCACCGATATTGTATGTTGTTGCAGCTGCTTGGTCAACAGGGAAACTTGGGCATTCAGGGAAGTGATGGCATCTATCTCGTGAACTCCCATTGTTCTCCTACCACTCATTGGTCTATCTTCTGTGACATGGTTGTTGGTGGCCATATCTTCTAACAATTCGTGAGCTTCGTGAGCTGTTTTCCTCATAAATGTCCCACCTGCTGCTGCATCTATAATTGTTCTGGTTGTTCCGCTCAGCCCGTTATAGAAGATGTGGACCAAGTTCCACAACTCAATACAGTGGTGTGGGCATTTTCTCTGCAAATCCTTGAACCTCTCCCAAGCTTCGTATAATGACTCTCCATCTGCTTGGTAGAAATTATTCAGCTCCCCTCTCAATTTCGCTGCTTTGCACGGTGGGAAGAATTTTGCCAAAATTTTTTGTGTCAGCTCTTGCCATGTAAAAATCGAATCAGCTGGCAGGGAATTTAACCATACTTTTGCTCTGTCCCTGAGTGAGAAGGGAAATTTCAACTGACGCAAGATCATCGTGAACGCCGTATATCTGAATGTTGCACATAGCTCCAAGAAATTAGCTATGTGCATATGTGGATCCTCTGATGGCAACCCTCCAAACTGCACTGTGTTCTGCACCATGCTTAGAATCGTCGGTTTGATCTCAAAGTTATTTGCTCCTATTGTTGGGAGCCTAATACATGTCTGTGCTCCGTTCACCCTCGGCAGCACGTAGTCTCCCAAGCTTCTTTCTGCCTGGACTTGAACTCTCTCCTCGACATCCATAGGTACTCGCCGAGGCATTCCTTGGTTAGGTTGATTTTCACCTAACCCCTCTCTCAAAGACATTGTTGTTTTAGCGCCGCCCATCTCTATCAGGTCGAAATCTTGGTTCCTTCTATTCTCGCATGTGTTTTCTCAATCTCTGGATTGAAGGGGACAAGAGTGTCTGCTCCTCTCCTCCTTCGCATAAATTGAGCGCCTGAAACAGATCAAAAAGAAACAAACGGATCACGGCACCCTGATTTTTACCAAAATAAAAAAAACGAAATAATTCAAAGAAAATAAAAAATAAAAACCAAATTAGAAATTAAAAATAGATAAAATTGATATTGAACTATGCCTAATCCCCGGCAACGGCGCCAAAAACTTGATGCGCGATTTAATGCACACACTTTAACGCAAGTGCACGTTATCATGACAAGTAATATAGTCTAGGTAAGACCGAATATCGTCCTCAAGGATTAGTGTTCAAGTACCAATTATCTATCTTTTGTTATCTATTTGGTAACCGATATTTGATTTTGTTGATTATAACTAACAATTATAAATACTAATTAACTATGTGTTTACTTCAGTAGTGATGGAAATAGGGCTTCCAAGTCGCTTCAACTACCCGCTTATATTACTTATTAATGCAATAAATTATGGTTCTTCTTCTTTTGGAGCTAGCAGGTTTACTAATTCGTTTTATACTCTCGTTAAGGCTATATAAACACTCAACCCCAGTAGCGCTTATTTCTACCTTTCGGTGATAAGGATGACTCTATAGGAGGATTAAGACAAAAAACCTTGTTAATCGTCACGCGCCATGCGTGATATTAGGTGTTTAAACCTGTATTAACGCTACACAAGTAATTGAGGTATTTTCATCCCCAATCCGACCTATGTCTACCCAACTTACAGCATAGTCACAACCTCCTCCTTTCGAAGTTTGATTAGAAATCATATAAATAATGATAATTAGTGATCAATTAATTACCAAGCATTCAAAGCAATTATTGGGTAAATCTCAACAATAAGAAGAACAACCATAAAAATGCATCAATTCATAACATAAGGTTCAAGTGATTTGACATGGAAAGCCCTATAATGGAATTAGTTCCTAGCCATTGACATGACAAGAACTAATTCAATATTCAACATAAAAACTGAAAGTAAAGTAAAGAAAAGAAAAGAAAATTACTAAGTAAAGGTCTCCAATCTTCAACTCCAAGAAGTCTTGTGTTTGTGCAAGAAAGGGAACCCTTGAAAACTGCCTAGGGTTCTCTTTTTATAGTCTCCAAACTGCCCTTAAGGTTTTCCCTTCAGGCCTAGCCCATAATTCGTCAAAAACCTGATTTTTCCCGCGTCGGCGCCGCGGCCCAGCACTCTGTTGTCTAGAGGCGCCGCGGCGCTGCAACTTCTGCAAGTCTCTGATCATTGGGCGCCGGGGCGCTGGCCCTGCTGGCTGGAGGCGCCGCGGCGCTGGCCCGTGTCCGTGCCTAGTTCGCCACTTTCTCGTCTTTTAAGTTCTGGAACCTCCACTTTTGCCCTCTTTTAGCTCCTTTTCCGCCAAATAACCATTTTAACCAATTTGACTCAAAAGAAAGAAAATCTATCATAAGACGACACGTATTTGTACAAAAAGGGACAAAAGACTAACTAAAAACGACTCAAAAAGTGTATATAAAATACACCGATCAGGCCCTGTTGCATGTTACCTTTCCAATAGTGCAGGGCAAGGTGAAGCTTTCTGGATCCTTCAGCTTAGGAGGCAGTTTCTTTTGCAGGATGACACTGCACTCCTCTGTCAATGACACTGTCTCATAATCCGCTAGCTTCCTCTTTTTCCCAAGTATCTCCTTCATGAATTTGAAGTATGCGGGCATCTATTCTAGCGCCTCAATGAAGGGGATATTTATGTGCAACTTCTTAAACACCTCGAAGAATTTGGAGAACTACTTGTCAATTTCCTTCTTTTGTAACCTCTGAGGGTAGGGGATTCTATCAACGTATTCCCTTAAAGGTGCTGATGGATCTTTCTCAACTGTAGGGTGTTCCTCAGTGACCTCCTCCTTCTCTACCTCAACTGTTTTCTCAACCTCTTTCTCACGAACCACTGCGGGTTGGGGAGAAACCTGCTCCAACTGTTTTCCACTCCTCAACAACACTGTCTGACATTGCTAACTAGGATTTACCTTTGTATTGCTGGGAAGAGTGCCATGCGGTTTGTTGGTTGCCATGTTTGCCAGTTGTCCAACCTGCGTTTGCAGGTTCCTGAGAGCGAACCTGGTTTCAGATATTAACTGATTCTGCGAATTGGTGAGTTGAAGCAATGCAACTTTCAGTTCATCAGGTTTCTCCTGTTGTGTAGGTGGTCTATATTGCTGGGATAAGGTAGCCTGATTACGTATCTGTGGTTCAGTAACTACCGATATGTTTCTTCTTTGGGGTTGGTCGTTCCTCCATAAAAAGTTAGGGTGACTTCTCCACCCTGGATTGTACGTGTTGGAATTATAAGGCCTCTGAAAGTTCCCAAATGTATGTACCTGCTCCATTGGCACATTGTTGGGGTCAACTGTTGTGCATCTGTCAAAGGGGTGCGGCCCACCACAAATCTCACAATTTACCGGCATCTGGACTGCATTCACAGACATGGTGTTCTGCTGCAGTTGCTTCGTCAGAAGGGCCACATGTGCATTCAAGGCAGTGATGGCATCTATTTCATGTATGCCATAGTCTTCATGTTGTTTACTGACCTGTCATCCGCCCCTTGATGATTGTTGGCAGACATATCTTCCAGTAACTCATGTGTCTCATTGACACTCTTTCTCATGAAAGCACCCCATGTTGCTGCATCAATGATGGTACGCGTAGTACCACTCAACCCATTATAAAAGATGTGGACCAACATCCACTTCTCTATGCCATGATGTGGGCACTTCCTCTGCAGATCCTTAAATCGCTCCCATGCATCATAGAGCGACTCACCATCCACCTGATAAAAGTTGTTCAGCTCTCCCCATAACTTTGCTGCTTTGGAAGGAGGGAAGAACTTTGCTAGAAACTTCTGTGCTAGGTCCTGCTAGGTAGTGACAGAGTTGGCATGCAGTGAGTTCAACTAGCTTTTGGATCTATCCCTCAGAGAGAACGGGAAGAGTCTCAGTCTAATGTCATCGTCAGTAACGCCATTGTATTTGAAAGTGGGACACGTCTCCAGAAAGTTTGCAATGTGCATGTGGGGATCCTCAGATGGCAGTCCCCCAAATTATACTGTGTTCTGGACCATGCTCAGGATGGCTGGTTTGATCTCAAAGTTGTTGGCCCATATAGCTGGGAGCCTGATGCAAGTTTGTGCACCTGAGACTATGGGCAAAACATAATCCCCCAGACTCCTTTCTACAGGTGGCGGGATTTGTCCCATGGCAGCTGGTACCTCATTATTTCCGGGCAAATCTTCGGGTATTTCATGGTTGTGTTGATCATCACCCAGCCCTCCGTTTAACTCGTTGTTCATCTGGTTGTTCATTTCTAATAAGTCTGCAATTCTCTTTTCACACTTGTTAGCGATATTTCGACTGCTCACGCAAGCGTACGCATCATTCACAAGTAATATAGCCTGTAAGATCGAATATCTTCCACAGAGACTGGTTTCTAAGTACCGTTCATCTATTTTATGTTACCTATTTGACAATCGATATTTGAGTTGGATTTTTGCTTAACTACTGAAATAATTGCAAGAATTAGTTAAACTATTGAAGTTGTGATCAGTTATGAAGGTATTAGGGCTTCTAAAATCCTCGACTATCCACTTTATTCAATCCTTAATGCAACTAGAATGATTCTTCTTCTTCTTCGTTAAGATAGCGGTTAACTAGACTGTCTTATATTCCGGTTATAGCAATATAATCACTCAACCCCAGTGCAGAATCCTTCTATATTTCTATGGTAGGATTTACCACATATGAGGATTAAGAACAATAACTTATAATGCTACACAAGTATCGGGGTACTTTCGTCAGCGATTTTAACCTATGTCTACTCAATTACAGCATATCCAAATCTCTCATCTCGGTTTTTTATTCGAAATCATATAGATTATGATAATTAATGGTCAGTTAACTATCAAACATTCATACAAAATATTGAATAAATCTTAATCAAGCGAAGAAGAAATCAAATTACTGCATTAATTCATGAATAAAAGTTTCAAGCGATTCATAAGGAAAGCTCTAATAGAGTGTTTAGCTCCTAACCATAGTCACGCTAAGACCTAACACAATATCCATACATAAACTGAATTAAAGACGAAAGAAAGAAAATTACGTAGAACAAAGTCTCCAATTTTTGCTCCCAATCTGCCTTGTGTTGTGTTCTGTTGTAGAATAACCAACTCCCTTCATTAAACTAATCTCTAGGGCTTAAATATGTTGCAAATTCGTGCTCTATGGACCCTTCTGCCATTGGAAAATTCTAACTCGGATCTGACAATTCGGCGTCAAGCGCTGCGATCTGCAGATCGGCACGCGATCTTGAAAGTCTGCGTCTCTCGGTATAAATGGCACCGCTGGTTACATGCGAATGGCACTTCGGTGCCGAAAGTCCTGTGGGTCTCTGAACTTTTAGCACCCCAGTTCTGCTTCTGGGCACCGCGGTGCTGCTTTGCCTTTTTCCGAGTCATTAATTTTCAATATTTTTCTGCCTCAGGACCTCCTTTTATGCCCACTTTGCGCTCCTTTTTGTCATTTTGTCTTTTTGAACCGCTGTGACTCAAAATAAAGAAAAACAAACCTACTACTATACTAAACACAATAAAAATGAGTAAAATACCAACTAAAAATGACTCAAAAGGCGTATACACAATACGCCTAACACCCTTCTGGTGTATCAACCGTTTTGATAGAAATCGCTCATTTACTGGCTACGAGTATACATTAACCGAAGTATTTTTGGAAATTGACATTACCGAAATTGTATAAGGAACGAGTTAAACTCGAATTCTTAAAATCCAGCTCTACTGCACGATTTACGAGATGAAAGAATAGAAACAATCCCTATATGCCAGGCAACCTCCTGCGTATAAGTATGGTGCACAACATACCCATACACAAGACTCTACTTGACACGACTTGTAGACTCCCTAGGACATACATGCTCTAATACCAAATTTGTCACGACCCAAACCGGAGGGCCGCGATGGAAGCCCGGATCTCACCGCCGAGTACCCCAAATTACACCATCACCGTATAATCACAATAAGCACGGACTAAGCCAAAAAATATTATGAAAGCTCTTGACCAGAATAACGACTTATACATATATACATGTTCATGTCAAGGCCGATAAGGCCGTACAAAACCACTATCTACATGACACCTGTCTACAATCCTCTAAAGAGTATACGACATCAAAAATATCATACCAAGACTAGACTGCAACGCTGGAACAAATAGAGTGCTCCAACATCAGCTGAACCAGCAACCTACCAACGTGAACCATCACTTTCTTTAAATGAACCTGCAGGCATGAAATGCAGCGTCCCCCGACAAAAGAGACGTCAATACGATTGATGTACTAAGTATGTCAGATATAAGAAATAACATAGCCAAGATATATCATAATCTGAAACAGAAATACTGACCAACAGTACATGCCTCTGAGGGCCCTAGTACATACTGATAGCCACATATGCGTCTTTCTTTTCATAAGAGCCTATGTGGGCACAATATACATAAATGCCATGCATGATGCACATGTGGTATACTACGGCCACATAGGCATCTTACCCATAACTGTCTCTGTGGGCATCTATTTATATTGGCCACACATGCATTCATATCATATCGTCTTGGCCACACAGCATCTATTTAGGCCACACAGGCTTAGGGCTATTTTGTGATAATATGTACCAGGTGTGCGTATATAACGCCTTTTCCTCTTCTTCCCATATCCCCTACATATATTTAATATACAATAGTGTGTGTAACACCAGTGGTCCAGGGTAATATAGAAATACAATGCAAATGAAAATGCATGAATGGTAACACCATATTTCAATCTCAACAGGTGACATATTACCTTTGACGACACTGTAAATCTCATTATCATCTTTTCATATGCCTCTTTAAGGATTTAGAAACAATTTAGACATCCTTTCAGCATATGAATCAATAACATGATTATTTTCAACTTGTAGGAGTAAAATAAATTATGGAATAATACCACAGTTATATTTCATAACATGGAACATGACAAACGAAAGAAATAAGTTAGAATATTGTTAGTTGTATTTCATACGATTTTCTTACTCCACTTTCAACTGTACTTCGTACGTTCTCTTCTTCTTTCTGTGTAATTAAGGTTCAGAAGTCAACAAAAAAACAGCAACCAAAATCGTTATCTTAACTTGTTTTTTTTTAAAGACAACGGTGACTATTTGCCAAGAATAAGTGGCGTTGGCAGATAGAGAATAAGAGGATATATGTACATATAAATTAAGGGATTAAAAGCTTGCCACCTGAATGACTTAAGGCACTTAGTCATTTGGTGGTCTGTCCCTCTTCTTACACGTAGTATTCCCTCCCCTCCAATTAATCAATTACACACACAATTAATTTTTATCTCAATTCACTTAAATTCTAATAATTTATAAATCTATATATACTTAATGTCATAATTTGTAATATGACATTAGTCCATCACCTCGGGGATATACGACTATTATTATTAATCTCCATCGTCACACTTGTTGCATCCAAAGTTATTTCGGAATCACATCCTTTTGTATACTAATTTCCTTATTAGCATATGTAAATATAATAAAAATTTCCCAACACTCGAGTCTATTTTCTTCGTTTACGTTCTCCAATTATTGCCTAAAATTATGAAACGTTACAAATAACCTTTGAGTGTGTGAAAGATATGCTAGAGAGGAAGAAATTCAGAAAATCTGAACTATACAAGAGTGAAGTGTGTCTACAATTGAGCCAAGAGCCTCAATTTATAGTGTGGGTAAGATGACCTCTCATCTAGCAAACTAATGTCAATCAATGACCATATAATGACACTTATTGAGAGGTATTATTCATCCAAATAATGGTTGAATTCAAGTGTCAAGTAATGGAGGATTAATGCTCCAAAACCAACCCAAAAGTCAGAAACTTTTCATCATCCGTCGACCTCACTGCCTCTGAAGTGCCGCGGCTCCAGTAGCCCACTGACCACCAAGCGCCGCGGCGCCGTCTCGACGGGGACGTCGCGATCCTCTTCCGACAGGTTTCAATCTTGCACTTCGTACACTTCTTCCTTCATTTACCAATGTAGAACACACGTCATTTGACCAATAACCGTCTATATTTCTATGTCTCAAAAGTTTCACTTACGTATCAATATCACTTTCACTAATGAAATTTACGATATTTGGCACTACGTGTGCACGTGTGTGGAAACGACGTTTCCGACGTGCGAGGTCTTAATGATTCGAGTCATAAATAATGTGTTAAACTTAATTCTACATTAATAAATTTCCTAACACTTTTTACGGTATCTTTTGTCTTCCTAATCATATTCATCACAGTTGATACAATATTGTCTGACATGTTTCTTTCTGTGTGCACCACATCAAGGTTATGTATAAGAGTTTTCCAATAAGGCAATTGGAAAAAGATGCTTTTCTTCCTCCAATTGTAAGCATTTTTAGGAACATCACGCTACGCTTTTCCCTTTACCAAAAGTCACACTGCCTGGCCAAACTTTCCACTTTCCTATCAAATAATGTTCTACTTCTACGCCATGGATGGTCCATGGGATGGAAGCGACGATAAACACAACTTACTACGTAAGGAAACCGATTGTGTATCTTTATGGCAACAAGGGAATGCAAGCTTGCCTTTGGTAGACCATCTTGAAAGGTTTCCATAAGCAGGACAGTCATTAAACATCCACATGATAGCCGCACACATCAGAAAATTAGATTTTGAATGTGCTTCATAAGTCTCTATTGCCCCGTCCCATAATTCTTTCAACTCTTCAATTATTGGTTGTAAGCATACATGTATATCATTTCCTCGAGACTTGGGGCCTGGAATAAGAAGTGTCATAATGAATTATGGATTTTTCATGCAATCCCATGGTGAAAAATTATATGTAACTAGTACGACTGACCATATACTATGATTAGAACTCATGTTCCCAAAAGGCTGGAACCCATCACTTGCTAGACCTAGTCGAACATTTCTTAACTCAGCTGAAAATGTGGGATGTCGCTCATCAAAGGATTTTCATGCAATTGAGTAAATAATGGATCTTGGGCCTAACTAAACCCCAAAAGCTAGATTGTAGGGTGATGATTGTCCAAATCAATCCATATAAGGAGTCCATGTTTTCATTCCATATCCGACGTGAGACATTAACACTCTCTCGCACGCGCAGACCTTGTAAACTGGAGCGTGAATAATATAATTTGGGGGCCCAACATCGGTGAATAAATAATTGGAATGGTCTGGCTCTGATACCATGTAAATAATGGATCTTGGGCCTAACTCAACCTCAAAAGCTAGTTTGTAGGGTGAGAATTGTCCAAGTTCATATAAGAAGTCCATGTCCACATTCCATATCCGTGGGACTCTTAACAAATTGAGTCTGTCAAATGTCGCAATACAACATCATCAATATTTTCCTCCTTGTGTCACTTCATCTTTTTTGCTGTCTCTCTTGCCATGTACAATCTTTGAAGCCTTGATTTTATTGGAAAATGTCTCAATACTTTATGAGCTACTTTCTCGCCTCCATGTTCTTCTGACTTCCATCTAGACTTGCCACATTTAGGACATGATTGGGCATTGTCACAATCACCCTAATATAAATTTTGAGTTACAATTGCGGTTGCGAGGAAAGGGGAAGAAAGTAACAAGAATAAATATTACAATGTGGAAATAGGAACAAGGGAAAGGATACTACAAATATTTGTTGAGTCGGGTGTTAGCACCCTGTCCTTAAGACAATATTGCCCCGTATAAATCCTTTAACGGTTCTTGACAACTTGTCTCCCAAGATAAAACAACAACAAACAATTGAGCAAAGAAAACTCAAGTGTTTACTAACAAGAAGATCCTTTTGAGTGTATGAAAGAAAGCTAGAGAGGAAGAAGGAAATCTGATTTTACGTGTGTTCTTCAAATGAGCCAAAGGCCTTTTATTATAGTGTGATGAAGATGACTTCCCACCTAGCCAAGTAATGTCCTTCAATAGCCATGTAATGGCACTTATTGTGGGGTTATAATTCAGCCAAATAATGACTGAATTCAAGTGCCAAGTAATTCTCCAAGACCAGCCCAAGAGTCAGATTTTTTTTATCTTCCGTCGAACTCACTACCTCTGAAGTGCCATGGCGTAGCCTGGGAAGCGTCGTGATGCTCAACTTCTAGTAACCAACCAGAGGT
Source organism: Przewalskia tangutica (assembly GCA_029844215.1). Taxonomy (NCBI): domain Eukaryota; kingdom Viridiplantae; phylum Streptophyta; class Magnoliopsida; order Solanales; family Solanaceae; genus Przewalskia; species Przewalskia tangutica. Next base: position 116,154,741 of record CM056727.1, read on the forward strand.
TAAGTGCTGCAACCCTTGGGAGGAGGCACCGCGGCGCCAGAGAGCCGCGGCAACCTTGGGGTCGCGTCGTTGTTACACCCCGTAGTTCCAGGGTATAAATGTGAAGACGTACGTACAAGAATACGACATTAATATTGGAAAGGGAGAAATATGTGATTTTTCGACGGAAAAGTTTCCAGATTTTGTGAAGGAAAAAGGTTCGTTAATGGGAATTGGATTCCCAGATTTGGTATTTGGACTTCTTGGATTATAATAGAATTATGGATTTTATTTTCCGGAATTGGTCACGTAGGGCCCACGGGGAAAATTTACGGTTTTGTGGGGCCCACTTTGTTTTCGAGATTTTTGGCATTATGGATATTTTCGGAAGATGAAATATTTTGGATGAGTTGGAGGGCGACACGTGTCACCCCCTTGGTGGCATGTAGCCGAAATGAGTGGGACAAGTGGCTAGACACTTGTCCCTTGGCCGAAATGGCGAGACAAGTGGCAAGCCACTTGTCTCAAGCTTTGTGTAGACATTTGGAGGGTGGGACCCACACACACTTGTCCCCCAATCTCACCACACACTTGCTCTCATCCTAGCCCTTGATTGTTCTATAAATACCCCTCCCTTGATCTTGCAAGACTTCATCCCACACTTGAGAATTCCAAGGCAAAATACTCCCTCCCTCTCCCTAGTAGCTCTCGGCCATGGGTTGAATTATTGAGCTAAAGTTGTCCAAAAATCCTTAAACTTTTAAGTGTTCTTCCTTAAGGTGTTAGGAAGATTGTGAACCAAGAGTTAGAAAAGATTTCACACCCTTAGCCTTGAAACCCCACCTTGGCCGAAAATTGCCATAGTTTGAGCCTAAGTGTTCTTCACTTTTTGGAGTTGGATCTTGGAGAGGAGTTGGTTAGGAGCTTCTAAGGGTCGCTTGTAGCAGATTGGAACGTAAGGATTTGGAGCTAAACGTTGCTCAGGATCGACTTATAAATCTTGGATAATTTTGGGCTTATCGAGGTAATGATCTATGTCTTCCTATTGTAATTGGATATTACATGTTGTAGTAGTTTATAATTGAGTATAAGATATATGGAAGGTTGATAAAAAAATTGAACTGTATTTACATTTGGACTGGATTTACAGTAGTCGATGCAGATATCGCGCGTAATTGTACACGTTCGCAGGCGTGTAATCCCTCGAGTTGTTGTCTTGCAGCAGCCTTGCATAGGAGGGTATTTATGTGATTGTGGGGGTGCTGAATTTTCCGTAGGATAAGGAACCTGATACTTAGAATGTTCTACGAAGAAGTCTAGACGTTGATAGACATGTTTGTTTATTATAGGTGGGTATTCTACACGCGGCATACTCGACTTGGCTTGTGTATTAAGCCGAAGAGGTATGTGATTCTTCCTATTCTCTTGAGCATGATATTTGTGAAATTTATATAGTGCGGTAGACGCACATGTGTTAAAGGAGTTTGATTTTCCTTTTCTGTCCTTGACTTGATTCTAAAGTTAAGTGACTGGATATGGAATGTTAAGAACTTGAATTGTGTTAAAAAAAGTTGTGAAACCTCATTCGTGAGTAATGGGTACTTGGTCTTTAAAAGAATAAAGTTATCTTGATTTCGGAAATGAGAGTAGTTGTTTTTGGTTGGTTTTTAACATAAAGTGTTATAATAGCTTTATGGGAAGTTAGTTATAACGACTTTATGAAAACAAAAGAATGGTTTTATTATTGGATTTAAAATGGTAACTTGACTTTAAAAAGAGAAGTGTATTTGGTTTAAAAAGAAGGCATGGTATTGTCTTGATTTGGTTTAAAAAGAAGGCATGGTATTGTCTTGATTTGGTTTAAAAAGAAGGCATGGTATTGTCTTGGTTTATTTAAAAGAAGGTATGGAAATTGTTTTGGTTTACTTAAAATAATAGTTACTCTATTTTGGATACTACGAGTGTTAGTATCATGTGACTTTTGTGAAAGAAATGGATCTTTTTAAAGAGTTAAAGTACGTCGTACTTGGGGTTAAAACCCGACTTTTGACATAAAATGAAAGTACTGAGTGTGAGTAACTTGCCTACGCTAGTTGTGATAGCCTTTGTTGTGCAAGTGTTGTATTTCTATGCTACCGCGTCTCTCGATGGAGGGTCGGTTATCTTGTTATATCCTTGGACCTACTGACATGTTGGGTGGCCCACGGGTATGGTTCCATTAGGATTGTTGTTCCATGGACTAGCCTCCACGGGGGTTTAATCGACACGCTTGGTATCCGTAGTTGGTTTTCGCATTTGCCCCGCCATTGGCGCGTGACGCAGAGGTATTCGTAGTTAGCCTTCGCACGCCTCGTTCGGTTTTGTGGCGAAGTCTCGTGATTACGCTTGGTATCCGTAGTTGGTTTTCATTGCCTCGCGCCTACGTGGCATGCGTGGTATCCGTAGTCGGCCTTCGATTGCCCCGTCGCCTTCCGTGATACGCTTATATAGTGTTGTTGGTACGGTATGTATCTGGTAGTTGGCTTTCGTACTTGCCCCGGTCAGTGGATGATGCAGGTTGGTTCTGGTAGCTATGCCTTCGTACTTGCCCCGTACGGTTCCTATGACGCAGGTGGGACCTGGTGTTCATGTATACTCCTTGGTGTTGTTATATCATAAACTGCCGGCAGTGAGGAAGGAATTCTATGGGCATGATTGATATTGTGGGCGTGAGACCCATGAATATATTTGAGTGATGACTTTGAGGGCGTGAGTCTCTGATTTGACATGACTTCTTATATGTGGTGTACTATAGTTTGGCTATCATACATGTCTCCTGCTTTATATAGACTGTTATGATTTCATTACAGTATTTTCAGTTTCACATACTTGGTACATTGTTATCGACCTCCTTCGGGTCTGCGTCATGCCCCAAGTAGAGGTACACGATTGTTGATCCTCTCTTAGATCACGATTCAGATTTGGGAAGCCCGCTTTCTCGGAGGCTTATCTTTTGGTATAGTCCCATGTCATTGTAGGTACTTGTACATTCAGGGGTATGGCGGGGCCCTATCCCGTCATAGTTGTGGTTACATTCTTAGAGGTCCAGTAATCGCTGCAAGGTGGTTTGTAAAGGTTGTAACTGTTCAAGTTTAATTATTTATATAGGCAGAAAGGTGAAAGTTTTGGTTAGCCTATTTTTTTTAGTATCTCTGTTTATCTTTTATTAGTTTTTATTTCCGCTGATTTTCTCTCGATGTTGTATCACTAGGGTGCTCAGGGTAAGGCACGATGCCCGAGGTCGGTCGTGACAAAAGTGGTATCGTGAGCGCTTAATCCTGGAAAGTGTCTACATCGTATCTTGTAGAGTCTTGATTATCGGCGTGTTGTGCACCACACCTATAATCAGGAGGCTGCAGGATATTTAGGATTGGTTTCTATTCTTCTCACTCTGAGATCGTGCCTTAGAGCTGTGTGATAAGTTGGATTCCCTCTGACGTATTCTTATGTACCAGTTATGCCTCTACGCAAGGCGACCAGAGCCCGTGGCGGCAAGGCGCAGAGGAGCCGCGAGTAGAGCACGAGGGTTACGAGGCATGCACCCGCCTTTACGAGGTGGTGCTGAGACGGCGACTCTACGACACCGCCAGTGCCCAGCAGTTGTTTAGAGCAAAGATCGGTAGCTACAGAGGCGTGATATCCGAGCCTCCGCCCACGACCTGGAGTCGAGGATATGGATTACAGAGAGATGACCCTGTTATTAGCTAGGATTGTAGCGAGGCACGAGGACAGACGAGAACCGGTGGTACCGATAGTGCACCCTAGAGCCGATAGTTGGAGACTTCGGGACTTCTTGAGTTGCAGTCCACCAGAGTTCTATGGATCGAGAACTGAGGAAGATCCTCAGGAGTTTATTCGACAACTGCAGTGGATTATGAGAGTGATCAAGGCCTCGAAGACAGAGTCGGAAGTATTAGGTTGACATCGGCTGCGTGATACTGCAGTCGACTGGTTTGATTCATGGGAACTGTCCCGGGGGAGCATGCACTTCCAGCTGTGTGGTACGAGTTCTCAGAGGCGTTTCTTAGCCATTTCTTGCCTCCGCAGATGAGGAGGGCTCGGGCCGATAGATTTTTTATGATTGAGGCGTAACCGCGACGATTCGGGAGTACAATGTAGAGTTTGACTCATTGGCTCGGTACGTCCCCGCTTTAGTGGCAAACATAGAGGATAGAGTGCACCGATATGTCACAGGACTTGATGATTATTTAGCAGAGGGTTGCACGGGAGTAGCTCTTCAGCCGGGCATGGACATTGCCCGTATACAGGCTTATGCACAGGGGATTGAGGAACGTAGAGACCGACATAGGGACCAGGATCAGCATAAGAGGGCCAAGACAGCAGGGTCCTTTGGTAACTTTCGAGGCGGACCGCCTCAGCAGCAGGCTAGTTATGCGCCTCCGCCAGAATAGAGTGGTCCTCCACAGCCTTCAGGGCATCCAGGGTACTCAGGAGCAGGTCAGAGCTCCAAGGTTTCAGGTTTTCAGGGGATTAGGAGTGCTGGCCGGATAAGGCCACCCTTACCTCAGTGTGGTCGTTGTAGTAAAATCCATAAGGGGGAGTGTCATGCTAGTTTGGGAGATTGCTATACTTGCGGCCGACAGGGCCATTTTGCGAAGGATTGTCCGATCAGAGATAGAACAGATGTAAAGACTCATCCGTCAGGATCAGTGGCGGGTCCTCGCCTTCTATAGCTATGCGCCCAACAGGGCAGGATTATGATTAGAGCGACAAAGGGAAAGTGAAGCAGTAGATACAAATATATCTTTAACCCTCTTGAGATTAGTATGTGTGATAAGATGATTATATTTTAAGTGTTATGTTCGGATAACATTGTGTTAATTGTGATTAGAAAACATGGGTAGTTGAAAAGGTACGTTTGGGGACAGGGAAATTGTGAGCCTTAGAATATTACACGTGGAGACCTTAGATGCAAGGTCGTCTTGAGTAAAAGATTTTTCGGTTGATCCTTGTCGAAGTACATTGTGTACGTGGAGTGTAATAGTGTGATGAGTCCATGAGTAGTGTGAAGTAAAAGTGGGTAGTTGAGCTAAGAAGACCACTAGGTTTTCATGACTTGAATAGTAAGATTGTTCTGGACGGGAACAAGAGTTTGGCGCGATAGTGGGTTGGGTTGAGGCCAGATCACGGGTCAACCTGCAGCCCGAAATGAGGTAAGGTCAGTTTAAGGTGGTCCCTCTAGGTGGTAGGGTCACGAGGGTGCTAGGCCCAAGTCTAGGTAACCATTGTACGAGTTCGTGGATGCGTTCGACCAGGATCGGATCGTGAAGGCCGGGAATGGCCTTAAAGGAAATTGAAGCTAGCGTAATGACCAAGTTTGGAGGTGGTAACTCCAGGGTTTTGGAAACTGAAGCAATGACTGAAGTGTGGTACGTATACTAGAAAGAGTTCGGGTGTTCGAGAAGGGTACGACGAGTAAGAGAAGGGAAGTGATCATTTTGTGAAGTAAAGATGTGAAGGGAGTATCCTTTAGATCATGGATGTGAGCTTTTGTGATGTTAGAGGTGATTCCTCGTTGGCTCGGATTTGAGTTTTGCCCGTGTGTTATATTATGGCCAGGTGTGGCATAATTGGTTTCGTAAGTATAGTAGTGAAGACTATACCGGCGCGTGTATGTTTGGAGACTTAGAAGGAACATTCGGGACGAATGTTTCTAAGGGGGGAAGAATGTTACACCCCGTAGTTCCAGGGTATAAATGTGAAGACGTACGTACAAGAATACGACATTAATATTGGAAAGGGAGAAAAATGTGATTTTTCGACGGAAAAGTTTCCGGATTTTGTGAAGGAAAAAGGTTCGTTAATGGGAATTGGATTCCCAGATTTGGTATTTGGACTTCTTGTATTATAATAGAATTATGGATTTTATTTTTCGGAATTGGTCAGGTAGGGCCCACGGGGAAAATTTACGATTTTGTGGGGCCCACTTTGTTTTCGAGATTATTGGCATTATGGATATTTTCGGAAGATGAAATATTTTGGACGAGTTGGAGGGCGACACGTGTCACCCCCATGGTGGCATGTAGCCGAAATGAGTGGGACAAGTGGCTAGACACTTCTCCTTTGGCCGAAATGGTGAGACAAGTGGCAAGCCACTTGTCTCAAGCTTTGTGTAGACATTTGGAGGGTGGGACCCACACACACTTGTCCCCCAATCTCACCACACACTTGCTCTCATCCTAGCCCTTGATTGTTCTATAAATACCCCTCCCTTGATCTTGCAAGACTTCATCCCACACTTGAGAATTCCAAGGCAAAATACTTCCTCCCTCTCCCTAGTAGCTCTCGGCCATGGGCTGAATTATTGAGCTAAAGTTGTCCAAAAATCCTTAAACTTTTAAGTGTTCTTCCTTAAGGTGTTAGGAAGATTGTGAACCAAGAGTTAGAAAAGATTTCACACCCTTAGTCTTGAAACCCCACCTTGGCCGAAAGTTGCCATAGTTTGAGCCTAAGTGTTCTTCACTTTTTGGAGTTGGATCTTAGAGAGGAGTTGGTTAGGAGCTTGGCGGTCGCCAGAGCGGATTGGAACGTAAGGATTTGGAGCTAAACGTTTCTCAGGATCGACTTATAAATCTTGGATAATTTTGGGCTTATCGAGGTAATGATCTATGTCCTCCTATTGTAATTGGATATTACATGTTGTAGTAGTTTATAATTGAGTATAAGATATATGGAAGGTTGATAAAAAAAATTGAACTGTATTTACATTTGGACTGGATTTACAGTAGGCTGATGTAGTATTATTGTGGGGCAGAATTGTACACGTCCGGGTAGGCGTGTAATCCCCTTGGAGTTGTTGGCTTGGTAGCAGGCCTTGGTATATGAGGGTATTTATGTGATTGTGGGGGGGTGCTGCCGAATTTTTCGTAGGATAAGAAACCTGATACTTAGAATGTTCTACGAAGAAGTCTAGACGTTGATAGACGTGTTTGTTTATTATAGGTGGGTATTCTACGCGCGACATACTCGACTTGGCTTGTGTATTAAGCCGAAGAGGTATGTGATTCTTCCTATTCTCTTGAGCATGATATTTGTGAAATATATATAGCGCGGTAGACGCACATGTGTTAAAGGAGTTTGATTTTCCTTTTGTGTCCTTGACTTGATTCTAAAGTTAAGTGACTGGATATGGAATGTTAAGAACTTGAATTGTGTTAAAAAAAGTTGTGAAACCTCATTCGTGAGTAATGGGTACTTGGTCTTTAAAAGAATAAAGTTATCTTGATTTCGGAAATGAGAGTAGTTGTCTTTGGTTGGTTTTTAACATAAAGTGTTATAATAGCTTTATGGGAAGTTAGTTATAACGACTTTATGAAAACAAAAGAATGGTTTTATTATTGGATTTAAAATGGTAACTTGACTTTAAAAGGAGAAGTGTATTTGGTTTAAAAAGAAGGCATGGTATTGTCTTGATTTGGTTTTAAAAGAAGGCATGGTATTGTCTTGATTTGGTTTAAAAAGAAGGCATGGTATTGACTTGGTTTATTTAAAAGAAGGTATATAAATTGTTTTGGTTTACTTAAAATAATAGTTACTCTATTTTGGATACTACGAGTGTTAGTATCATGTGACTTTTGTGAAAGAAATGGATCTTTTTAAAGAGTTAAAGTACGTAGTACTTTGGGGTTAAAACCCGGACTTTTGACATAAAATGAAAGTACCTTGAGTGTGAGTAACTTGCCTACGCTAGTTGTGATAGCCTTTGTTGTGCAAGTGTTGTATTTCTATGCTACCGCGTCTCTCGATGGAGGGTCGGTTATCTTGTTATATTCTTGGACCTACTGACACGTTGGGTGGCCCACGGGTATGGTTCTATTAGGATTGTTGTTCTATGGACTAGCCCTCCATGGAGTTCACTGATACGGCTTGGTATCTGGTAGTTGGTTTTCGTACTTTCCCCCGTCATTGGCGTGACGCAGGAGGTATCTGGTAGTTAGCCTTCGTACTTGCCCCGTTCAATTTTGTGGCGAAGTCTCGTGATTACGGCTTGGTATCTGGTAGTTGGTTTTCGTACTTGCCCCGCCGCCTACGTGGGCGCAGTGGTATCCGTAGTCGGCCTTCAGCTTGCCCCGTCGCCTTCGTGATACAGTTATATAGTGTTGTTGGTACGGTAGGTATCTGGTAGTTGGCTTTCGTACTTGCCCCGGTCAGTGGATGATGCAGGTTGGTTCTGGTAGCTATGCCTTCGTACTTGCCCCGTACGGTTCCTATGACGCAGGTGGGACCTGGTGTTCATGTATACTCCTTGGTGTTGTTATATCATAGACTGTCGGCAGTGAGGAAGGAATTCCACGGGCATGATTGATATTGTGGGCGTGAGACCCATGGTTATTTTTGAGTGATGACTTTGAGGGCGTGAGTCCCTGATTTGACATGACTTCTTATATATGGTGTACTGTAGTTTGGCTATCATACATGTCTCCTGCTTTATATAGACTGTTATGATTTCATTACAGTATTTTCAGTTTCACATACTTGGTACATGTTGTACTGATCTCCTTCGGGGGGCTGCGTTCATGCCGCAGGTAGAGGTACACCAGTTGTTGATCCTCGCTCTTAGGATCACAGTTCTGCATTTGGGAAGCTTCGTTTCTCCAGAGGCTTATCTTTTGGTATAGTCCCCTGTCATTGTAGGTACTTGTACATTCAGGGGTATGGCGGGGCCCTGTCCTGTCATAGTTGTGGTTACATTCTTAGAGGTCTGTAGTGCTATTGTGGGCAGGGTTTGTAAAGGATGTAACTGTTCAAGTTTAATTATTTATATATGCAGAAAGGTGATCGTTTTGGTTAGCCTGTTTTTTTTAGTATCACTGTTTATCTTTTATGAGTTTTTATTTCCGCTGATTTTCTCTGATGTTGTATCACTAGGGTGCCCGGGGTAAGGCACTAGTCGCGGGCCCGAGGTCGGGTCGTGACAGTCGTGGCCTTTCACGGCTGCGTGACCATTTCTGACTCGTTTCATCTTTTACATATCGTACATTGTTTCCTTCATTTACCAACGTGAAACCCTCGTCATTTGGCCATAATCGTCTATCATTTCATGTCTCAAACATTTCGTATGCGTACCAATATCTCTTTCACTAAAGATATTTACGATCATTGGTACAACGTGTGCACGTGTATGAAAATGATGTTTCCGACATGCGTGGCCCCAATTGTTTGAGTCATAAATAACAGGATTAACTTTATTTCATGTTAATAAATTTCCAACAATCCTCTTTTCAAAGAGATTTTGGCGCACTCACATAGTGTATTTCTAACAATCTTCCGACGGATCGATGTTGCATCTGGATAGGTAGCCGTGACTTTGAACCTTCCATAGTAGAATACCATCGGATTTAGTTATTGCACGGTGAATGTGATGTGTTGAGCCGTTATTGTTTAATGTAAGCTAAGACAATGGTGCCAACACAACACATTTCCTTACTCTGTTCTTCTTTAAGGTTTTGTCCGTTGTGGCAATGGACACGTCTTGGATTCTTAAGTGCGTTCATTTGGGGCGGCCAATCCTAGCACTTAAATAGATGGTCTCCTACAATGTATCCTACTATACCACACTTCACGAGTGTTACGAACCATTAAAAGTTTCCCCAAACCTAACCTCAACCGTTGAGGATCAATAATATTTTGGAAAATTAACCTTTACCCACACTGCAGATATCACTTAATGTCTATCACGAAAATGGCCTTAGATTCATATTTCTATGAAGAAATCATTTATCCAAAGTGCTATTGCTTTCACCGACGCGTTCAACTGAACCTTTACAATTTAGTTTTCCCATTGAACCTAATTCCTGGGATCTCCAGTCAGTAAGGTTGGGTGTCCAACGTATCAATTCTTATTGTTTGGGTTTTAGGCCCATTCCCCTAGACAGACAGACTGTCTGATCTCTGGGTATGCCCTTCGTCAAGGGATCTGCTATGTTTTTCTTTGATTTCACATAATCAATGGAAATAATACCCGTGGTATTCAGTTATCGAACGGTCTTATGTCTCCGTTGAATATGACGAGATTTGCCACTGTACGTAGAACTTTGTGCCCTTCCTAGAGCTGACTGACTGTCGCAGTGGATCATTACAGAAGGTACGGGTTTATCCTAACACGGAATATCCTCTAAGAAGTCATGAAGCCACTCAACTTCTTCTCCTGCTTTATCTATAGCAATAAACTTTGATTCCATCGTGGATCTGGCAATGTAAGTTTGCTTAGAGGATTTCCAAGACACAACCCCGCCACTAATTATAAATATATACCCACTGGTGGAGTTGGTGTTCTTTATATCAGATATCCAGTTTGCATCACTGTACCCCTCTAGTATAGCTGGATATCTTGAATAATACAACCCATAAGCTAGCGTGTATTTCATGTATCATAGTACCCAATTTAACGCTCTCCAGTGATCATCACTCGGATTACGAGTGAACCTAGCCAACTTGTTGACTGCATAAGTGATATTAGGTAGAGTGTAGTTAGTGATGTACATCAAACTACCAATTACCTGTGCATATCACTCCTGGTGTACGGGTGCACCATGATTTTTATCAATATTTTGATTTATATACAACGGAACATCTCAAACTTCTTCAACACATCCTCGATGTAGTGAGATTGAGACAAGACAAGTCCGTCAGATGTCTTAGAGATATTTATCCCTAAGATGACATCTGTAATACCCATATCTTTCATATCAAAACATTATTTTAACATGTTCTTAGTCTCTAGGATCAACCCAGGACTGCTCCTTGTGATCAATATGTCACTACATAAAGGCATATCACGACGAACGAGTCGACATTTTCTTTTGTGTAGACACATTTTCACACTCATTAATGGAGAATCCTTTCGATGGTAAAGTACTATCAAATTTCTTGTGTCATTGCTTTGGGGCCTGTTTCAGCCCATACAGAGATTTGACAAGCCGACAGACTTTCTTCTTTTGTCCTGGAACCACATACCCTCGGGTTGGTCCATATAGATTTCTTCTTCCAAATCACTATTTAGGAAGGCTGTCTTGATATCTATTTGATGTATCTCAAGATCCCGCAAAGCGGCGATAACTTGACGTCATTCTAGACACCGGAGAATAGGCGTCAAAGTAATCAAGGCCATCCTTTTGTCGATAACCCTTGACTACCAACCTAGCCTTGTACTTGTCTATAGATCCATCTACTTTTAACTTTCGTTTGAGTATCCACTTACAACCCAACGATTTGTTTCCCGGAGGAAGATCAACTAACTCTCAAGTGTGGTTGTGCAGGATGGAGCCTATCCCACTCTCTATAGCTTCTTTCAGAGTGGTGCTTCTGGAATTGACAATGGTTCAGTGATTGTCCATGGTTCATCATGAACCATATAAGCTATAAAGTCCGGACCGAAAGATTTGTCTATCCTGACCCTTTTGCTTCGTCTTGGTTCCGTCTCTGGACCCTCCAAGTCCTGAGAATTTGGAATACTAGATTCCGGATAATCAAACACTTCGGAGTTCACTAGATCTAAACCGCCTAAATCTGAGCAGTTAACAACTCCTAGATCTTGAGAGTTTTGTTATAACTTCGTTTATGAGAGGTTATGTCTCTTTTATTTCTAGGAAATGAGTCTTCAAAGAAATTAGCGTTCCTTGATTCCATGATTGTACCCACATGAATGTCTGGTACATCTGACTTATGCACTAAGAAGTGATAAACACTACTATTATTTATATATCCGATGAACATGCAATCTACAGTCTTAGGCCCAATCTTGACATGATTTGGCTTAGGTACTTCCACCTTTGCCAAACAACCCCACACCTTCAAGTATTTGTAGGTGGGTTTCTTTCCTTTCCATAGCTCATATGGAGTCTTGTCCTTACCATTATGTGGGACTCTATTAAGAATCTTATTCGTGGTAAAGATAGTTTTTCCTCACATGTTTTGGGGAAGGCCTGAATTAATAAGCAAAACATTCATTATTTCCTTCAAAGTACGGTTCTTGCGTTCAACAACACCGTTTGATTGAGGTAAGTAAGGAGCCATCGTTTGATGAACAATGCCCGATTGGGCATAATATTCTTCAAAAAACGCTACATATTTTCCCCCTCTATCGCTACAGATTGATTTAATCAGTCCGCTTAGTTGGTTCTCAACTTCCGATTTGTAGCGTTTGAACGCTTCATATTTACTTTTTAGTAAGTAAAGGTAACAATACCTTGTGCTATCATCTATGAAAGTCACAAAGTACTTGTTATCCCCTCTAGTTTGTATGAACTTCAAATCACATATATATGTGTGTATGAATTCTAGAGGAGCGGTTTCCTTTTCGACGAATCTAAAGGGACTCTTTGAAAGTTTTTCCTCTACACACACCTCATACTTACGTTGAGGATTTACGTGTGTTCATCGCTAAGACTTATACTAGTAGTAAGTGAGACATACTACACTCTCTTAGAATGTGATGCATACCATATATTGACTTATAATTTATCATTGATATCTCATTCTCAATGATCATCAGTCAAAGCTATTTTGAGAGTTACGTTCTATAATTAATATCTCAATTTATCAATGACAACGTAAGCTCAATGGATGCACATTAATGAATAATCACAAGCAATCAAAATCATAATTCAATAATTGCAAAATGCCAAAATATATTAATCTCATTAATAATACAAATGTGTTAAAGTATATTTGTCCCTAAAATGATTGTCTGTAGGACATACATACTCTCAACCTCCCACTTGGCCTAGAGTCAATCTCTAACGTATCTAATGCCTATATTTCAAAGTGACCATTATGCATGACTAAGCTTAATGGTTTAGTAAATGGGTCAGCTAGATTATCATATGTGGGAACGTAGTCTAATCTTATTTCTTCAGTCTCCACCATCTCCCTGAGTATGTGATATTTCCTTCATACATAGTTGTTTCTGTTTATTTATCTTGGTTCCTTAGCCCGAGCAATCGCACCAGTGTTGTCATAATAATTCGTTATTGGACAAGTGACACTTGGAACAACCCTATAGTTCTCAAGAACTCAAATATCGCGACATCTTCCTTACCAGCTTCCGATCCAGCAATGTACTCGGCTTCAGTTGTTAAATTAGAGATTGTAGCTTGTTTGGAACTTTTCCAACTCACTACTCCACCATTTAAAATGAAGACATAACCAGACTGAGATTTGAAGTCATCAACATCTGTCTGGAAGCTAGCATCAGTGTATCCAACAACTACTAGTTTTTCTTGTCCACTATAGACTAGGAAATATTCTTTAGTTCATCTAAGATACATAAGAACCCTTGACTGCTTTCCAGCGTCCCCCCCCCCCCCCCCCAGGATTATGTTGGAATTTGCAAGTCATACTATGTGCATAGGCCACATGGCCTTGTACAGGTCATGGCATACATGATTGATCCTATAACTGAAGCATATGGGATCTTCTTCATGCGTTAAAGTTCTGCAACAGTAGAAGGACTATCTTTCTTGGATAACTTAATGCCTTGACCTATAGGAAGACCTCCCTTCTTGAAATTTTTCCATAGATAATCGTCTTAGCACTTTGTCTATGTATACTGAATGTGATGGCCCCAAAAATCTATTAGGTCTATCTCTGTAGATCCTAATTCCAAGAATGTAACAGGCTTCACCTAAGTCATTTATGATGAGGTGCTGGATAACCATTCTTTGACTGATTGCATGAGAGTCTTATCATCTCCCTTAATTAATATGTCATCCACATATATAACAATGAAGACAATACTCTCATATGTGTGTTTGCTATAAATGCATGGATCTTCTTTGCATCTAACAAATTCAAACGATTTGACTGCTTTGTCAAAGCAAATATTTAAGTCCATAAATGGACTTCTGTAGCTTGCATACTGCTTTGGGCTGAGTCTCGGATGTAAAACCCTCTGATTGTATCATATATACCTCCTCAATTAGATTACCATTGAGGAAGGAAGTTTTAACATCCATTTGCCAGATATCATAATGTTGACACCCAATTTTGACCCATCTTTTAGTCATTTCTTACAATTTTAAGCATTTTAGGACACCGCATTTTAATCATCATTTTTTGCATTTTTTTACATAATATTCTATGTTTATTTCTTCACAAAATGGCATTGAATCTTTTTATTTTAAATTAAGCCTGATGTCTTTGTTAATATTATGTTTCTATTATTATTACACCGTCGTTTTATTTTATCAATGTTTGCATCTCTTTAAATAATTAATTGACATCCCGTTTTTATTTTAATTAGGCATTAAATATTTCTTAAATATTGTATTTTATTATTATTGCATCGGCATTTATATTTTGATAATTTTGTATCTTTTTAAATAATTAACCTGTTTTATATTTTTGTCAAACCAGTCCGAGGCCCAATCCGAATCATTTCAATCCAACACCATTTTTAATTTCATCCAAACACCCTCTTTTATTTTCCCCCCTAAAATCAAATATCACTTTTCATTTCTCTCCCAAAAACCAAACCCTAACCTAATTCTACCCTATAAATAAAACATTGCACCCTCTTTTCATTCTCATTAAAAACAACATCAGCAGCCGCACAAAACAAGGAGCTCTATCTTTTATCACCCTCCCCTTTATCGAAAACCTCTCTCCCGCCGCCCTTCGCCGGAGTTCCAGCTCCGGCGAACCAACACCCGTCACCACTGACCCCCCATCCGGCGAACCCACCATCGATCACACCACTGAACCCACCGTCTAACTCCCAGACCACCTCTGCCCATCGCTGACCATTATTATGCCGACGAACTCCATTCTCATCCCCCCACTGTACCCGTCAACCACTGGCGGCGATGCTCCGGTGATAGCCGTGGAAGTGACGCCGCCATCCCAATCTCACCGCATTTGCACCTCGACGAGACTATTATTTGTTTCTTCATCTTTATTGCTATATTTTGTGTTTTTCGGACTGATTTCCTTCATTTCGGATATGATCGGAGTTTGTTTAAGCTCCGGCGACTGTGGTTGGTTTCTTGTTGAGAGTTTTGTTATCTATTGCTGGTGGATGGTTTGATTTTTCTGATTTTTTGGTCTGTTGTTGGTGTTGGTTGGACTGATTTTGCATTTTGTATATCACCGGAGTTCTAAAAAACTCCGGCGACCTGTGTTGGTCTTATTTTTGTGGTTATCTGTAGTCGTGATCTTTGTTGGACTGATTTCGCTGATTTTACATTCGCCCGGAGTTCTTGAAAAACTCCGGCGATGTTCTGAGATTTCCGGTGATTTCGTTGGCTACTGTTTTGATGTTTTCCGGTTGTTTTTCGATCGATATTTTCCAAATAACCACCGCGGTGTATTAGTTGGCCATCGTTTATTATCGCTCGACAATTCTATGAATTGTTCTGCCCTTCTTATTATTGGTATATTTTACTGATCTAGAATAAATGCTACACTTGTTATTTAATTGATTTATAACATATACTAAACTTGTAGCCAATGAAAAAGTTATCCGTCGATTTTGAGGCCTTCACAGTTGCAAAGACGGAAAATAAAATAAAATGAAGCTTTCTGGGCGTTGATGATTTCTTCTACTTACACGGGATAACCAACATGCGCTGGCGGGGCGAGTTTTCGCAGCCGGACTTGTTTAAGATGTCCCATTTTATTTTTTTATATATCTGAGCCCTCCGTGTTTAAAACTATTACTGTTTTGGCACGGATCTGAAGGTTTTATTTATTTTATTGTTTCTAGCAATATTGGCCGATAAAGGAATCTCCGTCTGATTTCCAAGGCCTCCCCTGTACAAAAGACAGATTTATTTTTGGCTTTACTTATTAATTCTTGCTATTACTTTAAAATTATTTATTCTATTTCTAACACTTTTACTAAGTGTTTGTGCAGGTACCCGGAGATCATCTTGTGCAGAAGGCCTAAAAAGGGCTAAAAGATGTCTCGGAGTTTATTTCGATTTTAGCTTTATTATTCTGTATTGCATTCCATTGTAATTGTAAATTATGAAAACTGCTTAAAATATGTAGAACAAAAAGGCAATAAATAATTAACCTAGGTTTGAACGGATAACCGCAAGTTAGCGGATCTTAAAGGATACCTAACCCCTTCCCTTTAGGATAATAACGAACCCTGATCCAGAATCTCAATTAATTTCGCAGACCATTAAATGGAGATTAATTGCAGTATTTTTATTGCAATAAATCAAGTGTCCTAATTCACTTAAATAATTAGGTGGCGACTCCTCAAAATCAGCATTATTGCTCCATCCAGGGAACCGCGCCAAAGAACAATATTGCGGATACCGTTCAGACCCCAAGGTCAAAAATGGGTGCGACAGCATGACGACTCCGCTGGGGATAATCAGGTTCTTGACCATAGCAAACCTAAGTTTATTATTGCTTGGCTTTATTTGCTTTTATTTGTTTTAAATGTCTTAAAATTGCTTGCTTTAATTTTGTATGCTTAACTGTTTTAATTGATGTTTGCTTTTACTGCTTTCCTTAAACTGACATTCCGCTCATATTTTCTCCACTCTGGAAAATTCACATTGTCACATACTACACGCGCTGGTGTGCTTCGCGCACCCGCAAATTTCTTTCAAGACACCCAAAATTTAGGAGAGTTGGCGCCTGCGTGGAGTTAGATCGGTTCGTCTGATCAGCCACGTAGCCTTCTCACTCGAGTTGTCCGCTCGGGAACTCAAGGCCTAGTAAGCCAAATCTTAGAAAGCTTAAGATAGAGCTATACCACCCTTTTATATTAAGTCATGCATGCATAAACCTTAGGTGGGTTAATCCTTGGTATTAACGCCAAAATTAGAAATCCACCAAACTTGTCGACGGGTTTCACAACCCAACGACCCATTAGCATACTATGTGTAGTGTGATGATGATAGACGGATCCAAGCCTGATCATGACACGCCGAAATTGGAAAAAGTGCACCGTCATTTGATCGCCATTCCTAACAAAAGCATTAATGTTTAGCAACTTTGGTCAATCTATCTCAATCTCGCATATATGGCGTTTAGGCCGACCTCTGGCATAAGAGAGGTCCCATGCATATTAGGCGCGTACTTGATTTGCATGTTTTTGTTTACTATTGTTGTCGTTAGCAATTCTGTACATATTATTTAATGCAATAATTACCCTTTTAACCCCTGTACATATCATGTTATGTGCTTATAACTCCGGCCACGAGCATTTGCATTTTTGCACTTTTTGTTGTCACATTGCAATCAGGACTTCTACTGCGTAAATCGCTCTTGAACAGCGCGATTTGGGCTTCGTGAAGCATCAACCACCAGTCCGGTCGAACCAAGCAGGGGAGTCTTTGACTATATTGTCACACCCTTACATTTTATTATTTTTGTGGCTTGCCTACTCTCACCCATTTGTCATATTTTTTGCAGGAAGACCGTCCTCGCAAACAGTCGAGGGCGGCCGGAAGAAAATTAAAAAAAAAAATCATCACAAGAATGAGCTGGAGTTATGTTGACGGAAAGAAGTCAGCTTATATCAGATTCAACGAAGCATCGCTCTGGGTCCTATATTTTGTATCTTTATACATATTTGCAAATTCAATTGATATGTCTAGTGTCGATTACATAATTCTTTATTATGCATTTTACAACATCATCATTCCGAACTACGCGTGTCTCATTCTCACCATACAGTTGTAACACCCCATTTTAAACCGGAGTCGAAAACGGGAGTACTAGCGAACCCTGCTTGAATAAAAAGTGTTAGAAAATAAATAAAAGTGTTAAATGTTAAAAGAATACTAAAATTTAAAAGGGTTGCTAGGAGTGCTAAAAAATGCTAAAGGGTTGCTAGGGTTCACGGAGTCGCCACCTAATTATTTTGGGTGAATTAGGACACCTAAATGTTAACTAGTTTAAAGTAAACATTAACTCCATTCTTTATGGTCTGCTAAAACTAGTGAGATTCTGGGTAAGGGTTCTTTATTAATCTAGGGGGAAGGGGTTAGGCACCCTCTAAGATCCGCTAACTTGCGGTTGTCCTGCCAAACCTAGGGTAATTATTACGTTTAAAAATGCATGTTTTGAAAATATAAAGTTCAAGAAAGATGTTGCAAGTAATACTTGAGAAATATATATTTTCCATAAAATTTTGCACGAGTTTTGCTTATAAACACATAAAGGGTTTATTGGAAAAGTATGTACTATAGGTAAAGTTTGATCTTTTATGAAAGTAAGAATTTGTATAGATAGCTCATAAGATATGTATGTTTTGCATTTTAAGAAAAAAAAAAAAGTTCATTGTGGAAAAGAATTATATACATAATATGTTAAGTGAATTACGAGAACAAAACATTTTTTATTTATGAACTTTATCAAAATGAAACCTTATTTTCTTAGGAAAAAAAAAAGTAAAGAGTGATTAAAAAGTTTTGAAAGTTTTAAACAAGCATGACAAATTTATAAATAAATAAATTAAAGGTGACTTTCAAGTTTCAAACTACCCTCCCCAATCTACTCATTCAAAGACTAATAGAGTTAAGTATCTTATAATTACAAATTAAGCAATTAACTTAAAGCAAATAAGCAAGAAATAAAAGAGTGGCGGATGGGATTAAGAGAGAGTAAGGAATGACTATTAAGGAAGATGACAGTGTCACTCCGCCTATTTGTCTTTGGAACTTCCGAAGCGGGAACATGGTGAACACGGAATGCAGGTCTTTATTTGACGAAAGTCAAGATGAGTCTCATTATGAGACTCTTCGTCGCTCCCAATGTGGCTTCATGCAAAAACAAAGAAAAGAAAAGATAAGGATTAGTAAGGGTTCCAAAATCAACCAACAATAAATAAACATTGACATGTGTAAGTCAATTTAATTTATCGTAACAGAATACAAGCAGGCCCGAATACAATCAATGGCTACAATATATTCCTTGGTAATGCATGGGAGATCATTTATATCTATATTTTAGGCTGCACCAAATCGTATGGACCCGAATTGGTGTCACGACCCGATCCCGGGCCCGTGACTGGTGCCTTACCCCGGCCACCCTAGTGATACTACATCAGAGAAAACCAGCGGAAATAAAAACTCAAACATGAACATGAGACAAGATAGTAAAACAGGCCAACCAAACGGTTACCTTCCAATAAAATATATATAACAACTCTTTCAAAACGAACAGTTTAATCCTTTTTACAAAACCCTGCCACACAAAGGCTGCACTTAAGATTTACAACAACTATGACGGACAGGCCCCGCCATACCACGAATGTACAAGAACCTACAACTCGTGGAACACATACCAAAAGATAAGCCTCCAAGGAACGAGCTTCCCAATGCGCTGAAAGGTGATCCTAAGAGCGGATCGACACCAATGTACTTCTACCGCGGCATGAACGCATTTCAAGGAGGTCGATAACAGTACCAAGTATGTGAAATCAGAATATCAGAAATGAAATCATAATAGTCTATATAAAGCAGAGACATGTATGATGACCAAGCTACAAGACATAACATATAACTAGTTACATCAAGTCGTGGACTCACGCTCCAAATTATCACTGTGCGTGGAATTTCTTCCTCACCGCTAGCTTTATGATATGACAATACCAAGGAGTATACATGAACACCGTGTCCCACTGTGTCATAAAACCGTATATGACAAGTATAACTACCAGATCCGACCGTACCAATAATATAATGCAACCAAACACGGCCGACACGGGGCAAGTGCGAGAGCCGACTCACCGGATACCAAGGCCGGTCACGTAGTCGACCGGCAAGTACGAGGGTGACCACGGGGACCAAGGTCAGATCACGAGACTTCGTCACTACACCGAACGGGCAAGTGCGAGGGTCGACTACCGGTACCAAGGCCGAATCACCATGACGGCAAGTACGAGAGCCGACCACCAGGGACCAAGGCCGAACAGTAAGAAACCTCATGGAGAGCTAGTCCATAAAAATAGCAATTCTTGCACAACCAAGGCTATCACCACAAGCATAAGCAAGTTACGCAACAACAAGCATAGGCAAGTTACACAACACAAGCATAGGCAAGTTACACAACAACCAGTATAGGCAAGTTACACAACACAAGCATAGGCAAGTTACACAACTCAAGTTACTTTCATTTTATTCCAAAGTCCGGGTTTTTAACCCTAAAGTACTACGTACGTTAAATTCCTTTTTAAAGAGATCCATTCCTTTTATAAAAGTCACCCGATGTCCGTAGTATAAAAATAGAGAGACGAACATTGTTAAGTAAACAAAAATGCTTTCCTTTGTAAAAATCAAGTAACAACCTTATTTTCCAAACGTTCAAGTTTGCCTAATTTCAAATGCTCAAGTTTCTCATTTTTAGAAAAGGTCTCGTAGTTCATAGTTTTAATCCTTTAAAACATAATTCTCCTTTAATGATTTGAGAAACATATGCCTTATATGTGAGTAGGTTATTCTTGTTTATAATCGATCTTATTAAGCAGCCATGATCTAGGATATGTAATATCATTTTGTCTCATCTTAGCTTCTATGCAGATGGAGGTTTCTACTGGTTTTAATACGATACATCATTATTCAATACATTTTCCTTTATTACGCTGCAGTTGGTCCTGTCGATACACATTCGATTTCCAAATCAAGAAACATTATCCCTTTAAATAAAACCAAGTACTCATTACTCACGAATGAGGTTTCACACAAACATTCACATTAAACAAATAAGTTAAGTCTCTTATCTTATAAGATCAAGTCTCTTAACTTCTAACATCAGTAAACCATTTTCTTTACCTCTCTTAAGACATTATACCTAACTCCCCATAAAGCTAGTATAACTCTTTTTAAAACCTTTAAAACCAAGTGTTACTCTCCCTTCAAAACGATTTATAAATCTTTTGAAATACATCAAGTTCTTTATTATAACTAGCCAGTTATAATTTACATCAGTTACCTTTTAAAACCACAAAGTATTTTCTTACCTACATAAAGCTGTTATAACCAACTTCCCATAAAGCCGTTATAACACTTTATGTTTTAAAAACAATCAAACACAGTTAACACATGTACGTCTACCGTACTACATAGTTCACACATATCATGCTATAAGAGATAGGAAGAGGTTCACATACCTCGCGACGAGTGCCGACTAATAGCAAAACGCTCCAAGTACTTCAAACCGTCGGCTACTCCTTAAGCCACGTAGATCGCACCACACATAGTACTTCAACCTATAAGGCCACAAGGCGCTTATTAACATCGCCCATATTCTACGTAAAAATTCGGCAAAGACTTCCCGCAACAGCGTTAATCTCTCCTCTTTACCGAGGCCGCTACCAAGCCAACTGTGGGTTTGCACGTCTAACCGGACGTGTACAATTTACTCACAGAATACTACACAAGTCTCTTTGTAATATAGTCCT
Source organism: Przewalskia tangutica (assembly GCA_029844215.1). Taxonomy (NCBI): domain Eukaryota; kingdom Viridiplantae; phylum Streptophyta; class Magnoliopsida; order Solanales; family Solanaceae; genus Przewalskia; species Przewalskia tangutica. Next base: position 116,176,144 of record CM056727.1, read on the forward strand.
ATGTAATTCTGATTCGATTCTCTTATTTAAATTCAGCTTAAGTCAAAGACATTGCCGCACGGTATGTTCAATTCTATATATAGTATACTTTAACTATATACTCCTACAACATGTAATTTCCAATTACAAATGAAGGTCAAGAATGTTTACCTCGATAAGCCCAAAATTATCCGAGTTTATATGTCGATCTGAGCAAGGTTTAGCTCCTACTCCGAGTGCTAATCCGCTCAACAACCCTTAGAAGTTCTAACCAACTTCTACTTATAACTTCAACTACGGGTGAAGATTTACTTAGGGTTTCGTGTTAGCGACTGAGGGAAAGTATAATGGTATTTTCTGGGCTAGTATAAGTGTAACCTTGGGAATACTACAAGGTATTTGGGCCAAGGTATTTGGACATTATAACAATACTAGGAGAGTATTTCTATACCACTACAAGGGGTATTTATACGAGACAACTAGGCTAGTGGGTACCACCGCTAACCACTACAAAGGGGGAAACTCCCGCCCAACGGCCACTAGGAGGGGGAGGGGGAGAGGCTTTGGACGAGAACTACAAGAGGGAAGGAGTATTTTGAGACTTAGGTAGATTGCTCAATTTTTGGATGAAGAAAGTTCATCAACTAAGGGGGTATTTATAGGTCAAGTGAAGGCCAACCAATGGCCAAGATGGTGCCAAGTGCAAGGCAAGTGTAAGGCCAAGATTAAGCCATGTGCAACCTTATCCATCTACACAAAAATATCCTACCTAACCTTGACCAAAATTGGGCAACAAAACGTGCAAGAATGGCCAATTGCCGTCCAACCTCTTCCAATGTGAGGGTGACACATGTCACCCTCCCGTTGGTCCAAAATGTTACGTCTCTCGGAAAAATCCGCAAAAATTATAAATGACATAGCCGGAATTTTCCCCACGAAAGCTGTGGAAACGTTTCGTCGAAAAACGACTCTAACCGGGTGTTGTGTACAAATTTCGAATCTATGCCTACTTTAAGGCTCAAATTGTATACGACGCCTCACGCATATACTGAAATACGGTATAACAATTGGTATCATTGTTGCTCATATGGACTGGATAAGGAGAACACTTAAGGAATACCATTTCACCTATGTAGATCCTCTTAAGTCAGACACATCACTTTTAACTATATCTAGACATGTACACATTTCAGGACTGTATGCGAAATGGTTCACCATCGCTTTAACAGAGAACAAGCACTAAACAAATGGCAAATACCAACTAGATATTATAGTTGAACTAGTTAAAGAACTTAAACAAGATAGGAAGCATTCAATATTTTGAGGTCATGAAAAGGAGTCACAAAACTATACCTAAAGTGGTCTAAGTATGGATAACAACTGAGAAGTTCAAGCAAGTAATTTTACTATAGTGCGGATCTTTAATACATAAAAGAATTAGTTTTGAGTATAATGGGTAAAATGGTGTGCAAAATTAACAAAGATAGTGTAAGTTATACAAAGGAGGTGAAATGATAACAGAAAATAGATCAAGAAAATGCCTATGAATTACATAAGAGGCTTTGACAACACCAAAGGATTAGGAAGATTTTCATGGTGACATTTTGTGTTTCGGTCAAATAAAGTGATATTATGAGTTTGACAAGGGGACAAACATATGACTACTTAGCCGAACCAATCTAACATCCCAGTTGCATTCATATTACACCATTAGGCGTAATGATCTTTGAATAGACAAATCATACATCAAATTGAGGGAAAAATAACACGGATACGGTCCAAAACTCTTGATAGATATAGAATGGAACAATATAATGTCATCATAGATCCCTTTCTATATTAAGGCAAGACAAAGCAAAGCATATGACCAATTCAGACAACACAACAATCTTATCATGAAGCAAATAAGTCACCTCTCCTTAACAGACTAAGGACTATATCATCACTGAGTATGGAATACAACCAATAAAGAATTATACATTCAAACTTCACCGATCTCAAGTCGTGGTTTTAAAGTGAGAAAAAGTTATCTTACCAGTCATTTTCATCTCAAACCTCCCTTATACATATCGTATGGGGCTAAATCTAAATCTGAATGCCATACCCCTAGATACTAATAATCAACTAAGTATCATAATAGCATTGGCTCAAACCAAACTCTTCCCAAGTATGCATTAATCTCTTATTTGTTACACCCCGTAAGTTCAGGACATGTGTAAGTGAATGTACGTAAGGAGCACAGACTTGGAATTAGTGCGAAAGGAAGGATTGTTTTTCCGACGGAAAGTCTTCCGGACGTCGGAAAGGAAAAATGTTCGTTGTTGAGAATTGGATTCTCAAAATGTATTATTTGTAAAGTATAGAACTTTTTATTATTATGGAAATTTATTTTGTTCGGATTTGGTCACGTGGGGCCCACCCGAGGAATTTTACGTTTTATGGGGCCCACGAGGGTTACGGAATTTTATGGACGAATGAGAGGGCGACACGTGGCACCCCCACAAGGTCTTGGTCGAAATTAGAGTGAGGGTAAAATGGTCATTGACCACCTTGGAAGATTTGTCTTGCTAGCTTGACATTATTGACTAGTCAACTTGCCACTTAGGCTTGATCCATGTGATTTTAAATCCTAACCACTCATGTGTTGCAATCTTAACCCTCCAATGTGTTATATATATCCTACTAGTGCAAGACTTGGCATTTTCTACACTTAGAAAAAATTAGAACCCTTAGAGAGAGAAGTGAAGCTCTCGGCTTTCATGTTATTCCCACACAAAAAATTTATAGTTTTGATCCATTAGCCACAAGACTTTAACCCAATGTCCCTAGGGGTATTGTAAGGATATCTCAATAGAAAGATTTCGGAAAAAACGTATTTTTACGTTAGTCGCAAGGCGGAAACTAAGGGAGTTCTTCAACTTTGAAGTTGGAACTTGAAGATGGGTTCTTCATAGGCCTCTAAGGAGTGCTTGGAGCGGATTGGAGCTTAAGGAAAGGAGCTAAGAATTGCTAAGGCGCGACTTTGGATCTTGGAAATTTTAAGGGCTTGGAAAGGTATAAATTTTGTCGTTTTAGTAGTTAAGACTTACTTATTGTTGTAGCTATGGATTTTAGCAAGCATGTGTTATATTGTATGAAGTTTGATAAGTATTTTGACTATTGGAACCCTAATCCGAAATCTAGCATGTTTAGCTTTAAGATTGGAATTCAAGTTGGTTATTAGTTTAAGTCGTCGCATGTTGAATAAAGAAGGAAATTGTAGTTGTTGATGTTGTCTATGACTAAATAACATGTTGACCTAAGAACTTGGAATTTGGAAAAGGGTTGGAAAAGACTTAGTGATGTTGGTTGTATGTTGGCCGAGAATGGCTAGTGAAGTATATTACTATTTCGTATGAATTATGGGGCGGAATTTTACACGTAGTGTAGGCGTGTAATCCCTTTGTTTGGTTGTTGTTTGGAGCCTTAAATGTGGCTTGTTGGTTATTGTATTCGACTTGAAAAAGGTGGCAAAGTGAGTAGAAATAAAGGAAGTCTCGCCCGATTTTCCGTAGAATTAGAGACTAAGTACTTAGTATTATTCTACATAGAGACTAGAAGTTGATAGCCTTGTTGTGACCATTATAGGTTGACACTTCTACGCACGCGATTCGCTTAGCTTGTGGATTTAGCCGAAAAGGTATGTGAACTATCTCCTCTTCTAGCATGATTCCTTAGAATAAAGAAAGTTCTACTCCTTGAATGATCCATTCCTTGCTTGTATTTGGATTGCCTAAAATAGAATTTGTTCTATGTACTTCCTTGAGTGTACCTTGATGTTTAAATTGTAAGTTGTAGAATCCATTTTCTTGATGAAGTTTGGGTTCTTAAAAGTGAAGGTATTTTTCTTAAAGTACATAGAGACTTAAAAAGGAAGTGGTTTCCAAATCTTTTGGCTAGTGCCTTGTTCAAAAAACCTAATGGTCATTATAATGACTTTAGGGGAGTCAAAGGAGTGATTTACTTATTTGATTTAAAAGAGGAGAAATGACATGATTTAAGAAAAGTAACTTGCGTTAAGGGTGAAGTTACTTGAGGTTTAAAAAGTAGAAGAAAACTTGTTTTCTAACTATTAAGAGACTTGAAGTATTTTGAAAGTTAAGAACTTGATTTGTAAGTATGTGATACTTGGTTTTCATAGTATAAGTCTCTTGGTTATTGAAGGAATGGATACGTCTAAAACCATAAAGGGTTATAACGGCTTTATGGGAAGTTGGTTATAACGGCTTTATGGAAGGTTTAGAAAGTTGTCTATTTTGATTAAATCGGCATAAGTTGCCTAGATTGTGAAAATTTGGAGTTACTTGATTTCAAGCTTTGAAATGAGTTTTCTAAAAGTGTAGTAACTTACTTTGAAAAATAGACACGCCTTGATACTACGGGTGTTAGTATCTTGGGGCTTTACATAGAAAGGAGTCTTTTATAAAGGAATGTACGTACGTAGTACTTTGACTTGTTAAAAGAGAATTATTCTATGTATGCCCTGATTAAGTACTTTGGCTTGATAAATTGAGGATTTGTCTAAGTGTGCCTTGATAAGTACTTTGACTTGTTAAAAGAGAATTATTCTATGTATGCCCTGATTAAGTACTTTGGCTTGATAAATTGAGGATTTGTCTAAGTGTGCCTTGATAAGTACTTTGACTTGTTAAAAGAGAATTATTCTATGTATGCCCTGATTAAGTACTTTGGCTTGATAAATTGAGGATTTGTCTAAGTGTGCCTTGATAAGTACTTTGACTTGTTAAAAGAGAATTATTCTATGTATTCCCTGATTAAGTACTTTGGCTTGATAAATTGAGGATTTGTCTAAGTGTGCCTTGATAAGTACTTTGACTTGTTAAAAGAGAATTATTCTATGTATGCCTTGATTAAGTACTTTGGCTTGATAAATTGAGGATTTGTCTAAGTGTGCCTTGATAAGTACTTTGACTTGTTAAAAGAGAATTATTCTATGTATGCCTTGATTAAGTACTTTGGCTTGATAAATTGAGGATTTGTCTAAGTGTGCCTTGATAAGTACTTTGACTTGTTAAAAGAGAATTATTCTATGTATGCCTTGATTAAGTACTTTGGCTTGATAAATTGAGAATTTGTCTAAGTGTGCCCTGATTAGTACTTTGGCTTGATAAATTGAGAATTTGTCTAAGTGTGCCTTGATAAGTACTTTGGCTTGTTAAATGAGAACTATTCTATTTGTGCCTTGATAAGTACTTTGGCTTGGTTAATTGAGAATTAACCTATGTGTGTTGCTGATAGCCTTTGAGTACAAGTATTATGTTTTATTATGTTGCCGCGACTCTCGGTTGGAGGGCCGGCTGTCTTGTTATAAGTTACATGGACGTACCGACAGTGATGTGGGATTCCACGGGTATGCTTCCGTTATCAGAGTAATCTTGGGTTAAATTCCCGGATTTTTATAAAAGACATGGTTGTGCTTGTGTCTTGTTTGATGGTCGGTCGAGATAGGGTAAGAGTATAAATGAGGGGCAAGCCCCAAGACGTTATACCACCTCCTCAGGTAAGAGTATTAGTGAGGGTAAACCCCAAGACTGTACCACCCGCTATGTGTTGTTTGTGGCCGGTTGAGATAGGGTAAGAGTATAAATGAGGGGCAAGCCCCAAGACGTTATACCACCTTCTCCAGGGTAAGAGTATAAGTGAGGGGTAAACCCCCAAGATGCTATACCACCTGCTTTACCACCTTCTCCAGGGTAAGAGTATAAGTGAGGGGTAAACCCCCAAGATGCTATACCACCGAGGGACTTGAGGTTATATTATATCATGGATCGCGGTGAGGAAGGATTCCACGGCATGATTGATATTATGGGCGAGACCCATGGTTATGTTTTAGTAACGACTTTGAGGCACGCGTCCTGATCGATATGATTGTTATGTATTGTGGAATCGTAATTTGATTATCATACATGTCTCTGCTTTTGTTAGATTGTTATGATTTGTTTACTGATTTTCAGTTCACATACTTGGTACATTCTTCGCATCGACCTCCTTTCGGCCGCGTTCACGCCGCAGTGAGGTACGCTGTTTGGTGATCGGCAGTGTAGGATCCTCGCCGTGGTTTTTGGATAGCTCCTTTGTTCGTGAGTTTATCATTTTGGTATAGTTCCATCGATGTGTTTTTGTACATTTATGGGTACGGCGTGGCCTTGTCCCGTCATAGTTCAGTTTAACTCCTAGAGGTCTGTATTCATATGTGGGATTGGAATCATGTACGGTATATTGTCTTTTGTTTATGTATATATGGCAGCCTTGTCGCTTTGCTCACACGCACGCTTGTTTTAAAAAAAAAAGAGGTGTTATTTCATCCGCACTACTTGTATTGTTAAGGTAGGCGGTGCCTGTGTAGGCACCACCACAGCCCGGGTTCGGTCGTGACAGAGTGGTATCGAGCGATACCCTGAATGTCTACAGACCGTGTCTAGTAGAGTCTTGATTATCGGTGTGTTGCGCGCCACACCCCATAAACAGGAGGCTACAGGACATGTAGGAGTTGGTTTCTATTCTTCTCACTCTGAGATCGTGCCATAGAGCTGTGTTAGTAAGAAAATTCCTCTCTGACGTATTTTTGTGTTCTGATTATGCCTCGAGGAGGCGGCCGCCAGGAGAGGGCAGCGGAGTAGCAAGAGCTACTAGTCAGACTCAGAGAGTTGATAGGGCTTATGCCCAGGGTATACCGGATGTTGTTCCGCGATGGCAAGTTCTTGCGCCAGTTTTGAGGCCTCGACTGAGCCTCCAGCTTTCTCGGTTAGGAGAAGACTATAGGTCATGAGGAAGATTATGTTATTGACCAAGATAGCGGTGCTAGCGTTGTAAGTGATAGTACCCTGAGGTAGGGATACTTTGATTAGTAAAGTGAGAAGTAAGAACGTTGACAAGAATGATAGGTGAACTGAGACTATAGTTGTATAAAGTTCACAAGTTGTAATTGCCCCCTGACAGTGTAAGACCGTTAGGGAAGATTGTGCAGTAGGAATACTTTGGCATATGAGACGACCTCCAAGAAATAGGGATAGGGTAAGAAGTACCTTGAGATAAGAGAAAGATTTATTTGACTAAGAATGAGAAGTTAAGTGTGACGATGAGTCGGGTTATGGACTCATTACGGGTCAGCCGGTAGTATGGAATGGGGTGATGTCAGTTAGAAAGGGTCCCGTTATGTGATATGGTCTCGAGGATGCAAGGCCCAAGTTTAGTTAATTGTGGTACGAGTTTGTGGATGCGTTCCACCGGAACTATGTCGTAAGGACCGAGAAGAGCCTTAACGGGAAAGTAAGTAACAATATGGCTAATTTTGTATAGTAACACCAAGGATTGGAGAACAAACAAAATTTGAGATTTTAGACGTGTACTAGATGAGTTTGAAAGTACGAGAAAGTATGACAAGTAAGGAAAGAAAGGAACCTTTAAGGATCCGTGTTTGGGAAGATGTAACCTTTGAGTTTTGTGAGAAGGACCACGGACGGAAGGTCCATTATTATGTTTACGTATGTTAGGCGATGGCAGTGTGGCATCGTTAGTCTTGTGCAGTTTTGATTGGTAAGCATATTATAGAGTTTATGCCGGAATTTATATAGCTTGACAACCGACTAAGAACATTCGGGGACGAATGTTTCTAAGGGGGGAAGAATGTTACACCCCGTAAGTTCAGGACATGTGTAAGTGAATGTACGTAAGGAGCACAGACTTGGAATTAGTGCGAAAGGAAGGATTGTTTTTCCGACGGAAAGTCTTCCGGACGTCGGAAAGGAAAAATGTTCGTTGTTGAGAATTGGATTCTCAAAATGTATTATTTGTAAAGTATAGAACTTTTTATTATTATGGAAATTTATTTTGTTCGGATTTGGTCACGTGGGGCCCACCCGAGGAATTTTACGTTTTATGGGGCCCACGAGGGTTACGGAATTTTATGGACGAATGAGAGGGTGACACGTGGCACCCCCACAAGGTCTTGGTCGAAATTAGAGTGAGGGTAAAATGGTCATTGACCACCTTGGAAGATTTGTCTTGCTAGCTTGACATTATTGACTAGTCAACTTGCCACTTAGGCTTGATCCATGTGATTTTAAATCCTAACCACTCATGTGTTGCAATCTTAACCCTCCAATGTGTTATATATATCCTACTAGTGCAAGACTTGGCATTTTCTACACTTAGAAAAAATTAGAACCCTTAGAGAGAGAAGTGAAGCTCTCGGCTTTCATGTTGTTCCCACACAAAAATTTTATAGTTTTGATCCATTAGCCACAAGACTTTAACCCAATGTCCCTAGGGGTATTGTAAGGATATCTCAATAGAAAGATTTCAGAAAAACGTATTTTTACGTTAGTCGCAAGGCGGAAACTAAGGGAGTTCTTCAACTTTGAAGTTGGAACTTGAAGATGGGTTCTTCATAGGCCTCTAAGGAGTGCTTGAAGCGGATTGGAGCTTAAGGAAAGGAGCTAAGAATTGCTAAGGCGCGACTTTGGATCTTGGAAATTTTAAGGGCTTGGAAAGGTATAAATTTTGTCGTTTTAGTAGTTAAGACTTACTTATTGTTGTAGCTATGGATTTTAGCAAGCATGTGTTATATTGTATGAAGTTTGATAAGTATTTTGACTATTGGAACCCTAATCCGAAATCTAGCATGTTTAGCTTTAAGATTGGAATTCAAGTTGGTTATTAGTTTAAGTCGTCGCATGTTGAATAAAGAAGGAAATTGTAGTTGTTGATGTTGTCTATGACTAAATAACATGTTGACCTAAGAACTTGGAATTTGGAAAAGGGTTGGAAAAGACTTAGTGATGTTGGTTGTATGTTGGCCGAGAATGGCTAGTGAAGTATATTACTATTTCATATGAATTATGGGGCGGAATTTTACACGTAGTGTAAGGCGTGTAATCCCCTTTGTTTGGTTGTTGTTTGGAGCCTTAAATGTGGCTTGTTGGTTATTGTATTCGGCCTTGGAAAAGGTGGCAAAGTGAGTAGAAATAAAGGAAGTGCTGCCCGATTTTCCGTAGAATTAGAGACTAAGTACTTAGTATTATTCTACATAGAGACTAGAAGTTGATAGCCTTGTTGTGACCATTATAGGTTGACACTTCTACGTACGGCGTATTCGGCTTAGCTTGTGGATTTAGTAGAAAGGTATGTGAACTATCTCCTCTTCTAGCATGATTCCTTAGAATAAAGAAAGTAAGTTCTACTCTTGAATGATCCATTCCTTGCTTGTATTTGGATTGCCTAAAATAGAATTTGTTCTATGTACTTCCTTGAGTGTACCTTGATGTTTAAATTGTAAGTTGTAGAATCCATTTTCTTGATGAAGTTTGGGTTCTTAAAAGTGAAGGTATTTTTCTTAAAGTACATAGAGACTTAAAAAGGAAGTGGTTTCCAAATCTTTTGGTTAGTGCCTTGTTCTAAAACCTAAAGGTCATTATAATGACTTTAGGGGAGTCAAAGGAGTGATTTACTTATTTGATTTAAAAGAGGAGAAATGACATGATTTAAGAGAAGTAACTTGCGTTAAGGGTGAAGTTACTTGAGGTTTAAAAGTAGAAGAAAACTTGTTTTCTAACTATTAAGAGACTTGAAGTATTTTGAAAGTTAAGAACTTGATTTGTAAGTATGTGATACTTGGTTTTCATAGTATAAGTCTCTTGGTTATTGAAGGAATGGATCGTCTAAAACCATAAAAGGGTTATAACGGCTTTATGGGAAGTTGGTTATAACGGCTTTATGGAAGGTTTAGAAAGTTGTCTATTTTGATTAAATCGGCATAAGTTGCCTAGATTGTGAAAATTTGGAGTTACTTGATTTCAAGCTTTGAAATGAGTTTTCTAAAAGTGTAGTAACTTACTTTGAAAAATAGACACGCTGATACTACGGTGTTAGTATCTTGGGATTTACATAGAAAGGAGTCTTTTATAAAGGAATGTACGTACGTAGTACTTTGACTTGTTAAAAGAGAATTATTCTATGTATGCCCTGATTAAGTACTTTGGCTTGATAAATTGAGGATTTGTCTAAGTGTGCCTTGATAAGTACTTTGACTTGTTAAAAGAGAATTATTCTATCTATCCCAAGATTAAGTACTTTGGCTTGATAAAAATAGGATTTGTCTAAGTGTGCCTTGATAAGTACTTTGACTTGTTAAAGAGAATTATTCTATGTATGCCCGATTAAGTACTTTGGCTTGATAAATTGAGGATTTGTCTAAGTGTGCCTTGATAAGTACTTTGACTTGTTAAAAGAGAATTATTCTATGTATTCCCTGATTAAGTACTTTGGCTTGATAAATTGAGGATTTGTCTAAGTGTGCCTTGATAAGTACTTTGACTTGTTAAAAGATAATTATTCTATGTATGCCTTGATTAAGTACTTTGGCTTGATAAATTGAGGATTTGTCTAAGTGTGCCTTGATAAGTACTTTGACTTGTTAAAAGAGAATTATTCTATGTATGCCTTGATTAAGTACTTTGGCTTGATAAATTGAGGATTTGTCTAAGTGTGCCTTGATAAGTACTTTGACTTGTTAAAAGAGAATTATTCTATGTATGCCTTGATTAAGTACTTTGGCTTGATAAATTGAGAATTTGTCTAAGTGTGCCCTGATTAGTACTTTGGCTTGATAAATTGAGAATTTGTCTAAGTGTGCCCTGATTAGTACTTTGGCTTGATAAATTGAGAATTTGTCTAAGTGTGCCTTGATAAGTACTTTGGCTTGTTAAATGAGAACTATTCTATTTGTGCCTTGATAAGTACTTTGGCTTGGTTAATTGAGAATTAACCTATGTGTGTTGCTGATAGCCTTTGAGTACAAGTATTATGTTTTATTATGTTGCCGCGACTCGGTTGAAGAAGTATTTGTCTTGTTATAAGTTACATGGACGTCTGAAGCGGTGATGTGGGATTCCACGGGTATCTTCGTTATTGTAATCTTGGGTTAAATTCGGATTTTTATAAAAGACATGGTTGTGCTTGTGTCTTGTTTGATGGTCGGTCGAGATAGGGTAAGAGTATAAATGAGGCAAGCCCAGGCGTTATACCACCTCCTCCGTGGTAAGAGTATTAGTGAGGGTAAACCCCAAGGCATTTGTACCACTGCTTTATGTGTTGTTTGTGGCCAGGTTGAGATAGGGTAAGAGTATAAATGAGGCAAGCCCAGGCGTTATACCACCTTCTCCGGGTAAGAGTATAAGTGAGGGTAAACCCCAAGATGCTATACCACCGCTTTACCACCTTCTCCGGGGTAAGAGTATAAGTGAGGTAAACCCCAAGATGCTATACCAGGAGGACTTGAGGTTATATTATATCATGGATCGGCGGTGAGGAAGGATTCCACGGGCATGATTGATATTATGGGCGTGAGACCCACGTGGTTATGTTTTAATGCGACTTTGAGGCATCGTCCTTGGATCGATATATTTATTTATGTATCATGAATGTAATTTGATTATCATACATGTCTCCTGTTTTGTTAGACTGTTATGATTTGTTTACAGTATTTTAGTTCACATACTTGGTACATTCTTCGCATCTTGACCTCCTTCGGGCTGCGTTACGCCATGCAGTGTAGGTACGCTGTTTGGTGATCGGCAGGTGTAGGATCCTGCTCAGGGTTTTTGGATAGCTCCCTTTGTTCAGGAGTTTATCATTTTGGTATAGTTCCATCAGTACAGTTTCTTGTACATTTATGGGTACTGGCGGGGCCTTGTCGTCATAGTTGATTTAACTCCTAAGTGCAGTATTCATATGTGGGATTGGACTCATGTACGGTTTTGTTTCTTTTGTTTATGTATATATGGCCGGCTTGTCGGCTTTGCCCTTGCACGTACGTTTGTTTTAAAAAAAAAAAAGAGGTGTTATTTCATCCATGATCTACTTGTATTGTTAAGGTAGAAGGTGCCTGGGTAGGGCACGATCCACGAGCTTGAGGTTCGGGTCGTGACAGTGGTATCGAAGCGATCGATCCTCGGAATGTTCTGAGGCCGTGTCTAGTAGAGTCTTGATTATCGGTGTGTTGCGCGCCACACCCATAAGCGAGGCTACGGGACATTTAGGAGTTGGTTTCTATTCTTCTCACTCTAAGATCGTGCCATAGAGCCGTGTTAGTAAGAAAATTCCTCTCGGCGTATTGTTGTGTTCTGATTATGCCTCGAGGAGCGGCGGCCGCCGAGAGGGCAAAGGAGTAGCAAGAGCTACTAGTCAGACTCAGAGAGTTGATAGGGCTTATGCCTGTGGTATCTGGATGTTGTTCGCGATCGGCAAGTTAACCTGCGCCAGGTTTTGAGGCCTCAGCACCAGAGCCTCCAGTTTCTCGGTTAGGAGAAGACTATAGGGTCATGAGGGAAGCAGTTATGTTATTGACCAAGATAGCGGTGCTAGCCGTTGTAAGTGATAGTACCCCAGAGGTAGGGATACTTTGATTAGTAAAGTGAGAAGTAAGAACGTTGACAAGAATGATAGGTGAACTGAGACTATAGTTGTATAAAGTTCACAAGTTGTAATTGCCCACAGCGGTGTAAGGCCAGTTAGGAAGATTGTCGATAGGAATACTTTGGCATATGAGACGACCTCCAGTAAATAGGGGATAGGGTAAGAAGTACCTTGAGATAAGAGAAAGATTTATTTCAGACTAAGAATGAGAAGTTAAGTGTGACGATGAGTCGGGTTATGGACTCATTACGGGTCAGCCGGTAGTATGGAATGGGGTGATGTCAGTTAGAAAGGGTCCCGTTATGTGATAGGGTCCCGAGGATGCAAGGCCCAAGTTTAGTTAATTGTGGTACGAGTTTGTGGATGCGTTCCACCGGAACTAGGTCGTAAGGACCGAGAAGAGCCTTAACGGGAAAGTAAGTAACAATATGGCTAAGTTTGGATAGTAACTCCAAGGATTGGAGAACAGAAACAAAATTTGAGATTTTGTACGTGTACTAGATGAGTTTGAAAGTACGAGAAAGTATGACAAGTAAGGAAAGAAAGGAACCTTTAAGGATCCCGTGTTTGGGAAGACTGTAACCTTTGAGTTTTGTGAGAAGGGACCACGGACGGAAGGTCCATTATTATGTTTACGTATGTTAGGCGATGGCCAGGTGTGGCATCGTTAGTCTTGTGCAGTTTTGATTGGTAAGCATATTATAGAGTTTATGCGGAATTTATATAGCTTGACAATCGACTAAGAACATTCGGGACGAATGTTTCTAAGGGAAGAATGTTACACCAGTAAGTTCATGACATGTGTAAGTGAATGTACGTAAGGAGCACAAGACTTGGAATTAGTGCGAAAGGAAGGATTGTTTTTCCGACGGAAAGGAAAAATGTTCGTTGTTGAGAATTGGATTCTCAAAATGTATTATTTGTAAAGTATAGAACTTTTTATTATTATGGAAATTTATTTTGTTCGGATTTGGTCACGTGGGGCCCACCCGAGGAATTTTACGTTTGTGGGGCCCACGAGGTTACGGAATTTTATGGACGAATGAGAGGCGACACGCGTGGCACCCGCAAGGTCTTGGTCGAAATTAGAGTGAGGGTAAAATGGTCATTGACCACCTTGGAAGATTTGTCTTGCTAGCTTGACATTATTGACTAGTCAACTTGCCACTTAGGCTTGATCCATGTGATTTTAAATCCTAACCACTCATGTGTTGCAATCTTAACCCTCCAATGTGTTATATATATCCTACTAGTGCAAGACTTGGCATTTTCTACACTTAGAAAAAAATTAGAACCCTTAGAGAGAGAAGTGAAGCTCTCGGCTTTCATGTTATTCCCACACAAATTTTTTATAGTTTTGATCCATTAGCCACAAGACTTTAACCCAATGTCCCTAGGGGTATTGTAAGGATATCTCAATAGAAAGATTTCGGAAAAAACGTATTTTTACGTTAGTCATGGCGGAAACTAAGGGAGTTCTTGACTTTGAAGTTGGAACTTGAAGATGGGTTCTTCATAGGCCTCTAAGGAGTGCTTGGAGCGGATTGGAGCTTAAGGAAAGGAGCTAAGAATTGCTAAGGCGCGACTTTGGATCTTGGAAATTTTAAGGGCTTGGAAAGGTATAAATTTTGTCGTTTTAGTAGTTAAGACTTACTTATTGTTGTAGCTATGGATTTTAGCAAGCATGTGTTATATTGTATGAAGTTTGATAAGTATTTTGACTATTGAAACCCTAATCCGAAATCTAGCATGTTTAGCTTTAAGATTGGAATTCAAGTTGGTTATTAGTTTAAGTCGTCGCATGTTGAATAAAGAAGGAAATTGTAGTTGTTGATGTTGTCTATGACTAAATAACATGTTGACCTAAGAACTTGGAATTTGGAAAAGGGTTGGAAAAGACTTGGTGATGTTGGTTGTATGTTGTGAGAATGGCTAGTGAAGTATATTACTATTTCGTATGAATTATGGGCGGAATTTTACACGTAGTGTAAGGCGTGTAATCCCTTTGTTTGGTTGTTGTTTGGAGCCTTAAATGTGGCTTGTTGGTTATTGTATTCGGCCTTGAAAAAGGTGGCAAAGTGAGTAGAAATAAAGGAAGTCTTTGCAGATTTTCCGTAGAATTAGAGACTAAGTACTTAGTATTATTCTACATAGAGACTAGAAGTTGATAGCCTTGTTGTGACCATTATAGGTTGACACTTCTACGTGCGGCGTATTCGGCAGCTTGTGGATTTAGTAGAAAGGTATGTGAACTATCTCCTCTTACAGCATTATTCCTTAGAATAAAGAAAGTAAGTTCTACTCTTGAATGATCCATTCCTTGCTTGTATTTGGATTGCCTAAAATAGAATTTGTTCTATGTACTTCCGAGTGTACCTTGATGTTTAAATTGTAAGTTGTAGAATCCATTTTCTTGATGAAGTTTGGGTTCTTAAAAGTGAAGGTATTTTTCTTAAAGTACATAGAGACTTAAAAGGAAGTGGTTTCCAAATCTTTTGGTTAGTGCCTTGTTCTAAAACCTAAAGGTCATTATAATGACTTTAGAAGTCAAAGGAGTGATTTACTTATTTGATTTAAAGAGGAGAAATGACATGATTTAAGAGAAGTAACTTGCGTTAAGGGTGAAGTTACTTGAGGTTTAAAAAGTAGAAGAAAACTTGTTTTCTAACTATTAAGAGACTTGAAGTATTTTGAAAGTTAAGAACTTGATTTGTAAGTATGTGATACTTGGTTTTCATAGTATAAGTCTCTTGGTTATTGAAGGAATGGATACGTCTAAAACCATAAAGGGTTATAACGGCTTTATGGGAAGTTGGTTATAACGGCTTTATGGAAGGTTTAGAAAGTTGTCTATTTTGATTAAATCGGCATAAGTTGCCTAGATTGTGAAAATTTGGAGTTACTTGATTTCAAGCTTTGAAATGAGTTTTCTAAAAGTGTAGTAACTTACTTTGAAAAATAGACACGCCTTGATACTACGGGTGTTAGTATCTTGGGGCTTTACATAGAAAGGAGTCTTTTATAAAGGAATGTACGTACGTAGTACTTTGACTTGTTAAAAGAGAATTATTCTATGTATGCCCTGATTAAGTACTTTGGCTTGATAAATTGAGGATTTGTCTAAGTGTGCCTTGATAAGTACTTTGACTTGTTAAAAGAGAATTATTCTATGTATGCCGATTAAGTACTTTGGCTTGATAAATTGAGGATTTGTCTAAGTGTGCCTTGATAAGTACTTTGACTTGTTAAAAGAGAATTATTCTATGTATGCCCTGATTAAGTACTTTGGCTTGATAAATTGAGGATTTGTCTAAGTGTGCCTTGATAAGTACTTTGACTTGTTAAAAGAGAATTATTCTATGTATTCCCTGATTAAGTACTTTGGCTTGATAAATTGAGGATTTGTCTAAGTGTGCCTTGATAAGTACTTTGACTTGTTTCAAGAGAATTATTCTATGTATGCCCTGATTAAGTACTTTGGCTTGATAAATTGAGGATTTGTCTAAGTGTGCCTTGATAAGTACTTTGACTTGTTAAAAGAGAATTATTCTATGTATGCCTTGATTAAGTACTTTGGCTTGATAAATTGAGGATTTGTCTAAGTGTGCCTTGATAAGTACTTTGACTTGTTAAAGACAATTATTCTATGTATGCCTTGATTAAGTACTTTGGCTTGATAAATTGAGAATTTGTCTAAGTGTGCCCTGATTAGTACTTTGGCTTGATAAATTGAGAATTTGTCTAAGTGTGCCTTGATAAGTACTTTGGCTTGTTAAATGAGAACTATTCTATTTGTGCCTTGATAAGTACTTTGGCTTGGTTAATTGAGAATTAACCTATGTGTGTTGATAGCCTTTGAGTACAAGTATTATGTTTTATTATGTTGCCGCGACTCTCGGTTGAAGGGCCGGCTGTCTTGTTATAAGTTACATGGACGTACCGACAGTGATGTGGGATTCCACGGGTATGCTTCCGTTATTGTAGTACTGGGTTAAATTCCCGGATTTTTATAAAAGACATGGTTGTGCTTGTGTCTTGTTTGATGGTCGGTCGAGATAGGGTAAGAGTATAAATGAGGGGCAAGCCCCAAGACGTTATACCACCTCCTCAGGGTAAGAGTATTAGTGAGGGTAAACCCCAAGACTGTACCACCCGCTTTATGTGTTGTTTGTGGCCGGTTGAGATAGGGTAAGAGTATAAATGAGGGCAAGCCCAGACGTTATACCACCTTCTCCGGGGTAAGAGTATAAGTGAGGGTAAACCCCAGATGCTATACCACCTTTACCATTCTCCGGGGTAAGAGTATAAGTGAGGGTAAACCCCAAGATGCTATACCACCGGAGACTTGAGGTTATATTATATCATGGATCGCGGTGAGGAAGGATTCCACGGGCATGATTGATATTATGGCGTGAGACCCATGGTTATGTTTTAATAACGACTTTGAGGGCACGCGTCCTTGGATATATTGTTTATGTATTGTGGCTTGTAATTTGATTATCATACATGTCTCTGTTTTGTTAAGTTATGATTTGTTTCTGATATTTTGATTCCACATACGGTACATTCTTCGTCTTGACCTCCTTCGGGCTGCGTTCAATCTGCAGAGTGTAGGTCTGCTTGGTGATCGGCAGTGTAGGATCTGCTCGGGGTTTTGGATAGCTCCCTTTGTTCGAGAGTTTATCATTTTGGTATAGTTCCATGATGCAGCTTTTGTACATTTATGGTATGCAGCGGGGCCTTGTCCGTCATAGTTCGATTTAACTCCTAAGTGCGTATTCATATGTGGATTGGACTCGTATGCGGTATAGTGTCTTTTGTTTATGTATATATGGCAGCCTTGTCGGCTTTGCCGCTTGCGTCACGTTTGTTTTAAAAAAAAAAAGGTGTTATTTCAGTCCCGCAGTCTACTTGTATTGTTAAGGTAGAAGGTGCCTGGGTAGGGCACGATCCACGCCCGAGGTTGGTCGTGTAGAGTGGTATCGAGCGATCGGTCCTCGGAATGTTTACAGACCGTGTCTAGTAGAGTCTTGATTATCGGTGTGTTGCGCGCCACACCCATAAACAAGAGGCTACAGGACATTTAGGAGTTGGTTTCTATTCTTCTCACTCTAAGATCGTGCCATAGAGCTGTGTTAGTAAGAAAATTCCTCTCTGACGTATTGTTGTGTTACAGTTATGCCTCCAAGGAGGGCAGCAGCCGCCCAGGAGGGCAAAGGAGTAGCAAGAGCTACTAGTCAGACTCAGAGAGTTGATAGGGCTATTGTAAGTACTTTGGGTCGCCATGGTCGCAACACCAGGGCGAGCTAACGCGGGCTTAAAATTTGTCTCAGTGTCGAGTTATGACGACACTGGGCTGTGATGCTAAAAGAAAAATAAAATAACTGGCTTGAACCTGGGGTGTACTGCTATCGACTTATGATGTTGGGTTTTATGGTGATGTGGAGCAGGTGGACGCTGAGGCGCTTCTGCCATTTGTTGGGAAGGTTGGCCCCCCAACAAATTGCCCCGGTTCGCTGTAAGAGAAAATCCACGTTATGCTCCATCTTGTGCAGTTCCTGTAGATTGAAGCTAAGATAGAAGTATTAGTGCATAACTGTCAAAACAAAATAATGTAAGAATGTAAATTTTGTGTTGTGGTTGTAGTCAAATCGTATATGAAATGATGTGATGATACGCCGTCTTGTATAGGCGAGATGTAGATGACGCCTTGTATGGGCGGGATCGTCTTGTATGGACGAAAAATGCAAATGTTCGTCGTTGTATAGACGAGATGCAAATGATGCCTTGTATGGGCGTTGTCGTCGTTGTATAGACGAAATGCAAACGTTCGTCGTTGTATAGACGAGATGCAAATGACGCCTCCTAGGGCATAGATAAAAAATTGTTTTATATATGGAGTTGTGTCGTAATTCATGCGTAATCAAAACTAGATGAAATAATTAAAGTGTAAATGATGTAGCCTGTGGTTTTTTGCAAGATGTATTTGATGTAGACTTGTTGCAGTTTGACTTTGTGAGCGAATCTGTTGTATTGGAACGTTGCTATTGGCGTAGTTTTCGGACTTGGCGTCGTTGGCGTCGTTTTAAGACTTGTCGTTGTTTTTGGACTTGTTGTGTTGATGACGTCGTTGCCTGGACGTGTTGCTGCTGCCCCTGTAGACTAAAGCTCAAGAAAGAGTTAGTGCATAACTGCTAAGACATAATAATAATAAAGCCTGAAATGAGAGAAAAAATGCAATTTTGAGAACAGAGAAAATCGTCCCTGCGTAGATGTGATATGTTGATGATGGCGTCGTTTTCGGACTTGGCGTCGTTTTCGGACTTGTCGTCGTTTTCGGACGTGGCGTCGTTTTCGGACGCGGAGTCGTTTTCGGACTCGACGTCGTTTTCGGACGTGGCGTCGTTTTCGGACTTAGCGTCGTTTTCGGACGTGGCGTCGTTTTCGGACGTGGCGTCGTTTTCGGACGCGGAGTCGTGTTCGGACTCGGAGTCGTTTTCGGACTCGACGTCGTTTTTGGACGTGGTGTCGTTTTCGGACTTAGCGTCGTTTTCGGACGTGGCGTCGTTTTCGGACGCGGAGTCGTTTTCGGACTCGGAGTCGTTTTCGGACTCGACGTCGTTTTTGGACGTGGTGTCGTTTTCGGACTCGGAGTCATTTTCGGACTCGACGTCGTTTTCGGACGTGGTGTCGTTTTCGGACTTGGCGTCGTTTTCGGCTGTGGAGTCGTTTTGGACGTGGAGTCGCCTTGGACTCGAGTCGTTTTGGACGTGGCGCCGCTTTCGACGCGAGTCGTTTCGGACCGAGTCGTTTTGGACTCGGCGCCGTTTTTGGGCGTGGTGTCGTTTTGGACTTAGCGCCATTTTGGGACGTGGTGTCGCTTTGGGCGAGTCGTTTGGACTCGAGTCGTTGACTTGGCGTCGTTTTCGGACGTGGTGTTGGCGTCGTTTTCGGACGTGGAGTTGATGCTCCTGTATAATAAATGTTCCTGCAAGCTAAGCTTGAGAAAAATTAGTGTATAACTGGTAAAACAAGATGATAAATATATGAGAAATGCAGTTATGTGAATAAGGATGTCTTCCCTGTATGATATGTGGGGTGTTGTGAATGCTGAGATGTTGTCCTTGGGCGGACATGCTAGATGCTGCCACTGACGAATTGCCATGATGCCTTTGTTGTGATGCATTTGTGAACCATGTGGATTGTCATGATGTCTGCGTTTGTGCACTGTATGAGTTGCAATTTGACTCTAGGCCCGAGCTGATGCGCTATAATTTGTTGCGGGATTTGAACTCTGATTGTTGATGTTTGTCTGCTTCTGCTGCTTCTGAAGAATTTTGTTGTATTTTCTGCTTCTGCTAGTATGCAGAACTTTGTTGTACCTTCTGCTAATATGAAGGACCTGCGCTCAAAGAAAAATTTGTGAGTTTGAGGGGGGGCGGTTGATTCGCGTTGACTTTGTAGTTTTGACTCTTGATGTCGGACGTCTGCCTTGTTTGAGACTCATAACCCCTGCCTGGTTTCCTACCTTGTCCCAGTTTTGAATATGCAAAGGGCGTTTTGGCCTAAAGTGGGTCTTAATGGAGTTGCTTGTATGTTATGTGTATTCTTGTTATTTTCAGAACGAAGGGAAAGTTTCCTAAAGGTGTGACCGAAGCCGATTTAGGCCGCCTACGTATCCGTTAAGGGAATCAGGTCGAACGTAGTTCGTTACAGACAAGATTTTAATTTTTTTTTTTTTTAAAGATGGGACCGAGGCCGATGTGGCCGCCTACGTATCCGCCAAGGAATCAGGTCACACGTAGTTCCGATTACAAACAAAGTAATTGGGCTTTTCTAGAAATGGGACCGAAGCCGATATGGCCGCCTACGTATCCCGCGAAGGGAATCAGGTCAAACGTAGTTCAAATTACAAGCAAAGGAGAAATTGGGATTTTTTTCTAAAAGGTGGGACCGAAGCCGATGTGGCCGCCTACGTATCCGCCAAGGGAATCAGGTCACACGTAGTTCCAATTACAAGCAAAGGAGAAATTGGGATTTTTCTAAAAGGTGGGACCGAAGCCGATGTGGCCGCCTACGTATCCGCCAAGGGAATCAGGTCACACGTAGTTCCAATTACATATGAAGGGCAAAAATATATTAAACTAACTATTTTAGGACTCGGCGGGCCAAAGCAGGGGCATGAGTCCACTTCTTCTTGCTTCGTGTCTTAGAGGGCGGGGTCTTCAGCGGGATCATACCGGATCACATTGTATTTTCAGCAATGAGCAGACTTTAAAGCCCTTCCACACAGTTTTTGTATCTTCTTCTTTTGATTTCTGCGAAGTGCATGTTTTGATGAATGATTGATTCAGGCGCAACAGGCTCTAGCCAAGGAGCATTTCTCTTCCTTTGGAGATTGATTGATGATTCAACGACAGTCCCTTCCAAACTGTTTTGTTCAACAATCATGTTCACATAGGCATCATCAGGGTCTGGTAAGTGGTTGTTGTTTATATTTGGGGGAACTTCTTTAAGTTGGATGACTCCATCTTTGATCAATTCCTCGATTTTGTCTTTGAGGGTATAACAATTTTCTGTCGTGTCCTCTGACCGGAGTGGTATGCACAATGTTTAGTTTTATCGTGCCCTCGGGAGGTAGGCACAGGGGTATTTACGAATTGGGTGGAGTATTCTGCGGCTTTGACTTCTCATACACTTGGGCTATGGGTTCGCCTAAAGGTGTATAGGTTTTGTTGGTTTTCTTTCGGCATCTACGCGGGGTTTGGGTCCGTTTGGTGTGCGGGTTCGTGATTGTGGTGAGTATTTTGGATATCTTTGGTTGGGTATGGTAAGCGAGGATATGGGGCGTAGTCTTGATAATGTGGATTTTGAGTGTTTTGGTTATAGTAAGGAGGCGGTGGATTGTGATACACGGATGTTGTTCGCCTATGCTCACGAATGACCATGATAGAGGTGATGCATCTCTTCTCCTGTGAGGTACCTCTATGGAATCATCGCATTGCCACGCTAGTTGCTTGTAGTTTGTCAAGTTTGTAATTGCTGTCTTAATGCCTTCTTCCGAAGTCGCCCGTTCTTACGACTTCATGAAACTTCGCCAATTACGATCATCCTTTCATAATATGTCGCGTCTTTCAACGATCGCGAACAAAGTGGTCATTTCGCTCTCTGCCATTGGAGGCTTGACCTTCGCTGCTTCTGACCGCCACCTCAGGGCGTATTCCCTGAAAGTTTCTGTGGATTTCTTTTCAAGCTTCATAAGATAAAATCTGTCTAAAGACGATTATCGATGTTGAATCTAAATCTATCCATGAAATCTTGTGCCATGGCATTCCAGCTGTCCCATTTTCGAGGGTCTTGGCATGTGTACCAGTCCAGCGCCTCGCCGGTTAGACTCCTGATGAATAGCTTCATGATGATTGCTTGATTTTTACCAACTCCAATCAATTTATCGCAATATGACCTTAGATGAGCTCGAGGATTCCCCTTTCCATCGAACATATCAAATTTGGGCACCTTGTACCCCACAGGTAATTCAACGTCAGGGTGCATACATAAGTTTTCATATTCCAAACCTTCTTCCCCCTTGTTCATCTGAATGCTTTTGAATGCCTCTTTCAAACTACGGATTTCTTTTGCCATATTTTCATCAGCTCTGGCTCGAGTCTGCCGCTCCATTTCCTTGTATTGATCTGTCTCTTGGGAGGATGTATGCATAATAAATGGTTGGCTTTCGATCGGATGTGCTAATCTCTCACATTGTTTGTGTGTCATCTGCTCGTATTGGGTGGCTTGGCAATTTGGGTTGAGTGGGGAGATATAAGTAGGTGGAGGTTGAGATGTGTATGTAGTGAACGGATCGTTTTGGAGGTCGGCTTGCAAATTGACCGGGCGAGTGACATTTTGGTGAGAGCTGGTATGTTGCGGCCTCTGCGGGGAGCTTTGGGGAAGTGGAGGCTCAAGGGCTTGTGACACGATTGCATTTGTCCTTTGCTCTGGGAGTGGTGCATTCAAGCTAATAGACAGGTTTGTGATATTTCGGAGCCTTTCTATTTCGGCTTGCATGATTTCCATTTGCTGCAATAGTGTGGCGAGGTTTTGATCATTGGTGTTTCTCCTTTCCAACGCCTCTGCATCCTCTACGGGAACGGGGACGAGTCCTAAGTTGTTTCGTTCTGGTGCTTCTGGATTAGTCATTTATTGGATTATTGTTCTTCTGCCGGTCAACGCGAATCAACCTTTTGGGGATAAGCTAGACAAAAATAAACCTTTAACAAATGAAGCAAACCAAGTTAGTATAATATGCAAAAAGTTGCAGTCGATATATACTAATAAGCAAATTGCAAATCAAGTGCGTGTTCTAACATGTTTGGGACCTCTTTATGCCAGAGGTAGGCCTAAACGTCAAATATGCGAGGTTATGATAGATTTGTCCAAGTCGCCCAACTGTAATGCTTTTGTTGGAAATGGCGACCAAATGACGGTGCACTTTTTCCAATTTCAGCATGACATGATTAGGTTTGGATTTGTCTATCATCGCCACGCTACACATAATATGCTGGTTGGTCGTTGGGTTGAGGAACCCGTCGACAAGTTTGGTGTCTTCCTAATTGTGGTGTCGATGCCAAGGACCGACCCACCTAAGGTAAATGCATGCATGCCCTAAAATAAAGGGTGGTATAGCTCTATCTTAAGTTTCTAAGATTTGGCTTTTCTAGGCCTTGAGTTCGGCGGACAACACGAGTGAGAAGGCTACGCGACCACCGGTTGGACCGGATTCTCCGCGCAAAACACCAACTCTCTTAATTTTGGGTGTTTGAAAGAAATTTGCAGCTGCGCGAAGCACACCCGCGTGTTGTGTGTGATAGTGTGAATTTTCCAAAGTGGAAGAAATATGAGCGGAATGCCAGTTTAAGGAAAGCAGTAAAACAAATAGCAATTAAAACAGTTAAACATACAAAATTAAGCGAGCAATTTTAAGGCATTTAAAACAAACAAATAAAGCTAAGCAATAATAAACCTAGGTTTGTTATGGTCAAGAACCTAAAATCCCCAGCGGAGTCGCCATCTGTAACACCCCATTTTAAACCGGAGTCGAAAACGGGAGTACTAGCGAACCCTGCTTGAATAAAAAGTGTTAGAAAATAAATAAAAGTGTTAAATGTTAAAAGAATACTAAAATTTAAAAGGGTTGCTAGGAGTGCTAAAAAATGCTAAAGGGTTGCTAGGGTTCACGGAGTCGCCACCTAATTATTTTGGGTGAATTAGGACACCTAAATGTTAACTAGTTTAAAGTAAACATTAACTCCATTCTTTATGGTCTGCTAAAACTAGTGAGATTCTGGGTAAGGGTTCTTTATTAATCTAGGGGGAAGGGGTTAGGCACCCTCTAAGATCCGCTAACTTGCGGTTGTCCTGCCAAACCTAGGGTAATTATTACGTTTAAAAATGCATGTTTTGAAAATATAAAGTTCAAGAAAGATGTTGCAAGTAATACTTGAGAAATATATATTTTCCATAAAATTTTGCACGAGTTTTGCTTATAAACACATAAAGGGTTTATTGGAAAAGTATGTACTATAGGTAAAGTTTGATCTTTTATGAAAGTAAGAATTTGTATAGATAGCTCATAAGATATGTATGTTTTGCATTTTAAGAAGAAAAAAAAAAGTTCATTGTGGAAAAGAATTATATACATAATATGTTAAGTGAATTACGAGAACAAAACATTTTTTATTTATGAACTTTATCAAAATGAAACCTTATTTTCTTAGGGAAAAAAAAGAAAGTAAAGAGTGATTAAAAAGTTTTGAAAGTTTTAAACAAGCATGACAAATTTATAAATAAATAAATTAAAGGTGACTTTCAAGTTTCAAACTACCCTCCCCAATCTACTCATTCAAAGACTAATAGAGTTAAGTATCTTATAATTACAAATTAAGCAATTAACTTAAAGCAAATAAGCAAGAAATAAAAGAGTGGCGGATGGGATTAAGAGAGAGTAAGGAATGACTATTAAGGAAGATGACAGTGTCACTCCGCCTATTTGTCTTTGGAACTTCCGAAGCGGGAACATGGTGAACACGGAATGCAGGTCTTTATTTGACGAAAGTCAAGATGAGTCTCATTATGAGACTCTTCGTCGCTCCCAATGTGGTTTCATGCAAAAACAAAGAAAAGAAAAGATAAGGATTAGTAAGGGTTTCAAAATCAACCAACAATAAATAAACATTGACATGTGTAAGTCAATTTAATTTATCGTAACAGAATACAAGCAGGCCCGAATACAATCAATGGCTACAATATATTCCTTGGTAATGCATGGGAGATCATTTATATCTATATTTTAGGCTGCACCAAATCGTATGGACCCGAATTGGTATCGCTGAAGCTGCTCATATGGACTGGATAAGGAGAACACTTAAGGAATACCATTTCACCTATGTAGATCCTCTTAAGTCAGACACATCACTTTTAACTATATCTAGACATGTACACATTTCAGGACTGTATGCGAAATGGTTATCGAGCTTACTGTTTTAACAGAGAACAAGCACTAAACAAATGGCAACAGTCAACTAGATATTATAGTTGAACTAGTTAAAGAACTTAAACAAGATAGGGAAGCATTCAATATTTTGAGGTCATGAAAAGGAGCTGCCAAAACTATACCTAAAGGGTCTAAGTATGGATAACAATCTGAGAAGTTCAAGCAAGTAATTTTACTATAGTCTGGATCTTTAATACATAAAAGAATTAGTTTTGAGTATAATGGGTAAAATGGTGTCTGAAAATTAACAGCATAGTGTAAGTTATACAAAGGAGGCTGAAATGATAACAGGAAAATAGATCAAGAAAAATGCCTATGAATTCTGTTAAGAGGGGCTTTGACAACACCAAAGGATTAGGAAGATTTTCATGGTGACATTTTGTGTTTCGGTCAAATAAAGTGATATTATGAGTTTGACAAGGGGACAAACATATGACTACTTAGCCGAACCAATCTAACATCCCAGTTGCATTCATATTACACCATTAGGCGTAATGATCTTTGAATAGACAAATCATACATCAAATTGAGGGAAAAATAACACGGATACGGTCCAAAACTCTTGATAGATATAGAATGGAACAATATAATGTCATCATAGATCCCTTTCTATATTAAGGCAAGACAAAGCAAAGCATATGACCAATTCAGACAACACAACAATCTTATCATGAAGCAAATAAGTCACCTCTCCTTAACAGACTAAGGATTATATCATCACTGAGTATGGAATACAACCAATAAAGAATTATACATTCAAACTTCACCGATCTCAAGTCGTGGTTTTAAAGTGAGAAAAAGTTATCTTACCAGCCATTTTCATCTCAAACCTCCCTTATACATATCGTATGGGGCTAAATCTAAATCTGAATGCCATACCCCTAGATACTAATAATCAACTAAGTATCATAATAGCATTGGCTCAAACCAAACTCTTCCCAAGTATGCATTAATCTCTTATTATTCATATTAACATCGAATCGGATAACATATTAGTGCAACATATAGTATTAATCGACCCGACTAAAAACGATCATTTACTACAGAGTATTTTTTTTCATATGAGCAAACATATACATAACCAAAGAAATTCTTAACTTACTTAAACAGTCGGAATTACAGAAACAAACCTAAGACCACTTGACCTAAATTAAACATACTTAAAAATATTAACGATAAATAAAGCACATAAAACACACAAACATACGAAATGCGTAGAAAGAGGAGACGAGAGGAATTCGGTTTTACCTTCTCCGGACAGCGAACCGGGACAGCGTATCAAGTCGTCGGTCCACTCGGGTTTCAGTTTTTCGATACGAATGAAAGGGCGAAGTTTGGTTGCTGATTTCTGACTGATATTTGAAAGAAAAGGTTTCGAAATCTCTGTTCTTGAGACGCTAATTAATTTGGGTGCTGGGTCCCTAACCCCCCTGATGTTTTCCTCACTGCGCTATGTCGTATTGTGCTCTTCGAATAAACTCTACTGTGCTCTTCCTCTGTTGCTGTTGGACTCCTCTGAGCCCTGCCCTACTCTTTTCTATGTTCGACTGTTGCCTCTTCTGTGTTCGACTGATGCCTTCAATCCCTGCTTTGTGTTCGACTGATGCCTTCCATCCATGCCTTGTGTTCTGCCTTTGCATGTGCTTATATAGCCATGGTTTGGGTTCCCCATTAGGTGGATAATCGGGCTGGCTTTGGACGAGATTGGTGCTGATTTAGGGAAGATTTGGGTATATTCTTAGCCGCGATTCGGGGTGCGATTTGGGTGAGATTTGGTGCGATTTGAACAAGTAAGGTAAGAAAATCTGGCTGGATGTGCGTGGGTAAATGAAAATCCCGGATTCTCCGGCGAGAAATTCGGGCGGCGACGGGTGAAGTTTTCTAGGGTTGCGTTTCGCAGGCTGCGTTTGTGTTCTGTTGTGGACGATGGGGAAGGCTGTGGGCTTGAGAGAAAATAAAAGGTTAGGCGGCGGGCCGATGTTTTGGGCACAGGAAGGGCGGTTATGTAACAATTTAAGGGAATGGAAAAGGTTTGGGCTGTGTATTGTTTTTGGTTGGGTAGAAACTTAGGGGTTTAGTAGTAGGTATTTAATTAGTTTTAGGCTTAGTTAATTAGTGCTAAATTAATTGATTAAATTATTTAGGTGCTTTATTAATCCAATTGTTATAATAATAAACGCGGACGTGCTATTTAATTAATGCTTAATATTTTAGAATGCGGCGCTATTATTTTAAAATCTTATTATTGTTGTATTTTATTATTATAAAATTGTTTTAAAATTATTGCTGAATATTAGTGTAATTTTATGGTTAATGACTGGACGGGAGGGTCAAAATTGGGTGTCAACAACAGTGTGATACGTAAGCAACTCATCTTGGGTTCGACACCACCACAAAAAAAAAAGGGAACATATTTGGTTCACCCATTCATTGAATTTATCCAATCACGGACATTTATTATCGCATTTCAATCATTCTATCACATACATTCATGCATTTCATTCATTCTATCACATACATTCATGCATTTCATTCATTCTATCACATCCATTCATTTTTTCATTACATTCTTTTTACTTTGCATTAGTCTTATATTGAACAATCATTTGTTTTGCACAACTTTTATTTTTGCATTTCTTTCATGAATGAATTATTTTTAAAGCATACGTTTTATAACATATCTGAACGAACTACGCACACCTGATTCTCGTCAAAGATGATATACGTAGGCAGCCCTATTCGGGTTCGGTACCCTTTATTCAAAAAATACAAAAAAAATATTTTGTTCATAAATACAAAAAAATGTTATCCAAAAATACAAAAACATTTCTTAAGTATCATTGTTTGACTTGGTTGATACAAACACAGTTAGGAGTGTGCATAGGAAAGAACGAGTAATAATCAGTAAGGGTTAACTTCGTGGTAAACCATAGATTCTTTTGGTACCTCTTATTCACCCGTAAATGACATTGTCTTGCATGTTTCCAAGATAAGAATGAAACCAACCTCATCGTTTCATATGCATTGTGTGGTGAGTTTTAGAATAAGTTCAATTGCATTGCATTGTGATCTATAACTTGGCCTGAATGTTTGTTGAGGCGAAATCCTGAGTAACACTCAGTGTAGGAAATGATTGTAGGTTTTCTTTGACCCGTTTAAGCCTTTTCAGCCTACCAAATAACATTATCCGTAGTACACCCCTTTGAGCCTAAAGCCTATTCTTTTGACAACCACATATTAAGCGTATACTCTTTCTGAGTGCGTACGCATTATCCCTCTCTTGGTCTGACCTCCTTGAGCGCTTTAGAAATGTGCAAGTGACTGACAAAATTCTGCGTCGAAGTTTGCAAAGACAAAAATTGTCAAAGTCCCAAAAGGGAAAAGAAAAACACAAATGACGACTTCACAAAAAGAAGAAATCAAAAGCCCCGACATTATAAAAAGAAAATGAATAAAAATGAGAGAATAACTTTGAAAAAAAGGGGCTCCAAACGAAATATTCAAAAAGAAGCCAGTACAGAAAAACTGGGACAAAAAGAAAGCAGGTCAGCATTAAAGCACACAAATATCAAGCACGGACATAGTTCCAACGCTCGAGGAAGAATTAGTCACTTTTTATCCAAATGATATCCATCCCTTTCCCCAAACCTACATTACAAGCCCGTGACAAGCCCTACATGATCTTATACTGAGGGTTCTCACATTAGTGGATACTTACATGATGGTCAAGCCTATGGTATCACAATTGCATGCATTGAACATCCTTTTGAGTGTGAGCGTACTTCTCTAAACGTCCCAAAATTCAAAATACTGGAATATATGTGAGAAATGGGACTTTCTTTCAGTGAGGGCATTTGAAACGTGAGATTACGTGTAGTTTGAAACCTTGGCTACAAGCAAGTGTGTCAATACTTAGGTGTCTGAGGTACCATTTGAAACTATAGGAATTACTCAGAAGTCAGTTTTAGTTAGACTGGAAGTAAATAACAGAATTCCTAAGCACAATACTAATTGTTGGTATCAACTGAAGTCAGAACGTGATGCTGTCGTTCCACCTTTTCAGGAAAAAAACAACAAAAAATACATATAAAATTCTCATTTTTTGCATCACGAACTACGTCTTGACCTGATTCCCTCGAGGGATACGTAGGCGGCCACATCGGCTTCGGTCCCATTTTTTAAAATAAACCTTAAAATCTCTATTTTTGCATCACGAACTACATCTTGACCTGATTCCCTCAGCGGGATACGTAGGCTGCCACATTGGCTTCGGTCTTATTTTTTGAAAATTGTACAATCATTTTTTGCATCACGAACTACGTCTCGACCTGATTCCCTCAGCGGGATACGTAGGCGGCCACATTGGCTTCGATCTCATTTTTTGAAAATTGTACAATCATTTTTTGCATCACGGACTACGTCATGGCCTAATTCCCTCATGAGGATATGTAGGCGGCCTAAGTCGACTTCGGTCACACCATTAGAAATCTTCCTATTGTCTCGTGTGCGACAGAATGCATTTGATTATTTCGAAAAGAGATATGAGCAATTTCCGCCAGAGTTAAGTCCGTGCACAAACTACATCATCAATCGCAGCATTCAGCAAACATTCGCAGCATTCAGCCAGCATTCGCAACATCCAGCAAGTCCGTGCAGAGACTACATCAACACTCACAACATTCAGCAAACATTCGCAGCATCCAGCAAGTCCGCACAGAGACTGCATCAGCACTCGCAGCATTCAGCAAACATTCACAACATTCAACACATCCGTGCAAGAACGAAATCTCAGCGTTTGCAACATCACATCAATACAACCGCCATCACGTTTTACAGGATAACATTCTACTCATACAATTACATTGCTTATAAATTCATGCGTTATCAGTTTTGTCTTAACAGTTATGCACTAACCTTTTGCTTAAGTCTTAGCATGCAGGAGCAGGAGCACAACGTGGATTTTCTCTTACAGCGAACCGGGGCAATTTATTGGGGGGGCCAACCTTCCCAGAGCATCGGTCCACTCATCCCGCATCACCAACAAGCCCAGCGTCATCATAAGTCGATACAGATACACCCCTAAGTCCAAACCAGTTTGAGCATGCAAGCGTCAAGAGCCAAAGCTACAAAGTTGACGCGAATCAATCACTCTTTTCCTAAAACTCACAAGTTTTCTTTGAAGCATGATCTTCATATCAGCAAAGGCGGGAGGACAACAATAGGTCCATGCAGGTTACAAACGTACAACGTCTATGCAATGACGTTATCTCAACTCAGGCGAGTCACAAAGCAGGTACGTCCATAAAATGACATCATTTCATTATAAGCCTATGCAACTGCTTCATCTATGCTTCATCTATGCAACGACGAACATCTGCATAGCGTCTATGCAATGACGTCATTTCATCTAAGCCTATGCAACGACTTCATCTATGTTTCGTTCATGCAACGACGAACATCTGCATCGCGTCTATGCAACGACGCTATTTCATGTAAGCCTATGCAACAGCTTCATCATGTTTCGTCTATGCAACGACGAGCATCTGCATCGCGTCTATGCAACGACGTCATTTCATGTAAGCCTATGCAATGACTTCATCTATGTTTCGTCTATGCAATGACGAGCATCTGCATCGCGTCTATGCAACAGCTTCATCTATGTTTCGTCTATGCAACGACGAGCATCTGCATCGCGTCTATGCAACGACGAGCATCTGCATCGCGTCTATGCAACGACGTCATCTCATGTAAGCCTATGCAACGGCTTTATCTATGTTTCGTCTATGCAACGACGAGCATCTGCATTGCGTTTATGCAACGACGCCATTTCATGTAAGCATATGCAACGGCTTCATCTATGTTTCGTCTATGCAACGACGAACATCTACATCGCGTCTATGCAACGACCCACTTTCATTTAACTTATGCAACGACTTCATACATGTTTCGTCTATGCAACGACGAACATCTGCATCGCGTCTATGCAACGACGCCATATCTTCCAAGCCTATGCAACGACTTCACTATGTTTCGTCTATGCAACGATGAGCATCTGCATCGCGTCTATGCAACGACGCCATATCTTCTAAGTCTATGCAATGGCTTCATCATGTTTCGTCTATACAACGACGAGCATCTGCATCGCGTCTATGCAACGACGCCAATTCATGTAAGCGTATGCAATGACTTCATCTATGTTTCATCTATGCAACGACGAACATCTGCGTCGCATCCACGCAATGACGCCATCAGCATCTACAAACACCTTTTGCATTTGGACCTCGGGAACAAACATCCTAGAGGCATTTCAGGGAACAAACACTCTGTCTTTTACAGCACCACATCACCTGTAACCCAGTGTCAATCATAATTCGACACTGAGACAAATTTTGAATCTGCGTCGGCATTGTCTTTAATTTTGCAGCATCACAGCAGCCCAGTGTCATCATGATTCGACACTGGGACAATTTTGAATTGGCATCTTCCTGCTTTAATTTTATAGCATCGCAGCAACCCAGGGTCATCATAATTCGACACTGGAGAAAATTTTGAATCTGCATCAGCTTTTTGTCCATTCATTTTCTTGATCTTTGTTTTAATTCTGACGATGGGGACAAAATTGGCTACAAGTCAACGTCTTTGTCCGAAAACTCTTTCATCGTCTTCGGTCAAAGAGGGGCAAGTTGTTGACATCCAATTTTGACCCATCTTTTAGTCATTTCTTGTAATTTTAAGCATTTTAGGACACTGCATTTTAATCATCATTTTTTGCATTTTTTACATAATATTCTATGTTTATTTCTTCACAAAACGGCATTGCATCTTTTTATTTTAAATTAAGCATGATGTCTTTGTTAATATTATGTTTCTATTATTATTACACCGTCGTTTTATTTTATTAATGTTTGTATCTCTTTAAATAATTAATTGACATCCCGTTTTTATTTTAATTAGGCATTAAATATTTCTTAAATATTGTATTTTATTATTATTGCATCGGCATTTTCATTTTGATAATTTTGTATATTTTTAAATAATTAACCTCTTTTGTATTTTTGTCAAACCAGTCTGAGGCCCAATCCGAATCATTCCAATCCAACACCATTTTTAATTTCATTCAAACACCCTCTTTTATTTCCCCCCCTAAAATCAAATATCACTTTTCATTTCTCTCCCAAATACCAAACCCTAACCTAATTTTACCCTATAAATAAAACATTGCACCCTCTTTTCGTTCTCATTAAAAACAACATTAACAGCCGCAGAAAACAAGGAGCTCTCTTCTTTATCACCCTCTCCTTTATCGAAAACCTCTCTCCCGCCGCCCTTCGCCGGAGTTCCAGCTCCGACGAACCAACACACGTCACCACTGACCCCCCATCCGGCGAAACCACCGTCGATCACACCACTGAACCCACCGTCGAACTCCCAGACCACCTCTGCCCATCACTGACTATTGTTATGCCGACGAACTCCATTCTCATCCCCCCACTGTACCCGTCAACCACTGGCGGCGTCGCTCCGACGATAGCCGTGGAAGTGACGCCGCCATCCCAATCTCACCGCATTTGCACCTCGACGAGACTATTATTTGTTTCTTCATCTTTATTGCTATATTTTGTGTTTGTCGGACTGATTTCCTTCATTTCAGATATGATCGGAGTTTGTTTAAGCTCCGGCGACTGCGGTTGGTTTCTTGTTGAGGGTTTTGTTGGCTGTTGCTGGTGGATGGTTTGATTTTTTTGATTTTTTGGTCTGTTATTGGTGTTGGTTTGACTGATTTTGCATTTTGTATATCATCGGAGTTCTAAAAAACTCTGGCGACCTGTGTTGGTCTAATTTTTGTGGTTATCTGTAGTCGTGATCTTTGTTGGACTGATTTCATTGATTCTACATTCGCCCCGAGTTCTTGAAAAACTTCGTCGATGTTCTGAGATTTCCTGCGATTTCGTTGGCTACTGTTTTGATGTTTTTTGCCTGTTTGTCGGACTGATATTTTCCAGCGAACCACTGTCAGTGTATTAGTTGGTCGGTCACTGTTCTATTACTGTTCGACAATTCTATGAATTGTTCTGCCCTTCTTATTATTGGTATATTTTACTGGTCTAGAATAAATGCTACACTTGTTATTTAACTGATTTATAACAGATACTACACTTGTGGCCAATGAAAAAGTTATCCGTCGATTTTTGAGGCATCCACAGTTGCAAAGACGGAAAATAAAATAAAATGAAGCTTTCTGGGCGTTGATGATTTTTTCTACTTACAGAGGATAACCAACATGCGCTGGCGGGCGAGTTTTCGCAGCCGGACTTGTTTAGGATGTCCCACTTTATTTTTTTATATATATATGAGTCCTCCGTGTTTAAAACTATTACTGTTTTTGCACGGATCTGAAGGTTTTATTTATTTTATTGTTTCTAGCAATATTGGCCGATGAAGGAATCTCCGTCTGATTTCCAAGGCCTCCCCTGTATAATAGACGGATTTATTTTTGGTTTTACTTATTAATTCTTGCTATTACTTTAAAATTATTTATTCTATTTCTAACACTTTTACTAAGTGTTTGTGCAGGTACCCGGAGATCATCTTGTGCAGAAGGCCTAAAAAGGGCTAAAAGATGTCCCGGAGTTTATTTCGATTTTAGCTTTATTATTCTGTATTGCATTCCATTGTAATTGTAAATTATGAAAACTGCTTAGAATATGTTGAACATAAAGACATAAATAATTAACCTAGGTTTGAACGGATAACCGCAAGTTAGCGGATCTTAAAGGATGCCTAACCCCTTCACTTTAGGATAATAAAGAACCTTGATCCAGAATCTCATTAATTTCGCAGACCATTAAATGGAGATTAATTGCAGTATTTTTATTGCAATAAATCAAGTGTCCTAATTCACTTAAATAATTAGGTGGCGACTCCTCAGCATTATTGTTCCATCTAGGAAACTGCGCCAAAGAACAATGTTGCGGATACCGTTCAGACCCCGAGGTCAAAAACGGGCGCGATACATAATCATAGTATGCAGCTATTGCAAGCAAAATCCGAATGGACTTGATCTTCGAAACAGTGAAAAGGTTTCATCATAATCGATCCCAGACCATTGATTATAACCTTTAGCCACCAATCTTGCCTTATAAGTCTGTACCTTGCCATATGCATCAATCTTCTTCTTGAAGACCCATTTGCATCCTATGGGTCTAACCCCTGTTGGCAAATCAATCAAGCTCCATACTTGATTGATATACATCGAGTCCATTTCGGATTTCATGGCTTCTTGCCGCCTTTGCAAATCAATGTCTAACATAGCTTCGATGTAGGTTGTAGGTTCATCGTTATCAGGAATATCTATCTCTTTGTGTGTTTCAACAAGGAGATTTAGCCTTTCAGGCGGATGATGAGTCCTAGTGGTCCTACGGAGTTGAATAATCTATGTTTCAGTATTTGTTGTATTCTGATTGTAAGAAGGTGTTTGTGTGTTGGACAATCCACCACCTTAAGAGCTTTCAGGAATGTCATTTTCATGTGTTTCTTGAATGGGATTATGTACAACTATTGTATCATCTTCCATTGGTTATGTATGAGAGTCTTGCATTTTTGCACTATCTCTCACAGCACTCTCACTGGCTGAAGGGCGTACTCTAAGTATCCAATTTTCACCAAATGCTCCCACTAGATCCTTATCTAGGTCGTGTGACAAGGGTTCACCCTCTGTATTATATTGCGCTTCTTGAATTTCTTCAAGTTCTATCTTATTGCAACTCTGTTCCTTGTAGACATAGTCTTCTTCAAGAAAAAATGCATTTCTGAAAACAATGACCTTATGTTCTCCCGGAATATAGAAATAGTATCCTCTAGTTTCCTTTAGATACCCCACAAAATAATACTTCACACTTTTGGATTCCAATTTGTCAGTAAGCAACTTCTTTACATATGCAGGGCGCCCTCAGGGTCGCATGTGTTTAAGTGATGGTTTCTTGTAATTCCATATCTCATATGGAGTTTTCTCTACTGACTTTGAAGGAACTCTGTTCAGAATATAGATTGAGCTTTGTAATGCATATCCCCAAAAGTATATTGGTAGAGCTGAGAAGCTCATCATGGATCTAACCATATCTAATAGGGTTCGATTTCTCCTTCAACAACACCATTCATTTGTGGCGTTCCGGAAGGTGTCCATTGCGATTGGACTCCATGAACCTTCAAGTAATCTAGAAATTCTTTACTCAAGTATTCACCTCCTCGATCTGATCGAAGGATCTTGATACTTGTTTCAAGTTGCTTCTCTACTTCTAACTTGTACTCCTTGAATTTCTCAAAGCTTCGGACTTGTGTTTCATAAGATACACATGCTCAAACGTTCTGAAATCGTCTATAAAAGTGATGAAGTAAGGGAAGCCTCCCTTAGCTTGAGTTGAAAACGGCCCACATACATCGGTATGGACCAACTCAAGCACTTCTTTAGCACAAACGCCCTCCCAGAAAGTGACTTGGTGGTCATCTTTCTTCTCAAGCAAGATTCACAATTACCATAGGACTCTAAGTCAAATGGTTCTAGCTAGTCTAACTTCCTTAATCTCGCTATCATTGATTCATTGATATGACCAGTTCTGCAGTGCCATAAGTTAGGTGGGGTTTCTTGGATTACTTATTTTAGCTCATTTATTTGTACATTGAAAATTTCACGACTACAGTTTAGAACATACAATCCATCCACAAGCGGAGCATTTTCACAAACAAAACCATTAAAAGACAATGCATAACTGCCATTGGTAATGAATGAAGAAAACCCCTCAGTGTCTAACACTGGGATAGAAATAATATTCCTCGTCAATGAGGGAAAAAAAATAATAATTATTTAGTTCTAAACAAAATCCTGAAGGTAAATCTAGTCTATAAGTTCACACGCGTTCAGCATCCACTCGTGCTTCATTTCCATCGCGCATGTCTACCTCCCATAGTCCGACCTTTCTGATGTTAGTCAGACCCTTCACATTATTACAAATGTGAGAGCCACAGGCGATATCTAATACTCAACAGTGAGAGTTACTTGTAGACATATTTATTTTAATGACAAACATACCTTGTACAATAGGTCCAGAAGCACCTAGTGCTTTGTCTCTTCTTAGATCTGTGCAATATACCTCATAAGATTTTAACATGTTGTGAAGTTCTGGAAGATTCACCTTGGTTCCATTCATATTGAAGTTCACAATGAAATTCTCAAATGAACCAGAAAGCGAATTCAGGATCATGAGACATTTATATGCAGATTTGTTCTAATCGAAGCCAACCTATCTATTAACCCAATCATCTTTAGAACATGTGCTGACACTGAACCCCCTTCGTTCAGCTTACACTTGAAGAGATCTCTTAAAATTTCATACTCCATTGTCTGAGACTGTGAGTCATAGATATTCTTCAAATGTTCTAGCATCTCGTTGGGACCTATGTTTTCATATCGCCCCTGTAACTCTACAGTCGTGGAGGACAACATTATACACAATGTCAGGGTAGCATCGTCTACATGTTTTTGATTGGCTGCCTTGTCAAACAGGGAAAACTCGGCAGAATCTTCAGTAGGGACTGTGGGGAATATTGTGTCTAACACGTACTCAATTTTTTCTAGTTTTAACATTAATCACATATTTCTTAGCCAGTCAGGGAAATTTTCTCCAGTCAGCTTGTTTGTTTCAACAAACATTTTAAGTGACAGACTCGACATTGTAAACTGAAGAAAAGATAGATTTGAAATCAACATTCTAGTATTATTTCTATTGAACAAATTTGTTAACTAATTAACATGGTCTT
This sequence comes from Przewalskia tangutica, assembly GCA_029844215.1. Classification (NCBI taxonomy): domain Eukaryota; kingdom Viridiplantae; phylum Streptophyta; class Magnoliopsida; order Solanales; family Solanaceae; genus Przewalskia; species Przewalskia tangutica. The sequence continues at coordinate 116,212,961 of CM056727.1, forward strand.
TAGTTTAATTAGCTCCCACTATTTTAACATATTCTTCCACCCCATGAAAGAATACAGACTTATATCAAATATGGTCATAATGGGCCAAGATCCAGGTTCATGTTATCTCCGCATTTACTAAGGCTGATAACTTCAACAACACAACCCGGTAGGTCTCTAAACCAATTGCAAAGAATTTGCAACTCTTGGTTGACCGAATGTTATAAACAAACGATCTGCGTCCCTCGGTTTGTCAGACGATGTGGTGCCAAGACAACCTAGCAAGTAAACCCCGTTATGTGATTACAATTATGTATCTAAGTGAGTTTTGCCTTCATAGAGCAAACATTGGGGTGTAAATACTCATGACGATTTATCACCCACTTTTACATTAACATGCATCTATGAAAGAGTCTGAATTTCCGTAGAGTTAGAGCAAATGCCGGGGCATAAATATTCATCTCGCCGAAAAGAATTTTACACTACAATCAATTATAATGTACGACACATTCATTTTAAATGAGACTTGTATTAAAGTTTTGGGGAATATTTTAATTCAAGGTTTTAACAAAGATAAACTCTAACATGCTTCAAACATTACTTAAAACTTCCTAAGCATATATTGAGTACCGCCCCCAAAATAATATTAAGTGGTTAAAACATGTAATGGGTGCCACATACCCAAACATTATTTGCGGACGCTAAACATCTATTGGGCGCCGCCAACCCAAGTAATATTTGCGGACGCTATTCTAGTATAATAAATGACGATAATTTAGCACACTAACAATATAATATAAATACTGTATAATAATAATCATGTGTTAATTTCTAAAAACAGGGATTTTGACTCTCTGGGCAGATGGCGCTGCGACGCTTGCGGGGCAAAAACTTTTGGTTTCTGTTTTGCGAATTAAAGTCGTGACTCTCCACCATGGGCTCGCGATGCTCCACCATGGAGCCGCGGTGCTACCCTAAAATCCTAGCAAGTGTCGCGGTGCTGACGTCCCGTCAGAACGTTTTCGTGTTGATTTTCAAAATCATCCAAACCCTAATCTAATTTAGGGATCAGATCACGAATCCTTTATTATCATCCACCAATATTAATAACGCACATTTCGACTATCATCCATTCATACTCATTTTTCGTCGTGTACCATGTTCGCAATGAACCGATTTCTGCACAAGGCTCAGTTCGAATTAGAATGGAATGACTTCCTCGATTTAGCGTAGTTGATATTTTAGGGTGATTACAAAAGGTCAACGTTCAGTCAAGGCGTGTGAGATTTCAAGTAGCCATGTTTTAAATTCATTTTAAAACCATTTTACATTTTAACTCACATTATTCCCTTTCAATTGTTACGTAACCATTGAATCAGTCTGGGCTCTGATACCACTATAGGATTGTTGTTGGGCCAAAAACACGTAAGTAAGGCACAACGGAAGTTTAAAATTTTGTTCAACTTACTTACCCCAACAATTATGTCTGGTATGATTACGCTACAATTGAAATATGTAAAGACATAAACGAAACTTACAGTTTGAGTTATCCGGAGTCTTCACTATAGGGAGCACACGCGACTATCCTTTCGACCGTAAGCCTTGATGTGGTATATTTCTCTGTCAGGAAAGCCAGAAAATTTTGGCAGAGGTTTGAGAGGATTCGAATCTCTGATCTCTGAGTTCAGAAAATAAGAAGTGAGTGTAAACTGTTTATGGGGTTAAGTGCTGAATATATATTAGTAGTTTATGTTAATTTTCGGATTAGGGTTGGGCTCCAAGCGACCAAATTCAGCTTGATGAGCGGATCGGTGGGCCCACTTCCATACAGGCGTCGCGGCTTAACCTCTCTGGCGCCGCGGCGCTCCCTTTAAATATTCAGCACATTTTAATTTGAAGTCCGACAATTCAATTTTGACTTAATTAAATAATTTCCATCAAATAGAAATTATCCCATAATTTATTATTGGTTTAAATATTTCGATTATAAATCGAATATTTTATATACTCTCTCAATATACCATTAGATCAAAAAGATAATCGACTTAGTGTGACCCTTTAGGCCTTCACACATCGACACTAATCAAATTAAGGTTCATACGGAACTTCTAGACTGCGCCGTATGTTGAACTCAATATGTGAAGTACATTTACATGACTCCTGTAAACACAACCTTTATGTGAGATGATAAATTTCTTCAATTCGCGACACACTCGATCAAGCTTAGGATTTGCCATGTGTCTATCCAAATGGCTTGATCACTTTATCTCATCTATATTAGTCGACAACCAGATCATATCCTAAATATATCTCTTGCATTGGTCAATGACTTGGTCGACCTAATATTACTTAGAAGCTGGGTGTTCTTTCTCGAATATCCATTCGAGAAATGAATCTTATTCTTGGCTCAACTACCACCTTAGTTCACATCGCAATGTACCCAACACAAGCTATGTCTTATCCTATAAGGAATTTAAGCTTAGGACAGAGTCAAAGTACATTACTCTGTAAATTAGGTGCGTATTGACCTCAAGTCAAAGGACCTCTATATCCCACATGCTGATAATACTCTAGACATGTATAACAAATAGTTTATCAGCAGGGTATACCAATACCCTCTAAGAGTATTCATGTGTCCATCACTAGTAGTCATACTAGTAGTAAGTGAGAGATACTACACTTTCTAAGAATGTGATGCAGACCACATGTTGACTTATAATATATCATTGATAACACATTCTCAATGATCATCAGTCAAGGCTATTTTGAGTTACGTTCTATCATTAATATCTCACTTTATCAATGACAACGTAAGCTCAAGGGATGCACATTAATGAATAATCGCAAACAATCAAAATCATAATTCAATAATTGCAAAATGTCAAAATATATTAATCTCATTAATAATATGAATGTGTTAAGTATATTTATCGCTAAAATGATTGTCTCTAGGACATACATACTTTCACTTATGATCGGGATAAAGTTCTACCTGAGCATCTTCCAACAATTTGTAGAACTTTCCTGCATGCACATTTGGCTTTTCATTTGGCACTTCATTGTTCTCTGAAAAATTATTATTATCCTCCATATTTATATGTCCACAAGCATATCGTGAATCATTTCAATAATATCATCATCTTCATCGCTATCATCCTCTACTTCATCATTGCATGAAACATTAGAATTTTCATCACTAACTAACACTTCTCCCTGTAAGTTCCACACTTTATAAGAATTTCAGAAACCCTTCTGCAATAAGTCTCCTCTTACATCAATCTTTAACTTGAACATGGTATTCCTAGGCTACACCCGTTATAAGGACATCGAATTATAGTTCTCACCCTTGATTGACTGAATGCCCAATTAAGAAAGTCGTCAACTCTAGCTCTATACTTTTTGTCACCTCTATTGTTAATATTCAACAACTTTTATCCATTCCTGTTTAGAGGTTGGTTATGGACGGATTCAGTAGGGGTAGAGGTAGGCCGAAGAAGTATTGAGGAGAGGTGATTAGACAGGATATGGCGCATGTGCGACTTACTGAGGAGATGACCTTAGATAGGGGTTTATGGAGGACACGGATTAGGGTTGAAGGGTAGTAGATAGTTTGCGGCTATGTATTCTCTAGTGTACTTTGTTCATATTATTTATTTGCGTTACCTACCGCTTTCTTTTGACAGAATGTGCTACCATGCCGTATTTGATTTTTGTTACCATCATGTTCCTATAGCTTTAATGTCTTGTTTGTGACCGTTTATCTTGCTATGCAATGTTTCTTTGATTGTGATTACGCAGGTCTTGAGCCGAGAGTCTCCCGGAAGCAGCCGCTCTACCTACCAAGATAGAGATAAGGTCTATATACACTCTACCCTCCCCAGACCCCACGTGATGAGATTTTACTGGGTATGTTGTTGTTTGTTGTTGTTGTTGTTTTAAGGAAAAAAAGAAGCTATCAATTAGTTAATCAAAAGCAAAAGGACAAAGATAACTACAAGAAAATGACTAGAGAAAGATGAACAAATGAAATTACCTCTAAAGAAAATTAGCATTGTAGCAACAACTTTTTCATCTTACACTCCTTTTGGTTACCAAAGGGAATTAAATAATTTCGTCAATAAGTGTTTGTACACTACCACATAACTGAACGTATAGAGTCATGAATCTTATACTTTGTTTAATAGCTCAATCCAGGCACCTAGGACATTTATCCCGTGAATTCAGTGATTTAAAAGGGAGCTGTGAACTAGGGTGAGGTCGAGATCTCCGGTGATCTGAAGTTCTACTAAGAGGTACGATTTCTAGACTATATATTTTTAATTATGATTTTGATAAGTGTTGAACTCTGCAATTATGATTTTGATAAGTGTTGAACTCTGCAATTATGATGTTTATATTGATTAAAGATTGTAGACTTATATTTAAAAAATGAAATTTCAGTTGACACTATCTGCTTCCGTACTACATGATTATTTGATAAACTTGGATAATTATTATTTGATTAAATTAGATAAAAAATTATTAAATTACCATCTATATTCTTACCTTCTTTAAGGTTATTAGACGATGAAAATATCCGCACAAAAATTGATAAAAAATCAATAATAGAAAAAAGAAACAAGTTAAATGGACTAATAGATAAATTTTACGTATTAACACCAAATATGACCATGACAGAGCATATACAAAGTTTATGTGAACTAGATAGAGATATATACGATCAAATAACATTTATAACAGATTAAAACTAGATTTAACAGAGTTTACATAACAATTAGAATAAGTATAAAATGAAAACACACCAATCGTTTCAAAAAATTGCCACATTAAATAAAGCTTTATGGTTAGCCAAAAATATAAAAAATCTCTTAATAAAAAATAGAAAATCAAACGCATTAATAAGAAAATATCAGGATATATTATTAATAGAAGGAAAAGAAAAATTATCCATGAAAGAATTAAATACCTTAGTAGAAGATAACTAACAGCTTATAGAGAATGATTACATTTAAATCACGAAATAATGATATATACTCATATAATAGCAGATTTAAACACATAATTATGGATGTTTACGGAACAATATGGATAGATTAATGGAACAACAAAATAAATTAAACCAACTTAGAACGCAGAAAACCCCCTCACATATAATAGAGATATAAATCAACATATAATGAGTTGTAGAATGAGTGTAGATCTTATAGAAGAAAAAGACCAATGTTTGTGTAACGATCCGTTACTCGTTTAGCACTTTAAAACTACGAAAAAAGTATGGGACGATAGGATATTTAATTACATGTTTTTAGTATATGAAATGTACAGAAAAATATTAATTTAGTGAGTTGGTGGGCCAAGCCCACTACCCTAATAGGGCACAGCTTTAATAAAAGAAAGAGGGGGGGGGGGGGGGGGGAAACGTGTTGAGCAGCCAAAGGAAAACAAAGAAAAGAAGAAAATCCTATAAGCTAAAAGAAAGAAAACAGCTAGAAGAAAAAAAGAAAAAAAAAAGAACGCATCAAAAGAAAGAAAAAGAAAGGAAAGATCGGAGAAGGAAAACAAAGGAAACAGAAATAAAAATCCTAGTAACAAGAAGACAAGTAGAAGCGCTCCATTAAGTTCAAGTTAGATTCTATGTTTTATGGTTGAGTTAATTTATTCGTGATCCTTATAATAACGTGTTATAGAATGAAATCAGATTTCAAAGAGGTCATTACACGGAAATTCCACAATCCACTTGAATAGAGAAACTTGAGGGATGTAACATGGCATAATGATTACTGCATCACATTAAACGTGAAAACTGTATAAATCTGTAAAGAATATAAAAGTATGAGATGAATGAAATTTGTATATTACTCTGTTCCCGTCAGTTTTATATCTTACGAAGATAAATCCGACTTATGGTTTGAAAGTTATGACTGTTTAAAGTTTCTGCCTCGTTTTACCGAAACCCATGCGACACAGCATATAAAACACGAAGATTGTATAAATCCGTAAGGAATATGAAAATATGGGATGAATGAAAGTTGTATATTACTATGTTCCCGTCAGTTTGGTATCATACGAAGATAAATCCGACTTATGGTTTGAAAGTTATGACTGTTTGAAGTTTCTGCCTTGTTTTACAAAAAAATTGGCGACACGGATTTCATAGGGTTGTTTCCTTCGTAAATTTTCACCATCTCCACTAAGTATTGTCAGGTAGGATTCGGTATAATAAGAGATCCTAGTGTTTCCTTCGATGTGGTACAATAAACACCTGATTTGGAGTTACGAATTAAATATTATATTCCTTACAAACGGGAGATATGAGAAAGTTGAAAGAAAGGAATGTTAGTTGAATTTCCTGAAGTTATGCTAATATTTTTATATGTGTAGGGGTTTAGTCATACAATTGAAATGGCAAATAAATATTGTTGATATAAATATAGCAATATGGGTGTTCTTAGATTCATATTATAACGTTGTTCGCATATTTTCAAGATTTTAAGCGTTCAGAGGCTCTACGCAAGGGGAATGAATTGGTTTGATTGTTCGTGGCACCCGCTCGGCATTGAGGTAGGTTATGGTTTACTTTAGTTAGACTCTGATTAGAGAATCGTATGTAGTTGTAGGAAGTGACAGTGATAGTATGATAGGCCTTCGGGCATGAAGTGGAGATAAGTTACAATTATGTTGGTTTCGTCAGTTGTTATGTGGGCTTGTCGCCATATGTGTTATTTTCTGTAATTATTACCTGATTGTATCTCCGTTGCAAATTGACTCACTTGTCTTGTGAAACAAAAGAATTGTGATGTTGATAATTGAACATAGGACATTGATATGACTTGTACTGGTCGATTATATATTTGTGATATGTGTTGAGACTGATATCATGTCTGTCATACTTTGTTTTATATTATTGTTTGATGATATTGATAAACTCTGAGGTTTCTGCCGGAGATTGAGAGTGATTGATAAACTCCGAGGTTTCTGCCGGAGATTGAGAGTGATTGAGCAACTCCGAAGTCTTTGCCGGAGATTGAGAGTGATTGAGAAACTCCGAGGTCTTTGCCGGAGATTGCGAGTGATTGATAACCTCCGAGGTTGTAGCCGGAGAGCACAAGTGGTACATGGACTTCGCGGGTCCCCCATGAGTCATGGCTTGAAGGCACTGCATTAGCATGTGTGTACGAGAGTGGAGTGAGGAAGAGGTAACTATTGTATTGCATTTCTTCCATCTACTCTTAGTTTTAACTGCTCATTTGGTGAAATTATATATGTCTTGGTTGATTTCATAATTTCTTATATTTTGACTTGTATAGGATACGTAACCATACCTGTTTGTTTTATGTGCTATTTGTTAGTTTCCACTCTCCATGCGTTATCTAATCACTGTCGGCCTATGATGCTTACCGGTACTAGTGTTGTACTGATACTACTCTTGCTGCACTTTTATTGAGTACAGAGTACGATCCAGGTTCCAGCTCTACGCCCCATAGCTGATTCGCAAGGGTGATATCTTTCAGTCATTCAGGGTGAGCTACTTGATCATCTGTGGCCCCTGAAGGGCTTCATAGTTAATTCCGTTTACTTTCGTTAGTTGATAGACAGTATGTAGCATTTGGTCATTTTTCAGACTTCTATTCCAGACTATGTTTAGTGCTCTTGTACCCTTTTGACCAGATTTTGGAGAATGTAGGGAAAATTTTAGTGATGATCAGTATTAAGACTTTATAACTTCCTTTTCTTTATTTATTTTCCGCTGATTTATCTTGGTAATGAGAATGTGCTTTACCTACTCGGGGGAATAGGGTAGGTGTCATCATGACTTGTGATTTGGGTCGTGACAAAGTTGGTATCAGAGCTTCTAGCTTAATCGGTCTAATGAGTACAAGAGCAATGTCTAGTAGAATATTGCGGATTGGTACGTAGACGCCTGTACCCATCATCGAGAGGCTACAGGACCTTTAGGAAATTCTTCACTTCTTTACTCTTTTCGTGCTAGTTCAATCCGATTGGTATCTGGTTCATTATTTTCGTGCGACATTGTTCATATTGGTATCTTACACTCATTTCTATGTTCTCTCACAGATGGTGAGGACGCGGTCGACTACTACTGGAGGCCAGGAGGCTGCACCTGCACCCGTACCTGCATCCATACCCGTTGCCAGAACAACTGTTCATGGGCGAAGCAGGGGACGTGAAAGGTGATGTGGCAGGGGCAGAGGCTGTACAGCTATTCCGAGTAGGAATCCAGCACCTGCTCAGGACCCGGACAGGGAGTTGACTCCGGAGCTTGACGACATTCCGGAGGAGGAGATTAGAGATGCTGAGGCACAGCCTGGGGTCGCTGCTACTCCTGACTTTCAGGAGGCTGTGTTTCGGGTGTTGGGGTACTTTGTGATTTGGCTCAGCAGCATGCTTCAGCTACTCGGATGGCTCGCAGACTAGAGTGGGAGGTCAGACTCCCGATGTTGCAGTTGCTCCAGGATTTCGGACACCGAGGGTATTGCCGGCAGCAGCAGTGGCTCCCCGTATTGATGATACTCCAGCGCCAGGTTTTGTTCTAAGGCCTATGGATGTGCCAGTGTTGATCATTGAGGAGCGGAGATTGTTTGAGGGGTTTACCAAAATGACTCCTCCTTGGTTCTATGGTACTCCCGTGGAGGATGCGTATGAGTTTATTGTTAGCTGCCATGAGATGCTTCATAAGTTGGGTATAGTGGAGTCTCACGGGGTCGATTATGTTTCTTTTCAGTTAGTTGGAGATGCCAAGCAGTGGTGGAGATCATACATAGAGTGTCTACCAGTCGGATCGCCACCTTTGACATGGGCCCAATTCTACCAAGTGTTCTTGGAGAAGTTGATCGGTGTATTTTATATACACTTTTTGAGTCAATTTTAGTTAGTATTTTACTCATTTTGTTTATGTTTAGTATAGTATTAGGGTCGTTTTCCTTTCTTTTGTGTCACAGCGGTCAGAAATAGAGAAATGACGAAAAGAAGAGAAAATAAGCTTAATTGAGATGGAATTGCACACAAAAAGGGCCAAGAAAGGAAGTCTAAGAAGTTCCGGGAATTATAGAGGAGATCAGACGAAGACCGGACGAACAAAGGACGAAGAAACGAAAAATCCGGAAGAATTCCGTCACGAGCCGCTGGCGCTGGCAATGTAGCGGCGCCGACCACTGAAGTCGTCCAAGGATCTCTGATTTTCAGGCACCGCGGCGCCAGTCACAGGCCGCGCGCCGACGCGGAATTATGGGCCGAATTTGACATGTTTTCAGAATCCTAAAGGGATAAATTTTCCTACCTAAAGGGATAATTTTTCTACCTAAAGGGATAACTTTTCCTACCTTAAAACCCTTACCTAAAAGGATTCTAATAACTTTTCCTACCTACAAAATCCCTAACCCTTCGCCAAAAGGATTCTTTGGCTATAAATACTCTACATCATTAGAAGAATTATTCATTCTCCATTCCACCATTCACCACTCTACATCCACTCTTCCACCAATCCATCTTGTAAATATTCCACAACACAACCCTTGGATGCTAGAAGGCTTGGAGACTCAAACTTAGTAATTTTCTTTTCTTTTCTTGTTTTTATTTCAGTTTTATGAAGAACATGTAATTAGTTCTTGTCATGTCAATGGCTAGGAACTAATTCCTCTATAGGGCTTTCCATGTTGAATATCTAGAAACTTATGTTATGATTTAATGCATGCTTATGGTTATTCTTCTTCTTGTTGAGATCTATCCAATAATTGAATTGAATGCTTGGTAGTTAATTGACAACTAATTATCATTATATGATTTCTAATCAGACTCCGAAAGGAGGGGATTGTGAATATGCTGTAAGTTGGGTAGACATTCTTGGATTGGGGATGAAAATACCTCAATTATTTATGTAGCGTTAACGAGAGGCTTAACAACCCTAATTTTACGCATTGTGCGTGACGGTTAACTAGGTTCTTAATCTTAATCCTCCTATAGAGTTATCCTTATCACCGAAAGGTAGGTAAGGTGCAATACTGGGGTTGAGTGTTTATATAACCCTAACGGGAGTATAAAACGATTTAGTGAACCTGCTTTCTCCAAAAGAAAAAGACCATAAGTTATTGCATTAATAAGTGACATAAGCGGATAGTGAGGAGACGTGGAAGCCCTATTCTCATCACAACTGAAGTAAATTCATTAGTTAAATTAATCTTTATAATTCGTAGTTATAAACCACAAAATCAAATATCAATTTACCAAATAGATACCAAAAGATAGATAGTTGGTACTTGAACCCTATTCCTTGTGGACGATATTCGGTCTTGCTAAGACTATATTACTTGTCACGATAACGTGCACTTGCGTTTAAGTGTGTGCATCTTTTCGCGCATCAAGTTTTTGGCGCCGTTGCCGGGGATTAGGCATAGTTCAATATCAAATTTATCTATTTTTAATTTCTAATTTGGTTTTTATTTTTGTTTCTTTAAATTATTTATTTTATTTTCTTTTGAAAAAAAAAGTGTGCCGTGATTCGTTGTTGGTTTTGATTCATCTCAGGGATCCTTAAGACATGGATTTCTACTGTCAATATGATCGAGCTCCAACCATAGAGGAAGAGAGGGAGGAATTGCGAGAGGCTATACTCAGTTTCACGAGGTACCAAAATCAGTTCATGGACGAAACGAGAATGGCCATGAAGAAGTTGGAAACGCAAATAGCAGAACTCGCGATCATATTCAACAGCGAAACGCAAGAAGAGCAATATGCACCTGGGGTAGGCAATGAGGAAACACAATGTCAGGCAATTGACCTGAAGGATGCCGAATCAGGGGAGATAGAGAGTTCGCGGCAGCAGCAGCGCCGCGCCGATGAGCGTGGCGCACAAGATTCTCGAGACAGTGAGAGTGAGGCCGCGCGCCGAACCTGTAAATCGAGGTGATTTTGAACAGCGAACAACAAATTGAGGAGCCTGAACCACACCCAACTATTGAGGAATCTGGTGAGATAGTTGGTGTAAAGAAGGAAAAGATTGCAGAGATCGATTATTTACCTTCTTGGATTCGTGGAAATTCTTTTCTTGCACCTATTACGGAAGAAACACCACTAGCTATCACGGTGATTCCCAATTAGGAAGCCCATACCATCAAGGTACCCCAGAGTTGAGAGAGATGTAGAAAAGTTCACGATTCCTACATTATAGAAAGCATAAAAGACAAGCCTACTGGGGATAATTGTATATGTAAGGCTCTTGGTTGAACAAATGGTCGTAGGAAATTGAGACCTACAACAATAACTCGCGGATTGCAGCGATTCGCAGGCGGTCCAATGGGCACTCGAAAAGGTTAATTGCGTCCGGCTAAAAGACGTTAAAGACAGCGCTTGTTGGGAGGCAACCCAATATTTTTAATTATGCTATTTTAATTTCTGTCTTTATTTTATTTTATTTTGTCTTGAACAGTCTCACGGTCTAGGGTTTTTGTTTTGTGTTGTTGGATGACAGGTGGACTGAAAACTGAAACCGAGGAAAAATGAGCAAAAACGCTGAAAAAAAGGAAAAGGTCGCCGCGCCTTGCAGAATCAGTGGTCGCGCGCGGAACTCAGAGGGCCACAAGATTAAGCGCCGCGGCTAAATCTCAGGGTCGCGGCGCCGGAACTTCAGAGAGCCATATTTCCGTGCAAATTTCAAAAAAAAAAAATCCTCCTAGACCTCCGTTATGACCGCTGTGTTGTGTCAGTAAGTTGTCATTTTTCTTTTATTTTCTTTGAGTCTTGCACACATTGGGGACAATGTGTGATTTAAGTTTGGGGGGATGTTTTATTATTTTTGAGTTTTTTTTTTTGAATTGTTTTGTGTATTTTTGAGTCATAATTTTTTTTTTTTCTCTTTTGAGTCATATTTTATTTTATATTTTTAGATCATGCATGCTGTAATTACTTGAAACACCTAATGAAGTAAAGTGGAATAATGTAATGGAATTAGAAGCAACCATCTGAACACTTAGGATAGATATGCCAAAAAATCATGAAATCAAACTATTTGGGGTATCTTGCTTGATGTATGCATTGTTAGTGATTAAACTTATGTGTTATGATTGCTTGCTATTTGAGGCGAAATAGTTAGGATATGCATGTTAGGGAGATTGCTCAGGCATTTCTTTGTTAGCCAATTCTTACCACTCTTTTCTATCCCTGACTTTAAAAATATCCCTAGTCAGCCCCATTGAGCCTAAAAACATGAAACTTTCTCTTTGACACCATATATTCCTACAATTGTGCCATAAGTAAAAATGTGAAATAGTTGGAATAAATTGTGTTAAAAAAGAGACAAAAAGAGTGAATAAGTTTGATGCACCCCAATGAAAAAGTAATAGAAATAGGCAAAAGTCTAAGTTTGGGGGTGCTTGTTATTATGACATCACACGACCAGGACTCGATGATCAGTGCCCTACACAGGCACCTTACAGGTAAACATCAGAGAAAAATCAGCGGAACATACATGAAACTTATAAATAAAACATCGGAATTAATACAACAGGTTAACGGATAGGGCTACCTTCCTGAACATATATAAAAACAACCAAGATTGCCTTCCTTTCTTTTACAAATCGACCCACAATATGTGACTACTGCACTCTAAGAGTGTTAACATAACCATCGTATGGACAAGGCCCCGCTGCACTTCGAATATACATAGCCATGACAACTCGGAACATTGGAGCCATCTCAAAATGTGAACCAGGATCCTAAGCTCGCGGATCCATAATCGTACCTAAACTCATGACATTTAACGCACTTCAAGGCGGGTCGATAACAAAATTTAATATGGAATGTAAATAACGCAAGAAATGATCATAATCAGATAAAAGAATGACAAGGACAAGTATAAAAATACATACCGATCTCGCCGTGTCATTACCACTTATGAACTTAATTTCACATCAATATCTTTTCCATTCCATTAAGAGTTATAGCCATATCATACGCACTTACTTAGGAGAAGTCATTAAGTTCATTTTTATCTAACTTACTTATCTTTCATAACATAGTCCGCCCACTACGGAGGACACATATACTACCCTACTGCATCGGACGCGATCAAGTCACACCAATATCAAAGCATGCCCGTGGAATCCCCATCACCGTCGATACCTAAAAGTGTAAACATAACCATGGGTCTCACGCCCATAATATCAATCAAACAGTGGTATAACGTCTGGGCTTGCCCTCACTTATACTCTTACCGGAGAAGGTGGTAAAGCGGGGTATAACGTCTTGGGCTTGCCTCATTTATACTCTTACCCGGAGAAGGTGGTATAACGCCTGGGCTTGCCCTCATTTATACTCTTACCCTATCTCAAACGGCCGACAATCAACACATAAGGCAGGTGGTACAGCGTCTTGGGGGTTTACCCCTCACTTATACTCTTACCCTGGAGAAGGTGGTACAACGTCTTGGGGGTTTACCCCTCATTTATACTCTTACTCTAACTCAACCGGCCATCATACATAACATAAGCCCTACCGGCTTATCATACATAACATAAGCACCACCGGCTTATCATACATAACATAAGCACCACCGGCTTACCATACATAACATAAGCAAGTTAAGAAATCCCCTAACTTCTTATTAGCTTGTTCATATATACTCTCATTTTTGTTTACTTAAGGCACTAATCATGTCATTATAAAATCCGGGAATCTAACCCAACGATTCACGTGCCTCTAGTCCTTTAAAATGATTCTCTTTAAATAAAACTTCCAAGATACTAATAACCGTAGTATCAAGTCATATCTACTTTTCACGACCAAATACAATACTTTTAGAAATACAATTCACAGCTTCTAAATCACGTGACTTCTTTATAAAAACAGAACCTTAAGCAATTGGTACCTTTAAAACAATTTGCCCTTCCTTAATACTAGTTATTCCTTTGATTACGTTATTAGAGAAAACCATTCTCTTATCCTTCCATAAAGCCGTTATAACCAACTTCCCATAAAGCCGTTATAACCCTTTATGGTTTTAGACAAACTCATTCCTTTTATAACTAAGAGATTTATACTTTCAAATCAAATCACATAGCTTTCAAAATACGTCAAGTCTCTTAACTTTTTAGAAAACAAGTTTCAAAGTCTTAAAAGCTTCATACGTAAACTCTTTTAAAATTTGTAACAAATCTTTGGTCGTCGTGAATAAGTTATACTTATTTATAACGATCTTATTCAAGTAGCCATGATCTAGAAAATGTAATACAATTTTGTCTTATCTTAGCTTCTATGCATGGAGGATTTCTACTTGTTTTAACATAATGGATTGTCATTACATTTTCCTTTATTAACGCCGCAATGGGCTTGTTCGATACTTATTCTCATTTGTGCCGTAAATTAGCCAAATCAACTCGACTTTTTATATAAAACCTTAGGCAATTGATGCCAGAAATCAAGTTGCCTTTTACATAGTCAAGTCATTTATCTTTCCATAAGGCAAATATAACTAACTTCCCATAAAGTCGTATATTCACTTTATACCTTAGCCATAAACAATTTCCTATCCCAGGGACTTATACGATTAAAACGGGACAAGTATCACATACTTTAAAACTCTTCAAGTCCCTTAACTTTAAAATCAACTTAAGGCATCCTTACTATTTTCAAAGAAGTGAGTTAATATCCTAACCCACCCGACTTGGCATCACATAAAACAAGTAAAGAATGTCATAGTCTCAGACGCTCACCGCACTACATACGTGCAACTAGTCATGCTCAAAAGATAGGAAAAGTTCTACATGTGGTAAATCACATAACTACCTCTTAACTTCTAAGAGTAAGGAAACATGAAAGGATACCACAAGTATATTCCATACATAGAATCATGCCAAAGGAAGGAAGAGGTTCACATACCTCGCGACGATTATCGACACGTAGCAAAATGCTCCAAAGTACTTCAATCTTGATAGCTATTCCACTTTCCAAGTAGGATACGCTATACTTAGTACTTCAACCTAAAATGGTCACAATATGTCCATTAACCTCTTACTTCATACGTAGAATATTCTAGGTGCTAAGTCGCTAAATTCTACGGAAAATCGGACAGCACCTCCTTTGTTTTTACTTACTTTGCCACCTTTTCAAGGCCGAATACAATAACCAAACAGCCCCAATTGGCTCACAATTTCTATAAGGTACTCCAATACAAATAAAAACTAAACAGCCCCAATTGGCTCACAATTTAGAAAGTAGTCCAATACAAATGAAAAACAAACTAAAAGTCCAAATTCGGCCACCTTGAGTTCAACCTTACCAATTCTTATCCAATTTCCATTTCAATCCAAATTGGTAGCATAACACGATATCAAGTCGTATTTGATAATAATAACCATAATCTTTAAGTAAGTAACATGCGACGATATTAGTAACGACTAAATTGTAATCCAACTTAACATGGCTTACATACATTTCGAATTTTCCAAGGCTACAATCAATCCAAAATCCTTATAAACTTCAACACATATACTACATACTAGCAACATGTAAAGCTAACAACAAAATAAATAATCTTGTAACACTTTCAAAGAACAAGATTATACCTCCACGAATCTCAATCTAACTTCCAACCAAGTCGCTCCTAGTTGTTTAGAACCTCTCCAAGACACTTCAATCCGCTAGTTGAGACCCTTAGAACCATACCAACAACTTTCCTTCAAACTTCCTCCAAAACCTAGAAAGCCACTAGGTTTTCACTTTGCGACTAATACGAAAAACTCTCTTTTCCGGGATTTTTCTATTGAGATACACTTACATAACACTCATGAACCTTGGTTTAAAGTGTGGAGTTGAATGGACAAGGAACCAATCTTTTCCTTTTTAAATGCAAAGGAACCCGAGAGCACATTTGCTTGTTCCTCCAATTCTCTTGAAATTTTGCTAAGTATGGAAGCTTGTCTCACTACTAGTAGTATTATATAGGGACATGGAGGTCAAGATGTGCACAATTGGGTGGCTAGGATGAGGTCTAAGCAAATATCAAGCCTTAGTGGGTCCATTGACTTAGTCAATATTGTCAAGCTACTCTTGCAAGACTTGTTCATCAAAGACTTATGGTAAAAGACCATTATGGGCATGCCTAAATTCGTCCAAGGCATTCTAAGGGGGGTGACACGTGTCGCCCTCCCATTCGTCACAATATTACGTTTTCCGACAAATTCATAATTCCGATAACTTTTTACAAGTCTCAAAATCTTAACATTATGAGTTCTTACGTACGTTCTTAAAACATATCTTGCAAATACGGGGTGTAACATTCTTCCCCCCTTAGAAACATTCGTCCTCGAATGTTCTTTCGGAGTCAACTTATAATTACCGACATAGTTTCCTGTCACAATCCCGACATACCAACAATGCCACACATGGCCCTAATATCTCGCACACGTATAACTGTCCATCATAAGCCCAAAAGAGATTATCCTTTCGTACTTCCAACTCATACTAGCATACATACATAACTTCCATACCCTCCCTGCCTAGTTAGTCTTTACCAATTCCTGGTAATTTAAATTATTCTAGGCAACACGTGTCTGACCCTCATACATAACTCCGTATAGATGTATGTCACAATACCAACTATACTATAATCATTACCAACCCGATACGCAATCCACATAGTCATTCCCGGTCATCACGCTTTCTCGTAGCCGCAATCAACATAACTCGTTGGGAGGGACGACCCTAACAACACGCCTCTATCGCACGATCTCGGAGTGAGAAGAATGGAAACTAATCCTAAATGTCCTGCGGCCTCACGATTATAGATGTGGTGCACAACACACCGATAATCAAGACTTACTAGACACGATGCGTCAGACACTTTCCGAGGACTAATCGCTCGATACCACTTTTGTCACGACCGACCCCGATCGCGATCGTGCCCTACACGGGCACCCTTGCTGTAAACATCGAGAAAAATCAGCGGAACATACATGAAACTTATAAATAAAACATCGGAATTAATACAACAAAGTTAGCCGACAGTGGCTACCTTCCCGAACATATATAAAAACAACCAAGCAGTTGCCTTTCTTTTACAAATCGACCCACAATATGTGACTACTGCACCTCAAGAGTGTTAACATAACCATCACGTGACAAGGCCCCGCTGTACTTCAATATACATAGCCATGACAACTCCGAACATTGGAGCCATCTCAAAATGCCGAACCAGATCCTAAGCTCATGGATCCATAATCGCGTACCTAAACTGCGGACATTTAACGCAGCTTCAAGCGGGGTCGATAACAAAATTTAATATGGAACAGAAATAACGCACAAGAAATGATCATAATCAGATAAAAAGAATGACAAGGACAAGTATAAAAATACATACCGATCCTCGCGTGTCATTACCACTTATGAACTTAATTTCACATCAATATCTTTTCCATTCCATTAAGAGTTATAGCCATATCATACGTACTTACTTAGGAGAAGTCATTAAGTTCATTTTTATCTAACTTACTTATCTTTCATAACATAGTCCGCCCACTACGAGGGACACATATACTACCCTACCTGCATCGACGCGATCAAGTCACACCAATATCAAAGCATGCGTGGAATCCCCATCACCGCCGACGACTAAAAGTGTAAAACATAACCACGGGTCTCACGCCCATAATATCAATCAAATAGGTGGTATAACGTCTGGGCTTGCCTCACTTATACTCTTACCACGGAGTATGGTAAGCGGTGGTATAACGCCTTGGGCTTGCCCTCATTTATACTCTTACCCCGAGAAGGTGGTACAACGTCTTGGGCTTGCCTCATTTATACTCTTACCCTATCTCAAACGGCCGACAATCAACACATAAGGCGTGGTGGTATGCCTGGGGTTTACCCTCACTTATACTCTTACCCCGGAGAAGGTGGTACAACGTCTTGGGGTTTACCCTCATTTATACTCTTACCCTAACTCAACCGGCCATCATACATAACATAAGCCCTACCGCTTATCATACATAACATAAGCACCACCGCTTATCATACATAACATAAGCACCACCGCTACTATACATAACATAAGCAAGTTAAGAAATCTCCTAACTTCTTATTAGCTTGTTCATATATACTCATTTTTGTTTACTTAAGGCACTAATCATGTCATTATAAAATCCGAATCTAACCCAACGTATCACGTGCCTCTAGTCCTTTAAAATGATTCTCTTTAAATAAAACTTCCAAGATACTAATAACCGTAGTATCAAGTCATATCTACTTTTCACGACCAAATACAATACTTTTTAGAAATACAATTACCGCTTCTAAATCACGTGACTTCTTTATAAAACAACCTTAAGCAATTGGTACCTTTAAAACAATTTGCCCTTCCTTAATACTAGTTATTCCTTTGATTACGTTATTAGAGAAAACCATTCTCTTATCCTTCCATAAAGCCGTTATAACCAACTTCCCATAAAGCCGTTATAACCCTTTATGGTTTTAGACAAACTCATTCCTTTTATAACTAAGAGATTTATACTTTCAAATCAAATCACATAGCTTTCAAAATACGTCAAGTCTCTTAACTTTTTAGAAAACAAGTTTCAAAGTCTTAAAAGCTTCATACGTAAACTCTTTTAAAATTTGTAACAAATCTTTGGTGCGTCGTGAATAAGTTATACTTATTTATAACGATCTTATTCAAGTAGCCATGATCTAGAAAATGTAATACAATTTTGTCTTATCTTAGCTTCTATGCAGATGGAGGATTTCGACTTGTTTTAACATAATGGATTGTCATTACATTTTCCTTTATTAACGATGCAGTGGCTTGTTCGATACTTATTCTCATTTGTGCCGTAAATTAGCCAAATCAACTCGACTCCTTTTTATATAAAACCTTAGGCAATTGATGCCGTAAAATCAAGTTGCCTTTTTACATAGTCAAGTCATTTATCTTTCCATAAGGCAAATATAACTAACTTCCCATAAAGCCGTTATATTCACTTTATACCTTAGCCATAAACAATTTCCTATCCAAGGGACTTATACGATTAAAACGGGACAAGTATCACATACTTTAAAACTCTTCAAGTCCCTTAACTTTAAAATCAACTTAAGGCATCCTTACTATTTTCAAAGAAGTGAGTTAATCTCCTAACCCACCCGACTTGGCATCACATAAAACAAGTAAAGAATGTCATAGTCTTGTACGTCTACCGTACTACATACGTGCAACTAGTCATGCTCAAAAGATAGGAAAAGTTCTACATAGGGTAAATCACATAACTACCTCTTAACTTCTAAGAGTAGAAGGAAACGTGAAAGGATACCACAAGTATATTCCATACATAGAATCATGCCAAAGGAAGGAAGAGGTTCACATACCTCGCGACGATTATCGACACGTAGCAAAATGCTCCAAAGTACTTCAATCTTGATAGTTATTCCACTTTCCAAGTAGGATACGCTATACTTAGTACTTCAACCTAAAATGGTCACAATATGTCCATTAACCTCTTACTTCATACGTAGAATATTCTAGGTGCTAAGTCGCTAAATTCTACGGAAAATCGGACAGCACCTCCTTTGTTTTTACTTACTTTGCCACCTTTTTCAAGGCCGAATACAATAACCAAACAGCCCCAATTGGCTCACAATTTCTATAAGGTACTCCAATACAAATAAAAACTAAACAGCCCCAATTGGGTCACAATTTAGAAAGTAGTCCAATACAAATGAAAAACAAACTAAAAGTCCAAATTCGGCCACCTTGAGTTCAACCTTACCAATTCTTATCCAATTTCCATTTCAATCCAAATTGGTAGCATAACACGATATCAAGTCGTATTTGATAATAATAACCATAATCTTTAAGTAAGTAACATGCGACGATATTAGTAACGACTAAATTGTAATCCAACTTAACATGGCTTACATACATTTCGAATTTTCCAAGGCTACAATCAATCCAAAATCCTTATAAACTTCAACACATATACTACATACTAGCAACATGTAAAGCTAACAACAAAATAAATAATCTTGTAACACTTTCAAAGAACAAGATTATACCTCCACGAATCTCAATCTAACTTCCAAATCCGAAGTCGCTCCCTAGTTGTTTAGAACCTCTCCAAGACACTTCAATCCGCTAGTTGAGACCCTTAGAACCATACCAACAACTTTCCTTCAAACTTCCCCTCCAAAACCTAGAAAGCCACTAGGTTTTCACTTTGCGACTAATACGAAAACTCTCTTTTTCCGGGATTTTTCTATTGAGATACACTTACATAACACTCATGAACCTTGGTTTAAAGTGTGGAGTTGAATGGACAAGGAACCAATCTTTTTCCTTTTTAAATGCAAGGAACCCGAGAGCACATTTGCTTGTTCCTCCAATTCTCTTGAAATTTTGCTAAGTATGGAAGCTTGTCTCACTACTAGTAGTATTATATAGGGACATGGAGGGTCAAGATGTGCACAATTGGGTGGCTAGGATGAGGTCTAAGCAAATATCAAGCCTTAGTGGGTCCATTGACTTAGTCAATATTGTCAAGCTACTCTTGCAAGACTTGTTCATCAAAGACTTATGGTAAAAGACCATTATGGGCATGCCTAAATTCGTCCAAGGCATTCTAAGGGGGGGTGACACGTGTCGCCCTCCCATTCGTCACAATATTACGTTTTCCGACAAATTCATAATTCCGATAACTTTTTACAAGTCTCAAAATCTTAACATTATGAGTTCTTACGTACGTTCTTAAAACATATCTTGCAAATACGGGGTGTAACAGATACACTTCACTCTCCCAAAACAAAAGAAGGGAAAAGATAGATTTGAAGTGAAGAAAAGAATCAAAAGAAAAAGGGAAACACTGAAAAGCTAAAGAGCTTATGGTACACAAAAGAATGAGCCTAAATGCCTATTTTTACCTGCCCGTGCCTAAGCCTACATTACAACCCTTAAAAGTCCTGAAGATCTCTTAGATGCATAACCATGATTAGTGGAGAATAGCAAGTAAACATGCTATAGGAATTATGAAATTAACATGCATGATTCAGTATTTGACTTCCATTAAGCATGATAAAAATGAGTTTGCGAAATATCTAGCTTAATGTGTTTAGAATGCTGAAATTTCATGCTATATGTTCCTGCATATTATTCTACTAATCTTCATGTTTTTCCAAGTAGAACCAATGCAGCAAAGTGATCAATGTCATTGAGTCTTTTATTTTTCGTTTTCCTAGAGTCTGTATTTCTTTCTTTTGATCTTTGCTCGAGGGCGAGCAAAGGTTAAGTTTGGGGGTATTTGATCGGTGTATTTTATATACACTTTTTGAGTCAATTTTAGTTAGTATTTTACTCATTTTGTTTATGTTTAGTATAGTATTAGGGTCGTTTTCCTTTCTTTTGTGTCACATCGGTCAGAAATAGAGAAATGACGAAAAGAAGAGAAAATGAGTTTAATTGAGATGGAATTGCACACAAAAAGGGCCAAGAAAGGAAGTCTAAGAAGTTCCGAGAATTATAGAGGAGATCAGACGAAGACCGGACGAACAAATGACGAAGAAACGAAAAATCCGGAAGAATTCCGTCACCAGAGCCGCGCGCTGGCGTTAGTGCTGGCGCCACTAATCAAGCCGTCCAAGGATCTCTGATTTTCAGGCACCGCGACGCCAGTCTGCAGGGCCGCGGCGCCGACGCGGGAATTATGAAGTGCTGGGCCGAATTTGACATGTTTTCAGAATCCTAAAGGGATAAATTTTCCTACCTAAAGGGATAACTTTTCCTACCTAAAGGGATAACTTTTCCTACCTTAAAACCCTTACCTAAAAGGATTCTAATAACTTTTCCTACCTACAAAATTTCTAACCCTTCACCAAAAGGATTCTTTGGCTATAAATACTCTACATCATTAGAAGAATTATTCATTCTCCATTCCACCATTCACCACTCTACATCCACTCTTCCACCAATCCATCTTGTAAATATTCCACAACACAACCCTTGGATGCTAGAAGGCTTGGAGACTCAAACTTAGTAATTTTCTTTTCTTTTCTTGTTTTTATTTCAGTTTTATGAAGAACATGTAATTAGTTCTTGTCATGTCAATGACTAGGAACTAATTCCTCTATAGGGCTTTCCATGTTGAATCTCTAGAAACTTATGTTATGATTTAATGCATGCTTATGGTTATTCTTCTTCTTGTTGAGATCTATCCAATAATTGAATTGAATGCTTGGTAGTTAATTGACAACTAATTATCACTATATGATTTCTAATCAGACTCCGAAAGGAGGGGATTGTGAATATGTTTTAAGTTGGGTAGACATTCTTGGATTGGGGATGAAAATACCTCAATTATTTATGTAGCGTTAACGAGAGGCTTAACAACCATAATTTTACGCATTGTGCGTGACAGTTAACTAGGTTCTTAGTCTTAATCCTCCTATAGAGTTATCCTTATCACCGAAAGGTAGGTAAGGTGCAATACTGGGGTTGAGTGTTTATATAACCCTAACGGGAGTATAAAACAATTTAGTGAACCTACTTTCTCCAAAAGAAGAAGACCATAAGTTATTGCATTAATAAGTGACATAAGCGGATAGTGAGGAGACGTGGAAGCCCTATTCTCATCACAACTGAAGTAAATTCATTAGTTAAGTTAATCTTTATAATTCGTAGTTATAAACCACAAAATCAAATATCAATTTACCAAATAGATACCAAAAGATAGATAGTTGGTACTTGAACCCTAGTCCTTTTGGACGATATTCGGTCTTGCTAAGACTATATTACTTGTCACGATAACGTGCACTTGCGTTTAAGTGTGTGCATCTTTTCGCGCATCAGAAGTATATCCCTCGTACTCTGAGAGACAACAGGAAGGATGCATTTTCGACATTGGAGCAGCGGGGTAGGTCAGTTGCGGAGTATGAGACCATATTTCTCGCATTGTCCCGTTATGCGTCGGCATTACTTCCCACAGAGGCTGAGAGAGTGAGGAGATTTGTGAAGGGTTTGGACCTTCCGCTTCAACTGGCGACCTTGCAGTTGGAGGCTTCTGGGGCCTCATTCCAGTCAGTAGTAGAGCATTCCAGGAAGGTTGAGTCAGATATGGGTCGGGCACGTAGGGGGGGTGGTGACAAGACTACTCGTGGATTTGACAGTTTCAGAGGTCCTATTAGAGGTGGGGGACACCAGGATAGGGTTCGTCATCATCCTTACAGCCACCTCATCCAATCATCACTACAGGTTTTAGCAGGTGGTTCTTTAGGTTATAGCGGGCCTAGTTCTCAGCAGACTTTCCGAGGGACTTACTCTCGACCTTCAGACCGTGGAGGGTATTCTGGTTCTTCTATAATAGTTCAGCAGCCTATGGCTAAGAGGGCATGTTTTGAGTGTGGCGAGACAGGGCATTTCGCGAGGGAGTGTCCTAGATCCAGGCAAGGTTCCAGAGTTCAGACATCTAGGCCTCCAGCACTGCTAGCTAGAGGAGGAGGACATTCTAGTAGAGAGGGTTCACAGACAGGCAGGGGTGGCCATCAACCTAGCAGAGGTGGTCATCAGTTAGGTAGGGGAAACACTCAGTCAGTGAAAGGAGGATCTCAGGCAGTCCGTGGTGGTCGTGGAGGCACACAGTCTGAGGGTGGACGGGCTTATTTTTATGTTTTTCCGGGTAGACTAGAAGCCGAGGCATCTGATGCGGTTATTACATGTTTTATTTCGGTTTGTCACCGATCGGCTTCTGTCTTATTTGACCCAGGTTCTACTTTCTCTTATGTGTCCACCTATTTCTCTACGAGTTTAGATATGCTTTGTGATATGCTTGATGTACCTATTCGTGTCTCTACTCATGTCGGGGATTCTGTGATTGTGGATCGGGTCTATAGGTCTTGTGTGGTCACGTTTATGGGGTATGATACTTGGGTAGACTTGGTTATTTTGAATATGGTGGACTTTGACATTATTTTAGGCATGGACTGGCTATCTCCTTATCATGCTATTTTAGACTGTCATGCCAAGACAGTCACATTGGCCATGTCAGGGATTCCACGGCTAAAGTGGAAGGGTACTCCTAGTCCAACACCTATGAGGATCATATCAGTTCTTCGGGCAAGAAAGTTAATGGATAAGGGATGTTTAGCATTTTTGGCTCATATTCAGGATAATAGTATGGATACTCCTTCCATAGAGTCAGTTCCAGTTGTTTGTGAGTTTTCAGAGGTTTTTCCTACAGATTTTCCTGGCATGCCGCCTGATCGAGATATTGACTTGGAGCCAGGCACCAGACCTATTTCTATTCCACCCTATCGGATGGCTCTGGAAGAGCTGAGAGAGTTGAAGGGGCAGTTGCAAGACTTGTTGAGCAAAGGATTTATTAGACCCAGTATTTCTCTTTGGGGTGACCTCGTTCTGTTTGTGAAGAAGAAAGATGGCACCATGAGAATGTGTATCGATTATCGGAAGTTAACAAGGTTACAATCATAAATAAGTATCAAATATCCCGCATTAATGACTTATTTGATCAGCTTCAGGGTGCGTCGATATTTTCTAAGATTGATTTAAGATCAGGCTACCATCAGTTGTAGATACGAGCGGACGATGTTCTGAAGACCGCTTTTAGGACCCGATATGGTCATTATGAGTTATTGGTGATGTCCTTCGGGCTTACTAATGCCCCTGCAACCATCATGGATTTGATGAATGGAATCTCCAAGCCTTACTTGGATTCATTTGTGATAGTGTTTATTGATGACATACTGGTGTACTCTCAGAGTAAGGAAGATCATGAGAGGCATCTGAGGATCGTGCTTGGCCTGTTGAAGGAGAAGAAACTGTATGCCAAGTTTTCTGCGCGAAGTTCGCTCGCTCAGTAGCATTTTGGGGACCTGTGGTTTCCAAGGATGCGATGAGGGTTGATCTAAAAAAGACCGAGGCGGTTAGAGATTGGGCGAGCCTACTTGGATCGAAATTTCGAGCCGTAGGCCTTGCGAGTTATTATCGCCGATTTGTGAAGGGATTCTCGTCTATTGCTTCCCATTTGACTAGGTTGACTCAAAAGGGTGTGCCTTTCCAGTGGTCCGATGAGTGTGAGGAGAGCTTTCAAAAGCTTAAGGCTTTATTGACTTCAGCCCCGATTTTGGCCCTACCAATGGAGGGAAATGACTTTACTGTTTACTGTGATGCTTCACTCATTGGCTTGGTATGTGTGTTGATGCAAGAGGGTAAGGTGATCGCGTATGCTTCGAGACAGTTGAAGGTTCACGAGAATAACTACCCACCCATGACTTGGAGTTGGCTGCAGTAGTCTTCGCTTTGAAAATTTGGAGGCATTACTTGTATGGAGTTCATTGTGAGGTCTTCACGGACCATCGTAGCCTTCAGCATATGTTTAGTCAGAGAGATTTGAACTCGAGGCAGCGTAGATGGATGGAGTTGCTCAAGGATTATGATATTACTATCCTTTATCATCCGGGAAAGGCTAATGTGGTAGCCGTCGTCACCAGCGCGATGTAGTATGGCGCTTTAGCGCGTTTGACTGTGGGAGAGCGTTCTTTAGCTATGGAGGTTCAGTATTTGGCTAATAGTATTGTGAGGCTCAATATTTCAGAACCTGGTAAGGTGTTAGCTTGTGTGGAGGCGAGGTCGTCTCTTTTAGAGCGAATTCGGGCCCATTAGTTTGAGGATGTGAAATTGTGCAAGATTTGGGATAAGGTGCTAAGTGGAGAAGCCAGAGATGCTATTCTTGATGACGAGGGTGTTTTGAGGATTAAGGGGCGCATTTGCGTTCCTAGAGTTGGTGATTTGATTTCGTTGATCTTGAGAGAGGCTCATAGTTCCAGATACTCCATTCATTCAGGAGTAACGAAGATATATCGTGACTTGAGGCAGCACTATTGGTGGGGTAGAATGAAGAGGGACATTGTGGAGTTTGCTGCTCATTGTTCGAATTGCCAGCAGGTTAAGTATGAGCACCAAAGACCAGGTGGTGTGCTTCTGAGGATGCCCATTCCCTAATGGAAATGGGAAAGGATCGCTATGGATATTGTGGTTGGTCTTCCGAAGACTTTGGGCAAGTTTGATTCGATTTGGGTTATCGTGGATAGGTTGACTAAGTCCGCGCACTTCATTCCAGTTCAGACTACTTATAACGAGGAGAAGTTGGCCAGGATCTACATCCGAGAGATAGTGCGATTGCACGGGGTTCCTATTTACATCATTTCCGACAGAGGCACTCAGTACTTCCCATTTCTGGAGGACTTTGCAGAAGGAATTGGGAACTCAGTTGGATCTTAGCACCGCGTTCCACCCGCAGACAGATGGTCAGTCTGAGAGGACTATTCATGTACTTGAGGATATATTGAGGGCTTGCGTTATTGATTTTGGTGGTCATTGGGACAGTTTCTTACCCTTGGCAGAGTTCGCGTATAACAGCAGCTACCATTCCAGCATTGACATGACGCCGTTCGAGGCTTTATATGGTAGGGGTGTTGTTCTCCTATTGGGTGGTTTGATGCTTTCGAGGTTTGACCCTGGGGTACGGATCTACTGAAGGAGTCTTTGAACAAGGTGAAGCTTATCCAGGAAAAGCTTCTGGCAGCTCAGAGTAGGCAAAAGAAGTATGCGGACAGGAAGGTTCGTGATACAGAGTTCATGGTTGGTGAGTAGGTCCTATTGAAGGTTTCACCCAAGAAGGGGGTAATGCGGTTCGGGAAGAAGAGAAAGTTGAGCCCTAGGTTTATTGGCCCTTTTGAGATTTTTCGTCATGTTGGCGAGGTGGCGTATGAGTTAGCTTTGCCACCAGGTTTGGCAGGTGTTCACTCGGTATTCCATGTTTCCATGTTGAAGAAGTACCATTCAGATGAGTCTTATATCATTCGGTGGGATTCAGTATTATTTGATCAGAATTTGTCCTTCGAGGAAGAGCCAGTAGCAATCTTAGATAGACAGGTGAGGAAGTTGAGGTCCAAGGAGATTGCTTCAGTCAAGGTGCAGTGGAAGCATCATCCGATTGAGGAGGCCACTTGGAATACCGAGGTGGATATGCGGAGTAGACATCCTCAGTTGTTCGACAGTTCAGGTACCTCATTTCCTCCACCCATACCCTTGTCGCTCGAGGATGAGCGACTGTTTGATTGGTATCTAATGTAACGACCCGTTAGTCGTTTAGCATTTTAAAACTACGAAAAGAGTATGGGACGATAGGGTATTTAATTACATGTTTTTAGTATATGAAATGTGCAGGAAAATATTAATTTAGTGAGTTGGTGGGGCAAGCCCACTACCCTAATAGGGCACGGCTTTAATAAAAGAAAGGGGGAGGGGGGGGGGAACGTATTGAGCAGCCAAAGGAAAACAAAGAAAAGAAGAAAACCCTATAAGCTAAAAGAAATAAAACGGCTAGAAGAAAAAAAAAGAAAAAAAAAAGTACGCAACAAAAGAAAGAAAAAGAAAAGAAAGAGAGGAGAAGGAAAACAAAGGAAAAAGAAAGAAAATCCTAGTAACAAGAAGACAAGGAGGAAACGCTCAATTAAGTTCATGTTAGATTCTATGTTTTATGGTTGAGTTAATTTATTCGTGATCCTTATAATAACGTGTTATAGAATGAAATCAGTTTTCAAACAGGTCATTACATGGAAATTCCAAAATCCACTTGAATAGAGAAACTTGAGGGATGTAACATGGCATAATGATTACTGCAGCACATTAAACGTGAAAACAATATAAATCTGTAAAGAATATAAAAGTATGGGCTGAATGAAAGTTGTATATTACTCTGTTCCCGTCAGTTTTATATCTTACGGAGATAAATCCGACTTATGGTTTGAAAGTTATGACTGTTTAAATTTTCTGCCTTGTTTTACCGAAACCCAGGCGACACAGCATATAAAACATGAAAATTGTACAAATACGTAAGGCATATGAAAATATGGGCTAAATGAAAGTTGTATATTACTCTGTTCCCGTCAGTTGGATATCTTACGAAGCTAAATCCGACTTAAGGTTTGAAAGTTATGACTGTTTGATGTTTCTGCCTTGTTTTACAAAATTTCTGGCTACACAGATTTCATAGGGTTGTTTCCTTCGTAAATTTTCACCATCTACACTAAGTATTGACAGGTGGGATTCGGCATAATAATATATCCTAGTGTTGCCTTCTATGTGGTATAATAAACACCTGATTTGGAGTTATGAATTAAATGTTATATTCCTTACAAGCGGGAGATACGAGAAAGTTGAAAGAAATGAATGTTAGTTGAATTTCCTGAAGTTATGCTAATATTTTTATATGTGTAGGGGTTTAGTCATACGATTGAAATGGTAAATACATATTGTTGCTATAAATATAGCAATATGGGTGTCCTTAGATTCGTATTATAACGTAGTTCGCATATTTTCTAGATTTTAAGCGTTCAGAGACTCTAAGCAAGGGGAAAAAATTGGTTTGATTGTTCGTGGCACCCGCTCGGCATTGAGGTAGGTTATGGTTTACTTTAGTTAGACTCTGATTAGAGAATCGTAAGTAGTTGTAGGAAGTGATGGGGATAGCATGATAGACCTTCGGGCATGAAGTAGAGATAAGTTACAATTACGTTGGTTTCGTTCGCTGTTATGTGGGCTTGTCGCCATATGTGTTATTTTCTGTGATTATCACCTGATTGTATCTCCGTTGCAAATTGGCTCACTTGTCTTGTGAAACAAAAGAATTGTGATGTTGATAATTGAACATAGGACATTGATATTACTTGTACTGGTCGATTATATATTTGTGATATGTGTTAAGACTGATATCATGTCTTTCATACTTTTTTTTATATTATTTTTTGATGATATTGATAAACTCCGAGGCTTTTGCCGGAGATTGAGATTGATTGATAAACTCCGATGTTTCTGCCCGAGATTGAGAGTGATTGAGCAACTCCGAAGTCTTTGCCGGAGATTGAGAGTGATTGAGAAACTCTGAGGTCTTTTCCGGAGATTGCGAGTGATTGATAGCCTCCGAGGTTTTAGCCGGAGAGAACGAGTGGTACATGGACTTCGCGGGTCCCCCATGGGTCATGGCTTGAAGGCACTGCCTTAGCATGTGTGTACGAGAGTGGAGTGAGGGAGAGGTGACTATTGTATTGCATTGTTTCCATCTACTCTTAGTTTTAACTGCTCATTTGGTGAAATTATATATTTCTTGGTTGATTTCATAATTTCTTATATTTTGACTTGTATAGGATACGTAACCATACATGTTTGTTCTATGTGCTACTTGTTAGTTTCCACTCTCCGTGCGTTATCTAATCACTGTCGGCCTATGATGCTTACCGGTACTAGTGTTGTACTGATACTATTCTTGCTGCACTTTTGTTGAGTGCAGAGTACGATCCAGGTTCCAGCTCTACGCCCCGTGGCTAATTCGCGAGGGTGATATCTTTCAGTCATTCAGGGTGAGCTACTTGATCATCCGTGGCCCCTGAAGGGCTTCCTAGTTAATTCCATTTACTTTCGTTAGTTGATAGACAGTATGTAGCCTTCGGGCATTTTTCAGACTTCTATTCCAGACTATGTTTAGTGCTCCTGTACCCTTTTGACCAGATTTTGGGGAATGTCGTGACAATTTTAGTGATGATCAGTATTAAGACTTTATAACTTCCTTTTCTTTATTTATTTTCCGCTGATTTAGCTTGGTAATGAGAACGTGGTTCGCCTACTCGGGGGAATAGGGTAGGTGCCATCATGACTTGTGATTTGGATCGTGACAGTTGTTGACACCCAATTTTGACCTTCCCGTCCAGTCATTAACTATAAAATTACACTAATTTTAAAGCAATTTTGAAATAATAAAATGCAGCAATAAAACATAAATACGGGCATAAATAAACAATTTAATAGTGGCATTGCGTCTTACGTAGAGTATTAATCACTTAGAGTCTCGCGCCCGCATTAATTAATTTCAAGCCTTGTCATGATTCTTAATTAATAATAAATACATAAAATAAACAATTTAGCAACAACGTCGTGTCAGGTAGCATAGCCGCATTTATTAGTACGCAAGAGAATTTCATAATCATCTTTAATAGCGTCGCATTTATAAAGCTTTTCTTAAATATCACACTTGCATTTAGCATTTAACTAATTTAATCTAAACTCAATTCAATTTTAATTTAACGTCGCAATAATGCATAATAATAAGATTTTAAATAAAAGCGCCGCATTAAACATTAATTAAATAGTACGTCCGTCTTATTTCTTTATAATAATAATTTAAACTCAAGCACCAATTAGATGGCACGCCCATTTTATTCTTGTAATAATTTTAATAAAGCACTTAAATAATTTGAGCACAACTTATTAATTTAAATACCTAATTAAATTAACTAAAGCCTAAAACTAACACTAATAATACACCTAAGGCTTTATCTACAACCCATTAATTAAATAACAAATACCTAAAACTCTACCCAACCCAAAACTAATTAAAATACCCCAAGCCCACCCTATTTTCGTCAAACCCGCGGCCCACAATCCTCACCCCTTCAACCCGAACCCGCAGCCCATAACATCCCCTTTAACTCACCCCTTCGACAGCCCATTTTCTTAAAACCCTAGAACTTCTGCGTCGACCTCCCTCTCCTCTTAAGAAAACCTAAAGACACAAACCCTAGAAAAACTCAAACGCCGCGAAGCTCTCCTCACGCCACCTCCAAATGAGATTCTCGCCTGAGAATCCGGCGACCTTCCCCAACTTACCATTAAATAACCTTTCCTTATCAATCTCAGTAAGAATCTGAGAATCCAAAAATGGTAACAAATCGCCTAAAGTCAGCAACCAAATCATCCCACGAATCCTTAACAAACCAGTACGAATCATCCCTTGAATCCATCTTAAACTTACCATAGAAACGAAGCCTAATTAGAGGCTATAAATACCCAACGTTGGACATGCAAAAAGGGCAGAGTCGGCCATCGAACTATCACAGTATCCAGTCTAGAAATCCTTTTCGTTTCTATCAAAGTCACTATTATCCGTTCTTGCAAACAGTCTTTGTGACTTTTCCTTCGACGATTCGGGAAAACCATTGTCGTCGCCTCAGTTCGCTACCCATAAAAGGTCCGGAAACCCCTTCTCTTTCATTTACTTAATTGTCTAATTGATACTATGTGATGGTGTCTGTATCATTTTGTTCAAACTTGTTCGATTTGGTTTGGTCACTGTTTCCAGACAAGTCTATCGGCAGTAGCCTTCGATATTTGTAGCGTGATTCTGTTTCGAGCATGTGCGTGTGCTTCGATAGTACTTTCTGAGGGTACGATTAAGTGTATAACGATTGTATAAGGGTCGTAGATCTATTTTGTTGGTTGTATGCTGATGGTTGTGTAAACACTGACTTGGATATTCTGTTTTAACTTGCTAGTATGCGACTGGATGTTAGTAGGAATGTATTGATATGTTAAATCCAAAAATCAGTATTAATCATGATGAACTGTTAAAACCGAAATTCGCTACATATGTTGTTTCTTGTAACTTTCTCTATAAATAAACACTTCTCCTAACAAATAGCTAGCGGGAAGTAAAAGGGATTACGAGGTCTAATCCCGAATTGTAAAATCAAGCCGACATGCTCCCGGAAATAACAACAACCAGTATTTGAAAGGATTATGTGTTTATATGCATGTAGATTTATGTGCCTACATTCAAGATTCAAACCTCTTACTCATTTTCCAAAAGATCATAAGAAAGACTATAAGTCCACATACATGTCATAACAACCCAAATTTCAAAAGAATTATGTGTCTATGTGTTTGTATATTTATATGCTTGCATTCAAAAGATTCAAATCCTTTACCTGTTTTCTAAAATATCACTACTATATTTTAATAACCTAAGACCGACCTCCAATCAAAAATGTTACTAAGATCAAGGATATACGATTTACAATGTCGTGTTATCCTCCCGATAAAGTAACAAACACTTTAATGGTAAAATAAATCCCCCGCGTTCTCCTCTCTTAAAAATGGTAATGTATTTACTATAAGCTAACTATACAAGTATAATATCTATCATAATATTTATTATACTTTGTTTCCACTGTCTTGGGTATAATTAAAGTTTACGTTACGTGGGAATGATAAATAAATCATTGTAAAGCAGAATTGTATACTAAATGATGAACAGGAGTGCCTTATACCTATATTCTGTGGTTGACTGCATATATACGTGTCTAAAATTGCCTATGTGAAGCATATATGCATCATACTCAGATTTCAGTCCCAGAATAAACAGCCATATAGCCATCCGTATGTTATATTCAACAAGGTTTGTACTTTTGAATGAGCTAGCCTAATATCACATGCAATCATGTCGTATCTGTATGGATTTAGGCCTAGTCAAGTAGTCTCGTTGGCATTTTAGTCTGAGTTAAATGCATGTGAAGTCTTCCTGAATCTTATAGGAGTTCTCATGACATGAGATGTTCTCAAAGGTCATCCTTTATGCGTGTGATTAATACGAAATGTTGCTGTAATCCCGTAGGATTGTTGGACCACCGATCATTTTGGGCCACTGTTTTGGCCATTTTTTAGACCAATTTTTAGCATGGATCAGTCTGATTTTCAGCCCTGCTGAGACTGATTTTAGCCCTCTGTTTGGACTGGTTTTCCATTTCGCTGCTGCATTTATCCATGAAAAAAAATGTGCTCTAGTCTTCCTATTGTCATTGTCCATCCATAAACTCATCTCCTTTTAAGTTTTGTCTCTTTAATCTGCATTGTGTGGCCTGTATGATCAAGTTATGTGATGGTTAATTGTTTTATCTCAACTCGGTTATTGCTTAGGTCTGTCGACTGGTTTTAAAACAAGTTAAACGAATGTTAAATGTCATCGGATAATTATTATGTATGTTGGCTAGGTTGTTACTGTTTCTGAATCCTCAAGTACACACATATTAATCCATAAGTTCACTGATGTTATTCTGTTGCCATCCCTTTCGGTTTGCTGTTGTAATTGTTTCTCGTAAGGAAAACCATAAAACTTTAAAACTAATGGGCTCGCAATTCATTATTTTGGGCTGATTACCAAACTGTCCAGTTCTTGCATTTCGGGTCTGCCTATTAAAATAAGTGATTAATATGTGTTTGGGTGCTGTGGCAATGGTTATTTATTTTTTGATAAGCTTGTATGTATACTAATCTTTCAATTTTATCTGCCTTCTTATTTTATCTGACACGCATTGGGAGTCAAATCAAGAGTCTCGGTATGAGACTCGTCAGGATTTCCATATCGTCGCCAACTATGCTTCCGCAGGGCTTCCAAAGCGACTATAGGATGGATGGTGTCACCATCCATTCGGATGTCATGTCAACTACGATCTCATCCCCTGCCTTGGCTTATTTGTGTATTTATTCATTTTTGCTTATTTATTATTGTTACATTTGTTAATTCTGTAATTAATAGGATAATTAACTCTAATAGTCCTTGAATATATTGGAAGGGTAGTTTAAAGGATAAGTTCACCCCTTTATTTAATTCTAGGTTCATCACGCAAGTCTAAATTAAAAAAAAAACAATCAATCTTAGTTATGTTTTAGCCATGTATTTAATATATTTTCTCCATATCTAGTCCTTGAGAAATAAACTTTATCATAAACTTTTTCATAAATATTATAGGAAATGATTTTTGCACATACGTGTGAAATAATTTTTTACAAGAATTATAATCCTACGTACACTGTTAGGAGTAATCACTTTCCTACTCTTGTCAAGAATAAAATAATCTCCTGTCCCATAACTTCATAATCGACTTTGTATATATTTTATGAATCTCATAAGACCCTTTTATTTATTATCAATATATATATATTCTTTAAATATTTGTCACAACCCTTTTAACTTAAATAATCTTTTTTTTAAAACGCATATCCCTTTGGAGAATAAATTAATCTATGTTTGAACGGACAACCGCAAGTTAGCGGATCCCTTAGGGTGCCTTACCCCTTCCCTTTAGGATAATAAAGAATCCTTACTCAGAATCTAATCTAGTTTCACAGACCATTAAATGGAGTTAATGCTGACTTTAACCAGTTAGTATTTAGGTGTCCTAATTCACCCAATTAATTAGGTGGCGACTCCCTTTTAACATTTATTTCTTACATTTTGGGGAGGATAACCATTCCGTCGCGCATTTAAGCCTGAGAGTTCAAAATCGGGTGCGACAGCATGGCGACTCCACTGGGGAATAAGGTTCTTAACCACAACAGACCTAGGGTTATTATTTGGCATTACTTTTTGCATTTAATTTTTTGTGCTGTATTTTGTTTTGTTATTTTAATTGCTACCTGCTTTACCGCTTTCCTTAAACTGGCATTCCGCTCATACTTCCTCCCTCATGGAAAATTCACACTACCACACACTCACGCGCTGGTGTGCTTCGCGCACCCGCAAAATTCCTTCAAAGCATCCAAATTTTAAGAGAGTTGGCGCTTGCGCGGAGTTAGATCGGTTCGTCTGATCAGCCGCGTAGCCTTCTCACTCGAGTTGTCCGCTCGGGAACCTTGCGTCTAGTGAAGCCAAATCTTAGAAACTTAGGATAGAGCTATACCACCCCTATTTTAGATCATGCATGCATTTGCCTTAGGTGGGTCAATCCTTGGCATTGACACCACAAGTAGGAAGACACCCAAAACGGTCAACGGGTTTTTCACAACCCCACGGCCCAGTAGCATATTACGTGTTGCATAGTCATGATAAAATGAAACCAAGCCTAAATATCGGAATGCCTAAATGGGAAAACACATACTCATTTTTATTTTATTTTTTTAGATGGAATCTATCCCTCAGATCAGAATGGTAAATGGAATTCCGAGTAAACTGAGAATATGGTGGACAAACTTCGACTTAGGTAGTCAGATGGCAATCAGAAGGAGGTTGGGATGCCTCATCTCATTATTCGACATCACTCCTGATCAGCACTTGGTTAGAGCATTGATCCAATTTTGGGACCCGGATCGAGTCGTTTTCAAGTTCAGGGATTTCGAGATGACCCCTACCTTAGAAGAAGTCAGCTATTTTACTGCCTTGGCGTATCATGACAGAAAACCAGTTATCCCGCATGGCCAGTCGGGGAAAAAGCTCCTTCGTTATTTGGGTTTAAAGAATACCAGAGAATTGCGTTGTTTCGAAAACAATTGGGTTTCTTTAGACTACCTGTACGAGAGGTATGGTTGCCGAGACGGATACAAGACGTTTAAGAATGAATTTTGTTGACCGCTGGACCATCGAGAGTTAGGCGCCCTATTGCATTTGCTATGGCTTTCTTAGGACTCTTTTATTCCCCCTCGAGCATGGAAGGATTAGTACATGCATATGTTCAGTAGTTCGAGCAGTGTTCGATGAGGTTGGCGACAAACGACTCACTTTGACGCCCATGATTTTGGCAGAACTATTTAGAGCCTTGAATAGATGCAGGGAGTGAATCAAGCTTTGAAGCGCAAGAACCTTATTTTACGATGTGGGCGAGAGCATTTCTACCAGCGTTCAAATATGACCGATGTATGCCACGGCAGCATAACAAGATCGCCACATTTTATGGCGAGAACCAAGCGTTATGTGTCACCAAGACAGCAGGATCGTACAGATACTTAGCCTCTCGCAATAGTAGTCGATTCAATGAAGTATCCGCTGCTTCATATCGTCAAGAAGGTTTATTTAAGACGTAAGGGATTTTATTACATCAGGCTTATAGGTCTAAAGGACTGCAACCATACGCCCATTACTGTACTCGGCGGTTTGGCCATGCGCAAATAATTCCTCTCAGAAATGATACGGCCTTCAAATTCAGTTCGACCGAATTCGCTGTTCGGCCGCGCATCCTTCACGAGTGGTATCATATTGACCAAATGGAAATTGGGAAGGACCAAGCAGGGGTCTCCCCAGAGTATCAAGCATGGTTTTCGCATCGCACGTAATATAGTCCGAAGGAGCAAGGCATGGAAGACATTAGTGCAAGGAATGTAATAAAAGATCGTCTACTGCAGAAAAGGTCATCACCCCAGACATGTGGGTCCTAATGCACGATGCAGTACAATATTTGGAACAAGCAGGGGCTATACCAAAGAGGACCTAAGCTTCACTATCACACCGACAACTTAGTTATTTAGTTTAAGATTTTCATTATTTTTCTTATAAAGTGTCATTTCGATTAACTTTATTTCCAATAGAAGCATTTCGATACAATGGCTTGGGTACATTTGACGTGACTTTGCATTTATGACGCTTAGGCCTACCTCTGGCATAGTAGAGGCCCCTTGCATATTAGGACGCGCTTTAACCTACTTTATTTGTTGAAGCTTCATTATATGCCCATATGTTCTGCTATTCTGTTTAATACTGACACATGTTTTGAATAAAAGGATTTTGTCAGACTCTCGTCGGCTGATTTGTGTTGGCAAGCACTGGCTGAGCATCCATATTTCACCAGATCCAAAGCACGAGCAACAAAAATGAATGATTCAGGGGCAAACGAACAGGATGGCTTGGGACTCATCGCCATTCAACGAGAGGAACCAGAGACATCGTAGTGGAAATGCCCATATTCGATGAATACCTTGCTGGCATCGCAACAAATGGCGGTCATGCAAGCAGAAATGGATAGACTCCGGGAAATTACTAAGTTATCTATAAGCCTCAACACACAACTACCCACACTTCCTAATTCAC
Source organism: Przewalskia tangutica (assembly GCA_029844215.1). Classification (NCBI taxonomy): domain Eukaryota; kingdom Viridiplantae; phylum Streptophyta; class Magnoliopsida; order Solanales; family Solanaceae; genus Przewalskia; species Przewalskia tangutica. The sequence goes on from CM056727.1 coordinate 116,249,632, forward strand.
CGTCCTTTCGACGCCATCCCCAACATCCAACAGATAACCCACAACCTCCCAATCCACAATACAACAACACGCCTCCTCATAACCCACATCCCCCAAAGCCACAACACAACAACACGCCTCCTCATAACCCACAGACCATAAATGACCCTAACCCGCACACACCTCAGCCCCTGATAATACAAGCCACCTTACCCGCCCAAAACAACCATCCTACTCAACCAGCACCGATGACATACCATAATAAAAAATACGGATCACCCGTATATGTGACCCATGCACCACATCTCACACCCGTACCTATACCCTCCCCGGAGTTTGCTCGATATGAAGAGACGGAGAAGAGGACAAGAGTCGATAGATGAAAATGTGGCAGAGAAATTACGACTTGAAGGCGCTTTAAGAACCTTCGGATGGACAAGTGGTCATGAGGATTGGAATACGAGGATTTATGCGCATCCCGACGCCGAATCGCCTGTTGGATACAAGGTACCAAAGTTTGACTGTTTGACGGCAAAAGTAATCCTCGCGCACACTTGAGATCCTATTGCGACAAATTAGCGAGTGGGAAGAGATCAATCAATCATCATGAAATTGTTTATAAGAGCTTGACCGAGAAGCCTTGATTGGTATACTAGCCAGATCCGGAAGTGGCGTAGTTGGGGCGATGCCTGTGACTTTGTAAACGTGTTCAGTTTAATACGGACAACGCCCCGACAGATTCTATCTTATGAAATCGAGAAAAGTCAATAGAAACCTTTAGGGAATATGCAATGAGGTGGAGATCTCAAGCGTGAAGGTCCACCCACCTATGGAAGAAAGTGAAATGACAACACCGCTTTCAGACAATCCCTGAAGGACCCCACGTACTATGAGAGGTTGATCAGCGTCATTGGACGCAATTTTTCTGAAGTAGTAAAAATGGGAGATTTTGTGGAAGAAGGACTCAGAACAGGTAGGATCATGAATTTGGCCGCTTTGCAAGCAACAAGCAAAGCAATACAATCAGAGTCAATGGGAGGGATGAATAAGAAGAAGAAGGATGGAGCAAATTTCTATCATGGCGGGCAACAACACAAAACGAATCGAGCCCTGACATACCAACCCCAAACCCAAACATACCAACCCCAAACCCAAACATACCAACCCCAACCCCAAACATACTAAACCCCCACATTCCAAAACCCTCCCTATGCCACTTTGGCCAAAATACTTCCACATACAATCAACCTTCACCCATCTACACCACCCAGCCAATATACAACCCGCCACGGGCGTTCGCCCCCACAAATTCCTCACAATACCGACCAGCATACCCACCCCCACAACAATACCACACACAAAACACACCTGCACTCGAACCAACACCGGCAGAGGCCCATAAAATCATACACTCCTGGGTCGAACCATACTCCCAACTATATGAAAGACTAAGAGCCGCTGGTTTTATACAGCCGATCCCGTGGCAAAACCCCAATCCACTCCCACCATGGCATGATGAGAATAAGCATTGTGCATACCACTCAGGAGCATCAGGGCACAATACAGATGGTTGCTATGCATTGAAGAACAGAATCGAGGAACTAATCAAAGAAGGAGCTATTCGGTTGAAAGAGCCCTCCCCTAATGTCAACAACAATCCCCTGCCAAATCACGACCATGCTGGCGTGCACATGATCACCTTCGATGATGTGTACGATATGGAAGGGACCATCATACCAATCAAGGGGAAGGAGACAAGGGAATCTTCAGCCCACATTGCCCATGTGATTACTGCCAAGGCCAGGGCGCCGTTGGAAGTAGAGTTGAGCCGTCATAAGCCTCTAATGCCAGTCTTAGTACCAGGATGGAGCCGTTCGGTCAAGCATAATGAGGGTAGACAGAAACAGGTTGTAGAGGCTGTTGCAATGGTGACGAGGTCCGGACAACGTTACTCATCTGTAGAAGTATCACGAAAGACACCCCAGAAAAAGACTGTGACCGAACCAGAAGTAGAGGAATTTTGGAGAAGGATGCCTACAGGAGACTATTCGATTGTAGAACAGTTGAGTAAAACACCAGCACAAATCTCTCTATTGTCACTGTTGATGAATTCCGTGAACCACCGAACCTCTTTGATGGAGGTTTTGAAAGAAGCTCATGTACACCGGCATCGATGAGAACTTTTCAAAGACCGACGGCAAATTAAGGAGGTGCAAAAGATAATTTTCCATGAAAATGAATTGCCTCCTGAAGGTCGGGGTCATAATAAGGCATTGAACATAACAGTCAAGTGTGCTAGTAAGTTTATCTCTCGAGTCTTGATTGATGGGGTCACCGTTAATGTATGCCCTTTGAATACTCTTGAACTTGTGAGTCAACATTGGGAAACTCCGAAAGCTACACGCGGTAAAAGGTTTCGATGGGACCACGAGGAGCGCCGCAGTAGACCGACTTGACACTACGATTGGGCCCGCAGAGTTCGAGATAGAATTCCGGTATCGATATATCCACGCTACAATTTGTTACTCAGACTGGATCCACGTGGTGGAGCCGCCCCTTCCACCTTGCATCAAGTTTTGAAATTCATCCGAATCACCATGAAGTTGTGGTTGGGAGACAAGGACAACACCGCTAAAGGGCAATTCCTACCATCGAGTATGGAGAAGCTGGATGGATCTGTCTACCATATGAACAAGATCGTAGACGTTAGCAAGGCTAAAGGGATGCAACTACCTCGCACTCCCAAAATGGTGGCCCGAGAGATGCTGAGAAATGGTTTCGAGCCAGGCCGAGGACTTGGACCAAAACTAGGAGGAATCACAGAGCCGATTCACCTGCCGGAGAAGAAGGACACTTTTGGCCTCGGATATCAGCCCACTGCCGAGGAGATGATGTTATTTGATCTCAGAAGGAAGGGTGAGTCTCACCTGCCAAGACCTGGTCCACCCCTGAATCATTCATTCGCAAAGCCGCACCGCCAACTACCGTAAGATGAGGATGCAGACATTCTGCGAGGGACTTCAAGGCCTTTTCATCTCTGAAGAAGCGAGTGTCATGCGGTTTGGAAGACTACAGATGACTGCACCATTTGGAGTGCAGAGCCGTGAGATGTCTTGAGCAATCGGACTTGTACCCCAACATCGCTTTTTCATGAGTCCGGTAGAATTAATAATTAGACGTTTTTAAACAATTCAATTCATATTTTTCTGAATTATGGAACACAATTTTATGAGCTTATTTCCCCTCTGAAGTTTTAATAACAAGTTATGTTTTGATCAACGCTCTTTATTCCCTTTTCTTTCAGCATACAAAATAATATCCTTGTCGATAATGAAAATGTGACATGTCATGAAACAAGCGAACAAAGTCAGAATAATCCGACAGAACCCGAAGGGAATCTCCCGCTGGAGGAATTAACGGAAGAGTTAGGAAAATTTGAGGATAAGTCAAACCTAACTGGATGAAATGTAAACAAGAAACCTAGGAGATGATAAAGTCGTGAAGGAGACAAGGATCGCTCACTTGAATACCGCATGCAAAGAAGATCTGTGGCCCTATCAAGCAGTATGTCGACATATTCGCTTGGTCTTATGATGATATGCCAGGTCTAAGCACAGACATCGTTTCTCATAAGCTGCCCATTGAACCATCATGCCTCCCAGTGAAGCAAAAACCAAGGAAAATCAAGCCGGACCAGAGTTTGAAAGTCAAAGAGGAAATCTCCAAACAATTGGACGCAAATGTCATTCGGGTAGCAAGGTACCCCACTTGGTTAGCCAATATTGTGCCAGAATGTTAAGAAGGATGGCAAGATACGAGTTTGTGTCGATTACAGGGATCTCAACAAGGCAAGCCCTAAGGATGATTTTCCCCTTCCGAACATTCATTTACTCATTGACAATTGTGCGAAGCATGAGTTGCAGTCCTTTGTCGATTGTTTCGCCGGGTACCATCAAATCTTAATGAACGAAGAGGATGCAGAGAAGACCGCGTTCACCACCCCGTGGGGGGTATATTATTATCGAGTCATGCCATTTGGACTTAAAAACGCAGGTGCCACTTACATGAGAGCCATGACTACCATTTTTCATGATATGATCCATAAGGAAATTGAAGTCTACGTGGATGACGTCATTATCAAATCGCGGAGGGCTACGGATCATCTGTCCATCTGAAGAAGTTTTTCGAACGATCGAGGCAATACAACCTGAAGTTAACCGGCAAAGTGTGCCTTCGCGCCCCCAAAGAAAATTGTTGGGTTTCATTGTGAGCAGAAAGGGGATAGAGTTGGATCCTTCGAAGATAAAAGCCATTCAAGGACTGCCTCCTCCGAAGAATCGCAAGGAAGTGATGAGTTTTCTGGCCGTTGAATTATATCAAGAGTTCATAGCACAATCAAGTGATATGCGAACCAATATTTAAGTTGTTAAAGAAGGACGCCGCCACTAAGTGGACATTGAGTGCCAACAAGCCCTTGACAAAATCAAAGAGTATCCACAATCCACGGCCTCGTGCCTCCACAACCCGGAGGCCTTTGCTATTATACTTATCTGTATTGGAAAACGATTCGGATGTGTGTTAGACAACATGATGAGACAGAAGGAAGGAACAAGCAATATACTACTTGAGTAAAAGTTCACGCCTTATGAAGCTCGTTACACAACGCCGAACGCACGTGTTGTGCCTTGACTGGGTTGCCCAAAATTCAGACATTACCCGTCCGCATACACCACCTATCTCATCTCAAGGATGGACCCGCCAAGTATATCTTTGAAGCCTATGCCTACCGGAAAACTTGCAAAGTGGCGATTCTTTTAAGTGAATTCGACATCGTATATGTCACCCAAAAGCGCCAAAAGGACAAGCATTAGCGCATCATCTCGCAGAGAATCCTAGACAGGAATACATCCTCGCGCACCTACTTTCCGGATGAAGTGATGTTTGTAGGAGAAGACATTTTAGTTAATATCCGTGTTGAGAATGTTCTTCGATGGCGCCAATTTCAGCGAGTAGGTATCGAGCGCTTTGGTATCGTAAACGGACAACACTACCCAATATCGAAAGCTCGATTCCCGTGCACCAATAATATGTCGAATACGAGGCGTGCATACCAGACTCGAATGGCTATCGATACGAACATACAAGAGTTGCTGGTCGTAGGGATTCGCACTGTTGATTCACCAAGTGCAAGGTGAATGGGCCACCAAGAACAGGAAGATACTTCCGTACCTACACTGCGTGAAAGAATTGCGCAAGAGGTTCGTTAAGATAGAGTTCAGGCATACTCCGAGGGCTCAAAATGAGTTCGCAGACGCTCTAGCGACTCTGTCCTCCATGATTCAACATCCAGACAAGAACTATATTGACCCAATCAAAGTAGATGTGCTAGAGCAGCCAGCCTATTGTTCTCAGATAGATGAAGAATCAGAAGGCAAACCTTGGTATGGCGAGATCAAGAGGTATCTCAAGGTGAGCGAAGTACCGGCGCGACCAACATACAAAAGAAGACTCTTCGGAGGTTAGCCAACCATTTCTTCCTGAGCGGCGAGGTCCTTTATCGGAGAACTCCGGATTTAGGTTTGTTAAGATGTGTTGACACTCGAGAAGCAAACAAGTTATTAGAAGAGACACACGGAGGTATGTGCGGACCCCACATGAACGGCTTCATGCTAGCAAAGAAGATACTACGAGGAGGTTACTCGATGACGATGGAAACAGATTGCATCGGTTGATGCGAAAATGCCATCAATGTCGATCCATGGCGACTTGATTCACGTGCCACCAAATGAACTCAACGTCACTAGTTCCCATGGCCATTCGCAGGGCATGGACGTCATCGTCCTATTGAGCCGGCAGCGTCAAATGGACACAGGTTTATCCTAGTAGCGATTGATTACTTTACGAAATGGGTAGAAGCATCATCATACAAGTCTGTGACCAAGAAAGTAGTAGTGGATTTTGTTCATCACCACATCATCCGCTTGGTCGAATTCTAATCGATCATAACCGACAACGGGTCCAATCTCAATAGCGGTCTGATGAAGGAAATGTGTGAGAAGTTCAGGATCACCCATCGCAACTCTACTCCATATCGACCACAAATAAATGGAGCAGTCGAAGCGGCCAACAAGAACATCAAGAGGATACTGAGGAAGATGATAGATAACTACAGGCATTGGCATGAAAATTTGCCTTTCGCCTCTCGTTACCAGACAATCCGGACTCCACGCGAGCAACATCGTATCTCTTGGTTTATGGAATGTGTCGGCCGCCAATGAGGTGTAAATACCGCTTTGAGAATCATCCGAAGCCGAACTAAATGAAGCCAAATGGATACTGAGTAGTACGAACAATTGATGCTTATCGACGGAAGCGAATTTAACGAATGCACCGCCACGACAACTTTACCGCAATGTAATGACCAGAGCTTTTAATAAGAAGGTGCGACGAAGAAACTTCCAACCGACAATCGTGCTGAAACGATATTCCTAACCAAAGTGAAGCGGAAATTTGCACCCAATTGGCGCGGCCTTATACGGTTCACCGAGTCTTACGAGGGCCTCATCTTGGCTGAAATGGACGGCGAAGTGTGGCCAAGAGCCATCAACGCAGATGCAGTGAAGAGATACTATATTTAGAGTGCTTTTATTTTCCATGTAATCACTTCGCTTGTAATTGGAACTACGTTCGACCTGATTCCCTTGGCGGATACGTAGGCGGCCACATCGGCTTCGGTCCCACCTTTTAGAAAATCCCAATTTCTATTTTGCTTGTAATCGGAACTACGTGTGACCTGATTCCTTGGCGGATACGTAGGCGGCCACATCGGCCTCGGTCCCATCTCGAAAATGTTTAAAATTTTGTCTGTAATTGGAACTACGTTCGACCTGATTCCCTTGGCGGATACGTAGGCGGCCACATCGGCTTCGGTCCCACCTTTTAGAAAATCCCAATTTCTATTTTGCTTGTAATCGGAACTACGTGTGACCTGATTCCTTGGCGGATACGTAGGCGGCCACATCGGCCTCGGTCCCATCTCGAAAATGTTTAAAATTTTGTCTGTAACGAACTACGTTCGACCTGATTCCCTTAACGGATACGTAGGCGGCCTACATCGGCCTCGGTCACACCATCGGAGAATCTTTGTTTTGTCAAATCTGCATCTTAGTGAGTCGTACTCAGTCCAGTCCCGTCATACACGCAAGACAAATCTACGACATATATCCGACCCAGTTTCGTCAGTCAAAACTGGGACAACTTTTTAAGGATTGCGCCACGAAAGGACACCGACAAATGTGATTCCATATGCTCGAAAGATCGACATAAACTGGGACAATTTTTTTAGGATTGCGCCACGAAAGGACACCGACAAATATGATTCCATATGCTCGAAAGATCGACATAAACTGGGACAATTTTAAGGGGTTTTACCACAAATGACGTCAATGGACATGGTTAATTTATGCACAGGGTTTCATGTCCCAAAACTGGGACAAATTTTAAAAGAGAGTTCGACGAATGAGCATCGAGAGTATGGGAGAATACCGCCGATTTCGGATAAGAAAGTTCGTTTTGTTTCACAACATGTCACTATTCAAGTATCGACATAATTTCCTACTAGCATATACAAGTATATTTTCAAGATAGAATATTTTCAATAAATATTTTCGACCGAGACTCGAAATCAAACAGGGGTTACATGTCCAGATAAGACGACGCGTGCAAATATCAAGAGCCAACACAAATCGGCCGACCCCCTCCCCGAACTCACAATTTTTCTTTGAGTGAATTTTGCAGGTCAACAGGAACAAGGAGGACAATAACATTCCAATACAACATCTACATTTTCGTCCATACAACGACGAACATCTACATTTCGTCCATACAACGATTTAACATCTACATCTCGCCCATACAACGCATTTAACATCCGTGATCTCGCCCATACAACGATTTAACATCCGCATCTCGCCCATACAACGCATTTAACATCTGCATCTCGCTCATACAACGACAACATCTCGATCTCGCCCATACAACGATTTAACATCTGCGTCTCGCCCATACAACGCATTTAACATCTCTGATCTCATCCATACAACGACAACATTCTACATCTCGCCCATACAACGATTTAACATTCTACATCTCGTCTATACAACGATTTAACATTCGCATTTCGTCCATACAACGATGAACATCCGTGATTTCGCCCATACAACGATTTAACATCTGCATTTCGTCCCATACAACGCATTTAACATCTCGCATTTCGCCCATACAACGATTTAACATCCGCATCTCGCCCATACAACGCATTTAACATCTACATCTCGTCTATACAACGACGAATATTTTGCATCTCGTCTATACAACGACGAACATTTTGCATCTCGTCTATACAACGACGAACATTCTACATTTTCGTCCATACAACGACGAACATCTACATTTCGTCCATACAACGACGAACATCTACATCTCGTCCATACAACGACGAACATCTGCATTTCGTCCATACAACGACGAACATCTGCATTTCGTCTATACAACGACGAACATCTGCATTTCGTCTATACAACGACGAACATCTGCATCTCGTCTATACAACGACGAACATATGCATCTCGTCTATACAACGACGAACATCTGCATCTCGTCCATACAACGACGAACATCTGCATCTCATCCATACAACGACGAACATTCTACATCTCGTCCATACAACGACGAACATTCTACATCTCGTCTATACAACGACGAACATTTGCATTTCGTCCATACAACGACGAACATCTGCATTTCGTCCATACAACGACGAACATCTGCATTTCGTCCATACAACGATTTAACATCTCGCATTTCGTCCATACAACGACGAACATCTGCATTTCGTCCATACAACGACGAACATCTGCATTTTGTCCATACAACGACGAACATCTGCATCTCGTCCATACAACGACGAACATTTTGCATCTCGTCTATACAACGACGAACATTTTTGCATTTCGTCCATACAACGACGAACATTTTGCATTTCGTCCATACAACGACGAACATTTGCATTTCGTCCATACAACGACGAACATCTGCATTTCGCCCATACAACGACGAACATCTGCATTCGCCCATACAACGACGAACATCTGCATTCGTCTATACAACGACGAACATTTGCACCTCGTCTATACAAGACGGCGTATCATCACATAGTCCGACTACAACTACAACAACATATTTACATCCTTACATTGTCTTGACATTTATGCACTAATGCCTCTATCTCAGCTTCAATCTACAGGAACGTTAACAAGCTGCAAAAGATGGAGCACAACGTGGACCTACCTCTTACGGCGAACTGAGGTAATTTGTTGGGAGCAAGGCTTCCCAACAAAAGACAAAAGTGGACCCGAACGTCGACCTACTCTCTCCCAACATTCTAGCACCACAATATCTCATCATAACTCGACACTGGGACAATTTTGAGTCCGCATTAGGCGTTTTGACCATGGTAGCCCAGTGTCGTCATAACTCGACACTGGGACAATTTTTTTAAATTTTGCGTCAGCCTTGTCTAATTGCCCAAACCTTTCAATTCTGAGGATCGAGACAAAATTGGCTATGAGTCAACGTCTTTGTCCGAAGATTCTTCCATCATCTCCATACAAAGAGGGACAACTGTTGACACCCAATTTTGACCTTCCCGTCCAGTCATTAACTATAAAATTACACTAATTTTAAAGCAATTTTGAAATAATAAAATGCAGCAATAAAACATAAATACGGGCATAAATAAACAATTTAATAGTGGCATTGCGTCTTACGTAGAGTATTAATCACTTAGAGTCTCGCGCCCGCATTAATTAATTTCAAGCCTTGTCATGATTCTTAATTAATAATAAATACATAAAATAAACAATTTAGCAACAACGTCGTGTCAGGTAGCATAGCCGCATTTATTAGTACGCAAGAGAATTTCATAATCATCTTTAATAGCGTCGCATTTATAAAGCTTTTCTTAAATATCACACTTGCATTTAGCATTTAACTAATTTAATCTAAACTCAATTCAATTTTAATTTAACGTCGCAATAATGCATAATAATAAGATTTTAAATAAAAGCGCCGCATTAAACATTAATTAAATAAGACGTCCGTCTTATTTCTTTATAATAATAATTTAAACTCAAGCACCAATTAGATGGCACGCCCATTTTATTCTTGTAATAATTTTAATAAAGCACTTAAATAATTTGAGCACAGCTTATTAATTTAAATACCTAATTAAATTAACTAAAGCCTAAAACTAACACTAATAATACACATAAGGCTTTATCTACAACCCATTAATTAAATAACAAATACCTAAAACTCTACCCAACCCAAAACTAATTAAAATACCCCAAGCCCACCCTATTTTCGTCAAACCCGCGGCCCACAATCCTCACCCCTTCAACCCGAACCCACCCATAACCCATCCCCTTTAACTCACCCTTCGACACTTCATTTTCTTAAAACCCTAGAACTTCTGCGTCGACCTCCCTCTCCTCTTAAGAAAACCTAAAGACACAAACCCTAGAAAAACTCAAACGCCGCATGCAGCCCTCCCTCACGCCACCTCTCCAGCCGAGATTCTCGCCTGAGAATCCGGCGACCTTCCCCAACTTACCATTAAATAACCTTTCCTTATCAATCTCAGTAAGAATCTGAGAATCCAAAAATGGTAACAAATCGCCTAAAGTCAGCAACCAAATCATCCCACGAATCCTTAACAAACCAGTACGAATCATCCCTTGAATCCATCTTAAACTTACCATAGAAACGAAGCCTAATTAGAGGCTATAAATACCCAACGTTGGACATGCAAAAAGGGCAGAGTCGGCCATCGAACTATCACAGTATCCAGTCTAGAAATCCTTTTCGTTTCTATCAAAGTCACTATTATCCGTTCTTGCAAACAGTCTTTGTGACTTTTCCTTCGACGATTCGGGAAAACCATTGTCGTCGCCTCAGTTCGCTACCCATAAAAGGTCCGGAAACCCCTTCTCTTTCATTTACTTAATTGTCTAATTGATACTATGTGATGGTGTCTGTATCATTTTGTTCAAACTTGTTCGATTTGGTTTGGTCACTGTTTCCAGACAAGTCTATCGGCAGTAGCCTTCGATATTTGTAGCGTGATTCGCTTTGAGCATGCGTGCTTCGATAGTACTTTCTGAGGGTACGATTAAGTGTATAACGATTGTATAAGGGTCGTAGATCTATTTTGTTGGTTGTATGCTGATGGTTGTGTAAACACTGACTTGGATATTCTGTTTTAACTTGCTAGTATGCGACTGGATGTTAGTAGGAATGTATTGATATGTTAAATCCAAAAATCAGTATTAATCATGATGGCTATTAAAACCGAAATTCGCTACATATGTTGTTTCTTGTAACTTTCTCTATAAATAAACACTTCTCCTAACAAATAGCTAGCGGGAAGTAAAAGGGATTACGAGGTCTAATCCCGAATTGTAAAATCAAGCCGACATGCTCCCGGAAATAACAACAACCAGTATTTGAAAGGATTATGTGTTTATATGCATGTAGATTTATGTGCCTACATTCAAGATTCAAACCTCTTACTCATTTTCCAAAAGATCATAAGAAAGACTATAAGTCCACATACATGTCATAACAACCCAAATTTCAAAAGAATTATGTGTCTATGTGTTTGTATATTTATATGCTTGCATTCAAAAGATTCAAATCCTTTACCTGTTTTCTAAAATATCACTACTATATTTTAATAACCTAAGACCGACCTCCAATCAAAAATGTTACTAAGATCAAGGATATACGATTTACAATGTCGTGTTATCCTCCCGATAAAGTAACAAACACTTTAATGGTAAAATAAATCCTCCGCGTTCTCCTCTCTTAAAAATGGTAATGTATTTACTATAAGCTAACTATACAAGTATAATATCTATCATAATATTTATTATACTTTGTTTCCACTGTCTTGGGTATAATTAAAGTTTACGTTACGTGGGAATGATAAATAAAATCATTGTAAAGCAGAATTGTATACTAAATGATGAACAGGAGTGCCTTATACCTATATTCTGTGGCTGACTGCATATATACGTGTCTAAAATTGCCTATGTGAAGCATATATGCATCATACTCAGATTTCAGTCCCAGAATAAATAGCCATATAGCCATCCGTATGTTATATTCAACAAGGTTTGTACTTTTGAATGAGCTAGCCTAATATCACATGCAATCATGTCGTATCTGTATGGATTTAGGCCTAGTCAAGTAGTCTCGTTGGCATTTTAGTCTGAGTTAAATGCATGTGAAGTCTTCCTGAATCTTATAGGAGTTCTCATGACATGAGATGTTCTCAAAGGTCATCCTTTATGCGTGTGATTAATACGAAATGTTGCTGTAATCCCGTAGGATTGTTGGACCACCGATCATTTTGGGCCACTGTTTTGGCCATTTTTTAGACCAATTTTTAGCATGGATCAGTCTGATTTTCAGCCCTGCTGAGACTGATTTTAGCCCTCTGTTTGGACTGGTTTTCCATTTATTTCTTGATTTATTTCTGCATTTATCCATGAAAAAATGTGCTCTAGTCTTCCTATTGTCATTGTCCATAAACTCATCTCCTTTTAAGTTTTGTCTCTTTAATCTGCATTGTGTGGCCTGTATGATCAAGTTATGTGATGGTTAATTGTTTTATCTCAACTCGGTTATTGCTTAGGTCTGTCGACTGGTTTTAAAACAAGTTAAACGAATGTTAAATGTCATCGGATAATTATTATGTATGTTGGCTAGGTTGTTACTGTTTCTGAATCCTCAAGTACACACATATTAATCCATAAGTTCACTGATGTTATTCTGTTGCCATCCCTTTCGGTTTGCTGTTGTAATTGTTTACTGTAAGGAAAACCCGCAAAACTTTAAAACTAATGGGCTCGCAATTCATTATTTTGGGCTGATTACCAAACTGTCCAGTTCTTGCATTTCGGGTCTGCCTATTAAAATAAGTGATTAATATGTGTTTGGGTGCTGTGGCAATGGTTATTTATTTTTTGATAAGCTTGTATGTATACTAATCTTTCCATTTTATCTGCCTTCTTATTTTATCTGACACGCATTGGGAGTCAAATCAAGAGTCTCGGTATGAGACTCGTCAGGATTTCCATATCGTCGCCAACTATGCTTCCGCCGCAGGGCTTCCAAAACAGCTATAGGATGGATGGTGTCACCATCCATTCCAGATGTCATGTCAACTACGATCTCATCCCCTGCCTTGGCTTATTTGTGTATTTATTCATTTTTGCTTATTTATTATTGTTACATTTGTTAATTCTGTAATTAATAGGATAATTAACTCTAATAGTCCTTGAATATATTGGAAGGGTAGTTTAAAGGATAAGTTCACCCCTTTATTTAATTCTAGGTTCATCATGCAAGTCTAAATTTAAAAAAAAAAAAAAACAATCAATCTTAGTTATGTTTTAGCCATGTATTTAATATATTTTCTCCATATCTAGTCCTTGAGAAATAAACTTTATCATAAACTTTTTCATAAATATTATAGGAAATGATTTTTGCACATACGTGTGAAATAATTTTTTACAAGAATTATAATCCTACGTACACTGTTAGGAGTAATCACTTTCCTACTCTTGTCAAGAATAAAATAATCTCCTGTCCCATAACTTCATAATCGACTTTGTATATATTTTATGAATCTCATAAGACCCTTTTATTTATTATCAATATATATATATTCTTTAAATATTTGTCACAACCCTTTTAACTTAAATAATCTTTTTTTTAAAACGCATATCCCTTAGCAGAATAAATTAATCTATGTTTGAACGGACAACCGCAAGTTAGCGGATCCCTTAGGGTGCCTTACCCCTTCCCTTTAGGATAATAAAGAATCCTTACTTAGAATCTAATCTAGTTTCACAGATCATTAAATGGAGTTAATGCTGACTTTAACCAGTTAGTATTTAGGTGTCCTAATTCACCCAATTAATTAGGTGGCGACTCCCTTTTAACATTTATTTCTTACATTTTGGGGAGGATAACCATTCCGTCGCGCATTTAAGCCTGAGAGTTCAAAATCGGGTGCGACAACAGTTTGCAAGAAAATTCTAAAAAATTATATGAAGAAGAAATATTATATTAAATTAAAAAATATAATAGCATTAATAAATGAAAAGCTGAGACAAAAAGAAGAAGACATTATGAGATTAAGAGAAGTAAAACTATGAGAAGTAACCAGAAAAGATAATGAATTAAGAGACTTGAGAAAAGTTATAGAAGAAAAAATATAAATATATCAATCTATTAAAATATGGACAAAGGTAAAGAAATAGTAGAAGACTCTAGAGAAACATATTTTACCAAATGAATACATACGAATGAGGAATAACACAAACATTAAGCTTTAAACCAGAAACGTATAAGAAAATACAAGATGAAAAAGAGGAACTATCTATTAAGAAAATATTTAAGACTAAATGGTTTGACAGAAATAAAGAAATAAGGTATATAGCACAAAAACATGAAAATATAATAGACACAATTAGTGTAAATGAAAGAACGAAAGATAAACCTAATAACAGATGAAGTAATAAAAAGAGAATTAGCAAAACTACCTACTAGAGAAAATAAAAGATATAGAAACATATACTTTAGAGGAGTAGAATTTACTATAAAAGCATATTTTCAGAAAAACATAGATACACCCATACAAATATACATACTAGATGATAGAATACTAGGAAATTTGCAAGATGCTTTAATATCAGTAGTAAAAGGAAATTTAATATATCAAAAATTAAAATTTACGGTATAACCAGATTTTAGTATATCATTAAAAGATGAACATAAAGACTTAGCCTTAACACTATACTATAAACTAGATGGAATAACAATGCCACCAGGAAGTAAAATTATAAGTATTGAAACAAAAATGATATATGCACTAACCGGAAATCATCATGTAAAGAAACAACACGAAATGAATATTTTAGTACAAAAAATGTACCAAGAAATACTAGAACAAATAGAACACAAAGAAAATTCAAAAATAACTATACCAGAAGAAATATATATGGATTTTAATACTAGAACATTGACATCGTCAAAAAGATTAATACCAAAAATAGAAGGATCTAGACTAAGTATTATAAGAGAACAAACGATATCTAGACAAAATAATTTACAACTCAGAGTATTAAATTTAATAAATATTAACACTAATAAATTAAAAATCAAGGTAATAATATTTAAGGGTATGATAACAACAGATTGTATAGCTGAAAATGAAAGAGAAATAATAATAACTAAAAGTATTAATTTAAGATTCAAAATCCAAGACTTAGAATATAAGATAAACATAGGAGTAATAGAATATGACAGTTTTAGTGAACTATTATTAGGAAGTCACTTTTTAACCATGATAAAGTATAAAATAAATAATAATGGAATTGAAATAAATGACCTAGAAAAAACAAGATTTATAAATAAAATATGAATGCACAAGAAAAAATAATAAAAAAGAAACAAAAATTAAGAATAATAAAGGCATTCTTATTAGAAGGAATGTTTTCTCAACTTAAATACCTAAAATACAGTGCAAAGAGTATAAAATTAGAAAATGAAATAGAATAGTTAGAAAAACAATGTGATAAATTTGATAAAATATGGATAGTTATGGGAAACAGATGGAAAAATGAATTAATATTCCTGACTAACCCAAACGAGAAATAAACGCGCTTTGGGAAGAAATAATAGTAAGAGAAAAAATAAAGAATACTTTGATAATAATGGATGAAATAAAATAAAATCAAACTAAAATGCAACAAATGATAAGAGAAGAATTAACTAACCTATGGAATGGATCTGAGATACCAACATTTAAAATAATATTAGAAAAACTTAATATATTATTAGAAGAGAAAGACAAAGAATAGAAGAAAGTGAACCAAGTATAAGTAAAGAAAATACTATAATTAGTACTAATGGTAGATATTAGTAAAATAAAACCAAAATTGACAAAAAAGAGTAGATTTTTTTTTGGACAACCTAGCAATATTAAATAAAAAAGGATAATTTTAATGGAAAAACAAGAACCTAGCGTACTTATCTTTTTAAGAAATAATGCAAAAGATATAATAGAAAAAGAAAGATACAAATATGAGCCAATAAAAATAAAAACACAAAAAACACCAAGAAAGATAATAATTTAAAAGATGAAAACAAATATTTAAAAGACACAAAATATTTAAATTTTAAACTAGATAACAAGAACAACAAATATATGAGTTAAAGACAGAAAATACAATCCGAAGCCCTAGACCGGTTGGTCTTGAAGGCAGAGGTATCCTCATTGGGTGGTGTGGGAGAGCTTGGTCACAAGTTCGAAATCCCAGGGTAACGCCTGGCCTGCCTTCGCCTCTTGGGGGAGCTTGTCACGCATGGCTTGTCAAGTGTAGTTTAACTAGCTGACGTGGTTTGCAGGCTATTGCGTCAGTCCGGGGTTTACCCTGTGCGCACTCGAAAGAGCAGCGGTGTGAAGCCCCAAATTTGTTACAATAACAATAAACATTATTGTGTCTATGTGATTATGTTATTATTGTGTCTATATGCATGTGTTACGACCTTATTCACATTCGAGGACGAATGTTGCTTAAGGAAGGGAGAATGAGAAGTCCCAAATTATTGTTACAATAACAATAATAATTATTGTGTCTAAATGATTATGTTACGACCTTATTCACATTCGAGAACGAATGTTGCTTAAGGATGAGAGAATGTAAGATCCAAAAAATTTCTTTTATTTTAAATAAGAATAAAAATAATATATATATATATATATATATATATATATATATACAAGGGTGGTGGTAATATACTATATCTCTTAGTGTTGGTTAGTGCTAGGTGTTATTAATTAAAAGGGTGGTAATAATGTATTATATGTCTATCATGGAATACTTAGCATTTCATCAGATAGTAAGTAACATTACTAAGTAAACAAATATGACGAAGTGTTATGTAAATGTAAAGCATCTAGAGTGAATCAAATCAATGTGTTTTTAATCCAAAGGTCATTTATTTCAGATAGTAAGTAGCACTTGGTCTTGTGCCCATTTCGTCCAGCTCCACTAACTGCAAACCCCTTTAACTCCCCTCAAGTTTTGGACTTCTACCTCCCATAAGTTATACAAACACTCTTACTTATACACAAACAAAGTACCTACCACAAAGGATAGAAAATCAGAAAAAAAATAATAAGTGAACAAGAAGAAAACAAACCTGGAAAAATATCAAGAGGGCATGAAGAACAAGAAAAAAAATATATTAGGGAGCAAGAGTCACTTTTTAGAAACCGAACAACAATCATTTTTACGCTTACAAGGTGAGTTTTCTCACTCAAAAATTCTTGGTAACATCCTTTATTTTTAGTTCAATACATGTTAGAATAAGAATTGAGTGTTGAAAAGAAATATTGAACTTTTGATTGTTTAGACGACTAGTTGCGTCATGAACTTTACGAACTGTTCTCACTGAGTTATAATTGTTATAATTTGATGAAATTCGGAAGAGTGGTACACCTCTCTAATATGATCATATAGAACCAAAAATGAGGTAAAATGGACATACGGTTTGAAAGTTATCATAGTTCAAAGTTCCTGCCTTAGATTTGGTCGATATTCGGGAAGGTATAATTACAGACTGTTTTTATTGAGTTTTACTTATTAGAATTATATGAAAATTTACATGGTTGTAAATCTCTCTGTTACGGACAGATATAGATAAATATTTATTAAAACGGACTTACGAGTTGAGAGTTATTGTAGTTTGAAGTTGCTGCCTCGGATTCATCGGAATCCAGAAGGGCAGGACGTGGAAACGTAAAACTGTACTAATTTAATGAAAGTTCTATATCTCTCTGTTGTGGACATTTTGAGACCTTACGGGGGTATATACGACTTACGGATTGAGAGTTATCGTTGTTTAAAGTTTCTGCCTCGGATCTATCGAGATCCAGGAAGGGCAGCGAATAAAAGTGTAAAACTGTACCAAATGGTATAGAATATGAAAGGATGGTTCACATGGAGACGTGTATCTCTCTGTTCTCGTCGTTTTGAGATTTTATGGGGCTTGAACGGGTTTACAGATTAGGAGTTATGACTATTCTAAGATTGAGTTCTGTTTAATAAAAATTCTGCCGAAACAAATTTTATGTGGCTGTTTTGAGGATAAATTTGTGTTAGTTACCCAAAGTAGTTTTAAATGAAATTTGGTACAGTGAAAGATCCCCGTCTTACCTTAGTTTCCGCTTGAGAAACACCTTAGTTGGAGTTATGGTTAAAAAGTTATAATCGTTACAAGTATGAATGACAGAATGTTGGGAAAGAGAATATTATTTATTCAATCTTCTGAAAAATATGAAAGGTGAATACGTGTTCACGTAAATATATAAATATAAACATAATGGATCGGGTTGCACGCCGCAACAAAACGTAAAGTGAATACGTGTTCACAAATACGTAAATATAATGGATCGGGTTGCACGCCGCAACAAAACGTAAAGTGAATACGCGTTCACAAATACGTAAATATAATGGATCGGGTTGCACGCCGCAACAAAACATAAAGTGAATACGCGTTCACAAATACGTAAATATAATGGATCGGGTTGCACGCCGCAATAAAACGTAAAGTGAATACGCGTTCACGAATACGTAAACATAATGGATCGGGTTGCACGCCGCAACAAAACGTAAAGTGAATACGTGTTCACAAATACGTAAATATAATGGATCGGGTTGCACGCCGCAACAAATATGAAAGATGAATACATGTTCACCTATATATAAATATGAAAAGTGAATATGCGTTCACAAATATATAAATGTAATAAACATGTGGAAATGCAGGGGAATGTCTTAACGTATAATACGAGATAAAATGAAGTGTTAGTTAAACCGAGAATTTCCTATGAGGAGTTGTTGCATATTTAAAAATGTTGTAACCTGATATGTTTTTGCAATATGCTTATTACGTTATAATGTGATTGCACTTGGAATATTGTGGTGTTACTTTGAATTGCGAGGTAAGGTTCTCACTCGGCCCGGATGGTAGGTCGACTCTTTATTAACATGTTTGAAAGCGTGATAGAGGAAGGCTCCACGCCAAGGCTAGCGATCGAACCGCGACCTCTTGTCATACCAAGTCCATTGCTTGGGCATGGTACTCGTCGAGTTCGAATGTCGGTTCGATGTCTCGGGAAATGCGTGTGTAATGGTCTCCCTTCCAACTTAGAATAATATTTGTCAGTATGTCTATGTAGAAACAATATTTGCACGAGCATGGGCTCGCGTTATATTTTCAATAAAGTTATAAACAAATTTCTTTATTGTTATTTTTATTAATAGCTCCGTATTTGAATATAAGTTTAAATTTCTAAATAAAGAGAATTAAATGGTGCTCCTGGTGGAAAATAATTGTACAGGTGTCATCACGCCCTAAGTAAAGACTTAGGAAAATTTGGGGCGTGACAAGTTGGTATCAAAGCTAAACCAGGTTAAGAGATTCTAGGAAGTTTTCTTCGAGTTGGGTGTTTGAACGGTTACTTATTGCGACGGTGTGCGCGCCACCTTAGTAATATGTGAACGGAATAACATCCTAAAGTTTCACTTCTTTCATACTCTTCTCGTGCCTATCTTGAGTCTTTTCAAAGACTTGATTCTCGTACTACCTCCTTCAAAGGATTGTGGAAGGGAGTGTACAACGATAAAATAACCAGACGTGACTGCACCACCGACCGAAAAGGTAGGAGAGGTACCAGATAGACTATGGGGCAAATTTTGTGAGAAGAAGGAAACATATCTATACAGGGAAGGACTACAAGTCTAACCCAATAGTATTTCTCGATGAGGTTATTAACCTACTATTTACACGAGGATGTGTGGAGACGCATGACGTCAATTTGGTAATCGCACGGTTAGTGGACGACACACGGGTGTGGTGAATAAATTTTAGAAGAAATCATTTCCGATGTCACCACCGATGACGTGGGGGGAGTTCAGAGCCGCATTCAGTGAAAAGTACATGCCTAACTCCCGAAAAGATGCGCTCAGACGTGAGTTTGAAATGTTGAAACAAAGAGACCGCAATGTGATAGAATACAATACCTAATTCATCTGATTGTCAGCATACAACGCACATATTATTCCTACAGAAAGGGAGAAGGTCAAAAGAGTTGTTAAGGGTTTAAACCCAAACTTGGAAGAGAAGGTAGTGGCATTAGCCCATTATCGGGCATACCTTCAGATCGTCGGTATGACAATGAGGTTAGAAGGTTTCGCTAAAGCAAAAATAGAATATTCACAGAAGAGATTTCGGACGTCAGGATCATTTAACCAGAGTCAAAATCAGAAGCAGGAGTTTAGTAAGGGATCTTCAGGACCGAACTAATCTGTGGGCCAGTCTTATTTCAAGCCTAAGTGGCACAGTTGGTCTAATTACCAAGGTAGCAAGGACAAGGCCACCAACCCTAACACAGGAGGCGACAAACCGATTAAGATTTGTCAAAGAAAACACACTGGAGAATGTCGGCTCTTAACGAAGACATGTTATAACTGTGGAGAGTCAGGCCACTATGCCAGGGATTGCAAGAAGAGGACCCAAACTCAATCTATTCAGGGGAGGTCAGAAGCAACCACAGCTGCCTACAGGGGAAATCAGGGAAACCAACCCCGCCAGAGTCAAGGAGGTCAACAACCCAACAATTCTAATCGGCTCTACGCTTTGCCCCAGAGGAATGAGGCAGAAGCATCTAATCACGGTGGTCGGGTATTTTGCTAGTCTCGAGTATTCCTGCATTTGTATTATACGATCCCGGCTCTACATTTTCATATGTGTCAATAGGCTTTGCTAAGAATTTACACGTAGAACCTTCTTATTTAAGTGAACCTTTTGAGGTTATGACACGATAGGGCCTCAATTTGGGCCTCTCGGGTGGTAAATAATTTCCCATTAGAAGTGAATGGCAGGGGAACAATGGTGAACCTAGTACTACTTGATATGGTAGACTTCGACGTCATTTTGGGTATGGATTGGTTGTCGGCATGTTATGTCATGTTAGATTGTCGACGAAAGATAGTGAGATTAACTTTTCCCGGAGAACCAGAAGTTGTTATAAGGGGTAGGGTTGGAATATCCTCAGGTCAGTTTATTTCCTACCTTGGGGCTCAAAAGTTATTGAGAAGTCACAAAGTGGAGTATGCATATCTGGCTAATATAGTGGATACCCAAAAGGAATCCCCAGCAGTGAATGATGTTCCTATTGTTCGAAATTTTCCGGAGGTTTTTTTCCTGAAGATCTTTCAGGCCTTCCTCCGGATAGAGAAGTGGAGTTTGCTATAGAGTTAATTCCGGGTACAAGATCCATTTCTATTCCTCCATATCGAATGGCCCCAACTGAATTGCGGGAGTTAAAAGAACAATTGAAGGACCTTCTGGATAAAGTCTTTATAAGGCCTAGTGTTTCCCCTTGGGGTGCACCAGTCCTGTTTGTGAAAAAGAAAGACGGATCGCTCTGAATTTGCATCGATTATCGGCAGCTCAATAAGGTCACGATCAAGAACCGATGATCTTTTTGACCAACTTCAGGGAGCTAGCTATTTTTCCAAGATTGATCTCCGTTCGGGATATCACCAGCTGAAAATAAATCCAGATGATATATCCAAAACAACCTTTAGAACCCGATACGGCCATTATGAGTTCTTGGTCATGTCTTTTGGGTTAACGATGCCCAAAGAACTTTATGGATTTAATGAACAGAATCTTCAAACCATTCCTAGATTTGTACGTGATCGTGTTCATAGATGATATCCTAATTTATAGTAAGAGTGTTGAAGAACATGAAGAGCATCTGAGTGTAGTGCTTCAAGTCTTGAAACAGGAGAAACTATATGCTAAATTTTCAAAGTGTGAATTTTGGTTGGAAAAGGTAGTCTTTTTGGGCCATGTTGTGTCAAGGGATGGAATTATGGTAGACCCCCAGAAGATAGAAGCAGTGAAGAACTGGCCAAAACCGACCACTCCGACAGAGGTTAGAAGTTTCTTGGGTTTGGCTGGGTATTATAGAAGATTCGTAAAATGTTTTTCTAGTCTTGCTGCTCCTTTGACCCGGTTGACTCAAAAAAGCGGCTAAGTATCAGTGGTCAGAAGCAAGTTTTCAGAAATTAAAGGAATTATTGACTACTGCACCAGTCCTAACCTTACCATCGGGATAAAAAAGGGTTCACAGTCTATTGCGATGCCTCTAGAATTGGGTTAGGATGTGTCTTGATGCAGTTTGAAAAGGTTATTGCGTATGCATCTAGACAATTGAAGATACATGAGAAGAATTTCCCAACTCATGACTTGGAATTGGCCGCGATAGTGTTTTCCTTATGAATATGGAGACACTATTTGTATGGTGTGCATGTGGATATATTTACAGATCATAAGAGTTTACAGTACATAACCACACAAAAGGATTTGAATCTCCGACAAAGAAGATGGTTAGAGTTGCTTAAGGATTATGATCTTAGCATTTTTTACCATCCTGGAAAAGCTAACGTGGTAGTTGACGCCCTCAGTAGGAGATCAGTGGGCATCTTGGCTCATTTGGCGATACAAAAGAGAGGTATCGTTCGTGAGGTACAAAAATTGGGAAACCTTGGAGTTAGTTTAACTGAGGTCGGTGAAGGCACGGTGGCGGTACATGATACCTCTCAGTCTACCTTAGCTGCAGAAATAAAAGAAAGTCAGTTTGAGGATACGGAGTTTGTTGGATTTCGGGAGAGGATCCAACAGGGAAAACCTTCACATTTTACATTGGGAGATAATGACGGAACCCTTCGGTATAAGGGTAGGTTATGTGTTCCTAAGGTAAAGGATCTAAAGAGGAAGATCTTAGATGAGGGTCACAACACAAGATATTCCATTCATCCAGGGTCAACAAAAATGTATCAGGACCTCAAGGAAAATTACTGGTGGGACGGAATGAAGAAAGATGTTGCAGAGTTTGTCGAAAGGTGTCTTATGTGTCAACAGGTGAAAGTTGAACATCAAAAACCAGGCGAACTACTTCAGGACATTGGTGTCCCCATGTGGAAATGGGAGGCGATTCATATGGATTTTGTAACTGGTCTACCGAAAACTCGAGAAGGGTATGATTCTATATGGGTGATTGTAGATCGGCTTACAAAGTCAGCCCATTTCCTACCGGTCAAGACTACGTATCGCGCACAACAGTACGCGTAAATTTATTTTAAGGAAATTGTGCGGTTACACGGAATTCCATTACAAATTATTTCGGATAGGGGTTCCCAGTTCACCTCACACTTTTGGCAAAGTTTCCAGCAGGGTCTCGGCACAAAAGTTAAGTTGAGCACGGCTTTCCACCCGCAAACAGATGGGCAAGCTGAGCGAACAATTCAAACACTTGAGGACATGTTGCGATCTTGTGTGTTAGATTTTGGGGAAGTTTGGTTGGACCATCTATGTCTAATTGAGTTCGCCTACAACAATAGTTTTCACTCTAGCATACAAATGACCCGTTTGAAGCATTATATGGACGAAAATGTAGGTCTCCACTTGGATGGTTCGAGGTGGGTGACGCACTGCTATTCGGACACAAGTCATCAAGAAACAAATGATAAGGTACAGATGATTCGGAGGCGGATCAAAATAACTCATAGCCGTCATAAGTTCTATGCGGATCATCGGAAAAGAGATCTTGAATTCCAAGAGGGGGAGAAAGTATTTTTAAAAGTGTCCCCAATGAAGGAGTGATGCGCTTTGGTAAGAAAGGAAATTGAGCCCAAGGTTTATTGGGTCATATGAGATCTTGCGAAGAGTGGGAATGTGGCTTACGAATTAGCACTTCCACAAGAAAGGAAGCGAGACATCCGGTATTTCATGTGTCAATGTTACGAAAATACTTGCACGATCCAAGTCACGTCATCCTTCCCCAGGAGATAGTTCTTAATAAAGAGCTTCAATATGAAGAGGCTCCGGTAGAAATACTTGATAGAAAGGTCCAACGCCTTAGGAATAAAAATATTGCTTCTGTGAAAGTCCTATGGAGGAATCACTCCACAGAGGAAGCCACATGGGAAGATGAAGAGGCGATGAAAGTCAAATATCCATTCCTATTTGACTAAGGT